>CM077525.1:15314074-20114074 GCA_039654895.1 Mongoloraphidia duomilia | reverse complement strand
CTTTAGTTTTAATCATCTCCTGATGATGCCAACTTGGTTGGCGAAACGTACGTCGAGAGTGTTTGTTATGGTTTGGTGTTTTTATAACATTTCGTGGGTTTTTAATCTGGATTGATACAGACCTGAAAAACCTGGTCCAGACCTGGAAAAGTCATGAAAGTCAGAGAATTCAACAATATACTACCTATATAGTCTGGGTAATTATATTAGTATATATTATACAGTACAGCTTCACAAACCCGGACACACGCTAACACGGACACTCTAAAAACTCGGATGGGTATGCTTCCGGACACTTGACTCTAAAACTCGGACACTTCCATAAAAATTAACGTCCTGTTTACATTTATAAAACTGCCCGTGAATTGCATATAGTCCGGGAGTTTGCGTTGCAAATGAAAAAGTCATAGTAAGCCGGCTGATTTTGATATCGATAACAAAAATAAAGATAGTTATTTCTTACCACAACAGTTTTATTGATAGATGTACATTTCGAAAGCTATGCTTTCATCTTCAGCAAACACTATACATCACATTAAATATTTGTATAGTGTTTGATGAAGATGAAAGCATAGCTTTCGAAATGTATATCCATCAATAAAACTGTTGTGGTAAGAAGTAACTATCTTTATTTTTGTTTTTATTCCAACCACAGTGCTCATATATTTTTATTGATATCGATAATTGATCTCGTACAACTAATCAGTAAACCGACCGTCAGCTGCTCAAGTAGCGGTGGGTTAAGGTGTGAGAGGCTGCGAAAGTGGTAAAAAAAATTTTTTTAAGTAATAGTCCGCCGGCTGAAACTTGTTTTTATAAATAGTTGACATCATTGTGAGTTAAAAAATAATCGTCAGCTGCATCGTGGAAGGGGGATTGTGCGTCAGCTGGTCGCATGAACTTATAAAAAAACACGTAAAATATTGCGCATTTTATTATTTTATTTAAGAAAGTTTGAATATAAACTGTGTTTATTAATCACTTTTAATATACGATTTACAAAAACAACTGTAATTTTTAACATCTATATTTTATTTTTTTTTTTTATTGACTACTTCTAAAACTATTGAACATCATAAGTTTAATTGTTGTTAGCAGCTTACTATGTTAAGGTGGTAAATTTAAATTACAAAATCGATATGTTATTCACACTACCCTTCAATTCTGGAATATAAATTTAGCATTTGATTACATTTAACATATCTCTAAAATATTTGAATTTAACAGCTGGTAGAGCTTTCGTAAAAATATCTGCCATTTGCTCAGATGTTGGTACATAATTCAATTCTATCTCTCCTTTATTTATACAATCTCGTATAAAGTGGTGTCGTACATCTATATGTTTGGTACGCTTAGTTTCCAAAGTACTGGCCATTTTTATGCAAGATTGATTATCTTCAAATATTTTTATAGGAAACACTTTAAATTTCTCAATTTTCTTTGTAATTGTACTTGTGTTGAAATTCCCTTTTTAATATAGGTTTCTTGAAGAGCTTTCATAATTTGTTTAGCACTTGTCAAATTCTTTATCATTTCTAAAACATTATCAGCCAAACAGCTAACAATTATTGTTCGAGCTTTTATATCATTCTTTTTAAAGGTTAGTAACTCATCTTCTATTTCTGGTGGATCTTCCGTGACTGTGTATAAAACACCATTCTGTTCCAGAAGCAATTTTATTCTAAATTCCCAATTTGAAAATCCAGTTCCGTCAAATGGTTTTATAACGTTAAATAGTTGCTGATTTCCAGTTGCCATTTTGCTTTACACAATTTACTTTCCAGTTTATTTCAATACTTTCTTTTTCTTCTTTACCAGTTCAAAGTTACCTCTTTCCTGAGAGCTGGGCCCATAACCTATTATTTTATTTAAGAAAGTTTGAATATAAACTGTGTTTATTAATCACTTTTAATATACGATTTACAAAAACAACTGTAATTTTTAACATCTATATTTTATTTTTTTTTTTATTGACTACTTCTAAAACTATTGAACATCATAAGTTTAATTGTTGTTAGCAGCTTACTATGTTAAGGTGGTAAATTTAAATTACAAAATCGATATGTTATTCACACATTTCACTTTTTTGCACTAACAGCAGCTGAGACAATTTCATTGCCTAGGATTATGATAGCGATATGATCATAATCCTAGGTGACGAAATTGTCTCAGCTGCTGTCAGTGCAAGAAAGTGAAATGCGCAATATTTAAAATAAATAAAAAGAAAAAAAGAAAAAACAAATATTTAAAATATCTTTATTCACACACTCGGACAACTCTCAATCTCGGATGGTGCGCGGTCCCATATTATGTGTCCGGGTTTGCAAAGCTGTACTGTAGTAAGTATATTTAAAGTTCACTAAGTATAATCACATTTAAACAACACAATTATAGCTACTTTTGAATAGTAAATAGAGTTCGAAATTTATAATAAAATAACGTCTTAACATTTCAAACTTTTAAGTAATTGAAATTTTCTTCTCAAGTCTCCCGCGACCTCAAATTTCATTTCAGTAAAAAACAACTTTATGACATCGTGCGTCCCAAATAAATAAAATATAATATAATTGCTTAAAAATCTTTATTATCGTATTTTTTATTACAGTTCCGTACCAGAAAGGAACCCTATTGTTGTGCCAACGATGGCTGCGTCTGTATGTATGTTACAGGCCTCTAATTTCTAAACGAAATGAAATTGTGACTTAAAATTCACACATGATATGTATTGCCGCGGCCCAAAGATGGATAGAATAATAAAATATGAAAAAGGTTTATTTAAAGGGGGCGCCCATTCATGCAAACGGGGGTAAAAAAAATGTTTTTGTATACCTATTCTTGTGGGGTATCGTTGAAAAAGGCCTTTTGAGTAGATCATGAATATGTTTTTATTTTTATTTATTTTATCAAAATTGTAGGTTTTAGAGACCGTCGAATTTGCAATTTTTAGACCAGCTATTTTGTTACCAGATCTATCTTAAAGACGCCATTTTTAGACCTATAATTAACGTCAAGTATCACTCAAATCCTCTAATTAATCAACAAATACTAAAAACAGAAAAAAAGAAAGCGCCCACACATGCAAACGGGGGGACAAAAAAAAATTTTTTTTTGTACCTACCCATTCTTGTGGGATATCGTTGAAAAGGGCCTTTTGAGTAGATTGTATATGAATGTGTTTTTATTTTCTTTATTTTATCAACATTGTAGGTTTAGCATAACTTACATTATACGCAACCCTACTCTTTGCGTGGCTCGACACGCACATGGCCGTTTATAGTGACATAGGTTCTGGAAAATGTCTGCATTAAGCCTGGAAAACCTGGAAAAGTCAGGGATTTTTAAATCTCACAATCTATACTAACGCTGTATTAACCTTATTGTATCAGATTCGACATGAGCGGTGTTGCCATGCGGTCACAGATATTCCAATAAATGAGAGAGGAAAGAAATGTTTTGTTTGTAGACAGAAACAATGCCTAATCGTATTTATTACAATATCCCATTTCTTTTGTCACCGAATAAGAAATACCTCTACATTCAGTTGCTTATAGTCTTGCGAGTACGACTGTCAGAAAGCAACACGATGCGAATCTGTTTGCGCCAGGGCACTTGCCATTGGCTGTGAGACGTGCGCAGTTTTCTTTTATTTTATCAGAAGATAATTTGATTTCTCTTAATACATTCCCACATTATCTTTTGTATGTTACGAAAGACGTTCCATAAACACAGAGAATACCTACTCTCTGCGTACTTTCCCTTTGGGACATGATAAAAGAAAAAAAAATGAATATACACCCTTGTTCCCGTCTTGTGTTCCTCATTGCTTTCATTGCAGTGGCGTACTGTCGCGTGGTCGATTCGGGATCATTGCTATAACCAAATATTCGAAAGAGTATGTACAAAACCCTATATGTGTATATGTGGTTATTGTGAAGGGAATACCTATCACATCCTATTCCAGTGTCCACAATATACCCAACTAAGGTATATCCTAATAAATGGCATTAACAATCAAAATCATACTAACTGGGATGATGTAATTAACATTCTATCCAAACAAGAACCCAATACCTGTAAAGCAATATATACAGATACCTAAAAGAGTGTGATATTAAGCTATACTTAAATTACAAACAAGATTAAAAGGACAAAGTATACAAATTCGGCTATTGACCCAAAGACAAGAGTCAGGCCAATAAGCATTATAAAAAGAAGAGTATCATTGTACATAGTACGCGTCAAAAACGTCCGCTCTTCCTGCCGTCTTTCCAATAACGTTAGGTAGAACAAATCTGTTTTATGAAAACTAACATGCACAGATAGGAATCAGTTTCCAAGATAGCTTAACCAAGTATTTTAAACAGCACCTAAGGATTATCAACTGACAGCTCCTTTAAAAAAAACTCTTCTGTCTGAATACAACCCAAGACATGCTGGCGTTACTTTTTTAGGGCTCCGTACCTTCTAACGGAACCCTATTATTGACCCTACGATGTCTGTCCGTCCGTTTGTCACAAAGCTCTATCTCATAAACGCGGTAAGAGATCTAGTTTATTTTTACCGATGAATATAAATTTTTCTTGTGTCCTACACTACTAATTAATTAGAAGAGGCATTTTTTCCTATCAGAAAAAAGATTTCTTTTTATTAACACGCTTATATTAGCTTCACCTGTATGTTTGCGTGCTTGCTTGCGGGCTTGCGTGCTTGCTTGCTTGTGTGCTTGCTTGCTTGCTTGTTTGTCAGTTTGTAACCGACTTCTTTGAACTTGATTTTGACCAACTTTGAACGGTCAGATATAGTTTAAACTTTGCACACTTATCAAGGACCGACGACAATACAATAATTCCATAAGTTTGTCCCATTATCCTGACCAGGATCTCCAGGACTAAAAAAAAAAAAGCAAAAAACTTCAGATTGAACTGAAACTTTGCACACTTATCAAGGACCGATTACAATACAATAATTTCATAAGTTTGTCCCATTATCCTGACCAGGATCTCCAGGACTAAAAAGCAAAAATAAATTATAATTTAAAAAAACTAAAAAACACGCTTTAATGAACTAAACAGTAAAAAATAATTAATTTTATTGTAAAAAAGCGTGGGGTGCTTTGTATCATATTTTCATACTACCCCACGCTTTTTTACAATAAAATTAATTATTTTTTACTTTTTTTAAATTATAATTTATTAATATACCTATGTATATCGTAAGTATAATAGACGACCGACAGTTCAGGTCATTAGCGTTCCCTTTTTGCACAAATAATGGCGGAAACGACACTGGATTATCTTTTTGAGAGAGTCCCCCGTCTTTGGCACTATCGGCCTCTATCTCACCATCGAGTTAATGTATTCGCTATTCCCTTCTTGCCCCCCTTCTGCTCCCGCCGCAGCATACAACTTAAATATACATACATATCTGTATCATCCTTGAATATGTAAATTAATATGATGTACAAGACAAAAAAGTCGAGCTCAAATGATAAGGTTTTAGTACCTTTTTTATAAGAAAAAAACACAGATGATTAAAAGTCCCTGTTTTATTAAATTTTATTTTAAATTGAGTTCATATAAACATGAATATTTTTTTATAATCTGAATTTAGTATATCATTTCTTTTGACAATTTCATAAAGCATCGTTGAAACCGTTTATTTGGCACGCTGAAGCATATTTTTATTTATTGTATATATTTTTCTTAATCAGCTGTCACTCAAATTGTCAACGATTCTATCGCAAATACATTTTTTACTTAAGAAGAAGGGGATACAAAGCAAAAGAATAATAATCATTAATTGCTCCAACACTAATTATGACTTCTTAAGGTCCTAAAAAAGACACTTAGTGTTGAAATAACAATTATACATTATTTTTCTTTTCCCTTGTATCCCGTTCTCCCAAAGTACATAAAACAATAGACGTGGTCGTTATTTCACGTCGCTAGTTACAATAACTAGCTACGCGGTATGTAACCGAATCACTAGTTTCGAGTTACATTACAAGTAGTGATTTTTGCAAATGCGTTACTAAGCGAGACCGAGTGACAGTGACACGAATAAATCCGAAGTAACCCGAACACGCACATGCCGTGATTTAAGTGTATAGCTACAAACACTTAGATAGTGATTTAATGTATTTTAGTTTCGTCTCGTTTCGTATGTAACTGTATAGTTGGTAACTGGTGGAGGTATTTATGCAAGCAATCACAGTAGCTGAATAAAAATAACTAGTTACAAAAATCACTAGTTTTGAAACAGGTGACGCCGACCAAGTCACTGGTTTCGTTACGTTTCTTGAAAATAACGTAACGACCCACGTCTATAAAACAAACAAGCTTGTAACGATAGCCTCCAGCACCGTCACTAGTGTGGACGGTGTTAAGTGAACGCGGTACCACTGCGTGTGTAATAGTGTGTAGCCAGTCATGAATAATAAACCGTTTTGTTTTAAATTCGCGAAAAGACGCGATTTAATATAATGTGCTACGCACCGATGATAAAATGTGTTCTGTGAATTTAACTCTCGCTAGAGCAATGATACTGTAAATAGTGACCTGTGTTGAATATCAGCGACTGATTCGAGAAACGCTTCTCGTCAAGCTCCCACAGATATTTTGCTTGACTTGCGAGAAACAGTTGAAAAACGACATTTTTTCACTTTATTGAGGAACTTTTTTATGAATATTTCAAATCTCTTATCATATTTTTAATTACTTGTATAGTTTTAGAAATACTTGTATTAACTTTGTTTTTTTAATGCATGGCCACGTTGCCATTCGAAAAGATTTTTTTCTCTTTAATTTGATATGAGGGTTGATGGGCTTATATTAAAAAACTCGGGTCGCAGTGCCAAAACCCTGCCGACAATATAGTGTATTTGCTAATACTGGCATTGTGGCTTTATTATGTGAACTTAAGTTTGTTTTTGGACAAAATAAAAAATTTAACCCCTTAATACATCCCTTAAAATAATTAATTTTTTCTAAATTTCAATATTAGACATGGATTTTATCAGTACACCCAATTAAATACACCCTTCCATAAGTAAATCCGTATCAACAAACTAGTGTTTTCATAAAATTTGAAAGTCCGGTCCTGTCGGGCCGATTTTATTAAAATTTTAGCAGCACGTTTTAATCTTTACTAAAGAGTTAAATTTCAATTTTGAAACGATTCTGACAAATTTTTCGGTATTTTTGGGCCCAAAAACTTTTTGGAACCCCTAAATACAACCCTGAAAATGGTCCGATCGGGCCCATTTTAAATAGGCTTCTTGCGGTGATGGGTCCCAATATGTGTACCAAATTTCGTTTCAATCGATTAAGTCTGTCGAGAGTTATCGTGTACACACATATATATATATATATAAAATATATATATAAATAAATAAATATATATATATATATATATATATATATATAAATATATACATACATATATATATAAACATTTTCAAAAATGGTGCCAAATTGTTCAGGAGGCTATGAAATGTCGAGAAATTTTGGTCCGACCCCTAGGTCCCGCCATCCGACCGACGCCAATAGTGTATGTGCCATATTATGGCAAATACACTAAAAATAACAGTTATACGTAAAACACTTATTTTTAATAGTAGGCTATGCTACATTAATAATTGATAAAACAATAGAAGGCTTAAAACAGTTGAAGTTGCAACATACAGCTGTCATTCGTATCAGGTTCTAAGCCTAAGCGTTCGTCTCTACGTAATTTATTTATTATTAAATTCTAATATTCTAAAAGGTTGTGATGGAATATTACGGTAATCGTGAAAAGTTTGACGTGGTTACCTGCAGCTTCAACTGTTTGCTAAGCCTTGCTGCCTTCCATTGTTTTATCAATTAATTTAGCATAGCCTATACTATTAAAAATCAGTGTATTACAAATAACTCTGTTATTTTTGAAAATAAGTCCTTCAGTTCTCATATAAAATTAAAGAGAGAAAAAATCTCATTCGAATGGCGTCATGGCCATCTTTGACCTGCATTTAAAAAAACGAAGTTAGTACAAATATCTCTGAAACTATAAATAGAAATAAATAAAAATATGAAAAGAGATTTGAAATCTTCATAAAAAAGTGCCTTAATAAAGTGAAAATATTTTTTTAACTTACTTAATAAGCCAGTTATAAAAAACGAAAATGGGAAAATATCGTTTTTCAACTGTCTGTCGCAATCCAAGCAAAATATGCAAAGTTTGACTGCGCAGGGTAGTTAGTACTGGATATTCTGCCCATTTTCTCTCATTTAATCAAATCTCCATCTCTTACCGTTTAGAAAATCCCTATACATTTATCTTGGACAGCCTGTATATGTAGGTACAATGCATTTCTTTATCATTACATTGCATGAACTTCATTTAGTGTAACCTAATAGTTTTTCTAGTGCGAACTTTCAAAATTACTTTTGGCACACTTTCAGTTTAGATAATTTTTTTTCGTCAGTCGTATAAAATGTCATTTTCACGTTTCTAAACTCGTTCGAGATAAAAGGCGTAATAAATTGACAGCTTTGCATTATTTATTTACTTATGTCAGAGGATCATACAGCCTACTAACCTCAAAAATGTTTTTTAAGTGAGCTGAAATTATCTAGCTATTTTCCCTTTTTATTTATAACATTTTCTCTTCATACATTTTAAAAATTTATAAAAAATTATCTAAACTAAAATCGTTCCTACAAAAAATCATTTTGGAATTCGCAGTAGAAAAAGACTTTAACACGAGATAAAATTTGTTCCATGTAAATCCATATGATGGGCAATGATAAAGAAATGCATTGTATACAGCGTGTCCAAAGTTAAGTCGGCACCGTTGCTAACTTTGTTAGTACTGAAGCTAAGATTTCGGTTAAATGGGCATTCTTGTAGTATTTTTTACATAGATTACAAACAATACAAAAAAAAATTGAACATCGAGTTTTTGAGTCATTCACAAAAATAGCTTTTTTAATGGAACTCCCTGTATACTTATTTTCACATTTTTTGAAAGAGAAAAAATTCTGGACTTAAAAGTTCCAATCCATTACTTTACTATCCTAAAGTTGAAAATACTGTGTTTCTTCACTGTCAAAGTTAAACTGTTTGTCTGCTTTGGATTAAACTAGTCGTATAGACCGAGAGCTAGTGACAATTTTTTGGTGTTATTTATTCAAGGCCTTATTTTTGTGAAGATGTTGATTTTAAAGTGCCCTGAGTAAGGGATTTTGCTAGATAGCGGTATGGGAGGGATGCAGACCGCCCCCAACATGTAACAAAAAAAATTGTCACAATTATTATTGCTTCAAGGCTGAAATTGTTTGTATAGCTTGTCGTTTGCAGATCAATTGGTCAGTATTAAAGGAGTGACAGATCACTCTAAACGTGTCATGTACCCGACGAAATTTATGTTATTAGTTCAAGTTTTAAATTTTAATATGTTGTTACGGCGACTGTTTTTAGCATATATTTCAATTTTCAGAACAAAATGTCGATATTAACCCCCATGCAGAACGATATAAACACCTAGGCGAGCAAGTTTCCCTCTAAGAGAGGGGGTTAATACCGACATTTTGTTCTGCAAATTGAAATATATGCTAAAAACAGTCGCCGTAAAAACATATTAAAATTTGAACCTTGAACTAATAACATAAATTTCGTCGTGTACATGACACGTTTAGGGTGATCTGTCACCCCTTTAATACTGACCAATCGATCTGCAAATATTATAATGACATTATTGGGTCACCGACAAGCTATACAAACAATTTCAGCCTTGAAGCAATTGTGACAATTTTTTTTATACATGTTGGGGGCGGTCTGCATCCCTCCCATACCGCTATCTAGCAAAATCCCTTACTCAGGGCACTTTAATATGCCTCCCTCAACATCTTCACAAAAATAAGGCCTTGAATAAATAACACCAAAAAATTGTCTAATAGTGTGTAGGTACATGTACTACATATTATTAACGACTCAAGAAGGCCATGAAACATTTGATATTGTTTGAAATAGTTCATCTTTAATTGTTAAGTTTTCAATTTTTATTGATTCAGAAACATTTTGAGCGATTGGGGATGAAGGATGACCCTACGTGATATGTCACTGACGAAGCGGTGTAAATTACGCGTGTATTGTTATAAAAATCAATGGCATTGATGAATTATAAAGTGAAAGAATTGACTTGTGCATCAAAAAAGAAGTATAAAATCAAACAGAAAAGAAACAAAGAGAGTTTTTATTATTTCTTTTGTTGATTTGAAACATGTTGTGTGTACTATATGTCGAGGTTTATGGAATTGAATATACGGGTAAACACACATCGTAGTGTGCTGTGCGTAAATCGACAGCAGAGGTAACAACCGCACTCCTCCGCTCGCCTCCCTCCCCGCAGCAGCACGGCTCGTCTATCCATTGGTAATATAAAAAAAACTCGTTTATTGTCAAAAAAACCCCATCCTGTAAAATAAAACTGTGAATGGTTTGAAACACAGTAACACACCTTCCTCATTCGCCGTCGCTTCCCCTCTCCACCCGCACACACAGATATAAAACCTATTGCTATACAACCGTACAGGTTAACTGAGTAGCCTCGGTTATATTTTTTGAAGTTAATCGATGTTAGGTGTGTTTGCTGGCAAGTTCTGAAGTGGTTCTGAATACAAGAGTTTAGAGATCAAGTAAAGAGGAGCCCCGAATAACCACGATGTATCTTTTGCAACTAAGACAGTTTATTCTGAAGTGAAGACAAACTTTACTTTGTATAGCAGTTTTCTGTGGTACTAATGGTAAGCGCGCTGCAGCTTCTTGAAAATCACCCGCTCGGCTTTTTGTAACCTTGGTAACCAATGTGTAACATGTGTATTTTCAATTTAAAGTTCGATGAAGAACAAAATAAATAAAACTATTGAAAAGAACATTACATTTTAACCATTGCTTACCAAGGTTACAAAAAGTCGACCGTTTCTGAGAGATTTCGAAAAAAGCAAAAAAGGTGGTAAAATTTCGTGGTTTTTCGGCTCCCTCCACATTAGCACAGGGTCCTCGAGGTCGAAATCTCAGATTCTACTCCACAGAGTACCCACAAACAACATACCAAAATATCATTAACTTCGGAATACTTTCCACGTAAAAAGTACCTGCCTGCTGGACTAATATTGCAAAATGGATTTTCTAATCATTCACCATCATAACAACATATTATGAGCATAAGTATACAAATATACAATACACAATCGCTCGCCTGAACTGGATCTACTGACATGCCGCATGCAGAAGATACTTCGTGGTTGTTCGGTGCTTCCTCTTTACTTAATCTCTAGACTCTTGTATTCTGAACTGCTAAAGCGTGTGTGTAAACAATACCCAATTCCTGGGACATGCGTGTTCTTGGACTCTGCGGACTGTTTGAACTTGGTTTTAGCAGTTCTAGACTTAATTTGTAAAATTACCATCATTCTTTCATTCATTATGTTGAAAACTATAATATCACTGCTATAGCCCTGATGATAAAAATAAATTTTTCGAAATGTCGGCATTCAAATTTAATTGAACATTATAGATAGAGCCTTTCTCCGAACTATCCGCATCTTTAACATAAAATCTCCGTCAGCAATAATTTCAAATGTCTGACCACCATCAGCCAACACCATCACCATGATCTTCATTTTTACCCACTGCAAACACGTCACAGCCCTCAGCATCAACATCATCTTCACTATAATAAAATAATAAGAACACCTTGGTAATAATGATTGGATAAAGTAACAACAGGATACAAGGCTTATAATTTAAAATTTAAATTTTTAAATTATAAGCCTTGTATCCTGTTGTTACTTTATCCAATCATCTTCACTATCTTCAACTTTCATCATCATCAACAGTTCATCTTACAAAGTTTTTGAAGTTATACTTCTTTTGGCGCGTTATGGAAAAATGATGAGAGTGAATTTTTAGGATGCGCGCGCATCGCGTCACGAAAATCTACGGTATGAAGTTAGTCATTAGTAAAACTTCAACTAGAGTCGTTACACAAGAGCGTTTTCAGTTTTGAATAACATTAATAAAAGTAATTGCCATACAAACGCTCGTTTATGCCGCTTTCGTTAAATATGAGTTCGTACTCCAAACCGTACTGTTTTTACATTATTATTTTTCTTGGTTATAATACCCTATTATATAGCACTGCTATAAAAGGTGTGCCGTGGTGTAACGGTAGCGGCCTCGCGTCATACGCAATAGGTCCCGGGTTCGAATCTCAAAACATACCTGTTTTTTTTAATAAATAATTAGATATAAATATAATAAATAAATATATTTAATAAATTAATAATTTATTATATTAAATTAATTAATTAAACCTTCAATTGTATTTACTATTTAATATCTTTATTTTATTATTTTTCATATTAAATCGATTATAAAAATTCTTTCACTAATAGAAAGTTACCCAGGGGGAGAGATTCTTGCGAGGATGTACTCGCGGGGGGGGGGTAATGAATCATAAATTCTTATCTCTGGAACTATTAAACCGATTTTAAAAATTATTTCACTAATAGAAAGCTACGCAGGGGGGGGAGATTCTCGCGCGGGGATAACAAATTAGGGGGAGGGAATTAAATAATTTTACCTTCATCACCAAAGAAATATAACTTCTGACGTGCGTACATAGTACACACACACTCTTTTTTTTACTTTCCACCTCTACTATGGTAGGGAAGTGTTAGATTTAGTCCAAGATTTTTTTACCGGGATTTTAAGGGATCTTTACGTTTTGATACCCTAAGAATTGTGTGAGACCATATTTCGATTGATGTTTATGTGTTGTTATTAGTAATGATAGTAAAAAAGTGGCGGATTATCACTGGCGAATAGTAGACGAGCATACGCGTATATTGAACGAGGGGGTTATGTGACTCCCTCTTGTCGGGTTTTCAATGAACTACCGGCCATAAAACCAATGGCACGAGGGCAATCAACAATCATCCATTGTGGGATACTTTCCTCTAACCTTGAATGTCGATTCATTTTATCTCTTTTCTACATACATATACCGTGCGAGTTTTTTCAAAACGTACATAGGCTGTTTCACAATTTGAATCATGGTATAAATCGTGGTATAGATATTGTTAGAAACTATGGAAACGAATGTTTTTATTTACAATATTTATTATTATTGAGTTGTGATAATAAATTTTATAAGTTCAGAGATTTATTTATAATTTTAAAAAAATGTACACAGTGGAAGAAAAGGTTCTTATGTACAATTTGTGTTCTGGTGGAAATAGTTGTCGGCAAGTCTCTGCGTTATTTAGTGTGCAGTTTTGCAGGCAGACCAGATAGATACCAACAATGTCTATACCACAATTTTAAATTGTGAAACAGTCTATGTACGCTTTGAAAAAACTCGCACGGTATAGCTGTCGCTGCTGAACTCCAATGAAAACCACTCACAGAAGACACAAAGCTCTGTTTCATTGTTTTCAATTTGAATATTATTTTAACTCTTTCACAGGCTCGTTCAAACCGCGATCGAGTCCATGTGGCGCTTATGACCTGATAGCTGTATATCGTACGGCAAAGTAAATTATTTAGTTGATGAAGGTTGGTACCTGTTAACAAGTTAACTTTTAATTTTTTAATTTCGAAACTTTTTTTTTAAAAAGTAGGTAAATATATTTTGAGATATTTCTAAATTCGATTTTAATTTTAATAGTGTAGAACTATCAAATAATTTCATCCCAGGAAAGTTGTGTAAAAATTATCTGAAGGTTTTAACTAAAACTAGTGAGCTGTATGATGTTCCATGGATCATAATACAAACCCCCAGGTTTTGATTTGAACACTAATGAAAATATTAATTGAATTTTTAATTTATAATGAAAAACAACGTAGAAATTAAAATTTGAATAGATTCTAGGCTCAGACCTTGACAATTATAGCTGACCATCTGGAAGTTCAGCAGGAAGTTTTTTTTCCATACTTATGCTGGGTTTCTGATATAACTTTCAGTTTTAAATCGAGATTTAAGCATGTCATTTGGTTTCAAGTAAATAGAGATCTCCATTTGATTGAAAACAAGTTTTTACTTGGAGCAGCTACGAGCTGCTCCTGCCAAAGCTTGAGGAACCTTCGGTTCTCGGAGGAAGTTTCGTTTCCTATTGTGGAGTCCTCGGTTCCACCTTATTACAGTCTTGCCTCACGAGGTTGCGCCCCGCTCGAAAGCAAACCACACTAGTTAAACCTTCGGCTCTCCCGTATTTATTACAGACTTTTACAGTCAAGCAGGGCTATCGCCCAGCTTGACACGAAGTAACAAATCTTTTAATGCTGAAATTCGTGTTAGAAACCCAGCAAGCGCACACGATGCTAGTTTTCATGGTAGTTCGCTTGCTAGATTTTTCTGCAGGTTGCTGTGCACGGCATGTTGCTTGCAGGATGGAAGGGAGCGTTGCTAGTTTGGCTTCACACGAAGCTCGTCACTGAACATGGAGGCTATTTTGCAGGAAGTTATTCTTCGTTGACAAATTGCTGTTGTTACATTTTTAATTATAGATAATTGAGAAATAAAAGAAAAGAAAATGTCAAAACTTAAATTGTGGAGTCGGGATTGGTTACTGCGAAGGAACAGAAGTGACAGTGCTGTAACCTTGATGTTTAGGGTAAATTGTGATAAAAAATAATAATTGATAGCATACAAACACGGTTCATTCTTGTATGCATCAATTAAAGTTATTATTTCATCTCCAGTTCATTTGATGGCTTTAGGTTTTATAGGCCCCATTACTTTTGATATTTAATTTTTTATATTCACTACAAACTTTTGTTTACTACACAATGTCGCCATATGACAGATGACTACTTAAATCACGTGACAAAATCCTGCTCCGCGATTGGATCAACTGTTAAACAAGCTGGCAGCTCTGCATAAAAAATAGCACGAAAATATAGCAAGTTAGCGAACAGGCATCAGTGACGTCACGATGTAGCAGCTAGGGAATGCAAGCTCGATCTCGAGCCATTTTTCGAGATTGAATCTCGTGGACAGGAAATCTCGTTTTTGAAATCTCGTTCGAGATCTCGACCCGATATGGTCGAGATCTCGAAAGAGATTTCAAGAACGAACGCGCTTGAAAAAAAAACATAACTTATACGTAATAATTTTTGACAGTCGCGCTATTTGCTTCTGTCTGTTTCTCTGCATATATTGTTTTAATTATTGTTTTCTTGAGTAAAATAGACAGTTATTTAACTTATAACAAGCATTAGATGCCTAACAAATTACAAAGTTAAGTGAATATTGAATATGTCTAAGAACAATTCAAACCAAATGTTCGTAAACGTTACTATTGGTAACTTACCCTATGCTTCATAACTCCTAAGAAGCTATTTCCAAAATAATTAATTGACATATAGTGTGCTGTGTGAGATGGGGTATTGCTGTTATATTTTGAAAATTTAACAAAACATTAATTGAATCTTGGAACAAAAAAATCAACGTTTATTTAAGGAAAGTAATTAATAGTAATCATCTGCACAGTGCACTACGCGATAAATCACACACGTACACATTGACACAGTCACACTGTCCCAAGTAAGTAGTTTTGATTAAGTTTTAGATTCAAAATAATACGTTCTTTTTAAAAGTAGGCGAAATCTCGATATTGTCGAGATTTCTCGAGATCTCGCGAGTCAATCTTGCGAAATCTCGAATTGCCAATCTCGAACCCAGACTGATCTCGCGAGATCTCGAATTGCCAATCTCGGCTCGAGATTGCATTCGTTAGTAGCAGCGTAGCATGCAAACCTGCCCTCAAGACTTCGAGCAAACGAGCTCTAGCTCGAAATCTAGCACCGTGTATGGGGCGCTCGTTTTTGAAATAATGTTTTGTCCGATGGTGTATATTGTGTAATATTACTTTAGTATATGAATTTAGATTAAGTACTTACATACATGGAGATATGTATAGATAGATATAAACATACATTCAATATGCATTTGGGACGCAAGCAAATATCAATTTCCTGGGTAAATCGAATTGGTCAGTGAGATATAAATGATATATACATACATATAGTGAGATCACTGATAACGGACCGATCTATTTAAAACCTGGTTTACACCGTGAAAGAGCTTCCCGGGAAGCTAGACTTCAATACACTGCAATCATATTGAAATATCCAATTCCGGTTTAAGGAAGATTTATACCACATTCAACTCTAATAATATTCATTGGATTCGGGTAGGGTTGGGATATACCACTTATAGACGTCAATCTATTTTTATCGATAGGTCGACAATTACTCAATTTATTTAATCAGCTTTTGAAGGATCAAACGTAATTTTAAGCTCCACAAAATTATAAAAATAGTTAAGTGAAATCATATGTTGTTTTTGCATAAGTTTTAATATAACAAAATACTTTACAAACTCTGATAGCATTAGATACCTAAGTCATTATTTTATTGTTGTTCACTAACTCAATCCAAATTTTAAAATTAGGTATACCTTAAATAATTATTGTAACTCTATTGTCCACTATAGATATTCCGAAGATGACAAAAACGATTGTCGAAACGTCAGTACAATAAATGCAAATTTAACATAACAGTATTGTTTTATTTTGATGCTGTGCTATGAAGAACTTCTCCTACTAATCGAGATATCAATATCATCCGCCGAAATATATCGTCCCCCTTTTATTTCTAAATAAATCTTATAATTTTAGAGAAAATTCAATAAATCTCAATACACATACCTATTAATAAAATTTAACAATGAAATCAACTTGACAAAATCTAAACAAAAAAAAAGCGGCCAAGTGCGTGTCGGACCACGCAGAGTGAAGGGTTCCGTAGTCGGAATGAACGTTCACGGTTAAAATTCAAAGTTAATAAAAAATTTAATAATAATACTTGGTCTTTTAAATAGCGTGTAAGTAGTATATTTATGAGAGTTCTACAACCTCCATACTCACGACCGGAGTACGGAGGTTGTAGAACTCTCATAAATATACCACTCGTGTAACCAAAAATATTCTCAAAAACTACACAACATATCTTATTGAAACTAATTTTCGTTGAAAGTATTTAATAAGTTCTATATACTACCTTAAGTTTTTCAGAATTTTCCACCCCATAGTTGAAAAGTTAGAGGGGGGGGAGACGCACTTTTTACGACTTTAGAAGCGTATATCTCACCAACTATTGACTTACATAAAAAAGTCATATTGAAACTTCTACATCATTTTTCAAGACCTATCTAGCGATACCCCACACGCTTATGCACACTGGAATTTTTTTTCACCCCTCAGTTAAATGTATGGAGTGCTACTCCTAATTTTTTTCGTAATTTCGTCCAGCGGTTCATAGAAGACACCTACCTTCCAAATTTCATCTATATAGTGCCAATAGTCTCCGAGTAAAATGTGAGCCTGTGACATACGGACGGATAGGACGAAATTATAAGGGTTCCGTTTTTGCCATTTGGCTACTGAAGCCTAAAAAATTAGTTTTCAAACAGTTACAAAATTAATCATGATTTTTTTGCTTTCTAATATCGTTCCCGGGGTCAAAATCGAAAATCTTAACATTTATTTAATTGCCAAAGTAAAAGGAGCATATTATGTAATATTACGTTGCTACAATCTTCGTGTGCCCGAGGAAAATATTACAGGCGCCGTATTGCGGACAATATTAGGCGCCATATTGGAGACAATATTAAGCACCGTTTTGGGGATAATATTTGGCACCGTATATTGGGGGCAATATTATAGGCAACTCACCACTAAAAGAAACACAGTCCGCGAGAATCACAACCTCAAAAAGTATATAATATTATGCCTGTTTTAATCACTACAGCAGTATTAAGCAAACAAAAAGTATAATAGTAGATTGTATTTCTAGATATACGTAATATGGTATATTACGTACGAGACATATATATGATGTTTTTTGCCATACACACTACAAAATACCTACTTTTCACGTCATTTATAAAAAAATTTGACAGTTCATTTGCGTCGTCATCTTTCCTTTCAGTGTGCCGCGAAGTTCGTGCAAGTAAGTAATGACAGGCGCACGCAAACGCGACGCCGGCGTATAGAGCGAATAAACAGAAGTTGCTATGGCAACCGTTATTTTCTGCGCTAGTGCAGAAAGTAAACCATTTTCCACACACCTGTCTGTTAAATGGGTCATTAATGGCCGCTATACATACATCAAAAGTAGCTATTTTGTAGTGGGTATGGCAAAAAAGTATAAAAGTAACTTGCATATACACTCTACAGTCTACACGCATACCTATACGTAGATATTTATTGAAAAAAACTGTGGAAAAAATATTTATTTTATTTTTTACGGACCCTCTGATTAAGGTCGATTTATATTATCCGGTCAGACACAGAGCGGGAACGTAGCGTTTCCGGCAAGACAAACATTTTTACATGCATTTCAAATACGAATATTTATACTTAGCGGATCCCGTCCGTTCAGACACGTATCAATACTCGTATTTGAAATGCATGTAAAAATGTTTGTCACGCCGGAAACGCTACGTTCCCGCGCCGTGTCTGACCGGATAATATAGATCGAGCTTTACACGTGTGCTCTCAATCTGTTAATTATGGTTGAATTTGAATACCGACTGCCGTAAGTCGTTTTTTACAAAGCCCTGTAGTACTACCTAGATTCTAATCTGAAAACTCGTGAATGTATAGCGTTTGGATTTCCAATTTATTAACAAAAACAAAAATAAATTGAAAATGTTAATCGGTGCTACTAGACCCAGGTCCCAGATAACTCTTAACGTTGGAGGTCTTAAAATAAACAAATACCCGATGCGTCCTCGCTATTGAATTTGTAAATTATAAACGCTCGACAACCGATAACATAAGCGTCTAAATCGCTCTATTAGTCAACTGTGTCCCCAACTTTAGTTCCGTAATGTGATCTCCAATGATAATAGCCTACATGAACCGACGACAGACTAGTGACGACAAAGGGTTTTAGAGCTATGTGATACGGACTTAGAAATGCTGGTCAGCTAACGACACAGATGTTATCATTGGTCAATATACTCAACAATAATAATGCATAACATATCAGCTCTAATCATATGTAATGTAATATGATCGTGTATTGTGACCTTAATGCTTACGGATACCCTTCTAATCCCGACTTTTTGAATCTATTCCCTTCATCTATAATAATCTGTGTCCGTCCTTTCGACACTAATTTTTAACATATTTTTGTTGAAAAGAATTTTTCTGACCTTTACATAAGGTAAACTAACTTATTCTGTATAATTGAATGACTCTAAAAGTTAATTTAGAGTTTAAGTTACATCTAGTGTTGCCGTTGTTGTGTCTTTTTGAGTCAACATAATACTCTACATTGTCGACACAACATTGTTTTGTTTTGGCAGTTTCTATGAGCTACGCTTTTGAAGCAAACAAGTAATTCAAAATTATAATTTCATTGTGATCAGATAGCTATTTTAGACTCGTCTTGACTAAATCAAATTTTGTTGTGTTTTATTTATTTATTTATAATTTTATATAATGATCTACAATAATATTAAATCAAGTCAAAAAGATCTTTACACCGTCTAGACAAGACAAGACTTTCAAAGTCTTGTCTTGTCTTGAAATATCAAGACTTCACTAAATCTAAGTCTAGATTAAAAAACTCTTGTCTTGTCTAATATCAAGACTCTAGATTATTTTCAAGAGTCTAGATTAACCGAGTGGTTTACTTTACCTACTACTGCTTAGTTTATCTAGACTCTTGAAAATTGTCTAGAGTTTTGGCAAGAGTCTTGATCTAGATAAAACAAGTCTTGCCTTATCTTGAAAATTTCTAGACAAAACTTTTGCAAGCCTTGTCTTGAAAATCTAGACAAGACAAGAGCCTAGAAAGTCTAGATCTAGACGGCAACACTAATTAACAAGCCGTGAGGTGGGTCGTTTATTAGAACTAAAGTGCGACCCTTGAGGTCCACACGACGAACTTCCCAGTTTGATAAATATTTAATAATAATAATTAAATTAGATATTACACAGAAAAGGAATCATTTTAATCATTAAAACATCAATAATTAAAAAAAAAAAAAAACGGCTGAACCGATTTTTATAAAATTTATGTCGGATCAAAATGACGTTAACACGCCTCGATTGACACC
Organism: Mongoloraphidia duomilia; assembly: GCA_039654895.1. NCBI lineage: Eukaryota > Metazoa > Arthropoda > Insecta > Raphidioptera > Raphidiidae > Mongoloraphidia > Mongoloraphidia duomilia. Next base: position 20,093,898 of record CM077525.1, on the reverse strand, counting down.
CTTACGAAGTCGATATAATTTTCTATTCGCGAGATATTGCGTAAAATCTACTTTTTTGGAGGTTATTTGGTTAAGAAAAAAGAACGGCTGAACCGATTTTAAAAAAATTCCTTTCAGATCATATTTACGTTAATACGCGTCGATTGGCACCCCAACGTAGTCGATATCATTTTTCGTTCTCGAGATTTCGTCTTAGAAAGAAATGGACACATACGTACGTACGTACGTACGTACGTACACACACACACACACACACACACACAGACATCTTTCTAAAAGTAGTGTAAAAATAGTGTAGTGACCTTGAAATATAAAAATTTTTTTTCCTTTTTGATTTCGATTTTCGGACCCATTACAATAACTTCCAGTGGGAAGTTAAAAATAATAATAAATTGAACGTATGACTCGATACTAAGCATAAATAATCATAGTGACGAAATGTTACAATTACCACAAAACACCAAACCATAACAAACACTCTCGACGTACGTTTCGCCAACCAAGTTCTTTACACCAAAGGTTCCACCATTTTTTATTGATAATCATAGTGACCTGAAAAAAAATCTCCGAATGAGTCAGTGAGTCAATCATAGACAGTTTTATATAGTGACATATAGAGTGAGGGAGGAAGGTTTTATTGATGCACCACAATCTGTCTAATCCACTAGCCATAACGTCACCCCATACCCGTGTCAAACTTGAAACTCGTTCGCCACTCCGCCACCCTACAAACGAAAGAGCAGTTTTCCAAAACATCTGTCGGTGTCAGTTGAAAAGCCTCTTTTTTAATACATACCTCTTACCTCTGTGGCTCTACCTTCTTCACATTTCTAGCTACTTTTTTATAAAGCAGTATATTATACCAGAAATGTCCTCACATAATAATAAAATTTCGAATGAGATAATTGTATTTGCTAATGACTGAATTTTTATTATCTCGATTATTTGAAATTTTATTTATATAAAGAAAAACTAGAGTGCGGTTTTATGAAACCACGCTGCAGGTGAAACTTTATTGTCATAACCCGAAATCGCCGAAAGTAACGGGTACTGCTGCCGTCTAAACAAGACAAGACAAGACTTTCAAAGTCTTGTTTTGAAATATCAAGACAAGACTTCACTTAAGTCTTGTCTTGAAATATCAAGATTTCACTAAGTCTAAGTCTAGATTAACAAACTCTTGTCTTGTCTAATATCAAGACTCTAGATTATTTTCAAGAGTCTAGATTAGTAGTAGTAGGTAAAGTAAACCTTTACATACTACTACTTAGTTTATCTAGACTCTTGAAAATTGTCTAGAGTTTTGGCAAGAGTCTTGATCTAGATGAAGCAAGTCTTGTCTTGTCTTGAAAATTTCTAGACAAGACTTTTGCAAGTCTTGTCTTGAAAATCTAGACAAGACAAGACAAGAGTCTAGAAAGTCTGGATCTAGACGGCAACACTAGTAACAGGTGGCCAACTTAGACCTTTACAATTTATTTACGCCGCCATTTTGGTTTAGCGATATTTTATTAGTTGGCAGTTTAACACTGTAGACGCTGGAAATTCGTTATGGAACATTTTACAACACAACAATGCGTTTTAATAGTTATAAAAACTTTCTATGAAAATCGGTTTTCAGTTGCGGAAACACGTAGAAAATTGTGTTCTATTTTCGGTAGAAACAACACGCCTTCGCGACCCACAATCAGTGGTTTGGTAAAAAAATTGGAGACAAACCAGTTTCTCATCGTGTCAGAAGTGCTTGTTCGGAGCAGAATATTTAAAATGTCCGTGCAAGTGTAGCTGAAGATCCGACATTTGTCTGTCAGGCGACGTTCTCAACAACTGGAAATTAAGATGACCTCTCTACAGAATATTCTGGAAAAAGTTTAGCGTCTGTACCCCTTTGAAGTCAGTTGACGCAAAAACTTGAACCTCGTGACCATGAATGCCGTCGTAACTTCAGTAATGTTATCCTACGCAGATTTAATGACGATCCAAATTTTTATCAGGAAATAATTATGAATGACGAAGCCCATTTCGACCTTAGTGAGTTTGTTAACAAAAAAATTCTCGTTATTGGGGTGAAGTGCAATCTTTGTTAATTCACGAACAAGCATTGCATGCTTGTAGAGTGACAGTGTGGTGTGGAATTTGGTCAGAAAAGGTAATTGGTCCCTATTTCTTCGAAGACGCTGCAGGTACTGCTGTAATGCAGCAAGAGGTGGAAATTTGGCAGATGTTATATTCTACACATAATTTCAAAGTCCAAATAAAGTATTTATGAAATAATATCTACGGTTTTTCATTTATTGAAAAAATAATTTAAACTTTAAGTTGTAAAGTCCTAATTTGAGCCATCCTGTATATAATTTTGTTTTCGTGGTTTTGGTTATGTAATTTGAAACCTGATCAGTATGAAGACGAACACAAGAATCCAGATTCTATCGTTGGTGGTCAATGGGTATTTGATATGCTGCTCAACTGATAATTCATACGATATTACAAGTTATGTATAGACGCGTACAATCTAGTTATGAACATAAACATCGCTGCTTTTAGGTGTGTACTGATCTGGTCGACTACCATCACACTTGTATACAGTCGTACAATATAGTTATGAACATAGTGGCGCTGCTTTTCGATGAGTACTGGTCTGGTCGATCGCTTCGATTGAACAAGGACGTGACGTGACGCTCGACACGCGTAAGGTAACCGAACGAAAAAAAGAGGCTTATAAAGTTTCACTTTAAAAACTGCAAATTTTTAACTTCCCGCTAAGAAAATTGAAAATTTTCAAAAATTATTGATTTCACCCCGATTTTTGAAAATCGAGTTTTCATCAGATCTCGACGTTTTGTGATCCTAGGAAGCTATTCTGACTATTTTTACGATGATGTCAGTATGGTTTTGTGTGTGTGTGTGCAAACCTCTCATAACTTTTGAACGGTTTGACCAATCGAATTGCGATTTGCGGCATTCAAAAGGGTTCCACTGAACTTAGTTTCCTGAAAATTTGAACCGATTCGGCCCAATAGATTTTGAGAAATTCAAAAAAAAAACAAAAAAAAAGTTGTTAAAACGATGTTTTTTCAAAATAACTTCTAGAATATTGTACCGATTGATTTCATAATCTAATCAGCTCTTCTCCTCGGAAAACTGCGTCGAATAAGCGAATCAAAATCGGTTAATCCTTTTGAGAGATATCGTAGACAACAGATTTCGAAAAAAGTGTTTTTTCGAAATAACTTCGAGATTTCTCAACCAATTGATTTTATACCTCTTACAATATTTTTAGAGCTTAAAAAACTGCGTCGAATGTCGTTTTAAAGATCAAAATCGAATAACGTGTTCAAAAGTTATAGCTTTTCAAAAATTAAAATAGTGTTATCAGCAATTTTCAGATTTTTGAGCTTGAAGAGCTCAAAAATCTACTTTTGGGTATATTATCAAGTGCTTCGAATGAAAATTAATCTCAAACGTTGTAATTTTATCAGTAGCATCTCTATTACTCGAAGTTTAATTGACTTTCCATTGGGAGTTGCTGTAGTAGGTTCGATTTTTCAAAGATAAAACTACGAAAGTTTTACTTATACCTTTTTAGGAAAAAAACGCTTGTAAAATTAAGCGATGAAGATATTGTATAGATTTAAAATTGATAATTTTTAAAGTACCTACCTATAAGTATATATCGAAAAATTAGCATACTTTGTAAGGTTGACTTATAATCGAATATACTTATGTATTATTCATAGTTCAGTGGATTGAAAACTGATCACAAAATAGACTTCTATAACCTAAACGCGAAACGGTTTGTATACAGATAATATACAAGATGATGATTTTTTCGATGCTCATCATTGCTATATACTATATTGTTTATTACCAATCTGAAAAGCCAATTTTTTGGTCTACCTAATAGTGTGAAAATCCAATAATAATAATAATAATAATAAATTTATTTATCACGTAGTCAACATAGTACATCGAATGTGACAAGTCAAGTAAATATAGAAAAATTAGGAAATCAAATTATCATCCAAATACTCATTTACGCTATAGTACAATTTGTCTTGTAATAATTGCCTCACCGCTAAGTTAAATTTTTTTGAATTGCGGATATTAACCGGCAAATTATTATATAATCGAATGGCCATTGCAAGTGGACCACTGTTTGTAACACTAAGTCTATTAAATGGTATGTGGATATCAGTGCCAGATCGTGTATTGTAGCTATGGATGTCATTGTTAAAATATATATCAAATTGATAAAAATATTTTTTAAAAAAAGTCAACAATTTAAAAATATACAAAGATGCAATTGGCAAAATTTTTAGTCGTGCGAATAATGGTCGACTAGGGGTGCGCAAAGGTACACCACACATGTATCGAATAGCCCTTTTTTGCAATATGAAAACGTCATGTACGTTGGACGAGCCCCAAAAATTATGCCATAAGAAAGATGGGATAAAAAATGTGCATTGTAAACTAATAGAAGGGTTTTAATGTCAGAAGTAGGACGTAGTTGTTTTAATAAATAGCAAGATTTGCTTAACTTAGTTGCAAGATATTTTAGATGTTCATTCCAAGATAATTTACAATCAATATTGACGCCGAGGAATTTTGAATGCATAACTTGCTGAAGAGATTTATTTTCAACCTTCAAAAATAAACTTTCTGACACACCAACATTTTTTGGCAAAAAGTTTATGAACTGTGATTTACTTGCGTTAAGTTTAAGTTTATTAGTAACACACCACTCATTTATTTTCTGAATCGCGAGATCAGCAATAGTTTTTAATTCACATTTAGATTTGTCGGATATCAGGATGGTCGTGTCGTCGGCATAAATTACCGTCTTTAACGAGTCAGGCAGGTTTTGAGGTAGATCATTGATATAAATGGTAAAAAGCACAGGCCCTAATATAGAACCTTGAGGAACCCCTGTGCATACGTGAGCTCTATTAGATTTTACAGTATTATTTTGAGTGTAAAGAACAGTTATCTGTTGTCGATTAGCTAAATAAGATTCAATGAACTTTAATGGAATACCTCTAATACCATACTGTTCCATTTTACAGATTAAGATTTTATGATCAACCAGATCAAATGCTTTAGACAAATCAAAAAATAAGCTGACAGTGTAATTTTTAAGATTTAATGAGTTAAGTATAAAACTATAGGCCTCAAAGATAGCAGTTTCGGTGGATTTACCGGTCCGAAAGCCGTGTTGATTTTTATTTATTACCTTAAATTTGTCCAGAAACTTAATTAAACGTTTGAGATAAATTAGTTCATAAACTTTTGATACCGTGCATTGTACAGATATTGGTCGATAACAGGAAGCATCGTCTGGTTTTCCTTTATTTTTAAAAATGGGCACTACTTTGGACGTCTTAAGATTGTCAGGGAAAATTCCTTGGGTAAGTGATTCATTAATTAGATAAACAAGCGGTTCTGTAATATACTTTGCACATGGAAAGCATGGAAATTCATCGATTCCAGCTGAGTTTCCACTACCAATATTATTTATATGGTGACTATAAGGTGACTATATGGTGACTATATGGTGACTATAAGAAAAAAGAGGCTTGGTGTGTGGGTAAAACCACACCACTAACTTCCCATTGGGTCATGCCTTTATAGAGATTAGAGACCAGTCTACCGTACAGAAACTATTTGCAATACAGGTTAACATTACACAATCATTTTACAGTAGTTTTTTTGTTATAAAAAAACCGCCAATTCAAATAATTTTTTGCAAACCTTATCAGGTATTCATTATGCAAATATGCGTCGAATGAAATTGGTCCGGAGTCGATATCATTCTTTGTTCTCGAGATATGCGAAACGAGAAACATTTTACGACAAATTTACAGTAGTTTTTTTGTTATAAAAAACAAACAGCCAACTCAATTTTTTTAGGTAATTATGCGTCGAATGAAATTAGTCCGGAATCTATATCATTTTTGTTCTCGATATACGCGAGGCGATAAAAAGTTCACCGATGTACGAATGAATGAACGAACGAACGTACGTACGTACGTACGGACGTGCGTACACACACACACTACTCACGCACACACATGCAGAGAAAGAGAGAAATCTCTGAAAACAGAATATTCGGACTCTAGGGACCTCAAAACTTACAGATATGTCCAAATTTTTCATTCACAAAATCGGACCAATTACAACAACTTCCAATGGGAAGTTAATAAAAAAGATGACTATTTCGCTGTTTGAAATCTAGAATGCATAGAAATTTTCTGTTGACATTATTCAACTCGGAGTGGTCAAAAACAAAAGTTACCAAGTGTGACTAAAATAGCGTCAACGGTAGGGAAGATAATAGATAATGTTTTTCTGAAACCACAATTTTTAGTTTTTTTGTGATAAATCTGGAACCAAACAAAATATCCTGAATTCCAACGACTGTACCTGTGTGAGTAGTCCGAAACACATATTTTTTTAAGTACCTAATAAAAAAAGATGCAACTTTTCTCTAATATAACAGACCTTGTATCTTTAACCGTTCCCAAGATAGCAATGGTGAGCATCGAAAAAATCACCATGCCGTATACTTATACAGCAGTGGTTCGCAACCCATGGGCCGCGGTCCACTTGTGAGCGCCGGGCAGCGTTGTACTGAGCCGTGGACGCTGGTCGAGAGTCTAAGCCAAGATAAGATCCTATCGGAGCTTCAGGGGTAGAGATGGGAACAATCGAGTGTGTCTGTATATTTATATAGTTAGTGGGTCTTTTTTTACAAAATTTAGTGGTCCGCACAACAAAAAAGGTTGGAAACCGCTGCTATATAGTATACACATAATAATAGTTATATCATGATCTAGTTAAGTACTCAATTTTTGCAAGAAGCTATTCTAAAAATATGTTGATAGCTGACTTCTTATTTTTATTTATTGTAGATTATAGACGAGTCGACAACTTAGGTCATTAGCGTCTTTTAATTACATCAAATCAAATAACAAATAACTTAAGACTAAATGACATCACGAAACATCCATAAGCGGAGGACCCTCATAAACTAATGAAATTAAAAGGCTCTTGCATAAACTAGTGAAATTACTAAAACTAATAAAAAATCAGTCATTAGAAAAAAAATATTTTTGGTGGGCGGCTAAAAAAATGTCGCCGGGGCGTCGGGCTTGTTTAAGGAGTTGTGACTCGCAACGTTTGAAAACAGTAATAAGGCAATAATAAAGAGTTTAGTCACGTCTAAACACAATAATTTTATTAATGAATGTACATTTCAAGAGCCTATGCTCCCATCTTCAGCAAATACTAATCAGTTTAGATTAGATTAGATTTACTCGGGGTGATAAGACACTATATATCTCACAATCACTGCGACCTATAAGATCTTTTGTGAGTCCCCTAATAGTTTATTCCCAGTCGGGTAAAATGCTTTTTATGAACCTTATAACCTTTCTGGGGGCTTCTCTCCATATGTCTTCAGGCTTTAGAAAAGGCCTGTTAAGATGTTGCAGCCTTTTGGAGAACACTGCTTCACATTCACATAGAATGTGTTCGGCAGTTTCTTTTGCTTCTTTACAGAAGCGACAGTTGTCATCCTGGACTTTACCCATTTTTGAGAGATTACTAATCAGTTTAGTATTTGCTGAAGATGGGAGTGCTCTTAATTATTCTTAGTAATAAAGCACTGTAAAGGAAATGCCACCTTCAGACCACCGACTTAGCAGAAGACTACTGTATATTAACATTCATGTAGGTAACTGGACGGTATCGGAAAGCAATTATGCACTGTATCGAATGATTATATAAATCCAGACTTGGTTTCAATAAGCACGATGTGTTTTTGTCATCGTACGACGTTAAACTTCAGAGACACGTCGAGACGGATGCAAGAAATGCAGGAGTATGACTTGAAGAGACATGACTTGAAAAAGAAAAACGAGGAGTTGGGGTGAGCACTGAGCAGGGCAGGACAGTCCGTTAGAAGAGTGTACAGGGGGCGCGGGACCGGAGCGCCTTGTCCGCATGCATAATATATTCTAGACCTCACTTCACCCATCGCTGTAGCCATACATATAATATTATAGGGTTGTGAAAATAAATATCCTTGACCACAAGCCAAAGTGGTTTATGTGATATAATTAGAGGAGAAGGTGGTATTATGGAACCCTGCCGGTAATATGGAACCCTTGATTAATTAAGAGTCGATAGTGACATCTACCTTCTAGATACTTAAATATCAATTGCTACTCACAAAACAAGTCGTGTGGGAAATTGCAGCGCATAGAACGCGGTACAAGTTCAACAGTGTGAGATTATGTGTATAACTAAAAACAAAACTTTATCTTTGTTATTTGATGTCAACATACAGTTGAGTTACATACGATTCTTCGATGTTTGATAATTTTACTAGCTGAAATACTGTCTTTCTATCAAAACCTAACATATAAAATTGTACTTATTGAACTTTTGAACAATATGCTAAGCGATGTACTGCAACATGTGATTTTGTTAATATGGAACCCTTAGAAGACATATGAGGAGAAGTATGGATCCAGTGTGTAATGTGTCAATTATGTTTAATGTGTCAATATTTGTGACTACTGTCGCTAAGAATCGTATTTATTTCAATGTTAAAGATATTTCAAGTTTAGTTGTGTTTATATCTTGTTTTTGTAGCAACATATGCATTTATTTCAATATAATTTTTCATTTTTCAAGGGGTTCCATATTACCAGCACAGTTCCTCGAGTGTCCAGTTTTGATTTTTTTACAATAACTGCTTGTAACATGTAAAAATATCGCTGTATTCTAAATTCGTTCACATATAAACAAACTAAATATGTCTTCACCCTACTAATGAAAAAAATCCGTAAATATTAGTAAAACCCTTCCAATTACCGAAGGAAAACAAAGGGTTCCAAATTACCACCTTCTCCTCTACGATTTTTGAAGTGAATACTTGTGACTCCGGAGGCGTTTGCGCACAAATAGCGTTAAACGATGACGCGCGCCCCCCACTACTTTTCATGAGAGGTAGACGCGGAATACGGGGAGTTCTGTCCGCCGTACCAGCATCGAGTAGTTCAACGCAAGGCTTCGCAAGATCAACGTTCTCTTTCTTTCGGTCTTCTACGTTATTCCACTAATTTGGTGCAGTGAAAATACAACGCCAGTCAAATACCTTGAGTTATGAGTAAACTCAGCACCGTACCTAGGGGTTAGCGCCCGAAGCAAAGGGTCGCCGGGTGACAGTAAAATCTATATTATTGCAAAAGGCAAATTTCAAACAGCTATCAGGATTTTTAAAACATTTTTGCCAAAAATATACTGTTTTGTTTTTTTAAATATTCTACCTCGGGTGGATTTTATGACACGAGAGGGCGCCAAGTCGTCTTTTCGACACGGCCGCCAAATCCTCCTTTCGCTAGGTACCCCAAATTTTGATTTCGCCAGGCACGTCAGGATTCCTAGATACGTTACTGAGTGTACCTATACCTACCTTTCTGCAACGCAAACGACTCTTGAGCAGTAAGAAGCCCATAATGCTGTATCTTTTCATTGCAGCAATGAATAAATAACAGAGCCTCTGTAATGTAATCCACACACTTTATTAAGTCATCATTAATCTTATTTATTAATCATGAATCTGACATAAACCACTTTGCTTCATGCCATAATATGTTTCCATTGGTGTCGCATCTGCTTTATTTATATCGATTCTACAATCGATAATTGATTGAAAAAGCGATTTTCAATTAGGTTTCAGTATACAGGGGAGACCGAAAGTCGTTGAGAATAATAAAATTAAACCAAAAATTGTAACACTGGCAAAAATATCAGTATTTTTGCCTAATATGTTTGCCAGTGTTACAATTTTGTATGTCTCTGTGTACCTATTTTAGGACAGTCGGTATATCCGGTATGGATTATAATTGCTAGTCAGAAATCGGTCGTTCATATTCTAAAGCTGGTTATAATAATTGGTGTCGCAAAAGCTGTGCTATAAATAGAATTTAGTTGGAATAATTACGTTCTGCTGCCGCATTGCTGCCTCGTAATGTTACGTGTCTTATTATAAAACACAAAACTACAGACATGATTATTTTTAGTGTATTTGCCATAATATAGCACATACACTATTGGCGTCGGTCGGATGGCGGGACCTAGGGGTCGGACCAAAATTTCTCGACGTTTCATAGCCTCCTGAACAATTTGGCACCATTTTTGAAAATGTTTATATATATATATGTATGTATATATTTATATATATATATATATTTATATATATATTTATATATATATATATGTGTGTACACGATAACTCTCGACAGACTTAATCGATTGAAACGAAATTTGGTACACACATTGGAACCCATCACCGCAAGAAGCCTATTTAAAATGGGCCCGATCGGACCGTTTTCAGGGTTGTATTTAGGGGTTCCAAAAAGTTTTTGGGCCCAAAAATACCGAAAAATTTGTCAGAATCGTTTCAAAATTGAAATTTAACTCTTTAGTAAAGATTAAAACGTGCTGCTAAAATTTTAATAAAATTGGCCCGACAGGACCGGACTTTCAAATTTTATGAAAACACTAGCTTGTTGATACGGATTTACTTATGGAAGGGTGTATTTAATGTGGTACAGAGGTTGCATTGATAATAATATTGAAATTAAGAAAAAAATATTATTTTAAGGGATGTATTAAGGGGTTAAATTTTTTATTTTGTCCAAAAACAAACTTAAGTTCACGTATTAAAGCCACAAGGACTGTATTAGCAAATACACTATATTGTCGGCAGGGTTTGGCACTGCGACCCGAGTTTTTTTATTTATTATAATTATTGTTTATTCTTTTATTCAGAGTCATAGAATTTCAGTGTCATCAAGTTAAATACATACAATATATTTTTAGTAAAGTTTAGAGAATTATAGTTAAAAAATGGGTATGTCTGTATCGCGGGTACAGACAGATGAGTGAATAGCGTTTAACACAAATAATTGTAATCGTTGTCATGGAAAGAAGTACATTCACTTTTATTTATCTTATAAAATCAAATGTTTGTAAAATATAATAAATAAAATAATTGTAATTTTAATTTTTTGTATTTTAAATTCTTATGCAATACCTACATATTTTCATTAAAAATTAAATATTAAAAGCCTTCGGGAATCGAACCTGTCGGCAGAGTCGTACTTTACCATATAGCCACACAGTCGGTACCTACTTAAACCCCAAACTTCCTCGCATGTTGTGATTTATTTGTGACAATTTACTACATAGAGAAATATTTAATGAGCCATTTTCCTGATAGTAGTTCATGGAAAGAAGTACATCCACTTTTATTTATCTTATAAAATCAAATGTTTGTAAAATATAATAAATAAAATAATTGTAATTTTATTTTTTTGTATTTTAAATTCTTATGCAATACCTACATATTTTCATTAAAAATTAAATATTAAAAGCCTTCGGGAATCGAACCTGTCGGCAGAGTAGTACTTTACCATATAGCCAGTAGCCACACAGTCGGTACCTACTTAAACCCAAAACTTCCTCGCATGTTGTGATTTATTTGTGACAATTTACTACATAGAGAAATATTTAATGAGCCATTTTCCTGATAGTAGTTCATGGAAAGAAGTACATCCACTTTTATTTATCTTATAAAATCAAATGTTTGTAAAATATAATAAATAAAATAATTGTAATTTTATTTTTTTGTATTTTAAATTCTTATGCAATACCTACATATTTTCATTAAAAATTAAATATTAAAAGCCTTCGGGAATCGAACCTGTCGGCAGAGTAGTACTTTACCATATAGCCAGTAGCCACACAGTCGGTACCTACTTAAACCCCAAACTTCCTCGCATGTTGTGATTTATTTGTGACAATTTACTACACAGAGAAATATTTAATGAGCCATTTTCCTGATAGTAGTTCTTTCAATTATCCACGAGAGGCAGAACTTGTGGTAAGTACAAACATTATTTATTCCCCATTAGTGTCTTGTCATTTTAGTGGTATAACTTTATTATTTAAATAATTTAATAATAATAATAATTTAATAATTAAGTTATATACCACTAAAATGACACGACACTAATGGGGAATAAATAACGTTTGTACCTACCACAAGTGCTGCCACTCGTGGATAATTGAAGGAACTACTCTCAGAAAAATGGCTCATTCAATTAATCGTGGCAAATTAGAGTAATTGATAACTCATCCACCTCGAAAGAGGAAGTTTCGGGTTTGAGTCCCGACTGTGATATTAGTTGTTTAAAAAATGAATTTTTCTATATATATACTTAAAAATGTAAAATTATATAATTGGCTGACTTCTAATAGCTCTTATAATATATATATTAAAAAATATCCATTTTGTTTCAGATTTAAAAATTTCGGTTTTTCGGTATTATTATTCTTTGTTTGACGGTCGCCTTCGGCGCTTCTAGGGCACGTTCCTAGAGTGCCTAATGGGTAAACTGGCACTGGTTCAGACTACGTGGGGCCCCATCAGCTGGTCAGTAGTTACGTCACTGTTAACATTTCACACTGTGACACTACAAGATGAAGCAAAATTGCACCAGTATTAATGACACTGGCATATGTCGATTCTATATAAGGGTTGGGCGGAATGGAAGAGCGTTTTTGGAATGAGTAGTACACGCGAAGGGGAGGGGATAGAGGATTGCGGCTGACGTCGTTCAATTTAGGAGTGCTTACCATTCGTTAGTCACAATCATAGACATAGAAATCTAGGAACGCAGTACAAGTGAGTGGATTGGTTTCTGTTGGGGGGGAGGTCGATGAGGAATCAAGTGTGCCCACATTCTAATGATCGCTTCAGTTGTACGTGTCAAAGTGTCGTCTAAACAATAACAAACGACTGTTTTTTCGCAATTGAGCATCCGAAAATACGCGACTAATAGAATGTGGGCACATATGCACCATAGACATAGGATGGACATGTCGATGAGACATAGGCATGCACCTTCCCTTGAATGGCTTCCCCCCTCGTCTAAAGTGGCACTTTATACTTCGTCCCAAAATTTTATATGTTCATAGTCACAATGGTTATCTGGATAAGGGAGCATTGTGCGTTCGCAGTTGAGGAGTATCTAAAATCGGACGAGACTGTTATTGTCGTGCAGCGCGCTTTCGCCAACGCTTAAGTATTGGTCGTAACGGTTCAGTTCCGAAACGTGATACAATCAAGAGATGGGTGCAGAATTTCACTTTTCATTGTTAAATGATAACATCTAAGCTTTCATTTTTCGTAATTAAAGTTCAAAAACAGTTGAGTTATTCTCATTTCAAAAACGATCTTCCATTCTGCTCCACCCTGTATAATCTCAGTACTTTGTGGGCACATCTATTTTTCATTATTCTGACCAATTGATTGGATAATTTGATTAACTCACACATAATTGCATCACGCTTCGTTTCTTAACATGTTTGTTTTAATATCTCCGAGATATCTTTTATGATAAATCTGATAAGATCGTGACAAAAAGAGACATATTGTTGTATATAACCTATATAATATAATATTCTTTCTCTCTTCTTTATTGGTCATAAAACGTAATTTAAAATAAAGTGAAAACGATCTCCATTCCAAACACTGGTTTTATATTGTTTTAAGATAAACGCAGTAATTAAATATTACTACATTGGCATGACTGTATCGTTCTATCTTTATTCCTTCAATAGAGCAAGATTGTTTCTGTCTTTATCTGTATTACGATATTGATAGACATAAATGTTTTCGTCTCTGTCAATTTGATTGTGGATATTGTAGTCGGCTCTTTCTTACACCAGTAGAGAAGCAAGCTGGTTGCACAATGCACATCGATACATTTTGTGTTATTGACTACTGAGGTAACAGTTCATGGATACGCTACAAGTAATTAAAAGTGAAGCCAGTCGCCATTTTAACTTGGTCCTCATTTTATACGTGAGAAGAAGAAGAAGAGAATAATATTCCAATCTAATCAGTGTTTGACCGCCATGTTTATTCGGTCTTGTGTGACATCAGACTTGGCTTCAACTTTGTATAAGCAGTTGTATACGGTATAGCTCCTCTATTAACTTTTAACTCAGTTATGTACACGGAAATGTAGAGGTAACTGACTAGATTATTTTATAAAAATATTAGCGGCCCGGTCCGCCTTCGCCCGGGTGCTATGAATTTATGATTTATTAACACATTACTCACTCGCTCGCTCCAATTATTATAGCCTATGTCCTCAAGGCAATTAGTAACATCTATCAAACTGTGAAAAAATTTGAAATCGGTTTAGTAATTTCTGAGATTACCTCTGATTTCCACCCGGGTGAAACCGGACCGGCCAATTATTATAGTCTACGTCCTAAAGCAAAGTAACACCTATCAAAACGTTGAAAACATTTTTGAAATTGGTCTTCTGAGATTACCTCCGATTTTCATCCGGACGAAACCAAACCGGCCAGTTTCAATTATACATCTAAACCTTCCTCGTGAATCAATCTATCTAATCGTGAAAACTGGAACAAAATCCGTTCAGTAGTTGCGGAGAAAATTGGGCACAGACAGACAGACGCGGCGGTGGACTTTGTTTTATAATATATATATTGATGATTGAGTGATATATCTACCCCAAAATAATATCATAATATGTATTAGGTCTAGAAGTTGTAGATTATAGACGTTCGACAACTGAGGTCATTAGCGTCTAAGGTGGAGTACTCCACAATCCACTACATAATACGCATGTGCTTAATATTATAACGTGTTACGAATACTCAATGTGTAATTTTAAAAAAAATTTAACCACACCTGAAGATAGAAACTCGTTGCTGAAACGCGTCGTGTTAAAACACACGATGTCACAAGACGGACATCAAAAAATACAAGGTATTTCTAATACTTCATAATATTCATGTAGTGACTTGGAGACCCAACACTCTAAAAATGTATGATGATCATTTTGTCATGTCAATGTGTGATCGTCTTTTAAAGTAACATAGGGTGTTTAACAACCAGCCCGCTGTGATGCAATGGGGTGTAACATTTAAAATATGGAGTGTTTAAAAACATTAACGATTTTAGAGTAGCTGATATTATTCTCTCTTGAGGCGTAGCACTGCTAGGATATCTTTAGTAGACCACTAAAAGAAATTACATAGCAGATATAACTGTTATCTATACTCCGTGCGTAATATTATGGTTTTTTTATTAAGCTCCCCACAAAACATCCAATTAAATATTTTAACATCGAATTAATGTTCCTGTCAACGTTGTAATAATTATAATAATTTATGTATTTCTTGTTTTAACAAAAAATTGTGTAAGAAATGTCACTACATTCAAAATATATCTGCCCTTCAGTCGAATTTATAGTAATTTAAGATTGATGACTGATTTTACACAATGTTACTCAAAAAGATTTAAATAATCAAAAAAAACATATGGCATAATTGCCATGTTTACGTGAAGGCTTTAAGAGTTTTATCGTCGATGTTAGTAGTAGTTATTAAGAGCGTTTATGCGCGTTGAGATTTTTTGAACAGGTTCGCCATTGTCACCTGTCAAATGTCAAAATACATTTGACGTTTGTGATGTACCCATCGTTCTAATAAGAAATAAGTAAATAGTCTGATTTGGTATACTTCATTTTGGCTGGGACCATGAAAAGTTTTGGTCCAGGTCAGTTTTATTCCCAGAATTTCTTCCTGACATGCGCCGTAACATTGGTTAAAGTGTTTACGCGTAGTCCTTAACTTAGTTTGCTTAATTAGATGTGTTAACTTAACACTTTTACTAAGGCTTAACGACACTAAGAAAAGTGATGTTAAGGTGCGTTTATGCGTATGAATATCGATGTTAAGATCGTTCTTAAAAGTTTTAACGTTAGCTTTACTCTTCGCGTAAACATGGTAAATGTAACAGCTACATGTCGTGGGCGGACGGGTATCTATACTAATATTATAAAGCTGAAGAGTTTGTTTGTTTGTTTGTTTGGTTGGTTGGTTGAACGCGCTAATCTCAGGAACTACCAGTCCAATTTGAAATTTTTTTTTGTTAGATAGCCCATTTATTGAGGAAGGCTATAGGCTATATATCACGCTACGACCAATAGGAGCGGAACATCAATGAAAAATGCTGCAAAATTGGAAAAATTATTCCTTTTGAGAGCTTCCGCTCCGTAAACGGTTAAAGTTACGCAAAAATCATGTATGACGGAATTGTTCCCCTTTAAAAGTTCTAAACAAAAGTCCGCGACAGCATATGTCTATCTTTTAAAGTTGACTCACTATAACTTTTTTTATGGTAATCAAATTTGTTCGTAATTATAATATTCAAGGGAACGAGCGAAGCGAGTGAGTAGTGTATTCATAATATTCAAGCGAACGAGCGAAGCGAGTGAGTAGTGTATTTATAATATTGAAGCGAACGAGCGAAGCGAGTGATAATGTAATTATAATATTCAAGCGAACGAGCGAAGCGAGTGAGTAGTATATTCATAATATATAAGCGAACGAGCGAAGCGAGTGAGAAGTGTATTGCACCCGAGCTTTCTTAGCACCCGGGCGAAGCCGGACGGGTACCGCTAGTTAATAAATTGGTTAGAGGACGGGTATAACTAATCCATGTGGTGGACGGACGGGTATAATATGGTGTGAGAACGGGTATAAAATCCGAACTATAAGAAAAACTATTTGTTACAAAAATATACATGTCAAATTGCAGCGATAAATAACCAATAAATATGTTTTTTCCACATAATTAGTTCAGCAAAAACTCTTGAAAACGTCAGTTAAAAATAATAAATAGTGCATGTACGACGGCAGTTAAAGCAAGGCAGAGAACAACATACTGTGACAATCAGTTAAGCTCTAGGAAACAGTACAAAGTGAAAAATAAAAATAACAATAATTATTAAAACATAACTAAAGTGAACAAATCACAGCCTGTCTCTGTCTGTTGCATCGGCTGCCAACTGTGGCTCTACGGTTTGGCTGGCGATTTCATACAAAATTAAAAACAATAATGTATATAAACGGAGAGTTGTGGGGCAGTAAGTTTAGTTGGTGTTGTACACACGTATAACGGCGCGATATACAATGGCGCTCGAGTCGACAGTGGCGTCCGACAAACCTGTCACCATGATTTAAATCAAACATCAAACGCAATTATAATTTATAAATACTTGCGATGTATGTTGTATTTGACATTAATTTGTAAGTATGCCTTTAGATGTACCCCCCTAACTACACGATCGTCGTGAACGACACAACAAACGGAATTTATTCACTAACGCACATTTAAATCGAAATGAACTAATTGAGAACATATATTTTTAGGGGTACGTATCAAAGTGGTAAAAAATGGAATCCTTAGGGTGAGACTTCGTTTTTTGTCTGTCTCTCTGGTCTGTCACAGTCGATTTTGTCAGAAACTAACGTGGCTATGCTATCGACTTGCGAAATTTGACATAGCTATAAAGCTTTTATACCCGCACCTATAGGCACCTATTCCAAAAGTCATAATCACAAAAAAAATATTTGTCTATTTTTGGGGGACTAAAAAAATGAAGGTATTTTTTTTACTCGGCCAAATAGGGCATCACATGAAAAAAGAACCCTTTCATGTGATGCCCTAATTGGTAATCAAATTAACAGCGTGATTAAAAAATAGGACATCACATGAAAGAAGAGCACTTTCATGTGATGCCCTATTTGGCAATCAAAATTTAACAGCGGGATTAAAAAATGAGGGTATTTTTTTCACTCGGCCAAATAGAGCATCACATGAAAGGGCTCTTCTTTCATGCGATGTCCTATTTTTTAATCACGCTGTTAATTTGATTGCCAATTAGGGCATCACATGAAAGGGCTCTTTTTTCATGTGATGCCCTATTTGGCCGAGTGAAAAAAATACCTTCATTTTTTAATCACGCTGTTAAATTTTGATTGCTACGTGTTCAATGTTCTTGGCTGCTGCGTTTTCATTTTGGCAAATTGTTGATTGTTGCCATAGCAACCGTCATTTAACAGCGTGATTAAAAAATAAAATTGTACGATAAATCCAGCATTAATGAAATGTAGTTTAATTTAATATACTCGTATTAGGTACATTTATTCATCTGTTAGTTGTACGGAATCCAGGGCTTGAGAATAGCCGAGCGTTTAGCAATGCTGTTGTTTACATGGCGTTGCTATGGTTTCTTTATTACAAGTCCCCAGTTTCCGGGTTCTAGCCCGAGAGCTGGTAAAAATAATGAATTGAAAATATGAGTTGGTGCTAGGCCCAAATAACCTTAGCTGTTGGTGGTCTTTAAAAACACAATTTGTACGGAATCCTCGGCACGCGATCACACTTGCAATTTTTTTTAAAACTAGAAATATTAAAACCCTGGGGGATTTTAACTTTGATCCTTGACGCGCCGCCTTTGCAGTATGTAATCCGATACGGTTATTATGCATATTATAATATGTACGGCCGTCGCGGCGCTTGCATGTTTAACGTCGGCACTGTTTATGTGCACCAACCAGGAAAATAATTATTATTATTTTCATAAACTCTTTTCCAATCAACTAACCTAGCTACTGTAAAGCTTCAGGCAACTAGCCAACCTCCAAACAGATACACTCCGCACAACAACTCACTCGTTGACTCATCGACGTACTTGTCACGTGACCTATTCTATAACAGCAAATCCTACGCGTCCGCCTCGCATCGATCTTGAAACAAGCCATGGTAATATAATTAATTTAACATTATTGAATTTCCTTTGAAAATTTAACTTTGTCGAAAATAGTTTTACAAATGCTTGTTAGTAAAGTTTGTAGAGAATTCAAACAAACCATGTATACGGGGTGTTTCGTACAACTGGACATTGCCAGTCTGAAATCTTGTCCACAATAATAAAGAAAAGGCATGTGTCGCGGCACACACGACCGAAGTAAAACTTATACAGTAGGTACAATGTAAACAGGTAAGGTGTATGAAATATTTAGCATTGGGATAAAATGAATGGATCAGAATGAGCCATGAGATTTACTTATTTACTTCCGGTAACCACATCTCTGAAACTACATATTTTGTCTTTAAAGACTTCCTCTCATGTCTTTTGGAACACACTGTATATGCGCGTAAGCTTTGCATATTACATATAATAGGTTACTTTGCTGTGTAGCAAAGGGACAGGTTTTCTTTGACATTCATTACACAATACACATAATATTATATAACATTCTTAATAAGTATTTTATGTTTGTCCGTTATAGACTCGTATTCACCGAGCCTAGATACTTATTTATTCCATTGATTTATTCCCCTGGTAACTATTACTCGGAATAAACAGCGATAATTCAATTCACCAAACGTAGTTAAGTTTACTGCAGTTATAAATCCTAAGAATAACTATTCTGTCTTATTTCAAGGGTATAAATATTTATTCGCCTAGTAAAATAGGGTGGGCACGAAATGCACAAATTACTTTCTGGCCTGGTGACCTTTTCAGGTAAATATTAATTTCATGTCTTTCAGGTAAAAGCTTTTGTCAGTAAAATATGTCAATATTCACCATTTTACATTTTCGATCGATGCGCCATCGGTCGGATCTTTGGTAAACGTGCTTTAGAATCAAAATATTTGACAAAATGTCCAAGGTGTATGGTATGAAGTAAATTTTTACCTGAAGTTACTATTCTATCGAATGAATTGCTTGGTGAATTGAAAGTTAATTTTATTCCATGTGTAGCTCCGGTGACAATACAATATTATGATAACTAGCTGACCGGCCCGGCTTTCGTCCGGGTGTAAATCGTACATTTGAATTTTCACCCACTTCCCGTGATCCGATTGAGTTGAAATTTTGCACACATGAATAGCTCCGGTGACAATACAATATTATGGTAACTAGCTGACCGACCCGGCATTATTGAACTTTCACAGGCAAAAGGTTACGTTTCAGTAGATCGGATAAATGTAATAAAATCAGACTAAGCAAATAAGGCACACTAAAAAATTAAAAATAAAAATAGGTAAAAAAACTTTTAAGTTAAACGGTTTTATAAATATACTAAAAAGAAAAAATAATAATATTTAATTTAAATTCATAAGTATAAAATCGTGGGTCGTAAACTCTATGATAATTTATTACAGTCACAACCCACGCTTTTATACTTATGAACCTAAATTAAATATTATTTTTTTCTTTTTAGTGCAATTATAAAACCGTTTAACTTATTAAATTCGACCTCACCTAACTCTAAAATGTTATCAGTTATGTCCAATTTTGGTTCATAAAATACAAAAAGTGTTAAACAAAGTGAAAAGATTTTTACGAAAAGTAGGTACAATATATACAGCTATAAATTAACCATCTGTTTACATTTACAAAACTGCTCGTGAAACAGAATCTGAGCATAAGGTAAATTTTATTTTCTCCACCGATATAATGAATGTGCACGCGAGCGGAGCCGTGGGTAAAAGCTAATTAATAATAAATTGAAAATGCAAATCATTATTTAACCACTTCTCAGATTCGAACGTAGGAACTGGGGATTTAGTAACGTCATTTAGACAACGGCGTTCCGACGATCTCGGATGTCCACCGGCACTATTTAATGCTGTTATTCGATGAGCATCGCCTGTTGTGTATGCGTACCCTTAACCACGACACTAATAGTCCATATTTCATTGTTGACGAGATTAACAATTCAATTTGTTATCATAACACGATTGACGCTAATTCTGAAAATAACTGACAAATCCGATGGTAAACTTTATATGCAGTGTGATTAAAAAAACGCATTTGTTCTGACACCTCAAACATCGTGATTGAAAGCTCGCTTTTACGGTTTTTATTACTTTTTCAAAAATTACGATTCGTTCAAAAAATCGCATTGAGGAAATTAATATCGGATTTCCCTGTACATTGTCGAAAACAAATTACGTACACACACACAGACATATTTATCTGTGGTTGAAAGGCAAAACCGCTTATGTAAACACCTACATGTGATGGGGATACATCAGGAATCAAGACTATGTAAATTCTGCGAAATGGAAGATGAAACAACCACCCATGTCGTGTTCGACCCTAGACTACAGGAGGACAACCATCTTTGGTGACATATCTGAGGACGGAACTATTCCACAGGATAATCTAGTGGTCAATCTTCTGGAGCTCATAAGAAGATCCGGACTATTTGCTGACTAGACCTATAAAAAGAGGGAGGAACAATAATCCTTTTGGGGCTGTCTAGGACAACCCTTAATTGTTTTAATCTTTAATCTTTTATCAAATTATTAAAAACACTTGAAAAAATTCTACAACTAAACAATAAGTAATTTTTGGGTAAATAAATAAAAGTGAAAAAAATTTGAAAAAAAAAATAGTTTTTTAAATTTTGTTTTCTGACTTTACCAGCGTAATCTATGGACAAAATTGACAAAAAAGTTATTATGAGTATTAGTCAGGATATTTAAGGTATTAATTACGATGGCAGAGTTAAAATTAGTTCAGTCAATGAGTGCTCACAAGGGGAATGTGGATGGAAAAGTCGAAAGCAGAAAATTTGACCTAGGAACTTTGTTTGGACTAGTTAGGAGATAAACGTACTAAAATTCCTTACCCCTCCGAAGTACGCCCGAGGGGGGCGGGCACAAAGAAGGTCCCGTTTTTTGGTTTTTTGCTTTTATCTCGAAGACGGTGCGTCGTACGAAATTTTGTTGTACTACATAATGAAAGCTGATAAAATTCTCTACAGCTTTAACTCTCACACTTTTTATCTATCTCTATTCTTTGCCTAGCTATGAGCTTCGAAAAACGGCCGATTTTCAAAAATGTGTTAAATTCTCTGTAGCACACTGTAACAATACGAATTTGCCAAAATCATTTCTTATTGCTCATCCACCTTATTAAAAAATGAATTATTTAATTCGCTGCCTCTTTGGGCATGACGGGCCTGGTTGTGGTTCCTCAGCGTTTGCCTCTTCTTCTTTCTCCTCATCTGTCGAATCTACGGCTTAATTTCTTAGATATAAACTAATTAATAATTAATTTTTATATTTTTATTTTTTTAGCTCGATTCTGAAGAAAATCCAAATCCGGATCGAAACGTCAATTATTTGAATTATTTGTTGTAATTTTTTGTTAATACATTGTCTGGAAAATTGGTCGAGAATTTTATTCATTGATATTATTGGGAGTTTTATCCAGTTTAAAAGTAAACTGTTTCCGCCTTCACCGCGTGGAGGTACTCTCAGCTTGTTATTTTTTAATAGTGTGTGGGTGTTTTTAATAGTGTGGATGAGCAATTAGAAATGATTTTGGCAAATTCGTATTGTTACAATGTGCTACTGAGAATTTAACACATTTTTGAAAATCGGCCCTTTTTCGAAGCTCATAGCTAGGCAAAGAATGGAGATAGATAAAAAGTGTGAAAGTTAAAGCTGTAGAGAATTTAATCAGCTTTCATTATGTACTACAACAAAATTTCGTACGACGCACCGTTTTCGAGATAAAAGCAAAAAACCAAAAAACGGGAACTTCTTTGTGCCCCCCACCCTCGGGCGTACCTCGGAGGGGTAAGGACTTTTAGTATGTTTATCTCCTAACTAGTCCAAACAAAGTTCCTAAGTCAAACGTTCTGCTTTCGACTTTTCCATCCACAAATTATTCGTTGCTTAAGCTAAATACAAATTTTCAAAAAAAAAAATACGTAAATAAAAAAAAATACTATCTTATTCTACGCATGAATTCCTTTCATTTTTGCCAAGTAACATTTTTCTGTAAAATGTATAAGAAAGCAGGAAATTGAGAAAAACCAATTTCCCATGTAAATGTCCTATGTACACTTGAAATCCGGACACCCTGTATATACAAGCCTTACCTAAAGTTTTCATTCTAATTTTGTGAACAATAATGCCTGTCTTGAAGAATATATATTTGAACATTGTCCACATACAAAACCCATTTTTAATCGCTATCAACTGTCCATATTAGTATACAGAGTTCACTAGTTAGTTGTTACGTTCATTTAAGTGTGTGTGTGTGTGTGTCAAACGACATCAAAATGGGATATTCGACCAATCAGAATGAACCCTAACTGCAGGGCCTAGTCGCTTGTCTCACTGGCAAGTAAGGTATAAAATTACTAGATCTAGTAACTTTAGTAAGGTATACGTCACTTATGTCATTTAAATGTCAGTACCTACTGTTTATCTTTTTCGTCACCCGATGGCGCCACTAGCATAAGTAAAGTATCAGTCATTCAATCACTTAACGGTCAAATCGCAGTTTTGTATTTAATTCTTTATTCCTTAATAATGGATAAATGAAGAATAACTAAACACAAGTTAATCTCTAAACCACTCTGAACGTTTGACATACCATACTTGCCACTAGCGCCATCTGACGAATAAAAAATGTAAACATCTGATGTAGATCTCACTACTAGCGCTATCTGATGAATAAAAATATGATTGGATAAAGTAACAACAGGATACAAGGCTTATAATTTAAAAAAAGTTATTCACTTATCATTTTTAATAAGTGAATAACTGTTTTTAAATTATAAGCCTTGTATCCTGTTGTTACTTTATCCAATCATTATAACCAAGGTGTTCTTATTATTTTATTATAATAAAAATATGGTATAGCCCTCATTACAATCAACTGTAAAATAAATAATTAAGATTTAAAAGGATACTTTGAACTTTAAAACAGTGATCAAAATTTAAATCGGCCATAGCCTATTCTTTGATTTAAAGTATTTTAACTTGAATGATATTTGAATATCTGAATGCAGGTCGTAAAAATATAAGTGAAAAGGAATGAAGTTTACTGGAGTTCGTAAAATGACACTCTACTCGTATACGGGCTGCGGAGATAAGCTGTTTGAATGTTTAAAAGCACAAAAACTACAATGGGGAGAAGAATTCTCATTTTATTACTCCGTTGGAAGGCTATGCCATTCATTCTTTAAGTTTAATATATTCGCTGTATAGGCGTTTAAATAAGATGCTATCTCACTCTTAGGAGAAAATAAAAACTGTCTGGACAATGGTCTTCTTTCTCGTTTTGTGTCCACAGCTGTATTACACTTGTCACTCGATTGTGAATTCTTCTGTCTTTATTGAATATCTAACTAGCGTTGCATTCAAGGCGAAAATTAATATCGAACAAGCCGTGAGGTGGGTCGTTTATTAGGACTAAAGTGCGACCCTTGAGGTCCACACGACGAACTTCCCAGTTTGATAAATATTTAATAATAATAATTAAATTAGATATTACACAGACAAGAAATCATTTTAATCATTAAAACATAATTATTATTTATTTTTAACAATAATTAAAAGAAAAACGGCTGAGCCGTTTTTTATAAAATTTATGTCGGATCAAAATGACGTTAACACGCCTCGATTGACACCCTTACGAAATCGATATAATTTTTTGTTCGCGAGATATTGTGTAAAATCTACTTTTTGGAGTCTATTTGGGTAAAAAAAGAACGGCTTAACCAATTTTGAAAAAATTTCTTTCAGATCATATTTACGTTAATACGCGTCGATTGGCACCCTAACGTAGTCGATATCATTTTTCATTCTCGAGATTTCGTCTTAGAAAGAAATGGACACATATACGTACGTACCTACGTACATACGTACACACACGCAGAGACATCTTTCTAAAAATAGTGTAAAAATAGTGTAGTGACCTTGAAACATAATAATTTGTTATACATTTTGATTTCGATTTTCGGACCCATTACAATAACTTCCAATGGGAAGTTAAAAAACAGTAGATTCAGAGTCTCGGGACCTCAAAACGTGCAAATATGTCCAAATTTTTCATTCGCAGAATCGTTCAATCGGACCCATTATAATAACTTTCAATGGGAAGTTCAATTAAGATTAATAATTTTATTACTTTAGCTGAGAAACGGAATAGAAGGCAAAACAATACCAATATGTATTTACTTAACTCTTTAATGGTCAACCCAACGCAACTAGATATACAATCTAGTATATTTAAATGTAGATAAATTGAAATTCGACACGTGCATCAGAAACAATTTTATTTTAAATCTAATATTTGTTTTTTTTGTTGTAGTGTCGGGACTGGAGCCGGATTTCCTCTATCCTTTGGAAAACGTGACCATAGCTCAGGGCCGCGACGCCTCTTTCACGTGCGTCGTCAACAACCTGGGAGGATACAGGGTGAGTGTGGACGCCACTGGACAAGCGCGGGTGTGTATCTCATTTAACATTATTTGGCTCGAGCACCTGTGTGCGTTGTGTCTTTCGTCTGCACTTCTTCGTCTGTCTTCGATGTCTGCAGACCGCTGATCGCTCGACGTCGCTCGTCGCACGACTCGCTCTCCAACCCTTTAAATCACTAGTTCGCAAATTGTTTCACACGAACATGCAAAATGGTGTCTTTACATGGTTACGAACCGTGCGTAAACAGTCGTATTATAAACCGTGTCTATACAGGGTGTCCACGGCGACGTTGGCTAGCATGGGTATCTTTGTTATTAGTGGAGATATAAAATCGGTTAAATGGGCAAAGTATAGTGCAGAATTATGTGCTCATTAACGCCCCGTCGAAAAAACAATTGAATTTTGATACACTATGGATTTATTTAGAAAATAGTGAAAATTGCCGTTTTTGAAAACTGGCCATAACTTTTTATTTATGGAGATATCTGAAAATTTCTTTAAACATTTTATGATAACTTTTTAAGATCTTTCCAATGGCGTAGGTTTAATTTTTTTATATTCACTACATAATCAGATATTGACATGAACTTTAGTTTTTCTTATAGGCGCCATTTCGGATTTTTAGATATTCAAATTCTGCTTATTTTTCTGATTAATTTGGTGTATCACATGCCACATTTAAAAAATTTACAATTAACGTCCCATATTAGAGACACATTACTAACAACTGACAGTCAAATTATAATAATATTCAGTTCTGCTAAACTACGATTTATTATTAATTTTAACCTTCAAAATTTTGCACTACTTAATTGTAATTTGACTGTCAGTTGTTTTTAATATGTGTCTAATATGGGACGTTAATTGCGAATTTTTTAAATGTGACATGTGATACACCAAATTAATCAGAAAAATAAGCAGAATTCTAATATCTAAAAATTCTAAATTGCGCCCATAAGAAAAACCAAAGTTCATGTCAATATCTGATTATGTAGTGAATACAAAAAAATTAAACCTACGCCACTGGAAAGATCTTAAAAAATTATCAAAAATTGGTTAAAGAAATTTTCAGATATCCCCATAAATAAAAAAGTTATGACCAGTTTTCAAAAACGGCAATTTTCACTATTTTCTAAATAAATCCATAGTGTGTCAAAATTCAATTGTTTTTTCGATGGGACGTTAATGAGCACATAATTCTGCACTACTTTGCCCATTTAACTGACTTTCTATCTCCACTAATAACAAAGATACCCATGTTAGCCAACGTCGCCGTGGACACCCTGTATAAAAAACCCTTTTTCGACACGGTTTTTTTCACTTTTTACACAAGGCTGTCACTTTTTACGCATTATAAAAAATATCGTGCGTGACAAGTGTGAAAAGATGCATCTTTTTTAAAACTCGTGCGATGATTTGGAAACTCGTTTCAAAATATCGTACTCGTTTTAAAAAATCACTTTCACACACTTGTTACGCAATGAAAGTATTATACGACGATACAATAAAAATAAAATAGACAATTTCGCAGAACACTAACAATGTATAAATATTATATTTTGAAATTCTTAGAACGGGTCACACACTGAATCTCGAGTATCGGTCGAACTCTAAAAATACTTGAGTGGAAGATAAAAAATAGTCGAACACATTCTGTCGAGTAGTAAACAAGCGAACAACGCTTTAGTTGCCTAATCGGTCTTCAATAATTAGACCGATAAAGAGATCAAAATGACGAACTATGTTGAATCAAGTCTCGGGTAGTGCATTAAAAAAAACTTTTACATTTTGAAAAGCTTAAAACTCAATGAGGAATTCATTTAACTTATAAATGATCGAATTTTCTTTTAAAATCGAGTTCAGTGTTTGATTCGAATTTTCTTTTCGAGCCGAATAGTGCAGAGGAAAATTAGGTTAAAAACTGAATGAACAAATTTTCAATTCGGTCTACAATATACACATCGATTTTTTATAAGGCAGTTAAAAACCTTTTTTAATACGTAAAGTTTTTTCCCCATATACCTAGTACTCGAGTCACCATTGTTAAATACTCGACTTGACTTAGCTCTGAGAGGAAAATCCACTACTCGCATATACCACTTAAAAATATGTGGAAAAATGCTGACATAAATTGTGGAGAACGTCTGATTTTTTTTCAATTTTTTTGACAGCAGTTAATGTTAAAATTTAAAAATAATTTACAACTTCGTGAAACTGAAGAGACATCTGCGACATACGAGTGCAACGCACACCCTCAAGAAATAAAAATGTGTTTTCAAAATTTTGTCCTTGAGTCCTGACAGTTAGTTGACATTAACAAACAGTCAGAATTCTGTTCTAACAGTAATTTATTCATAGCCGTGGGCATAAAAAAAAATTGGGGGTGTTTTTTTACTACGCCGTTTTTCGGGTTCCGTCATTAATTTTTAAAAATCTAGTAGGTAAACAGAGTGTTTACTCTGCAAACAATTCGGGGGAAGGTGGTGAACCCTAGTGATCCCCCTTGAGTTTGTTTGAAGTTCGGAAAAAACAAGTAGATTTTCACACATCCTTATAAATTATAATATACTTAGCTCAACCGACAATGTGTAAGACACTTCACAATAGACAATGAATATAGGATATAGAGCTTGAGCGTCGCGGCGGCGGCGTCTTTTGTATCAGCGTCAGCGGCGTCGACTGCACCAAAGCACCACAAGCCGCACATCACCAGCACATCGAACTGTTGTGTCTATAATATGCACCTTTTCTCTATTACACTGTTCTATCCTCCTTATATATAGAGCACCAATCTCATCCAATTATTATCACATCTTAAAGACGTCAACAAACACCTACTGGTTTTTTATCGTCTGCATATTGGTCACACTACGTCGCGGTTACTAATATATTATGTTCAGTGTTCACTTAATTTTCATATTTAGCGTGGCTTTGAATCTCATCTCTGCTCGTGGATATTTTATGACGTCGTTTAGGCCCCAGCTTTGATATTTGATGATACTGACCAGATACCTTATATTAATTATAATGAAGCCACCCCCTAAGTGATTTTCTCTTATTTATGTGCATATGCTCTAAGTGTATACAGTAAATTTCAGTTAAGATGCAACATATTATAAAAATCTTTTTGACTTGATTTAATATTATTGTAGATCTTTATATTAAAATAATAATAAATAAATAAAACACAACAAAAATTAATTTAATCAAGACGAGTCTAAATTAGGTCTGATCACAACGAAATTATAATTTTGAATCCACTTGTTTGTTTCAAAAGCGTAGCTCATAGAAACTCCAAAACAAAACAATGTTGTGGTCGACTATGTAGAGTATTAATGTTGACTCAAAAAGACACAACAATATTATGCGAGTTTTATTTTTTTGGTATTTATGGAAATTATTAATGAACAAAAACATGCATCACTAACAATATTTCGATTATAAAAAAAGAATTTCGACAATTTTTTTTTTTAATTATATGATGTATGTTCTTGTTCGAGAATGTGGCATTTTAAGTGAAAGGATTTTCTCTATGCATTTATATTTTCCATGACTACCAGGTAAACAAAACTCGCCTATGTTGCGTCTTAAGCGAAATTCACTATTGGATATACCTACCTTTAAAAAAAGTTTGATAATTTAATGACATTTTGATGTAGTGGTTAACATGCTAGCATCTGAGTTGTGAGTTCCAATCTTTGTTTTGACTCAGCTATAGTCAGTGTCGGATTTAGGGCTGTGGAGGCCCCTTGACAGCTGAATGGTTTGACGCCTTTTATACTTTTTATTAGTTATTACAGCGACTCGAACTTACCCAAGCTTATAGTACCTATAGCATATTATATTTTTTATACCCGGTTACGTTCGGGTTAAAATAGTGTTTAATACAAACAAAAGCTAGAAAAAATAAAAGTTTGTTGTTTTTTTAAATTTATATGTAAAAGTGAGCATATATCAACAACTTTATTGAAGTTATACTTCCTTTGGGGCATTATGGAAAAATGATGAGAGTGAACTTTTACATTTAACACCATGAAGCTAGTCGATATAGTAACACCATGAAGCTAGTCGGAAGTTCATGATTATAATAACCTATTATCACCAGTCACAATGTGACAAGAGCATTTTCAGTTCTGAATAACATTAATAAAAGTTATTGCTATACAAACGCTCGTTTATGCCGCTTTCGTTAAATATGAGTTCGTACTGCAACACCCGTACTGTTTACATTATTATTTAGTAAATACTAAATATCACCAATTATATAGCACTGCTAAGTAAGATGTACGTAGCGTAACGGATAGCACCGCCGCGTCATACGCAATGGGTCTCGGGTTTGAATCTCAACACAAACATGCTTTTTTTTAAATTAAAAATTAGATATAAATATAATAAAAAATATATTTAATAAATTAATAATTTATTAAATTAAATTAATTTATTTAATATCTTTATTTTATTATTTTATCGTCTTTTTTACAAACGTTTAGTACGAGGGATAAAATTTTTGGAGTTATTTTTGTTTTGTTATGTCAAAGAAGTATAACTTCTGACGTGCGTACATAAGTACACACACATTCTTTTTTTCTCTACATTAGAAAACTAAGGAAATAATAATATAATGTTTTGAAAGTTCTTCATTCATCCAAAATTAAAAATAATTTAATCGGACACATTGTATATGACATTTTTCGTAACAAATGCTCAATGAACGTTTCGGGAATTAATTCAACGGCACATTTTTCATTTCCCAGAACGGCAAGCAGTAAAATGTGTCAAATAAGTTAGACATGTGACTTCAGTCCGAATGCACCAAAGGTAGTTAATTATAGTTTGTGTTTGTTACGTCATGACTTCCCATGAGCCTTATTACTTCAGCCAGCACCATTGGTGTGACTTCATGAATACCTTCCTTCTCTCCCGGCACTTTAGCTGACTGCACCAAGTGCACCATGCACCGTATATAATTTAACTATGCACCATCTGGTATGTACCACACTGTTAGATTGACGCACCGAGCACCATCGATAATTATAAATATTGCCAAACGCAACGCAACTTTAAAGGTTTATTTTTAAATCCGTATCCGGTTATCATAGAAAACCGCGCGAGAAATCAAATGTTTTCTCTTCTAATAGCATGCAACCACTTCTTTTCACGATGATAATAAATGAATAAAAGAAATCCACACAAGATGTAATGATGAATTTATTGGCTTAAGATAAGACAGCGAATAACAATTAGCGACATGTTTCAGAACTCTAGTTCCATCATCAGGCTATTGTATACATCTAATTAACATAACATTAAGTACTTTTAGCTCCTTAATATTATGTTAATTTGATGTATAGGTACAATAGCCTGATGATGGAACTAGAGTTCTGAAACATGTCGCTAATTGTTATTCGCTAAGTCTTATCTGAAGCCAATAAATTCATCGTTACATCTTGTGTGGATTTCTTTTATTCATTTATTATCATCGTATAATTATACACAAGTTATAATTGAAGCCTTCCAATTAATACTTCTTTTCAGTTTCGAATCCTTTTGAAATACAAAACCTCTATAATTTAAACATCGCACATCGCCATTGTCAACGATGTATTATTTTAAATAAACTTATTCTGTTCACACTACTATGAACTGCCCACATGCAGAGGTTGTTATATAGCTGGCGCACCTAGCGATCAAGTTTAACAGTGCCCATCGGTCATCCTCATTGGAACAGACATAGTTAGAGATAAAAGATGGATAAAAGTACCTAACCATCTTGTTTTATAAATAAAAAAATAAAAGTGAAAGTTGTGTTGCGTTTACAATCATGTTTAACTTTATCTACGTTAGGTTATAGTGTTATTGAAAATATTTTTACACAAAACGTACTAAATAAATGATTTTTAACATCTGATAACCAAAATAGTCTTTCAATAAATCTTGTTAAATCTTCGGGTTCGTTTGGAAACGATTTTTGTTAAGTTAATAATTTTATTCCTCTTGAGACGTTGGTTTAAAAACCATCCAGTATAACATCTGATATTTGCTGTTATATTTTTAAAATCATTTTACAAATGCACATATTATATTTTTGCATCTACTTTGCATATTATTTTAATCTAATTTGCACCCCAGCTATAATAAATATTATTTATGTTTACTGTAATAACTCTTAGAATTTGTATTTTATTTAAATATTTTAAAGTAGGGAACTGTGTTTTTCATTAATAAAATATATCAATGGATCGATACGTCACGTTTTGTGTCCAAATGTTCTACAGTCACTCCTAGATTATACAGAATCATTCTAAATAGTGTATAATTCATAATGTAGAAATTAGGAGAGAAAAACTCAGTGGCAAAAGGATCAAATAAAATTTGCAATACTGATGATTAAATTTGCATTTATAAGCTTACGTTTCGGTGCTCATTGCACTATCCTCAGAGCATCTAAAATTAAGTTTGATTTATAATTTGTTTAAAATTGTATGAATTTAACATTAAAAAAAAACAAAGTAAGCGAAAAAACTTACCAATGCTGTCAAACGAGTAAGTTTTTTCGCTTAAATGTTTTTTTTAAACAAATTATAAATCAAACTTAATTTTAGATGCTCTGAGGATGATGCAATGAGCACCGAAACGTAAGCTTATAAATGCAAATTTAATCATCAGGATTGCAAATTTTATTTGATCCTTTTGCCACTGAGTTTTTCTCTCCTAATTTCTGCATCATCTACGGATCACCATTTCTCTATATCATAGAGTTCTTCAACATAATTCATAATATGTCACAGGGTAAGAATAAAATTCGATTTTCAATTAAAATCCTAAGGATTAAATCAAAAGACGGTTTATTTTTTGCCGGTGTTTAATTAAATCCCCATATATTCTATTCATTTTCAAGATAAAGTAATGTAAACAAATACATGTGAAGAGCACGTGATCACTGCACTGGATCGGCATCAGATGTTTGACATTAATTGTTAGAGAAGATGTTATTATTTTCACACAGCACACTGTTTATTAATGATGCGTTGCTATGAAAACGTAGAACTCATAATCTTCTATTTTTCCAACAGTGTCACTTACCTACAGCCACTCAATCTATCTTTCTACTTAATAAAACAACACTGACTGACTGCCTGACTGACAGACAACGCACAGCCTAAACCGATTGGTCTAGAAGCATGAAATTTTACACAGGAGTTCCTTATATAACGTAAGTGAGCACTAAGAAAGGATTTTTGAAAATTCATCCCCTAAGGGAGTAAAATAAGGGACGAAAGTTTGTATGGGAAGAGCGTCATTTTTGAAGTTAGAAACGTAGAAGTTGGTATTTACCTAGACTTCTGAAGAACTTCGAAAATAAGTACCTATAATAAACAAATACGTTTTGACTGATTTAAGGATTGATTTATCAAAAGAGAAATGTCACGGATTGACCTGAAAATAAAAGTATGAAACATGCATAGAAACTGACGGGGAAGAAAGAGATTCTGCAGAGATATTTATGTTGAAACACATGTAATGCAATAAAGTATTGAAGTATTAACTTTATAATTCCATAGTTCCCAAAAACTCGAACATTTGAGAAAAGTTGGATGGTTCCTGAGGTGTTGCTGATGGGAAATTCCATCGGGTACAGGGCTAGTAAAAAACTAAACAAATAAATAAATAAATAAGTAAAAAACTAAATAAAAAAATAAATAAATACGGTTCAGTAGATTTGCAAAATTTGAAATTCTCCCGACGGACACGTGCTGATCACGCACATATATTACTTTATCTTGAAAATGAATAGGCTATAGGTTTTTAATTATGTGTTACTGTAATAAATTTTAATGGAAATTTGATTGCAGTCGGTATGGTTACTTAAATGTGTTATCTATATAATCTCTCAAAGGTTATCCTTATAGGTACGCACTACGCACAGGGGACATTGGGTAAAACCGAACCCTAAGAATAAATTTTCATACCTGTGACATTTTAATAATTACTCTGAAGAAGTGAAGTACAATCTTCACGAAACGTCAACTAATAATAAAATGTCACACGATTGAATCCTAAAAACCATGACAACTTTTAAGAATCATTCTGTATAATAAGCACTAAATAATGTTTATTTAGATTATTTTTTATTTCAGCTATAGTTTTTTTTTCAGTGTGAATTTTAATGTATTTTTAGGTGATAGCAGAAAAGAGAAAAACTAATATAATTTTAAATAATGCCATACTTATATTATATTTACAATTTTTTAATTCGAAATGAATAAAAAATGTATTTTATATTATACATACTTACAAAAAAATATTTTAAGCAATGTTTAGGTAATACAATATAGTATATTGTGTGACTAGTGTGCTAAATACATCTTTATGCGTCAGGCGCGATGTTTTCAGCACGAGTAGTAGGAGAGCGCTCACGAGCCTTGGCGAGTGAGCATCGCGAACCGAATACGAGTGCTGAAAACATCGCGCCTGACGTATAAATATTTAGCACACGTGTTGCACACTATACTTTATATAACACATGCATGGTTTTAGACTTTAATTGAATAATTTTATGTCACTGACAGAAGTACATCTCATAATAAAAACATTGGGCTCGATACAATATTTAATCACTTCGTTACCATAGTAACCATATTTCATTTATAACATCGAAAAGAGGTACATAATGTTCATTAGATAACGGGTTTTTCAAATGTTTTTCTATTATTCATCGAAAAGCGTTTCATAATGGATCATGACGTCACTTGTCAATAAACGGCCATTTAAAGTCCGCAAAACTGATACGAAAAAACACTAAAAGCGTGCATGTGTTATATAAAATTCTTTTTGATTATCTACAATTTGCTCAAAAAATTAAATAACGTAATATAGAATGTATTTTTTAAAATATGTGTAAAACTGATTTGTGAAATCTTCATATAAAGTAAATGCCTCTTTTCGAGTCTATATAATGATTGTCTGTATGTTTGCTATAAACGTAAAAACCGCTCGACCAATTTAATTTTGATTTTCACAGTTTTATTATTTTTTTAGATTATAGAGCCATTATCCAAGGAGTATACCTATAGGCTATATATTTAAAAAAAGTTATGAGGTGTCGTGGGACACCAGACAGAAGCTATGCTTCTTACGCATTGTATTTATTATAAAATCGAATTTATTTACATATAAAAGATATAGAAACCATAGCAACAATACGCGCTGCCTAGCCAATGAGATGCGTTGCATCGTCGCGTTCCAAACTACGTTCCAAGGCCGCGTTCGTGACTTTTTTTTAACCGACTTCAAAAAAAGGAGGTGGTTCTCAATTCGGTTGTATTTTTTTTATGTTTGTTACCTCAGAACTCCGTCATTTATAAACCGATTTGGAAATTTTTTTTTATTTGAAAGGATATACTTTCAGATTGGTCCCATAGAAATTTCATCAAAATCGGTTCAGTAGTTCGGCTGATTTTAATAAAAGTTAGTAACGGCGTGTGATTCCTTAAGGTAAATGTCACTTTTTGACACATCAGACAGCGTAAGAAAGCCGGTTTAATAAAAGTGAGTAACGGCGTGTGATTCCTTGAAGGTAAATGTCACTTTTTGACACTAAAAGTAAAAAATAAAAAAACTTTTTAACAAAAAAAAACCTCCTTCAAAAAGCCACTAAAAAGAGGAAAATAATGAAATTTTGAGGTCTGCGCCAATTTAATAAAATATGAAGTTGGTTAAAAAGAAGATATTAATCGACTTATTTTATTAAATTGGCGCAGACCTCAAAATTTCATTATTTTCCTCTTTTTAGTGGCTTTTTGAAGGAGTTTTTTTTTTGTTAAGAAGTTTTTCATATTTTAGGTCCCAGCTATGCCAAACATGCGTTAAGAAGCATAGCTTCAAAAAGATCTCTGCCAAATACGAAATAGGCACGGATAACGTCGCGTCGGGCTTAACAGCTATAGTACGGTTCGAATGAATGAATTATAAATTATAGACGCTCGACAACTCAGTAATACAGTTCGAAAATAATTATCAGTAAGTCATACATAATTACTAAGAACCAAACTTTGAGACTGTATTCAGATAGCGATCGATGACCTTACGTTATTATATTAGTGAAAGGATTTTGGAAAACAGGCCATCAATTGTTTCAGTGTTGTTATTCTGATGTTTTGTAAACAAACTAATAATTAATGTAAGCGTGTGAGGTTAATCATTTGTTGTTGGATACGCGGGATCTAATGTAGTACATCTAACGGCCGCGTACGGAGTCTAGACAACGTTAAAAGCATCTTTTGAAATCACGGCGTATACAAAACGCTCCATCCAGCGTCCATTGATGTAGAAGCTGTAGAGTACGTCCATAGATACACTGCCTATATAAAACCCATTGATGGGTTCTGCAGGAGAATAACAGGATTTAGTTAGGTACCGGTTCGATAATGTTAACTATTTGTTCAAAGTTTCGCGTTATGTCGTCGCGTAAAATAATAATCTGATGCGAATGTTACTCTTGCTCCGAGGTTCCCGTACAACTAAAAAATAACTTAATGCACCTATTATACTATTAAATTAAATTGCATTTATAATTAAATCTTATCCACAATAATACCAAACATGCCGTCCGACGACGCAGCGTGCTTAGCTATAATTAATTGCAGTTGCGTCGGATGTTGGTGTTAAAAAAAGAAAAAATAAAGCAGAGAGTCTGGAAAGATCTCTTTTTAACCGACTTCAAAAAAAGGAAGTGGTTCTCAATTCGGTTGTATTTTTTTTTTATGTTTGTTACCTCAGAACTCCGTCATTTATAAACCGATTTGGAAAATTCTTTTTTTATTTGAAAGGATATACTTTCAGATTGGTCCCATAGAAATTTCATCAAAATTGGTTTAGTAGTTCGGCTGATTTTAATAAAAGTGAATAACGGCGTGTGATTCCTTAAGGTAAATGTCTTTTTTTTGACATGTATCATATAAGAAAGTCGGTTTAATAAAAGTAAGTAACGGCATGTGATTCCTTTAAGGTAAATGTCACTTTTTGTATAGTACCCTATAGTGATTAATATCTTCTTTTAAAGCGACTTCATATTTTATTAAATTGGCGCAGACCTCAAAATTTCAATATTTTCCTCTTTTTGGTGGCTTTTTGAAGGAGGTTTTTTTTATTCGTAGCCCTAATTCTTCAAATTCCTATTCTTTTATGAATCGCTTTTTACCGTCCATAGTTTCGGCTACTGACGGTGTAAATCAATTATAAATTCGCATAAAAATTCTATGTTATTGGTAAAATTCGCCATTTTAAAACACTATCTTCTAGTTATACAGTGTGTCGCGCAAATCCCATACACGATGCAATTACGAATAGTTGCGCAACACCACTCGTTGTGCATTTAATTTCAAACAAGTTTGAATTTCTTCAGCTAGTGGCGCAGCACGTCAAACAAAGCCATACACTATTCACAAAGGTTAGTAGAGTATAGGTTGCCTCGTTCCGATAGATAGTAGTGGGAGGATGACGTCACTCGGAATGCACCATGCTTGCTCACTTCAATAGAAAAGGGTCAGACCATGGGCGCTACTAACTTTTGGAAATAAAATTCACAGTATCCATGGTAGTATGATATGTTTTTTCAATACCTAATAGAAACATGATTCTTCTATTAGTGAAAAAAATATGATAAGTATTAATTTTAATACTTTGTGAATATAAAAGATAAAATAATAATTTATTTTGTTTGTTAATTCTATTCGTTTCTTAAATTTAAAAAAATAGTTAATTAACATTTCTTGAGCATTATTTAATTTTTTGTTTGTTTCGATATTATAGATATTAAAACCTAAATTTTGTAATAAAAATAAAAATAATTCTATTTTTTAACATCTACCTATTCTTCTATCTATTGTCTCCTGCCAATTTTAAGAAAAAATCTGCACGAAGCACCTAATATACATAAGCATAATCTTCAACAATTTTTGTAATTGATTTAAACTGAATTCCAGCTGACGTCATTCCCGCGCTTACGCTGATTGGTCAGATGGAACGAGGCAACCTGTACTCTAATAACCTTGCACTATTCAAATGTTTGCAGAACAGCCTCTGTTGCGCAATTTATATGGGGCTTTTTATAATAGGTATTGATTAATTTACGCTCGCCCTTGGAATATATGACATAATTAATTAATGACAGATTCTTGAATTTTAATTTTTTGAGCAGAACCTCGAACAGAACTGAGGAGTTGTGTTGGAAACGCCATTGAGTGTGCACGTCCACGTCATTATATATTTTTTTTCTTGATAAGGGGATTTTGTTATAAAATTGAGCTATATATTATTGATTGTTTTGTGTTTCTATAGCTTAATATTACGGATTTACGCTTACAAATTCAGCGATGTTTTATATTTTATCTTCTTACTGAGGTTATCGTATATGGAGTTACACGTGATTGAAGTTAAGTAAAAGAAGTAAATTATTTTGAACACCCTGTATAATAAATTCATTTTTTTAGGACAGATATTGATTTGTCCGTCTATTATCTAGTGATCCTTGAAATTTCAGTTTGATAAAGGTTTCTGTTTTGACTATGTTGAATTTTAAGTAAAGGTCTGCACGTGTCAAAAATTTCTAAAAAACTTGAATAACTCAAAAATTACTGAATTTTCGAATATGACTTCCCTTACAATTTCTATTCACATTTAGGTGCAGAATTGAAAAAACAAATAAAAACAGGGTGCTAGGTTAAAAAAAACATAACTTTGGTCTGTCACGCTTAAATGGGACAGTCTGTATAATTGAAAATATTTTTAGGTTATACACCATTAAAATTTATACAACTTTTGTAATTAAACTTTTTTTCTATCTTCACCCAAAATCAATACATCGGCCGACAACGCAAGTCTTGGACACCCTGTATAATTAAATTTCGTTCCGCGACCTTGAAAAAATTTGACATTTAATCAAAAAATGTTGTGAAACAAAGACTGGCAATTTTTACTTCCCACCTCTACTATGGTAGGGAAGTAATGGATTCAGTCCTAAAACAATATTTCGAGATTTTAACAGATTTTCACGTTTTGAGACCCTAGCAATCGTTTAAGATCATTTTCCGACTGATGTCTGTATGTGTGTGTGTGTGTATGTGTGTATGTGTGTGTGTGTGTATGTGGTCAATTTTTCGCCTTCGATATCTTAAGAACGGAACAACATACGGGCATGCCGATTGTTCTATTGTGTTTATCAGCCTTTAACTTAGATCTGATTAGATTTTGAGTCAAATCGGTTCAGTGGATCCTGAGATATTCAAAAAAACGTCCTCAATGTTACGTATTAACATAGGTAAAAAAAAATATAAATGAATTCTAGATGTTATAATATGAAAAAAATGTAAATATTTTTTTTCTCTAAAATGTATAGTTTTCGAGAAAAAAAATATTTTACTAAAAAAAATAAAAATTGTACGTAAATCAAGGTAACCATGATTTTTGCTATATTAAGTTAGCCATCAGTAGATCGCCAAACAAAAAAGAGGGCCATGCTTTTTTCAAAGAATAAAAATTAAATTGTGTTTTAAAGACCACCAACAGCTAAGGTTATTTGGGCCTAGTCAAAGAATAAAAAAAAGAGTGTTTATTTTTTGCAAATATTTACTAGGTGGGAAGTATAGGACTGGTCATCAGTCGAATTTTTTACATTAATGGCCAGTATCGTATACATTTTAATCATGATGTTATTTTAATCACACGATTAAGTGTCGGGTTGCTGTGGTAACGAAACGCAGCAACCAGCGAACACGTAGCTGTCAAAATTTAACAGCGTGATCAAAATAACGTCGCGATTAAAATGTACGATAAACCGGCCATAAGTGTTTTATTGTCAAACCTAACACAACCACAAAACGATACATAATCTTAATCAAAGCAAAATAATTCTGTATTTATTTTCTTCAAAATATTTCTTTCCCCTAAATTTCAAGAAAATTACCCCAAGTCGAAAACAAGTTTATCTGTGAGGCTATACATACGGTGTCAAAAATAAAATGAGAACAATTATCATTATGTCATTGCGTGATTAGTTACGTCGCGTTATAATTGCAGTTGATAGAGTATACTTGTCAGCCTTCAGAATTTCTATTTATTCATACAAACACGCTGTATACACACTATGAATTAAGCTTATTCAAATTTGTATATTGACTGTTCTAGAATTAATGGACATTACTAACATTAACTACTAAAGCTATATAGTATTTATTCATGTAGTTTTTTACTTCCCACCTCTACTATGGTAGGGAAGTAATGGATTCAGTCCGAAAACAATATTTCGAGATTTTAACAGATTTTCACGTTTTGAGACCCTAGCAATCGTTTAAGATCATTTTCTGACTGATGTCTGTATGTGTGTGTGTATGTGTGTATGTGTGTATGTGTGTATGTGTGTGTGTGTGTATGTGGTCAATTTTTCGCCTTCGATATCTTAAGAACGGAACAACATACGGGCATGCCGATTGTTCTATTGTGTTTATCAGCCTTTAACTTAGATCTGATTAGATTTTGAGTCAAATCGGTTCAGTGGATCCTGAGATATTCAAAAAAACGTCCTCAATGTCACGTATTAACATAGGTAAAAAAAAATATAAATGAATTCTAGATGTTATAATATGAAAAAAATGTAAATATTTTTTTTCTCTAAAATGTATAGTTTTCGAGAAAAAAAATATTTTACTAAAAAAAATAAAAATTGTACGTAAATCAAGGTAACCATGATTTTTGCTATATTAAGCTAGCCATCAATAGATCACCAAACAAAAAAGAGGGCCATGCTTTTTTCAAAGAATAAAAATTAAATTGTGTTTTAAAGACCACCAACAGCTAAGGTTATTTGGGCCTAGTCAAAGAATAAAAAAAAGAGTGTTTATTTTTTGCAAATATTTACTAGGTGGGAAGTATAGGACTGGTCATCAGTCGAATTTTTTAAAGCGGTTTCAATATGTTTAATTAACAAATGAAAAAAATACATTCAGTATCCAAAAAAAGTGTAATAATTTTGTAATAAAAAAAACCATTTCTGAATTTTTGGAACTAAGATGTCACGAGTAATACTACAAAATCATTGAATGCTAATCACTGCAAAATGATGCCTATACAAATTTTGAAAATAAAATATACGAGGGTCGAAAAGTACTTTCCTACAAAATTATCAAAAAGTCACTATGAAGTGGAAAAATAGAGTTTTTTTTTGGTTAATATTTTGTAATCTTATTTGTATTTACAATCAGTTTTCTTTCGACAGGCCGCCAGCGGTCGCCTCTCAACCGATTTAATTTTTTTTTTATTGGAGCTTTTTAGCCACAAATGTGTCATCATTATTTTTGAATTCTAAACGTTCTTTTTTTACATGCTTGTGTTATAAATCGATTTTCATCGGTACTGATCGGTATAGTGATAACAGCTCGTCAAAGCCGAAAGCGACCAATCAAACCTGCTAAAAGGAGCGTTCTAAATTGTTTTTTTATAATAATATAATTCCCTATTGTTAATTCTTTCTTTTATTTCTAAGATACTTTTCCAAACATTCTCCCTCCGTCGAATTTTGGCAGGGTCAATCTATTTAATAATATAATTATTTCATAATCAACATAAATACCGCTGAGTCTGTCTGTCTATCTGTGCCTGATTTTCTCCGTAACTACTGAACGGATTTTGTTTCGGCTTTCACGATTTGATAGATTGGTTCACGAATCACGAGGAAGGTGAAATTCAGGAGTAATCTCATCAATTACTCAACCGATTTCAATTTCTTGTCACTGTTCGATAAGATGATAGTTTGCTTGGGGACATAAGCTATAATAATAATTGGCACCCGGCAGCGAACGAACGAAGCGAGTGAGTAATGTATTAATAAATCATAAATTCATAGCACCTGGGTGAAGTCGGACCGGGCCGCTAGTTTATAATAAATATCGAAGCCAATCTTCCTCAATTTTTGACAATTTTTTTTTTGTAAGAAACCCTAAAGTGCTGTCTCTTCAGTGCTTCACTCTTCAGGTTGCAGCGAAAAATAGAACACTGGATTACTAGTTTGAATCAGTTTTTTTTGAGTTGCATAATGTTTGTTAATTGATTCCAGCCAGGGATGTAGTGAACGCATAAGCGCTATAAATTTATTGTATTTGCTATGCGATTTACGTTCGGGGAAAACCACATACTTTTCTTAATGGAAAAACTGGAGAAATTCTTAAGTTACTGTGAATCGAGGTTATTTATTGTTTGAAACATAAATATTGAGACTTTACAATGTGTATAATATGTACATTATTCTGATTTATGTGCATAAGACACTAGGAAACCAGCAGTTTTTAAACTATACACGTATCAATTGTTTATTATATATTTTATAAAAAATACATTCACAGTTTCTTTTATTTCAAGGCACATATTTTCAGCATACAAGGTGTCTCTTCGATATGAACAATAGTTTTTGGGTTGCAACACGAAACTGTATATCCCCTTATTTTATTATTATCTATTGCGTTATCATCTGATTTTCTGTTATGCTTCTAGTTACTAGTACATAATAAGTTTGTGTAGCATCACTAGATTGCTGTTGAGATGCTATTTCCAACCGTATAGTCCA
Organism: Mongoloraphidia duomilia; assembly: GCA_039654895.1. Lineage (NCBI taxonomy): Eukaryota > Metazoa > Arthropoda > Insecta > Raphidioptera > Raphidiidae > Mongoloraphidia > Mongoloraphidia duomilia. The sequence goes on along the minus strand of CM077525.1, from coordinate 20,052,082 downwards.
GCACATACTGGTGCATGAGTACTATCAAAAACTATTCGGTCAAAATTTTTTTGCGCGATTCTCTTTAGTATGTAGTACTGATTATTAAAATGCATGTTGCCACGGGGCAACTTGGTGCCATATTGTTTAAAACGCAATTATTTAAACAGTTGCAAGATAATGAAATTTTTGAACAGTACAAATTTTTCTCGTATTCTTTGACTAAAAATGCGAACATAAAATGTCTTCTGACTTTTTACGATACTAAATTTAATATTTTCAGAGATATGATTTTTTTAAAGTTCGAAAAATCACGATTTTGATAGCTTTTGAGCCATTAAAAAAGAGTCCAAAAATTCAATGCGATATAAAAAATATGTTTTTATGTTATTTATACCTTTGTTAATAAGATGCGTTAGCGAGAATAAGAAAATGTTCATTATTAACCACTGATTTTTTTATTATTTACTATGCGCGCTCACTCGTATATATGTCTTAAACTCGTAAGTGTTGTTCTTTTTCTCTGACTCACACGCCGCATCGACCGTTCAGCGCGCATAATAAATATTAAAAAACAATGGTTAATAATAAAAATTTTCTTATTCTCGCTAACGGGTCGTATTAACAATAGTAGGTATAAAGAATATAAAAAAAATATTTTTTATATGGCATTGAAGTTTTGGACTTATTTTTAATGGCTCAAAAGTTATCGAAATCGTGATTTTTCGAACTTTAAAAAACCGTATCTCAGAAAAGATTGAATTTATCGCAAAAAGTCATAAGACTTTTTATGTCCGTATTTAGTCAAAGAATACAAGAAAAATTTGTCCCGTTCAAAAATTTCATTATCTTGCAATTGTTTAAATAATTACGTTTTAAGATATTGTGTAAAATCTACTTTTTTGGAGTCTATTTGGTAAAGAAAAAAGAACGGCTGGACTGATTTTGTAAAAATTTCTTTCAGATTATATTTACGTTCATACGCGTCGATTGGCACCCTAACGTAGTCGATATCATTTTTCATTCTCAAGATTTCGTCTTAGAAAGAAATGATCACATACGTGCGTACACACACACACACATGTTTTCAAAAATAGTGTAAAAATAGTGTAGTGACCTTGAAACATAAAAGTTTGTTAAAAATTTTCATTTCTATTTTCGGACCATTTACAATAACTTCCCAATGTACTGGGAAGTTAATTAATCAGATAAATTCATTAACAGAATATAAACAAGCTTTAATTAGTAATGACTTAAATGTTACTTTCGCTAGACCTGTACTCTAATCTTTTATTTTAACAATTCCATATTTGTTTGTTTGTGAACGTTTAAAATCTGTGAGCAAATCCTGACATCGGCGAAGAAATAAAGTAGGTATATGGTGTAAGAAACGGAATAGGCATATGGTGTAAGAAACGGGTTGCAATTTTGAGAACTTGTGAATATTTTGGTTTTCTTCACGGAGGCCGTAAAGAGGGGAACAGAAATCTTTATCTATGAATGAAATTTGAGATAGTGCACGTTGCATGTTTGTAAAATCTATATAAACATACAGTCTGTGTGAAAAGTAATGTCGAACAATATAATGTACTTATGCCCGTCTTCTGAAAGGACAGATTCGTAAATTCGCGACGGTAACGTTTCTTCTACCATTCATAAAACGGTGGTAGCGGCGTCGGTACTCTCTCGAAATTAGGTAACCTTTCCTTTCAGAAGGCTGGAATTAGACATGCAGAATGTGATGGGGAAATTCCTGGAATTTCTTTTTTTTTTAAATATTTCCAAGGAAGATTTTCACAAAAAGTTCGTTAACATGTCACCATATCGTTCAGAATTCACTGTGATAACCTCTTCACGAGCATTTTCGAAGAAGAACGGCCTAATAATTCCACCTGTCCACCAGTACGCATAAACCGCACAAAACAGTAACTTTTTTAGGATGAAGCAGTTGTTCGTGAATGCCATGTGGATTTTCCGAACCATGTTTCTTCAAAACGCGTTACAATGTTGCGGATTTCGGGTTCTGTAGAACGATTGAACACACCGAAATTTTGCAAAATGTAATTTTTACAGAACGCCCGTCTTCGTAGTAAGTTAGGAAGACTAAAATACGTTGGTTTGTTTTTAATGACTCCATGACTAAAATTATACTACTTAATACTTGATATCTGTCAACTTTTTTTTTAAATTTGTGTTTCACAGATATTTTGAAAGTTGAAAAAAAAAACAACAGATTGTCCACCCTTTACTACAAAATAAATAGATATATTTTCTTTAGACTGTGTGTACTGCGACTTCTATTATTTTCGGAATTTATTCAAGGCTATGCTATATTCTGATGATCTTTAAAACCGGGGGAGGGGGGAGTAAAGTTTGCTAATTTTAAAGTGTGAATGAATTTCGTAAGTCATAAGTTAATTTACTGTTAAATTTTACTATATTGTTATATTTGTTTTAAAATGTACATATGCAGAGTTCTGACATAACTCATACTGATTCGTTGTCAATCCCGGGTTGGAGAAAGTATTTATTTATTTATTTTATTTAGTATAATTGTGAGACATGCGAACGACGGCAGCGCAATTTCTTTCCATTGCATCAAAAAATGGACTGTCTATATAGTTGTAATTTCAAATCTGGTTTGTAAATATAAATGAACGAGTGTGGGACAGGATGGTAAATGCATCCTCCTTACAAAGATTGGAAACGGCGTTGAGGGAGAAACTGCGCGCCGCGACGGAGGAAGGAAATGTTCTGTGTAAGCTTTTTGAACGGTTTACAGCTATCGTCGTATTTTCAAACAACAATAGCATCTTTATCTATACTTCAACTGGTTTCCTGTTCCCTTCTTTTTCTTCTCTTTCTCACTCCCTTTTTCTCTATAGTCTATAGCAGTGTTTCCCAAATTCCTTGAAATCTCGAACCCCCAAAATTAGACACTAGTATCATGGGGACCCCCTTGAACAGTTTTGTTACAAAAATAAAAAATAAAGCAACCTTTTTGCGTTTTTAGGGTTCCGTACCTCAATAAGAAAAAACGGAACCCTTATAGGATCACTCGTTTGTCCTTCTGGCTAGTTGGCTGGCTGGGTGTCCGTCTGTTAAGACCTATTTTCTCAGAAACGGATAGAGATATCAGATTAAAATTAATTTGAAATACTAATGTCTAATAGAGGTGTAAAAATTCAAGCTTCTATAGTCAACGCAATCAAAAGATTCAGCCATTTTGTCATCAATTTTGATATTCGCAAACTCACTCATCAAAAACCTATAGGGTACTTCCCGTTGACCTAGAATCATGAAATTTGGCAAAAAGCAAGGTCTCGCAGCACAAGAAAAGGAAAAAATCCAAAAATCACAAAAAGAAAAAATTAAAGGGGTCCCCACACAAAAAACGGAAAAATCTTTAAAAGGCTATATTATATCTTTAGAACCCTAAATTTCACAGAATATGTCTATACCTAATTTAATTGTTATAACGGTACGGAACCATCGTAGCGCGAGTTCCTCACGCACTTGATCGCTTTTTTTAAATATGTAATTAATAATTAATATATTTTCTTAAACACACCTTGAAAATTCGCATGTAAAATACCATGCTGTTCTTAAATTAAAATGACAACTTATGAATATAAAAAAGTAAAAAAAAATACAATACAAAAGTACAGTAGATATAATATATAAAGTTTCATCAGTTTTAAATTTTAATGAGAAGAATGGAACACTGCTTTTTCATTCATAATTTTTTGTAAATCTGGTCTAATATTTGAAATGTTTAGCCTCATATCTGAAGCAACATCCAGTCGATTTCTTTGTTTTGATTTTAGCAGAACGTATACAGAGAAAGCCTGTTCACATAAATAAATTACTTCAGAGAAACTTTATTGTTAACGTATTTTTGCCTAGTCGCCTATTTGTTTCTTTTTATGTCATGGGTTCGCGGACCCCCGAAAAACATGCTACGGACCCCTGGTGGCGGACCATTATTTGGGAAACACTGATCTATAGTATTGGTACACTGGTGACTTGTTCTAAAATGTAAGTATGTTGCCAGTATTGCAATAAAATTTGAAAAATGGTTGGAACATTTTTGAAATGTTAGGGCTTTCCTTTTTAGTACTTACCTACATTTTAATTATAACTTTCTATTAAAATTTTTTTTTACTTAGGTACCTACTTACATTTTATTTTGTTATTTTTAGCCTTTTTTAAGTAAAGATTCACAATTTCACAATATTTTCCCTTCTTAAGATTCACAGAGTCCAAAAAAGTGTATGTGCTTAACGCACATAAGCGCACGGTTGAAGTAAAACTTCTTGCATGTGATCCTGGAGGGCCTCCAAATCTCGAGAAGTCCTTCTTAATCAAATCCCAAACAAGGCCAAAATATGTTTAGTAAGTAAGAGGCAGTTTGGAGTTGGAGGTCCCGTACATATACAAAATATAAACGTAGGTAGGTCGTTTATTATAAATATTTGATTTTTTTGTCAACCATTACATGTATATTATTCATTTTTTACGAAATTTACACTACAAATACATTAATTTCTAAGCAGACCGGGAGCCTCACTTAGTTCTGCCGCCCCGGGCCTCCGACGGGCTTAGTCCGCCACTGCACCGGACCACGGCCTACAAGCCCGGAAACCATGAAGATTTGGAACAATGCCGACCGTAAAAGCTTGCACACCTGGAGTGTTAACTAGTGTTCGGTTTCTCGGCTAATATGTTCATAATATTATTTTTGATGAAAAAATTATACGTTTAGGTGCTATGTTTTAACAGACCCTACATTTAAATTTCTTTAATTTTACATAATTGACTAATGCCCACCAGCTATAATTTAAAAACTAAAGAATCCATAAATTTTGGATAATCCATAATTAACGTACTAATCCATTCCTCTCTTTAGACAGTCATTTGTTACGCGGTACAACAATTAATTCATTGATTAATATTAAAGCGGTTAACAATAGTTCATGAATATTGTCATTTCATTTCAGTTATGAATAATTAACGTCGGATCTTAAAGCGACAGTTGTATTACATAAGCTTATATAATACGAGCAGAATATACCTAGTTTATGGCAAACTGCTCAACGGCGTTCCATTGTTTACGTCATCCATGGATACCAACATAACAATTGCATATTTCCTATTATACTGAGTAATGTATCATATATTATTATTATATTGTAAACGCAAGGGACTTATACACAAAACAGTTGACGTACGTACCTTATACCTATGTAGGTACCTACCTACAAGGCAGCCACTCATCTGAAGACAAAAGACACTGGGATTTTACAAACAATTGTTTCTATGGCTAGGTAATACACACACGTGTATAATGTTATATTATCTGCGGGCGAAACGAAAGACTGCTTATGTCGATCTTTTACTTTCGAGCGACCATATAAGATAATAATTATTAATTAATTCAACAATGAATTTTTTAATCCACAAGGCATCCACTAGGTAGTGAATAGTATTTCTTAACATATCAGTCAGCATATTATGCCATCATGATTGTTAAACGTCAAACGATTGTTATAAGATATATAAGGAAAAAATCAGAAGCCACTGTCAGGACCATATAAGAGTGAAGAGAGAGTTGTCATAGCGAAAAAAAAATGGAATCCAGATTTTGACGCATTCAGACGTTTCTTTTTCTTCTAGTAGGTACTAATGCAGCGTTAGGGGTCGTCTCGGGTCCACTTCTCGTACTTTTCCCTGTTCCCTAGGCTAGGCTCCAAAGCTGGCTTACCGTTTTCTCCGCAATCTGCCTCACCGCTTGTAAAGTCAATTGGCGTGGCTTTCAGTATTCCTCCATCCGTGAAACATAACCATACCCAGTTCAGTCGGGTTTTCCCTACTATTCTTCGAAGGCACTTCATTTGCACCGCATTAACTTTGCTGATATCATTCTTCGTCGCTCCATCCGTCCGTATGTGCAGAGGCCTAGCTATGATAGGATAAAAATAAACTTTTAGAATCGTCAGCGGAGTTTTTTTATTTTTCCGATATTAATTCTCGAAATAATGGTACCTAGTTGACTAATTAATGAAAAAATTAATGAAAATCGAAAATTACGATATCATTCAGTCAATGAACGTAAAACTACGTATCGCCGATTAGGATTATTGTTTTCCGGACGATGTCCAGACATTTGTAACGATAGCCTGCAGCATCGTCACTAGTGCGAATAAGTTTAAGCAAACGCGGTACCACAGTTTATGTGCAATAGTGCGTAGCCAGTTATGAAATAAACCGTTTTGTGTTAAAATCGTGAAAAGACGGGATTTAATATAATGTGCTACGCACACCGATAATAAAATGTGTTTTGTGAACAGTTTTAATTTAGCTCTCGCTAGAGCAATGATACTGTAAATATTGACCTGTGTTGAATACCAGTGACTGATTTGAGAAACGCCTCACGTTCTCCATAGATAGTATAGCCTTCAGCTTGTTTTGTAGTGATAACACCACCTCTCCGTCCCGCTTACCTAGTCCTTATCTAAACCGCGTTTCCTCCGCCGGTATTGGGAGTCGATTGACTCCCGGTTCGTTGCGAGCTACCGAAACCTCTCCTACAGTCAGCCGGTGTTGGGGGTTGATTAACCCCCGGCCTGTTGCAGGTTACCGGTTGAGTCCGTCACAGACTGACTAACCGTTCCACTATAACCAGTACCACCTGGCGATCGTTGCGGCACCAGTGCGTTGTGCTATCGCCAGGTGTCCTACCGCTGTTTCCCCCACCGTTTCAGATAAGGGGTACGCCCCTCCGGTATAATACCGTTGTATATATTTTCCTGTTGATAAACAGAGTTTTGAGTTTGTATCGAGTCATTACCGTTGCTCCGTAAAGTAGGGATTTAGTTTATATAGAGTCGTTTGGATACTATGGTATCATTTGAAATATATATACATATTATTCTGTCTTACTTTTTGTAAAGGGTACTTTTCATTTTTATCTTTGTTTCTAAATAAATAATATTATAGAAAATACGCTGGTTATTCATTTCATATACAGTATTCCGTTTCCACTGGCTTCGTACCCTGGATTCCGGCGAGCTATCCGCCCGACGCAAACCAGTGGACCGTTGCGACACATGTGCGCGAACACCTAAAAAGCCACGACGTTGCACATTTAACTTTCCCCATTCACAAACTTGCGCTCGCTTATTTCAAAAATAACATATAGCTGACTGACTGGTATCACTATTTACCGGACAGCATTCATACAGTTCGTCCGTCGCCGGCCGAATATTGTAACTTTACCCACTCACTTTGCGCTTCAAATGAAGAATTAAATAAATTCTTTCGCCATTTATCTCATTTTACTACAAATTCGACCTAAGCGGTTTAGCCTTTTGAACACAGATGTATATATGGTATATATTATATAATATATATGATTTGTATAATATAACTATATAATATGACTAGCCGTTACCCGTGGCTTCGCCCACGTATTTTACGATTACAATTTATTATCCCCCCCGCGAAAAATTCTCCTCCTGCGAAGCGAAGCCGGGTTGGTCGTGTTTATTCGCTCGAATTTTATAATGCATAACACATTCGCTTCGCTCGTTCGCTCGGATTTTATTAATACATTAGACACTTGCTTCGCTCGTTCGCTTGATTATTATTAATACATAACTCACTCGCTTCGCTCGTTCGCTCGAATTTTATTAATACATGACTCACTCGCTTCGCTCGTTCGTTTGAATATTAATAATACAATACTTACTCGCTTCGCTCGTTCACTCGAATTTTATTAATACATTACTCACTCGCTTCGCTCGTTCGCTCGAATATTAATAATACATTACATTTGTTATCCCCTTGCGAGAATCTCCCCCCTAAATTTGTTATCCCCCCGCGTGAATCTTCCCCCTAATTTGTTATCCCCCCGCGAGAATCTGCCCCCCTGCGTAGCTTTCTATTAGTGAAAGAATTTTTAAAATCGGTTTAGTAGTTCTAAAGATAAAACAAAAACAAATCTATCCCACGGGAACCGTACATTTTTCCGGGATAAAAAGTAGCCTATAACATTCTCTGACCCCTAAACTACCACTATGCAAAAAATCATGTCGATCCCTTGCTCTGTGAAAAACAAAAACAAATCTATCCCACGGGAACCGTACATTTTTCCGGGATAAAAAGTAGCCAATAACATTATCTGACCTCTAAACTACCACTATGCAAAAAATCATGTCGATCCCTTGCTCTGTGAAAAACAAAAACAAAACTATCCCACGGGAACCGTACATTTTTCCGGGATAAAAAGTAGCCTATAACATTCTCTGACCCCTAAACTACCACTATGCAAAAAATCATGTCGATCCCTTGCTCTGTGAAAAACAAAAACAAAACTATCCCACGGGAACCGTACATTTTTCCGGGATAAAAAGTAGCCTATAACATTCTCTGACCCCTAAACTACCACTATGCAAAAAATCATGTCGATACCTTGCTCTGTGAAAAACAAAAACAAAACTATCCCACGGGAACCGTACATTTTTCCGGGATAAAAAGTAGCCTATAACATTCTCTGACCCCTAAACTACCACTATGCAAAAAATCATGTCGATCCCTTGCTCTGTGAAAAACAAAAACAAAACTATCCCACGGGAACCGTACATTTTTCCGGGATAAAAAGTAGCCTATGTGCTATTCCAGGCTATAATCTATCTCTGTGCCAAATTTCATCCAGATCCGTTCAAAAATGACGAATTTCCATACAAACTTTCATCCCCTATTTAGCCCCCTTAGGGGATGAATTTTCAAAAATCCTTTCTTATTGCTCACCTACGTAATATAAGGAACTCCTATGCAAAATGTCATGCTTCTAACTTCAAAAATGACGAACTTCCATGCAAACTTTCATCCCCTTTTTAGCCCCCTTAGGGGATGAATTTTCAAAAAAAAATTTCTTAGTGCTCACCTACGTTATATAAGAAACTTTTGTGCAAAATTTCATGCTTCTAACTTCAAAAATTACGAATTTCCATACAAACGTTCATCCCCTATTTAACCCCCTCGGGGGTTGAATTTCGAAAAATCCTTTCTTATTGCTCACCTACGTATTATAAGGAACTCCTGTGCAAAATGTCATGCTTCTAACTTCAAAAATGACGAACTTCCATTCCAACTTTCATCCCCTTTTTAGCCCCCTTAGGGGATGAATTTTCAAAAGAAAATTTCTTAGTGCTCACCTACGTTATATAAGAAACTTTTGTGCAAAATTTCATGCTTCTAACTTCAAAAATGACGAATTTCCATACAAACTTTCATCCCCTATTTAACCCCCTTAGGGGTTGAATTTCAAAAAATCCTTTCTTATTGCTCACCTACGTAATATAAGGAACTCCTATGCAAAATGTCATGCTTCTAACTTCAAAAATGACGAACTTCCATGCAAACTTTCATCCCCTTTTTAGCCCCCTTAGGGGATGAATTTTCAAAAGAAAATTTCTTAGTGCTCACCTACGTTATATAAGAAACTTTTGTGCAAAATTTCATGCTTCTAACTTCAAAAATGACGAATTTCCATACAAACTTTCATCCCCTATTTAACCCCCTTAGGGGTTGAATTTCAAAAAATCCTTTCTTAGTGGGTGCCTACGTCACAAAAGGAACCTACTGTCCAAATTTCAAGTTTATATCTTCAGCGGTTTGACCTGGGCGTTGTCTGTCAGTCAATCAGTCAGTCAGTCAGTCAGTCAGTAACGGAACTGTTTTATATATATAGATTGTTTTAAAGACGTACGCGCAACATAATGGGTAATGTTCAGTGGTGTCGATCTACTGCTTCACTCAATGTTTGTATCAAAACGAAAGCTCATTGCTCAGCGTTTGCCGTTTGGATTATATTTATATAGATTTACTAATAGCTACTCGGTCCGGCATATCTCTATTTCCGCCCATTGCATTGGTCAGCCCTCTTTTGTCACAGCGTAATAATATACAGTCAATGTTACCCGAATAGGCTTTTAAAAAGTGAAAGAATTTTTCAAATATTTTTGAAAATTAACCAAAAAGAAGTCCTCCTATATTTAGTATTCGAATTTAAAACTGACTGATCCCGTCGACATTCAATGGACTGCAGATATTTGAAGAAATATCTTAAAAATAAAACAAATAATTGATTGTAATTGAAATTATACTTCTTTTGACGCGTTATGAAAAAATAATGAGAGTGAATTTTTACTATGCGCGCGCACACTATGAGGTCAAAATTAACAGGATGAAGTTGCAACATTAATGATTTCCATAGTTACCATATAAACAAGTCCTTTTATTATTATTTAATTGAAAAATTAGTTTTTAATTACGCCAAAGAAACGCGCGTACGTAATGCACCCATTTTTAACAAAATTAAGCAAAATCGCAGGATGATAGTGGACAATATAATTTGATTTATTAAATTAAATGTACGACGTTTCGTCTATAGATTTAGACTTTTTTTTAGAAAAAGTCTAAATCTATAGACGAAACGTCGTACATTTAATTTAATAAATCAAATTATATTGTCCACTATCCTGCGATTTTGCTTAATTTTATTATAATCACGATGGACACGATTTCTAATACCCATTTTTAACTTCCCATTGGAAGTTATTGTAATGGGTCCGAAAATCGAAATCAAAATGTATTACACATTTTTATGTTTCAAGGTCACTACACTATTTTTAGAAAGATGTCTGGTGTGTGTATATGTGTGTGTGTGTGTGTGTGTACGTACGTACGTACCTACGTATGTGTCCATTTCTTTCTAAGACGAAATCTCGAGAATGAAAAATGATATCGACTACGTTAGGGTGCTAATCGACGCGTATTAACGTAAATATTAGAGATGCGCCTAATATTCGTTTGGTATTCGGTATTTGGCGTATTCGGCATCTTTTTCACTATTTGTATTCGGCCGAATTATTCGGTTTTGGTGCCAAATATATTCGGTTCGAGTATTTCTATTTTCTATTTATTTTATTTATTTATTGTAGATTATAGACGCGTCGACATCTAAGGTCATTAGCGTCTTTCAACTACACTAAATAACAACTAACTTAAAACTAAATAACATCACAAAACATCCATGAGCGCAGGTGGGATTCGAACCCACGGCAGTCCAGTCTAGAGGTTGCGGCGCCAAGCTATACTGCCCTCATTTTCTATTTTCTTGGCTACACGACACGGTATAGAACTAAAAGACAAAACTTCTTATGTATAAGATTTATGTTATATATTATAAGTCAAAGAAATCCTATGAAGAATGTGTTGAATAAAGCCAATAAAATAAAGCAATTAAACTTCAAATCAACATTTATTTTCAAACCTCAAGTCAATATATTTATTTCTTAACCTATAGGTAGTAGTTAGTATAGCCAACATTTATTTTAAACCTTAAATCACAATGAAATGGTAAACCGAATAATTCGGCCGAATATCCGGTTCGGTAAAGGTTAAACCGAATAGTGTTCGGTATTCGGTTATTCGGTGAAACCACTATTCGGCGCATCTCTAGTAAATATGATCTGAAAGAAATTTTTTCAAAATCGGTTCAGCCATTCTTTTTCTTAACAAAATAGACTCCAAAAAAGTAGATTTTACACAATATCTCGCGAATAAAAAATTATATCGACTTCGTAAGGGTGTCAATCGAGGCGTGTTAACGTCATTTTGATCCGACATAAATTTTATAAAAATCGGTTTAGGCGTTTTTTTTTTATTATTATTGTTAAAAATAAATAATAATTATGTTTTAATGATTAAAATGATTACTTTTCTGTGTAATATCTAATTTAATTATTATTATTAAATATTTATCAACCTGGGAAGTTCGTCGTGTGGACCTCAAAGGTCGCACTTTAGTTCTAATAAACGACCCACCTCTCGACTTGTTTTTTATAATATTATAATGAAACAGTAATTCTGAACACTGAGGATGAAACTTGATGAAAATGTAAGTTCGGCTGCTCGCTTTGGATTTCTTCGAACAGTGCTCAGCTGCTGCAATGAAATCCAATTCATACACAAGCATGTTAAAAAGAGCGTTCAGAATTGTTTGTTTACAATAATAATAAAAAGAAAAAAGTTGACATATCTGGGACAAAAAGCTTCAATAAACAAAAAAATATATAAATCAGTAGAATTGAGATCGTTGGCGGACTGTTGAAAGAAAATATATTATAGATGTTTTATACAGGTTGTTTACTAAACACACGGCAAGAATTTAAAGGATGATTCCTTGAGTATTTTTAAGAATATTTTGTCCTTTCATGATTAATTCGGAAAGCCGCTTTTCATTTTCAGCAGTTCTTATAGAATGAAAAGCTTTACTGTATTCATGTAATAAATTTATATATTGTTTTTAGGGTTCCGTACTGGAACCCTGTTACTAAGCCTACGCCGTCTGTCTATCTATCTGTCTGTCTGTCTGTCCTACCTTTAAAAGGCTGTATCTTTTGAACCGTAACAGATAGGAGGTTGAAATTTTCACAGAATATGTGTTATGATACATTTTTAGAGTGTTAGCTATTATCAGACTGTCGTGGGTTCGAATCCCACCTCTGCTCATGGATGTTTTGTGATGTTATTTAGTTTTAAAGTTTTAAGTGATATATTATGATATTTGTTGTATTTAAGACGCTAATGACCTAATTTGTCGACGCGTCTATAATCCACAATAAATAAATAAAAATCATAAAAACTTGGACTTTTACTGTGAACTTAAACAAATTTGTGATTTTTACATAAAGTAAATTAAAATTACATAATTAGTGTAATATTCCAATAAAGTGTGTAAAAATTACAAAATAAAATGTATAGTTACATATATAAAATGGATGATTACAAAACAAATTAATGTAAAATTAGTAACCACGCATGCGCATTGTGTTTTTATGGAATCTACGCGATGTGGCCATTGTCTCTTTGTGTGCCTATTACCAGATTAATCGCTGGCTACAAATGGACCATCGATAATCTATGTAATCGGCCTTCTCATTTCTTACAGTGTTCTTTTGTTTTTGCTCTATCGTAAAAACGGTAATACATATAAGCGTCAAACTTGGTGTGATTATAGTGCAAACGCTAAACTTAAACAACAAGTAATAAATACCGACCAAATTGTGAGTCGGGCTTACGCTAAGGATCCCGGAATGAATGAAAGAAAACAGAATTTTATTAAGTAGATATATTATACCATTACTAGCGGACCCGTCCCGGCTTCGCTCGGGTGGTATGAAATTATGATTTAATAGCGGTCACCCATTACTCCGCTCACGTATATTTAGTATAGCTGATCCGGCAAACGTTGTTAATAATTTCTAGGAATAATTACATTACTCACTCGCTTCGCTCGTTCGTTTGAATTTTATTAATACAGTATTCACTTGCTTCGCTCGTTCGCTTGAATATTATAAATACACTACTCACTCGCTTCGCTCGTTCGCTTGAATATTTTCGCCTACTCACTCGCTTCGCTCGTTCGCTTGAATATTATAAATACACTACTCACTCGCTTCGCTCGTTCGCCATATATGTATTTTTTAAAGCTTAATATAAAAATCGCGATTAAAAATCAGGGGTTGATCGTATAAGGGTGAAAATTTAGAGTTGTATGTATTTTTCAATGCTGAATCATGAAAAAATTAAAACAAAAAATTTTGTCAAAAAAATAAAAAAAAATTTTTTGGGGTGGACCACCCTTAACATTTAGGGGGATGAAAAATAGATGTTGTCCGATTCTCCACCCTACCCGATAAGCACACAAAATTTCATCAAAATCAGTCCAGCCGTTTCGGAGGAGTTCAATAACGTACACCGCGACACGAGAATTTTATATATAAGATAGGCATAGAGCTGTACCAAGTGTTTCAAATATACCATTGCTTATGCTGCGGTACGCGGCGGAGTAGCGGTAACTGACGATACGTGATTTTTTTTATAATGTAAATATTTTCGATTTTTTAAAATAAGAAATTTATTTTAAAAAATTTAAAAATAAATAAATTTAATGTAAAGAAGTGTATTTTAATTTATTACTTTCGTAGTTGTACGGAACCCTCTGCGCGTGAGTAGAACTCGCACTTGACCGGTTTTTGTAGAAAAATTTTGATCGCCCTGTATCTTCGAAACAGTGCGTCTTTCAGAAAATCATGAAAGGACAAAATATTCTTAAAATTACCCAAGGAATCATCCTTTGAATTTTTGCCTTATTTTTAACTTCCCATTGGAAGTTATTGTAATGGGTCCGAAAATCGAAATCAAAAAGGAAAAAAAATTTTTATGTTTCAAGGTCACTACACTATTTTTACACTACTTTTAGAAAGATGTCTGTGTGTGTGTGTGTGTGTGTGTACGTACGTACGTATGTTATATGTGTCCATTTCTTTCTAAGACGAAATCTCGAGAACGAAAAATGATATCGACTACGTTGGGGTGCCAATCGACGCGTATTAACGTAAATATGATCTGAAAAAATTTTTTTCAAAATCGATTCAGCCGTTCTTTTTTCTTAACCAAATTGACTCCAAAAAAGTAGATTTTACACAATATCTCGCGAATAAAAAATTATATCGACTTCGTAAGGATGTCAATCGAGGTGTGTTAACGTCATTTTGATCCGACAATAATTTTATAAAAATCGATTCAGCCGTTTTTTTTTAATTATTGTTAAAAATAAATAATAATTATGTTTTAATGATTAAAATGATTACTTTTCTGTGTAATATCTAATTTAATTATTATTATTATTAAATATTTATCAAACTGGGAAGTTCGTCGTATTAACGTAAATATGATCTGAAAGGAATTTTTTTTAAATCGGTTCAGCCGTTCTTTTTTCTTAACCAAATAACCTCCAAAAAAGTAGATTTTACACAATATCTCGCGAATAAAAAATTATATCGACTTCGTAAGGTTGTCAATCGAGGCGTGTTAACGTCATTTTGATCCGACATAAATTTTATAAAAATCGGTTCAGCCGTTTTTTTTTTTTTTTATTGATGTTTTAATGATTAAAATGATTACTTTTCTGTGTAATATCTAATTTAATTATTATTATTAAATATTTATCAAACTGGGAAGTTCGTCGTGTGGACCTCTGCAAGGGTCGCACTTTAGTCCTAATAAACGACCCACCTCACGGCTTGTTAGTAAACACCTTGTATATTAAATATTTGATTTTGGTCTTTGACATTTGAAATGCATAATACTTGCTTGCTTATACAACATACAACAAGCATTCTGCTGCATTACTTTGCCGGCTATCTCTCACGTAGTATTGAATTATTTAGATTTAATTTGTGATTCGTCCGACTAAAATTTGTTGTTTTTTGTTTCATTAGTTATCCCAGTTTTCCCTAACCTACTTTTCAACATATCTTGACAGAATAACATTGTGTATTGTTCCAACAGTACATTCTACCCTAAAACAGCTTATCACAGCTTTATGTTGCTATTATGTTGATATTCAACTTAAGCTTAGAAACTCTAAAACTGACCGAGGAATCAACCCTCAAGCAGGCGTGTGGGTCTCAATAACAACCTATTTTTCGCTGCAACTAAAAATGTACGGTATTCTGCGTTTACCCCCTGCATTATTCTTCTCAAATTCTTTTCCCTTCCCTAAGAACAGTTATGGCTCTCCCGACGATATTTTTAAAGCTAAAGGATTCGGGTAAACGCTAATGAACGAATTTTTTGAAAAAAAAATTTTGGCTACATATGAAAGATAACGTTTTTTTCGAGTTTTTTTGGTTGTTTTCCAGGATTATTTTTTTCAATTTTCCGCCTGAAGGATCTGTAGTGTGATTCTTAGTCCTTCATTTGGCATTTTCCCGAACCCATTAACTTTAAAAATAGCGTCGGGAGAGCCACAACCGTTTTTAGACGAAGGAAAAGGATTTGAGATTAAGAGTGCAGGGGTTATATTGTAGGCCTCGATCACGGTTGGAGGTCAGTGTAGCCTAGTGGATAGCGTACTTGGTGCCAGCCTCTAAACTAGACTGTCGTGGGTTCGAATCCCACCTGCGCTCATGGATGTTTTGTGATGTTATTTAGTTTTAAGATAGTTGTTATTTAGTGTAGTTGAAAGACGCTAATGACCTGAGATGTCGACGCGTCTATAATCTACAATAAATAAATAAATAAATTAGAACTATCGATTGAGCTAATGACCTAAGTGGTCGACGCGTCTATAATCTACAATAAATAAAAAATAAATCGATCACGATGGCGTTGGCGATCAGACCCGTCTTTGTAAATTCCACTAATCTCTATATAATTACTAACTGGATAGCTAATGCAAATGAAAAAAAATTAAAACATGAAACCGATTGATGTGGTAACCAGCGCCACACAATATCGGGCCGAGAACTAAAATGAATTTAAGTGCGCGTGCAATAAGCACTGACCTTCATAGCAATTATATAAGGTACATTTTAGTTACTGGCCCGATATTGTGTGGCGCTGATTACCCGTTCAAATCGGGACAATTATAGCGGACTACAGGAGCAGTTATCCAGCTAGTAAGTATAGAGATCAGTGGTAAATTCTATCGCCGACAATTCGCAACAAGTATGTGCGGATTCACTTGTTTACTATAAAGACGTGTTCGATCGCCATTGCCACCTAAACGTAGTATATTTTAAATTTAAATAATTTTTCAACAATGCGCCCCCAAAGTATCCTGACCATTTCTGCATGTGTTCAGATTTTAGATTTAAATTTAATGCTGGTGAATTAATACTGCTCGTTACGTTGATCGTGGTAAGCGCGTAATCGCAACTCGAAAGGCACTTGAAGGAACGTAACCGGCAGTTTATATTAGAAATCGTGTCCATCGTGATTATAATAAAATTAAGAAAAATCGCAGAATAGTGGAAAAAGTCTAAATATATAGACGAAACGTCGTACATTTAATTTAATAAATCAAATATTTTGTCCACTATCCTGCGATTTTTCTTAATTTTATTGTAACCGGCAGTGTTATCTCTTTCAGTTGAACGAAAAACGGAGAGACCACTTTTGTTCCAAGTTTATATAGAATTGAAATGTATATCGTTGAATGAATTTCATTCATCGCAATGATCGTGGTTTTCTGCGAAGTAACTGTAAGAAACAGTGCTGTTTCTTTCCATTAATGGCCGTAGTTACAGTGTTTCTGTTGTCAGAGCTTTATCTATACTAATATTATAAAGCTGAAGAGTTTGTTTGTTTGTTTGTTTGGTTGAACGCGCTAATCTCAGGAACTACCAGTCCGATTTGAAAAATTAATTTTTTTTAGATAGCCCATTTATTGAGGAAGGCTATAGGCTATATAATATCACGCTACGACCAATAGGAGCGGAGCATCAATGAAAAATGTTGCAAAAACGGGAAAAATTATTCCTTTTGAGAGCTTCCGCTGCGTAAACGGTTAAAGTTACGCAAAAATCATGTATGACGGAATTGTTCCCCTTTAAAAAGTCTAAAAAAAAGTCCGCGACAGCATTATGTCTATCTTTTAAGGTTGACTCACTATAACCTTTTTGATGGTAATCAAATTTGTTCGTAATTATAATATTTAAGCGAACGAGCGAAGCGAGTGAGTAATGTATTTATAATATTCAAGCGAGCGAGCGAAGCGAGTGAGTAATGTAATTATAATATTCAAGCGAACGAGCGAAGCGAGTGAGTAGTTTATTTATAATATTCAAGCGAACGAGCGAAGCGAGTGAGTAGTGTATTGCACCCGGGCTCTCTTAGCACCCGGGCGAAACCGGACGGGCCCGCTAGTAGTTTATAGTCAGGGCATCTTCATTTACACATGCGGCGATGCCAAAATATGTCATGGCTGATTTGTCGTACATTTTAGTCACGGTGTTTTTTTAATGACACTGTTAAATTTTGATTGCTACGTATTCACTGGTTGCTGTGTTTCGTTACCATAGCACCCCTTCATTTAACAGTGTGTTTAAAAAAAACACAGTGATTAAAATGTGCGATAAACCGACCATAAAGAATATTTTTTTTTATTCTATCTTTAATGTCGCAATAGATATTTTTTAATTTAAAAAGTGGCAAAATTTAAATCTCGCCGCCATAATGTTTTAGAAGTTCTTTACTGCCAGGGCGAAAGTTTCAGCTGTCGGGGCGGTATCGTGATTCGCCTTCTTCTGGCTACGGCTTTGTTTCTATTAAAAATGGAATACTAGATCACTATGGTGAATAAATTCATGTGATTTGGCTTGCATCAGGATGTTTATTAATATTTAAAACCGTTTTAATAAGTATATTTATTTCATGTTATCATTGATCCATTCAAGATAGCTGTATACCCTGGTAGATACATCTGGTTTTCCATCACCACATTTCTCGACCCAAGAAACAATTCCTACAACGAAGTTATTAGCGTCTGTCAACGGACTCCCAGAATCACCCTGAAAATTCAACAGTGAGACGTTAACCTGAGAATCACACGCCAGGGTCTATTAGACCCTGTCGATTTTTCAAACGATAAACAATAAAAATTACTGTGATTAAATTTAGATTGTAATTCGGGTTTGTCAGTTAGATATACGTGTTTTTTATTTACTTACAAAACAAGTGCCTTGTGAAGCTTTAGCCAAGCTACACAAATTTTTATCTGTGATATCACTATGTTCAGAATATTCCTGTTTACACTTTTCAGTACTAACTGCAGTTGTTTTCAGTACTTGTAAATTGTTTGAAAGGTTTAGCTCAGGAAACTGAAATAGAAAATATTAAAAAATTTTAGCATGGCCGCTGTCTGAACTCGCAAGTTATTATGTGTAAGCATCTTTACGTTGGCCGTAAGCCGGTAGACGCGTCTCGTTGACGTCAGCGTCTCGTTGTAAGATCTTACGGATTTACCCAAGCTCGAAATATATTAAGCTGTTTGGCGGGGTGTAAAGATATATTTATATAATAAAATATATTAAAATATGTAGGTAAGTATCGGTAACTTTATTGGAACAGTTAAATCCGCCTCATTTTTGCCCGACTGCGCCAGAAGGAGGGTATTGTTTTTCGAGTGTATGTATGTATATTTCTTTATCACGCTCTGTAGCCTAAACGGCTTGACGGATTTTGAAAAATGAGGTATCATTAGATTCGTCCGAATACCCAGAGTGACATAGGGTATATGACGTCAGTGTCACGGAAAATTCAATATGGCGGACGCTAGACGCCATTTTGTCAGAATGCAAAAGTAATTCTCCTTCTAAATACATTGATATAGGTATCAAAATCAAAACAAAAGAAAGGTTTCGTTGACATTTCAAATAGGGTACATGACGTCACGGAAAATTCAATATGGCGGGCGCTAGGCGCCATTTTGCCAGTACGCAAAAAATCGGTAAAACCTTGTGTGTGGGGTATCAAATTAAAAGGTTTGATGAGTAAATTCAACTAAAAGGAAGGAAATAAAAAATTTATTAAAAAAACAAAAAACCCGACTGCGTA
The DNA here is from genome assembly GCA_039654895.1 of Mongoloraphidia duomilia. Taxonomy (NCBI): domain Eukaryota; kingdom Metazoa; phylum Arthropoda; class Insecta; order Raphidioptera; family Raphidiidae; genus Mongoloraphidia; species Mongoloraphidia duomilia. Next base: position 20,032,630 of record CM077525.1, on the reverse strand, counting down.
AAAATCGAACATAAAAGATGGAAACAAGATTAAATGATAACATGCAGTCGGAGGCATAGTAGTAACAACATGCAGTCGGAGGCATAGTAGTAACATCAGGTATTTCTGTTCAATTTGTTACTATACTATGCCTCCGACTGCATGTTATCATTTGATCTTGTTTCCACCTTTTATGTTCGATTTTTACGCAGTCGGGTTTTTTGTTTTTTTAATAAATTTTTATTAAAAATAATTTTGTGTTTGCTATATGGGGGATTCCCCTGAAGCCATGTGGCTATTGCTTAAAAAAATTAGAACCGTTAAAAAAATGTTTTTAATGTTTATTGACTTTGTCCTTACGTAATAAGTAACTTACAGTGTAACTTCCCCATCCACTGACTGTTAAAGTAGCCCCTGCTTCGGTATTGTTAAAGGGCAAACTAATCGGTTTAACAGTATCTTTAAACGTTATCGGGGTGGCCAATTTAATAAGTCCTATGTCGTTCTTTACGTTGGGGGGGAAGCTAAAATTTTCGTGCCTTATGAACTTGCTCGCTCGGTGTACTCCGTCTGGTTTCGTCTCGTTATATTTCACTGAACCGACGATAATCTTTATGTCTTCAATCGTCACGCCTCTATAAAATAACAATTTTAGACCTAATCAAAATACGGATAGTGCAGGACATAGTTTTCTATCTAATATTTAAACAATTTTCAAAACGATGAGCAACCCTAATTTCAAATGTTTATTCCGTAAAAACCCTATTTTTAATAAATAATTCGACTTATTTTTAAGACCTTCATTTTGTCTCTCTCTAGTTCGCCCGTATGAACCGTGAGAGTGCGAATAAGACAATACTTTCGTGGTTTAAACAATTTCCAGTAATGATAATAACAAACAACAAGTCGTGAGGTGGGTCGTTTATTAGGACTAAAGTGCGACCCTTGAGGTCCACACGACGAACTTCCCAGTTTGATAAATATTTAATAATAATAATTAAATTAGATATTACACAGAAAACTAATCATTTTAAGCATTAAAACATAATTATTATTTATTTTTAGCAATAATTATTAAAAAAAGAAAAAAAACGGCTGAACCGATTTTTATAAAATTTATGTCGGATCAAAATGACGTTAGCACGTCTCGATTGACACCCTTACGAAGTCGATATAATTTTTTATTCGTGAGATATTGTGTAAAATCTACTTTTTTGGAGTCTATTTGGTTAAGAAAAAAGAACAGCTGAACCGATTTTGAAAAAATTTCTTTCAGATCATATTTACGTTAATACGCGTCGATTGGCACCCTAACGTAGTCGATATCATTTTTCATTCTCGAGATTTCGTCTTAGAAATAAATGGACACATACGTACGTACGTACGTGCACACACACACGCGTACATACACACACACACACACACACAGACATCTTTTTAAAAATAGTGTAAAAATAGTGTAGTGACCTTGAAACATAAAAATTTGTTTTACATTTTGATTTCGATTTTCGGACCCATTACAATAACTTCCAATGGGAAGTTAACAGTTTTGTAATAAAAAAAAGTTTCTGAAAACGACAAAAGAAAAATTGTTTATCCTATTTTTTCGAGTAATTGCGCCACTATGTCTTGCAATAAGATTATCTGTAAGAAATTCCTGTATTATTATACTAACAAGTAGGTACTTAACAATGGAAATTATAAATTATCAATATGATTAGATAATAGCAAATAATTTCACTATATTATTGAATTACCATAATGATATCAGACGACACTGTCGCCATGATATTTTTAGATGGCTATATATAGTAGAAAAAATGTAAATGCCTCTGCCGACGCGAAATTGGGAGTTTGGGGTTCGAGTCCCGGCAGTGACATTTGTATTTTTTTCATCTATACTACCTATACCCTTCTAAAAAATATCATGGCAAACAGTGTCGCCTGATACCATTATGTTAATTCATAAATATAGTGAATAATTATTTGCGGTAAGGAATCTAATCATGTTGATTCTTAATAATTTTAATTGTTTATTTTAGACCTATATACATTTTAGTCATTAAATTTTAGCCATTAATGTTTCCAAGATGACGAAAACTTGCGACTTTTGAACTCTTTTCTGTCCACCTACACGAAAATATATAAGAACCAAATTTTTTTAGATCAAACTATGGAAGAATTTTTATTTAACACTTTTTTTGTATACTATTATCTGATAGTTCTCGATATTTTTGCAAAAACACATTTTAGGGGTAGTTTTATTAGAGACAGTAAAGAGTGGGATTTTTAGTATGCTAATTATAAATGACCACCTGCGACGATTTTCTGCAAAATCCCCTTTGATACCTTATAGACCAAGGGCTAGTGACAATTTTTTGGTGTTATTTATTTAAGACCTTATTTTTGTGAAGATGTTGAGGGGGGCATATTAAAATGCCCTGAGTAAGGGATTTTGCTAGATAGCGGTATGAGAGGGATGCAGACCGCCCCAACATGTAACAAAAAAAATGGTCACAATTATTATTGCTTCAAGGCTGAAATTGTTTGTATAGCTTGTCAGTGACCCACTAATGCCATTATAATATTTGCAGATCGATTGATCAGTATTAAAGGGGTGGCAGATCACCCTAAACATGTCATGTCTGCATCCCTCTCATACCGCTATCTAACAAAATCCCTTACTCAGGACACTTTAATATGCCTCCCTCAACATCTTCACAAAAATAAGGCCTTGAATAAATAACACCAAAAAATTGTCACTAGCTCTCGCTCTATTACCTTTCCCCTATTTTTCCTAATTCGCCTAGACTACTAATAGTACCTACCTACTTTCGGAGATATGGAGAGGGGATATACTTTTTTTGGTACATTTTCACAAAATAAACTATAAAAAACTAATCTAAAAATAACAATAATAATAGTATGTGTTACTAAAACAGATCAGTTTCTTTTTATTGCGACAGATTGAGAATTGGTGCATTTGCCTATAATTGACGACAAGACATAATATGTATTTTTTACTGTCGGATTTGAATCTGAAACATTTTTTTCTTAGCAAAATATTATGTCGAATTAGTAATTATTTCTATTTCTTACTGTTGAAGACATTGGGCAGCTGTAAGAACATAATTTTCATTCAATATGGAACCACTACACCAGAACACGTCGACGAATAGGATTGCGACTTGGTAGGGTACTTCCCCGCTTTTGGCATCTTGTCCTCCAACGATTCGTAAGTCATTTGTCATGACTGAAAACAAATGAACAATTGAAAATTATTATACAAGCTTTACAATACACACAGTCGGTGTTTCTATTAATTTCAAAATATGTATCTGCAATGTCAAAATGTTTTGTATTCACTGGTTATTTTTTCATTTTGTGTGTGTGGCTAAACTTCTTACAAATTTCCAACGATTGCAAACGCTCTCAAGTCTGTAAAAAAGATTTTTTTTCAAAATAGTTTTTGAAATATTTAAAATTAAAACTGAGTAAAGGTACCAGTTCCTGACCATTCACCTGTGGTCAACCATTTTTATATTTGTGTTAACAGAATAGATTTTTACAAACCATATAACAATTATATTGTAATCTTATTATTTTATATCTCTAGTTTCTTAATTTACTTAAATAAATTTTAAAAAATCACCAAAAACTTTAGTTCCAAAAATTGCAAAGACAATAAAGCCATAACGCAAAGTTAGGGCTACCATTTTGAAAATTAAATCACTAAAATATCATATAATAAGTTGAACGCAAATAACACTTGATTATAACAATGGTATACAAAGCAATAAAAACATTACGATATCAGTAAACAGATATTGATTTATCGGCAATAAAATCAATCTTTATCGTCTTATTAATTGATATTTTAAGAAATGAAAAGGCTTTGTTGCGTATTGTTGGGTTACCTACTTTTAAATGAAATATCCATCTAGTTTTTAGAATAACATAATCATAGTTTACAGGCAAACTTAAACAAAAATCCTAAGTCTTTAAATTCTTACTGGAAACGGAATAGTACGGAACACTCTCCGCGCAAGTCCGACTCGCACTTGACCAGTTTTTTTTCTTATCTCCACTAAAGTCGACTTTATCGTTTTACACCGAATGTGTGATTTCGGATACTGGCTTACAAGGCTATACCTACATATAGGTATTAGCAGCTTGTAAGCCCGGCGGGTTTAACTATTTTCAACCAGGCTAGTTGCGTAACATGTGTTAACTGATTACAAATTGGAAAATAATTTTATAGTTACTGTAAAATGTACGTACCAAACAAGTCATCAAGTACCTGAATATTTTTTAAAATCACGTTATTTGAAATAGTGATAAGGAACTGATACAAAATAATGTAATTTAAAAATATTTATGTCAAGATAAGAATATTAATGTTATTTTCTTATCAGCATTTCGTCAACGTTTTCGGGAGCTGATAATAATCGATTACTTTTTCATCTTAGTGTATAGTGGACTTGTGATTTCCCGTTGACGATTGTGAATTTTTCATTTTGTTCAACAGATGGCAGTAGTTGCGCAATGTACCAAACAATGTAATAATGTAATTTAATTGTGCGTATAAACTTAAAGCTAGATATCTGGTAATGCTTTATAATAATATTTGAATTCTATAGAATTATCGCTAGGCACTTGGTAGAACATGATTGAATAAAAATTAATAAACAAACACTTGAAAAATTCTACACATTTATTCATCTCAACGATCGGTTCGGGCTTCTAACCCATCATCAGGAGTTTACTTTAAAACTGAAGTTTTCGAAGTAAACTCCTAATGATGGGTTAGAAGCCCGAAACGATCGTTGAGATGAATAAATGTGTAGAATTTTTCAAGTGTTTGTATATTAATTTTTATAATAATATTTGTTTACAACTACAATTTATAAGAAGAGGCTTGGTGTGTGGGTAAAACCACACTACTAACTTCCCCTTGGATGCCCTCAGTTTTTTTTTATTAAAAAAAATTCCAAATCTATTCAGGTGTTCATTATGTAATTATATGTCGAATGAAAATTGGTCTGAAGTCGATATCATTATTTGTTCTCGAGATATGCGAGCCGAAAAAAGTTCACCAAAGAACGTGCGTACACACACACCCAGGCATGTCTTTAAAAACAGTAGATTCAGACTCTAGGGACCTCAAAACGTCCAGATATGTCAAAACTTTTTATTCGCAAAATCGGACCCATTACAATAACTTCCGTATACCTAACTAAGAAAGGAATAAACTAAAATAAGTACATTTCATATCATTATAAATTTATTTTTTTTTAAATATTTTTACATTAAATTTCTCATTCTAAAAATTCCAAAACATTCACATTAAAAACAAAAAAACACGTATCGTCAGTCGGATTTGAACCTGACTTTGCGGGGTGACATGCGAACGCCTTAGCCATTGCGCTACAAGACTTACTGCAGTAGCACAGCAGAAACAAGGTACACTTGAGTAGTATAAGCGTTCAATTCTAGAGAAAACAACAGAGATACATACAAGATATACAAGTATATATATCCATGTCTGGGGAGCCTCCTAGGGATTAAACTTTTTGATTTTTATTATTTGCAACAACAACAACACACAATTTGTGAAAGTTTCAACTCGCTACCTCTTGCCGTTTGTGAGATAGAGCCTTGTGACAAACGAACGGACAGACATCGTAGGCTCAGTAATAGGGTTCCGTTCGAAGGTACGGAACCCTAAAAAAACAATAATTTAGTCACTTCTTTATAACAATTTCATTAATGGATGTACAATGTACCTACATTTCGAGTTTAGTTTTTGCTGAAATAGCTTTCGAAATGTACATCCATTAATAAAACTGTTGTGGTTAAGAAGTGACAAAGAATTGTTGTTTATTCACAATTTATAAAAAAATTGCATCTGAGTCAAAGGTGACACGTTATTTTGCGTTCTTATTCGTGGAATAAGAGATAGCCAATGAAACGCAAGCATACAGACAAATCCAGACTGGCAACCATTTTGCTACCGGGCTAGAACTTTAACTGGCCTCAAGCCCCAGTCCAAAGTTTTTCAACAATAATACGTATGGAAGAACTCTTAATTTTTAAAATGTCTTTGCGACCCGTAAAGAACCGTCATAAGGTCGATTTATATTATCCGGTCAGACACGGCGCGGGAACGTAGCGTTTCCGGTAAGACAAACATTTTTAATGCATTTCAAATACTAGTGTTGATACGTGTCTGAACGGACGGGAACCGCTAAGTATAAATATTCGTATTTGAAATGCATGTAAAAATGTTTGCCTTGCCGTAAACGCTACGTTCCCGCGCCGTGTCTGACCGGATAATATAAATCGACCTTTACTTGGCATTTTCGTCGATGTCCGCCAGTCTTAGAGCTAAACTACACGAGCGGGTTTTCCACGGCGGAATGCACGACCAAATCTAAACCGTGCCTACAAACGAGTGAAACTAGACGAACGGAATATACGCCGCGTTTTTTTTAAATTCCGTCGACGTGAGCGAGTTCAACGCTTCTGACTGCGTTGACATCGTCACCGCCACAACACGCTAGAAACGAAAAACATTGTTTGCTACGGGGCAAACTAGACGAGGCGACGGATCACCACAAACGAGTGAAACTAGACGAACGGAATATACGTTCATCTAGTTTGGCTCGTTTGTATATACATATATTATAGGTACGGTTTCGATTTGAACGTGCAATTGCCGCGTTAAAAACGCCGCGGAAAATTCGCCCGTGTAGTTTCACTCTTATAGACAGACGAAGACCTATAGAATTAAAAGTGGTAATAAAGAAGCCAATGGCCAAGGTTATTAGAGTACAGGTTGCCTCATTCCATCTGACCAATCAGCATAAGCGCGGGAATGACGTCAGCTAGAATTTAGTTTAAATTAAGTACAAAAATTGTTGAAGATTATGCTTATTTATATTAGGTACTTCGTGCAGATTTTTTCTTAAAATTAGCAGGAGACAATAAATAGAAGAATAGATGTTAAAAAATAGGATAATTTTTATTTTTATTACAAAATTTAGGTTTTAATATCTATAATATAAACAAACAAAAAATTAAATAATGCTCAAGAAATGGCAGATCTTGTTAATTACCTATTTTTTTAAATTTAAGAAACGAATAGAATTAACTAACAAATTGATAAATTAACTATTTTATCTTTTATATTCACAAAATATTAAAAATAACCACAAAACACCATAACACTTAACAGCTATCGCAAAATTGACAACTTATCATATTTTTTTCACTAACAGAAGAATCATGTTTCTATTAGGTATTGAAAAAACATATCACACTACCATGGTTACTGTGATTTTTATTTCCAAAAATTAGCAGCGTCCATGGTCTGATCTTTTCTATTGAAGTGAGCAAGCATGGTATATTCTGAGTGACGTCATCACCCCACTACTATCTATCGGAATGAGGCAACCTATGCTCTACTAACCTTGGCCAATGGCTACATTTGGTGGTGTTTTGATATTTTTTACCAATTTGAAACGACCGTACCCGTTAACTATTATGAAGATTTACAAATAAATTCGAATGTATCCTACGATCAATGAATGTCTTGATTATTTGTTGTATTTTATGAATGGATGTCTGTTAATAACCATTGCGTTGTTGCGCATTTTCTCCTCTCTTTCTGTTTGCGATGAGAGCAGGTGGCATGGATAAAAGCCGACACAAAAGCAATCCTCGCGATTCACGAACACGTGATCACAAACAATGCCCGTTTGTCTGTCACCCACAACGACTACAACACGTGGACGCTTCACATCAGAGGCGTCAGAAGAGAGGACCGCGGTCAATATATGTGTCAGGTCAACACGGATCCAATGAAAATGCAGGTACGTGTTAAAAAATCGGTAGTGCAGACAGGTAATCAGATTCCGATTACCAGCGCCGATCGGCACCGTCTCTTGACACAGGTGGAGGCTGATTACAAGCACCGAAATTGTACGGCCTCAGACGTATTAACGAAGTTGAGTTGTGGAAAGCTATATGTTTACAAATTGCTACAGAAAATGACAGCGTTCGCCTATCTTTTTTCAACTTCTTATCCTAAATTTAGGGTTGCAGAAACGCAGTGCATATTAGAATTTCTCTATCCATATCTCGCCAAATCACAAAACGAAGCAAAAAAACGTGATGACGTCGCGCTCCGATTTCTCACATTTGTTCTTACTGAAATATGAAATCAAAATGAACAATTATTACTCCGGTACGGTAAACTGTTTGACTCATGCGTACTCTCATCTGAAAACAAGGGACCTTTTTCACTCCCGTCGCAGTGCCTGTAATAGTAATTTAAATACCTGCCTGCCACTACAGTACGCGCACCCTTTAGAGTATAAGTATGATTGCGTCGACGCATATGCTTCTGTTTTTAGACGGCATTTCTAGAGGTAGTTATTCCGCCGGATATAATTTACGAAGAAACTTCCGGCGACATCATGGTCCCTGAAGGTGGCTCTGCAAAACTGGTATGCAAGGCCAGGGGTTTCCCGAAACCGAAAATAACATGGCGTCGTGAAGATGGTGGGGAAATCATCGCCAGAGGAGGCGTCAATGGAAAAACCAGATGTAAGTAACAAAACTGTTTTATTAATGTTTTTCTGGCGGCTTTTTAAAGTCGATTTTTGTTAATTTGATATTTTCCCATTGTCCTTAGTCAGAATGCCCCAGTTAAAAAGTCTTGTAACGTCACGAGGCTGTTTAGCGGCATTTGAAGTGTTTGGTGACGTCACAGGGCTGTTTTGGCCTCATTTGAAGTGTTTGGTAACGTCACGGGGTGTTTTGGTTCCATTTGAAGGGTTTGGTGACGTCGCGGGGCTGTTTTAGCCTCATTTGAAAGATTTGATGACGTATCAGTTGAATAATAGATTTTCGAATTATATCACGCAAATCCATAGCATTCCGTGTGCTCTATTCTGTAGAGAATTAAAAGAAAATAATATATCGTCAGCAATAACAGGTTAGCCGCTAAAAATGGCTATTATTTGTTCAGCGAATTGTGTATGGATTTCTGTTTTCAGCTCTGGTAGTGGAAGGGGAAATGTTGACTCTTACTAAAGTCACCCGAGGTGAAATGGGTGCTTATTTGTGTATTGCTGCAAATGGTGTCCCACCATCCGTTAGCAAGAGAATGATGCTACTGGTACACTGTGAGTATTGATTCTTCTACTCTTGCATGGTTCGAATCTAGTGTCGGTTTCATTGTTACTTTCCCCTACAGTTCATCCACTTATCCAAGTACCGAATCAGCTAGTGGGAGCTCCGACAGGAACTGACGTGACTCTCCAATGCCATGTTGAAGCCTCCCCGAAAGCAATCAACTATTGGACAAGAGAAACCGGTAATTATCCGTATCTTGTATTGGATGATTTAACGGACGGTTATCTTTAACAGTTAACTAACTGTTGCAGGTGAAATGATTATATCCAACGACAAATATTATATGTCAGAAGTAAATTTGTCGTATTACAGTGTCCAAATGAAACTAGTTATTAAAAAATTTCAAAAGTTAGATCTTGGAGGCTACAAGTGCATTTCCAAAAATTCAATCGGCGATGCAGAAGGTAACATAAGGCTTTACGGTAAGTGGGAAACGAAGTTAATTAATGAAATATAATATTTAAAACTGAGTGTACCCTATATCTACATATTTATTATATCGTATAGAAAGTTGTTTTTAGTTTAAAAAACGAACAGAGTCAAGTTTCAGAGATGTACTTACATAATATAGTACATTCTTGGGGATTTGAGTTCCACAGTAAGAAAGAAAACTGCAATTCAATTTCATTTTATAACACGTTGACAAAAGTTTTATAGTTAACTAAACTTTCTTATTTGCCATTTGCTATTTAAAAGTTTTACGATTTGAAAACTTATGGCCAATATTATAGTACACGAAAATAAATAAAAGAAATAGAATATTAATTTCAAACCAAGGAAGGCATAAAAATCAGTATCATTATTTAATGAAACTTTTTTACTTTCCCATAGGTATATACTGTCTGTATGATTAGTTTTTGTTGAGAATGCATTGAAAAAACATATTATTTTTTTATTAATCTTTATTTCCTGGGTGGGCCGGAACCAATCACCCCTTCTTTAGTTACGCCTATGCGTATACAAAATAATCTATACAAATATTATAAAACTGAAGAGTTTGTTTGTTTGTTTGGTTGGTTGAACGCGCTAATCTCAGGAACTACCAGTCCGATTTGAAAAATTTTTTTTTGTTAGATATCCCATTTATTCAGGAAAACTATAGACTATAATATAATATCACGCTACGACCAATAGGAGCGGAGCATCAATGAAAAATGTTTGCAAAAACGGGAAAAATTATTCCTTTTGAGAGCTTCCGTTGCGTGCGCTGCGTAAACGGTTAAAGTTACGCATGTATTAATCATGTCTGACGGAATTGTTCCCCTTTAAAAGTTCTAAAAAAAAGTCCCCGACAGCATATGTCTATCTTTTAAGGTTGACTCACTATAACTTTTTTTATGGTAATCAAATTTGTTCGTAATTATAATATTCAAGCGAACGAGCGAAGCGACTGAGTAGTGTATTGCACCCGGGCTTTCTTAGCACCCGGGCGAAGCCGGACGGGTACCGCTATACACATTATGTAGGAACAAGTTTTGTGATCGTGTAAAAATTCGATTTTGAGTTTTTTGTGAATTTATACGTTCCTTGAACCCAGAAAAATGGTTTTAAAAAAATGTCTGTTTTTCTATGTGTGCTCGCACCTAGATCCCAACCCACTGGATTGATTTTACTCAAATTTTCCATGCGAGTTCAGGACGGTTACGATTCGCGGCGAAATCGCAAATTCGATCCTAGCTCAAATGTGGGAGATGTGCGTCACTACAAACCAGTAAAAATTTGGAAAATATTTTTTTCTCGAAAACGGCTCTAACGATTTTAATTAAGTTTCAAATTTCATCCAGTCCCGTTAAGAAATAACGGAAAATTGACAATGTCTATTTCTATTATATACGAAAGTTTGTCCGAGTTGTGTTAGATCGTTTAGTTAATGATTTATTTTGCTTGGTAAAAACACCACAATACTCCTTTATTTTGGTTTAATTTCTCTCCTTTATTGATAAATTCAATTTTATTCGAAAAAATACAATACCAAAAAAATCGTAAACATACATCGTTTTTTCGTATGCATAGTTTTACTTTTTGAAGCAGTAATATAGTGCTTATGAATCTGCTGAATATAGAAATCCCAGATAGTGCACACAGCACAGGCGCAAAAGTAACATTGGTCATAGTTCGGAAGATTTCAGTTAGATGATTACACGTACGTACCTAGTTCACAAGATCATAGCTAGATGGACACATATATCAATGCCCAAATTCTACTCGACTTTTATGGCGGAAACGTTTGTTTTAAATTATTATTATTTATTTTCTTAAAAAAATATAATCTGGGTAGGTAGCGAAAATTATAGGAATGTTTTCAATAGGGTGTAAAACGATACTTTTCCGATATTTTAGAAATGGAATTACAATATCGAACAAAGAATGCTCTGGAGCATCCGGACATAGATTCGGAATCTGAAAACGAAAGCGATTTAGAATTGGAGAGGGAGGAGTCCGAGAGCCATGTCTACAATGGTTACCAAGGCTCCTTGAGGGAAACGGCTGACAACAATCTGCTGAATGAAGACACATCGAATCCAGAAACTGAAAATTGTGCTTCAGCATTATTGTTGACGTTTACAAATTCTGTTTTGTTATATCTTTCAATACTAATAGCAAAATGTTTTTAAATTTACATAATTTTTATAAACATTTAGTGAACCAAACATTTGGACAATCTTTTACAAAGTGTTTTTGAAATGAAGTCAATGATTTTTTTAATAGTCATTTTATTCACCATTAATTTACTCATGCTCAGTTGGAGAAAGCATTGTCAGAAAATCTAATATGACATTGACCTTAATTGTGATCACACATATTTTTCCATAGCAAAATGATTGTAGATTTTTAAATTGGTTCTGCTCGAAAAATAATTGATCGACTGAAACGATTTTTTTTAACTGTGTATACCTACTTAAATGTATTTATAACTATAGTTTTTTTTTGTACAATTTCGATTGATTAAAATCTAGCTTGAAAAGCGATCTTTTTTAAGTAGACTAGTCATTTGTTTTTCTGTGAGTACAATCTAATTATCTAATGTTCTACATGACAGAGGGTTTGACAACGACATTAGGCTGTTCCTGCATAAATATTTTATGATCACAATGTAAGGTCATTGTCAAATCAGATTTTCTGACACTGCGTTCTCCAACCCAGCATTAGTTTGTTACCTATATTTAAAAGTTTTCTCTCCGTCATTTTAAAAATATTTGAATTAATTTAAAATGGACGTTAATTTCACGCGTTTCTTTCCTTTTAAAAAATCAAAAACTATACACATATAGATTTTAGTAAGTGTATGTTTGGTTCACTATGTGATGACGTCATGAGAAACATTTGAATGAGTGAAGTGTTATTAGTTGGAATGAAGATTTATATGAACGCTGGATTTATTGAATACAAATTTTGTTTAGTGTTTTATAAAAGCATTTTTATTTTTTAACTGAACAGTGATTTGTTGGAACATTGAAAAACTGTGCAATAAATGTTAAGGATTGCTTTATAATGAAAAAATATCTTATGAAAGATGGTTACAAAAATATATTATTATTATTATTAGTGTGGCTTCGAATGAAAACGTTTTTTTATACATAATATACGTAAATAACTGTAAGCAGTAATAAAATATGTTTATTGTTTAGGCGCGTTCACACTTCCGACTTCGATTGGAATTGAGATCGATTAAGCGCCATATCGTGTGTTCGCTCCTTTACATTTTGTAATGCGATAAATTAATCAGCATTTCAAAAGGTCAGTATTTTTACAGTGAGATCTAGAAAGTGTGCATCATACGGGAAAAACTTTTATTCGTGAAGTAATCAAAAATTTTATTTTATTTGCTTCATAAAAACCATAAAAACGAAAAATGGACAGTGTATTTTTTGTTTTCGTTTTTTTTATGAAGCAGGACCTATTGGCGAAATCAAATTTTTGATTACTTCATACACAAAAGTGTTTCCAAATTTTGCTGGTTTCCGGACTTGTAGGCCGTGGTTCGATTTCTACCTGACGTTTCATCTACAACTGCGGTAGACATTTTCAAAGGCCGTGAAAGCTTACACACTTAGATAAAACTTTTTCCCTTATGATGCATACTTTCTGGACCTCACTGTATATAATATTGCGATCGACTATTGTAAAATATATTTAAATTTCATGACAGCACGGACATCCAGAAGAGTTCATTTCATTTTTTCTTTGAAATGCGTTTCTTGACTCAATTGTCCTCTAATTTTCTCGAAATAAAGTTAAAACCACATTTGATTTTTATTTATTATGTGTGTTAATTATTGCGCCTTCAAAATTTGAATGCAAGAGACGTTGAGGCACTAAATTGTGTGTAGTTACTGTTAACTTAAGTAATAAATAAAATCGGTCGGACCTTTTCTTGATTTTTAAATACTAATTAGACGTACAATTTGAAAAAAAAAACAATTAATAAAACAACGCAATTGCTGGCTAAGTTAAAGTTTGAAAAAAAACAAACATTCAGCCATTTTGTTTTTGTGTAATGTACCAGGTACCGTGTACGACATTGTGCGATTCAGGACTTGCTTGTGAATTTACATAAATTTAAATACATTTTTTTAAAATAAATATAAAAGCTAAAAAATGTGAATTGTCCAATCAGTGCTCGAAGTGGTTGCAAAATTTGAGAATTTTATTATAAAAATATTTGTTGTTTATATAATAGAAATATTATCTGTTTTCAAAATTGTTTATATTCAGTTATGGCATGGAACATTTCGAGCATTGAATATAAATAGATTATTAAAATAAATTAAATTAGAAACGATTTGCTAAGAGAAAAGAAAGAGCCAGTCTTTCAACTGTTAATTAACTCTAAACCGCAACTGTTTTCAAAAGAAATAATTTAATTGTGAGTTAACCAACATTTGAAACACCGAGTCCAGGGCCGTAGCTAGGGGGGGCATTAAGGGGCAATGCCCTACCTTAAAACATCCAGTGCCCTACTTTAAGGAATTATAAATAAGCCGCAAAGACTGTCACGACAGAATGACAGACTTGATCTATCTGACATTTGGAAAAACAAGATTAAATTCGTTGGATTCTAAATGAAATTCTTCGGAAATTTGATAACATGGCAAGTTCTGTATTTTTTTTTTTTGATTAAATTGTCATTCACCGTTTTTTTGCTTTTGTAATTTGATATCACCAGATGAGGTGGGCAATCCAATTAATAAATTGTAGTCTTTTGCTTCAGCCCTACTTTAAACTTTCAGTGCCCTATCTTGAATTCAGCTCTAGCTACGGCCCTGACCGAGTCTAAAGTTCCATACGATTGCGAACTTTTTTACACAACAGAGCTTGTTACTGTAATATAATATATAAGTATTAAATTTTGAAAAAAATGTATATTTTGAAATTTTATCTTTTAAAATTAAAAATCGTTATTAAAAATGTTGGGGACTTCTGAAATTTATAGTGACTTTCAAAAAGCAGCTAATGCCTATCAGGTATAATTATTTGTAGAATCCCTCTGATATTATTGTTCTTATTTGCAGTCCGAAACAAGCTTAAAAACATTTTATGTGATTATACAATAAAATGAAAAAAAAAATGTATGATGTAATAATGAACATGTCTACTTGATATGGTTTTTACAAATCGAATCATCTAACTTTTAAATTTAAGATTGATGTTAGGAAATTTTCAGAAATTGCAATAGGTAGGTATAGCTCTAAGTACATATATTTGAGAATGATATTACCTCGGATATTACTTACAGTTACCCGAAGCGTGTAACCAGCTATTGACGGTCCTGATTCCTGTAACTGGTGCAAGCTACCAAGTTGCCAAGTTTTTCAAAATCTGGTAGCTAATGAAGATCAATTCTGTTCTCAACATCGAATCGGTTTTGCTTTTTTGTTAATTTGCTACCTGTAATCATCATCACTGTTTTCGAACGTTACAATATTAATAAAGTTCATTTACCTGTTTATTTCCATTGGATTTCCATATTCTTTCGTTACACTCTAACAATAAGTTCGAAATATTTTATTCGTAATTTCTTACAGTTAGAAGTTCACACAGGCCGGGTGGCGGGGTTCCTTTATATATGACCCGTGAAAAATATAGTGTGGTAATTCCTGATGTATCATAGGTATAGTCCAAATTGAAAACTATTGTATTAAACAACCAGGGCCGGAGAAAGAGTCGGGCGAGCGCCTAGGAACGCTGATTCTCAAGGACCAGAATTCAGATTATTACGATATTTTTTATCAAGTGGACCTGTCTCTTTAATGTATAAGTATAAAATGTGCCAAAAATATTTGTAAATAGTAGATAGCGATGAGCAATGTGTGAGTGCGTTGATATCTAATAGAAGGATTTATTGTAGTATATATTTAAGTATAGAAGCATAAAGTCAATGTATATAAAATAAATATTGTATAACAAAGTAACATTCGTATTATAAAAAAAAAAAACAAAAACAAAACATCGATTTTTTTATCACGTTTTCCCCTGATCTCTCCATTCTTTATTTTCGCGTTTTAATATCTTAAAGCTGTGCTAAACACGATTTTGAATCAATTTCTATTTGTATACCACCAACTGGACAGACATTTGAATTGACAAATAATTTGTACATAAATAATCAAACAATGATCAATACAGAAATAGCCTTGTTTGCCGACGACACAGTAATAATCACACAAAATTCCGACCTCGAAACTTCAATAGAAAATCTCCAAAGTTCCGTTGACGAATTTACGGAATGGACTTCGAAATGGGCAATCAAACTAAATTCAACTAAATGTAAAGTAAAAATTTTTACCCTTCGACGATATCGCGAACCACCTAAAATAAAAATTAACAACGAGGAAATTGCATACAGTTCCAAAAATGATACTGTTAAATATCTCGGCGTGCACTTCGACAACAGGCTAACACGGAATCAGCATGTTAAAAACAAGCTCAAAGAGAGTAACGTACGGCTGTACTCACTGTACCCATTAATAAACAAAAAAACATCTCTAAGCACCGAGTGTGGCTTACTAATGTACAAAAGTTTTTTGAGACCTATCTTTACGTATGCTTGTCCAGTTTGGCAAACGATATCAAAAAGCAATTTAGACAGACTACAAAAATTTCAATATAAGACGCTGAAAAAAATTATAAAAGCTCCCTGGTTTATTCGTAACACACAAATTCATAAAGAGCTAGGCATCCCAAACATCAGAGATTTTATTGAAGCTATCACTAGGAAATTTCTCTCCAGAATTACAAACTGTCCAAGCGCCCAGCACTTCCAGCTAGGCACGAAAACCGCTAATCCACGACTCAAGAGAAGAAGACTTCCCCAAGACAACATAATAACATAACAATACTTCGAAATAAATAATCAACAGTCCGCAGTAATATTAATTAATTAAGGTTGATACTTACCTTTAGTTCTTATCTAATGTCATTATGTATATTATTTTATTGATACCTACACAGTGCATAGCTGGTGCCAGCTGACCCAGTGAAATAAAAGTTAAAATAAAAAAAAATAATCAAACAATGCTACACCATTGTTAACGTAGTTGTCGGGCTACAATAACATCCAAAAGTTTCGTTCATAATACGCTGTAAAACAATAAATAAGTATTGTGTTAAATGTAAAAAAAATTTGTTAGAGATTGTACCTAAACTGTTGTTCACATAGTAACACATATTTCACTTAGATTATTCGCTTGGATTATATAAAAATGTCAATCTTTTCTCATAAATTGTTGAACTTTGCCACAGTTTATACTGTGACTTTGCGTTATTATATCTCAACAATAAAAAGGTCAATAATTTTTGGATTTTCTTTTTTAAACTCAGAACAAAAACATCAATGAACAGTTAGTTTTTTGAAAATTTCTGACTGTTACTTTTTATTTTTTAATTAAAAAACTTGTCAAAAACACAACCTTTCCTATGGTCTCCGTGTTAATTATCCGAACTTTAATTAAGTTTATCTCGAGTTAGAGATGGTCAATCGACTTCAAATTTTAATGGTATTTGTATTATAGTATCCCTAATGAGTAGACGAAAATTTAGAGTTTTCTGACACTATGCCCTTAGCACGACAACTACATTAAACCAATTCAAATTCACATATGATTTATGTCTGCGACCATAAGCAGTGGCAAACTTTCCATAAGACCGACTAGACTGCTAGGCACAGATCTAAGGGCTAGGGCAGCCAATCTGCGCCCGCGGCCGGCGGCGGCGAGCGCCCGCTATGGTCTTATTATCAGAGACAGAAGTAATTCAGAAATAAATTATTTCTAGCGGGTTGAACCGAACGCAATGCCGATTTTCGTACAACTTCGCATTTCTACGCTGAAAACCGCTTATCTTGAATTTTTGTTGGGTCTTTTTTTATATTTTCACATTCAATTGTATTTTTATTGCGTAAAAATGGTTCATTCTAATTAATTTAAACTACATTTCAAAATTAATTAAAAACCCCCCGGTGGTTAGGTTAGTCTATTTTACGCAGCAATGCAAAGAGACTGCACCTTCCATCACATGTACCCCGTTACTACGACTTACGAGTGTCGGAACTCGGAAGTAGGGTTGCCAGATGCCCCGTATTTTACGGGTTACCCCGTTTTTCAGGCTAAGATAATACAAAAACCCATAATTTCGAAAATAAAATACGGGGTAAATGCATGGACAGATAGCCGAAACCGACTCAAAATTATGACTGTCAAGGCGGAGTTACAAGTCAAATGTAATTTTAAGTTATCTTGCAAAGATTTTTATATCTTTGCTTCTCAAAATGAAGAGCTTTTAAAAGCTGTTTCTTCTAACCATAATTAATATAAATTTAAAAAATAGATTATCTTCATTAAAACATTGCTGTTTTAATTGTCTCCCGTAAAAATATCTAAAACCCGTATTTTTTCTACTGGTAACCCTTTAATCAACTAGCGGCAGGTGGCAACCCTACTCGGAAGTGACGAAATTATTTTACGAGCGTACATTTTAAATCAAAATAAACATGCGCGGCGCGACCGTTTTTAATTGATAATAATTTAAAATTTACATTTGTCAACGGACTTCGTTTGATTCGCAACAATCGTCCAGTAAAAAGATACTTCGACGCATTATCGCATGTGATCAACTTTAGACTTAAAAGGGTAGTAAATTTATAATTAAAATGGGTAAATGCAATTAATAACAATTTAATTCAACAGTTTATAATACATGTGTCTGCTTCTCTCAATGTTCCAATATTGAATAAAAAATGCAATATTATACATAATACATCTCAGTTCTCCAATATTAACTTAAGTCACGTACATTAAGCAATACCATTTTTATAAACAATCATATTATATACAATAATGAATAGAGCGTTATTTAAAGTTCACATAAAGAATGTTCGGGAAATCCTCTAACACACCAGTGGTCGACAATGTTGTCTCTTTTCATTGCATTGCATCGAGAAAAGGAGAACTGAATCGTGGATACCTAATTAAATCGTCGTTATTCTTGTTTTACCATAAATTCGTTAAAAACACTTAAACAGTTTTGCCTTAAAAGTATGGCAAAACTGTTTTTAACGAATTTTCAAAAGCAAGATTAATGACGATTTAAATATCCACTTTAATTTATTAAAAATCATATTTAAACGAAACATGATTTTTTATCACTGAAAAGTCATTTAATTTCAAACTTAAAACAATTAACATTGTGCATAAATTATTTACATTGCTAAATCATTCATTCGCATTCAAAACAAAACATCTCGTAAGCAAATAAAACACAATCGCAAAAAAAGAAATACATTATTTAAATTCAAACAATACCCAGGCTAATGCAATCTTTACCGACAAACAAAACCCTTTAAAGTATTTCTAATTCCTTTGGTTTGATGCCGACACTGGGCGCTTTGTTCCCTTAGTACGCGTTTAACTAAAAAACTTTCCGTATCCGCTTTAATGTTACACTTTCACGCGCATTAGTCGATCGAGGACCGTCTATTATTGATTATATATTTCGGGATCAATTTAAGTATTAATTAATTTAGATATATATCAATCATGTCGAGCATTTATGAAGAAATGTGTGTTATGCCTCCTGTAAAGAAGACTTGCAATACAGCGGAAATCGCACAGCGTTTGCATAGTTTTATATCAAAAACTGGATTCGAACTCGTGCAGACAAATGGTGAAAGACGTTACTCTCCACCTGAAAAGTGGAATTGGCCAAAGCCTACTAAAGGTAAGACAAATTTAAAATTAGGATTTTGCGCGTCTTGTAACTAGTGATGTGCCGCTGGAAATGGGGAATTTTTCGCAAACGGGAATATTCCCGGAAATTTTCCATGTGTTTTAGCTTTTCAAAAATCCGAAATTTAAACTGAAAATTTATGTTAGGGAATCAACAAGTCGATTTCTGGGTGTCATTAGATTTTCAGAATCCTGGTTCATTATTAATCTTCATTCCAATTCGAATAATAATTCGACCTTTAAAATAGGTATGGAAATTTTTGGGGATTGGGGAATATTTTCCGCAAATTGGAAGTTTTTAGGAAAACATGATAAATAGATTTTTTCGAAGATGTTATGGTACGATGTTATATTATAACTATTTATGGAATTAGTAATAATAAAGCATTCAATTACAAGTCAATATTTTAAATTCCCGGGAACGACACATCACTACTTATAACTTATCCGATTTCAATGACCATTTGATCAGTGCCGAATTAAGGTGAGGGGGGCAAGAGCGCGCGCTCCAGTATATAACATTAAAAAAAACAATACGATAAGGATTTATTGCCACAAAATAAAAATTAGTTACACAATTTCTGGTTCCTTAAGCCTAGTCCAGACCTAAAAACAGCTTAAAAATTGTTTGTAAACATATCTTGTTTAAAAACATTTAAACAAATGCACCTGTTTTCTGTTTTCCGTCGAGGATGGAAAACACGTGTTATTTACGGGCAAGTGTATGTAGGTCTGGACTGGGCCTTTTATTACCCAATACAATAAACTTGGTGCTAACATGTTTGTTTGTTTTTTGAGTGGTCGTATCTGTTAGTTGTTATATTTTTTTTTTGTAATAGATATAGGGAAAAGTTTTAAAAAAACCTACGCCACATAAAGATTGATTTTTATTTTACATGTCCGATATTAAAAACAATAACATATTATGTACCTACATACATCAACCTGACGTGCAATTATTGAGCATCTTGCAGTAGTCTATCTAAATACATAAATGCCTTTCATGATTGCTCTTCTAATGTGATTTGTGAATAATAAAAAATTGTTTTTCATAGTGAAAAAAGAACGACGATGCAAGAATATTGTAATTTTTCAAGGACTTCCAATTCCTCGTCGTCCCGGAGCCGCCCCCTCTAAATCCGTCGGTGACTTGCACAAACCTCTTAATAAATTACGCAGATTGGGTTAGTTGTGCATTATGGAAAATGTAACAAGTTTCATTTTTTAACGTGCCTAATTTTGGTGTTTTTAATGTTTGTCATATATACACTATTGGCGTTGGTCGGATGGCGGGACCTTGGGGTTAGACCGAAATTTCTCGACGTTTCACATCATCCTGAACAATTTGGCACAATTTAATTTTTTATTTTGTCACTGAAAAATATCGAGAAATTTGCGTGTTTTGGCTTACGACTCCGGGTCTCGTATGGTGTAATGGTTGATAATAATGTAGGTAGATAGCATATTAAATATAGCGGAGGCGCAATATAACGAAAATCTTTAACCAGTAGGGAGTAGCGGCGTATAGCGAAATTTAACAAATTTTAACATTGGGCCGCTAAATACCCGATTAAAAATACTCACAGCCAATGAAGAGCTTTAATTTTTAATTTTAATTTTACGTTGTATTGGTATTGTTTTCCCTAATTCATTTTATAGAATAAACGTACTTTTAATATATGTTATTCATTGGAATATTTCGGAATTTCAAAAAGTGGGAATCTTGCCAAAATTTACACTAATATGTAAGTCACACTGCCCCTTTATCCTTGGAGCAAGAGGGGAAGCCGCCTCAGGGCCCCCGAGCTCAAGGGCCCCCGTTCAATCCATCCGTTTCTAGAAGTGTATTTTGTGATCATTATTTATTCTAGAAATTTCTTGTGGTTTTTCTGGAAAGTTCAATAGATTTCTATGAGTTTCTAGAAAATTCTATTCGAATTGTAGTTGAGTTACTAGATTTTTCGGTGGTTTCAATGATGTAACTTTTTGCAGTTTCGAGAAATATTCTGGAAAATTCCATGACATTCTATATGATTCTTGAATATTCTGATGTATTTTTCTAAAAATTCCTTGTAGTTTCGGATATTTTTCTGGAATTTTCCAATAAGATAATATTGGGGAAAAAAATCAGGGGCCATCGGATAAAATCTGTCACAGGGTCCCCTAAAGTCAAAACGGAACTGGACTCACTATGTCATAATCATGCTTTAAACTCCGGTAAAGCAGGACCGCCGAGAGGGAACTAAGATATTTTTGAAGCCCTAATATTTTAATTCTTAACATAGCGAAATTTTAGTAAAAGCATGTTGCCCTGATACTACAGTCACTAAAACTATTAACAAATGTAAACACACAAATTTGAAGCACATTTTCTAGTCCACTTTTAAGTACAGCGCAATAGGGAAAAGTGCCCCCCCCCCGCACGTTCCTGACTAAGAGTGGCTATTGATGCAACCATGAAAGTAGCATGACTAAATCTATTTCGTATGTTTCAGGCTGTGAAGTATTTGTCGGTAAGCTTCCGAGAGATTGTTACGAAGATGAAATAGTACCGCTGTTTGAGCAAATTGGACGCGTCTATGAAGTCAGACTGATGTTGGACTTCTCTGGTCTCAATCGAGGCTACTGCTTCGTTAAGTATGTGAAAGCAGAATATGCATACAGAGCGTCGTATGAGTTAGATGAGGTTAACATACGACCCGGAATGAAAATCGGAGTCACTTTATCGGTCGATAACTGTCGACTGTTTGTAGGTGAGAATAAAATACCTGTTTTGTTTTAGAGACTTGCTTAACAATTTGACTGTGGTCAAAAAAAAAACTGCTATTGTCAATTTTTTTTGTATTTCTGGATTTGTTTATTTTTCTTTATTATGTAAAAACGTTCCATATCTACGTAAATTCCAAATTTAGTCTACGATTCAAAACGGCTTATAAATCTTTCAATCGTGCGAATCTGTTTCTTTTTTTTTTTGCATAACAGAAAATCATTTAATATGTAATTATTAGAGATGCGCCGAATAGTGGTTTCACCGAATAATCGAATACTATTCGGTTTAACCTTTACCGAACCGGATATTCGGCCGAATTATTCGGTTTACCATTTCATTGTTTTGCCGCGTAAACAGGTTCTAACATGTACGCTACGTGTCGCTGCTGGCTAGTTGACAAGCAAGCCGTACCTCACCGCCCGCCACCCGCACACACCGTGCTATCACTTTGCTTCAAAACATCGCACAATTACGTTAAAAATACGAAAAAAGGTGCTTATTATTACAAAAATATTGATAATATTAACTAGAAAATAGAAATACTCGAACCGAATATATTTGGCACCAAAACCGAATAATTCGGCCGAATACAAATAGTGAAAAAGATGCAGTATACCGAATACCAAACGAATATTCGGCGCATCTCTAGTAATTATATAGTACTATCTTTAATGGGCCATTTCCTGTGTCTCATTAATAAAAAAAACCTCAAATGTGAAATATTATATGCGTCATAGTCATAATATAGAAAAAATTGAGTACCTACCTACAGTGCATCTAACGCTAAATCGGAGGATTTGGGTTTGAATTCCAACAGTGGCATGTATTTTTTCCTTTCAATATACCCTCATCAAATTAATGCGCTTACAGGTAATAATATACAAGTACTCATAATTTCAGGTGGCATAAATTTGTATAAAACTGCCGAAGAAGTACAGTGTGAACTCAGTAAACATGTTTCCGGAATCTCTAAAGTGATAATGTACCCTTCGATTGCAAACAAGAAAATAAATCGTGGTTTTGTGTTTGTTGAATTCGAATCTCATCGGGAAGCTGCAATGGCAAGACGTAAATTGGTACCGAACAGCGTAATACTATGGGATACCCAACTGGTTGTCGATTGGGCTGAACCCGAACCGGAGCCCGATCCCATTATCATGGGTAAGGTAAGAGCACAGAATGCAGGGCCGCAGCAAGGAAATCTTGCGCCTGGGGCCAACATTTCAATTTGCGCCCCCCCCCCCCCCCCCCCAATAAAAATCAAAAAATGCATGATACAAGATTTTTATAAGATATTCCAACACAACCAACCGAAAAACATAAAAAATGTTCACTAATCGACTTCAACAACTCGCACTTTTAGTTTCAAAGATATATAAACAGCATCTGAGAGATTTTTGAGTTTTCTTAAAAATGCAAAAAGTAAGAAGACCCCCTCTTTGTACAAATTTGCGAAATTTTTGAAAAATAAATTCGACTCGATTCGTTTGATATTAAGTCAATTTATAGAAAAAATAGCGCTGAATCGACTCCAACAACTCGCACTTTTAGTTTCAAAGATATAACCAGCATCTGAGAGATTTTTGAGTTTTTTTTTAAAAATGCCAAAAGTAAGAAGACCCCCCTCTTTGTACAATTTGCGAAATTTTTGAAAAATAAATTCGACCCGATTCGTTTGATATTGTCTATTTATAGAAAAAATAACGCTGAATCGACTCCAACATCCAGCACTTTTATAGTTTCAAAGATATAAACAGTATCTGAGAGATTTTTGGGTTTTCTTAAAAATGCCAAAAGTAAATTTGCAAAATTTTTGAAAAATAAATTCGACCCGATTCGTTTGATATTAAGTCTATTTATAGAAAAAAAATAACGCTGAATCTACTCCAACACCCAGCACTTTTAATTTCCAAGATATAAACAGTATCTGAGAGATTTTTGAGTTTTCTTAAAAATGCCAAAAGTAAGAAAACCCCCCTCTTTGTACAAATTTGCGAAATTTTTGAAAAATAAATTCGACCCGATTCGTTTGATATTAAGTCAATTTATAGAAAAAATAGCGCTGAATCGACTCCAACAACTCGCACTTTTAGTTTCAAAGATATATAAACAGCATCTGAGAGATTTTTGAGTTTTCTTAAAAATGCCAAAAGTAAGAAGACCCCCCTCTTTGTACAAATTTGCGAAATTTTTGGAAAATAAATTCAACTTGATTCGTTGGATATTAAGTCAATTTATAGAAAAAAATAGCGCTGAATCGACTCCAACAACTCGCACTTTTAGTTATATAATAAATTTCTATAGAAATTATCGCCAAATTCGTTAGCCGTTTCTGACTCATTGAAGATAGTAAATAATTTTTTATGAGCTTCGGTTTACTGAACTATCTCTCACATGAAGTAGTGGTTACGGGAATTGTTAAAAAAATTCTATATGCTATTCCCATGTTTGAATAGCTTTCCACTAAACCCAAATCATGAATTGTTTGTAGTACTCTAAATGTGACATTTTATTAATATTTTCATTTAATGATTCAAGCATTTGCTTTGCGCTTGCTACTTTTGTAATATTAAATACGTAATGTGAAATACAAATTAATAATAAGTGTTATATTTCTTTCTTTAGTACTATTTGCAAAAGTATTATTATTTATTGTATATTTTATATTTGTCGAATTGTAATTAGCCTGGCAATAATCATTGTCGTTTTTCATGTCAAAAAATACAGCGTCTTCGGCGCCCCTTGCTTAATGCGCCCGGGGCCGTCGCCCCCTCCGCCCTACCCTTACTGCGGCCCTGACAGAATGATCTCCAATATTGAATACTGAGCGGACCATAGCGAGTCCACCCCGGGCGAGATTTTTTTAGCTTTTTCTTTAGCATTTGCCTATCGGTTTTATCCAGATCCTAAGTCCCTCAAACCCCGTGCCTTCATACACAGTTAAGAAAGATCACTGAAAACATGTCAAATGACATCTGTTGACCAAGAATTTAATTTTTCAGATCCGAAAGCTGTACGTACGCGGTTTGAACATAACCACGTCCGAAGATACAATCTTCGAAATAGTGTCATCATTCACCGTGGCAACGAACATACTCAAAGTGAAGAAAATCTCCGATTTCTGCTTCATCCATTTTAGAACGCGAGGCTCCGCAGAACTAGTATTGATGAACATGAAAAGTATGTGCAAAGTAAAACAATTCTGTCACAAGGCAAAGTAGCTTATGTCAGATTTTTTGTAAAATAATAATAATAATAATTAGGGATGTTGCGGAGATTGTTCTCTCAGAGGCGGAGTCAGAGGTCACAATATCAAATGTGAAATTTGCAGAAAACTATTTTTTTCGAAAATAAGAAAAAAATAAAGTTACATTAAGTAGTGAAAATTTAAAAAGCAAAGCTTACAAAAATTGTAAATTATAAACTAACTCGCATGACACTTGGCGGCGACCAAGGAACACTCTTCATCGTTCGTCGCGGTGTGCTAAGTTTGCTGAATTTCCATTTTGATAGTAACGGAACCGGAGTCAGATTCGTAAATACAATTAGAACCAGAGGTTCCGACATTTCGGATAGGGAGTCGAAGTTCCATAATATCCCTAATAATAATAATGATTTGACATTCCAGTGGAATAGTTGTTCACTTTTCGCTGCAATGAAAAGACAACATAAAATGCTTCGAAGCATACTAAATGAATATCTTTGTGAATGAATTTTCTTGAGCGTGTCTTTTGCGACTCGTATATTTTGAATGTGCCCTGAGGCATGTGAAAATTCTTTTCATGTCGATGAAAAATAGACTACGAAGTGATCCCCATGCTCACTAGAGACATTTTGAAATGCAGTTTAAATTTTACTTAGAATTTCTTTAAAACGTCATGATCTAAAGGCCATTCACTTATTATGTCATGTCGAAAAAAACGATTTTTTCTCCCCCTCCCACATATTATATCACTTGAGTGTCACATTACTTTTACCCCAGCCTTAAGCATCAGAAAATCATATCAACATCTCATAAATTTCAAACTAAGTGAGATTTGGGAATGCAATCTTGAGCCGAGATTGGCAATTCGAGATCTCGCGAAATTAGTCTGGGTTCAAGATTGGCAATTCGAGATCTCGATAAATCTCGACAATATCGAGATTTCGTCTACTTTTAAAAAGAACTTATTATTTTGTATCTAAAATACTTAAACTTAATGAAAACTACTTACTTGGGACAGTGTCACTGTGTGTACGTGTGTGATTTATTGCGTAGTGCGCTATGCAGATGATTATTATTTATTACTTTCCTTAATTAATAAACGATTTTTTTGTTCCAAGATTAAATTAAAGTTTTGTTTTATTTTCAAAATATAACAGCAATACCCCAACTCACACAGCACACTATATGCCAATTAATTATTTTGGAAATAACTTCTTAGGAATTATGAAGCATGGGGTAAGTTACTATTAGTTAGTAACGTTCACGAACATTTGGTTTGAATTGTTCTTAGACATATTCAGTATTCACTTAACTTTGAAATTTGTTAGCCATCTAATGCTTGTTATAAGTTAAATAACTGTCCATTTTACTCAAGAAAACAATAATTAAAACAATATATGCAGAGAAACAAACCGAACCAATTAGCGCGACTGTCAAAATCTATTACGTATAAGTTTTTTTTCAAGCGCGTTCGTTCTTGAAATCTCGTTCGAGATCTCGACCATTTCGGGTCGAGATCTCGAACGAGATTGCCTGCCCACGAGATTAAATCTCGAAAAATGGCTCGAGATCGAGATTGCATTCCCTAGTGAGATCTATATAAATCTCATATCTGTGATTTGCCTTGCGCTTTATTATTGAAATTTCAAAAGAAAGTTCAAACATGTTTTGCGTGACGTCACTATTACACTTAACTCCCGTCAAGTCCACCCCGATCATCACAATTAATAACAAAATTGCTACTAGTCCCTCCCCCGTGCTTCAGTGTGAGACGAATAATTGAATGGCCCCTAAAGCAGAATTTAAAAATATTTTATGATCATAGAGACCAGTATGCCTTTTAGCCACAATATGATATATGTAATTTGTACCTTGATTGAATTTTTACAATTGAAGATCTGGAAATTGATGGTTGCAAGATCGATGTCACATGGGCCAGACCAAGAAGATACGCCAAAGAATCAATGATGTTTCCAAGTAAAATGAAATTATGCATGTAAGTTAATAATAATCTCTACATAGTATAAATTAGAGTCCCCGCTAGGCGTCCGTTCGCAAAAAAAGGAATTAAAAATATTTCATTTCAGTGACCATAAATTCTATTTAATAATATCTCAACTTCGTTTGCTAGAATTGCAAGTTGCAGCTTGCTACTTAAGGGCCGGCGCACACATGCTACTTTTTGTTTAAGTCGCTTGTAGATCTTCAGATGCAGCAACCAACAGTTGAAATACACAACTAATGTATTACGAATGCGCGATTGTCGAAAACAATTCGCACACTTAGTCGCAGGTTCGCACTACTTTATGCCATGGATTCCGATGAGGCAACACTCTTCAGGCGCAGACGCGTGAATGTAAACAACGCATCAATTGCTAGATGTTGCCAAATTATATGATCGAACAAGAAATTTTTAATAGCTGAGTAATCGTCAAATCATGATGCAGTTGCTAAATTGCGCGTTAGCATGTATGCGCTGGCCCTAAGAAAAACTACCCTAACCCCCTGAACGCCGTAATTATTAGAGATGCGCCGAATATTCGTTTGGTATTGGGTATTCGGCATCTTTTTCACTATTTGTATTCGGCCGAATTATTCGGTTTTGGTGCCAAATATATTCGGTTCAATATTTTTGTAATAATATCGTATTTTTAACGTAATCGTGCGATGTTTTGAAGCAAAGTGATAGCGCGGTGTGTGCGGGTGGCGGGCGGTGAGGTACGGCTTGCTTGTCAACTAGCCAGCAGCGACACGTAGCGTACATGTTAGAACCTGTTTACGCGGCAAAACAATGAAATGGTAAACCGAATAATTCGGCCGAATATCCGGTTCGGTAAAGGTTAAACCGAATAGTATTCGGTGAAACCACTATTCGACGCATCTCTAGTAATTATATTAATGCTGGGTTTCTGGTACGACTTTTAGCCTTAAATCTAATTTAAGAATGTAATTTGTTTTCAACTAAATAGAGATATCAGTTAACTTGAAAACAAATGACATTCTTTTTAGATTGAAGTCTAAAAGTGGTACCAGAAACACAACATAAGTGTAGGTACATGATGAGATTTTAAAATCTTTTTTCAGGTCATTGCCGCCAAGGCTCCGTATGTCTCCTTCTCCGGTTACGATTACTTCGAAGCAACCGTCTCCGGCAACGTCAATATCTCCTGCATCGCCGTCCCCTTTCGCGTACAAGTCTCCGCCATCAAAACCTCCTATGAACTCGGCATCTTTAATTATACCGCCTGCTGTAAATCACCATTTCATGTTTGAAAACCGATTGCCTTACTTCGGCCCACCGCAACAAAGACCTTTACCTGTAAGTATTGTCAGTAAGTACAGGAGTGACCCATAGACCTGGAAAAATCGTGAAATCCTTATCAATAAAATTAAAGTGTCTGTCTGTAATTTCGAACTATTTAAATTTTAAGTAGCGTATTGGGCCATTTTCATGACAAGCGCAAAATAAAATTAAACTTCTTTTCTGTCTGTTCCGTTTCAACTCTGTCAATATTGATGCAACTTGCAGAGTTTATACTTTATAGACTACATTATTGGCACCAATTTAGTTTTTAATTCATCTCAATATATTAAATGGTTCTGCAATTATTTAAGACTTCTCCAAAACAACTCACTCAGATAATAGGAAGGTGCAGTGCGCGCACTGGGACGCTTGACAACGCGATGAGGTGCGAATCGGAAGGGCTAGGCGTGTATAGTGGAGCGACTGCTTACACTGAAACGTGTTACTTCCTATCGTTCTTTTACTCTATACTAGATACCCAGCCCGGCTTCGCCTAGGTGCAAATTTTATACAGTTTGAAGGTGTTAAATTGCGTTCTGTGTATAAGATAGAGATTGATATATAAAACAATAAGGAAGAATGAGCTAAATGATCGCTAATAGGAAGTTACTGTTGTTACTGGAAATAAATAATGCCTATACAGCCTGATAGCGTCATCCAGGGACGGACTGGCGCTAGTCAACCGGCTCGGGACTTACGGGCTACCGGCCCTTAGTCCTCAATGGGGACGTCCTGTGGGACAGCCCCCCGAAAAAAGTGGCACAGATGAACATTTTTCAAAAGTGCAAAGTCATTCAGGTTTTTTTCAAGGAAATTTTGGTTTTTTAGTTAGGAAAACATAAATTTTTGCCAACAGAAATATTTAAATAGTAATAGGTATCTGGTTCTGGTATATCTGTCTGTTATTTATTAGGATTTAAAATATTATTAGCAATATTTTTACTTCTAAAAAACTAAAGTATGCAGTACCTACTAGTACTCACAATTTTTAAGGGGATAGTTCCTTCCTCCACAAACTACTTGATTTAGCCACTTTCTCTATAACAGTATCGTTGTCATTATTTGATAGTACGTTTTTCTCACAAGACATTAGCATAAATGCATACAAAAAATTGTCTGGCAACGTGCTCCTTAATCTATTTTTTTATAAATTTGAGTTTTGAAAAGGATCGTTCACATTACTCACTTGAGTAATAGTCTCTTAAACAAAAAAGATACCGCTTTGCTTATTTCTTATATTATTAAAATACAACGGTCGGATACGACCGGCCAGGCGGGCCCTGAAGGGACCGGTCCACCGGGAAATCTCCCGGTATCCCGGTGACCCCTGGCGTCATCTTTGTTTTTTGATTTTATCAATATTTTCAGTAGTCTCACAGGTACAATTAGCGATCATTTATTTCATTCTTACTTATTGTTTTATATATCAATCTCTGTCGTACATACAGAACACAAATGCACACCTTTAATTTTATACAATCTGTATAATATTATAGATATATTATTATGGCTTTTGCCCAATAAATTATTAATGATTTTCGGATTTTTTCTTTTACTTGTGCTTTCTTCATGCCAAATTTCAATATTCTATGTCAACGGGAAGCACCCTATAGGTTTTGATGAGTGAGTGAGTCAGTATCAAAATAAGTTGTTTTTTTTTAACTATGGGATTGTAGACCTTAGTATTTGATAGTAATTTCAACTTTACACCCCTAGCTGTTCCTGAGAAAAAGGGTCTTGACCGACAACAAAGTGATCCTGTAAGGATTCCGTTTTTTTTTTTATTATTCTAAAGTATGGAACCCTAAAAATAATTTTATGGTTCAGACAACGAGCGAATTAATCGAATGTTAACCTCTAGCAAACATACACTATTGGCTGCAAGTGATAGTCTCATTTATCGGATGTATCGTATATGAGATTTTTTTGCACAGTTCATGAATTTGAATAGAATTTTAAAATAAGAAAACGTATCACTTTTAACGAGTATGGGGAAATAAATTATGGGAAACGAAATGATAACGATTTTTTTTTGTGGTCACCCTGAAACAATTTAAACAAATAATATTTAGGCAACCACAACGGTATTCTGATTATGTTACAGATTTCGTACACTTCTTATGGAGCGATTTCAGCGCCGCCATCATGCATTTATCCATCATTCTTAGGAAGAGCACATTAAAGAACAAATCATGTTAATTAAAAATAATTTTTATATTCATATTAAGATATTATTTATCAATTATCCTAGAAAGACAATTAACTGATTTAGGTATAAAAGCAGTGAACGTAAATTTTACAAAGAAAAAAAATGTGTTGTCAATATTATAATTTATTTAGTATATTTAATTTTTACTGAAATTTTATTTTGATTTGGTTCTGTGTATTATTTTATGAGACAATTTTTATTTAATTAATAACTGTTTTTACATAAATTTTAGGATTGTTGATAAACTTTTTATAGACGTTAATTTGTTGAGTTTCCATAATTTATGAAAAGTCGACAAATTACAGCGCCGTAATCACAATATATGTACTTTAGTATTTAAGGCTTTCTAAGGTAGCTTGTTGTACCCAAGAACATTGAATGACATTACTATTCAAGAAATAGTTATAAGTTTTTTTTATTAAATGTACCTAGGACACAGACACCCTACGAACGACGTGATTAAATTATTAGAGAATGTATACTTATTTAGTAAATGAGATAATACTTGATTTGTTTTAATTGGTGTCAATAAGTTTAAATGCATGCTGTTTGTCATAATATTACAGATCTCGGTTTATTTGTATGGATATTTTTTTTTGTTATTGTGTGTTACTTACTTGAAAAAGTAAAATTTAAAAATTCATTAATGATAATGTTTTTTGTAGAAATGACTATGCATAAATAAATATGTCATTACAAAATGAATGTTTTTCTTTTAAACTAGAAGGTACACAAACAAACCCGCTACAAGTTCCCGACTTTATTAATCCCTAAATTTGGCAACATTGCTTTGACGGAAAATATAATAAAATATGTTTTCTTTCTTATTATAATTCCTAAACCAAGCAACGGATTTTGATGTGGTTTTCACCATCAGTTAGATAATTAGGTTTGTATATATAGCGAGCGAGTGAGTAATGTAATTATAATATTCAAGTGAACGAGCAAAGCGAGTGACTAGTGTAGTGCACCCGGGCGAAGCCGGACAGGGCCGCTAGTTAATATATAAATGCGAAATACCATTCACTCATCACGAAATCTCAGTAACCATAAAACCTAACAAACATGAAATTTGGCAGATACTTACGTTCCTTATAGGTAGGACGTAGGCATCCGCTAAGAAAGAATTTTTTGGAATTCAACCCCTAAGGGGGTCAAAAGGGGGTGTAGTTTTTTGACAAAATGTTCATATCTCACAATTGATCGCTAAGAATCGACCATATTGATCACTAAGAATCGACCTCACCTAGATCACTAAGAATCGACCATATTGACAGAGGAGGATTATCCCTAAGGCAAACTAGGCACGTGCCTAGGGGCGCGAGGTTACAAGGGGGCGCGCGCACTTAATTTTTTGAACCAAGAAAATAATTAACATAAAATTAAAAATAACATATAAAAGATTAGTTAATTCTACAGAGATGTAGAGCTTCAACTACTGAACCGATTGTGATGAAACTTGGTATGCAGATAGCTGGAGACCCAGATTTACACATGTTATACCGAAATTTCCACGGGATGGGGCATCACGCGGGTGAAACCGCGGGGCGCAGCTAATTATTATATGAGTACTAGTTAAAATTTATAATATATGGTTGCTAGAGGGGCGCCGATGAGGTGCTTGCCCAGGGTGCTCTCGAAATTTAATCCGCCTAGGTAGGTAGAAAAGAACTTGTTTATATATTTAGTGAAAAGGACCGTCTTAAGTTTGAATTAAAAATAATTAATAAAATAGCGTTACGATACCCCAAGAGGAACAATTACAGACGCTAATGACCCTTGTTGTCGAGCGTCTATAATTCACAATTCATTCATTCAAGAGGAACAATTTATTTATATTTTTAACTGACACTGGAATGAAATTATAACGAATCAGTTAACATCGAACAAATTCATGCTTTTCAAAAACTTTGTATCAGGAAAACATGCAGATGAATCGGTATTGATGATTTTGCTTGTCACCAATCAAATATTAATTATGAATCAAGGCACAGCCGACATTCAAAACAACGCCAGAAGGCTTTCATTGTACAGTTGATTCATTTAATAATAAACCCCGCCTTCAGAAAATTATAAAAATTGTATAACATAAATTCTAAAAGACTGCTCTCCTGATAGCAACATTGCACTATTTAAAGGCTGTTTCAAATGTTGAAAGGGTTCATAGAACTATTGCGCAATATGGCGTAATGAAATGTGTCCCTTAAGTATGCTTCAAGTATGACGCAACATAAATACCACGTATCTGATCTCGATTAAATTTATTTGACACGTTTGAAGACTAAACAAACTTAATCATTTTTAAATAAATAATGCGTTGAAAATTACTACCTAGAATGTTATGTTTATATAAACAAAAGCTTGCTGACTGACAGAATTTTGACGACGCAATTTCTTCTGAATTTGACTACGTCATCCGCACGTGTCATCCAAAATTTAGAGCAAAGGCTCCAGGGGAAAAGGGACACATATCATATAAATACGAGAAATACCTTCCACCAGGGAGACAGTGGCACACAACACGCACACGGCGCACGGAGGACGCACGTCACGGGAGGGGCGCTTGACGCGCGGGACGACAGACAGACAGGGACGCACAACACAGAATACACGGGGACATTGGGGAACTTCGAACCAAGACGTAGAATCAAAGTAGTTATATATTTTTAAAGTTGAGTTACATAAAAAGTGTTTGTGTCGTCAACCAGAGATAGAAAAGGGGGTAAGTCCAAATCATAGAAATTAAACTGTATTATTGTAACTAAAATTATAATACTATAATTTTATGTGGAACCTACTTATTTTTATTTTGTTTTAATTTTGTTAATAAAATATATTTTTACACTGGATTGTTAAATATCTTAACCCTTGCCTGCTAAGATCACCAGCATCACATCAGATCAAAACGAACTCAGGGGTACCTAATACGCCTTCGTAACACTGATAGCAGTGGTGAAATATCAATTTGGGTATCCCGGTAACAACTGGTGGCAGCTTAGGGGATCTGAAAATAAATCAAAATTGTGACTGGTGGTGTGTTGCAGCTTGGGTTTTGATTTTTACTTTGGGATTGGTGTTGCTTTGTTGTTGCTAATGTGAACAAAAGCGTTGGGCTTGTAAGGCTTTTTAGTAATTAGATTCTTGAGCCGGAGAATCGGTCCATTGCTTTTGGAGTAACTAAGGGGGTGCACTATCTGCGAATGGTTGGATGAGCGTTACAAAACTGCAACGTGTAAGCCAGCTAATGTCGTTGAAAGTGTATTCAGTTTGGCACAACATTGACAATTTACAGTGTTAATATTGAGAATAACTAGCTATAAACTTAACTGCATTTTGTTTGTTGGGTGAGTTAAACTTATATGTTTGAGTAATAAATTGAAACAGGGAATAAATTAAAATGACTGACAACGATAATAATCATAGCGTTCCGTCAACAAGCACTGCTAACCCTACCGTACTTACAGTCGAATATCCACGAGCAGGTTTGGGTACTTTTGCAAATTCCATAGATACATTTACGGGTCAAGAAAATGTTAAAGAATTTTTCGAAAGAATTGAGCAACGGGCAGAGTTAGATAATATTTCACATATTCAGTTGTTAAAAGTAGTAAAATGTAAATTATCAGGAAATGCATATCGGTTTTTTAAAAGTGAATCGGCTTTAAGCGATTTATCTACTACATATGAAATATTTAAAGCATCCTTCATAAAACATTTCACACCCTTGAAAGTTCCGGGAGCCGCACAATTTAAATTATCACAAATATACCAGCGAACAGGTGAAACTGTGGGACAGTTTGTTACTAGACTAAAGCTTGCGGGTCAAGAGTCATTAAATGAAGATTTAGCCGACGCGTCTGAAGAACAAAGAGCGGGTATTGTTAAGAAAAACGCCGATGTAATTTTATCTCAATTTAAAATAGGCCTAAAACGCGACTTACTCAAAACAATAGGAATAGTATTAGCCATGGAGTCAAATTTAAATACCGATAAAGCGACAAGAATTGCTGAGCAGGAGGAACTTAATCAGACCATACTAAATTCAAATAGAGGGACAGTACACGCTGTTGAAAGTTATCCACGGCGCGGAACTTTTGTGACTCAAAAGCGTGGTATCCGAAATTCAATACTACCTAACCAGCCTGTAACGTCACGGGAAATTGAGTGTTATAAATGCTATCAACTGGGACACTTTGCGCGAGGTTGTCGAAATTCAATAATATGTCGACAGTGTAAAAAGCCTGGACATATAGAGAGAAATTGCCGTTTAACAATTAGGGGAGGTACTTCTCCTCAAACTCAGATAAATTCGAGAGGGTATTATCAATCAAACGTAAGACAACAACGTACTAATCGAGATGATCGGGATACACCAATAAGGAACGAGCAATCAAAACGAGAAAATGCTTCTGGGGAAACTTCAAAAATACAGGGAAATTTAAACGAGCAAGGCACCTCGAAGACAACGCCTCGCTTCGGGGGAAGACAAAATTAAAAGTTATAACATCAGTGATTAATACACTAACAGGGGAAGCACCATATATTTTAAGGGCACGGGTGGGGCAAAATTTTTTAATTTTTATGATTGATACTGGGTCGGCGGTTTCTATTATTAAAGATTCAGCCATACAGGGAACTAAATTTCATGGGTTACAAGGTCAACAGACCTTAGTTAGTGTAACGGGACACGAAATTTATAGTAAAGGGGCGACACAATTAAAAGTAGATATAGAAAATCGAAATTTTCTTATTAATTTTATTATTTGCAGTAATTTACCGCTGCGGGTTGATGGTCTTTTGGGTCGAGATTTTTTACAAGAACATAAAGTCGTTATAGACTATAATAAGGGTATTGTAAAAATCCAGGGATTACCGGTACAATTGTTTACCGAGGAGGAATTAAATAAAGATATAAATATATCGGGAAATATTAATACAAGGGTTAATACTAATAAACGGGTTAATAATACAAGGGTTAATACTAATAAACGGGTTAATAATACAAGGGCTACTAGAAGTATTAGTAATGGGACTAAGGTTTTAAAACCTAGTTATGGGAACGATAGTAAAAGAATTAATAATAATAAACAAACACAGAGAAATATGTGTTCAACTAGGGTCGATCAAAAATTCGGGAAATTAAATGCGGTAAGTTTGCCCATAGTTTCGGATGCGAATCAGCGCGTCATGTGTAGGGATACTTCGTTGTCTTCACTGCGGCTACAGTTGAAGAACAAGAACGAGCGGGTTGATGGCAGTCTTCCTGTTACGTTACGAGAAGTTATAATTCTTACAAGACATGAGTGCGTCTGTTCTGCAAGTCTGGGAGATGTGAAACTTGGCGATACCGTAATAATTGAACCGGAGGTGATATTTGTATCGAGGGGTTATGTCGGCACGTGTTTTTTTTTCGAAATTGCACGACGACAATTTGGTGTCCGTACGTCTGATCAACGTAACAGAAACACCACTGGGAATAAATTCGAAAACTATCGGGGGTACGCCGAGGTCGTTAATAATGACCAAGACGCGAGGGTCCTAAGGGATAAAAATAAACGGGTAAAACAGGTATGTTCAATTAACATATCTCAAAATGGGTAAAATAATGGGAACAATTATGAGAAATTGTTTAAATGGGATAAACGGGAATATAATATATAAAGATTGACCATCTTAAAAAGAAAGCGGGTAAACAATAGGGAAATGCCGATGAATTGTCGCGGATAAATATTAATGCTATAAATATGGGTAAAATACTAAACAGGTATATGGGCCATTTCGGGATAGTCGGGATAGAGAATATATTCGTAAAACACCATATCACACGCGTAGTATAGAGGGGGGCCGGTAACAGCCCATGGTTGATGATACTTAGAAAAGGTATCTAACAAACATAACTGATTACGATTCAAAACTGCGTGTTGACTGTAAAGTATGTGTATAGCGAGTTGGGGTTACAAAAATTTAAAAGAGACAAGAACAGAATTTATGTTATTTTGTTAATGTGGGGATATTTATAATAAAATTGACGATGTTGCAGAGTACAGGACAAGTAGCAGTTGATGATTTCAAAAGGAGAAGAGACACTACAAAGTAAAGGGAATTTGGAAGCACCCTGTAGATAAAGTCGAGTACAGGAAGTATATTGCATAACTAACCTTTCTTAATTTTCAGCGTTATCTTTTATTTATTGATGAATGAGAATATTGCCACTTGAGATTTTATGTTATGTTAGAATAAACAAAACGTAGAGTAAGGATTTTTGTTTTTATAAACTTGACCTAATTAGTGATTTAACACAGAGTGCACTGTGCCAGTAATATATTAAATAGCGACTGTAAAATTAAAATACTGTAAAGACGTTTAACTCAAAAACATCAATAAGTTTTTTTGATGGTTATGGTACAACTGTGTATGACCATGTCACTACACGCATCAGAGGTCAGAGAGGGGATCACGAAACTTATATTCTAGAAAGGGGAGATGAACTATGTTTCTCGAGAGATGACTTCATTATACGTAGCCGTTCAGAACCAAAAATGTGAACTGGAGCGTCAAATATTGAGAAATTTATTAATTGGCAATGATTGCTCCTGAACAATTTGCTTACAATTAACTCAAGTAGATTGTAATCCTTTAACAGCTCCAATATACCAACTATATGGGGCTTGGTACCAATTGAATCCTGAGATTCTAGAAACAACCAATCCAAATACGTTGGCTCCTTCTAGAACTCACAACTGGGCTTACAAAACGCCGAGCAACTGGCTATAAGTGGAATTTAGAGGAACTAGCTAGATTAGCTGAACAAATTATGTTCCCTTCAGAATAACAAGCTACAATATTGATTGCCAGAAGTATTACGAAAAAAAAAACTGCTGATTTTCAAAAAACACATTTTGAGACCGAGAGATGAAGCTGAGAAAAGATCGACAACAGAGAAACCGAACTCTTATACAACTAGAAGTTAGAACGAGACGCTAACGCAAACCAGGGAGAGGAAGAACTACCAGCGACCTCTTTTTAACAACAGCACCAGCGGCTGAGGGACCTTGCGACAATATGGTTGTACAGTTGAAATCCATACCATCAAATGACGATAAGTAAATGATGAGTGTGAAAATGAAATGGGCACTATAGTGAAAAACAAAAGTGAATTTAATAATTATTGTGTTAGAGGTAGAACAGAAAAATATGTCATGTAAGGGAGAATGAGACGATGGATGAAAAGATATAATATTTACTAGTACCGAGAAAAGAGAATAATATGGGTATACAACATATTATCGTCTCACTCTTCTATCCATTATTGTTTAATTTAGGGGTTACTAATATTTGTGGCTGTATTCTTATTTCGACTATTGATTAACTAATTGCTTAATGATGACCATGAGTTATTTGAAGTTCTATTTTTTTTTACTACACAATATTGTGTACATTTTTTTTTGTTGTTATTGTCATAATAAATTTTTGTTTTATTCTATATTTTATTTTGGTTGCCTCTTAATGGTAACATTTTGAGTTGAGTATTATTAATTGAAGTTCCAATATGGTATCAAAACTTAATGTTTTTTTATAATAATTGTGTTTATTTGTTTTGTAGCTTTATATAGTTTGTTGTACTGTTGAGAAAAGGGACAGAAATTGTTGATAAAAGTATTCTGTAAAACTGTGCCTATTTTTTTTATATTAGAATTGTGGAGAATGGATTTTCTCAAAATCTTATGAGATGTTTATCATTATAGATGTTTTTACATAGAGTTTAAATATGCGACAACTGTAACGAGGAGAGTTCAAACAAGATAACATAAACATTGTATCTTAAAAAGGGAAATATACTATGCTAGTATATTTTAAGTTTGACTTGTCAGAGAAAGAAAAAATTCGACTGATGACCAGTCCTATACTTCCCACCTAGTAAATATTTGCAAAAAATAAACACTCTTTTTTTTATTCTTTGACTAGGCCCAAATAACCTTAGCTGTTGGTGGTCTTTAAAACACAATTTAATTTTTATTCTTTGAAAAAAGCATGGCCCTCTTTTTTGTTTGGTGATCTATTGATGGCTAGCTTAATATAGCAAAAATCATGGTTACCTTGATTTACGTACAATTTTTATTTTTTTTAGTAAAATATTTTTTTTCTCGAAAACTATACATTTTAGAGAAAAAAAATATTTACATTTTTTTCATATTATAACATCTAGAATTCATTTATATTTTTTTTTACCTATGTTAATACGTGACATTGAGGACGTTTTTTTGAATATCTCAGGATCCACTGAACCGATTTGACTCAAAATCTAATCAGATCTAAGTTAAAGGCTGATAAACACAATAGAACAATCGGCATGCCCGTATGTTGTTCCGTTCTTAAGATATCGAAGGCGAAAAATTGACCACATACACACACACACACATACACACACACACACACACACATACAGACATCAGTCAGAAAATGATCTTAAACGATTGCTAGGGTCTCAAAACGTGAAAATCTGTTAAAATCTCGAAATATTGTTTTCGGACTGAATCCATTACTTCCCTACCATAGTAGAGGTGGGAAGTAAAAATGAAGAACTTGATTTAGCTCGCCTCTATGTTTTTTTTATGATTTTACTCTATTTGATGTTTGTAGCGATTATTATTGTGTTTTAATTGTTTGATTTTATTGGACTGACCTACTTTAAAATATTTAACTTAAAAAAGGTTGTTTTCTGTTATACAAACAACTTTTTCTAAGGGGGAAGGATTGTTGAAAGGGTTCATAGAACTATTGCGCAATATGGCGTAATGAAATGTGTCCCTTAAGTATGCTTCAAGTATGACGCAACATAAATACCACGTATCTGATCTCGATTAAATTTATTTGACACGTTTGAAGACTAAACAAACTTAATCATTTTTAAATAAATAATGCGTTGAAAATTACTACCTAGAATGTTATGTTTATATAAACAAAAGCTTGCTGACTGACAGAATTTTGACGACGCAATTTCTTCTGAATTTGACTACGTCATCCGCACGTGTCATCCAAAATTTAGAGCAAAGGCTCCAGGGGAAAAGGGACACATATCATATAAATACGAGAAATACCTTCCACCAGGGAGACAGTGGCACACAACACGCACACGGCGCACGGAGGACGCACGTCACGGGAGGGGCGCTTGACGCGCGGGACGACAGACAGACAGGGACGCACAACACAGAATACACGGGGACATTGGGGAACTTCGAACCAAGACGTAGAATCAAAGTAGTTATATATTTTTAAAGTTGAGTTACATAAAAAAGTGTTTGTGTCGTCAACCAGAGATAGAAAAGGGGGTAAGTCCAAATCATAGAAATTAAACTGTATTATTGTAACTAAAATTATAATACTATAATTTTATGTGGAACCTACTTATTTTTATTTTGTTTTAATTTTGTTAATAAAATATATTTTTACACTGGATTGTTAAATATCTTAACCCTTGCCTGCTAAGATCACCAGCATCACATCAGATCAAAACGAACTCAGGGGTACCTAATACGCCTTCGTAACACTGATAGCAGTGGTGAAATATCAATTTGGGTATCCCGGTAACACAAAATATTTGGGATTTTGAACATTGAAAAAATGAAAAACTTCATAACTGATTTCCAGCAGAGGATATTAATGAATTAGATCACTTAATCCAGTTAATTTGATTTTAATCCAGATAATTACTAGAGCAGTTGCAAAATCTTGCTTCAGTGTCTTTTTCAAATTGTAATAATAAAGAGCTGATTATAATATTAAAATAATTTTTTACATGTACAAACATTAATGGTTGTTTTCATAAAAATACCTACGTGTAATTTATAAATTAATTGAGATTGAAGTAAAATTTCTATGTATACTATTAACACAAATAATTGAAACATTGCGTAGGTATATACCTAAATAGCTTTTAGGGATTAGATAACACTCTATATTTTTGCAATCTAATAAGAGCTTTCAGGCGATATTATAAACATCGGTAGAGCCTTGATTCAGAAGTAATGCATTCGTGACTAATAAAACAGCAATCCCTATTCGTCTTTCTGCTACCCGGTTAACAAATTTTAAAAATCTTGTTCTAAAATATTTCAATGCATAAAAACATATTTCCATCGAAAGATAAAAATAAATTTTAAATCGATTTTTGACAAATAGGTACCAAAAATGAAACATTCTTTGTGTAGGGATGTGACATTGAGTAAAAAAAATCGATTATTTAATAATCGATTTTTGTGAAAAATCGATTTTTTCTATTATTCGAAAAATTGCATACTTTTATAATGAATGAAAACAATTGGAAGTGTATCGAAATGAAACTATTTTACATAATACATGCAGACGGCGCCATTTTCCGACTGATTAGTTTACGTTTAGTGAACTTATTTTACGTTTTTTCATCCGTCGCACAGATGGCGTTGTTTACAAAAATCGATTAAAACGTGTAAATGTTGGCTGCATTGGGTTTCCCAAAGCCTATATTCTTTCATTAATATTAATAAAAAAAAATAAACATAAATAAAAAAAAAAGTGTAATTTATCTAAGCGATTTAAAAGTGTAGTTTATATAATCGATTTATAAAAAATCGATTATTATTATTAAAAAATTAATCGATTTATAAAAAATCGATTATTATTATTAAAAAAATCTATTGTTAAAAATCGATTATAAGAAAAAAATAATCGATTAATATAAAAATCGATTATTTTTTCACATCCCTATCTTTGTGATCTAATCATCTAGGTCGATTCTCAGTAACCTGGATCATGAATCGAGTCATCGACCAGATCACAATTTATTAATCTAGGATTACAACAACACTGTATCTGTATGCGTCCTCATGGGCTCAATGTCGCCACTATAAAATGCCTGACAGCTACTAAAGCACCAAATTTTTGGACATTAAACTTTTAAATCGATTGAAATTTGTGCTTACTTAATCTTTCAAAAATTAAATAAAAAAAACTCGGGTCGCAGTGCCAAAACCCTGCCGACAATATAGTGTATTTGCTAATACTGGCATTGTGGCTTTTTTATGTGAACTTAAGTTTGTTTTTGAACAAAATAAAAAATTTAACCCCTTAATACATCCCTTAAAATTATATTTTTTTTCTTAATTTCAATATTTTTATCAATGCAACCTCGGTACCAAATTAAATACACCCTTCAGTAAGTAAAGCACTATCCGCAAACTAGTGTTTTCATAAAATTTGTAAGTCCGGTCCTGTCGGGCTGATTTTATTAAAATTTTAGCAGCACATTTTAATCGTTACTAAAGGGTTAAATTTCAATTTTGAAACGATTCTGAGAATTTTTTCGGCATTTTTGGGCCCAAAAACATTTTTCAACCCCTAAAAACCACCCTTAAAATGATCCGATTGGGCCCATTTAAAATAGGCTTCGTGCGGT
Organism: Mongoloraphidia duomilia; assembly: GCA_039654895.1. Lineage (NCBI taxonomy): Eukaryota > Metazoa > Arthropoda > Insecta > Raphidioptera > Raphidiidae > Mongoloraphidia > Mongoloraphidia duomilia. The sequence continues at coordinate 19,990,308 of CM077525.1, read as the reverse complement.
GATGGATTTCAACGTGCCTACCACGACGCCAATAGTGTATGTGCCATATAAAACTACTTTTGCCACCCAGTGGCAGAACCATAAACTATTTTCACCAAGTCACTGGCATAGATGACAGGGTACCTATTGTGTAACTCATTTCTAGTGATATCACTAAAGTGAGATTGTTCACGCGAATATGCATTTTTCGCACTAGTGAAATAGAACCATTTAACGTGAATTTATTCGCCATCGAATTTGTCAGTGAAACGTGAAATATTTCACGTTTCACTGACAAATTCGATGGCGAATAAATTCACGTTAAATGGTTCTATTTCACTAGTGCGAAAAATGCATATTCGCGTGAACAATCTCACTTTAGTGATATCACTAGAAATGAGTTACACAATAGGTACCCTAGTCACTAGCAAGATCATTGATATTTATGACTGACATCTACCCATGTTTCTATGAACTTGGTAAAGTTGTGGTCATCATCTCTCTTTTATCTATGGTTAAAACCTTAAATATATCAGAGACAGGTGAACGCATGCCATCTTTGTCAGTCTCCACCAGGGCCCGCCAGCCTTATGACGTCAACTGGTTGATTACAATTTTATGCTATATTGTGAACAGAGATGGCGCTGTTACAATAATACTTCATTTTTAAACTGCATAGTTGGTAGTATAGATATCATTTTTGACAACTGCACCTGTCTACCGGTGAAAATTTAAATTTGATGTGTCATGTGATGTTAGTAGTTTCGTTATTCCGTTGACACCTGTGTTAGAAGATACGGTTTTTGATAAAAATATATTTGTTATTAATAAAAAAATGGTTCGGTGCAATGTGAAAGGACGCAATAGAAAATCAGAAAAAGATACAGATCATTCTTTTTATAGCCAAATGGTGTTTTAATGTAAGTAAATTATACTTTAAATATATTAGGTATAGTAAGGTTAGAATTAGATCCCGTTTTACTAAACTTCGAAAATTTACTTGAAAATTTAACTTAACATTCGTCATTCTCATTACACCTTGCTTAATATTGCTGTTTTTGTTATAAATAACCAATGTTTACTTAAATAAATTATTATCCTTCAAAATTTTATGTTGGTTAATGATCATTTTGTACAATTCATAATTATTTATACTCAATGTATCTGGTGATGTGCCATTTCTTTTCTTATTTAAGTATATAAAAAGGAGACGTGATAATATAAATGTAATAAATTGATTTATAAATTTATTATATAGACGCCAAAAATGGATAGAGTTTGCTGAGTACGAGGGACCTTCAAATAATGTAAGAATATGTTCGGATCATTTGAAAAGGCAGTATTTAAGAAAAAACACGCCACCAAAACGACTATTAGTCCCAAAAGCATTGCCTACTGTATGTCCAGCTAGTAGAACAATGGAGACTTGAAAAGTTGTGCCAATGACCAAGAAACAATTATTGAATATTATTATTATTTTTGTATACCTAGTTACTAAGCAAATAAAAAAGTCATATCGAGCTGCAAAATACAATAAACACGTTTTTTCATTAAAATTCTCATTTTACTTATTTAATCACGGAATACTTAAAAATAATTGTAATTTATTTATCAGTTTGAATTTAATGCCACAGGAGAAATGCGTCATTCGCATTTCTTAAAATAGAGCGCATTTCGATTCAAATTAGATAAATGGTTACAATTAGTTTTATATTCAAATAATTAACACACACATATATTAATATATATATTAACCTATATATATATATATTTTAACCCTATAGGTTGTGTGCACGAAGCCTACTAGCGCCGCTAGTGGGCAATAGTGTACGATTGAACTATTTTTTATTGTTGTCTTATATCGGGAAATTTTTTAATAAACGAATACCATTTTATCTAGCTGTGTGCAAATAGTATAAATAGCATAGCATAAAAGGTACGTGAAAATTATTTATTTTAAGTTTTTTTCTTCTTCAATTTTGACGTATAATAAAAAAATAATCGTGTATGTTTTCTACTGACAGCTGCATAACCTCAAACTATGGCGCCGGTGATTTGTGGACTGGGCTTGAAAGTATTAAGCACGCGATCTCTTTTATTGAGGCTGCATTGAAGAAAGGCGAGAAATTAGCTTTCTGTCATATTAAACATATTGAAGAATTTCGTGATGACACCGTTAAGAATAGAATTATTGCAAAGTGCATCCGGCAAACTTCTGCCACCGAGACACCGTTTTTGAAAAAAAATGACTGTTACGGGTGGTCTGCCTCACCTATATATTATAATGTTGATCATTTATATAAATTATATTAAAGTTGGTGCAAATTGAATAGTTTAATAATTGTATGAGAATACGTTTATTGTGATTTTGTCATTGAAAAATATAATTATTTATTTACATTTAATTATTAAGAAATAAAATTATATCTACATTACTTTATTGCAAAAATAAAAGTAAAAAAACTAAAACCCGACTACGTAAAAAGAAGAAAACAAGCAAATCAAAACGTAAGACAGTATTTTTTTGTTATCAATAGTCGGAGATTCGAATACCGAATTCTTTCTTCAACTCCCAAATAGGTTCCCGACTATTGATAACAAAAAAACTGTCTTACGCTTTGATTAGTTTGTTTTCTTCTTTTTACTATTCGAATATCTACTTTAATTTGAAAAATTCGGAGCATTACTATACTATCTTTTTGCATATCATTCCATTTTCTTGTATTAGTAAGCTTAATGTTTTCCACTTCGAAACCGTTTGAGTTTTGACTCCTCCGCATTGCTCTCGCAAACCTATGATAGAAAAATAAGTAGGTATAAAACGTGTTTTTTTTTCATGTAAAATAAATGTCAATGATTTCATGCCTGTAGTAGTTAGTCATATGGAGTATAATAACTATTTAATTTATAAATTATGTAACTCTTTAGTCATTACACGATTTACGAATAAATTGTAAAGAATATTATTTTATGTTAAAATAAACCGAATATCGTATAGTAAAGTATTATATTCCAAGTTATCACAATGCCTATTTTGTGCTTTTAATTGCATCAGCACTAAAGAAAGACGAAAAATTTCTTTTACAGATTTACATTAATAATTTCCAAATAAGTTGTAAGTAATATCATGGTTTTACTTACTTTACTTTTATTAACGTTTTGATCCACTTTGGTCGTTTTTCGAGGTTATAACTCCGCGCGGAGAATCTATAAAATTCTATTTTACTTGAATCGCTATTAACACAACAGCCTGGAACACAAAAAGTATTTCCAGAACGCGTAGTTTTTCCCATGTTTTGTTTGTAATAATAATCTCTTCTCTATGTTTGTAATCGAAAAACTTTATGACATTTGTAAATAACAATGCTGAATGCTCACTGGACTATAGTTCAAAGCTTACAATATATCACACTACAAGCGCTCGCATCGATATTTTTATAACTCCGCCCCCCTGCACACAGTCTATATATATATATATTAAGCCTATATATATATCTATGAACGGTTTGTGTCCTCACTTAATAGGGTTCCCGGGTGAACAGAGATGGCGCAAAGCGTGTTCAAAACTTATAACGGAGCTTCGCGTTCTCTACTTTTATGTATTCCGTGGTCTCCACTCTTCAGTTTCATTTTTCATCAGTTTCTATTTTCTGTCAGTTCTTTAGCATTCTTTGAATAAAATATAAATCTAGATTTTAGAATCAATTTTTGCGTGCATTTATTTGTGCCTTGTGAAATATTTCTATTTTCAATAAATTTTGGTAAGTTCATTTTTTTAAATTTTTTAAGCAACGTTTGCAAAACATTGAAATATTTACTGTAGGTTAGGATTTCTAAAATAGATTTTGTGAAAAAGTGATACTCATTTTTGTATCCATATTCCATTGGTTAAAAAAAAAATTCTGTGCCTCTAGGTCATAACGATACGCGGACTAAAATTTTTATTGTAATAATTTGCGTCTTTGTCTTTCTCAAACAGAAAAGTAAAAACAATTAGCTAAGCATGGAAAAAAGAACGTTGTAATTATTATAATTCATTGTTATTTTTGTTTATTCTATATTCGTAACCATAGATAAAGGATCTGTAATTATAACAAACTCTTCGGTAGCTTTGTGTAGTTTGCTTAAAAGTAGTTTTATTTTTGTGTTTGTCAAGTGTACCCACTATGGCATCTCACGAAATCCCAAAAGAAGATCCGCATCCGGGTAAGATCGTATGCGTCCCGGAAAATTGTTCTATCAGAGATAATTTAATAATATTGATGCAGATAACCTTTATGTATAGCTGTACCTTAAATTTCACGCTGTTAAAAAACTTCATTTGTTTCAGACACTGGTAAGACAAATTCCGATATGAATGAAATGGCTATTGATGATCGTTCGGAAAAGGTGTATGGAGGATGCGAGGGACCTGACGCGATGTATGTCAAATTGATTTCTTCTGATGGCCACGAATTCATAGTCAAAAGAGAACATGCTTTGACATCGGGCACAATCAAAGCTATGCTTAGTGGTCCTGGCCAGTTTGCTGAAAATGAAGCTAACGAAGTTAACTTCAGAGAAATACCGTACGTATTTGAAAATCGAAAGTAATTTTTTTAGAATGTGCTTTGATAATCTCTTTTTTAAATATATATTTTCAGATCACACGTTCTACAAAAAGTCTGCATGTATTTCACGTACAAAGTGAGATACACTAATAGTTCCACGGAAATTCCGGAATTTCCAATTGCTCCTGAAATTGCTTTGGAACTTTTGATGGCAGCGAATTTCTTAGATTGTTAAGTTTAAATATAATATTTAAGTTACACATAATATGTAAAACTAAAGTGCTTCTTGTTCAAAAAAAATATTTTTCTTTCAATTAATGTTGTGATTTGTTTGAATTTATGTAAGTAGTTAAATTAAATTTTATTTTTTTTACTGTAGGTACTTGATTTTTTTTTTTACAAAGTACCTAAGTAGTTAGCTATATGTCCTATTCCGTGACAAAATGTAAATGCTTTGATTTAATTAAAATTTCTGTTTATAATCAATATTCTTTTTATTATTTAAGTAAATTCCTGCAAATAAACTTGACAAGCTCGCATTTCATACACATCTTTTATTAAAAAAAAAAAACTATAAAAATAACTTACATAATATTAATTTAAGCAGTTACTGCTTGACTGTGAATGTCTTCATCTATCGATATATTTTGAACTGGAAGTCTTGCTTCGTTCTAAAAAACGGAAAAAATCAAAAAGTTACATCTGATTTCATTGGGACGCACTTGTTTACATAGCGCTGATAACCTTGGTTGTCACGCGTCTACAATATACAATTTATTTGTCTACTACATGGCACCATCTTGGTTCACCTACTTCTTAGTGACTAATAGAAATTATTAACTAAAAACAAAAAAACTGAAAACGGTTTTAGGCGGAAGTAAAAAAAATTCAACTGCAGCCTGAGCAGTCAACAAAATATTTAGAATCTCTAATGCCGGGTTTATCATACATATTTAACACGCTGTTAATTCTATGGTTACTTCGTATGTACGATAAACCCAGCATAAGACTAGTTTTCTGACTCACAACGGCTATATTTTTCAGGCAACTAGTAAAAGCATCATTTAAATTTTCAGTTTATTATTAAAAAATGCATAGAAGTGAAATACGCCTAGTATTAGGCACTATCAGCCTGGTGATATACTAAAAAAAAATAAATTAACGCTTTCTTTTTTGTATACCATTTTTTTAGCTCGGTTCTCTAATATTCCAAATGCAAAATGATTTAAATGTATCGTTTTTGGTAGAGCTACACCTTGGAATCGGTACATGGTTTTCATTCCATTAATTTTATGTACAGATGCTATAGTACATTTGCCGACAAAATTTGTATAACCCATCATTGGCCCAACTGATATGTCAATATGATCTCCCACTCTGTATAACGTTATTTTACCTAGAACAGACATAACTTTACTTATAAAAATTTCCACGTTTACAAAAATACAAATTTTTTACCGTTATTTTGTTCAGCAATGTCTGGTATTTGTAGTGATTTGTGTTTATCGTCAGCAAAAATAGCGGCTGCTAAATCACTTTTAACAACAAGCCGTTCAATTTTATAACTAGTATTACAAAACTTCATCATTTCTGCCGACAAAACTCTCAATTCATCTTCGGTAGGCTTCCAATCTTCTACTCCTAAATCAATGTCATAAACAAAACTGCCCGAACGAACTAAAAGTACAAAGAAATAATTAAATTGATGAAATACAGTGGTCTCTATAACTGATTATTGAAAAATATATCTGGTTTATTCTAGAAAATTTGAAACGTAAACAACAAAACATTCGATACAACGCTGTACAGCGTTACCAGTTTAATTGATCAGTTTGACTACATGCAAGGTCTGTATTGTGTGACATCAGGATGCTTCGGTTTGCACGTTTTGTGACAGAACGTATTTGGCTAATGGCTACCACTATTTCCTATAGAAACCAAGATGCCGTCCAGCGTTCAGTCAAACTGATCAGCAAAACTGGTGCGCCACACAACATTGCGTCGAATCTTTTGTTTTTTAACGTGAAACTGTGTCCTAACACTCCAACGTGTTAACAAAATTTGAATTATTAAAAATTGTTATTCCTTTTTTTTTAAATCGTTTTAAATTGTTAGTGATGTATGTTTTTGTTTTAAGTGAAACGATTTTCTCCAATGCAATAATGATTTCCTTAACTAGCAAATGAATTCTGTTTTTTAGGCCTACGTTTTTTACGTCCTTTATCTCACAGAAACTTTACTGAAATTGAATATTTATTATTTATATATTAAAAAATACCTTTAGGGCTTGGAAAGCTGTGCAACTGAACATTTACGACATCTTTAAATGCTTTGGTTGCTACAGCACCCAGAATAAAACAGCAAGTCCTCCAAAACGTTTTATTTACAATATGCGGTTCCTTTACATGAAAGTGGAGGAAATCTAAAGTACAGCTCTCTGTGAACGGTCTGTGCATATCCCATGGTATACCGTTAACTACTGCCAAAACTGAACGTTCCATCAGCATCTGACCCAAATCTATAAGATAAACGAACGCTCTAATTCAGTTCCGTAATCGAAATTTTCCATTCGGCTAAAAGTTTGATAGTTTCACACCTGGGTATTTCGGCAAATTTTTAGACGAATCAACTGTCTACGTATTGGTATAGAGCAAGAACTGATTTATTTTTGAAACACATCTTTCAGATCTCTACTGTTCTATTGTAATGGGCTGTTGGTTCGTCTAAAAATTTGCCAAATAACTCAGGTGTGGAACTAGCAATAACAAAACTTTTGCCGTAATCGGAATGATGAACTTACGTTGAGCGCAGTTGAAAGGTGTTGAAATATGGTTGTTCATTACTAAAGTTTGTGGTTCAGGTGTACCCTGGTAGTTAACTTCAATTTTTTCGATTCTACCGACTGCTTCTCTTTGTCTCTTTTTTTCAAGTGAAAATAGTTCACATTTTTCTTTATTTCTTGAAGATGAATTGATAAAACCTGTAAATATATAGCTTGTATTACGCTAAAGAAAAGGACTGCAGTAATTGAGGTTATAGTAGCAAAATGCTGGCATATTGTGAATTAACATACGTTCTATATTTTTATAGCGGGGTTGTATAAATGATTTTAATACGCGTGAACAATTCATGGTTTTTACTGTTTTTTGATTATAAACAAATAATATAATGTGTAAAAACAATTGTACGAAACACTGCCAGTAACTGTCAAAAAATTGCAATTCGCCGAGGAATGAGGATGATAGGAACATGGATGAGACATGAGTCGCATATGATCGAATCAAGATCATAGTCTGCCTGGAATGAACTCGCATAGGACGAAGAACGATATACGAGTTGTGGGAGTTTTTTTTCTAACGGCAACTTTACAAACATAAAATAAAATTGACAATTAATTGTGACTTGTAAATTTTGAACTTTTGCAATTTACATTATTTCTTGTTGAGTAAAAATGGCTTTAGAGGCAGTGTGTGGCTTTAATGAAAAGTTTAATTTCAATAAAAGGGATGGAAGAAATGAATTCTCGAACGATATTGTCAAATACAGCAAGAACTTCTTGAATAATATGGACTTAGCAGTTCCTCCTTTCCCAAATGTAAGGTTATAATTTGAATTCTATGTTTTGATATTTTTTTCATTTAATTTTTCTATATTACTTTACAGCCAGCTGAAAATCTAGCGCATTTTTCAAAAGACGAAGCTGGACGTGATATTAAAATACAGTTCGATCATGGAACTACAACCCTTGGTTTTCAGTATCAAGGAGGGGTTATTTTAGCTGTAGATTCACGAGCGACTGGCGGACAATTCATCGGTTCTCAGAGCATGAAAAAAATTGTCGAAATAAATGATTATCTCTTGGGAACATTAGCTGGAGGTAATTTCAAACACTTTAAATTTGGCAATATTCTGTAATGTCGTTTACTTGCAATATGTGTCTGTAGGTGCTGCCGATTGCGTGTATTGGGACCGGGTGTTAGCCAAGCAATGTCGAATGTACGAACTTCGCAACCGGGAACGTATTTCAGTAGCTGCTGCGTCTAAGTTAATGGCAAATATGGTGTACAATTATAAAGGCATGGGTTTGTCCATGGGAATGATGTTGGCTGGTTGGGACAAAAGAGTACGTATTTATTAAAAAGAAAATAAAAATAATAAATAACGAGATAAATACTAATTTATATTAGAAATCGTGTCCATCGTGATTATAATAAAATTAAGGAAAATCGCAGGATAGTGGACAAATATTTGATTTATTAAATTAAATGTACGACGTTTCGTTTATATATTTAAACTTTTTCAAGTACTTGAAAAAGTTTAAATATATAAACGAAACGTCGTACATTTAATTTAATAAATCAAATATTTGTCCACTATCCTGCGATTTTCCTTAATTTTATAAATACTAATGTTTCTAATTTAGGGTCCAGGCTTATATTACGTTGATTCAGAAGGGACTAGAACAGCGGGTAAAGTGTTCAGTGTTGGATCTGGTTCAGTTTACGCTTTTGGAGTCTTGGATTCAGGTTATCGCTGGGATCTTAAAGATGAAGAAGCATACGGTAGGTATTCTTAATGAATATATTATTAAAATTATACTTTGTTTTGACAATTTCTTTTTTAATAGATTTGGGCCGAAGATCAATATACCACGCAACTCACCGCGATGCTTACAGTGGTGGCATCGTACGAGTCTATCATATGAAGTCTACTGGTTGGGTGCATATTTCCAACAATGATTGTATGGAATTACATTACAAATACAAAGAAGAAAAAGAAAAAAGAGAAGAGGCAACTAATGTTGTTTAATATATTTTAGATATAGTTTGCACTGTTTTCATCTTATTTTTTATGTATGAATAAATTACTGATTTGAAAAACGTATTATTTCCATATTATTTCACATCCCATTTTTCAGTTAACATTAAAAGAATATTTACTACGTAGATGGCTAGAGGTTAATTTCAATTGTTTTTACATCAATCATGTCAAAATTTTAAGTTATATATTTTGTAAATGTCAGAAAATTATTACTTAGAGAAGACATTTCTGTATAACAAAATTTGACAGTAGTTTTTTAATTCGAAAGAAAATCGCGATTGAAAGTAAATACAACAAACAATTCTGTTAGAAAAATCGATATTTCAAACGCGGGTCGTGTTGTGTGTCTGCAGCTTTAACAGTTTTTAGTTGACACTTTTGACTTTACTGTCCTTTGTGACAGTTCAAAGACATTTAAGTTGGTTAGAGAGAGGTACAGATTCAACTGAAAGATGGAGCCGAAAGTAAATTTGATCGAGGACCCGGCATTTAAACAATTATCTGATTATTATCAAAAAAATGGAGCGAACCTCAATATTTTACAAATGTTCAATCAAGATCCAGGCAGATTCAATAAATTTAGGTATGAAAAACTTAGTTGTAACACTTACTTAAATTGACCTATACGTGACCTTTAATTTGACAAGGAAATCAGTTACCTATTTTCAAAATGTACAATTGTTAAAATTTTAGTTTTGACTAAATTTTTTTAATGCTTAAACAATAATATACGGATCTCCAACGAAAAAAAGTTTTTGTTGTCTGATTATAGCTTACTATAAGTACAGTAAACATTTTTTTTCATCAGTCAGGTGATTGATACCATTTTTTATTGTTGCTTCAACAATCGAAAGAGAAAATGAGTATTGTTTCATATTCATTCCAGTTTGACAGTGGATACGCCCAACGATGGAGAAATTTTATTGGATTATTCAAAGAACCGGATCAATGATGAAGTTATGAAATTACTGTTTGAGCTGGTTAGATCGCGTAAAGTAACAGAAGCTCGCGATGCTATGTTTAAAGGAGAGAAAATCAACTTTACTGAGAAGCGAGCTGTCTTACACATTGCGTTACGTAACAGAGCTAATCGACCAATTTTGGTCGATGGCAAGGATGTTATGCCCGAAGTCAATGCTGTGCTGGATCACATGAAGGTCTTCAGCGGTCAAGTTATTAATGGGCAATGGCTAGGGTAACTTACCAATTTAATTAGATCTTCCTATCTTAATATTAGGTAGACAAAATGAACATTTTAAGGTTAAGGTATACCCATTTTAATTTTAATGGAAATACTTTTTCTAAAAATTACCACAATTTAGAAACATGCTACAAAAATTAATAGTAGTTTTATCTGTCAATTTACGTTAGCTTTACCTAAAATCTAGAAGTTACACAAAGAATTTTAACTATTTTTTTGAAAGTGAGTTACAAAAAAATTAGATTTAAATGAGTGAATATAACCTCACTAAGTCGCTTTTCTCTAATTTTGTTCATTTTCATAGATACACCGGTAAAAGAATAACTGATGTGGTGAACATCGGTATTGGTGGCTCAGATTTGGGCCCGCTAATGGTAACTGAAGCTCTTAAGCCGTACAACCAAGGTTTGAATGCTCATTTTGTTTCCAATATAGATGGAACACATTTAGCAGAAATACTCAAAAAAGTGAATCCAGAAACGGTACTGTTTATTATTGCGTCTAAAACATTTACGACTCAAGAAACGATTACAAATGCAACGTCTGCTAAAGAGTGGTTCCTGGAACGTACTAAAGATGTAAGTTCATTTTTATAATGGACAACAAAAAACCGAAAAAACTAATTTTTTTAATTGACATTGCAGCCTAGTACTGTTGCGAAACATTTCGTTGCATTGTCAACGAATGGACCGAAAGTAACTGAATTTGGAATCGATGAAAAAAATATGTTTGGTTTTTGGGATTGGGTAGGAGGTCGATACTCACTGTGGTCAGCAATTGGGTTGAGCATAGCTCTCTACATTGGATTCGATAATTTCCAAAAGTTGCTCGAAGGTGCATTTTTCATGGACAACCATTTTACAACTGCGCCGATTGAAAAAAACGTACGTATATTGAAACTGGCAACTAGAATATTGATTTCAATATTTATATTTACACAGTTGAAACTGAGTGTGTAAATGTGTATCTCAGAGCACAACACTCCAGGCACATCACTTTATAATATTGGTCAATATTTAACAAAAAATATTACTTTGAAAATAATACAACATATTCAAGGTGAAATTTATCAAATAACACATTTTTTTCCATACCCACTACAAAATAGCTACTTTCGATGCATGTATACCGGCCTGTATTGGGTCATTTAACAGGCAGGCATGTAAAAGCATCGAGTTATTACATATGAAGTGCTAGTCTATTACTGCGCATTCAAATGCTCAGGATAGAGAAAGCATGAATACGAAGAAATCGTCTATCTCTCTCTGACTTTTTCTTGTTAGTTGTTATCTGGTCGATATGGTTATATTCAAGTTGCAACGCGGCCAGCGCCTTTGTTTTCAAAATTTGCACGGCACACTTTGTAGGGCCTAATGAGCGTGACGAAGACAGAACATTTCCTCTGGATTCGGAATTTTCTTTCTAAGGGGGCATCCATTAATTACGTGAGGTGATTTTGGCGATGGTTCGACCCCCCTCCCCCTTGGTGAGATGTGAGATTTTGCTCGACCCCCTCCCCCCTTCCCTAATCTCACGTAAGATTTTTCAAAATGCGCATTTTAGTGTAAATAGGTTAATCTGTGCTTGACTGTGTTGGATTTATTTAAAAAAACATATTTTGCTTAATTATTTTTATTTAAGACTAGCTGTTAAGACTAGTATTTAAGACTTCTAAGAATGTAGTCTAGAATCACAGTGGGAAAATCGAACAATAAATTACTTAAATATTACAAAATATTGTGTAGGATTTAGCCATATTTTAGTGGAGAAACATGTTTTACTTAATTTAACCCAGTTTTCTCGCAATTTTACACTGTTTCTTGCGAAAAAAAAATTATGTGATATTTGCATTACGTGATATTTTCCGAGATCCCCCCTCTCCCCCACGTGAGATTGGGTGAGGTTCGGCTCAACCCCCTCCCTCCCTCAAACGTCTCACGTAATTAATGGACGCCCCCTAACGAAAATTGGCTCGCGCAGCTCAGACTAGCAGTCTATTTATAGACGTCGTAAAAGTGTTTCCATTACATAGCAAGTGCGGTAAGTAAACGGTTGCCATAGTAACTTCTGTTTATTCGCTCTATCCGCCTGAGATTACATACTCACGGCCTACTGTAAAAGTAAAAATGGCGACGCAAATGATGTGAAAAGTAGGTATTTTGTAGTGGGTATGCCAAAAAATACCATATATATCTCGTGCGTATAGATATTACGACTTGTGTGACTATAAAAACTCGCTATGTTCGTTTTTACATACTGTCACGACTCGTCATTACTCCATTCGCATCTTGATAATATACAATCTACTATTACTTCATTATAATAAACACAGACGCTAATGACCTCTGTTGTCGAGCGTCTATAATTCACAATTCATTCATTATAATAAACAAACTGATGTGTAATCTGAAAATATGTTAACTGACAGCTTTGACTGTTATTACAAAAGCTTAACGAGTATTAAAAATTCTTTAAACGCATTTTTAGATACCTATCATATTAGCTGTGCTGGGTGTATGGTACCACAATTTATATGGAGCTGAAACGCATGCTATTTTGCCATACGATCAATACTTACATAGATTCCCTGCATATTTCCAACAAGGCGATATGGAAAGCAACGGGAAAAACGTTACACGATCTGGAAAAGTTGTACGTAAGCCACTGATTCGTTTAAATTTGTTCATGCTCATATGAGTTGTACATTTTAGGCCACATACAACACTGGACCAATTATTTGGGGTGAACCAGGCACAAACGGTCAGCATGCATTTTATCAACTGATCCATCAAGGAACGCGGCTGATACCAAGTGATTTCATTATGCCAGCTCAGACGCACAATCCAATTACAAAATGCATACATCACAAAATTTTACTTGCTAATTTCTTAGCACAAACAGAGGCTCTTATGAAAGGTATTAATCAAATCAAAATTTGTTTGATATACTTCTGGTAACGTTAGAGGGCGCAGCATTATATATTACTTAAGAAAAGATACCAAGTCAGTACAGTACAAGCTTGATGATCTCACGTTCGATAGTTTGAAGGACCTGGCAATCTGACGTTTTTAGGCCGTCGACGGGTCTCCGAGCACTTTTATACAATCCCTCTTTTGTGGAGTTATCATGCTCTTTGGTTCGATTATATCTTGCGCAGGGAAGATATGTATTTACTACAAGTTATTACGCGTCATTATTTTCTGTATTTCAGTAAGTTTGGGTCAAAATGTCGACCCGTCAGAACGTGAGACATTTAACACTAATCGTAAAAATTAAGATTATAAAAAGCCTATTTATGTATTTTCGGTTATTGAATGTTACGTTGAATTCTCTTTTCTTTTTTTTGAAGATTTCCATCAAAATGACGGAAAGCGCACGCGCAATCTACTTGCAGACTGCGCGTGCGATGTGCGCCTCCCATCATTTCGATGGAAATCGTCAAAAAGAAGAAACTAACAAACATATCCATGATTGTATGTATTCAATATTCTTGCTAACACAAACATGCTACATCATTCCTGGAATTAAGCTACCCTAGAAGTTCTTGACATCAGTTTAAAACTTTTTGTATAGTATAATAAATTATCAAATTTTTTAAGGAAAAACATCGGATGAGGCCCGTGCTGAACTTCAAAAAGCTGGAATGTCAGGAAGTGAGCTTGAGCATATATTGCCACATAAAGTATTCCAGGGAAATCGGCCAACTAACACTATTGTTGTTAAAAAAGTAACACCGTTTACACTGGGAGCTCTTATTGGTAAGACAGACCTTAAAAGACTGTAAAGGCCAATGTACTTTTTGTAGCACGATTTTGCGATTAGTCGCTTGGAGATCATCAGATGTAGCACACTCTTTGCACGAGAAATTTTGAGTAGCTTAGTAATCGTCAAATCGCGATGTAGTATCCTATTGGGATCCGTCAGATAGGTGGAGCTTAAAAAACATGGCGCAGAGGGGGGGGGGGGAATTTCATATACGGGGTTTACTTTTGCGTGTAATTTTATGATTTTCAAAGTGGTAAGAAATGATAAATATAAGTGCAATTTGTGATTGGGCCGGTACAAATCCTAAACAAAGGAATTTCGTTGAAGGATTCTCAAAGCCGGGCATATTATAAAATGTCGGAAATATAACGAGAAAAATGCATGCAAAATGAACTGTCAAAAGTAGTAATCTTTACGACATATTGCTTAAAAACATCAAAATTAAAAGAAAATCTCCACGAAATTAATCATCCGCGTTCAATGCGCCTTTAAGGCTGGGTTAGGTGAATAATGTAAACATATAGCTGTAACATAATAAGTTATATTGTAATAAGTAGGTAAGTTACTAACCTCAAAATATTTGTATACAAAATTAATCCTATAAATTTGTCAATCATCAGGGATTCAACTATTGTAGTGCAGTATAATAATAAGTACATCTTATTATTAATATAAAATATTTTTTTAATTCATAAATACAGTTTTTCCACATTTCATTAGAAAATAATTCTCTGTAAAGTAAGTTTTACAAGGCAATAACTGATAGTGTTTAATGCCATGATATTAGAAAACGTCGCGAATTCCATTTTCGATAAACTTTTTGTTTATTTTACTTGTTTTATATTTGTAATAAACAATTTCACGATAAATTTGCACTGTTAACATGTAAAATTTTCCCTCGTTTTGAGTACAATTTTGTGCCACCAGATGTCATATGCTCATTTGACGGATCCCAATACCGCGCGTTTTCGATACAAAAAGTAGCATGTGTGATTTGACTCTAAAAACAAAATTGCAACTGGACTATCATATTTCGTTTTGATTTGATTCCAGTAATGTATGAACATAAAATATTCACTCAAGGAGTTATTTGGGACATCAACTCTTTTGATCAGTGGGGTGTTGAGCTTGGTAAACAGCTGGCAAAAGCTATTGAACCGGAGTTGAAAAATTGCGGGCCTGTCAATTCTCATGATTCATCGACTAATGGAATAATCAACTTTATCAAGAGGAATTTCTAGTACTCGCATATGAATAATTATATCTGAGTTACTTGCAACTACGATTTATAACATAACCTATTAAGAATTGAAACTTGTTTTTTGACGTCTATTAATTTTCTGAAAAAATCATAATTATTGCTATAATGATCTCATTTCATAAATGGTATATCAATACTAGAAATTCTTGAAAATTCAGACTGGGTTTGGTTATAAATCGTACTGTATTGTTAAATTTCAAGTACATCTTTATTTTGATCGTTTTTAACTGGTTTCTGTTTTGTTTTGAAAAATTAGGATGTCATTTATATATTACGTATATTTTATACAGATTTATTGAATTTGGTGCCAAAAACAATTCTAAAAAAGGGTTAAATATCTCGAATTTGTGTTTAAAGATAATGCTGCTGAACCGCAACAATAAACCAGATGTTGATTGTTAATAATTTTCACTTTTTATAAAATACGCACCAATTACAAGTCTTCTATACATACATTGTTTTATAATCACGTATTTTTATATTATATACAAATAAAATACCACTTTAATAATGTGTTTTTGTTTTATTAAATATTCTTTGCTGTTTAATAATAATTCAACAAAAAACAAGTAAAATTATTTTTTTCGCATTTAGTATCTACATACCAGAGGCAAAATGAAAAATCCAGACATAGGTACTGTTTCAGACAGTAACTACAATTTTAACAAAACTTTCAGTACAAAATTCTTCGGGACTCATTATCTGACAACTTCCAGTTTAAGTGAATACTGTTGATCAAGTCCCATGTAAGAGTCGGACATCAAAAGTATATTGTATTTGAGACGGCCTAAAAATACGTTAGTTTTCATACATAACCTATAAACTTGCATGCAAGTTTGAGATTAGAATTGTCATATGGCACGGGCTTGAGAATAGCCGAGAGTGTAGCAATGCTGTTGTTTACATGGCGTTGCTATGGTTCCTCTATTACAAGTTCCCGGGTTCTAGCCTGAGAGCTGGTAAAAGTGTCAATTGGATTTTCAATTTATTATTAAAAAAAAAAAAACAATGAATTGAAAATATGAATTGGTGCTAGGCCCAAATAACCTTAGCTGTTAGTGGTTCTTTAAAACACAATTTTTTTAATTTTGCCATATGGCACCATCGACATAGAAAACTGGACAGCGCCATCGGTATCTTAACAAAATATTAAAAGTAGCCATCAAAACTGGAAGAGAGATAGAGCGTGTGACGGTCAGCTCTATTTATTATAGTGACACTATGAGAAAGAGATTTTTATTTATTTTATTTATTGTAGATTATAGACGCGTCGACAACTTAGGTCATTAGCGTCTTAATTACATTAAATAACAACTCGCTTAAAACTAAATGACATCACAAAACATCCATGAGCGGAGGTGGGATTCGAACCCACGACAAAGGCCGCTACGCTAACCGTTACACCACACTGTCCTCATGAGAAAGAGATACAAACTGGCCGTCACACAACCCATATCTCACCCTCTCTCTGTCTTTTCGATGCGGCGTGCGCAGATTATACACGAACAAGACTGGAAGTGCGTTATATTTTTATCGATAATCATCGCATGAGCAATAAGAATTTATCGATTTGACAGTATCGATTACCTTAAAAAATTTAAAATAAAAATATGTTTTTCACTTACCTATTCTGGATGGCGTATGTATATGAATAATGTAATCAGACTTTCTACTTCTTGCAAAAACTCTTTTAATTTTTAATAACTGATCCGTTTCATCTGAAGCCAATAGTATCTGCCACCCTTCTTGTTTTTCCCTTGACAAGCGACATCTGGGTACAACCGTTTCTCTTTTCTTACGTTCGACTGTAAGACGAGTCAATGAAACTTTCAATTCATAATCCGCATCTGGCATTACTTGGATCCACTCTTTCAGAGGCTGTCTCACCAGCATTTCTGTTTTATCATCCGAATTATAAAACTGACCATGTAATGAAAAGTTTACTTTCAAGTATGGTAATTCAAACAAGAAACTAACGATTTCAGTAAAATGTTTCTCATTCAAATCGTTCAATTCATTTCTCATTAATATCTTCACGTTTTGTTTATCCTTTCTTGCATGATTTAAAAGTGACGGTAAAGAAATGACTTGTTTTTCATCGTTCGGATTGAGTTGTTTCTGTAACCTTTCGAAAGCGATGATGTGCTCGAAGCCTATATACGGACATTGAAAGTACACACTCTGATGAAACCAACACGACTGAACCAACATTTGAATGACAACGATGATGTTTTTAGCAGTTTGGAACCACTGTTTTCTTTCGGAATAATCGAGCATCGCCTAAAAAACAAATGAGATAACAATGTATTAAGTCACGGATTCTCAAACTTTCGTTTTAGCTGTTAATTCGCAGTGACCGTAATTGTCACAAAAGTATTCCACTGTATGTATAATATATATGTCGTAGGTAAACAGCGTAAATCCATAATTACAAAAAAGCTACAACTGCAATTCAGTTTGAGCATTGAGCAGCTGTGAAAGCATGTGCACTGTTACTTTATTTGACGCCAGTCTATCGGGCAGTCCTTGATTTGATGGAAGATTGACATTGATTACAGCCTTTGTCGGCTTTACAGCAAATGCCTAGGCTTTTTACGGAATGACTTATTACGCCAATTACCTACGACATACATTTATACATCATCACTGGTAATTATATTAAAATAAACGGTATTGCTCCATCACACTGACTTTCTCATCTTTCATGAGTAAACTACCCTTATTTAGGGAAGTAAGAGGATTGGAAAATAAAACAAAACCCCTGAAGAATCAATCAAGAAATTATTAGTCCTATCCGTAAATAAATTCACATATTAGTGAATAACACAATATATCAGACGACATATTATCGCCATGATATTTAATAGAAGGCTATAATATAAGAAAAATCTAAATGCCACTGTCGGGACTTGAATCGGGAGTTTCGGGCTCAATATATATGTGAATTTATTTACGGATAGGACTAATAATTTCTTGATTAATTATAATACCGTAAAAAAACCTACAGATATTCTGTATTTTGACCCTGAGGAGTCCTCTAAAAAAGTTTAAAATTTGATTTTGATCCGCTGAACGGTGTCAGTAAGGCCTCTGCAAGTCCACATATACGGACGAACATTAAAAACTTGCTTTTTCAGTATGTAGGAACAATGAAATGTCTAGATCCACCAAAATCTTATATTCAATTTTTTCGTAAATACAACTTTCACTTTTTTATGTTTCACTTTTCTTTCTTATGCCTCTCAACGGTTTAGCAACGCATATTTCTAAGAAATAGCAACTGTTTTATACATACTTGTAAAATACGCATCGCTTGATCCATGATAAGCTTCAGATCGATATTGTAATCGGAACAAGGCATGTCCAAACGGGACAAATGTGCTTGAAGCAATATCAAAGTTTTTGTATGTGGATCACCCATGTCACCTTTTATCGGAATTTCACAATTTCTTGCTAAATCTCTGAAACACGAGAAGTGTAAAATTAATTAGAACGATTGCAGTAAATTAAACATAATATCATGACTAACATGTAACAAAGTAGTGGAATTTCTTTATGTAATTTCGTTTTCTTGCGGGTTCTGTTTGGGTATCTCATATAACACTAATGCTGGATTGAAATCTGATTTGATAATGACCTTAGATTGTGACCAGTACATATTTCTTCATAAGAAAAGCATTGTAGAATTTTAAATCGATCCTGCTCGAAAAATAATTGATCGATTGAAACGAAATTTTTTTAAAACAATTTCCACTTCTAAAAAACATTTTTCTACGCATATTGATCAAAATTTAGCTTGAAAAGCGATCTTTTTCTATGTAGATCAATCATTTGTTATTTTGTCAGCACAATCTAATGTTCCACATGACAGAGAGTTTGACAACGAGATTAGACTGCTCCGGCATGTATAAAAACTGTAATTAAATAATCACAAACTAAGATCATGCTCAAATCAGATTTTTTGACAATGCTTTCTGCAGCCCAGCATAAAAGGGAAAACGTGTTTCCAGAAATTTTGTCCTTTATCCGTCTTTCAAGAAACTTAAAATATAAGACACTTTTTATCTGGCTGCAATCGAGACAAACTGGGGCTTGAAAATGGCCGAGCGTGTAGGAATGCATGGTTCCTCTATTACAAGTCCCCAGTTCCCAGGTTTTAGCCCGATAGCTGGTAAAAGTGTCAACTGGATTTTCAATTTATTACTAAAAAAAATAATGAATTGAAAATATGAATTGGTGCTAGGCCCAAATAACCTTGGCTGTTGGTGGTGTTTAAAACACAATTTCAATTACAATTTCGAGATAAACTGTCCTTAACATAATCGAAGTCGTGGGCAAAGGCTAGTCTTAATATAAATTAAAAATACAGTAAAAGTTCAATAATCTGACATTCGATATTCAGAAACGTCCAGTAGTTTCTATGTACTTTCAGTAATCCAATACTTCCAATAATCCGGAATGAGGGCGATTTTCACTGTGTCGGATTATCGAGCTTGTATGAATGAATTGTAAATTATAGACGCTCAACTTATCGAGCTTGTATTGTTATTGAAAAAAATGTTTACTTGTTCATGTCATCTTCATTATGGCGTACAGGAACTTGATCGAATTCATACGAGTCTGTTAGAATTTCCAAAATTTCTTCCATCGAGTTAGTGGGCGAAAGTCTTTCGACAAACAGTTTTACTGTTTGATGTGCCAAATAATATATCGAGCCCACTTCGGCTGCCATTGTTGCTCGTAAATAAAAATTAGTCTGTAAAAATATCGAAAAGTTTCATTAGCAAGCAGTGGTGTAGCTTTACTTCGCGGGGCCCAGGTGTAAAATTTTTTTTGCCCCCCTCCCCCCACTTTACCCAACTATGAAAAATTTCCAATTATTCATGACATCATCATCCCATCAACATTTGATTGTAAAGTAAATGCAATCTGCGCTTAGATCATATATAGTTGGACTGAAAAAAAATCGAGTGTAAGGATTAATCAATCAGTAGTTGACCCAAAAATTGGGGGCCCCTCGAGGTTAGGGGGGCCCGGTGATTGCCACCTGGAACACCTGTGGTAGATACGCCACTGTTAGCAAGTTGTTTTTGCAGCTACACTATCTGGCGACTAAAATCGAAACTAATAAAATAGGGTTAGCTGTCAAAAGACATTACACCTTTCATATATAGGTCTGTCTGCTCTTTTATTCTAATGCTAGTAACCTAAGCTGTCGAGTGTCTGTAATCTATAATCTACTATAAAAAAAATCTAATAAGTTTTACCGCTAGAGGCGCCACACAGAAAGTCACCTTATACATACTTCGCAAAGTGGGTGATTGCATTGAAACAAATGAATTTTGTTCCAACAAGTCAATCAGTCGTATGCTCAGAGCATTTTATAAACGCAGATTTTAGCACTGAAGATTTTTCAACAGGCAAGATTTAAATATAAATTTAAATAATTTTATATGGCACATTACAATGAGTCCCTTCTTCTGTTAAAAGCTATAATGAACACCCGGTTGGCTACTTTCTCAGTGCTGCCACCTACTTTAGTTTGTCATGTCGCCATCCTAATTATATTTTGACAGGTGACGGTGAGTCTTGTTCAACGTTTGTCTTATTTATAATGTTCACTTATTTCAACTGAAAATTTTTAATGACTTCCACAAATGAGACAGCTGATCCAGCTACATTAGTTTCTAAGCTATAAAAGCATCCTGTTTAATTACCAATACTTAAATATAAACGATAAACAAGCTACTTTTGCCTACCAAAAAAAAATGACCATGTCGTAATATAATTATTAAAAGCTGTGAGATTACACATAGTGACCTTTTCCTTTAATCTGTAGGTATTTGGAAACTAGTTATAAATGCACAACATAATTTTTATTAAGACATGATGTATTTTATTACGTATTGAAATATTTTAACTTAAAACACGTTTCAATGTTTCATTATTAACTGCAAGTAATGTGTTTATTTGCTAATTGTTAGTACATGCTTGCACTTAGTATGCTCTGAGATAACACATTCGACTGTGTGTAATCCGACAGTTTCGTTTATACTATAAATTCTCACCTCATCAACTTCAACGCATCGACTTTGCACTAAAGTAGCAACTGTTTCTTCTACCAAGTTGCGTAAAAACAAAGCAAGTTCTACGTCGTCCGACGACTGCAGACCATAATATCCGGGATTGTGTACCAGCCTTCTGCAGAAATACGTCCACGAGAGAAAGTCTTCCGCACTCGACTTGCAGATCACAGACTTTGACACAATTTCAGCATACAAATGGTTAGGCAATGCCGGTAATAACTGCGATTCAACAGGGAAGGGTTCGTACAGGAATTTCTTATAAAAGTTTTTCTTTATATCATGGACAAACACACAAGCGATTCCCAAGTCGTCGAATTGGGGCCGCCCGGCTCTTCCCATCATTTGCAACACGTCTGTAATTGGCATATCGACATACGTATTTTTTTTACCATCGTAATATTCCGTTCCTTTAATGATGACTAAACGGGCCGGAAAATTTACGCCCCATGCTAAAGTCGCTGTCGCCACAAGAACTTGAATTTTCTGATGCAGATATAATTCCTCGACGATTTGTCGATCAGTTTCTTGCAATCCAGCATGGTGAATCCCAACTCCAAACAATAACGTGTGTTTTAAAGGGTTATCGTGAACTCTAGATACAACCTGTTCCATTTCATGTTCGTCCATGTGGAGCCACTGTTTTGGGTTATCGTCGCATCCCAGATAGCTAATCAAATCGATCGCCGTTAATCTCGTCTGTCTACGAGACGAAACGAATATCAACGACGGATTATTAGGAGAATGTTCTCGAATAGCTTGGAACGCGGGTCGATTCATTGAAGCCATACGCGGACAATAATTTCTGCCGGGAAAACCAGAAATGTGAACTTCGATTGGAACAGGTCGTACTGCCGGCCGGAAGTTATACAATCCTCGGCTACCGATCTGAAGCCATATCGCTAAATCGTCCGCATTGGCCAATGCCGTCGAAAGACCGATGATTCTGACCGGATCACCAGTACGCGACGAAATGAAATTTGTACGGGATACTATCACTTCCAATACTGGACCACGCTCTTCACCGAGCAAATGAATCTCGTCAATTATAACCAAACCTATCGATTTAACATATTCGCGATGTTCCCAACTGCGACTGACCACGTCCCATTTTTCAGGTGTTGTTACAATTATCGATGAGCTCTTGAGCGTACCCTGTGATGGCGTTACGTCACCAGTCATCTCGACCACTCGTTTTCTTAGCTTTTGTTCGAATTTCTGTTTCCAATCGGCTACTCTTTCACGTACAAGAGCTTTCAACGGTGCAACATAAACGATCTAGAAGAAAACAAAATTACACGATCATTTCAATTGTTTTTAAACAGATTAAACGACAATTATTACATAAAACTTAAATCATAATTACTTTTTTCTCTGGATAGTGTGTAAATAATCGGAACATTGCGAGTTCTGCGACAATTGTTTTTCCTGAGCCGGTCGGAGCTCCTAGCAGAACATTGACATCGTGATGAAACATCGTATGGAAAATTTGAGTTTGAATCGGGTTGAAAAAGGTAAAACTGTAAAGCGCTTCATAATCGGAATTCTTCAAAGCTGTCACAGGTAAAGGACTCAATGGCAAAAGATCTACAAAAAATTATTAGAAGACTGGTAAATAATATTATTTTAGTAAAAACAAAAATAAAGATAGTTACTTCTTACCACAACAGTTTTATTGATGGATGTACATTTCGAAAGCTATGCTTTCATCTTCAGCAAACACTATACATGTATAGTGTTTGCTGCTTTCGAAATGTACATCCATCAATAAAACTGTTGTGGTAAGAAGCAACTATCTTTATTTTTGTTTTTATTCCAACCACAGTGCTCATATATTTTTATTATTTTAGTAAGTAATAAAAAAGCCTCATCCCGATCAAAAATTCTTTTATTGTAATTATAGGCGACGTTTCGACACAATTATATGTCTTCTTAGTGGTTGACTTTGGCGACAAAAAAACGCTCTTGTATGAAGACTTTAAAAACGATATTTTACTGTCTTTAAATCATTTTCTAATTTCCATTTCGAACAGAAAAATGGCCTATTTCATTTTTATTTGGAGTCCTTGTATAATACACATTAGAACTTACCGGTATGAGCATGCTGAGTAGCAGGCAGTACCAGATTTGCGAAACTTAGAGTTTCGTACAACTCGCAGCCTACCCATCGTTCGCTGATAAATCGTATATAGTATTGATTCGGTAATGGTTCAGTCAAAGGAATCGTAATGAACAATTCAACCCACGATTTGGCCATACCCTGGAAAACAAAAAAAAAAACTGTTTGGGTTATGTGAAAATGAAAACGTCTTTGTTGGTCGTTATGCGTCTCAGTGTAAGAACTTATGAATTCACTCTAGTCTGAGAATGTTTATTTGTCAAAACCACCTTCTGCAGTCAAGGCTGTCAGATTACACAGAGTCGAATGGACTGTTTTGAGTGCAAAGTGTACACTGTACAGTATAATTGGGTTTTTGAATGAATTTTTATTTACTTAAATGGAAAGACCACATACAAGTTTTATAGCAAAACTGTTTTATTCCGAACGCGTGTGACGTCATTATGCTATCTATGGTCTTTGTATCCATGGTTACCAAGTTAAAAATTTATTATTTTTGATAGTTTCATTTAAATCCGCTCGTATTTCCGCGTAATGCGTGCACAGACAAAAGTTGTAATTAATAATAATGTCCACAGCGATTATAATTTTGAACAAGTCGTGAGGTGGGTCGTTTATTAGGACTAAAGTGCGACCCTTGAGGTCCACACGACGAACTTCCCAGTTTGATAAATATTTAATAATAATAATTAAATTAGATATTACACAGAAAAGTAATCATTTTAATCATTAAAACATAATTATTATTTATTTTTAACAATAATTAAAAAAAAAAAACGGCTGAACCGATTTTTATAAAATTTATGTCGGATCAAAATGACGTTAACACGCGTCGACTGACACCCTTACGAAGTCGATATAATTTTTTATTCGCGAGATATTGTATAAAATCTACTTTTTTGGAGGTTATTTGGTTAAGAAAAAAGAACGGCTGAACCGATTTTGAAAAAATTTCTTTCAGATCATATTTACGTTAATACGCGTCGATTGGCACCCCAACGTAGTCGATATCATTTTTCATTCTCGAGATTTCGTCTTAGAAAGAAATGGACACATACATACGTACGTACGTACGTACACACACACACACACAGACATCTTTCTAAAAGTAGTGTAAAAATAGAGTAGTGACCTTGAAACATAAAAATTTTTTTTCCTTTTTGATTTCGATTTTCGGACCCATTACAATAACTTCCAATGGGAAGTTAAAAAATATTTCACGTACAGACACGGTCCCGTTACAGTTTTATTGTATGTATAGATAATTAAGTGTAAACGGACAAGGTATAAACACCTCACAGCTTGTAATAAGCTTTCTTACCATTCTTTTGCTCAGGATGAAATGTTCCGAGTGATATATATTATTATAATCAGGATCTTCAATCCACACCCAGAACGATTCTTGTGAACCGTTAACATGTGGATTCCATATAAAATTTGCGCGAACTCGCACACTTATTCTCAACACAGTTCTTGTAATCGGCTGCAAAGTCGCTTCAATATCTAAATTCGGAAATTCGTCAGCACATTTCTTGACAATCTTATTCAGTCTGTAGTCTCGAACGAGACTGCCAATTTCCTTGACGTCCATATCGCGAATCCTATCCAGTGTAAGTCTTTGTCGTTCAATTTTTAGTATAACATCTTGCGATATGCAATTAAATTGACGCAAAGGTGTTTGGAAATCCCATTGTCGCCCGTCGAACATTTTACTTAGCTTCAATAATCTACCGGCCATGACCGCATTGTTTTTTCGTAAATAGATTTCAAACAGAGCGCGCGAAATACGGCTTACATTCTGCAAAAAACGATTACTTTTAAGTTAAAGCTGGGTTAAGAGCAAATTTAAGTTATAAATTTCTAGGTTAAAAACGCAATGTGAACGGTGACAACATACCTGATTAACATACATCATGTCAGAACTGAGTGAGAATGAATCAACAGAACCTCTCGACAGATACGTTTGCAACAGTATATTTACTTTTCCGGGAACAGTATCCGCACCGCCCGGGACAGCGAGTTGGCAATACTCATCTAATAATATGTTTAGTTCATCTAATTCTTCTTCGCGTACCTGGATATATAATTATAAAATTATTGTTAGAAAAAAAACTCGACGGAAAAAAGTATTGGAAATGAGACGGACTGGTGTTTTTTAAGAAAGCTATTATCTGCGTAAATTAAAAAAAAAAAAGATACAAAATGAGTCCGTTAATAACTCAATATTAGTTGTGTTTATTCAAAGTTGCACTGAAATCTAAGCTATTACGGCTTAGTTTCCATCAATGTAAAATTTGAAAATGCTAAGTTTGCCGTCTTAACTATAGATTACAAAATCTGGATTAGACAGGGCTATGTTAAATCTGCTTGAGCGTTTTCATATCAAAATTTTCTTAACCCATCGATGTTGGTCTGGGTTGCGCGAGCCAAATGGTGTAGAAAGAGATCGCGATAAAATTTGAGCATATTCCGTCTTCATTCAACAAGAATGGTAAAGAGCCAATAAAAAACATCAGAGACATGCATATGCATCAACTTTATCGCCCTGTCTTTCCTGCGCCTTTGAATGCGTAGTGGCAGTCGACGATTTAACCCAAATTTTTGCGTCGGTGGAAACTAGGCTAATATAGTGATTCTTTATAATGCACCTTCAACTGTTCAAATTCCTGAGCATGCGCAATCATATCTAGCAACTCTCCTTCAGTCATGAGATCTTGCATTAGTTCATTGAACACTTCAATTGTTGCGTATTTAATATAGAAATGTGATGAAATTCGACCGTAATCCGTTGCGGTAAAATCACCAGTTTTATCGTTAAAACGAATCAATTTTGCGTTGTCCAATTGTTTAGCTGCATTGATTATTATTGCCTGGCGCCTTTTGACCAAAAACGGGTCCGACTAGAACCAAAAAGTATAAATGAAAAAACTGGATCGGTTGTAAATAATTTTCTATTGTCGTTACTTACGATGACTTCGTTAAAATTTATCCCGTAAGTAAGCGGACTCAAACGCATTCGAATATAAAAATATGTGTAGCTCAACCACATTACGGCCTCTTCGACATTGTGTACTGTTCCAAGAACGATCTGAAAATAAATTTATTGTATTAATAAGATTGTTTTAGGAATACTTTAGGAAACTTTCCAAGTTATTTACTTCGGCATTTAGATTGTCTTCTAAATATGTCACAAAGTTGCTTTCGATTGGACACTGGCTTAACATCAGGCTGATGTATTTGTGCAAAACAGGTTGCTTCGTAATTATTATACCGTGTCCTGAAGTGTCAAATTGGGGCCTGCCGGCTCGACCGAATATCTGTTGGACATCTAATATATCCAGGTCAGTATACGAACCTTTTACGTACACATCGGTGCCCTAAAACAAATGAAACTATTTAGAAATGTACTCCGTTTTAAACTGTTTTTAATATTTTAAGTTATTTTTATAGGGATCCAATCATCAATTTTCAAATAACATGACAACATAAAAGTATAAAATATAGACATAGAGACGAAGGATCAATAATAATTCTAGAAAGAGATAATGATAGTCGTCTACAATAGCTATCTCTTTCTCTTATTTTTGTACCAATACGAAGTATTAGTAGGATAGGTAACGCACTGTCCACCCTCCATGTCTATGGATCCAATAATATGAATTTCTTGGCCGATATCGTTCAATAGATGACTGACAACGATCGACCTATTGGCGTTGTCATTGTGTTCAGATTTTTAAATTGTGACTAACATTGTTTAAGCAATATTGGCCAATACCGATAATTGGTATAGTAGCCGATGTCATCAATCGATACCAATAAACATATTGGTATCGATCGATTCTAATTTTTTACTTACCCTTATAATAACGGTGTGAGCTGGTAAATTTACTCCCCACGCTAAAGTCGCAGTGCAAACTAGAACTCTAATATATCCATCCATGAAATATTTTTCAACAGAACTCCTGCAAAAACAAATGAATACTACTATTATTACACATTAATGAAAAGTCTGTCTGTAATTTTGTTTTCCTGTGGGGGTTTCGGGTATTTTGTAATATGCCTTAGAATTTAGATGTGACATCGCGTTGCCAGAAGTCTTGTTTATCAGTTTGCCATTCAGTTGGATCCATTTTTATGGAACTTGATAGACTATTAAATTAGCACCCGAAATTTACAGTGTACTTTTTACCTGGCTACGTATGGATTAAGTTACGGTTCTCGTCAAAACCAACATTAACGCAAGCAAATCTGCAGATGAAACCAACGTTCCTGCGAGTGAAGCCACGGACGAAAGTTATTAAAATATAAAATTACACGAAACGCGAATCAGTGTACTTTTTACCTGGCTACGTATGGATTAAGTTATGGTTTTCGTCAAAACCAACATTAATGCAAGCGAATCTGCAGATGAAACCAACATTCCCGCGAGTGAAGCCACGGACGAAAGTTAATGTAATATAAAATTACACGAAACGCGAATAGCTAATAACTAACCTGGTCATTCTAAGCATGCCGGCATGATGTACCGCAATTCCGATTCGAAACAGTTCTTTCACCTCTCGGAAATTACTGTTTTCCATTTTCCGTCGGGCATCCAATAAACCAGCGCACGGAGTCGGCTCAAACAATTTCGACGTACCGTTGTTCGTAGCTCGATTACGCAGCATCATAGCCGTTTGAACCGTCGCTTTTCTCGAATGCACAAACACCATCACCTGTTTGTCTTGTCTCAAAGCTTCAATGACTTTATTATAGCACGCTTCGTCCATTTCGTGAATTTCTTGTTGTTGATTGTGTGTCGAAACTCCTATAAATGTATGTTCCAACGGGACGGGTCTGAATCTTTGATCAAAGAAGAAGAGCCCTTTCATCGGGTTCACTTTAAGAAAATGGGCGACGTCGATAAAGTTGGGTAAAGTGGCCGATAAACCGACGAGTCGTATCATGCATTGACTCGATTCGACTGTCCGTAAGGTTCTAGCGACGAGCGCCTCAATGACAGGACCTCGATCACCATGCAGTAAATGTACTTCGTCTATTATAACTAGTCCAATTTGACTTAGCAGACCACTTTCATCTGAAATAAAAAATAATAACGCTTATGGGAAAAATAGGGTTAGAGCAAAACATTCAAAATCTGTATGGGGTGTCCTATTTCCTTTGTTTTTTGACATTTACATCCATAAATCAATAAAAATATTGTAAGTACCTCAACAGCTACTGATAAATATGTATAAAAATCTGTTTTCTGAAAGCTAAAAGAACGGGTCTTCTAATTAAAGTCGATGTGTGCATTAGGTTAAAAAAAAACTACTGCAAATATAAAAAATTTGACTCCGGCACTAAATTCTAAAAATGTGTCAAAATTATATTTGCATTTTTATTATAACAATAAAGTTACGGCGAATTATTAAAATTGGGTAAATTTCCATTTTCAGATATAGCTCAAAAATTGAATAAAAATTCTGAAACTGCCAGTGAATTTATTTAAAAAAACAAAAACAAAAAAATTTATGAAACTTTTTAAGTATCACCACTGGAAAAAAAAACTAGTATCGCTATCCAGTATCAGGAACCAACAATATTTATACCCATCATGGTTGATATTCAATATCATGAATTTAAACATACCGTCGGGTTTTCGTGTGACGACGTCCCACTTCTCAGGTGTTGTGACAAGCATTGTCGTTTCTCGAATTTCCGATCGAGTTAGTTGCATATCGCCAGTCAATTCTCGCACGGTTACATTCATGCATTTTAATTTCTTCGAAAATGTTCTGGTCATTTCAGCGGCTAGCGCTTTCATCGGAGAAATATAAACTATCTGTAAATCAGAAGACGCGACAATAAAATTTCAAACTGCAATTATGGAATCGCACTGTAGTTCATTTTTTGTTATCATAGACAGAGGCAGTACTACTGGTCACACACTTTTGAAAGCAATGGGAATGGTTGACCAGAATTCATTCAATCCATCATTTACATATTGTGACCAGGAGTGCTGTCTTTCTCAATAATAAACAGTGTTCAAAGTTAAGTTTGCACTGTTGATAACTTTGTTATTATTGAAGCTACGACTTCGGTTAAATTAGGATTTTTCAAAATTTTTTTACGTAGAAGACGATGGTGAAAACAGAAAAATTAGAGCATTAGGTGTTTGAGTCATTGGAAAAATTAACCTCTTGATGCGTAAACATATTTAAAGGCACCCTCCTCCGAAAAAATAATGCATTTCGGGCTGGGGTTAACTCGTAAGATCTTACATTGAGACACGAAACGCTGACGTCATATTCAACGTATTGCTACTACTATGGTGCCATCTCTAAGATAAGACTCAAACTAAACTGCAATCAAAATCAAACCAAGGTCAGCACCAGCCACATAGGCACAACTGAGGGACAGTATCAGAGTGGAAAAGAGAGATAGAAAACGAATAGGTTCTCTTTTCCTTGTCTTCTGACGCATTTGTGAATTTAAAAATTTATAGTAGGTATTACTAATTTACATCTGTAACCATGGTTATGTATTTGTGATAGAAAAAGATAGAAGAACACGTCTATTCTCCATCTCTATCTTTTGCAGCGACACTTTTTTGGGTGACTTCCTTCCTCTATCTATGATATCTCTACGGTTAATATCCTGCATAAATTTTACCTTGAAATTTTTTGTCAAAACTAAACCGTCGACGAAATTTTCTTTTAATATATGACAAACTGTCAAAAGTGCGACGTTAGTTTTCCCGGCGCCCGTTGGTGCGCAGATCAATAAATTCTCGTTGGTGTTATAAGCCGTTTCATAAATTATTGACTGTATTCGATTTAAACGATCGACACCTTCAAATACTTGTTTCGCTATATCGTCTAACGTGTCGATAGGTATCAACTGTCCGATATTAACGGGTGTTGGCTCGTTAGGTGGAATGTTAATTTCTTCAATATTTCCATACTTTTTCTTTTTAGTTCCTTCCGGCAACATTGAAGTTTGCATTCCGGCAAACCCTAAAACATCACATTTTAATATAACAGCTTCACTGAATTACTTCCATTAGAATGTATTGTATTATTTTTAATGTAAGAAATATTTATTTAACACTGGTTTCGTCTAATCACAGACATCATCAAGTGCAAAATATTTCGATTACACATTTTTTTTTTGTAATCGAAATATTATATGTATGAACTACGATTAGACGAAACTAGTCGCGTTAAATAAATTTTTCATAGTGTTTTGAATCTATAATTTTTATTTAATTAAAATAACAGATTCGGCTGACTCTTCAAAGCTCAAGGCTATAAAAAAAACTGCATACGTTTTTTGTAGACATGCGGAAGATCTGGATCTGAAGATGGCCGCAATTTCATGAGTACCTGATCAGACGTACTTGCAGATGCTCCTCCGGGGAATATTCGTTCAACTTGAGCCAAGCCGAGCTCAACTTTTCTGTAAATAAAAAATTTTGGAATTTATTTTCACGTTAATTAGCTGAGAAATTATTTTTTAAATAATTTTTCTGATAGCTCGTTTATAAAATTTCGACATACTTCCTGACGCAAGGATCATCTTCATCATCTGAATCAATCTGTCCTTTGTTTCGAGCTCGTTTTTCTTCCTTCCGAAGTTCTTTCTCTAGTTGTTTTTCTCTTTCTGATACAACGATAATTTGACTCGCAATCGTTGGTCCAGAGTTATTTAATTTTGAAAATTTCATAAACGGCTCTAATAAATAAAGGATACGGAACTTTAATAATCACCATTATCTTATTTGAAATTAAAATACATTATTGATTATTCAATTTATATCAAAAATTTACATTTTTATAAATTTTAGGAATATACACATTTGAACATCGCTACTTAAAAATTGGATCTTTTGGGCCTTCTATTAAAATACATTATGAATCGGCGGGCTCCCAGGCCATTTTTAGAATGTTTTTTCTTATTTTTACCCCATCGATCAGTGGCGGATTCAGGGAGGGGGTTAGAGGCCCAACCCCCCCCCCCGAAATTTTTGGCAACGCATAGAACGTATAGAAAAGGACATCCGATTCATATCTTAGCGGCGTTGGGAGTTGTACATTTTCGGTATTTTTTTTTTATATTTTCGCGTGTAAAAAACTAATTTTGTGAGGTAAGTATCAATATAATGTACTTGTACTGTACATAAATATTTTGAACCCCTCCCCCCGAAACATGTTTCTGAATCCGCCCACACTTAAATGTTTGGAATGATTTAGTCACATAAAGCTTCGTAAAGTACTCACTTGTCTTTTTTGGTTTCTCCGTATTGCAAATTTCTTTACGATGTGTAAGAAAAAGCGCTGTTGTTTCATCGCAGCCTCCCAAAACTTGGCTAAGCGTCAAAAACAATTCAGAATCGGGTATGTCGGACTTTAGCAAATTCGTTACAATATTGACGACTTCATCGAACGTTCCGAATTCCGAAGGTGATGGGAGATTTAAAATACGATCTGCTATCCAGTTGCCATCATACTAAAATAATAATAACAATAAGTATATTTAAAAAGTGGTGAAACCTTTGGTGTAATGATACAAAATGTTATAATTACCACAAAACACCAAACCATAATAAAAACTCTCGACGTACGTTTCGTCAACCAAGCTGGCATCATCAGGAGATGATTAAAGTTTTAATCATTTCCTGATGATGCCAACTTGGTTGGCGAAACGTACGTCGAGAGTTTTTATTATGGTTTGGTGTTTTGTGGTAATTATAACATTTTGTATAAGTACATTTATTGCATAGCCCAAAAAAACAGGTTACAGTAAGTCAAGTGAAAAATTGCATAAAACACTATAAAAACATTATTTACTTATAGAAACATCTACATTATAATTTTTTTTTTCTATAAAACACTAAAACCATCTAAATACAGTAATGTTCGGATAATCCGAACCCCCTATAACCCAAATAACTCTATAATCCGAACACCCCAATAGTGTAAAGTGGTATCCATAATTCGAACTCCTGTGTTCAGTAATCCGATTCCGAACTACTATACTTATTACCCGACTGCGCCAGAAGGACGTTATTGTTTTTCGAGTGTATGTATGTATATTTCTTTATCACGCTCTGTAGCCTAAACGGCTTGACGGATTTTGAAACATGAGGTGTCATTAGATTCGTCTGAATCCCCAGAGTGACATAGGGTATATGACGTCACGGAAAATTCAATATGGCGGACGCTAGACGCCATTTTGTCAGAATGCAAAAGTAATTTTCCCTCTAAATACATTGATATAGGTATCAAAATCAAAACAAAAGAAAGGTTTTGTTGACACTTCAAATAGGGTAAATGACATCACGAAAAATTCAATATGGCGGGCGCTAGACGCCATTTTGTCAGTACGCAAAAAATCGGTAAAAAATTGTGTGTGGGGTATCAAATTAAAAGGCTTGATGAGTAGATTCAACTAAAAGGAAGGAAATAAAAAATTTATTAAAAAAACAAAAAACCCGACTGCGTAAAAATCGAACGTAAAAGATGGAAACAAGATCAAATGATAACATGCAGTCGGAGGCATAGTAGTAACATCAGGTATTTATGTTCAATTTGTTACTACTATGCCTCCGACTGCATGTTATCATTTGATCTTGCTTCCATCTTTTGTGTTCGATTTTTACGCAGTCGGGTTTTTTGTTTTTTTAATAAATTTTTTATTTATCTTTGCATATGTGTACGTGTCTAACGAGAGTATGCCAAACGTCTTCAGTAAGTCTGCAAGTGTCAACTTGCGTGAACGCGTCAACAAAGTCGTGTGATATTTCTAGCGATGGCTTGCAAACGAAAGCATGTTACATTGACACTCCAATAAAAGGCTGAGATATTGCGTGAAAATGCACTATGTATTCTATAATCCGAACGGGTTCTGCAACTTTCTGTTCGGATTATCCAAACATTACTGTATTATAAAAACATTACATTTAAAAAATGTTG
The DNA here is from genome assembly GCA_039654895.1 of Mongoloraphidia duomilia. Taxonomy (NCBI): domain Eukaryota; kingdom Metazoa; phylum Arthropoda; class Insecta; order Raphidioptera; family Raphidiidae; genus Mongoloraphidia; species Mongoloraphidia duomilia. The sequence goes on along the minus strand of CM077525.1, from coordinate 19,956,573 downwards.
TCAATAAGAAAGTGATCATAAAAGCAAATATCTTAAAGAGAATATTTACATAAAAAATACCTTTACAAATCCATTTGTTGAATCATTCGTCGTTTTCGAACTCGATTGCAGATTATTTGAAAAGATTGATACTGGAGGCAATTCAAAATTGTCAACTGTGTTTGAAGTAGTACATTCAATTCCCAGTATGTTCGAACGATTACGAACAATATGATCAACAAAATCAAGATGGCCGTAGCCTAAACAACATGTTAATAAACCCATGACGAGAAATCCATTCGTATCATCTTTAACGGCATTAATGAAATATTTAATCATGTCATCGGTAAATTTGATCGAAGGAATTTTGAGTTCAATTTTTTCTCTCAATAATGCAAAATTATCCTACAACAAATTAGTTTTTTGTTTGTAAGTATCAAGAAGTCAAGAGACCAGGAGAGGAAACTTGCTATTCCGAGCTATGCAACGTGATGGTTCGCGATACGTCGCACGCCAGGCAGCACTGTCATTTGTCGATAACGTAGCTTCGGATGTTTTCACCGTATTTCGTGTGAACCGAAGTGAAGATAAACACCGGAATTGGTTAGATTTTATTTTCTATTTCAGAGACAGAGAAAACTAGGCGACAAATGCATGCGCAGTGTAATAACGCATGCTATCGAGGGACGCCATGATGTGCGACCATAGACTTGTGTGCGACGTATTTCGTCCCACCCCCTCCACTTGACTTTCTTCTTCTGGTCTCTAGACTTCTTGGTAAGTATTTAAAAAGCTAGTCCAGATAAATTTCAATTATCCAGGTAGATAAAGTTTTAGTACAGTACTCTTCCTTTAATTCGTTCCCACAAAAACCAAGCTAGTGTTGGATTACAGTGTATAAAGGAGTCATGTATATTTTGTAACAATATTGAGAAATTAATACAAGCTGCGGATTACAGAACATGATATACATTGAACATACGGATTTAGCATATTATGCCTTCACCCAATGAACTCCACCCATAACTGGAATGCCATTAATTAAGATCAATTACAATTTGCCACGGAGATCGCGGCAGGGCCGAATTAACCATGTCGGGAGCCCTTGACAATGCAATTCTCGGGGCCCCTTTTCAGCCGTTAAACAAAAGACAGCATGCGTCGAAATACAGTGTGATTCATACTGTATTTCGACGCATGCTGTCAGTTGATGAAATGCTTCATACTTACAGAACAGAACCATCTAGTATCGAGTAGTAGAACTAATAATATGGATGCGTTACGTAGCGTATTGTATGATTCATACAATACGCTACGTAACGCATCCATATTATTAGTTCTACTACTCGATACTAGATGGTTCTGTTCTGTAAGTATGAATTATTTCATCAACTGACAGCATGCGTCGAAAAAAGCAATAATACCTATTGTCATTGAGGATACAAATTTTCCAGTTAAATTTTCACTCTATGAGACATTTTCAATTTCTTTTGTGCGCGCGGGCCCCTAGTTGATGCGGAGCCCCTAGGCAGTTGCCTACTCTGCCTAATGGTTAATCCGGCTCTGGCTCGCGGACCTGCGCCTTACAAAGGAAAACACAAATCCAAACAGCCGAACACGAGGTGAAGTTAGGTTAGGTTTTCTTTGTTGTTCCTACTAAAATTTTGACAGTTAACGTAACGAAAACGAAAACTGCCGATTGTAGCTGGCGATGACGAACGAAATATTTATATCTCAACAGCGCGCAGGTCCGACAGCCCCGGATCAAGCAAATATCGACCGTATGAGTTGTTCAAATGCGAACAAATTTTTTTGCACATGTCAGCTTGTCTGACATTCCAGTTATGGGTGGAGTTCAGGCTTCACCTAGTTAAAAAAACGGTGGGTTACAATGTTCATCTGATAATCTAGCGGCGGATTAAAGAGAGAGTATTCTATTTGATAAAAACACTAATTTTAATCTGTCCAGATAACTAAAATTATTAGTGAAATAATTTTAAAACTTACATTAAAAGATTCAAATTGACAAAGATTTTCCGAATCGTCCTCCGAAATAAATATATCGTCTTCTTGACTAAAATGGGGACATGCATATAAAATAAACGTTTCAGACTCTGAATTAAGTTCATCGATGGCTGATAACATTTCTGCAGATAACGATGTTAGAATTTCTGAGCGATGCTCAAATATTACTGGTAATAATTTCCAAATAGTTGGGAAATTATCGAAAAACATTCCAACATTTCCGTTATCTTTGCATAAAAGCATATCATATAATTCGGACATCAGGGGTATATGGTTTTCTGTTTTGATTTTGTTCGCTGAAAAAAGACAGCCAAGCCAGACTGTACCATACTGAAAACATAATTTTTTTATCAATACTATATCATTAAAAAAAGGTCTAGTGCAAGTCGAATTTGCATGATTAGTGTTCCGTACCATTAGATTTTTCTAATTTTTTTTCGAATTTGCATGATTAGTGATCCGTACCAATAGATTTTTCTAATTTTTGATGTGAAACATCTTATGTCGGGCTGTGAACAGCCGCGTGAGGGGAAATATGCAACGAAATGTTTGGTCCGCTCCTTCGCTGCTGTTCTCCCCACCACTGCGGCACTCTCTCTCTTTCGACTTCCGCGCGCTCGGGCAACCGCGTGTGTTACAGTGCAGTATATAGGATTACGTCAGCATAACAGTTAGTTGCTGCTTTTGAAAAAATATATACTACTACATAGAGAATACCACCGAGTTCAATAACGTTTTCTTTGATGTTTCATATCTGTCGGGGGTCCCGAGACCCACACCCTTTTTTTTATATACCAACAACTATCTTATGCAATGCAATGCTAACAATTTTCCTTCAATATGGACCTCATTAGCATTATTCCTGATTTTTTTCAGTTTTTTCTGAGCGATATTTTATGAGATCGCGAAGGAGGACAATGATTTTTAAGATATTTTTGGAAAAAATGTTTACAATAATTATTTAAATTATAAATTTTTGGACTCTCACTCATATAAGTTTTCATTTTCCAAACACAATAACTCTGAGCCCCGTCCGGCCCGTAAAACTGTCACCCAAATATGAAATTCAACTTTTCATGTTTCACGTCTGTGATAGGGCCACTATTTCCTACAACTCAAATTTTAACTTTCTATGTCAATCAGTTTTTGAGAAAAAAGGCTGTGACAGACGAACAGACACCCAGATGGACAGACACCGAGGTGATCACATATGTGTTCTTGTACGGAGTACGGAACACTAAAAAGAAAAAAATAAAATTACTTACGTTGTAATGTTTTGTATGACATTTCAGTAGTATTTGTTTAATGTCTCCAAACAATTGCTCACTAGAGGTTTCGGTTCGTTTAAACCTAATTATCTTCGAATCGATAATATTTTTAATCCTTTTCTTTATGTAGGGTTTATCGACAGGTTTTAAAATATCATTAAATACTGAAAAATTGCTATATTCAACTATAAGCGAAGCGTCTTTTGATAGCTTTATAAATTTATCATGCGAGGCAAATTGCTTAAAACTATTAATAAATTCACCAAATTTTATAATTGTAGCATTAAGTAATCTTTTAATCGTAGGAGATTCTTCGACATTAAATGCGATCTGCAAGAAATTATCACCGTCAAGAAAACAGCAAAAAAATTCATACCGTAACCAGGGGTTCTCAACCTTTGTTTCGTGTAACACCTAACCTAACGGGCGTTACGGGCCAGGCTACAATAAGTTTAAAAAATTTATTTATGTAATGTCATATCTATTTTGCAAGTTAGATTTTGCAATGTATTTGTAGGTCCATCTACTCATGTAGCACTTGAAAGTACTGTATGCATGGTGTATCACAGGATTGAGAACATAGAAAATAAATGAGTGCAACAGGGAAGACATAAACAAAATGGGTAGCGTGACAAAGATAGAATATCCATGGCTAACTCAACTAAATTAATTATCATGGTTTTAAGCATGAAAAAGGGCACAGCAATCACTGATCCTAACTAATTTGCACAATGGAGTTTTCCCTATGTTCGGTTTTCTGTGGTACACCCTGTATACCACCAGTGGTACGTGTACAAAGGGTTGAGAGCCTCTGTCGTAAATCGTAGGCGGCAACTTCTGAAAGTCGTCGTGGGTGCTATCATAATATTAATCTATAGATAACCAATTACTCTTTTTAATAAACAGCACATACTCCTCGGGTTCAATAATTTTTTTCTTAGATTTCAGTATACAGATTGTATCAAATTAAAGCTGTGCATAGGCCGTTCTGTGTGTAAGACAGAGATCGATATATAAAGTATTAAGTAAGAATGAGATAAATAGTCGCTAAAGGAAGTTACTGTGAATACTGTAAATAAATAATATTTATACAACCTAATAACGTCATCTTTGTTTTTTCGCTCCTTCTATGCTGTAAAAATGTAAATCTTTTACCAGTTTACCAACTAAAGCAACTAATTAACCATAATATTAATTCGTAATATTATTTATATCTGGTACAAAAGCTTTAACAATTATTTTATTAATTAATTTATTAAGTGTTCGAAAAGACCTCCACGTTCTGCCAAATAATATCCTAATCGATTACAAAAATTTCCTCTCACATTGGCTAACATTTGATGGTCAACGGACTGACAAGCGTTAGAAATTTTCAAAGGCAGCTACAAATAATTTTATTATGTTGGCGGTTGAATTACCACCATAAAACCATTTAATTATTTGGATTTTTTCCCAAACAGTATAAATTGCTATTTTATTATTAATTTCAGTAGTGGCTATTTTTACTGCAGAAAACAACGATGACGTTATCAGGTTGTTCGGTATTATTTATTTACAGTCACCACAGTAACTTCCTATTAGCGATCATTTATCTTATTCTTACTTATTGCTTTATAAATCAATCTCTGTCTTACACACAGAATGCCCTATGCACAGGTTTAATTTGATACAATCTGTAAAAGTACAACTCAGAGAATAGGGTCGTTCAATATTTTTTTTAGGGTTGGAATTTATATTGCATAAAGGATATTAAGACATTTTTTTGAGAATTTTTAGGAAGCTTTTTTTACTATAAAAAATTTCCCAAAAGTGTAATTTTAAACATAAATATTATAATTATACCGCTACGGAAAGGACAATACATACACCCAGCCCTGTGATTGGCTGGCTGTAGTTAAGCCTACTGTCACGCCCACTGCTATGTGCAAAAGTGAAGTGTCTCCTACGTCATCATATAGCGGCTAAACTCGGCGGTTTGAAATAATCATATTTTTTTAAATCTTGTTTGCAATTAAGACAAGATATAAGAACGAAAAAGTTGGTTTACATTATTTGTTTATACGTAAAGAATAATGTGCACTGATTTTGATATATGGGACGACCCCATTCTCTCTTGCAAGTCACTAGCAAAAGTCAGGCCAAAATCGTGTTCCAAGTACATATACACTTAGGGACTAGGGTACAGACAGACATGGCGGTTTTTACAGAAGCGTTTACCGAGTCGGTTCCCAAGTCGATAGGTCGTTTCATATAGCATAATAGTGTAAAACACACACAGCTGTTCCAAAACCGCCGCACGAAACGCACCGAACGGCACAGATGTGTGTGTTTTACACTATTATGCTATATTAAACGACCTATCGACTCGGGAACCGACTCGGTAAACGCTTCGGTAAAAACCACCGTGTCTGTCTTAGTCCTTAAAAGTGAAAGTGAGCATGCATTTTGATACATTTTTAGAGTGTTGGGTCTCCAAGTCACTATATGAATATTATAAAGTATTAGAAATACCTTGTATTATGTCCGTCTTGTGACTTCTTGTAATTTAACACTACGCGTTTCAGCAACGAGTTGCCATCTTCAGGTGTGGTTAATTATTTTTAAAAAACACACATTGAGTATTCGTAACACTATATAATATTATGATTGAAAATTTTTTGTTGGAAAGCAGCCAATTATATAATTGATTCGAAACATATTGGAAAAAATCATTCTACCAACCAATGTCACAATCAGGATTCTAACCTGAACCTTTCCACTTTCACGGCGGAATGAGCTTACACTTACTCAACCGTGACAAGATTACTAATCTAACATTCCCCTTATATGCTTCAGAATCCGCCGCGAAAGTGGAAAGGTTCAGGTTAGAATCCTGACTGTGACACTGGTTGGTAAAATGATTTTTTCCAATATGATTCGAATCAATTATATAATTGGCTGCTTTCCAAAATTTTCAATTGCAATTCAGCCGTATAAATCTATTAATTTATAATATTATGATGCTACGCACTGTGTATTATATCGTGGCTTGTGAAGTACTTCACAAACCACGACATAATTTTGAGATCAGAGAAAATTAAAGAGTGCACCCACACAAAAAATCTCATTGCTGTTCGAGATCGCTCATGTAGTCGTCGCCTACGCCGTAAATAAAAATTTACTTACCTCTTTACTTTGCGTTAAAATCTGTTCTTCTGTAGGAGATTTATCATCGACCAAATCGACTGTAAATTCAACATTTTTCGGTGACCCGATTTCTTCCAATAATTTATCTAAAGATAATTCAACTAGTGGCTCATTATCTACATCGTGTAAAACGTGTTCGGAAACTTTAGAAACTAAATTAAAATAATATAAATCCTCATTTTCAAAATCTAGTTTATCACAATTATCTGAAGCGTTAAAATTTTGCTCCCAAAACGAATTTTCTGACTTTAAAGCATCGTTAGCAGAGCCGAGGAATTGCGTTTCATTACACGATAAAATTTCGTCGAAACACTGATAATACGACAACTCGTTAACTGCACTGCAACTGTTGTTCAACACATCGTTGTGGGAAACATTATTTTTGTTTGTATTCTCGTTAGCTTTTAAAATCAAACTTGAACCAATTTCGCCATTTTGGATTATTTCTTCTAACACGCTTATTGTCTTTTCACTTAACAAAGGTTTTATTGTATGTATTAACTGAAAATTAACAATATAATATAAATAATTAAAACAAACAGTCCGTAGTGTTGTTGGTTCACATGATTTTTATAAACACAATATATCTTTAAATTAAAGGCCTACTTATCGGAATTAAATCATTCTCTTCTTTGATGTCTTAATTGTGATATTTAAAAAAGATGATCAAGAATAAGCGTACTTCATGCGCTGTACACAATTCGCCAGTTTTCACGTAATCTTTACCAGTCTCTTTATTTGCCTAATTTTTTTCAAAATTTTAAACCTAATACTTTCGGCCATGGGGGGATACTTTTTACCCGACTGCGCCAGAAGGAGGGTATTGTTTTTCGATTGTGTGTATGTATGTATGTATGTATATTTCTTTATCACGCTCTGTAGCCTAAACGGCTTGACGGATCTTGAAAAATGAGGTGTCATTAGATTTGTCTGAATCCCCAGAGTGACATAGGGTATATGACGTCACGGAAAATTCAATATGGCGGACGCTTGACGCCATTTTGTCAGAATGCAAAAGTAATTTTCCTTCTAAATACATCGATATAGGTATCAAAATCAAAACAAAAGAAAGGTTTTGTTGACATTTCAAATTGGGTACATGACATCACGGAAAGCTCAATATGGCGGGCGCTAGACGCCATTTTGTCAATACGCAAAAAATCGGTAAAACCGTGTGTGGGGTATCAAATTAAAAGGCTTGATGAGTAGATTCAACTAAAAGGAAGGAAATAAAAAATTTATTAAAAAAACAAAAAACCCGACTGCGTAAAAATCGAACGTAAAAGATGGAAACAAGATCAAATGATAACATGCAGTCGGAGGCATAGTAGTAACATCAGGTATTTATGTTCAATTTGTTACTACTATGCCTCCGACTGCATGTTATCATTTGATCTTGCTTCCATCTTTTGTGTTCGATTTTTACAAAGTCGGGTTTTTTGTTTTTTTAATAAATTTTTTATTTTGATATATTTTTAAAAAAACTAAAAAAATTCATTTTTACTATCTTCAAAGTGAACTTTTTCCAATGGTATGTTTCCTGCTAATATTTTTTTAGTTTAAATGTTCACTTTATTAGCCGTAGAAGACGAACATTGTTTTCTTTTTAAACAATTCCTGGAAAATCTGCGGAACACACAACCCTATCCACATGTGAAATTTCAATACTCTGCCGCTGGATGTAATTACCCGCGGAGGAACATCCAAAACACATCCCATCTTTTACCCCAATTTACCCATATTCACTGCCCTACGAGAGTGACGAATGTGTATAAAGTTTGTGTTCTTTTCTAAACATGAGTAACATTTTGATTATAAGAATCCAAGCAGTAAATGAAAAATAAGTCTTCAATTTTGAGTAGAAGGTGGTAGAAACTTACCATAATACAACATTTTGAAAGAATGCTTTAGTGTGATATCAAAAACTGTTAAATTGTGTTTTAAAGACCACCAACAGCTAAGGTTATTTGGGCCTAGCACCAATACATATTTTCAATTCATTATTATTTTTTTTAATAATAAATTGAAAATCCAATTAACACTTTTACCAGCTCTCGGGCTAGAACCCAGAAACTGGGGACTTGTAATAGAGGAACCATAGCAACGCTATGTGAACAACAGCACTGCTACACGCTCGGCCATTCTCAAGCCCTAGTGTGATTTCATTTTTACTTGTTTAACTTACAACATCGTATGATCGTACAGACTATAGACTATAGATATTGAATATTCTGTCACTAATCGTATTTTTCCCATAAGGCTTGTTATTCTTACTGCGCGAAATTCTATAACGCGATACTTTTTAAGAACACGCATATTGCGTTATAGGAATCATAATGAAGGTCCTTATAAGAAGGGATTGATTTAATTCTTCAATATAGGCTTTTGTCATCCAGTAAACTATTTCAACTATAATTTATGGTCTGTTAAATTTCAGTATAAAATTCAAATATACAAATTAGGGGTGCACCGAGGATTCGGTTATTATCCGGTAGGTATAGTATTCGGCCTACTTGGTTATTTTACCAATTAATACTACAAGTTTGGCCGAGTATTAGCATAAACTGGCTGAATGAAAAAATTCAAAAAGCCCCAAAAAAATTAATGCCGAATTCGGTTTTGGGCAGCAGAAATACTTGCCATGTAATCATTTTTTTACCTTTCTTTTAAACCCTTTGGGTTAAGAAACTAAAAATTCATGACAAATAGACAGATGGACATCGGAGCAGTTTTAAGGTGCATTTTCATGTGACGCTAGACGCTGCCGTCTAGCGTCAATTAATGTGGTCACGTGACATAAACGCCATCTTGAAAAACTGTAGCGTCAAGTTCCAGCGTCAACAGACAGCAAGGTTTTGACAGTTGTAAACTTGTAAAGAGAGCGTCAAATAAAGACATCCATAAATCAAAACCCTGGTGAATTTGTTATAATAATTAATAAATAAGCTCTTTGTAAATTTATTAACAGAAAAGACAATGTCTGAATACGATTATCAAAAATGAAATTCCCATATTTTTGACTTAAATAACCGGCGAAAGTACACGAATTATAAGGAATAAAAATTAAAAATATAACTATGCTTACTTTTTTATAGGTAATTATATGCACTACCAGAATATGAGAAAAAAATAAATTGTATCTTGAGAAATTTTAATGTTTTTAGTATTCAATAAAAAAAAAATTGTTTTGTTCTAAGTGAGACGGGAATTTTAATTAACCATCGAAAAACCATCAGGTGATAGTATTTTCCTTAATAAATAGGTACTTTCGAAGTAATAAAATCAATGGGTTAAATTCGTAGAATCAACCCCCTAGTAGCAACATAAAGCAATTCTTTAGCAAGCCTGTGTGTTGATACTTGATGCACAACTCAGTACCTAGCTGTAGAAAATTCGTATCATTAATGACCAGAGACAACTAATGACGCCAGCGTAAAAGCTAAACAATGTTTAGCTTTGACGCTACATTTTTTTCAAGATGGCGTTTATGTCACGTGACCACATTTGACGCTAGAAGCCAGCGTCGAGCGTCACATGAAAATGCACCTTTAGGCCAGGTACCCGTACTCGGATTTTTAATCTTAGTGCCTGTCGCTCGATTTTCTTAAAATGAGTCACCGGTGCGCCCTTAATAAAAATAATAAATTATAAAAACATAACCGAGATATTGTACGTACATTAAAAAGCTGCATCAAATCGTTTAAATTTACTTGGTTGTACAACAATTCTAGTAATTGTTGAATTAATAAATCACTAAACGTTTCACATTTTATAAAAATATAAAGTAAACAGAACGCAAATGAAGCGACTGAATCGGTTGTGGAACTCAATAAATCATAGAATTTCTGTAAACTGATTTGAACTCGACTTCCATTACTTTTCGCTTCTTTTGTAGCAAATTCTACAAATCTATTCCATGTTTCAAACCTATCAAAACAAAATAAAGTCACATAGGTATTTGAAAATCTCAATGTTTTTATCTGTTTTCTCAATTTCACTTACATGAAATTCATATTTGATTCTTGTTCAAATGTATTCATATTGTGAGCGGTGGCCATTATTTAATCTAAAAAGAAATTTTATATGATCAGATCGAATAAAGGTACTCGTAGGTTTACATTATCCGCAGACATGGGATGTATTTCTTCAGCACCGATCAAACAAAACATATTACATTTACTATCTGGAACTGTTAGTATACGGTTAGTCAGTTTCAAATGGTTGATCAGTACAAACAGAGCCGGTCTGAAGGGCAGGCCAGTCAGGCACTGGCATGGGGCACCATTTTCCTGGTGACGCCAAAAATCAAAAATAAGTAGGTACTGATTTCCGAGAAACAAAACTATACACTTTAATGTGATAAGTAAAAAAATATTGTAAACATTTCATGTCAATGTAATCAAAGAAATTCGCAATCCGTCTAAATAACTAAATAAGTCGGCATAACAAAAAACAAAGTAGTTAGTAGCCACCGACTACCATTCGCCCAGAGTCCGCTGAAGCAGAGCGTCAGTTTGAGTGATTTATTGACATGCAAAGGTACTGATTGATGCCGCTCTGCTTTGATAATTTTATACAATCTACTGAAAAATCAATTATACCGAGTGGGGGTAAAGGGGAGACTGGACCGCAGTTTCTTTGGGGTTTCTTTAGAGTTTAGACGATTCAAGTATTGCAGCTTTACTGCTGGAAGTAGATGGACTAAAAACAAAAAAGATCAGCATTTGGTTTATGAATGTCTGAAAAAAGAAAGCTAGATGTAATATTGCACTCAAATTATTATCAGACAATACGATATTTTTGTATTGGCCGGTTTATCGTACATTTTAATCACGATGTTTTTTTAATCACACAGTTAAATGTCAGGTTGCTATGGTAACGAAACGCAGCAACCAATAAACACGTAGCTGTCAAAATTTAACAGTGTGATTAAAAAAGATCGTAATTAAAATGTACGATAAACCGGCTATTAGTGTCTTAGAATACCCCAATTATAGTTCAGAAAAAAAAATCCGTATGGAGAAGTGGAGAACCATACATGACTTTCATTTTCAAAAATCATTTTTAATATGAAAGATTTCAATGAAATTTGCAAGGAAGTCCTTATAAGTTACTTAGACGATATTATATAGATACTAGCGGACCCGGTCCGGCTTCGCTCGGATGGTATGAAATTATGATTTAATAGCGGTCACCCATTACTCCGCTCACGTATATTTAGTATAGCTGACCCGGCAAACGTTGTTTAGCCATATACGTTATTTCCAGGAATAATTACATTACTCACTCGCTTCGCTCGTTCGTTTGAATTTTATTGATATACTACTCGCTCGCTTCGCTCGTTCGCTTGAATATAATAAATACACTACTCACTCGCTTCGCTCGTTCGCTTGAATATAACAAATACACTACTCACTAGCTTCGCTCGTTCGCTTGAATATTATAAATACACTACTCACTCGCTTCGCTCGTTCGCTTGAATATTATAATTACATTACTCACTCGCTTCGCTCGTTCGCTTGAATATTATAATTACATTACTCACTCGCTTCGCTCGTTCGTTTGAATTTTATTATTACACTACTCACTCGCTTCGCTCGTTCGCTTGAATATTTTCGCCTACTCACTCGCTTCGCTCGTTCGCCATATATGTATTTTTTAAAGCTTAATATAAAAATCGCGATTAAAAATCAGGGGTTGATCGTATAAGGGTGAAAATTTAGAGTTGTATGTATTTTTCAATGCTGAATCATGAAAAAATTAAAACAAAAAATTTTGTCCAAAAAATAAAAAAAAAAAATTTGGGGTGGACCACCCTTAACATTTAGGGGGATGAAAAATAGATGTTGTCCGTGTCTCCACCCTACCCGATAAGCACACAAAATTTCATCAAAATCGGTCCAGCCGTTTCGGAGGAGTTCAGTAACGTACACCGTGACAAAAATAGGGGTTGATCGTAGAGGGGTGAAAATTTAGGCTTGTATGTATTTGTGTATGCTGTATCATAAAAAATTAAAAACAAAAAATTTTGTCTAAAAACTTAAAAAAAAATTTTTGGGGTGGACCACCCTTAACATTTAGGGAGATGAAAAATAGATGTTGTCCGTGTCTCCACCCTACCCGATAAGCACACAAAATTTCATCAAAATCGGTCCAGCCGTTTCGGAGGAGTTCAATAACGTACACCGTGACATGAAGAATTTTATATATTAGACAGGGGTTGATCGTATAAGGGTGAAAATTTAGAGTTGTATGTATTTTTCAATGCTGAATCATGAAAAAATTAAAACAAAAAATTTTGTCCAAAAAATAAAAAAAAAAAATTTGGGGTGGACCACCCTTAACATTTAGGGGGATGAAAAATAGATGTTGTCCGATTCTCCACCCTACCCGATAAGCACACAAAATTTCATCAAAATCGGTCCAGTCGTTTCGGAGGAATTCAATAACGTACACCAAGACACGAGAATTTTATATATATGATAAAATTTTCGCAAAATTCCGTATATTTCCAAAACCAGTTGTCTAGTTGGTACCACAACGATCAATAGGCCTGAAGTCATCACTGAGACAAACATTAAACAAAAATTAAACTGCGTGCATTCTTGCAAATTATTGTGAACGGAAAAAAAATTTCTGCACTCACAGCCGTAGGGTTACCAACAATGTTATTTTGACCCGAAAATTTCGGCTTTTGGACTATAAATATTGTAATTTACCAAAAGAATATTGTATTTTTTATATTTTCACATTTTATTTTTCTTATTCACAAAAAGATTTTTTGTTTTTTTTTATATCATGGTTGTTATAAAATTATTTGAAATATTTCTTCGGGTCAACATCGACTCTCTTATCTATGCATCGACTGATGTTGGCAACCCTAGACAACCGGCGTGCGGAATTTTTTTAACGACTTGAGAGTACGACATTTAGAATGTGACCTTATCTGGGATACGATTTGTCGATCCTATCACTATGTGATCACACACTTCCATGTCCTTATTACGTAACCTAACATGGAAGTAAAATTGAAAATACTATAACAAAACAGAACGCTCAACAAAACGAGTCACCGTTGCATATAATCAAAGCATCAACTGTCAACACTGTCCTTTCTCATTTCAGATACATTTCGCATTAAGTAAACATTATTTTTGAGAATATCAAAAAAACCGTCCCGTTTCCGTTTTATGTCTGAACCATGTATTAAATAAATATGGTCTGAGTTGACCATAGAAATAGAGGCGCTGACACAGTACGTTAATTAACTGTACAGTGATATAATATTTTGTCTGATCGGTGCTGTATTGTTACTTTACTTTCTGTTTCAGTGCGGATAATATAAATCTAGCTTAATAATAATGCTTTTGATCATTATCAATCGCCAGTCAACACATAATATGTAATTATATCATTTAAAAATAAACAAAGATAACCAGTGTAGATTATAGTCAGTTTGAAGTGTTTTAAACTAGTAAATAATTAACATACGATTTAACTGAATGACAAATTAAAAACATCCTTCAAAAATACTCAACTGTTAATTCTAATAAACTTCGAGGTTTTTATTTTCAAAATAAAAAATAAACCGGACCGTTATAATTGTGTAATAATGTGCAATTATTCTTAATTACGGTATAACCTAAAAACGAATACATTATTAAAAATATAATATGTACTAAAATGAATAAAGCTTACTTTAAACTGATATTTCTGTAGAATTATAGCATTACAATTACAAAGCCGTGAAAATAGTAAAAATCACATTATTTTTACATTTTTTATTCACAATATTCTGCTTTCCAGATTTTAAAATCTTGCGGGTTGTCAAAACTTTGTCTTGCCACTTGCCAGGCTTGTGAGTTGTGACGTTGTCTGTTGTGGTAAGCATGAAGCAAATGCAACATTGCCAACTTATGTAACACAAAAGTCAAAAATGTTGCAAGGAGAAGGAAGAGAGCAAGAGAGACTGCGCAAGCTGTATTACATTACAGAGAGATTCTGTCAGATGACACTAGTGTAAAATGGTTTATTTTAGTGACATCGAACAGAATTTTTGTGAAGCTTATAGTTGAAAGAGTTTAGCGCTGTTTGTGAGATTTTGATCATCGATCCGAACCGCAGCCAAATTAGAAAAAACTCGGGTCGCAGTGCCAAACCCTGCCGACAATATAGTGTATTTGCTAATACAGGCCTTGTGGCTTTAATACGTAAACTTAGTTTGTTTTTGGACAAAATAAAAAATTTAACCCCTTAATACATCCCTTAAAATAATTAAATTTTTCTAAATTTCAATATTAAGCATGGATTTTATCAGTACAACATCTGCACCAAATTAAATACACCCTTCCATAAGTAAATCCGTATCAATAAACTAGTGTTTTCATAAAATTTGAAAGTCCGGTCCTGTCGGGCCGATTTTATTAAAATTTTAGCAGCACATTTTAATCTCTACTAAAGAGTTAAATTTCAATTTTGAAACAATTCTGACAATTTTTTCGGTATTTTAGGGCCCAAAAACTTTTTGGAACCCCTAAATACAACCCTTAAAATGGTCCGATCGGGCCCATTTTAAATAGGCTTCGTGCGGTGATGGATTCCAACGTGCCTACCAAATTTCGTTAAAATCAATTAACTCTTTCGAAAGTTATTGCCCGCACACACACACACACACACACACACACACACATATATATATAAATATATATAAGACGTTTATATTAATTATTAAGGATTTTCAGAAATAAACTAGAAATTGTTTCTCTGTGAACAAAAGATTTTTTTATTTATTATCTTTCAATAATTATTATTTACATTATATACAAATAACTCACCTGTGAACAAAAGAAACGACATTTAAAGTTCTTTCTGTATCACTTCTAGACTAAAACTAGTATACTGACTATTCTCTATAAAATTCTAAAATAACGTAATCTCAATCTATCTATTACGTAAAAGCGATAAAGCGGTAATTAAAGAAATATCATTTCTTTACATCTCCCCCACCCGGGGTGAAAATACTTAATAATTCTCTCAAATAATTTGCATGTTTTCTTCTTGTTCTTCTTTTACTTCTTCTTCATCTGTCTCCTCTTCTTCTGTTCTAATTGGTTGTAACTTGGTTAATGAAATAAAGCTGATTCTGTTTTCTTTTTCCCAGTGTTAATCTTGTAAATAGAATTTGACATTTTGTCTACTATTTCAAAAGGTCCAATTCTTATTTCATCTAATTTTTTCCTATTTAGTCTGTTCCCGTTCTCTACGTACACTTTGTCTCCTATGTTAAATTCATACTGATTTCGATTTTTATCGAATAATTTTTTGTTGTAGTTATGTGATTTTATTGTGTTTTCTAACGCCAATTCTCTATCTTTAATCCAATTGTCTTCTTTCTTATTTTCTTTTAATTCCTTTGGTAGGATGGTTACATCTGTGCCATTTAATAGATATTTTGGGGCAAAGCCAGTAACGGAGTGTTCTGTGGCATTATATCTATCTACGCATTCTCTCGCTACCGTCGTCCAAGCTTTCTTTTCTTCTTTTTCATTTATTTTACATCTTATTTTATTAACTAGCGTTTGATTCAGTCTCTCGTTTAATCCATTCGAGAATGGTGTATTTACTGCTGTAAAAATTAATTTTACATTGCTCTTCTCTAGAAACTCTTTAAATTCTTTTGAGTTAATTCCCGGATATTGATCCGTAAGAATTGTTCCAATCTCATCTGTTTCTAGCACGCTCTTCACTAGTTTAATAAAATCGTTTGCATTCTGAGTTTTTGAGGTTGAGATAAACGCGTATCTTGTGAAGAGGTCCACTAAAAGATGTAGATATTTTTTTGTCGATCTGGATCCTCCGAAACCCCCAATGGTATCTATTGATATTATCTCAAACGGTTTCGTTGCCGGTCCTAAGTGGGACATCAACCCAAATTTTCCCTGGCCTCTCGATTTATTTTTTATGCACGTCTCACAGTTTTTACAGGTTCTCGTAATATTTTTCGTTAGATTTTTCGCTGTATATGTTTGACTTATTTTCTTTTGCAACTGTCTAATTCCTACGTGACATAGATCTTCGTGTACGTCTTTTATGAGTTTTTTACTGAATTCTTCTGATAGGATGATCCTTTCTTTCTTTTTTATTTTTTTGTAATAGACTTTGTTTTTTTTTATCAAATTTTGTTTTGTGTTGTTTATTATTTTATTTTTTTCTTGGTCTTTTATTATGTCTTCAATCTTTATTAAATTTACTATCTTTAATACCTCTTCTTCATTTCCTTCTGGCTCTAATACCGGATTTCGACTCAAACAGTCTGCTTCTAAATTTTCTCTACCTGCTATATATTTTATTTCGAAATCATATTGAGACAAGTAATATGTCAGATCTCCTAACTCTTCGTCTGTTCTAGCTTTTATGTTTAAGTTTTCTAGAGGTTTATGGTCAGAGTATACTATGAATGGTCTTCCTATAAGCCAATGTTGCCAATATTTTACAGCTTCTTTTATTGCCAAACATTCTAGATAAATAGCTTTCTTTCTCTTTTGTACCTCATTTAATTTTTTTGAAAAATACGCCACTGGTCTATCTTTCTTATCTGGTTGCGTTTGTTTTAGAATTGCTCCGATACCTTCTAATGATGCGTCTGTAAAGATTTTTATGGGCAACTCTTGATCGAATATCTCCAAGACTGGTTGAGAACATAAAAGTTCTTTTATTTCTTTGAAAGATTTTTCGCATTTTTCTGACCATATAAATTTTTCGTTTTTTTTTAATAACTTATGTAAAGGATCTAAGATTATTGCACTTTTTGGTATATATTCATGATAAAAATTAATTTTTCCTAGAAATTGTCTGATGTTTTTTTTGTGTTTTTGGAGTTGGAAATTCTCTTATTGAAATTAAGTTATCTTTTAATGGTCTTACTGAATTATTTTGAATTATGTGGCCAAGATATTTTATTGAGTTTGAAGCGAATGTACATTTTTTAAATTTTAATCTAAAACCCTCTTTTATTATTGCCTCTAATACTTGTTTTACATGTTCTATGTGTTCTTGGAAGGATATTGAATATATTAGAATATCGTCAATGTAGTTTACCGCGAAGCCTGTGAGTTTGTGTTTCCTTAAAATATTACCTAAAGTTCTCTGGAAAATTGCCGGTGAAGTTTTCAGTCCAAATGGTAAACAGGTCCATTGAAAGTGTCCATCTTGTGTAACGAATCCTGTTTTCTTCCTATCTTCGATCCGTAATGGGATGGACCAAAAGGCTGAATTGATATCTAGTGTCGTGAAATATTTACAGTTTCTTGTTTTTATTATTAAATCATCTATTAATGGGAAAGGTTGGGCTTGTGGTATAACAATTTTATTTAGTTCTCTAAAATCTATGCACAATCTTGATTTTTTATTTTCATCTCTCTTAAATGCTAATGTTACCGGGGCTGCAAAAGGGCTATAGGACTCTTCAATCAAGTTCTTTTCTAGTAATTTAGCTACTTGTTCCTCTATTTCTTTTTTATCCTCTATAGTGCATCTGTATGGCCTTTTACTGCAGTATTTATCCACTAATAGGTCTATGCGAGCTTCATAATCTGTAACTGTCCCAATGTCATATTTATTTTTTGCAAAAACTATTTTATATTCTTCTATAATTTTTTCTATTTCATCTTTCTTTTGGTTATCTAAATGGTCTATTTTTATTTTAAATTCATCTTCTTGTATATGTTCATTAAAGTTTATTAAATATTCTTCTATCTTTTTGTTTTTATTTTCCTTGTCTGTATATTGTTTATCAATTTTATCATCTGTTTTCCTTATATCTGTTCTTTTCTCCTGTTCTATCTTTAAATTTTCATTCTGGGTTAGTCTAAATTTTTTTATCATATCTAACCCTATCATGAAATCATCAAAGTCTTCATTTTCAACTATATACACGTCCATCTCTTCTTCGATTTCAAAAATTTTTATTTTAATAGTTATTAAACCATTTGTTTTCTTCACACCATTAATTGTTTTTAAGCATACCTCATTTTCTTCATTTTTTTCCCCTATTATTTTGACTAACTTTGCATTTATCAATGAGATTTGTGAACCTGAGTCATAAACTCCTGTTACCTCTAGCTTATTTTCTAGTAATAGTTTGATCTTAATTAATGGTGTGATTACTCGTTTTTTTTCTCGTTATTTAACTCTACCTCTATAACTGAATTATTATTTACATTTCTAGTTTTATCAATTTTTTCTTTCTCACCTTCCTTCATTTTAAACCAGCATGCTTCTTCTGGATGGTATCTGACACCTTTGTTTAAATTTTCACATATTTTGCATGGTTTCTTTTCCTCTGGTTTTCTCTTGTAGTCTGATTTTTCATCTTTGTTTCTTGTAGTGTTTTTTTTATATATCAAGCTTTCATATTTTCTAATTTCATTGTATAAATCGGTTGTGTCTTCAAGTTCCTCTCTATCCAGTTTATTTAAAATGAACTCTGGTAGTCCTGTTGCTATGAGAGCAATGAGTGTTTTGGAGTCTATATCCTTGTTCATATCCAACAAAAGTCGCTCTTTCTTCATTGCATAATCAATCAATAAACCTTCTCTATATCTAAATGATAGGGCATACGTTACTGTGTTCCATCCCTTATTTGCAAAAGACTCTAGAAATCTATCTTTCCATTGTGCCCATCTAGCGTTTATCGTCAGCTTTGTGAGCGTTGAGTAGTGCCAATCTAAGCATGGCCTATCTAAGAAAAATCTTAATGTTTCAATTTTCACTTCATCCTTTACTATCTCAAACCGTGTACACTCTTTTTCAAAAGTTTCCATCCATTGTTTAGCATTTGAATTTTTACTTGTGAATTTTTCAATCATAAATTTTTCAGCAATGTGTTGTAAATTCTGGTGACCTTCTTTCTTTTGTGTGCTCTCTACTAGCTTTTCTAAGATTTTATTCAAATTATCTTTTTGTTCGGACTGTTTGTTCATTTCTATTTCCTCTAAGTATTGCTCTGCAAATTGTATATTTCCATCTTCATCTATGTAAATTTTCTTTAACTCTTCAGTCATTGATATCCAGATTTTTAGTGTATTTGCCATAATATGGCACATACACTATTGGCGTCGGTCGGATGGCGGGACCTAGGGGTCGGACCAAAATTTCTCGACGTTTCATAGCCTCCTGAACACTTTGGCACCATTTTTGAAAATGTTTATATATATATGTATGTATATATATTATATATATATATATATATATATATATATATATATATATATATATATATATATATATATATATATATATATATATATTATATATTTATATATATATATATATATATATATATTTATATATATATGTGTGTACACGATAACTCTCGACAGACTTAATCGATTGAAACGAAATTTGGTACACACATTGGAACCCATCACCGCAAGAAGCCTATTTAAAATGGGCCCGATCGGACCATTTTCAGGGTTGTATTTAGGGGTTCCAAAAAGTTTTTGGGCCCAAAAATACCGAAAAATTTGTCAGAATCGTTTCAAAATTGAAATTTAACTCTTTAGTAAAGATTAAAATGTGCTGCTAAAATTTTAATAAAATCGGCCCGACAGGACCGGACTTTCAAATTTTATGAAAACACTAGTTTGTTGATACGGATTTACTTATGGAAGGGTGTATTTAATTGGGTGTACTGATAAAATCCATGTCTAATATTGAAATTTAGAAAAATTTAATTATTTTAAGGGATGTATTAAGGGGTTAAATTTTTTATTTTGTCAAAAAACAAACTTAAGTTTACATAATAATGCCACAATGCCTGTATTAGCAAATACACTATATTGTCGGCAGGGTTTGGCACTGCGACCCGAGTTTTTTTCTGGTTTGATGTCTTTTTTTTAAGCTATTTTTTACTTTATTAAAATTGCTAGTTTTTTGTACTTCTTTATGATGAATCACCCATTGCCATTCTTCTGGTAATACATAACTTTTTCCTTTTTCTGTGGAAATTGAGGTTATTATTAAAATGTTCGACTTTTCATCTTTTCCTGCTATTATCGTAAATTCAAACTGGAGTTTATCCATTTCTTTTGTTTGACCTCCAAAATGTCGTTTTATAAGACGTTTATATTAATTATTAAGGATTTTCAGAAATAAACTAGAAATTGTTTCTCTGTGAACAAAAGATTTTTTTATTTATTATCTTTCAATAATTATTATTTACATTATATACAAATAACTCACCTGTGAACAAAAGAAACGACATTTAAAGTTCTTTCTGTATCACTTCTAGACTAAAACTAGTATACTGACTATTCTCTATAAAATTCTAAAATAACGTAATCTCAATCTATCTCTTACGTAAAAGCGATAAAGCGGTAATTAAAGAAATATCATTTCTTTACATATATACATACATATATATATAAACATTTTCAAAAATGGTGTCAAAGTGTTCAGGAGGCTATGAAACGTCGAGAAATTTTGGTTCGACCCCTAGGTCCCGCCATCCGACCGACGCCAATAGTGTATGTGCCATATGGCAAATACACTAATAAAGTAATCAAATGGCGAATGCGGCGGATAATCTTAAGAACTACTGAACCTGTTTAAAAAATAACTGTAGGCTTAACTATAAAAGTACTGAAAACTGAGATTATAATATAATTATATATATATAATATTATTTCACTTGTAATACTTATAATATGTAAATATTGGGAATCATTAATAAATAGGTAGAACTATACTTACATAGGTACTATATAAATAATAATTTACTAATGTTAAACTTTTTTTTAATTGCCATATAAAATTAAAAAACTCGGGTCGCAGTGCCAAAACCCTGCCGACAATATAGTGTATTTGCTAATACTGGCTTTGTGGCTTTATTATGTGAACGTAAGTTTGTTTTTGGACAAATAAAAAATTTAACCCCTTAATACATCCCTTAAAATAATATTTTTTTTCTTAATATTTTTATCAATGCAACCTCGGTATCAAATTAAATACACCCTTCAGTAGGTAAAGCATTATCCGCAAACTAGTGTTTTCGGTCCTGTCGAGCCGATTTTATTCAAATTTTAGCAGTACATTTTAATCGTTACTAAAGGGTTAAATTTCAATTTTGAAACGATTCTGAGAATTTTTTCGACATTTTTGGGCCCAAAAACATTTTTCAAACCCTAAAAAACACCCTTAAAATAGTCCGATTGGGCCCATTTTAAATAGGCTTCGTGCGGTGATGGATTTCAATGTGCCTACCAAATTTCGTCAAAATCAATTAACTCTTTCGAAAGTTATTGCCCGCACACATATATATATATATATAAATATCTAAATATATATATATATATATACATATATAAACAGACATTTCCAAAAATGGTGCCAAATTGTTCAGGAGGCTATGAAACGTCGAGAAATTTTGGTCCGACCCCTAGGTCCCGCCATCCGACCGACGCCAATAGTGTATGTGCCATATGGCAAATACACTAATAAGCGTATTTCAAAATTTGATTGGACTACTAATTTTTTGCTGTATTAAAGTAGGTATTTTATTTAATCTATCAAGCATCATCAATATTTTAATACATTAAAGATAATATAGGACCTGTGAAAGGGTGGAGGGGTGAAAGTAATAAAGGGTCGATGCTGGACGCTGGATGTGATTTGCCGCCCCCCTGACTTTGCCGGTCGAATGCAATGCATACCTTGCACGTCTGCTTGACGCTTACGCGCGACATTGTATGTAGGTAGGTACCTATCCTATGTTATATTCAATGAAAAGATTTTTTGTGAAAAAATATAACTAGATAACGTCTTTGAAAACATTTATTATAGCTTTTATGTTACATTAAAATAAATTACAATTTACAACTAAACAAAAAAAAAATATTTATGATTATTGCGCAGTTCCGAAGCAATAATTAATTGCTTTGTAGCGGATCTATAAGCAAAGGTAATGTTAATGGTAAAATTAAAAAGATCTTACATGAGTTTTATTTTTTTTTAATATTTTTTTTATAAAATAACAGCAGTTCCAAAAAAGAACAGTTATAAAATTGAACATGATCTCAGGATTTGATTTAATCCTGGTCGTTCGAATATGACAATAACATTAACTGGAATATTAAAAATTATTTTGCTCAAAAATGATTTAAAATTTCGATATAATTTCTATTCGCGCTTATTCCAATTATTCAAACAAAAAAGGTCGTATTACTTTTAAAAAACGTTAAGATGCCTTCATTATGATATCGAAACATTAAATAATTAATTATTTTATTTTACACAAAAAAATTAGCTATTGAAAGTAATTAATTTTTATGCAATATTTTCATAAAACTACTAAAATATAGGTATACGAAAGGAAAAAAAGCAAATTTATATTTGATTATGTACATTGAAAATATTGTCAATAATAATAAATTATTAATAATATAAGAAAATAATATTTTCGTAAACAATTATTCTGAAATATACTTCTTTATGATACGATTTCAATAAAATTGAAGCTTTGAATCATATCGTATTACAATGTTATAAAATTTTTGCAACGGTGGTAATTTCTTGTTATTTGTGACTACAGTTTAATACTGTAATTATCTAACTTGAAAAACTGTGGTTACAAATAAAGCAATATTAATAATGAAATATTGTGTTTACAATTAAAATAGAGAACATTACGTTGTTTAAGCCATTGTGAGCGTTCCAGCTCCCATTCCGAAACCAACGCCTTTGGGACCAAAGTTCTTGCCATAACAGCCGCGGCAATAAATGTCGCTATCGGGTCCATCGTTCAAATTGGTCGAGTCCAAAGAACGATGGCACTCGGCACAGCTGAAACATCTTTTATGCCAAATACGGCTTTTGCTTATCATTTGTTCTGCCGCATAAACTGGGAAACCGCATCGCGGACAACCTTTGCCTGCTGGTGCTTTGGATCCGGTTCTCGGAAGATCGGAGCTGAAGATAATAAATTAAATTATTTAAATATCTTTAAGTACTCGTTATCTATGAAAGATAAGATTGTAGGTACCGAAAATCAATGATAAGACTCGAGTATATAAATTTGCTCGGGTGGTAAAGCAGTCCTTGAACAATTTCGAAGATAGTGTTTAGAACGCAGGTTTATGAGTGGATAAAATTACACGTCAGAGAGACGATGAATGCAAAGGGAATGTTTAAAGAACGAGTGGAAAAGAAATAGCTGAAGTGATTTAGATATTCGTTAAATAAGTATGCCCGAGCAAAGAGTTGCCAGAGCAATGGTGGTTACGTTAAATACTATAAGGAAAAAGCATAAAGAAGAACGGACTAATCTCGCAACGTGACAGTAGATGAAGCAATTGACTCTCATGAACTGATGCAAAGAGCAGGGTAAATTGGAGATTAAATGTAGCGAGAAAAGTCAAATGACGATGATAGGGCTTCATCTGACATTTTCGCGATAAGCAAAGCATGCCATAACATAAAAGTTACGTTTTAAATGGACTTACTGAAGAGTTGATGATTCGCCATTGGTTGAAACTAGAGTTGGAGCATGACCATAACCAAATCCTTTGGGTCCAAATAGTTTTGCGTAGCAGGACCTGCAATGGATTTCCTTATCCGGTCCATCGCAAGCCAGCATAGAATCTAGTGGCCGATGACATTCTGCGCAATTGAAGCATTTCTTATGCCACATCTGAAACAAAATCATCGCGTTCAATATCGATTATTTCTGTGGAAAAAAAACAAACAAAGATTGCTTGTTTACGTACAGTTCCTTTAGCAAGTTGTTGCTCGGCCGCAAATACTGAGCCACCGCAACGGGGACAGCCTTGTCCCGGAGCAGCTTTGATGGATGTCGTATCGGGATTATAGAAAGGTCTTGACATAGAAATTTCTTCCTCTCTAAAATAAGATACGAACGATTTTTAATCTTTACATGCATTCAGTTCAACTTTATTTATTCATTGGGGCGCATTTATATATTTCTTTTTCAATAATGACGGATTTGGATTTTGGCGGATGAATTTCGAAATTATAATACGGAATTCCTTCGCCGAAATCCAAGCTAAGTCCAAATAAATCAGCAAAGACAGTTCCCGCGAGGAAACGTACTGTTTTGAGTTTCCTAGATTTAAAATTGTACGGGGATTATATGCAAATAAATTCCGTTCGATGGTCGCAGCGGTAGCGACTTGTCTCTTTTCTTTGCAGTAAAAAATGAAGAACTGGGTCACTAGATCAACTACTAGTTGATTCAAACTCCTTAATGGTAAAGAAAGTTTTAAAAGAATATAAACTTACGTGAGTCCATCGGTTTGCAAAAACCCTGAACCGCATGCAAAACCGTATCCATGTGGACCCCATTTTTTTCCATAGCAGGTCTTGCAATAAATATCTTTGTCAGGACCGTCGCAAGCAATAATTGAATCGAGTGTTTTATGGCAATCATGACACTTGAAACATTTGCGATGCCACTCCTATAATAATTTTAAATACACATAAATTCAAAATTGCACTCTTGTTTGATATATTTGTTTATCAATGAATTTATGTATATTGTATAATGTTTACTGACCGTGCCTTTGGCAAGAACTTGTTCAGCAGCAAAGACTACTCCTCCACAGCGAGGGCAACCTTGTCCTGGTGCAGCCTTGATAATAGCTGTATCTATCACCGTTGTTTTTGGAGCGGCGTCGCTACATAAAATACATTAATAATAATTAATACAAAATAATGTTAATCAGAACTGTTCTTATACAGTACCAATTTTTTCAATGTTCACTTGTAAATTACCTAGTAAGATATTTATATCTACCTATTATAAAAAAAATTGCATTTTGTACGTTCATTTTTTTATGCAGAATAAAATTATACGAGGTGTTTCAGGAGGAATGGTACATATTTTTGTATGTTATACTATCGTTCATTATGAGCAAAACCGTCCATATATAAACAAGTAGCCAAATCATTTTTTTTTTCCTCACGCCGAATACGTTGATATGGTGTTCTGTTACGGCCGTTTTGTAATGTAATTCAATTGACTGTATCTCAGTAACCATTGAGAATTTACCACATATTTATATGGACTTTTTTGATCAAAATGAACGATACTATAGCATACTAAAATATGTGCCATTCCTCCTGAAACACCCTGTATAACATATAACAAAGTAAAAATAAAGAGACTGGCGTGTGGTTAAAACATTCAAACACCTACAGCCTGCGTTTATTACAATATAAACTAAATCTATTGAAGAATTTAATTAATTTAAAATAATGTCTAATCCGGTGAGAGATTATTTTTAAGTGTCAACAAGATTCGAAGTCAGGATTAATCAGCTTATTATTATTAATTGATTTGAATAATGCGAAAAATGAAATCATGATCTATATTTTATTGACGCGAATAGGTTATAAAAACCAAAATGACTTGTTTTGAAGAAACCTGTTCTAAAATTAATCACAGTCGTATAAAAACATAATTAACTGCGTTTTTCGAAAAATATTTCCAAAACCAAAAAAAAAATCAAAAATTCCAAAATAAAAATAAAAAAGTAATTTTTCATGCATTTGTATTTTATAACGATAATAAAATATTGAAACATGTCTCCAGTGGTATAAGTGGTAGACATAAAATTTTAACGTAATAATTAAAATTACAAAAAACACAAAAGGTTTTGATCCGATTCTGATTAAAACACAGAATAGAAAAAAATATTATCACAGTTCAATAAAAATATCAATAAATACAAAAACAAAACTCAGAAGTATATGGCGATAAAAACGAAAACAAAAAAAAATCTTTTCGAATTGACAATAAAATTTAATATCTTTTTTAAACATTATCCATGCTTTTAATGGATTTTCGAATTTGGGTAAATAAAACGCCTCTAAAATATTTTCAAAATAGAAAAGTCAAAGTTTTTTCGAATTTACTTCTAAAATCGCTCTTATTCTTCAGTAGAGATTCTAATCATATTTTAGCAGCGTTGAAACATGAAACATAATATGCTTTTAGTAACGAAACTGCATTTATACGAAAAACTCCTTTCGATAGTATCTTGCGTCCAAGCGAGACGTCGATTTATAGCTCAGGCATTTTAGTTTTTGACGCTGAAATAAACTTTGAAAATCTGTAATTAGTGTGCAAAACAACATACTAAAAGTCCTATGTCTGTTCTACAAACCATCTTCAGCTGTTTTCGCGTCTAGTTTCCGAGCGGTTAATTGGACGATAAAAGTGAAAATAGGAAAAATATTTGTCATTAAATTTGAAATAAAAAATATTGTATTCATAATTCAATTTATCCTAAAGGTATGCCTACAACAGAGGTTGAAAGTCAAGAGCAGTTCTTAGCGCGTAGCAAAAAAATTAATCGTTCGGAAACTAGACGTGAAAACATAGCGGTAGTTCTTAGCTGGGGGTGATTTTTAGATAGGACATAGGGCTTTTTATACAGAATGGGTCAATGAAAACAGTCCGCGCAAGTGTTAGCCACTTAACATCAGTTTTGCGAAAAAAGCTCGCACACGTCAATTTTAGAATCAAGGAGGACATCTAAATCGATTAGTAGGTATTATTTACGTTATTTCAACCCTGAGAGCAGGGTGAATTGCACCCCAAAAATTTTAAATAGAAAGGGGTGTCAAACGATTCGCAGTTCGAAAGGCCTCTCAATTCTTTTTACAACAGTCTTTTTCTTTTTCAAATCCGATCATTAATTGCGGAGAAAATGACATTTTAATTTGTATCAAGTACCTAGTCTTAAACAATTAAACATAGCAAACAAAAGCACGTCATCTGTCAAGTAAAAATAGACAAGAACTCAAGGATCATTTTATTAAGTGCTCAAAATGACCACCTCCAGCTTCCATATAATAATAAAGATTATCCTCAAAGCGTCGCCGTACGTTCTCCAACATTGCTGGAGTAATCTGACGATACTTGATACAAATTAAAATGTCATTTTCTCCGCAATTAATGATCTGATTTGAAAAACAAAAAGACTGTTGTAAAAAGAATTGAGAGGCCTTTCGATCTGCGAATCGTTTGACACCCCTTTCTATTTAAAATTTTTGGGATGTAATTCACCCTGCTCTCAGGGTTGAAGTAACGTAAATAATACTAATCGATTTAGATGTCCTCCTTGATTCTAAAATTGACGTGTGCGAGCTTTTTTCACAAAGCTGATGTTAAGTGGCCAAAACTTGCGCGGACTGTTTTCATTAGCCCACTCTGTATGTTGTTTCGCACACTACATACAGAATTTCCACCATTTTACAGATTAACAATATTTATTTCTGGGTTTTGGACTTTGGCTCAATTTCGTCTAAAATGCATGGCATCACTATTCAGATTCTCTACTTTGTATGATGGAAAGAGAAAGATCGGCTTCATACTATCTGACGCTTACGACCTCTGATGTTGAGCGTCTATAATTTACAATATCTATCGACTACTATCGGATGGAATGTAACGTATCGCAGCACGGCAGATAAACAATTGATTTTATAAACATTTTCAACAACCTTTTACGAATCAATGGCTGAAGGTATCCATAAATCAATAACAGAAAAAAAACACTTTATATTTGTACAAAAAGATTTATTGATTCGGCATTAGTTCAATATTTTTACGTCTCTATAAATAGGAAATAATTTAATAGGACGGTTCAATTCTAATTCATTGACGCTACTCATTTTAGCGCTAATATAAATATATCAGTAGGTATGAAGTTTTATTGAACGGCTATTATAGACAGCTAAGTATTCTTTTGTGACATAGCATTTGTCCATATATTTAATTGATAAGTATCTACAATCTACATGCATCTATCATATACGAGTTGAGGTTATAAAGTTCTTTGCGCGGCTGGACGCTCCAAATGCTAGATGACGTTATGTTCGTTTAATACACAGTTCATTACATTTAGCGCTATATAGCACAATGTGTATAAAAATATATTGTGCTAAATCGACATGACCTTGTAACATTTGAGTGATTCATGTTTGCCGCAAAGAATTTTGAAACCTCAATTTAATTTAACAAAAATATGAATGCAATATTTTTTCAATCATCTATTAAATAGCAGCCGTCCAATAGAATAACACAAATACCCACAGCTTGGCATTATGTGAAGGTGACCTTGGTTGCATATCTCATTATAAAATCGATTGTTCAGAACTAGATAAAAAATGGAGTTGCAATACGAGAGAGTATGCACAATGCAGCATGCGTCAACCCCAAAATCTGATTGGGGGGCACAACAGTGCAGTGTGCTACCTCTGCCATTCTTGGTCCATGATGTCGCAGGTAAGCCCGATGAACGATACGCCCGAATGACCGATGCCGCGTGGACCGAAACGTTGGGCGTAGCAGCCTAGCATACAACACAACCATAACCGACGCTTAACTTAACACTATAATGTTACAGTCAACGACCTTCGATTAAATAGTCACTTGTTTCAAAATAAAACCCAAATTGCATGTCCCAGTTTGTTTTTTTGGTTAAGCGCACTTTGTAACAATATTTATTGATTTAAATTTTAAGAGAAATGACGTAAAATTTCAATAATTGCAAGCCAAATATGCCAAAAAATTATGGTGGAAGAAACGAATATACCCGTTTCTTACACCATAAATATTACATTGTGACTAAATTAAACTGTTTGTTTGTTTTTTATTAGCGATTAATTGGAAACTTAAAGTTTAGACGAAAAAAAATAAACTTGAAAAAATCAATTTAAACTTGAAAAGTTGAGAATTTAAAAATTTTGAGAAGGTTAATGAAACTTTATTTACGTTTACAAAAATTGAATGTTAAGGCTGTATTTTTAACACACTTAAGTAGCTGTGATTGAAAAGTTATATTTAATTTTAGAACGTTTGCCAATAGAATAATATGATATGCAAAAAGCACGCAACATTTTTGGAAAACTTTAGATATTGGATCAGAGCCAAATCAAAAATAATGTAGTGTGAGTATCCGTTAATTGGCATTTGTATAATATTTGTTGTAGTGATTATTTAATCGGAGCGCGTATGAATTAAATATTTCGTACCCATTGGCATAGACGTCACTTTGCAGGGCTCCACCCCCTTGACCGTAACCGTAGCCCTTGGGTCCGAAGTTCTTGGCGTAACACACTGCATACAACATGTAGCATAATATCATTGTCGAGTTTGGTTTATGCAAATTATTCACAAAATAATTATTACAGTCGTCTCTTTCATATTGCACTAGATGTGTAATTTCGAAGCACACGAACTTTTTCTCCGATTTTTTGTATGCATCACTGGTTTAGTGTAAAACGTAATGTTACGATTTATTCGCTGACTGAATTCTTGTTTAAATAACATACTATAAGATTCAGTTTTTGCAAAATATAAGTATGCATGCTGTATTTTTCATCAACATTTATTAGCGGGTGAATAAAGATGTACGAGTCAATTTATGTAATTGTATTTGATTTACAAAATAAATTTAAAATAACATTTCGAAATTTTAATCTCATTTGCAGGTAAAGCTGACATAATTATACTATCAGATTGACTCGCTAGACATATATTTCAGGAAAGACGTATTTTTTGAAAATTTGGAATCTAACAATAAATTTAAAAAAAATTAAAATTACAATCATAAAAAGCAATAATATATAAAAAATATACATTGGTACGAGGTCCAGATAATCCTGACAGTTCGTGGCCTTAAATGAAATAAAAAACTTTTAAATCATTGTTTTCCTTAGAAAGTTGTCACTTAATAACTGCTTATACGACACTTCGAATTTACATATTTGATATTGATTTAATGCAATATGAAAGAGATAATATTGTATGCATTATTAATATATTAGCAAAACAAAAAATTTCAATAGTTCTGTAAATGTTAGTCATTGAAGCGAAAATAAAAATTATCGCGACGTCTGTTTTCCCAGTCTTTATTCCCGTGAAGCGTTATTTTTTTGAGTAATATAATTTATTTTAGATCATAAAAAACAGGGATGAAGAATAACAGAAATTCCAGGGACGCCGGAGCTTATATAACGTTTCCAAAGGCTTATTTATTACAATCCTTTAATTCTCCGGTTTTATCCTGAGAGATGCAAAATATTAAAAGGAACCACAAAACACCAAAACGTTTAACAATTCTCGACGTACGTTTCGCCAACCATGTCGACACCATCATCCTGATTATCCTGATGATGATGGTTGGCAACATGTAGCCAACCATGTTGGCATCATCATCAGGATAATCAGGATGATGGTGTCGTAATGGTCAGTGCCGGATTTCCGCCTAGGCCCACAAGGCCCCGGCCTAGGGGGCCCCAGTGGCGGAATCTTCATATAAGCTCAAAAGCTAGGCTTGCCTTATCAAAAAGCTTTATCGAAAATATTATTTACGAATAAGACCAATAATTTCTTGGTTAATTATAACAATACCGTAAACTACCTTACAGATCTTCTGTATTTTGATTTGATTAATTAAAGTCGATTAAAAATTATATATTCTGTACTAGTGCATTTAATTCGCTAAATTTCCAAAATGGCTTCGAGATGAGGGGGGCCCAAATGCCAAGTGCCTAGGGGCCCTGGGTCTTTAAGTCCGACACTGAACATGGTTGGCGAAACGTACGTCGAGAATTGTTAATCGCTTTTTTGTTTTGTGGTTATTTTTAATACAAATAAATGCTTAGGTTAGCATTACTGTTAGGAACACCCATCTAATGACGTAAAGTTACAATGCAACACTAGAAAAATTCATTTTAAATCTATGTCACCGTCGGGACTCAAACTCGAATCTTCCACTATTGCGGCGGCTGAGTTATCATTTACTCTACAGTCTACGGTGACACGATTAAATAATCAATTGTTTCCATTATAAAGCAAATTGTAAGTAATATTTTACATCATGCGAGAGCTGATTTTTAACTTTGATCGTGTGAACATTAAATTTAACTGTTATTTTTAATGTTTTGTTTCACACCAAACGTTCCATCACTCTTCATGGATCTGAGAACTGATAAAAATACATATGTATCAACTAGATGTTTAATTATACATTGAAAGTCGGTTCAGACTTCAGATATTCCTTAAAAAATCTAATAAATAATTAAAAATTACCCGTCTTGAAACTTTTAACTTAAAATAATAAAATATGTCACATATTTTTTTATGGCAGCCGACTGTCATGGCCAGTTGGCATCCATTCACACTTTCAATTTATTATTTTTAATAATAAACTGAAAGTTCATTTAAAACTTTTAAGAGTTCTCAGATCGGAATTAGAGGTTTGTAATAGATCAGCCATGGTAACAACAGCGGTTCAACGATCTTGGCTATTCTCAAGTCCACAAAAATTTACTCCATCGACTTATAAAAGTGCTTTCAGAAAAAAATATTTTCTTGCAGAAAAATAAACAATATTTAGTACAATAACCTTTATTAACCCTGCCACAGTGTCACATGTCTTTAGGTACCTTTCCACTACACAAACCATCGAACAAAATTTACATAACGATGCCATTTTATAAATTTAAATAATATAGTGTAAGGATTTATTCAGAATCTTAAACCATAAAAAATCGGGTGGGTTCAGATTTGTTTATACCGCAGTGTTTCCCGTAGAAATGCCTCTTTTGAAAAAATATGTTTTTTATAAGCTTTTATTTAACTTGGATTCCTGTCTGTCTGTCGGGGACAAATCTGGCACGTCTCGATACCCAATTAGGCTGAAATTTCGCACACACCTTTGGTTCAGGAGACAATACAATATAGTATATTTATTATTTAATATTATGGTAGATCCAATATGGCGGCCAACACAAAATTGCGGATTATCTTATTCTTTACAATCCCCTCGATACGGGTATCAAATAAAAGGGTATGACAACTAGACTACAATAAGCTGTGTGACGTCATTCTAAATTCAATATGGCGGCCGACACAAAATGGCGGATTATTTATTTCTTTACAATCTCCTTGACATGGGTATCAAATGAAAGGGTAGGACGATTAGAATACAATAAGCAGTGTAATGTCATTATAAATCCAAAATTGTGGCCGAAAATTTTGGAAGATTAAAAAGAACAAAATAAAATATTAGTAAAAAAAACTTTTTAAAGACAAGCATTTATTGAAATGAACTAAAAAGGAAAAAATAATTTTTTATAATTTAGGTTCATAATTATAAAAGCGTTGGTTGTAAACTCCATGATAGTTTAATAGTCACGACCCACGCTTTTATAATTATGAACCTAAATTATTAAAAATTATTTTTTCCTTTTTAATACATTTCAATAAAAGCTTGTCTTTAAAGAGTTTTTTTTACTAATATTTTCTTAAATTGTATACTAAATAAACTAGCAAACGCACATTACAAATTTTAAAAAACAATTGAACGGTACTTCTTTGGCTTTCAAATGACACTTCAAAAATCGTTTTATATCTTTATTTTTTAAAAAGTTCTAGCGATTTTGCGTGTTTCATAAAAAGCATTGCATGAGTGAGTCGAATTGAGTGGTGTATACCCGCGAACATTGCCATAGTCCTATACGTCAAAATAGAATCTACAATTAGTCAATAAAACTTTCATCACGATGGCCGCTTAGTGGGAAGTTATCTAAAACATGTATAATCAACAGAACTGTTTCGGCACTGTATGGAAAAACTAAAAAGTTAAAACTGGTTACCTTAATTTCGTATTGTCGTATTGTCTAAGAATATGAAGTAAAACAGATTGAGTTTATTACATTTCATGAATAAAAAGGAAATATTTAAGAATATCGTTTATTTTTGCCAAGAATCTCAGCTGTGACATTTTTATTGGCAGTGTGTTGTAAATACCTAATTAGTAAAGAGACATGCGTTTTTAGTAAATTGTATGTTTTCAATGATTGTAAATTGTATACTACTTAAAATTGTAATTTTTGATAAAAAAGTTTGATTAAATATTATTTAATGGGCACAAAAAATTTCATGAGTTTAACTTTATTGTTTTGTTTATATTTGGATGAAGAACTTTTTTGTGCCATTATTCAGAGATTTCAAAATGACTTCGGTTATCGATAGAATTCAGTGATTCTCAACTTTTTTGCTGCCATAGAAATCTTTAACACTCTTCTGAACCATGGAGTATAACTATTGGTCTAGGTAAGTCCCATATTTCTGTACTATTGAGATTCATGTAATATTAATATATTTTTTTTTAATTTTTTATATATTATTTTTTCTAGTAGATACACTAAAATTAACTAATTCACTTAATTTACTGTAAATGTTTTATAAGAGTGCACGGAGTGCAAGTTGAGAAACGCTGATACTAAACGATAAAAAATCTCTGTGTTTAAAAAAAATGTGTGAACGCACCTTTACAATAAATATCCTTGTCTGGACCTTCACAACAATTAATGGAGTCCAGTCGTTTCGTGCACTGTGCGCATTTAAAGCACTCTTTATGCCAACCCTTGAAAAACAGTTTCGAAAAAAACCAAACTCAAATTTTGTTTTCAAATAAAATAATTTACAAACATAAATATAAACCTGAACAATGTTTGTTTCATTTTTCGCGAACATTTTTGAAAAAAAAAATTAGTATTATACATTCAGTATGTGGGGGATGCTTTCTCCTTTTTTCCACGAAAAAGTGTAATTGCAATATTTCATTTAGCACAGAAAATCAACAAAAAAATCGAACATTTGACAAAATTGTGTTTTTGTCAAAAAATCTGCATAATACATAATATTAGAGACAGACGAAAATGAACAAAAAAAACTTGTTTTTAAATTATTGAATAATATTAATATCGACCGTTGTCTTAGGTCTACAAAAAACACACTGCTGCAATCTCAAAAAAACACACCATTAAAAATTGTTTTAACGGAAATATTTGCTTACAAAGTAAAAGAAATAATTTACTTGTTGAGTTTTTTAAAGAGCGAATAGTAATTTAAAACCCCGTATGTATGTAAAACGAGTTTAAACGTAGCCATTTTATTGATCGACCATTTTTGAATCAATCAAACTGAAAAGCTGTTGACACGTGTAATTCAATGAAATTGATCAATCACATTTCATTGATTTCCTATTTTCACTTTTCAATAACCCTTTAATTTTATTAATCAATAAAATTAAAAAGTATAAATAGGCAATTAATGACATTTGATTGATCACTTTAATTGATTTCCTATTTATATGTTTCATAAATCCTTCAAATTGACTGATTCAGTTCGATCGATTAATGAAACTATCTCTAAACTCGTTTTAAGCTTTTCGTACGTGGAGTTATCGTCACGTACAGTGAGTGATCAGAAATTAAATTTGAGGGTCCATTTTTTTTTGTTTCTTGGTATTGTCGTGGTTTTTAAGAGCACATGCGAATAGATCCGCATGCGCTCTTAGAATGTTTACCTATAAGTAATCGCTCTACGATCCACGAAAACTTAACCCGTAATAGTCTATAAGTCGACATTAGAAAAATATACCCTCATCTGTTATTAGAACAAGATAACATTTAAATGTAAGATAATGTTATAGGTAATCAAACTGTGGAAGGGCAACCTCTAAAAATTCCCGCTGCTATTAGCTTTAAATAGCTTAAATAAAGCTAAAAAGTGAGTGCGGGTAGGACAACCTTATGTGAGTGCGAGAGAGCACGTATACCGAGAATCAAGCGTCATGGAAGAAAGACAAACAAAATGAGTAGTGCTACAAAGATAGAATGTATCTGGACTGATAACATTAAGGAATTAGCTACCGATGAGGAAAGTGGGGACAAGGAACCTAAAAGATTGTTTAACCAATCTAACATGGATTGCTTTAAAACGGTTTTATCTACTGTGAATTGGTCTGATGTATTAGAGTGCGTTGATATAGAGGATGCTTTCTCATTATTCTGGAGCAAATTTGAATGGTATATGAACATATGCTTTCCTAAGAAATTTTGTATTCGCAAGAAGACAACCGAAAGCAACAATAGAAACTGGATCAATAGCGAAATTATTAATGAATCACTTCATTTAAAGAACATTTATTGGATGGTTAGAAACACACATGACATCAATTTAATGAACTATTACAAGTCACTTAAAAAAATCACAAACATAATGTTAATGAGGCTAAAAAAACATTTTTTCAGGCAAAAATTAGTGAATCTATAAATAATACAAAAGAATTATGATCTGTGATTAATTCAACAATTAAGCCTAGAAATAGTTCAGAGCCCAATAATTTTATTAAGTTAACCCATGAAGGTGTTAAATTAGATGACTCTGCTCAAATATCAAACATTTTTGGGAAATACTTTTCTAATATTGCCACAGAAACAATTGAGTCTGCTTATACGAACTCATGTTTAACTGAGTGTACAACGTCGGATAATATTTGCAATTCTCTCTGTATCCTAGCAGCTCAGGAAAGCGACATATTAGAGGCTCTGCAAATTTTGTCGAATAAAAACTCGTGTGGTATTGATGAAGTGCCATTAAAAATCTTAAAAGCAAGTGTAGAATCTATTTTATCTCCACTAACATATTTACTAAATTTATCAGTAAAAAATGGAGTTTTCCCATCATTGTTAAAAACTTGTTTAGTCAAACCACTGCATAAAAAGGGTGATCGAGACAATTTAGCTAATTATCGTCCCATATCATTGCTTTCAACTTTTTCGAAATTATTTGAAAAGGTCATTTATAAATTCATATTTAATTTTTTAAATAAATATAAACTTATCACACCTCATCAGCATGGGTTTCGGGCAAAATTTTCATGTGAATCAGCAGCTTTTAACTTTGTTGAATTTCTGAACAGCAACTTGGACGCAAATAAACATGTAGTGGGAATTTTTTTTGACCTCACTCGTGCTTTTGATTGTGTAAATCATACTTTTTTGCAAGAAAAATTAAATTGTTTGGGTATTCGTGGTTTTATAAATAATTGGATAATGTCATTTGTTTCCAACAGAAAATTGGTTATATCTGTAAATCATTGTCTATCGAGCGATTATGATTGTAACTTAGGGGTGCCTCAGGGCTCGGTCCTGGGCTCACTATTGTTTCTAATATTTATTAATGACTTGCCCATAAATATATCAGAAGGACAGTTAACTCTATTTGCAGATGACACATCAATAGCTGTCAGTGCATCTACCATTGAAGACCTAGAGATTAAAGTGAATACCATTCTTAGTGACTTTCACACTTGGTGTGTAAAGAACAGATTAGTTTTAAATGTCACCAAAACAAAGTGTCTCTACTTTCACAAACGTAGACCTATGCCTAATCTTAATCTGAAAATAGATTCTGTTAATATTTACCTGTCAAATTCTTGCGTTTTTCTAGGATGTGTAATTGATGACAAATTGACCTGGTCATCCCATATTGACAAAATTTGTAAAAAACTGAATAGTGCATATTTTGCCATTAAAACAGTTAAATCTTTTTTAAATGTTGAGCAACTATTGTCCATGTACTACGCACTAGCATATTGTCATCTTAATTATAATATAGTTCTGTGGGGTCAGTCTGTTGACGTGAACCGCGTATTTATTTTACAAAAAAGATTATTACGCTTAATTTTTAATATTAAATTCCGTCAATCATGTCGTGAAATTTTTAAAAAATATAATATTATGACACTTACGTCCATATATTTATATAAATTGTTATTAAATGTTTTTAAATATAAAAATCAACTTTATGCTGTTAATTCTACTATACATGACTACAGCACTCGCCAGTCAGCACAATTAAGGAACCACAAATTTAATTCGACCTCGTATAGTAGAACTCCTGTGTGCGCAGGTTCCAGGTTTTTCAATAAACTTCCGCCTTTCTTACAAATAATTAACAGTTTTGAAATTTTTAAGACAGATTTAAAAAAGTTTTTAATAGATGGGTGCTATTATAATATTAATGAATTTTTAGCATAAGTTTTATTGTAATTTTTAAATGTATTATAATTTTAGATTTATTGTAATTTTATATCTGACAAATCCATACAATGTTTGTATTGTCTCTGGAGAATTAATAAACTAAACTAAACTAAACTAAACCAATCATTTGCTAGGCAAATTTTTAAACTAAATTTGAAGCAAACAAAGTATTAATGGGAAACTAAAAGCATACAGTTAATGCGTTTCAAAAATAGTTGTTTTACTTTGTTTGAAATTAATATTCGTTGAAAATGACCCTTCGTTGAACATTGATTGGTTGTGTTCAGAGACTTGTCTCTCGATATACGTGTTCTCTCGCACTCTCGAGCTTAAATAAGGTTATCCTACTCGCACTCACTCTAGCTTTATTTAGGCTAACTGCAGGAGGATTTTTTAGGCTGCTCTTCCACAGTTTAATACCTATATTAATTCCTTTTAAATTTTATCTTATTCTATTAATACATTAGGGTATATTTTTCTAATGCCGGCTTACAAGACTATAATCTAATTAACCATCCAGCGTCAGACGTAATTTACTGATTATTTTTTTTATAAATCAAACAGTAGATTGGAAACCCATTAATACATACGGGGGGAAAAACACTCTTTGCACCCCCCATCTATGCCATTAGTAGCACACATTATAGTTTTTCCCCATCAACAGATATAAGAATCGCTATATTCTTGATTCTTGAAGAAGGATAGTTTATTTACGTATTAATGATACATAAATTGATCCTTTATTCTTGTCCAAGTCCAAGATAGTGATTACTATATCTGTTAGTGGGAAAGACTATAGAAATGAGGGGTTAGAAGATCTTACTATTCGGGCTCTAACTATAAAATGGTAAAAAAAATCTTCCTGAAAACTATTATAATTACATTTTTGAAAATCGTTTAGGGTAGATTGTTGATTATAAAAGCTGTCTTTTTTCGAAGTGTGGAAATTTTGAATCAAAGAGGGCGGTAATATCTAGGTAAGCAAACATTTACACATCGGGGCGTGTCGGCAGAGGTGTGCATACCTCTACAGTATACTTCTTTATCAGGGCCGTCGCAGTGTTGCGTCGAGTCAAGTGTTCTGGTGCACTGTCTGCACTTGAAGCAACTCTTATGCCAGCCCTAGAGTATCATCAGGCTGTATTTTGAAATACCCAATCTTACATTCCATTCTCACTTATTTTCAGTTTTGAAAAGCGTGCTTTCAAAATAAACCGAGGAATTATGTAATAAATCAGGACCTAAATTGTCGAAAATGTTTGGCCCACTGTGTTGGATATCATAATTGAGGCGTGTGCTATTAAACTATCCCATTAATGATCAATTAAAAATATTGTAGATTTAAGTTTTATTTAATCTTAGCTTAATTTCTTTTCTGCCTTTTTAATATTTTATTATTTATAAATATTCATATAGCAGTTTATTTTCATAATTTTTTCATATATCTAGCGCAGCTAACTCGATTTTGAAAAAAGGGCAGTATAGCCTAGAGGTTAGCATGCTTGGTGCCGCAACTTCTAGACTGGACTGCCGTGGGTTCGAATCCCACCTGCGCTCATGGATGTTTTGTGATGTCATTTAGTTTTAAGTTAGTTGTTATTTACTGTAGTTGAAAGACGCTAATGACCTTAGATGTCGACGCGTCTATAATCTACAATAAATAAATAAATCGATTTTGAAAAAAAAACGGTCAGTTTATTTCACTTTTAAACGGCCTAATATGATCAAATTTTGAAGTTTTGAACTGTATCGATAATTCAAATTTTCCGCGAGAATTGCCACCCAAAGCTCCTGTCTTCTTTAGTAGATACATCCAGTCGTTTCTAAGAGGTTTTAGGCATTGTATAGACAAGCCGATTAATCATTATCTTTAAAAACCATTTAAACTACTTTTTAATAAATGCTTGCCCATATGACTGTTCTTTCTAATTATTGTATTTTATTATTGTATTAATCTGTATTACGTTTTGTATTTTTATGACTTTCGCATCCACTTTAGCTACGCGAAGAAATAAACTATCTATCTATCTATAAGAGATCAGTACGTCTACCGAAGCGTTCATCAGCAAATATATTAATTAAAACAATCAACTTTTTATAACGCTACACGATTTAAATAAATAGCTTTTAAGTGGTGGTAATATTGAATATTATTTGGTAATTGAGATAATTTATTATGAAAATTTACAAATTCCTCAGTTTATAATTAAGCAGTATCAATTATGCCCAATTCCATGAAAACGTCTAAAGTTTTCAAACATTGTTTTTCAAAGAATTATACTGAATGTTCTGTTTAATTGTAAGTTCACTGTAGCGTTTTTATGCAAATGGGCAATACGAAATGAAAAAAAAAACAAATGACAACAATTATGGCGAATTTACCTTTCCTCTAGCTAGCATTTGTTCTGCTGCATAGACGTAGCCTCCACATCTTGGACAACCCTCACCTTCCGGCGCTTTGGCGATGGACCTGGAGTCCAAGACGGCACCGGATCGAAAACCGTTGGTACTATAAAAGTGCATTGAAATATATCAGCCATTTTGTATTGAAAATATAAAAATATTAATTTAGTTTCGTTTTCTAGAAAAAGCGTACGCTATTAAGTATTAAAAGAGACGCAACTGCTACAGTTGTATCTTTTACGTAAATCGTTTAATGAACAAACGCCAGTATAAAAATAATTTTATATGAAAAATGGAAATAAGTAAAGATTCAAAAGTCATGACAAATGTAACAAAAAAAAAATTTTTTTTGCTGTTTTGTTAAAAGATCTTCCCAGATATGCTAATTAAAAAAAGTACTTGAAATTTAGTAAAATTTGTTAATATTTAAGAAAACCTATCAACATCGATTCATTAATAAAATTTTAATATCTCAAAAGGTTAAAATTTAGCATAAACTAACATTTAATCATATTGGCGCTTTAGACCGTTAAAATATAAAGCGTCAAAACCAAAAATTTCAAATTTGTTTTTAGACTACCAAAATACAAAGCATTTAATTAGCTTCATTTGTTATAAAGCACCAGTCTAAATAAAAATTAGTTGCATCTCAATATATCTACAAGAAAAGCTGACAAGAAAAAGAAAATTAATTAATATATTTGTTATATTTATTTAAAGAAATTGTTACTAATATCTTACTGCAAACCAAACACTTCAATTTTATAATTATCTGTTTTCAAAACTTAAAAGATCGTATCAACGTAATTTGTTTATTTATTGTGTGTATGTTTTTGTTGCAAAAAGATATTATGCAATAGAATAAAAATATTATATATTATTAAAAAATCAAACGAAAAATGACTTTGTAATGGGAGAAGGTTTGACGCTCCCGACTCAAAAAATGTTCAACTTCCATTCCCGATTTCTAAAGCGTGTAAATTATTTAAGACACGTGTAATTTCACATTTCAATAAATTATTGAGGGCCTGTTCCTTATCCCATCACTTGTGAGAAACTGGGAAAATAAAATAAATTAGAAATATTTTAAAGCTATGTAAAAATAATAAAACAATATACAACAACGAAATCAAATTTCAATAGCAATGAACTTTTCCTCGATTCAAATGAAATTTACATAGCTTTAAAAACATAAATTACCTATGCTTAAATATATACAAAATAGATATAAATATAGTGTTCCTACGATTCGCCAGAATGTGTTAAATATAGACAGAGATGAACGTGTAGAGTTAGTAAACGAGTTAAACAATTACATAACGTCAAAAACAATAGAGCCGCGAAGCCATGCGATTTTTTTTATGTCAGCGCACTCTTGACCATAATGATTGTATTTATCTCACCCCTTATAAGTAAATAGTCTCTTAATAGTGCCCTTTAGGCCTGTCCAGAATATCTTGACGCATATACCACTCAAATGTACAAAAATTGAAAAAGAAAAAGGTAACCAACAAAAAAAGGATATTATTAAGGTTCAGATTAATAAAAAAGGATACCAAATCTAGTGGTTCATTCGATTTTATGTTTTATTGTATCTATAAAAAATAATTTGTCCCGTTTTGAGTTTGTTACGATAAAAATGTGTTCCCAAACCCAAATTAAAAAACTATTATATCCTCTCGTTTGTATTTCGCAAAATAACTGCGATTACAAAGTGGAAAAAAATTGTAAATATAAAAATATCGCTGACCAAAATTTCAAAATTTCGAGTTTAAAGTTAAAATAGGTTTTCATATCGAAAAAACAGGATTGTAATAATGTGGCGAGAGAGATTGCAGAGACGCTCGTTCTAATAAGGTTGCTTGATGCTTCTATAGGTTATATAAGCAGACGTTTCCGGAATCTGTGTTGGTCAATCGACACTACCCTATTGACAGTGGCTTTCCGAAACACACCGTATATAAATAAAGCTCCGA
This sequence comes from Mongoloraphidia duomilia, assembly GCA_039654895.1. NCBI lineage: Eukaryota > Metazoa > Arthropoda > Insecta > Raphidioptera > Raphidiidae > Mongoloraphidia > Mongoloraphidia duomilia. The sequence goes on along the minus strand of CM077525.1, from coordinate 19,914,812 downwards.
CAAGCTCGGTTTCAAGGCGTTTGTACAAAAAGCTTTACAATGTTGATATAAGCATTTTCAGCATAAGTTGTACGTGCAGAGTTTTGAAAATTTACAATATAAAATCGACAGGGTTGTACAAGCCAATAAAATACGAACTGAGCCACTAAATTTTGTAAATTAAAGGTGATTTTGAAAACGCCTCTTTTGTATTTATTTGTGTTTATTTATACTGCAAATTGGAACTCATACAGTTCAATACAAATAGCCCTATAAAAAGTACATACTATGTTATTAAGAAATTTGTAGCACCGAGTGCCTTTTTTTAAACAAAAATAATACATATTTATAATACCGATAATGAAAAAATAATATTTATTTTTTTTTAATTCATATATACGAAAATATATAATAGTACACCTAAGCGTTTTCCTTTCAAGTTTGTAATTAAACAAATGAACTAAAACAAAATGGTGTCGACTGCTGTAATCATCTTGTTTTTGATTGCACAAATGAGTGGATAATTAATTAATTGTAGTAATTCTATTGTTTATGAGAAATTACGACACTGGTGGACGAGGGGGCAGGTTTGAGACATACTCGCAGTGGCGGCGGCATATCGAGCGACGGCGGGGCGCAGCTCTAGCTCAGTGGGGCGGCGGCTCCGCGGAGGCTCGCACCAGAGCACTGTTTATTGGCTGTTGCGAAAAGAAACAAAAAGGGATCGATCGCTCGTAACATGCACTATCGTTTTGTTTTTGTTTTTTTGGTGTGAAACAAAAGGGAAGCAGATTTTTACTTCCTTTTGGGTCTGCTGTGCTTTATACAGACTGGGCACTGAAAATGTGCCTTGTCGAAGAAATTATCAAACAGCTTCGCGAGTCAAAACATTTTTGGTATCGTCTTCGAGTCCATTGATAATGCGCATTGCCAACAATAAAACAATAAATATACAATCAACTGAAAAAATCCCAGTTTAAAAAATACTTTAATTAGTTTAAACTTTTTAAAATTATAATTGTGTTACAGTCCACATAAAGCACTGTCTACCTGCCAGACAAACAGAAATAGCCAATCAAAATATTGCATTTTCTTCTTTGACAGTGATGCGTTTAAAATCTGGAACGTTTTGATAAGTTTGGAAACCCGACAGGCAGACAAATGAAATTTAATGAAAATTAAACTAAAAAGTGAAAGAAATTCTCAAACCACGATACAGTCGGCATTATTTTAACGGAATATTAATTAAACATTATCAATGAACCAGAAGTACCGCAGAATAAAAATATTGTAACATACTACCTACACCTATAAAAAAAATTAAAAAATCACAAGTTTTGACGTCGTTTTTGCTCAAAAACAGTTCAGCAGTGCTACGCATTTTTTGAATTCACAAAAATCAAAATATATATTTGTGATATCCAATAGTAAATTGTGCAATACACTGCTTTTAAAAAATTCACACAACATGAAAACATGCAAAACATTGAATATCTAATATAAAAATACAACATTTAGGACACGTTTTGTTCAAAAATACGTGTTACAACCGTTTGATAATTTCATCTACTTAAGATACCTATGTTATATTATAGGTGTTTATTTACAATTAGGGTGACCACCGTACAGATATCAACGCATTAAAAATGTACCCAACTATTTCAGTAACTAATCGTCAAACGATAATTATTGACTTTTTATTTGCAATACAAAGATAAGGTAATCAGAAATACCTACGTTTAAAAAAACAAACAAAACATTATTATTGCAATTACTAATAATTTAATCAAGCAAGAAAAGTCAATAATAAAATTAAACATTCATTTTTAATCATAAAAGTATAGGTAGTTTTCAAAAAATATAGAATATACATATATGTAATACTCCTATATTGCTAGCCGGGGTCTGGAGTCGGACGAAAAGCCTACGGTGTAGACGTATATATGTCTGTCTCTCTCGCAAGACGTCGAGTCTTATGCGCATGAACAATTTATAATATTAATTGATCTATAATAATAACAAGGTTAGTAGTGATAATAATATTTCCGAAATTGCTATATAAACAATGTGAATCGAATGTTGCAACTCTTGCGCACAACGAGATGGATTTCTCGACAAAGATAGAAACAGTCATTTGCTGTCTCACTTGCGGCCTGATACTTCCAATTACGGGCGCAAGCAATATAGGAGCATTACATATATGAGAAAATATTAAAAAAACAACATTTTCCCCGAAGGATATTAAAAATATGTAATGACCTTCTTTACGGTAGATTGGATACATTTTTAAGACGGTCTTATTTTATATATTAACTTAACCAATAAGCATGCACTTTGAGGGGCGTCACAAAAATTACCCCTTTTCAAAAAACGTGTTTAATTAAAAAAAATACAAAAAAATGTTTGACATGTATACCAAAATATGTATATGTATACTGAAAAGTAACGGTGGCGCATTTTCTGGATAAACAAGAGTTCGCTCTGAATAATAGACACTGAATCATAAACTAACACATCATCATGTTCAGATGCCAAAAACATATTTTTTTTATTTTTCAACCATTTCTCATAAACAAACTTGTATATGTTATACCAGTGCAGTGTACTTCAGTGTAAAAATAGATCAATGGTTTCGTATTATTGATGCAATGATATATCGATGTCAAACTGTTGGTCCATAATTCTGAATTACACTACATTGCTAATCCCTAAGAATGAAACAATGAAAAAAAGAAACAGTCATACTCTATGTATTCAGTGTCTAAAATCCTAGCCAAATACAATCCGCTTATCCAGAAAAGAACCAAATATTTAATTATGCAGGTTAATTCCATCGTGTTAATGCAGTGTTTATGAGAAATTTCTTCTCATTAAGCATTCCTGTGGGATTTGTTGGGACTGATTTAATTGTAAAAAACATGAATAAGATAAGGAAATGCCCTCATAATTCGCGCTTTTATATTGTTGAAAAGATACGTATATGTTTTGTTGAATAACTGAAATTTGTTGATCGTAAAAAATAAATACGGAGCAAGCACTGAACATATCTAAAACCTTGAAATTACTGTTAAAAAAATTGACTGACCGGTATTTGATACAAACGCCAAAATCGTGTGAATTTAATGTTTTTATTAGATTTCTTAACGTGGCAGCACTGACTCCGTAATATCAAGATGCAATACGTAGTATTTACTAATGAGTTATGATAACTAGCTACTTCTATAGTAGATATTATGATGCAATAGATTATGTAACTCACCCTTCGCCACCTTGGAATTGAGCGCCAGTGTCCATGCTGAGACAACCGGCACCACCACCAAAACCGTAACCTTTGGGTCCAAATTTACGCGCATGGCATACTTTGCAGAACAATTGACCTTCGTGCTCGGAGCAATTTGTTGAGTCGAGCATTTTACCGCAAAGGCCTGCAATTATAATGCAAATCAATACATTCCTTTGGAAGTAAAGAAAGTAAAATTTTAATAAGTAGACCGACCCAAAATTGATTTTTAAAAATGTTTTAATTATCTATACGATTGTTTCGGTAAATATCATGACGCGATCGTATAAATAATTAAAAATTAAAAAAAAATCAATTTTGAATTGGCCTACTTATTAGTTAACATCACATAGATATGTACCCGAACTACATATTCTGTAAAATTCTCAAATAAAAAAAAAGAAAAATTTTGCCAATGTAATGATCTTCTTTACTAACCGCATTTGAAGCATCCTTTGTGCCATTTGAGTCCACCGGCGACTCTCTCTTCTGCGGCATAAACGGATTTGCCGCATTTCGGGCATTTTGGGTTCTCTACGGGCTTGAAAGGCATCTTGATTACTTATTTCGCACTGAAAAAAAAGAAACCTCAGTTGCATTTATCAAAGTTAAACTTGCATTTGGATGAGGAAAAGAGATCCAAGGAACTGTTCTTAAAGAATAGAGGAAGAGATGAAGATTATGAAGTTTCTGGTAGGAAGAAATTAATAATTCAATGGTTAACAGAGGCTTAATATTCAAGAATGACCCAACATAACTTATGATCATGATGGTATCGGGAGCTAGAAATATCTCTTTAAGTCTTTACTCTTTTCGCATACCTTTTCTCGTTAAGTATTGACTTCAAAAATTATGGTTAGCCTACTCATAAGAGGAAGATTGGAACCTGGGAAATCCCTTTATATATTATATTTTTTGAATTGATTTTTCCGGGATGAACGCGAACGCAAATCCCGACTATCAAAAATTACACGCTAAATAATTAGAGTCAACTAATTTTAAAGAACTGCATTTTTGATCTTAGTTCCTTAGCGCATGTATTTAAACACGTTTATAACAAGGATAGTTATTGCCTTCTTTTGACTTATTTTGGAACCGTTACTAATGAGGCAATTATTAAATAAATAAGTAAAATTCGCTTAAAACATATTATATTATGCTTTGTTACCAAGGATTTGATCAGAACTGCCTTAGTAAATCGTCTGATTCAGACGGCCTTGGTATATTATAATAAAAATTATTAACTAAATGAAACTCAAAGTAGATTTAGTTTTTTTTGTGTATTTGTGGTCGTTTGTAAATAGTAAAAAAGGCAGACGTTATTATAACAGCTTAAACTTTTTTTATTTAAGATTTTTTTAAACATTGCTCAGAAATAATAATAAATGTGGTATTTTTAATATTAGGTAACTGATTCGTGTGTAAATCCAATTAATTAAAATTTTGATTGGCAAATGTAAAGATTTAATGAAATTATTAGATATGAGGCTAATGAAAAAGTAAAAAGATAATATCAATATGATTACGCAAATAGTTTGAGAGCCACTGTAATAAGTGAGTGCACCCACTCGGGAGAGAACAGCGTCTTCTGGAGAGCGTCGCGGTATTGTTGATGAGCGTGGGACGCTTTTGGCACGATGCCAGTTCGACGTCGCGAGCCAAATTTGGTGGTACTCAGGTAAAGTTACCATTCAACAACGACGATCCGACTTACTTTAATCGACTTTAATTATTGTTCTTAATAATTATTAATTGGTAATAGAAACTTAACTATTAATACATTCCATTTTATATGCTCAATCGACAACTACCGTTGGATTGGATCCTTGCCCAATTATATCATCGAATTTAATGCACTAAGAATAGATTTTCAAATTTAGATACATATATACAGGGTGGACCAAGTTATAGTAGCAATAATTCACCATTCGATAGTCCATCGAAAAATAAGTAGACATGCATAATTTTATTTTTTTCCAAAACGCTTCCTAAGGGAGATACAGTCCTTCAAAGTCCAGTTTTAAAAATCAATACTGACAAGTGTCATAAATTATCTCAAAACCACTTTGTTGGTTATTTTCATAAGTTATTTATTTGTTGTTTTTAATTTAATTAATGAATTATTTATTTAAATTCGTCAAACAGTAAAAAGTTTACAATTGTTGTACAAGATTCCAGACCTATTATTTTCATAGGTGGCTATTTTAGAAGTGTTCTAAACTTTCAACTCTAATTATCTCGTAAACGAAGCCTCAAATCGAAATTTCGCAAGAGTAACTCTTTTTTTCTAAATTGAATAGGGAATTCGAAAAAAATGTTATTCTTTAAAAATATCCAGTGGCGCAGAAAATAGGGCGGGAAAAGTAAAACAACCCCCCTGTATCTACGCCACTTGACAATTTTGACAAAAGTTACTTACGTCAAGTAATGAGTATCTATTGCATAAATACTTGTACCAAATTTGGTCAAAAACGCATTAATGACCTGAGAGTTAGGACAAAAAAAAGAATTTTAAAACTGAAATTTGAAGGGGTGTATCTCCCTTAGGAAGCGTTTTGGAAAAAAATAAAATTATGCATGTCGACTTATTTTTCGATGAACCATCGAATGGTGACTTATTGCTACTATAACCTGGTCCACCCTGTATATATTACATTATAATTTGTTAAATGAAAGGCCATTAAATTTTTTTGAAATATATTTTTTTCAACTTTTCCTTCGAACGAAGTCTAATCTCAAGGAAAAAATGAAAATATTCTTATATTTGAATTTTAAGAGCACTGTGGTGGTCGGAAATTATAAAAAAAAACAATTTAAAACTTTAGTTTTTACTGATGATGGGAGGTTTGCTCTCGAAATGTATATCCAATACTAAAACTGTTGTGGTTAAGAAGTGATTAAATTGTTGTTTTTTTTTTTATATTTATGCAGTTCGGTAGAGAAATTAATTTGATTATATTGTCATAATGTTGGCTAAAAGATATCGATTTAACAATTCACTCGGTTCTTATTTTAATAAATTCAATACGGTTCATGGGTTCTTGGATTAAAATAAATTGTTATTGATTAATAACTCTTTTATTTATCTTCGTACGGCGTTTCGTCTCTTTCGAGACTCTTTCGAGACTTTTTGTTACAGTACTTGATAAAGTCTCGAAAGAGACGAAACGTCGTACGAAGATAAATGAAAGAGTTATTAATCAATAACAATTTATTTTAATCCAAGAACTCATGAACCATATTGAATTTATATTGATTTAAGTTAACTGATTCGGTTTAATCGACAGCATCATATGTTTTTTGTATTTGGAAATAGGATACTGCTTTCTTAAAATGGTAGTATAGAGTCCAAAACATCAAAAGCAAAAGTATATGAAATATAATTGGGCCAGTGAAAAAAAAAGTATAAACAAAATTACTAAGCAGTTGCATATAATGACGTAAACATTAAAAACAAGAGAGAAAAGATACTGTCAGTTCTATAATTAGTTTGTTAAAAACACGTTAGCGACTTGGAAATGATCCAAGTGCCATCAAAGACTTGACAGCTGTTACAGCATTGTCACTTAAAAATATATATAAAAAAGAAAAAAATAATATTATTGTAATATTAAAATCACATTTTTTATATACGAATCAGATTTCACAGATATAATAGGAAGATAAGTATTAATATGGTGTATTTCTAGATTGTAGTCTGCACAGGCGCGCGGCGCTCCCCACCAAAACATTTGAACGCCGAAAGAATAACTGAACGCGATAGGTTAGTCGGTGAACCACGTGATTGCGCTGTTCTAATTTCTTAAATAAATGCTAGCTAATTCTAATTCAAATCAATCTGGGGCAATAAACTGATGTAGAGTGAAATGACAACTATATAACGTATTCGCTTCCGTACAATTTTTTTCAATTAAAAGTGTACAAGTCGATTATATAATTGAAGAAGTTAGAAGATTTCTTGGTTCCACACAGCAAAGTTTTGGATCACAAAAAAATTGAAAAATAAATATCACCGCACAAAATCACTTCAATAAATTGATAATCACTTTCAATAATCCTTATAAATGAAGCACTTGGAATCACTGATGAAGCAATCAGCACTTTTATGAAGTAGATAGATGGTATAAATGTAGGTACTCACCTTTTCGGTATCGTTGGGTAGTTAGATGTCTGGAAAGCTAGCTCCAGTCGTTATATTCTATCTATACAAAGATGTAAAAATCGTTGGGACTTGCCTTCCTATCACTGACTACCACTTTAATTCGAATGGCTAAACAGTTTGTTGCGGCGCGTAGTCTATGGCACGATCCTCTTTGCACACGGTACGCAATATCACCCAGCGTGATGGAAGGGCAGCGTCGCAGGGGAAACGCAACCTCTCCTACTTTACTTTTTCTTATTCTATACCCACTGATGTCTTTATCATAAGCGTCCATTTGAACATCACTTTTGCAGATTAACACAAATCAAACTGTTTAAAATCGCCATTTTCCAAATTTTAACCTGAAAACTGGTACCTATACAAGTTTCAATTCTGTGTTTCATGAGATCCAGAATAGTCAAAGTCACAATTCAAGTTGTTCAGGCGAACTATTTAAAAATATCATACTTGCTTTTTTTCAGCAATGGATTATTAGTGAGGTAGCAAAGAACTGTATTTTAAGATTACCATACATGGCGGATAAAAGCACCAAATTTGGTATGATGGTACCTTAGAATATATTTATAAATGTTAGCCTAGGAGCCATTTCGGATTTCTAAAAAAACAGGGCTTGAGAATAGCCGAGAGTGTAGCGGCGCTGTTGTTTACATGGCGTTGCTATAGTTCCTCTATTACAAGTCCCCAGTTCCCGAGTTCTAGCCCGAGAGCTGGTAAAAGTGTCAATTACATTTTCAATTTATTATTAAAAAAAAAAAAAATAATGAATTGAAAATATGAATTGGTGCTAGGCCCAAATAACCTTAGCTGTTGGTGGTCTTTAAAATACAATTCTAAAAAAACAACTTTTGACGGCCGAAAAATCACGAAATTTTACCACCTTTTTGCATTTTTCGAAATATCTCAGAAACGGTTGACTTGAGCGATTCTTCCAATATGTAATGTTTTAAAGAGGATTACATTTCCTACAATTTACAATTCCACAACTTTTCTGTGGTACTAATGGTAAGCGCGCTACAGCTTCTTGAAAAGCACGCTCGTTTTGTAACCTTGGTAACCAATGGTTAAAATGCAATGTTCTTTTCAATAGCTTTATTTATTGTGTGCCCGAAACGCGTTGAGTGTTGACAAATTTAGTAGAATTTTCAAGTGTCTTTTTTCTTGTATATAATATAGATATTATATAATATGGATAACTCTCTACTATGGCTGCAATGTGTGTACTATGTTCACTATAATATTAGTTTCCAGCTATATTGCACTACTAGCGGTACCCGTCCGGCTTCGCCCGGGTACTAAGAAATCCCAGGTGAAATACACTACTCACTCGCTTCGCTCGCTCGTTTGAATATTATAATTACGAACAAATTTGATTACCATAAAAAAAGTTATAGTGAGTCAATCTTAAAAGATAGACATATGCTGTCGCGGACTTTTTTTAGAACTTTTAAAGGGGAACAATTCCGTCATACATGATTTTTGCGTAACTTTAACCGTTTACGCAGCGCACGCAACGGAAGCTCTCAAAAGGAATAATTTTTCCTGTTTTTGCAAACATTTTTCATTGACGCTCCGCTTCTATTGGTCGTAGCAAGATATTATATTATAACCTATAGTTTTCCTCAATAAATGGGCTATCTAACAAAAAAAAATTTTCAAATCGGGCTGGTAGTTCCTGAGATTAGCGCGTTCAACCAAACAAATAAACTCTTCAGTTTTATAATATTAGTACCTATAGATATGCGCGCTCTGAATAACATTCGCATGGCTTAGCGATAAAACGTTTGACTGGAGGTCGAAAAGTCCTTGGTTTGATCCTGGGTTTCGGATCGCAACATTTTTGTTTGTTTTTTTATACATCAAATATTTTGTTAATATATTGTTTTTACTTCAAAAATATATTTTAATTAAATTTCAAACGAAAAAAAGTTGAAATACTAAAAAGAACAAAATAAAATACATAGGTAATATAAGTAAAAAAACTTTTTAAAAACAAATCTGTTAATTTTTCATCCCTATTTTCATTATTGTACGAAACTCTCGATGTACGAGTCTGATTCGCACTTGGCCGGTTTTTTTCTCTAACATTAATTCTTTTGTATTTTTGTTCTACCCTAATGTAGGCAGCTTTGTCCAGACAGTTTTAAGGGTTGTTTGGTTAAAAAAAATGGCTAGTGCATATCAACACTACAGCTATGCTTTTGCCACGAAAATGGAAAGAAGAAACAAATAATTTTGAAACGAATTTGTCTAAAGGTTCCCATGTCCGACGCCAGTGTACATTCTACCTTCCGTCATGACTATCCACTAGAAATAGACGGTTGCTCAAATATCTATTTTCATTTTGAATGCAAGGTAATATTATCGTTCAATGATATGTATCATAGTGACAAAATATGATGATATATTCCTCGAGCCGAACTGTACACAAACGCAGCGTACCTTTCCACAGACCACAAGATGGCACTTAGGTTAGATGGGTATTAGATTGACTGTCGGAGCATTTGAGTAGAAGGGGAAGAGTAGCTTAATCAGAATGTTTCTTTCGCGACAAACCGGAAAATAATTTTTTTTACTATACGAGTAATAAATCAATTAAATTAATATTTCTCTACAAGATATCGGCACTTCGGCTAGGTGGGTTAGATGACTATCGTATCATTGATATATTTATTTATTTATTTATTGTAGATTATAGACGCGGCGACAACTTAGATCATTAGCGTCTTAAATTACATTAAATAACAACTAACTTAAAACTAAATAACATCACAAAATATCTATGAGCGCAGGTGGGATTCGAACCCACGACAGTCTAGTCTAGAGGTTGGTACCAAGTATGCTATCTACTAGGCTACACTGCTTTCTTCGTATCTTTGAGGAATTTCGGTAGAATAGGAAGAGGGACTAGTTATTTTACTAGCGGGGAATCGGAAAATAATTTTTTTATCAATTAAACTAAAGAACATCACAAAACATCCATGAGCGCAGGTGGGATTCGAACCCACGGCAGTCCAGTCTAGAGGTTGGAATGGAATGGCTTCTTCATCTTCCAGACGTTTCGCTTGCAACTGCGGCAAGCATCTTCAGTGGTGTGCTCGACGTGGTCGTAGTGTTCTTCTCGGTGTCCTGCTGTCGACAGTTACTAGGACACCGAGAAGAACACTACGACCACGTCGAGCACACCACTGAAGATGCTTGCCGCAGTTGCAAGCGAAACGTCTGGAAGATGAAGAAGCCATTCCATTCCAACCTCTAGACTGAACTGCCGTGGGTTCGAATCCCACCTGCGCTCATGGATGTTTTGTGATGTTCTTTAGTTTTCAGTTAGTTCTTATTTAGTGTAGTTGAAAGACGCTAATGACCTTAGATGTCGACGCGTCTATAATCTACAATAAATAAAAAATAAATAAGAAGCCATTCCAGTAGACCACGGCTCATAAGCCCGAAAGATTCTTATCTTAATTCTATTTTACTTTCAAAGTGTTAATAGAAAAGATATTTTTGATTTTTTTAATGACTTCTAATTTTAAAACACTTAAATCAAGTGCATTTGAAAGTTAGTATTTTTAAACCTGTAAGTTTGTTTGTTGATGTAATAATAATTACTCGTCTGATTCATAAACATTCTTGATGACCCATTTAAGTCAAGCTGTTCATCATATCGGCCATGGCATCGCATAGGTGGAAAGTGTCGTGTCTGTACGAAGTGGAATTTGCTTAGAAACCGTAAACAAAATTAGCAGTCTTACTCACCAACGACGCGACGTAGCGGCTCATTATTTTAGATTGGATTCTTTCATATTATGCCCACAGATGAACTATAGATCAAAGTGCGAACTTAAAACAGTTAAATTAAAATTCGCTGACGTGGCAATCGAAAATTCTTATTACTAGCAAATCTAAATTCTTTTTCTACAAAATAAAGTATTTTTTGAAAAATTTGCATCAAAAGTACAATAATTTTACTGTTTGAAAAGTGATTCTTTATGGAAGCTTCTGATGCGTTCGAACGGTAGTGCGTGAAGTAAATTTTGACGCACTTCGTGCTATAAAGTAATACTGTTTTGTTTTACTTTATAACACACGTGCGTAATAAAACTTTATAGATTAAACTTTGCTATGTCACTAATAAAATATTTACCTATCCAAATTGTGTTTTATTTGCGTAAAATTGAACTGTTGAAGCAGTTTTTGTAAAAAATATTGTATATGTAACGCGCGTCTAAAGTGACGAATCTGATACTCGCGATTTTACATTACTCTATTAAGGTTATGTTGCATTTATACCAGAACTCGTGTGATTATCGCACTCACCTTCGGCTCGCGCGGTATATAAATGCAACGTAACCTTAGGTTCGTATTGCAAAATCGCGACTGTCATATAATCCGTCACTTTAGCCACTAGTTGCATAAATTACTATTATTGGCTGGATTGTTGGATTTTTGATACTTTGCACAATTTTCTATAAATTTTCACGTGGAATACCCGATTATGATGAACACATTTAAACATAATAATAGTTTTTTTATACGGCTGTATGCAATTGAAAGATTTTTTCGTTGGAAAGCAGCCAATTATATAATTGTTTCGAAACATATAGGAAAAAATCAATTTACCAATGTAGTGAAAATCTATTGATTCTGAAGCATATAAGGAGAATATTAATTTAGCAATCATGTCACAGTTGAGTACTGTAAGCTCATTCCGACGCGAAATTGGAAAGGTTCAGGTTAGAATCCTGACTGTGACCACTGGTTGGTAAATTGATTTTTTCCTATATGTTTCGAAACAATTATATAATTGGCTGCTTTCCAACGAAAAAATCTTACATTTAAACATATTCATGGTTGCTAGGTATATGGGATTTCGGATCTGGATATGGATATATTAGGAGTCTTTTATCGTTTTCAATTATGGATACGGATATGAAATTATTTCGGATATCCGATAGTTTCGGTTACGGTTATGGAGCTCCATAACATCCCGGATTGAAATATAGGTTCAAAGAACGTCAATGGATAATCATAATTAAATCACTATAACCACGCACTCTTTGGAAGTTTACTGTAATAATTCGTTTCTAATTTGACTAATAAAAGTTCAGAAGCAATCGTCGTTGTAAATTTTTGAAAATGAAGTTCTTTGTTAAAATGTTTTTAACAGGATATGTTTATTAACTGGGAATCTGTTACAAATGTTTCTACGGTCAAAAGACAAAATCGCTTATATTATGTGGAGCATTACTTAAAAGAAGATTAATGACGATTGAACCTTTAGTTCATTAATGATCTAGGTATAGCTCAGTCATTTTTGACATAAAAACGACCAATCTGCGAAATAATTCGCAGTTAGCTCAATTTTTGTATACACCTTCGTTATGGTGTGTTAAAAAGGGTGTAAAAAGTCCTCATGGATACCGATGCCAGATATTCGAGGTTCAAGGTCACGAAAAACGGTTTTTTGAGAATTCCCCGGTTACGTTCTATTTTTAGTAAAAAATGGTTATTATCAATCTTATAAAGAATAAAATTCTCTGCAACTTTTGAAAATTATACTAGATAAGGCTTTTGACATACCAACAATTTTGTAGAGTAGGTACCTATAAAGTTTCTTACAAAAAATTCGACTGATGACCAGTCCTATACTTCCCACCTAGTAAATATTTGCAAAAAATAAACACTCTTTTTTTTTATTCTTTGACTAGGCCCAAATAACCTTAGCTGTTGGTGGTCTTTAAAACACAATTTAATTTTCATTCTTTGAAAAAAGCATGGCCCTCTTTTTTGTTTGGTGATCTACTGATGGCTAACTTAATATAGCAAAAATCATGGTTACCTTGATTTACGTACAATTTTTATTTTTTTTAGTAAAATATTTTTTTTCTCGAAAAACTATACATTTTAGAGAAAAAAAATATTTACATTTTTTTCATATTATAACATGTAGAATTCATTTATATTTTCTTTTTACTTATGTTAATACGTGACATTGAGGACGTTTTTTTGAATATCTCAGGATCCACTGAACCGATTTGACTCAAAATCTAATCAGATCTAAGTTAAAGGCTGATAAACACAATAGAACAATCGGCATGCCCGTATGTTGTTTCGTTCTTAAGATATTGAAGGCGAAAAATTGACCACATACACACACACACACACATACAGACATCAGTCAGAAAATGATCTTAAACGATTGCTAGCGTCTCAAAACGTGAAAATCTGTTAAAATCTCGAAATATTTTTTTCGGACTAAATCCATTACTTCCCTACCATAGTAGAGGTGGGAAGTAAAAAATAGCAGTAGCATCTTTTTCAAATTTCCGGTCGTGTCAAAAATAGGTTGTTTTTTGCAAACCTATATTGCCGTGCCGTTATATTTAATGCTACTAAAAAATGACCAGAAGTGACCCACACAGTCTCTGGAGGGATAAGCCGTAACTAAGTTTCAAATCTATGTTGTGATATAACGTTTTCATGTAGAGTAGTATCGTTTATAGAAGACAGTGTATACTCATTTCTGGCTTCTGCGAGTTTCAGGTCGGTCGGGTTTATGTTTTCTAACAAGGCGTGGTCCTATGAATATGGTCATTTAGTTGTTCGTCGCCAGACTAAACGCACCATTGTTAGAAAACATAGGCCCGTCCGACCCGAAACTCGATTGTGCTGCTATCTTCTCTAAACGATACTACTCTACAGTGGAATTTAGCTCAGCCCCGGGACACCGACGCATTACCAGAAATGCCGGATTACTGGAAAGATACAGAAAAATAACATAAAAACCTTGGATATTACAACAGGTGTCGGATGAATTATCGATGCATTTAAGATGCTATAAAACGCGGACTACTGGCAGTGCCAGACTACTGACAGTCAGATTAGTGAGATTTTTGTAATGTTAGATAAAACCGAATTACAAAATGTTTCTTAAAATTTGAAGTAAGCAGTTATGACTTTTGACTACAGATTTGTAGCGTAATAAAATATTTACATGATTTTAAACACCGGTGAATAGACATAACTAAAACTCTTAAATATTATCTCCGTTTTGTTTGTAATGGTTAATGAACTAATAAAAATGATTGTTTTAAGTTTTGACATTTTGAATTTGATGTTTTCAAAAATAAATTCTAATTAATTTGTTCACGACATTTATACGTATTTACTACTTTGTTTCGCTATTGTTTACAGTTGTACAGAGTTGGCATTTGTTTATATTCTGTTAAAAAACACTTGCCAACTTCTATCAATTTATTAATGAAATTCAAAAACAAATTGATCTTTTTCATTCATTCAATTAAAATTATGATTTTACTGGGGGAAACAATTTTACCAATAAAAATGTTAAAATAATGAAAATTCTAATTTTTGAAATTCACGGGGTCTGACTAAAAATTTTTAAAAATTCGTAACTCATGAGGGTGATGATTTTGACCAGCATCTTTTAGATTAAACTTGATGCAAGAAAAAGTGTTTTGAACCATTTGATAAAATAGCTATTGGAAGTGAAAACTTGATTTTAAAAATTTGAGTCTTTTGTTTTGAACTTTTATGAAAATTGGGTACAAACTGTTGAAAAAGATAGACATTTCTAGACTAAACTAAAGACGCTCTTAGGTATGGGAATTTGACACGGAAGCGTGGCCTAATCGTGAACTTATTTTGATATACTATTTATAGTATATGGTAAATAATGAGATTGTTAAGAGTATTCTCTACCGGAAGTAACCCCCTGCACTCTTCATCTCAAATCTTTTCTCTTCGCCTAAAAACGGTTACAGCTTTACCGACGCTATTTTCAAAACTAATGGGTTTGGATAAACGCCAAATGAAGCACCAAAAATCACACTACAAGATCCTTCAGGCGAAAAATTGAAAAACACTTCTTGGAAAAACTTACAACTTTTTAAAAATTACATAATTTAAAAGCTAAAATTTTTCTTCGAAAAATTCGTCTGTAGGATCTCTAGTGTGATTCTTGGTTCTTCATTTGGCGTTTACTCGAACCCTTTAGCTTTAAAAATAGCGTCGGGAGAGCTGTAATTGTTTTTAGGCGAGGGAAAAGGATTTGAGATGAAGAGTGCAGGGGGTAACTTCCGGTAGAGAATACTAAATAAACCAAAATATAAAATAATATGTTTACAAACATGATGTCCTTAAAAAAGTTTTTTCTTATACTTTTGGCAATGTTCAACAATTTTTTCATTGTATTTACTAAGAACAGTTTATGCAAAACTTTGAAGTCAATTTTCTTGGAAATAGTTAGTCCCTTAGACACTTACAATAGATTTTTTTTCAAAAAATTGATTTAAAAATCACGGTACAAAATGTTCCTGTATGTTTCGCCCCTAGACTAACAAACGTTATTAACTTATTATGTTTACGTGTTATCTATAGAAAAATAAATAGTGTTTTTGTTTACTTTTCAAGACTAATATCTCCCTTATTATAAGCATTTTCCAGAAATATTTTGCGAGAATTAATCGCATTTATTCGATTGCTAAACCCACCTTATGAGTTTGGCACCATACTTCTGAAGCAGGATCTATATCTAACTCCAGGCTCCAGGGAAGATTCCGGATTTTTTTCTGAAGAAGTTCTCTCTTATCAAATAAGCTCAGGGGTCTCCACACCCTTAGTTACTCAGAGGAAGTTCGTGGGCGCTGAAAAGTTTAATTTTTCAATGAAAAAGATCGTAAATTGAAATAGTTGCCAAATGTTACAAATGCGATCCTGAACGTTGAGATCTGTTGTTACGCCCACGTATTCAACTGTGCCCAAAATAAAGTTATGTTCCGATTTTACCGTTCAATTGCCAAACAATTCTATACTTAAAATGATTCACAATTCGCTATTATTAATGTAAACAATTGAATCACGGTACCCAATAAGTCTCTTAATATCGTTGATGAATCATGAGTAGATTTGTTATCCTTTTTCTTCTCTATTTATTTCTATACTGAATTATTTAGTTGTGTGTTATCCATAATATTGACTACAAATGTATTCTTTTGAAGTCCAAGATCGTGGGAATGGGCCGTTGTTTATACAATAGATATGTTTACTGGTAAACTCCGACAGTTCTGAACCCAGGGCGGATCCAGCCGCTTTGTTCGGGGGTGCCGTTCTGGGGTATAATTATTATAGTAGATAGCCGGTTTTCGAAAATACTGAAAATGAAGTGAAAAGTACGTACTTTGTAGTGGGTATGGCAAAAAAATGTGAGGCGTCATGGGGCGCCTGGCAGATGTGAAACATTTCCATAGCTTGAATCCCCCCCCCCGCGACAAATTTATTAAAATAAAATATGGCCTATATCACTTAGGGATAGTGTAGCTTTCTATTAGTGAAAGAATTTTTAGAATCGGTTCACTAGTTCCAGAGATAAGAATTTATGATATATTACCCCCCCCCCCCCCGAGAGAAACTCTCACCGTATTGAAACAGCAATACACAGATATTCACACAAACACACACACGTAACATAGCGAGTGTGTAACAGTATTAGTGCGGGAAGACGCGACGTAATATTCAAACGATTTTACACCCGCGCCATAAGATGGTTTCACATCAAAAATACCATATACGAGTATATCTCGTGCGTAATAGTATTATGACTCATGTAACTGTACATACTCGCTATCGCTCGCTTTTACATACTGTCACTACTCGTCAGTAATATACCCCATTACGCATCTAGATATACAACCTATACTATTGTTAACTTAATTGGTATATGATAAAATCAATCGATTTAAAACCCCTTATATCCACACCATATTACTCACATAACAATTAGAGGTGAAAATAATAAATATCTCAGACAGCTAGGCTGCCATGATTTTCAAGCTATATCTAAGAAAAAATCAAATGACCACTGTCGGGACTTGAACCCGAAACCCCCCGTTTCCGGCTAGGTGATTTACCGATTTCTCCACAGTCCCCGAGAGTGGAAACCGATCTCTTCTTATATATAGCAATTTCAAGTTGAAAACACACTACATGAGAGAGTTGACTATTCAAATAAACTGCAAATCATAGTACAGCTATTAAACAGTCGAATCATTATACATGCGAGAGTTAACATTTTATAAGTTTTATCAACTTAATAAACTCGTTGAGTCGTTAGGCTGGGATGCCTTAGGTTTTCCTATAGATAAACAACGTTTTGAGTTCCTGTGGACAGTAATTAATTGGTATATGATAAAATCGACTTAACTTGCTAACAATTTTTTGCGTTACCGAATATTAAACTATTAACTGTAACTAATTAAACAACAACATATTAGAATGATTTGTTTAACTTGTTTCAATTCAGTACCACCTACGGTTCTGAAATTGTATGCAGAAATAATCTATTTAACACAAATTGCACAAGCATTCAAAATAGATTAATCATTTTGACGTTAAGCTTAAAATATCTTAAAAAATTATGAAATTCTATGCACACAAGAATAATTATATTTAGTGCCAAATTGTACGTAAAACACGAAACGCCTCTTCGGCCTTGATGAGAGCAATACCTGATATACGTTCATAAAGCCTTTCGGGTAACAATTTATCTTTTTTTAATTTGTTGAAGAAACGAGATAAAACATTTTCTTGATCTATCAAAGAAGATTTTCTAAACATGTTTATAAAGTGAAGCTTTAGTTAGAACCCGCCTACATTGAATCTAGTTGATAGAAATTTTGTACATTGTTGTTGACATCTGTCTGAAATTTGAAATTTTCATTTTATTTATTGGTAACTTATAGAATATAACATTATGACGGATTTGCTAACATATCTTAAAGATATTTTTTTTGATAATTTGGGCTTTGATAACGAATTTTGGAATTTAAAAAATGCAGTAGACACTGCTTTAATAAGTATTTAAAAAATCAAAGTTTTCAGAAGTTTTTTCAGAAAATTATTTCTTAATAATTGTGCCCATAATATGTTGCAATCACTGCGTTTCGAAATTATACACGTGGAGTCATGAGCGCCGGAAGGAAGTAACCAGTGGCAAGGCGTCCTTTCTGAAATTGCAGTACCTATCTTTAAGCAGAAAAAAATAATGGTTTAGAGTTTAGTCAAAGTGAAATACACCTGAATTCAGCGACAAAATGAAAAATAATAATTAATAATTAGTACATTTTGTATAAATACAAAATGCAAAAAACTTGTAAGTTTATTTTTATTAACTTCCCATTGGAAGTTATTGTAATGGGTCCGAAAATCGAAATCAAAATGTATAACAAATTTTTATGTTTCAAGGTCACTACACTATTTTTACACTATTTTTAGAAAGATGTCTGTATGTGTATGTGTGTACGTATGTACGTACGTATATGTGTCCATTTCTTTCTAAGACGAAATCTCGAGAATGAAAAATGATATCGACTACCTTAGGCTGCCAATCGACGCGTATTAACGTAAATATGATCTGAAAGAAATTTTTTCAAAATCGGTTCAGCTGTTCTTTTTTCTTAACCAAATAGACTCTAAAAAGTAGATTTTACACAATATCTCGCGAATAAAAAATTATATCGACTTCGTAAGAGTGTCAATCGAGGCGTGTTAACGTCATTTTGATTCGACTTAAATTTTATAAAAATCGGTTCAGCCGTTTTTTTTTTTTAATTATTGTTAAAAATAAATAATACTTATGTTTTATTGATTAAAATAATTACTTTTCTGTGTAATATCTAATTTAATTATTGTTATTAAATATTTATCAAACTGGGAAGTTCGTCGTGTGGACCTCAAGGGTCGCACTTTAGCCCTAATAAACGACCCACCTCACGGCTTGTTTTTAAATTTCTTCTGAGGAAATTTTTTACCATTACCTACATGCGAACGGTCCGGAATTTTTGTACTCTACCATATTGCCTATACAATTTTTACACAGCTGTATTCGCACGACTAGAGAAATATCCAACGCAACACAAGTCATCATTTTTGGAAATGTTCCTAGTAGGTTTTCGTATTTACAGATGAAGGTTTTGATCTTCAAAGTGGACATAATGAAGAGTAATGCTTGTATTGACATTCCATAAAATAAACACAAACAACATGGACCATATAATAAAGGCAATAGCCATATAATATATTAAGCTGTAATTTTATTTATTGCGACGATCTCCGGTTGCGTCAATAACACATTAAAATAATCTTGGGACGACACCGTTCTGTGGGTTTCGTCGAATGCGATTATAATGAGTAATTGAAAAGCTACTTTCACGTAAAGTAATTTGATACTCAATCAACTTACGGATTCTAAGAATAGCGGAGATATATTTAAATTTATCAAAATAAACATCATATGGAGGTTTTTATACCTATTATATACCAAGCCCGATTCACTATGAACCAATATTGAAGTTTAAAAAACTAAAACCTAATTGCGAAAAAGTAGTCAACAAGACAAGTGGAATTTATATCGACTGGGTATTCTCAAGTCAAGGCCTTATTTTCTGACCGAATTTTATTACGTTACGACTAAGAGTCAAACGATGTTGAGGAATATTGAAATATTTGCAAAATTATCGCTGTATATACAGGGTGGTGTATGACGTACTGTACAAACTTAAGAAGCATATTCTTGTGGTCATTTCAAGCAAAAAATATCCTATGAAAAAGTACTGTCTAATAAGGAATAATCAGGAGGTATATTAAGAGCAGCCTCTGATGCTTTTATTTTTCTTTTGTTGTTACTTTGTTTTTTTTCTGCAACAAAACACTGCTAAATATTAAAGCTTGTATCTTAATCTTTAAACGTCTGTAGCTCGGTAATCATGACGAATTGGACATTTGTTCATAAGATATTTTTTGCTTGAAATGACCTCAAGATATGCTCCTTAAGTTTATACAGTACGTCATGCAACACCCTGTATACAAGTGATAACATAATCACAATAATTCATACAATTCATTTTCAAGGCGAAAGCACAATGCTGTGCTGTCTACTGGTCCACGCGGCTCGGCTGAAGTAGCATGAGATGTCGTAAGTCGTAACTCGAGTCCGACCGAAGTTTCGACTTCGGCCATTTTGTTGAACTTTCGGCAAAATCTTCGAATTCGGTCAAAATCAGGCTGAAGGTTTTACCGAAGCTGAGTGTTGAATTTACTGAATAATCGAGTGATTATTATTTTATTTAAATCACACACTCAACTCTGGAAACAAAATATTAAAAAAGTAAGAAAAGAAAAAATAAGAAGAAGAATTTTTCTTCACTTTTATAGCATTTTTTAACACGCTTTTATTAGCTTCACCTGTATGTTTGCTTGCTTGCTTGCTTGTTTGTCAGTTTGTAACCGACTTCTTTGAACTTGATTTTGACCAACTTTGAACGATCAGATTTAGTTTAAACTTTGCACACTTATCAAGGACCGACGACAATACAATAATTCAATAAGTTTGTCCCATTATCCTGACCAGGATCTCCAGGATTAAAAAAAAAAGCAAAAAACTTCATATTGAACTGAAACTTTGCACACTTATCAAGGACCGATGACAATACAATAATTCAATAAGTTTGTCCCATTATCCTGACCAGGATCTCCAGGACTAAAAAAAAAAAAGCAAAAAACTTCAGATTGAACTGAAACTTTGCACACTTATCAAGGACCGATGACAATACAATAATTCAATAAGTTTGTCCCATTATCCTGACCAGGATCTCCAGGACTAAAAAAAAAGCAAAAAACTTCAGATTGAACTGAAACTTTGCACACTTATCAAGGACCGATGGCAATACAATAATTTAATAAGTTTGTCCCATTATCCTGACCAGGATCTCCAGGGCATTAAAGCAAAAATAAATTATAATTTAAAAAAACTAAAAAACACGCTTTAATGAACTAAAAAGTAAAAAATAATTAATTTTATTGTAAAAAAGCGTGGGGTGCTTTGTATCAAATTTTCATACCACCCCACGCTTTTTTACAATAAAATTAATTATTTTTTACTTTTTAGTTCATTAAAGCGTGTTTTTTAGTTTTTTTAAATTATAATTTTTAGCATTATATAATACTTCGGCTTTTGCCGAAGATGAGAAAAAATTTTGCTTCTGACCTTCGGTCGCACTCTAGTCGTAACTGTTGAGCATCATCCCATTCTGCCCCATTTTGAGCAAAAAATGTGTACGATCTGTTTTGTTCGCATGACTAATAAATTAGATTTTCTGCGCCTATATTTTTTATGATGGTAAAATTAAATGAATATTCTCATCCTTGGCCACAACAGTCGAATCACCTACGTGTTTAAATTTAATTAAACAGATGTGCATGTTTTTACCGCAGAGGTTTACGTATTTAAGCATCGTTGACATTGTTTGGCTGAACTTTCGGACCGCAAAGCTTTAAAGGTCTTGCCATGCCAACTATGATGCATTTTCCACTTGTTACAATTAATGTTAAGATTAAAATGTGTGATCACCCAGAAGTCTACTTTTCGTTATCATGGAAAGTTATGAAACAACACTGCCGATGCAACGTCTTGAATAGTGTTGCCGTCTAGACAAGATAAGACAAGACTCTCAAAGTCTTGTCTTGTATTGAAATATCAAGACAAGACTTCACTTAAGTCTTGTCTTGAATTATCAAGACTTCACTAAGTCTAAGTCTAGATTAACAAACTCTTGTCTTGTCTAATATCAAGACTCTAGATTATTTTCAAGAGTCTAGATTAGTAGTAGCACGTAAAGTAAACCTTTACATACTACTACTTAGTTTAGCTAGACTCTTGAAAATTGTCTAGAGTTTTGGCAAGAGTCTTGATCTTGAAAATTTCTAGACAAGACTTTTGCAAGTCTTGTCTTGAAAATCTAGACAAGACAAGACAAGAGTCTAGAAAGTCTAGGTCTAGACGGCAACACTAGTCTTGAAACATTTTTCTACTTTTAGTGATGAGTGAAACTATTTTTATTTTATATTATTGTAGATTACGCTCGACAACTAAGGCCATTAGTGTCTTAATTACATCAAATAGCATCATCATACTTAAAACTAAACGACATTACAAAACATCCGTGAGCTAGGTGGGATTCGAATCCACGACAGCTTACTCCAAAGGCCAGCACGCTGACCATTACACCAAGCTGTCCTCTGAAACTGTATTTTCCCTCGACCCACAAAAAAGGGAAGCTATGTGTTTAGGTCGTATATTTATGTATATATCTGTGTGTGACATCGGATAGCTCTTCTAACGGATTTTTATGCGATTTTTTATATGAAGGGAATATCTTTCCGGAAAGGTTATAGGATACAAAAAAGCTAATGAGACACAAAAAAACTAATGATAAACGCAAATAACATCTTGAATATAAAATGATAAAATATTGCTGTCACTTAGGCTCATTTACACGGGTATAGTTGCGGGTAGAGTAAAGTAGCAAGTAGAGTGGTGGTAGTAGAGTAGAGTTACTTTGCCACATGTTGCTAGTAACTCTACTCTACCACCTACTACACACTCTACTCTACTGACCGTTTATACGGGTAGAGTTACTCTACTCGTATAAATGTGCCTTGGTTAACTATAGCCTTAAGGCTCATTTACACGGGTAGAGTAATGAGGCAAGTACTTGATAGAGTAGAGTAACTCTACCCATATAAACGGTCAGTAGAGTAGAGTAGCGAATGAATTGTGAATTATGTGAATTGTAGACGCTCGACAACAAGGGTCATTAGCGTCTGTTAGAGTAGCGAGTAGAGTGTGTAGTAGGTGGTAGAGTAGAGTTACTAGCAACATGTGGCAAAGTAACTCTACTCTACTACCACCACTCTACTTGCGACTTTACTCTACCCGCAACTATACCCGTGTAAATGAGCCATAGTTTACATTATAGTAGAGTTAGTAGTAGAGTACAGAGGGCAAGTACTAACTATCCTTCAAACTCTACCAATGTAAACGTAATTGGTCGAGTATATTAGGTACTAGATTTTAGTAGAGTAGAGTAACATTGCACGATGGGATAGTTACTCTACCCCTCACCTTCTCCCACCACCGATTTGTACCTACTCTCTGTAAAGACTATATTGCGTCGCTTTTTTTTAAATTTCTAATTTAATTTTTATTTCTAGCTTTCTATTAACTTTTGTAATCCAATTTGATAATTTCGATTTGAAACAATACAATACTTTAATGTCTTTGCTCTGATGATGGAGTCAGAAGAGTGGGTACATTACATACCGGAACCTCTCAATGGCGAACAAAAGATTGTGTTGAACAGTTTTCTTGTACAAAAAGTTTATTTGAGGTAAATTTATAACTGTATCTATTAGTTGATAAATTATTGTTATAAAATAACTCATCGGGGTACCCCATCATTTCGAGTTTATTTAGATTTAAATTGTACGATACTGAATTTATTTCTTTCAGATCGCCATTTCAATGTTTATGTAGTAAGGCATGTGATTGGAAGCAAACAGTAGAAATACTAGTTAGATAGACTGTAAATTATAGACGTTCAACAGCTGAGGTCATCAGCGTCTATATAATAAAAATATATGAAAACAAAAAGAATACTAGTATAAGTTTTTGTTGAAATGTTACATCATAAGCTATGGATGTTGTGGAATAAAGACAAAAATCAACAAAAGCTTTAGTTTCCAAATCTGCGACGTCTGATGGTTGTTATATCATATTACAATTTCTTCAGGCATCTTAGATGTATAACATTTGTGTTGTATTTATTAAGATGTTTGAAGAAATTGAAATATAATAATTATAACAATCAAACGTCGCAGATTTGGAAACTAAAGCATTTGCTGGTTTTTGTCCTTTTTCCACAACATCCTTATTGCTTACTTAAAAAAATTATGGACATTAAAAATCTACACATATTACATCAATAATAATTAATCAATATCAATCCTAATATATAAATTATTGATGGGACTTGTAACCATAATTTTGTTTTCTGCCGGTTTTTCGGAGTTTTTGCCTAGATAGGAAAATGTATTTCCAAAGCTTTTGCCTATCTGTATGTATCAGGAGAGAACGGCTGAACCGATTTTGATTAAAAGTACGTTAGTGACTAGGCAATTGGTACCTAAATTTAAAATAGGTAGATGTTACATATTTTCCAACTATATGATCAGGTTACTGTTAGTATAAAGTTTCTGTCAAAATCGACATTAACGTATGCAAAGCCACAGGTAAAGATATCAATACAAATTATTGTATACTAACGGTTCGGTTCGGCTTCGCCCGGACGCTATGAATTTCTGGCTTTTTTCCCCCTCCCCCTCGAGAAATACTCTCCCTGCGAAGTGAATCCGGGCTGGTGGTGTTTGTTAATATTAGTAGGATTCCGCCAATACGCTAAAATGCAAAAAGTTGGGTCCTTTGAGAGGGGGTATCGCCGTTGGAATGAATCAGACAGTCACCGCCGCGCCGACTCCACGTACTCCAGAGCAGCACCGCAACCCCGCTCGTGTTTTGTCCGAATGACGCGACGCCGCATTGTGCATCGCTACTCATCGGCTAAATTTGGGCGTCGCTTGTTGCCCCCCTCACGTTTCACCTCAACGTCATTCCATGCTTAAAAGCATCGCTTCTTCAAAATATTAAAGATAGAACTACTTTTTGTGTGAGTGAAAATATACACCACTAGATAATTAGGTATACGTCGTGTACGAATTGGAGCATACTTTTATTTCTTTAAGATTTTTGATAATCGCACTTTTGAGTTATTTTCAAATTGCTCGCATAATATGAATACTACTTAAACCGGGTTTTTTCTGACAGTTTTAATTGTTTTTGAATAGCAATTATGGAAAGTTCTCGATTTTTCACTTTTTCAAATTTTAAAAACGTAACCAAAAAGTTTTATAGTCGTATCAACTTTCCAGAAGCTCTTTTTAGTATATTATAGGTTATTATGAACAAAGATCGATTTCTATGGCGAATTTAAATGCCTGGTTCCCCTAGGCTCTAATGTGGGATGCCGTCCTTATTTTAACTCATCAGACTCTATTTTTTACAATTTTGAAGAAGGTTTACTGTCCGGCTCGGCTTCGCTCTGGCGAAAATCTGATTGAATCCGCTGTACTGAACAGATTTGCCATTTACCATTCGATAGCTTATTTCTTAAGAAAGGTTTAGATCTAAAATAGCTGCCCAACCCGATTTCGCACGGGTGCAAATAGGATTGATTCAAAGTTGGATTGAAATCAAGTTTAGGTATGTAAAAAAAGTGGTGTGAAAATAGTAGTTTACACAACTAGTACAATTAAGTATAAGACGCGAGGGGTGTTGACACTCTCGCCTGCGCCTCGCGTGCCAATTTCACCCCTCGCGTCTTATACTTAATTGTACGAGTTGTATATACCTACATTATTTTTTGTAACACATGTTTGCAATGTACAACATTTTCAACTTTAGAGCTTTATTGAATTAATGTCAAACACTGTAAATTCACTGACAGCACTCCATATTATACTAAAATATTGGCCTTGATCCAATATTTATTTACTTCGTTACCATAGCAACGCATTCTAGCCATACTGTCGTATGGCGTAAAATATTGAATTATTGTAGTACGCTGACGTCACAGTCTATATTTTCGCACGCCTTCCCATATTGTCGTATGGAGTAAAATATTATTGTTGTATTATTGTACGCGTGGCGATATATACAGATTACAGGGTGGTGAACGTAACTGCTGCACATAGGGATTTAACCCGTAAAATCAAAATTTCGCGATTTCCTGCTTCCCTAATTATTTTAGGAAAAATATCTTCAAATAATAGTTTTAGAACATAAAATTCTGCATCTAAATCATTAAACAAAATTAATTTTGCATGCTTTGTGACGGCAGAAATTTGATATGAAAATGTCAAAATTACCTCAAAAACAGATAGCGATATCCATGGAACTTGAACAAAATGATTAGAAATTATTCTGACAGCTAAAACGTTATCATTTTGTTCAAGTTCCATGGCTATCGCTATCTGTTTTTGAGGTAATTTTGACATTTTCATATCAAATTTCTGCCGTTACAAACCATGCAAAATTAATTTTGTTTAGTGATTTAGATGCAGAATTTTATGTTCTAAAACTATTATTTGAAGATATTTTTCCTAAAATAATTAGGGAAGCAGGAAATCTCGACAGTTTGATTTTACGGGTTAAATCCCTATGTGCAGCAGTTACGTTCACCACCTTGTATATTATTTTAAACCGCCGACTAGAGACACGAAATGTTGTACATTTCAAATATGTGTAACAAAAACAATATTAAATTCATACGAACGAGCGAAGCGAATCAGTAACGTATTAATTAATTATAAATTCGAGCTAGAGAAAACAATAAGATATTTAAACACCAATTTTCAGTTCGTCGAAAGTATTTTATTTTTCGCTTGAAGATCCACTCAATATAATATTATGTAATGTACTATGCGTAGGAAAAAAATCAAGAAGAATATTTTTAGTTTTTACACCTGCTGATTATATAGTTTGTATAATTTAGGTGTCGTGCGTATTACGTCATCTTCTTTACAATCTGTTTGAAAATTTGGCGGCGATATGATATTTTTTATTTTAAAATTTATATGCAGTGATATAAGGCTCAAGGCCACGTGACTTATTTACATATTTTTTTAAAACTTTTCATTTCATGGATCAGTTAAAATAAGAATTTTAAGCTTTCTGCAAAAATATTTTCAACTAAGTATCCTTGATTATTAAACCCTTCTCGTTTATTATTTGATTCTGCTGTCCCTATAATAATTTTTTAAATTAATGTGCTTAGACAAATTTTGTTGAAGAAAAATACTGTCATTTAAAGATCTTTCAGGAAGTACATAATCAACTTTTTTTCACTGTAAAAATCTTGTTTTATTTTTTGACAACTGTTAAAGTTTTAAGTTTATCAAAAATTCTATTGATACCCTCGAGCTCTTCGATTATGATCTGGGAAATAGGGGTTTGTAATAGACGAACCATTGTTTATACAGGGTGTTTCCTTAAAAACGCCTAAAGCTTTAACTCCGTTATATTTATTATCCAATTTCAGTGAACAAACAAATGAACGCAATCATTCTAGAAACACTACAAAATAAAGGGCATATTTTTGATTTTTTTCAACATCAACTTTAACGTTAAACGACGCTCACGGAGTTGACTTGAGACGTTTTTTAGGAAGCACCCTGTAGTATATTATTCCATACAAACAAACGATATTTTAACGATCTCGACTATTCTCAAATCCAAATTTATTTATATTTGAATAAATTATGTAAGGAGTTCTATAAGGTACCCTTTAAAGTTTCTCTATGTGCAGGAATTTTTTCAAAATTTAAAAATAGAAAAAATAAACAAACGCATCCATTCTCAAGATTCAACTGTTTAGATTTATTCGAAAGAGCATACTTTTTAATTTTAATTCTGATTCATTTATTTAAGCGCAAGCTATTTAGAAGCGCTGACAAATGTTTTCAGTGACAAAAGTATGTTCAGAAAAAAAATGAGTGAGATGTTATTTTTGGGAACGCTTGACTTTCTTGTAGTGGGCGGTTCAAAATAATTTATGGAAAAGAGAGACAGCTGTTGAAATAGTTTATTGTAGATGAATATCATTTTAATGCTCGACAAAAAAACATTATTGTAAGAAATAAAATTTTAAAAAACTGTTCTGGTGAGCTGGCAAAATATTCAAAAATTAAATAAATTGCAAGGAATTTTGTCAAAGCCCGTTTAGTGTTTATGTTGCGATTTGTTTAGATAGATCAATTTTGTAAAAAATTATCGACTAAGAGCCAGTATTTATACACTTCTCATCTAGAAGAGTGTAGACAATCGCTAGCAACTGCCACAAAACTGAAATTTTTTCAACAATATTATTCTCTTTTTACAAGCTTTTATTTACCGTGCAATGTATGATAGTTAGTTTGTTTGTTTAGGTCAAATTTTGCATGTCAATTTTGAACAACTCCCACGTAGGTATATCCGATCGATTTGAAATTTTGTACACATATGTATTCCCGACGACAATACATGAATAAATTGTTTTTAGAAATAAATTCAACCCCTAAGGATGTAGGGTTTTCTTTTGACTAATCAATGCCCAGGCCAAATCGTTGAAGCTAGAAACTTGAAATATGGACAGTTGGTTCCTTTTCTGACGTAAGCATCCACTAAGAAAGGATTTTTCGAAATTCAACCCCTACGGGTGTCAAAGGGGGATAAAATTTTGAAAGACTAAAATGAACAAAATAAATATTAGTAAAAAAAGCTTTTATTTAAATGCACTAAAAAGGAAAAAATAATTTTTAATAATTTAGGTTCATAATTACCTATGAAAGCGTGGGTCGTGACTAATAAACTATCATAGAGTTCACGAGCCACGCTTTTATAGGTAATTATGAAGCTAAATTATTAAAAATTATTTTTTCCTTTTTAGTGCATTTAAATAAAAAGTTTTTTTTACTAATATTTATTATAAGAAAAATTTTACCACATACACACGCACACACACACTTACATCAATCAGAAAATGATCTAAACGATTCTTATAAGATATCAAAACGTGAAAAAAAATTCGGAGTGATTCCAATACTGCCCTACTATAATGAAGGTGTGAAGTAAAAATGCTTTTCGATTCTTCCCTCCCAAACCTATAATTTATAAGTTTGTAGTAACCTTTGTATGTATCATCAATTTTTGTCCAGCCTTTTTTACCCGACTACGAAAAAAATGGATGGTTATTGCATAATGTTTTAACACATAGGGACAGACAGAATTATTTAACATTAATTAAATATGAAAGTCTGGAAAATAACAAAATTGAATTTAATTTTAAATAAATCCGCAATAATAATAATAATTCCAAGAAAGTGTAGACATGTGTTCCGTGTGTCTATAGGTGTGGAACTGTGAATTCCAGGTTACTGAAAACAAAGTTTGAATTATAAATAAATTTGTTTGTTTTTTGTACGCAAATAGATTCGGCTGCATGGTAACAGCCTATACGTTTGAAAATTATGTCTATGCAGTTTATGAACCTGGCTAGCACAGTGTCGTAGATATTTGGTGAATTGGCAGCACTGCTAACAATGCTGTATTTTATTTTGATGATAATTATTATCAGTGATTTTTTTATTTTTATGCTTTATATCACATAAAATATTATCTGATTTTATTTAACATAAAAGCTCGTTATAAATATTTTTCAATAAATTTATGACCAATTCGACAGATAAATAATTATAATCGATCCTTAAAGTGTTCCAAATTAATTTGCCTTGATATAAGATAGAATTTTTATATTGTATATGGATCTTTCATCTTTGATTCACCTGCTTGTGTTCAGCTCTCACATGTGAGATGTTTCGGTAATCTAGCACCGGTGTTAAAATATCGACTCTCGCATGTGGTGTTTTTTTCAGTGACAGAATATTTTTAAAGGAAAGAGTTGATCTCCAGGTGTGCAAGCTTTCACGGCCGGCATTGTTCCAAATCTTCATGGTTTTCGGGCTTGTAGGCCGTGGTCCGGTGGTATTTCTGCCTGAAGTTTCGTCTACAACTGGGGTAGACATTCTCAAAGGCGATGTGGCAGCGGTCGAAGTGTTCTTCTTGGCTGTGAGCCACCAAGAAGGACACTTCGACCGCTGCCACATCGCTTTTGAGAGTGTCTACCGCAGTTGTAGATGAAACGTCAGGTAGAAATACCACCGGACCACGGCCTACAAGCCCGGAAACCATGAAGATTTGAAAGAGTTGGTCGTTTGAAAACGTGTCACTATGTGAGTAATTGTCAACTCAGTCCGCTGCGATAGTGGAAACTTTAGGGTTAGAATCCCTACGGTGACACAGGTTTGAAATAATGAATTTTTCCTGACTACAGCATTATGTTACGTCATTGTCAAATGGGTGTTTCATACTATACTGATGCAGTCGTTATGCATTCATTTAATTGTGTATTTAGTCACGTTGCCTCGTGTGAATCTTGTATAATTATAATTTAAAAAAATTCGACGTTTCGGTCAACTTGGTGGCTCTTTTCATATACCTACGAATGTAATTAATGTTTGGGTAAGCAGCCACAAGTTTCTTTATTGTCCATATTATTTTGTTTATGTAGGTAAAGACAATAAGGATATATCGTCGTATAAATATACGACGATATCCTTATTATCTTTTGTATTATGTATATTATATATAAACAAAATAATATGGACAATAAAGAAACTTGTGGCTGCTTACCCAAACACTAATGACATCAAAAATTCAGCCGTATAAAAAAATCTTCAAACAAGCCGTGAGGTGGGTCGTTTATTAGGACTAAAGTGCGACCCTTGAGGTCCACACGACGAACTTCCCAGTTTGATAAATATTTAATAATAATAATTAAATTAGATATTACACAGAAAAGTAATCATTTTAATCATTAAAACATAATTATTATTTATTTTTAACAATAATTAAAAAAAAAAAAAAAAACGGCTGAACCGATTTTTATAAAATTTATGTCGGATCAAAATGACCTCGATTGACACCCTTACGAAGTCGATATAATTTTTTGTTCGCGAGATATTGTGTAAAATCTACTTTTTTGGAGGTTACTTGGTTAAGAAAAAAGAACGGCTGAACCGATTTTGAAAAAATGTCTTTCAGATCATATTTACGTTAATACGCGTCGATAGGCACCCTAACATAGTCGATATCATTTTTCATTCTCGAGATTTCGTCTTAGAAAGAAATGGACACATACATACGTACGTACGTACGTACGTACGTACATACGTACACACACACACACACACACATACACACACACAGACATCTTTCTAAGAGTAATGTAAAAATAGTGTAGTGACCTTGAAACATAAAAATTTTTTTTCCTTTTTGATTTCGATTTTCGGACCCATTATAATAACTTCCAATGGGAAGTTAAAAATACCTACGAATGTCAAAGAAAACACAAAAATTAGAAAGTAAATTGACAAATTGGTTGTCAATTTATTGAAAAACATTTCTTATACAGACAATAATATTAATAATATTAGATAGGTACTCGTTATAAATATTTTTATTGACTTCAAATGTTTTGAAGCAATTTTATTGTTACTTCATGTGAGTAAAATATATCAATAGATCTGTTCCTGTGTAACGGTTATCACATAATTTTGCAGAACTGCAGCTAATAGATATCACTTACAACAAAAAATGAAAACAAAATATGAAAAAAGCGCGCTTGAATCGACCCAAAATCAATTGATTTCATGCGTGCTTTTTCATATACTCGTAACACCATTATCATTATAATCCGATAGTGCGATCGGTCGATTGATTTATCATTCATGCCCGCCCAGTCTAAGGTAGACATGACGAACGCATTTTCTGCAAATTCATATTGTAGCAAAACCCCAGATGTTACGCCACTGGCGACAATGGAATCATCGAGAACAAGTAACAATGGTGAGGCGTGGCATGATATCGAAAACACAGGTAATCACCAGAATGTTCTGGAAAGCGCGCGAGCGTGGGGGGTCAAGCTGCTGGCTCTATATAAGCAAGAACAGTCACCGGAGAAAACAACGAGTGTCGTGTGACAGTGTCGATTTGAAATAAATACAGCATATAAATTGTAGTGCTAATAAAGCGCTTCAGTTCGTTTAAGAATTACTGTTCGTGTTATTATTGTATAAACAGTGTTGACTGTTATAAATTGAGATATAATTGTTACAGTTTATTGTTATCTATTTTTTGTTACATTTTTTAATTATTGTAAATAAATAATTTATTCCACCTACGTAAGAAAACAGTTTTGTTGCAATATTTTCTTCTAATTTGGACTTTTGATAAACGATCATTAGATACATTTAAATATTTAAAATATTATTTCAGCTACAACCTGTTATAGAAAAATTCTGAATTTAAATTGCATTTCAAAACGATTTCAATGGGTGTATAAGTCAGTCAGAGTCTATTTTTCCCTACAATAAAAAATGAAACCCTACCACTGATAAAGGGATATACAAAATGCATTTTTAAACAATTAAAATATTTCAAGGCTATTTTTACATCGTAGACAAGAAAGTTTAAAATAGATGTATATTGCGTCTATATATAATGTGTATTTTTTGTCTTGTCCAATCTTAAGTTATGCCGACATTTAAATCCATATTAAATATGAATGTCGTAAGTGAAACAGCCTGTATACATGAAATAAAGGAACGAAAAATTAAAAGTTATTAAAATAATAAAATAATTAGATACGTTCATTTGGAAAATGATAACTTGAAAGCAAGAAGTTGGGCATAGTTATAAAATGACGATATGGAACCGAAATTACTCTTTTTAGCGAGTAATCGTATTTATGAAAAGATTTTTCACTACAAATTATTCAGAGATTAGCTAAATAATTAGTACATACAGAGAAATTAATCAACCGTGGAAAAATGAATATTTAGCTACTTGTACCTAGTCCTTCGAGTTAAAGTTAATTATAAGTTTAGAGTTATCCTTAAGATAACAGCATTCATAATTAGCATTGTTTTGTAGTTTGTTGGTTTTAATGCAAGCCATCTATGTTAAAAGCGTCCTAAAAATCTGAAGCTCTTGAAAAACGCTTTTCAAATAAACAGAAGCAAACCCAATAATTAAAACTCACTGTAGACTGAAAACGAGTGAAGTGATACTCGCAGAAACAAACAGTACAGACTACAGCTGAGGTGGGCAACTGTAACGTCGCGACGTCACCGACGCCAGTAAAGCTCATCTAGTTCACAGTAAAATAAAGAGATGGCTAAACTTGTGTTTAAAAGGAATAGCAAGTCGTTTTGAATAATACGAAGACAATTTATCATACATTCAACTGAATGTGATTTCTGAGGTTTTCGAATTATAAGACACTTTGGTAGCAGTTAGTTTTGAGATTGTGATCAGGGTCGTATCGCGAAACCTAAGGTTGCTTTATCTAAAAAGGCGAAATCAACATTTCTTAACTTTTTTACCTCTGCACGATCCACCAGAACTTTAAAATTAACACTTCGTGACCCCCCTGCAAGAACTTAATCTCTTGATGAATGTTCCTAATCAAGAAAATAAAACAAATACAAAAATCAACGTACGGAATCAAATAGAAGTCCTAATGTTGTTTTTAGATAAGCGGTTGATTATAGATAATTAATCTTATTCTTAACATATAAATAAGAAATACCACTCACTCACTCACCTACTCACTCATCACAAAATCTCAGGAGCTATAAAGCCTATACAAACATGACATTTGGCAGGTAGATTCCTTATAAGACGTAGGCATCCGCTAAGAAAGAATTTTTCGAAATGCAACCCCTAAGGAGGTTAAAAGGGGGTGTAGTTTTTTGACACAATGTTCATATCTCACAAATCGTTAAGGTGACAGGTATTGAATTCAATATACTACCTAACTCTTCTTTAAAAATAAGCAAACACATATTCGAGGATTTTTTAAAATTTAACCCCTAAGGGGCCAAAGCGGGGATGTAGGGTCGATTGACTAATCAACGCCCAGGCCAAACCACTGAAGGTATAAACTAGAAATTTGGACAGTAGGGTTCTTTTGTGACGTAATCACCCATGACTAAGGACTAAGGAGGTATTTTTTTAAAATCCAACCCCTAATATTCATATTTCAAATATTGTTAGTGAGAGGTATTGAATTCAATAACTCTTCGCTAAAAATAAGCAAAATAATACGTGCTCTATGTTTTTTTTTTTAAATTAACCCTTAAGGAGGTGAAAAGGGGAATTATAAAAATAATCTTTTTCTGAAATTGCTCGAGTTAGAAACACGAAATTTGACTTAAGTATAAAGTATTCTTTGTTAAAATCGAAGAGATTGGTGTTCGATAAATTATCGAAATCCGTATCGTAAGGGGTGAAAACGAGGATGGAAACCTTCATGAAGGACACGCTGTATCTCTAAAATTGCAGCTTAAGCTAAAAACGTGTAACTAATCATAAATTCATAGCACCTGGGCGAAGCCGGACGGGACAGCTAGTCTATACTAATATTATAAATAGGAAAAGTTTGCCTGTGAGTTTGTATGTAGGGGATAATCTCTGGAACTACTGAACCGATTCTAAAAATTATTTCACTAATAGAAAGCTAAACTATCCCCGAGTGATATAGGCTATATTTTATTTCGATAAATTTCTCGCGGGGGGATAATTCTTGTGGGATAGTAACAAAACGTAACACTGAAAATCTTTTACAATTGGCGGAATCCTACTAACATTATAAACACCACCTGCCCGCCATCGCTTCGCAGGGGGAGAATTTGTTTATACCTACTATATTATAGCGGTCCGGCCCGGGTTCGCCCGGGTGCAAATTTAACATACCTATAGAGTATAGATATAGTATAGCTTTTTCCCGCGATTTATTATTACTAGTATCGCCTGTGGTCGAAATTCGACCAATTGTTTCACATAATTAATTTAATCTATACCTACTAGGTATAGATTTGCACTCTATAAATTATTAGTAGGTAGCTACAATTTGCAACAGACTTAGATAAAATAATAACAATGTTATGCTGTTTGGTTGTTACATGCGCCACACAGATATTGTGGCTACGAGCCACCACATAAATACATGCCGCCTACAGTAACAAGCCTACCTCAGTCCTCAGTCCATTGCGAGTATCGCTCATTTTTCAATGTTACCAAGTACAGGAGAATAGGACCGGACTCTTGTGTAATTGATAAACTCATCCTTGTCCTTGATTATCTTAAGCTTTGACTATAAAATGCTTCAAAAGTTATTAGATCAATAATTACAATCATAAGGGGTTGGTACCCAAACGGTCCAAATGGAGTCCTTATGTTATGACAAGACTCTGTCCGTAAGTCTGTTAGAGCCAGAAGCTTCTATCTCGTAAACGAGGAGGATTACATGCATGTTTAAGGGAGAGGGGTCAAAAACATTTTTTATTTTATTTATTTATTGTAGATTATAGATGCGTCGACATCTCAGGTCATTAGCGTCTTTCAACTACACGAAATAACAACTAAAACATTTTTTTTATAGCTAGGTATGTGGGATATCATTGTTTAGAGCTCGCAAAGCAGAAGATGACTGTGTTTTCATTTTTAGATGAAATATAACGATGTGGAGAGGTCTTCAAAGTTGCCACTTTTAGATCGTTTTTGTTATGGCACTATCTCAAAAACGGCAGTACCTAGGGATACGAAATTCATGTCCAATGTATAGGAGATATTCTATATTCAACCAATAAAAACCAAGAAAAGAATACTTCCATCTAAACTAGTTTGCATGTTGAGAGCAAAAGTTTTTTTGGAGATAGTTCGCCATTAAGAAAAAAACTATTAGATCAACTGCTTGTTCAAAGTAAATTTAACAAAATAAAATACTTCATATAGTTATACAAATGATAAATTTTCTTTTCGTATGGTACAGAACCCTCGGTGCGCGAGTCCTACTCACATACTTGTTTTTTTTTCTAATTTTAAGGAAAGGTGTTAGCCATTTTAAACGGGTGACTCATTGTGTGGAAAAATTCCAAGACACCGCTCTTTTTTGTATTGATACTCTTGGAACAAGTATACCAATAATAAAGTCATTATCCAATCACTCATCAAGATAAATATACATATACAATATACAGGGATGGCTTAATTGCAGATATTTGTTTTACTAACAAATTTCTCCAAGTCCGTATCTGAACATTAACACATACATGAAGTATATAGCATATAGTTTTTGTTCATTTTAAACACAATTAATAATTCCTAGTATATTTATTGATGAAGACACTGTATTTGGCCACGCCTACAAATTATTTCTTTTGATATTTCTGGAAACGTCAAATGTAAAGCAGCTGTTAGTCAATATTTTGCATCTCGTAGAAATATTTTTAGTTTATTTTTATACCACGAATATATTAGCTTTTTAGGCAGTAAACGAATCTATAATTATAAAATTTCCGTTCCCTTGTTAAATAAATAATTAATTAATGAATAAAACCGAGATGTATTGTGTTAAGGTGAAGACACAACCCACGCAAATATTAATGACTTATTTGAGAATCGAACGCATCCATACCGTAATAATTTTATTTCTTGGAGTGCAGATCATAATCCAGAGAAAATATATAAAACTTTTTTAATTGAACAACTATTTCGAAAATTTACATTTTTGTTTTAAATAACTTAAATAATAGAATTTTTGATAATTTTATTTAATTTTACAATCAAAAGGAATGTACTCAGTTCATAAAAATAAATTTTGAATAATTAAAAATTCAATAAATATTTATATTAAGTTAATGACATTGCGAAAGACAAACGAAGGTACTTGAAGAAAA
Organism: Mongoloraphidia duomilia; assembly: GCA_039654895.1. Classification (NCBI taxonomy): domain Eukaryota; kingdom Metazoa; phylum Arthropoda; class Insecta; order Raphidioptera; family Raphidiidae; genus Mongoloraphidia; species Mongoloraphidia duomilia. The sequence goes on along the minus strand of CM077525.1, from coordinate 19,878,087 downwards.
CCTATATTTTACTTTTTGTTTATTTTATGAAAAATGTTATATTTTTAAAACTTTGCACGTGCCGTTAGAATGATCTATTTTTATTGCATAACTGCCAGTTTGCCAGAATTTCATGTTTATATTTATTTATGTTAAAAAAGTAGAACAAAATATTTATGTCGCAAGTTAAAATTGGCATATTTTTAATAAGGAATCATCATAAAGGAAGTATGGATACAAATTATAATGTAATAAACAAAAATGTTACTTAATTTATTGTTTTACTATTTTTTTTCACATAGATTTATAATAAAAAAATAATTACATAAAATAGATATATACAAAAAAATATTATTAATTTATAGTGTGTGTAAGATGTTTTATAATTTGTGATGTTTAGTTGTTTTGACAATAATTGTTTAGTGTGTATTTTGTTTTCTAGTTAGTGTTTTGTTTTACTTTCCCAAAATGATTTTACGGCCGGCACCAATATTCTGACCAGCTTGGCTAGCGCCTTTGTTAGTACCAGCTTGGAGACCAATCATGGTTTGACCGGCCTTCAACTGTTCTTCGGTGAAGTCCCGTTTGTTCTCTTCAGATGGTTTCGGTCCTAAGTATGGTCCTTTGAATTCTGGGTGTTTGTATGTCTGGAATATTTAAATTGTTCGACATTTTATTATAAACACATAAAAACTTGAAACTTTGCCAAGAATAATAAACAGAATTTTGAGAATATATAATAATTTGACGGAAAATAACACGTTTAGAAACCGAATTAATTATAGAAAAATATACTGGATGTTCCGTTTTAATCTTTAAAGACATTCGTTTGGCAGTTAAAACTCCTGCAAAGGGGACTCCGATTTCGGTTTCTTAAGCGTATTGAACACCTTGCGTAAAGTAATGAAAAACTACTTAACATATTTTGAATATATTGAGATTACATAATCTATTTCGCCAAACTAGAAGTAATAGTTAAGTTTCAAACTTATGCCTAAACATCCAATATTCGCTGTCTTTTATGACAAAGCATTTTAGGAACTATGCTTTATGATCTACTGAGAAAACCTTCAAAAAACAAACATTTTGAACAGAACGTGCAAAAATGGCGCGCAAAGCGTTTTTAATGATTAACATATTTTTTAGATTCATCAGACGTTTTCATCAAGTATTTTTTCAATTTTAAATCACTTCGGTTTACCCAATTAATATAAGTTTTGTAAGGTTGAATGCAATGTTCATTTCATAGAGAATAGAATTATTGAAGACAAGAAATCGATAAAAATATTTTTGTCATAAACTCACAGTTCTGCCCAAAGCGAAGATAGTGTTGGTTACGGTGGCAATGTCCTTTTTCTCCCATAAATCAACAGTTTGGAACACATCTACGTCAGATACACCGTATTCTTTGATGGCTTTTTGGAATCTGAAATTAAAAACAAAACTTGTAACTATATTTTTGAAATGACCGATTTTTTTAAACAAATCATATATTTTACTAAGCAAAAGAATCATATTGTATTCATTTATTCATAAACGATTTGTGTCTACATTTTTAGAGCCACAGCTGCTTTAGACAACAAATCAATTTACTTGCATTTTTTAAAATCCATTTTGATCATTCAAGAATGACTTTTGAGTGATCAATTTCTTCAGTTTTTAGAAATGCAATTTTGATCATTTAATAAAATTTCATAGAACGAGTTTGGTTAAAAAAATTCAACTCACGCATTTATATTTTCCATCATTTTGAACTGTCCTCCAGATGTGTTGACTTTCGGAACACTTCCAGGTTTCAATTTGTTGATAACCTGGCAAAGTACAGTGCCGTCCTTCAAGACATCTTCATAAAGTTCTCCTGGTGGGAATTTGGCACCAAGAATAGATTCAATCCATTCTTGTGCTTCTTTGTCTTGTTCGGCGTTACGCTTACCAGCGATCTACAATCAAATCAATAAAATCAATCAAATACAAAAAAAAAAAAACGACCAACTTGATATAACTGTGATCACGATTTCGTACCTTGGCTCTAACTTGCCTTTCGAGAGACATGTTTGTTTATGACTTGGTACTATTTTTTGCACTAAAACTGGTATTGATGCACTTGTGGACTGGATCACTGAGGACGTCGCGAAGCTTTTATACGTCGCGCGTTTCCCACTCCGACGTCTTCGGCGTCGTCTCTATACAGACGCGGGCGTCTCAACCGCCCACACTGAAGAATGACATTGCGTCGTATTCAACATAGTCAAGAAATATATGGAGCTGTCGTCACAAAGTATATAATTTGTAACGTAAAGAATGTTTTTAATTGATTTTAATGAATTACGAACGGATTTTAGTGTTCGTAGAAGTTTAGGGTGACCTATCTATACTAATATTATAAAGCTGAAGAGTTTGTTTGTTTGTTTGTTTGGTTGAACGCGCTAATCTCAGGAACTACTGGTTCGAATTGAAAAATTATTTTTGTGTTGAATAGTCCATTTATCGAGGAAGGCTATAGGCTCTATAATATCACGCTACGACCATAATAGGAGCGGAGCATCATTGAAAAATGTTGCAAAAATGGGAAAAATAATTCCTTTTGAGAGCTTCCGTTGCGTGCGCTGCGTAAACGGTTAAAGTTATGCAAAAATCATGTATGACGGAATTGTTCCCGGAAGGTTCATATATATAGCGAACGAGCGAAGCGAGTGAGTAATGTATTTCCTAAAGCACGCAACGGATTTTGATGCGGTTTTCACCATCAATTAGATAATTTTTCATGGAAGGTTTATATATATAGCGAACGAGCGAAGCGAGTGAGTAATGTTATTATAATATTAAAGCGAACGAGCGAAGCGAGTGAGTAGTGTATTTATAATATTCAAGCGAACGAGCGAGGCGAGTGAGTAGTGTATTGCACCCGAGCGAAGCCGGACGGGGTCGCTAGTCCCTTATAAAAGGACATTTTCATATTTGACTCAAACCGTTTGAAGCCCGTGTTTCAGTCAGTGTCCGATAAAATTTTTTATAATAGGTATTACATGTCGCGTTTTCTTCAGTTTTTTTATTTGCACAAAGGTATGCATCAAAAAATGTTGTATCTATTTGTAGGTTTTCTACAAGATTCAAAGAATGTAGTTTATTTTTAAAAACATAAGAAATACAATCAATATGATTAAACACCTATACCGTAACTAAATTCACTATATTAGTGAAATTAACATAAGAATATCAGACGAATTATCGCCATGATATTTATATAGAAGGCTATATAGGAAAAATGTAAATGCACCGCCGGGAATCGAACCCAGAACTCCCAATTTCGCGTCAGGTTAGTTTCCAGTTACTACACAGTGCCCAACAGTGTACATTTAATTCTTCCTATATATGCAACGATGACCACAGATCCATTAACTGCGAGAGCTATTATTTTTATAACAACATTACGAATGAATGCTGGCTTTCTCATGGCCCGGACGCGCCTTATAAATCAAATTATAACGAGAAATCTATATACGGTTTTTAATATAAACATAAGAAATACAATCAATATGATTAAACACCTATACCGTAACTAAATTCACTATATTAGTGAAATTAACATAAGAATATCAGACGAATTATCGCCATGATATTTATATAGAAGGCTATATAGGAAAAATGTAAATGCACCGCCGGGAATCGAACCCAGAACTCCCAATTTCGCGTCAGGTTAGTTTCCAGTTACTACACAGTGCCCAACAGTGTACATTTAATTCTTCCTATATATGCAACGATGACCACAGATCCATTAACTGCGAGAGCTATTATTTTTATAACAACATTACGAATGAATGCTGGCTTTCTCATGGCCCGGACGCGCCTTATAAATCAAATTATAACGAGAAATCTATATACGGTTTTTAATATAAACATAAGAAATACAATCAATATGATTAAACACCTATACCGTAACTAAATTCACTATATTAGTGAAATTAACATAAGAATATCAGACGAATTATCGCCATGATATTTATATAGAAGGCTATATAGGAAAAATGTAAATGCACCGCCGGGAATCGAACCCAGAACTCCCAATTTCGCGTCAGGTTAGTTTCCAGTTACTACACACTGCCCAACAGTGTACATTTAATTCTTCCTATATATGCAACGATGACCACAGATCCATTAACTGCGAGAGCTATTATTTTTATAACAACATTACGAATGAATGCTGGCTTTCTCATGGCCCGGACGCGCCTTATAAATCAAATTATAACGAGAAATCTATATACGGTTTTTAATATAAACATAAGAAATACAATCAATATGATTAAACACCTATACCGTAACTAAATTCACTATATTAGTGAAATTAACATAAGAATATCAGACGAATTATCGCCATGATATTTATATAGAAGGCTATATAGGAAAAATGTAAATGCACCGCCGGGAATCGAACCCAGAACTCCCAATTTCGCGTCAGGTTAGTTTCCAGTTACTACACAGTGCCCAACAGTGTACATTTAATTCTTCCTATATATGCAACGATGACCACAGATCCATTAACTGCGAGAGCTATTATTTTTATAACAACATTACGAATGAATGCTGGCTTTCTCATGGCCCGGACGCGCCTTATAAATCAAATTATAACGAGAAATCTATATACGGTTTTTAATATAAACATAAGAAATACAATCAATATGATTAAACACCTATACCGTAACTAAATTCACTATATTAGTGAAATTAACATAAGAATATCAGACGAATTATCGCCATGATATTTATATAGAAGGCTATATAGGAAAAATGACGCGAAATTGGGAGTTCTGGGTTCGATTCCCGGCGGTGCATTTACATTTTTCCTATATAGCCTTCTATATAAATATCATGGCGATAATTCGTCTGATATTCTTATGTTAATTTCACTAATATAGTGAATTTAGTTACGGTATAGGTGTTTAATCATATTGATTGTATTTCTTATGTTTATATTAAAAACCGTATATAGATTTCTCGTTATAATTTGAATTAGTTTATTTTTGTTTTCTCATTATTATCAAATAATTATTTTGTGTTTTTTACATTCAATACTGCCTTCTATTAAAATTTAAAAGTAACCTAAAGTTTTCTGTTTCTCGTATTCAATACAAAGAAAAATGGCCATCTTAGAAAAGAAAACCGCGCGATAAGAGCAACTATATAAGCATCTTTTTGTATATTTAATAAATATTTTATTTACTTGGCTATGTGATGCTAGAACGCTGTGAGATGTTAGAAAGTTGAACTGTGCCCAGGGCCACAAAGCACTAGTTACTAGCAAAGTAATTACTCGGAGTACCAAGTACTAGTGTGTCTGGACTCTTCCTCAAATACAAAGTAAGGAGTATAATATTAAAAAAGTATAATAAGTATCAAATATTTCATGAGGATGTCAAAACTCAATTGCTCGGGATACCACATTATTATTATTATTATATCAGTCCTGGATTTATAAATAGGCCGTATAGGCCGCGGCCTAGGGGCGGCAGCGTCCTAGGGGCGGCAGCGTCCTAGGGGCGGCAGATTTCAGAGGACGGTCACTTGATTTCAGAGGATAAAAGTCAAACACGTCCACTGGTTTTCTCATGGTTTTTTATACTTTCAATAAATCCCTACAAATTGTTCTGGGGAAAGGAGTTTTTCCTGTTTAAAACGCGTGAAAAATTATCAAAGGTCTTCATTGTCTCAAGAAAAAATGAATTCTCTGGCTCTTCTCTACATAGAAGCAGAGATAATGAACACCATAAACTATGATGATATTATAGATGATTTTGCTATTAAAAAGGCCCGTAAAAAATTGTATATCTTGTTTCTTTTTTACGCTCTCTTTCTTAATGACTAATTCATTCGTTTATTTAACTTTCATTCGTTTATTTAAATAATAATTTTCCATTTGTAGTAAAGGAGGCCCCTTTACTACAAATGAAAAATTATTATTTTAGAAAGGTATGTACATGGGGCGGCGGAAATAAAGTGGCCTACACTCATAAAAAATATAAATCCGGCACTGTATTATATTTAAATAACAAAGCAAATATTCGCGTATTTTTTCGCTTTTTTATGACTACAGAAGTGAGTATAGTCTCAAAAAACATATTGTTTAAAACTAAGAGGCAGACTTCGTTTTTGTTATTATTATTGTGAAGAATAAATTCCTTAAAGAATTTTGCATCCACAAGCACCCAAAAATTCGGCCACTGACGGTGGTTTGATAGTTATGGGAATAAGAGATAAAAAACTTAAAAAAAACTCCTTCAAAAAAGTCACTAAAAAGGACGAAAATAATAAAATTTTGAGGTCGGCGCCAATTTAATTGGTAAAACTTTTTATATATCTACTTCAATTTTATTAAATTGGCGCCGATCTCAAAATTTTATTATTTTCCTCCTTTTTAGGCTTTTTTCAAGGAGGTTTTCTTTTCAAGTTTCTTATTTTTCACTTTTTAGGTTGTACGATATTAACCGACTTTTGTCTTGATACTTGATTGCTAAACTAAAAAATAAGAAAACCACTGAACCGATTTCAGAAAAATGTATGTGAAACCACCCTGAAGGTATGCCTTATTAAAGAAAACAAGAATAATCTAAATCGGTTCACAAATGTAGGAGATATGAGGTGATATACATAACATACATATAAAATACATAATATTATAAAATCAGTCGAATAACTGAATCGATTTAAGTAAAATTTATATGGGACGACCCCGCAGGTATGCCTTATTAAATAAAAGAATCGGTTCAGCCATTCCTGAGTAATCGGTGTACATATATAAAAAATGCATCAAATTAAGAACCCCCTCCTTTTTTGAAGTCGGTTAAAAATCATTTCACTCACCTAATTAAAATGCAGCATCCCACTGAACAAAAACACATATCACTAACAATATTGTTATATTACGTTACTGTCGCAGTGATTCTGAATGTGCCATAACAAAGAGAAATCCAGTCAACGTTTAATTTTAGTAATCTTATTCAGAGAAGAAAATTTCTGATTTTGACAATTAATATTTAGCCTACGTATTTCAGACGTCAGAAAAATGCAGATACACATAATTTTGGACTAAAATTCAACAATAGTTATTTTTGAACATTAGTCGTTTTGTAGAAATGTTTGAAAGCGTTAGAATGGAATTTCAATTGAAATATTAAAATTAGTTTAACTTTCACGGAACGTTGCGTTGGCCCAAAAATTTTAATAACTAGATACACATCGAAAGTTCCAGTCGTTTTCGTATTGTGTTGCGGAGAATAACAGATTACAAAATTTATTTTAACTATAAAAATAAAATTAAATCAGATGAAAATAAAACTTGTATAATAACTCAACGAGTTGATGCACAATTTTTTTTGTTTGTTTTGTCTTTTCTGGTTTAAAATAAAAAAAAAAAACTTGCATATTTGATGATCAAAACGAAATTTTAATAGGTAGGTACTGAATTAAAAATATTTTTCCAAAGTGGTTCAAGAAATAAAAAAAAGTGATGATCATGTAAAAAAATAAAACAGAAATATTATGTATGTGAATTTTATGCATTTTACATAAAAATAAATAAATTAACTCGAGTGACAAAAATTTATGGGTGAATTTGCGGAATATTCCAAATTGAACCGATTTTTCTCTATTCTGATAATAAACTGGATCAATTTTTATTTGTTTATAGATAACAATATTTTGAAAAAGGGTACACGTCTGCAAATTAAGCATGTGGGTAATTAATTTATTACTAGTCAGTGGCGTAGAGGGACAGCGTGCAAAGGTTCATTTGCATCCCCAACGAATGAGTTAATAATGTGCCAATCTACCTACTGCTTTACTATTGAAAAATTTGACCGGTATAAAATAAGTTACCGTGTCAAAGTATGTACTATAATATTAGGTAGCGGAACCTCACATATCCGGCCATCAATTGTCCGACACCGCCTGTAGTCCGGCGTTTTTTTTTTATGCATTCTCTACTCGGCTACTCCCGCTGGTATTTTGGCGTCAGTAATCGTATCGGCACCCTGTTATCCGGCGGATTTCTTTCCAGTAATTCACCATTTCCGATAATCCGGCAGTGTTCCGAAATAGAAAGCTGCGGGTTAGTGAGATTCTACTGTTCTACAAAAAAAAATGTTGCCTACCTTATTCCCATTTCTGGCTACACTACTTTTTCCAACGTGCAAGTGTCTGTTATTTATACACAACGTGACAACACTAGTATCATTAACTTATGTTGTGTTGCAGAAAGGATTGTCAGAAAATCTGGTTTGGCAATGACCTTAGATTGTGACCAAACATTTTTTTTCGTAAGAAAAGCATTGCAGAATTTTAAATCGATCATGCTTAAAAAAACGAACGACTGAAACGACATTTTTATTGTCTCCATAACAACATTTTTCTGGGCATTTTGATAAGAATTTAGCTTAAAAAATTATCTCTATCTATGAGTACAGTCTAATCGTCTACAACCTACATAATAAAAAGTTTGACAACGACATTAGACTGTTCTTAGGTACATCCATAGAAAGTTAAACTGTAACACGTCGTTACGATCTAAGGTTATTGTCAACCCCGATTTTTTGACAATGCGTTCTACAACCCAGCTCCTTGTATCATTAAATGAGTCCCACATAACCACAAACACCATAACACACAATAATATCATAATATTCAGAAATGAATAATTAACACACTCGATCACAACTTATCACTAGTTCAAAACCCGACAAATTCTGCTGCAGTGGATATAATATTTTCTAATGACATTGATCGACATTATGTAAGTTGCATTTTATTTAATATTATGCAAGTTGTTCGGTCAAAACCAGTGGCGGCGTAGACGTAGTTGCTAACAATATAGATAAAAAACTCGGGTCGCAGTGCCAAACCCTGCCGACAATATAGTGTATTTGCCAATACAGGCATTGTGGCATTATTATGTGAACTTAAGTTTGTTTTTTGACAAAATAAAAAATTTAACCCCTTAATACATCCCTTAAAATAATTAAATTTTTCTAAATTTCAATATTAGACATGGATTTTATTAGTACACCCAATTAAATACACCCTTCCATAAGTAAATCCGTATCAACAAACTAGTGTTTTCATAAAATTTGAAAGTCCGGTCCTATCGGGCCGATTTTATTAAAATTTTAGCAGCACATTTTAATCTTTACTAAAGAGTTAAATTTCAATTTTGAAACGATTCTGACAAATTTTTCGCTATTTTAGGGCCCAAAAACTTTTTGGAACCCCTAAATACAACCCTGAAAATGGTCCGATCGGGCCCATTTTAAATAGGCTTCGTGCGGTGATGGGTTCCAATGTGTGTACCAAATTTCGTTTAAATCGATTAAGTCTGTCGAGAGTTATCGTGTACACACATATATATATATATAAAATATATATATATATATATATATATATATATATATATATACACATACATATATACATAAACATTTTCAAAAATGGTGGCAAACTGTTCAGGGGGGTATGAAACGTCGAGAAATTTTGGTCCGACCCCTAGGTCCCGCCATCCGACCGACGCCAATAGTGTATGTGCCATATGGCAAATACACTAATAAAAAAAAGTTTAGTGGCCGGTTTATCCTACATTTCAATCACGATGTTTTTTTAATCACACTTAAATTTTGACAGCTACGTGTTCATTGGTTGCTGAGTTTCATTACCATAGCAACCCGTCATTTAACAGTGTGATTAAAAAACATCGTGATTAAAATGTACGATAAACCGGCAATTAGTGTGTCGTGTTCATGGTAAAAGTGAAACTTCTTATTTAATACAATTTTATTATTAATTTATTGTAGATACATACCAATGTTCCACTCAAGTTGGGACATAGTATTTTATCATTGTATAACATGGAATTATGATACTTTGTTAACATTTGCTCACTGTTAAAAGTTTTTGTTATTTTTTAACGGTCTGATTAATTTTTTGAATTTATTTAAAAAAAAATTATCTTTAAAAATCAAAAAATTATATTTTCGAAAAATAAAATTATAATTGCACTTTGTAGCTATACCAGTTTTAAAGCCAGTTAGCTCAGCTCATTAGCCGGCTGCTTACTAATTGTTAGAAATGTCAAAACCCCTCAGGTTCAAATCCCGAATTATACTTTTTATTTTTTTAATAAAGACAATATTTTGTATAACAATTTATAATATAAATAATACTTTTTTTTACAATTAATAATGCATATATAACATACTATTGATCTTTAAAAATAAAAAAAAGTGAAAGAAAAACAACATTAATACACATTCGGGAGTCGATCTAGAACCTGGATCCTTTGGATGAGAGACTGACAGCTTACAATATTCACTGGTCAATATTATCTTTTTGATAATTTGACGTCCTTAAAACGGTATAGGTACGACACATAAATATGTTACTGACCACAATACCGTGACAGAAAATTCTGCGTTAATTGCGAGCTAAAAGTTTCATTTTAAAACTCACAAGGATCAATGGGTTAGGGTTCAACAGAAAAATGCATTGTTTTAAACAAAATCCATTTATTATTAAACACATTTATCGTTATTTTTAATTTTTATACACAGTAAATGGACTAGAATCAATTTCATTTCTTTGTATTGCCGCTGAGTGAAAGAATTTTTTCACTCAACGGTATTGTGAATAGTTAAGGATAGAATTTTTCCAAAATAATGTTAAAATTATCAATTTATTTTCTGTTTTAGAAAATTAATAAACTGCTCATTTCGTAGAATTAATTATTAACTTCCCATTGGAAGTTATTGTAATGGGTCCGAAAATCGAAATCAAAAAGGAAAAAAAATTTTTATGTTTCAAGGTCACTACACTATTTTTACACTACTCTTTTAGAAAGATGTCTGTGTGTGTGTGTGTGTGTGTGTGTGTGTGTACGTATGTACGTACGTACGTACGTACGTATGTATGTGTCCATTTCTTTCTAAGACGAAATCTCGAGAACGAAAAATGATATCGACTACGTTGGGGTGCTAATCGACGCGTATTAACGTAAATATGATCTGAAAGAAATTTTTTTAAAATCGGTTCAGCCGTTCTTTTTTCTTAAGCGAATAACCTCCAAAAAAGTAGATTTTACACAATATCTCGCGAATAAAAAATTATATCGACTTCGTAAGGGTGTCAATCGAGGCGTGTTAACGTCATTTTGATCCGACATAAATTTTATAAAAATCGGTTCAGCCGTTTTTTTTTTTTTTAATTATTGATGTTTTAATGATAAAAATGATTACTTTTCTGTGTAATATCTAATTTAATTATTATTATTAAATATTTATCAAACTGGGAAGTTCGTCGTGTGGACCTCAAGGGTCGCACTTTAGTCCTAATAAACGACCCACCTCACGGCTTGTTAAATTATGGAATTGTCAATATAAAAAACAAGGAATAAGTCAATCATACATATCGATACGACTCACATACCCACAAAGCATGCACGACGCTTGTACGGTGTCGTGTAGCTAATACAATAAATAATTAAAATATGATTCTTGGAACTACACTGACAAGGTTGGACTCATAGAGAGAGTCGATTGTACAAACTATAAATTTATCAGTCAAAGTTTTCTACTTAGTAGTAGTTACTTCGCAAAAATATTATGTCGAATAAATTCGATATTTCGACATGTTCCCGTATTTCAGTTACCAAAAAGTTTTATAATCAATGTTCTCTATATTAATTATGTACGGTTTAATAATATCTATCGTTCAGCGTATTTTGTCATAAGTTGCATGCAATTTCATCGAAAATATGCCGAAATCAAAAAGCGTTCCTAATAGTTCCTATCCTTAACAATTCATATTTTGTATACACAGTGTTGTTTTCTTATTGTTAAGATTATGATAATATTATTGTTATTTACAAAATTCATATTTACATTAAATGTTTCGAAAAAGTATATCCAGGGAAAACATAATGAAACATAACAATGAAATTATTAATAATAATCAATATGATTAGATTCCTTACCGCAAATAAATTCACTATATTAGTGAATTAACATAATATATCATACGGTATTGTCGCCTTGATATATTTTTAGAAGGCTATATAATATTATAAGAATAAAAAACTCGGGTCGCAGTGCCAAACCCTGCCGACAATATAGTGTATTTGCTAATACAGGCCTTGTGGCTTTATTATGTGAACTTAAGTTTGTTTTTGGACAAAATAAAAAATTTAACCCCTTAATACATCCCTTAAAATAATATTTTTTTTTCTTAATTTCAATATTATTATCAATGCAACCTCTGTACCAAATTAAATACACCCTTCAGTAAGTAAATCACTATCCTCAAACCAGTGTTTTCATAAAATTTGTAAGTCCGGTCCTGCCGGGCCGATTTTATTAAAATTTTAGCAGCACATTTTGGTCGTCACTAAAGGATTAAATTTATATTTTGAAACAATTCTGAGAATTTTTTCGGTATTTTTGGGCCCAAAAACATTTTTCAACCCCTAAAACCCACCCTTAAAATGGTCCGATCGGGCCCATTTTAAATAGGTTCCGTGCGGTGATAAATTCCAACGTGTGTACCAAATTTCGTTAAAATATCAATTGAGTGTTTCGAGAGTTATCGTGCTAACATATATATATATAAACATTTCCAAAAATGGTACCAAATTGTTCAGGAGGCTATGAAACGTCGAGAAATTTTGGTCCGACCCCTAGGTCCCGCCATCGGACCGACGCCAATAGTGTATGTGCCATATGGCAAATACACTAAAAATTTACGCATTTTCATTGTAGGCATGGCAGAAAGGTGTCCTATAAATTTGAACTTGATCGGTTTCGTAGTTAAGAAGATCTCGCACATCGATGAATTCTGCACGGCGACAACGGACAGACCGTACAGATCGAAAAAATCTATCGCAAAATGTTTTTTAGAGTCTAAAATTAGTCAAGAATGATCAAAATCTGAATTTCGATTTTTTGCGCGATTATACATTACTTTTCTTTCACTGAAGGTGATGAAAAGTAAAATCATATTGATTATCTATAGTCCACCTCTATACTAATGTCTATTATAAATAAGAAAAATTTATGAGTGTGTTTGTTTGTTTATAATCTCAGAAACGACTGAGCCGACCTCAAAATTTTTTCACTGTTTGATAAGTGATACTATCCTTTAGGAGATAGGCTATAGACTATTAATTACCAGCGGTCCAGCCCGGCTTCGCTCGGTTGCAAATTGAATACTTATATAATAGATATATTATAGCTTTTGCCAGAAATTTATTATTTATTATTGGATATAATATTATATTTTAATAGCTGCCCGGCTCAGCTTCGCCCGAGTGCAAATCGGATTGAATCCAAGTTGGATAGAAATCAAGTTTATGCCGATTTCTATTAAAAAAGCGTTATAAATAATATCATATTCAATAACAATAATAAATCGCGACAAAGGCTATATTATTATACAGGGTGTACAGGGTGAGTTCGACCACCCGTATCAGTCGTTTTTTTCGAAAACGGTTAGTCGTAGAGAGTTGTGTCGAAAATTTGTATTATAAAAGCCCTAATAAAGAATCGAATGGTGATAATTTTTTTTCCGGGAAGGTCGGCTTCCCTATTAGTTTGCTCCAGAATGTCCAGAACTCCGGAATTATAAACGTAACGATAGGTCGAAAGTGGTATTGTTGAAAAGATCTTTAAAAAATAAGCAAGTTTTGTAGGAAAATTTTTTTTATTACTGCCACCCCTGTAAATTTCTATAAGTATAAATATAAATTATTATATGTTGAAAACTCCGGAATTTTAGAAAGCACGATAGGTTGAAAGTGGTGCTGTTGAAAAGCTCTTTAAAAAATAGGCAAGTTTTGTAGGAAAAATTATTTAATTACTGCCACCCCTGTTAAGTAACAATCGTTTGAAATTATTAAATCAAAATTTCATAATAACGATCGAAGTCGGCATTAAAAATCTAGCAACCTTAGACATTGTCACAAGTGTTCAAACTGTCTTCCATTTACTCTTTAATACATACTACTGAGCTGTTCTGGTTATACTGTGAGTGTACTTCTTCAGTGTTTAATGATCGATAGCTAGGTAACTAGATTTTAAATGCGGACTTTTAAAAAGTTCGTTATTATGACATTTTAATTTAGTAATTTCAAACATATATTACTTAACAGGGGTGGCAGTAATAAAAAAAATTTTCCTACAAAACTTGCTTATTTTTTAAAGATCTTTTCAACAATACCACTTTCGACCTATCGTTACATTTATAATTCCGGAGTTCTGGACATTCTGGAGCAAACTAATAGGGAAGCCGACCTTCCCGGAAAAAAGAATTATCACCATTCGATTCTTTATTAGGGCTTTTATAATACAAATTTTTGACACAACTCTCTACGACTAACCGTTTTCGAAAAAAACGACTGATACGGGTGGTCGAACTCACCCTGTATATTAAAGCAACCGGGCGAAGCCGGGCCGGACAGATATTAATAATTTCATTGTTCGTATAACAATACCGCAATTCTCAAAAATAATCTTTATTTTGATTGTAATGAAACATGTCAAAAGAATAAATTGCGAATTAAAATACCGTTTTCTGAAATCAACTGCATTGACAATAATAAAAATAAATCATTTAATTAAAACCGCTAGGTATTAAATTTTCAAAAAAGCTTGGCATGGATGAAATATTGGCGTTAGATTTCCCACACAGATATTCCAATTATAAAATCACAGTAACTTAAAATAGCCCCCGATTAAATCTAACATAAAGTGTCTATAATTATTTCACTGTAGGTAGTATATTACACCTGCTTACAAAATTAAATTATGATTGGCAAATCTCACATAGAAAACAAATTTATGTTTTGTATTTTTATAACGAAGGCTTCAAAAATCTTTTTTTCTTATAGTGAGATGAAAATAATGTTTAGAATGCATCTTTAATCCGCCACTCGAATACCCGGCGAATATTATAATCCGCCGCTTTTTAACTAGCTACGCCGAAGGATAATGCAAAATTCTTTATTAATCCGCCGGTTCTATGTAAGAGTATGTCATGTTCTTTAGTCCGCCGCTTACGCCAGAAGTACACTGTGCCATCTGTCTCCCACTATCTATTTCTCTATAAAGTTATTGTTACAAAATATATGTGACACCTGTCGTGGGTTCGAATCCCACCAGCGCTTATGGATGTTTTGTGATGTTATTTAGTTGTAAGTGAGTTGTTATTTGATGTAAACAAGACGCTAATGACCTAAGTTGTCGACGCGTCTATAATTTACAATAAATAAATAAATATATGTGACCGCAGGCAAGTTTTGTACGGACCGTGATTCATTCTCAGAAAATAATAATAATCTGAATTTCAAGAAAGATTTACTGACTTTGAAAAAATTGAGAATGTTGTGCAGCTGATTAACAACAGTTTTTTACTTATGCCCAATGGTGCATGGACCAGTGAAACGGCAGATGTTTTCAAGAGTAACAAAGCTACCCTATACAGTTGGAAATAATTGAGTTCCAAGAAGATGTTGTTTTAAAGGACATTTATGCTCAAATTCCAAAAACTCTTGGATAAAAAATGTGTGTGAAAACATGGTGGAAGGGGCCAGTAGAAGGAGTTTGTAGGGGGAGGCTAAAGTTTTCTGGACCGCGAAAGTTTGACAATGTTTTGAAACGGACCTACAGGTGACCGCTGCTAAGTAATCCTTAACTTCCACTAATCCGACATTATACCTTGGTTTTCGTCGGGGCGGATTAACGTGAAAGCAGTACTGTATTTATTTTAACAACGGCATTAGACTGTTCCAGGTTCCTACATATTATATAAAAACTGTAATTTTATGATCACAACCTAAGGTCGTTGTCAAAACAGATTTTTTGACAATGCTTTCTGCAACCGAGTATAAAAGTATGAATATTTATTTGTACTAGGCTCGATAAAAAAAACGAAAAAAAATTTTCAGTTACACCAAAAAATAGACAATTGATTCAGGCGCCTACCAAAGTGTAACAAAATATGTTTATGAAAGAATATTTTGTTTTATGATTTATTGCGATATGCTGTGTTTACTTTGGATCATATTGTAATAGTGCAGACTGCAGATGCAAGTCATTAAGTTTAAATTATTTGATTTATGCACGTTGCAAGTAATTTTCTGAATGCTCTTTAAATAGTTAGATGCAATCTGAGAATTTTAATTAATTCCGACAAATAAACACGATCTTCCAGACGTTCTGTCACTGACATACAAATTATTTTAACAGATTGATAACGAGTATAATAATTAATTATGTCACTAAAAAGCTCAACCATTTATGTCGAATTTTAGGGTTCCGTACTTCTGAACGGAGACCTATTACTGAGCCCATACGATGTCTGTCCGTCTGTCCATCTGTCACATAACTCTATCTCGCAAACAGTAAGACGTAGGTAGCTAGTTAAAATTTTCACAGATTATGTGTTGTTGTGGCATGAATCCTGGCAAATAATAATTAGAATTAAATAATCAAATAATTTTAATAAATCAGTGTTTTTTATTTTTCTACGATACCGACTCCAGCCGTACTTATATACTGACTATAGTGCGTCTAGTATCATCGTTCGATTGGCTCAGTTGGTAGAGCGTTCGACTGAAGATCTAAAGGTCCCTGCTTCGATCCCGGGTGTCGGATCGCAATATTTTTGTTTTTTTTGCCATCAAATATTCTGTTAATATATTTTTTTACTTTAAAAATTAATTTAATTAAATGTGATACGGAAAAATTTTGAAACACTAAAAAGAACAAATAAAATATAGGGTCAATTTAAAAAAAAAAAAACAAGCTTAAATACCTATATAGGTGTTAATTTTTTACACCTACCTAACTCCTTATTTTTATTATTGTACGGAACCCTTGTTGCGCGAATCTGACTCGCAAATGGCAGGTTTTTTCACAATTTGTTCTAGATCTTCAGAGAGATTTTTTAACAATAATGAGGTAGAGCGAGGAAGAGCTTGCGAATAGCTGAACCTTGTAGCGATGACGTTATTTTAGTCCAAGAACTCGTGGTCAAAAATTGCAAGATTTTTGTAAAAGCTAATATTTTGAGATTAGCTAGTATTTAGATGGTATAAATAAATATACTACAGTCAGCAAGTCAGCCTTCAGGACCTCTGGCGTCGGGACGCTTTAAAAGGTGTAAAAAAACTAGTGTTTTACAAAACCTGAAATTAGGCACAGGGTTAATTTTTTTTTTATAATTTTCACAACATCTTTCTTAAAACAATTTTTTTTTATCAAACCATCAATACAATATTTAGGGATAAGTATTATAAACAGGTGCCTAGAACCCAGTGTCGTTAAGCCCCTGACATTCTTAAATGCCAGGTAATAGGTTCAGTAAAGCTAACCATTTTTAGGTTTGGGGCCCTTTTTATGCCAGTTCTTAGGGTCGCCAAAAGTCCATATCGAGCCCTGTCTCAATAAGAAAAAAATGAGGAGAAATAGCAGAAGATTGATGTTGGGGCACATCTGATATTAGTGTGGTGTTTGAAGACTAAGCGAAAATGAAGAAAAAAATACCCTTTTGCACAAAATATCTTTTGCCAAGCAGTTAATAATTACCTATGTATTTTAAAATAAAAACGACATTCTTTAAAACAAAAGTGAAAAGCGACCAATCGAAAACATGCCAAATTATTTCAAAACCGTTTGTAACCAACAAGGTAATTATTAAGAAGTTTGTCAAATATAAGCTGCAAAGCTTTTTGACCCACTTCTATGGTCTGTATGGACCTCCTTGTTGGCTCACAACGACCTAGACCTCGTTTTCACTTAGAAAACTAGGTTTCCAAAACACAGCTGTGTATATTATTTTAACATGAAATCAGATCTGAAAATAGATTTTACAGCTAGCAACACACTGCAAGTTATTGTCGATGCATTTTACACAGTGTTCGCTTTTAGACGAATTTAATAAACCTTTAACTCAGCGTTTCCCAAAATATGTTACGCGGAACACCGAAAAATGTTGTGCCTCGGGAAGCCAAAAAGAGTTCCGTGAAAATTTTTGAAAATAATATAATCCTCGCGTATGATTTTAATTGTTGCGTTGAAACACGTTAAAAACTCAGGCGTTCCTCACTTTGCTTGTGGATCGGGCTATTCCTGGAACAATGGACGTAGCTACGGATGGGCCCGGATGGGTCAGGGCCCATGCAATAAAAGTTTTGGCCTATGCGATAACTAGGGTTTCCAGATCGAAAACCAAGATTTCTCGGACATTTCTGAGGCTATGGTTCAAAAATAGATTATTATTAAAGAATTTGAGTTAATTCTTGTATTAAAACCATGGTACCACCACAATTTATTACAAGGGAAAAAGAAAACTAAAAGATAATCAACTTTAATGTTTTCTTAACTGTTTTTTTTTGTATATATCATTGACTTGAATTTTACTAATTTATCACCATCGGGGTTATTAAAAATGGATAAAATGTCTTGCAAGACGTAATTAATGCGGAGACTAATTTAGTGTAAAGTGTTAGGCAGACAGTTTGTAGATTATAGACGCTCAACAGTTGAGGTGATCAGCGTCTATTATTGTAAGTGTTGACGCTAGCGATCGCAATCACGAATCCAGTATTTCGTTCAAATTATGCATTTCCGGGACAGAAGACTTAATTAAATTCCTGGATACGGAACAAACCGACCAATTCCTGGACCTTCCCGGAAATCACGGTCCACTGGCAACCCTAACGATAACCTAAGACGTAAATTTGTTAAGCAATTTAATTATTGAATAAACAAAAAGCATCGGCTTAAAATTTAGTAGCTTCCTGAACTGTATTGTGATAACGCGCTTGTTTTATTATAAATTTACATTTTTAATTGCTTGCTGGACATCAAAGCAGACAATTGGTTATTACGGTTGAATGCTTGTGGTTTTTGTCATTTTTACGGAACTTCAGGCATCTTGGGTTATATGGGGTTGAAGATCTACAATCTACATCAGTGTGGACCACAAGCGACTAGCCCCTGCAGTCAGGGATATTCTGATTGGTCAAATACCTCATCTTGATGTCGTTTGATACACACACACACACACACACACCTAAACGAACGTCACGACTAACTTGTGAACTCTGTATACTAATATGGATAGTTGATAGCGATTAAAAAATGGATTTTGTATGTGGAAAACGTTCAAACACATATTCTTCAAGACAGGCATTAATGTTCACAAAATTAGAATGAAAAATTCAGATAAGGTTTGTAATCTAATTCTTTCTATAATATGTATTTGAACATTGTCCACATACAAAACCCATTTTTTATTCGCTATCAACTATCCATATTACTATACAGAGTTCACTAGTTAGTTGTTACGTTCGTTTAGGTGTGTGCGTGTGTGTGTCAAACGACATCAAGATGGGGTATTCTAATAAAAATATATGAGCACTGTGGTTGGAATAAAAACAAAATAAAATATTTGTGTGTGGACCAGCCCTAACCCATGCAAAAAAATGCTAGCTACGTCCCTGTCTGGAACTATAAGTGAGTGGCTAAATTGCTTAATTTATTTATTCTTAATCTACCTTATGAAACTAAGGTGTTCCGTTAAAAATCAGGATTTCTGAAGTGTTCCGTAATAGGAAAAGTTTGGGAAACGCTGCAGGTGAGTCTAACTGATCCACGATTCAAAACAATTCCGAGAAAAATATGTTAGAAGCATTGCACTGCAGTTTTTTTTAAATTTATTTTTGGTGAAAGAAAATGTTGGAAAGCTTAATTGAGCATATATTTTTGAACAGATTTTATGTTAAATATTAATAAACACGTGAGTCATCCAATCGTTTTGTACCACAGAGCTCATCGCTACTGAAATAATCAATATTCAAAATTAAAAAAAAAATGCGTTTATGATTTTTACTTGTTTGATTTTTGATTCATCTTGTTACTCAAAAAGCTACTTTGAACATCAAAATTATTAACATTTTCGAAATGTATGTTTAGTGATGTAAAAATACGGTATTAAACTTTTTTGTGTATTAAACCCATGGTATAATACCGTATTTTTTTCAGTATAAAACGGTTTTTTACTTTTTCACACTACGGTTACGGTGCATTATTCAGTATTGCCAACTGCATAATAGGAAAAGTTCCTGTTCTCATTTTGGTATTAAGCCGTTTTAAACGATATTAAACCGTTTTAAACTGTTAAACGTTTTATACGTGCTGTATAAAATAGTAAAATACGCAATACTTGTACCTAGTATAAAACTGGGGTAGGCATATTATTTTTTTTACATACCCTACAATACCGTTTTATACAAACGTTTTATACCAGAGTTATTATACGCCTTTACATCACTATGTATGTTATACCATTTAAATCAACGGTTCTTAAACTCCAGTCTTTCACAGACCCCTATCTAAATTTTTTAGTTTGTTTGCATATAAAAAAGAAAAATCCGGAAACTTTGACGGACCTCTCGTAGTAACATCGACGACCCCACGAGGACTTGCAAACCACACTTTAAGAACCGCTGACCTAAATAAAATAAAATTTATCCGTCAGATATCGGGAACCATTCACGAATTTACGATTTATATTAAAACTTATAATTATAATTTTCGATATTATTAAATATGATTTTTTCATTAAAAAGTAAAATTATGGACAATTTTTTTATAATTAAAAAAGTAAAATCACATTTATATGTACACAATAATTTAATCTAACAAATCGTAGGTATTAATTCTCTATACAATCGTCCATTATTCTATTATTAATGGCTTGTTTCTGGAATGACAGTTACCGATGTGTTAACAAATTCTTGCAATAAAATTTTCATCATGTTTTACAAATTGTATGATATTAATTAACAACAAATAGTTGCATTTTATTTTATTCTTCTTCTGTAATAAAAATAATTTGTATGATTTGTTAACATACTGGTACACGGATTCAGAAATCCATTATATTTATACAAACTAATGGAACATGGCAGAATACCATAATCTGAAACTTTCAGCTGGACGCCTTATTTTACATTTTGTGCCTTCCTAGCTCACCCGCTTTTATAGAAAGTTGTGGGAAATTCACATTTTCAGAAAACAAAGAAATTAGTTCGGTTACAAAACCATTTCGCAAGTTTTCAACTCTGCATTTTTTCACATGTTGATCTTTTAAATAATGAGGCGAATTCTCCTCAAACAATTAAAACAAAAATATCCAAGTCCAAAAAAAGGAACCTTCTTATAGGACGTATTTTCCTCCATTTAGCAATCAATTTCGCAACGAACAAATTATAAAAATATTGAAAGTATAGTCGGTTATCTGCTACATGTTCCGCACTAAAATTCGAATTCGTATTCCATTCGGAGGAGCGGAAATGAGCTGGCCGTATTTTAGAACAAATGATTGGCTGTGGCCGGTTTGAGATGATCGCCGAGTAAATATCCGGTGCCAGCGGCGCCCAACAGTGACGAGAACGGCGACGAGAGTGCCGCAACGGCCGCATGATGTTGCGACTGAAGGTGGTGGTGCTGCGACGACGTCTGATGTTTGGACTGCTGCGCTGCCTGCTGAACCAGTTGAAGAGACGTGTTGCACGCTTGCTGGATCGGACTGCCCATTGATGACCATTTGTTATTGTTGGACGATAGCGCTTCGTCTGCCGAAAGTTTGCCTTCAAACATACCAATAATCGTTCATTAATGTTATTGTGAGGTTGCAAACAAGTTATGTCCCTAACTCCCGACTTATAATTCTTATGCTCGGTTGCAGAAAGCATTGTCAGAAAATCTGAATGACCAGTTTGTGACCAAACATATTTCTCCATAAAAAAGCATTGTAGAATTTTAAATCGAAAAATAATTGATCGACTGAAACGATATCTTTTTTAAACTGTGTATATATCTATTTAATATAGTTTTTGTACAATTTCCACTTCGAAACAACATTTTTCTACGCATTTTGATAAAAAATTAGCTTGAAAAGCGATCTTTTACAATGTGGATCAATCATTTGTTTTTGTGTGAGTACAATTTAAAGTTCTACATGACTAGACTCCTCCTGCATGTATAAAAACTGTAGTTAAATAATCACAACTAAGGTCATTGTCAAATCAGATTTTTTGACAATGCTTTCTGCAGCCCAATATAAATCTTTTAGATTTACAGCGAATAACAGAAATGTGGGTTTAAGAGATTTACCTATTCGAAATCTAGTAATTACATTCAGCTGATACTAGAAATATGGGTTAGGAGTAAAGGTATTAGCTAATGCTATCGATAATTAATTATCGATGTTTTGACTACGCTACCGATAGTTTCTGAAAACCATTCAATAGCTTTTTTCTTGGGGAAGGTTTATGTCTATAATATCTGTTTGACCCGGCTTCGCCCGGGTGAAAATCTGTTTGAATCCGCTATCCTGAACAGATTTGAATGCAGTTTTTACCATTTAATAGCTTATTTCTTGAGGAAGGTTAAGGTCTATACTAGCTGCTCAGTCCGATTTCGCCCGGGTGCAATTTAAGTTGGGTTGAAATTAAGTTTATGTCAAAAGCGTTGTGAAATATTATATTATACTCAATAATACTAATAAGTTGTGGGCAGTTAAATATAAATTAAGTGAAGGAACGAACGAAGCGAAGGAGTAACGTATTAATTAATTATAAATCCAAACGAAAAAGCATGTGCACCCGGGCGAAGCCGGACTGGGCATCTAGTTATATAAGTAAATTGTTAAATGCTAATGTAAAATTTTGTTTTATCCCGTTAGTGTTTTCTCTAATACAGAATCGAAAATCATTTAATTTTATAGCTGAACCCTGTATACTCGTATGTATGTATATCTTGCCTATATATTGTATGTTGGACAACTTATGGAAATGTTTTTATTGGCCATACGGTGGCTGGTTCTACAGATAGACTATTGTTTTTTTCATCGTCTGTATAAATCTACGCGAGCAGATGGCTGCCATCAAAACATTTCATGTATGTTATTCATTTCCACTGCTCACACATACTACACGGTTGCCGTGCTGTTTGCTTTACTCCTGTTCAACTGAACTTCTGCTGTTTGAGTTTAGAAACATCAACAGAATAAACAATAAACGATTTATATGACTTCTGTTATAGAGCGTCTGTAATCTGCAATATCAATGTTTCTATACTAATACAATAGTATATTGCATTACAAGGTGAGAAACTTGGCGTTTGCAACCAGAAGTTTGCTGCCCTAGGTACGAGGCCATGCAATCACATGTGTTGCAAACGCCAAGTTTCATACCGAGTAATTGCATATTATTTTTCACAACAACTCTATTCACAATTCGATTTGAGGTACCTACAATTTGGACGTGCAAAAAAGTTTCAAAATATTAGATCTCTCAGATTTATGTGGGGTTATGTCTGTCATTTAGATGTTTATGAATATTATATGCGGATTCAATATCGCTCTATCTCCTTTTTATTTTGACATTCTCGAAAATTATATGTTGATCCAATCGCTCTGTCTCCCTCTTAACAACTAACCTGAAAATTTTCATCCCTAGGAATGAAAACACTCAGTTCCAATTCACTAAACAGGCACCGAAAATCGAATTTTCAATAGCGGCGTTGTGAAAAATAATATTATGTAATTGACTGCTTTTCCAATAAAAACCTAACAATTATTACAGCCGTATTAAACTCACATTTAATGTCAGTGTATCCAGCTGTTATAATCAGGGTCGATGGGAAGGCGAGAAAGATTGTCCTGAAATTGAATAGGTACAGGTAAAAAGATGTGTAGGGCTGAGCTACCTCTAGTCAGCCCTGGTTCTAATGCAAGCTAGATCATTAAACAGACGATAAATATAAGTAGGTATATTATGTCTCCTTAATCTTTTAGGGAACTTTGGTATGGTGTTTTGCATAACCTTAAATTCAAATTCTGTTTTGCTCCACAGACAAAAGAAATTACATCCGAGAAGTATCTTGTAAAGGTAAAAAAGGCCCGGGCTCGGATCAAAAAATGTTGCCAGTAGAATTTAAAAACTTAGAAAATTGCTAAAATATACTGATATATACTTAATTGAAAAAAAAATCAATACTCGACAGGTATAATTTCGTACACCAAAATTTCCAACTCATATAGCAGGATTGACACTTTAGTAAGATAGCAGGAATTACATATTTTTATTTTTTATTTATTGCAAATTATAGGCGCGTCGACAACTTAGGTCATTAGCGTCTTGATTATACATTAATAATAACAACACACTTAAAACTAAAAGACATCACAAAATATCCATGAGCGGAGGTGGGATTCGAACCACTGGACCACGACTGTCCTCTACATAGTTTTAAAGGCATTATAAAAGTAAAATGAAGACAATAAAACAAAATGCTGAACAGCAAGGTTAATTTTGTAAACCAGAAATGCAAATTCACGGCAGGATGTCCATCTGTTTTCAAGATTTTAGATTTATTTTTACAGTAAAATTAAAACGACTGTATTGATTTAATAGTTTACAAGTAATTTTAAAAGTAAAATTAGGATAAGAGAACAAAATACTGAATAGCAAATTTAAACCAGAAATGCAAACTCACAGCAGGATTTCCATCTTCCTGCAAGATTTAAGAACTTACAACAAAATACTTGCAATGCTTCGTACAAAAAAAATTGTTATATTTGAGTAAAGCAAGCAGGACTAGAATTTTATAGCAGAATTAATAGCATATAAAAAGATAACAATATTACGTCGATAGATACTTGATGATTAAACGTGGTGATGTTTACAAACAGTCCTGTTATAAGTAGGTATGGAGTCCTGCAAGCAGCAGGACGACGTTCGGCCAATCAGGAACGATATCGTGTGTATGCAGGGAGCATGTGTGTGTGTGTGTGTGTGTGTGTGTCTCCTTTTATATGTACATAGTATAGACATGGTTCGAAGTAAAAATTATTGGTTGTAAATATCGTTCAACAATACAATGTTTCACATAATAATAAACCCCTGTCCATTGAAACATTGTTATATAACAGAATATCTTTTATCTATGGTTATATGTTACGTGCCCAGAGCCTAGTAGTGTCGCGGTGTGCTGAATTATTGGGTTTTTTGATAGACTCGTACATATATCTGTATTGTGTTTTTATTTCAAACAAAATTGTTACAGAAATAATAAAAATCTCATAGATTCTATATAACAAATTGTTATTTCATTAAAAATGAAAATATTTAATGCAAATTATTTCATAAAAGAAGTACTTTTAATTGTACTTTGTCAACTTTGCACACAACGATTTAAATTTCCCTTTGTATGTTCCTCATGTTTTCACATTATTATTATAGCCTGTTAATGTTTTCAGTCCATCAACATTTTTCGCTTTCCACCATTTCCATTTCAAGATCGCCCGTATGCGAGTATGCTACTATTAGAAGAAGTATAATGACTATAATTTAATTTAAATTATTATGTTTAGAAGAAATTGGAGGACTGTTTGCAAGACTGCTCCTGCAAATAGTCAATTATTGGAATTCTTTGTATGTACTAGCCATGACAAGCGGCGTCGCTCAAGTTAATGCCGGTTTTAGCAACAACCTTGTCTTAACCCGAGTGCAGCCGGAAAAAGTACGCTATTTTTTAAGTTTAGATACTACTTGATAGTGTATTAACCATTCTCGGCTGATATTGGTATAAACAGCCAGACAAAAACAGATCGGTAAAATTTTTGGAAGTACAGACAGAGCTCCCGATACTATTTTATATTCTAGAATAGATGTGAAATTAAAAGAATGTAAAAACTGCCTCTAAAGTATATGATACCATGAATTTACTTGAATTTAAGAAACATTATGAAAACTTGTCCGGCGATAGATAAGAAATTGATGAACGGTGAAAACATTGAAACATGGACACCGTAAGTAAAAATTTAAAAATCTCGATAGACGTTTCATTACCAAAGTGCTCAGAGATCCAAAAAAACATAATTGTGTAACTGTTATTGACATAATAGACATTATAGACAACCCTCAAATCCCCAGAAATGTACTACTATCCCATATGAATTCGAAACTAAACATTTCAATCCGTTGTAAGTATAGGTACACTGAGACACTATGTTTTATAGCGTTGAGAAAACGGTGTCAAAGTTAAGCAATATTTAAAAAAAAGCGTTTGTCTCTGGATTGAATTTACAAAAGAAAACAAAAAATATTTTTGATTTTACGAAAAAATGTCAGTCTTTTTTTTATTTTCAGACAACTGTAACGAAAAATGGGCTCCTGATAAATTTTGCCTTTAAATTTTCAATTTATTCCCCTCAAAACAAATAAACTTTCAAATTAACAATTTGTTATTCCATCAAAAAAAAAATCGATAGGTACATTAAAGATTTTGAAAATATTGCAACTATTTTTAACAAATAACATTACAGAGAACAATTTGCGAGAGTCGTCTTTATGAAATGGCAACAACAAAAGCGTCAGTTCGCGTTGTTCGACCGCCGCCGCCTCCGCCTCCCCTCGAGAGTGAGTGAGAGAGAAAAGCGCGCACGCCAGGCGTTCCGCCCTGCGCCTTGCCGCCCTGCCGCCGAACAGCCCTCGTGGAGTAAGAGAACGCTCCACGACACGGCCATGATGCCTTACACAGCCACTCTGACATTTAATCTAGAAAATTGCCCGCTACCGCTCATTTATTTCCATTACTGTCAACTGTTCAGTTGTGTGCGTCGCACAGCCTCCTGAGTGAAACAATCTGATGTCATATTACTTGATGAGTATATTTTATTTCAGAGGTTGGTAGCGCAAATGGCGTGCATTCTCTTTTTCAGGGATGCCACACACTCTTAAACAAACAACGTGCTTGAAGAACATTCCAACAAAAGTAGAAATACATCATGATTTGCATGTATACAGCAAAATCCGCTTAATATGTTCTCGCATAACACGCTATTTTACGTAAGTTCCAAGAATTTAACCTTTAATCCAAGTGTGTAAGCTTTCACGGCCAGCGTTGTTCTAAATCTTAATGGTTCAACCCAGACCGCTGCTGACACATCGCCTTTGAAAATGTCTACCGCAGTAATTGTAGACGTAACGTCAAGTAGAAATACCATTGAACCACGGCCTACATAAGCTTAGGGACCATCAAGATTTGGAATTTGAGAGCTAATGTTTCATATAAAACTACCATTTTAATAAGCTCCCCATCCCGCTTAAAGGTTTCTGGCCAGAATGTAAATAAAATCACAAAGACAATGATGGTCTTCATAGTACACGTAGTACACGGTATCATGTTATTTCCCAGAAATTTTTAATCATATTGGTGTTAATGGCTCGGACACGAAGATTATTCAGCAGCGCACTTTTAGTTTTATTGGAAATACGTGTCTTAGATGTTTTTGCAGGATACGATCGTCGAACGGACTCCAGTATTCCATGTAAACAGATTCGGAGTCTACCTAAATTTAAAATTTACTTTTATGAATTAATTCCATTTTTGGCGACAATCATGCTGTGAAAATCGCTGGCATATAGAGAATGGGCTGTGCAACAGATTTGAAAACGTGTTGCCCAGTAGAAAGGAATAGGCTCCAGTGGTTGCCTCTAGACGTCCATTTTTAATCAAACTCGGATCAATAGCATTCACAAAGATTCAGACTCGAACCACAATAGCGTTCAGCCAGTTGATTTTAACTCGCTCACAAAATAATGGATATTTCCAAGGTACACTGCTGAGTCCGTTATCTATGGCTATTATTTATTTATTGCAGAATATAGATGCTCGACAACTTAGATCATTAGTGTCTTAATTGCATCAAACTAAACGATATCACAAAACATCCATGAGCGATGTGAGATTCGAACCCACGACATCTTCATTCAAAGGCAGGTGCGCTGACCATTAGACGAAGCTTATTATTCTTCTTCTATGAGATCAGCAGTGCTGTCTCTTTCCTTTGTCAACTAGATAGCTATTGTGATATCCCACCGGAAGATCAAAGAAATATCGGACACTCAGTTGATATTAGTAAATATCAATTTAAATTGTAACGGGAGAAAAATCCGTAGCACAAGTGTCCTAATTTTCGTTTCGATCATTTACATAATGCTATTTTCTAAAACTTTTCATTAGCAATGATATTTTCGATTGGTGATTAACAGTACATCGCATAAAGGTTTGCAAATTTAATTCTATCGCTAATTACACTGTGTTAATTAAAACCACTCAAATACCAGTACTATAATAATTAGCTAATTAAAAATATATAATGGTAATTATACAACCCTACGCGCTTAGAACAAAGAAAATATGTTTTAAATAATCTACCTGGTCTGTTGTATGAGAGAAAAACTTGAATGTGTTAAAATATAAATAAATGTAAATTACAGAAAATAATTGAATGTGGAGTCCATCGAATATGATAGCAGCAAAACGCCAAAACGTTTTATTCAATATAATATGATAACTATTATTGTTTGAGCCTACCAACTGCCAGCGTTATCTG
Organism: Mongoloraphidia duomilia; assembly: GCA_039654895.1. Taxonomy (NCBI): domain Eukaryota; kingdom Metazoa; phylum Arthropoda; class Insecta; order Raphidioptera; family Raphidiidae; genus Mongoloraphidia; species Mongoloraphidia duomilia. The sequence goes on along the minus strand of CM077525.1, from coordinate 19,849,611 downwards.
GATATAGAATTAATTTATATTTTCAATTAATTATTCTTTGACAATAAATTGAAAATTCAATTAATACCTGATAATAGATAAACCATGGAAATGGCGTACAAATAACGACATCTCTACAGTATCGGCTATTCTCAACTCCTCAATGGAAATGCGACAGATATAGAAAGAAATAACAATTGACAATGAAGTAAGACAACCGGAGATTCAAGCAAAGAAATGAAATGAAATTGATTCAATTAACTTTACTATTGAAATTAGCCATTAGTAAGTGATTACATCATCTATCGAAATATAGATAGGTGGTATATAGAACAAAGAGAATCACGAAACAGTAATTTGGCCATCCCTGAAAAATGTTACATCGCTTGAAATATCAGACGTGAATCCATTATTATTCAAGAAAATTATTACATTTGTCGTTTAATGTGAAATATTGTAAGAAGAACAAACATGTTTAAAGGAACGGTGATACCTTTTGCCGTACAGTTTCACTTATTCTTGTTTTAGAAGAACGTAAAATGAAACAAGGATAAAGTGTCTGATGGACGTTATTTTACATAGAAGTTGCATGTGTCTAATTTACGTTCATTTTAAATCAAAATTAGCAGGTCGATTTGGGAATAGTTAAAATCGTTTAGACGTCTTTGTTTATATAATCGAAAAGGATAGCATTCAGGAGGATCAGGTTCGATTCCGAGGTCATTGTAACATCATTACAAAATGCGGAATGACCGCATCTATTAAAAGCCCAGATTAGCAACGTCTACGAGAGAAAGAATTTTTCTTCCCTCTTAATTGAAGCCACATTTTAAATTCGGTTAACTTCAAAGTAATAATATCTGTCTACCAACCATTTAAGGGTTTGATGTCTCCATTTGACGACTGGTGAGATGATACGCTGGTATTTGAGTTGGGTGTCGTCGATAGCGCTGAGCCGGGCGAACCAGGTTTCACGTCTTTCCCGACAACGCCGGAATTCAACTGTGGCACGGATGGTTTAGACGTAACGATGGAACCGTTTTCTGTTTTCACTGTCGCATTTTGTTGATTTTGACCCGAATCCGTTGACCCACCATTCGACGCCTTCTGCTGTGCCAAACGTTCCTGTTTACGAAATTTTGCTCTTCGATTTTGAAACCAGACCTGTAATGAAACGATTTTTTTAGAATTATGGTCACAGTCACTAATCCAAAGAGTCTAGAAGTTTGGTAACGGATGAAACACATTATCCGTGGAATTTGATGAGTAAGTACAGTCATTTACTGAGCAAAATAGCAATCTCAATTTTAGTATTCATCGATATTCCTTCGGCTGCATTTACCTAAACCAGATAATCTAATAAAACCTGATTGTCACATTGATTATAACAGCTTAAAAATAAAAAAAATGAGCATTTTCCTGGATGAAGATAGTTTTTATCTACAAATTTTAAAAATAAAACTATCCGTAATAATAGTAAATTATATATCTAGTTGCGTAATGAGCCATATTAATGTGTGTGAAGTTAGCTCCGCCATTTTTTTTTTTAGAAAAAAAAATGTTGTGCTGCAATGTGCTCAAGATGTGCTATTGTGTGCCGTAAAGGAAAAAAATTAATCTCAAAAATTGCGATTTTTATAAGCAACATCATTTTTTGGCGTGAAGTTAGCTCCGCCATTTTTTTTTTTTTGAAAAAGGAAGGGTGTGATGTAATGTGTCCAAAATGTGCTATTATGTGCCGTAAAGGAAAAAAAATAATCTCAAAAATTTCGATTTTTTTGAGTCAAAAATTTTTTTTTTTTAAAGTCAGTCCCGCCTTTTTAATTGTGCTATAATGTGCCCGATGTGTGCTATGTGCCGAAATAAAAAAAAAATTTCTTTAAAAATGTAATTTTTATAAGTAAAAATATATTTTTGGCGTGAAGTTAGCTCCGCCATTTTTTTTTTTTTTGAAAAAGGAAGGGTGTGCTGTAATGTGCTCAAAATGTGCTATTATGTGCCGTAAAGGAAAAAAAATAATCTCAAAAATTTCGATTTTTTTGAGTCAAAAATTTTTTTTTTAAAAAGTCAGTCCCGCCGTTTTAATTGTGCTATAATGTGCCCGATGTGTGCTACTATGTGCCGAAATAAAAAAAAAATTTCTTTAAAAATGTAATTTTTATAAGCAAAAATATATTTTTGGCGTGAAGTTAGCTCCGCCATTTTTTTTTTTTTGAAAAAGGAAAGGTGTGCTGTAATGTGCCCAAAATGTGCTATTATGTGCCGTAAAGGAAAAAAAATAATCTCAAAAATTTCGATTTTTTTGAGTCAAAAATTTTTTTTTTAAAAAGTCAGTCCCGCCTTTTTAATTGTGCTATAATGTGCCCGATGTGTGCTACTATGTGCCGAAATAAAAAAAAAATTCTTTAAAAATGTAATTTTTATAAGCAAAAATATATTTTTGGCGTGAAGTTAGCTCCGCCATTTTTTTTTTTTTGAAAAAGGAAGGGTGTGCTGTAATGTGCCCAAAATGTGCTATTATGTGCCGTAAAGGAAAAAAAATAATCTCAAAAATTTCGATTTTTTTGAGTCAAAAAATTTTTTTTTTTAAAAGTCAGTCCCGCCTTTTTAATTGTGCTATAATGTGCCCGATGTGTGCCACGATGTGCCGAAATAAAAAAAAATTCTTTAAAAATGTAATTTTTATAAGCAAAAATATATTTTTGGCGTGAAGTTAGCTCCGCCATTTTTTTTTTTTTTTTTGAAAAAGGAAGGATGTGCTGTAATGTGCCCAAGATGTGCTATTATGTGCCGTAAAGGAAAAAAAATAATCTCAAAAATTTCGTTTTTTTTGAGTCGATGTATGTTTTGCCCTTTTCAAATATGGCGGTCCTGCCTCACTTTTAAACAACTAGTCAGGTATCCAGTAAGTATAATACATCCATGATATACATTTTCAAAAATGATGGCAAATTGTTCAGGAGGGTAATTTTGGTCCGACCCCTAGGTCCCGCCATCCGACCGACGCCAATAGTGTATGTGCCATATTCTATGGCAAATACACTAATAATAATAGTACAATATACAACCTACTAGGTGTTCTATTTTAAATGGCGGTTAGGAAAAACACGAAAAATATAAAAGAAAAAACTTTAATACGTAATAGTACATGTTTTCAGTCAAAAAGTAAATTAAAAGAAGAACTTGAGTTGAAATATTGCCGTAGAGAATAAAAGACAATTCCGGCTAATAATAATAGCCCGACCCTCACGGAAAAAAATATAATCCGAAATATAATTTATAAATATACCGCGTATATTTTTGGCAAATATCGTATATTCCAAATATATTCCATTTACATTTTAGTGATATATTTTTAAAGAAGTATCCTAAAAATATACTTACTTTATATTAATTATATATTTTGGTACATATATGTGATTTATATTTATATAAATATAGCTCAAACATATATTGTAAATATACATTTAAAACTAACTTCACGCCAAAAATATATTTTTGCTTATAAAAATTACATTTTTAAAGAAATTTTTTTTTATTTCGGCACATAGTAGCACACATCGGGCACATTATAGCACAATTAAAAAGGCGGGACTGACTTTTTAAAAAAAAAATTTTTGACTCAAAAAAATCGAAATTTTTGAGATTATTTTTTTCCTTTACGGCACATAATAGCACATTTTGGGCACATTACAGCACACCCCTCCTTTTTCAAAAAAAAATAAATGGCGGAGCTAACTTCACGCCAAAAATATATTTTTGCTTATAAAAATTACATTTTTAAAGAAATTTTTTTTTTATTTCGGCACATAGTAGCACACATCGGGCACATTATAGCACAATTAAAAAGGCGGGACTGACTTTTTAAAAAAAAAAAATTTTTGACTCAAAAAAATCGAAATTTTTGAGATTATTTTTTTTCCTTTACGGCACATAATAGCACATTTTGGGCACATTACAGCACACCCTTCGTTTTTCAAAAAAAAAAAAATGGCGGAGCTAACTTCACGCCAAAAATATATTTTTGCTTATAAAAATTACATTTTTAAAGAAATTTTTTTTTTATTTCGGCACATAGTAGCACACATCGGGCACATTATAGCACAATTAAAAAGGCGGGACTGACTTTTTAAAAAAAAAATTTTTGACTCAAAAAATCGAAATTTTTGAGATTATTTTTTTTCCTTTACGGCACATAATAGCACATTTTGGGCACATTACAGCACACCCTTCCTTTTTCAAAAAAAAAAAAATGGCGGAGCTAACTTCACGCCAAAAAATGATGTTGCTTATAAAAATCGCAATTTTTGAGATTAATTTTTTTCCTTTACGGCACATAATAGCACATCTTGGGCACATTGCAGCACAACATTTTTTTTTCTAAAAAAAAAAATGGCGGAGCTAACTTCACACACATGCCATATTACTGACATTATTATATTGTGTAACATTATGTATGAATTATAAAGGAATAAAAATAAATAAATATATGATATTTTTTTCCATACTATCCACTATAAAATAGCTGCTTTTCACTTCATTTTCAAAATTTTTTCACAGTTCATTTGTGTCGCCAACTTCACTCCTATAGTAGGCCGAGGCACGCACAGGAGTATGATAATAACGGGAGGATCAGACGAATAAACACAAATCACTATGGAAATGGCTTGCTTTCCTATACTAGTGTGGGAAAGATACGTTCCTGTATACCGGCCTGTCAAAAGTCATTTTACATGCATACATACATGCATGTAAAGCAACTATTAGTAAGTAGGTATGGCAAAAAAACTTTAGTTCTATTTAAGCGGATATACTGAGTATTAGAACATACAAAAAAAAGAAAACACCTAAATGTTCAGTACATTAAATTTTGTACAAACTTTGTCTTTTTTTAAGCTGTTAATGAGTCCAAATAATTATTATTTACTCAAGCTAATGTTGATACAACTATTACCTATATAAAACTAAACTTTTAGTACGACTCACTGATATATCTATTATCTATACTTACTGTAATAACAGTTAGTTTTATATACTTACAATATATCGAATATCGGTCATAAATTTAAAAGGTCAACCTCAAAAAAAATATAACAAGCCGTGAGGTGGGTCGTTTATTAGGACTAAAGTGCGACCCTTGAGGTTCACACGACGAACTTCCCAGTTAGATAAATATTTAATAATAATAATTAAATTAGATATTACACAGGAATATAATCATTTTAATCATTAAAACATAATTATTATTTATTTTTAACAATAATTAAAAAAAAAAACGGCTGAACCGATTTTTATAAAATTTATGTAAAGGTGTCAATCGAGGCGTGTACCTCGATTGACACCTTTACGAAGTCGATATAATTTTTTATTCGCGAGATATTGTGTAAAATCTGCTTTTTTGGAGTCTATTTGGTTAAGAAAAAAGAACGGCTGAACCGATTTTGAAAAAATTTCTTTCAGATCATATTTACGTTAATACGCGTCGATTAGCACCCTAACGTAGTCGATATCATTTTTCATTCTCGAGATTTCGTCTTAGAAAGAAATGGACACATACGTACGTACGTACATACGTACGCACACACACACACACACATACACATACACACACAGACATCTTTCTAAAAATAGTGTAGTGACCTTGAAACATAAAAATGTGTTATACATTTTGATTTCGATTTTCGGACCCATTACAATAACTTCCAATGGGAAGTTAATAATCTAGGCCTTGTCCGTTCTTGCTTCGTTTTGGTAGAACAAGTGCTCTCATGGCGGATCAAATGAAAAAAAAATGTGGAAACCGGTTGATCCTGCGGGGTAGCCCGAAAACTTCCCGCTGTTTTCGAGATAAAAAACCTCGAAAACGTTATAATTTAATCTAATTTCTTTATAATTATCAAATAAATAAAAAAAACGTAAAAAAGTAATATTTTTGAGCTCTTCGAGCTTAAAACTAATATTGTCTTTATTAATTATGAGAAAAACAAATTTAATTTAAAAAAATGTTTTTTGTCGTGCGATATATCTTGTGAACCAATTGCCGATTTTGATTAATCTTGCGGGAATTGAAAGAGCTATTCTTAGATCTTACAAAATTTTTACCCCAATCGCACGAGTAGTTTTTAAGTTATTCAAAATATAAAAATAAAAAAAATACTTATTTTTTTATGTGCGATTGGGCTCAAAATTTTATCGGATCTAAGTCTTGATAAATCCTTTCAAAGTTATGTTATGTTTACATATACACATATATACCCCCCACACATACACACGCACGGACAGACGTCCATTCCAAAATGGTCAGAATAGCTTCCAAGGACCTCAAAATGTAGAGATCTATGGTGAAAACTCGATTTTCGAAAATCGGACTGAAACCAATAACTTCCCGAATTTTTGAAAATCTTCAATTTTCAATAGCGGGAAGTAAAAAATGTTTTATGAGACCTTTAAAACTTTATCCTGATTTTTGTCAATAACCGTAGCCTGATGTATATAGGTTCTGAACTGGTTCTTACAGTTCTAAAGCACTTTTTGGCAAGTAACAGTCCAGTTCGGATTGTCCGAAGTGTTCTAGAACCGTTCTACGAAACAATTAAAGTTACTGATTTTTGTCTAATGCCCGTAGCCTGATGTATATAGTTTCTGAACTGGTTCTAACAGTTCTAAAGCACTTTTAGACAAGTAAGAGTCCAGTTCGGATTATCCGAAGTGTTCTAGAACCGTTCAACGAAACAATTAAAGTTTTTGTTATACAATGATGCAATAGAATAGTTTACCGGTTGCAAGATGCAAGCAGTTAAACTACGGCTAAATACAACGGATAACGGATCAGATGGTGCAAAATGTAACGATGTCCACGATTACGGGAAATTGTGGTTCACATAGTGTAGCTATACGTATATATATGTTATAAATTTATTTCAAAGTACCATTTATCAAAAGCAAAAATAAATAAAACTGATTACATTGATTGCAAGTATCGTACAAACACATACATACATACATACACATAATATAGTGATTATTCTGTATACGGTAGCTGAAGCCGCAATGGCGCTGTAAAGCTGGTCGGACAAGGACCGATTCATATCTACTGTTCAAAGCTAGCGTATTTAAGTGACCACTTTCCGAAAATCGAACAGTTTTTTATCCGACTACGGAGGATATTTAATTGTTCATGGTACGTTTGTGCCACAGTAGAGTGCCCGCGGTGAGAGATGAAGCCAGGCACGTCATCAATAATATGCTAGTGAACGCCTGCTTGCCCGCAGACAGTGCCGTGTACACAAAACTGCACATTGGATTTTATGACGTTAGGTACAATTTTGGCAAATTGCTATTCATGACAATAAACAGCCAATAGCAAGCTAGAAGGCGGGCGCAATGCATTCACGTTACTATGACGCGGTGGCTTCATCTTTCGTCGCGCGAGGTCTAGTACCTATACTCAAACGGCTGACGGATTTTCACACATTGAGTGCCGATAGATTTGTCATAGTCTCACGAGTAATATTAGGTATATGACGTCAGGTAAAATCCAATATAGCGGACGCTAAATATACAAAAAGCAAGTCAACAAATCCATTTTTGTAGGGTTTCAAATAATTGGGCTTGACGAAAGGATTCCAAAAATATATAAAATATTTATTTAAATATATACAGGGTGGACCAAGTTATAGTAGCAATAATTCAGCATTCGATGGTCCATCGAAAAATAAGTAGACATGCATAATTTTATTTTTTTCCAAAACGCTTCCTAAGGGAGATACAGCCCTTCAAAGTCCAGTATTAAAAATCAATACTGACAAGTGTCATAAATTATCTCAAAACCAAGTATCGCCTACTTTTTTGGTTATTTTCATAAGTTATTTATTTGTTGTTTTTAATTTAATTAATGAATTATTTATTTAAATTCGTCAAACAATAAAAAGTTTACAATTGTTGTACAAGATTCCAGATCTATTATTTTCATAGGTGACTATTTTAGAAGTATTCTAAACTTTCAACTCTAATTATCTCGTAAACGAAGCCTCAAATCGAAATTTTGCAAGAGTGACTCTTTTTTTCTAAATTGAAGAGGGAATTCGAAAAAAATGTTATTCTTTAAAAATATCCAGTGGCGCAGAAAATAGGGCGGGAAAAGTGGAACAACCCCCCTGTATCTACGCCACTTGACAATTTTGACAAAAGTTACTTACGTCAAGTAATGAGTATCTATTGCGTAAATACTTGTACCAAATTTGGTCAAAAACGCATTAATGACCTGAGAGTTAGGACAAAAAAAAGAATTTTAAAACTGAACTTTGAAGGGGTGTATCTCCCTTAGGAAGCGTTTTGGAAAAAAATAAAATTATGCATGTCGACTTATTTTTCGATGGAGCATCGAATGGTGAATTATTGCTACTATAACCTGGTCCACCCTGTATATCTAAATATTTAATGAATCAAATTCAAAATACCTTCAATAAAAAAACTAAAAAGAATAAAATAAAAAACAATAGAAAAAAACTGTGACTAATAGAAAAGTACAAAACATGCCTCCAATATCAAGGTAAAAAGTAATTAGTAAACTAAAAATATGTATTAATACTTAGTTAATGTTGTTACGTAAAGTTGTGTTATACTATTATAAAATAAGTGCACCCCCAGCTGTAGAACAGCGTCAGTGCAGTACACAGTGGGACCGAAGCACGCAGTGGGTACGTATAGATGGCCTCCCCGTTTTTACCGCACACAACATAAATAAAATGCCCCATTCGAACGGCGGACGCGGCTGCAATTTTAATCTACGTTTCGGTGGACTCGACTGCTTGTAATTACATACACGGGGGCCGAAACATCGCGCTACTGATCATAATGTAATGTGCGTACAGGGTAGGATTTAACAAGCTCATTCACGTTATTAATGTTTCAAGGGTAAAATTAACCCACTAACAACAATTGCGATGGAGTGACTGTGTGGACCAGGACGTAAAAACAATTATAGGAGAACGTAATTGGAGAAGGAAGGCCAATAATAGGGACGACTGGAAAAATTTTCTGAGGAAGGCCATGGCCCACCCTGGATTATAGTGTCAATGATAGTATATATAAAAATAATTCTTGTAAAAATAAGGCCAAGTCTCGCGATCGCATAGCAATAAAAAGTTATGAGATCTAATAGAGCCAAGGTCCATTAATTGTAAGTGAAATCAAAAAATTGGCTAACTTCAACATTCCACTGCAAAGCCTAGCGCTTTAGCCATTTATCTTTAATTCTCTTAGTGAACTTGGAAATTAGCCAAGTTTTAGATTTCACTACTTTTCTAATTGGACTTGGCTCTATTAGAACTCATAACTTTTTACTGCTACGCGATTTTTACAAGAATTGTTTTTGGTGGGATTTCAATTCTTTTTGTAGGATGTTGCTTGTACACTAAACTAGCCAGCATGCAAAATTTCCTCTTAGATTATAGGTATCCTTTTTTATTATATTTCTGTTGAAATATGCACTCCCCACTTAAAGGGGTTGGAGTAGGATAATCACTAATTTTTTAATTTCCTCGTTACTTGTACGCAAAACCCAACCTGCATACGAAATTTCAGTTTTCTAGGACTACGGGAAGTACCCTAAGATTTTGATGATCATCAGTGAGTGCGTGAGTGACGAAATCAATGAATTTTGCTTATTATAATAAAATCTAAAGTATCACGGCTATAGAAATTACATTTGGTACTTTACATAAGCTTGGTGACCTTACTCTATCCTGAAAAATTGAGACCTGAAGTGGTAATACAGACCGAAGTAACGAGAATTAAAAAATGCGTCCGAATCGCTTCGAGAAAAGGTAGGCTAGGCAGGCTCGACTTGGTGTGTGCACTACCGTGCACCCAGATCCAAAACAGCAAGTAGAACGCTAAATGCATTCGGAGAGGCTTTGTTCGATGAACTTTTGTACTAGAGACTTCAATATGTATTATATTTGAAGATCGCTAATGAGAACCATACATGACTTCCATGTTTCAAACACTAATTACCTCAGTTGTTGAGCGTTTATAATCTATAATCTCTCTCCATGTTTCAAAATAATTTTAATATGAAAACTTTCAATGGAATTTGCGCTTATGGCTTAAACGATACTGCTGAGATTCAGAAAGCATTGTCAGAAATTTGACAATGACCTTAGATATAATTGATCAATTGAAACTATTTTTTTTAAACTGTGTATACATGTATTTAACGTAGTTTTTTGTACAATTTCCACGTCGGAACAGCATTTTTCTATGCATTTTAATTAAAGTTTAGCTTGAAAAGCGATCTTTTTTCTATCTAGATCAATCATTTACTTTTGTGTGAGTACAATCTAATGTTCTACATGACAGGGAGTTTTACAACGACATTATAGACTACTCCTGCATGTATAAAACTGTAATTATATTATCACAATCTAAGGTCGATGTCAAATCAAATTTTTTGACAACGCTTTGTGCAACCGAGCAATAAATCTTATAACAATTTAATCAGAAGTGAGACAGATAAACTCTATCGTTAGCGTATTCATTTCACCTCTAAATAGCCTAATTCTCTGAAAGAACCTCAAATTGATAACCCATAATATTTTTTTTTCAAATAGGCCTATCAAGCTTTTTACCGATGAATCATACAGCTTTCGAATGACGGAATTATTCAATAATGAAAACAAATAAATACATATACCTAGTTACGCGTGTCTGTGTTTTTTTTTTTAAAGCGGACGACATAATATATAGAACGAGGATCAACCGATCCGATCAGGACTGATGTTGATCAGTTGATCGCAAAGTTATAGCTGCGTTATTTGAACACTGACGCGAGTCTAACGATGCACACTTAATGTGATTAGTGCGTTGTTCATTTGATTGACTTGTCGTCCATTTCGTTTTCAGTCTCACTCACTCCAGCTTTCCGTCTCTCTTTCAACTGCCTTACCGTACTGTTACGAACACATTTTCTAATATGGAGAATATGAAAAAAACGGGATAGCCTGTGTCGTCTACATGGACGCGGGTGTTTTAGGCGTGACAACGTCTACCTGGGATGAAAGAACTTAGTAATTTAATGCAGAAAATTGTTCGTGCGGTTAAAGTAGTCGCGGCTGTTATAATATATACAAAAAACTCGGGTCGCAGTGCCAAACCCTGCCGACAATATAGTGTATTTGCTAATACAGGCATTGTGGCATTATTATGTGAACTTAAGTTTGTTTTTTGACAAAATAAAAAATTTAACCCCTTAATACATCCCTTAAAATAATTAAATTTTTCTAAATTTCAATATTAGACATGGATTTTATTAGCACACCCAATTAAATACACCCTTCCATAAGTAAATCCGTATCAACAAACTAGTGTTTTCATAAAATTTGAAAGTCCGGTCCTGTCGGGCCGATTTTATTAAAATTTTAGCAGCACATTCTAATCTTTACTAAAGAGTTAAATTTCAATTTTGAAACGATTCTGACAAATTTTTCGGTATTTTTGGGCCCAAAAACTTTTTGGAACCCCTAAATACAACCCTGAAAATGGTCCGATCGGGCCCATTTTAAATAGGCTTCTTGCGGTGATGGGTTCCAATGTGTGTACCAAATTTCGTTTCAATCTATTAAGTCTGTCGAGAGTTATCGTGTACACACACACACACACACACACACACACACACACATATATATATATATATATATATATATATATAAATATACATACATATATATATAAACATTTTCAAAAATGGTGCCAAAGTGTTCAGGAGGCTATGAAACGTCGAGAAATTTTGGTCCGACCCCTAGGTCCCGCCATCCGACCGACGCCAATAGTGTATGTGCCGTATTATGGCAAATACACTAATGAATGCGAAGTTTGCATTTGTGTTAGAAACACGCATCGAAATAACGTAACAATATGATGCAACAAAGGAAAAATTCATTTTTTTCCAAACAGACCTTAACAGCGTGTAACGCTACAATTCGTATTGAGTGTTCGTTTCCATAAGTACATATTTTACATTGATTTATTTTTGATACGGCGACGCGCCGTCCGGCAAATAGTGATTCTATATGTCAACGATCTGGAATGCAAGTGGGAAAAGCTACTGCATGAACGCGGGCCGGCAAACAGTAATATGCAGTTGTTTATACTATACACACTACAGAAGTGAAACTTGCGCAAAATCCACATAAATTGTATAAATATTGACATTTACAGAATAATATACCAATGATAATGATAATATAACAATCCGCATTCGCATAAGAAGTTACATTATAGGTACTTCAATAAAATAATAAAAACTTGGGTCGCAGTGCCAAACCCTGCCGACAATATAGTGTATTTGCTAATACTGCAGACATTGTGGCTTTATTATGTGAACTTAAGTTTGTTTTTGGACAAAATAAAAAATTTAACCCCGTAATACATCCCTTAAAATAATAATTTTTTTCTTAATTCCAATATTATTATCATTCCTAACTTTTGCACCAAATTAAATACACTCTTCAGTAAATAAATCTGTATCCGCTACTAGTGTTTTCATTTAATTGGTAAGTCCGGTCCGGTCGGGGCGATTTTATTAAAATTTTAGCAGCACATTTTAACCGACACTAAAGGGTTAAATTTCAATTTTGAAATGATTCTGAGAATTTTTTCGGTATTTTTGGGCCCAAAAACATTTTTCAACCCCTAAAAACCACCCTTATAATGGTCCGATTGGGCCCATTTTAAATAGGTTCCGTGCGGTGATGAATTCCAACGTGTGTACCAAATTTCGTTAAAATCGATTGAGTCTTTCGAGAGTATCGTGCTAACACACACACACACACACATCAAAAATTGTGCCAAATTATTCAGGAGGCTATGAAACGTCGAGAAATTTTGGTCCGACACCTAGGTCCAGCCATCCGACCGACGCCAATAGTGTATGTGCCATATGGCAAATACACTAATAATAATTTAATGCTGTGCTGTTATGTCCGTATATTTTGGGCACGGCAGTGTATATTGACAATTTATGACCTGTCTCTGTATTGTACCTGGACGTGATGATGATAATCATTTTGCAATTTCACGAGCGATTGAAAAAATAAATTCCTCCAGTTTGTGTAAATGAAATGCGATACTATACACTCTACAGCAAATAATCAATTGTTTATTCGTTACAGCCAATAAACGTACAGTATTACATACACACACATGCATACCAACGTAATAAACTGATAATTCCCTGTGATGGAATTGGTATTATTTTTATATTAATTTTTGTTAATTATTATACGTATGATGATACTGACAGCTTTCATGTGAACTTTAAAAACGAGTGATTTTCAAAAAGATTGTCCAAAACAGAAGCTTAGTTTGAAAAACATTTTTGTCGACATTTCGAAAACATTGACAATTAAAAATCCAATAAATTAACATTGGATGCTTGAACATCTCTCTGTTTTTTTTTTATAAATGAAAAAGAATAAAAGAAGAAATACATATTCGAATCAGCGCGCATTTTAAAAGTTAAATATTCAGCGAGGGCTCTCGGTTTTTGATTAGCTGCCTCGTTCTCTGTACAAACATTACCGTTAGCACATATAGATGACAGCAGCAGTGCCAACATAGGATTGGTCAAAAGTCCTTGTCGAAATCGTATTATCATACTAATCTATACAAACATTATAAAGAGGAAAACTTTATGAATATTATGAAGTATTAGAAATATTTTTTGATGTCCGTCTTGTGACTTCCTGTGTTTTAACACGACGCGTTTCAGCAACGAGTTGCTATCTTCAGGGGTGGTTAAATTTTTTTTTAAATTACACATTGAGTATCCATAACACGTTATAATATTAAGCACATGCGTATTATGTAGTGGATTATGAAGTACTGATTTAAATTTCGAAATTTAAATCAGTAGGTACTTCACAATCCACTACATAATACGCATGTGCTTAATATTATAACGTGTTACATATTTCATGCGGATGTTGAACAAAACATAATTATTATTTATTTTTAACAATAATTAAAAAAAAAACAAAAAAAAACGGCTGAACTGATATTTATAAAATTTATGTCGGATTAAAATGACGTTTATTAGGACTAAAGTGCGACCCTTGACGTCCACACGACGAACTTCCCAGTTTGATAAATATTTAATAATAATAATTAAATTAGATATTACACAGAAAAGTAATCATTTTAATCATTATAACATAATTATTATTTATTTTTAACAATAATTAAAGAAAAACGGCTGAACCGATTTTTATAAAATTTATTTCGGATCAAAATGACGTTAACACGCCTCGATTGACATCCTTACGAAGTCGATATAATTTTTTATTCGCGAGATATTGTGTAAAATCTACTTTTTTGGAGTCTATTTGATTAATAAAAAATAACGGCTGAACCGATTTTAAAACAATTTCTTTCAGATCATATTTACGTTAATGCGCGTCGATTGGTACCCTAACGTAGTCGATATCATTTTTCATTCTCGAGATTTCGTCTTAAAAAGGAATGGACACATATGTACGTACGTACGTACACACACACACACAGACATCTTTCTAAAAATAGTGTAGTGACCTTGAAACATAAAAACTTGTTATACATTTTGATTTCGATTTTCGGACCCATTACAATAATTTCCAATGGGAAGTTAACAAGAGAGAAGTTGATTCTGTAGGAAATAGATATTTCGTATGAAAATACTTTTTTGTATAAAGTTCTACAAAAAAAAGTCCGCGACAGCGTATAGCTATCTTTAAAAAATAGCTCACAAAAACCGTGCGAGGCTGAGACGCGTTGCCAGTATTTATTTATATTCGTCTTTATTATTGATTTTTTGGGATTTTCCCCCTATATTAAGAAATTTCAGTGATTACGCTAATGCCAAAAAATACCTATTAAATATTTGACCGTGGGCACGACTGAATTAACATTCAATATTTTATGTAAATACTTAAATAAGAAAAATATTTCGGAAGAATTGCTTCAGGTGAGTTGTTAAATGCGGTGGTTAGAGGAAAGTTTGTTAAAGGAAAATAAAAGAAGGAGAGTCCGGGGCATTGGGGGCATGTATGTGAAGCTTCGGTGAGCTTCGATCAGAGCTGAGCAAACACTGGAAGGCGCTGTGCCCTGCATACAAATGATTCTTAATTGTCTGCCAATACTGGAGGAGATCGGCTGGTCCGGGCATGACGCTGGGGGGGGGGCTAAAGTCGACTACACATCGATTAAACTATTTTCTTATCAAGACGAACAAACAAAATTGTAAAGGGACTTGTCGGTAATTCCAATCTCTTTTTGGAGAGATTATTTTTTACCTAGCTACACTAGATGTAAATAAATAAATAAAAAAATTCATCCGCGGGAAAACGCATTTTAAAATAAAAAAGTCGTTCATTCACGACATCATGCTAAACGACACTTATTACCACCAGCATAGTAACTTTGCGCAAAATCTCAAAAACTAAGTGGGCAAAGCTATATATACAGTTCGCTCGTTCGGACAACAGCAATAACTTTTTTGCATTAGATACACACTACAGAAGTGAAATTTGCTTATGCAAAATCTACGTACGTCCGACAAGGAGTGGTTCAAGTTAGTGATATTGAACGTCAGTTTGTATAAGAGGGCTGCAGTGATATGACACACTACAGAAGTGAAACTTACGCAAAATCTACATCTAAATGTTTGAAATTGATATTTACAGAATAATATATGATTTGTTTTCGTTGCCATGGTGACACCGTTAGCGTTAAATATTTAACGCAAACGTTTAAACGGCCATAAGAAGTTTCTCTCCAAAAACTATTAAACTACCAGCTATAGAGGCTCCGGTACAACTTTTTTTTAATTTTCAGAAAGGAAATACAAAAAAAGCGGCCTAGTGCGTGTCGGATCACGCACAGTGAAGGGTTCCGTAGTCGGGAAGAACGTATCCGCCATGCTGGATTTTTAATAATTTTTTATTTTTCTCGTAATTATCACCTTAAATACTATATATGCTCCAAATTTCAAACCTCTAGCTCGATTTACCCTAGATTTATGATGATCTATCAGTCAGTCAGGATCTATGATGATCTATCCCTCAGGAGTGCCACCCGGCCACCCCCAATTTTTTTTCGTAATTTCACAACGCCATTGTATACCGGTTCATAGAAGACGCCTTACAAATTTCACCTATATAGTGCCAATATAGTCTCCCAGTAAAATGACTGTTACATACGGACAGACAGACAGACGGGACGAAATTATAAGTAATAATAATAAGAAGTATTAGAAATACCTTGTGTCCGTCTTGTGACTTTATGCGTTGTTAACACGACGCGTTTCAGCAAGACGGACACAAGGTATTTTTAATACTTCTTATTATTCATATAGTGACTTGGAGACCTAAAAAATGTATGGAATCATAAGGGTTCCGTTTTTGCCCTTTGGCTACGGAACCCTAAAAATAAGTTACATTGAGTGTGCATCGACTACAAAAGGCACATAAAGAAAAAAGTAACAAATTCTGGTAAGTATATTATAATATCATATTGTTATTGTTATAGGTAGCTGATAGTTATTGAAAACTTTATGACGAAAAGCTGCGGCTTGCATGATTTTTAAGGTTAATTAAGTAAATATTCTATTTTATACAAGAGTCGTTTCTCTGTGAAGTTGTGAACCGGGGCTAAAGCAGCCTGAAGGTATGGCGTCGGTCCGCGTCGGTCTTCTCTCTTTACACAAATCAGTGCCGCCTCGCCGCCGGGAACAAATCACGGCTAGCCAATGTCTTCGTTTGCAAGACGATCTTCTTCAAACAACCGCGCATCAACTTGCATAACACTGACTCATTGTTCGATATCTTATACCCCCGTCTTTGTCATTTCTGATTGATCAACTTCGGGCGCACTCGATCAAAAAACCCAATCAATGGGTTAGTTATACGCAAAACTATTGACTAGTTAACTATCTTGAGATAACGTCCTTATAAACCATATACGTTACAAACCCCCAGCGCTTATATTCTTATATGCTTGGCAGAAAATAACAAAATGATACATTTTTAGAATGTTAGGTCTCCAAGTCACTATATGAATAATAAGAATATTAGAAATACCTTGTATTTTGGTGTCCGTCTTGTGACTTCAGGTGTTGTTAACACGACGTGTTTCAGCAACGAGTTGCCATCTTCAGGTGTGGTTAATTTTTTTTTATAAAACACACATTGAGTAAATTCGTAACACGTTATAATATTATGATGTTTAGCACATGTCTATTATGTTGTGGATTGTGAAGTACTGATTTAAATTTCGAGATTTTATGATTTATATAGTATAGGTAGATGAAATATGAGTGTGTATGTATGCGGACGAATAATGAGTATTGGGTGTTTGTGTGTTAATTACTGTGTCGTACTTCACAATCCATAACATAATAGACATGTGCTTAGCATCATAATATTATAACGTGTTACGAATACTCAATGTGTGTTTTATAAAAAAAATTAACCACACCTGAAGATGGCAACTCGTTGGTGAAACGCGTTCTGTTAACAACACATGAAGTCACAAGACGGACACCAAAATCCAAGGTATTTCTAATACTTCTTATTATTTAAATAACAAAAGATCAGATATGTGGTGGTCACACTCGGTAGAAATTAACTTAGGTACTGTAAAAATATCTGCACTCGTGCACGAAGTGTTAAAAAAAATTAGGCAGTCATAGGGACAGCTGACAGAAGTGAACATTTATTAACATTAGCCTGGTTTTCACATCTATCGGTACAACAAGCAACAATTATATACATTTTTATATGGTTTATTCAACGCGCCTAAAGAAGTTTTCACTTCAAAAATTATAATTAATGTCAAAGAAAGAATATAAAAAAATAAAAATATATACATAAATATCATGTAGAATTTAGAACAAAAAAAAACACAAAAATTTCACGGTGCCAGTGGGTTTCGAACCGGGGACATTATGCTATCGTCGCCATCTATTTATTTATTTTATTTATTGTAGATTATAGACGCGTCGACATCTCAGGTCATTAGCGTCTTTCAACTACATTAAATAACAACTTTCTTAAAACTAAATAACATCACAAAACAGCCATGAGCGCAGGTGGGATTTGAACCCACGACAATTGTCGCCATCGGTACGACTGAATGACGTGCCGTTTTTAATTAATTTATATGCGCGCGGGCACAGTTGTGACAGAGACATTCTAGCCCATAGCATGTCGGTGACGCGAACACATAAGATTTTCCACTACCAGAAATCGATCAACGCGCCTAAGAAGTTTTCACTTAAATAACACTTTATTAGGGTTCCGTAGCCAAATGGCAAAAACGAAACCCTTATAATTTTGTCCTGTCCGTCCGTCCGTCCGTATGTCACAGCCATTTTACTCGGAGACTATTGACACTATATAGATAAAATTTGGAAAGTATAGGTGTCTTCTATGAACCGCTATACAATGGTGTAGTGAAATTACGAAAAAAAATTAGGGGTGGCAGTGGCACTCCATACATTTAACTGAGGGATGAAAAAAAATTCCAGTGTACATAAGCGGGTGGGGTATCGTTAGACTGGTCTTGAAAAATGATATATAGAAGTTTCAAAATTACTTTTTTATTTAAGTCAATATAGTAATTGGTGGGATATGCGCTTCTAAAGTCGTAAAAAGTGTGTCCCCCCTCTAACTTTTCAAAATTTACATGCGTTAAAAAAGAAAAGGTGATTCACATTAAACATTGTGTTAAATTTCTAAGTTATACGACATAAGTTAAGTGTCTAGAATCTACTTATAATATACTGTTAGTTATCCGTCATAATTGCGTCATTTTAGCAACGTGCACGACATTACGGTAAAGCAGGCTACTCATTAGTCATTTAGCAACCAGACGTCAGATGACGGTAGCTATTTTATGCATTGTAATAATATCTACATATCATACATAAAGATAAGTACAGTGCAGGCAATCTTTCTTATGGCGTATTTTTTAGAGCTCATCTATATTCTGTATAAAATCTTTGTTGAAAAAAGCGACCTATTTCTACAAGCGACTAGACCCTGCAGTCAAGGTCCATTCTAATTGGTCAAATACCCCATCTTGATGTCGTTTGACACACACACACACCTAAACGAACGTAACAACTAATTAGTGAACTCT
The DNA here is from genome assembly GCA_039654895.1 of Mongoloraphidia duomilia. Classification (NCBI taxonomy): domain Eukaryota; kingdom Metazoa; phylum Arthropoda; class Insecta; order Raphidioptera; family Raphidiidae; genus Mongoloraphidia; species Mongoloraphidia duomilia. The sequence goes on along the minus strand of CM077525.1, from coordinate 19,830,456 downwards.
GTATACTAATATGGATAGTTGTTAGCGATTAAAAAATGTGTTTTGTATGTGGAGAATTTTCAAACACATATTCTTCAAGACAGGCATTAATGTTCACAAAATTAGAATGAAAATTTCAGATAAGGCACAAAATCTTATTCTTTCTATAAAAGTCGATCAATTTTCTGAGATTTCAAAACAAAACTTAATTTCCTAAAAACACTGTTACTGTATAAATTTTGAACATCCTAATATCTCAAATAATAATATTAAATTAGGTTTTATTTTGAAATGTTAAAAAATTGATCGAAGTTTTCATTCTAATTTTGTGAGCATTAATGCCTGTTTTGAAGAATATGTATTTGAACATTCTCCACATACAAAACCCATTTTTTAATCGCTATCAACTATCCATATTAGTATACAGAGTTCACTAGTTAGTTCTTACGTTCGTTTAGGTGTGTTTGTGTGTGTCAAACGACATCAAGATAGATTCGACCAATCAAAATGGACCCTGACTGCAGGGTCTAGTCGCTCGTTCTATTTATTATAGATATATTGTGAAGTGTACCTTTACACACTACTAGTATAGACGCTAATGGCCTCAGTTATCGGGCGTCTATAATTTACAATTCATTCATTCATTCACTACTAGTATACCATTATTCACTTAATCAAAACATTTACTAGTTGCGTCAGATTTTACAATTAGGCAAACAAAAAATTATTTCTGCGCAATTTTTTTTAGAAAACACTTTTTTCTCAAAAACTATAGGTACATTTTAGAAAAAAAAAACAATTAATATTTTATTCATATTTTAACATCTAGAATGCATTTATATAACACCTATTTTTTTACCTAAGTACCGATACTATGTTATTACGTGAAGTTGAACATTTTTTTAGATATTTATACAACAAAACAAACCGAATGGCCCTATGTCGTTCCGTTTTTGAGATATCAAAGGAAAAAAAATGTCACCTCACACACACACACACACAGAGAGAGTCTCGATCAGCCAGAAAATGGTCTCAAATGTTTCTTATAGGGTGTCAAAACATGAAGATCTAATAATATCCCAAAAAAAGTTTTTCGTACTGAATATAGTAGGTAGAGATGGAAAGTAAAAAAACGTGCCGCAAAGTAGTTTCGTATGTACGAAAAATGGGTACAGTTTACTTACAAGTTTGTCCGCAGTCGTACAAACGTGACAAGGAAGACGACACCGACGTCGGAGCTAGTGTGGGTTTGCAACGTTCTACAGGAGGCGTCGGGACGCCGTGCTTTTGAATGCTAATAATTAATTCCATGATAATAAGCCAAGCGACGTAACATTTTGTTCACGTATAGTTGTGTGGGTGACTAAACACGTGGTTCCAATACGTGCGGAACGTAAGTGAACTGTCAGATTCGTTCGCGATTTTGACGGGAATCCTCTTTTAATTCGAGTGTAGCCAGGTAAAAAGTACTTTAAATTCGGATACCAAATGATAGTTTATCAAGTTTAAATAAAATAGGTTCTATAACGTTTTCACAGTCTCGTTATATAGTTAAATTTGTGTACAAATTTCTATATTAATTTTAAAACTGTTAAGAAATGGCAGTCGAATGTCTATATTTGTTTTTGCCATACCCACTATCAACTGGCTACTTTCCATGTATGTCTACCGGCCTGTATAATGGGTCATTTGACAAGCAGGCGTGCTGAAAGTGTTTTTAAACTCACTAGTGTGGTAAGTAAAATTCAATAGTTATTTAATGTTTTCCAATTTATGATTTTTAATAATAAAAAATATAAAAAATTTCACATTCTCCTAGCTATGATTTCGAACCCTCATACCTTGTAGAGTTCATATGACTTGACGCCTTTAATCACACGGTTACTAACTGACAGCGCAGAAGTCATATACAATATAGATGACTTAATGCGACGCGACGGCTACTTTATACGTGCCTATAACAAATGAAGTTGTCTATAGTGTGATGTGATTATGAACTGTTAAAAATTTTGAAAATGAGGTGAAAAGCAGCTATTTTATAGTGGGTATGGCCAATGTTCCCTCTAATTTTTTCACTGACTGCGCGGTACAAAAGTATATGGGAGCAAAATTGTTCAAAACGCATGCAAAAGTGTCCAAGTGGGGGGTCCTGTGCCTGTGTTTGAAGTCAAAATTTTTTTTAATAAATGCTGCAACCACGCACGTTGCACTGTATGCAAAACTCACACAACAAAGAGATTTCGTTTGACGTTTAAATGTCAAAGGCCGTTTCAAAAAAAATTTTAAACCTCTAAATTTTACTTTTTTTTATGAAATTTGGATTTTTACCATTTTTAGATACAATTCTTCTATAAAATGAAATACAAAAAATGGTGAACAAGCCCATTGTGCGCAAAATACAAAAACGGCTGCGCAACTTTCGAAAAATTAGTGCGCGGCCGCGCACCCGCGCAGCTTAAAGGGATCATTTTATGGCAAAAAATTCGACTGATGACCAATCCTATACTTCCCACCTAGTAAATATTTGCAAAAAATAAACACTCTTCTTTTTTATTCTTTGACTAGACCCAAATAACCTTAGCTGTTGGTGGTCTTTAAAACACAATTTAATTTTTATTCTTTGAAAAAAGCATGGCCCTCTTTTTTGTTTGGTGATCTATATACTGATGGCTAGCTTAATATAGCAAAAATCATGGTTACCTTGATTTACGTACAATTTTTATTTTTTTTAGTAAAATATTTTTTTTCTCGAAAACTGTACATTTTAGAGAAAAAAAATATTTACATTTTTTTCATATTATAACATCTAGAATTCATTTATATTTTTTTTTACCTATGTTAATACGTGACATTGAGGACGTTTTTTTGAATATCTCAGGATCCACTAAACCGATTTGACTCAAAATCTAATCAGATCTAAGTTAAAGGCTGATAAATACAATAGAACAATCGGCATGCCCGTATGTTGTTCCGTTCTTAAGATATCGAAGGCGAAAAATTGACCACATACACACATACACACACACATACAGACATCAGTCAGAAAATGATCTTAAACGATTGCTAGGGTCTCAAAACGTGAAAATCTGTTAAAATCTCGAAATATTTTTTTCGGACTAAATCCATTACTTCCCTACCATAGTAGAGGTGGGAAGTAAAAATACCATATGTATCTCGTGCATAATGGTATTATGAATCATGTATCTGTTATACCACTAACTCGTCAGTAATATACTTCATTACGCAACTAGATATTATACAATCTTTTATAATAACTTCAAAACTGTTCGGAAAATAGAAATGATAATAGAATAGCCGTATTCGTATACATGGATGTTCTGCGAAGAGTTCTGAAAATGGACCTTCGAAGATCAATTTATTCGCAACTATGTGTGACTTTTATTATTCAAATACAAACTAATTTCAAAGCGTCGCCTAGTCAAGTTTATAAAGTTGTTTTTCATACGACTTTTATATCCAAGATTAGTGTTAATAAATTTTCAAAAAGCTGATATAAACTAGCGTAAAGTGTACGCTGGAACGGGGAGTTGTGAAGGTGGAGGAGGGGATGAAGGCTGTAAAGTTGACACACGGAGCTTTGTGCTTGTTTGTGTGTCGCTGCTGGCATAAACATTAAACACAGTACAAACTGGGCATTGTGTTCCACACGACTAAACATCCATTTATATTTGTGTTATCCAAGTCAGCGTTCTCTAAACTTTTTCGCTTAAGGATCCTTTAGAGATTAGCAAAATTATCGCGGACCCACATTAATATAAAACAGTGTAATTCGTTTATTTTATATTTTTGAAGTGAAACTTCTTTATGCACCGTAGAGTGAACTGTATTCATCTGACGAAAAACTACCGTAACTATACTACATACCTCTTAAAAACTGGTGTGTCCAGTTTAGTGACACACGACAGCAGATCGGATTGTCAGGTGATCTGTCGATTGTTTTAGGAAATGATCCTGACAATGTCGATCTGCTGTTTCGATTTTTAAAAGAAACCGGTATTGAACGGTTTATTTGATTTTATTTATTTGTGTACATTTAGGCCCCTTTACAGCCTTTATGGTTTTTCTTTATATCTTTCTTTACATTATATGACACATTTTATTTGTACTTATAATGATTTTATTTTGTTGTGTGTCAATTTTTAATTTTGCTTTTGTTTTTTATTTACATTTATTGTTTTAGACGCTAATGACCTCAGTTGTCGAGCGTCTATAATTTACAATTCATTCATTTCTTTAGAACTGTGGAACGAGATCGGTTCGCAATCTGTGGGCACTCATAAAATCATTTTTTTCCTTCAACGCAAAGGTGCCAGAAAAAAAGTGAAACCAGATCGTTCCTCGGACAGGTTACTCGGAAAACATGTCCGCTCAACAAAGGAAATATTCCGTCTTCGGAACTGTTTTGCACATGCCTATTGTTTACTAGGCTCCCCAGTAGAATTTTAACTTCCCATTTGAAATAGTTGTAATGGGTCCGATTTTGCAAATGAAAAATTTGCACATATCTGCACGTTTTGAGGTCCCTATAGAGATCGAATCTACTGTTTTTAAAGAGATGTGTGTATGTGTTTGGTGTGTGTACGTACGTACGTTCGTTCGTTCGTACGTACGTTGGTGAACTTTTTCGGCTCGCATATCTCGAGAACAAAGAATGATATCGACTCCGGACCAATTTCATTCGATGCATAATTGCATAATGAACACCTGATAAGGTTTGCAAAACAATTGAATTGGCGATTTGTTTTTTATAATAAAAAAACTACTGTAAAATTCTTGTAAAATGTTAACATGTATTGCAAATAGTTTCTCTACAGTAGACTGGTCTTTAATCTCTGAGGGCACCCGATGGGCAGTTATCAGTGCGGTTTTTCCCCCACATTAAGCCTCTTTTTCAATTTGAAATTTTGGCGATTGGGCGAATCGCCACAGAGTTGCATTCGAAATATGTTTTGAGTTAAAAGTCGTGACCAACTTGATCCGACATAAGAGTATATGTGTGTGTATGTATGTGAGATGTAACAGCAGTGACACATACCTCTGTTTACACAACAGCTCAGCCGGGGTGAAAGAGCAAACATTGCCATTGCTGCCGGTGCACTTGGCACACACCCCACCTTCGACCCTCCTAACCCCACCCATCCTAACACACATACATAGTAAGTACCTACCTAGCACTAGCTCTTGGAGCTGTTTTCGAGAAATTATACACGACTAACTCTTATTTGACTCGTGAAAAATTGACTCAGTTTGAGAGCAATTCAACTATAGCGCAGTTTGATTTGCTTCCACGACCAAAATTTTAAGTTGGCGACATATAAGTGTCATTTTTCTAATTAAAGGCAAATTTGGCTATTTTTTATCATCCGGTTTAATTATTGCAATGTTACAGTTCACAATCTGTTAGTTTTTCGATTTATTAAAAAAATGGCGAAGGTACAGATTTTTGTGGTGGTAGTACGGGTATTTTTTATTGCGAATATTCCAATTAAAATAGTTTGTTTCAAAAATAGTTTTTAATGTGTTTCTTTGTGTACCGGTCATGCTTCTTCCAGGCCATCTTTTACGTTCAATACATAGTGAGCTAATCTCTGACCCCTCTGCCCCTCTTGTGTTCCTGTTAAATGTTGTTTGTTTATGTTATAATACTTTTTAAATTTTTTTATTGCTATTTACAAGCTTATTATTAATTAATATTACAGCATGTACTGCGGTAATTTAGCGTTGAATAATTGTTTGTGAAAGCAATTGTCGATTTGGAAATGGCTCGTTCTTAATAATACTAAATTTTATTGAATAAATATATATTTTAATTTGAATTAATTTTTTTAATCTATTTTCGATATATAAGTGCCCATTAAATGTAAGTCCCATAAAAAACTTGAATTTTCCTGGATTTGAGCCATCAACTTAGTTAATTGAAATTCATTATTGTTAATTGTAGCACTTACAATTAGGAAGTTTCCCCTTTTTATTTTTTTAGCCTAACTAATCATAGTTCTAAAAATTACAAAATTAATGGTGGAAGAATTTTTGAAATATCTTTAAAAACAACAAAGTTATGCTACTTCAAAGTTTGAATTTGACAATTCTCCAAGAAAATCCGTTTTCAATCCGGGTGACGTCACGCGGCACGATATTTTTAAAAGCTATTTAAATTTTGTATGTGTGGTAATTTAACATGGTATCTTCCGATAAATCTCTTTCTTTAAACTCGTCAATTGTTATGGAAACACTAAAAACAAACCAGTTGGTGACGGAAAATATATGGCATATCTAAATTTTTGAGAGTTAATTTTAATTTAATATAAATAGAAAAGTCTGTATTACAACAAAATAGTTACTAAGTAACATCGGTTATAATTACTCACAAAGCTAAAAAACAGCAAACTTGTACCGCGTGACGTCATATTCAAAAATCAGTTTCGTTTGCGACCCCACGTACAAGAAATTGAATATCTCCGTTGAAATTAAAGATATCAAAATAATTCTTTCAGCATTTTTAAAGTTATCTTTATTACAATGATGTGACAGTATCATAATTAGTATTTTCGTTCAATGGAAACTTCCTAATTTAGGAGCCATTAGGCTGTGACTGATAGAGAAACCAAAATAAGGTTCCACTTTTTGGGTAAAGACTACAGAACCCTAAAAATTGCACTAAGATACTTGCCCCTCCAGGGAAAGCTCTCCTATTATTGAATTCAAAAGATTTAAAAAAAAATCTTAAACAATGAAACATTTCTTATTAAGTTAACATAATATATAAATGTCAACTATTTGTTGTATTTACGTTTCAGAATTACGCATTTCCAAGGTTGCAAGATTGCTGGATATAGTGGATATATCCACCAATCTTGCAACCTTGGAAATGCGTAATTCTGAAACGTAAATACAACACGGTTGCGGTAGCTAGGATAGGCAGTGTTCCCTAGGGAGTGCGGTGCGTGTGGCTTGCATCCAGAACACCTGATGCAAACCGCATATGATAGCAATGACCCACTAATTGTCTCTTCACTTATTCGACGACCTCAGTAATCGTCTCATTGCATTTGCATAACGAAATGACCATTCCAAAGAAATAACACAAATTTTACACACAAAAATAATTTAATTGATCTTAATTAAGAGGGCAGTATAGCTTAGTGGTTAGCGTGCTTAGTGCCGCAACCTCTGGACTGGACTGCCGTGGGTTCGAATCCAACCTGCGCTCATGGATGTTTTGTGATGTTATTTAGTTTTAAGATAGTTGTTATTTAGTGTAGTTAAAAGACGCTAATAACCTGAGATGTCGACGCGTTTATAATCTACAATAAATAAATAGATCTTAATTAAGGCTAATTCAACTAAGAATTTAGATTATTGTATATTATATACGCTCGACGACTATGACATTATTAGCATACATAAAAAATACAAAAAATGATTAGAAGAATAAAAAATAAATAAATTGTATTCCTATAAAAGGCTACATAAAAATAAAAACTCGGGTCGCAGTGCCAAAACCCTGCCGACAATATAGTGTATTTGCTAATACTGGCATTGTGGCTTTATTATGTAAACTTAAGTTTGTTTTTGAACAAAATAAAAAAATTTGACCCCTTAATACATCCCTTAAAATAATATTTTTTTTCTTAATTTCAATATTTTTATCAATGCAACCTCGGTACCAAATTAAATACACCCTTCAGTAAGTAAATCACTATCCGCAAACTAGTGTTTTCATAAAATTTGTAAGTCCGGTCCTGTCGGGCCGATTTTATTAAAATTTTGGCAGCACATTTTAATCGTTACTAAAAGGTTAAATTTCAATTTTGAAACGATTTTGAAAATTTTTTCGGCATTTTTGGGCCCAAAAACATTTTTCAACCCCTAAAAACTACCCTTAAAATGGTCCGATTGAGCCCATTTTAAATAGGCTTCGTGCGGTGATGGATTTCAACGTGCCTACCAAATTTCGTCAAAATCAATTAACTCTTTCGAAAGTTATTGCCCGCACACATATATATATATATAAATATATATATAAATATATATATATATATATATATATATATATATATATATATATATATATATATATATATATATATATATATATATATATATATACATATATAAATAGACATTTCCAAAAATGGTGCCAAAATGTTCAGGAGGCTATGAAACGTCGAGAAATTTTGGTTCGACCCCTAGGTCCCGCCATCCGACCGACGCCAATAGTGTATGTGCCATATGGCAAATACACTAAAAACACTCATAAAAACAAAAAATACATAAATAAAATCAAATAAGGTCAAGGCCGGATTCTTTTAAAAATTTTAAGCTGTAAAGGGGCTTAAAATTAACAAATGAAATCAAATAGATCATCCTGAACCGATCTTCTCTAAAAACTCAGATAGACATGGTCAGGATCATTTCCTAAAACAATCGACAGATCAACTGACAATCCGACCTGCTGTTGCCTGTTCTTAAATTGGACTTACTCAATTAAAACATGTGAGACAGTGACACGACTATCGCACGTCTCACATATAGGCGATTCCTCACAAGACATCGAATTTATGTTAATTACCATATTATAATTTCAGTTGAGAGTGAAGGGATTGGATCCAAGCTTTCCAAAGAAATATAACAGCGTCAAAATAAGGCTTTTATAAGAAAAATCAGTAAAGGGTTGATGAAAGCAGAAGTTTAAGAAACAAGAGCTGAATAAGAAGCTATCCAGCTGTATCGCAAGAGTGGTGTTGACCGCAGCGTGTGCTTATAAAATGTTTGTTTAGTAATTTAGCAGAATTGTATTATTTTTTTTAAATATCCGTGCAATTAGTTATAACAACTAAAACATTTTTAACACGCTTATATTAGTTCCACATGTATGTATGTATGTAAGTAACGGATTCTTTGAACACGATTTTCACCCACTTCAAAACTTCAGATTGAACTGAAACTTTGCACACTTATCAAGGACCGATGACAATACAATAATTCAATAAGTTTGTCCCATTATCCTGACCAGGATCTCCAGGACTAAAAAGCAAAAATAAATTATAATTTAAAAAAACTAAAAAACACGCTTAAATGGTAAACTGAACTAAAAAGTAAAAAATAATTTTTATTGTAAAAAAGCGTAGGGTGCTTTGTACCATATTTTCATACTTTATAACAACTGATATCGAGCACCCCACGCTTTTTTATAATAAAAATTATTTTTTACTTTTTAGCGTTTACCATTAAAGCGTGTTTTTTAGTTTTTTTAAATTATAATTTATTGTAAGCTCAATTTACATGTATTGATATATTAATGCATAATGTAAACTGGGCTTACATAAATGTTTTTGCTGTTAGGCTAAAACTCTTTGCTAATTTACTTTCTAAACCTTCTAAAGTTCTCCTAATTGAAATTATTTTATCTTTACTAAGGATTCTGTTTTATCTGGTATGACGTACGAGAGGACGTCCATGGGAGTGGGCAACACCATGAGTAGTCCTTAGTGATGGGTGATACCATGAGTTTTTCCACTGGGTGACAGCAACCCTAGTGATGCTACTGGAGCTACCTGTGACATCTGTTCAGAGTTTATGCGGAAAAACATGTGGAAAAAATCAATCAATGTATTTACTGTTTTTTTACATAATATAATTCCATGTTAGCCCTTGTACGTTTTTAATAGCCTGGTGTTAACAAGTGTAATAAACATGTACAACGGTGTTAACATCAGTTCATAGGATATTAACTGCTGAGTATACAATAATCACAAAAGAACACATGTTACGTTGCCACCTCTGCTCTGACAGGTTCACCAGATCCGAACGGTTAACTTAAGTCTGGATTAATATACAGACTGTACGAAAAAATAGTGCAGTGAGTCTCCGATACTCCCTAGACATGTAATATTTAGATTCGATTACGATGACAGATGCATATAACCTCAAAAAAAAATCGACAGCTGACTAAAAAGAATAGTCATAGCTAACAGTGAAGCATTGGGTCACTTCCGCGACACACTTTCTGACAATGAGTCATTTTCCTAAGAGTAGTTCCTTTAATTATCCATGAGAGGCAGTACTTGTGGTGGGTACAAACATTATTTATTCCCCTTTAGTGTCGTGTCATTTTAGTGTTATAACTTAATTATTAAATTATTATTAAATTAATTAAATAATTAAGTTATACCACTAAAATGACACGATACTATTGGGGAATAAATAATGTTTATACCTACCACAAATGCTGCCTCTCGTGGATAATTGAAGGAACTACTCTCAGGAAAATGGCTCATTCACCCATACATTTTTGAGGGTTGGGCTCAGTAAAAATGTTTACACATCAGAAATGTGTATTGCGAAGTAACTTTGATTTACAAACATAAAAATCTTTTTTTTTAATTCAATCAGTCTTTCCAAAATGTTGTAGAGGTATTTAGTTGTCGGGCGTTTATAACTTACAATAATTTAATTTAATTGAACTATTGATTGATGCAACACCTCCCAGTAAAACTTTTTTACGGAGCATATATAGAGCAAGTTTTGTAATTGTATAAGACTTAGATTTCTAGTTTTTTGTTAGTTTAAACATTTTCAAGTCTCCTTAACACAAAAAGAGTGATTCAAAAAATATAGATCTGTCGTCTGTCTGTGGTCGCACCTAGGGACTAAAACACTGGATCGGTTTTGCTCAAATTTTGCATGCGTTTTTAAGATGGCCACATCTTTAGGCGAAATCGCCAAATCGGTTCTAACTCCAACATGTAAGACAGGTTAAAAAACTGGAAAATATTTTTTGCTCTAAAACGATCCTAACGATTTTGCTTAGTACCAATATGAGATGCCATGACTATTTCCTCCTAGAAAATTCAGGGAGGGAGTTTGTAGGGGTATGGGAAAGTTAGTCTTGAGTTGTGCAGGACGTTTATATTTTTAAAATTCGCGATTTCGTACACAGATGGTATAGTGCCAAATATTCAACAAGGCATTTATCGGACATTCTGTATAGAGAACATTTATAATATAGTTGCATAAAAAGCCATAGTGCGAGTTTATATAATAATATTGTGTTTATATAATATATTGTTAGAACGCATTCGAGTGACGTATAAAAACTACATTTACTATTGTAATGAATATTAAATTATTTCCGAGCCGTCAGATCAACACACCAAGTGTAACGCCGTCTGATCAAAAACTAAACTTATATACGAACACCCTGGTCGATAAGCTGGGGGGGTTGCTGACAACAGGTCCGTAACCAAAACAAAACTATGTTGTGGCGAAAAAGCAAACAGGATTTTTTTGCGTCTACTCTAAAATTTCGCCACAACGTAGTTTTGTTTTGGTTTCTAGGAAGCTATACGATCTTTAAACAAACAAGTTTAATTCAGTTTTTGAAGTCAAAACTTCCTTAGGCGCGCTTTGCCTGGGCAGTTAACAACAGCCATGTGAAACGCACCCGACGGTGACAATCGGGGTTACTCGGCTCAAACACGAACACGTATTTGTAATATGCTGGTATTAGTGTGTAATTCATACGAACATGTATTTGCAATATGCTGGGTGTGTAGTTCATAAGTGTCCTAATAGATGACACTAAAAACTTTATACGAGCAAAAAGTCATTTGTAGTTCACAAGTGCGCTAACAGATGACACTAAAACATATATTTTGTAGTTCACAAGATGACACTAACACTTATCGTTAATTTAATTGTATAGACCGATTTTAATATATTTATGTCTTATGATTTAACTGTGTGATTAAAAATTATATATAAATTTTAAAATTAGAAAATCTGAAGTTTTCACTTCTGCCGTGTGATCATATGCACACACCCATTTTATGCTTGGTTTGTGGTGAGACAGTTTTTTCCTCGACCTGACTAAATTAAAGATTTTACGTAAAAAAGACTATGCTTATAGTTTATCGTACAATGTTAACAAGCTGTTTTTAATTACGCTGTTAAATTTTGACTGCTACGTGCTCATTGGTTGCTGCGTTTTCATTTTGGTAAATTGTTGATCGTTACCATAGCAACAGTCATTTAACAGCATGATTAAAAAATAAAATTGTACGAAAACCCAGCATAAATATTACGGAAAAAATGTTTGGGTTAAAACAATGTTTTACCTTTCGTATAAATTTTTGAGGTTCAAAAAATCGACCATGTTACCGATTGACACCTTGCACTTTTATGATCAGGTCTACATCCCCGACAAAATAAAAATTAAAAAATCAATCCGAAAAATTTTCAAATCGATTCCAAAACTATCCATGATCTATAATGAATTATGTATCTATATATAAAGATTTTATCATTAATACGGACCTGTAGGCGTGCACAGATAGAGGCACTATTCAATGCGAAGGATGAGGCAAGCCGCTGTATTTATTTGTAGTCTGTAAATACTCTACTAGTGTAGATTGTATAGTTTATATCTTTTGTCACAAGACAAAGTGGATTATGTCACTTTTTTATATTTTTGTGATGGCCCTTTTCAAGATCTACAAAGAATATAAAAAATATGGTTATTATATGGATAAAAACTATATAAATATTCAAAGTAAATTAAAAAAGTATAACCTGCAGAATGTCTGTATTTTAAAAATTCAAAAAAAACATTAATTTTGAATGATTGACATTCAGGTTAAACTTTTATTTTTTTGTTAATATTTATTTTGTTTTTGTATGTAATAATCATTATTTTTTATATTCTTTGTAGATCTTGAAAATGGTCATCACCTTGGCCGAAACGTCGAGCAAATATATTAGGTACCTATACCTAATTTTGTCTGTTTGACTTGGTTGCCAATTTATTGAATTATAATTAAGCTATTAATATCGTCTAATTAATTATCTTATAAGGGTTTCCTTGCAAATTCTGCTGAAATATTTCATATTAAAAAAATATTTCAAAAAATGATTTTGAACACGGAAATCATGCATGACCAATATATCAATAATATGTTAAGTTAAGCCACTTTGCCTCGTTGCCAAAAATATCATACATATTAAGTTGACAAAGAGGGTTAGCTGCCGGTTGCTTCGGTCCTATTGTTAATGAACTGAACACATATAAGAATATAGTTACCAACAAAATGCATACATACATTATTTAAACATGTCATAAAGCACTACTAGCAAATTCAGTAAAAAAAAAACAATAACATTTTTAATTATCCTGATGGTGCATTTCGTCCCAGAAAAATATAGTCAAATTCGAGCTATGAGCTTACGTATAGGGTCTTCAATATAGGATAATCTTCAATATTCCGGAACTGGTTTCGATATTTGGTTCTCAATTCCGTTATCGAAAAAAGTCTACAAAAATACTGCATAACATGGGAAGGAAACATGTCTTTTTTAAAATAGAAATATGTTTACATAGTTATATAGACCATGTTGAAGAACTCTATGATATAGAGAAAAGGTGATCCGTAGATGATGTAGAAATTAGGAGAGAAAAACTCAGTGGCAAAAGAATCAAATAAAATTTGCAATACTGATGATTAAATTTGCATTTATAAGCTTACGTTTCGGTGCTCATTGCACCATCCTCAGAGCATCTAAAATTAAGTTTGAATTTATAATTTGTTTAAAATTGTATGAATTTAAGAAAAAACAAAGCAAGCGAAAAAACTTATCAATGCTGTCAAAAATTCAGTATATTGTACACTGCATAAATTATAATTAAACATCATGAGGAAATGTAAGCTTATAAATGCAAATTTAATCATCAGTATTGCAAATTTGATTTGATCCTTTTGCCACTGAGTTTTTCTCTCCTAATTTCGATATAGGCAATGTTGAATACCCCCCCCTGGATTCGCGTCTGTGAAACTGGACTTGTAATTCAAGCAAATTTTTGAAAGATGAAAAAAGCAAATCAATCACTGCGAATTTGTGCAACACGGGGCAGAGTAGGAGCGTCTTCTTATAACCCCCGCTGAAACAGTAAATTCACGTTTGCATGTCTCATTCACGCTTAACCTCGAGCGTATTGTGCCGGTACATCGTTTTAAATGAATACCAGGGGATTTAAATTGTAATCCGAACAATGCTTGGTGGCCACGGGGGAGGGGGCGGTTCGGACTAGTATTCGATTGTTACACAGTTACACTTACGTACAACGTGCCCTCCATTTTGCCCCGTTCTCCGCCGCCGTTCTCCGCCGCCGTTACGTCGCGCCGCGTACATATACTCAATAAAGTGGGCCCTAGCGCTGCGCCTTGCGGCACTTCACAGACATATCCTTGATTTACAGAGGGCACTTGCTGATTTTATTGCCCTTCTATCTATGTCGGTGTGTGAACCTGTGCTCTCGCAATACGAATGCGCGAGACCGTAAAAAACAGGGCATCACAACTACATATTTTAATAACATTTATATAAACGGTTGAGACAAAAAATTAATATTATTTACCATTCGTTAATTTTTTTTTATGATATTGAGAATGACGAAAACTGTTACTTAATTACTAAGCAGAATTATAGATATAATATATGCGGAGGGCCCTAATACGTGGCTTATGTTTAATACTCAACATATTTTTTTTTTGGAATTTTCGAATGACGCTATGTCAGCATCAAGAATGGGTTGCCAAGATACCGAGCGTATCAGAGGCTCGGAAGGCTTTTTTCAGGTCCAAGACTCAGTTAGGAGCACCCCAACGGATATATTTTAATAACATTTATATAAACGGTTGAGATAAAAAATTAACATTATTTACCATTCGTTAATTTTTTTTTGATGATATATTGAGAATGATGAAAACTGTTAATTAATTACTGAGCAGAACTGTAGATATGTGTTTTATGTTTAATACTCAGCATACATTTTTTTTTGGAATTCTTCGAAAGACGTTACGTCAGCATCAAGAATGGGTTGCCAAGATATCGAGCGATTTAAAACAGATTATTAGAGGCTCGGAAGGCTTTAATCAGGTCCGAGGCTCAGTCAGGAGCACCCCAACGGATATTACAGATGAGTCAAGAGAACCTCAAAATTATTAAACAGCTGGAATTAACAATGACTCTGGAGAGTTTTAATGAAATTGAAAATAACTAGAGTCTACCCGCGGCTCGCTCACACTAATGGCTGTTTTGACAGGACTCTTATCTTAACGATAGCTGAATAAAAAGTGCCCTAACAGTTAGGGAATTTTTAAATTTTAATATTGTATAGTACCTACTTGTATGTTGACATGTTAGTTGAAAATTAATGTTTTTCCTATTGACAATTTGTTCACAATCAGCAAATGTCACAAAAGACTGACATCTAAACATAATAACTAGGTACCTTAAAAACACACTGACGGTAGCAGTAATGTGGAAAATAGCAATAATGCAAATAATGCCAATATGTCAAAAAATTAAAAACCGGTCAAGTGCAAGGCGGACTAGCGTGGAGAAAGTTCCATACTATTCCGTTTCCCGTGGGAACTTAAAAACTTAGGATTTTCTTTTAAGTTTTCCTGTAAACTATGAGTGATACTCTATATTCCCTATTTTTCTTCAAAATTTTAGACTCAGTAGTTTCGGAGATATCTTTTAAACTATGCATTCCAAATTATAAAAAAAAATATATTTGTATTTCTCATAATGAGCCCTTTCATTTGATAAGTCACATTTTTTTTTTTTATATTCTAATTTGCTCCCCAAAATCAGAACTCGTTTATCAACGCTATACGACCGTGATTGGGTTACCTAACTCTATATATGAACCAAATTTCAACTTTTTTTTCCAGTAGGTATATTCGGAGAAAATATGTGACAGACGGACAGACATACAGACAGACACACACGAGAGTGATCCTATAAGGGTTCCGTTTTTTCATCGGATCTACGCAACCCTAAAAACGGTCCCTTTCAAAGCGAAAGGGTTAACGGATCGTGATGAAACATAGCTGTACAGGTCACTTCTAGTTATGATTTTTGCTACAATTGCAAATTTCATTAAAATCGCACAAGTCGTTCTTGCGTCAACTCAGAACTGATAGATAGAATTTCTTTTTTAATTTAAATGAGTAGATTATGTAACCACTGAAAATTAGTATTGAAACTAAATGAAAGCCGTTTGAGTACCGCAGGTCGGATCCATGCGGTGCTGTAGATTGTAGACTGTAGGTATATGTACAAAGTGTGGAAGTTGATTAGTGTTTACGCGCCGCGTTATACCGGCCAAATTAGAAAAATGATTTGTTGTACGTTTCGCGTTTCGATTTATTGTGTTTGGGAGGCCGCAAAGCACCGATGCGGCGGCGATCCTCTATATATTGTACCTGCCTGGCCGCGGCTACCAATGGCGTGCGGCCAAATTGAAATAAGTCTGTACAGAAAGTTCGAGAAACCGTGAAACACAGTCAATAGCAAGGTCAATAGGGAACTTAAATGGATTTTTTAATTGTATTTTTATCACGTAGCGCGAAAACATACGTCAATTTGATCACAACTTTAAAATCTGAGAAACATTAAATGATTTGTTGAAGCGCAATAATTTACTGAAATTTGAAATATGAATAAATTTTTAAAGACATCATGTGATAAAAACAGAGTATGACGTCAAAGTTCATATCGAGCGTCCGTTTCCATACAAACATAGTTTAGTTTGTTTACATCGTGGTTACATAGGTACAAAACAGTATTTTTCAACAGTATGCTTCTTGGTTTTTAGATATTAGATATTAAATTATGACGTCACGACTCGATACGAACAACTTCGCTTTTTAGTGGGCAGGATTCTTATATAAACATTTCAAAAATTATTTTCAAGCTTATTTGGGGGTTTCGGGTTCAAGTCCCGACAGTGGTCATTTGATTTTTTCTTAGATATAGCTCAAAAATGATGGCAGCCTAGCTGTCTGAGATATTTATTATTTTCACCTCTAATTGTTATGCGAATAATATGGTGTGGATATAAGGGGTTTTAAATCGATTGATTTTATCATATACCAATTTATTTGAAAGTGATTAAGGTGTTATTTTGTTCAGAATTTACTGTTTTTTTAATATATCACAAAAAAATTATTATATTGAAATTGCATTCAAATCAAATAACGCCTTTTAGAAATTTTATTAAAATATGATGAAATATCTATGGGATTTGAATAGTTTCTATTTCCATTTTTCCACTATTCCTCCTCCAGCTCATTGTTTGTCATCGCTTCTTCTATGTCCTTACGCCAAATACGTCTAAGTCCTCCCCTCGTTCCTTTACTTTTTGGCACATATATTCCCACAACTTTCTGGGTCATCTCTCCTCACCCATTCATCTCATATATTACCGTATCACTGTAGTATTTTTTGTCACTTCTTCTAGAATAGAATCAAGTTTTCAAAAGACAAATCCCGAACCATGTATATGTAAGGGCTATAAGTACACGGAGAAATTTTTAGACGAAATTTTAATACAGAAATTGATGAATTTTTATCATGTCTCATTGTAACGGAGGATCATAAAGACATTATCGTAAAATTTACGATGGTACATAGCTAAAAGTACTATGTGTCTAGTGCCATAGTAAAAACTGCCTGCGTATGGTATAATTAGGTATATACAACTTTTTCCGTAAATTTTATATAATTTTTTTTAAATGTCAATATAGTCCGCGGCTAATATGGCAATATACTATTTCTTGCTGTAAAAATGTCTCCGTGTAGTCGAGAAGATGGCGATAAAAATAACAAATAATGAAAGATTTA
This sequence comes from Mongoloraphidia duomilia, assembly GCA_039654895.1. Taxonomy (NCBI): domain Eukaryota; kingdom Metazoa; phylum Arthropoda; class Insecta; order Raphidioptera; family Raphidiidae; genus Mongoloraphidia; species Mongoloraphidia duomilia. The sequence continues at coordinate 19,812,765 of CM077525.1, read as the reverse complement.
AACTTAAGATAATATGTCCTTGAAATGTATCAAATTAAAAATTCATCTATTTTGTTTTGTGTGTAGTAATAATGGCCACAGTAGCCGATTAACTTTGTTTTTTTTTGTTAAAATAAAAAATAAAAAAAAATTCATCTGTGACTGATTATAGATTACAAATACCAGCTACTTAATAAATAGTTAGATATTCATTAATCACAGTGACTGTTTGGGTATGTGATCATATTTTTAAATTTTAGTTGCAAATAACAGTTTTACCAAGTTAATATGATCCATGTATTAAAAGTGGTGTTAAATTCTCAAGATGGAACAAATTATGAATTGTTTTAGTTAAAATTAACTCCAATAGTTTGAACATAAGTCTTAATAAAGTGGAACACTTTTGAAAGTTAGAAATGAAATCTGAACATTTGTTGTGATAAAAGTTGTAAGCGAATACGTTTTATTTTTTGTTTATTTTTGCGAAGTGAATTCTTAGCTTTAAGTGTTTTGTCATTTTCTTGGCATTGCACATATTTAAATATTTGTAGCAATTAGTATATGTACCATTTTTACTGGGCCAAAGCCAACTAAATATAAGTGATGATGACTTACATTTATAGACAGCAGAGCTAGTATAATGTTTTTGATATTGTAGTTGGTTCATGTCCATTCTTAGTTATACAGGAAGTTAATCATAATATGCCCAATTCAGATACATATATAAAATCTTAGTAAGAATTATAAATTCGTGTTTTGATAACCTGTAACGTCTTTTTAAGAAATTAAACGTAAAACAAAGAAAAACGACAAAATATCTAAATAATAATAATAATGTGGAAGCAGCGTGGCTATCCTTCAGCTAATAATTTCAAATAATGAGGCTGTTCCGAAAATGCTCACAGAGAACATAGAAAAGCTAGGCTTAATTCGGTGTGCGTTCGGAACAATCTCTAAAAGGCAGTTATATTCTCCGAACTACATCCATAATCCGAAGCCATTTATCCTGGAGGTGACCGTCCCTTGCCTCTTCTTTAATTTGGTTCGTGTTGCTCCATCAGAGTCCACGGAGTCATAACAAACCCATTAAGGTGTATGTCTAAATTTTTATTTATTGTGGATTAGGTCATTAGCGTCTGTATGTCTAAATAATAATAATAGATGTTTATTGCACATAATAGGTAAGCGTACAAAAGGCACGGTTCAACTTGCGTTGATTTTCCACCTAGCCCATAAAAACTTACATTAAAAAAAAATTACAAATTAAAAATAAACTAAAAGAAAAATTCCTACCCCAGTTGCTCTGCCAGTAGTTTATTATAAATAAATTTTGAAAAATTATTTTTAGTATAACTTTTAACATGATTAGGTATGTGACGGACTTGGGAGAAAGTGTTTAATGATAGAATATTTATGAATACGGAATAATCCGAGAGTGTTGTGGTATTCCTTATAAGAATAACAATAGCGCAATTTATGTCCAAACAATGACAGATGTCCTAAATACATATTATTGTATTTACCTTGGTATGTTGCAACCCGGTAGCTGTCGCTCAAGTATATTGACTCAGCGAATTAACCAGAACAACGCCGGCTTAAAAACCGGGGGTACTTTGGTGTTTGAACGCACTGAACAAACCAAACTAACCCCCTCTAACCGAGGGTGTTTTTATTGTATACACACAGCGTTACATAGAATAAAGATGTGCACTTATATTGTGTATACGCAGTTCATATATAGCTGTTGTGAATTATTAAGTTATAATTCACTTCCAGTCGATAAAAGTTATTGAAAAAATAACAAAATATCAAAATTCAAGTTGCGGACAAGATGTCAACATTAAACAAAATTACAATAACTTTCCAATGTACTGGGAAGTTAACAATAATGAGGTTTGATCGCTGGCCTTGATTCGAAAATTTTGTTTTTTCCAAATTTCATCAGCTAATGATCTGTGAAAAGCCACTAGCTGTCAAGTTAAACAAAATAATAATGAGGTTCGATCTCTGGCCTTGTTTCGTAAATTTTGTTTTTCAAAAATTTCATCATCTAATGATATGTGAAAAGCCACCAGCTGTCAAGTGATCTCGACCTAGTACCAAAGCATACTTCACTTTATTATTAATAAAATTCATTCGACACTTTTACTACATCTCAGATTATAATCTATGAACTAAGGGTTTGTAATAAAACGATCCATTGTAATAACGATCTTGATTTTTTGCAGGTTCTAGAGCTCTTATTAACCGACTGCGTAAAGAAAAAATCGAACTAAAAATGGTGGAGACATGTAAATAATTAATTAAACTATTTCAATTTTTCTTCTTTTCAGTTATTTTAGCCTTCTTGTAGTTTACTTGTGGTTACTGTAAATTCGCTTTCCTAATTGGAACTTTCTTCTAATTTTGGGATAAACAATTACTATGCTTTTAAAATTTGATTCCTTATCTGGCCTGAAGATGCTGCATAAGCTACTGAAACAGGTCGCTGTTCTTTATATCAATAAAAACATATCTTAACAATAGATGATAATTTTATTTTACTTAATTATTTACAGTAGCAAGAGGCAAAGGGGTTTTCTATTTAACATCTACATATATTGAGAAGATGTGAAATGACATTTAGGAAATGGTTGAGCATGTAAAGAAAAAAATCTGAGATAATATTGAGGCCAGAAAATAACAGATGAACTCCAGAAGAAAGGATTGTCAAGACGTTCACGTTCTGAAGAAATGACAGATGCCATAAGAAGTACTGAGAATTGGAGAAGACATTTTTGACAGAGCAGATTGACGACTGAATATCAGTTTAGAAGTTAGACGACTATATAAACCAAATAGACATATCTAAATCTATAAAATCAGGATGATATCTGAGTTATTGTAATCAATTTCCTCTAACATTAAGTAAATCGTTCCGTTGGTAACCATGACAGATGTGCTAAATGGTTATATAATTAACTTTAGTCCATATCTGCCATATAATAAAGCTAAATGTTATAACATAGGGTGACCTATTATTGATGATCAGTGTTCCGATACACTGGTTTAGGGTTCAACATATACAAACGCTGTCAAGACCGTGTTAAGAACAGGATAACACTACATGCACAAACATCAATGAATGCATCTATCTCTATTATTTAAATGCCACATTCTTGTTTGCTTACTGAGTTGATATACTGATTAGTTAGTATTTTTCAATCGTGACTAGGTTAATTTTCAATCAGGATGACTTACGTTTTTTTAAACTTCCAAGTTTGCGAAGTCATTTTTTATTCTAGTTTTGGTTCAGAACGATCACAGATGGTGAATATAAATCACCGATGGATCTTATGAAAAATAATACTTTTATCTAAAACATCAAAATCATCAAGAAATGATCATACTGCAGAACAGATATGATGCCTAGCTTCGTGATGCTGACCATAGCTGATATACGAGAGGCTATTTCCATTATTTCTTTTATCTATGATGCTAACGTTGCTAACGAAATGTCGAGTTTTAAGATCTTGTCCAGATGAAGCGTTTCACGCGCGAGTTGAAACGTGTCCGCGACAATTTTGCTAATCTCCAAGGTGAAAAAGTTTGGAAAACGCTGATGTAAAAGTAAACATATAATACAAAAAAAATTTATAAAAAATAGAATCAAAAACCACTAAAAAGAGGAAAATAATAAAATTGTGAAGTCGGCGCTAATTTATTTACTAAAAGTTTTTATGGAAGTACCTAGGTATCTACTTTTATTTTATTAAATTGGCGCCGACCTCAACATTTTATTATGTTCCTCTTTTTAGTTTTTTTTTTTGAAGGAGGTTCTATTTTTTTATATATTTTTTTTTATTTTTTACATTTTAGTGTCATTGCAAAACGTAGTTTGCACGTTATTAACTGACTTCATTCTTGATATTTGATTACTAAACTATAAAAAAATTACTACTACCGATTTAAATAAAGTTTATGTGACACCACCCTGAAGGCATGCTCTATTGATTAGAAAAAGAATCATTAAAATTGGTTCACAAATACAGGAGATATGAGGTAACATTATAAAAAAATGTATTTGATTACTAGAATAAAAGAAACTATTGGACCGATTTAAATCAAAATTATATGGCACCATTCCGTAAACATAATGAACCCAATGGTTTAGAAATTATTCAAATCGGTCAACCCCTCGAGAAGTTAAATGGCTGAACAAACATTAAAAATATATATATATACATATCGAACTATAATGACCTCTGTTTTTTTTGAAGTCGGTTAAAAATACAATGTAAAGATAAAATAACCGACCATATCTTTCAAATAAAAATAGCTAAAATCGAGTTAAGTAAATCATCTATACAACTATGTTCTATTAATTTCAACTATTTTCATTTAAGTATTGCAATTGCATTATGGAATGAAAAGAAAATCTTGCAGTGAGATTTCTCGAGGAGATACGACACAGAGGGTATAGCAAGTGAGAAAAAGACAGTTGAGTGAGAGAAAAAGGAGTACGCGGTGATTCATCTGTGAGAAAGAGCAGGCCGTCGTCGCAGGCACAGGACTGCGCGATGGCGGTGATAGTAAATGTCGTGCAATTTTGGAGTGGACATAATAATGGAGCGCACATGGCTGCTGTGATGACCTCAATCATCAAGATGTGTATCACGACTATAAAATCGTGTGACCAATCAACTCTATGTACTACGGACTTAGATGCACTACCGTTCAAAAGTATACTGTATACCTGAAATTTAGGGTGGCCATAATTCTTTAAGGCCAAAACGGGACGGGGAAGCAAAGGGGAGAAGGAACAACATTCGGAAAGATTAAAAAGTCAAGCACAAAATCAAATCGGTGAATTTTTGGTGAACTTAATGTGAAAAAAGAAATTCCACAGACATACAGACACACACACGCACGCGCAGTCACCATGCGAAAAAAAAGTTTTCTTTACGTTTTGAGAATTATAATAAAATCAGAATAGTTTGAACACGTCTTTTCGACCCCATCCCCGTGCTTCCATTTCCTTACGGAAAATAAACATAAATCTGTAAGACCAATAAGGTGGATCCAAAATGTATTCAAGGAGGCGAGCAAAACTATTCCTAAAAAAAGAGGCTTGTACTTGACAGCTGTTACATTAGCGTTACCCGATGTGCACCGCGGGGAAGTTGCTCGCTCGGATTTTGCACATCATGGCCTTAAAAAGGGCCGATTTGAGAGCTTAATGCGTATTTTTTCTAGTTGAGGGGGATGTCTCCCGCACCCTGGATCCGCCCTTGTGTGAGACACTAATAAAGTAATTTTTTATCATTTCAAAAATCTTTATAGACCGAGAGCTAGCAATATTTTTTGGTGTTATTTATTCAAGGCTTTATTTTTGTGAAGATGTTTTGGGGGGCATATTAAAGTGCCCTGAGAAAGAGATTTTGCTAGATAGCGGTATGGGAGGCATGCAGACCGCCCCCAATATGTAACAAAAAAAATGGTCACAATTATTATTGTTTCAAAGCTGAAATTGTTTGTATAGCTTGTCGGTGACTCAATAATTTCATTATAATATATTTGCAGATCGATTGGTCAGTATTAAAGGGGTGGCAGATCACCCTAAACGCGTCATGTACCCGACGAAATTTATATTATTAGTTCAAAGTTCAAATTTTAATATGTTGTTACGGCGACTGTTTTAAACATATATTTCAATTTGCAGAACAAAATGTCGATACTAACTCCCCTCTCTTAGAGGAAAACTTGCTCGCCTAGGTGTTTATATCGTTCTGCAAGGGGGTTAATACCAAAATTTTGTTCTGCAAATTGAAATATATGCTTAAAACAGTCGCCGCAACAACATATTAAAATTTGAACCTTGAACTAATAATATAAGTTTCGTCGGATACATGACACGTTTAGGGTGATATGCCACCTCTTTAATACTGACCAATTTCGATCTGCAAATATTATAATGGCATTATTGGGTCACCGACAAGCTATACAAATAATTTCAGCCTTGAAGCAATATTAATTTTGACCATTTTTTTTTGTTACATGTTGGGGGTGGTCTGCATCCCTCCCATACCGCTATATAGCAAAATTATTTACTCAGGGCACTTTAATATGCCTCCTTCAACATCTTCACAAAAATAAGGCCTTGAATAAATAACACCAAAAAATTGTCACTACCTCTTGGTAGTGATGGGCGATTACGAGATATTTTAGTCGATTGTCTCGATTGTTCAAACATCTCGATGACTCTCGATGGTTTTCACTTGGACTCGATTGTTGTTGTTTCATATTTCACAGAGACTAAGTTGCATAGTACTGAATCGTACAGACGACGTACACTGTCGAGAGCCACATAATATATAATCGTTCATCACTCAACAACTGTGGTCGAGTCAATAGATGGTCGATTGTGCAGTAATCGAATGCTGACCGACTGAACAGTGTGAACAGTGAATCAACGATGAACGAGTAGCGTAAACGTCAGACTTCATTCGACCAGCATATAACCTTGAATCGCGATTATATGTATTCTCATTCGCTGGCAAATAATCGACTTGAGCAATCGAACATTTCGATTGTAAAATCAAACTCCGAGTCTATTGTGGACTCGATTGTTATTATGAACGATTGCGATTGTTTCGATTTTAAAAACATCTCGTATTCGCCCAACGCTACCTCTTGGTCTATTATGTTCGACGTATTATAACATCTGAACGTTAGTGTAGTCGCGAAGCTCCTACAAAGTTTATTCTCTCGACTTTTACGGCATTAAGTGAATGTATTGTAACAAACAGTAAACTCTATTTTTATTATACAGTCTTAAAAGTTTGCCTTCCAACAAAGAAAAAAAAAGCAAAATATCGCCTCGTTTCAACATTTCTGTGACAATAAAATATTACAGTCTTCCAGTTCATTATTATCGACATGTTTAACTGTCAACAAACTGTCGTTTTCCGAATGGAAAATTTTCTGAAACAAAAATTCAATCGGAGAGGAAAAGTTTTTTATCTGTAAAAAATGTATAAGCTTTTCTATTTTTCTATTTTAACACTGATAGTCTGGTAGGATAATTCTTATTTCCCTTTTTGGAATTAATAAGTCCATTGAACTAGGGCTGTATTAAAGTTGCGCCAGCCCTAAGCCATTGATGGGTTCTACTGCCTTTGCCTACTAGTCCTACTAAGTACCTCTTCTGTTTGTCATACAGATATTTAAAAAACTATTGTTTACGATTTTTTTTTAATAATGACTATAAATACCTATTTATGAATAAGTACATGTAATACAATTAAATAGGTACATATTATGAATGTTTTAAACATATTTATTTCTTTTTTTAGTGCAAAGTCGTCTATATCTTGAAAACCTACCGCGAGAAATTATTGCTAATTTTTCTCCGCTAGGCAGGAAGTTAATTACATACAGCAGTCACATTGCAGTCGCTGCGGTGCCGAAAGCCTTTTTAAGCCAACGCCATGGCCTAGATGTGTTAATTCGGCACTGCATTGAACAGCTATGTTAATTGTTAACCACGTCAATTATAGTGGGAAACCCAAATTTACTAGCGCAATGTGTTCTTTGAAATGTGATTACTGTAAATTGAAAAGTACGAACTGTTCGCTTTTTGAAAGTTTGTAAATAAAAACTCGCTTTATTTTTAACTTCCCATTGGAAGTTATTGTAATGGGTCCGAAAATCGAAATCAAAAAGGAAAAAAAAATTTTATGTTTCAAGGTCACTACACTATTTTTACACTACTTTTAGAAAGATGTCTGTGTGTGTGTGTGTGTGTGTGTGTGTGTGTACGTATGTACGTACGTACGTACGTACGTATGTATGTGTCAATTTCTTTCTAAGACGAAATCTCGAGAACGAAAAATGATATCGACTACGTTGGGGTGCCAATCGACGCGTATTAACGTAAATATGATCTGAAAGGAATTTTTTTAAAATCGGTTCAGCCGTTCTTTTTTCTTAACCAAATAACCTCCAAAAAAGTAGATTTTACACAATATCTCGCGAATAAAAAATTATATCGACTTCGTAAGGGTGTCAATCGAGGCGTGTTAACGTCATTTTGATCCGACATAAATTTTATAAAAATCGGTTCAGCCGTTTTTTTTTTTTTTTTTTTTTTTTAATTATTGATGTTTTAATGATTAAAATGATTACTTTTCTGTGTAATATCTAATTTAATTATTATTATTAAATATTTATCAAACTGGGAAGTTCGTCGTGTGGACCTCAAGGGTCGCACTTTAGTCCTAATAAACGACCCACCTCACGGCTTGTTTTCATATTTCAATCAGTTCTATCCAATATACTAACATATAAATTTGTAACAGAATAATACATTTTTAGAGTGTTAAGTTTCCAAGTCACTATATGAATAATAAGAAGTATTAACAAGCCGTGAGGTGGGTCGTTTATTAGGACTAAAGTGCGACCCTTGAGGTCCACACGACGAACTTCCCAGTTTGATAAATATTTAATAATAATAATTAAATTAGATATTACACAGAAAAGTAATCATTTTAATCATTAAAACATCAATAATTAAAAAAAAAAAAAAAAAAAAAAAAACGACTGAACCGATTTTTATAAAATTTATGTCGGATCAAAATGACGTTAACACGCCTCGATTGACACCCTTACGAAGTCGATATAATTTTTTATTCGCGAGATATTGTGTAAAATCTACTTTTTTGGAGGTTATTTGGTTAAGAAAAAAGAACGGCTGAACCGATTTTAAAAAAATTCCTTTCAGATCATATTTACGTTAATACGCGTCGATTGGCACCCCAACGTAGTCGATATCATTTTTCGTTCTCGAGATTTCGTCTTAGAAAGAAATTGACACATACATACGTACGTACGTACGTACGTACATACGTACACACACACACACACACACACACACACACACACACACACACACACAGACATCTTTCTAAAAGTAGTGTAAAAATAGTGTAGTGACCTTGAAACATAAAAATTTTTTTTCCTTTTTGATTTCGATTTTCGGACCCATTACAATAACTTCCAATGGGAAGTTAAAAATACCTTGTATTATGTCCGTCTTGTGACTTCTTGTGATTTAAGACTAGTTGCCATCTTTACCTGAAGATGGCAACTCGTAACAGAACCTCTGGCTGTAATTTCATTTTCTGAGGATTTTTAGGTATTTTGAATTTTTGTCTATCTGTTTGTAACGGAATTAATAGAAAACGGCCGGACCGATGTTGATGAAACTTGGAATACTATTAATTGGTTCCCAAACTTATAGGATAATATTTATCTGACTACAATAAAGATAGGATTACAATTAGCAATAGCTGACTAACGGGAAATAAGGACATTTACATTTGTAATATTGTTTTATTTTATTGCCAACGTTTCATCAACAATAATGTTGACTTCGTCAGGACTCAAATGATAATTATTACACACTAGTCATATCCATAGTTAACAAGTTACTTCTGAGTGTATTAATTATCATGTATTAATAAATTTCACGCATATGAAAATTAGTTATAATTTCTTCTGTCACAATCCTCCAACTCAATCTATGGATATGACTAGTGTGTAAGTGCTGATTAAGTCAACAATGTTAATGAAATGTTGCAAATAAAATGAAACAATATTGCACATGCCCGTTATTCAGCTATTATTAATGATATACAATGAACGAAAAAAATTAACAATAATATGAATTACGATTAATGTAAAGGAATCTACGAGCAAAATTGACGTTCAAACGATCAAAATCGCATACAAAATTGAAACGAATTCAGTTTGTAAAAATTAATGTTCTTTAGAAGCATGTAGATTATTTTTTGCGCCAGTTAAAAACTATAAATTATTATATTAGATTTGCCAATCAATTTCTTTTTGAATTAAAGTAGCGACTTAAATAACAAGCTATAAATAAACATCTTTTCATGGCCATTTGGATTAAATATTTATTCTTACTTTAAATCTGGTTATTTTTAGTTTAACGCTGAAAACATATGCAACATTTGAATTTAAAAACAGGAGAAACACTAAAATTCCATTTAAAATTTAATATTGCACGGCCAATGGCCATGGAAAACTACCGAATGTTTTAGTTATTACCATGTTATTACATCAGCAAGTTCCAATATCAAAATTTTCCATAGGTACGGATCATTATTAGTTTTCTGCAATTTATTCTCAATACTAATGTGTGTTTTAAAGACCACCAGCAGCAAAGGTTATTTGGGCCTAGCACCAATTCATATTTTCAATTCATTATTTTTTTTTTTAATAATAAATTGAAAATCCAATTGACACTTTTTACCAGATCTCGGGTTAGAACCCAGGAACTGGGGACTTGTAATAGAGGAACCATAGCAACGTCATGTACACAACAGCACTGCTACACGCTCGGCTATTCTCAAGCCCTCAATACTATAATGTATTAGTTTAAGAACGCCACGAGGGAATTTTCTGCATCTAAATTTTAACATTAAAATTTGAATTAACTGTAACTAACAACATTTTTAAGACACAACATTTTTATTCTATGTCATTTTCACATGTTTTTGGCGTTAATTCCCAAAAATATGAAAACACAATATAATGGTGGTTGCCATACAAACAATAGTATATTGTGCGACTAGTGGGAGAAAGAGGAGATTCCTCGAGTGTGGATTTTGCCGCACGAGCGTAGCGAGTGCAGTAAAACACACGAGTGGAATCTGCTCTTTCGACCAATAGTCGCACACAATATTTTGTTCAACTACCGCAAGAAATATGTCATTTCGTGGCTCTGCTGAACGTGAGCGAAATAATGGGTGACCTGATTGATTGCGTAAACGTTCCCCGTAATGAGCGTGGGCGAGATGGGATTTCGCCCACTCTGCACGTCAACAATCAGGGAACTCATTATTTCGCCCACGCTCAGCAGGGCCACGAAATGATTTATTTCTTGCGGGTTATAACGTTTTTTTTTGTGTTATTATCTTTTTTTTGTTTAAAAAAAAAATATAGGTAAATTCGCCTATTGTCGGCCATCTAAATAAAATTCGAACTTTAAACTAAATTTAAAATATGAAATTACATAAAAATATAATCACTTTTTACATATCTGAGAAGTTTCTATGATTTTTATTGAAAATTAGGCAAGGAATAGCTTCCAAACAGTTACTTCATTTACAATAAAAATAAATTAAAAAAAAAAGGATCTTTTTACTAATTTTCGGCCGGCGAGAACCAGATCTCGGCAATCGTTTAACCAATTTTCGGCCATTTAATAAAAGCTTAATAAACTTTATTTTTTAATCATCATTAATAAATACTGTATGAAGAGTATAGGATTTGCATATGTATGTAAATAAAACTTCAAATTATCAAAAATAAAATATATTTTATTATAGGTATATATTGAGAAAATAAAATAAAAACTATTAATTCTAGCTATTAAATCACAGATGAAAAATCACTGTTGTAAAATATAACTATGTAGGTATCTACATAAAATCACAAAAATTACATTTATAGTCTAATGTTGCAGCTTCTTCATAGGAAACTCCTAAAAATTGGGTACATTTCAGGTGATACCATCGGTGACAAAAATCGCAGCCTATATTTTTGTCTTCATCATATTCGGTGTCGCTGTCGAGTTCTGTATCACAGTTTGAACAAAGAATTTTTTTTCCAGTATCAATGTTATCTTGCTCAGCAGTCTCTTCTAATACAGTTGTGTGTTTTTCATTTTTTTTCCCTGTCTTTTTCTGTTTTTTCTTTTCTTTCCTCAATCTAGCATTTTCTTCTTTTTCTTTCTTAATATTTTCTTTGTTCATGTAATATTGTCGCCATTTTTCGCTTGATATAGCGCTAGGGAGTTTTTCTTTTCCTTTGGATGTTTTTGAAAGAGTTACTGGTGTTGGATATGTTAAATGCAGTGAAAAGGGATCTACTATCGGAACTTGAAAAGCCTGGCTATTTTCATTAGTGTCTTCAGTTTCTGGTAGTTGCTCATCCGGAGTAATAATAATATTCTCCAAAATTTTTACCTTTCTGTTTTCCTCATTTTCAGGCATACTACTTTTCAAATCTTTCGAAGTTGATTTCTGTTTAAAATTGTCAACAAAAGACAAAACTTGTTTTTCTAAAACCTCTTCTGAAACAGAATCAGCCGCTGGTAAATCTTTTTCTACTAATGGGGCATCGTTTTGATCAAGGATAATATGAATATTGCTGGGTTGAATAATTTTCACATTAGTTAAATTAATAACTGACCCTACTGTCGTATTTTCGTTGTTAATTGTTTTATTTTGTTTCTCTTCTATTTGTGAACTTTCTAGATATTTCATTTCATTGTATATTACTTCTACATTAATCCCGTAAGAAAAAAGTTTATGTTCAATTCTGTTTATAACTTTTTCAGCTATTCTTAAATCTGCGGATGTAATTTCTTCATGTATCTGATCGCCAGTCTGATGGTTTCCTTCGATGATGTTTTTAACACATTTAGTGTAATCAACTTTATTAGGGTCTAATGGAAACAGGCCACATTTCCTAAATCCGTTTATAATTGCATGTGACATTTCATGGTTTCTTAAAGTCTCATCAAAAAGTGAGCAAAAGTTTATTTTAGTCACAGAACAATTGACGTTTTCCGGTTTATTCTGCCACTTTCTTATTGTGTCCTTCCAACCCTGCTTCATTGGACGAAAGACACTAACGTCTGCGGGCTGTAAAATGTGAGTCGTATTTGGTGGCAACGCATACAGAATTATTTGATTTGTTTCGCAAAACTCACTAAGGGCCATAGTCATATGGGACTTATGCCCATCAAGAAATAGGATGACCGGTTTTTTAATATTCTGTTCGCTTATCCATTTCGCAAAATCATTACAGATGTATTCATAAAATACCTCACTCTTCATCCAACCACTATCGGAACGTCCTAAAACCCACGTTTTTGGCATAGACTCTATCAGTGCTTTCGGTGGTCTTATGTACGGAAATACAACCAAAGGTGGACAAATTTTACCACTGGCAGTAAAAGTCATCAAAACAGTAACGTTTTCTTTTTCATTGCCCATTTTTACTGTATAAATATTTTTTATGCCTTTAGGTGCTAACACTTTACCGGTTTTTGGGCAAAGTTGAAATCCTGCTTCGTCACAGTTTAAAATTCTATTTGGATCTTCAAAAACATCTGTAAATTTGTTATCCTTCATAAACTTTTGAAGATCTGCGAACCATAATCGAATGTGTTCTTCAGTAATTATTGCTCTAGCCTTATTAATTGATTCAGCTTCACGTATAGCAATTTCTGGGTGTCTTTTCAAAAAATTATAGTACCACTTTTGCCCAGGTCTTCCACCTTTAAATAATGATTCTTTTTTTGAATCTTTCAATAGTTTTGTCACTGTTTCCATTAAATCTGACTTTTTTACAGGAAAGCCACATTTAGCCATATTTATTATCCAATTTACGATCTTCTGTTCACCTTCATTAGTTAACAAAGGCTCAGGACCCGTCTTTCCTGCGATATCTTTAACTCTCCCGTGAATCCTATCTTGGATTGTTGCTCTAGGCACCCCAAACCTTTTACTCGCTTCACGAATTGTTACTCCATTTTCGCGTATTTCATGAAGGGCCTCTAACAGTGCATCTTGTGAATAAGTGTAAAATTTTCTTTTCCTTATTGAACCGGAACGCTTCTGCGTTTTTTGATTTGTGTTCTTATTTTTATTAGATTTTTTTGAAGGTGTCATCTGTAACAAAACATACATAACAAGTGGCTGTTAACTGGGCCTTTTATCGGCCCCTATTAGATCATTTAAAAATAATAGAGGCCGACAATTGCACTAATCAAGCTCTGTTTTTCGGCCCTGGACATTACAGTATGAAAAATTCAGTAAGAAACAACTATTTTGGCGGCTGAAAACTGGCCACAATATTTTTTTAATCTAACTCTAAATGTTAATAAAAATGAAACAGGTATATATACATACCCGATAAAGAAAAAGAGAAGAAATTATCAACAGCAGATTTCCAGTTCTCGGCCAGGGCGGCCGACAATTAGAATTTCCTGATTTCTTCTAACCTATTGCCGACCACCAGTTATATTTAAAATTAAAAGAAAATGTTTATCAAATTCTTTATAAAATGATCAGTAATCACATTAGTATTCATAATTCATACTTTCTACAATATTAAAAAAAAAAATCATCAAATACTTACGTTTAAAAATGGGGCACGACACTAAGTTTTAAACAAAGTTATGTTGACACTTGACCATCACGTTGTAGACTGCCATTTACACAAGCAGGATACTAAATCTTCCAACTGCCGGTATAGGTAACTACTATATTATTATTTCAAACATGCATGGCCGAAAATAGGAAAAATTAGAAGTATGACTTTAAATGTGTCTTTTTCTTATTATTAACGGTTTTATGATAACTTGGCCGACAACTGGTGTTGGCCGGCTAACCGGCGAATTTACCTATATTTTGATACATTTAATTTTGCTATAATGTTTCGAGCATTGATAATAGTATGTCATGGAAAAAAAAAGGAAGTAAGTTGTCAGTGAGAAAATAAAAAGATAATTGGGAGACGGATTTTCGGGTTCAAAAAAAAATTAGTGTGTTGGTTTGTGACCTTATATTTGGATAGTATTTTCACGATTTGGTGGAGCTAAAGGACACATTGACCGAAGAGTTTGTGGAGCTACTGGTTTTCCGTTATATATTGTGGTTGTATTGCATATGTTATACCTATATTGTATTGGTATAGTATGTGATTGGTGGCTCCAAACGCAATTTGCGGATCGTAAGCACGGAGGATTGTTTTGGACCTGGAATTTGTTGGACAATACCATTATCTACTATTTTGCCTGCAACAAGGTAAAATTTATTTTCTTTTGTGATTCGGAACTGAAAATTTAGTGTTGTCTTTGGTACAGTATAATTTCGGCGATCAAGTTTCATTTTGTTTTTTTCCCTCTATAACGATTACTCGATCAAATTTGCCAAAATTGATGCATAGAATTTATGCCGTTTAAACTAATAATATCTGGGTGCCGAGCTTTGCTCGGATGAGTTCAATAAAAATAGTACTTGTATGCTGTGAGATATTATTTTCTCAGAATATTATTCCGAAACGAATTTATTTCTGAAACATAATTTAAAATAATTGTTTCTGTTAAATATTTTAACTACCTATGTGTATTTTTAAGCGTAAAAAGTAAGTATCAACTTGAATCAAGCATTTTTTCCTGTAAATATTATTTAGGTCGCCATTTTCAAATCTACCGCCGTTATTGTTTTGTTGACTGAAGAACTCGCAAAAACTGATTTTCATAGATTGAATATCTTGTAAAAATGTTCGAATCAGATGAAATTTTGCTCCCCCGTTGCCATTTTAACAATCCAATTTTAAGCATTGATACCAAATATTAACTTTATCGAAGTACTTTTTCTCTGTGATGTCATCTTAACAACTTCCAGTAAATTTCAAATATTATTTTTGCATAGGTACCTACTGAAAAACTCACAAAAATCGATTCTTTTAATAACAAACATCAGACTATAACCTGCGCAAAACTTTTTTTGCATGTATCTTCACCATAGTTTTTAAAAATCGATGTGTTTTTACACAGACCCGTGGCGCCAGAAGTGCGGCCCTTTGGGCCGCCGTTTTGTAATTATTTACATATTGTGCAAGACACTTCTTATATTAGTGTTCAATTATAATTTTAACACTTGTGATATATTATATAAAATCTATATGTAGAAATAGACTTCGAATCAATCTGACTTTAATTGAGCGAGTTATATAATAAATAAAAAACACCTTTTTTTTTAATTGCTCCCCTCTGGAACCAAAATTCCTACCTAGATGGATTTCTCGCCCCGAAAAATCCCCATTCTGTAAATTTCATCAGAATCGTTAGTCGTTTTTGAGAAAAAAAGGTAAGATTATACGTCATACTACATTTAACGTACTTACCTATACATATTTTATATAGGTAGGTAATATAAAAATAACATACCTATTTATTTAAATTTTATCTAAAACTACTTACATAATTATGTTTAGATTTTATTGTTGCTATTTTTTTACTTTTCAAATAATTACTGATTATTTTAATAAGTTAAAGATTGACTGTCAGAGTAATTTTGACATAAATAATGAAAATAGTTTGTTTTTTCCAAAGCCTACTCACAATACGACACTGTTTTATGACGTTAAAAAAACTGTTTTTTAAAATGATAAAATCGATAAGAAAACGAATTTTTCCAGGGATGAGACCTAGCTAAATCGATTTTTTGCCCCCCGAAACCCCTTTTCGGTAAATTTGATCAAAATCGTTAGAGCCGTTTTCGAGAAAATATTTATATAGATACATAGAAACACATATACAAGATTTACTCGTTTAATAATATAGGGGGATTCAGTGACAATTAGATTTTTATTTTCCCGTAATATTGTTTCCGTCGCGCATGAAAATCAACGCTTACGTGATTATAACTTCATCTAATTAATTTGTGTTAATTATTACATTCAATATAAACTTTTGAATATTCGTTTAGTCTGAAAGTAATTTTGTACTTTTGTATTATCCTTTTTTTTTTGTTTTGTTTAACTTGATATTTAGTATAGCAACTCAACCAGTTGTATTTTGTTTAAGTATTTGAATTTGTCTAAATACAATAACGCTAAGTATTTGAAGTGTTTCAATTTTATAAATGTTCTTTTAAGTTGAACTTTCATAATTTATTAATTGATTTAGTGAATGAGTCAGATCATTTGATTTCGATTGTGTTAATTATTGCACAATGAACCGAGGAAGTGTTCAGTTTTAAGTTTAATTTCATCTTATTCACAACCTCGATTCATATATTGTAAAATAAGCTTATTGTGTGCCATATTCATCTGCCACATTCATCGTGATCTCAATTTTATTTTATATTATTAGAATTTTTTGTTTGCTTAAACCTAAGTACGGTTATTACGTATAATAATATAGCTAATGAACGATTGGTTTTTACTTTGTGCATAACATATTACTCTGGTAACCATAAACAAACCAAAAAAAATAATTTGATTATCTAACATAATACTTTTGAATTTGTATTTGTGAGCAATTTAACTGTTGCCCTTTTGTCAATATTAACGATTATTAACGATTATTAATTCTTATTATTTTTTTTTAATAAACCTTTCATTGTTCAACTTTTATATTTGGCGTCCTCATTTCTTACAATTTAGTCTTTTTCTTTTCTTTTGGTTGTTTTCGGGTAAGTAAGAAATCCGGTGCAGTCTCGGACGATTTCGACCTATGTTCGGTAAGTTTTACCTATAGAGACTTGGCGCCCTTATTATTGAACAGCTGGTAATCTGGATTTAGTCGCTTTGCGACACCACTCCCAATCTACCGACATTAGTTAGCCGCGCATCCTTTGTATTACGTCACACTACTCGAAACCAGCTAAATTTCACCTTTATTCGTTTTGAACCGTGACAGGGTGTTGAACAAAAGATTTCTTTAAAACTTGACGTACTGTAAAGTGCTAATTCACAACCGATCTGCGTAATATTTGTTAATATTTATCTGAAGGCGGATATTTCGGGCAATAAGTGTAAGCATAACAAAATTTAGTCATGTAAGAGGATTCTATTACACGTGTTGTAATTTTCCAGTTGGCACGTGTCATGTTGGAGAGCAGGGTCGGGCGGCACACGTTGCACTTCATGTTGCACTCGATTGGCCCCCGATTACAACAACAATACAACACAATACAAATGTTTCGAGTGATATCATCTACCTCTAAACTACAGTACAGCACTGGATTGATTTTGTTTATTATGAAATCAATTTTATCAAGAACCACACAGTTTGGGACGTGAGAATAGAATGTAGCGATGTCGTCGCGTTGTTTATAGGGCGTTTGATATGACTCCTCTATTACAAGCCCCCAGTTCTCGAGTTCTAATCCGAGAATAGGGATGTGACATTGAGTAAAAAAAATCGATTATTTAATAATCGATTTTTCTCTTTTCAATATAAATCGATTATTTAATAATCGATTTTTCTCTTTTCAATATAAATCGATTTGTAAAAAATCGATTTTTGAAGAAATAATCGATTTTTGTGGAAAAATCGATTTTTTCTATTATTCGAAAACAGTCATACAGATGGCGCCGTTTTCCGACTGATTAGTTTACGTTTATTGAACTTATTTTACGTTTTTTCATCCGTCGCACAGATGGCGTTGTTTACAAAAATCGATTAAAACTTGTAATTTGTAAATGTTGGCTGCATTGGTTTTCCCAAAGCCTATATTCTTTCTTAATATTAATATTAATAAAAAAAAAATAAAAATAAATGAAAAAAGTGTAATTTATATAATCGATTTAAAAGTGTAATTTATATAATCGATTTATAAAAAATCGATTATTATTATTAAAAAATTAATCGATTTATAAAAAATCGATTATTATTATTAAAAAAATCGATTGTTAAAAATCGATTATAAGAAAAAAATAATCGATTAATATAAAAATCGATTATTTTTTCACATCCCTATCCGAGAACTGGTTAACGAATCAATTGGATTATCAATAATAATGTATAGGCAATTAAAAAATTATAAAATTGAAAATATGAATTCGCGCTAGGCCCAAATAATTCTAGCTGTTGGTAGCCTTAAAAAATATGAAAAACAAAACTTTTTAACAAAAAAAAACCTCCCTCAAAAAGCTACTAAAAAGAGGAAAATAATGAAATTTTGAGGTCTGTGCCAATTAAAATATGAAGTTGGTTAAAAAAAAAGAAGATATTAATCACTATACTATACTTTTTAACCAACTTCATATTTTAATTGGCACAGACCTCAAAATTTCATTATTTTCCTTTTTTTAGTGGCTTTTTGAAGGAGGTTTTTTTTTTGTTAAAAAGTTTTTTATTTTTTACTTTTTAGTGTCAAAAAGTAACATTTACCTTAAAGAATCACACGCCGTTACTTACTTTTATTAAAATCAGCCGAACTACTGAACCGATTTTGATGAAATTTCTATGGTACCACTCTAAAAGTATATCCTTTCAAATAAAAAAAAATTTTCAAAATCGGTTCATAAACGACGAAGTTATCTACGAACACACATAAAACATAACTACATAAAACATAACCACATAAAAAATATATGCGGTCGAATTGAGAAACCTCTTTTTTTTTGAAGTCGGTTAAAAAAGAGAGAGTATGTGCTTAAAAGGTGCCTGCACTTCAACCATTTTAAAAGATTGCGCCACCATATGTAATTTAACCCAATCTTTCATACAACATAGCAGCCTTTATATTGAAAGTACAGTCAATTTGTGTGATCAGTAAGATTCTATAGATGATATTCTTGGTATTAAACATTTTTCGGTTTTTTTGTTCCATCGCCTCATGAACTTACTCTCGCTATAGAAGTTTCACTTTAAAAATCTGTCCGCAACTGTAAACGCGCCACTATAAATAGATGTCTGTTTGACGGATATGCATTGCACGCGCTTCCGAGATCAAAGACACAATCGCTACGCCGCGTCGGGCTGCGCCGTAATCAAATACAGTTGTTTGTTCAGCCAATACGTAATCAATTAGACACGTATTGAAGGCCTAATCGACATGTTGACATGGGAAACACTACTGACGGACAAATTGTTGTCTGTCACGTGCGAAAATCATTTATCGAAACGAAATAATATAATATTCAATAATTCAGCAGGAAAAAAATAACACGTATCATTTTACTAAAATTGTAGTCAACCCTCTTAAAAACGTTTTCAAGATTACAATAGCCGATTTCAAATGCTTAAACTCAATCTCTTTTCAACCAGTAAATACACCTATACAGCCTATTTTTTGGTCTAACCATTTTTCTATCATTTGCAATTTTTCAGAAGCGATTTGCCTATTGTGAATTAGTTCTTATGGTTCTAATCTGTTTAAAAATAATATGTGGCCAACGCCCAACACCCAGATAAACCTAGCAGTTGTTGATCTTATAAATAATTAATTTGAATTAGATGAAAGATATAATTATTGTTACGGATCATCCTGTATATAAACGTCAGATAGAGAGATCGAGAAGCGGTGTCTGCTGCTGAACAACGAGTGACTGCGTGAACATTCTAGAGAACGCTAGAACGCACTGGGCGTGGGCAGCGTAGATATATAAACAGCGAGTGAGTCACGGAATCAGTGAATAGTGAGTCGTGTCATCAAGTGGATCAGTGATATAAATATTAATCAGTCATCGGTGAATCGGTGATATAAATCGTGCAGTAATATAAATAGTTCCGTGATATAAATTGATAAAATAAAAAATTAGAAATAAATAGTCCTGGTATATAGTCAATTGTATATAGTTAATTGTATATAGTTAAGTGTTAATCACTGTTTAGTTATTGTTACCTCTGTTAATTGTTAGAACTGACTTTTCGTTGTTGCATTTATTGTTATTGTATTTTTAAATATTGTAAATAAATATTTATTCCGCCAACTCAGAAAACAGTTTCGTAACACTATGAATGTGAAACGAAACATTAACGAGTAAATAATCAAGCACGAACTAAAGTGCACAATATTAACGACGATCACACGGGGTGTAAGACATTTAGCAAGAATCTATAAATTTCAGTTTTTGAACTGAAATTTCATTAGGCGCAGTAGGTAGGAGAATATTTTTAAGGCTACCAACAGTCAGGGTTGTTTGGGTCTAGCACCAATTTATATTTTCAATTTATTATTGTGTTAATAATAAATTGAAAATTCTATTGATAATTTTACCACTTCTCAGAAAAAAACCTGAGAAGAGCCATTGGCTATTATTAAGTCCCAACAAATTTTTAAATGGAAAAAATGGGTATGTATGTATCGCGGGTACAGAGTACAGACAGATGACGTGAATACCGTTAAACATAAATACATAATCGTATTCGTTGTCATGGAAAGAATTGCATCTACTTAAAATAATTGTAATTTTATATTCTTATATTTTATTATAAAAAAAAATACTTCGGGATTCTAACCTGGGTTTGGCGTTTATACCTGCAGTCGGTAGACTCGTACTTTTCCACACGGTCACCTGGCTCACTGTGTTTGAGACCTTAACATAGTTATACATGCTGTGTTTTGTTTCACTTGTCAACAACTTACGACTATTTCCATTACATCTAATATTTCTAAAATGCCACCCCAGTATGAGATAGACGTTATTCATGTCGAAAACTTTTTATAAAAAGTTTTTCTAATTTCTACTCACAATGCCTTAAAATGAAGGGTAGTATTTATGAAAGTAGGTACCTAGTACCTACGTATTTATTCAAAAGCAATGTTATTTCTCCGTTGAGAGAACTGCATACATAACTGAGATGTCAATTGAATTGAAGGAACAAACAGCTCTTTAGTTTTGTATAGTCGTTGACATCATCACGCCACTCAGCACAAGTGTCCTTGACTGATTGGATTAGACACAGGACGACAATTCTACAGGGTGTGAAATACTATAATAGACCGGTTCTATATTATGATTCATAATTTAACAATGTCAACTCAATACCCATTAATATTATAACGAAACATTAAACAGTTTTTTATCAATGCGCCATTTTTCAAGTAATTCATGTATAATACAAAAACTGCTTTTTGGATTTTTTCTGTTAGATTAAAATATTACACGTATTTCAAATTGTAGAACGTTCGCGCCTAGTACCAATTTAAATTTAAAAAGTGTGTCCCCCGGTACTTCCAAGATATGTGTTTTATATTATTAGAAGAAGAAGTCTGGTTTATTAATATCTTAAATAAAAATGTACATTCAACATAATTTCTAAATTATATAATTATTCTATAGTTAGGTAATTACTTGAAATATAACTAAAGGCAGATATACAACAATATGTATATTCGGAGTCGAATACGATGACGGCTACTTAAAAATTTTAACAGCCGACCAAGGAGGAACTGTATATGGTTTCGCGTCTTCCGCGCGATACACACGAACATTTCCGTAACATTAAACGAGTCAACATAGCTGAAATTTGGGGGGGGGGGCTAGTAAAGATAATTTATAGATATAATAAATTATAGACGCTTCACACCAAGAATCACACTACAGATCTTACAAGCGAATTTTTTGAAAAAAAGTTTTGTCTATGTGTGAAAGATAACGTAATTTTTAAAAAGTTGTAAGTTTTTCCAGGATTTTTTTTTTCAATTTTCGCCTGAACGATATGTAGTGTGATTCTTAATCCTTCATTTAACGTTTACCCGAACCCTTTAGCTTTAAAAATAGCGTCGGGAGAACCGTAACTATTTTTAGGCGAGGGGAAAGAATTTGAGATGAAGAGTGCAGTGGATAACTTCCGGTACCTATCGAATACTCTTAGGTTTGTTTATGAAATCAATAGATACACTGTGATCTAAAATCTTGACTTTCCTTTCTAAAAATCGGAATTGATACTAAAATTTCACTAAAATATATGAAGGGCTTCATACATTTTAGTATTTTTTCAATTTTTGTTAGGCCTCGCCAGAATTACATAAAAGAAGACAGGTAGTATGGCTCAGTTGTCTTATGTTGAGTAAGTGAACTTTTAAAAGATGATGGCTGCGACATGCAAATATTTTAAAAGAAATAACGTCCCAAACTCAAATGTTAATACTGTCGAAATTCTCTTAATCGAATTTCAAGCGAATCTCAAGGAACAAAGAACTCGAGTTGTGGAGTAAAAATTACATACAATAAAATGAATTCAAATATCAAGATTCACAGTAAAAAATCGACTAAGAGAATAATTCTTACGGAAGTTCGACTTAGGAAAGTTCAACTGTACCTCTAGTACTTATTTTTCATCCAAAATTCTATTCAAATTATGGTTTAGCTATCAAACACAAGGTGATAATTATCCGTAAGCTAGTCTATCGCAGGCATTACGATGCTATAAGGGAAACTGAAAAAGACGATAATGGTCAAAAGCACTTAGTCCGTAAAGTGCTTCTGACCATTCGAACAAAATACGGTCATCCAACAAAATTACAGATTAAAACCACTTGTTCGTATTTGGTAATTATAAGCTCAAGTTTACACTGATTGTAAAATGAATCAATTAATTATAATGTTCTGTCTATCCATATACATTTTTTAATGATTAAAAAATACTCTCTCAATATTAATTAGCATAATAATTAATAAACTCTGGAACTATAGATCAGTTCGGTTAGTACGACTATAATCGCTATAGCGTTTTTTAAACTCGTCATTTTCGAGGATTTGCCGCATTTTGAATTATTATACTTCTTTAGCGATCAGACGTTTTTAAATTCTGTGGAGATTCGATGCAAGCCCGGACATTATATTATTATTAAAAGGGAAGTTATCGTCTGTCCCTATTATTATTATTTTTTAAATTTTCCAAAAATGGGAATTATTATAGATTTTAGTTACTACGATCTGGGGGCTCACAGACCCCGAGACCGAATGGGGCATTGCACCGGGTGACCGGTTGCCGATAATACTGCCCCTGTGTTTCACTTAATACACAATTTCCATAAAACCTATTAACAGCGCTATGTGGAGAATTACTGTACTCGAATATTTCCTCTTTAGTAGACACATATACTTTTTAGTTTTTACTATAATGGAAAAAGACAAATCACTGGTCGTATTTTAATAAAAAATACTGTCACAAATTAGGTACATGAGTGCTTGAACGACGAATCGAATGGAATTTATTTATCAACGTAATTTTTAAACGAAAATAAAACAACACTGCTAACTTCCCATTGGATGCCCTTAGAGTTTAAATTTAAAAAAAAAAAACGCTAATTGAAATGTCCTGCAAACCTAATCAGGCGTCGAATGAAATTGGTCCGAAGTCGATATCATTATTTGTTCTCGAGATATGCGAGCCGAAAAAAGTTCACCAACGTACGAACGAACGTACGTACACACACACACAGAGAGAGAGAGAGAGAGAGAGAGAGACCGAGACCTCAAAACGTCTAGATATGTCAAAATTTTTCATTCGCAAAATCGGACCCATTACAATTATTATTCTCAATGGCAAGTTAATAAACTCGCAAAAAGAACCATTTTGATTTAATATACATTTAAAATGGAGATTAGTGAATAAATTTCGTTAATTACATCGTTGTCGACGCTTTTAAAGTAATAAAGTACGTCTGTGATTAACAGTGGTGTCTTTTTCAATTGCAACTAAAAATGTACTAGCTCGCTAATGATATCAGTTGTCGAGCGTCTATAATCTACTATAAAAATGTTCAGGTGCGTAGCTTTTATAATCCACGCGCCAACTACAAAATTAGAAAACAAAAAATATAATGAATATTGTAAAAAACAGAGAAAAATTAAAAAAGTATATTCAGAAATCCCAACATTGGCATGAAAATCTGGATCACTGGGAAACTAGAATATTGTGTAAAAATAAACAAGGCTGATTAAAAAAAGTAATAAATAACTAAAAGAACAAATATCAAATGCACAAAAATATTCTACATTTTAAAATTAAAAATGACCTACTTTGTGTCTATTTTAAGTTGTTCTGAATAACGTATACTCTGCAGTAGAAAAAAATAAACAGATTGAAATAAAAATATAGTCAAACCGATTGAAGATTATGGAATTTTGATTTCAAGGTCAGCCAAATTTAGCAGTAATCCAATTGAAAGGGATAGTATGGCCCATTCTCCATGTATAGGTATAAGTACTCACAGAAATGGTTAATAATTATAAAAAATAATAATTTTAAAAAATCGACACGTGATTTTAAAGATTATTTTGTACACGAAATCCTATATGTAGATTGTAGATACACTGTACGGGACCTCTCTCTGTAAATTTGTTTTCGTATGAGTTTTTCCATTATTTCTTTTAAATTATATCTTTTCTTTCTTTATCCGTCTTTTCGTATTAATAATATTTGGAAACGGCTGGACTGATTTTATTAACTTCCCATTGGAAGTTATTGTAATGGGTCCGAAAATCGAAATCAAAATGTATAACAAATTTTTATGTTTCAAGGTCACTACACTATTTTTAGAAAGATGTCTCTGTGTGAGTATGTGTGTGTACGTACGTATGTACGTATGTGCCCATTTCTTTCTAAGACGAAATCTCGAGAATGAAAAATGATATCGACTACGTTAGGGTGCCAATCGAAGCGAATTAACGTAAATATTATCTGAAAGAAATTTTTTCAAAATAGCTGTTCTTTTTTTTAACCAAATAGACTCCAAAAAAGCAGATTTTACACAATATCTCGCGAATAAAAAATTATATCGACTTCGTAAGGGTGTCAATAGAGGCGTGGTAACGTCATTTTGATCCGACATAAATTTTATAAAAATCGGTTCAGCCGTTTTTTTTATTATTGTTAAAAATAATAATTATGTTTTACTGATTAAAATGATTGCTTTTCTGTGTAATATTTAATTTATTTATTATTATTAAATATTTATCAAACTGGACAGTTCGTCGTGTGGACCTCAAGGGTCGCACTTTAGTCCTAATAAACGACCCACCTCACGGCTTGTTTGAAGTTGGTATCAGGTGAATATAAAAACAATAATTATTCGGAAAATGACATTTTTGCGATTTCCAAATACTTCTTATTCTTTTAATATTCACCTGATTATGTCTTTGATATGACTCATGGGTAACAGTATGCCACTACTGTTACCTAACTCAAAAAATAACTTTTTTTCAAATTTCCGTTATTATAGGAAGCGCAGAAAGAATGCTATAAATTATTGGAATTAAAGATTAAGAATTACCTAATAACTTCTATGAAAGTTCAGTTAATAATAATTATCTATTATAGTTGTAATATTCCTTAAATTCCACTCCGCGCCACATGCCGTAGCTTTGACCCATTTTTTGAGATGCAATAGCGACACTTGGAACATCTATTGATTCTATTGATTCAATATCGAATCACCAAATAATGTTCTAGTATATAATAAAAAAAATCTAAAACAAGTTCAAACTACAATTAAAATCGTCTCAACTGCTGCATTTAGCAGTATCAGGAAAATCTACAACAGAATTCCCGCTAAAGCAATTTAAGAAAGAATTGAAGATGTACCTGGGAAGCAGATGTCATTATGGACTGAACGAATTTTTATTATAATTTTTTTTACTATAGTCTATATTGTAATGTCTACAATAAAGATTATTTACTTACTTACTTATACTTACTTACTACATATTTTAATACTCGTTATAAGCCACCCTATATAATTTATATGGCATAATTCGTCACTAACATGGCTGCTATACTTAAAAAGTACTATTTATATTAAAAAATATGTGCAATTTTATAGATATATCTGAATCTTTGTATATGAGTAGGGAATCAGACAGGCAAAATCAAAACATTCATACAATGGGCATGTGTGTATGATTGAATTAGAATTGGCCGCATGAATCCGACAGGTCTCTCGTGACCTTATATCACAAACCTATACAATGCCAGGGTCGGACTGGATCACCTCTTTACTGATATGTTAGAAATTACGTGATACATTTTGTGTGTGTTTTAATTTGATCTCCAAGCCACGTTATAAGTAATAATTAGTAAATAATTGACCAGATACTTTTGTTCCGTTTTGTAGCTTCTTTTTTCTTTTTGTATTTGTATTATGACGCTTTTCGGCAACAGGTTGCCGCAAAGCATCATAATCCATTTGATCAGTCAGGGCAATCTGCCATTGCTAGAATCAAATTTTAGGTAGGGAATCCGAAATTTGAAGTAGAGCTCAAAAGTTAAAAAATTACAAAAGACGGGATATTACGGTATGTTGGCTATTTTTAAGGTAGGGCATTTGGCATTTTTAGGTAGGTTATTGCCTTGAATGCTTCACTAGGCACGGCCCTGAATTTTGAAAAAAACGTCACTGTTGAAATTTAAACTCAAAGCTTAATATTACCAAATAATGAAAGACTTTTCGCAGTTTCAACCTCCATTTACGGAAATTAGTTGAAGCCTCAAAAATATTTATTGTCCCAATGAAAAGAAACTAACACACTTTCTGTCGAAAAATTTTCTGGGATACTTATAATTTAATTCTGTGAAATTCTCTACACAAAATAATTATTTACTTGGCTCCAGAACGATTTCTCAGAGTTTCATTTTCCATCTAAAGCTTCAAAACATATTTTTTAAATTAGTAAATGGTAAGGTTCCACCCCACTGACTTTCTCGTTCAACTGCAACGGGCGCGTATTTTCGTTTAACAGTAACTATCCTTTCTGGATTTCTTCAAGGCAAATGAATGGTTGCACCTTGTAGTAAAATGATCAAAATTGCTAGCCGTTTTTGGCAATATTACAATTTTCGATTTGGTTTACTAGTATAAGCTACTTTTATTTGGGGGAGTAGGGGGGAACTAAAAAAACCATAAGAAATTCCAGAAAAACTAAATTTTTGATCGGTTAAACGATGTGTCAGCCAGGCCTCTGCACATGTAGATGGACCACAAAACGTCTAAATCCGTCGAAATCTCGAATTAGATTTCTTTAGTCAAAACAAGATTTTCTTCACTCCTAATGTTCGCTCGAATGTAAAAAAACAATTTGTCCTTCCTGTTGAAATATTTCCTGAGATATCATTGTGGTGCCATCATTGATCTCTCTTGCGTCCGTCCAACGTAAAATGACCATCACGTTACATAATAACAACAGACATACGTCCGTTGGTCAGCAGATTTACGCGTGGCTTGTCTAAATCTAAACACAGGCTCTGCGTGTCCCTGGAGCTTCAAATGCGAACGTTTAAAATGATTTGGTTCAAAATAGCGAACGTTACGCGTTCGTGTGAAACCTCAGCTTACGAAATGTAAAACAGACAGGCGATTCGAAACTTCACAGCTAACTTGATGAGCTTCAGTAGCAAACCTACGCTCGACTAAATAGTTGTTCGGCGATCCATTCGTTCATAAGCCAATCAAGGCACACATTAAAATAAAAAACTTTTTAACAAAAAAAAACCTCCTTCAAAAAGCCACTAAAAAGAGGAAAATAATGAAATTTTGAGGTCTGCGCCAATTTAATAAAATATGAAGTCGATTAAAAAGTATAGTATATCTTCTTTTTAACCAGCTTCATATTTTATTAAATTGGCGCAGACCTCAAAATTTCATTATTTTCCTCTTTTTAGTGGATTTTTGAAGGAGGTTTTTTTTTTTGTTAAAAAGTTTTTTATTTTTTACTTTTTAGTGTCAAAAAGTGACATTTACCTTAAAGGAATCACACGCCATTACTCACTTTTATTAAACCGACTTTTTTACGCTATCTGATGTGTCAACAAGTGACATTTACCTTAAGGAATCACACGCCGTTACTAACTTTTATTAAAATCAGCCGAACTACTGAACCGATTTTGATGAAATTTCTATGGGACCAATCTGAAAGTATATCCTTTCAAATAATTTTCCAAATCGGTTTATAAATGACGGAGTTCTGAGGTAACAAACATAAAAAAAAATACAACCGAATTGAGAACCATCTCCTTTTTTTGAAAGTCCGTTAAAAATTTTATTTCTAATCAGTAAGATCAATTGGGATACATTTTTGAGAGGCACCTCGTACCTCGCCTGTATCACTTAAACTTCTCCTGAAGAGGTACACAAAGATAAAAAGAGAGACTGCATATAATAGACACTCGACAATTAGTGAGGTCATTAGTTTCGGGGAGGCCCATTCTACCGGTTAAAAACCACTGGTTTACAAGAATTCTACAGAACTTGATCATTAATCCACCATTTAAAATCATTAATAAATCTATACATATAATAAAACCGTAGACGCTTTTTTGTCTGTTTGTGAACGCTAATCTCCACAATGGCTAAACCAATTTGGATGTGGTTTTCAGTGATGTTTGAGATAAGTTTGGGCTAACATTTAGTGTTTGTTTCATTTCAATCGGTTGACAAATAAAAAAGATATGTCAAATTTAAAGTGCGTTTGACGCGCGTTATGCCTCCGTTAATGCAAATGTCAAAACGTTAATGCAAACTGTTTCCAAGTGAGACTTCGCTTCGCGGGGGGATAATAAATCATACTTCACTTCGCAGGGGAAGAATTTCTCGCAGGGGAATAATAAATTAACAATATATTAAATATACGTGCGCGAATCCACGGGTGACCGCTATTAAATCTTAATTTCATACCACCCGGGCGAAGCCGAACGGGTACCGCTAGTAAACAATAAAAAACAAACAATAATTTCGAACGATGAATAAATAATAACGGCAACATAATCCATTACAAATAACTGATAATACGTTTCTCAGGTAGAAATAATAACGAACCACATACACAAAGCCCAACAACCATTATTTCTAATTAAAACGGAGTACCTATATATACATAAAACGTCTGTAAAACGAGAGACAGGTTATGTGAGCGAAATAAAGCGAGATAGATAGATAGACGCTGTACACGTAACGTGGTAGCAGCTAATTGTTGGTCAGACGTCCAGTTTGACAAAACCGTCCGGACTCCCGGAGTATAACGCTAAAGCGTCTGTTTGTACGTGAATTACTAATAAGCGTTATGTTATGTTGGTATACGTGTGTGTGTGTGTGTGTGTGTTTGTTGGTATGTTGGTACTCACTGGTAGATTGGCCACGGCTGAGACCGGCCCCAAACTCCCCAACTCGCATTGAATATGCATGAGGATTTCTTTTACTACATGTCGGTGTGTATGTGTGTGTTTGTATATACGAAGGCATCGCTTGTCGACCTCCCGATGCCTGAACAGCTTGGTCAGTCAAACAGGGCCCCGTCGTTTTAGGTTTCTATCTTCATATATTTTTTGTATCTATAATAGCTGGAAATTTGGCCATTTAGTGCTTGACGTGCTGAATAACATATTAAAAGTCAAGGATATTCAAATTTTTATTGTTTTTTTCAGCGCGTAAAGGTCCGTCAGTCACATCCTAAAATGTGTATTATGAAGGCTCCATAGAAAGTTGCATTTTTTTCAGCAGGAAAAAGACCATTAATGATGGTCGAGTTAGTCTTGCTCAACATAACTATGGTTTATTAAACTTGCTCCCATAAAGCTCTTATTTAAGCGTAATTTGTTCCGTAAGGCCCTATATAGATTGTGTTGTTAGTTAACAGGAAAGCATCTTAGTACCAGAGCCAATCGTAGGATTTTCAGTATTGAATGCACAGACAAATTTCTCTGTGTGAATCGGGGCAGACAAATTAGGGAGTCGCAATGATTATTTTTTTTAATCTGACGGAAATTGAAAAAATAGGACTGTTGGGTCGCGGCAGAAGAACTCTGGGATCCCATGAAGATATTAAAGTGTTCGTTGAGACCGACATTTTGACGTCAATTTTATTTACATAATGACATAAAACAATCTAAAAATGACCAGAAGTGACGTCAGCATCCCATGGTCCGGCAGAATAAAAATAATAATAATTGGGGCTTCCTATCTGTATGCCTCTATACTATTTCAAACAGATTTTGTCTGTGTAGATAGGTAATTCAATAAGTAGGAAATCTGACGGTGGGCTCTCCGTCTATCTAGTCTGAGCGAAAAAAACGTCCATAACTTTTCAACCATATTAGAATATTGCAAATCAATCCCTCGTGCACTGTTTGAGTAATTGGTAACTCAACCAGCCAGAGACTGAGAATTTCGGGTTCAAGTCCCGACAGTGGCTTCTGATTTTTTCCTTGTATATCCTAACAATTGTTTGACGTTTAACAATCATGATGGCGTAGTTTTCCAGTTGATAATGTTAAAAATAAATATTAGTAAAAAAAAACTTTTTAGAGACAAACTTTTATTTAAATGCACCAAAAAGGAAAAAATAATTTTTAATAATTTAGGATCATAATTATAAAAGCGTGGGTCGTGAACTCTATGATAGTTTATTAGTCACGACCCACACTTTTATAATTATGAACCTAAATTATTAAAAATTATTTTTTCCTTTTTAGTGCATTTAAATAAAAGCTTGTCTCTAAATAGTTTTTTTTTTATTAATATTAATGTTCATTTTAGACTTTCAAAATTTTACCCCCTTTTGACACCCGTAGGGGTTGAATTTTGAAAAATCCTTTCTTAGTGGATGCTTACGTCAGAAAAGGAACCAACTGTCCAAATTTCAAGTTTCTAGCTTCAGCGATTTGGCCTGGGCGTTGATTAGTAAAAAAAACCCTACATCCCCGTTTGAACCCCTTAAGGGTTGAATTTATTTCAAAAACGTTTTATTCATGTATTGTCATCGGGAATACATATGTGTACAAAATTTCAAATCGATCGGATACGTGGAAGTCGTTCAAAATTGACTTGCAAGTTTTGACCTAAACAAACACACTAACTAACTAACGAACTAACATACATTGCAAGTTAAATAAAAGCTTGTAAAAAAATATTATTCACTACCTACGGGTTACATAGAATATTGCAGCCATATTTGAACAATAGCAACGAAAAAATTTTTTGCCATAATATTATATTTTTTTTAGTATTTCCTAGGCTAAAAATCATTAGCACTTGTGTGCGTTTCAGTATATTATCATATTTCAGTGCAGATATTTTCCCATGAAACTTCATAAATTACTTAATCAGCGCCAACACTGTGGCTACTGTTTAAAATGAAAAACATTGTTTGACACGCCTGATATAGTTACTGTACGGTTTTTGAACGTCGGATATGTATGAAGTCAGGGCTGGAGTTCTACGTTTACGACAATTTTTATAGTTTTCCATTAAAAAAAATTGTCGATACGAAAAATGTACAGGCTCAATGCAAGAAAGTATCAACTCACTTGATTATCAATTATTAATTTTTTTGATGTGGAAACATCTTTAGTGCCTCAAGCTCAAAAAAAATCTGCTACAGTGATTCGATGAAGTATCACAGAAGTGACGTGTCGCGGAAGTGATGTGTCGCGGAAATGACGCCTAATTCACTGTTTACACATCCTCTTGAGAGTATCGGGGATTGTTGTTTTAGCAGAAAGTAAATATAATCCAGCTCCATCCCTGGACATTGAAAAGTCTAGTTACCTAGCAAACGTCACCGAACGTACATGAAGCTCCCAGCTCCTATGTAGCCGCTTGAGCTATACAACGTATGTATGATGGATTAAATCGCTAGAAATGTGTGACAACTTACATGTTAAATAAATAAACGGAAAAAAACACACACACACATATAAACGAATGCAAATGCATACACTATCGTATACAGAGTGTTTTAAAACATTAGTCTATCAGGGCTGGATCAATCATTAAGAATACAGAAAAAGTGTAGAAATAAAATGTTATATATGCAAGACGATGACGTATTGAAGAAAAAAAAATCGACTGATGAGCAGTCCTATACTTCCCTCCTAGTAAATATTTGCAAAAAATAAACACTCTTTTTTTATTCTTTGAAAAAAAGCATGGCCCTCTTATTTGTTTAGTGATCTACTGATGGCTAACTTAATATAGCAAAAATCATGGTTACCTTGATTTACGTACAATTTTTATTTTTTTTAGTAAAATATTTTTTTTCTCAAAAACTGTACATTTTAGAGAAAAAAAATATTTACATTTTTTTCATATTATAACATCTAGAATTCTTTTATATTTTTTTTTACATATGTTAATACGTGACATTGAGGACGTTTTTTTTAATATCTTAGGATCCACTGAACCGATTTGACTCAAAATCTAATCAGATCTATGTTAAAGGCTGATAAATACAATAGAACAATCGGCATGGCCGTATGTTGTTCCGTTTTTACGATATCGAAGAAGAAAAATTAACCACATACACACACACACACACACATACAGACATCAGTCAGAAAATGATCTTAAACGATTGCTAGGGTCTCAAAACGTGAAGATCTGTTAAAATCTCGAAATATTTTTTTGGACTAAATCCATTATTCCCTACCATAGTAGAGGTGGGAAGTAAAAACAACAATTGAAGATAAAACAGATCTTCAAACATCTTTACTGGCCTCTCCCTCTCTCGGTGAAATAGATAGATAGATAATTTATTGTGAAACTAAAAAAAGTATACAATAATCGTCAACAAACAAGAAGTGGTGAGAAACGGAAGTATGTCACAGAAGTGATGTAAGGCTCCAATGCCAATTATATTCATTCCTCCTTGGAAACATTTTTTGAGGTTATAATATTATGAAACTGCCATCACATTCGAATTTGAATGCTTACACATTTTTTTTGCCATATCCATTATAAAATAGCTGCTTTACAAGCCGGTGTGCGGAAACGTATTTTTCCCACACTAGTGTGGGAAAGCAAGCCTTTTCTGTAGTGATTTACATTTATTCGACCTGATCCGCCCGCTATTACCTACTGACAGCTACTCTCGGCCTACTATAGAAGTGAAGTTGGCGACACAAATGAACTGTAAATTTTTTTTGAAAATACTGAAAATCCTTTATGTAATAATTATTATACTGATTTGTATATTTTATTTGAAGAATAAATTAATTTGAATTTGAAGTGAAAAGCAGCTTTTTATAGTGGGTATGGCAAAAATACCATATATATAATATATCTCGTGCGTAATAATTTTAACGTAATGTCACTTACTCGTCAGTAATATACGTCATTATACAACTGGATATACAGTCTACTATAGTAGTGAGGACTCGCGGTTTATTTTTGTAATTTTAGTATACCTACATTGTCAATTTATACTCGGTGAGTATGCTCTGTTTAAATTTATATTTTTACCTTTATTAACCAAACACCTTGTATATATAGTATTAGACGTACATGAAGTGCCCGCAAAACATTATTGGTAATCGAGTTAGCTGTTAGAGTAACTCCATCATGAATGGCGTACACAATAACTTTTACATTTTAAGTTATAATATTATGCAGTAACGAATGAATATGAATTATTGGAGAAGATTTACGTAAACTAGATTAGAAATAAATGGATACGTGATTGACATCGAGCTAAAAAATCATCCGTCTATTTTATGGACAAATTTTGAATGGTTTGTTACAACTTTCTAATTATTATCAAGCTAATTTTTTTCTACTTTTCCATTAGTCCTCATTCAGAACTTAATTTTTTATCGCTTCATCTTCTATATCCTCACGTTAACTACTTTTAAGCCTTCTCGAAAAATCAATGAAGAATAATATGGCTATAAATGGATCAAAAGAAGTATAAAAAAATACAAATAGGTATAATTAATATTAATGAAATAATTCTTACAAACTTTTATATTAGAAATCGTGTCCATCGTGATTATAATAAAATTAAGAATAATCGCAGGATAGTGGACAAAATATTTGGTTTATTTAATTGAATGTACGACGTTTCGTCTATATATTTAGACTTTTTCAAGTGAAAAAGTCTTAAAAAGTCTAAATATATAGACGAAACGTCGTACATTCAATTAAATAAACCAAATATTTTGTCCACTATCCTGCGATTATTCTTAATTTTATTATTCTTACAAACCCTTCGTCATAAATGAATTTCCTTCAATTCTCTTCTTTCTAATAACTGTGGTGTAAATTGCAGATACACCTTCACGTGAGATTATTGTTTTATTTAATCCTATAATAAGAGGAACGCTAAGGACTTCAGCTGTTAAGCGTCTATAATCTACCTACAAGAAGATCTTATACAGTGCCGGGTTTAAGGGGACGACAAGAAATTCTTCTTTTATTCAAAAACTTGAGACTGTTTGAAACCTTTTTGTAAGCGGGTAATTTCTTCGAAGAATCGATA
The DNA here is from genome assembly GCA_039654895.1 of Mongoloraphidia duomilia. Taxonomy (NCBI): domain Eukaryota; kingdom Metazoa; phylum Arthropoda; class Insecta; order Raphidioptera; family Raphidiidae; genus Mongoloraphidia; species Mongoloraphidia duomilia. The sequence continues at coordinate 19,777,995 of CM077525.1, read as the reverse complement.
GTTCGATTTTAGAAGTCACGTCGATCAAAATATATCGTTTTATCTTAAAAGGCTCTATTCGATTTTATTAAATAGAATGTCAGTACGGGCTCGTGAATCAATTTTTTGTTGTTTGAAGTGATTTTGAGTAATGAACTTTCAGTACTGATACATAAAAGTGGACTACTTGGAACGTTTGCCGCCTGGAGCTTTGCCCTTAAATTCGCCACAGCTCTTATAGCTGGAGGACATCAATTTTGATCAGCTTTTTTAGGTTAACTTAAGTTCAAAATGGATTCTGAAACATTCAATATAAAGAAATCTTACAATCTGAAATATCAAATTTTTAAAATGCAAAAAATCCTAACGCCGCTCTTACATTTTCAAAAATCAATATTTCAAAAGATAATATCTATACCTAGTCTATACCATGTTCATGTCGATTGGCTGAGAACTGTTTTTTGAGCTTTTGTTCAACCTAAAAAATCTGCTCAAAATCAAACATGCTTCAATTATGAGGTATAGGTGCGCTATTAGAATGCATTGCCGTGCTCGTGCAGCGGGGATTTCCCTAAAAGCGTATACAATATCAAGCTGAAGCATCGTTCGGCAGGGTTGTACAATTTACACGACATAATATAACACGATGTAATAGTTAAAACGGCGGTGACAATGATGTATGAACCATTTGTATCATGGTCTCGTATACCAGGTGCAAGGAAGGCTAACGCGCGCCCTGAGAGACCTCTAGTGCTCAGCCACCGACGCCTACACCGCCCCACATACACATGTGTACACGTTTTACACGAGAGGCGACACGAAATTCAAATATTAGTCTGATTTTATATAGTTTGGTCCCCGCGGCCAACTACTCTGATTAAGGTTCTGTTTTGGTTTTCCTCAATTAATCCAGGTAATGAACGCGTTTCGAATTTTCTTACTATACCAGCTAACATGATGGTTTTGTGTATGACGTCACTATTATAGTAATCAAACGATGGCAGACAGGCTATTTTTAAGAAATTCTTGCTTTGTTTACTATTAATTATTAGAATAACCGATCATTAGAAAGAGGTCCAATTTAAGATTTTTATCCAGTGACTATTTTATATCTTTTTGAAAAAAATCACAAAAAGTTTCATGATGTTTAATTATAAATTAACAGTGTACAATATACTGAATTTTTGACAGCATTGATGCTCTGAGGATGGTGCGATGAGACCGAAACGTAAGCTTATAAATACAAATTTAATCTTCAGTATTGCAAATTTTATTTGATCCTTTTGCCACTGAGTTTTTCTCTACTAATTTCTACATCATCTACGGATCACCATTTCTCTATATCATAGAGTTCTTCAACTTTACTATTAATAGTGACATTACACACGAAATCATCATATCAGCTAGCGTTTCACATCATGTGACATATAGATTAAAAATATTACTTTTTAATATAGGAGGAGTTTAATTCGACTGTATAATGTATATAGTTTTGTATATACATTATGTATATACATTATACAGTCGAATTAAACTCCTTCTATATCTACAATAAAACATAGCGCTGCATTCGCTGTGTTTCATTCCGAGTAAATGCATATTATTTTTCACAACAACTCTATTGACAATTCGATTTGAGGTACCTGCAATTTGTACGCGCAAAAAAGGCGCAAAAATATTAGATTTGTCAGATCCATGTGAAATTTATGTGGGGTTATGTCTGTCATTTTGACGTTTTCGAATATTATATATATTTCATGACTCAATCGCTCTATCTCTCTCTTAACAACATTAAAAAACAGAGAAAACCGACAACTGAAAATGTTCAACCTTAGGGTTGAAACAGTTACTGCTATTATATAATACCTCCGGCTTCGGTCGAAGGTGAAAAAAAATCGAAGTTCGACTTCGGGTAATAAACTGACTTCTTCGGTCGGACTCTAATTACGGGTAATTTCTGTTTTGTGCTCAGATCGATTCGAGCACAGAATAGAGATATTTCAAAGAATATAAAATAATGTTAAATTAATGTAAATTTGAACGTATATTAGAGCGCTCGCATCGATTTGAGCGTAAAATTGAAGTTACCCTACGAGTTCTGTACTTGGCGTAACACCGATGCAATGGAAATAACTGTACCTCGTACATCCCGACCTTTCTGTATACATAGGTAGTGCCTCTGCTGGCACTACTAGTGTATTTTATCCTATGTATAGTAGTAGGCACTACCCATACAGCCAATATCTATAAGTGCATGGAGTGTCACAGTCTATAGCTGTGGCAAAAAGGATCCTCATTTATCTTTCATCATTAAAAAAATACTCTCACCTATATATTGGCGGCCGTGAAGCAAAACAGTTTATGTCAAATTTGCGGTAAAAAAAGATAAATGATCATTTCAGCTCATTATATAAATATAGTTAGTGTTGCCGTCTAGATCTAGACTTTCTAGACTCTTGTCTTGTTTTGTCTAGATTTTCAAGACAAGACTTGCAAAAGTCTTATCTAGAAATTTTCAAGACAAGACAAGACTTGCTTTATCTAGATCAAGACTCTTGCCAAAACTCTAGACAATTTTCACGAGTCTAGATAAACTAAGTAGTAGTATGTAAATGTTTACTTTACCTACTACTACTAATCTAGACTCTTGAAAATAATCTAGAGTCTTGATATTAGACAAGACAAGAGTTTGTTAATCTAGACTTAGACTTAGTTAAGTCTTGTATTTCAAGACAAGACAAAACTTTGAAAGTCTTGTCTTGTCTTGTCTAGACGGCAACACAAAATTTAGTTCTGTCAATTCCCAGTCTCAGTGAAAACGACTAATGCGATTTTAATGAAACTTGAATAGTTAATTGGTTTTGTTTCTTCTTATTACACGTGCGTTGTAAACGCCAAGTTGAAAAAAATTCAATTATATCAATTTACATTTTAAATCTAAATAATCTCGCTAAAACAGTGAATCCTCGTCGGAGGGCAGCACAGTTAAGAGTTTATTTAGATTTAAAATGTACGTTAATAAACGAATCTCACCAAACACAAAAATGTGAAAAAGTTCGGTACAAAGAACAGCTTCGCCAAAAAAAGAATTGAGTTCTAAGTGGGTGCCAAGTTTACACACACTATTCATTTATTTATAATATAAAACATGAAAACTTGCCAAGTGAAAACTTGGTATCCATTTAATTCTTTTTTCGGTGAAGCTGTTCTTTGTACCGAACTTGGCCTCTTTTTCACATTTATGTTTTTGGTGTGATAGCAATACTTTTTGTAAAATTACATTAAATACCTACATGGACTACTGGAAACCCGCTTTCCCACCAACCAAACCGTTACTTCCACCACATTTTATTCTCGTTTTTTTGGCTTGTTATTGAATGAATGAATTGTGAATTATAGACGCTCGACAACAAAGGTCATTAGCGTCTGTTTGGCTTGTTATTAATTTGTAGTTTTCAGATGTTTTCCTTTGTATATGCCTAATGATCTACCTTGATGCCAAATTTCACGTTTATAAGTCACCTAGAACTGGTCTAGGTTTTTGATGAGTCAGTCAGTGAGTGAGTATAATAAAAATTGCACTTTTCAGGCCTTAATAACTCAAGAACTATAATAGGTTTTTTCATGAAATTTGCGATTCTAGGTATTCATCAAGAAGGCCTTATTAGACATGCAAAATTGCAAGTGTGTTACTAGGTCTAATATTTTGTTAGTTATTGGGAGGTCGAAAGTAAGTCGAAATGGTTCATGTAAAATACACACAGTCAGTGTTGCCGAACTTGGCTGACATATTATGCCGTGTGTCTAGATTTAGTTCATGTAATAGGAAGGTGTCTCGATGTACACCTATCATCTTTTCATTGCTATGAATACAGACTATATGGCCGCGAACAAAAGGAGAATTCCTTTGTGATACACAAACATCTAAATTAGTACAGTTAATACCCAACTAGCCACTCATTGAAAAATGTATGCATAGCAGCACAATGTAAGATTTTGTATTTTATACGTTTAAAATGTCTTGAGGATGTTATTGCGTACTGAAAAATTAACACAAATTTAAACAAACACGAATCGACGAGATTTTCCGAGAAAATCCTTTTTGCGAATTCATTTGTAAATGTACGCCACTGAATGAATATTGTTCTTTACGTTGCTTAAGACGGAAGATACTAAAGAGATGTGACCGACAGTTATCTTATCTAACCGACATCAAAAAAACATTTTATCAAAAAAAAAACCTCTTTCAAATAAGTTACTAAAAAGAGGAAAATAATAAAATTTTGAGGTTGGCGCCAGTTTAATAAAATATGAAATCGGTTAAAAAGTAGATATTAATTACTACACCTACTTTATACTTTTTAACCGACTTCATATTTTATTAAATTGGCACCAACCTCAAAATTTTATTATTTTCCGCTTTTCAGTGGCTTTTTTGAAGGAGGTTTTTTTTGTTAAAAAGTTTTTTTTTTTTACAATACGTAGTTTGCACGTTAATAACCCACTTCTGTTTTGATATTTGATTACTAAATAACTATAAAACTGACATTTACTCTAACGGTAACTCTGTTACCCACTTTTTATTAAAATTAGCAGAACTACTGAACCGATTTAAGTAAAATTTATATGGGACCACCCCGAAGGTATGCCCTAATCATCAAAATCGGTTAACAAATACAGGCGAAATCGGTGAACATACATACATTGACAAAAAAAACATAGGTCCCGAATATAGAACCTCCTCCTTTTTTGAAGTCGGTTAAAAAGAAAGGTTGTAAGTTTCATCCGTTATAAGTTTCTTTCTTTCTTTGTTAATGGCATCAAAAATGAAGAAATAGCTTATTCAGTAATGTACAATATTTTTTCTTAGAAGGACCATTTAAGAAAATTATTTTATATTCCCGGGCCGTAAGTTCAAGGAACTGGATAATTTTTTGCACAATGAAAATTAAACAGAAATGTAATTTCAAACATTTAAATAGTTTCATTTTATAGTAAAGTTCCAAAATTTAAGACAGTGAGTCATGCACTGAAGTATATTTCACTATTTATATAAGCGGCACAGTTATGCGCATGCGTGACGCATATGCTTACATTGTTTCATTGCTTTTCGTTTTATTAACTTATGTTACGAACTATACATGACTCACTATCGCAAATTTTGAAGCTTGACTATTGGGATCCATCAGATGGGTGGAGCTTAAAAAACATGGCGCAGAAGGGGGGAATTGCATATACGGGGTATACTTTTGCGTGTAATTTTGTGATTTTCAAAGTGCTAAGAAATGATAAAATATACAAGTGCAATTTGTGATTGGGCCGGTACGAATCCTAAACAAAGGAATTTCGTTGAAGGAGAACGGATTCTCAAAGCCGAACATATTATCAAATGTCGGAAATATAACGAGAAAAATGCATGAAAAATGAACTGTCAAAAGTAGTAATCTTTACGGCATATTGCTTATAAACATCAAAATTTAAAGAAAATCTCCAGGAAATTAATTATCCGTTCAATGCTCCTGTAAGGCTAGGTTAGGCTAGGTTAGGTGAATAATGTAAACACATAACTGCAACAAAATATGTTATATTGTAATAAGTAGGTAAGTTACTAACCTCAAAATATTTGTATACACATAATTAGTCCTAATTTTGCCAATCATCAGTGATTTAACTATTGTAGTGCAGTATGATAATGAGTACCTACATCTTATTATTAATATAAAATATTTTGTTAATTCATAAATACAGTTTTTCCCCATTTCATTAGAAAATAATTCGCTGTAAAGAAAGTTTTACAAGGCAATAATTGATCGTGTTTAATGCCATGATATTAGAAAACGTCGCGAATTCCATTTTCGATAAAGTTTTTGTTTATTTTACTTGTTTTATTTTTGTAATAACCAATTTCACGATAAACTTGCACTGTTAGCATATAAAATTTTCCCTCGTTTTGAGTAGAATTTTCGGCCACCAGATGTCATATGCTCATTTGACGTATCCTAATAGGTATTTATTTTTATTAAGTCGGATACTTAAACTGATTTTTGAAAGGGGCCGCAAGAAATATTTATACACATCTCACGCATTATTGGTTCTGCTCGCTAAATAACAAATTGTGGAATATGAATTCACCATTCATCTACAAATCCATCGTCGTACGGACATTTCTGCAACTACTGAAGGTATCACATCACTTACAGTAAGTTCTATATTTGCCCAGCTCTCATGTCGAGCCGCTATCAAAACAAACCGTTGCCATACCTCACCCATCTCTTCCACCCTCTTTCACTCATTTCATCGACACTAAAAGTTCACTTGCGATAAAACAACTTCACCTAACGGTGACGTCACTAACAACATATAACTTCAATCGATTGATTTGCTTTTATTAAGTCATAATGATAATATTGCTTATAATGTAGGCATCACAGGCCGACCGCCAAATTACGGGGAAAACTAAAGACATACAGAATATTTGAGGCAATGTCTCTATTTTATCAATTTTAGCATAAGAAAGTCTTTATTTAAAATAATATGCAATAAATTTCATTTAAGACGCAACATAGGTGAGTTTTGTTTGCCTGGTCCAGGTGGGTACTGCAGCGGGCTCTAAAGATCCGAATCGACGTATGTACAACACGTTCACGGCGCGCGCAAGATTAAAAATCGAATACAACATGATTTTAGTTCTTTTTATTTTTTCGCTCAACTTTTAGGTGGGTAATTACCCACCTACAGATTTTTTTTCAGATGGGTTATTCTATACCTAGCGTATCCACCTCTTTCGCCGGCCCTGCCTGGTAGTTACGGAAACATTATTGCATTAGAGGAAATCCTTTCACATAAAATGCAACATCCACTGAACAAAATCCTGCATCACTAACAATATTTTAATTAAGAAAATTATTTACAGCAATTTTTTATAAATTAAAATATTGCTGGTCATTATTGTTAGTGATGTAGGTACTACTGTTTTTGTTCTGCAGTGCGATGCTGCATTTTAAGTGAAACTATTTTCTCTAATGCATTAATGTTTTTCATAACTACCAAATAAACAAAACTCGTCTATATTGCGTCTAAAATGAAATTTACAAAAAAGTTTCTGTGCTGAATTAAAAAAATTGTTTTGAATAACAAGATAAAAATCGTTACAAATATATAAATGGTTGCATGAAATTTTGCCGTTTCTATAATAAAGTGCAACCAGTAGATAAAAAGCTTCAATAAAAAAAGGCGTGAGCCTCATCCACATAAGCTCACGGGGGAAGTAAAAATTTCATTGGAATATTTTTTAGAAAAATTATAAAAAATATTTGCTGTTTAGATAAATTAAAATGTCAAAAAAACTTTTTAACAAAAAAAAACCTCCTTCAAAAAGCCACTAAAAAGATCAAAATAATGAAATTTTGAGGTTTGCGCCAATTTAATAAAATATGAAGTCGATTAAAAAGTATAGTATAGTGATTATTATCTTCTTTTTAACCAACTTCATATTTTATTAAATTGGGGCAGACCTCAAAATTTCATTATTTTCCTCTTTTTAGTGGCTTTTTGAAGGAGGTTTTTTTTTGTTAAAAAGTTTTTTATTTTTTACTTTTTAGTGTCAAAAAGTGACATTTACCTTAAAGGAATCACACACCGTTACTCACTTTTATTAAACCGACTTTGCTGTCTGATGTGTCAAAAAAGTGACATTTACCTTAAGGAATCACACGCCGTTACTAACTTTTATTAAAATCAGCCGAACTACTGAACCGATTTTGATGAAATTTCTATGGGACCAATTTGAAAGTATATCCTTTCAAATAAAAAAATTTCCAAATCGGTTTATAAATGACGGAGTTCTGAGGTAACAAAAAAAAAAATACAACCAATTGAGAACCACCTCCTTTTTTGAAGTCGGTTAAAAATAGGTAGGTTATCTAGGTGATACAAATTTCCCCTTTATCTGCGGTTTATATAAATTAAATTGTCAAAATGGGTAGGATGCAAATTCCCGCTCTATATTCAAGCATTTCCCCTTTATTGTTACATAAGATTTCAATTAATAGCTAGATACGTCACTAAAGAAGTTTTCCTTTCAAAAATTATATAAATCTGTGGCGTAGGGACCGCTGGCATACTGTCGAAAAAACGACTTGTGTTTTATTTATTTATTGTAGATTATAGACGCGTCGACATCTAAGGTCATTAGCGTCTTTCAACTACACTAAATAACAACTAACTTAAAACTAAATAACATCACAAAACATCCATGAGCGCAGGTGGGATTCGAACCCACGGCAGTCCAGTCTAGAGGTTGCGGCGCCAAGCACGCTACCATCTAGGCTATATTGCCCTCGACTTGTGTTTTAAAATATTATTATTGTTAATACTAGTTCATAATAATTACAACGTGTAGGCGACTGACCTGTACGCGCGCTTCGGTGAGATCTATTTTCATGGCGATTTCTTCTCTGGTATAAATGTCCGGGTAGTGTGTCTCCTGGAACGCTCTTTCGAGCTCCTTCAGCTGGGCGGAAGTGAATGTGGTGCGTATCCGCCGTTGTTTACGCTTTTCTGTCAGCACGCCTTCGTGGCCGGGGTAAACTTTGTACGGCAGGCCGCCTGCAACAACAACGAAACATTTTCAGTCAATTTTTTTAGCTCTACTGCTTAGTGCTAATTCACATTTTGGCGTGAATAACGTCTAATGTCTCATACTGGAGTGGCATTTTGGAAATATTGGATGTAACGGAAATAGAAGGAAGTGGTTGACATGTGAAACAAAACGTAGAAAGTATATCTATATTAAGGTCTCAGATACAGTAAGCCAGGTAGCCATGTGGACATGTACGAGTGATACCAAGCGCCAAGCCGAGGTTCCTATCCCCAAGGCATTTAATAAAGCAAATGTATAGGTATTGAATAATAATTTAAAATATAAATTACATATTTTATTTCTTATATTTTATGAACAATTCATTTTATAAAATAAATAAAAGTGGATGTATTGATAAATAATAAAAGTATGATGTAGGTATTTCATTCCATGATAACGATTACAAATTATTATTTGTTTTGAACGGCATTCAAGCATCTGTCTGTACCCGCGATACAGACATACCCATTTTTTATTATAATAAAAACATCCAGTTAATACTCTCATAGTATGTGTAAGCATCTTGTGTGTGTGTATGCATGTGTATGCATGTGTGTACGAGTGTGTAAAAATATTATAATTTATGAACTACAAAAACACATTGGTTTGTAATAAAACCACAAATTATACTTAACGATATTTAAATTGATTATAAGTCTATGGTTATATTATGTATAGTTCATACTAATTTTCACAGAAGGCAGCATAATCGCTATACGCCTGCGCATGACGTATATCCGTTCAGTTTTTGTCACATCAATTTTCTGAGAATGCGGTCGTATACATTTTTTTGAAGAGGCTCGAGCTAAGAGGTTTGCACATCAAAATTTGATTGAAATTCTCCAAACTGAAGACATGCGTATATTTTTTAAAAGCTTTATTGACTTCATATAGAAATAGAATATGTTTATATAATGTTTTTATAATTCCTTATATTTTATTTATGACAAAATTTATCGTTTTCTATCACAAAGTTAAAACAACGTAAAAAACAAATTAACAAAAAAAAGAGCAAAAAACAGTTGCAATTTAACAAATGATTGTTTGTTTACATAGTGAGGAAAGATAGCAGAAGGTGAGTTTGTCAGAAAACAGATGCTCAATTTAGTATAACGATGTTTTCCGCTATAGGCAACGAACAAACGATTCATTATAGCGATCTTTTTTTCCCATTTTCATTTTCACATCTTTCTTTCTCTTTTTATTGCATCTCAGGTGAATTTTCATTCAGTCTGCTAAAACGAAACCATGGTGCAAAAAACACTTCTGTTAAAGTAACAATTGTTTTTCCCTAAAACAGGTTGTGTCTAGACAATGGCCATATTGTTACATATAAGTATAAGAAAATTATTAACTTAGTTGTGGAGCGTCTATAATCTATCTATGTTAAAGTTGCATCATCGCAAGATTTTAGTTCAAAAATCACATCGTTTTTAAAATTAAATTGATTTTTGAAAAAAAAATTCTACAATGTTTAGTTTCTCAAAAATATTTTCACTACTGTCCAGCTTCGCCCGGGTGCTATGAATTTATGATTTATTATCCCCCTCCGCGAGAAATTCTCCCCCTGCGAAGCGAAGCCGGACTGGCGGTGTTTATAAAATTAGTAGGATTCCGCCAATACGTTAAAATGCAAACAAATTACAGAGTTAAGTTTTGTTACTATCCCACAGGAACTATACATTTTTCCGGGATTAAAAGTACCCTATGTCCTGTTCCAGGACCTAAAGTAACTATATACCAAATTTCATAAAAATCCGTTCAGCCGTTACGGAGCTGAGTGGTAATAAACATAGGTACACATACACACACACACAAACTTTCGCATTTATAATATTAGTAGAGATAAACTATGTGCACGGAGGGGAAATACAGATTATAAAGGTAGCTGACAGATCGAATTCATTATGTCCCAAAAATGTCAACTGATCGACTTATTTTTGATTTTCGTCCGACGTCCGGTATAACTGAAGTAAAAACTAATTTGTCGATTAGTGTGAATAGTGGCCGCGTTGTGTCATTGCAAGCAACCTTGAACAAAGTTTATAATTTGTAGACAATCTACCTTAGCAAAAAAATTGTTTTGTAAAAATGTACCTACTCTCCACTGGAATCAAACTTTAAAAATCAGATTCTCTGGTACAGAAATAGACCTCGATATATGAACAGGGCCGCCGTAAGCGGGCGTGCAAAGCGTGCACCGCACACGGGCGGCACGCCCAGGGGGCGGCAAATCGAGCGACTCAGTTTTAGTAGACCCCAAAATCAAATATAGAGTAGAGTTTTATTTTAGAATCCTAGATCAGACAATAACTTCTTTAAAGGATAGATTCGACGAGTTAAAAACATTTACCGACGTATTTGGCTTTTTTAGCAATAACTTATTTAATTATTCCAATGATGACTTAATGAAACATTGTAAAGATTTAAATCTGAAACTTAAAGATGATTCAAGTAGTGAATCAGACATTGACGGTATTGATTTATTTAATGAAATCATTGCATTAAAGTTGCATTTTGCAGAAAACCAGTCTAATGATCCACAGACCTTATTACAATATCTTTTTACCAATGACTTAATTTCAACATTTCCGAACACAGCAATAGCGCTAAGAATATTACTTACACTGCCGGTTTCAGTTGCATCTGGAGAAAGATCCTTTTCAAAATTAAAAATTATCAAAAACTATTTAAGATCAACAATGCTTCAGCAAAGACTCAGTTATTTAGCTATAGTTTCAATTGAACATGAAATTTTAGACAGTTTGGATACAAGAAAGTTGATAGAAGATTTCGCAAATGTAAAGGCAAGAAGAGTTAAATTTTTGTAAACAAAAATAATAAGTACTTAATTATTTAAAATAAATGTTTTATCTTCGTTAAGTTGTTTTTTTCCCCACCATAATGAGAAAACATTAATTATCCTTTTTTTGACAAAACTCAGAACATAAGAAAAAAAAATTCGACTGATGACCAGTCCTATACTTCCCACCTAGTAAATATTTGCAAAAAATAAACACTCTTTTTTTTTTATTCTTTGACTAGGCCCAAATAACCTTAGCTGTTGGTGGTCTTTAAAACACAATTTAATTTTTATTCTTTGAAAAAAGCATGGCCCTCTTTTTTGTTTGGTGGTCTACTGATGGCTAGCTTAATATAGCAAAAATCATGGTTACCTTGATTTACGTACAATTTTTATTTTTTTTAGTAAAATATTTTTTTTCTCGAAAACTATACATTTTAGAGAAAAAAAATATTTACATTTTTTTCATATTATAACATCTAGAATTCATTTATATATTTTTTTACCTATGTTAATACGTGACATTGAGGACGTTTTTTTGAATATCTCAGGATCCACTGAACCGATTTGACTCAAAATCTAATCAGATCTAAGTTAAAGGCTGATAAACACAATAGAACAATCGGCATGCCCGTATGTTGTTCCGTTCTTAAGATATCGAAGGCGAAAAATTGACCACATACACACACACACACATACACACATACACACATACACACATACACACACACATACAGACATCAGTCAGAAAATGATCTTAAACGATTGCTAGGGTCTCAAAACGTGAAAATCTGTTAAAATCTCGAAATATTGTTTTCGGACTGAATCCATTACTTCCCTACCATAGTAGAGGTGGGAAGTAATAATTATCCTTTTTTTGACAAAACTCAGAGTAAGTAGTCGTAGGGCGGCATAATCGGTATTGCACGCGGGCGACGAAACAGCTAGCGGCGGGCCTGTATAGGAATCGATCACAAAACATTCAAAATCCGTTCAGCCGTTTTAGTTGTACGCGTGAAATAACATTCCATGAAACACAATTTTTCCTGGGTTAGTTCGTTAAAATTTATAATTATTCTTGCGCATAAAAACTGAATAATCACTTAAAAAATTAAATTCAAAAATGATTCAATTTGTGGTTTGAGTTAGTTTTCCGCGAGTTGGCTATATGATGGTCACAACGAGATGGGGTCGAAACGGGAATCTCGACAGACTGTAAGACGATCAATAAAGGCGCTTCGCCCCATAACTGTGCAACAGTCAAGGCAAGTTGATCGCTTAGCCTTAATTGTTAGTTAGCTGCTTTCCAATTATTTGAATGGGAAATAATTGAATACTTCACAATCAATTATTGTTTAATAATTTACATGTGAAACCATAACACGAGCGAAAGGTAATACATTTTTTTTTATTTTTAAATATGTGATATATCGCGGGAAAAGACTCATTTTGAAGATACTAAAAATATTCAAAAAAATTTGGTGAGATTTTTTATAGGTTATTTTACAAAAACATGCCAAAAAAATAATGTCTCCACTCTTATCGCTGAAAAAATTAGGTTTAAAATTTTTGAAAATTCAGACAGAAAGAGGCTGATAAATATAAGAAGAAATCTATAATTGAAGGAAGGTTTGGTTGAGGGTCAAAATTTTTACCCTCAACCAAACCTTCCTTCATTTATTAACATTCATTGGGTCAACACTACTATATACTGAAGAAATTTATAACGAATGATATAAGGAAAAAACTTTAAAATATCAATTTGACTTCCTGTACGGAAATATTGACAAATATCACGTTTTTTGATACAATTTTTAGAACAAAAGAAAATTTGTTTTAAGTGTTTTTGCCATACCCACTACAAAATAGCTACTTTCGATGTATGTATAGCGGCCATTAATGACCCATTTAACAGGCAGGTGTGCGGAAAATGGTTTACTTTCTGCACTAGCGCAGAAAATAACGGTTGCCATGGCAACTTCTGTTAATTCGCTCTATACGCCAGCGTACGCTTGAGTGCGCCTGTCATTACTTACTTGCACGAACTTCGCGGCACACTAGAAGAAAAGATGGCGACGCAAATGAACTGTCAGAATTTTTTGAAAATGACGTCAAAAGTAGGTATTTTGTAGTGGGTATGGCAAAAAATACCATATATGTCTCGTACGTAATGGTATTACGGCTCGTGTGACTGTAAAAACTCGCTATCGCTCGTTTTTACATACTGTCATCACTCGCCGTAATATGCCCCATTACGTATATCTAGACATACAATCTACTATTAAGCTACAAGCGACATTTAATGAAGCTTAATGCTTAACTGTAGCTAATAAATAAAAAGTTAAAAAACTAAAACCCGACTACGTAAAAGAAGAAAAGGAATCTCCACAAAATTTTCTTTCATTTGATACCCCACTCGATTGATTTGGTCGAGAAAAAAATTTGGTTAGATTTTTTCCACTTCACGGCCGCTATTTTGAATTTACAAAAATATTTTATAGCCTATAACATTATCCCCTATATCCCCCTATATTATTAAACGAGTAAATCTTGTATATATGTATCTATGTATATATGTATATATATAAATATTTTCTCGAAAACGGCTCTAACGATTTTGATCAAATTTACCGAAAAGGGGTTTCGGGGGGCAAAAAATCGATTTAGCTAGGTCTCATCCCTGGAAAAATTCGTTTTCCTATCGATTTTATCATTTTTAAAAACGGTTTTTTGACCTGTCAAAACATTGTAATATCGTGAGTAGGCTTTGGAGAAAACAAACTACTTTCATTATTTATATGTCAAAATACTCTGACAGAATTTTTAACTTATTAAAATAATCCGTGAACTATTTGTATAGTAAAAAATAACAGAAATAAAAACTAAACATAATTATGTAAGTAGTTTTAACTAATATTTAAATAAATAGGTACCTAAGTATGTTATTTTTATATTACCTATATAAAATATGTATATTATGTACGTTAAATATAGTATGACGTATAATCTTACCTAGACTTTTTTTTCTCAAAAACGAATAACGATTTTGATGAAGTTTACAGAATGGGGATTTTTCGGGGCGAGAAATCGATCTAGGTAGGAATCTTGGTCCCAGAGGGGATCAATTAAAAAAAGGGTTTTTTTATTTATAACTCGGTCAATTGTCAGATCGATTCGAAGCCTATTTCTACATAGATTTTGTATAATATATCACAAGGGTTAAAACTGTAAATGAACACTAATATAAGAAGTGTCTTGCACAATATGTAAATAATGACAAACAGGCGGCCCGAAGGGCCGCACTTCTGGCACCGCGAGTCTGTGTAAAAACACATCGATTTTTGAAAACTATTGTTAAGATACATACAAAAAAGTTTTGTTTAAAAATTTGCACGGCGGCCGCACTTCTAGCGACGCAGGCATGCAGTATATCAAAAAACATTGATTTTTAAAAACTATGGTGAAGATGCATGCAAAAAAGTTTTGCGCTGCAGGTTTATAGTCTGACGTTTGTTATTAAAAGATATAATATGAATTCTATTTCTTCGAAAATCGATTTTTGTGAGTTTTTCAGTAGGTACCTTCTATGCAAAAAAAATATTTGAAATTTACTGGAAGTTGCTAAGATGACATCACAGAGAAAAAGTACTTCGATAAAGTTGATATTTGGTATCAATGTTTAAAAATGGATTATTGAAACGGCAACGGGCAAGCAGAATTTCATCTGATTCGAACATTTTTACAAGATATTCAATCTATGAAAATCGGTTTTTGCGAGTTCTTCAGTCAAAAAAATAATAACGGCGGTAGATTTGAAAATGGCGACCTAAGTAATATTTACAGGAAAAAATGCTTGATTCAAGTTGATACTTAGTTATTACGCTTAAAAATACACATAGGTATTTAAAATATTTAACAGAAACAATTATTTAAATTATGTTTCAGAAATAAATTCGTTTCGGAATAATATTCTGAGAAAATAATATCTCACAGCATACAAGTACTATTTTTTTGAACTCATCCGAGCAAAGCTCGGCACCCAGATATTTATGATTAAGACAAATCGAATGACACCTCGATTCTAAAAATCGGTCCAGTAGATATGGCCCTACCAGGTAACAAACTAACATAGTCTATTATACATACATATATAGACTGTTAAAATCATAACCCTCCGTTTTTCCATAGTCGGGTAACAAAGTTGCATTTTTTTTTATTATAACAAGAAAAAACAAAAATGTGCTTCAACCCTAAGGTTATTAGCACTGTAAAAAAAGTTGCATTTTTTAATGCCGCAAGTATAGTATCATAAACTTCTTTCATTTTTCATTTTGCGGCCCCTAGTAGGTTGCCGCCCGAATGCTGTGCACCCCTTGCACTCCCGACACGGCTCGGCCCTGATCTCCATTTGCTTAAAAACAAATGACATTCTAAAATCTACATTTAAAACTGAAAGTCGTATCAGACACCGAGCATTAGTGTGTTGAAAAACGGAATAATTTAATAAAGTAATAATGTAATGGTAAGATAATATAATAAAAACTAATTTAATATAGAATTAAACATTAAACGATTATGTTTCTAGTTATTGCGAGTGCGAGCAGATGTTGATAGGAGATAATAACATTTTCATTATACCGTTTTAATTATGCCATATACACATAGTAGGTACATACCTACATGTATGCGGTGTACTTATAGCAGGTATATTGTAAGCTCTTGTCGCCTGCTACTGTAACTTCGCTCAGGTTGTCTTATTCTGTCTCATTTTGAAGTGTATAGCTTCTTATTTTATCTATGCTGTTTATGCGAGTTCGAGCCGTTTAACGCTTCAAATACGGTGTAACCATGGCAACGAAAAACAAATCATATAATCTAACTAATATTATAAATGTGAAAGTTTGGATGGATGTTTGTTACTCAATCACGCCAGAACGGCTGAACGGATCTGGATGAAATTTGGCACAGAGATAGATTATAGTCTGGAATAGCACATAGGCTACTTTTTATCCCGGAAAAATGTACGGTTCCCGTGGGATACTTTTGTGTTTGTTTATCACAGAGCAAGGGATCGACATGATTTTTGCATAGTGGTAGTTTAGGGGTCAGAGAATGTTATAGGCTACTTTTTATCCCGGAAAAATGTACGGTTCCCGTGGGATAAATTTGTTTTTGTTTTATCTTTGAAACTACTAAACCGAATTTAAAAATTCTTTCACTAATAGAAAGCTACCCAGGGGGGGGGAGATTCTCGCGGGGGATAACAAATTAGGGGGAAGATTCACGCGGGGGATAATAAAATAGGGGGAAGATTCACGCGGGGGGATAACAAATTAGGGGGGGAGATTCTCGCGGGGGGATAACAAATGTAATGTATTATTAATATTCGAACGAACGAGCGAAGCGAGTGAGTTATGTATTATTAATAATCAAGCGAACGAGCTAAGAAGGAATTAAAAATATTCAAACGAACGAGCGAAGCGAGTGAGTAATGTAGGTATTAATAAAATTCGAGCGAACGAGCGAAGCGAGTGAGTAATATATTAATAATATTCAAGCGAACGAGCGAAGCGAATGAGTAATGTATAAATAAAATCCGACCGAACGAGCGAAGCGAGTGAGTTATGTATTATAAAATTCGAGCGAATAAACACTACCAGTCCGGCTTCGCTTCGCAGGAGTAGAATATCTTTCGGGGGGATAATAAATTATAAATCGTAAAATACGTGGGCGAAGCCACGGGTAACGGCTAGTACAATATATTTATGACTATCATTATTACGAAGGTTTTATTAATTAGCGTCTAGCCGGTAACAGGTCGTTGGGCTCTCAACCAATGGGAATCAAGCACTTAGTCTTCATCCCACTGTCGGTTTGCAGACGTCAAAATACACGTTTAATTATTTGTTGTCTTCTGTCATTTGACTTGCATTTTTCTAAATAGTGGTTAAATATATACATAATATACATGCTATTCGCATAGGTAAGTTAAAAAAATGAACTGTAATATCTTATAGAATAGAATAGATTAGAACAGAATGGAATGGAATAGAATAAAATAGTTTCATATTTTTCATTTAAAGTGCGCTTATGAATTTGAACGCGTTAATTGTAATTGAATAATGATGAAGTGGAAATAATATCGCAGAAAAAGTTTTATTTTATCTATTTATTATTTTCACTTCATCAATTATTCATTTTCTGAGTGCTTACTTTACCTCGATAACTCTGCTTACGATTTAAAATCAAGCGTTAATCCAATTTATTGTAGAAATCTTAAAATATTATCTCGTTTCAGATAATGAATTTTAAAAGAAATAATAATATTAATAATAAATAAAGTTTCTGAAAATGATTTTGCACAGTCCTTACATGCAGGTACTTTTACTGTTCATACTGGAACGGTTTTCTTAAAAATAAAGTACCGGATTGAAATTATTACAATAGAAACCTTTAAACTTACCAATGCGAGTATCTATGATACGAATAAAACGTATTAAACGTAAGAACACAACACTAGTCCAGAAGGGTATTTCTACCTATAACTTATTGGACGATTTAAACGTTCGATAACCCTAAATGGTGTTTGTGAATACCAAATCAGACCATTAACTAGTTTATCAGTGTGATCTACCTGTTAAATTAGTTATTGACTGTTTATGAATACGGCCCGTAGACTAGTAGACGAGTGGTATGAAGTGCTTGTGCATTAGTTCGGAGCCTAGAGTTACCGTAGCACCGGTTAGACGCTATTGTTTTATTACAATTGGCTTAAGCTTAATAAGGCTGTGGTCTCCATTAAACGTTGTCTGCTGCATCAGGCGTCACGTCGTACGCAGCGTCAGAATGCTACATGTTATTATGTTATATGACGTATAGAAGCAGTTTTCCTTTGACATCGTAAGTTGCGTCTGTGCGCTGCGTCCGTAGTTATAGTGGTCAGCTGACAAAAGAGACCGCGTGACGTTGTGGGAGACGTCCGGACGCATGTAGCTGGACGCTACGTACAGCGTTAAGATAGAAGATCACAGCCTAAATATCAATTTATAATATTTAGATGTAGATTTTTCGTAAATAAATTTCACTTCTGTAGTGCTGTTTGCCTGACGGCGTTTATACAGTTCGACTGCCGACCAAAAAGTGGGCCTTAATATAATTTTTGAAGTTATTACGATTTAACACCATGAAACTAGTCGAAAGTAACATGATGAAGTTAGTCGTTAATATCTAGAGTCGTTACACCAGTCACAATGTGATAAGAGCGTTTTCAGGTTTGAATAACATTAATAAAAGTAATTGCTATACAAACGCTCGTTTATGCCGCTTTCGTTAAATATGAGTTCGTACTACAACATATGTACTGCTTAGACTCTTATTTTTCATGATTATAATAGCCTATTAATACAAACATGCTTTTTTTATATAAATAATTAGATAATAAATTAAGAATTTATTAAATTAAATTAATTTATTTAATATGTTTATTTTATTATGTTATCGTCTTTTTTACAAACGTTTAGTACTGGCACGCGGGATAAAATTTTGGAGTTATTTTTGTTTTGTTACGTAAAAGAAGTATAACTTCTGACGTGCGTACATAGTACACACACACTCTTTCCAATGACTGACGATCTGTCTAGAGTCTAGAGTTTATAGAATACCTATAAGTTTGTTTAAGTTTAGTATTCTAAGTGTTCCTAATTATTAGTCGATAATATCGATTTTTTGTTTCCAACGCTTTCTATGTCAATAAACGTAGTTTCTTCTACATTTTTGTAGACTTTTCTCAATATCGGAACTATAGTTCCGGAATTTCGGAACTGAGCACCAAATATCGAAACCAGTTCCGGAATTGAGAATGATCCGGTATTGGAGGTGCTAGACACTGGTACAGCGTCAAGATATAGGAGACCGCAGCCTAAGGGAAAAGACATACCTATTTTACTTGAATAGCCGTTCAAGCGAGGGCTTATTTGGTCATACCAGTGCCTCGCAACTTACGGAACGTTACTGAAAATGGAACCCTCTATAATATACCTACATAATATGGGTCACCCAATCATTTCAAAATATGCTTTGACCGAATAGCTGATCATTTTCTTGGAAGATGTAATATCGTCAAACATACCAAAGTAGAGACACTTTCTTATTTTCGTTTTTCTTCAAAAGCTTTCTGTTTGTTGTAGGACATAGAGACCGGTTTGATAAATTTATTAAAGATATTTTGAATAAAACCTGAAATAATATAAAGTGTTCTGACATAATATGAGAGGATTCCGGGCTGAATATTCTTATCTAGGATCATAGTGGCATATGTCCTATTTTAATAATAATAATATTTTATTGTTCTTTTTTACTTCCCACCTCTACTATATTGTAGGGAAGTAATGGATTTAGTCCGAAAAAAATATTTCGAGATTTTAACAGATCTTCACGTTTTGAGACCCTAGCAATTGTTTAAGATCATTTTCTGACTGATGTCTGTATGTGTGTGTGCTGTAGCCTATGCTATTCCTCAACCTGACCCGAATTTAATCGGCTGCGCGGCTAGCTACCGACGGCGCGGGGTCATGGGTCGGAAAACAAAAATTACTATCTTGTGAAATAATCTCACTTGTTTTGAGACGCAGCCTCAAAATTCAAACACAAGAAAAGCCCTTAATGGGCAATAAAAAACCCAACCACCTACCACTCGACACTTAGGACAACACAAAAAGGGAACGCACACCATAAATCGTGCACCATAATAATATAATTTAAATCTGAAATCACCTCTACACTCAGGATCACCTAACTATAGCCGAACACTCGACTGATAATAAATTAGTGGGCCAGATACCGACCGAAAGATCGAAGGGCGCCAGAACTTATAGGGCCACACTGTGTAAGTCTCAGGTCGTCCAAACTGAGACAGAGAGAGTGGCCACAGTTAGGGATAATTCGTTGAAGATAACCACGTTGGCCAAAAGAGATCCGAAAAATATTCCGGAACAGAGTCCAGAACCACAATCACAGTTATATTAATCCCAGGCCTAACGCTGTTACTTCCTTAGCAAGATAAACGGAAAAAAATCAGAGGTGATTTCAAAGGCCAATACCACACGATAACTTAATCTAAAATACCAATAAAACAATAGATTACGAACACAAAATCTGGACACACAGCATTCGAGATACGAAAAAATAAAAGCGACACTGCAATCACAGGCCCCACGGAAACTTCCAACACTCGAGCAAAAATCCCAATTCAACAGGCCTCGAAGCCTCACAAGAACCTACTCATTCTATAGCAAAACGCTAGTTCCACAACACAAAATAATTCTCAACACATTTCTTCATAAATAATTAAGCGATGACGGGCGATAACGGAATTCACAATAATTAATCGTTAACATTTATTTCACACTTAATCCGGGCCTGTCCGGAAATTCCTGTGCCTGAAAAAATACATTGCATAGGATTCGGGACATAAATAATTTAAAATCGGCGAAACTGGCGACGGGGAATCTAAACTTAATTCATAATAAGATTCAAAATATTCCGGAAAATTCCCAATGTAGTGCAAGAAATCCTACAGGAATATAATCGACGCAACATTAATCCTTTTAATTCTGACGTAAATATCTAAATTAACCCAGTACTATGCAGCGTGGTCGACATTCAGAAATGTAAAATGTTCATAAAATATTAGATTTTATCCCTTAATATTTTCGGGATATCTTGTAGTACCATATTTATCCCACTGGGCTAGACACTTGATAATATTCTGGGATACTTGATGCGTCGTTACTTATGATAGCGAATATTAAAAATTTCGGAATAATTGCAAAATCTTCAAAATTTCTAGAATAAAATTAAATTATTCCCGTATTCCAGAAGCAACACAACCAC
Source organism: Mongoloraphidia duomilia (assembly GCA_039654895.1). Taxonomy (NCBI): domain Eukaryota; kingdom Metazoa; phylum Arthropoda; class Insecta; order Raphidioptera; family Raphidiidae; genus Mongoloraphidia; species Mongoloraphidia duomilia. The sequence continues at coordinate 19,756,681 of CM077525.1, read as the reverse complement.
ACGGAAATCCAACAGCAGCAACCTAGAATCCCTAAACGTGGAGAAGCGCTTGACTTCTTTATGGTTTATTGTTTACACGGTATGCTAGCTATATCATATAACAACAATCCAACAATGGAAATACGGAAAATAAATAAATTTTCGGGAATTAGGAAAACTAGGAAGGTCGACCAATACAGGAATCGAAGCAGAAAGCAACGCCGAATCCAAAATCCAAGACTAAATCAATACAGCTCCAAAACGAAAAGCACAAATCAAAATTCAAAATCCCCAAAATAAAAGTATTTTATTCGCCAGATATTCAATCATTTCATTTTGATTGTTATTCAGCCGATCCGTCTGACACGGTCCCCGTACCTAGTCTGTCCACTCGCAACAGTGTTCACAAATAATCCGTATCTTTCTTCGCAGAACGATTTGCGTTCTCTCTTTTATACATCACAAAAACACACTCTCATCTCACGCACTTATCGAGATCATAGGCCGCCAGTCATGTTAATTTCTGTTTTCGTTTTGTCCACTTCGTTTTTAAACGCTCCTCAATCAGCCCTGACGTCATCATATCATCGCAAATGCCTACATGTTAAAATCCTATAAATGAAATAATACTCCATAGGCTCGAAATAGTTTTTATTTTTAGGGGCTCGCAATAGCAAATTGCTACAGTGCATGTGGTCAATTTTTCGCCTTCGATATCGTAAAAACGGAACAACATACGGCCATGCCGATTGTTCTATTGTGTTTATCAGCCTTTAACTTAGATCTGATTAGATTTTGAGTCAAATCGGTTCAGGGAATCCTGAGATATTAAAAAAAACGTTCTCAATGTCACGTATTAACATAAGTAAAAAAAATATAAATGAATTCTAGATGTTATGATATGAAAAAAATGTAAATATTTTTTTTCTCTAAAATGTACAGTTTTCGAGAAAAAAAATATTTTACTAAAAAAAATAAAAATTGTACGTAAATCAAGGTAACCATGATTTTTGCTATATTAAGCTCAGTAGATCACTAAACAAAAAAGAGGGCCATGCTTTTTTTCAAAGAATAAAAAAAGAGTGTTTATTTTTTGCAAATATTTACTAGGTGGGAATTACAGGACTGGTCATCAGTCGAATTTTTTACATCGAAATGCATAGGATACGTCAGCATAAATACAACTAAAATTCAATTAAAATTTACATTAAAATTACTGATAAAATTCATAGGGAATTTAGCATTGAGACAAAATGAATCGATCAGAATTAGCCATGATATTCTTGATGATATTCTTATTTGCTAAAGCCAACTTGTAACAAAACTTTCTTCTTATGGAAAAAAAATAATGTTAAATATTTACACGTAAATCGTATGTATACTACATCAAAATGGGACACCCTGTATTATGCATTCTTTATGTAAGTATATAGCTAGTATATATGAGGAATAAATTAATATAATATTAAATTATTTCGTATACTTTTCAAACAACCGATTAGGTACCTATAAGTTGTTTTGAGTCGGGGATTTTTTAACTTTTAAATAATTTTTTTATATACAGTCGTGAAAAAAATATCGACATTTTATATTCGTAATTTCTTTAAAAAAAATAAATTATTTTCAAATAAGTAATAGTGATAACAAAAAATCTTCGTAAATTTTGTTCATATAAGTTACTGAGTATATTAGTAATTAGTATGATACAAAAACAAACGTGATAATTGATAAACGTATTACAATAGGTACTGTAAATTATAATTTACTGTTCTAAAGAGTTGTACGGTAATTCTATGCTCTGTGAAAAGGAGTTGAAAACCACTGGTTTACACAATTGGCCTACATGACGTACTTTAACACTCCTAGGATCAGTTTGGCCGTACTAAAACCACTTACGTAAGCGCTGATACAATTTACACATGTTTATGATATTACCGTTGCATAACAGAATCACGCAACTTCATGCCGGAGCGCGTTGCAGTGTTGCCAACTTGAATACTGTACAAAATTTTAATATAACTAAAAAAACAACTAGCTCTGCCTACCCGTCGATAACATTTCAAAGTATGGATTTAAAAAATTGGCAAAATAATAGATAATAGCTGTTAAAAAATTCTATGATATAGAGATATGGTGATCCGTAGATAATGATTGAAATTAGGAGAGGAAATCTCTGTTGCAAAGATTCAAATAAATTGCAATACTGGTTATTAAAATTACATATTTTTGCTAATAGGCTATTGATTATGTCCTAAAAAGCAGGGCAATAAGGAACTAAGACGTTCACGGGTTTTCATTGCAGGAATCGGTCAATGGATCATTCAAGAAGGAAAAACCACGGAGTGCTATTAAATTAGAGGGTGGAAATTGGAGATAAGGGTGAAAATGCACCCTTTTCAGTTTTTTCAATATATCTCGCAAACGAAGCAAAAATTCGATATACTTTATATGAAACTTTTTGTAGAGATTGAATTTCCCATCGAAATGGCTTATTTAAAAAATTTTAAAACATTTTTTTTATGCCAAAAATGTTGAAGCAAAAAGAAAAAAAAGCCAAAATTTCGATTTTTTGACTTTTTTTTTGCTTTTTTGCTTAGCACTTTTTTTGAGTCAGAGATAGGTATAGGCATTGCTTTGTAGGAAAAAAAGTAGACAAAATTTCCTTTAAAATACTGGGTCGAAAAATTTTTTGGGCTCAACATTAATCGAACATAGCTTTTTTTTCGATTGACTGACAGACAACGCCCAGGTTAAACCGCTGAAGATATAAACTTGAAATTTGGAGAGTAGGTTCCTTTTGTGACGTAAGCACCCACTAAGAAATGTTTGTTCGAAATTCTACCCCTGAAAGGGTTAAATAGGGGATGAAAATTTGCATGGAAGTTCGTCATTTTTCAAGTTAGGAACATGAAATTTTGCAAAGAGCACCGAAACGTTAGCAAAGATATGCAATTTTAATCATCAGTATTGCAATTTATTTAAACTTTTGCCACAGAGACTTCCTTCCCTAACTTCAATAGATAATAGCCTTTACAAAAATCTTGCAATTTTTAACCACGAGCTCTGGGGCTAGACTAAAGAGTTGGTACAACGTAGAGAGACATGATATGCATGTGTTTTTCAATAGTCGATGGCATTCTTTATAAATTTATGACGTAGAAGGGAGAGCAAATAAGACAATAAACTTGCGGACAGCTAAGCTCTGCAGCTTGTCTTCTGAAGCTTGAAACATAAATGTGATATTTGAAATGTTGAAAGATTGCAATATTAAAATTCTCTATACATACTTCTTTATATTCTGCTTATAAGAATATTTTAAGAGTGGTTTACATTGTTCTAAAGTTTAAGAATATATAATAGGTACATAATTAATTAGTGCTGTTCTCGAGACGAGATATTTTTTGATGAGACAAGACGAGACGAGATCAACAATTATTCTTCTCGTCTCAAATATCGCGACAAGATCGCGAAATGACTTATCGAGATCTCAGTGAGACGAGAAGTGAACTCGAGAAATCTCGACAATGTGGTAGAATATCGAAATTTATAGTTTCAAAAAAAAAAACTAAATAAACACCACTTATATCAAGGCACTAAAAAGTAGAAAATAAATTTCTTTCTTTTCTATAACGTTTAAAAACGTGGAATACTCACTGCATCTATATTTCATTCAATTCATCGAGTGCCCCACGCTTTTAAATTTTATAGAAGAGAAAGACATTTATTTTCTATTTTTAGTGCGTTGCTATAAGTGTGTTTTTAGATTTTTTCGAAACTAAATTTTATTTTTTTACTTTTTAGTCTTTGATAAATTTCAACCCTTGCGGCACTAGAGTACAGTTTAATTATCTGATATGGAGGAAGTAGTCCTCTCATTACATATCTCTGCTAATGCGTTACTATTACACGATGTCTTGCCCATTAGCTTTGAGCAATTCAGCTCATCGATCTGAAATCAATTTATGACGACCCGTTTTCCCACCATTAACACCGTCACTTCCACCATATGTTTTTATTTTTGTTTTTAACTTGTTATATAAATATTATTATAGCCAAAATATTAGAAAATTGTATTGTCATCAACACATACGACAATTAATAGGGTGAAAATCGAATTGCAGGATTTTTTACATACCATATACTTACATACCAACAACACACATAGAACGTAAAAGTGAAGTTAATAATAATTTATAAGTGTTGAAAAGAAAAGCAGTTATTAAACTTTTGTTTCGTTTCTGATACGACTTTCAAAATGGAGATCTCCATTTAGTTATTTGAATTTTCCACTGTTTATGACCCCGGGTGGCGGATGTGGTTTAACCTGAAAGATGTTAGTTTCGATCGTTTTACATTCCTTCTATGGAAAAAGTAGGGCTAACTGGCAGTTCATTATCATATATCTATTATAGTCAAAGTTTAAGATAAATGAATGTTGTGAATGTAGCTTTAGAATTACCACAGTTCTTTTGTTTCCGTAACAGTTGACACGATAAAGCGTTAGGGTTGTGTTTTTCTTTCAGACAGAAATACAATTCGCGTACAGAATTGAATATGAATTCAGGATTCGAAAGTAATAAAACGTTTTCTTCATTTCTTTGCAATCCTCTCGAGGAAAAAATGCACGAATAACATATACATTATGCATAAACCAAGTTATGTATTTGCTAATGTTTTCTTCTACAAATTGCAAGTTTTTATCACCTACTTCCGCAGAAACTATCTTTAACATTCTGTCTCGAACTTCACTTGGATTTTAAAATTATTATTCTTATATCGGGTTTATCGTACATTATTTAACACGGTGTTTTGTTAATTCGCTGTTATTTCTATGGTTAATATAGTTTTATGTGTTATTCGGAGTAAAAATTTAACAGCGTGTTAAATGTACGGTAAACCGCGGCACTAGTCTAGTTGAAGCGTTTTTTTTATATTTTGTAAACTTAAGTGAATTTGATCCGTTAAACACACGTGTTCTCATTGCCGAAACAGAAATTCATCGAAAAGTGCGATAATTATGTAATTAATAGTAATCAATTAAATCATTCATTTTGATTACTGTTAATTTCACGGAAATTGAGCTTGATAATAGCCGAGCGTGTAGCGAAAATAGCGATACCGTTGTTAATATGGCGTTTCAATGGCTCCTCTATTACAAGCCCTCATTTCCCAGGTACTAATATGAAAACTGATAAAAGTATCAATTTTTAATTTATTACAAATAACCCTAGCTGTTGGTAGTCTTAAAAAATTACCGGAAATTAACTTCAAATTGGAAAAATACGTCAAAAGCAAATTATTAATTCCTTCTGATGTACAAGGTGATTCTGTAATGAGTACCATAAATGATACAGGATGTACCTACTGTCAAAATAATACGAAAACCAAGAATAACTTTTTTTCCAAAAGTGCTTCCCTAACAAGATACAGGGTGTTAAAGGGTCGATTTGGAGAACGCTTATTTGATCGTATGTTTTAACTGGGTTGAACAATTTAATTCATTTTTGGTAGACATTTACTACATAATAAGGACCGTAAACGGACAAAATTTTGTTGCATTTGAACAACCCAGTGGCGTAGAATTGGGGGTCATGTTCCAATGGAGGACACTTTGAAAACTTACTTTAATTTTATTTTTACTAATTTTTATTTTTTTGTTAATTAAACTTTATTACCTAGATGTATTCGACTTTAAGTATTTTATTTGTTTGTTAATAAAACTTTTTCTGTGATAACTTTGCAGCCTGGTATTTCACATAGTGACACGCAAGTCAGAATATCTCGGAAACGGACGCTTCTGGGTAAATGAAACAAGTGTACCTTTTTTGTTGTATTTGAACCAATAATACTAAAAAAACAAAGAAAAATGGAAAAAACCCAACAGCAACTTTTTTGGGGGGAAAAAGTGTCACATAACCCCCAATTCTACGTCACTGGGTTGTTCAAATGCAACAAAATTTTGTCCGCTTACGGTCCTTATTATGTAATAGATGTCTACCAAAAATGAATTAAATTGTTCAACCCAGTTAAAAGATACGAGCAAATAAGTGTTCTCCAAATAGACCCTTTAACACCCTGTATCTTGTTAGGGAAGCACTTTTGGAAAAAAAGTTATTCTTGGTTTTCGTATTATTTTGACAGTAGGTACATCTTGTATCATTTATGGTACTCATTACAGAATCACGTTGTATATTGTTGCTTATAATAATAGAAAGGTGTTGATTTTTAGAGTTCCGTACTGGCCTACGCCGTCTGTCCGCGTCCGTCCACCCGTCCGTCTGTCTGTCTGTCTGTCCGTCTGTCTGTCTGTCTGAGTGTCTGTCTGCTTGTCCTACCTTTAAAAGGCTGTATCTTTTAAACCGTAACAGGTAGCCGGTTAAAAATAAAAAAAAACAAAAAGTAAAAATTAAGAGGGGGTCCTCATACAAAAAACGAAAGATTAGGCATAGAGCTGTTCCAAGTGTATCAATTGTACCAGTGTTTCTGGCGTGGTACACGGTGGAGTAATGGTAACGGCGTTCGCATGTCACCACGTAGAGCCGGGCTCAAATCCAACTGACGATACGTGATTGTTTTTTTTTTTTATAATGTAAACATTTTGGAATTTTTCACTTTATTTTTTATTTATCAAAATATTTTTTTTACTTTAAAAATATACATACTTATACTTTAAAATTTGATACCGAAAAATAAAATATAAAAAATAAAATATAGGTAGGTAAGTTACTAAGAAAACGTTTTAAAAACAAATCTGTTAATTTTTTACCCCTACCTAATTTCTTATTTTTATTTTTGTACGGAACTCTCGATGCGCTTGTTTTTTTAATATCTGAGCAAAGCAATTTTTCACGTGATAGCAAAGTGTCCCTCTTAATTATCCCAGTTAAAATAATCATAAATCTAGATTTTAGATGTTATTTGTTTTCAACTAAATGGAAATGTCCATTTAGTTGAAAATAAATGACATTTTTAAATCTAGATTTATGACTAAAAAGTGAAAGTCTTACCAGAAACTCAGCATTAGTACATAAACTACGGTAAAAATGTAAGATATGAATATTAAAAAAATGTAACCCTTTAATACATTCCTTAAATTAATATTTTTTTTCTTAATTGCAATATTATTGTAAATCCGACATCTGCACCAAATTAAATATACTCTTCAGTAAGTAAATCCGTATCCGCAAACTAATGTTTTCATAAAATTGTAAATCCGGTCCTGTCGGGCTGATTTTATTAAAATTTTAGCAGTAAAAATTATATAGGTATATTTAAATGTGGAGGTATAGGTATGAGGTACCTAACTATTAATTTGGTAAGCAGTTATCTGAGAACAACGGGTTGTGGTGTGAGGGGTCTGTGATTTTGTTAGTCTGTTAAATGAGCGACTAAGATTTCGGAATAGCTAGTAGAACTAAACTATACATATCTAAATATATAACTGTCTTCTCTATATATATGTAATATATATTATATATATAGAGATAGAGAGAAAGAGAGAGAAGAGAAAGCTTGTAAGCTTTCTGCTTCAATTAGGTTTGCAATCGTTCAAGCGCCATGAGTCCGTCGGTCCATTGGGACTTCGGGAAAGGTGGAGGAGGGATCCGAGAAACGGCGTGACATCGTCTCAGTTATGTTACAGCGTGTATATATGTTACGGGCAATGGACATAGTCCGCAGTGTGTACAATATGTACACTGTAGAGTCGACATTTGCATTGTCCGGACAATATCAGCATTGCACATCGCTGTTCGGCAAAGTCCGCAGAAATTGTTGATTAGCGGACATGGCTCGATTTGATGTGAGCAAAGTTGACATTGGTCACATTGCCCATTCAGTGGTATGGGCAATGTCAAAAACTATTATTTCTTTGAGAACTTTTGCCGGTTTACGGGCGATTTATATTATTCGGTCAGACACGGCTCGGGAACGTAGCGTTTTCGACATGACAAACATTTTTACATGCATTTCAAATACGAGTGTTGGTAAGTGTCTGAAGGGACGGGAAACACTAAGTATAAATATTCGTATTTGAAATCCATATAAAAATGTTTGTCTTGCTGGAAACGCTACGTTCCAGCGCCGTGTCTGACCGGATAATATAAATCGATCATTAAGCTCGATATATCGTATATTATCCGGTCAGACACGGTGCGGGCACGTAGCGTTTCCGGCAAGACAAACATTTTTACATACATTTCAAATACGAATATTTATACTTAGCGGATCCCGTCCGTTCAGACACGTATCAATATTCGTATTTGAAATGCATGTAAAAATGTTTGTCTTGCCGGAAACGCTACGTTCCCGCGCCGTATCTGAGCGGATAATAAAAATCGAGCTTTAAAGTGTGCATTTTTGCCAAATGCTTAATCTACGTGGACAGAGTTGCGCTGGGCTTTTCCTGTTTTATTCAATTTTGAGGGTTTGGAACATCGAAGATGAAATTCGATGACAAAAATAACGACTTATTTATATTATTAGTTGTAGACTAAAACAAAATTATTGCAATAGGTATAAGACACATATACTATAATAATCTCTGCATAGTATAAATTGAAGTCGCTTTTCGCGTCTGCCTAACTCCTCCTAAACCACGCAACGGATTTTGATGCGGTTTTCACCATCAGTTAAATAATTTTTCACGGAAGGTTTATAATATATATAGCATAATTAATAAATAATAATAATTAATAATTAATTAATTAAATTCGTAACCCGGCCGTAAGAATTCGTAACATACTTATATATCATAAAAACGACCGTACTCAACTGTTCCACTCGTAGCGCAGAGGTTACATCGCAGCGCTCTATGCACAGGGACCCGGGTTCGAAAACTGATGGCATCGTAGAATTTTTGGCTTTTTTTTCTAAATTCTATATGATATTTATTTATATATTTTTATTTTTGTTATATTCTTTCTTTGACAATAATTATAATTTTTTTTAGTTTAGTTTGCGCTCATAGTTTTATAGAATTCCGTCCGATGTCACTATCCTTGTAGTAATCCGTCTATCTATATTCTTTATCTTCTTTATATATAGTATAACGAGCGTAGCGAGTGAATAGTGTATTGCACCCAGGCTTTCTTGAAACCCGGGCGAAGCCGGACGGGGCCGCTAGTATGTGATAAAATATTTTGAAAGTTCAACAACCATAAAATCAAAATTAAATCAGTTTATGAAAACATTCGTTACATTAGGCCGGGCGCATACTCACAATTGTTTCCGCGACTAAACAGTTTAGTCAAGTTGTGTGCGTGTCGCGATTTCAAACTAAACGGTCGCCGAACAACTATTTAATCGAGTGTATGCTAGTATCAATACACAGCTGTGGACATAGCTGCTGGTCGATAGTTGTTCAACAGAAAAGTCTAAAAACGTCTGATGTGGTTTTATAAATTTTTTGTTGTACAACTATCGTGTCGATAGTATGCACAGTCTCTTCTGATTCATAGCCTTTTGATAAAAACTAAACAGTTGTGCGATTAAAAATTGATTTTATGCGCCGGCCCTTAGGTGTTACATGAAATTACATAATTGCTACTTATCAACATTTTGAAAAAAAAAACACGCAAGGAACATAAATTTCTTAGTTGATATTAATTATCTGCGTATACTGTTACACAAAATAATATTTCTTTTAAAAATTTTAGCACACACAAAATAAGAATTTAAATTTTAATACTTCGCAAAGAAATAATAGTAATCGACATTACCAATGGCAGTATCAACTTTGCTCACATGAAACTGGGCCGCTTTTTCATACAATGAAGTTTGGTTTATAAAAATAAAGTTTTCTTCGTCTTGATGAATTTTTCATAAATGCAGTGTAGGTACCTACATTTCTTTCAATGAACATTGGCTGAATATTTTTTTCAAGGTGTGTCGAACCATTTTCATAGTTCATTGAAATTTAAAATTTATCTATACGTCTCTGAATAAATTCCGTTCGACACGCAGGGGCGCTTTAACTGTTTCCACGGTACTTAAAATTAGAAATTTTAATAATTATTTGAATAAAATATAGATTATAAAACTATCATTTCGATAACAATAATTGTTCTCAAATATAATTTATTTTCAATTCCTTTTGTGAATAACAATAAATGTTCATTTATTTAATACACATGTGTTTGCGGGCAAAATATGTATGTAGGTCTAGACTACGCTTTAGAATAATTGAAATCATTGCGACCCAGATATTATAAATCTGCACGTTTCTTAAATTATAATAATACTTATTCTAGTATTAAAAAAGTATCAAATTGGATGTTTGTTATTGAAAATATAATAAAAAATAAAAAAGTACCTACGAACAGACACAAATAACCATGGCAGCTGGTGGCAGGCACGAATTTAAGGGAAGGACCCATGGGATTCGAACCTTGAACTGACACTATATTATAGATAAAACAATTTCTCTGGGAAAGGAGTTCATTAAAAAAAATTGTGTGTGTCGCGACAGTCGGAGGAACTATATTTAGTTTATATTCAATAAAAAGGTACACTGTAAGAAATGAGAAGGCCGATTACATAGATTATCGATGGTCCATTTATAGCCAGCGATTAATCTGGTAATAGGCACACAAAGAGACAATGGCGTCGCAAACAGGTATCGCCTGCACATCGCGTAGATTCCATAAAAACACTAATTTGTTTTGTATTCATCCATTTTATATATGTAACTATACATTTTATTTTGTAATTTTTACACACTTTATTGGAGTATTACACAAATTATGTAATTTTAATTTACTTTATGTAAAAATCACAAATTTGTTTAACTTTACAGTAAAAGTCCAAGTTTTCATGAAGTTTTCTGTGTAAAAATAAATAATAATGTAAAATCACTTAGAAAATCCAGCGAATTCTACTTTAACTTTAAAAGTATTTTTACATCAATTTTTACAGTGTTAACCAAATCCCGAAATAATTCAAAATTTGGTCTACCTTTTTATTGAATATAATGTATTACCCGAACCACACCTGTAAACTCATGAACAATATATTTAGTTTACTTATAAGGCCGTGAAGAAGTGAAACTAAGTTACGCAAAATCTGCATACGTCCGGCAAACAGTGATTCTAGTTAGTGATCTCCAACGGCAGTTGGTAATAATTATTATCTTATCTTAAGTTATACAGTTCGACCGTCGCCAACCGAACTGTATGAGCGCCGTTAAACTCTCCTCGAAACCAAATTCTAGATACGTTTTTTGCTTGTGGCAATAAGAAAAAACCACGTCGTTCAAGTTGATTGTATAGTCACATAGTGGTAAGGTACCTAAAGACACGTGAGCAGTAATGCTATTTCTTTTGAATGAAGTAAAAAATGGACACTTCAATCGCAATTGGTTTAAAAAACATGCACGGAAGTCGTATGTTTTTTTTGAATTCATTTTAAAAGATACCTACAAGGAATGGCGGCCCTCTAACACAATATTCTTGTTTCTTGTCGATGTTATCGTTCCGTCTCAGTCTAATGTCTCTGAGTAGACAAGGATGCGTGTGAAAGTCTCGACTGCGGCATATAAACTAGATTATTCACAATAAACTTTCACTCGGTATTAAATTATTTAATTTCGGTGGCGACGGCGAAGGCATCGTGTGTACGCCTCAGTCCTTGAGTAGAGAAGGACGTCTATATACTGGGAGATAGCGAAAAGTAAAGGACGGGACAGGAACTGTGTTTAAGTAAAATGTTGGGATCTACACATAGTTGCGGTCAAAATTTCTTATGGTACTCGCAAATTTGAACAATTTTGTGACGCAACTTTTTATAGCGCAAGTATAAAATTGCATGTTATGTTCACACGTAACCAAAAATAAGTCTAAAGTGCCGCCATAATTCAGTTGCGCCACCTTTTTAAAGTTCCTTGGTTGTTTGCAGACACAATGTGCAGCTTTTTATGACGCATCACGCAACTCAGACTGTATATAATTTGTAAATTACAGTCAAGGTCGACGGAATTTGCAGGTTATGTTGTACTTGCAAAATGACATTGTAATTTTTCGATAGTAGGGTAATAATATAGCAGTATTAATTTTTTGTTACATATTTCTGAACTTTATGTTATTGTCATTGGGAGAGGTGCATAAAGAGATCTGCAAACCGAAGCGGCCATGGTCACGACTAGGGCATGCAATTCGAATATTCGAATAAAGCGAATATTCGGCTGCATTTATTATTCGAATAGTAATTCCTATTATTCGAATATATTCGAATTATTTGTTAAGAATTAAAATTGTTTAAAAACGGTTTACGGCGGCGCTAAAACATCTTACAAACGCTACACAGTACACTAGCTCTAAGTTCGCGCTAGGGCGTGGGAGGGGAATCGAAACGGGGCGAGGAAAGTTTTTTTTTTGTTAATTATTGCATGTTTATTTGATATAACTATTTACTTACGTTACGTTACGTACGTGTACTTAATTGCTCGATTTGCTCTTCGCACGTGCTAATAGACGTATTATTTATTTGTGAAGTATTTTTTTTTATAGGGGAGCAATATCCCACACTTTTGTGGTACTAATTAATAAAAATGCGTCTTAGATGCTCATTTAATATTTTTGTTTGAATAGGAAAAACAGAAAGAAAGAATTTTGAATTTTTTTGATTACTTAAATATGTTCATTTGATCTATGGTTCTCGGAAGCTATGTGCGCTCTAATATTTAGTTGATTTGATCTGAATTTTTACGTAACTAAGTAAAGTAAAAATGATTATTTGATCTCTTTGTAATTAGAAGTAAGCTGCTTTTGTTGTTAAAATATTGATTGGATTTATGGACGTGCAGCAGGCGTGTTGATTTTAAATAATTAAAAGTCATTTATTGAAGTTCCAGTGTTTTTATTATTTTTACCAATTATTCGAATATATTCGAATATATTCGAATATTGGCTAAAATTTGAGCGAATATTCGAATACCTGAAACATCCGAATATTTGCATGCCCTAGTCACGACCACGGCCCAACTGTAGCCAAACGCAACACGTTATTCTTGCCAGTCTATAACCTAAACCAACCACGGCCTGGCAAACGCGGCTGCGGCCCAGACAGCGTTCTACCTAGCGGCCACGACCAGACGCTGCCTGCAGAGATTGGCTGCGGCCGCAATGTATTTCTTCCATTTCTTCATTTTTATAATAAATACTTACTTTTACAGCTAATACACAAAACAGGGTTGATTTTTTTACATCTGACGAACAGATTTAATCTCTATATTTTTAAAAGACGATCAATACAATTATAGTTCTTTTTACAATTTAAATTTTTTTTAACTCTAAGCAAATTTGGTCTGAAGCCAAAAAATGTAGGCAAATATATGTAGGCTTGAAGTTTAATGTCCATATTCATAGTTAACCCTTACGGTAAGTGATAAGGGTCCCTTCGCTGAGGGTCACTTAAGTGCTGAGGGCACCTTAATCAAAGGAGCGTTTCATAGTCATTTCCTTGAGTGAGGAAAGAGCTATAGGAAACCTCCATGATTTTTTCCTTTAGAACAATTGGTCATACTGCAGACCGATTGTGTTTAGTTGTCATTTTTGATATAAATACGTGTTTTTCATGTGTTTTACTGTTTTTACTTTTTCGACACTTAAGGGATATACTATCCACCCTTAAGGTGAAGGTGATGTAAGGGCCCTTACAGACGTCAGTTTTGACTATGAAACGCATATTCGATTTGAGGGTATGAGTAAGTGTCCCTTACTACTTAAGGGTTAACTATGAATACGGCCGTATGCCTCATGGCGCTATTCTGTATGGTCAATGTTAGAATTTACAGCACTGTAATATTTCTGTCTCACTTTACCTTATGTAATGTCTTTGTTAGAAAGTGACAATAATTTCACAGCACTTTAATTTCTAACACTGACTCTACAGAATATCGCTATTAAACGCGATCTGTCAGGAAACAGTTTTTGAGGTTTCTATTTTGTCCGGCGGTGTACATGTGCAGACTAAGGTCGAGGTATAACCTTGTTAGCGAGGAACAACTGAGTTATGGTCTTATAATGTCTGGAATGAGAAAAAGTAGGCAACCGGCAGGACTCGGAAGGCTCGGAAAGATCGAGAAGCTGGTGCACCAGTCTTTGTGAATGTCCTTCAGAGGATGGACGCCGTCAACACACCAGTCACCACGTGTCGATGACTTCTAATAAGATGAAGCCGTTCAAGGCGGCTGGTGCAGATTCGTCCACAATCTACTTCAGAAACAATTCAGTACGGTGCTCGGAGTAATTTGACGACAGACTTGGAAGCACAGTTTTTCAGATCGGATTTAATTTACGGAAGTGACTTAAAATAATTTTTTTAATGTTTTAAGCGAATGTGTAATGTGTATGCAATTTTCGAGCATTTTTAAAAATAATGTTTTTGAATTATTTCTGTTAAAAAAGTGTTATATATAGTTTGGTGAAGTCCAGATAGGTATAGGTTCTCAATTTGATAATTTTTTTAATGTAAAATTATATAAAAATAATACAACCCAATGTAAACACAAAAATACTAATAGGATATAAATTTAGCAATCTAGGTAGGTAAATATTTTATTTCAAAATTTTAGACAAAGTTCTTTAAAAATAAAATAAGAAATAATGATTTTCAGCAAATTAAATCTTCAGAATGAATTGAATATTTTTAGATTACCTATAGGTAGATATTTATTTCTGCTATTTTGACCGTAACAAGTCTATAATAGGTATTAATAATTTGCGTTAGCAAAATGCTAATATTTATTTCGAACAATGATTTTACAACAAAAAAATCGGTTCTCTAGTTTTTAGTAGACTCTCCATTTTTTGTTATTGTAGGATATTTTTTTCCAAACGTGAAGATGAAAAAAAATAAAACTATGTATCAACATTTTTTATCATCTCATTTCAACATTATTACCTATATCTAAAAAATATTTAGGTAAAAATTTACAAAAAAACAAATGAAAAAATGGAGCTTCAAGCATCAGTTTGTAAAGAAAGGTACCTATTCAGATTAATGGATAATACAAAAAATTACCCGTCACCGTCGGAACTTATACCGAACTAATTAAAAAAAAAATATGAAAAATCGCTCTATCTTGCTGAATATTTTTTCTTAATGTTTATTTGCATGACTATTTTTTATTTCGTTTCTTTTCACGTGAAATCAGAGCGAAAACTGCCGTTGTAGAGTTAAAAATGTTCCCTTTAAAGGCAAGGTCTCTACTATTTTTACTCGAAAAAATAGTAAAAAATATTCACGATGTTTGAGAAAGCAGAAATCATTAGAACGACGTTATTTAAAAAAAATATTTGAAAAATAAAACTCAACTGCGTAAAAATCGAACTTAAAAGATGGAAACAAGATCAAATGATAACATGCAGTCGAAGGTATCAGATATTTCTGTTCAATTTGTTACTACTATGCCTCCGACTGCATGTTATAATTTGATCTTGTTTCCATCTTTTAAGTTCGATTTTTACGCAGTCGGGTTTTTTTTTAAATATTTTTTTATTGACGACTTTTTAGTTCATCATCATCCTAATTTTGAAAGACCCAGTGATATGCCACTCAATATGATACACAATTTTTTTTCGCCTCTACCGCCATTTTGTATTTTACGGCCGCCATTTTGCTTTTATAAAAACAAAATCTAGCTTATAACCATCGAACGGTTTAGACGAATCGATAGACACCTCATTTATTAAAGTCCATCCAGCCGTTGGGATGCTTCGAGGGTAGTAATAATCCCACATAAATATACAGTAGAATCCGGATAGAACGACTTTCAAGGGACCGGCGACATTATGTCGTATTAACCGGACGACGCACAAAGCGGACGCATAATATATACAATATAAAATATATGAAACCTAACTTGAGTTTGCATTTACGTCGCTAAAAACGGTTAGTCGTTATAAATGAAGTAATAGACGGACTCTACAGTACATACATAATATACATAGTAGATACGCGTGAAAAACAATACCCTTGTCTTTGCTGTCGCGTAGTCGGGTAAAAAAACATCACGTCTATTATGAACCTCCAATTCTCAGATTTTAATCTGAAAACTGCAGGTAGAAGCACCAATTTGGTTTTCAGTTTATTATTGAAAAAAATAATCAGATACTAAATTCTACACAACTGATAATACCTGTTCAGTGTACACTCCTGAAAACTACCCCAGTCCCCAGGTGTCATTAAAACGACGTTTTAAATAGTTGTTTTTTTTTTTGACGTAGAACAACGTCTTTCCCGCGGTATATAGGGGGTTACATTGATGCGAGATGAAAAATGCGTTACAAAAAATGAGTGACATGAACTACCGTAGTTATGCTGTTATAAGTTTTGTATCTTTTTGTCATGTAACACTACGTTGATACTAGTCAAAAAAGACAGTGTGGTCCAGTTGTTAGCGTCGCGGCCTCTGGATTAGACTATCGTGGGTTCGAAACCCGCCTCCGCTCATGGATGCTTTGTGCACTACCGTGTCAACACTCAATTGAACGTTCAATTCAATTGATTCCTAACATTATAGACGTTTAAAAAGTCACAAATTATTCATCCGAACCATCAAAGACTCTCTTCTTTAAAATTTCTGACACTCTTTATCTACTCCCAGTTGTTATATTTTGTTTTATTTGTTATTTTATTATTAATATTTGTTAAGTTTATACTACATTTCTTGAAATAATTTTCACTTGCATGGTGAGCTCTCGCTAGAACGAAGATTCACTTCTACAACCTAGCTATACTGAATTTACACTCGCATGTAGTGAAAATCAATTGATTCCGAAGCATATAAGGAGAATGTTACATTAGTAATCATGTCACGGTTGAGTAATTGTAAGCTCATTCCGCCACGAAAGTGGAAAGGTTCAGGTTAGAATCCTGACTGTGACAATGATTGGTAAAATGATTTTTCCCGATATGTTTGGAATCAATAAATTATATAATTGGCTGCTTTCCAACAAAAATATTCAACTACATTTTTTGTTATAATTATTAATGGTCACTTATTATGTCTGCACAAATATTATATTGATGGGACAGTGTATCAATCAGCTTTAAGCTGTATATCTGTATACCCAAATAAAGAATTTTTGCCACACCCACTATAAGATAGCTACTTTACATGCGTGTATGTATGTATGGAATGGGTCAGTTAACAGGCCGGCGTGTTGAAAGTGTTTTCAAAACACACTAGTGTGATATAAGTAAAGATTTTTATAGTAATTTATGTTTATTTACTGTGCGACGTGCACGCGCACTACAACAGTTTATACTTAAGGCCTAAATGAAGTTGGCGACGCAAATGAACTGTAAAAAAATTTTGAAAATACTGAAAATTAAGTGAAAAGTAGCTATTTTAGAGTGGGTATGGCAAAAAATATCATATATTTCTCGTGCGTAATGATATTATGACTATTGTGACTGTTGAAACTCGCCAATCGCTCGCTTTAACATATTGTCACCACTCGTCAGTAATATACCTCATTAAGACAATAGAAATACAATCTACTATATTAATATGTTATTAATACTTACTCTGTAGATTCATGGTTGCCGGAAACATTGGCGCTCTATGATGAACATCTTGGTGATGGCTTCGGCCGGCCATTACGGCACATTGGGAGGCGGCAGTGTGATGGTGTCCGACGGACATTCCGCCCGGAGCACCGGGCCCCGCCGCCGGATTATAAGAACGCGCCATCGATGCCGCCGCCGCCGTGTAGCGGTACGCCGCCTGAGACATTTGACCGCACGATGTCAAGTCACCGTAAGAACACGGCATGTTGGCGAGGCCCGTCGGATCCATGCCAGCAGCTGCAGCTGATTGCAAGCAGCTGGAGTCGAACCCGGCTTGATTCAGATACGAATAATCCATTTTGTATGTCAGAAGATCGACGTCCAGAATGTCTTTTGTTTCTTCGACCACTTAAATTGTCTGTAGATCTGAAGAAATTTCACAGAAAATATCTTCCGTTTTTTTTGCTGTTTTAAATGTTTTTTTGTTTTTCGTAATTGTCACCGATTTTTTGATATTATCACAACGCCTAGTAATCACAAATTATTTCTGAAATTAAAATTCAGAACGTATGTTCGTTTAAAAAAATATTTATCAAGACACACAGAACGTTTTTGATTTGAAAATTATTTTTATTAAACACGTTATCGGCTCAAAAATCGCTATTTTTTATTTATATAGTTTTTTGAACGACTTTTTCAAGTTATTAACGAATTTTTAATTATTATTAAACAAACAAAACGTTAGAATTTTATATGGAAATTTAAAAAGTACCTATACGACGGAAAAATAATTTCGAATAAAAAGTCACAAAAATAATATTATTTTTTAAAACACTTCTAAAAATTAGTGGATGGCTGTTTTAATTGCATTTCGTTTACAATTTAAAAAAAATTAATCGTCTTGTTATTTTATACACCGCGGAATATTCGCATACGCTGATTTATAAACAATTTATTGATTTTAATTCATTAAATAATTTAACAAAAGCATCACAGTACCTCAACATTTAAAAAAACTATTAGGCGTTTTCATTATAAATGCGAAGTCACTAAAAAAATCAAATCACTTGAAACAACAATAATAATATTAAACAGTCGTAAATAAATCGCGTATACACTGGTGTTTAAGCGTTTAATAAATAAATTGAATTGTGGATATAATTAGATGACGTTATTAATTATTAAATTATAAACCTGCACGATAATATAATAGGTGGTGGTTGTTAAAACAAATAACATATTATATAAGGTGTAATAATAATAATAAGAAGGTGATTATTATTGAAGAGCGCCGTTGCTCCCGCCTTCGGAAGGTGGTGGAACCATAAACTTACAATCAGTTACGTTGTATAACATGATAAGCGAGCGGTAAGTTACAAGCTAAGAAGCCAGTCCTCGAACGGCTGCGGTAATTGAATCACCGTTACTGATATTAAATTATGGCGATTACGTTATAATAATAGTTCGCGGGGTTTTTTAAGTGCCAGTACGAATATAAACACGACGGACCCGAATTGTACCGAGTCGAAGCCGATGTTGCTTAGGTGCGCGTTTAAAGCCACGACAACCATCCGACTGCTTGCACCAAAATCAAATGATAACCTTAATTCAATAACGTCTCCGCCGTATACAAAACGGAGAGTATCTTGCAAGGGTGGCGACCGGCCGACAAACACCACACGCGGAACTCTCTCTCTCTCTCTCTCGCTCACCTCCTTGTTTTTTTTGTTGTTGTTGTAGTTTGTACGAGGGGTTGGTACGTGTGAACACGTATACCGGATGGAGGCGGCACCTACCCTCCATGTCAGCAGCACGACGGCCAATCACCGTCGAGCACACCCTTGTCGCGAGCACAACTATTGGACGGGCGCGTGTGACGTAACGGTTGGGAACCCCGCCGGTAACAGTGGTACGGTGTATTCACCACTGGTGACACCGACACAACCATCGACACAGTACCATTGATACGGACCGTTCGGAAAATCACTTGCAGTCAACAATCCAACTCTAGAACTGGCAACAGCCAAGTTGGATTGGGAAATTCCATATTTTTATATAAAATTATTTAAAATAATAATGTATTAGCTTAGATTCACTTTTTCTGGAATAAATTTTGTATCTCTTATTCTCAGTCTAAATAAAATAAATGGACCCCGTGCAAGGATGATTTTGCATTATAATTTTAACTACACATTAAAAAAAAGATATTAAAATTATAAATAACAAAACGTCAATCACGTCGAATTTAGTGAATCAATTAGATTTAAATTTATTATATTACAGCTGAAACAATTGGATCAGATTCAGAATAAAACTAAGATTGAAATAATGAAATTAAAAAAACATTTACGTTTTCTGTTTTCGTGATGGACTTTTTTATAAATCTATACAAGTATTTTTATTTGTTATTTCGACCCGTGATTATTAAACCACCATATTATGGTGGTTAAAGACTCACGATTAAACCACCATCACGTTTTAAGTTTTTAGAGAAATTTTTTTTGATAGCACCTTATTATTAATTTACAAAATATGCTTTTATTGAAAACAGGAAGAAAGGCTATAAGAATCTATATTGTTTTTTTAAAAATTAAACAAAGAGCCGACGTTTCGGACCACATCAGTCCTTAATCATAACCTTATTGTTATTTAAAAACAATCGTCAAAATAAGCCACATAAGTAAAATAAATTGCGATTGTTATAATTAAATTAAATTTAAGTTTTTGCGATATTGAAAATTGCGTAAATTAAAAACAACATTGTTTGTATTATAATAATATTATATATAATTTCATGTGAAAAATTATATATTACCTAATGTTTCTTCAATATTATTTTTTTTTATTTAGGTATGTGATGGGTTAATATTCAGATAACGGAAAAGTTCATAATGACGTTACACCACATTATATTATCTACTCTCACTAGAATACTAGTTAAGGTGACTATTCATCAGCTGTTCAATATGCCCCCCTTGTTCACCCGCATAGCTCTATATTACGAGCATTTGAATGTGTGTGTGCATACAACTCACGTGAAAAACAGTTTCGAAAATTTATAATTTCTGTGAAAAACCTTATTCAATTTTTCATGGTAATGCTTTCAAAATAAACTATAAGTATCATTGTTCCCAAAGGACTTTGAGCCAGATTTTTATTTGATCTCAATAAATGATTCAAAATCAGGTAAAAATGACATATTTGACACAAATTTATGTGCAGAAAAAAATAAATTTCAAGAAAATTAATGAAAAAGCAAAATTTCTTAGTATTTTTAATAGATATACATTTGTAAAAAAAACAACTATAAAAGTCAATTTGCCTTCGCATGTCTATAAAGAAATATTGACAAATATCACGTTTTTTTCATTAAAATGTTTGGACAAAAATATTAAGTTTTTAAGCAACAAGCGACATTTTGTGAAGCTTAATGTTTAATTGCAGCTAATAAAAACACTAGTAAACTGTAAAATACGTTTTGCGATCACAGTTTTAAAGTTGCCGAGAATATTTTTTACATTCTGAGTGAACAGTCACCTTAAGTTTGAGCTTTTGTACTAGTGTTGCCGTCTAGATCTAGACTTTCTTGACTCTTGTCTTGTCTTGTCTAGATTTTCAAGACAAGACTTGCAAAAGTCTTGTCTAGAAATTTTCAAGACAAGACAAGACTTGCTTTATCTAGATCAAGACTCTTGCCAAAACTCTAGACAATTTTCAAGAGTCTAGATAAACTAAGTAGTAGTATGTAAAGGTTTACTTTACCTACTACTACTAATCTAGACTCTTGAAAATAATCTAGAGTCTTGATATTAGACAAGACAAGAGTTTGTTAATCTAGACTTAGACTTAGTGAAGTCTTGATATTTCTTGACAAGACTTAAGTGAAGTCTTGTCTTGATATTTCAAGACAAGACAAGACTTTGAAAGTCTTGTCTTGTCTAGTCTAGACGGCAACACTATTTAGTACTGATAGAGAGAGAATTTTTTGCTTTTTCGTTCTATATTATGTAGGTATCTACATTCTACACATCTCATAATTGAACGTTTTGAGTTGTGGTAGTTTAATAGAGTTACTCACGGTAGTGCGATTTTATAAAAGTTCTTTTATAAAAATCTGTGTTAAAGATGTTCCATATAGTGTATCAACCTAAAAAATATCTCCGATAAAAAAATGTATTTAAACATTTGTTTCTCGAACACTGTTCACATCATTTCCGAACATACTATACATATTTGTGTATGTGTGCATCTGTGGATGTGAACGATTCGACAGCTCGTATTAAAACGCCGCGACGCTTCGTATAGCGACGTCGTTTACCTGATCTTAGATGTACTCAAAGCCTATGTGTTTTGAAGAATTAAATTTGTATTCCTTAATAATATGTTGCCCAACATGCGGCGTTCAAATCACTTGAGAAAGCTGAACAGTTATAACATAACCTCATTGCGAATACATATTACAAACTGTGTGAAGACAGATATTTGAAAATCAAAAACTTAATTTGTCCCGTTTTGATAAGAAATTATGTGATATAAATGTTTTTTCCATACCCAACATAAAATATCTGCTTTATTTAAGAGGTATAAGTGTGCGAAAAAGTATATAACTTTCCGACACACTTGTGCGGAAGTGTGCGGGAAAGTAAAATTTAATAGTAATTTAATCTAAATTCAATATAGTAATTTAATAAAGGTCATGCATATAGCGAATTTCAACGAACATGTTCGTATAAGTTTTATCAAAATCGGTCTAGTAGTTTTTACACGCACACAAATACATAAATAAATACATACACATTGCACGCACGTACATACAAATACAAGAAAATTTTATTATGTAAGTACGTATAAAAAATCTACCCTAGCACTGGCTTCGCCAAGTTGGGAGGATTAATTTTGTAAATTGTCCTTATTTCTTGTAAAAATTAAATTGTGTTTTAAAGACCACCAACAGCTAAGGTTATTTGAGTCTAGCACCAATTCATATTTTCGATTCATTATTTTTTTTTAATAATAAATTGAAAATTCAATTGATACTTTTACCTGCTCTCGGGCTAGAACCCGGGAACTGGGGACTTGTAATAGAGGAACCATAGCAACGCTATGTAAACAACAGCATTGCTAAACGCTCGACCATTCTCAAGCCCCTTATTTCTTGTAGATATGTATTATGTAATTATGTATGTTAAACGAAATAAATTTCTTTATTATTAATTAGTATTATTATTATTTGTCGATAGCCCTATTGGCAAGTAAGGTATACGTCAAACATTTACATTTTTTATTCGTCAGATGACGCTAGTGGCGAGTAATGTTTAGAGATTAACGGTTTGTGTTTAGTGATTCTTTATTATTGTAACAAAACTGTTTTCTGCGTGGGCGGAATAAATATTTATTTAATATAATTAACAATTCAATAACAATAAACGCAACAACTATATGTCAATTCTAACAATCAACACAATAATAATAACGAAACAGTAATTCTTAAACAAAGTGAAACACTTAAATAACACTGAACAAATAACTATATTTATATACCAGGATTATTTATTTGTAAGTACTGTATTTATATTCGCAGTTCAACACGACACTGACTCAGAACTGACTGCCCACTGACTCACTCGTACTTCGCTTATATAGATCGAGCAGCCTGGCCCAGCACGCTCTCGCGCTCTCCAGAACATTCCGGCAGGTACTCGTATCTTCGATACCATTCCACGCCTCACCACTGTGACCTTTCCTTCTCGACGCTTCTATTGGAGGCAGTGGCGTAACATCTTGGGGTTTGCTACATTATTAATAAATAACTAAATAAATACACAACTGCGATTTAGCCGTTAAATGATTGAATAACAGATACCCACTTTACTTGCTAGTCGCCCTATCAGGTAGGCGCAAATATAAACAGTACTGGCATTTGAATGACATCAAAGTATACCTTAACCTCACTTTCCAGTGGCGCTATCAAGTGACAGAAAAATGCCGGGTAGCCTTCATTGACTGGAATTTTTATCGTTCTCTGTCACAGTTTTAAATAAAATTTGGTATCCAATAGAAGTCCCAAACCTTATTGACAGTTTGCGTGTAAAAACAGCGTTTACGTTAGAACACATATCAACAGTTTTGTGCAGGCGTATGAAATCAGATTTCTGAATCCGCTTTTCTTAAAATCAAATTACGTCAACTGTGCCCTTAGTGCTACAAACGGTGTACGTATATACAGAGGTTTGGCGGCAACGTTTGGTTTTGTGAGAATCCAAATATACACAAACACACGTGCTGCCAGTTCAACGGAAAATGGTACTAATCGAAACAAAACACTGATGGTCGGCAACATAGATAATGGGTTCGATACAACTCGAACCTTTTTTTAACCGACTTCAAAAAAAGAGGTGGTTCACAATTCGGTTGTATTTTTTTTAAATGTATTTTACCTCAGAACTCCGTCATTTATAAACCGATTTGTAAAATTGTTTTTTTATTAGATAGGATCATAGGGTATACCTCGAAGTTGGTCCCATATAAATTTTACTTAAATAGGTTCAGTAGTTCGGCTGATTTTAATAAAAGTGAGTAGCGGCGTGTGATTCCTTTAAGGTAAATGTCATTTTTTGACACATCACACAGCGTAAGAAATCGGTTTAATATAATATAAAAAGTGAGTAATGGCGTGTGATTCCTGTAAAAAGTAAAAAATAAAAACTTTTTAACAAAAAAAACCTGTTTCAAAAAGCCACAAAAAAGAGGAAAATAATAAAACTTTGAGGTCTGCGCCATTTTAATAAAATATTTTATTAAAATGGCGCAGACCTCAAATTTTTATTATGTTCCTCTTTTTTGTGGCTTTTTGAAAGAGGTTTTTTTTTGTTACAAAGTTTTTTTTAACCTCAATCCATGGCTTCAGGGTTTAACCCATGTGCCAGCATCTTTTCTCTGTTTAGATTACAGAAACATGATATAAGACCAATTGATGGATGGATTAACAGGACTTGGAGTGAGGGGCAAGGAGAGCAATAGACTCTTAAATGCAGGACCAACGCTAACACGAGAATCTTTCATCTAAGGACTACTTTTCCATATAAGAGTAGGTCTATTCGCTATGAGCATGGCCTTGAGTAACTATACAATAGGACTTATAGGGTAAGGACATAGTGGAGCGGAGACCAAAACAGCGAGCAAAACGTCAACCGACCAGAGAGCTGACAAAAGAAATGTATATGCACGTAGTGAGGATGTAATAGTCGAGTGAAAAAGACAATGCAGTAGAAAATTTTTAAACGCAAATGTCTTTGGAAGACAATGGCGGACTAAGGTGGGGCGGAGGGAGCGGCTCGTCCCGGGCCTCTGATCCTGGGGGACCTCGAAATCTCGAGAAGTTCTTCTTAATCAAATCCCAAACAAGGAAAAAATATGTTTAGTAAGTAAGAGGCAGTTTGGAGTTGGAGGCCTCGTACGTATACAAAATATAAACGTAGGTAGGTATAGTTTATTGTAAATATTTGATTTTTTTTGTCAGCCATTACATCTGTATTATTCATTTTTTACGAAATTTACACTACAAATACATCAATTTCTAAGCAGACCGGGGGCCTCATTTAGTTCTGCCGCCCCGGGCCTCCAACGGGCTTAGTTCGCCACTGTTGGTACTGGTAGATACCTAATAATTAAAAGAAAAGAGGCTTGGTGTGTGGATAAAATCACACTGCTAACTTCCTATTGAAGGGTCCCCTTAGAGATTAGACAACTGTAGTCTGCCGTGGAGAAACTATTTGCAATACAGGTTAACATTTGTTATAAAAAAAACCTCAATTCAAATTTGATGAAAACCTTATCAGGTGTTCATTATGCAATTATGCATCGAATGAAATTGGTCCGTGCAGTTAGTTACCAAAAGAAAGGTAGAAAAGACTGATTAAACAAAATATTAATAATTTTATTTTATTTATTTATTTATTGCAGATTATATAGACGCGTCGACATCTCAGGTCATTAGCGTCTTTCAACTACACTAAATAACAACTTTCTTAAAACTAAATAATATCACAAACACCCATGAGCGCAGGTGGGATTCGAACCCACGACAGTCTAGTCTAGAGGCTGCAGTACCAAGTACGCTATCCACTAAGCTATACTGCCCTCCAAAATATCAATAATAAAAGAACATTACTTTAGAAGTGACTTTTCACTATTTAATTATTTTAACAAATCTTATAAAATGTTTGTCACGACGTGAATGCCACTTTCAACAGGATAATGTATTTTAGGCACAACATATGTACAGACATAGCGACAAACTTTATATGCTAGCGCCACAATATTTACATACTTACATTCAAATCATCCATATATGAAGTGATTACAAAGTTCGAGTCACAAAAATCAAAATAAAATGTTTTAATTTATTCATTCCTTTGCAGGCTGAATTATTCTTTTCTAGATTGAATTTTCGAAAACACAGATTCAAATAACCCGCTACCTCCACCATATATGCCCATTACCTCCGCCGCATCTATAAGATACACTTATACAATAAAATCAAAGAGGCTGACATCTGGGCTTAGACTTCGAAATTATTTCTATAGAAATATAGCTGGTGCAGCACATGACAACAATAGAAAGTGTTGATGTTTGACAAATTGTGCAATGAAAAATATGAAATAAAAACAATATTTCTATGCATAAACTTCCTAAAGTTCGTGAAAAATATGAATTGTAGATTAGGTTATGTAGAATCAAAGAAATGTCATACACACAAGCTCATCCTATATAAAACATTCATAGTGCTGCCATCTATAATTCATATTAACTGCGAATAGTTAATCGAGTTTAGCTTGTTTTATTAATGTAGACATCCTATCACAATAACTAAAAATTATATAATTTTCAAAAAAATAAAAAGCACGCTTATATCAACCCACTAAAAAGTAGAAAATAAATTTCATTCTCTACAATAACGTTTAAAGGCGTGTGGCACTCGATGAATTAAATGAAATATGCCTAGGTACAGTGAGTAACCCACGCTTTTAAACGTTATAGAAGAGCAGGAAATTTATTTTCTCCTTTTTAGTGTGTTGACATATAGGTAAGCTTTTTCGTTTTTAAAAAATATTTTTTTCATTTTTAAATGTTTAGTCATTAAATAGGTATTATATAATATTTAAACAACTTGAGACACGTTTTCCCACCGTCAACACCGTCATTTCTACAACATGTTTTTTATTTCTATTTTTAACTTGTTATATAATATTATTATAGCCAAAACATCAGAATAATTGTATTGTCACCAAAACTACATTCGATTGCAAAGTTTTACGTCAATTGGAAATTTAGAAAAGGGTTAAAATCAAGTTGGAAGACTTTTTTACATACATACCTACAACTTTATTTATTTATTGTAGATTATAGACGCGTCGACATCTCAGGTCATTAGCGTCTTTCATACCTACAACTACATACAAATGAAACTAATATGTATAAGCGTGTTAAAAAAGTTAATTCATAAAGTTTTTTAAATTAAATCGGCTTTAATAGATAATGCGGTGGAGATAGCGGGTTTACGTGTGGTGGAAGTGATGGTACAAACATTTGAACGGTAAGTACTGTATACAAAGAAACCCATTTTCGATTGGAATACATCCGTTTCCGCATATTTTATTAAATTATTGTTGTGTATATAAAAATGTTATTCAATATTTACATACAGTGTCATCGTTTCATGTGCTCTGAAAGCTAATCTGATATTCGCCAGAAGGCCATAAAAAGAGAGCGCCCGTAGTCAGTTACCCAAAGCTTTCGTCTATGGTTTACCAACTCTATAAATAAATGCATACAGCTGATTTTTTCATTTGCCATTTTGACGTGAATAACACGTCTAATAGATAGATAGATAGATTTATTTTGCACTATGCAAAACAATTTTAAAAAGTGACGTCATACAAAATTACTGTACAAGTTATGACTAAAAAAATTATCAAATAGATTTAAAAAACAAATTTAAAAAATTCCTCTGTGTCATAAAAACAATTACAGGTTAAAAACATTTTCAGTTTTTTTTTAATTTTTCCATAGGCAAGTTTTGCATATGATTAGGAAGCTTATTAAAAAGTTTTATTGCTAGATAATTATAGCTATTTTGTACTGTATTTAGTCTGTGCAGCGGCAAGGCTAAGCAATCCTAATTCCTAGTGTTGTAAGTGTGAAAGGTGGAATTAGTTTCTAGACTATTGTAGTTTTCCTTAGCATATATTAAACAATGATATATATAGATATTTGGGAAGGTCATTATTTTATGTTCTATAAATAGGGGCCGGCAATGTTCGTTCCTCCAAACTCCAGCTAATATGCGAACAGCCGCTTTTTGTAGAAAATTCTTTTGGCGCCGGATACTGGCGTCTCATACTGGGGTGGCATTTTCGAAATATTAGATGAAACGGCTAGAATTTTTCAAAAAAATAACCTTGTAGGTTTATGGATTATTATTATTATTATTGTAGATTATAGACGCGTCGACAACTCAGGTCATTAGCATCTTCAACACAACAATTAATAATCCATCTGTGTATTAGAATCTGCCAGTCGGCATACACAAATCGACTGGTACGAGCTCGGGCTTCTGGGAACGCCAATTCCCAAAGAGCATTGGAATGCAATTGCGAGAACAACTACATTCCAATTTTCCCCCTGGAGGAAGGTTTATTGATATTATTTGGAAACAATTTCGCTTGCATCGCTCAACTAATACTATTTACATTAAAACCATATTAAAAATGGTGTCTAAAGCATGGGTCACACGGCTGGTTGCCAGCTGCTGCTGATCAGCGAATGACAGTAGCACCAGCAAACAGCGTCCGCAACCCGGTCACACTTTCGGCTGCTACTCGCCAGTTTCTACTCAGCGCCCAGCGGCTGGCAATCCGGTCACACTGTCGGCTGCTATACTTGCCAGTTTGCTATTCGACATACAAAATACCACGTGAGGTACGGTAGCTATAGATACTCGCTGCTGTGGCAATAGTGGTCCGACTGCGCTGCCGGCTGATGCTAGCGGTCACGTGATCTATTAGTCGCCGCTGCCTGCTACCAAAAGTTGAACTCGTCCAACTTCACCAGCCGCTGACGACGGTTGACAACCAGCCTAGTGTGGCCCGTGCTTTACAATAATCAATCCATTTTTTAAGGTTACATAATGCTTCAGTACTACAGAATTTCATCGATTTATTAATAGTGGCACATATGTAAATGGTACAAAATCTGATTCCCTCAGGGGAAAGATTATGGAATGTAGTTTGCATTCCAATGTTTTGTGAGAATTAGCGCTCCCAGGGACCCGAGCTCGTACCAGTCGGTTTGTGTATGCCGGTTGGCGGATTCTAATACACGAATGGATTATTTGTTGTGTTGAAGACGCTAATGACCTGAGTTGTCGACGCGTCTATAATCTACAATAAATAAATAAAATACAGAAGCTGAAAATTTATATTTTCGACATTCATAAATCCAGGATTAACGTTCCGGTGCAAACGAATTATATAAGAAAAAATACTGCAATATTCGAATACAATTGGATTTATTCGCTTTTGCAAGAATACTCCGCATACAGAAATAAACCGTGTCAGTATTTGACGGACGTACGGACGGACATTGTACGTTATAATTAATTGTGTTTAGTGACGTAATTGACATTAATATAGTGTATTTATAATCTACAGTCCATGCTGCTAATCCACTTTGGATATTATATTGATATGATGGTTCAATTCAAACATACGCGTTGCCTTCACACAGTGCTTCCGCCCCCCCTCTCGCTCGTACCTGTGTATACACAGTTATTATTAACAATAGAGTTCGGACGCAACGCGTATTATGAGGAACGGAGTAGGAAATTTTCATTTTGCAAAATAATTTTAGCGGAATGTGATAGAAAGCCCTTTTAAAAATTATACGCAAAAGTGCGTATATTTCTAAATTCATATTGATCCATAGACGCTAATGACCTAAGTTGCTGAGCGTCTATAATCTATAATCAGCTAATCAAAATCACTGATCCGATTGACACCAATCAATAGATCTGAAGTCCTTAATGAGATAAATATTTTTGCATTGTGCATTTTTGCAAAAGGTATTGTGAACAAGAGAAAATTCCACAGACACGCACATGTACAGCCGCCATGCGGAAAACCACTTTCCTTTACGTTTTGAGAGAATCTGACAATTTTCCGACCCTATCACCATAATATCTCCTTATATGGAACATGAAAGTAAAAGCTAAATATCTTGTCCCTAAATTTTATTTTTATTTATTCCTTGATAATTCACAAACATTGTATAATATATATACACCGTGTTCCAGACTGATGTATACATACGGAATTTAGCATTCGAACAAAATGATTGGATCAGAATAAGCCATGATATTCTTAATGATAATTGATAAGTAGGTACCTATTCTTATTTGCCAAAGCCTTATGACCAAACTTTCTTCTTATGGAAAAACAATGTTAAATATTAACACGTATAAATCTTATTTATACATCAAAAGGGGACACCCTGTTTATACTAATAATTAATAAGTATTTCCTGCTCAATCTAAGGAGAACCAGTGCTAGGGCAGGAGCTAAGCTCAAATAGGGTCCTACAAAACTTCGGTATAGTTACTAGTTGGTGACATCAAAAAAAGAAAAAAATCTTAACAATGACAAAATTCTACTCAGAGTTCAAAATCCTAAAAAAAAAATAATAATTTCATAGAAGGTATAGAATTTCTAAATTCAGGTTATGTTGATCATACTAAAATAATTGAAAGTCAAGACTGCAGAATAATAATTGCATTCTCCTTTACCCAATACTTTTTTGATATATAAAATAAAATAATATAATACTGCAAAGTGTCCCATTTAATTCAAGTTAAACATTAAATAATAATGCAAGTGTGTGCGAGAAAGAAGGGTACACAACTAGTACAATACTGTGCAAAGGAAAGCAAACATTATTTTTTTTACAATCGATACAAATCCTTCTTTAGGGCAGTGGCGGACTAATGGGGGGGGGGCCGCCCCGGGCCTCTGCTCTTGGGGGGGACCTCCAAATCTCGAGAAGTCCTTCTTAATCAAATCCCAAACAAGGCCAAAATATGTTTAGTAAGTAAGAGGCAGTTTGGAGTTGGAGGCCCCGTACGTATACAAAATATAAACGTATAAGTAGGTCGTTTATTATCAATATTTGATTTTTTTTTGTCAGCTATTACATCCATATTATTCATTTTTTACGAAATGTACACTACAAATACATCAATTTCTAAGCAGACCGGGGGCCTCATTTAGTTCTGCCGCCCCGGGTCTCCGACTGGCTTAGTCCGCCACTGCTTTAGGGTCCTGCACCCAAAGAGGGGAATTCTTTTGTTCTCACAATGATGGCCACCAGGCTTTTTTCTGATAGCGCCACTGGCAAGTGAGATTTAAAGTCACTAGATTTAGTAGCTTTGGTAAGATACATACGTCTCTTATGTCATTTAAATGTCAGTACTTTTTATATTTTCTTCTAGCTTCAAAACTTTAGGAATACCTTGCTTGCCACTAGCACTATCTAGCGAATAAATAATGTAAGCATTTGACGTATACACTTTCCACTAGCGCTATCTGATGAATAAAAATATGTTAGTCTTCATTATGTCGGTCTGCCACAGTCTTCTAGCTCCTAAATGCAGCATTAATACTAAATTGGCATATATTAATGTGTAAATTGGTGGTCCAAACTGAAACAAATGGTAAATTTTTTTATTGGACTTTTCTAAGATAGCCATATGGAGTGTGTACGAATAAGTCTTAGGTATTGAGTAGAACAAGAAACATTATTTTTTTTTTAGTCCAGAGTTTTGACCCGCAAATTTACCAGCTTTTGCGTAATAATTGTGTCCCATTGTAGCATTTCGAAACTGTTTGACCTAGAATCATGGAATTTGGGAAATATGTTGTTTATACAATTACAACTAATGGCAAATGAGTTTCACCAAAAGCGACACAATGATTTTTTGTGATAAGCGACTCAGAAACTCATGAGATATAACAGCTGCATGTACGGAATCCTCTGTGACCAATTTCCAGAATTTTGTACGCCTACTATCAGTTCTGATAATAACAATATTTATTTATAATAACAAATTGAGAACCCAATTGACGCCGTCACCAGTTCTTAAAAGCTGCTAGGAGTTTATAATATATAAGAGATGGAAACGTCATATTACATTTTATAACGGGCTTTAACCGAAGGTGAGAAAAAAAACCGAAGCTTGACTTCGGCTAAAAAATTGATCTTTGGTCGGACAGTCGGACTCTACATAATATGGCGTGTTTCGTTTGTACAGTAGTGTATGGTCGTATAGACTATAGAAGACACAAATGTGTACATAGTACTGTTCAGCTCTCCACTGCTGCCGCACCGGGAGAGAAATCGAGAACAATATAATTTATGCTTCTGTTTGTCTAATCAAAAACGTTGGGCGGATCGAACAATCAGCGAAATGGTTTCGAGTAAAAAAAACTCTACACATTGTAATTCAGTGTTGCTCAACATTTTATCAGTGTGTAAGCTTCATCGTCGGACACAGCAGACTATCAGGTCCCGTCATATTTCTTGACCTTTGTACAGGAAACTTTGTTATTTGTATATTATGAAGTATTAGAAATACCTTGTATTATGTCCGTCTTGTGACTTCTTGTGAATTTACACGACGCGTTTCAGCAACGAGTTGCCATCTTCAGGTGTGGTTAATTATTTAAAAAAAACACACATTGAGTCTTCGTAACACTATATAATATTATGATGCTAAAGCACTGTGTATTATGTCGTGGTTTGTGAAGTACTGATTTAAATTTCGAGATTTTATGATTTATATAGTAGGTAGATGAAATGGAAATGTGAGTGTGTGTGTGTGTGTATGTGTGTAGACGATTACTGAGTATTGGGTGTTTGTGTGCTGTTAATTATTGTGTCGTATATTATGTTCGATTTTAATGTTAGTTTGTCATTAAGAATGTTGGTATTGTCGAATTTTGTGGCTTTATATATTTCATATTCTTCCAGGTTGTCCATGTGTTTACCTTTACTGCAAATATGTAATGGAATAAAATTTGTTTCAAAATCGTGATATTCATGATTTTGTGAAATTATATGTTGGGCGTAATTTGATTTAGCGTTTATTTGTATTGGAACCTGAACTAATATTATAAAGAGAAAAGATTTGATTTTTTATATGTTGTTTGTTTGTTTGTAATGGATAAACTAAAAAAAACTACTTAACTGGTTTTAAAAATTCTTTCACCTATAGAAAGCTACGTTATCAGCGAGTAACATGGGCTGTATTTTATTTTCAAAAAAAATAGAGATCCCTACGAAAATTACAATAATGTAACCCAAGGTATCAAAAATTTGCCTATAAAAGTCATTATTTGGCGTGCGCTGCGAAAACTATTGATTAATTATAAATTCGAGCGAACGAGCGAAGCAAGTGAGAAATGTTTTAATTAATTATTAATTCGAGCGAACGAGCGAAGCGAGTGAGTATTGTTTTAAATAATTATAAATTCGAGCGAACGAGCGAAGCGAGTGATAATGTATTAATAAATTATAAATTCATAGCATACAGGCGAAGCCGGACCGGGCCGCTATAAATCAAAAATTCATACCACCCAGGAGCGAACGAGTGAACCGAGTGAGTAATTTATTAATAAATCATATATCCGTAGCACCCGGGAGCAAACGAGCGAAGCGAGTGAGTAATGTATTTAATAAATCATAATTTCATTGCACCCGGGCGAAGCCGGACCGGGCCGCTAGTAGACTATATATAGAGTATAGACTATAGAGAATAGAGCATAGATAAAATAGGCAAAGTAGTGCAGTTTTCCGTATAAAATTATGTCGTAAAAAGATATTTATTTTAGGTAGTATTGGGTGCCAGTAAAAAATTTAATGGAAAAAAAGAAATGTAAAATATTTTAGCCTTGTTTTTTTCGTTCGGTTACGCATGTCGAAACACGTCACATCCAATCGAAGAATCGCGTACATAATATCGCCCAATACTATTGCAGAACACTGCGTCATCCCAAGTAGACAACTTGGTAGGTATATAATAAATATACCAGAGATTAATTATTTTGTACCAGATTATTGATTATCAGGATTGATTATCGAGTCTCGGGTAATAATCGGTTAACGAGTAAAAACAAGAATACAGAGTGTGGTATAATCTAGAAAAAATGCGAATTTCGCCATCTTGGGTAAAAACGCTACCAGTAAGAAATGTAAACTTGCATGAACCACAGTTTGGGTGACGCTGGTGTAGAACGTGCGTAAAGGAAAAAAATAACAGGGGGTTAGTGGAGACACTGCTGTATAATATAATATGCATATTTACTTTGTAAAATAACTTTGTAAATTCGAATATGCACTTGTAAGTAAAATGGATATCAGTAATGTATAAACAAAACATTTATAAGGCGAATTATTTGGATAAGGCTTAAGAAGAAAATGTGCATCTTGGATCGCTTTTTAATAAAATATAATAGTAATGCTGGGTTGCAGAAAGCATTCTCAGAAAATCTTATTTGACAATGGCCTTAGATTGTGACCACACATATTTCTCCATATAAGAGTTAAAAGTATTGTAGAATTTCAAATCGATCTTGCTAAAAAATAATTGATCGATTGAACGTTTTAAAGCTGTGTATACATCTATTTAACATAGTTTGTTGTACAATTTCCACTTCGAAACAACATTTTTCTACGCATTTTGATCAAAAATTAGCTTGAAAAGCGATCTTTTTCTTTGTAGATGAATTATTTGTTTCTGTGTGAGTACAATCTAATGTTCAACATGACAGGGAAAAATCACGACAGTAGACTGCTCCTGCATTTATATAATCACAATCGAAGATAATTGACAAATCAGATTTTTTTAATATACTTTCTGCAACCCAGCATAAGTATGTTTTTGCAACACTTGGCATCAAAAGTACAATTTTAGATGGCTGATGTGTACCGTTTGAAAAGTGATTCTTTATGGAAGCTTCTGATGCGTTCGAACGGTAGTGTTTAAAGTAAATTTTAACGCACTCCGTTCTATAAAGTAATACTGTTTTGTTTTACTTTAAAACGCACGTGCGTAAAATAGTACTTTATAGATTACTTTGCTTTAATGTCACTAATAAAATATTTTTCCAAATTGTGTTTTATATTTGCTTAAAACTGTACTTTTGAAGCAGTTGTTGCAAAAAATATTATATGTAACGCGTGTCTGAAGTGACGAATCTGACAGTCGCGATTTTGCAATACTCTCTTAAGGTTATGTTGCATTTATATTTTATTGTAAATTATAGACGCGTCGACAACTTAGGTCATTAGCGTCTGTTGCATTTATACCAGAACGAGTGTGTGTTTACCGCGCGAGCCAAAGGCGAGTGCGCGCTAATCACACGAGTTCTGCAACATGCAACATAACCTTAGGCTCGTATCGCAAAATCGCGACTGTCGCATATAATCCGTCACTTATAAGACACTAGTTGCATAAATTACTATTAATGTTTCTTTTCTCGACATTATGTTATTACAGACGCCACTCGCCCGATCTACCATCAATTCAAAATTATTGTATTTTACATTTTTAAAGTTCCCCATAAAACGCTTAGAACTTGAAAATAGCCGACCGCGTGGCGACGCCCGTTGTTTATATAATATGGAGTTTCAATATAAATAAAAAAAACTAAAAACATATTCCGATACCTATTTAGTTTTTATATCTGTGTGATATTTTAAATTACTGTTTTAAATAAATCGTCTTAAACCTTTAGCGACGATACGCTAAAGAATTTTAGTTAATTAATGTTGCATAATCGCTCTATGTATGCATAAAAACACGGTACGCATAGCTTGTTCACGTTAGTGTGGAAAATTCAAAGCGTACCTATATTAATATTATGAAGTATTAGAAATACCTTGTACTATGTTCGTTTTGTGACTTCTTGTGAATGTACACTACGCGTTTCAGCAACGAGTTGCCATCTTCAGATGTGGTTAATTATTTTTAAAAAACACACATTGAGTATTCGTAACACTATATAATATTATGATGCTAAGCACTGTGTATTATATCGTGGTTTGTGAAGTACTGATTTAAATTTCGAGATTTTATGATTTATATAGTATATGGAATTGTGAGTGTTTGTATATGTGTGTAGACGATTACTGAGTATTGGGTGTTTGTGTGCTGCTAATTATTGTGTCGTATATTATGTTCGATTTTAGTGTTGGTTTGTCATTAAGAATGTTGGTATTGTCAAACTTTGTGGCTTTATATATTACATATTTTTCCAGGGTGTTCATGTGTTTACTTTTACTGCAAATATGGAATGGAATAAAATTTGTTTCAAAATCGTGATATTCATGTTTTTCTGAAATTAAAGTAAGTATACCGATTTATTTTCATAAATCGTCTACTGAATTGTATTAATGCGATCCAACCGTATTGCAATGAAAAGAGAAAACACTGCTATAGAATCGCATAAAACTATTATTATTGAAGTGAATACTTCTTTAGATTCGTTGTGATTTCAAACCGGATGCAACGGAAAAAACGACAGGTAAGAGACACAAATACAAAAATGTGTAGGATGAAGCCGGCAAAGAATGAGACAGAAATATACATACTATTTTATATTATCGGTCTCTCCTCTTTGTGCCATGCTTCGTAGCATCCCCACTCCCGTCTTCTAAGCATAGTCGCCTGTGATTAGTGAGCCAGAGCGAGAGAGCAAATGTCGGTGTGTATGTATATTGCACACTGTTTAATACTTGCTTGTATTTGACCATTTAACGTGTGTTAGTATATGTGAAAAGTACGTGAGCTAATACTACTGTATGCGGCTGCGTATTACCGCTTTTTAGTAAGAAGTCAGCGTGGTGTGTTATTATTTAACAGTGTTTGTGAGTATTTTTATTATATCTTGTTGTGCTAAATAATAAATTTTATAAGATGCCGAAAACTAATGCCGAAATGTGTCGTCAATATCGACGCAAAAAAAATGAAAATAAAATTAAAATTAAAAAAAATCCAGGAAAAAGTTCAACAGAACGTAGTCGCGAGTTTCGTGCGCGTATTCACCTCTATCGTGTGTGAATCGCACACACACCTTTTTTTTTATATAATCGCATCTTAACATGTCCTTAAGGACTGGTTCTCACGGATTGATTTTAGTTAATCAACTAAAACTAAATGATAATTAGCATGAGAATCTTTGTTTCAATTCTGTTGATCAACTTTTTAGTGAATCAACTGAATTGAAACAAATGTTCTCGACTAAAATCGATCAGTGAGAACACGACCTATGATTACTAAATAGGTGCTTTCCATTTAGTGACGCTAGTCGGCACAACTCAACTTGTGTCGCCACTGACACTCAGCGACACAAATCGACTCACAGAAGTAGAGTTGAGCTGTGTCATCGTCAAGAGTGGGGGAAAAATACACGGTTAGTTGCGATTTGCGAATTGTGAAAATTCAAAGGCCTACCGGCTACCGCACACGACAGAGTCGCCAATAGAAAATTTTGTAGACAAGAATATCTATCATTGATTCTTATGGAGCACCGCACACGAGCGATTAAATTGTTGGGGCGACAAAAAAGATGGAGCGGCACACGAGACAGTCGTCGATCGACAATGCTGTCGATAAGAATATCCATAATTGATTCTTATGAAGCACCGCACATGACCGACTAAACTGTTGGAGCGACAAAAAAGATGGAGCATATTCTATTTGCTCGCATCTTTTTTGTCACTATACAACAGTTCAGTCGCTCGTGTGCGCGTGCTCCATAAGAATCAATGATGAACATTTTTACCGACAAAATTGTCTACTGGCGACTGTCTGTTGTGTGCCTCTTCATTTTTTTGATGTGAATAACGTGTATTGTCTCATAGTGGGGTGACATTTTAAAAATATGAGATGAAACGGAAATAGTCGGAAGTGCTTTGCATGTGAAACAAAAAAACACAGCATGTAACTATATTAAGGTCTTGGACGCAGTAAGCCAGGTGGCCGTGTGGAAAAGTACGAGTCTACCGATAGGTACAAACGCCAAGCCCAGGTTCGAATCCCGAAGGCTTTTAATTTATTTTTAATAATGAAAATATATTATTATAACTACGTAGTATTGAATAACAATTTAAAATATAAAAAAATAAAATTACAATAATTTTTTTATTATATTTTACAAACATTTGATTTTAGGTATTCACGTCATCTGCCTGCACCCGCGATACAGACATACCCGTTTTTGTCGCTCCAGCAGTTTAGTAGCTCGTGTGCGGTGCTTCATAAGAATCAATGACGAATATATTGTCGATAGGCGATTGTCTGTCGTGACCCGCTCCATGTTTTTTGTCGCTCCAACAGTTTAATCGGTTGCGTGCGGTGCTCTAAAGTCTCGCTTAAGAAATGTAGGTATATTATCAAATTATTCGCATTGTTATCCGAAAACTCATAGGTAATTTATCGCACCATTCCATTTGTCATCGACATGAGTCGACTTTTAAATCGCTGGAAGTCAGGTAAATGGAAAGCACCTGAAATATAGTACTAACGCATTTATCTGAACGATTTACGTGTAGTAGGTTGTGAACATAGTGAAGATTATCCCGGTGAAAATAAGATGGCAATTTGCAGTGTTCCGAGGGACGAGAAGGACGCCATGTGAACAGGAGACTGATTGTCGTCATTGCCTCGAGACAGGAGCGGCGAATTGCTGCACAAGTCTTATCAAAACTTCCCGTTCCAACTCTCATTTTCTCTCTGTCTGTCTCCTGCTCATTCACGGACATCGTGCCTTACTGTGTCTCTTTCTATACGCAAACACTGAACTCGATTTTATGGACGCACTGTCTTCGACTTAGCATGAAAATAAACGGTTCGGCAAAACTCAGACTAACTATAAGTCGGTCAACAAAGTACATACATTTTTATCCTACCCTTTATAAAATAATTGCTTTACATGTATGTATGTATGCATGGAAAGTGACTCTTTATAGGCCGGTGTGCGGGAAAGTACATTGTAAGCGCTCTAACCAATTCAATATAGTAGTTTATGTTGAGTGTGCGTGCGACTGCTACTCTAGTTTACTATTAGAAGTGAAGTTTGCTACATAAGTGAACTGTCAAAAATTTTGAAAATACTGAAAATGAAAACAAAAGCAGCTATTTTATTGGGAGTGTGACAAAAATTAACAATATCTAAATCTAAACTATAATATTATAAAATTGGTAAATTCTGCACTTTGTACAATAGAAGCAGTGGGTATCGATCGATGTGTTCGTATATATAGTAACGCACCTACAAAGTTCACATCATGAGAGAGTAATGTTTTTAATGATTTATACAAAAGTTAATAACTTTAATAAAAATAAACTAAATCGTAACTTAGTCTGTAATTGTAAAGTTCTAAGGACTAGAAGAGCGAATTTTCCGTTTTCATAATTTTTTTCCTGTTTTTCAAATTTCCTTCTATCTATATCTATTTGTTTGGTTGAACGCGCTAATCTCAGGAACTACCAGTCCGATTTGAAAAAAAATTTTTTTTTGTTAGATAGCCCATTTATCGAGGAAGGTTATAGGCTATATAATATCACGCTAGGGCTTGAGAATAGCCGAGAGTGTAGCGGCGCTGTTGTTTACATGGCGTTGCTATGGTTCCTCTATTACAAGTCCCCAGTTCCCGAGTTCTAGCCCGAGAGCTGGTAAAAGTGTCAATTGGATTTTCAATTTATTATTAAAAAAAAAATAAAAAATAATGAATTGAAAATATGAATTGGTGCTAGGCCCAAATAACCTTAGCTGTTGGTGGTCTTTAAAATACAATTACAATTAATATCACGCTACGACCAATAGGAGCGGAGCATCAATGAAAAATGTTGCAAAAACGGGAAAAATTATTCCTTTTGAGAGCTTCCGTTGCGTGCGCTGCGTAAATGATTAAAGCTACGCAAAAATCATGTATGACGGAATTGTTTCCGGAAGGTTTATATATATAGCGAACGAGCGTAGCGAGTGAGTAATGTAATTCCTAAACCACGCAACGGATTTTGATGCGGTTTTCACCATCAGTTAGATAATTTTTCACGGAAGGTTTATATATATATATATATAGCGAACGAGCGAAGCGAGTGAGTAATGTAATTTTAATATTCAAGCGAACGAGCGAAGCGAGTGAGTAGTGTATTTATAATATTCAAGCGAACGAGCAAAGCGAACGACCAAAGCGAGTGAGTAGTGTATTGCACCCGGGCTTTCTTAGCACGCGGGCAAAGCCGTAACGGGTACCGTTAGTACAGCACAGTTCATTTTAAACAAAGCAGTAATATATTATCTTGTAAACGATAGAAACTATAAAAAATGTTTTATACAAAAGCTGTAGAGTGTCAAGGGGGAAAGAAGACTGTGATATCAGATTTAACATAGGTATGGTGCTATCATTGCCACAAACACAATGGCTACATAAAAAATTAGTTAGACGAAGCTCAATCCAAAGATTTAATAAAAAAAGTCGTTTATTGGCTCATTGAAAACCTTTTTCTCTAAAAACGTTCGATAAGTACCTACAACAAGCATTTATATACAAATTTCGAAGAGATGTCTTTCTAGTATCAACCAAATGTCTGCCATTATTTTCAAATTCTCAAACATTTCGCTACCTCATTGTGACGGTTCAGTGTAAGCATTTCTGGTGTAGAAGGCGCCCTTGTCTGTCCCGTGCAATTGTGCGCCGCTAAGCAATTTGTCCATGGAGAAGCAGGACGAGGAAGGATGAGGGAAGAAAGAACGGGGAGAGCAAGCACTGGCTGGTGGTACCTTAAACATACAGCACAGGATGACGACGAAACGAATAAGAAGAAGAAGAAGGGTCGGTGAGTAGGTACTCCACCTTCTGTAGCACAAGATTCATCCGGTGATCCCACGGGGAACTCCGTATTCCGCTTCGCCCCCTCCTCCCTTCACCCCTTCCGGCCACCGTCCTATTATATATAAAGTCATCCCCGTGCAGAACGTCTGATATATCTACAGCCTGTACTGTTATAACATCGACTGAATAGACAACAGGGAATTTGCATGATTTTTTTAACTTGTCGATTATTACAACTAAAATATTGCCAATTGTTTTCCAGTTCCTCGTTTAATCAATTCAGTCATTAAAACAGACACTGATGACCTAAACTATCGAGCGTCTATAATCTACAATCTATCTCAGCCATTAACATAATATACAGACAATGAATTTCACAACATACACGAGTTTTATTTCATTTATTACTGCATTAGAGAAAATCGTTTCACTCAAAATGCAACATCTACTAAAACAAAACATACATAACTAACATTATTTCGATAAAAAAAAATTCGACTGTGACCAGTCCTATACTTCTCACCTAGTAAATATTTGCAAAAAATAAACACTCTTTTTTTTTATTCTTTGACTAGGCCCAAATAACCTTAGCTGTTGGTGGTCTTTAAAACACAATTTAATTTTTATTCTTTGAAAAAAGCATGGCCCTCTTTTTTGTTTGGTGATCTACTGATGGCTAGCTTAATATAGCAAAAATCATGGTTACCTTGATTTACGTACAATTTTTATTTCTTTCAGTAAAATATTTTTTTTCTCGAAAACTATACATTTTAGAGAAAAAAAATATTTACATTTTTTTCATATTATAACATCTAGAATTCATTTATATTTTTTTTTTACCTATGTTAATACGTGACATTGAGAACGTTTTTTGAATATCTCAGGATCCACTGAACCGATTTGACTCAAAATCTAATCAGATCTAAGTTAAAGGCTGATAAATACAATAGAACAATCGGCATGGCTGTATGTTGTTCCGTTTTTACGATATCAAAGGCGAAAAATTGACCACATACACACACACACACATACAGACATCAGTCAGAAAATGATCTTAAAAGGGCACTGCACAAAAAGTTGCCGATAATAAACTTGAGAATAGCCGAGAGTGTAGCGGCGCTGTTGTTTACATGGCGTTGCTATGGTTCCTCTATTACAAGTCCCCAGTTCCCGAGTTCTAGCCCGAGAGCTGGTAAAAGTGTCAATTGGATTTTCAATTTATTATTAAAAAAAAAAATTAAAAAAATAATGAATTAAAAATATGAATTGGTGCTAGGCCCAAATAACCTTAGCTGTTGGTGGTCTTTAAAATACAATTAAAAATACAATTTGCCGATAATAAACCGTTAGAGGCGCTGTCGTCGCTGTAATTGTAATATTTTTCAAAATATTGTGAGTATTTCGTCTACTAGCGTATAGAGGACACTAATATAACAATAATTTTTATAATTGATCTATGATGACAGCAAAGTTAGTAATGATATAATATTTCTGAAATTGCCATGGAAACAATGTGAATAAAAAATTTAAATATTTGAGAAATGTTGACACAAGTGGACACAAGTCGTGTCATAAATAGTTAATAATGTTGAGTTGAAAGTTGAAAAATTATAATTTCAGAGCAGAAAATTAATAAATAAGGACATTTATGAAATCTTATAGAACATGTGCGAAAAAATGTATAAATAAAATCTATTAAAACGCTTGAATCAATCAAAAAGAAATAAAATCTGAGTCAAGAAAAAAGCATTTATGAAATTTCTCCTATTAGAAAAAAATAACTCTGACAGATCTTGGAATTAGGCAATACGTCTGAAAAGCCCAAAAGAAGAATAATTGAAGTGTAATAAAGATTTAAAAGTGCCAAGTGAATTTATAATTTTTTATTTATATTAGAAATCGTGTCCATCGTGATTATAATAAAATTAAGCAAAATCGCAGGATAGTGGACAAAATAATTTGATTTATTAAATTAAATGTACGACGTTTCGTCTATAGATTTAGACTAAATCTATAGACGAAACGTCGTACATTTAATTTAATAAATCAAATTATTTTGTCCACTATCCTGCGATTTTGCTTAATTTTATTATAATTTTTTATAATAATGTGAATGTAATGTCACTTTTTATTACCTATATAAATTTACTTTGTGCTTTTTTATTTTACATAAAATTTCTGTGGTGTCATTTTTGTAATAAGCGATATGAAAAGTTTCATTAGTTAATTAGTTCATTTCACTATTCTTACTTGTAAAATGAATAAAATAAATAACAAATCGAAGAAAATTCATGCATAACAGTCTATAAAATGATACTAATATTTTTAAAAATTTACGTCGTTTTGGA
The DNA here is from genome assembly GCA_039654895.1 of Mongoloraphidia duomilia. Classification (NCBI taxonomy): domain Eukaryota; kingdom Metazoa; phylum Arthropoda; class Insecta; order Raphidioptera; family Raphidiidae; genus Mongoloraphidia; species Mongoloraphidia duomilia. Next base: position 19,713,893 of record CM077525.1, on the reverse strand, counting down.
TTTCGATTATTTCTTCCCATTTCCATGGTTACTGAACTATTTTTTTTCAGAAAAACCTGGAAAATATAAAAAATCTAATCTCAATTTGAAAATTGTGTACGTGGTACCAACTTTACACAATCAAATAAATTTCTCAAGAGGAAAATTTGATAATTTAAGTTGTCATATTTAGAACATCTTTGAATTCGATACTTTTTATGTTTTCATGTTAATTGAAAATTGATTATTCATATTCATAGCAACCCGTTGCCTTGAAGAAAAAATCTATTTAGAAAACAAAATCAATCTCAAAATCTTTGAAAAACACGAACTGAACAAGAAATCGAAAACTGACATTTATACCATAAATCAAGATGTAAACAAAACGTACGTAGTGTCATTTCTTAGACAATAGCTACACTTTTTTAGTTATTGATAACACCGCGGTTGCATTATCTGTCATCAGTGACTTTTTACTAAACAATTTGCTGTTATTATTAACAGTTTCGTATTGAACTTTAGCATATCCATTTTTTGTCCTTCAAAGTATGTTTTAAATGTCTTAAAATCCTTTTTCATTGAAAAAAATATTTCAAGTTCAATCTGAATTCCTACTTTTATTAATTTCAATACATGACCCCAAATATGTTTAATACAAAGAATATCATCTATAGAATCTTACAGATCTCACAAATTGACTGTATTGTTTATATAAAAGCTGATTTTTTAATTAAAAAATTGGGAAAAATGACATATGGTAGCGCCATCTTTTGAAATTGGTGCCAGGCAGATTCCTATTAAACGATTGCTAGGGTCTCAAAACGTGAAGATCTGTTAAAATCTCGAAATATTTTTTTCGGACTAAATCCATTACTTCCCTACCATAGTAAAGGTGGGAAGTAAAAATCATGATTACCTTGATTTACGTAGTTTTCTTTTTTTAGTAAAACATTTTTTTTTCTCAAAAACTGTACATTTTAGAGAAAAAAATATTTACATTTTTTTCATATCATAACATCTAGAATTCATTTATATTTTTTTTACCTATGTTAATACGTGACATTGAGAACGTTTTTTTTAATATCTCAGGATCCACTGAACCGATTTGACTAAAAATCTAATCAGATCTAAGTTAAAGGCTGATAAACACAACAGAACAATCGGCATGGCCGTATGTTGTTCCGTTTTTACGATATCGAAGGCGAAAAATTGACCACATACACACACACTCACACATACACACACACATACAGACATCAGTCAGAAAATGATCTTAAACGATTGCTAGGGTCTCAAAACGTGAAAAATCTGTTAAAATCTCGAAATATTTTTTTCGGACTAAATTCATTACTTCCCTACCATAGTAGAGTTGGGAAGTAAAAATTCGACTGATGACCAGTCCAATACTTCCCACCTAGTAAATATTTGCAAAAAATAAACACTCTTTTTTTATTCTTTGAAAAAAAGCATGGCCCTCTTTTTTGTTTAGTGATCTACTGATGGCTAGCTTAATATAGCAAAAATCATGGTTACCTTGATTTACGTACAGTTTTTATTTTTTTTAGTAAAATATTTTTTTTCTCGAAAACTGTACATTTTAGAGAATGTGTTTAACGTCCGTTTCTCGACTTTATGTCATAACAGACGCCATTCGCACTATTACCATTTTTCCATTTTTACCACTTTCCCGTTGTTTTCAACATTTTCTAAACTTCACCTTTTTTTAATAGCAATGTGCGAATTTAGAGGAATTATAGGAAATTAGGATAAGGTAGGCAACTTTGGGAGCATAGGACAGGTAATCAGCCATGGCCTTGAATAAGGAACCAACTTTATTCATCTGGAATTATTGACGGAAAACATGGAAAACCTCAAACAAATGGCCGGTACAGGAATTACCATTTCTCAGCGTAAGGCAGTAGGAAAAAGTCCTAGCAACATCTGCCCCCGCCGGGATTCGAACCCAGTACCTTCCCAATGCGAGTCTAGTGCTATACCAATAAGCTACATCGCTGGTTATAAGATATAGAATTTAATTACGTAAGACGGGGGTAAGTACAACGATTTCTTGTCGATGGTTGAATTTCGAGCGAAGAGGACATTTGGTATGTTATATGGGGATAGTCTAGTAGCGGAACGGCGCAGTTGTACCACCCTACAATAAACATCCATCACCGTGTTTACATGCAACCTTCTCACAAGACTCGCATACCATCAGGTATACCAACCTGATAATATAAAGTCATCCTGTCAACATGAAACTTTTTCATGCAACGTTCCACTTTCTTTATAAACTGTGCACGTAAGCGCTTTTACATTTTCTGAAAGGAAATTTGTTAAAAAACAAACAAGATATTTCATTCTCAACTTAAAAGATAGCGCCATGTCACATCCATGTCTTTATTTTATTGTTCAACTGTTCACACAATTACATTCGTCTGTTTAAAAATGATCACATTCTGTTTTAAGTATACAATTAATGGGGCCGGTTCGAATTTTTTTCTAGCATCATCGGAGAGCTCATACCCAGCCTTGAGTATTGTACAAGTTATATGCTCGCCGAACTCTTATTTTGTGAGAAAACGATAAGCTGTTTATAATAGTAAATTGCGTATACGTTTCTGGCCTTAGAATCAACGCACACATGCTATTTTTAGTGTATTTGCCATATGGCACATACACTATTGGCGTCGGTCGGATGGCGGGACCTAGGGGTCGGACCAAAATTTCTCGACGTTTCATAGCCTCCTGAACACTTTGGCACCATTTTTGAAAAAGTCTGTTTATATATGTATATATATATATTTATATATTTATATATATATATATATATGTGTGCGGGCTATAACTTTCGAAAGAGTTAATTGATTTTGACGAAATTTGGTAGGCACGTTGAAATCCATCACCGCACGAAGCCTATTTAAAATGGGCCCAATCCGACTATTTTAAGGGTGGTTTTTAGGGGTTGAAGAATGTTTTTTGGCCCAAAAATGCCGAAAAAATTCTCAGAATTGTTTCAAAATTGAAATTTAACCTTTTAATAAAGATCAAAATGTGCTGCTAAAATTTTAATAAAATCGGCCCGATAGGACCGGACTTACAAATTTTATGAAAACACTAGTTTGCGGATAGTGCTTTTCTTACTGAAGGGTGTATTTAATTTGGTACCGAGGTTGCATTGATAAAAATATTGAAATTAAGAAAAAAAATATTATTTTAAGGGATGTATTAAGGGGTTAAATTTTTTATTTTGTTCAAAAACAAACTTAAGTTCACATAATAAAGCCACAATGCCAGTATTAGCAAATACACTATATTGTCGGCAGGGTTTTGGCACTGCGACCCGAGTTTTTTATATCGAAAACGCGCAATTTAGCAACTGCAGCATAGAGACTTAAACGCACTGTTGCGAGATCTAGCGATCGATTCGTTTGTTTTACATACGAGTGCCTGTGGCTGAAAAGTGCAGCCTCATAGGAATTCATGGCATGGTGTCACACAAACTGTGACTTAGTGTGGCATATGTGTTTTATACAATCGCGCGTTTGCGGTACATCAGTTGTGTATTTCAGCGAATAGTGTCCGGGCTTACTCTGTTGATTACTGCATCTGACGATCTACAAGCGACAGAATCGCACAATCGTGATACAAAAAGTAGCATGTGTACTCTGGCCCTTACTGCATGGCTATTAAATGTGTTGTCTCCTTCTCGATGTAGGTAATGCAAATATGCTAATGTTGGTAGCGCCGTTATAATAATATAAGTAATACATTTTTGAATTAACTTTTTAGTTTTTATATTCCTTATAACTTTCGTAAGGGAGGCGGAGTTATAATAATGTCGACGCGAGCACTCGTTGTGAGATCCATTGTAAACTGTCGTCTATAAACCATAGACATGGATGTATAGGTACACCATGTCTGATATAAATTAATTAGTTATTTTTCATTATATGTCAAAATTGAAGAAGAAAAAAATTTAAAAAAAATAATTTTCATGTACTTTTTATGCTTTGATATTTATATTATATGCACGCAGCGAAATTAAATGCTATTCATTTATTAAAATATTTCGCGGTCTAAAACAACAATAAAAATGAGTTCATTCGTGCACTATTGCCCGCTAGCGGCGCTGGTAGGCTTCGTGCACACATGACACAACTTATACTCTCAGAAGAATTCGTTAATCACGATAAACATTTACCTATAACGTATACAGGTACCCACGTTATTTGCGCGTATGCCTTAGTTGTTAGGTGCAAAAATAACAGAATTAACGATATAGTGATATACAAGTATTAGAAAGAATTAGAGAAAATTAATTAGAATCAAGTTTGCAATAATTTATTATATAACTAGTTTTTGCCTGCGCCTTAAAAAAGTTAATTGTGGTGGAGAAAATATATACAACTGAGCTTATACGAGTATGTATTACTTTAGTCATATAGACTCTCAACATCTGAAGTCTGACACTAACTTCAATAATTTTAAGACCTTAATTTTTGCGAAATAATTTTTTTCGGGTTAGAAAAGAATGTTGTTAATTTTTATAGGAGTATTCAATAGAGAGCCTTTTCTAGCTTAACCTGGGGCTCCGTTCCTTGTAGTGACGCCATTGGACCTGGACTATTCTCAAACCTATTTACTAAGTTAATACAAAGTTCGCTTATAACGCTCTAAGAGTACACATTAAGTTTCAATAATTATGCGTGTTATAATGATTTCAACTAGTAATTGAAATTCTTAGAGACATTATTTTTACATTAAAAAGCATAAAAATAATACATTTCATCATAGCCGAGAATGTTATTGTATATTTGTGTATCAAATATCAATAAACGATATTGATATAATAATATAAGTGATATATAAAATGTATCGCCCAATCAAATAGAAGTGGTCTGGTGAACCGCGCTTCCCTTCCTATAGAATGCGCGATAACCAGAAGTTTCAACCCCTGCAGGGTGACATCTGCCACATTACATCAATACGCGTAAACCATGTACGACTCGTCATTTCGTACAAATATCGATTGTTAGGGTGCAAAACCTCATAAGTCATAAACAAGCAACTACAGAGGGAACAGGGAACAAAGTCAACAAGTGAACAAGCTGTCCACATCGAAACACTATACGGGCTTTCTGGCAAATTCTGCCGAAATTTTTCGTATTACGCTGGACGTAACAGCTGGAAGTCGGGTACCGTATCGCTGGTGGACCGAATGGTCTTTTCGCTATTGACTGGATTACGAAACGGCTACCCGACATAATGTCGTGATTACTGCAAGTGCCAACCTGACAGTATTGGTCGATGTACAGGATGTTAATGATAACAGTCCTGTATTTGAGAGGACGAAGTATTCGATTAAAGTTTTGGAATCGATGCAAATTAACTTGCAAGTAAGTTAATTTATAATCTAAAATCTGAATTGTAATCTTATACGAGGGTGGTCTGAAAAGATTCCGACCTAACGAAGACAACACAATACAATACAATACATTTTTTCTTCAAATTTATTTTTATCTACAGCAATTAATCTACAGTAATTAATCGGCGCCAAAACTCTGATTTATTGCGCCTGAATTTTGCCAACAGAGCGTTGGAAATGTTCATTCGAACACATTTTGGTCTAACGCGGCACCCAACGCGCGGACAGCTTTCTCATGCCTAAATCTTTATTCAATATGTGACAAACACGTTCTTTGGACATATTCATAGTCTCTGCTATCTCTCTCGCTTTAATTCTACGGTCGATTAGCACCATTTGGTGAACTTTAGCGAGGTTATCGTCAGTGGTTGCAGTTTTTGGACGTCCTGAACGTTCATCGTCTCCCAAGCTGGTACGGCCACGTTTAAATTCAGCTGCCCAAAATTTCACGGTGGTAAATGATGGTGAAGAGGCCCCGTACACAGCGTTCATCTCATCTTTGATTTGCGTAGGCGTATTGCCTTTCAGACACAAATATTTTATGCCTCGATTTTTCCATTTTCACGAAAACACTCACATCGACTTACTTAAACGATTGTCAAACAATAATTGCGCGTCAAAAATGGCTGAAATTTTAGTGAGTACCTGTCAAAAGATGCGAAACCACATTCCTTTTATTTTTATTGACAAGTGCTACCGTCTTCACATTAAGGTCGGAAACTTTTCAGACCGCCCTCGTATGCCCTAACATATTGGAAATGTCTCAAAGCCTATTATATAACAATTTGACGTATATTTTTCCAACACAACCTAAAACTTGGGATTCGTATTAAAAATCGTCGTTAATCTCATCAGTAACGTATCTTAAAAAATTCGACTGATGACCAGTCCTATACTTACCACCTAGTAAATATTTGCAAAAAATAAACACTCTTTTTTTATTCTTTTTTGTTTGGTGATTTACTGATGGCTAGTAATATAGCAAAAATCATGGTTACCTTGATTTACGTACAATTTTCTTTTTTTAGTAAAATATTTTTTTTCTCGAAAACTATAGATTTTAGAGAAAAAAAATATTTACATTTTTTTCATATTATAACATCTAAAATTCATTTATATTTTTTTTTACCTATGTTAATACGTGACATTGAGAACGTTTTTTTTAATATCTCAGGATCCACTGAACCGATTTGACTCAAAATCTAATCAGATCTAAGTTAAAGGCTGATAAACACAATAGAACAATCGGCATTGCCATATGTTGTTCCGTTTTTACGATATCGTAGGCGAAAAATTGACCACATACACACACACACACACACACACAGAGACATCAGTCATAAAATGATCTTAAACGATTGCTAGGGTCTCAAAACGTGAAGCTCTGTTAAAATCTCGAAATATTTTTTTCGGACTAAATCCATTACTTCCCTACCATAGTAAAGGTGCGAAGTAAAAATTAGCTTTGACGTAGAGCTCTCAAAGTTGAACAGAGTGATTGGACAATGCAAAATGGAAGACATTGAACCAACCGAAAAGAATGAAAATTTGTAGATGGAAAACGACAGTTATCAAAAAAAAAATAATCATTTGTAATGTGCCTTACCTTGACGAGACGTCACTGATAAATGGTTGGACAATTGTCGCCGTCGACGGGGCGACGTCAGATGCATCAAACACAGCGTGAAGTACAGAGAGGTGCATCATTGTAATTCACTTATTGACTTGCAGAAAGGCCAGAGCAACAGCACAAGTAGAAGGACAATAGTTTGCTCTTTTTGGACGAATCATTTCCTACAAAAAAATATTATATTTTATTTATATTGTCAAAGTGTCATATACATCGTATAACCTATATAGTAATTTATTAATTCATTAGAGTTGTATAAATACAGATATGAACAAGTCAATAACTTAATAAAAATAAAAGTTAAAAAAAAACAAAAAGCAGACTAGGTATGTATAAAAAGAAAACAGAAGAAAACAAGCTTCTAATAAGAAAAAAACTTTTTAACAAAAAAAAAACCTCCTTCTAAAAGCCACTAAAAAGAGGAAAATAATGAAATTTTGAGGTCAATTTAATAAAATATGAAGTCGGTTAAAAAGTATAGTATAGTGATTAATATCTTCTTTTTAACCAACTTCATATTTTATTATATTGGCGCAGACTTCAAAATTTCATTATTTTCCTCTGTTTAGTGGCTTTTTGAAGGAGGTTTTTTTTTTGTTAAAAAGTTTTTTATTTCTTACTTTTTAGTGTCAAAAAGTGACATTTACCTTAAAGGAATCACACGCCGTTACTCACTTTTATTAAACCGACTTTCTTACGCTGTCTGATGTGTTAAAAAGTGACATTTACCTTAAGGAATCACACGCTGCTACTAACTTTTATTAAAATCAGCCGAACTACTGAACCGATCTTGATGAAATTTCTATGGGACCAATCTGAAAGTATATCCTTTCAAATAAAAAAAAAATTCCAAATCGGTTTATAAATGACAGAGTTCTGAGGTAACAAAAATTAAAAAAAAAAATTCGACTGATGACCAGTCCTATACTTCCCACCTAGTAAATATTTGCAAAAAATAAACACTCTTTTTTTTATTCTTTGACTAGGCCCAAATAACCTTAGCTGTTGGTGGTCTTTAAAACACAATTTAATTTTTATTCTTTGAAAAAAGCATGGCCCTCTTTTTTGTTTGGTGATCTATTGATGGCTAGCTTAATATAGCAAAAATCATGGTTACCTTGATTTACGTACAATTTTTATTTTTTTTAGTAAAATATTTTTTTTCTCGAAAACTATACATTTTAGAGAAAAAAAATATTTACATTTTTTTCATATTATAACATCTAGAATTCATTTATATTTTTTTTTACCTATGTTAATACGTGACATTGAGGACGTTTTTTTGAATATCTCAGGATCCACTGAACCGATTTGACTCAAAATCTAATCAGATCTAAGTTAAAGGCTGATAAACACAATAGAACAATCGGCATGCCCGTATGTTGTTCCGTTCTTAAGATATCGAAGGCGAAAAATTGACCACATACACACACACACACATACACACATACACACACACATACAGACATCAGTCAGAAAATGATCTTAAACGATTGCTAGGGTCTCAAAACGTGAAAATCTGTTAAAATCTCGAAATATTGTTTTCGGACTGAATCCATTACTTCCCTACCATAGTAGAGGTGGGAAGTAAAAAATACAACCGAATTGAGAACCACCTCCTTTTTTTGAAGTCGGTTAAAAAATAGTACCCGACTATACTTTTCATATTGGTAGCTTGTTTTCTTCTTTTACGAAGTAGGGTTTTAGTTTTTTAACTTTTATTTTTATTTCAGTCTTTTTAGGTTTTCTATCACTAACCACAAAAAACATTTTTCCCCACTCAATCAAATTGGCCGGGGAAAAAATGTTTAGATCAAATTTTTTTCCACCTTACATTATACGGTTTTATAGCCTAGAATATTCGGGTGAACAGGTTAAATCGAATGACACCTCAATTATGAAAACCTAGTAGATTTGGCTCAACATAAGCTACATAGTAACGAACGCACATACATAGGTTTAACACGAGTTTAACATAAAGTTTACATACTTACACACATACATACACACAGACATTCACTTCGAAATAGTCAGAATAGCTTCCTAGGACCTCAAAACGTCGAGATCTGTTGAAAACTCGATTTTTGACAATAGGACTGAAACCAATACTTCCCGAATTTTTGAATATTTACAATTTTCTTAGCGGGAAGTTAAAAACTCCATACCGAAAAAATGTTAGATATTCAGATTTGCCCGTTCGTCTGTGATTTATTTAATAGGCCATATACCTACTTACGATAAATGCAAATTAATAACAATTTCCAATATCTTCCCAGACTTACGGATCGAGGGCTAGTTGTCTATTCTATTCTAATTTGACAAGTGAGAAAATCCACTTGTCTGTTCGCACACATAAATCATATTAGATGAGCCGTGGCCAGCAGAGGCATTCGCTTTCCCACCATCCCTATGTGTCGGAGTGTTATTTCGCCCCCTGCAAGAACAAAGCGGCCGCCGCACTTCACGACAATGTTTTATGTCGACCATGTGTGCGTTCGAACTGCGTATATACGACTCGGTCCTTCAAGTCCGGAATTCGTACGGCGGCGCCATTGCGTCGTTTCGAACCGAAGCATAAATATTGAATGTTATCGGGATATCCCCTGACTATACCCAAAATCATTCCACAATACAAAATATATTATAGGTTTGTTAATATTAGTAACTGGCAATAGATTTGATTTCAAGCCAGGTTTCAGCACGTACGAACGGACGGATAGACATCTAACTCACTTTTTCGATATATAGGGACCCATCTAAGTCTGTCCAGATCTTGAAATCAATTTTTTTAGCCAAGCCTTTTTTCTTGGCTGCTTGAAAATAAAAATGAAAAAAATACCTCTATAGCTTTGGAGGAAAAAAATAATAAATTCAAATCATCACATTCAATTTAATCTTGCAGTCCCTTATGCTCCAGCCCAAGCGCGGATCCAGCCCTTAAAAAAGGTTGTGGTCACGGCTCCCCAAAAATCGGCCAAGTGCGAGTCGGAGTACGGATTCGCTCGCGAAACGTCAAACAGTACAAACTACTAGACTATATTAGCCAAGTTAAAAAAGTCACTTGCGTTCTTACCCGCACGGTTCGTTTTTTTTTTAATTTAAGGAATTGCAGATATAACATCAGTCTTTCGACCTCAATTAGGGTTGTGGGCATGCCCACCGTGCCCACAACGGTGGATCCGCGCTTGCTCCAGCCTCCAGCTGACTTTATGTATGACATCAAAGAGATGGTAAAAGAAAGCAAGGAAGACAGAAGAAAAGGTGGAAGGACGATATAGAAATTATAAGGTACGGAACCCTAAAACTAACTGGAATATGTTGGCATCGTACTGAAAGCAGACAGGAAGACATGGCCATTGGACAGTTATGGAGGATAGATAGATAGATAGATATTTATTTGATCACAGTCGATACTGACAGAATGTATGTGACAAGTCAAAATAAGTATATGTTAATTGAAATCATAAAATTCTTTCAAATCATAAAAGCTATTCACAATCAGGAAATTTTTCAATGTGCTTTTAAAAGAGCTAAAGTTGCTGTCTCGAATTGATATAGGCAGTCTGTTGTAAATTTTACACCCAGAACCAAGTGGTCCTCTGCCGTACAATGATAGTCGGTAGTTTTGGATATATAGATCGTTGTTTTGACGCGTTTGGTGACTGTGAACAGTGCTAACAAAGGTAAGGTCAGATATATTCTGTTTAATAAATTTACAAATTTCATATATATAAATGCACGTGAAAGTCAGCAGATTATTTTTAACAAAAAAGGTGCGACATGAGACCCTGCGACCAATATTGAAGATTGCCCTAATAATGCGTTTTTGCACAATAAAAATTCGATTACACTGGCTGTTATTACCCCAAATCGCAATGTTGTAGCTCAAGAGAGAATACACAAATGCGTAATACACATTAATTAATGTTTTAATGTCACAGTTTTGCTTTAAGGAGCGAATGCAGTATAGGTGATAATTAAGTTTTTTGCACACAAATTCAGCGTGATCATGCAAAGAAAGGAGGCCTTTGCCTATTAGTGGGATAATACAAGCTCATATTTTAATTATTATCACTTATGCAATTCTGTTAGGATATGATTGCAAGTACAGAATGAGGTCCCACAACCCGTCTTTACGTTCTGTGTGTACTACGCTTAAACAATTGACTACTAGACGTCATGTTCCCGATCCCGACATCGACCATGCCAAGTCTCCTGGGTCCATCGGGGACGCTCCCGTACCGATAGGCATGTTTACGATGGGAATACGGTCGTGTAAATTGTCACAAACACACACACACACATACAGAGAGAGAGCCAACCCCATCCCCCAGTGCTATACGCAAAACTGAACATACGTTATCATATTATTATTACCTATAGATATTAAACATTATCTATTGCATGGGAACAAACGATCTCGACAGAATACACAAGCTGTTAATTAACCCCTTAAGAATTAAAATGCTTTTAGTGAAATGCGATGCAAGTGTTGTCTAACGATGATTTCTGTGTGGAAAAACTGTGACGCATCACAAAAGGGAGAAATAGAAAATATTTCGGTGCTAGAATTTTTTACGTTCTGAATATTTCTCATCTGGCTCTTTCGAAGAGATAGTTTTAAATTCACAGTAAATGACCATTTGCCAAAACTATTCCAATTTTTTTTGAGCAAGTTTAAAAACAATAGTCCTCTCTTATAATAATCAGGATTATTGCGAATTAAAGTCAAAAAAACCATTTTCAATTTGGTTTACATGTAAGTAATATGCATGAATTTCATTTTTATTGCAAAAATCGTTTTTCGGAAATAAACTAAATATGCCTAGAACCACAAAAAATCTCGGCAAATACTATAATAGACTGCAGATTGTAGATTATAAAGTCGCTTGACAACTGATCGAGCAGAACAGGTAGGTGTGTAATACAGTACTACATGCATAAAAAGGACAGTGTGGTCCAGTGGTTAGCATCGCGGCCTCTGGATCAGATTGTCGTGGATTCGAATCCCGCCTCCGCTCATTGATGTTTTGTGATATCATTTAGTTTTAAGAGAGTTGTTATTTAATGTAATCAAGACGCTAATGACCTAAGTTGTCGACGCGTCTATAATTTACAATAAATAAAATACATTCATGAATCACTGTGTGCGAGAGTCTTCATTACAATTTCATTTGATTTCAAAATATGTACTTAACACGATTTGTGAAACAAGTTATTTTTGAAACAAAAAAATCTAAACAATATCAATATACATTATATCAAAAAAATAAAAAAATTGTGTATGTCGCGACACTCGGAGAAAGTGTAACTTCTTATAAAATACTCAAATGAACGCGTGCGCCGTCCAACAAACAGTGATTCTATAAGTCAGCTGTCTGGAACGCAAGTTTGCAAATAAGCAAAGCTATACAGTTCGGCCGTCTCCGGTCGAACTGTATGAACACCGTTATTATTAATGATTTGTTTTTAATTGTCATAATGCCATGGTTACACCGTTAGCGTTAAATATTTAAGGAAAACGTTAAACGGTCCGACTTCGCATAAGAAGAACCCACCCCAAAAAAATCTTAGATCCAATATTATGAAGTATTAGAAATACCTTGTATTATGTCCGTCTTGTGACTTCTTCTAATACTTCATAATATTCATATAGTGACTTGAAGACCCAACACTCTAAAAATGTATCTTAGATCCAAGCCTGGTTGCTCCCCAGTTTGCCTCCCCTCTCTTATTAAGACCATCATAGTTCAAATACACTCACTGTGCAATGTGCACGCACCACTGTGTGCGAGAGTCTTATCAGTTTCACTTGATTTTAAAATCGCTCGACTCGTATAGAAGAGAAGAGACAGACGCATGAGATAGGTCATCCTCGTTACAATAAAATCATTTTCCAATTGGTTTGTTCATCAGTGTAATGCACTTCCTATACAATTTAATACAAACAGTGTACACAAATCAAGGAGGGCACTCTGGACATATAATAGGAGCAATCAGATAACATTGTAGTGCAAAACTAGACAATCATTCACTGGTGACACATTGCAGTGCCATATAGTGATTCGAAAGAACTAGACACGTGTCGCGGCCGTATGACAGCCACCTGTATGCCACGTGTCGGCCGCATTAGCGGCACTGTGATCCACTTATTGCTGTGGCTGATAAATATCTACCATCTAGCGCTAAGCCCCATCGAACACATACTATTCTATTGAATTGAACTGGACTACAGACTTTAACATTCTAAATGGTGACTATACGGTCGAAGCTGTCAATTTACAAATATTCGCAACAAAATGTGTGATCTCCCAGCGTCCTGAGTGATTTATTATTTTTCAAAAAAAGGAGGAGGTTCTCAATTCGGCGTGTATTTTTTGATGTATGTAGGTACCAAAGGTGGGCATTAACTCGTTAATCCGTTAATCGTTAATTAACGAAGTTAACAATCTGCTGAACGGATTAACTTTTAAGTTAACTTCAAAAAATGTTAACGGTCTTGTTAACTTCCGTTAAATTGAACTTCCGTTAACTTTAGTCCGTTACATTACTGCTATCCCATCTAGTGCTGCAGTAGAACGTCTTTTTTCTACGGGCAAAGATATTTTACGGGCTAAACGATCATCGCTGTCGGATGTCAATTTTAATATGCTAATTTTTATGAAGGGGAACATGCATCTAAATTACCAAATGCAAAATAACGATGAATAATAGCCTTATTCCTACCTACTTTATTATCGACATAAATAAATGTGTGTTTAATTCTTCTTTCTACTTGTTTTTGATTTATTTACCTATTTCTCTCAGCCCAAAAGCAGTATAAGTTTTAAATTAACTTTTAACGGTTAACTTTAACTTCGTTAATCGTTAATTCGTTAGATAAAAAGTTAACTTCGATAATAGGTACAGCGTTAAATTTTCGAAAATTTAACGCTGTACCTATTATCGAAGTTAACTTTTTATCTAACGAATTAACGATTAACGAAGTTAACTTTTGGATTAACTGTGCCCACCTATGGTAGGTACATCAATTTCTCCTGCATTTATGAACCGATTTTGATGATTATTGTTTTATTTAATAGGGCATACCTTCGAGGTGGCCCGAATCAAATTTACTTAAATCCGACATAAATTGGTTCAGTAGTTTGACTAATTTTTTGTTATTATGTACCTATTTTTTTATGTATGTTATGTAATATGTGTGTATGTATATGTATATATTACCTCATATCTCCTTAATTTGTGAACCGATTTTGATGATTCTTATTTTAATGAATAGGGCATACCTTCAGGGTGGTTCCACATAAATTTTACTAAAATCGGTTTAGTGGTTTTCTGGTTTTAGTTTACTAATCAAAGATCAAAACAGAATTCGGTTAATAACGTGCAAACTACGCATTGCAAAGCCACTAAAAAGTATAAAATCAAAAACTTTTTAACAAAAAAAAACCTCCTTAAAAAAAGTCACTAAAAATGAGGAAAATAATAAAATTTTGAGGCGCCAATTTAATAAAATCAAAGTAGATGTATAAAAAGTTTTAGCAATTAAATTGGCGCCGACCTCAAAATTTTATTAATTTCCTCTTTTTTTAGTGGCTTTTTTAAAGGAGGTTTTTTTTTGTTATAACGTTTTTTTTATTAAACAAATACATTTGCTAAAGTTGCCCAGTTGTAAAATCATGGTTGTCAGGTCATATTTATAAGATATCGAGATTATAAACGCTCAGCAACTAAGGTCACATGGCGTTTATCCATATTTTTAAATTTGCAAATAAAGTTCATATTTTCCAGTGTTTTGATTTGCACTGGATAGTCTATGTATGTTTTGAAATCAATTATTTCCCAATGGTAAAGTAAGGGAATCGTTGGCAAAGGGTCATCTGCAATAAGTAAGTTTTGTGAATCGGGGGACAGTGCTTGCGCTATTACCAAATTAATATTTAATTCGATTAGTAATGATTCTTAGCAAAACCATTTCAATGGTTAACATTCAAACACTCCTACACCATCCATAATTAGTCTTTTTGTTCCTATTTAGTATTTCCATACAACAAAACAATCCACGAAAAAGTAAGTAATTACAAAAATCGTCCGAACACTTACGCAGTAATATATTATATAATATTATATAGTTGTGTTCTTGATGAAATAATATTATAAAACGATCGTAAATGTTAATAGAACTGATCCAAGTGTATGTTTTAATTATACTAGGTGACCAAGATAAGCGTGAAATACATAAGGATTTCCTAAACGGTAACAGATAGAGATTAAATAAAATATTAATATTAAAAAAATGAAAAGAAAAATGAAATAAATGAAAAGAGGTTTGAAATTCTTCATAAAAAAGTGCCTTAATAAAGTGAAAATATTTTTTTTCTAACAATTACTTAATAATAAAGGGAGTTATAAATAAAAAACGAAAGAAAAATCTCGTTTCTCAACTGTATGTCGCAAGCCAAGCAAAATATGGAAAGTTTGATTGCGCAAGGTAGTAGTACTGGAAATTCTGCACATTTTCTCTCGTTTAACAAAATCTCTATCTCTTAACGTTAATTAGGAAATCTCCATGCATTTCACGCTTATCTTGGATGCACGCCGTATATTATTTTAATCATGTAAAATATAATATTTTTCAAAAAATTCACAACCAATTGAACAGACAAAAAAGAGTTTACAACTGGCAGAAAACAACAGACCATCAACCTTATCAAAATTTAAAAAATTGAGTTTAATTTAAAAAGATGTTGACCCTTTTCAAGAATCTTAATATCATTATTAATATAATCTTAAATTGACATAATAATTTGAGATTGATTTAAAAAAAATGTTTTTGAAAATTCAGTCTCATGTTATACTATTATGTGAAATTTAGTTTTTTGAATTTTGTTTATTATATCTATATTCAGATTCTTGAAAAGAGACAACATCTTTTTGTCTATTCAATCGGCTATGATTTTTTTAAATACATATTACTTCTACATAGTGGCGGATTTAGGGGGCGTGGGGACTGGGGGGTTGGGATAGGACTTTTTTAACTCTTAAAAGGCTTGACTTCTAACAAAATCTAACTTAATGACGCCCTATATCATAATTTAATTACTATATTAGTGAAAGATATTTTTTTCGAATTTGCGTTTTTGGGTCCTTTTTTTTGAAAAATTGAAAAATTGTTCTGTGGGCTAACGCTATTGATCATCTTGTCCCTTCCAATCTTGCCCCCTCTCCTAAGCGAAATCCTAAATCCGGCACTGCTTCTACACCGAGTTTTAAAACGAAACTTATACATAAAAAAAATTATGAAAAAATTTCAAAAACTCACTTTACTTATCCCATTTACAAAACCGTCAGGTTTCACTGACGAACTCCGTCAGTGAAACCTGACGGTTTTGTAAATGGGATAAGTAAAGTGAGTTTTTGAAATTTTTTCATAATTTTTTTTATTGTAAAGAGGAAGAATGGAAATTTACATTCGCATTATTAAAAAAGTCCTTGGATTAATAAATTTATTATTATTATTATTATTATAGAAAAAAGCTGATCTCGCTCCGAGGTGACATCGAATGGCCGGCACATCCCCTTGCGATTTTTATCTGTGGGGTCTCAAGGGGAAAGTTTACTCGACAAACCAAGAAATTTGGATCAACTGAAGGGGAACATTCAGCGAGAAATTATCCCACGCCAAACATTGGAGACAGTCATGACGAACTTTTCCCAGAGACTGGTTCACTGTAGTGAAATAATATTTGCTTCATGACGTTTTTTTCTACTTTTTTGATACTGAATGTAAATTTCCACTCTTTCTCTTTACAATAAAAAACAAGCCGTGAGGTGGGTCGTTTATTAGGACTAAAGTGCGACCCTTGAGGTCCACACGACGAACTTCCCAGTTTGATAAATATGTAATAATAATAATTAAATTAGATATTACACAGAAAAGTAATCATTTTAATCATTAAAATATAATTATTATTTATTTTTAACAATAATTAAAAAAAAAAAAAAACGGCTGAACCAATTTTTATAAAATGTATGTCGGATCAAAATGACGTTAACACGCCTCGATTGACCCCCTTACGAAGTCGATATAATTTTTTATTCGCGAGATATTGTGTAAAATCTACTTTTTTGGAGTCTATTTGGTTAAGAAAAAAGAACGGCTGAACTGATTTTGAAAAAAATTCTTTCAGATCATATTTACGTTAATACCGATTGGCACCCTAACATAGTCGATATCATTTTTCATTTTCGAGATTTCGTCTTAGAAAGAAATGGACACATACGTACGTACGTACGTAAATACGTACACACACACACAGACATTTTTCTAAAAATAGTGTAGTGACCTTGAAACATAAAAATTTGATATAGGTACATTTTGATTTCGATTTTCGGACCCATTACAATAACTCCCAATGGGAAGTTAAAAATGAAAAAATTTCGAAAACTAATTTGTTTATCCTATTTACAAAACCGCCCGGTTTCACTGCGGGACCCAGAATTTAATCTATGTACCTAAATAATATTTAAAACACAAGGGTTTTTTTGTTCGAGAACTTTCAGCGGTTGCGACTTGACCGATTTTGATTTTCTTTTTAATTATAATCGTGTAATTCTGTAGAGTTACCTTTTTTATTGTTGAATCCATCTGTAGACTTTGCTTCGTCACTGACACGTATAGGCACAGCTAGTATAAAATAATAAATATTATAGTTAACGATTTTTTTTCATATTACAAACATAATTTTTAACATTTCAGAGATTGAAACTGTACTGACTACTGCGATTACGAAATGAAGGCAGTTTAGTCACATAAATAATTGTTAAATAACTTATTAATAGTACCGTGATATAACAAGTTAAAACACCACAAATACAGAGTGTTCGATAAGTTTTATGATTAGATGATAATTTGTTGCATAAACTATTGTGAGTTATAATTCATATAGGTGATCGATTTCTGCGCAGATATTATACCTAACTGGGTTTTTTTAAAAGCTTTCAATTAACTTGAAATGTTTGTATGTATGTTAGTTTGTTTGTTTACGTCAAATCTTGAAAGTCAATTTTGAACGACTTCCACGTATCCAATCGATTTAAAATTTGGTACACATATGCATTCCCGATGACAATACATGAATCAATCGTTTTTAGAATTAAATTCAATCCCTAAGGGGGGCAAACGAGGGAGTAGGGTTTTTTGACTATTCAACGCCTAGGCCAAACCGCTAAAGCTATAAACTTGGAATTTGGACAGAAGGTTTCTTTTGTGACGTAAGCACCCACTATATGAAGGGATTTTTCGAAATTCAATCCTTAAGGAAGTCAAATGGGGATAAACTTTAGAACGACTAAAAGGAACAAAATAAAATATTGGTAAAGAAAATTTTTAGACACGCTTTTATTTAAATGTACTAAAAAGGAAAAAAATAAGTTTTAATAACTTAGTTTCATAATTATAAAAGCGTGGGTCGTGACTAATAAAATATCGTAGAGTTTACAACCCACGCTTTTATAATTATAAAACTAAATTATTAAAACTTATTTTTTTCCTTTTTAGTACATTTCAATAAAAGCGTGTCTTTAAAACGTTTTCTTTACTAATATTTAATTTTTCTATAAATCTACCTTAAAGACTCCCGCACACCAATGCGGGACAGCTAGAGCGAATTATATAGCGGGATATTTATTATCTTAGCAAGATATCGCTTGAGTGCAAAATATGAGCAATCATATCTCGCCATATAATTTGATCCCGCTCCGCGTTCGCTCCCGTTCCCGATGTCCCGCGCTGGTCTGTGAAAGCCTTAAATCAGTGTTTTCAATAAATAAGGACCAACGCACACATACTACTTTTTGTAGTACGATTATGCGATTAAGTAATTTCAAATGCAGCTATACCAATTTAGCGTAAGGCTGCACACTCTTTGCTGAAATTTCGAATATCTGAGTTCCAACATTTAAGATAATATTATACTTGGCTATTTATATAAGCGGTACAGTTTTTATGCATGGGACGCGTACGCTTACATTGTTTCATTAGTTTGCCGCTTCATTAGCCTTGTTACAAACTCTGGATGACTCACTTTCTTAAATTTTGGAACTTGACTATAAATCGCGTTTTTTCGAAACAAAAGTAGCATGTGTCCGTTGGCCCTAAATCATCGAAAATTAAAACCCTACTGTTTTTTTAACACGCTTTTATTAGCTTCACCTGTATGTTTGCTTGCTTGCTTGCTTGCTTGTTTGTAACCGACTTCTTTGAACTTGATTTTGACCAACTTTGAACGGTCAGATTTAGTTTAAACTTTGCACACTTATCAAGGACTGACGACAATACAATAATTCAATAAGTTTGTCCCATTATCCTGACCAGGATCTCCAGGACTAAAAAAAAAAGCAAAAAACTTCAGATTGAACTGAAACTTTGCACACTTATCAAGGATCGATTACAATACAATAATTCCATAAGTTTGTCCCATTATCCTGACCAGGATCTCCAGGACTAAAAAAAAAGCAAAAAACTTCAGATTGAACTGAAACTTTGCACTCTTATCAAGGACCGATGACAATACAATAATTCAATAAGTTTGTCCCATTATCCTGACCAGGATCTCCAGGACTAAAAAAAAAAACAAAAAACTTCAGATTGAACTGAAACTTTGCACACTTATCAAGGACCGATTACAATACAATAATTCCATAAGTTTGTCCCATTATCCTGACCAGGATCTCCAGAACTAAAAAGCAAAAATAAATTATAATTTAAAAAAACTAAAAATACGCTTTAATGAACTAAAAAGTAAAAAATAATTAATTTTATTGTAAAAAAGCGTGGGGTGCTTTGTATCATATTTTCATACCACCCCACGCTTTTTTACAATAAAATTAATTATTTTTAACTTCCCATTGGAAGTTATTGTAATGGGTCCGAAAATCGAAATCAAAAAGGAAAAAAAATTTTTATGTTTCAAGGTCACTACACTATTTTTACACTACTTTTAGAAAGATGTCTGTGTGTGTGTGTGTGTGTGTGTGTGTACGTACGTACGTACGTACGTATGTGTCCATTTCTTTCTAAGACGAAATCTCGAGAACGAAAAATGATATCGACTACGTTGGGGTGCCAATCGACGCGTATTAACGTAAATATGATCTGAAAGGAATTTTTTTTAAATCGGTTCAGCCGTTCTTTTTTCTTAACCAAATAACCTCCAAAAAAGTAGATTTTACACAATATCTCGCGAATAAAAAATTATATCGACTTCGTAAGGGTGTCAATCGATGCGTGTTAACGTCATTTTGATCCGACATAAATTTTATAAAAATCGGTTCAGCCGTTTTTTTTTTTTTTTTTAAATTATTGATGTTTTAATGATTAAAATGATTACTTTTCTGTGTAATATCTAATTTAATTATTATTATTAAATATTTATCAAACTGGGAAGTTCGTCGTGTGGACCTCAAGGGTCGCACTTTAGTCCTAATAAACGACCCACCTCACGGCTTGTTTACTTTTTAGTTCATTAAAGCGTGTTTTTTAGTTTTTTTAAATTATAATTTATTTTATTTGGAAAAAGAATCATTTTATAGATAAGTATAAGGTATGCATAATCAGTATGAGAGATGAAACGACACTGAACAGGTAGGTACTAACATACTGTATAAGTAAATTATAAACGGTAAATGTGGATCTTGGAGAGCACTAATCAGATAAGAACCAATTTGAGACTGTAATGCCGCTAATATCTGAAGGCTCGTTTCATAAACATCGATTATACGGATTATACACGTTACACAGCCGCTTAATACTTTAGACCAGGGGTTCCGAAACTAATTTCAAACCTCCTTTAACCTTAAACAAATTCTGACGCCTCTCCACGTACCGTACGCGTCGTAGACGTGGCTATAGAATAGAATAGAAATAATCTTTATTGAAAACCTATAAAAAGGTGTAATAGCGTCATACAGATTTAAAATATATACAATTAATATATGATATTTAATAAAAATAATAGGACAGATTTGTTTTAGAATTGCACGCGGCAATCATACGGACCACTATCTATCAGCAAATTCTTAACTCTATTTTTGAAAATTGCAATACTCTGAATTGATTTTATATCTGATGCTAACATGTTATAATAATGTATCCCTTTACAAAGCGGATTATTACTGTATTTAGTGGTTCTATATTAATTTTCTAATTATATAATTATTGTTACGGGTACTATAATTATGTACATCAGAATTCAGATTAAAATTGTTGATATTATGTTTTATTATATGTTTTATTATACGAGCATAGACTACACTACCCGGACGTGCCCTAGCGTGATATATACATAAACATAGAAATCTAGGGACGTCTAAGTATAAATTGCCACTTTTGACGAGGGGGGAGCCATTCAGGGGAGGGTGCATGTCTATATCTCATGGACATGTCTATGCTATGCATGTGCCCACATTCTATTGGCCACGTCTTTGCGCATGCTCAATTGCTCGTACAGCGCTTGCGCAACTGAAGCGACCAATAGAATGTGGGCACACTTGCTTCCACACCGCCCCCCCCCCCCCTTAGCAGCAACCACCCCACTCCAATTGTACTACGTCCCTATATTCCTATGTCTATGGGTATACATTAAAGATGCTGACAATTATTAAGTCATCGACTAGGGTGAAACTAGTGCAGCTCTTATTAGGATCGATTTGACTAAAAATAAATCCAGGGCCCCATGGCTGCTAATTCCGACCCCCAGTAAAGAGAAGCAGTTTTAGAAATTTTGTTGTAAATATAAAATTACAAAAATCTGGAATAATTTATTTTCACAACCCCGCTATTGAAAATTCGATTTTCTGTATCTGTTTAGTGGGTTGAAACTGAGCGTTTTCATCCCTAGGGATAGAAATTTTCAGGTCGGTTCTCTCTGTTTTAACGTTGTTAAGATGGATACAGAGCGATTGGATCCGCATATAATTTTCGAAAACGTCAAATTAAGAACGAGATAGAGCGATATTGAATCCGCATATAATATTTATAAACGTCAAAATCATACATAACCTCACATAAATCTGACAGATCTAATATTTTTACGACTTTTTTGCACGCCCAAATTGTAGGAACCTCAAATCGAATTGTCAATAGAGTTGTTGTGAAAAATAATATTCAATTACTCGGTATGAAACTTGGCGTTTGCAACACGTGTGGTTGCATGCCCTCGTACCTCGGGCAGCAAACTTCACACTGGTTGCAAACGCCAAGTTTCTTACCTTGTGATGCAATATTCCTTCATCCTTCCTATATAGTACATTCTTATTTTGTGAAGAATGAATGTTTAAGACCAGACGTAGACGTTTGGTTTTACAATAAAATCGGTACGCCTTCCTACAAAAACTCATCAGCTTCCCTTGTACCAAACACAAACATTTTTTCAAAAATTACACATATTTATAAATACTTATAGATACATTTTAGAGAAATAGTCGCAAGTAAGTGATTAGCGTCAATAATTTTACAAAAGTTGAAATTATCAATTAAAAAATTAGTGCCTTTAAATCTTGCAAGAATATGTCGTAAGGATTCGAATTTTTAATCATTTTTATAGTTTTTCACGCCTGTCTGACGTTTTTCCGCGTAATTTTACCCAATTGTAATAAAGGCGCTAGACGCTAATGACCTAAGTTGTCGACGCGTCTATAATAGTACAATAAATAAAAAATAAAGGCGCATAGTTTGAGAGACACCGTCTTAGACCTACATGTGAGCCGACTGTAGCGTCGTTATACGGACTAACCGTCAACAAAGTCAACGGAACAAAAATTTAAAAAAACCGTCAAGTGCAAGTCGGGCCTCGCGCAATGAGTGTTTTGTACAATCGTTAAATATAAAAGCCTTATTTTATTTAATTAAAAAATATAATAAACTGACATTTACTTATATTATATTAAATGAGATGTTTTTCGTTTCCATGGTTACAACATTGTATCTCTAGTTAGCTGCATAGCCCACTCACGCGTTTGGACTTGAGTTCGTATGTTGAATTCATTATAACCTTGTAAGATAATTTATATTAGAAATCGTGTCCATCGTGATTATAATAAAATTAAGCAAAATCGCAGGATAGTGGACAAAATAATTTGATTTATTAAATTAAATGTACGACGTTTCGTCTATAGATTTAGACTTTTTCAAGTACAATCATAAAAATAACAATATTTATGAAAATTAGTAGTTAATATTAATTTTCATAAATATTGTTATTTTATGATTGTACTTGAAAAAGTCTAAATCTATAGACGAAACGCCGTACATTTAATTTAATAAATCAAATTATTTTGTCCACTATCCTGCGATTTTGCTTAATTTTCTTGTAAGATAATGCACATTGCGTCAAAAATCTGTAATTTCTTCAAAATATGTATACCTACTAAACTTTATAATTTTGTCTATACTTTTTATCGATGTTGAAGTTATGATTCACTTGCTAAATTTATTTCAGATTTTTCCGATTAATACTTTAGAAATAAATGTTAAATTGTGTGGGACAAGCGATTTTCGCGGTTTTTTTTAAACAAATTTAACTAAATATTTTTTTTAACTATTACTGCATGATTTCTATCCGTCATTAGCTTTCATTTTTTCATAACCTTTTGACCCTCCATTGAGGGCAGTATAGCCAAGTGGATAGCGTACTTGGTACCGCAGCCTCTAGACTAGAATATCGTAGGCTGGAATCCCACCTGCGCTCATGGATGTTTTGTGATGTTATTTAGTTTTAAGAAAGTTGTTATTTAGTGTAGTTGAAAGACGCTGATGACCTGAGATGTCGACGCGTGTATAATCTATACAATAAATAACTAGATCCTCCATTATTTATCCGTAATTATCCGAATTATTTATCTATATCTAAACCATAACAAGCTTTAACTGTGTCTAATTTCGAGTCTCTATAGCTTGTACCGTTTAACTTTGGACAGATAAACGGACAGACACCGGAGTGAGGCCACAAGTATTTCGTTTTTCCAATTTTGGTACGGAATATTGTTTAAAACGTGTGCGATGTGTGTTAACTCGAACCTCGTTAAGTCGAAATCCTGTCTAAGTCGAAGAATTTAGCAATTCCCTTCCGCTAAAACCCAAAAGACTCTTTAACTTGAATTATTTAAACTCTATAACTCGAAGTAATTATGATTTCCCTACAAGGTAAGTACTGTGAATACACATTACACTCTGTAACTCGAAGTATCAGTTCGCGAACTCTATATCTTGAAGCAAGCGATGTGTACACTTTACGCTGCTTCTGTGTGTCAAAGTTTATTTGTGTGTAAGACTCCCTAACTCGAAATGTTTAGCATTTTCCTTGAAGCTCGAGCTATGGAGTTTCTGCTGTATTATAATTATGCCATTGTTATTTTTTATCAAATTTCAGAACCTGCAAAAAAAATGAGGGTTGACACTTTGAATGTACAAAAAGCATTCATTGAAGTATAACTCACTCGAAAAATTACACCACTAAAAAATGACTGTCGCATTTTGGGAATCGATTCTTTCCAAGTCTTCATGGTTCCGGGCTTGTAGGCCGTGGTCCGGTTGGCGGCTCACAGGTCACACTGACCTGTGAGCCGTCAAGGAGGACACTTCAACCGCTGCCACATCGCCTTTGAGAATGTCTACCGCAGTTGTAGACGAAACGTCAGGTAGAAATACCACCGGACCACGGCCTACCAGCCCGGATACCATGAAGACTTGGAACAATGCCGGCCGTGAAAGCTTGCACACCTGGATAATCGAATCTTTGTTTCCGTAACTTATTGTGAGCACTTTATAAACGATATAGCTACGTATACGGCACTGTAATCGTTTAATGAAAGCAAGGGTTGTAGTCGTTATTGTCCTTTTCCAAGGAGTAAAGCATGAGTTTAATTCGACGAAATGACTTCACCGAGGGAGTCCTAACGACGACATATAAGAACTTGAGAATTATATCATTACAGTAAAACAACTGCCGTCTCATTTATGTCCGCATTTCATCCATGTTATATTAGGCGTCGTACGCAGTCGGCAGTATTAAACTAATACATAACTATTTAATCGTATAGTAATATAATATTATTGTATTGTGAAGAAATATCTTCTAATTAACAAATCATGTAACATTACAATTACGTATTATCAGTAGTGTAACTATAAATTTGAAGCCCCTGGCATATTTTTGTGATGGACCTTCTGGCATATTGAACATTAATTTGAGCTCCTCGACAAAAAGTAACCTCCTATGTTCGTACTTAATAGAAGGAAACATTTGCAAAAATTCCCAGATATGAAGAACAGGAAGCATAATATGGAAGGATTTAATGAAACCTACTACGCCTTGCAGACGTTTTTTATTGATAATGCGCTGCACAATGTATATCCAGCTATTGTTAGCTGTCGCGGGGCTCCCTAAAGCCCGGGGGCCCCTGACTTTTTGGCAGTGCTGTCACCCTGTAGTTACGCCTCTGCGTATTATAAAAAACAGGAATTAGGTAATTAACCTGCAGTCGCCAAAGGTTCCGCTTAGGAATAAATGTAGAGCTACATTATTTTTTCCACCCTTCGAAAGAGCCCAAAGGAGGGTTCATAAATGTTTAGACTCCAGAGGGTCGAAAAGGTTTAAAAAATATTTATTTGCAAATAACTCGGAGTTTTAATTTCTGAAAAAAATGATGTAGGCCCGTATTCACCGAGCCTAGTTAGTTATTTATTCCGTTGATTTATTCCCCTGGTAACTATCACACGGAATAAATAGTGATAATTCAAATTACCAAACATAGTTAAGTTTACTGCAGGTATAAATCGTAAGAATAGCTATTCTGTCCAATTTCAAGGGTATAAATATTTATCCGCCTAGTTAAATAGGATATGCACGAAATGCATAAATTACTTTATGGCCTGGCGACCTTTTCAGGTAAATATTAATTTCATATCTTACAGGTAAAGGTTTTTGTCAGTAAAATATGTCAATATTCACCATTTTACATTTTCGATAGATGCGCCATCGGTCGGATCTTTGGTAAACGTGCTTTATTTGACAAAATCTGCAAGGCGTATAGTATATAGTAAATTTTTACCTGCAGTTACTATTCTATCGAATGAATTGCTTGGTGAATAGAAAGTTTATTTTATTCCAAGGAATAAATTTATTCTAAGGTTAGTAACTTCTATCTTTAACAGTGTTTGGTGAATACGGGCCGTAGGTATTTTAAAAAATAATAATAGGTATTTAAAAAAATAATAATATGATAATATATAATAATATTATCATCTTAAATAATGTATTTTATTCAATAACTATTGATATTTGGAAAACTTTCGAAGTTATATGCAAACAAAGTTGAAAGTACATCATTGAGTTTTGATAAATCACTTGCTGTGAATATCTTCTATACCGAATTTTCAAAAGATCTAGGAATTGATAATATCTATGTAACTTTAATAAGTGAAGAGAATGGGGAAAAAACAAGATATGACCTTCTGACAAATGACTGAGTAAATTGAATTTAAAGTTAATTATATTCCTTGTTCTTTTCCCATCCAATAATTTTAAGTTTTAAAATACACCGTGGCCTACCTATTTCTTTTACCCCGCAATTTACCCAGTGCTGAATACCGTTACGGTCTATCAGATGACGCTAACAGCTCAAAAATCAAAAAAATGTAACATACTCTTTTTTTTCCCTATTACCTTCAAGTACTCTAATAGGAGTTTATGCAACAAGTGTCTAAAGTGACGGATTGTGTATGACGGTCACGATGTTGCGATACGAGGCTAAGGTTATGTTGCATTTATACCAGAACGAGTGTGAGTAATCACACGAGTTCTATTATAAATGCAACACAACCTTAAGGAGAGTATATTATTATAAAATCGCGACAGTCAGATTCGTTACTTTAGTCACGCGTTACATACAATAATTTTTGATTTTTGCAACAACTGCACGTCGAAAGTTCAATTTTAAACAAATAAAACACAATTTAGATAGAATAATAATAGAATAATTTATTGAATAGCTACAAGCCGCAAAGCCATACAAATATTAAATACATACATGTTACAATTACACAAAAAAGGAATGAAAAATATTAATAGATCAGATGATTATACAATTATTACAGAAGATTACAAAATCTGGAAAAAACTAAAAAGTTGGGATGTTATGTTTATTGCCCATTTCTTGAAGCAAGAATATTTTGCATTTTTCACGGAATTTTGTCAGAGATGGTGCATCGCGAATATGAGGTGGCAATTTATTCCACATTTTACAAGTGACAATGCAAAATGAGCTTGCTCCAAGACTGGTTCTACTCTGTGGTATATTTAATTTATTATTCCGGGTGTTATAATTATGATATGCTGACAAGAACGTTATTTTACTACTTAAAAAACTTGGTTTATCAAATTTGAGCAAGCTATAAAGTAAAGTTAGTGAGTGCAAAATTCGGGTAAAGTGTATATTTAATAAATTATGTTTATATAAAATTGGATGAATATGTGTTCTTCTATTAGTATTGAAAACATAACGGATGCAAGAGTTTTGAATTTTTTGTAACTTATAGTTTAAGCGATCTGTTAGACCAAGTAAGCAAACATCAGCGTATGTCATAATAGAAATAACAAGTGACTGTACCAACTTTAACTTAACACTAGATGTTAACAAATTCTTAAATCTAAAGATGCTTTTTAATTTATAGTAAGCTCTTTTACAAATGTTAGAAACATGACACTCCCAGCTGACTGTACTGTCCATGATAATGCCTAAATTTTTACTTCCCACCTCTACTATGGTAGGGAAGTAATGGATTCAGTCCGAAAACAATATTTCGAGATTTTAACAGATTTTCACGTTTTGAGACCCTAGCAATCGTTTAAGATCATTTTCTGACTGATGTCTGTATGTGTGTGTGTATGTGTGTATGTGTGTATGTGTGTATGTGTGTATGTGTGTATGTGTGTGTGTGTGTATGTGGTCAATTTTTCGCCTTCGATATCTTAAGAACGGAACAACATACGGGCATGCCGATTGTTCTATTGTGTTTATCAGCCCTTAACTTAGATCTGATTAGATTTTGAGTCAAATCGGTTCAGTGGATCCTGAGATATTCAAAAAAACGTCCTCAATGTCACGTATTAACATAGGTAAAAAAAAATATAAATGAATTCTAGATGTTATAATATGAAAAAAATGTAAATATTTTTTTTCTCTAAAATGTATAGTTTTCGAGAAAAAAAATATTTTACTAAAAAAAATAAAAATTGTACGTAAATCAAGGTAACCATGATTTTTGCTATATTAAGCTAGCCATCAATAGATCACCAAACAAAAAAGAGGGCCATGCTTTTTTCAAAGAATAAAAATTAAATTGTGTTTTAAAGACCACCAACAGCTAAGGTTATTTGGGCCTAGTCAAAGAATAAAAAAAAAGAGTGTTTATTTTTTGCAAATATTTACTAGGTGGGAAGTATAGGACTGGTCATCAGTCGAATTTTTTGCACTAGTAACGCACTGAACAATACAACCACTGACTAAAATAACTGGTAAGGTGTTATCCGAGAAAACTTGCAAATTTGCTTTGGATGATATTGGCAGCAAAACAGTTTTATTTGGATTAATCTGTAAGCTATTTTTATAGGCCCAACGCTCAACACATGCAATGTCATGATTAAGATTGACCAAACAGTTGGAGAGTTCACTTTTCGGGCAAGATATGAGTAGTTGCGTGTCATCTGCATACTGATAGACTGTAGAGAATTTCACAGCTTTATAAAGATCACACACATAAAGATTAAATAATATCGGTCCCAGTACGCTACCTTGTGGAACACCCTTCAAAGATGGTAAAGAATCTGATACTGATGTAGTGCCTCCAATGGAAATTTTTGTTTTATGTGTTCTGTTAGATAGGTAATTACTAAACCAACGTATAGTTAAGTACGAAAAGTTGTGAATAGACATCTTAGCTAATAATAATTGATGATTAATTAAATCAAATGCTTTAGAAAAATCTAGCAAGAGTAACAAATTTACGTTGCCTACATCAATATTTTCTTTTGCCGAGTTAATAACAGATATCAAAGTCGAAGTCGTACTATGATTTGATCGAAATCCAGTTTGTCGTTCGTAGAGAATATTATTAGTCGAAATATAACGAAGCAATTGCTTTTTAATAGTGATTTCTAAAATTTTTGACATAGCTGGCAGAATAGTTATAGGGCGCAAATCTTTAAGAACTTTCGGTGCACTTATTTTAGGTAAAGGAACGATAATTCCATCAATATTTTATTAGTGACATTATAGCAAAATTGCAAAAATTTCAAAATAGTTATTTTCGATATGTGTGCGTGAAGTGAGGTATCCTAGTAGGCTTAAATTGAGACACGAGCTAAGGGACTGACGCATACACAACGAGATCTCGTTGTGTATGTGTCAGTCCCTTTAGCGAATGCCTCAATTTAAGTCTACTAGATACCTCACTTTAAGCGTACGTATAATCGTACATAATTTTTTATAACGACTGCTTCTAAAGTTTATGAAAAACAGGAAAAAAATTATGAAAACGGAAAATTCGCTTTTCGAGTCCTTAAAACTTTACAATTACAGACTTAGTTACGATTTAGTTTGTTTTTATTAAAGTTATTAACTTCTGTATAAATCATTAAAAACATGACTCTCTCATGATGTGGACTTTGTAGGCGCGTCGCTATGTATAGTAACACATCGATCGGTCAGTAAATAGTGCTTGTATTGTAAAAAGTGCGGAAATTTCGAATTTATAAGATGTAGAGACGCACGGTTATTGTACTTTTACGCACGGTGACGATACTTTTACGCACGCTTTGGACTTTCACGCACGGTGACTGTACTTTTACGCACGCTTACTAAAATACGCCTCTTCACGCCCGCCTCACAATGCTCGAATATTAAACTTTAGAAGCAGGAGTTATAAAAAGATAATTTTTGCAACATTTGCATCAAAAGTTCAATTTAAGAGTCCTAGGTTTTCCGTTTGTTAAGTGATTCTTTAAGGAAGCTTCTGCTGTAGTCGAACGGTAGTGCATAAAGTAAAATTTAATACACACCGTGCTATAAAGTAATACTGTTTTGTTTTATTTTAAAGCACACGTGTGTTAAGTAGTAGGCCTACTTTATAGATTACTATGCTATAATATCACTATTAAAATATTGATCTAAATTGTGTTTAATTTGCTTAAAATTGAACTTTTGAACCAGCTGTTTCAAAAAATAATAAATACTTATTGTATGTAATCCGTGGTTAAAGTAACGAATCTGACAGTCGCGATTTTAATGAAGGCACTATCCTAAGGTTCTGGTATAAATGCAACAAACTTTAGGAGAGAATCGCAACATCGCGACTGTTATATTATAATTCGTCACTTTAGACACTTGTTGCATAAACTACTATTCCAGGTTCAACTTTTAAACTGAGTTTAAGCTGAATATGTAAAATCGGCTCTAAACAATGTTTTATACCTACTTACGATTTTGGTAAGCATTTTTAATAGGTACGTCTTTTTATATGGACACGAGTGGTGTGCATAAAAAGTAGAAAATCGAAGTACATGCTAATGCTTGACAAAAAAGCATCTGCTTTTTATAGCTAATTAAAAAATTGCATAAGTAATCGACGGTATAAGCTTTGCAGACTGAATAGTTGATCAGCAATCATTGAACTTTATAATAGTAGGTACATATAACAATAGTAACTGATGATGATGTTCATAATATCTTATAATGACTATCTTATATATAAAATTCTCGTGTCGCAGTGTACGTTATTATACTCCTCCGAAACG
Organism: Mongoloraphidia duomilia; assembly: GCA_039654895.1. Taxonomy (NCBI): domain Eukaryota; kingdom Metazoa; phylum Arthropoda; class Insecta; order Raphidioptera; family Raphidiidae; genus Mongoloraphidia; species Mongoloraphidia duomilia. Next base: position 19,683,004 of record CM077525.1, on the reverse strand, counting down.
GCTGGACCGATTTTGATGAAATTTTGTGTGCTTATCGGGTAGGGTGGAGAATCGGACAACATCTATTTTTCATCCCCCTAAATGTTAAGGGTGGTCCACCCCAAATTTTTTTTTTTTATTTTTTGGACAAAATTTTTTTTTTAATTTTTTCATGATTCAGCATTGAAAAATACATACAACTCTAAATTTTCACCCTTATACGATCAACCCCTGATTTTTAATCGCGATTTTTATATTAAGCTTTAAAAAATACATATATGGCGAACGTGCGAAGCGAGTGAGTAGTGTATTTATAATATTCAAGCGAACGAGCGAAGCGAGTGAGTAGGCGAAAATATTCAAGCGAACGAGCGAAGCGAGTGAGTAGTGTATTAATAAAATTCAAACGAACGAGCGAAGCGAGTGAGTAATGTAATTATAATATTCAAGCGAACGAGCGAAGCGAGTGTGTAGTGTATTTATAATATTCAAGCGAACGAGCGAAGCGAGTGAGTATTGTATTAATAAAATTCAAACGAACGAGCGAAGCGAGTGAGTAATGTAATTATTCCTAGAAATTATTAACAACGTTTGCCGGATCAGCTATACTAAATATACGTGAGCGGAGTAATGGGTGACCGCTATTAAATCATAATTTCATACCACCCGAGCGAAGCCGGGACGAGTCCGCTAGTTGTTCTATAATGGTATTTAATATGATGCAGAAAGGCGAAAGCTACTTTCATAGAAAAGGGAATTATTATTAAACTACTTCACTGTAATTTTAAGTTAACCAATCATTGTCCACATCAGGATTCAAGACTAATCGAGCGGTATACATGTGACATCTCTTAACAAAAAGTAGAACTGCTTATGCTTCACTCAATTTTTGCGACACCTTACACACGAAGTATAAACTGTTTACGATTGACAAAAAGTCAGTCGGTAAAACAGATTTAATCTTTAAAATCTGCTTATTTCAATAGCTGTCAAAAAAGTTAGTAAAAATAAAAGATTATAAGCAATAATTAAATAATTACTGTGCATTTGTGAGTCTATCTGATACTGTATCAATATCATTTCTGTAATAAAACATTATTTGGTTATTTTTCATTTTGAATTCCCGCAAGTCACCACGTGACAAAATTTGTTGGAAATCTATAATAACAGAGGTCAGTGTAGTTTCTATCCAGTATGTTTGTAAACTGGATATTTCTTTACTTTTGGGTGAAATAATAGACGGACAAACGGTTTTAGTGCTTCAAAAATTAACAAAACCTATTTTTTCAGTTATGTACGATAGACATGTGGAACCTTTTTTTTGTAAATGATGATTCAATTTTGACGTACTAGGGTTAGGATCGTACCATATAGTTGCGGCCTGATGGCCGTCCTTATATCTTCAAATGTAGACAGCCTCAAGGTGTGCATTTTTGTATTTAAAAGGTCTCTAAAAATGGAATGATTTTCATATGCATGTCGATTTATTTCATAGGGTTACATGTTAATTTTACTCTAATTGGTATTCTTGTATTTCTTAAGAAATGTCATGGTTTACTTGAACTGTCAACTCTTACCACCCACTTGTCAGAATGTCTCACAATTTTATTTTATAAAACAAATTATACACTGCACATACTGTGTTTTTGTTTCTTTGCAGAGGTATATTATTTCCGTTGTTATTTGGCTTATAGAAATAAATAAAGGTAGTTGTATAGCATGTCCTAATTTCAAAATATTTATATTAGTAAGAATCACTTAATATGAGAAAATCAGGAAAAATATTACTTAGCCCTGATATCTTAGTGAATATTCTTACTGCGAATGTCATGCTTGCAACATTTGAATTCAAATTTACAATTTATGTTCACAGGTATAGATAGAGGCTACAATGATTTTTATTCCTCAACGTGAGCCCATCCGTCATCGTATACATAGCTGAATGTGGATACATCGAGTTGTCAACGATGCAAAGCCTGGAGGCGGCATGTGAGGAGGCTGAAGTACGATTTCATTATTTTACCTTTACAATTGTATCAGATTTATTGTCTCTCTATTCACTAAAACAACACTACCTAACCCACGAATTATGCAAAAACAACATAGGTGTCCTTTATAAATACATTTCTCGGATCACTTGTCGAAGAGTTTTTGAATAATCACAACTCTGTTGTAAAAATATGAAATTATATCTGATTATATAACCCAAAATTAATGGCTTATTGATTCTAAAATTTTATTCACTAAAATGAATATTTAATATGCACTAGGTGTACATTTTACGTCTGTTAGATTGTGTTTTGTTTATGTGACATATTTTGTTTTATATGTCTTCTGTTTAATATCGCATAAAACATAATATGAATGGTAAACAATTTTTATATAAAACTAATTATGCTGTAATTTTTTACATTTTAAAGATTTTTTGTTTAACAGATATATTTTTCCTAAAAAGTTTAAATATTCAGTCGATTTTTAGACTATCACTGAAATAGATTTGTAGGTGTAACGGTTTTCATCTTTTTGTAATTACATTAAAGACAATGGCTTTTTAAATCATATGATTTAATCATTATTGTAGGTACACAAATATTTACAAATTATTTAGAACAATGTTATTAAAATAAATGTAAGCGGGTCTGAGAACTTGATATGTAATTATGTTAATTGCCTCTTCATAATGTGTGAAATTATTCTATTGTAATTTAGTTGCTATAATATGTGCGTTTGGTATCAAGGTGTAGTGTAGATAATTTTTCACTGAAAAGTGTAAAAAGTTCACCAAAAGTGTAAACTAAATGTACCCTTGTAACAAACGGGCTAGTGTACATTCTGAGTAGATTGTACATGCACATTACAAAATAAATTAATGACAGATTGGCTGAGTTCATTATTTCTAGTTTTTACAGTTTTTTTTTGGTCGTAAAAATGTTAAACTCACTGCCATATTTATCTTGTACCATTACATTTTGAAGCTCATTCATTTTTAAGAGACAAAAATGTAAAAAATTGAGTACGAAAAAAGTATCAAATCTGTCAAAGCGATTGTCAATTCAGACATATATCACGTGACCTACACTACACTACGTGCACCTGCTCAAAAGTCAGGACTAATAGTTGTTACACTTTTAGTCCCACACTGAAATAACAAACAGATCAGTTATTTTACACTTTTGTATAACAAACGTAATAGTGTCAAAAGTGCTTACACTTTTTACACTACACCTTGATGCCAAACGCACCTATTAGTGAAATTATGAACCCTCAAACTGTCAGATGAGAACCACCATTTTTGTTTGTTTTTTTTTTTGCAAACTAAAATGGGCGGAATTTGAAAAGTTCTAGATTATACTCCATTTAAAAATCTGCTGCATTTTAGAACATTGGAAAAAAGATACGTTTTCTGTCAGACGCTAATGACCTCAGTTGTCGAGCGTCTATAATTTACAATTCATTCGATACCTTTTCTGATTAAAGATTTCCATCTTTTAGCAATAAAAAGCCGAAAATGTTTAACGAAAATTACTTTTGTTACATGCAAACGTCCAGGCTCAGACTGGCCAAATTTTTATTGGGCAACTTCTTTCACTCACCCTAGTTCAATTTTTTTTACCAATAATGATTACAAAACAATTTTATATTATTATTTTCATTGTTTGGCGGCTCCGCAAGGTGCCATCCCCATCGAGCGTTTGACCTGTTGTCCACCGGTCAAGTCCAAGCCTTCAAACAACTACAGGGTCCGGCAATTTGTAGTACCCATTTTAAACAACGTATAAAACTTATTAACTTAAACAATAAAACAAATGAATACATATTTTTAAACTAGAAGGATGAGCGATTTTTATGTTCTGAATACGATGTCTCGCAAGTGACCGCCATCCTCGGCAATACATTCTTCTAAAATCAAATGGTTGACAAAATTTTGTTTTTTTATTTATTGTAAATTATAGACGCGTCGACAACTTAGGTCATTAGCGTCTTGTTCACATCAAATAACAACTCGCTTAAAACTAAATAACATCACAAAAAATCCATGAGCGGAGGCGGGATTCGAACCCACGACAGTGTGGACAAAATTTTGCATAACAGCTTGAAGGACGCCGTGGAATAGCATTTATTGCATTTCTTGTGTTCATTTCCAGCTTTTCTAGATTTCTGGGCCTAGTTGCATACACTCTACTTTTTAAATACTCCCAGAGAAAAAAATCTGGAGCTTACAGTTCCAGAAATCTCGGTGACCAAGGAATGATACATGACTAAATTAAGTCGAATACATTTCTCAACACAAAAGACGCGAGTTCTATTGACCAACGCTCCATTTTGTCAACTATTAACCATCGTGACACAGATTCCCAAGCCTACTCTCTCTCAGCCAAAAATGTTCTAGAATCTAGAAAATTGTGGATTAGTTTTGATCCTAATGAAATTAATATAAAATTACTAATACATTTTGCCGGACCCTGTATATATTTTGAAAAAAAACACGTTTTTTTTTGTCAACTATCAACAATTGTGACTAGGGAATGCAATTTCGATCTCGCGAGATCTCTAGCCATTTTTCGAGATTTAATCTCATGGGCAGGCAATCTCGTTTTTGAAATCTCGTTCGAGATCTCGACCCGATATGGTCGAGATCTCGAGCGAGATTTCAAGAACGAACGCGCTTGAAAAAAAACTTATACGTATTAGTTTTTGACATTCGCGCTAATTGGTTCTGTTTGTTTCTCTGCATATATTGTTTTAATTATTGTTTTCTTGAGTAAAATGGACAGTTATTTAACTTATAACAAGCATTAGATGGCTAACAAATTTCAAAGTTAAGTGAATACTAAATATGTCTAAGAACAATTATTCAAACCAAATGTTCATGAACGTTACTAATAGTAACTTACCCTATGTTTCATAACTCCTAAGAAGTTATTTCCAAAATAATTAATTGACATATAGTGTGCTGTGTGAGTTGGGGTATTGCTGTTATATTTTGAAAATAAAACAAAACTTTAATTGAATCTTGGAACAAAAAAATCAACGTTTATTTAAGGAAAGTAATGAATAATAATCATCTGCACAGTGCACTACGCAATAAATCACACACGAACACAGTCACACTGTCCCAAGTAAGTAGTTTTCATTAAGTTTAAGTATTTTAGATACAAAATAAATAATAATACATTCTTTTTAAAAGTAGGCGAAATCTTGATACTGTCGAGATTTATCGAGATCTCGCGAGATCTCAAATTGCCAATCTCGGCTCGAGATTGCATTCCCTAATTGTGACAGACTTTCCTACTCATTCAGTCAAAGATATTCTTGAAAATTATTGATTAGTTTTGATCATATTATTAAAGCAATGGTTTTGTGTAACACGTTTTTTTCTCGTTTAGCAAATAATTAAAAAAGCCAAATACTGTCCCTCCTCCGTGCCTGTACCACACCACCAGGGAGAAACAAACGGCAAGTCGGCCAACTTATCGTCGCCTCTGTGTATCGACTGCAAATTGTGGGAACTGCGCGTAGCGGAGTGCGCTAAAGATCAAGAGAACGGACAGACAGTAATAAAAACATTGCTATATCGTATAAAGATTTTTGTATATAAGTAAGACAAATCTTAATCTCAAATCCGATATTTCTCAAGTACAATACTTAAAAGCTAGCATTCAAAACAGTGTAACAATTGATTTGAGGCGTGAAAATTATTTTGAAGTTCTTTGTAATATTTTTTTTAATTTATACATTCGCTTTCAATGACATTTTGTGTAGAGATAGTTCCCGACTTTACGTACGACTTAACTTGTTCCTAGTGCAAGTTCAGTCTCATGAAGCGAAAATTTGTTAAATATATAAAAGTTTCAAGTCTTCATGGTTTCCGGGCTTGTAGGCCGTGGTCCGGTGGTATTTCTACCTGACGTTTCGTCTACAACTGCGGTAGACATTCTCAAAGGCGATGTGGAAGCGGTCGAAGTGCCCTTGGCGGCTCACAGGTCAATGAGCCGCCAAGGAGGACACTTCGACCGCTGCCACATCGCCTTTGAGAATGTCTACCGCAGTTGTAGACGGAACGTCAGGTAGAAATACCACCGGACCACGGCCTACAAGCCCGGAAACCATGAAGACTTGGAACAATGCCGACCGTGAAAGCTTGCACACCTGGATATATAGAAGTTGGTTATGCGAGTCGTCTGTTTTTTTAACCCCCGACAAAAAAAAGGGGTGTTATAAGTTTAACGTTTGTCTGTCTGTGGCATCGTAGCTCCCAAACGGATCAACCAATTTAAAAGCGGTTTTTCGTTTTTTTTTTTATTTTTAATACATGAAAACTCAGAGCAAAAACATATGAAGTTGCAGACAATGTTTTTCTAATTAATAAACTAAAATAAATACATAAACATTTGAAAAATTCTACACATTTATTACTCTTCTCAACGATCGTTTCAGGTTTTTAGCCCATCATCAGGAGAGTTCGCACTTAAACTTAAGAATTGTTCAAGTGTTTGTGTATTTATTTTATTCAACCATGTTCTACCAAGTGCCTTAGCGATAATTCTATTGAAATCATAATAAACTCCTTGCCAAAATTAACACACCACTCGTTTTTTTCTGCTATATTATTGGTGTTAAATGAATAATTGAACTGGAAGCATGTTTTGTTTTCTGACATAACCAGGGTAAGTTTGAAACCTTCAGATGATTGTGAACGAGTATGTTGAAGTCCTGGAGAGAGATTTGCTGCGGCAATATCTCTCCAATTCTGTGCGCGCGTCGAAGCAAATTCCTCCTCAGAACACCAGTTTCCTTGCAGAAATGTTACAGGTAGCAAAACATCTCCAGATCTTCGTCATACTCTCACGAGCATCTGGTGATTTCAAAGCTTACCCTGGGTTCATCGGAAAACAGAATGTGGTTCCACTCTAAAAATTCTTTCAATAACTGAGTGGTGCGATAATTTTGACCAGGAATGTATTTCACCACCCTAAATTAATAATAAAATGGTTGACTAATTTTTCATTATTTGTATCCAAGTTTTCACTTGGAAAGTTGTCACACACAAGTCATTTATTTATAATATAAAACAGGAAAACTTGCAAAGTTAAAACCTGGCACTCACTTAAATCTCAATTCTTTTTTCGGCAAAGCCGACAAACCAACTTGTTCTTTGTATCGAACTTGATCCCTTTTTTAACCGACTTAAAAAAGGGAGGTTCTCAATTTGAACGTTTATGTTTTTGGTCATCACAATGTATCACAAAATTGTTACTATCCTTCACTATGTGACGTTTTGAAACTGTCCCAAACATGACTTTAAATTAAAAAAAAAATTACTAAATTGATATTTTCTCTAGAGAGGTAATTTTTTCTGAATTTCTCACTTTACTATAAAACGATGCAAAATGGATTTAGTCAATTTTGTCATCAACTTTATGATTACTGAATTGAAATTGTTTGTATAACGATATTGCAAAGAATGTTTTAAAAAATATTTTTGAAATTTGTGTGTTCATTGAATAACGGCGTACAAAAGAGATTTGTTCTTACTTATTTTGTGAAATTTATTCAAAAACAAGATACTTTCAAAATCGTAATTTATTCTTAATCTTCAAATTATTTTGCAAATATTAATTTTGTACTTGAAGTTTGCTGCCTAAACTAATTAATAATTTATTGAGTTTTAATTTAAATTACAAGCAAGAAAATTTTGACATTTTTGTCTTTTAAATCAGCAAGATATAATTCTTTTATGATTCATTTTATAAATTCAACAATAATTTATTATAAAGTCAACATTAATCTCCACTTAGCCAATGAGGTAGGCATAATGATTTAATATATTTATTTCTTATTACAAAATGTGGCAAACTTCAAGAACATGTAATTACATTTTAATACATTGCACACACCGCTAGTGGGAGCATGTTCTATTATTGCTTTACACACCAGATCTGAGTTTCGCTCATACAAATAGTCATAATTAGGTTAATTTCGCAAGAAATTAAATAAAATTGTAGCTTTTCGATTCCGTTCTACAAAACGGAACCATTTTTAAATTGATTCGAGGTCATAATAAGTCCTAAAATTGTAATTGAAAATCGCGAACAGCAGTTGGTCTTTATGTACATCCAAGCTCTACAGGTCGCAATTTTTGACAGACCGACAGTTATTTTTTATCCGCTTTGTTTAATATCAGAATAAAATCCTACTGAATTTAATTGAAACGCGTTCAGTACTTTGTTATAAACAAAAGTCTATTGTAAAAGAGTTATTTTTATTACACAGTGGCAAACTTAGCGGGGTGTGCACTTCCAGCTTTTTTGCCAACGATTTAAGAATTTCTAATTAGTTTTTAGAATAACATTTATAATTACTTGTATGTTTTGTAAGATAATTCGTAATTCATGATTCCTGAAAGTTTGCTATCAAATTAAAAAAGAAAACCGTTTTCAGTTGTGATAATCTAATAAATAGCTTATCTCATGCAATGAGGCAAGATTAAAACCAAACAAGCGATATCATAATCCTCGTATTTAACTTATAATGTTAATTTAGTCTACAAGATGTACTTTTACGTATTATGTGCGTGATTTTATTTTCTCGCTGGAACAAACATAGCTGTTTTTGGTAGCAAATGTTTCCGGGCTAGGTAGCCGTGGTCTAATGGATTTTACTCCGTACGTTTCGCCCAAAGCTCCGTTGGGCATCTTCAGCGGCCATTGCCGGTCAACTGGTGACTGGTCACCAGTCGACCGGCAAGAAGATCATATTGTATTGCCAATCGCCGCTGAAGATGCCCAACGGAGCTTTGGGCGAAACGTACGGAGTAAAATCCATTAGACCACGGCTACCTAGCCCGGAAACATTTGCTACCAAGATGTCTACCGGCCGTGAAAGCATGAAACTCCAAACGTAGCTGTTATTAGATTTAATGCTAAACTTCAAAGATTCAGTTACCAAGAGATGATAATATGCTTCACATTAACTTATTGAAGGAGATTAAAATTTATAAGGCTTTGTAGGAAATAGGTGCCCGTAATAACATTTGCAGTAGAAAATCTATAACTCAAACCTCGTAACTTCGAAATCTTCTCTAAGTGGAAGACATTAGTCACTCCCTTCCATTGAAACCCAAAAGACTATAACTCGAACTAAATGTGATTTCCCTACGAGGTACTGTGAATACATACGAGCCCTGTCCCACTTCAGTTGGCCCACTTACCAAAAAACTCAATTATTAGTCCCCATTTAACAGAAATCAAAATAAGAGTTTAATATACGTATTTTTTATTTTGTCCCAAACATTTTACAGATTTTTGTCATAACCTAAGCCTACTAAGATAATGTATTCCTACTAAGATAATAAATTAAATAGAAAAACGAAAAAAATGTACAATCGGAGAAACTTAAACTCGAAACGTATTTCAACTTAGTTAATACTATGACTCGAAGAATAATGGACGTTATAACCAATAAAGGTGATGTTACCCAATGGTAACTTTTGAAATATGTTTGGAGTTTTAGTTTCTCTGATAGCATATTTTTTTCGTTTTTCTATTTAATTTATTATCTTAGTAGGAATACATTATCTTAGTAGGCTTAGGTTATGACAAAAGGTTCGTAAAATGTTTGGTACAAAATAAAAAATACCTATATTTCAGTATTGTTTCGATTTCTGTTAATTGAGGACTGATAATTGAATATTTTGGTAAGTGGGCCAACTGAAGTGGGACGGGGCTCGTATTGCACTCTGTAGTTCCAATCTTAAGAACTCTATATCTTGAAGTAAGCGGCGTGTACACTTCACAGCCTCTGTAAGGAGTTTATTGTCTGTTAGACTCCCTAACGCGAAGTATGCTTCTGTAGGTTGAAATTATAATTGTTAAAAAATCTATATCTCGAAATTCTCGATGAATCGAAAACTCCATAACTCGAAATTTTTAGCATTTCCCTTGAAGTTTCAATTTCTATTCTACCAACAAATCAGTACTCTTCCCAAAATATTTGGCCTGACAGGTGGCGTTATGAACCAACGTCGTTAGCATAATATGCTTGATTTATTACAAATAAATGCTTAAATTAGTGTTAGAAACACCCATCGAACGATGTAACATTACAATCCAACACTAGAAAAATTCATTTCAACCTATGTCACCGTCGGGACTCAAACCCGAATCTTCCACTATCACGGTGACTGAGTTATCATTAACTCTACGGCGATACGATTAGACAATCAATTATTTCCATTATAATGCAATAATTGTAAGTAAAATGCTAACTTAAGCATTTATTTGTATTATTTTAATAAGTTGCGATACTTTAATCGTAAGAGCATTTTAACTGTTTGATTCAATATTGATTGAGATTAGTGGACATTAGTGCCACTTGATACCACGAGAATCACGTAAATTTTAGATCAGCTGTTAGTAAAATCAGCCGGGTGGCACTCCTTTTCTATAGATCCTAGAACACTGTACATGAATGATGAATATTTTTAAAACTAGTTGTCTTTTTTGAGAAATATATAAAGTTTTATTTATCTGCAAATATTTCTTAAAAACACTACTTGTAATCCAAGTGTGCAAGCGGTCGACCGCTGCCACATCGCCTTTGAGAATGTCTACCGCAGTTGTAGACGAAACGTCAGGTAGAAATACCACCAGACCACGACCTACAAGCCTGGAAACCATGAAGACTTGGAACTACTTGTAATTTTGAAAATGTTAAATGTTTGTGTTGATGTACAGAAAAACAGTATTTTTTTAATCCTCATTAATAAGTTAATGTTAAATTGCATATTATCATTTTTTAACAACTATAAATTGTTTGAAATCTAGCCGTGAGTGTAATTTGTTTATTATTTAAACCAACTGAAAGTGATTTTCAAATATATTTTATTGAAAACACGGAAGAATCGTGATTTGATTTGGTGTATAATTAAAATTTCAGACGCTACGATCAAGTTCTATGCTTCTTGAAAAGTTAGTGGCACGCGAAAGGTTACATACGCTTATTTTAAATCTATATCCTGGCAATAAAGGATATTCATTCGCTCGTCGGATATTAACAGAAGATAATATTCAAGAAGTAACGATAGCGACTGCTTCTGGTGTAAGTTGACATTCATCTGCCATGAGCAATTGTTTTTCTCTTGTCAATATTTAATTTCCTGTTTTTTCTTTATCACAGCATTCTGGCGAAAACATGATATCTGAACATTTAGTGGAAACCACATTGTGTTTTCCGTATGAGGAAGAAACAATGCTAAGATATATCGATAATGAAGAATTGCCAGAGATACTTTCTGATCTCCTGGAGGTGGATTGTTCTTATATGTACTATAATGGTTGTGTTATCACCGAAGTTCGGGACTATCGACAGGCGTTCCCCAACTTCATCTGCGATACTCATTATGTTTTATTAAGGCCAACGGCACAGGTACTTGTTTTACTTAACTATGGGGAGGCCATAAAGTCTAGAGACATAGGCAAATACACAGTTGCCTTAAATTTTCTAACAGGCTTATTCACCTCACAAAATGGCATGGGATCTTTTTTGAGATAACATACATTCAAAGCTGGGCAAAGCATTGAACCTAAGTGCTTGAACCAGCGAGCATCATAAATGCTCGATTTAATCAGGCAACAAGCACTTTCGTTTTCAAAAATGCTTAAAAGCATCCAGCACGCACTAAAGAGCTTGAAAAAATTGAGCATTAGCATTTTAAAGAAACTTCTTAACTTCCAGCATTACAGTTACAAAAGTCCGAAGTTCTAAATATATACTTTGTTTATCAAAAAAAGATAAGGATAAATGAAATATGTTTTATTACAAATGCTTATTAAGTATTTAAAACGCTCATTAAGAATTCCTAATGCTTAATAAGCTTGTTGAATGCTTATTAAGCAATTTATAATGCTTACGTGCTTATTAAGTAGCAAGCCTTTATGCAAGTGTTCTAAGCATCGAGTATCTGCTTTACAAAGTGCTTAAAACATTATTGCAAGCACTAAGTTCTCAGTACTGCCCAGCTTTGCATGTATTGAAGTATACTAGCAGCCCTCGTAGCCCCTCAAAAATGTGAACTCTACACGTCCACCCATTGTCAATGACATCTTTGGTATGCCTCAAAGAAAAGAAAATAATAAAAACATTAGCCTAACACTAACCTAACCTTACAATACAATAAATAACCATTTATATGCAGGCTTTATGGCAATCATGTAAATTCATGATCACTTTTTCATAGCCTAGATAGCTTAGCTCATCATACCAACCGCGGAGTTTTTCAAGATTCACCACGGTTGGTAAAATATTACTATATTAAAAATGGGGAGTTAGGAAACTTTATTATCCGAACTCAGATTATAATTTCACCTCATATTTAGTAGCACTAATATGACTGAATATTTTTTCAGTCACATTTTGACGACGTAAATCGGATAGCCTACGAAAACGATTGGAGTAACAGCGAGGAGAGATTAGTTTTAGAAAAAGAGTTGCTGCTGGCGACACGAGGACCACTTTGTTTAGATCCGTCTCCGACTGCCGCTGTAATAGCCAACCGTATCCAACATGAACGACAGCTGCTCAATACGCGTCCATTACGAAGATGCGCGCGCAAGTTTTCACAAGTCACGGCAAACCGTAAACGGAAACTTTACACTCATACTCATCATAAAGGTTTGGAACTGTACGATTTTATAACGAGGCATCGTGCAAAAACGAGGAATACTCTGAACGCTGCAAAACTTCCCAAAAAAGTCTTACCAATTCCCGCTCCGTCATTAGAACTACCTTCCTTAGATCCGCCCCAAACTCCTATTTGCGTGTCTCAATTCGCAAGAACGTACAACGCGCCCCCTCGTACCAGTAACTGTGCTCCGAACGTCATTGAAGAATACACTTTCGAGACGGATCAACGCCAGGGGCCTGTCAATCACATCAAATTGACGATATTGCAACGGCCTTCGAACTTAGAATACATTGGCGAGTTATATCTAGATCGAGATCATCGCAAAGAAGAGAATAAGGGGTCCGCGTGTCGATTTTCACTCGGCTCGTGTGCTCACGCGATAAGTTATAGAAAACAATTTACTGAAATATTCACCGAAGACGGACGGAAACCTGTTAAGATCACGGCTAAGATAGCCAATAGGCCGCCACGAATTGAATACACTGGAGGAATGAAGCAAACTGTGAGTGCCCAACAAAGTCAGCAGCAAGCGCAACAAGCTGCCGCGGCAGCTGTAGCGGCTGCGGCCAACGCTTCCGCAGCCATGTCCAGAAATACAGTACAACCCGGTCCGTCCGGAACAGTCGCGCATCTATCCAACGGTACTGTACAAGGCACGAGCGTTGTGTTGTTGCAGGGAGCTCAGGGAACGATACCTATAGCTACAACAGGCCAGAACAGTGTCACTTCTGTACCGATACTTGTAAGTAAAACTAAAATGATCACATTGTTTCAATTTACTTCATATTTTCAATTTTCTATCATAACCAGCAGTAACGCGAGTTAAACCGCGGGTGGAGGCTAGTTATATATAAATGTAATACTCATTTAGCTGTCAATTTTCATGGAACTGATTAACCGCGCTAAACGGGGTAGGACTGTATACCCCTGTCAAATAACACGAGTTAAAAAATGTCCTTGATTATTTTTCAGCAATCGCAGCTTCAGACGAACAATCAGCCTAAATCTTTGATTAGACACAGTAATCCTGAAATAAACGCCATAGCAAATAACTTTATGAATTCGGCACAACAGTTCCAGCAACAAGCAGGTAACGTAGCTTTTTACTTTTGAGTGACCGTGACAGTTGTTTATTATACTTATTGCGACGAGAAATGGTCAAATTGTAAACAGTTTACTCACATAATTATATGTGAACATACAGATTATAAAGGAAGTTTGAAAAACGCAATTAACATTGCCGTAAATTATATAAAGCTCAAAATACATGTCATAAAGTAAATATTGCATTTAAAATAATAATTATAATTGAGAATTGCCGAGACTGTTGGAATACCTTTGGTTTGTATTATGGCGTTCGTGTTTCCATGACTTGTTTTGTAAGTCCCTAATTCTTCGGCTCTAATCGGAGACGAAAAAATATCAGTTAATTTTTCCATTTAGTATTAAAAATAATAAGGTTTTTTTTGGAAAATTTTTTGCAGCCAAATTATTTATTTGAATGAGTTATATTTATATTAAACGTTTCGCCTGTTTGGGCATCATCAGTAATATTCTGAAAAGTTATACATATATACATTAAAATGAACAAGTTATAAACTTATAATACAGTATTTGAAAATAAAGATAAATGAATGAATTAGATTCAAAATACTTATATTTTATAGTGAAATTATGATTTATGAACATTATTTGAAACGATTTTGTTATTAGCGAGGATTTTAGACAACTGTTTCTATTTTCAAAATGAAGGAAAATTATGAAAGTTATTGAAAGTGTATTGTTGTATTTGTATTTAAGAGTGTATACTTGTATTCAGGCGTACCAATTGTATAGATAAAGGAACAACTTTAGGATGTGTAAAGTACTATTGTTTTAGAAGTACTATTGTATAGATGGGGTATTTTTTTATTTTTTTTTTTATATAATGAGGGGTGTATTTGTTATATTTTCTTTAATTGGATTTTTTTTCTTTTAGTGTAAGAGGTTGAAGTATATAGAATTTAGGTTTTTTATATCAGTTTTATAATTAATAGCATTATTGTGTTTTTTAATTTGAAGCATTTCATGTACTAGTCTTTTTTTGAAGTTTTTGGCTGCAAAAAATTTTCCAAAAAAAAACCTTATAATATCCTCAGCCGTACTAAACTCACTACACATTAAAAATAATGATAAATTGACAATTTCCAGTCAGCAGCCTTCATTAAAATAAAAAATAAAGTTTATATACTGTCTCAAATATTGACAAAAGAGAGTGTTTGCTTTGATCTTTTCTCATCATGTGAGGTATAATAATTTGAAGATCAAATACTCGTTTATTAATAATAATTTTTGAACAATTTTTGAGATATAATTTGCATAATGGGCCCTTGTAGGCCTGAGTGCAGCGGGAATTTTTCCTGCCCCCAATTGTATCTATCTATCTATTTTCTTCTGAGTATTATTTTTTTCTTTTGTAGCTGCTAACGCGGCAGCAAACGCAGCTGCGGCTGCAGCAAAATCGGCAAGTAGTAGCGGAAATAATGCAGCTATTCGTAGTTTGCTAAACAGTTCGCCTGCGAATCATTTGAACAGTGCAGCCAGTGCGGCAGTGGCAAATGCTCTTACGAACAATTCGAACGCTATAACATTAGTGGGTTTAACGCAAGCGCAGACTATAAATCAAAAAATATTACCTCGTAAAATGACATTTGCAAACGTACCAAATTCACGCGTAATAAATCGTAGTAATCAAGTCACAGTAACAAACAATAGTGTCAGTGCAAATAGTGTAACTCAAGGTCAAATCAATCTGCAGGCGTTAGTGTCTCAGTTAACGTCTCAGAGTGTAAATGCACAGACTCAACAGCAGGGACAGGCTTTTACAGTGACTTCACTCGGCGGTAGCAGTATAGGCTACACTACGTTGCCGTTGAACTCGGCTAGTTCTAGTAAACAAATAAACAATCATACGGGAAGACTAATAACTACCAGTGCGTCGTCGCCGGCCGGTACTGTTAAAAGAATACCGGACGGTTCTCCCGGATCGATCGGTACCGATAGTAGTGTTAGCAACAGTGTCGGCTTGCAGGCTTTATTGAAAGGCACGGCTTCAGCCGACAATCCGATACCTGGAGTAGCATCCGAATCGTCGTTATTGGAACGGATTAGAGCGTCGTCCGGTACGAGTCCGGCGCCATCGGCCAGTCCAACGCAACAGTTTACGGTACCCAGTCCGAAAAACACAACCCAATATGTCACTCAACAATCACCTAAGTCCAACAATCCAGTAATATCGCCCATGTCTAGTCCACCGCCACAGATAGCACAATCAGCAGCCGGCACAGTGCATAGTCTGAACCTCGCTCAGATAGCTAACTTGTCGGGTTTGGTGCAAATAACTGGCCTAACCGGACATCCTACCGGCGTGTTGGTATCTGTACCGGTCACTTCGGGCTTAGTCACTACAACCGGAAACACACACATCGTATCTGCAGCTTCTGTAAGTGGAACGGGGACTTTGGGATCAAACACGACTGCAATGCTGCCAATCAGTAAGTGCCAAAAGAAACTGTTTAGCTTTTATTATTCATTGATCCGACTTTTACTACTTTATCACTGTTATTAATGAAATTCAAGGGCGGAATAAAAGAATGACGCAGGGTTTTGCTCATTTTGGAATTATTCTCTTTAAATATTTAACTAGTTCGAAATATTCTGAGAAAAATTCGCAATGGGTATTTTTCGTCTCTGCTTCCGTCTCTGACGAAATAATATCATAAACTGTTACTAATATTTTTATTCTGAGATCTAATCACTTGTTTATTAATATAGCTGCCTTTTTGACACCCGGGGTAAAAGGTAACCTTCGGATGCCTACCGGACAGCAATTACAGCTGGTGAGTACATTACAGAGGCCGTCTGTGGGGACCGCGCAGCTAACGACACAGGGCCGACAAGCTATGAGTCCGCGTGGTATTATAAATGCTCAACGAACGGCATCAGCTCCTTTACGTATGACCGCCCCAAACACAGGTTAGTGATATCGATAAGTTCCAAACATATAGCATATCTGCTCATAGTAGATTGTGATGTATTGTTTTGTTTTCACTCACAGCTCAAATGACTGCCACGTCTATAGCGGGAGCCGGTGTAAACGTTGCTGCCAACTCGGTGGTAACGTTACAAAGTCAACCGCAACAGATACAGTTGGCTTTGCAGAAACAAGCGCAGTTACAACAGTTACAGTTACAACATTTGCAGCAGTGCCTGAGTCAACAGCAACAGAAGGGTGCTGTTACTTCAGCGACTGTAGCAACCAAACATCGTAGGAGATCTAATGCCGCAGACCCCAATAAATAGCCCGTAATAAAGACTTGCTGAATAGGCATACTGTCTCTCTTTTTGTACTGCCTTCATTGACGGAACTAAATCACATTTCTGAAATTAGTTATTTTGACAAATTTACTCTGAAAACTGTATTTTAAATCTGATATTCAGTTCATTAAATGTGACTAATCTTACAGGTTTTTTTTTATTCATGTTTTGTTTATACGTAAGATTTACCTTCCTTTGGTTATCACAGTTTGAGTTTACGGATAGATCTGTACAGAGAAGTGTTAGCGTTCAGTATATACTCCAGTAATTTTAGATATTGAAATGACCCACCTGCAGAAAAATTCCCAGTTAGCTGATTTTTTTTTATTTACCTTCGTTATGGTGTTTTAAAAAACGTGTAAAAAGTCCCCATCGATATCGTGCCGGCGTTGCCAGATATTCGAGGTTCAAGTTCACGATGGACGGTTTTTAGTGAATTTCTCGGTTCCGCTCCATTTTTTGTAAAAAATAGTTATTATCAATCTTGTAGAGGACGAAATTATCTACAACTTTTGTATAAACATTTTTTGTCTACGATTTATAGTTTTTCTTATTAAAGTACCCGCGGCTTCCTCCCCCTCGATTTTACATAACGTGATTATGCTGCTTCCCGAGGGCCTAACATAATGATTTGTACCATTATTTTAAGTTGAACTTGCAGCTAACGATTAATTATAATTTTATCGAAATTAATGCAGTAGTTCTCTACTTATAAGCAACCAAACATACAAATCGACAGCTCTCAAACAGACAGACAGACAAACAATTTTTTTTCGAAAATACGATATTTATACTTGACATCAATTATAAAGACCATTCGTAAAGTAATTTTGTAAAAAAAATTTACAAGGGTTGAGAGAATGCGGATTAAGTACGAGTATGCATTTGCATACCGTATAACGCACTCTAGCAATAGTAGCCACATTTTTAATTTTTTTTACAAAATTTCTTTACGAATAGTCTTTATAACAATTATAATGAGTATTCGTAAAGGAATTTTGAAACAAAAATTAAAAGTATGGCTACTCCGAGCTATTCTTAGTAGAGTGCGTTATACGGTATGCAAATGCATACTCGTACTTAATCCGCACTCTTTCAACACTTGTAAATTTTTTTTACAAAATTACTTTACGAATGGTCTTTATAATTGATGTCAAGTATAAATATCGTATTTTCTAAAAAAAATTGTTTGTCTGTCTGTCTGTTTGAGCGCTGTCGATTTGTATGTTTGGTTGCTTATAAGTAGAGAACTACTGCATTAATTTCGATAAAATTATAATTAATCGTTAGCTGCAAGTTCAACTTAAAATAATGGTACAAATTATTATGTTAGGCCCTCGGGAAGCAGCATAATCCCGTTATGTAAAATCGAGTGGGAGGAAGCCGCGGGTACTTTAATAAGAAAAACTATAAATCGTAGACAAAAAATGTTTATACAAAAGTTGTAGATAATTTCGTCCTCTACAAGATTAATAATAATTATTTTTTACAAAAAATGGAACGGAACCGAGAAATTCACAAAAAACCGTATATCGTGAACTTGAACCTCGAATATCTGGCAACGCCGGCACTATATCGATGGGGACTTTTTACACGTTTTTTAAAACACCATAACGAAGGTAAATAAAAAAAAATCAGCTAACTGGGAATTTTTCTGCAGTGGAAATCTAAAATTACTGGACTAATAGTGATTAGTGACATTATTTTACTCAAGTGCGATTGTGTTCATTGCGCTTGCGCTTTAATAAATATTTTAATTAAATGTTATTTTAGCTGTCAAATTTTGTTTAGTGTTTTATTCATAGATGGGTACTGTCTATGAAGATATGATATGTTAGTAGCTATATGGAAGGTTATCTTCACGTGTAGATGAAACATCAGACGTTTAAATTAATTTGTTCTAATAGAAATAGAGAAGTACTGGCTAAAATGTGATTACTATCGTTTTTAGAAATATTTTTGAATATACAAATGTGCAATATCTTTCTAGCTATATTATGGAATTAGAATGGTGTATTTTTATTATTATTATTTAATTCGTTTAAACAAACTACTAATTAGCGGTCATATATATTATATGTAGTCAGAAATTGATCTCATAGTTGCAGCGAAGTATTTGCACTTTGCAGCACTGTAACAAAATACGGTTAGAATATCTGAACTAAACAGAAGACAAACACAAAATGAAATGTGATAATATGCTGTTTTGTTTTGTACAAATAAATTAGAAACAAATGATAGTTTCTATATGAATCATTAATAAGCTTCAGGCGAGTACATTTATTTATTTAAAAAGATTTCCTTAGTTTTGTCTTTCTTTTTTTATTTAGTTTTATTTACAAATATGTAATAGAACAATAATGTTTGAGGTAAGTATCCGAAAATATGAAAAAAATATCAGATTTAAAATCAGTACAATAAGCATTCGTGAAAAACAAGTATATTTCATTATGATGGAAATATTAATATTTCCACTATGACCTATGTTATTTCATTGTAGTGGCATAGTTCATGTTTCCATCTATGACAATTATTACTTATTTAATATACTATGATGTTGTACTTTTTCATGATTGTATGCCAAGTTCCTATTTGTGGTCACATTGGTTCAGTGGTTTATGTTTAGATTTTTTTCTGTTAAATCAAAATCGGACCCCCTATATTTTCGAATGTGCCGTATCAAGGTTTCCGTCGATAAGACCTGACTGATGGCCATAATAGGAATGACTTTGGACTGCCATAAGCCCGTATCCAACGTATTTATTGCTCACTGCATAGGATCGTAAACGTAATGTCCGCGTGCTGCTGGCGTCGCTCCGCATTCTGACATTGATAAACCGCTATCTATAACCGTTCTTGTTGCGGTTTATCGGACGCCATTGTGACTCAGAAATCCGAATAGTATGTTATTTTGCGATTTTATACTACTATTTTGGTAAGCAAATTTTATTTTTAAAGCCTAGGCCTGCTACAGCTTGCTACCTGCACAACGCGAGAGCAACGCATTTCTAATAGGGTACATGCGTTGGCGGCAACCATCGGTCTGATAGATAGATATATTTGTCAATAAGAAAAAAAAACATTTCGTCTGACTTGTCAAAATAACATCGCGTGCCCGACGCTTACCGTTTTGCCGAGTATTTTTTACCGAAGCTATGCATAGACCTGTCCGGTCCAGGCCTGATACGATACGGTGTTCTGAGCTTTGTCTAATTAAAAACAATAGAAAGAATATTTTTTGTTTGTGTCGGTCCGATTTCGATCTTTTTGCAGTCACGTCTAGTCGACAGAGACCTTATTATATTTTTAATTTATTCAAATATTTAAATGATGGGAGCATCCTCCAATTCTTTATTTTAGATATTTGAATTTAATAAAATAAAATGTCGTGGTTTGTATTTTTGCGTGAGAAAAAAAATGATATCCAGGTCCGGATTTAGGCATGAGCCACATGGATCCAGGCGCAAGGCGGCAAATCCCAAGGTGCGGCAAAGTTAAAAAAAAAAAAATTCTAACGGAAATTTTGCTTGGGTCCATGGGCGCAAAACATGCAAAGTACAGTTCAAAACGAAGGTTAGATATGTTCCTACAAAAATCTAAAACCTCCCGTAAACGTCAGAAGTGTGCGCAGTGAAATTTTTATTGTTCCAAATCCCCAATTATTAGTCAGTTATTTCAACAGATTTGTAAACCGTTTGCTGACAATCAGATAGTTCGCATTTTTTTTATCCATGCGCATTAGATAATTCCTGTGATCCTGTCAATTGGTCGTGCATGTGACCACGCGTTGCAGAACTGTAGAGGGTTTGACGAAAGTTTTTTACGTACTGTTAACGCCGCGTCAGCTGTTCTAATAAACAAGCTTGCGACTAGTTTCCTATTAGTCATTTTTAACGCATGTGTAAAGGTGCATTTTCATGTGAAGGTGCATTTTCATGTGACGCTAGACGCTGGCGTCTAGCGTCAAATGTGGTCACGTGACATAAACGCCATCTTGAAAAACTGTAGCGTCAAGTTCCAGCGTCAAATTTTAGCGTCAACAGACAGCAAGGTTTTGACAGTTGTAAACTTGTAAAGAGAGCGTCAAATAAAGACATCCATAAATCAAAACCCTGGTGAATTTGTTATAATAATTAATAAATAAGCTCTTTGTAAATTTATTAACAGAAAAGACAATGTCTGAATACGATTATCAAAAATGAAATTCCCATATTTTTGACTTAAATAACCGGCGAAAGTACACGAATTATAAGGAATAAAAATTAAAAATATAACTATGCTTACTTTTTTATAGGTAATTATATGCACTACCAGAATATGAGAAAAAAATAAATTGTATCTTGAGAAATTTTAATGTTTTTAGTATTCAATAAAAAAAAATTGTTTTGTTCTAAGTGAGACGGGAATTTTAATTAACCATCGAAAAACCATCAGGTGATAGTATTTTCCTTAATAAATAGGTACTTTCGAAGTAATAAAATCAATGGGTTAAATTCGTAGAATCAACCCCCTAGTAGCAACATAAAGCAATTCTTTAGCAAGCCTGTGTGTTGATACTTGATGCACAACTCAGTACCTAGCTGTAGAAAACTCGTATCATTAATGACCAGAGACAACTAATGACGCCAGCGTAAAAGCTAAACAATGTTTAGCTTTGACGCTACATTTTTTTCAATATGGCGTTTATGTCACGTGACCACATTTGACGCTAGACGCCAGCGTCTAGCGTCACATGAAAATGCACCTTAATGGAAAATCGGAAACTCGTCAGGGATAAATCCGTGATTGTCTGTATAGGAACAAACCTAATTTTAATAATCGTACAAAGTTGAACCCCTAAGAATAATGGTGATAAGAAGAATTTCATTCAGATCGCTAGATTTTAATAAGATCGATGTCTTTTCAATAGATTTTGATTTGACAGACTAAATATTTTAGTGCCAAATTTTCACGTGGGCAAAAATAAAATGAGACTTGCAGTTAATTGATTTGTTTTTATAGAGTCTGAACCCAGGGTATAATAACTTCAAAGACGTGTTTTTTATGTAACAATCCATTCTTCATACCCATTTACTTAGGGTAAGTTCGGTTTTACGCTCGATTGATCGAGCCGAGCGAACAGATTTTTGGTCACGTGACAAGCGAGCAAATCGAGCCATCTAAACAATTCCGAACGTAATCTAGCAGATTTTTCCAAACGTCAGAATAAAATAGCCCCAGCAAGTTAAATTCTTATTACTAAAGCCGAAATACATTCTTTATTGCTCCTCATTTTAATTTAATTCAACATTGTTATAATAATAAATCATGATTCACAATTTTTTTCGCTTTTATTCCTTTATTTTAAAATTAATAGTACTACCGGTTGTTGATTTTTTCGACCCAGAGATATAATAAATATTTTATTTAATCATTCTGTGCGATACAGACTTATTGGTTATTACTATTCTTTGAATAAATATTATTCGTGTATTTTTACCTATTGAAAAATTACCTCATATAAATAAACTTCGAAATTTATCCATTCTCACAACAAGGGTTTCCGCTCATTTTTAAAATGAATGCTCTGAAGTTGGTTAAATCTGCTTGCTCGCTCGCTTTCCTCGGAGCAAATCGAGCGCGCTCGATCTGCTCCAGATCTTAAAACCGAACGCAGGATAGAGATCTTTCAGAGCATATAAATGTTAAATTCGAACGTATTAGAGCACTCCGATCAATCTGAGCGTAAAACCGAACTTACCCTTACAAATGAAGGCACTTAGTTTATGTATATTAAATTGTGATTTTAAATTTGAAGAAATGTCGTTTTTAGAATAATAAAAAAATGAATATGAGAAAATGACATTTTTGATGGATTTTAAAATTAAATAAGTCGTTGTTATAAGCAAAAAGACTACAGACCAGGAGAAGAAACTCAAGTGGAGGGGGTAGGACGAAATACGTCGCACACAGGTCTATGGTCAAGCGCGGATCTACCGTTGTGGACACGGTGGGCATGCCCACAACCCTAATTGAGGTCGATAGGCTGATGTTATATCTGCAATACCTTAATAAAATTAAAAAAAAAACGAACCGTGCGGGTAGGAACGCGAGTGACTTTTTTATTTTGGCTACTAGTCTAGTAGTTTGTACTGTTTGACGTTTCGTGAGCGTGTCCGTAGTTCGACTCGCACTTGGCCGATTTTCGGATGGTCGTGACCACAACCTTTTTTAAGGGCTGGATCCGATCCTGTCTATGGTCGCACATCATTGCGACCCTCGATAGTATGCGTTATGCGACACTACGCATCATTTGTTATCTAGTTTTCTCCGTCTTTGAAATAGAAAATAAAACCTAACCATTACCGGTATTTATCTTAATTTCGGTTCACACGAAATACCGTGAAAACACCTGAAGCCACATCATTGACAGATGACAGTGCCACCTGACGTGCGTCATATAGCGGACTATCACCTTATATAACTCGGAATAGCAAGTTTACTCTTCTGGTCTCTAGTCTTCTTGGATATAAGTTAGTTTCGGTTTTGATTTACATTTACGATATGTTACTTAAATCAATCATTTTGTATTGAATTAACTAAATTTGAATTTTTATTATATTGGTGAGCACAAAAAAGTTTTTAATAGGGTAAGTTCGGTTTTGCATTCGATTGATCGATCCGAGCGAGCAATTCGAGCCATCTAAACAATTCTGAACGTAATCTAGCAGATTTTTCCAGACGTCGGAATAAAATGGCGCCAGTAAATTAAATTCTTATTACTAAAGCCGATATACATTCTTTATTGTTCCTCATTTTTTATTTAATTCAACATTGTTATAATAAGCAATGATGATAATTTTTTTCGTTTTATTCGTTTATTTTAGAATTAATATTACTACCGGCTGTTGATTTTTGTCGACCCAGAGACATAATACATATTTTATTTCACCATTCTGTGCAGTATAGACTTATTGGTGTAATGAATGAATTGTGAATTATAAACGCTCGACATCAGAGGTCATTATAGACTTATTGGTTATTACTATTCTTTCAATAATAGTATATGGTATTTTTACTCATTGAAAAGTTACCTCGTACAAATAAACTTCGAAATTTATCCATTCTCACAACTTACGTTTCCGTTCATTTTTAAAATGAATGCTCTGAAGACGGTTAAATCTGCTTACTCGCTCGCTTTCCTCGGAACTTATAGAGCGTGCTCTATCTCTTCCAGATGTTAAAATCGAACGCAGGATAAAGATCTTTCAGAGCATATAAATGTTAAATTCGAACGCATTACATCACTCAGATCGATCTGAGCGCAAAACCGAACTTACCCATAGTAAATTTTGAATTAAATTAAAACTATAATTTATTGATTGTCTTTTGTTTTATGTAGTGTCATTTTGTCGAAATTCGTTTTTAATTTATTGTTGAAAATTTCAAATATTTATCGGATATGTTTTAAAAAACAGTCTTATTCAAAACTGATTTTTGAATTCAACACAAGATTTTTTTTTCAAAATACAGTCGAACTTCGATAACTCGAACCATGACTTGCCACAAAATAAAATTGAGTTATCAAATAATATTAATTTTCACTCTTGACGCTACTGCCAACCAATTTTGTTCGAGTTATCGGAGTTCAACTGTAGTTTAAAAATCAACCAGTAGAAAGACCAGTTTTGAGTTCATAATTCGTCAATTTTAAAAATGTGGTTTGAAAATCAAGATCTAAAAATGTTTTGATGGCATAACTTTGAATATTTTTAAGACTTAAACGATCATATATTTATTTTAAAAAAATTATTTTATTGAACAATAAATTAAATAGATTGTGTTTTCTGAATTATTCGTCCCTTGTCTCACGTGAAGACGTATCTGCCATTATCACCACAGTAACGCCACTTCGTGAGAAGAAAATCAGGCTTTTTCAATTTTTGTCAGTTACGTCTTTATGAGATATAAGGCAAGGTAATTAGAGTTACGTCTTTATGAGATATAAGAGACGTATTGTACTGTGACACGACTTCCAAATACCTTAGAATGCTCAGCAAAGGTGTCTTTCATTCGCATTCTGAGCACGCATTTTTAGATTGGAAACTAATTTGACTTAAATTCGATTTATTTTTATATAAAAAAATTAATCTATTTCACTTGTAAACACTTCGATAAGGAAAAGTGTTAGTAACAAAAACAGTATCGATTTTTCACGGTTAATTTTAAAACATGTTTAATTCTACTGCTGTAAAAATTATTCGTTATCTTCGAGTTAAATTTCGATGTACAAAATAGATCTAATGTGAGCTACCAGACTTATTTTTTACCACCTGCAACTAGCAAGTGAGGTATATGTCATTCAATCATTTGACGACTAAAGGTGCGTGCAGTACGGAGCTGGGATTCTAGATGGTAGCGTAGATCATAGCAGGGCTTGCTTAAATTAATGCATTGTTATATATGCGAGCGCGCACAACGAAGCAGTGAGTGTAGCAGGTATAAGCGCTGTTACAAGAGCTTGGTAGATACAAGAATGTATCTCACCATTCTTTCAGTGCGCTGACTACTACAATCAACGTGTGACAACTGTCAAATGGCCGTTACAAGTTTCGCAATGGATGTGACTAGTTTAATAAGTGAAATTTTGCCAGTTTTTATTTAATTTGTTTTGAGTTTTTTCTAAGACGTATTTAAAAGCGTTAGGTTCCATACGTAAATATTCAAAAAATCGGTTTGGGTAAAATTTTAATTCTTGGTATAAATGATGAAATTCGCCATGTTTAGATCGTTTTCTATTAATAGGGTGGATATGATAGCTCCTACCCAAATTTGTATTTAAAATATACCACTTTGTAGCAGAACACAAATATTCGTCTTCGCTATCTGACATTTCAAACGCGATTTAAGCTTGTATCAATGCTAGTATCAAAGCTTCGTTGTGCAAACCTATAAGCGCTTATAATTTCAGCCACCATCTACCATACATGCTACCATCTAGAATCCCAGCTGCGTACTGCACGTACCTTTAATCGTAGTTTTGTATTTATTTAATTACTTAATCCCTAATAATGGAGAAACGAAGAATGACTAAACACAAACTGTTAATCTGAAAACGTTTGCCATACCTTACTTGTTACTACCGCGTTACTACACGTTTGACACATACCTTACTTACCATTGATGCTATCGGGCGAATAAAAATATGGTAGTCCTCATTAATTCATGGTAGGTTGAGATATCAGTCAACGCTAGCTATAATAGAGTTTCTTAGAGGAAGTCAGTTCTATTAATTATTCTTAAATGCAAAAAGTACTTAAATAATAAAATAATTTCCATAAAACAAAAGATGGATTGTACATACTATGTCGATAAATTTATGATCGTAACATGTGACAACATATTTTAAATTCATCATATTTGGAGAAACGTCTAACCTCATTTTGTGGTGATGTCTCCGGTATAATCTATTGTTGATTTTGAAAATAGGCTCGTTAAAACGGTGAATATTAAATTTATTATTTTGAATTGTGTATCCCAAATGACTTATGTCACAATCAAGACTGCATAATAGATTCGTGTTAATGTATTATGGTATACGTGCGATTGTGTGAATGTTCACAGTCGTTGTACTGAAATCAGAATTGTTGTAACTTTCCAATGTTTGTTAATGTTACACTGCATTGACTGACTTATCGAACCTGTTAATTTCATTATCTTTGATTATAAACAATATTATAATCTTAGCAAATTGACAAACGTAATAGATTTGGAAAAATTACTAAGTAGTAATTGTCAGCGTACACATTAGATGGCAGCACTGTATTCCATAGTGGATCAACGGTCTAACATAAGCGCCTCAATCGGCGGTAAAAAAACAATTTTAATAAAAACGCTTACAAGAGTTGTGGAACAAAATTAGTATTTTTTATAATCAAAGTTCGTATTCTTAGACTTTTATACCTACACGCTAAACAGTTGACTGCATATAGCAGAGGTAAGACGCCATTTTCAATTTAGGCACAACAATTGTACACAAAAAGTATTGATTATTTTGTTAATTTTTTGGCACAGTCATTCTTCGCTTTTCAAAAAAATTCGACTGATGACCAGTCCTATACTTCCCACCTAGTAAATATTTGCAAAAAATAAACACTCTTTTTTTTTTATTCTTTGACTAGGCCCAAATAACCTTAGCTGTTGGTGGTCTTTAAAACACAATTTAATTTTTATTCTTTGAAAAAAGCATGGCCCTCTTTTTTGTTTGGTGATCTACTGATGGCTAACTTAATATAGCAAAAATCATGGTTACCTTGATTTACGTACAATTTTTATTTTTTTTAGTAAAATATTTTTTTTCTCGAAAACTATACATTTTAGAGAAAAAAAATATTTACATTTTTTTCATATTATAACATCTAGAATTCATTTATATATTTTTTTACCTATGTTAATACGTGACATTGAGGACGTTTTTTTGAATATCTCAGGATCCACTGAACCGATTTGACTCAAAATCTAATCAGATCTAAGTTAAAGGCTGATAAACACAATAGAACAATCGGCATGCCCGTATGTTGTTCCGTTCTTAAGATATCGAAGGCGAAAAATTGACCACATACACACACACACACATACACACACACATACAGACATCAGTCAGAAAATGATCTTAAACGATTGCTAGGGTCTCAAAACGTGAAAATCTGTTAAAATCTCGAAATATTGTTTTCGGACTGAATCCATTACTTCCCTACCATAGTAGAGGTGGGAAGTAAAAACATTACAGAGCATAAAATAGCTTTGACCAAATTGTGCAAATGGCGCCTTACTCGGTTTTCAAATGTAAGTTGACTGTCTAATAGCTGTATTTAT
The DNA here is from genome assembly GCA_039654895.1 of Mongoloraphidia duomilia. NCBI lineage: Eukaryota > Metazoa > Arthropoda > Insecta > Raphidioptera > Raphidiidae > Mongoloraphidia > Mongoloraphidia duomilia. Next base: position 19,655,130 of record CM077525.1, on the reverse strand, counting down.
ATAAAGCCATTTTACAATAAATATAATTAACGTGTGTGAATATGATGGAGGCTCGATTATCTGAAGTAAATGGAGCAGGACCTAATAAATGTACCAAAAATATAGGTGGTTCATGACGTCGGGGAAAAATTTCACATGGTGATTCCTATGAATCATTCAAATAATCATGTGTCCGAGAATGCTTTCTAACGAAACTAGCTTCTCAAAGTTTATTACATGTGTGTATCTTTAAGATAATGTTTAGGTACTAATTTAAGTGTTCGAAGTGTCCGCCTTCAGCACGAATGCAAAGATGACAACGTCGGACGAGTGAATTTCTGACTCGAGACAGCACATCAGGGTCATTTCTTATTTCATTTACGGCATTCTGTATCCGTTCTAGCAAGTGCTCATAGGTAACGCGATATCTTAGATTGATTGAGGCTATATGTAATAAATTTTGAGGGGCTACAGTTCCGTTAGATAGCATTTTCGAACACACGTTTGTTTGAAGATTTTTATTTGAATTACTCACAGGAATCGCCCTGTGAAATTTTTCCCTGATGTCATGAATCACCTGTATAAAAATGCAAATCATATAAATATACAAATATAAAATATAAAAATGTCGCCAGTACCCAATTAAAAAGAAATGTGCCGCAGATAATCGAAATTCTATTTTGAATATAATAATTCTAAATGTAAATATTGCAAATATTTTTGGTGTGTATTATAATTTATTGTAAAATGAATATGTAGCGTTATGTAGAAAAATTATCGATTAATTCACCGTTAATATAAAAAAATATATGGATTCCCCAAATAACGATAATTTCTATGAAAAAAAAAATCGGTATTCAACCAATAATAGTTATTTTATGACTGATTAAATTTACAAAAAAAAAAAAATATAGTAATATTATTGTTCTGTAATAATTTCGGAATTTTTGAATTGTGATTTCTGATTTCTTTACCGTTGCATCATGTTGTTTATATCTATCTTCCAATTAATAATGCACTGAAAAGAATCAATTCTAGGCAGTTATTTATTTTATTTTGTATCGTCAGAAATTCGAGTATTGGACAAGAAATAGATTTCGGATAAAACGTGAATATAAACGTGTATGCGGAATCCCGCCCGTGGAGAGTTGTGTTTTATGCATAGAAATATCATAGACAGAATAGGGAATCCACCAAAAAAAGTGTGGATGCAAAAGTTTGAGATGGAGAAGAGAGCAGTTCTTCTATCTTTTTCTATCACAAATACATAACCATGGTTACAGATGTAAATTAACAATACCTACTATAAATTTTTAAATTCACAAATACGTCAGAAGACAAGGAAAAGAGAACTGCTGCGTTTTCTATCTCTTTTTTACAAGGTAACACTGTTACTTACAGTTGTACCTATGGATTCCCTACTCTATCTATGATATCTCTATGATTTTATGTCTCTAAGCTTTCAGAACGCAATGTTAGAAAATTTGGTTTGACAATTACCTTAAATTTGACCAGATATTATAGTTTTTATAGACATGGGAACAACCTAATGTCGTTGTCAAACTTTTATGTAAGTCCAAGGCTACACTAGAACCGTATCAGACCAGATCCGATCAGACCAGACCAGCCCAGACAAGACCAAATCAAACAGTTCAGACTTAGTGGCTACATTTGGGGTGGATAATATGTGACAAGTTAAAATTAAAATCTATGAGATCTTTAGATTCTGATGAATAGGATGAATATCTCATGGAAAATATTACCATAAAATACAAAAAAAAATAAGCAGTGTTATTAGATGCATACATTATTAATATTAATATAATTATTGATATAATTAATGTACATTAATATCAATATAATTGATATTCAAACACGTCTTAAATAAATAGGTTTAAGACAATCTGGTAATAAGAGCTAGCATAAATTTAGGATACACAACACTGTTTACTGAAAACTGTCAGATGTACGGCCGTAGTCTGACGAAATATCAAACATGTTTGATATTGTCCGACCGTCGGTACGTGTCTGTTGCAATCTAACATGGTCTGGCGCGGTCTGAAATGATAACTGTTGCCACTTCGATAAGATACTGGTGTTTGTTCATGTCAGACCATACGGATCTGATCTGATCTGGTCGGAAACGGTGCCAATGTAGCCTCAGCCTAAAACGGATTTTTCAAGCCAAATGAACAAAGTATGTTAAACGGTTTAAAAAAATTTTGTTTCATTTGATTAGTTATTTTTTTAACTATGATCGATTTAAAATTTTGCAATGAAGAAATATGTATGGTCACAATCTAAGGTCATTGTAAAATCAGATTTTCTAACAACCAAGCATATTATGATAATCGAAAACTGAAAACGAAGCTATGAAATGCTCATTTAAGTACGTTAGAGATATAGGAAATGTTAAATAAAAAGGTTTTATTAAAAATTATCTTCAATAGTATTCAATTGTTTGTCACGTTAAATTACATTCTGATTGTATATTGAACTAATTTCTTAGACGAGACATTTTCATGTTTTTGTGTATTTTACAGTTTAGTAAAACCAGTAGCAGCGTTCGATTTATCACTCAGATTGGTTCTTTAGAATGGAGATGGGCACTGCCAAACTTGACCGCTAAGGGCGCCAGCTATGTAGCCACCTCGGTCTGTGGGCAGTTCATAGTAATATGTACAGAATAAGTTTATTTAAAACTAGCTGTCCGGCCCGGTTCGCTCGGGTGTTAAGAATTTATATATAATAAAGATTAAACACCCGCCCCTCCGCCATATATACACGTACTTCCACCATGAACGGTAATCTAGTGGTACCGCCCGGGTGCTAAGAATTTATGAACTTATAGAAACCTTCCCGGTAGTGAGCACAACAACTCACCAAAGTTTCATCGCAATCGGAAGAATAGTATAAGAAAGCATATGGAACAAACAAACAGACAGACAAACATTCATTTTTATAGATATAGAAGATAATAAATCGTTGACAGTGCCGATGTGCTATGTTTAGCAATGTTTAAATCAGAGGTTTTGTATTTCCAAATAATCCGGGACTGAAAAGAAATTGTTGCATGCTATCAGAAAGAAAAAAACTTGATTTCTCGCGCGTTTTTCTATGAAAACCAATGAATACTTAGGTGGCTATAAACCTGCTGCCATCTATATTACGTTTCTTATGTGCCCATCTCCATTGACATCTTGCTTATAAGTAGAATTTAACTGACTAATGAGTAGCGATCTCATTTTTTGAACATCAAAGTTATCGAAACAAATAAAATGCCAACTTCAGTGATATTTAACACTATCTCTATCCCATGAATCGTTATAGCACTCTTGAACAAGGATAGAGGATCTATTTACGTATCATTGATACATAAAATAGAACCTCTATCGGGCTTGAGAATAGCCGAGCGTGTAGCAATGCTATTGTTTACATGGCGTTGCTATGGTTCCTCTATTACAAGTTCCCGGGTTCTAGCCCTGGTAAAAGTGTCAATTGGATTTTCAATTTATTATTAAAAAAAAATAATGAATTGAAAATATGAATTGGTGCTAGGCCCAAATAACCTTAGTTGTTGGTGGTCTTTAAAACACAATTTAATTTAGAACCTCTATCCTTGTCCATTTTCCTGAGAGTAGTCCTTTGAGTTATCCACGAGAGGCAGCACTTGTGGTAGGAACAAACATGATTTATTCCCCATTAGTGTTGTGTCATTTTAGTGGTATAACTTAATTATTTAAAATTATTAAACAAATAATTATTATATAATTAAGTTTTATCACTAAAATGACACGACACCAATAATGTTTGTCCCCAACACAAGTGGATAATTGAAATGATTACTCTCAAGAAAATGGCTCATTGCTATATTTGTTGGTGGGAAAAACTATAGAATACTTGAGTAGAATTTTTAATCGCTTTTTCATTTTGCTGAACGAAAATATATGTCAATTTGAATAAAACTCAAAAATCTGAGAAACATTGAATGGTTCGTTGAAGCGCAAAAGATTGTTAAAATAGTTGTGCTATTTAAACATGACGTGACGTCACTCAGCTCTGCTGACGTCAAAAGTGTTTATAACTGTGGTTAGACATGTAGGAATCCAAACGTCAATAAAGCATCTTTGAAGTCAGCTGAGCTGAGTGACTTCACATCTCGTTTAATTTTAATAAGTTATTGCGCTTCAACGAATCTTTAAATGCTTTTCACATTTTAGAGGTTTGTTTAAAAGTTTTTTTTAACAATATGTAATTGATAAAGCGATAGTTTTTCTTAGACTTTCTGTAAACGGTTGTTTAATAAATTGAATAGGACTGAAAATTGCCGATCGACTTATATTCTGGGACAGATTGGAGCCAAATGTTAGGTCAGTTTTTTCTTTGTATTTTGATTGTAACGCCTAAAATTTGAACAAAAAGAAAACAGCAATGATTAGTTATATAATTAAATTGTTATTGTAAATAGTTTAATTATTTTTAATATTTTAGTGCTTGAAGTTTTAATAAACGTTTAGTAAATAACTAAAAATACCTCCAACCATTGCTAATTTATATTTAAATATTGGCTTTAAGATATTAAGAATTGTGTGCGGTTTATGTAAAAAAAACATATAAAACCAAAACTAAATAATAATAGATGTATATATTTTGTATTTTCTAGTTGGTTTATATCTATATTAGGTGCGTTTGGTATCAAGGTGTAGTGTAAAAAGTGTAAGCACTCTTGACACTATTACGTTTGTTATACAAAAGTGTAAAATAACTGATCTGTTTGTTATTTCAGTGTGGGACTAAAAGTGTAACAACTATTAGTCCTGAGTCCTGACTTTTGAGCAGGTGCACGTAGTGTAGTGTAGGTCACGTGATATATTATGTCTGAATTGACAATCGCTTTGACAGATTTGATACTTTTTTCGTACTCAATTTTTTACATTTTTTGTCTCTTAAAAATGAATGAGCTTCAAAATGTAATGGTACAAGATAAATATGGCAGTGAGTTTAACATTTTTACGACCAAAAAAAACTGTAAAAACTAGAAATAATGAACTCAGCCAATCTGTCATTAATTTATTTTGTAATGCGCATGTACAATCTACTCAGAATGTACACTAGCCCGTTTGTTACAAGTGTACATTTAGTTTACACTTTTGGTGAACTTTTTACACTTTTCAGTGAAAAATTATCTACACTACACTACACTACACCTTGATACCAAACGCACCTATAATTATGTTATAATTTTAAGCGGTTGTGGATAGAGTTCTGATAATTGTAGTTTTTGTACAAATTATTATTTTAAACGCTGGGTTTAGAAAATTTCAATACTCTTTATGTTTAAATGACTGAATAGGAATCAATGTAATATTTAATAATAATGGTGTACATATCAGTCAAAATCACATGTTAACACCTGACTGCAATAATGGTTGGAGTCCAAGTATATTTTTAATTATATTAATTTATTACAGTTTTATATTATTTGAAATAAATGTAAGCTATAGATAATGTTATCCGATCATAGGTTCATTCTTTTTTTTTTACTTTTTATACTTAATTCTATTTGTTTTATAATTTAAACAAACAGAAAATTTCAAAACTATTGTACATAATATTATAGTTAAAATAATAATTTATAGTATTTTTTGACAATACATATAAACGTTTCTTATTGTTTTAAACAGCATAGTTTTGATTTTTTTCTTAAATCCATTTTCTTTTATTTCAGACGCAAAACAAATATATTTCGAAATTTATTTTTCCACTAAGTTTTGTATGCAGTGTGAGAGTTAGAAATAATATAAATGTAAAAAAACAACAGAAAGTATTCCTAGTAAATATTGTAGGTTTGATAAATAATAAAAAAATATTGTAAATGAAATAAATAATGCAATACTGACACAAAATAATGTTGTTGGTGCTGCGATATTATCTTTTACATAAATGTATACAATGTATAGGGATATGTAATTAGCGACAATGTATATTAATGATGTTACACTGCCGCCTTGCGGCGACACGTTTAAATACGAGATTGTATGCATGCGTGTCAAGTACCTGTTGAGTGAATGTTTGCAATGGGACTCTTATTATGACCAGGTGATACAAATTTGATTCTGTTATATAAATATTATTATTATTTATAGGCTGAATAAATTTATAAAGCTAATCGATATTCATTTATTTCTTACCGGCCGCATTTACACGCTTGCCGTTATTTTTCCTGTTCGATTGGTAATTACGTTTAATACCTAAAATATTGCTTAATTTCATATTTTTTAAGGTACAAGCAAATGCTGCTAGATTAATAAGTGCATGTTTATTGACAAAGCCAGTGGGTCCGAACTTGTCTGTTCCACAATAAGGATGACGACACGACAAGCTAAAATATGTAGCAGCACTGAGAAAGTAACCTAACCGAGCAATGAAGCCTTTTGAAAAATTCTCAGTATTAAAGTCTGCAGCTCGAAACATACGACTTACCGATTTGTTGAAGCGAAATTCAATCATTTCAATACAATATGTATAAGGTGACTTTCTCTGTGGCGCCTCTAGTAGTAAAACATGGCAGGCGCCTTTCTTTTAACGGCTAAAATCAGGGATCTATTTTAACAGGGATGAGAAAGAAGTATCAACAAATTATTAATGGGAACAGTTGATGAGAATTGAAAACGCAAAGCGAGACGCAACACAGCTTCCTATGGTCGATATACTTTGTGACCGAAATGGGGTGCCAACTCGTGTGATATGTTAGTGATTACATTAAAATTCCGTAGCAGAGCGAGGTCTCTACTTGTACATTGTACAAGTTGTGTTGGTAGTAAAATGCAATGGGCCACAGTTCCTAAGGTTCCTTTGATTTTCATCTATATTTTGACTGAACATGTTTGTTGCTTAAATAGAAATTGGGATTCACCACTCTGCGACAGGATTTTTAACTTTTACTTACATCACATCGAAAAACTTCTGAATAGGCATCAAACTTGTCGGGCAAATGGTCCGTTTTTTACGGGGTCATAAGAAAGGTACAACGCATTTTTTTGTACTCATAAAAAGGCCGGTCAAAGAAAATGCCAAATGGTTGCCAGTCAGGGCCTGATGTAAGCACCCACATTCGCCGACCCTGGAAATAAGACAATTGTTTGGGAGCGCTTTTGCAGGATGAGGATTGCGACTAAAAATAAAAAAATTCACAGTATATATAAAAATGAAAAAAATTTTTATTCTATTTAGTTAAGAGCAGTTTCCAGTAAAGCACGAAGAAGTTTAGCCTGTTTCTTAGTTTCTTTTATGCACGTCTCTAAATGACTTTCGGTAACAGGACTGCCCCCTGGTTTGTGTACAGAACATAACAAATCACCTTTTAGAACAACGGTTATAGTACCTTGACAAAGATTTTCTTCATCAGCTGTAGGATCAGCTATTAGCGTTTCTCTGTAATATTTAACAATGTATTAATTTAACTGTTACAAACAGAAATTAAATGACACTGTTTTTTTTTTTTACTTACTCATCAAATATCGCAAAAGTACTAGATGCAGGTAACTCAGTTACTATCAGAGGTTTCCGTTCATCATCCAGAACTTTGATAGTTTCAGTTTTCTCATTATATTTTACCTGAGGTAATGTTACTGCAAAAAAACAATATGTTAACTCACAGGTCTCTGAATATATTTATTATAATTAAATGGTTGACTCATTTTAGGAAAGTGTTTTAAGGTGACTGCACACGCAGATTGCAAATTTCAAACTGTGGTCACAAAAGTCATTTTAATACTGTTTTTATTAGCTACAATTTAACATTAAGCTTTATAGAAGGGCTCTTATTGCTTAAAAACTAAAAAAAAAAAAAATTCTGTTTAAAAAATTGTATCAAAAAACGTGATTTTTATCAATATTTTCTTTACAGTACGACTTATTATTTCAAATTACGGGAAGTGAAATTGACATTTTAAAGTTTTTTCTTCACAAATGTATGCAAAAAATACTAAGGAAGAGGGCTATTTGAACAGTTTTTTTGAAATCAATTTTTTTCTACACATAAATTTGTGTTAAACTTACGCTATTTTTGTCATTTTTACCTGATTTTAAAGCATATATTTAGATCAAATATTATACAACAATCTGGCTCAAAGTCATATGGGAAGAAAGATACACACTTCTAGTTTATTTTGAAAGCATTACCATCAAAGTTTGATTAAGGTTTTTCATAGAAATTAGAGATTTTCGAAATAGTTTTTCACAGGGGTTGTATTATACTGAAAAGTCAATAGATGTCGTTAGCAGACTTGAATCGAACGATGTTTCATAATACTTTACAGAAACAAATATATTACACATCACACTTCCAGTGTGAACTCGTGAGTCGGGTCGCAGTGATAAATAAAAATTCGACTGATGACCAGTCCTATACTTCCCACCTAGTAAATATTTGCAAAAAATAAACACTCTTTTTTTTATTCTTTGACTAGGCCCAATTAACCTTAGCTGTTGGTGGTCTTTAAAACACAATTCAATTTTTATTCTTTGAAGAAAGCATGGCCCTCTTTTTTGTTTGGTGATCTACTGATGGCTAACTTAATATAGCAAAAATCATGGTTACCTTGATTTACGTACAATTTTTATTTTTTTTAGTAAAATATTTTTTTTCTCGAAAACTATACATTTTAGAGAAAAAAAATATTTACATTTTTTTCATATTATAACATCTAGAATTCATTTATATTTTTTTTTACCTATGTTAATACGTGACATTGAGGACGTTTTTCTGAATATCTCAGGATCCACTGAACCGATTTGACTCAAAATCTAATCAGATCTAAGTTAAAGGCTGATAAACACAATAGAACAATCGGCATGCCCGTATGTTGTTCCGTTCTTAAGATATCGAAGGCGAAAAATTGACCACATACACACACACACACACACATACAGACATCAGTCGGAAAATGATTTTAAACGATTGCTAGGGTCTCAAAACGTGAAAATCTGTTAAAATCTCGAAATATTGTTTTCGGACTGAATCCATTACTTCCCTACCATAGTAGAGGTGGGAAGTAAAAATAAACATTTTCAATCACAATAACCACTTATTGGATTCTAATATAGTCATTCAATTTTTGGACAGATTTTATTATGATTTTAATAATTTATTATGACCTGCTGGGTTAGAACGACTGGTAACTTATTGACGTCGGTCGGATGGCGAGATTTAGTGATCGGATCAAAATTTTTTGACTTTTCATACCCTCCTGAACAATCTGACTCTGTCTGTTGGTCCGTTTGTACGCTTGTAACTCGAGAACCACTGATCCGATTTACATTATTTTTTTGACATGAATAACTTTTTATGCGATTCTATGCGCGTTTTAAATTATTTCTAATTTTGATACATCTTACACTTCAGTCAGGCGCTATATTCAGAAAGTTAACGTCACAAAAATTGCAGCGAAACATGCGACGGAAGCCATAATTTTGACGCCGTTGGGTTCAGAATGTTTACGGATTGATATTTGAGAGTTTTACAGGACACATAAAAATAAAATGGCGTCTGATTTCAAAATGGCGGCCATATGTACTTTCATAAAAATTATCGGATCCTTTTAAAAATTGATATTTGAGAGTTTTATAAGATGCAAAAAAATAAAATAGCGTCGAATTTCAAAATGGCGGCCATTATGTACTTTTGTAAAAATTATCCGATCCTTTTGAAAATTGATATTTGAGAGTTTCAGAGCACAAAAAAATAAAATGACGTCAGATTTCAAAATGGCGGCTATATGTACTTTTTTGCAAAAATGATCCGATCTTTTTGAAAATCCGTATTTGAGTTTCATAGGACACAAAAAAAATAAAATGACGTCATATTTTAAAATGGAGGCCATATGTAGGTACTTTTTTGCTAAAATTATCCGATCCTTTTGAAAATTGATATTTGACAGTTTTACAGGACACAAAAAAAAATTACTTCAGATTTTGTAAAAATTATCCGATCTTTTTGAAAATTAATATTTGCAAGTTTTATAGGACGCAAAAAAATAAAATGACGTCATATTTCAAAATGGCGGTCATAAGTATATACTTCTTTGTAAAAATTATCCGATCCTTTTGAAAATTGATATTTGAGAATTTAATAAGACATAAAAAAATAAAATGGCGTCAGATTTCAAAATGGCGATCAAATAATAACTTTTTAATTGTATTATTTATATCTTTGTTAAGTTCGGTTTTATATACAATGCGTAAGAAGCATAGCTTCTGTCGGGTGTCTTACGACACATCATGACTTTTTTTATTTAGCCGGTTACGAATTACGCTTAATAGTCAACCGTTGCTACGGAAAGTTGTTTAAAAAATTCACTGTACTATTTTTTCTATGTAATCCAATACATATTTATATTAGGTCTTATGGCTCATAACCTACTACAAAATTATAAATCTTCTCAGTGTTATTTTCCCTATGTTCGATAAAGCCGTTTACACACAGTATACCTACATGAATATCGCGCCTTGTAATTCTTGAATTACTTGTATGTTCCAAAATTTTTTCTTAATATATTAGAAATTCGGAGTATTTGAAATGTATTTTCAAATTCAAATATAATTTATAAAAATAAAGCAATTTGAATACAAAATATAATAAATACTTATTACTTATTGTCTGGTACAGTGTTTGCAAATTAGTAAAGAACGCCTACGCCACTGGAATTTCATCTTTGAAAACAACGTTTCAACACGAAATGAAGAACTCTGTCGTAGATGGTCGTGTCATTATAATCAATCAAGTTTAAATGATCCGATCATTCACGAATCAGTTTTCGTCTTCAGTGTACTTTCTCCGACACATACATTCAAATGCCTATAAGATAGACCTCTGCGGGTGAATAACGGGGCATGTACAGAAATGCATATAGATATTTTTTGTGGCTATTCAGTCACCTTAAGTAAATAAAGTTTATCATAAAAATTAAAAAAATCTATTATTGTTTGATTATAGTTTCTTATGGAGTACCAATGTTACTGATGAATTTATTTTATTTATTGTAGATTATAGACGCGTCGACATCTAAGGTCATTAGCGTCTTGTTACTGATGAAGACGACATAATTGGAAAGACACAGACACTCTGACATTCGCCTACGAATTTTTTGTAGATTGCAATGTGTATGCCTTCTTCTCTACAATTATTGATAACTTAGGTTTAGCTCTAGCATGACCGGTCTTAAACCGATTTGGCCCAAATAGGCCCCGCGAATGCTTAAATAGTAGATTGTATATCTAGATGTGTAATGGACTATATTACGACGAGTGATAGCGAGTTTTTAGTATTTTGAAAATGGCTCGTTCTATTAAAAATCGAATCTACAATTTATTAGGGCACTAATTTAACTATTTAAATTGGTATGTGAAAATAAACAATTTGAAAGGTATACATACTACTGCAAAAAAATAAAAAAAAGTGTTGTTTTTTAATACTTTGCGCATATTGTATAAGTATAAGAATCAATGCTTGCAAATATTTTTACAGTAAGTTAATTTATGAACCTTTAAAAAAAAAAAAATCGGTTGACCCTGCAGACCATCCCTGGAACTTCCCGCTATTTTCAAGCGCTTTGAGTTCGAAGCACTTGATAATATACCCAAAAGTAGATTTTTGAGCGCGATAACAACACTATTTTAATTTTTGAAATGCTATAACTTTTGAACGCGTTGTTCGATTTTGATCTTTATCCCGGCATTCGACGCAGTTTTTTAAGCTCTAAAAATATTGTAAGATTGTAAGAGGTGCAAAATCGATTGGCTGAGAAATCTCGAAGTTATTTTGAAAAAAACACTTTTCAAAATCTGTTGACTACGATATCTCTCGAACGGATTAACCGATTATGATCCGCTTAGCGGCATTCAACGCAGTTTCCTGAGGAGAAGAGCTGATTAGATTATGAAATCAATTGGGTACAATATTCTAGAAGTTATTTTGAAAAAACATTGTTTTAACAACTTTTTTTTTCGGTTTTTTTGGAATTTCTCAAAATCTATTGGGCCGAATCGGTTCAAATTTTCAGGAAATCTAAGTTCAGTGGAACCTTTTCGAATGCCGCAAATCGCGATTCGATCGGTCAGGCCGTTCAAAAGTTGAGAGGTTTACATACATACACACATACATACAGACATCCATGTAAAAATAGTCAAAATAGCTTCCTAGGATCACAAAACGTCGAGATCTGATGAAAACTCGATTTTCGAAAATCAGGGTGAAATCAATAACTTCCCTATTTTTGAAAATTTACAATTTTCTTAGCGGGAAGTTAAAAAAACTATAAATGCAGTCAGACACTCTCTCCCAGTTCTTCATTTGCACAGGAGATGCCAACTGTGACGTTAGCGAAACATCTGCGACCTCCAGCAAAGGAAAAAAGCATCGAACGGATGTTCTCTCGGAAAAATATCGACGCATATATTTAAAAATATATATATGTAATTTTAACGCGATGGAAGAAAATATCAATTTGAACGTTTAATAAGTAAAATATACAAACGTGTTTAAAAGTTATTTTCCAAATGGCTTGCTCACAGGAAATCTTGCGCGTTCAGATAAAAAAAAACAAATATTTATAAAGAAAGAGAGTCATTTAAAGCGATTGAAGGATCGATTTATGTTAAAATACGTATACTCAGGGGGTTTTAGTTCGACCAAAAAGATCCAAATCAAGCCCTGTGTTTTTTAAATCTGACTGAGCACATTAACGTGTTTTGTCAATAATATTAATAATCTACAATTAAATCATAAATTTGAGTAGGTACCTGTCCTAAGAGCTGCTCCAAGGGCAATAACGCAGGCATCCATAAGCGCACCGTCGTGGTCTAAACATATTAAATCGCAATACAGAACCCACACTAACTTATCAGGTGCAATGCATAGCTGCTTCAAGTCAAGACACGCACAATCTCTAAAGACACAATAAACGTTTTGTGATGTCACTTGCGCAAGTTCACTTGGAGGACCGGGTTTGAATTGCGAAGAACAAAGAGGAGGCAGTTCAATGTTCGGAATTAAATAGCCACGTTCCGGATCTATAGGTTTTGGCTTAGCAAGTTCCTGTAAACATCAGAAATGTTAATAATTAAATCACCTTAACAAAGTCAAGTAACATCAGATTCAGAAGACAATTTTTACATACAGCTTTTACACCACAAATAACAGTTGTATTTCCTAATTTTACAATTGCTGATCCATCTGCGGTATTAATAGAATCGGTATTGATTACCGCTGGTCTAAAATTAAGTAGATTTCGACCATCAGGTCGAATGTTTTGTGACAAATAATCTGTATAAAATTTTTTCGGATATAAAGCCCTAAAACAATACATAACCTTAAATACGAAAAACGTGTTTTAAAAATTAAAAATAATATCATGATATGGCATTGCCAACAAATTAATATATAATATAAAAAATAGCGTACTTAAATTGTTCAGCCATGACTTTCCTGAAATTATAAATTATTTTTGAACTATCAAAATTCAAAACCCAAATGTCAACAACTTACAGATGACATTTTACAAAACAGCAAACTTATAGAAAAAATATCGCATTTTAATTTTCAAAAAAAAGTTCTGAAATCTTGTTAAATAAATAAATTTAAGTAAAAATGTGTTAATAAACTGAATCTTTCTTGCATTTTTTTATTCAAAATCAAGTAAATTTGTAAACTCAAACTATTTTTAAATTTGTATTTTCCTATGATTTTATTTTTGTACGGTTATCTATAGTTCACGTGACCAGTGCGATCAAGCCATTGGTGCATTTGATTCACAGACCTCTATGGTAGTTGATTTTCAACGTTCCATCAGCTGGGCAGCTTGGGGCCTTGGGCACGTTAGCTTGTGCTTGGGTTGACGGTAATAAAAACAGTTGAAGTTAGATTTGTTTTAAGTTTTGTCTTGAACGGTACACAGTTTGTTTTATATTTATATAAACTGAAATTTAACTTTATTTGATTATTTTCTACAAGTTTTTTTAATCGGATTTTACATACTTTTTATTTATATTTCAAAGAAAGTATACATTTATTTATGTGAACATGGCTACTTTTAATATTCATGAGGATATTGAAAATAACGAAAATCTTGCCGAAAACAGGCGTCAAGCTAAAGATTTCTGGCCACGAAAAAGAGAAGTTTTGGGTGTAATCGACAACAAAATCCAAAACGTTCCGGCACGTACTGGAAAACCGGTAAGTGAACTCCATTTTTATTTTAGTTTATATTCATAATCCGTTTAGGTATTATAATTTCTTTTTTCCACCGAGAAAGTTTCTTATTTACTTTAAAAGTTATATTAAAAAGTAAATGCTTAAAACAATAATTAATCAGAAAATGATAAAATTATTTGATGTCAAATTCATCTGCCCGCCTTTTTGGCAGTTGACGTGGAATCAAAAATTATAATATTATATTAATATGATGACTGATTTTTTAATCAGTGGCAATAATTTCATTTCTTTAATCGTTAGATTTTTATTGAATTGAATTAAGTAGTATTTTTCAGCTATTTTTTTCATAAACTTAATTCCTGTTTGTACATAACACAGTTCAGTTTTTTCACGTTTTAGCATTTCTTTTACAGCATCATTTTTATTTATTTGATGTTCATTTCTGTATGTATATATTTTGCTTATACTTCATTTTCATCCGTTTACCTAAATACCTTTTATTTTTGTTTAGAGTTTTAATTCTATAAAACCTGGAGATGAAAATGCGTACGTTGGAAAACAAAAACAAGCGCCGCCTGTTGTTCCCGTGGCACAGTTTAAGGCATTTAAAGTTTATGAAGATAAAATCACTGATGAAGTTGTGAAACAAATATCGAAAAAGTTTACCGAAAAAACTAAAGAGAATACAGCACAAATTAAGAAAGAATTTAAAGAACCAACCTTGTCACAAGCTGCCGCAAGATTGCCTCTGAGGGATGTATCTGAAGAAAAAAAAGTGACTGAGGAGTCTCCCATGTATGATTGCTCTCAAAGCGAATCATCAGTTGAAAGCAGGAAAAATGCCATCAACTCTTTTATCTCAGCCCTACCAAAAAACATAACGGTACAAAATGAAAGAGATACTTTCTATGATATAAAAGAATACAGATCTGATATCTACAAATATTTACGTGAGCGCGAAGTAAGTGTAGCATTTTTTACTGCAAATATGTTATTTATTGAAAAGTTAAGTCGTAAAAGAAATGACAGCAATCTACGAGAAAATCGTATCCACTTGAGTAACTTATTCTCGGTTTCTGATACTTTCAGCATTAAATATGGATGTAAGAATGTCATTTGTTTTCAACTAAATGAAAATCTCCATTTCGTTGAAAACAAGTGGCATTCTTAAATCTAGATTTAAAGCTGAAAGTCATATCAGAAACCTAGTATAAGTTCACCGGTAATTAAGTTATTTTATTCTTTTATATGGATTTTTTACCTTTTTTATTGTGAATTCGATTTTAATAACTCAACTGTTGAAAACACATTCATTTTGTAGGATTTGTTTTGTTTTTTGATGTAACGTTTTCCTTTTATTTTAGACTCGCTACAGGCCGAAACCTGGTTACATGAACAAACAGCCCGATATCACGGCTTCGATGCGAACAATCTTAGTAGACTGGCTTGTTGAAGTAGCGGAAGAATATAAACTCCAAACGGAAACTCTTTATTTAACGGTTAACTTTATCGATCGGTTCCTTAGCTACATGTCAGTAGTCCGTGCTAAACTTCAGTTGGTCGGTACAGCGGCCATGTTCATTGCTTCGTAAGTGCATAGAAACAATTACATGCATCAATTATTTTTATTTATTTATGGGAAAATTAAAGAACAACTAGCAAGAAATAAAATCAGTAGATTAATAATGTTTATTCTTTTTTTACAGCAAATATGAAGAAATCTATCCACCAGATGTCAATGAATTTGTTTACATAACAGACGACACTTATAAAAAACAAGAAGTTTTACGTATGGAGCACCTTATTTTGAAAGTGTTATCGTTCGATGTCTCTGTTCCGACCGCATATACATTTATCAAAGATTTATGCACTGTCAAAGAAATGGACGAAAAAATAATGTTTCTTGCCTTGGTTAGTTTTGATTTGAAAAATGAATGATTAATATTGTGAATGTTCGTTTAATTTATTTTTATTATTCTATTCCAGTACATATCAGAATTGTCCATGTTAGAAGCCGATCCGTTTCTTCAGTATTTGCCATCTCATATAGCGTACTCATCGATTGCTATCGCCAGATATAATTTAGACGAAGAACCATGGCCAGCTAACTACGAAACAGAATCGGGATATTCGTTGAAGCACCTTACACCGTGCGTTGTACATTTGCAAAAATTGTATTCATCGGCAAGTATAATGCAACAACAGGCCATTCAAGACAAATACAAATCTCCAAAATATCAACATGTATCCATGATCTTACCAAAAGACCTCACTTCAAACTTTGTGCACACTGAAGAAACGCCAGTTCCTGTTAATGAATAAAACGGAAAATTGTATGTGCCTTTCAATTTTAAGAATTTTGAAATTGAATCAAATACTTAGCTGAGTGGGGTGTCATTTAAAAAATAATATACGTACCTTTTAGTTTATATCCGAACATCATTAATGTTTTGGTTCACTTTTAAAAACAATGATTAAATGTTGCGATAGTATTTGTACTTATTAATGTGCAACTTGATAAAACTTGAAAGAAACACAAGTGTTATTTTATGTTATCTTCATGCATAAGTAATTTGTCTTTTTAATTTATTTCGAAATTATGATTTAGTCATTTTTTATATATTAGACTGATAATAATAAAGTGCAATTAATGTATCCAAGAAATGTATGCCTTTCTGTCACTTTATTTTTTAAATGCTTTCAGCAGTGTCCGCGTATTATGCTGTTTTTTTTTTAAATCACTCTAAATTTAAGTTATCGACAAAAAACATGTGAAAGTTTGGATGTGTAGATTTGTTGACCGATATTATTTATTTAATATATTTATTGAATATATTCGCAATGCCAGGTTTTATGTTTTACATCAAGATATTGTAATATCGTTCATAGCCAATGAAATGAATATCAAGAGTTTGCTAGTCATGTTTACTTTAACATCAAAACATGACCAATGAACCATTTTGTTTTTCTTAATATGTTATAATGTTTTTTCAGAAATTATTTATTAGCATGAATTTATAATTTTTAAGATTTCTTTTATTGTTCTGCATAATTTATTAGACAACTATGTTTGTAATAGTTATTTGTTAACTTTAAATTTAGGGGCGGACAACAGTGACTATTCACCAATTAATGTAATTATGCATAGAGAAGGGAGTAATAATGTATAATTTTCATAAAAATCGTAAAAACAACTTTTTAATTAGTTATGTTGACAGATATGATCCTTTTTTGAATTTTTATATGGAAAAACGAAATTTAAAATTCTTCTAAATAATTTTGTCGGGAGCTTTTATTAAATAAACAATAATCATAAACGTTTCACTGTACTTCACGGAAGTTTATAAATGTAAAAATAGTCACTGATGGATCACTAAATAGTTTTGATTTTTTCACTCCATTAATTGTTCATATTTTATGGAAAAATAAATACGATGTAAAATTATACTCAATATTTATCTTAGCGGAATTAAAATTCCATAATTTTAAATGTAAATAATTTGTGTGCTTTGTCATAATAAAATAAGAAATCAAAACCCAATTAAGTTTTTTTTTTCACCCCTGATTATAAAAGGTGAAGAGAAGAGAAATACCTATTACGGGTCTGCAGCTATATATAAAAATATTATATCAATAATCTAATCTGGAGCATATAGATAAGAGATTGCAGAAGCGATAGAGTAGGGAATATTTGGTAGTAGGACAGTTAAGTTTTTATAGTATAACTATTATCATTTATCACAGTAGAAGATAAGGCCCCGACTTGGGTTGCCCATCTAAATTGTAATAATACGAGTCAGTAGTTCACCGACATGTAATTTTTTTAAATGGAGAATTCTTAGCGGTTTTTTTTTACCAAGACATTTTTTTGATCATTAATGTTAAATGTTTCATTTTCTTCAAGGTGATAATTAATTGATATGTATAAGTATTTTAATGCGCAATCTTATTTCAAATAAAAATGTGCAGTCAGCAATGATAATTTGAGGTGGCACGTCCAGAGATGTCTGACTTTTGAGGTTATGTTAAAATGACAAGTGTCAAAATCTTATCAAAAAATTTATAAACTTGAATTTTTCAAAAAGTAACTCGTTCATAATGGCAAACAAAAAATTGTAGAATTAATAAATGGTGGCAAATAAAATAGGAAATGATACTTAAACGGAATTTAGTTGATAAATGATGTTTTTCTTTAAAAATGGGCAAAAATGAATAATGCATAATGCGACGTAACATTAAAAGCGTTTTAAGATACCTTTTGCTAGGGCTTCTTACTATAGGAACAACTGTCGTAATATTTCGTCTTATACGACAGCCAACATATGACAGGCCAGAAACGGTTATTATTCAAGAAGCAAGGGGGCCAATGCCGCGCCCTCCATTCCCATTTTTTAATGTAAGATGATTATAATACATTAAATCAAAATATTTAGATGTATCATTGCTTATGTATGACAAAACATTTTCAGGAATTTGATCTCGATAATGAAAAAATAGACTGGCACGATCATAAAGCGATAAAAGATGATGCAAAAAGAACAGGTAATTTTTTATATAAGTATTTCTTTCTTTCAGAGTGTTCTAATGATGTATCGCTAATAACCTCAGTGGTCGAGCTTCTATAATCTACGATTTGATGGTGTTTGATATATGATATTTGTTTATAGGCATTGGGGAACATGGTAAGCCTGCACGTTTAACGGATGACGAGGCTGATTTAAAAGAAAAATTGTACAAAGTAAATGGTTTTAATGCTGCTCTTAGTGATAAAATAGCCTTGGATAGATCAATTCCAGATATCAGACATCAAGGGTAAGACCAAAGAATAAATAAAGTTGCATAAAGAGGCGACGCTTTGAACGGAGTTACTTTGATAGAGTTTCAATAGTCTTGAAACGTTCAGTCCCTTTAAATGGGTTGTGTATAAAGAGCGTGAATTTTAAATGCCACACTGAAAAGAATAAGAGTGCTTTTGACTACCTCTATTTTCAAAACACAAGACATTTCAAAATTACAAGACAACAAAACTTACGTTGACAAAATGTCGCACATATTAACTCTAACATCGAGAACTGCATGAACACGCCAAAGCCTCATATATTCAAAAGAAACTTTTTTTGTAACGCCTTAACGAGCACTTAAAACCAGATGCGCATGATTGCGGCCGAATATTTTTGTAAGGTTGAAGTTTGCTATATCAAGCTTTAGGCGGCTCTCACACTGAGGCAATAAGCAACTGGCAATACGCAACACACAATAATATTGCTAACAAGTATTTTACATAGAATTAAACTGGGGGTCTCACATTAGAGCAACTCGATATCGGTTGAACCAAAAATATTGCTGGTTGCGGCGATATTATTTCTAGCGATACACCGTGCATCTTGAAAAGCGATAATTATTGCAGTTTTGCGAGTCGTAACGTACGAAGTTTGTGCATAGATAGCTACGTTTTATTATTAAATACTGTTTCAAAAGTTTTTGGGCTCATTCGGTAACAGTTTTGAAATCGGGTAGGATGGGCTCTGAGTTCCCTTGCGCAGATATTTCCCCCATGATTTATTAATTGAGTAAAAGCTGGGTGCATCCAATATCTCCTTTTCGTTCGTCGTTTTTTTTTTTTTAATGCCGCCATAGTAATATGTCATCGGAGTCGTCGGATGACATGATGATCAGAGGTTTCTGGCAATACTGTTGTTTCAATGTGAGAGAGAACCAAAATAATATTGCGTATTGCTTATTGACAGTTGCTTATTGCTTGTTGCCTCAGTGTGAGAGCCGCCTAAGAAACGATTCTTCAGAGCTGGTAAACGCACCATTACCGCGTAGATTTTAAATGAGAGACGCACTAACGCCTGAGTGCTAAAAATCTCCGTTTGTGAGGCCAGTCTCCAAAAAAAAAACACCCATTAAGAGTTAGTGGCGCTAGTTGGTAAATAAGTGTAGAAACGCACCAATTACCATTTCTTTAGAGAGAGAAATACTGGTCTCGTTCAGTGAAAATTATGTACTGGGCTGAAGATGACCAAAAATCTGCAATAGGTCTTTGTCAAAAATCAGCTGCCTTGTTCAAGTATCATATCCTTATAGTTTTATAAGACACAAAGTGTTCTGTCTTAATGTTAACTTTTTATACCATGTGAAATCTTTCAGATGTCAAACAAAAAAATATCTTAAAAACTTACCGAGCGTAAGCGTTATAATACCGTTTCATAATGAACATTGGAGTACTTTACTTAGAACTGTGTACAGTGTAATAAATAGGTCACCAGCTCAGTTATTACGAGAAGTGATTTTAGTCGATGACTTCAGCACGAAAGGTATATTTTTTAATAATTTAAAAGGCAAAATAATTTACTTCAAGTAAAAAAGCTCGTGACAGTACACTAGAATAAATACAAAATTAAATTAGTTTTATTCAAGCGTCAGTACAAAACTACAACGAAAACGCATTTTTAATCCCATTAAAATAGTCTAAGAGGCAGCGACTGAATTTTCTGAAGTGTCTATGTAAGGCAAAATAATATTAACAATCCCCATTTGAGAATCTGTAAGTCTCGCAGCCTTTCTCCTTTGCATTTTAGTTTAAAGGAGGAAATCAGACAATTTTTTCATGTAATAATAAAAACCGTTTCATTACCGTTTCAAAACGATCCATTTATAGCAGGTTGGAACATAGCTATGGTAACAGTATTTTTACTCGCGACCTAAGCAACGCTAAAATTAATTATTAAATTTCATTATTGAGTCGATGTTGTAATTTTTAATAATTTCGTCACCAATAAAAAAAAATGTTTTTCATGTATCTACATAAGCCTGACATTTTCTTTTTTCTAAAGGGTGACAATACAGGGTGTCCCACGACATGACTGCCATAGCCTGGGACTGTGTTGCTGGGGTGATTTCAAGTCAAAAATGTCTAATGAACATATACCCGGAACGCTATCCTAACTGAGCTATAAGCATTTGAAATTTTAAATAAGTAAGCCCACTAATTAGTCCAGTCACGAGAGCTTAAAAAGGTAGGTCCACCTTGCGTTTTGCGCAGCAAATGATTTTATTTTTTTGTGTCCTCAAGCATGTTTAGGAGATGTGAAATCCAAGTTTGCGACCTCTAAAACAGAGCGGGGGAGTTTTGGTGGGCTAAAAACCATGACTTTTTTGCACTTTTTTCGGTTTTTTGCTTATAACATAAAAACGGCTTGTCCTATCGAAAAAAACTACCAGTCTGTAAAAGAAGCAAAGTACTAATCAATGAGACCCTATACGAGTTTTTTAAAAATTCAATCCCAAAGAGTGAAAACGGGAGTGTAGGATTTATTGTAATAACAAAAAATCCTACATCCACGTTTTACTCCCTGTGGGATTGAATTAAAAAAAATAATCGAATAGCCTATAACCTTCCTTAATAAATGGGCTATCTAACAAAAAAATTTTTTTTCAAATCGGACTGGTAGTTCCTGAGATTAACGCGTTCAAACAAAAAAAAAAATAAACTCTTTTTTTGTTTGAACGCGCTAATCTCAGGAACTACAAGTCCGATTTAAAAAAAAATTGTTTTTGTTAGATAGCCCGTTTATTGAGGAAGGTTATAGGATATACGAGTTTATTTTAAATTTAACCCCGAAGGGGGTAAAACGTGGGAGTAAGATTTTTTTGTAATAACAAAAAATCTTACACTCCCGTTTTACCCCCTTTAAGATTGAATTTAAAAAAACTCGAATTGCCTAAAACCTTCCTTAATAAACGGGCTATCTAACAAAAAAAAATTTTTTTTTTAATCGGACTTGTAGTTCCTGAGATTAGCGCGTTCAAACAAAAAAAGAATTTATTTTTTTTTGTTTGAACGCGCTAATCTCAGGAACTACCAGTCCGATTTGAAAATTTTTTTTTGTTAGATAGCCCGTTTATTAAGGAAGGTTATAGGCTATTCGAGTTTTTCAATAGTTAAAAGCTTGAAAAAATGCTTTTTTTTCATTTTGGTAAATTTTGGCGATTTTCTAAGTTCTGTAGGGCCAGTAAAAATGAGAACATAAACATATTTGACTAATGCATTTTGAAGTAAATTTTGTGCCCTTTAATTTTGAATAGGACCATTTTTTCGATAGAACCAGCCGTTTCCATATTATAAGCAAGAAATTGAAAAAAGTGCAAAAAAAATCGTAGTTTTTAGCCCACCAAAACTCCCCCGCCCTGTTTTAGAGGTCGCAAACTTGGATTTGACATCTCCTAAACATGCTTGAGGACACAAAAAAATAAAATCATTTGCTGCACCAAACGCAAGGTGGACTTTCTCGTGACTGGACTAAATGCAGGTATTAGGTTCGGCTGTTGGTTTTGTTATTATTAAAAAGACCAGGTGGCTGTGAATCATCATTAGTATTTATTGTGACAGTAAACGTCAATTAATTAGACTATGTATACAGCAACTGGGTGTACATTTTGAGCAACTAATTCAATAAAGCGATTTCTTTTTAAATGGTTTTTAAATTAGTAGGGAATTCCTACTACTACTTATTTAAAATTTCAAATGCTTCTAGCTCAGTTAGGATAGCGTTCCGGGTATATGTTCATTAGACATTTTTGACTTGAAATCACCCCAGCAACACAGTCCCAGGCTATGACAGTCAGGTCGTGGGACACCCTGTATATTATATTGTAATTCTAAAATACCAGGCCAAAATGTTGTTTCGAACACTTTGAAAAAAATTATTTTAAATTCACTATTTCTAATAACAAAAAATATAACAAACGAAATTTAGGTGGGTACCGAAAACGCAAGGGAGGAAGGCTGCCAGAACTACAGATTCTCAAATAGGGAACACTTATACAAATATTTTTATATTACTTTGCCTTACGTAGGCACTTAGAAAATTCATCGGCAGCTCTCCGCCTAAAACCATACAGTTTATGTTTAAATGTCCTATTTGCTATGTGCATGGCCTTGAGTGGATATAAAGCAGGCAGTGACTGATTAACGGTGAAGCACAACAAGCACGTGCTTGGGGGTCCCTATCCTACCCAATTTTGATTTTGATAAATTTTGTATTACTTTCTACCTTCTAAAATCTAACTCAAGGGGCCGGAGACCCACGATACTTCTGTGTTTGGGGCCTCTAAAAGTGTTAACCCGCCACTGAAAGCAGGTCTTATTATTTGGTACTGTATACCGAAAAATTAGTAGCGCTGTTAATCTTTTATCTCACGTTAGCTTATTAATGATACAGAAAAGTACTGTTAACCATTTTAGATTTTACGAAGAAACCATTAGATGATTACATTCATGCTAACTTAACAAAAGTTAAAGTAATACATTTACCGGATCGACAGGGTTTAATAAGAGCGCGGTTGGCCGGTGCGCGGGCTGCGACAGCAGACGTGTTGTTATTCCTTGATTCACATACTGAAGCCAATGTTAATTGGTTACCTCCATTATTGGGTAAGTATTACCTATCTATACGAATATATAAAGACGTAAACTATCGATATTATAGGCAAGATATTATTACGAGCGATTTTGAACCGATTTGAAAAATTATTTCACAGTTTAAAAGCTTACTTCTTGCCGAATGTTATAAACCAGGGGTGGCCAAACTTCTTGCAGCAAGAACTCTAGTTACCTACTTGAAAATATTGGGAGCCACACCTAAATCTCTTAGTATAGAAGTATCAGATTCTAAAAATAGAATTGTTTTAAAATATCTTTTAATTAAACTCTTACCTTTTCTTTTTTTTCGCAGTTGGGTAAAAATGAAGTAGCTACTATTTTTGTATGTTTCTGGTAATTTATAAAAAATCCCAATATGTGAAGTTCTTTGAGAAATGCTTTTATATTTTGATATTACACCAACAACTCTAATCAATCATAGCCCAAAATAGTCTAAAAATAATTTTCCAGCATTGCGTATTTATATACTCTATCAATTTAAATTTAATAATATATTATACTTTAATTTACAGACCCAATAGCACAAGATTACAGAACATGCGTGTGCCCTTTTATCGATGTTGTCGCTTACGATACATTTGAGTATCGGTCACAAGATGAAGGCGCTAGGGGTGCGTTCGATTGGGAATTTTATTACAAACGGTTACCGTTACTGCCAGAAGATTTAAAATACCCAACGGAGCCATTTAAGTTAGTATTCAAGATGACAAAATGTTCAATATAATTTTATTATTTTTAAAATATTATTTAAGGCCAGGGCTGTTTGAGCCTAGTACTAAATTATTGTTTCTTATTAATTTTATTACTTCATTGTTTTTTTTTTAACAGGAGTCCTGTAATGGCAGGTGGCTTATTTGCGATAAGCGCTAAATTTTTTTGGGAACTTGGAGGTTATGATGAAGGGTTAGACATATGGGGAGGTGAACAGTATGAACTTAGTTTCAAAATTTGGCAATGTGGGGGTCAAATGTATGATGCGCCGTGTTCCAGAGTTGGACATATTTACAGAAAATTTGCTCCGTTTCCAAATCCAGGACGTGGCGACTTTGTTGCTAAAAATTATAAGCGAGTTGCTGAAGTTTGGATGGATGAATATGCACAGTATCTGTATGCGAGACGTCCTCATTACAAAGATGTTGATCCCGGAGATTTAACAGATCGTAAAGCGTTACGTGCAAAACTCAAATGCAAACCATTTAAATGGTTCATGAAAAATATAGCGTTCGATCTGGTACTTAAGTATCCGCTAGTCGAGCCAGAAGACTTTGCTAACGGAAAAATAGTGAGCATAGCTGCTCCTGAATTGTGCATAGACGCTGGCCATCTTGAACAGGAAGTTCCTATCGGTTTATCAGATTGCGGAAGTAGAAGACAGCAATATTTCAATATGACATGGCACAAAGATGTGAGATGTAAAGGATCCACAAATTGTTGGGATGTTTCATCTCCTATAGATAAAGCTTCAATCGTTTTGTACCCTTGCCATGGAATGAAAGGAAATCAGTTATGGAAATATGATGTGGTATGTTTTTTTCCAAGGTTACTTGGACATAATACTATTTCACTTCCACTCTTTTTTTTTTGTTATCTGTAATTTCGTAATTTTATTTTCTTCTGAGGTTTTATGGTATTTTGTAACGCGTTTTGAAAATGTTTATCTGTCTGTTTATATTGGCACCACTTAAAAATAGCTGGATTAAACTATCAATTTATTGGTAGTCGGTACCCAAATTTAAAGTAAAGGACACTTTTTATTTGGTCACACTCGAGTTACGATATGTTTCCAATCAAAACCAACACTAACACGAGCAGATTTGCGGACAAATTCGATGTTCACGCGAACAAAGCCACAAGTAAGCTCGTTTTAAGAATAGTGACTTCTTCAGAAAACAGAATCTTAAGATTATGTTTTCTGAAGAAGTCACTGTGTTGACGAAACAATTGTCAAAAAATAAAATGTAAGTGTAGAGTAAATCAGTAAAAAACAGTGTTTTTATTTTTAATAAAATGTTGAATATTAATTTACATCAAGTTAGCACCCACTCTATCATATACCTATTATTGATTTGTTATTTCAGAATCATCAGTGGTTGATTCATGGTAGAAATCCACGATGTTTAGATTCTGATCCTGGCGCAAAGAAAATTTACGTAACAGATTGCGATGATAAATCACTAACACAAAAATGGAGGATTGAACATGTTGATCTCAAAGCGTTGGCGAACTGGGAATCTATTGGACCAGTTTAATGTAAGATACTTTTAATAAATCTCATTACGGCAGGTGTAGTGTTTACTAACTGGGATCAAATCAGTGCTTTTAAATTCATTTCAGTGAATAAATAGAATGCTGGTTTTAATTGAATCAATGAATCGTTCAAACTTGCTTAGTGCAATAGTTTATAATGTGATGATTTTTGATTGTAGAACGGATGAAGTCATAACTAAAATTAAGTATGGGATTTTAATAAATAATGATAATAAATGTGATTATTTATAATATGAAATATCGAGCACAGCTGTATATTTTATGCTCTAAGTTAGAGTTGCAACGAATATAAGGCAATTATTTGACGTTTTTACTGTTCGGCCAAATACCAAATAGTGTCCATTAATATTTTTTATTAATAAAAAAAGTAAATTTAACTAGGCTTTGTGGACATAAAGAATAGATAGATAGATATTGTAAATTATAGACGCTCGAACATAGTGAATAGAGGAACTATAAATGAATTCGAACTTGAATTCTGAAATTTTGCCGCCTCCAATTTCTGGATTTTTTGGTTTATTGTAAACTTGGTAATAAACCGGAATGACCAGAAATTGGAGGCAGAAAAATTCCAAATTATTTAAACATACATACTGTAAAAAATGGCTAGTTTCAACACTGTTAATATTAACCCAATGAACTAGGAACCTCTCACTGCATGTGCACCTCCACCACAATATTCGGTAGGTATTCAGTTTGATGCCGAATATACTATTTGTTGCAACTCTTATCTAAATATTTACGAAAAGTCATATTATAAACAGTCATTGTAAAAAATATTTTTTTAGACTGACTAAATTTAGAAAGCAAGCATATTCATTTTTATACAATGCATTTTAATAAATATTGATGTTATGAATATCATTAATTGTTATAAAAATAATCGAGATTTGCAATTTTTTACAGTGCAATTTTTCTATGTACATTTTAAATATGAAAATAGGATAATCGTGGGTGAATAATACATGTTAAGACTAAAGATCATTTTTCCAGCATTACGAATTAGGTATTTAAGTTTAAAAAAAATTATTAATTTTTTAATTTTTTCTAATAATTTAACATAAATAATATTGAAAATCGAAAAGAAAAATTTTTTTAAAGCTATAGATAAATTACTAAAAATTAATTAAAATGTATAAAAATTTAAAAAATATCACGTGACTTCAAAACGCGCCAGGAATGTTTGTGACGTCGTTATGTTAAAATGTGTCTGCATTTGTTGGTATTTGTGTATATGTATTACACATACTATCAAAAATAATAAATTTTTAACTTGGTAACCATGGATACAAAGACCATAGATAACATAATGACGTCACACGCGTTCGGATTCTTTCGGCGCGTTATCGGAACTGAGTTTAAAAATTAATTTTTATTTAAATATAACTTTTTAATTAGTAAGCAAAAAAATTAAATAAAAACAGTTTTGCTATAAAACTTGTATGTGGTCCTTCCATTTAAGTAAAAAAAAAAATTCACTTCAAAACCCAATTCACTAAAATTAGTGATTTACTATGACACATTGTTGTCATGCGTTACAATTCTATGCAGGAAAAAAATTATTTAACACATGTCATCACCGGGAATCAAACCTGAAACTATAATAACAAATAAATATTTTTTTGCTATACCCACTACTTTCGATGTATGTATAGCGGCCTTTAATGAGTCATTTAATAGGCAGCTGTGCGGAAAGTGTTTTACTTACCGCACTAGGCCGGTAAGTAAACTGTTGCCACAGCAACTTCTGTTTATTTGCTCTATACGTCTGCGTGCGCCTGTCATTACTTACTCACGACCTTCACAGCATACTGTAGAAGAAAAGATGGCAACGCAAATTAACTGCCAACATTTTTTGAAAATGAAGTGAAAAGTAGGTATTTTGTAGTGAGTATGGCAAAAAATACCATATAATTATATCTCGTACGTAACAGGCCAAATGCGAGTCGAACTACGGATTCACTCACGAAACGTCAAACTGTATAAACTACTAGACTAGTAGCCAAAATAAAAAAGTCACTCGCGTTCTTACCCGCACGGTTCGTTTTTTTTTTAAATTTTATTAAGGCATTGCAGATATAACATCAGCCTATCGACCTCAATTAGGGTTGTGGGCATGCCCACCGTGCCCACAACGGTGGATCCGCGCTTGGTACGTAATGGTATTACGATTCGTGTGACTATAAAAACTCTTTATAGCCTGTTTTTACATACTATGATACTGCCATTACTCGTCGTAATATTATCCATCACACATCTAGATATTATACAATCTACTATTTTCCTGTATAGCATTGTTATAACAACAATGAGTTCTAGTAATTTAGTGAATTCGTAATGTGGGAAAAAAGATTATTATTCTTGACATGTAAATTTTAAAATTCATTAAATGTTTACAAAAGTAATATATTTTTAATATATAAAATAAAAGACACAAAAATGAAAAATGGTTGCACAAATGAAAACACCGGTCGCAGTGCCAAACCCTTCTGACAAAATAGTGTATTTGCTTATACATGCGTTGTGACATTTAAGTTTATTATTATGTGAACTTTAATTTGTTTTTAGACAAAATATTTCATCCCTTAATACATCCCCTTAAAATGATTACATTTTTCTAAATTTTAATACCTATTCGGCAAAGATTTTATCAATCCGACATCTGCACCAAATACACCTTTCTGTAAGTGGTGCATTATCTGCGAACTAGCGTTTTCATAAATTTTATAAGTTCGGCCCTGTCCGTCCAATTTTGATAAAATTGTAGGGGCACATGTTAATCTTTATTAATGGTTTAAGTTTCTATTTTGAAACAATTCCGATAATTTTTTCGGTATTTTTGAGCCCAAATTTTTGTTCAACCTCTTAGTACAACCCTTAAAGTTTCAATTATTTGCGAGAAAATTACTTACAGTATCTTATTTAGTTAACAATTAGATTAACAATATTGATTGTTAATCTAATTGTTAACCCTTAAAGTGATCCAATGCCTGCCATACAAGCAAATACACTAATAAAACGTTAATGTGCCAAGTTTTAGTCTGATAGTCAAAACATCGTCGATGTTGTAATTGAAGCTATCGGAGACAGAGAAAATTAAGTTATACAGGGCTGTATTTGTATAGTTATGCACAATATGCTATTGTAGAATTTTCCACCGAATGTTAAAAAATTTATTCTTTTTAAAAATATAACAATGAGAGTTGAGTTTTTGTGGTTATAATATAATAATTATTAAATAGACAATATTAGCCAAACCACAAATAATATATTTGTGGTTTGGCTAATATTGTCTATTTAATAATTATTTTATTCTTTTTATCATTGTGTTCTTATCGATATGCTTATAAAATTATATTTACCCAATATTGCATTTATGTGCTTTTTGTTTATAGGGACCATAAATAGAAGTAGTTTTTATTATTATTTATTCGTTTTAAATATTAAAAATACTATTTTTAGTGAAAATAAGAGTATTAGTACTATTATCATTGATTCTGTTTTTTTGTAATTATACCTAAAATTACAAATAGTAGGTATCCATTGATTTTTATTTTTCTATCGCATATGAATGAGTTATTTGGACGTGGCTAATTACGCAAATAAGCGTAGAAACCAATTATATATATATAATATATATATATAAAAAAAAATGAGTTATTTTGTAAGCTAAAGTTATAAATAAGCCATAGTTTGGCACCAGTGAACAAAGGTATTATTAAAAATATATAAAATGGTGTGTATAAAAGAGCATTTCATAATTTTTATCTCGGTGATATAAAGTACTTAAGCAACTTATTTGTTGGAAAACCATTTTGATAATTTTTAGTGCATAGTAAAATTTAATGAGTTTAAAACAATTATTGATAAAATATTATTTATAAATCAATGCATTTTGACTATTTATTTATCGGAAAGAAGATGTACTGTCTAACAGTGCCGTTAATAAAAGTACTTAATTAATTAGGAAGTCATAGCTAATTTTTTAAAAATAAGTTAAGTCTAGTCAGAAGAAACGAATTGATTTAATTTGGTGTCATTTAATTTTTAATATCATTCTTCAAAATTTTACTAGCTCAGATATAACAAATAAACCGTCAATTTTCAGCACAGTTCACTTCTTCTGATTGTGTTTTTTTATCGCGATAATTCGCTCCATGTCGATACAACTCATGTAATCAGTATTTATTACGTTTTAACAATATTTTTTAGATTATTTTAATTTGCTTATGGTATAAAACTATGTGCAATAAAATATAAGTTTTGACACTTTTTGTGTGAATTGATATGGAAATTTGTTTATTATTAACTAATGAGATAATGGGGCAATATTATGTGACTTCAGCGCTTGCCATATAATTTTTATTTCGACTGATATAATATTAGAGATGGATAATGCATAATATATTTATTTTTATGGTTATGGATATGTTTTAAATCGATTGAAAATTGCTCAAAAATAATGCATTGTTAACTGTATTGAGTAATACATCATATTAGATAACAAAATAAATATTTGTTACAATAATACGCGTATATTTTTTATTT
The DNA here is from genome assembly GCA_039654895.1 of Mongoloraphidia duomilia. Taxonomy (NCBI): domain Eukaryota; kingdom Metazoa; phylum Arthropoda; class Insecta; order Raphidioptera; family Raphidiidae; genus Mongoloraphidia; species Mongoloraphidia duomilia. The sequence continues at coordinate 19,624,675 of CM077525.1, read as the reverse complement.
AACTCCCTCATCATTACTTCCAATTTTGATAATCTAGTTTTGGTAATTCTGTGATCTAGATAAATCTGTTTCTTTGTTCATAAAATAATTATTTTAAATGTGAAGTAAGAGCCCTAGCCTTTTTCGGACCTAACAGATTCGTAAACCATAAATTATGGAAAATACTTCAACATCAAGTCGGTCCAAATTCAGCACCAGATCGTTGAGTGAACGAGTCAACGACCAGATATTGTAAATTAAACAAAATAAATTGCCGACTATGTTATGCGTGTTTATTGGTTGAGTCCTAAAACTCTTTGGACTGTACTATCAGAATAATTTAATTAGTCGTAGATAGATTTCCGTTTTCCAACAAACATTTATTACTAAAATCAGTCTCGAATGTACCGTTTGTGCTGTTGTCAAAATATAACGTTTAAAATACACATTTACTTGTGGAGAAGATACCATAGACATAGAAATCTAGGGATGTAGTACAAGCGAGAGGGGTTGTTGCAGAGTGCTATTAAGGGGGCGGGGCGGTGAGGAAGCAAGTGTGCTCACATTCTATTGGTCGCTTCAGTTGCGCAAGCACTGTACGAGCAAATGAGCATGCGCAAAGACGTGGCCAATAGAACGTGGGCACATGCATAGCATGGACAATGGATATGTTCATAAGACAGGCATGCACCCTCCCCTGAATGGCTTCCCCCCTCGTCTAAAGTGGCACTTTATAGTGTATTTTATATTTCAAACAGTTCAGAATTTGACCAACAAACGCAGTCTGAGGAGTCCTGTAGTGTCAATTATTGCTTTAAAATTAGGGACGTTACGGAGGTGGTTTTATCTGAGGCGGAGGTCTCATAGTGACGATCCCGCGGAATCGGAGTCGGAGGTCACAAAATCAAATGTGAAATTTGCAGAAAACAATTATAAATTAATTGTTAATTGACAATAGAATAATTAAAAAATAATTTTTAATTGATGATAAAAGAATTAAAAAATAAATTTTTATTTTTAATCTACGGTTATTAATTATAAAATAATTTTTAATTCTATAAAAAAGAATTATTATTAATTAGCAATAATTCTTCATAATTGCATATTTTAAATTACAAAAAAAATAATTATCCACAATAGTAAACACTAAACACAGTTGCAACTTTTCGCAACCTGTCGCAACTTGGATGACACTTGACGGCGGCCAAATACTCTTCATCGTTCGTCGGCGGTCTGTTAAGTTCAGCTAAACCTCCGTTTTGAATTTATCGGAGTCGGATTCGAAGGTATAAAATTAAAACTGGAGGTTCCGATATTTCGGATCGGAGTTGAAGCTCCGTAACATCCCTATTTAAAATTGATAGAATCAGTTTACAACCGTCTGAACTGCACCAACAAACACACGTTTCTAGATAATATAGAACCCCTTATACAACAAAAATGGATATAAATTTACATATAAATAAGTATTACATGTTTATTTTTTACTGAAATTTAAATTAGGTTCTTGGCAGTTAAAGAATAGAATAGAATAGAATAGAATTTATTTCTTTCAAATTACAATAGCACTGTACATTTTATAACAAAAAATATATGTTTGAAAGATATAAGCTCCTTCTAAGCAAATGCTAATGTCAATACATCATAAGTAAAATGCAAAGCTAACAAAACATCAGTGTGAAACGATGGTGCGAGGTTACATTATTTCTATAATCTGTAGATTTGTTTAGAATTGTTGGTTGAATATCAGGTTGAAGTAGGATTTCATTCAAATAACGCGCGTTTTACGTAACTCCCTCCTTTTTCAACTCTCATTTCAGAGAACTAATTAAACAATTTTAATAGGGGAGTTTGTTTGGGGGGAAATCATAGATATGAAATTCAGTTCGAGGTGAGGGAAACCAACCATCATTGGGTGAAAAATTTATATGTCACTGTCACTTTCCCAACTTTTTGGACCGATGTTTACTTTATTGAAGTTATTTTCGAAATTTAATAAAAACGGGAACTTATCTAAACGTTTATTAAAAATGTCAGCATCGGAATCAGAACTGTTATTAAGCGCTCGTTCATTAATTCCGCAGTTACATGCCTCGAAAAGAAAAGGACAAGCCGGTCGTATTGGTGTGATTGGAGGTTCAGTGGAATACACGGGTGCTCCGTATTTTTCGGCGATTAGTGCTCTAAAAGTTGGAGCGGATCTTGTGCACGTGTTTTGCGCTCGTGAAGCTTCTTCAGTAATTAAATCTTATAGTCCAGAATTAATAGTTCATCCTTTATTGGATGCTGAAGATGCGATAAATAAAATAGAACCATGGTTGGATAGATTACATGTAGTAGTTATCGGCCCAGGTTTGGGGCGTGATCAGGCTATATTTGCGACTGTTTCAAGTTTAATAAAAAAATGTCGAACAATGAAAAAACCACTGGTAATAGACGCAGACGGATTGTTTTTAATAACTCAACATCCAGACTTAATCAAAGGTTATCCAGGTGTAATTTTAACACCTAATGCAATTGAATACTCACGCCTTTTCGGAACTGATGTCGAACATGAAGAAAACACACAAGAATCGATCAAAAGAGTAAAAGAATTTGGAAACGATATTGTTGTAATTCGTAAAGGAAAAAGCGATTTGATATTTGATAGCATCAGTTCTGTATCATGCTCTGAATCTGGTTCGGGACGACGCTGCGGAGGTCAGGGCGATTTGTTATCGGGTTCGTTGGGAACATTCTATGCTTGGGCATTAAACGCAGGAGATGAAGTTAACAATAAAAATCGACCAGAAATTATTGCTGGTTATGCTGCATGTAGGCTAACAAGAGAATGTAATGCAAGAGCATTTGATATTTTTGGACGAAGTATGACTTGCACCGATATGATCACTCAAATACATTTAGCATTTCATAAACTGTTCGAAAGTAACCATTTGTCATCCTAATATCATACTGCCATTTATATTACATTATTAAGTTCGAATACTGGCTGAAGGTTTAAGACAGGGCCTAAAAAAAATTACATTGTACAAATACAGTTTGAAAAAGGGAAACCATATTTTCAATAAATAAATCAACTTACATGTTACAATAGCTTTTAAATAAAAAGTTTATTATATATACTGTAATAGTTAATGTTTATTTTGTTAATTATTTTTATAAGTCAAATATATTCCAAAGTAGATTGTCAAAAATTCGATTGTTTTTCGGTGTTTGTAATTGCGAATAGAGCACCATCTAATTTTCATGTAAGCACCAAAATGCTAGAACTGGAAGTTCCAGTGCTTAATCACTCGATGTCGCTGTAATTTTCGCGGTTGAATATTGATACTGACATCATGCGGAATTTTATTAAAGCTTTAAATTTTAGAACACTGGCGCTGACTGTCACTTATTACTAACTTTTTATTTAGTTTTATCAGTTTTATGTGGTTTTACTTACTTTTAAATTGGAATGCCGAATTTACACGTATATTCGGTATATAACAGAGTTTACAATTGGAGAGTTTACTGGCGTAAAGTACTTTCCACCCACTGAGGTTAAAGCTATAGAGGAAGTATAAGCATTTAAAAGTGAAGCCAGTCGCCATTGTGATTCGGTCCTCATTTTATATGTGAGGAGAAAAAGAGAATAATATTCCCAGTCCATCTCGTGTTTTGCCGCCATGTTTGATAGGCCCTGTGTATACGGTATGCGTCCTCTATAGATTTTACCTCAGTGTTTCCCGCCAGTTCAAAGTGTAACTGGGACATAATATTCAGAACATAACAATAGTAAAAGCAACACAATATTATATATTATAAAAGCCCGTGCACTACTCGCTGAAATATACAACTGGTGTATCGCGAACGTACGAATCTCGAAAACACGTAACGTGCACGCTTGATCGCAGGTTCGCGCGACATCGCGCCATGGGTTCTGATGGGGCTGCACTCTTTACGCGTAGCCGTGCGAATGCAAAAGATGTATCCAGCATCGATCGCTAGATTGAATCATCGAGCGAAAGAGTGGTTGAGTCTTCATGCGGTTGCCAAATCACGTGATCGATGAGAAATTTCGTGTAGCTGAATAATTGTCAAATTGCGATACAGCTGCTATAAATCGCGCATTTTCGATACAAAAAGTAACATGATTGTGTGCGCTGGTCCTTAAATCAAAATAGGGCAACGTACGATTATTCGTGCGTGGTATTGAAGAGAAATGAAGGCGCTTCTTGTATATTGTTGAAAAAACTTGCTACTGAAGATTTGGAGGAATATAATAGTATCAAATTTAATTTTCCTACGTCTAGCCATTAAGAAATTACAAACGAACAGATAACAACCCAAGTAGCACAGAAAGTTGTAAATTGGTTCTCACAAGCTTGTAACAATTAATTTTCTACAACCATTTGGTTCTGCGAACCGCTCAAAAAATTTATCACAACCACTCTCACAAGCTTGTCACAACTAAAGTGGCATAATTTTTCGGTTGCGACAAGCTTGTGAGAAGGTTATGGTTGTGGTCACAACCAGAGAAATATTTGTTTGCGAATGACGATTACAACCGAATTGCAAATTTTTATTTGTAAAAGAATGTATACATCTCTGGTATACATATTCTATAATTATTACGTAGGTACTTTACATTATTTGCACTTTATAAATCGTTTTTTTTTCATCTAGATATTATAAAAAGTTAAGAGAAATACAAATTTTCTGCGAAAATGGATGAGATAGGTCGAAAAATAGCGATTCGCCTCACAAAAATCGAGTTATTTAAAAAAAAATATTTAACGTCAAAATTTTGGAAATTTAATTTCACTTAAACAAAACAGTGAAATTGCTCGGATTGTCTAGAAAATATTTATAAATGTGGTAATAACTATTTTTCAAACAAAAAAAATCACTCCTTTTGGTGAAAGTGAATTTTTAAATATTACTGATTTTTTGACGAACGCACTTTTTTCAATATGGCGATTGCTTTTTCCTCAATAAATATGGCGTTTAAAAAGTATACAAGCTTTTATTTGTGATGCGAAACATTCTATGACCGTTTGGTTATAGATTGGTTCTGTGAACAATCCATCAAGAACCTCAACTAAACAGTTCGCAAACGGAGTTGTGAGAACCTTGTTACAACTAAGACGAAAACCAACCAAGAACCACAACCAAATAGTTCGATAGGTCAGTTGTGAGAAGTTTCGCACAACTAAATTACGAAATATTTTGTTTAGACAGCTATTAATACTTGTGAAAACAACTGTTTCACAATTTCAGTTTTAAGCTAAAAATCTGCTAACCGAATCACAACCAAATGACGGTTGCGCCAAAGCTGTGACAACCCCAATTTCGGTTGTGGCAACTAATAATTTTGCTTGTGCTAATTGGGAAAGTCTCACCATAAGGGTTCCGTTTTTTACCCTAAAAAGTATCGAATCATTTTAAGTTTTCATTACAATCGCACTATCAATAAGTGCTGACGTAACTTATTTTTGTAACTTGTATTTTCATATACAGTCACACGGTGTCACACCAAATTATTGTAGGCAAAAAAAACCTTTAAGTAAAAGTTGTAGGGCGTACAATTTTGCGTCCAAATCAATAAACAAAATTAATTGTGCATGCAGCTTTATAACGGCATAAACTCGACAACTGATTCACTGCAAGGAAGCATAAAGTATCTATCCAATTGCTATCTATTTCTGTTTCGACATTTTCAGATCTAATTTCTAGCGTTACAAAGCATGCAAAATTAATTTCGTTTATTGATTTGGATGCAGAATTTCATGTCCTAAAACTTTTATTTTAAGATTTTTTTGTCTAAAATAATTAGGAAAGCAGGAAATTCCGAGAGTATGATTTTGCATATTTAGGTCCTATGATCGACAGCCGCAATCACCAGTCACCACTCTTGTCCCTGAGACATTCTTTGGGGTGCGGTGGCCTGAACAAGTGATCTTACCAAAACGACAACACAAAAAAACATTTAAAAAAAAAAAACCTCCTTCAAAAAGGCACTAAAAAGAGAAAAATAATGAAATTTTGAGGTCTGTGCCAATTAAAATATGAAGTTGGTTAAAAAAAAAAAAGATATTAATCACAATACTATACTTTTTAACCGACTTCATATATTTTAATTGGCACAGACCTCAAAATTTCATTATTTTTCTCTTTTTAGTGCCTTTTTGAAGGAGATTTTTTTTTTGTTAAAAAGTTTTTTACTTTTTAGTGTCAAAAAAAGTAACATTTACCTTTAAGAATCACACGCCGTTACTTACTTTTATTAAAATCAGCCGAACTACTGAACCGATTTTGATGAAGTTTCTATGGGACCTATCTGAAAGTATATCCTTTCAAATAAAAGAAAAAATTTAAAAATCGGTTCATAAATAACGAAGCTATCCGCGAACATACATAACCACAAAAAAAATATATACGGTCGAATTGAGAAACCTCCTTTTTTTGAAGTCGGTTAAAAATATCTATAGCCGAGGTAGGATTCGAAACCACGACAGTACGACGTAATTAGATTATTTAAAAAATCTTTGAAAATAAAAATATATTGACTTTGATTTGTCCTCTAAATGGGTAGAGTTGATTCTTTTAAATCAGTTGCGTAATCGATTTTTACTACTTGTACAGATTTCTTATACCTAATCGTCAGTATTTATTAATTCTTGTTTGCGATTATATTTTCTAAAGAAAATCTTTGTGAAATTGAAAATGTTGAAATTATGAAATTGTGAGCATTTCGTGCGCGTTCGTAAATATTCGTCTATTTTGTGTGAACAACCATCTATGCGCACGGAAACTCCGATGGTTCGGTTTCATAATAAACTTTAGTTGGCGTTGAGCTTTCTTTGTGCTTACATTTGGGGACGCTGTACACGCTACATGTATTTTGTACCCACGCTTCCTCCGCGAATGTGCTTCTTGCAAATAGTGTCAATGAAAAACATGCAGTGAACTATCGAAATAAAAACTTTCTATCCTCAACAGTTACTGTTTACATTTTGAACGTAAGTTTTGAATTATTTTTCATTTATATCAATTTTGTTATATCTTATTTTCTTTGTAAAATTAATATATAGACATTTTTTGAACTCGACAAAAATATTTTATTTGGAATGTATATTAGGCGTTGAGCTTATAATAATTTTAAGAATTGTTGGAAATGAGCACTTCCGTGGCACAAAGGATCAGTGAAAAGCAATACTGATTTTTTTAAATTTGCATTTTACTAACGTTTCGGTATTCTTCATACCATCTTCAGAGTCTACAAAATAATTATAATGTTGATACAAACGTGGGTGAGAATATGTGGAAATAAAGTTAAAATTAGCAAAAAGTTGAAATGTGTTTTTTTTTAACTTACCAAATGCTGTCCATTTCTTTCAGTATTTTGTTTGAGCGATTAATGAACAACATGGTGATGACATTGTTAATTGGTAAGTTAAAAAAAAACACAGTTCAATTTTTTGTTAATTTTAACTTTATTTCCACATATTCTCACCCACGTTTGTATCAACATTATAATTATTTTGTAGACTCGGAAGATGGTATGAAGAATACCGAAACGTTAGTAAAATACAAATTTAAAAAAATCAGTATTGCTTTTTATTGATCCTTTGTGCCACGGAAGTGCTCATTTCCAACAATTCTTAAAATTGTTTTTAAGGATCAAATTTCTCTATTTAAATATAGCAACTTCGAATTCTTATATTAATTAATAAGTTCTGAAAAATATTCTTTAAAAATTGTGTCTGAAATGCTATCCGAAAGAAAAATTGCAAATAATAATCCAAGAACTAGGAATATTAATTGTACTAATATCAGCGAAATACTTTTTTATCAATTATTATTTAAACTATGTTATTATTTAAACTATGATTCAAAATAATTTTATGAAAGATAAAATAATTTCTTGGTCTATTACGAAACGTAGATATTGGACAACGTTGTACCTATAAGTAATTATTAGTTTTTTTTTTCAATCACTACATGACTTCAAGGGGATCCCCCATGTACCAAATACAAACCTGTATTATATTACAGTTGGATTCAGTATAAAATTGTATCATAAAACGCACTATAAAAATTTTTTTATAAAAAAATGTAACCTCTTTCAAAAAAAGCCTCTCCAAAGAGAAAAATAATTAAATTTTGAGGTCATATAGTGCCAATTTAATTAATTAAACTTTCTAATACTTTTATTAAATGGCACCGTAGCTCATATTATTCTATTCACCGCTTTACAGATTTATTTGGGATTTTTATTTACATACTTTAACAATATAAAAAAAATCTGTAAGAGGTCTTGCAGATGTCAAGAAGCACATTTTGAAAATTTCAGGAGTGTCAGTAAAATTTTTATTGATTTGTGTGGCTATTTAATACACATATGATTATATAGCCATACAAACATGTGCATGAAGTTAGCGAAACAACTTCAACGGATCGAATGCCGAATAATGAATTGTAGATTATAGACGCGCGACAGAATGTCGAATAAGTGACTAATTTGGCGCTAATTATTCGTGAAAATTAAAATTTTGCCGCTCTTTTCTTTTTTAAAATAATTTTATGTTTCGCTAACTTCATAATATGAAGTTAGCGAAGCACTAATACTACTAGGACTGGTATGGTACAAATTGAAAATTGAAATAGGGAGAATTTGTCGCTTTTTGCCCCTATTTATTCGTAACAATTACGTATTTGTCGCTCATTTACTTAATACATTTTTTTTAAATTTTGGAGCATATATCAGCTACAATTAGTTCAAGAATTACAACTTTACAAAGCGCGAAATTTATAAAAAAATGGGTGCGTGTACTTATGTACGCGCGTTGAAAGTTATACTTTAAAAAATCACCAAAATTCGTATGCCCATTTGAATTTTAGAAATTTATTAAACCAGAATACAGAAAGTGTATTAAGTACATAATATGTAATCCTGCAGATGTAGGTATATAATAATATTATGATATGATATAAAAATATTAAAAATAAAAAGTAAATAGAGAAAATAGAAAATAAATAAATAAATATCAAGGGGAATATAGAAGTTAAACAAAAAAAAAAAAACTATAACTAATGTTGCTGCACGGAAATTCGAATCCGGGACATATTACGTATGAAGCGGCCGTTCTAACCACTAGGCCACGCAGACCTTACAGCAAGCTGCTATATTTATGGTATAGCAATATACCAATATAGGGTATTATAATGGAGGAGGTAATGATGACGGGTGACGCGTGACGATCACGTTTTTCTCAGTTTAGTCCCCTGCGACCAAGCGCACAACGTCCGTAAAAAAGTATCACTTCAAAAATAATTAATTTAAAAAAATGATACGACTTCAAAAAAATGTCTCTGAAAAGAATAACATAATTTTAAACAATCACCTAGCTTCCCTAACTTACATTTAATTATAAGTCACGGTAACTAAATTACTATCATTATAATAAAGCAATAATTAAGCCGACTTCTAATTAAATGTAGGTTAGGGAAGGTGATTGTAGAAAATGATTTTTTTCTTTTCAGAGACATTTTTTGAAGTCATTACTTAAGTTACTTTAATGATCATTTTCAAATTTACATTAACTACAATAATATTACATATAGGTACTAGCGAACCCGTCCCGGCTTCGCTCGGGTGGTATGAAATTATGATTTAATAGCGGTCACCCATTACTCCGCTCACGTATATTTAGTATAGCTGATCCGGCAAACGTTGTTAATAATTTCTAGGAATAATTACATTACTCACTCGCTTCGCTCGTTCGTTTGAATTTTATTAATACAGTACTCACTCGCTTCGCTCGTTAGCTTGAATATTATAAATACACTACTCACTCGCTTCGCTCGTTCGCTTGAATATTTTCGCCTACTCACTCGCTTCGCTCGTTCGCTTGAATATTATAAATACACTACTCACTCGCTTCGCTCGTTCGCCATATATGTATTTTTTAAAGCTTAATATAAAAATCGCGATTAAAAATCAGGGGTTGATCGTATAAGGGTGAAAATTTAGAGTTGTATGTATTTTTCAATGCTGAATCATGAAAAAATTAAAAAAAAAATTTTGTCCAAAAAATAAAAAAAAAAAATTTGGGGTGGACCACCCTTAACATTTAGGGGGATGAAAAATAGATGTTGTCCGATTCTCCACCCTACCCGATAAGCACACAAAATTTCATCAAAATCGGTCCAGCCGTTTCGGAGGAGTATAATAACGTACACCGCGACACGAGAATTTTATATATAAGATAATATTATCAATAGTAAAAACCGATTTTCAAAAAGATCGGGTATTTAAAAAAAAAAGTTCGATTCGGGCGAAATTTTGCTATCCCGTTGACATTTTTACATGACGCTTTGAGCTTAAAATAATATATTAATTTAATTAACTTAATTTGAAGAAAAGATAACAATTGAAAAAAAAAATTAAAATTTTTAATTACCACGAAAAATTAGCAGTAAATTCTTATAGAGAAAAATATAGAAATACACCTTCATTCTGTCTCTGTTAAAATTAAAAAAAGAAAAATATAATTTTTTTTCTTTCAATTTTAAGAGAAAAACAAAAAATATTCTACCTTCTATAAGGCATATCTTTTTAATTAAAAAGTGGCTCTCTAGTAAAGTTGTAGAGATTTCAATTCTAAATAAAAAACGTCTCTACTAATTTTCTGTAAGAAATACCGTTACAGAGATATAGTGCAAAACCTGTTAGCATCCCTTTTTCAAGATGGCGACTAAATGGAGGGGCCGCCGACCCCGAAAACTCAGTTTTAAACTTACACATGACCCCCCCCCTACGCAATGGTAAAAAAAATCTTGTCCTACCCAAAATGCAAGCCTAATGTAGCATTTCTATGGACTATAGGTAAACATATTTGATTATATTTGATACTAGAAAATTCCTTCCTCCAATCTTGCAATACTTCTTCTCTAAATTTGTTGCTAAGCTACTGACTTTTTGTGAACTTACACTGTAACACTCAAGTGTATACTTTTTTAAGTCCGCGACTACCTACAAGCACAGATCTTCTAGAAAAATGTCATTTTTAACCGACTTCAAAAAATGGAGGTGGTTCTCAATTCGGTTGTTTTTTTTTATGTTTGTTACCTCAAAATTCCGTCATTTATAAACCGATTTGGAAATTTTTTTTAATTTGAAAGGATATACTTTCAGATTGGTCCCATATAAATTTCATCAAAATCGGTTCATTAGTTCGGCTGATTTTAATAAAAGCTAGTAACGGCGTGCGATTCCTTTAAGGTAAATGTCACTTTATGACACTAAAAAGTAAAAAATAAAAAACTTTTTAACAAAAAAAAAACCTCCTTCAAGAAGCCACTAAACAGAGGAAAATAACGAAATTTTGAGGTCTGCGCCAATTTAATAAAATAGGGTATGAAGTTGGTTAAAAAAAAGATATTAATCACTATACCTAGGTACTATACTTTTTTACCGACTTCATATTTTATTAAATTGGCGCAGACCTCAAAATGTCATTATTTTCCTCTTTTTAGTCAAGGTTAGTAGAGTATAGGTCACAAACCACGTGGTTTGTGGTATAGGTTGCCTCATTCCGATAGACAGTAGTGGGGGGGATGACGTCACTCAGAATATACCATGCTTACTCATAGACCAAGAGGCGGGCGTTAATATATGAAGCTCATTTGTGACAGGATGAAATTTTCAGGGAAGGTAGTATTAATTATGACAAAGAAAAAGCGCTAGGGTTGCCTAGTCAAATCCTGGTGCGATGGCCGGGATAAGCCACTTCCGGTGCAAAATGTCAATTTTTATATGTATATGTATATATGTATAAATTCAAACAGCTCAAAATTACAAAGTGGCCCTTTGTCCAGCATGGTAACCATAGTTTTTAAGAAAATGACATTTCGAAAATTATAAATTGTTAATAACTGCTCAAAATTGGATAAAATATAATAGTTAAATCCTGTATCACGGAAAAGAAAAGTTATACATTTTGTAAAGTAGTATCAGTATATGCAAAAATTTAAATTTTTGACGTGAAACATCATTAGGTACGGGTGTAAAGTCGTTTAAATGGAACGTCGCCAAATGTCATTTGTTATTGCATTTTGAAACTACGTGGTCAATAATTATAGTTTTTTTACTAACATTATCAGCGGTAATGTGTCATGCATCGTTTTTTTTTATTAAAAAAACAGATAGATTATTATGTATTGTTTTTTTTCTTATTGAAAAATTATTAATGTGATATTTTTTAGCACCTTACCTATATTAAAAATGTTAAAAATTCAATTTTCAACAAAAAATATCTCGCATTATTTTAACTAGCATAAAGAGATACCTTTATTAAAAAAAATATATATAATTTTTATTTCATGATTTTCTTGACTTTTTTTCAAAGCAACTACCTTAAACTACGTTTTGTTTAAAAATGTTTACATAATATTATTGTAAAAAAAATAAATAAATATTTTAATAGCACGTTAATATAAGTATGCTTAGAATAAGTAATTTAATAATAATTCATAAAATGTTATTGCCTTTGTTCGGAACATTTTTGAATAGTTTAATGTATAGTAAACTATATTGAAACTCATGTCGATCACTCACGTATGTAATATAATAAAATTAAAAAACCGGTTGATTTGTGAATCAGAATTGTCAATCATTGGCAATGTTTGCCTTCTTCAGGCCTAAAATTACATAATTCTAATAATGTAATTTTAGGCTTGAAGAAGGCAACAAAATAGTTGCTGAAAAGTTGCCATAATAAAGATTGACAATTCTGACTCACAAATCAATCGGTTTTTTCTTTTATTATAGTAAATTATTATTATTTTCCATTTTTTCATTATAGTTATTTTGGTTTTATATTCGCTTAGTTAACTTTATACCTTCGTCTGATTAAGTTGAATTTCAAGAAAAAATATTAATCGAGGTTCAGTAAAGTCAAATGCTTCAATTAGTTTTTAGTGTCAAACCAAATTTAAAATCACAAACAAAAATCAACCTTTTTTTTCTTTTCGAAACAAACTCCAAACCACCTTTTTTAAAACTTTTATTACAGGTTACTACGACCTTCAAGTAAGTAATTTATACTAATTTATATAAGAGGTGCACGTTGAATTACGCTGAAAAATAAAAATAAGAAATTGCTACCCTAAAATACATAAATTCTTGGGAAAATTGTCAATACCAGATTCAGGCAATTCCTGCGTAATTATACGGATATGAGTTAGAAACCAAATGCGTTGAAAACATAAAGTTATAAATAACTAGACATACGTATGAATGTTTGCCAAACACAAGGCCGATAACTCATTTCAGAACGGTTACAATATATAAGTATACATATATACATAATGTTATTTGACAGCTTTAAAAATGTCAAAAAAATAAATATAATTTATAAGTTTTCAATGTGTTACCCAAAATTTCTTTAGGCAACCCTATGTATTTCAATACAGCTCTTCGAGATCTACAATATGGCGTCAATTGTATGCTGTCATATAATGACGAAAGATAATTATGAGCTAATGAAATATGTGTATTTTGCACCGGAAGTGAGCTCCTCCCGGCCTTCGCACCAGGATTTGACGAGGCAACCCTAGCACTTATTCTTTGTCATACTAGATTCTACCTTCCCTGAAAATTTCATCCTGTCACAAATGAGCTATATAAATTTACGCCTAGCTCTCGACCTATCACTTTAATAGAAAAGATCAGACGATGGACGCTGCTAATTTTTGGAAATAAAAATCACAGTAACCATGGTAGTGTGATATGTTTTTTCAATACCTAATAGAAACATGATTCTTCTGTTAAGTGAAAAAAATATGATAAGTTGTCAATTTTGCGATAGCTGTTAAGTGTTTTGGTGTTTTGTGGTTATTTTTAATATTTTGTGAATATAAAAGATAAAATAATTAATTTATCAATTTGCTAGTTAATTCTATTCGTTTCTTAAATTTAAAAAAATAGGTAATTAACAAGATCTGCCATTTCTTGAGCATTATTTAATTTTTTGTTTGTTTATATTATAGATATTAAAACCTAAATTTTGTAATAAAATAAAAATTATCCTATTTTTTAACATCTATTCTTCTATTTATTGTCTCCTGCCAATTTTAAGAAAAAATCTGCACGAAGCACCTAATATAAATTGGCATAATCTTCAACAATTTTTGTACTTGATTTAAACTAAATTCTAGCTGACGTCATTCCCGCGCTTACGCTGATTGGTCAGATGAAATGAGGCAACCTGTACTCTAATAACCTTGCTTTTTAGTGGCTTTTTGAAAGAGGTTTTTTTTTTTTTTGTTAAAAAGTTTTTTATTTTTCATAAAATACATATTTTGGTTTTTAAGGAAACTTAAATTTCTGACAGGTGATTGTTTTTTGTCTGTATTCAGTACAAAATTAACTTGAAAAATTGACAAGAATTAAGTATATAAAAGAAAACACTTTTTTGGCTTGAAACGGTATTATATTATAATCAATGATTAGCACAAAAATTGTTTGCACGTCACCGATTACAAAAGATTTACAAAAGTTTTGAATAAAAACGATTGGTGATAAATTTACTGGATCAATAATGGATATTTAATCAAACAGAAATACATGTATGGCAACTAAAAGTACATTTTTAAAATTTGAAATATTTAAATAGCGAAAAATGGGAGCTGGTTTATCTTTGAAACCGGGTAGTTGTACCGGTATTGATGAGGAAGACGAAGAGGCGTCAAGAAGACCTACTGCTGCAGTTGAAGCGGAACCGACGACGACGTTTTTCACTAGTTTTCCGATATGGTCAGCAGCGCCAGAGGAGTCAGAATCTCAACCCGGAAAGATAAATTGTTGTTATTGGTTTTTTTTTTTTTATTTTTAATTATAATAATTGGTCTAATAGGCGCTTATCTTTATTCCGCCATGGGTCCTTTAATAATGTTGTTAATTGCTTAAACCAGGTTCAAACAGTCCAAAGAGTCCGAGACTATTTTTTTGTGTTATCGGGGCTGTTCTCTTCTTAATTTCAGCGATATTCGGTACTTCTATCGATTGATTTTGGATAACTGTACCTATTGTATTTATAACCGATATCGCTGGCACTTACCTACTATTTGAAATGATGACATTTTTATTTATAATATAGTACCTAATTAGTGTGTGTTTAATTGCATTTTTTATAATTTTTTTTGTTTGTACAATTTTATGCGGATTTTCAATATACAAACTATGTGAATTATTTCATGTGTAGGTATCTACATTAAATGTTTCCCGAGGGTTCATTTTAAAATGAGTGATCTAAGATATGTAGAACAACATCATCTCTGCTAATATTATAAATGCGAAAGTTTGTGTGTGTGTTGTTAGCACTCAGCTCCGTAACGGCTGAACGGATTTTCATGAAATTTGGGTCATAGTTACTTTAGGTCCTGGAATACGACATAGGGTACTTTTCATCCTGGAAAAAATTATAGTTCCTGTGGGATAGTAACAAAACTTAACTCTGCAATTTTCTTGCATTTTAGCGTATAGACGGAATCCTACTAATATTGTAAACACTGCCAGGCCGGCTTCGCTTCGAAGGGGAAGAATTTATCGCGGAGGTGATAATAAATCATACATTTATAGTACCCGGGCGAAGCCGGACCGGGCCGGAAGTTATGCAGTTGGGTTTGAACCATTTTCAAATTAAATCTGCAGTTGATGAGCATGGGCGAAGTTACGTCATCAGACCTAAGACCCTATAGTATGAAAAGACGTATATTTTTTTCGTTTTTAAGTATAGGTACCTATGTGTCAAGGTAAGGTAGCTATATTTTTTACCGTACAATCAATGAGTCATTTTCCTGAGAGTAGTTCTTTCAATAATTATCCACGAGAGGCAGCACTTGTGGTAGGTCCAAACATTATTTATTCCCCATTAGTGTCGTGTCATTTTAGTGGTATAACTTAATTATTTAATTAATTTATTAATAATAATAATTAAATAATTAAGTTATACCACTAAAATTACACGACACTAATGAGGAATAAATAATTGTTTGTACCTACTACAAGTGCTGCTCCCGTGGATAATTGAAGGAACTCTCAGGAAAATGACTCATTCATAAATACTGAAACTAAAAGAAAAAAGGAAATAGAAGAAGTTTTTATTCAAAATTTAAGTTTATAAAAAAGTTATTGATACGAAAATTCTTGATAATGAGCTAGTTGAGCAAATAAAACGCATTTCATCTTTGCCGCTCGAAAAATAAATAAAAAACAATCTTGGACGACTGAATAATTTTGTTTCTACTTGATACTCAGTGATTTAAATATTTAAAACTATTTATTTGCTCGAAGTTGGCGCCCCCCTTGAAAAATTTCAATAGGTGCCCGGGTCCCGGTGCTCCCACGTTTCCGGCGGCACTGAAATAGTGATCGCCAATACCATTATGTTTTATTAACGCGTATTACTGTTCCTCATATTGGAAAATAATCTGTTGTAAATATAGCTTAAAAAACATGTTGTTAGTTAACATTACCTACCTTTTGTAGGTACCTATTCTCTAAAATATCGGTAAAGAAAAACGGTTAACGGATTATTTAGTAGCAGGTCTTAATAATCTGTTATATTTTTGTAACAATAACATTTTGGTAACTGTTTTTTTTAAATTACTTATCATAAATAACTGTTGAAAATAACAGTCTGAAAATAACACGTGTTTTTGGAACCGGTTATTTTCTGTCAACAGTAACTAAATATAAAGTGACCACATTTTCATTGAGACAAAGCGGGACAAATGGGATGAAATGAGAATTACAATTTAGTTATATATATTTTATTGTATACATTCATATACTTGTACAAAAATGTATTTATTATTAATTATTGGTAACTATAAAAATATTTGTAAAAAACAACAAACCGCAGTGTCTAACGGCAGTCCGCACTTTCTGCACTTATCTGAATTAAGCCGAGACGTAACAACAATGATCGAACACCACCGAGTAAATCTAACTCGGTACATTGCCTAATTTAGTTTACTCTGCATGCATTTTATGTGTTTTTTTTATGTATTTTTTATTTCTTTATATTCACCATAATACTTAATAAATAATAGGTAATATATTTTTACAGTAGGTACATTTAAAATAAGAAATGCAGATATTTTCTAAAAAGCGGGACATTTTTAAAAATCGGCGGGACGCGGGACAGTCCACCAAAAAGTGGGACTGTCCCGCCAAAATCGGGACGTGTGGTCACTTTAACTAAATAACTCGTTATATTTTGTCAATGTTATCTCGTCCCACCAATCGCACTATTACAAAATATGTTCTTCTTTTTGATAGCCCGTTAATTATACACCCTGTGGTTCGTATGTTTTCTAAGTGCGTTTTATGAATGATGTAGGTGTAATGAAGGCGAGCGTATGTGAGGAAGAAAGACAGAAACATGTTTACGGGATAGAGAGAGATATTGTACACACACGTAAGCAATTTAAAAGAGATTTTTCACCTTATGTAAAGAAAACTGCTGATTGCGTCTTGAATTTTTAAAATTGTCAAAAGAGCACGTTTATAAATTTATGTTACGGAGGATTCGATACCTACTTTTTGTTTTACGTGGTTTTTACATCAATCATAGTGAAAATAGTAATACGCACAGGTCGTGCCATTCTCTTTCAGGGTAATCATAGCTACAGATCAGTTTGTTTTTGTTTTTTGGTGCACAGATAGGGCTGCTATAAGCTGACGGAGGTCATACAGAACAGGTTCACTTGAGTGTGTTTTCAACATTTTTTACATTTCACTTGTGTAGCAAACTTAGCTTCAATAATGAAAATAGTATTGTTGTGTCTTTTTGACTCAGCATTAATACTCTACATAGTCGACCACAACATTGTTTTGTTTTGGAGTTTCTATGAGCTACGCTTTTGAAACAAACAAGTTATTCAAAATTATAATTTCGTTGTGATCAGACCTATTTTAGACTCGTCTTGATTAAATCAAATTTTGTTGTGTTTTATTTATTTATTATTTATTTTATATAAAGATCTACTATATTATTAAATCACGTCGGGGTCACCAATTATAAAGATCTTTTTGACGATTTAATATTATCGTAGATCTTTATATAAAATTAATAATAAATAAATAAAACACAACAAAATTTAATTTAATCAAGACGAGTCTAAAATAGGTCTGATCACAACGAAATTATAATTTTGTATAACTTGTTTGTTTCAAAAGCGTAGCTCATAGAAACTCGAAAACAAAACAACGTTGTGGTCGACTATGTAGAGTATTAATGTTGACTCAAAAAGACATAACAGTATGTACTGTACACATTATGTATAAGTACTAAATAGCCTCTCTAAGCCGTCGTGTCACACGCATTGTACGAAGGGCAGGTCTTACTACTACGCAAACTATTTTTGGATGTGGCTTAAATTTTAAATTTATTAATTTTTTTAAAATTTCTTACGTATTATTTTTAAAAACTGAAGACTCGAGTTTGCATACAAATTCAGTGTTGAAAGGTAAATCTGTTGTTCATTTTTGCTTACTTGTCATTTTTTTAATTTCACCCAACTCAGTTTTATTAAACGGTTTTATTTAGGCTTGACCCCGTATATATTTTGTTTGATTGTTTGTTTGTTACTATTTTTGTTTCAAATCTTGCGACAGCTTTTTCAACTACTTCTACTTAACCGATTCTTATGAAACTTTACACACGCATTGAGTTCTCGTGACAATACAATATTATGATAATTTCAACTTGGTAACGAGGATCTGATGATGGAATCAGGAGATGGACAGTTGAAAGAATGAGGAGTTTGCATAATGATACGGGCCAGAAATCAAACTAAAAATTAAAAAATAAAAATAGGTAAAAAACTTTTAAGTTAAACGGTTTTATTTTAAGTCATCAGCTGTACCAAAAACTATAAAATAATTAGGACACAAACCAAGGAGTACTTTGTGTCGCTGCGTCAGCGGAATAAGTAATAGAAACGTGGGGCGCATAAAAATCTGTATAACGACTGTATAATTATTAAATAAGAACGGCTTGTCTAGAAAAATGTGTTTCCAAGCCCACCAACACAAATATTTAAAATGCGCCTCACGTTTTTATTACTTATTCCACTGACGCAGCGACACAAAGTGCCCCTTGCTTTGTGCCTTAATTATTTTCTAGTTTTTGGTACAGCTGATGATTTAAAATAAAACCGTTTAACTTAAAAGTTTTTTTGCCTATTTTTTTATATAGAAGACTGGTACTGGCATTTTAAAGTCGGTATATAATATAGGGCTGCAAATACATGTGTGCCTAGGGGCGACAAATGTCTAAGTCCGGCCCTGCGCATACGGCCGTGTGGGTAGTATGCCGTATTATCTGTTGGTATTGTGTACTGTTCACAAGATCACAGGTTCGTCTTCAGATGGAGTAATATGAAATATTAAAATTACTTGAATGTTTCTTTTTTTATTATTAAAAGAAGAATAAATTGAAAAAAAAATGTTTTACTTATGGAATTTTACTTAAGCGCTCGACCGGCGATAAAGTTACTTCAGCGCCCGGCTCTCGTCACCGGCTTGAAGTGGGTCATACATGCATGAAAAGCAGCTATTTTATCCAGGGTTGGACAAAAAGAGATATTTTAACAATTATACTTACAAATTCATTCATAGTAATTGTTCAAAGTAGCCTACGTTTTTGTTGAATGCAACATTACTTTGAGACATGTGTGTAATAATTGTGTATACTGGGTGGCTGATTTTTCATTGTCCAGCTTATATCTGCTGAAATATTAAAGATACAAGAAAAAGTTAGATAAGAAACTTGTGTAACTGAATCTGATTTATAAAATGGCGCAAATAATTTTTTTCAATGGCCTACCTATTTTCCGGAAAAATATCTAACTTTGGTTTTTTAAGTAGGACGCTTTGTGTATTTTTCCGGAATAAGATTCTAAATAAATTTCTCTTTACAACGAAGTATAAAAAGTAGGGTTTTGCCTTTAAATTACGCCTAATAAATAAAAAAAAGAAAATTATTTTGGCTGTGATTACTAATATTTTCTCTATGATTAACAAAATTATAACAACATTTATTTAACTATAAATTAACAAACGTGAATAATACACAGTGTGTTTTATAATGAATGTTCAAATTGTCGGCCATTAAATTCTAAACATTTTTGAACCCATTTCGCAGCATTTCAGGTGTAATTAACAAGCACGCTGTGATTTTATTTCTAAGTTCCTGCACATTTTGGGAACGAGTATCATAAACTTCTTATTAGGCGTAATTTAAAGGCAAAACCCTACTTTTTATACTTCGTTGTAAAGAGAAATTTATTTAGAATCTTATTCCGGAAAAATATACAGAGCGTCCTACTTAAAAAACCAATGTTAGATATTTTTCCGGAAAATAGGTAGGCCATGGAAAAAAATTGTTTGCGCCATTTTATAAATCAAATTCAGTTACACAAGTCTCTTATCTAACTTTTCCTTGTATCTGTAATATTTCAGCAGATATATAAGCTGGACAATGAAAAATCAGCCACCCTGTATAAGCTTTTTTGCTTACTTTGTGGTGGAGAACACTTCTCTACAATAGTGCGGTGCAATTTTAAAACACCCTATATAACGCGTAGGATATTTTCCGTGAATTTTTAAAACAAATCACTGTTTCCAGCAAGTTTTCTCGCAGTATTATAAAGAAAATCGGTAGCTACTTATTGCTAACATATTTTCCGATGAATAATTTATAAACTATATATATGAATATATCATAAAAAACTAAATATTCCTTTTGTCTTCCCCTTGCAGTGAATGCAGCGCCTGACTGTTCGTTAATTTGCATTTTTCAGAAGTTTAATCTGATTGATTGCAAATTAAACATTTAACAGAGTAAGGTACTACTGATCTCTATCATAATATTATATGGATAGTGGATACGCTCTGCAAACGCGTACCTTTTGTTTCATTCATACTGGTTTCATTTGGAAAAATAATTTTGGACGTGCACTGGTTTTAATAATTGTTGTGTATTATGATGAATAAATTATAAATGCCGTTAAACTTGTAAAAGAAATTCTTTATTTCATCTCTAATAATAGTTAACAAAAGAAATGTAAAATGCGCCTAATATTAACTTAAATTACTTTTATATTTATTTAGGAGACGACTCATGACTGACTGTACATTATAATTAATAAAAAAATATCTGACTTATTCCGAAATTTGTAATTACATAACTAAATACAATAATACATTTTATACAATAAAAAAGTACAATACAAATCAATTCACTCGGTTCATATCCATTTTTTAATAAATTCAATACGGTTCATGGGTTCTTGGATTAAAATAAATTGTTATTGATTAATAACTCTTTAATTTATCTTCGTACGACGTTTCGTCTCTTTCGAGACTTTATCAAGTACTGTAACAAAAATATAAACGAATACATACGGATAGACAACTATTGACTTGATGTATTCGTTTATATTTTTGTTACAGTACTTGATAAAGTCTCGAAAGAGACGAAACGTCGTACGAAGATAAAAAAAAGAGTTATTAATCAATAACAATTTATTTTAATCCAAGAACCCATGAATGCAAATCAATATTTTCAGAATTTAATTGGTTGAATCAAAAAATCATTTAGCATTCTAACCTAAAAGCGAGGGGTAAATATCTGCCCAAAATTGTGTACACCATAAATCCTTTTTGGCAAATAAATCCTTATAAATCCATATAAATCACCAATAAATCCCTTTAATTTCAATAAATCCTCATAAATCCTCGTAAATCCTCATAAATCCTCGTAAATCCTCAATAAATCCTCATAAATCCTCAATAAATCCTCAATAAATCCTCATAAATCCCCATAAGTCATCGAATGTATAAACAATAACAAAACTGTGTTTACCTTATTAATCCAGTTAAATGGTACTTTTAAACTGCGTTAATTAGAAGTTTGATGAAATTTTCCGCAATTGGCGGATGATGAATTTGGTAAAAATGCGATGAATTTAAATGGGAGACGTCCGCCATATTGGATTCGCCATTTTGTTTTTGGAAAATTTGATAATGGGTTCCTAATCAGCGACTCCGAAAACCCCCTAATGATTATTTGGTGACTTGAATTAATTTGTTATGTGCAAAATTCAAAAATTTTCAAAAATATTGGCGCCGGTCGACTTTTGGCGCCCTCTATATTCGCACCAAGCAAGCAAAAAAAATGTTGAACACATGTATATTATAGAAACATTCAAAAGCTACAACTTTTGTCAACAACAGTGTCATTTTTGAGAATTTATAACTTTTGAATAAGAAATTTCAAAAAAATTTACAAACAGAAGTTGTTGGATACATCCTCCTTAATAATTTTGGTAATAGTAATTTTTCACGTACAAGCAGTTTTTACCAAGATAAATGATTTCATCCCTTAAATTCAAGATGGCGGGCACCCCTTGCGGAATCAGAGGGGGGAAACTTGGTTGGAGTGTTCTAGTGGCACCCCCTATCTACAATTAAAATTTCATCAAACTTCTAATTAACGCAATTTTAGACCTATTTTTTCGACCATTTGATTGGACTATATATGTATATTATAACAATAAAGCTGAAGAGTTGGTTTGTTTGTGTGTTGGTTTGAACGCGCTAATCCCAGGAAATACCAGTCCAATTAAAAAAAAAATTTTTTCTTAGATAGCCCGTTCATTGAGGAAGGTTATAGGCTTGTTCAAGTTTTTAAAATTCAACCCCAAAGGGGGTAAAACTTGAGTGTAGGATTTTTTTATTATCTATACTAATATTATAAAATTTAGGTATGTAAGTTTCTGATATAATTAGCATCGAGTTAGTAGATAGAAACGTACCTTCATAAAAAATATGACGTCATAGATTCGTGGAGCAAAAACGGTTATTAGCGAGCGGGGCTCACATAAATATTTCAAAAATTATTTTTGAGCTAATTTGAAATCATAATTAAGTGATTTAGATGTCATTTTGTACAGAATTTACTGCTCTATTAATATAACAAAAAAAAAACTTTTAGTCAAATACCCTATTGTATGTGGTACAATAATGCCAACACGAGATAAATATAATAATAAACTTACCTTGGAACTCACACAAACTTGCATGACACCACCAAAAACAAATTTTATTCACAATGCCGCCGGTTTATGCGGTCGGGCAAATTAAAAAATGTTACGCGCACGCGCATAACATAAACAGCTGATTTAATTCTTCTGTAAATCCTCGATAAATCCTCAATAAATCCTCATAAATCCCCATAAATCCCCATAAATCCTCATAAATCCTCATAAATCCTTATAAATCCTCATAAATCCTTATAAATCCTCATAAATCCTCGTAATTCCTTCACGCTGTACACCATAAATCCTCAGATATTTACCCCTCGCCTAAAAGTTTATTTTCAAAAAATCATTTTTATACGATCATTTTTAAACTGCTAATATCTTAATTTTTGGTGCAATAAAAAAAGAAAAATATTGAACTTTATGTTACGTCTGACGGGTTACGCTGACGGCTGAATTCACATGCAGCCCGTACCGTGGGGCCGAGCGCTAAAGTGTTTACACATAAAAATAGACTATATATTTTTAAATAGATTTTACTAACTCCTATAAATTCTTAAAACACATTAATTTTTCATGTAAGTAATACCAAAAATATCTAAAATATCCACAGGAGAGGGAAATTACTGACAAAGGTATCGTTACAATTTTATATTTTATATATCAACTAGCCGTTACCTGTGGCTTCGCCCACGTATTTTTCGATTTATGATTTATTATCCCCCCCCTGTGAGAAATTCTTCTCCTGCGAAGCGAAGCCGGGCTAGTGGTGTTTATTCGCTCGGATTTTATTAATACATTATTCACTCGTTTCGCTCGTTCGCTCGAATATTAATAATACATTACTCACTCGCTTCGCTCGTTCGCTCGAATTTTATTAATACATTATTGCTCACCTACGTTATATAAGGAACTCCTGTGCAAAATTTCATGCTTCTAACTTAAAAAATTACGAATTTCCATACAAACTTTCATCCGCTATTTAACCCCCATAGGGAATGAATTTTCAAAAATCCTTTCTTATTGCTCACCTACGTAATATAAGGAACCCCTGTGCAAAATGTCATACTTCTAACTTCAAAAATGATGAACTTCCATACAAACTTTCATCCCCTTTTTATCCCCCTTAGGGGATGAATTTTCAAAAAAAAAACTTTCTTAGTGCTCACCTACGTTATATAAGAAACTTCTGTGCAAAATTTCATGCTTCTAACTTCAAAAATGACGAATTTCCATACAAACTTTCATCCCCTATTTAATCCCCTTAGGGATTGAATTTTGAAAAATCCTTTCTTAGTGGATGCCTACGTCACAAAAGGAACCTACTGTCTAAATTTCAAGTTTATATCTTCAGCGGTTTGACCTGGGCGTTGTCTGTCAGTCAGTAACGGAACTGTTTTATATATGTAGAAGATATGGATGACTAATTAACGGGTAATTCATTATTGGAGTCGATTATCCGGGAACATGATTCTAGTCGGGTACACAGGTATCCGTCGTCATTCCTATTTCAAAATAAGACGATGAAACTTTTGTAATAGCTTGAAACTACTCAGATTATCTGGTAATCTAACCGAAGATCTGTAGAAGCTTTTTGTTTGTTGACTTTTCTTGTTAAAAATTTGTCGAACAAACTTGTTCATTATTTAGAATTAACGATATTGGTTGAAAAAAAAACAATCAAACCTTTTTAACGACGTCGTTAGTATTTAATCACTAGAGTAGTGCAAAAATTGGAAGAGGTAAGTGTAAGCTATAGAGAGACTTAAAAAACAGTTCCTTTGAATGTGTATAGGTATGTAAGACTAATACAAACTTTTCTTCTTCATATATTATACTAACCGCTACCCGTGGCTTCGTCCACGTTTATTTAGATTTATGATTTTTTATCCCCCTTCCCGAGAAATTCTCCCCCTGCGAAGTTCAATGGTGTTTATAATATTAGTAGGATTCCGCCTAAAATGCAAAAGAATTTCAGAGTTACGTTTTGTTACTATTCCACAGGAATTATCCCCCTACCCGCGAGAAATTCATCAAAATAAAATATAGCCTATATCACTCAGGGAGTTTGTATATATTAAAATTGGAAAGCTAAAGCTTGGTTTTGTTTGCGTCAGAAACTAATTGTTTGGTAATAAGAGCGAATATCGCTTGAAATTCGTCGACACCGAACTCGTCTTCTATATACCTACATATTTATAAAAAAAAATTTTTTTTAATAAGTAGGTATTGTATTTTAATTTTTATTATTATTAAATTTTTTCTGAAGAAGACCCAAATTAGGGCCGAAACGCCATATTAATTTATAATTTTTTTTAAAAAGTCTGAAAAAATAATATACTTATTGGTCGTTACTTTATTAATTTTCTATTTCCGTTTTCTTGTATTTGTCTTTTGATTATGAAATATTGCATCGAATCTGACGATTCGTTGTTTTAAGGCCATTGGTTGATTATGAAATATTGTTGGCCTTAAAAATCACAAACCAGTAAAACCTTGATAAACAAATTTTGCAACAAAATAAATTCTTAGAATTTCCGATGTAGCAATTTGTTCTTATGGACATTTTATAAACATTATTAGGAAATAAAGTCAACATACAGAATGTTTTGTTTAATAGCACTTTAATTATATTTTAATACCAGGAAATACCCGGTCTCTGGCGTCTTTTAGACGTGAACAAGTCTGTAAAATCGGAGCAATGCTGGGGGCATGCACGTAAAGTCGAGAGTTACGAAAATAAGAGATGATTTTTCGTCGTATAATTTCAATTTCAAAACTAAAAGCAACATCCAAACGACAAATATAGGGTCTAGTAGACAAAGAATGTCCGTACCTGAGATGACCTTCGGACCGAGTGCGTAACTGCAGTGAGTGCTTCCAGCAATATCATGAGTTATGACGCAGGTCTACGGTGTCCGGCGGGCATTGGGTCAGTATAACTTTGGATTGCGTCGAGTGAGGACTATGAAAGTGGTGTTATTCGAGAGCTAATGAACTACCTACGCTACAATTAATATTGGGCAACAATCATCGTGAACTTTGTATAAGTACTTCATTCATTCCACAATCCAACCATCTGATCTGGGCAGTTATTCACGTCAAAAATGAGGTTTGCGTCCCTAACACAACCTGCTCGATTTTTAGGGTTCCGTACATCCAATGAAAAAACGGAACCCTTATAGAATCACTCTCGTGTCTCTCTGTAAAAATTTTGAAGGACGTAATTAGTATATGGAAAGACTAAACAGCACAAAAATAAAATATTAGTAAAAAAAACTTTTTAAAGACAAGCTTTTATTGAAATGTAGGTTAAAAAGGAAAACATGATAGGTATTTAATAATTTAGGTTCATAATTATTATTATAAAAGCAGGGGCCCGTGATTAATTTAAATTGTCATAAAATTTATACCCGCGCTTTTATAATAATTATGAAACTAAATTATTAAATATTATTTTTCCTTTTTAATACATTTCAATAAAAGCTGGACTTTTTTTTACTAATATTTTTTAGTGCACTATGACATTGACATGCCAGTTTGCCAGTAATAAAATGGAGTATCTGTGGTCAAAAAGCACAGATAACAGTAAGATAAATATTATAACAATTCGTAAATGCATGTTTGGTAGATTGTTGTAGTAAAAAACTCGTTAGTAAAATGAACGTATCTAATGAATTAGAGGTTACAACACGGAGTATAGAGCAGAGAGCGCTTGGGAGTGGGTGGTTCGTATTTTGCAGACCGCATTCGGTATTACATTATCGGTAGGTACATTTGGGTATAGTTAGCGTCAGTTAGGGATTGGTGAAAACCAAAAAACAAAAGGCATAGTCTCAAAAGTTTTACAATTAAAACATTAATTTATTAAAATTAATTAGGATAATTATTCAATTCTTAAAAAATGTATAATTTATATTAGTCTAGGAGTTAGATGCGTCTAACCTATATGGTGATAACCAAATAACATGAGACCCTTTTTACTGGACTCGTTTTATCTTTAAAAAACCAAAAAACTGCTTCTGCCGGGTTTTTTTCCCCGGGACATTACTAAAAAAAAGGCATTTCCCGGTGTATTTTACAGCAAATTAAAATTTTAATCAAATGACATTAAATTAATGTCGAAAGTAGGGAGAGATTAGCCATAATTTTTTATCATTTCAAAAATCTTTATAAACCGAGAGCTAGTGACAATTTTTTGGTGTTATTTATTCAAGGCCTTATTTTTGTGAAGATGTTGAGGGAGACATATTAAAGTGCCCTGAGTAAGTGATTTTGCTAGATAGCGATATGGGAGGGATGCAGACCTCCACCAATACGTAACAAAAAAAATGGTCACAATTATTATTGCTTCAAGGATGAAATTATTCATATAGCTATGTCGGTGACCCAATAATGCCATTAAAATATTTGCAGATCGATTGGTCAGTATTAAAGGGGTGACAGATCACCCTAAACGTGTCTTGTACCCGACGAAATTTATATTATTAGTTCAAGGTTCAAATTTTAATATGTTGTTACGGCGACTGTTTTAAGCGTATATTTCAATTTGCAGAACAAAATGTCGGTATTAATCCCCTTGCAGAACGATATAAACACCTAGGCGAGTAAGTTTCCCTCTAAGAAAGGGGATTAATACCGACATTTTGTTCTGCAAATTGAAATATATGCTTAAAACTCCCCGACTATATACCTATTGTCATCGGGAATACCCACGTGTACAAAATTTCAAATTAGTCGGATATGTGGAGTTATTCAAAATTTTGACAAGATTTGAACTAATAATAAACATACATACTAGCACAGCAAGTTAAATAAAAGCTTGAAAAAAAGTGAAAAACAGATGTTCGCTATTTACACTCTCCTGATCTTATTTTTGAACCTAGAGAATCCTTTTTGGTGTCAAATTAAAGATAAATGATTCTATAAGGCGCGCTAGAGTCTACAGGACACTTTTTAAAAATATTGAAAAGCTTTTTCAATAGTGCTGGCGTAAAACCATTTAATTCTTCAGAAGGGCGTTGCGTAGCCTAAAATTTGGCCTATAGCGCCCCAAGAGGGAACCATTACCTTTAACTTGAGATAGAAAAATAGAATCGGGAACGTTTTATAAATTTTTAGGCGGATGTGTGGGGCTAGACTTCTCTTAAGATTGGACCGACTTTAACTCACGAAATACCATAATAATTTTGGTTCATCCATTACCAGCTCCCATGAGGTATGTGTTTGTACTTGAAATGGAAGTGAACCAACGGCCATTAGTTTCGGTTTAACCGCTTTGTATCGGCAAACAATTGAACTGGAAAGAAAGTATTACGCAACAGAATCAGATACATTATACATACGTAAATACGTTGTGTTGTTGAATGTAGATCGACCTCTTTAATCACTACGTTTTCCTGATAATATTTTATAAATAAAAGTGTAATTCTGTCCGTCTGTCTGTTTTGGCATCACGCAAAAAAAAACTTATTTTTACGGAACTTGTAGCATAATATTCTAAAGACTGAAACATGCAATGGTAGAATTTTAAGTGGAGAAGGGGGACTTCCACCCTATACGAAGAACAGATAGGTATTTCAGTTCATTAAAATAATTAAAAGGCTGGAATATTTAACGTTTGCCTCTTAATTTTGAAATATTAATGAGAGAATGAAAGATGCAGAGTTTTATAAGTACGGACGAAAAATGAATAGAATTTGAGTTGGGAATAATTTTTTTGACATTGACGATATGTTTCAAATTCATGTACTGAGTTTGAGAGGCAAACAATTAATAAATTTGAGAATGATAGCATATATTTTTCAAAATTATAATAAAGGTTGTTTTCTACGAGTTAATTCCTAAAATGAGAATTGAGATATTTAATATTTGCAGTTTTAATCCTGGATCCTTCATTCAATTTCGAGATATCGTCTTCAATGAAAATTTTCTGAGATATTTATTAATGCTCATCATTTACCGATTTATTTTATTCAATGTCAATATTTTCGATTTGCCTGAAACTTAAATAATAAGTCCCCTGTATACTCTCAAGAAATATGTAACATTCAGATTCGATTATGATGACAGCTACATATAATCTCAAAAAATTTAACAAATGACCAAGGAGGATAATATAGCATACGCTCTAAACACAATAATTAGGACCCGTAGAACTTTTCGAACGGCCGAGCACAACTCTTTCTAAGACACATCTGTATAACATTTCATCAAGTATAGCAGCAATTTTTAGGGTAGGGGGGTGCCAGTAAAGCTGTTTACACATGAAAATACCCGGGAACTCGTAAAGCTATTCAAAATAGGAAATTGCCAGATTGATAGTTCCACCGTATTCTGTTCGATTGCGATGAATCACTGATCTCTATATTATAGTAATCTGAAAAAGTTGAAGCCCAATATTGTGAGGTCTGATTCTAATCCAATATGGAGTCAACTGCACGTTTTTTTTTATTACTATATTATTATGTAATAAAGTAATCACGGAAATGAAAATGAAATGTCTTTTCATAAATGTTTATTTTGTAAATTTCAATATTGGATTAGATTCAGACCTCAAGAACATGCCTGTCAATCAGGCTTCGCTTTAGTGTATGCCATGCCCTATCCAGATAGAGATCAGTGTGGTGAATAAATTATTTTGTCAAACACCCGTTATATTAGTCTGTCACCGCGGTCGGAGTAATTTAATCTTTCACTATGCATGCCTATTATTGAAATTATCGATTGTTTTAAAAAAAACTGCATCGAACTGTTTTTTAATTATCTGTGAATGCAATTTAAATATTTAAAATTCAATTTTCCGTTTTTGAAAGGGATTTCGTCGTATTGCTGTAATCAATAATTCTATTAAAATTTAAATATGCGGCGACAAAATATAGATCGTGCAAACAGTATTTTTAATAATTATTTTTTGCAATTTTAATATTATGATTTTCATGCTAAATTTAATCTCAATAATAAAAATTAATTAGTATTTTGTAGACCAGATAGAAACATTGACTATGCTGTTTAGTTATATGTATACAGAATCGCTAAAAAAATCGATAACTGCTTGAAATTATGTTGTTTTAGAAAATATGCTAGAGATAAAAATTGCTGCACTAAATGCTTATTACGGCGCATTTCATGAGAAATGTACTGAAATCGGAGCAATAAAATAAAAAAGTTTTTTAAATGAATGCAAATTTGAAGCATTTTTCTGGAAGCACCGTTTTTAGGATTCTGTTGAAATTAGGAACCTTTTCGGTCAGTCCGTCCGTCCTCACATTTTATATACCTATTAAGATGAAATTTGCTATATGGACGTAGATTGATGACCCAAAAACAGAAATGATGAGATTTTTGGAAACATATTTTTTTGACCCCCTCCCATAGAGTTGAAAGTGTACTCAATTTTTTTTCACTTACCCCATTGAGTTGAGATGTCTTTAGATAGATCTCCTAAAATGCAATAAAAAATGTTTTAGGACTGGATTGGCTGGATTTTTGAGTATCTGTTAAAAATTTCGTCTCGGTGGTAACAATAATATTAATAGTTTTCATAGCTCCTCTATTACAAGTTCTCAGTTCCCAGGTTCTAACCTGAGATTTCCAATTTATTATTAAAAAAATAATAATAAATTGAATATATTAATTTGTACCAAACACTATATAGATTATACGCTCAAATAATCTCAGATGTTGGTGGCCTTAAACCGAAAAATTGAAAAAAAATAGTAAAAATATAATAATTTGCTGTCACATCAATATCGCTATCATGTTGTTGAGGATGCTATACTTTGTAGCGATCTGTTTTGTCTCTTTGTTTTCTTGTTTCACGAGTATATGCACTGCTTTCTGCTTTTAAAATGCAAATTATAATTTTTGTGTCAACACAAGAGTGTGTTTGAGAAAAATTGGGTTAATGAGAATCAAATAGTTAACTTATGAAGTTGAGTAAATGTTGGGATATACTATTTGACGGCATTCTCTAATCTTTTTAAAGACTAACACGGCGATTTAAAAACGGTGGAATTTTGTTTCTCGCTGTAGATTATATCTGTTGCAACGAGAAAAGATCAAGATGTATACTATTAGTTTGCAATGATCAGTAGATATTGGGATGCTTCTTGATACCATTTTCTAAAACGTTTTTAAAAACTAGAACAACAAATTAAAAATGGTGAATTTTACAGGGTGACCACAAATCTAGATACTTAATTATTATTGAAAACCTGGAAGATTTACTTTTATTTAAAAAAACAGTCAAGTAAACTACCAAAACAGCAAAACACAAAGTACAATGTTGAAAATTTGATGTTTAATCTACACATTATAGAACAGTTCCGTGACTGACTGACTGTCTGATTGATTGACATAGACAACGCACAGTCTAAACTACTGAAGATAGAAACATGAAATTTGGAAGATATCTATGTGTTCAGTCTCATCCATGTTAATTTAATATTAATAAGCTATCGGGAACTTGGATAAAAAATGAGTTGATGCTAAATTTTCAAAATTTGCTACGTTTCGTTGGTTTATTTTCCAACTTCTTCAAGCAATCTACAAGAAATACAATTAATTATTGAATAGTTTTTCATTAAATAATTTTTATTTATTCATTATTATTGAAAATAATTTGACAAGCTAATGGGAAAGATTTGTTTGCATGCAATATATTTATCTGGTCTTGTATTATTTTTCATAGACTTGGTAGTATGAACCAAAATATTTCAACGAGGATGCTAACCTCAAATGTAAATATTGATTTTTATTTGAAATTTTAATGTTATACCTATATTTTTTTAATTTTGCGATTTATACCGTTTTATGTTATACAACTGTTCATTAATTAATTTTATTTCTTGTAGATTGCCTGAAGAAGTTGGAAAATAAACCAACGAAACGTTGCAAATTTTGAAAATTTGGTATCAACTTATTTTTTATCCAAGTTCCCGATAACTTATTAATATTAATATTTGGAAGATATGTTCCTTACAGGGTGTAGAGGCGCACTAAGAAAGGGGCTGAAATGGGGTGGAAATGTTTGTATAGAAAGTCGTATTCCCTGCGTGTATCAACTTGAA
Source organism: Mongoloraphidia duomilia (assembly GCA_039654895.1). Taxonomy (NCBI): domain Eukaryota; kingdom Metazoa; phylum Arthropoda; class Insecta; order Raphidioptera; family Raphidiidae; genus Mongoloraphidia; species Mongoloraphidia duomilia. The sequence goes on along the minus strand of CM077525.1, from coordinate 19,592,528 downwards.
ATTTGTTATAAATACTCTTCAAAACAAGGAATAAAATAAGTTTTTTAGGATTTTTATGACAAACCTTAAGCAGGAGTGCAACGGGGTGTTGACCGACATCCACGCGGACGAAGTCGCGGACATAAGCTATATACCTATTAATAAATCATAAATTCTATAGATTTTATTTATTGTAAATTATAGACGCGTCGACAACTTAGGTCATTAGCGTCTAAATTCTATAGAGAACGAGCGAGTGAGTAATGTATTAACTGTAAGTATATAGATACGGGATTTTATATTACTGGGCATAAAAAAATCGAAATATACGTGAATGGCGCCACGAGTAACCGCTAGTATTATATATAAGTAGATTAATTTTTTTTCCAGTTATTTGAAGCGAGTTGCGAAAATCAAAGTGGCTCCCTGTAGTTGTGAACTTGTGAGGCAATCATATAAATAATTTAACATGCGTTGATGCACTTTGTTACCTCAACAAGTACTGCAGATTCACTCAGTTGTGGGTTTGATACACGGCGTCATCTATGCATAATATACGTGGTTTCGGTGGAACGTCAAATGATGCATGAAATGTGAAATTAACTGGGTGGAATTATTCAAGCATCAATCGATTTCAGCCTATACAAGATGTGACAAAAATTAATTAATAACTTCATTGAGATTATTTTTTTTTAATTACAACCCTGTATACACATTCTAAAGCGCAGACAACATCTAGACGTGCGAGAGCAAGAAAGAAGGAAATAATTATGAATTTAGTGCAGCACTAATGTGTCTATAAAAGTGAAATCGCACCTCGATATGTAATGTCAATGTATGTTTGTTTTTTTCTCAACGTCCTTAAAAATAATCATGCATTGATTAAGTATTTATCGATTGACAAATACTCAAGTGGGAATTATAACAATAGCAGACACTTTGCGTATATAAATAGCAGGTTTAATAGTATGTAAATCAGTGTATTAACATTGTTCAATCAAGATGGCTCCTCTGGCAAGCTTGAAACTGTTGTTGGCATTGGGGTGTTTGATCGGTGTTTATGCCAAGAAACAAATGATGGAGAAAATGTATTTGGAACACAAAACGTTATCGGATTTAGACTCATCTGCGTCCGGATATATTTACCGTAGTGATTCGCATGGCCCTTCGAGTTACATCCATCTTGGAGACAGTGGTTTATATGGCGGCAGTGGTGAACATCATCATTACGCTCCGATTCCTGTGGCCCATTACGTTCATCATGAAATTCCGCACAGCAGTCAGTATTATTATCATGCACCTGAGAAACTAGTCAATGAAGAAGTAGAAGAATTCAGTCCTGGCGAGTTTGAACACGGACTTGCCGGTGTCGATGCCGAAGCAGCCAAATATTCATATGACGGGAATGAAAATGTCGGTGAAGGTGTTTTTAAAAATGAAGGACTTGCAGCTAGTCCAATGGCTGGTGTAGGGGCTGGTACGTTTGGTTCTGGAACTCTTGGTGTTTTAAAAACTCAGGAACTTGAAAGTTTCGGCACCCCAGTTGGTGGTGGATCTGGTGTATCTAGCGGAGGCGGTGGAGGAAGTGAGTTAGAGTCAACTGGCTTTGAAAAATCTGGCGGTGAGAAGTTCAACGAAGGTCATCACGCAAGCGAAGGTGAAAAAGGAAACAAGGGTTACAATAGCAAGCACGGCTTTGAAAAAGGTGCACAAGGTAAACATGACAAGGAAGGGCACAAGGGATACTACGATGAAGCGTCTGGGAAAAAAGGAAGTCATGGGGATGAAGCGGCCTATTATGGACAGCACCATGCAGCGTCTAAGGGTGCCAAGGGTGAGAATTTCCATGAATCCAAAGGGCATAAGAAAGGATCAAAGACAACGGGCTTCCATAATGTTTATCACAAAGATGAGTACAAAAAAGATCATACCTTCTATGATGAATCAGATAACAGTGGGCACCATGAGAAGTATGGTGGAGGTCACGCCCAACATTCCGAAGGAGAAGGAGCATACGAGAAGGGCGGCAAATCGGATTCGGCATTCTATGATGCAAATCAAGGCAAAAAAGGATCGTTCAATAAAGGACACTTTTTAGATACAGCCAAAGGATTCAAGGGCGAACATGGCCAAGATGGATACCATAACGAACACGAAGATTACGGGAAGAAATCAGGAAGCAGCGAAGGAAGTCAGTTTGGTTACAGTAATGGACAAGGCGCTGCCGGAAAATATTATTCCTAATTGTTGAGATTCTTTCATTTTGATTCAGATTAATTCTAAAATAGTTTTACAGTTTTCTAGGGTGTTATTTAGAATTGTATGATTATTTTAGAATGGCTTCGTTATATTTTTAATCTCGTGATAAATATTTTTCACTACAATGGAAAGAGGAAGTATTGCTGATATATACCAAGAGGTACTTTCTTACTACACGAGTGTGGTGAACTGTGAATTTATTTTTATTTAAAATGTAATTTGGCCGTTGTGTACTAAGAAAGTACCTGATGGTATGTGTGATCTGCATAGCTGTTTGTTTCTATTGTAGTAAAAAGCGTACAACAGTAATTATAATCTACGCGCTCACTGAAAGATTAAATCGAATGTGTATTTGATTCGAACATAGGTAATAATGTTGGATTATTGTTTAATGCTTGAATTGTTTACATAATTCGAAATTGTATTAACTAATTTTGATTTTCAGTCAGTTTGCTTGTTATCAATCAATGTTTTAGTAACTTATGATTAATATTATTAATTGTACAATGTACATATTATTATTTTGCATCCACAGTTAATTTGTTAAAGCAAAAATATTACTGAATAAAACAAAATTTGTTCACTATTACGTATTTAGTTTTAATACCTATAGTCCTATATTGTCAATACACACATGTGAGAAATTTCAAATACGGTATATAATAATAATAAATTTACAATGAAAGATAAACAATCAATATGATTAATTTCCTATAAGTATAGCCTTCTATATAATATCATGGCGATAGTGTCGTCTGATATTCTTATGTATTAAGTTACGGTCTAGGGAAATTAATCATATTGATTGTTTATCTTTCATTGTTAATTTATTACCTATATTGTGTTTGAACATTATAGGACAAAGTTACCGACGACCGTTCACCTGCCTGTGGTCGATCAGTTTTATATTTATATTACTATGTCTCATATCCATGATTAATAAACAAATAAATAATTCAATCACAGTTCTCTGGATTGTTAACACAAGATTTTGAGTTACGGTGGACGTCACAACAATTAAGTAGTGAATAATATTACCAGGCAGCGCTGCGGCTGCCCTGATTGGTTGGCTATATCCAAGAAAAAATCAAATGCCACTGTTCGGGACTTGTTACTCTACAGTGCCCGAAAGTAGAATTTGATCCTTTCTTAAATATAGTAATTTCAACGATGAAAACGCAGCGCTGCCTGATAGTATTATTCACTACTTAATTATTGTTGTGAATACTGTGTGGACTTAGGGAACAAAAATCGTTATGATTTAATTATTTATTAAGTATAGTTGTTGTTATTTAATGTTTTTAACTTCCCATTGGAAGTTATTGTAATGGGTCCGAAAATCGAAAAATCAAAATGTATAACAAATTTTTATGTTTCAAGGTCACTACACTATTTTTAAACTATTTTTAGAAAGACGTCTGTGTGTGTGTGTACGTACGTACGTATGTATGTGTTCATTGCTTTCTAAGACAAAATCTCGAGAATGAAAAATGATATCGACTACGTTAGGGTGCCAATCGACGCGTATTAACGTAAATATGATCTGAAAGAAATTTTTTCAAAATCGGTTCAGCCGTTTTTTTTCCTTAACCAAATAGACTCCTATAAAGTAGATTTTTCACAATATTTCGCGAATAAAAAATTATATCGACTTCGTAAGGGTGTCAATCGAGGCGTGTTAACATCATTTTGATCCGACATAAATTTTATAAAAATCGTTTCAACCGTTTTTTTTTTAGTTATTGTTAAAAATAAATAATAATTATGTTTTAATGATTAAAATGATTACTTTTCTGTGTAATATCTAATTTAATTATTATTATTAAATATTTATCAAACTGGGAAGTTCGTCGTGTGAACCTCAAGGGTCGCACTTTAGTCCTAATAAACGACCCACCTCACGGCTTGTTTTTTTAATTTTCATACAACGTTTAGTAAGTTTCCCAACATTATCAAGTATTGCAAAGACAAGAACGTAATTAATATATAAATGTGTTACATAATATACATTTATAATAAACAGTAAAATTTTAAATGGTATATATTGTGTTTAAATAACTGAACGCCAGCTAGGTTGAACATAAACTGTTTTATTAAATTCAATATAAGACAAACTGAAATATAAATTATGTAATTAGGTAGGTACATTATATCAGAGAACACTACAATACGTTCCTTCTACAAAAAAATAAACAATTTTCCCATTTTGTACCTTAATACATTTTTTTTTTCTAAAACTGTAAGCGATCGGGGGGTTTACGATCCCTTACTGGATAACGATTCTCAGGATTATTTTCGGAATTAGGAGGTGGAGACAATAGTTGGTTAGTCGCAGGATCGTTTTTGGAATTTGTATTGTCTTGATTATTCTGTGGTACTGTTAAAATCGAACTTTTACGACCCGAAATTTGATCCATGTGTCTTCTCCAGTTTAACTGAGGTTCATTAGTTGGATTTACAACATAAGACACCGGGCCGGTTTGTTTGGCAACTTTGGCCTCCGTCCACGAGTCGTGCAATTTCCGGTAGTCTTTAACGAGAACATCGTCCCCCACTTCGACTGAACGATTTTTACCTTTCGCGCTAACAATTTGAGCCTCTTGAGCTTGAAGAACGGTTTGTTCGGTGTTAGGTCTCAGAAGATCTAAACGCGATCGTAAATTTCTTTTAAACATTAGCTGTGCCGGACTAGCTTTTGTTGTTGCATGGATAAAATTTCGGTAATTAAATAAATATTTGGAAATGGCAATGTCTATATCTATATTACAATTTTTAATTAAAGCTTTCACACCATTTTTGAAATTCTTGACTGCGTTCTCTGCCAATCCGTTTGAGGATGCATGATAGGGCGCAGTAAAAATATGTTTAATTCCCATTTTCATGGTTACATTTTTTAATTCATGCGAAGTGAATGGAGGTCCGTTGTCAGTCACCAATTGTACCGGAACACCAAAACGCGAAAAAATGTCCAATAAAACTTTGATAACAGATGATGCGTCAGTTTTTGACATTTTGATGACCTCTAGCCACTTCGAATGAGCGTCAATGAGCAACAAATATGTATTTTTAAAGAATGGGCCCAAAAAATCTGCATGTATTCGATACCACGGAATTTTTGGCCATTCCCAAGGATGAATTTGAGAATGTGGTGGACTTTGTTTTTGACACGACACACAAGATTTGCAAAGTGCTTCAATATCAAAATTTAAGTCAGGCCACCAGACGTAAGATCTGGCAATTTCTTTGGTTTTAACTATGCCAAAATGTGCGTCATGTAACTCAAGTAAAACTTGATTCTGTAGTTCAGCTGGTATAACTATACGATAGCCCCATAATATACAACCGTGTTCAATATAAAGTTCATTCTTACGCAAAAAGAATGGTTTAAGTTCATCGATCACATTCTCAGTCCATCCACTCAAAATATAACGGTATACTTTTCCCAGTATCTTATCAGACTGTGTAGCTTTCTTTATCGTCTGGTGAGATATGGGCAAAACATCTCGTATGAAATTAAAATATGTTGTTTCATTTTTATCATTAGAAATGCTTGAATTAAGTGGTTTTCTAGATAATAGATCTGCGATATTTTCTTCCGATTTAACGTATTTAATGTTATAATCGTAAGCCGACAAAAAAACAGACCATCTCTGAATACGACTAGCAGCCATCACAGGGATGCCTTTTTTACTACCAAAAATGTATACTAGAGGTTTGTGATCCGTCCATAACTCAAAAGTTCTACCATAAAGAAATAAATGGAATTTTTTAATTGCAAAAATTATCGCAAGAGCTTCCTTGTCTAGCTGAGAGTAACGTTTTTCACTTTGTGAAAGAGTGCGTGATGAAAAAGCAATGGGTTTTACGGCTCCATCAGGCATTCTGTGGGACAACACAGCTCCGAGGCCTATGGACGAAGCATCACAAGCTAATAGTATAGGCAAATTGTTATCAAAATGCGTTAACACGGGAGATTTTACCAATACATTTTTTATATTGTTAAAGGCGTATTCGCACTCTTTAGACCATGTAAACTGTACATCTTTTTGTAATAATTTATATAATGGATATAATTTAGTACTCATATTAGAAATAAATTTACTGTAATAGGTCACTAAACCGATAAAACTTTTTAGTTCGGACACATTACTAGGTTTTTCCATTTCAGCGATAGCTTTAATCTTAGATTGGTCAGTGTGTAATCCGTCTTTATCAATGATATGACCTAAGAAACAAACAGACAACTCAAAGAAAATGCATTTATTTTTCTTAACCCTAAGACCACAATCTCTTAAAATTTTAAAGACACTTTCGAGTTTATTTAAATGATCGGTTTCATCTTGCCCGGAAATCAAAATATCGTCAAGAAAAACTAAAACACCCGGTATTTTATCAAACAACTGATCCATGAACCTTTGAAAAATTCCCGGTGCTGAAGAAATTCCGTAGGGTAATCGATTATAGCGAAATAAACCCTTGTGTGTTGAAATAGTTAAATATTCTTTTGAACTTTCGTCGATTAAAATTTGTTGGTAAGCGAATTTTAGATCAATTTTACTGAAAATTTTTCCACCGTTTAACTTGGCGAAAACATCTTGGATTTTCGGAATCGGATATTTATCAATGTGCAATACGGGGTTAACTGTTGAACGATAATCACCACAAATTCTTATACTTCCGTCCCGCTTAGGAACAGGAACTATAGGTGTGCCCCAAGCACTAATATCAACAGGAGATAAAATACCTTCGTTGACTAAAAACTGCAATTCGTTTTCAACTTTCTCTCTCAGTGAAAAGGGGATAGGTCTAGCTTTATGAAAAACCGGGACTGCATTTTCTTTGATTTGTAATTTAGCAACCCCTTTGTTAAAAGTTCCTAAAGAACTAGAAAAAATATCTTTATATCTATCAAGTAAATCTGCCATTTTATTTTGTTCTGTTGAAATAGAATTCAAATTAAAAATATTAATATTTAGCTCTTTTAACCAGGTCCTTCCAAGAAGTGGAGGGCCACCATTTTTTATAATAAATAGTTTTAATTTTTTTGAAATGTTTCTAAATGTAACATTCACATTTATAAAACCGATAGTTTCAATTACATCACCCGAATATGACTTTAATTTAATATCAGAGGGCAAAATATTTCGTTCTTGAAAATGTCGGTTATATAACGTATTTGAAATAGCGCTTATAGCTGAACCGGTATCTAATTCCATTTTAAAATTAATACTGTCAATTTTTATTTTTAAATAAATTGGATAGCAGTGATTACTTTCATCTGTAATATTAAATAACGTTTCGCTATCAGCGCTTTGAGAATCGGAATCAATATCCGAGCTATTATTTTCATCAACATCTACAAAATGATTTTTACGTCTATTTTCATTTTTATCTTTCTTCGTCTTACAAATACTTGCCAAATGGCCCTTTTTCCCGCAGCGATGACATATTGCTTTTCGGAAACTGCAGTCGTCCGTCCTATGGTTTCGCCAGCCGCAACAACGACAAGCGCCATCCGAGCCAGAAAAGTTTGAATTTTGTTCTCGCACACGGTATACTGTCCCAGTGGATGAGGACGATCCTGCTGCCATGATACTGGCGTCTCGTTCGGCAGCTTCAAGTGAAGTTGCTAGTGTAATGGCTTTCTGCAAAGTTAGGCCAGCTTCCGAGAGTAGTCGTTGCCGAATAACTTCGTTACGTATCCCCCAGACTAGCTGATCCCGAATTGCTTCTTCTAGATTCTCGCCAAAATTGCAATGTGTCGACATTTTCTTTAAATTTGCTATATACTGTAGGACAGTCTCCCCATCCTCTTGACATCTCTTACGTAATTTATACCTTTCGGCAATATCTGAAGGCGTTGGATTCAGATGGTCCTTCAAAATTCTTACTAATTCATTGTACGTTTTTTCAGAAGGTTTTTGTGGAGTGCATAGACTTTTTAATAACCCATAACATTTATTACCGATAACAGTCAATAACACTGACTTTTTTTCGCGGCATCAATATTGTTTGCAATGAAATATTCATCTAATCGTTCTGTGTAATTACACCAATCCTCGCTATCAACGTCAAAATTTTCAATTTTACCAATGCTCGACATTATAGGAGAAAAACTAAATAATAAATACTATCTTAGTAATTTATCCTCGTCGCCAAATATTGTGTTTAAATAACTGAACGCCAGCTAGGTTGAACATAAACTGTTTTATTAAATTCAATATAAGACAAACTGAAATATAAATTATGTAATTAGGTAGGTACATTATATCAGAGAACACTACAGTATAGATTAAATTTATACCTACTAATTTAAAATACACAGATAAATAAAAAATCACAAATCTTTAACCTTAATTATTAAACACTACAGTCTGCCACCGGATTGATGTTTTTCATCATAATATTATTATCTGTCAAATTTAATAACATTTTAATAATGTTGTCCAGTAGTACGGTCATCTTGAGCTTGAACTAACAGGTAGATTAATATTTTCGAATTTCTCTTCGCATCGACGGAGAATATAAAAATATGAAACTTTAATTTAACTTCAACTGGAACTTAATAAGAAATCGCATTGACGTAAAAAAAGGTTTTTGGCGTTTTTCATATTTTAGGTAGGTACCTACCTACCTAATGCTTATGTTGAGTTGCTTTCTTAATGCAACATTGAAAGCTTTTTTTGTTTGTTTGCTTGAAGTTTTCTCCCTTAAGCAACGCACATACATAAAACTTTTTAGTACACAAAAATTTGGTGTCAACAAAATATGAGAAATGTGGATGATCGTGTAAAAGAGAAACATATGTAAGTTGGTAGCTGTAGGCATCTTATGACGTGGCACGTTTATTGTACTGTTACAATGCCATATGGTGTAATAACGTTTTACGATAAGTGCCCCGGGTAAGTGCCGTACGACCCCTGTTCTACATATTCCGTTGTTGGAATGTTCGCAGCTTGCGTCGCCCGGCCCACAGTGCAAGATTTTGTGGATCTAGCGGAACAAAAATGAAATAAAACTCGGGTCGCGGAACCAAATCTTGCCGACAAAGTATAGTGTGTTTGCAAATATTATGCATTGTGGCTTTTTATGTGAACTTATAAGTTTGTTTTTGGACAAAATAAAAAATTTAAACCCTTAAAATAATTTAATTTTTCTTATTTCAATATTCTTTTTATTTTTTATATATTGTAGATTATAGACGCGTCGACAACTTAGGTCATTAGCGTCTTAAATTACATTAAATAACAACTAACTTAAAACTAAATAACATCCCAAAACATCCATGAGCGCAGGTGGGATTCGAACCCATGAGTCTAGTCTAGAAGCTGGTACCAAGTATGCTATCCACTAGGCTACACTGCCTTCAATTTCAATATTCGACACGGATTTTATCTACTTATACAACATTTGTTTCAAATTATATGCACCCTTCAAATTCACTATCTGCAAATTAGTGTTTTCATAAAATATGTAAGTCCAGTCCTGTTGGGCTGGTTTTATTAAAATTTTAGGGGCACTTTTTAATTGCTACTAAAGTGTTAAATTTCTATTTTTAAACAATCACTCGAATTCTTTCGCTGTTTTTGGATCCAAAACACTTTTCAATATTAAAAACACATTGTAATAATAAATTAAACACTAATAATAAAATTTAAAATTTTTTTGCCATACCCACTACAAAATAGCTATTTTCGATGTATGTATACTGGCCTGTAACGGGTCATTTAACAAGCAGGCGTGCCGAAAATGTTTTACTTACCGCACTAGTGCGGTAAGTAAACGGTTGCCATAGCAACATTTGATTATTCGCTCCATACGCCTGCTAATACAAGGTATTACATACTCACTGCCTACTGTGAGTATAAAGATGGCGACGCAAATGAACTATCAAAATTTTTTGAAAATGAAGTGAAAATAACTATTTTGCAGTGGATATGGCAAAAAATATCATATAAGTATCTCTCGTGCGTAATGATATTATGATTCATGTGACTGTAAAAACTCGCTATCACTCGTTTATACCCCATTACATGTCTAGATATACAATCTACTGTAAAACAATTCCATTTATTTTTTGAGTTGATTGAACGTATGTTTTTTTTGTGTAAAGAGCTTTCAAAAACATTCTTAGTTTCGTAAATCGCGTTTTGATTGTGCTGCTTCGTATACTGATTGTGCCAGCTTTCAATAAGCTAAGCTTACGGCAAAGGAGCAAAGCCTACTATATATTCTCATTTTAATGCAGGTCTACCATGTCTAGTAGCACTACGTGTGCCCTTCAGGCCTGCTTGTGTTCTCTATTGTTGCAGTTGACTGCCTAATAGAATGTTTTATTGGTCGCTAAAGTTATCTGAATTTATAATCATGTTTATTTTGTGGCATTTGTTGAACAAATATTGAAAATAATATACAAAAAAAAATTATGTGTGTCGCGACACTCGGAGGAAGTGAAACTTCTTATGATAAATAAAATCAGTAGAAAATAGTTAATTCACTTGCGCATACATCTGATACTGCTTTTAATTATTAAAGCTGTTTCGACACAGTTAAACGGTACATTTTAAGAACATTTGCTGAGTTGGATTGAATGTTTTTGGAAATGTTACTAGCGTCGTGCCACGTATGGTATAGAGAATACCATCGACTTATATTACTGGACGTGCCCTAGCGGTTAAAAAGTGTCCCTCCGAAAAAAAGATAGAAAGAATGTGTGGCCTGGGTGGCATCAGGAACACCGAGAGCCAATCGCGTGTACAGAAAAGGATAGAGATAGGCTATAAGGCCACAACCATGCTCTATCCTCGTCACTCGACGTGTGAATCCGAAAAATAACTACAATATACCGCTAGGGCACGTCCAGTAGTAGGTATAAGTCGATGGAGAATACAGTGCGCGCTCTCTTTGCTTATTCTCTTTCCTTATTTCCCCATTATATTCGTATTCCCCCTCTGCGTTAGCGTTAAATATTTAATGCAAAACGTTAAATGGCCCGAACTCGCCTAAGAAGCTATATACTCAAAAATGTCAATAAAAAGATGACACCATTAATTTCATTCAATAACAAGCCGTGAGGTGGGTCGTTTATTAGGACTAAAGTGCGACCCTTGAGGTCCACACGACGAACTTCCCAGTTTGATAAATATTTAATAATAATAATTAAATTAGATATTACACAGAAAAGTAATCATTTTAATCATTAAAACATCAATAATTAAAAAAAAAAAAAAAAAAAAAACGGCTGAACCGATTTTTATAAAATTTATGTCGGATCAAAATGACGTTAACACGCCTCGATTGACATCCTTACGAAGTCGATATAATTTTTTATTCGCGAGATATTGTGTAAAATCTACTTTTTTGGAGGTTATTTGGTTAAGAAAAAAGAACGGCTGAACCGATTTTAAAAAAATTCCTTTCAGATCATATATACGTTAATACGCGTCGATTGGCACCCCAACGTAGTCGATATCATTTTTCGTTCTCGAGATTTCGTCTTAGAAAGAAATGGACACATACGTACGTACGTACGTATGTGTCCATTTCACACACACACACACACACACACACACACACACAGACATCTTTCTAAAAGTAGTGTAAAAATAGTGTAGTGACCTTGAAACATTAAAATTTTTTTTCCTTTTTGATTTCGATTTTCGGACCCATTACAATAACTTCCAGTGGGAAGTTAATAACTCATCACGATAGGCTCCTCCTTCTTTTCATTTAACGAAAACATTTAACAGTTTGTATTTTTAGGCGCGACCTTAAAATATCTGTCATAGTAATTCATTCGTTTCGTAATACTTACAAAGTATGTGAAACGTGTCAATTTACAATGATTAAATTGCAATATAAATTATACATTGAAGTCAACCACTGCACACATATCATTCAAAATCTCCTCAATTGAGTAGAAAGCCTTTTTAGGGTTCCGCAGCCAAAGGGAAAAAACGGAACCCTTATAATTTCGTCCTGTTTTTTTGTCTGTCTGTCTGTCCGTTCGTCGGCAGTCCGTCCATCTGTTCGTATGTCATATAGCCATTTTACTCGGAGGCTATTGGCACTATATAGATGAAATTTGGAAGGTAGGTGTCTTCTATGAAGCGCTATACAGTGGCGTAGTGAAATTACGAAAACAAATTAAAGTTGGCACTCCTGAGGAATAGATCATCATAAATACTGACTGACTGATAGATCATCATAGATCTAGGGTACTTCTAATCGAGCTAGATGTTTGAAATTTGGAACATAGTGTTTAAGGTGATAAAAATTATTACGGGAAAAATTAAAAATTTATGAAAATTCAACATGGCGGACTAAAAATCTAACATGGCGGATTCTGACACGAAATAAAACCTAGGGTACTTCCAATCGAGCTAGAGCATTGAAATTTGGAACATATAGATAGTGTTTAAGGTGATAATTACGAAAAAAGTCAAAAATCATTAAAAATCCAACATGGCGGATACGTTCTACCCTGTGTGTGGTCCGATATACGCACTTGGCCGCTTTTTATTAGATATTTACTTAAGGTTTTTTTTAAAACTGGATCTTCTAGTTTAAGAATTTCTTGTGGAAATTTATTTATAAATAAAAAACCATAATGGTCATGGCTTATCATGCTGGAGTTTAGTCATAGGAATGATATTCTTCAAGAGGGTGCAAATGAAAGGATTAAGATGTTAAAAATTTCGAACTTTCGAGTGATGCTGATATGAAAAGAGGCAGATCATCATCATCAGATAGATAAAATATCCGAAAAACTCGAAAGAAAACTAAATTGCGGGATACATGTTCGAAATTTTGTTATAAACTAAATAAATACGAGGCCAAAGTATTCTTCAGAATAAAAATCAAGTTTCATAAAATAACCTAAAACAGAAATATCAATTGTATGAAAAAACGAATAGAAGCATAGGCAGGCTTTTAAAGAAAAAGTCACCTTTCAGCTTTCTATTATTTCTTCTTAAATGATCGACATTTTGTTCACGGAAACATAAATGTTATATTTTATCAAAGCTTTTATCGAATATCCTGTAATTTTATGTTTCGTAATTCAATTTGTTTTGATATCTTTAAAAAGAAATATCATTCAGTATTATTAAATGCATCAAATTTCAAAGAAAAAATGTTTTTCTACACAAATGAAATTTTCCGCCTTTGTGACATTTTTTTCTGTATCATAAATATTGCATTTCAAAGAGAAATTTGAATTGTATAATAATTAGGTTAATATTAGGTAACAATTGTTTAAATTCTCAGAACGCAGTTAATGTAAATAATACTAAGGTACAGAACGTTCAGTAAATAATATCAAAAGTATTTCTATGAACCAGTAGATCACACTCCCTCGACCCTCCATGTTTTTAAGTTAAGGAATTTTAAAATAACATTTTTCTCCTGTTTCCTCACAGTTAATCCTTTGTTTTCGCGAGATGTCTGGACTATAATTGGGCTTGAGAATAGCCGTGCGTATAGCAATGCTGTTGTTTATATGGCATTACTATGGTTCCTCTATTACAAGTCCCCAATTCCCGGGTTCTAGCCCGAGAGCTGGTAAAAGTGTCAATTGAATTTTCAATTTATTATTAAAAAAAAAATAATGAATTGAAAATATGAATAGGTGCTAGGCCCAAATAACCTTAGCTGTTGTTAACACAATTTGGACTATACTTAATTGCATAAAAAACATATAAAAAATTGCAATAATATATTTTCACAAATTGATGCCTTCCTTATCATTAATCATAAAATAACAGTTTTATTCATTGAACTGTAAACTTCTAGAACTTCATTGATTGATTGACGTATGCATGCAACAAGTGTTACTGATTCAAGAGATCACATTGTTGCATGTAAAACATAACAACAACGATATTATGCAATATAAAGTTATGTTATAGAATTGCCTTTTACTACCGTATTACGTGACTTGAGTGACCATAGGCGTCTCGGTTTTATGAAACAATGTTTTACTATAGACCAGGGGTCGGAAACCTTTTGAGACGGAAGAGCCAAAAGTTACAATTTACAAAATTTCCCAGTTTTTAAAGAGTCACTAACATTTTATGGTATTTGATTAGGATTAGGTATATAAAAAAAAAGTTCTGACTGCGACCGTTGACGACACAGTGCACCAATAACTAAACAAACAGAACAGTGTTGCCACATTTAAAAATGTCAGCTGTCCGTATACTCTCTACTCCACCTATTCTCACTGTTCTCTGTTGAGTGTTTTTATTCTGTTTAAAGTTTTTTTTGCAGTATAATATTTTTTATGAATTTTGAAAATAAAATAATATAATTATTAATATTTGCGCATGGAACTGGAGAGCCGCATCTTGACATCATAAGAGCCGCATGCGGCTCGCGAGCCGCAGGTTGCCGACCCCTGCTATAGACCACTATTAAAGAGTTTTAAGAATGTTGTCAAATATTAATTAATTAAATCTTGATTTAAAGCTTAATGGAATATCAGAAACCGACCATTAAGTAAATAAATTTAAGTTGAAAACGCCGGTAGATAGTATCCATGGAAGCCTGTGTTTAAACGACGTGATACGGTTCACGTGTTACGCAATCCCAGACATTTTCTTCTATAAAGAAACACAAAGTGTTAGACATACAATCTCCCCCGCCATCACCCTCATTAAACAGAACAGGTGATCCGAGATGACCGACATCTCGTTAGAGTCATCGTATTGAGGTTTTTTTCCGTTACAGTTGACTGCTTCCAGTAGATGAACGAATTGTTGTTATACTGGGTGTATAGATTTGTATTTGACACATTTGTTAACTAAGTATAGTAGATAAGACGCTTATGACACTCTGTTGTCGAGTTTTACAAATTCTTTTTTTACAAAGTCCCCAATGATATGCTGGTGGTACATTATTTAATCGTTTACCAACTAATGTACGAAATATATGTAACCACAATAAATTTAATAAATATTAATAAACAAACGTTTTAGAGACAAGCTTTTATTTAAATGCACTAAAAAGGAAAAAATAAATTTTAATAATTTAGGTTCATAATTATAAAAGCGTGGGTCGTGACTAATAAACTCTCATAGAGTTCACGACCCACGCTTTTTTATAATTATGAACCTAAATTATTAAAATTTATTTTTTTCCTTTTTAGTGCATTTAAATAAAAGCTTGTCTTTAAAAAGTTTTTTTATTAATATTTATTTTGTTCCTTTTAGTCTTTCAAAATTTTATCCCTCTTTGACACCCGTAGGGCTTGAATTTCAAGAAATCCTTTCTTAGTGGATGCTTACGTCAGAAAAAGAACCCGTTTGAACTCCTTAGGGGCTGAATTTATTTGAAAAAATGATTTATTCATGTATTGTCATCGGGAATACATATGTGTACAAAATTTCAAATCGATCGGATACGTGGAAGTCGTTCAAAATTGACTTGCAAATTTTGACCTAAACAAACACACAAACTAACTAACATACATTGCAAGTTAAATAAAAGCTTGTAAAAAGACTTTAAAATGCTTTCTTGCTGAGAAATTCTATACAGGAATATTTGATCAGCTGATCTGTAAACCTTATATTGACGCCATTTATACTATTTTTTAGTCTTTAAATAAAGATGTTTTATTATTTATTATTATTATAATTTACAATATCTATATTTATAAATATAGTGTTTCTTTTTGATGTGTAAACATCTAAGCTTTCGCCATTCAAACAAATTTTATACGACAGTAACTTCAGAAAATGGATGTGACGAAAAACCGAACGGATATACGTCATGCACAGCAAAGCCAGTGCGCACGTCAGTTATTTCAATGAAGTGTATACACTAGACATACAATGATGTTTACACATATAATGAAAGTATTAACCGCACTCGCTTTTTTGTATGTGAAACTTCTTTCTCCGATTTGATATGGAAAAAGCGTGACAGCAGTAGTAGTGAGGGTACAAAGAGAAAGAAATACGACTGCGGTACTAGTAATAATAGAAGACTTACGTAACTCGTGAATAGATGACAGAAAAAAATGATTGAAAAGGCGTTTCCTCTGTTCCAATAAATTGCTCCAATTAAATGTTTGCGTTGTTTTAGTGTGTGTGAACGAGGGATGACGTGAAAGTATATCCCTGAGTGAATGAGAGAGTTTTACTTCTGCCGTATGATCTTAAGTGTACACTCTCTTTTTTGTAATTACTAGGTCTCCTTAGCCTTTTAAAGGAAAAATTTGAGTTGGAATAGTCCCATCACCAAATAGGCTGAAACTTTTTTCTGTTTCATATAACTTCTGAAGAAGAAATATTTAGAATTTATTATTCATTGCATTTTTAATACAGGTATTTTTAAAGATTCTCCGGTTTTTAAGAAGATAAATTAATCATTTTAGATAGAGATTAGCGTATAATGCGTTTTCAATAAGAGAATTAAAAAAAAAGTTTTCGGCTACCAACCGTTATTACGAAGTTTGTTCAAACGCCTGTGATAATCGATATGCCTACATTTAACTTTGAAACTTGAATCACATTTTATGAGTACGCTAAAGAGCTTATATGTAAGGGGTGGATCCAAAAAAGGATGATTTTGAACTGACTTCAAGAAAAGGAAGAGGTTCTCATTTTGATGCGTATTTTTTTTATTTATGTATAATGTAGGTATAACACCGATTACTCATTGTATAAAAGAGTCGTGTTCACATTTACCTACTGTTCGTTCTATATAAATTTATATTAAAATGATACATTTTTAGAGTGTTGGGTCTCCAAGTCACTATATGAATATTATGAAGTATTAGAAATACCTTGTATTATGCCCGTTTTGTGACTTCTTGTGATTTATCACTACGCGTTTCAGCAACGAGTTGCCATCTTCAGGTGTGGTTAATTATTTTTTTTAAAACACATTGAGTATTCGTAACACTATATAATATTATGATGCTAAATTATGCCCAACATATAATTTCACAAAATCATGAATATTACGATTTTGAAACAAATTTTATTCCATTACATATTTGCGGGAAAGGTAAACACATGGACACCCTGGAAGAATATGAAATTAATAAAGCCACAAAATTCGACAATACCAACATTCTTAATGACAAACTAACACTAAAATCGAACATAATATACGACACAATAATTAACAACACACAAACACCCAATACTCAGTAATCGTCTACACACATGCACACACATACATTTCCATTTCATCTACCTACTATATATAAATCATAAAATCTCGAAATTTAAATCAGTACTTCACAAACCACGACATAATACACAGTGATTAGCATCATAATATTATATAGTGTTACGAATACTCAATGTGTGTTTTTAAAAAAATAATTAACCACACCTGAAGATGGCAACTCGTTGCTGAAACGCGTAGTGTAAATTCACAAGAAGTCACAAGACGGACATAATACAAGGTATTTCTAATACTTAATAATATTTATATTAAAAGCTGAACAATAGAGAGGGAGAGGGAGGGGGGAGAGAGAAAGAGAGAGAATCCCGAAAAAAATTTTTCCGCAATACTTCCCTATCATACTTGACGTAGGAAAAGAAAATTTATGAGAAAGTATCTATTAAAAAAAATAAACAAAAATTTATTAAAGATATTTTGCCTTTTGACCACAGATATTTCAGTGTGAATACACCATGTATAGCGATATTATAGTTAACGGTTTACTGTCATCGTAATTTGGTAGCACAGCGTTTATCGTGAAAGAATATTTTAAAGTGATTGTAAGTGGTTTAGAAGAGGAGACGGAGCTACGAAAAATAAAAAGAACTTTGAAATCGTAAAATTTTACAGCTGTAAAATTTACAAAAAAGTTATGATGGTTACGAGAAGATAGTCATAAATATTATTTGATTTCTTTATGGTTACTGATTTTATTGATCGGCGTTGCCTACCTCGTAAATTAAAGATAAGAATACAGGTTGATTATTTAAAATAGGTATCCATACTTACTTATTAAGATAATTTTTGTGTTTCATTCATGATTATTAAAATTTTGGACAATCACTATGTAGCTTTACAAGTGCTAGCTCCGTTTGTACAAACAGGGGTTTCGTACCATTACATTTCACGAGTTTCTGAGGCGCTTGTCTCAGAAATCACTGAACCGACTTGGATAAAAAAAATTGTTGTTTGTTGGAATGATGAAGACTGCATATCTACCAAATTAGCGCTGAATTACACTGTAAACAAGCCGTGAGGTGGGTCGTTTATTAGGACTAAAGTGCGACCCTTGAGGTCCACACGACGAACTTCCCAGTTTGATAAATATTTAATAATAATAATTAAATTAGATATTACACAGAAAAGTAATCATTTTTATCATTAAAACATCAATAATTAAAAAAAAAAAAAAAAAAAACGGCTGAACCGATTTTTATAAAATTTATGTCGGATCAAAATGACGTTAACACGCCTCGATTGACACCCTTACGAAGTCGATATAATTTTTTATTCGCGAGATATTGTGTAAAATCTACTTTTTTGGAGGTTATTCGCTTAAGAAAAAAGAACGGCTGAACCGATTTTAAAAAAATTCCTTTCAGATCATATTTACGTTCATACGCGTCGATTGGCACCCCAACGTAGTCGATATCATTTTTCGTTCTCGAGATTTCGTCTTAGAAAGAAATGGACACATACATACGTACACACACACACACACACACACAGACATCTTTCTAAAAGTAGTGTAAAAATAGTGTAGTGACCTTGAAACATAAAAATGTTTTTTCCTTTTTGATTTCGATTTTCGGACCCATTACAATAACTTCCAATGGGAAGTTAAAAATGATAAGGCCAATTACATAGATTATCGATGGTCCTTGTAGCCAGCGGTTAATCTGATAATAGGCACACACAGAGACAATGGTGTCGCAAACAGGTATCGCCTGCACATCGCGTAGATTCCATAAAAACACATTGCGCATACGTAGTTACTAATTTTACATTAATTTGTTTTGTATTCATCCATTTTATATATGTAACTATACATTTTATTTTGTAATTTTTACACACTTTATTGGAATATTACACAAATTATGTAATTTTAATTTACTTTATGTGAAAATCACAAATTTGTTTAGCTTTACAGTAAAAGTCCAAGTTTTTATGAAGTTTTCTGTGTAAAAATAAATAATAATGTAAAATCACTTAGAAAATCGAGCGAATTCTACCTTAACTTTCAAAGTATTTTTACATCCATTTTTTACACTGCTAAAATTTGCGATTTTCTGGGGCCTGTTAAATCGCATAGACACTTAATAGACTAGCTTAATGGGAAAGCGAAGTTATTAAATATCAATTCATAACATTTAGATGTAGATTTTGGGTAACTTCTGTAGTGTGTGGTGTAAACATATCGCTGTTTGCCTATTGACGGTCATACGATTCGGCCGTCGCCGGCCGAACTGTATAGCTTTACCCACTTGAAAACTGGCGCGGGCGTTCCAGATCACTAACTACAATGACTCTTTGCCGGACTTATGTAAATTTTCCGCTAGTAAGTTTCACTTCTGTTGTGTGTAGTATAAACTGCATGGTCTTATAACTAAATTTTTAACGTTTGAGTATTGATCCGAGTGTCGCGACCATAGAGATATCATAGATAGAGTAGGGAAGCCACTCAAAAAAGTGTTGATGTAAAAGATAAAGATGGAGAATAGACGCGTTGTTCTATCTTTTTCTATTACAAATATATAACCATGGTTACAGATGTAAATTAACAATACCTACTATAAATTTTTAAATTCACAAATGCGTGAGAAGACAAGGAAAAGACAACATATCCGTTTTCTATTTCTTTTTTCCATTGGCGTAACTAGGGATTTTTTCCAGTGGGGGGGGGGGGGCATGGCCCTTTCAATCTGAGAACTGAAAATCACTATTATGAGATTTTTTATTGTCAGTAATTTAATAGTCATTTATAAATGCCATATTTAAAAAAAAAACAGTAAAAGTTGCTTGTCTTGTGAAGTTTTTATTTTGAGTGGCTATTTTTTAAATATTTTAGATGAAAATACAAAATTACAGAATATGGTGCTTGGCCGGTCAGTACTCCGGGCGGCCACCCGACCCTTCCGCCACCCTGATTGTCTACTACCTATATAATATAATTTTATGTTTGTTATTCTTATTACTTTCAATAGTTTGTAATAATTTATTTTAAGTCGACTTTCTTTATTCTTACGTATCAGCACTTTGAGCTACGTGCCGTAATTAGGTATTAAAATTTAAAAAAAAAATTAATTTTTTATTTTTTTTAATAATTTAACATAAATAATATTGAAAAACGAAAAGAAATTTTTTTTAAAGCCATAGATAAATTACTAAAAATTAATTAAAATGTATAAAAATTTAAAAAATATCACGTGACTTCAAAACGCGCCAGGAATGTTTGTGACGTCGTTATGTTAAAATTTGTGTGCATTTGTTGGTATTTGTGTATATGTATTACACATACTTACTATCAAAAATAATAATTTTTTAACTTGGTAAGCATGGATACAAAGACCATAGATAACATAATGACGTCACACGCGTTCGGATTCTTTCGGCGCGTCATCGGAACTGAGTTTAAAATTAATTTTTATTTAAATGTAACTTTTTGTTTAGTAAGCAAAAAAATTAAATAAAGACAGTTTTGCTATAAAACTTGTGTGATCTTTTCATTTAAGTAAAAAAAAAAAAATCATTCAAAAACCCAATTATTCTAGGGGGGGGCGTCAGTTTTCAGGGGGGGTCTGGCCTCCCCTAGTTACGCCAATGCTCTTTTTCAAGGTGCCTATGACTTCCCTACTCTATCTATGATACAATCTTTTGGAATCAGTGCTGGTTCGTTGGTTTAAAATCAGCCAGTATATTGTAGACGGTTGGTTTTATTGGCCGTAGTAGGGGGTTTCCCGCCGTCATTAAACGCTAATCAAACCGAGATGACAGATAACGAGCATAATGCTGCTAAGCGTACAGCGTTCAGCTGTCTTGCGAGCACATTTTTCAGCATTAAAAATCGATTAATTGCGTGATATAATGATTCGCTGCCTTCTGACAGCTATCATTTGTTTACACCGAGAGATTTTAATGTTCCGTAGAAATTAGGAACCCTTATAGTTTCGGTCAGTTGGTATAGTTTAGCTAGAGTACAGCAATTTAGCTCAGAAATTGGGTGTGAGATCCCCGACTTGCTTTCCATTTTTCGCACACTGCTCATATCCATTTTGTCTAGTGTAATAATATATACAGGCTGTTCTCTGTCTATTTATTTTGTTTTAGTGGGTGATACTATACAGGTCAATAGAAGATGATTTGTGTGAAAACACCTTAGTAAAAGTTGTCTGATAATTTTGTATTTCCCCATAAATTAAAAACTCGGGTCGCAGTGCCAAAACCCTGCCGACAATATAGTGTATTTGCTAATACAGGCCTTGTGGCTTTAATACGTGAACTTAGGTTTGTTTTTGGACAAAATAAAAAATTTAACCCCTTAATACATCCCTTAAAATAATATTTTTTTTCTTAATTTCAATATTATTATCAATGCAACCTCTGTACCAAATTAAATGCACCCTTCAGTAAGTAAATCACTATCCGCAAACTAGTGTTTTCATAAAATTTGTAAGTCCGGACCTGTCGGGGCGATTTTATTAAAATTTTAGCAGCACAATTCAATCTTCACTAAAGGGTTAAATTTCAATTTTGAAACAATTCTGAGAATTTTTTCGGTATTTTTGGGCCCAAAAACATTTTTCAACCCCTAAAAACCACCCTTAAAATGGTCCGATTGGGCCCATTTTAAATAGGCTTCGTGCGGTGACGGATTGCAACGTGCCTACCTGATTTCGTCAAAATCAATTAACTCTTTCGAAAGTTATAGCCCGTACACATATATATATATAAATATATAAATATATATATATATATATATACATATATAAACAGACATTTCCAAAAATGGTGCCAAAGTGTTCAGGAGGCTATGAAACGTCGAGAAATTTTGGTCCGACCCCTAGGTCCCGCCATCCGACCGACGCCAATAGTGTATGTGCCATATGGCAAATACACTAATAATAGCATCATATTATGTCAACTAGGGTAAATGCGGGAGAGATGCCGCGGTAGGAGAAACGCCGCATGGCTATTAACTTACTTATTTACCAATGGATGATGCTACAAGTACGTATGTTCGTTCATCTTATCTTGACACATACGCCGCATGTGTTGAATATGATTTTGTGCGTATTTAAGTTAAAGTTTTTCGAAGGTATCTCTAAATTTTTATGATGAAATTTTGTTAGTGGTTTTATATACATCTGTAAAAATGCTGGGGTGAAATTTTCGCAGCATTTCATAGTTTCAGAGACACTTTTAGGATCTTGTGAACACGTTTAAATCAACATAACCTAACTTGACATTTGTACTCCACCGCCCTTGCATGCGGCGTCTCTCCCAACAAAAAGGATAGTTGCCACTTGCCGCACTATAATTTGGGATAGATGCCCTGCAGTAAAGTTGACATGTCATGCTCAAATAATACCAGCAGTCTACATGAGTGGAGCAGCAGTGACGAAGAACCCATTGCCAAAATAATAGATACACTAAAGAAAAAAATATTTTTGCGTTGAATGCTTTAATTATCACAAAACCACAAGAAAAGATGATTGGTTGGAATGCCTTAAATGCTAAGAATGGCTTCATGAGTCTTGTACAATGTATCAAGACAAGTGCAATGCATGTTCCAGGGACGAATTACGAAAAATAATTTGGAAAGCAGCATAAAAGGGACTGCGGCATCTATCCTTTTTCGGTGCGACGTCTCACCTAAGAGTGAAGGAGAGACGCCGCTTTGCAATGTTTTTTATTATTTTTATTTTAGTATGATTTTTATCAGAATTTTTATTTTGTTTTTGTGTATAATTAAAATATAAAATCATAAAATTCAATATTTACAAAATTATGATATTTTTTCGAAACGTGCGGCATCTCTCCCGCATTTACCCTAATTCAATGTTAGAATATTAATTTAGAAAAGCAGGCTTTTATTAAGGTGTTTTAACCGAGAACACCCTTTATAGCCAATTTTTCTCGAGAAGTGAAAGAATTTTTCAGATCGGTTCAGTAGTTCCTGAGATACCTACAACAAATAAATAAAAAATAAAACACGCACTTGAAAATAGTTCTACAAACACAGATTTATATAAATAAATCTGTTTTTTTATTTTAGCAGCTGCTGATAGGCTATTTGTGCGTCGTTAAGTCTATAAATTATGTTTTATTTTTTATTTGTTTGTTCTATCAAGGGCCTGGCAAGAAATATACAGACTTTTTCTTCCTTATAATCTTAGTATTAGTCTAAGACCTGGAGCCGAGTTTGCGTCGTTATTCGAAATATGGACAAACTTTACGGTAATATGTTCCAATACAAACGGACCCTACGTTTCTGCGCTGGCGAACAGCGCATAGTGGCTACGTGTGGTAGATATAAGGGGCGAAAGTAGCGTTTTTTAGTCAACGTCATTGAGATAGCATTTGAAAATTTATAGAATGAAAGATTACGATATACTATAAACAGAAAAAATGTTGTTGATGATTATGAAAAAATTATATCTTTAGCTGGGACTTCTGACACCCGTAAGTAAAAAAAAAATTTGACAGTTCATTTGCGTCGCCATCTTTACATTCACAGCAGGCCGTGAGTATATAATAGCAGGCAGATAGAGCGAATACAGTTACTATGACAACCTGTGCAATTTGCGGACATAAATTTCAGATGACGTTTTTTACATTCATTTTGGCTAACTTCACTGCTGTCCGCCATTTACATTGTATCCACTTAGCTGTCCGCCATTCGGATATTCGCTTAAGTATATCGTGATCTTTAAGTCTGTAAATTTTCAAATGTTATCTCAATGACGTTGATTAAAAAGGACTTATAACGACGCATATAGCCTAGTAGCTGCGCGTCTGATAACCCAGCGATGTAGCTTAGTGGTACAGCACTAGACTCGCATTGGGAAGGTACTGGGTTCGAATCCCGGCGGGGGCAGATGTGGCTGGGACTTTTTCCTACTGCCTCACGCTGAGAAACGGTAATTCCTGTACCGGCCATCTTGTTTGAGGTTTTCCATGGTTCCCCTCAATAATTCCAGATGAATATCGAAATTGTTCCTTATTCAAGGCCATGATGGTCTATTACCTGTCAAATCCCTATGCTCTCAAAGTTTCCTACTTTATCCTAATGTCCTATAATTCCTCCATTCGCACATTGCTATTAATTAAGTTGAAAGTATAAAAATGTATAAAACGGGAAGTGGAAGTGGAAATGGAAAATAGTAATGGTGCGAATGGCGTCTGTTATGACATAATGTCGAGAAACGGACGTTAAACGCATTATTATTATTATTATAGCCGCGCGTCTGATTAAAAAAAAGGAAAACGCTACTTTCACCCCTTGCATCTACCCCCCGTAGCCACTGGGTTGTCCGCCAGCGCAGAAAGGTAGTATCCGTTTGTATTGGAACATATTACCGTAAAGTTTGTCCATATTCCTACTGAATGAATGAATGAATGTTTATTGTACATAAAAAACGTACAAAAGGCACGGTTCAACTTACGTTGTTCTTCCACCTAGCCCATAAAAAATTACGTTAAAAAATTATAAAATTAAAAATATAATAAAAGAAGAATTACTATCCCGCAGTTGTTCTGTCAGTAGTTTGTTATAAATAAATGCAGAAAAATTATTTTTATTATCATTTTTTACATGAGCAGGTAGATCATTCCACATATTTGATGCGACATAACTAAAAGATTAAACTCGGCTCCAGCTCTCCTACTATCTATAGATTGTCTATTGAAACGAATAATTAATAGACTACTTATACTGACCCACAGAAAAGGTCTTAGGTCTAAAGGTACGTGCAGTACGCAGCTGGGATTCTAGATGGTAGCATGTATGGTAGATGGTGGCTGAAATTATAAGCGCTTATAGGTTTGCACAACGAAGCTTTCATACTAGCATTGATACAAGCTTAAATCGCGTTTGAAATGTCAGATAGCGAAGACGAATATTTGTGTTCTTCTGCTACAAAGTGTTATATTTTAAATATAAATTTGGGTAGGAGCTATCATGTCCACCCTATTAATAGAAAAAGATCTAAACATAGCGAATTTCATCATTTATACCAAGAATTAAAATTTTACCCAAACCGGTTTTTTGAATATTTACGTATGGAACCTACACTTTTAAATACGTCTTAGAAAAAACTCAAAACGAATTAAATAAAAACTGGCAAAATTTCACTTATTAAACTAGTCGCATCCATTGCGAAACTTGTAACGGCCATTTGACAGTTGTCATACGTTGATTGTAGTAGTCAGCGCGCTGAAAGAATGGTGAGATACATTTTTGAATCTATCAGCTCTTATAACAGCGCTTATACCTGCTACACTCACTGCTTCGTTGTGTACGCTCGCATATATGACAATGCATTAATTTAAGCAAGCCCTGCTATGATCTACGCTACCATCTAGAATCCCAGCTCCATACTGCACGTACCTTTATACGTAATAATTCTTATAGATTCAGTGAAAACGGTCAGTATATCAAATATAGTGAAGTGTAATCAGCGGTGTGCTATAATATTTTTCGTTTTTGCAAGCGATAAGAAAATCATAACCGCCTTGTGTGTAATGAAATCGTGTGATAACTAGTCCCAGGGGTGAAGTAACCCCACTGGGGCTTCAGCCGATGCTGATAAAAGCTTCTCTTCTCGTAGCCTGTTTCCGAGAATCGTAGCTGCTGTCGATATTATTGTACACTGTACGACAGCGTTTTCCAAAACTTTTTCAACTACGGACCCCTTAGAAATTAACAAAATTGTCGCGGATTTCCATTAATATAAATCAAGATTAATTTATTTATTTATTTATGTATTTAGGCACGGTAAAGTGAATTGGTTTCATGGGACGAATAACTACAACAGTGTAACCATGGGAACGAAAAACAAATCATAATTAAAATGTTGATTTTTCGCAAGTATAAATTTCACTTCTGTAGTCTCTGGTGTAAACTACACGGTCCATGTTTTATGACAGTCAAAACTATTCATAAAATAAAGCTTCTCTTATTTATCCGTCAATTAATCCAACCATCCACGGAATATAAATCAGATAGAGGTTCGATTCTGATACCGAAACTACGGATAATCCGATACTTTTACATACTCGATTCCATATCCGTGTCTCTAGTTAGAAGAAGACAGTTGCGACTCAGAAGGAGACAGTTGCGATTCCGCCACGCCTTCCTTTTCTAATCTATTCGAACCAGTAGTTCCTGAGATTAGCGCGTTCAACCAAACAAACAAACTCTTCAGCTTTATAATATTAATATAGATAAGAAACTCCAATTCCGATATAACACATCCATAACATCTCAGTTACAAATTGCGACGTTCTTTAGAAACGATTTTCAGCGGTTCGAAAGAGATATTATTCCATTTCAATTTTGTTTTGCATAGACAAACCTGTTTTTGAAATAAAGCTTCTCATATATCAGTGAATTAGACCGACCGTAATCTGTATGATGGTTTTCATAAGTGGCTAAGCCGTTGATGGAAGAGGAACGCACTAAAATGACCATGAATATTTATTCGTCTGAACACGGCACCTGTTCAAAGCCCTGCTTGTCCCAGTTAATGGCGGGATATTCATGACGCGGATTATAGACGGCTGGTGGGGCCATGAAAACACGTACTGCTACGCACCTTTGTGTCTACTGGGGCTGGGACCGCCGGGGTCACACGACCTTTCAAATGCATTATACACTTACCATTATTGTAATTGGTTCATATTACAGTTAAATCATTTCAAAAACATTATTCATTACCAACACCCGTTAATCCGATTCTGTCATTTAATAAAAAAGGACATGTGTCGCGGCAGACACGACCGAAGCAAAACTTATAATATACTAAAAACCGTATCATGCATGCACACTAAATAACTGACTTAGTTTATTTTTGTTTAAAAAATACCCCAATAAAAATGTCTTGAAAAATTAAATCTAAATTTCCAATGCAAAACACCAGTATATTTTTGACCGTTATTATTAATAATTTTGCTAACTTACATATTGTTCAAAAATGTTATTGATGTAATACAGTGTATTTTTCGTCCATACCAACTTTGCGGATAGAATTGAATTTTAGTATCAATGTACTGTTATCGATTGGTGTGTAAAATTTCGATTGCCGTTCATTGAAATTTTTTAATTAAAATTTTTCCATACGATTTGTGTATATTTTGTACTGAGCCTATTGTTTTAATTTAGTTCAGAATTATATTTTGCATAATATCCATCTAGGATGATTAATGTATTGTATTTATGAACATTGCGTTGAGTAATGTTGCGTTATTAAATAAACTCTTTATTCTCAATGTCAGATTTAATATTTTTCACGGTAGGGACTTCCTTCATATTGATTCTTTTCAGCTGAAATCGATGGCTGGAATTATCACCAGGGCTGGGGATTTCGATTTGGCGCCCATTCTTTGAACTCTTTTAAGCTAGTCACCTACTTTTGTTAGCTTGGTTTCCCTGGCCGATATTTTTCAAACTGTCATCGAGGTAAGTGTCCTTTCCCTCTCTTTCCCCAAGGTTAAGTTTCGTCACAGTACACACGTTTCGTACAACTGAGATTATAGGTTATGTATTATTATATACATTGACTTTTCAACTGATACCGTTGTGTATCCAAATGAACCGGATAGAGAAGGCATAATTACGAGAAAATCGTCTATATCTTTCTGACAACATCCGGCCTTGTAGCGGTGATATTGGTTACGCACGTGACGCTTCCGTTGTCTTTCCATCATTTTACTCCTCAAATCAGCAAGCCAACGCCATCTAAGAAGTTTTACTTTAAAAATACACGTTGTATCCGTCTAATAATTTTGAGGTACCTACATTATAATGCTGGGTTGCAGAGCGCATAGTTATAAAATTTGATTTGACAATGATCTTAGATTATGATAATCTAATTACAGTTTTTATATGTGCAGGAACACTCTAATGTCGTTGTCAAATTCCTTGTTATGTTGAACATTAGATTGCACTTACAGGAAAACAAATGACTGATCTACATAGGAAAAGACCGCTTTTCAAGCTAAATTTTGATCAAAATACGTAGAAAAATGTTGTTTCGAAGTAGAAATTGTACAAATAACTATTATCTTCCTAAAAAAACATACTAAACACTAAATCAAACTACGGCCAACATATAATTTCACACAATCATGAATATCACGATTTTGAGACAAATTTTGTTCCACTACATATTTGCAGTAAAACTAAACACATGGACACCCTCGAGGAATATGAAAGATATAAAGCTACAAAATTCAACAATACCAACATTCTTAATGACAAACTAATGTTAAAACCGAACATAATATACGACACAATAATTAACACACAAACACCTAATACTCATTAATCGTCCACATACATACACACTCACACTTCCATTTCATCTACCTACTATATAAATCATAAAATTTCGAAATTTAAATCAGTACTTCACAATCCACAACATAATAGACAAGTGCTTAGCAACATAATATTATAACGTGTTACGAATACTCAATGTGTATTTTATAATATAAAAAATTAACCACACCTGAAGATGTCAAATCGTTGCTGAAACTCGTCGTGTTAACAACACATGAAGGCACAAGACGGACACCAAAAATACAAGGTATCTCTAATACTTCTTATTATTAACTATTATCTATGTAAAATACATATAATTTTATATACAGTTTAACATCATTTCATTCAATCAATTATTTTTCGAGCAGATCAATTTGAATTTCTATAATGATTTCTTAACTACAATAGAAATGCCCATAGAGTTATGGTAGGAAAAAGACCGTTGGGTAGACCAAAGCGACCATGGGAAGACAAGGTCAGAGAAACAATAAAATAAATTAATCGATGGGAGGGTAGAAACTGGATTGAGGTAGCACAGGATAGGGAGGAATGGAGTGCAGATGTACATTCGGCTATGAATTACGGAATTCCTAATGCCACATAATAATAATAATAATAATGCTTTCTCATAGATAAATATGTATGGTCACAATCTAAGGCCATTGTCATAGTTTTTCTGACAATGCTTTCTGCAGCCCAGCAGTAATGTACTGTAAAGTACAGTGAAGCTTCTTCATGGTTACTGCGAATTTACTATTGAAACAATTTTTATTGTGACACCTATTTGTTTCAAATTAGTACCTATTATTTCTCAAGAAAATGCAAGTTTTAGGTGATTTAAGATTTATGCACAATGTACATTCCGTATTTCGTTCCTCAGAAATAAAATATTTTTTATTGCTTACCACCCTAACTGCATTTATTTACTGATCGTGCAATACAATAATTTGTGTAATTACTTGGGGGGCGTTTCACTGTATATAAAACAAAATTAATAATAACGATCTTCGTAAAATAAAATAGTATAATACAGCGCTAATTACATATACAAAATTGCCGAATAATAAAAATCGTCTCATAACGCTGTTTTTACAATCTCGTTCTAAAAAATGATGACGTGTAATGTTCGAATGGAAGATAATATAATATAATATTTCACTCTCAAAGCCAATATTGATAAAGTTAAAAAAAGTGATGTCGTTACATTAAAATCTTCTTTTCGCCTTCATACTTTTATCGCATAATCACTTTTTTTTGTGTCTTAATACTCAGCCTCCCACCGCCTTTATTCGTTCCTTCGCCACATAGCGTCATGCCCGTCTCTCAGTCACCCAAACCAGTCCCTTCAGCACGAAACGTCATACCCGTTCCTCCACCATGTAGCTGTATACCCGACTTTCCACCATTTAGACCTGTTCCTCCACCATGTAGAGGCGCACCCATCCTTCCACCATATAAACCCGTTTCTCCGCCATATAGCCCAGATCTTATTGCGGCGCTGTGACGTCGTACGGTCAACCTGTGTAAACCCTAAGGATTTAATTAATGCCGTATTATAATAGTTGAAGCTTTTCGTTACAAGACCAATTATTGTGTGTTCGCGTCTCTGTCGCTCCAATTTGACCTGTGTGTGTCGTACTCACTCTCACACACCTACCTATGCAAATGTAGCGGCGACGGTGTCGTGAATTATAGTGTTATAAACTTTATATAAATCTTCATAAGCTTCCATTTTGTGTGTGTATGTTTATGAAACTTGTTTATGGAGATACAAGCTCTTAATCAGCAGTTCTCAACTTTCGTCTATATGAATTGTTGTGTAGCTCTTAAAGTACCTGTTTTCTTTTATGAGAAAAGTTGTGCCTACTATCGCAAAATCTCGTATCTTGTTTATAGTTTGCGTTGAATTGTTTTATGAGGTGGCTGAAACCGAGTTTGGAGTGTTGCATTATTAGTTTATATGCCGAGGGTGATCCGTAACTATCTTGCAACAGCAATGATAATGATAATTTATTTGCATATGATCATGAATATGATATACAAAATATCAATAAAATAATAATAATATAATGATATATTTATTTTCTTCACATAATAGTAAACAAGTCTGATAAAATATACAATGTTAAAAATATAAAGTACTTTTTATTAACATTTCCATTATTTCTTTTTTATATATTATGTTTAAAGTTACCAGCTCCCTGACTTTTCCAGGTAACTTATTAATACTATTATTAAATTAAATTATATAATGTACTTCAAAAACAATAGGACTCTTCCTATTTACATGTTAAACATTCTACAAAAATTTGGTTTTGATCCACTCAACCGTTTGACCTAGAGTTTCTATAATAAGAGTTATAAGACGAAGGGGTGTCGATTTCTGATTGGTTCGTTCGATTCGCCATGTTTTTCAGCCAAAATTTAAATGTACGTCATTAAAAACATCATTTACCCATATATGTAATACTCCTATATTGCTAGCCGGGGTCTGGAGTCGGACGAAAAGCCTACGGTGCAGACATATATATGTCTGTCTTTCTCGCAAGACGTCGAGTCTTATGCGCATGAACAATTTATAATATTAATTGATCTATGATAATAACAAGGTTAGTAGTGATAATAATATTTCCGAAATTGCTATGGAAACGATGTAAATCGAATGTTGCAACGCTTGCGCACAACGAGATGGATTTCTCGACAAAGATTTGCTGTCTCACTTGCGGCCTGATACTTCCACTTACGGGCGCAAGCAATATAGGAGTATTACATTTATGCATTTACCTACATGCTTGTTTCTTGGGTAATGTAATTGTCTCAGCTGCTGTCAGTGCAAAAAAGTGAAATGCGCAATATTTTTGTTACGTTTCCAAAGTTTTAAAAAATTTGCGTGTATTTTCGCTACACTCCCTTCCATTGTTTTGGCTAAAAATGGCGTCTTTGTCCTACACCAACTCTAGTTTGACCTAGTGTATCGTGCTCACAGATTAACATACTAACAGAAAAAAATTGTTTTTCGTTTCCATGGTTACGTCGTTGCGGCTTGTCGTCAGATGAATCCAGTTCACTCTACTGTGCGTAAAGAAGTTTTACTTCAATAATTTAACCAAAAACTGATTGTGTTTTTACGTGTTATTAGGCAGAGTTTAGAAATATTCTCTAGGACACCCTCAAAGTTAACATTTAACAGTCATTAAGTCTGGATATCAGATAAGGCCCATGACGTCTAATCCTATCATCCACTGAACTTGTGCAAAGAATGGAGAGCAGTTAAATTGACTAGTAAGCATATGCACTTTGTGACCCTCTATAGTTAGTTGCTTTGTACCTCCTGTGGTGAGAAAAGCTCAAAACCAAAGTTCCCTTCTGCAAGTGATTGACACGTGATTACTATGATTACAAAATAAAGTGATTACATTTTGTAGTAAATAAGTTCTTAACGTAATTTGTTTATCGCAGCAAATTCACTTCCAGTTAAGTAATTATATTAAGTTCTTGAACGCCATTTTGTTTTTTAGTTATTTTGATTGATGGTCAATGTTTAGAACATTTGAACTTTATAGATAAATATAATTATACAGATAATCCCCGATTTACATAGTTTCGGATTAACAAGATCGAAGAAATGAGAAAAAAAATTTACACGAAACGATTTCGATTTTAACACGTTTAAACAAATGCGCAAAATATTCTTTTTCACAAGTAAAATTCTCAAGAATCAGACAATTGTTTTATTAGCAATTTGTAGAACTTACATTCAATTTAAACCACTATGTACAAATGTGAGTTTCGATATATTCGATATCAATGTACATGTTGTTTTTGCAGAGCCAATATTTTTACCGTTTAAATCAAAGGTTACCTATATACAAAATATTATAAAGCAAAAACAATGTTAATATTAATATATTTATAAATTGCATGTTGTGTTTTTAGACAAGAAGGAGTTTTGTATTTTTAACGTACGAGCCTTCTTCTAATTCATTTAGTCAATTTATTAATTATTATTGATGTGTATACATTTTTACGCTGGCCCCCTGTAAAAAATCAACACTTACATCTGAGGCTAGTGAAATAAGTTTTTATAAACAAAGAGACGCTTGATCAAGTTTCTGTCAGTAAATTTTCCAGGCGGGGGAAAAATAATATTTACGTTGACAATATTTCACATTGGGCCGCTGACGAGAAGTGTCAAATTCTATTGTTAATTATTATCGATATTATTTCTATTCACACAATTACCAATATATTATGCTAACTTCTACACATATTTGCAAATTTTTTTTGTACTTGTATGTTTGTCTGTTTGTCGTGGGTAATCTGAGGAACTTAAAATCGAACATAATACACGACACAATAATTAACACACAAACACCCAATACTCATTAATCGTCCACATACATACACACTTTCATTTCATCTACCTACTATATAAATCATAAAATCTCGAAATTTAAATCAGCACTTCGCAATCCACAACATAATAGACATGTGCTTAGCATCATAATATAACGTGTTATATAACGTGTTACGAATAAGTACTCAATGTGTGTGTGTTTTATAATATAAAAAATTAACCACACCTGAAGATGGCAACTAGTTGCTGAAACGCGTCGTCTTAACAACACATGAAGTCACAAGACGGACACCAAAAATACAAGGTATTTCTAATACTTCTTATTAATATTCATATAGTGTCTTGGAGACCTAACACTCTAAAAATGTATCATACTGAACCAGTTTGAAAAATACTTTCACTGCTTCCCTAGTAACATATAGGTCCTATGTTATTATGCTAAAACATAATGGGGATGAGCAGTGAGCGAAAATGTAAACGCTGGCTAAACTATAAGAGCTAAGAGAAATTTGTTGCTTTTGATTATTTACATAATTGAAATTTGTTTAATACAAAAATAATAATTGTTTCCAATTACAAGATACAGCTATTTATTTATTAACATAAACAAACGACATGTTTCGTGTCTATTACATTAAAATACTTGATTATTTCGTTGCCAAAACAAAATCCACCCACGAGAATCCGGCCGAGAGGTTAATTATTAATTATTAACTTCCCATTGGAAGTTATTGTAATGGATCCGAAAATCGAAATCAAAAAGGAAAAAAAATTTTTATGTTTCAAGGTCACTACACTATTTTTACACTACTTTTAGAAAGATGTCTGTGTGTGTGTGTGTGTGTGTGTACGTATGTACGTACGTACGTACGTACGTACGTACGTATGTATGTGTCCATTTCTTTCTAAGACGAAATCTCGAGAACGAAAAATGATATCGACTACGTTGGGGTGCCAATCGACGCGTATGAACGTAAATATGATCTGAAAGGAATTTTTTTAAAATCGGTTCAGCCGTTCTTTTTTCTTAAGCGAATAACCTCCAAAAAAGTAGATTTTACACAATATCTCGCGAATAAAAAATTATATCGACTTCGTAAGGGTGTCAATCGAGGCGTGTTAACGTCATTTTGATCCGACATAAATTTTATAAAAATCGGTTCAGCCGTTTTTTTTTTTTTTTTTTAATTATTGATGTTTTAATGATAAAAATGATTACTTTTCTGTGTAATATCTAATTTAATTATTATTATTAAATATTTATCAAACTGGGAAGTTCGTCGTGTGGACCTCAAGGGTCGCACTTTAGTCCTAATAAACGACCCACCTCACGGCTTGTTTAATTATTGATGTTTTAATGATTAAAATGATTACTTTTCTGTGTAATATCTAATTAGTGTATTTGCCATATGGCACATACACTATTGGCGTCGGTCGGATGGCGGGACCTAGGGGTCGGACCAAAATTTCTCGACGTTTCATAGCCTCCTGAACACTTTGGCACCATTTTTAAAAATGTTTATATATATATGTATGTATATATTTATATATATATTTATATATATATTTATATATATATAATTATATATATGTGTGTACACGATAACTCTCGACAGACTTAATCGATTGAAACGAAATTTGGTACACACATTGGAAGCCTATTTAAAATGGGCCCGATCGGACCATTTTCAGGGTTGTATTTAGGGGTTCTAAAAAGTTTTTGGGCCCAAAAATACCGAAAAATTTGTCAGAATCGTTTCAAAATTGAAATTTAACTCTTTAGTAAAGATTAAAATGTGCTGCTAAAATTTTAATAAAATCGGCCCGACAGGACCGGACTTTCAAATTTTATGAAAACACTTAGTTTGTTGATACGGATTTACTTATGGAAGGGTGTATTTAATTGGGTGTACTGATAAAATCCATGTCTAATATTGAAATTTAGAAAAATTTAATTATTTTAAGGGATGTATTAAGGGGTTAAATTTTTTATTTTGTCAAAAAACAAACTTAAGTTTACATAATAATGCCACAATGCCTGTATTAGCAAATACACTATATTGTCGGCAGGGTTTGGCACTGCGACCCGAGTTTTTTTAATTATTGTTATTAAATATTTATCAAACTGGGAAGTTCGTCGTGTGGACCTCAAGGGTCGCACTTAAGTCCTAATAAACGACCCACCTCACGGCTTGTTTTTTTTGAAATAGTTATTCTGCGATAATAAATACCTATATACGAATTATTTTTTACAAAATTACTGCGATTAACTTAAATACAAACAGTCTTCAATAGATTGTGGATTGTAGAAGCTCGAAAAGTGACATAATTAGCATCTCTAGTTAAGTTCCAAAATTTAAGATAGTGAGTCATGCACTTATATTTCACTATTTATGTAAGAGGCACACTTTTTATGCATGGGACGCGTATGCTTACATTGTTTCATTGTTTTTCCGCTCCATCATCCTTGTTACGAACTATATGCATGACTGTCTCAAATTTTGGAACTTGACTATAATTTTCAACAGAGCTGGGCAAAGCACCGGACCTAAGTGCTTAAAGCACCGAGCATCGAACACTTTCATAAATGCTCGATTTATTCAAGTATCGAGCACTTTCATTTTTAAAATTGCTCACTAAAGTATTTGAAAAAATTAAGCATTTTAAAATAACTTCTTAAATCTTAACTTCAAACATTACAGTACAAAAGTTCAAAGATCCAAACCATTCAAGAAAACTGAAAAGGATATCTGACATCAACCGAAAATAAGCAGTATTAAGAATAAACGAACTACCTATGTTTTATTATAAACAAAAATAGGTACTATACATTTAAAATGCTGATAAAGCATTTAAAGTGCTTAATATTAAGAATTTAAAATGCTTCTTAAGCATTCCTATTGTTTAATAAGCTTGTTGAATGCTTATTTAGCAGTTTATAATGCTTAAGTTCTTATTAAGTAGCAAGTCTTTATGCAAGTGCTTTAAGTATCAAGCATCGAGCATCTGTTTTACAAAGTGCTTTAAGCATTATACTATAATAAGTGCCCAGTTCTGGTCGTCAACAGAAACGTGCTAAGCACTATGTGCCTACGCTGATCGATGTGTGATTTTTTTACTACAGACTTACAGACCAGTCGATGTGTATAGCGGAACAGACTGTGATTTCCCCATCTTCGAATATGTAGTATATTTTGTAGACATTTTATGAGTATGCGATCAAACAATACTCCGTCCTGTCTACGTAGTATGCATGTTATGTGGCAATATTCTATGTACGAGCCATCAACGTGTCCTTACATAGACTGTCGCAATTTAATGTACTCATGTACAGTGTATCCTAAAAGTAACGTCGGTGGATTTTCAGGTCATATTCCTTGTGAAATTGAACCGGAAAAATGTCCAAAGTGTAATTGCTACTTTATTAATTGATTTCATCTACATTATTGGATTGCTATACAGAGTGTCCCAAAAATAACACCGGCCGATTCTTTGTAAAGTTCTGAATCGAAAAGTCGTTTACAATTTTTATCTCCGGAGTGTAACTACCAAGCTAATAAAAATATACGAGCACTGTGGTTGGAATAAAAACAAAAATAAAGATAGTTACTTCTTACCACAATAGTTTTATTGATGAATAAAACTGGTGTGGTAAGAAGTAACTATCTTTATTTTTGTTTTTAACTACCAAGCTAATTATTAAACTTAAAAAAAGTGATAACCCGTGTTGTAAATACCTTTTCAGCCCGTGTTTTCCGCTCGTGAAATACTTAATAGTCTCACTTTAGTGTCATATTGAAAAACACATAAAACATGTTTGATTATATTACACAGGGTGCTGAATTGCTTTGCGGATAATAGGGATTTAACCCGTAAAATCTAACTTTTGCGATTTCCTGCTTCCCTAATTATTTTAGGAAAAATATCTCGAATAAAAATTTTAGAACATGAAATTCTGCATTTAAATCATTAAACAAAATTAATTTTGCATGCTTTGTAACGGCAGAAATTTGATATGAAAATATCAAAATTACCTCAAAACAGATAGCGATAGCCATAGAACTTGAACAAAATGATGACGTTTTAGTTGTCAGAATAATTTCTAATCATTTTGTTCAAGTTCCATGGCTATCGCTATCTGCTTTTGAGGTAATTTTGATATTTTCATATCAAAATTCTGCCGTTACGAAGCATGCAAAATTAATTTTGTTTAATGATTTAGATGCAGAATTTTATGTTCTAAAATTTTTATTCGAAGATATTTCTCCTAATATAATTAGGGAAGCAGGAAATCGCAAAAGTTTGATTTTACGGGATTAAATCCCTATTACCCGCAAAGCAATTCAGCAGCCTGTATATAAAAAACAAACAAACTAGGGTGCAGTTTTATGAAACAACGGTACATGTGAAGCTTTATTGCCATACCCTAAACGCTTTTAACTCGAAATCGCCGAAAGTATATAATTTTGTTAACGTAGTTTTGCCGTTTTGGTAATGTAGTTTGAACCCTTATCAGTATGGAGGGTAACGTAAGAATCCAGATTCTATCGTTGGTGGTCAATAGGTATTTGATGTGGAGTATAGACGTACAGTATAGTAAATGAACATAAACATCTCCACTTTTCGATGTGTATACTGGTCTGGTTGACTACCTTCACACTTGTATGCAATCGCTGCTTTTCGATGAGTACTGGTCTGGCGATCGCTTCGGTTGGACGTGACGCGACCTTGACATGCGTAACCGAACGGAGAAAAACGAGGCTAAAAAGTTTCACTTAATAAGAAATGACTAAGGCCCGTATTCATCAAACACCGTTAAAGATAGAAGTTACTAATCTTAGAATAAATTTATTTCTTGGAATAAAATTAACTTTCAATTCACCAAGAAATTCATTCAATAGAATAGTAACTTCAGGTACAAATTTACTTTATACCATACACCTTGGACATTTTAAAATAAATTGGTAAATGATAAAATCAATCGATTTAAAACCCCTTATATCCACACCATATTATTCACATAACAATTAGAGGTGAAAATAATAAATATCTCAGACAGCTATGCTGCGATGATTTTTGAGCTATATCTAAGAAAAAATCAAATGACCACTGTCGGGATTCGAACCCGAAACCCCCAGTTTCCGGCTAGGTGAGTTACCGATTTCTCCACAGTGCCCGAGAGTGGAAACCGATCTCTTCTTATATATAGCAATTTCACGTTGAAAACACACTACATGCGAGAGTCGACTATTTAAATAAACTGCAAAGCATAGTACAGCTATTAAACAGTCGAATCATTATACATACGAGAGTTAACATTTTATAAGTTTTAACAACTTAATAAACATTGGATATTTTGTCAAATATTTTGATTCTAAAGCACGTTTACCAAAGATCCGACCGATGGCGCATCGATCGAAAATGTAAATTTATTTTATTTGACTACAAAAGCCTTTACCTGAAAAATATGGAATTAATATTTACCTGTAAAGGTCGCCAGGTTATAAAATAATTTGTACATTTCGTGCCCATCCTATTTTACTAGGCGAATAAATATTTATACCCTTGAAATTGGACAAAATAGTTATTCTTACGATTTATACCTGCAGTAAACTTAACTACGTATGCTGAATTGAATTTCGCTATTTATTCCGAGTAATAGTTACCAGGGGAATAAATAACTAATTAGGCTCGGTGAATACGGGCCTAAATAAATTTATTTATAGCAAATAATTATAGCATTACTTACTTTCTTAAACATATATTTTTTGTGTGGCTTTGTTAAGTCAGCCTGTAGATAATAATTATTGTAACACAGTCTTTTGTCGAAGTTCGCATAGCTCCGTCGGTCGTCCCATTCAGGAAGCGATACTTGCAGACAGAGAGACATGCGCATGCGCTATGGTTGTCTGAGAGTGCTTTCCTGTGTTTGTACGTGCTCGGCTTACTTGCACGCTGCTTTGCACATCTTATCTAATTTAAACAAACTCTTAAAGCATAAGTATGGTCGCGTTACAAAATGCACGTTCAAAAATATGTGTCAAGTCGACAAGTTACCTCTTTTCAAATCATCTTCTATTGCACTACCTAGTGTCTTTTATCAAAGAGTAAGTAAGTTCTAATAGAGACGTCGGTTCGAGGGATCACTTTGAGAGTAGTTTTAATGACCTTGAACTTTAGGTAGAACGTAAAGCGCGAGAAGTTTTAATATCACAAAATAAGAGGAAAGTACATTTTATTTTATGGTTTGTTTTTTTGTCATTATTTTAATGTATTGTTGTGTCTTTTTGAGTCAACGTTAATACTCTACATAGTCGACCTATTTTAGACTCGTCTTGATTAAATAAAGACGAGTCTAAAATAGGTCTGATCACAACGAAATTATAAATTTTGAATAACTTGTTTGTTTCAAAAGCGTAGCTCATAGAAACTCCAAAACAAAACAATGTTGTGGTCGACTATGTAGAGTATTAATGTTGACTCAAAAAGACACATCATCTATGTTAAATAATAGACTAAAAATAAAATATGACGAAAATAAATATAAGAAATTTCTGCTAAATAGCATTTAAGCGTTTAACAAAAATTAAAAAAATAATAAATGTCTAATAAGGACCCTACTTATACATGAAGATGAAACATCTTAGGACTAGACAAAGTAAGTTGACTTATTGTTCGTTCCGCATCCTCTATATGCTAGTAGTCGCACTACTCAAAATATTTTATTATTATTTTAATATGTTGTTGCGGCGACTATTTTAAGCATATATGTATTTCAATTTGCAGAACAAAATGTCGGTATTAACCCCCTTGCAGAACGATATAAATACCTAGGCGAGCAAGTTTCCCTCTAAGAGAGGGGGTTAATACCGACATTTTGTTCTGCAAATTGAAATATACTTATGCTTAAAACAGTCGCCGTAACAACATATTAAAATTTGAACCTTGAACTAATAATATAAATTTCGTCGGGTACATGCCACCTCTTAATACTGACCAATCGATCTACAAATATGATAATGGCATTATTGGGTCACCGACAAGCTACACAAACAATTTCAGCTTTGGAGCAATAATAATTGTGACCATTTTTTTGTTGCATGTTGGGGGCGGTCTGCATCCCTTCCATACCGCTATCTAGCAAAATTCCTTACTCAGGGCACTTTAATATGCCTTCCTCAACATCTTGACAAAAATAAGGCCTTGAATAAATAACACCAAAAAATTGTCACTTGCTCTCGGTCTATAAGTTCTAATTCTAATAAGAAATATTTCAACCCTTTATTTTTCTTGAACGAACGCGACAGCCGCACGCCGATGCACTCTCTCTTGGCAACGAACGAATACAGTGACCATGGAGACAAATCTCGTGATGAAATCGGAACTGTATGGACATGCTAACAGTCTAAGAGGAAACGACGGATTTTCTTAAGTCTGAACGTAAGGCAAAATAATCTCAACAATCTCTGTATAAGTGTTCCCCATTAATTAAGAATCTGTAAATTAGAGTAAGTCTGGAAGCCTTTCTCTCTTGCGTTTTAGGTGGAAGGTAGAAATTAGACAAGTTTTTCATGTAATTATGTAACACTATTTTTAAATTATTAGATTGCATTATTGAGTCAAAGTTGTAATCTTTAAATAATTTCTTCACCACAGTACCCAACTAAATTTCGTTTGTTACATTTTTTTTGCCATATCCACTACAAAGTAGCTATTTTCGTTGTATGTATAGCGGTTATTAATGACCCATTTAACAGGCAGGTGTGCGGAAAATGGTTTACTTTCTGCACTAGCGCAGAAAATAACGGTTGCCATAGCAACTTCTGTTTATTCGCTCTATACGCCTGCGTACGCTTGCGTGCGGCTGTCATTACTTACTTGCACGAACTTCGCGACACAATGGAAGGAAAAATGGCGACGCAAATGAACTGTCAGAATTTTTTGAAAATGACGCGAAAAGTAGGTATTTTGTAGTGGGTATATGGCAAAAAATACCATATATGTCTCGTACGTAATGGTATTACGGCTCGTGTGACTGTAAAAACTCGCTATCGCTCGTTTTTACATACTGTCATCACTCGCCATAATATGCTCCATTACGTATCTATGTAGTGGATTTTCACTTATTTTTTTCGAAGTGTTCGCAACAAAATTTTGGTCTGGCATTGCAATATACAGGGTGTCCCAAAATTGCTGGGACACAGAGCTACCACGTGTAGTAGAGGTCAAAATAAGTCGATTGGACCCAATTTATTTATATACCAAAATGTACTGATTGCCCGTGAGAAGAGTTCAAAGTTTACATAAAAAACACATTTTTGTACGCTGTTCAGAAATGAGTGTAACAACAAATTGAATGAAATTTGACAAAAGTGCATTTTAGAGGATTACTCTCTTTTCGGTAATCAAAGAAACCCAAAAGAAATTGTAGAAGGGTTAAAACCACCCTCACCCCCTGACATTTTTTTCAGAACTTTCTTAGGGGTGGTAATACGGTTCTCAAATTTTTTTAGCGAGAAGACTGGTTAATTATCTTTATTTTGTTACTCTTGTAAAAATTTCATATTCCGCATAGTTCCGAAGGAAAAAAATGTTTTCTTAAATAATGCTAACAGATATTCCTAGTACAAGTTTAATAAAATTGTAATACAAAATTGTATGTAAATTTTGAACTCTTCTCACGGGCAAACGGTACATTTTGGTATATAAATAAATTGGGTCCAATCAATTTTGACCTCTACTACACGTAGTAGCTCTGTGTCCCAGCAATTTTGGGACACCCTGTATATGTCACTCTTTAAATAAAAAAAATATGCCATACCTTACGTAGATAAATGACATGTTTTTTAAATTATAAATAAGTCTAACGACATGATAAGAATTATCAATCGAGCAGACAGTGTTATTTTATGTATTCGAAATTATTACTCCTTAGTATTGGGATCCGTCAGATAGGTGGAGCTTCAAAAACATGGCGCAGACGGAGGGAAATTTCATATACGGGGTATACTTTTGCGTGTAATTTTATGATTTTCAAAGTGATAAAAAATGATAAATATAAGTGCAATTTGTGATTGGGCCGGTACGAATCCTAAACAAAGGAATTTCGTTGAAGGAGAACGGATTCTCAAAGCCGGGCATATTATCAAATGTCGGAAATATAACGAGAAAAATGCATGCAAAATGAACTGTCAAAAGTAGTAATCTTTACGACATATTGCTTAAAAACATCAAAATTAAAAGAAAATCTCCACGAAATTAATCATGCGCGTTCAATGCGCTTTTAAGGCTGGGTTAGGTGAATAATGTAAACACATAACTGCAACATAATAAGTTATATTGTAATAAATAGCTAAGTTACTAACCTCAAAATATTTGTATACGAAGGTAATCCTATAAATTTGTTAATCATCAGGGATTCAACTATTTTATTGCAGTATGATAAAAAGTACATCTTATTATTACTATAAAATATTTTTTTAATATCATAAATACAGTTTTTCCACATTTCATTTGAAAATAATTCTCTGTAAAGTAAGTTTTACAAGGCAATAACTGACAGTGTTTATTGCCATGATATTAGAAAACGTCGCGAATTCCATTTTCGATAAACTTTTTGTTTATTTTACTTGTTTTATTTTTGTAATAAACAATTTCATGATTAATTTGCACTGTTAGCATGTAAAATTTTCCCTCGTTTGAGTACAATTTTCTGCCACCAGATGTCAGATGCTCATTTGACGGACCCCAATAGAACAAAAAAAAACTGTGGCATTATTAGATACATGAAAACTTCATATTTTACCTGTCTAATT
Organism: Mongoloraphidia duomilia; assembly: GCA_039654895.1. Lineage (NCBI taxonomy): Eukaryota > Metazoa > Arthropoda > Insecta > Raphidioptera > Raphidiidae > Mongoloraphidia > Mongoloraphidia duomilia. Next base: position 19,549,618 of record CM077525.1, on the reverse strand, counting down.
TCTACCTGCCATTAAAAACGCAAGGGAGAAAGACTGTCAGACTTACAGATTCTCAAATGGGGAACACGTATATAGATTATAGATATTTTTAATATTATTTTGCCTTAAGTATAGATACTTGAGAAAAACCGTCGTCAGCTCTCCGTCTATATATAAAGTGGGTTCTAACTGGAAAGATGAGAAACGTCTCCAACAGAGAACATAGTTCCTGGAACTATACAGGCTTTAATCAGCTTTCTTGTTCTGTATGTCGCGTCTTAGAGAAATACCCGGTATTTATGGACTCTAGTCTATCTGAATTTCAACGAATACCAAGCTCTAGAAAAAATACACTCGATCTACTTTGATACTTTTCTATGATCTAATCAAAAAGCTGCAAAAGATTCAGAAAGATGAAAGCAAATACTTCACTTTTTGATTGGATCATTAAAAGTATGAATCCAGTCTTCGCTCATAATATACAGAGTGTTCGGAAATTACTATAAAAGGTGTCACTTAGAAATGAAGTGAGCTGATATTTTTTTCCAGAAATGAGTTGGCTGCATCATGTTAAAGAATTAGAAAGGTGGTACCTACGGGCGATGATCGTGACTGCTGCAATAGAAATTTACCCGTAAAATCAAACTTTCGCGATTTCCTGCTTCCCTAATTATTTTAGGAAAAATATCTTTAAATAAAAGTTTTAGAACATAAAACTTCAAAAACAGATAGCGATAGCTATGGAACTTGAAGTTTATTTATAGTAGAACGAGATACTTCAGGACCTCAAAAACTTGCAAATAAAGTTCTTTAGTTTATACAATGGATATAAAATAACTATTTCGTATTTACTAATTTTTAAGATCCTGAAGAAGCCACAATTACTGTTGACATGTTGGCCATAAAGAATTTAGCAAATAAATATCGTTATTCTTTTTGTATACACAGTAAAGTAAAGAAGTTATTTATGGCAAGTTTATCGGTTTAATTTCTTGCCTCCTTGTATACTTTGTCAACGTCAAATTCTTATTTTGATTGGATCATAAAGAAGGAAATGTTACATTTTTATTAGAACTACAAGTTTAATTAAAAATCTTTGACGATTCGTTCGATTGAATCATATAGAAAAGGATGAATCTTAAATAAGAAATATACTTAACTTTTTTTGTAGACTGCAAATGACGCAGTTTAAATTAAGCTTTTAAAAACATCTTTCTCGTTTACTAAGATCAGATAAATAAGAATCAAATGAGTAGCTTTGAGTATCTCGAACATCAATGCGCCGCAAGTTGAATTAAGCCTCTCAAATTGTCAAGCAGCTGTCGCGTTGCATCTGCCTTTGATATCATAGAAAAAAAACACGTAATATCTTCTAAATCCAATTAAGTCTTTTATAATGCAGTGTTTATTTTGTATGTTTTTATTGGGAATGCCGAGATCATAGAAAAGTACGCAGATGTTTGATATTGCAAGTTCGGTAGTCCCTCATTTTACGCGACTATTATGTTCTACGGAAATTATATTAAGAATTTACATTCATAGAAATATTATGGGGGTTAGGTTCCAAAGAAAGAAACAAAAAAGAATTTCATTTTAAGGATATAAAATTTAACTTCCCGTTGGAAGTTGTTGTAATGGGTTAACGTAGGAAATTGTGTTTCAACACCTCCATTTTGTTTATCATTTTCGCTCCTAAACATCGCTGACTTCAAGATTACGAAAACCTTCTCCAGGTAACTGTTTGACCAACGTCATTATTACAACCGAGTTGTTGAAATAAATTAAATAAAACTCATCCGCGTAAAATAAGTTTTGGCGTCAAATAGGTGACCACGTCTAATCAAAACCGCGTAAAATGAGAGACCACTGTATTATCCAAAGAGTAAAGATAAGTTCAATGAGAGAAAATTTTCAGTATTTGTGAATTTTTTTACATAAAATTTGCAAATTTGCATTATAAGAAAAACAAGTTAGATGGTTTTCGGAGTAAAGTATATTAACTTATATTCTAAGAACTTTATGTTTAAACTTGTTTGCTAGTGTTAACATATTTTACCTTTCAAAACACGAGATTTTAAAATCAGAAGATAACAAAATGTGCGTTGATAAGTTGTTATCTATATATTTAAAACTTAAGGCGTTTTTTTTTGTCCGAGAACTTTCAGCGCCTTCCGCTTGATTGACTTTGATAATTTTTTTAAATTAATCGTATCTATAACTCTGCAGAGTTGCCAGAGCTGCTTTGTTGTGTCATTTTTAATGTTATAGCTACGATTAATTAAAAAAAATTATCAAAGTCGGTCAAGTGGAAGCCGTTGAAAAACGCCCTGTGTTTTAAATACACTGATTGGCAAACAAAAATCGGCCACCCTGAAATATTTCACAAAAGTATTGAAATATTGAATAATTTTACTAGATATTGATAGTAGATTAAAGAACCATATGTTGTTAATACGGAACAGTGGCGGACTAAAGAGGGGGCGGCTCGCCCAGGGCCTCTGATCCTGGGGGGGAGCCTCCAAATCTCGAGAAGTCCTTCTTAATCAAATCCCAAACAAGGTCAAAATATGTTTAGTAAGTAAGAGGCAGTTCGAAGGCCCCGTACGTATACGAAATATAAACGTAAGTAGGTCATTTATTATAAATATTTGATTTTTTTTTGTCAGCCATTACATCTATATTATTAATTTTTTACGAATTTTACACTACAAATACATCAATTTCTAAGCAGACTGGGGGCCTCATTTAGTTCTGCCGCCTCGGGCCTCCGACGGGCTTAGTCCGCCACTGATACGGAATGCATAAATTAGCTGAAAGGAACCGCAAATAAACACAAAAAAATTTAATTCAAAAAATTAACAGAAACCATGCAAATACGATTTTTGTCTTAGTTGTAAAAAATATTAAAGTAATTTTTAATAACGTGTATGTCCTTCCCGAACTCGAATTACATCGTTGGGTCGTCGTGACATCGTTAATAATATGGTTGAAAATGATTTTAACCTGTTCAAATTAAAACTAAAGGTTTGATTTTTTGATGCCAATAACAGCGAATTTACAAAGTATAATAAAGATTCTGAAGGCCTTTTCTGTTGATTTTTTTTATTTTTATTTTGACGACGTTTCGCTCTTCTTATTTAAGGGTCTTATAAAGTACAAATTTTGTTCTAGAGAACAAGTGGATACTAATAATAATAAAAAATGGTGGAACCTTTGGTGTAAAGATACGAAATGTTGTGGTAATTGTAACATTTCGGATACTAATAATAATAAGTATTCACGTGTTCTCTATAGAACAAAATTTGTACTTGATAAGGCTCTTAAATAAGAAGAGCGAAACGTCGTATATATAAAAATAATTAGAAAAATCAACAGCAAAGGCCTTCAGAATCTTTATTATACTTTAAAATTAAAGGTATTACGAAATGAAATACATATCAAAAAGCATTATTAACGAAGAAAAATAGCTGAGCTTCCTTTGTAGTTTGTGGAAATATAATATGCGGTAATAGGGGGATTTAAAAAAAAAATCAGGGTGGCCGGTTTTTTTGCCGTTAGATATAAGTTTAAAGATATGTTTAATATTAATAACCATAAACATTTTGAGAACTGTCTTCTACGATGCTGGTTTTTAATGCCATTTCAAAGATTAGATCGATTCTTCGCCGAAATTAAATGAAGTAATTCATATTTCTAAAAACATTTTCGTATTAGTATTAAAATTTGTTTCGTTTGTTTTTGTATTCTCGTTTATTCTGCAATGGTTTCTGCTTTATTATTTACATTTTTTTTGTATTTTATTCTTTTGTTTGTTTTGTTCCTTTTATGTATATATTTATTTTGCGAAAAGTTGAAGGGAACTTCAGAGTTGAAAAGTGTTTTTAAAATAATGCTGTTGTAATAATAAATGTTTGTAACCCCTTTCCATAAAATACGAATTCGCTTTCATTATCGAATGACAGTTTTCAAACATTATTATATTGAAATAAATGGCCAAGTGCGTGTCGAACCACGCAAAGAGTAGAGTTCCGTACTATGTAAGTTATGAACTTACAATTTTGATAAAATAAATACACATTCATAATCTACTCAAAAGCCCTTTTCAACGATAGGTACCCCACAAGAATAGGTACAAAAAACACCAGTTTGAAATTTACCCAAATTAATGCATCATTTTTGAAAAAATTTGTCTGATTGACAATTTTTGTTAATTAACATTTGACAGACCTTTTCTTATAAATGTTTTTTTTCATGAAAGTAAATTCCATAACATCTCCTTGGGTTTTGTATTAAAATAACATTTGAGATCTTTATCTAATTACAACTCGTTTAAGAACAGTTGTCATATGTAACTGATGAATAGTATTAATTGATGTTCTGTATAATATTCTGTTAGTATATTAATACTTATAATATTATTATCTCCTTATAAATTATAAATTTTAATGTTTATTTTAGTTTAATTTTAATTATTTTAATAATTGTTATATTATATGTTTAATAATTGTTATATTATATGTTTAATAATTGTTATATTATGTGTTTAATAACGGTTATATTATATGTACCATTGTAATTTTTGAAAGGGGCAACACACATAGCCTTTCTGGCTTTGTTGTTCTATTCTATCTATTAAAACTTGTCTGGATAGACAATTTTGTTAATTACCTTGTCAGAGTTAATTTTGATTGCGCAACATCCATGTTTGAGTTTGTGATCATAAAAACATTTTTTCGATAAAAAACATATTTTAATAGGTATATAAAAGAGTTTAATTTATATTTAGAAAAAAAAAACATTTTTTTTGGCAATTGTACCTAATACTACATATTTTAATCAAAAAATGTGGCCGCAGCGCTTAAAAAGTTAAGTCTGTCATAGTAAAAAACAGTTTTTCGTTGATAGACCAATTTTTATGCATACAAGAGAAAAATTAAGATGGTGTTTTGAAGCGACCGATGATACAGAATGAAAATTATTGAAGTTATACTACTTTTGGCGCGTTATGAAAAAATGATGAGAGTGAATTTTTACGATGCGTCACGAAAATTTAACACAATGAAGTTGCAGCATTAATGATATCCATAGTTACCATATAAACAAATATAAATAAATTCACTCCAGTCCTTTTATTATTTTATATTTCAATAAATTATTTGCATGCAAATTAAAAATTAGTTCTTAATCACGCCAAAGCAGTATAACTTCAAACGCGCGTACAAAGTACACGCATCCATTTTTTTGAATGTCAGTGAAGAAAAAATTTTGAAAACAACTTTTAATTTTGTAACCTATAAACAATTTAGTAATCAAGTAAAACAACTGTTGACGTTGTTTTGATTAATGTTTGTAAATTCTTAATTCTTATTAAGACTAAGGTTAAATAAATAAACAATCTCGCATCTACAAGAAATTAGTAATAAACTTTGTAGCATACATTGAGTACGAAACTATATGGAGTTTAAAATGAAATGCTCAGGTGAATTTGTGAAATTAAATTAACGAGAATTAGTGCCGTAGAAATTTTACAGCTTTTCCACTTGTAACGTTCGCAGTTGTCATCATAAACATATTTTTCCTCATCGATTAAAAAATACAAAATATCGGTATTGAGAACCATACATGAATTCGATGTTCCAAAATCATTTTTCAAGATAATTTTTAATACTAAAAAATTGTGATAAACTTGACGCACTTTCTTTTGGCACTCAGCATTAAAAGCCCTGAATACCTACAAGTACCTCCTGCACTCTTGATATCAATAATCCTTCTCCTCGCCTAAAAACGGTCACGGCTTTCAGGATGCTATTTTTAAAAAACGCCCATTGAAGGACCAAGAATCACACTGTAGATCCTTCAGGCAAAAAATTGAAAAAAGTTCTGGAAAAACTTACGAATTAAAAAAATAAAAAACTCGGACCCATTACAATTAAATTACTTCCAATAGAAAGTTAATAAATTACGTAATCTTTTACACGTAGCCAAAACTTTTATTCAAAAAATTCGCCTATACACTATAAGAAATGAGAAAGCCGATTACATAGATTATCGATGGTCCATTTGTAGTCAGCGATTAATCTGGTAATAGGCACACAAAGAGACAATGGCATCGCAAACAGATATCGCCACATCGCGTAGATTCCATAAAAACACTTTGCCCATGCGTGGTTACTAATTTTACATTAATTTGTTTTGTATTCATCCAGTTTATATAAGTAACTATACATTTTATTTTGTAATTTTACACACTTTATTGGAATATTACACAAATTATGTAATTTTAATTTACTTTGTGTAAAAATCACAAATTTGTTTAACTTCACAGTAAAAGTCCAAGTTTTTATGAAGTTTTCTGTGTAAAAATAAATAATACTGTAAAATCACCTAGAAAATCGAGCGATTTCTACCTTAACTTTCAAAGTATTTTTACATCCATTTTTTACAGTGTAGGATTCTTGTCCTTGATTTGGCGTTTACTCGAACCCCTTAGCTTTAAAAATAGCGTCGGGAGAATCATAACCGTTTTTAGGCGAGAGGAAAGGATTTGAGATGAAGAGTGTAGGGACTATAATAATATGTATGTATCAAATGCTCTTAAAGTATAGGGTACCTACTTTTTATCTGGCTACACTCGGGTTAAGATTTCTTTCAAAACTGACATTAACACGATTCAAGCTGCGGGTAAAATTTAGTTGAATATAAAATACCGTAATTCTATAACACTTTATATGGTTATAGTTTTTAACCCTAACCACATCCATTTATACTCAATGAATTATATAGTCTTCGTTATACCTGAGCTTTCAGGAACGTGACTGAATCTACAGTTAATTGGAAACCATAACTCAAAGAAATACGGCACGCCACCTGCGAGTTATGTAACCATATATTAAGAATAGAAAACGATGGATTTGTAGCAAAAGAACGTTCGGTAAACTCAGATATCCCTTCGTTTCAGATCTATTCCCCTAAACCAGGGGTCGGCAACCTTTTGAGACGGAAGAGCCAAAAGTTACAATTTACAAAATTTCCCAGTTTTTAAAGAGCCACTAACATTTTTATTTCAATATTATGGTATTTGATTAAAATTAGGTATATAAATTTGATTTTTGATTTAAAATAATAGCTTTAAATATGAAATAATATTTCGCACAAAACATATTAAAGTATTTTAGCTAGCTATGCAGTGCACCAATAACTAAACAACAGAACAGTGTTGCCACATTTAAAAAATGTCAGCTGTCCGTATACTCTGTACTCCACCTATTCTCACTGTTCTCTGTTGAGTGTTTTTATCCTGTTTAAAGTTTTTTTTGCAGTATAATTATGAGTTTTGAAAATAAAATAATATAATTATTAATATTTGCGCATGGAACTGGAGAGTAGCATCTTGACATCATAAGAGCCGCAGGTTGCCGACCCCTGCCCTAAACTCATCGGTTCCCAAATTGTGTGACGAGTTTAAATGGGCAGTACAATGACGGATGAAGCCCCCAAATGGAATACGATTTTGATGCCTCCCTCTAAAAATTTTAAATTATGCCTTTTTTTTTTAACACAGCAAATTGATATTGTTACCTATTGTTATTTTATATTTTTAGTGAATTAAATATTAATAGTAGATTGTATGTCTAGATACGTAATGGGGCATATTACAGCGAGTGATGACAGTCACACGAGCCGTAATACCATTACGTACAAGACATATATGGTATTTTTTGCCATACCCACTACAAAATACCTACTTTTTAAGTCATTTTCAAAAAATTCTGGCAGTTCATTTGCGTCGCCATCTTTTCTTCTAGTGTGCCGCGAAGTTCGTGCAAGTAAGTAATGACAGGCGCGCGCAAGCGTACGCAGGCGTATATAGAGCGAATTAACAGAAGTTGCCACCGTTATTTTCTGCGCTAGTGCAGAAAGTAAACCATTTTCCGCACACCTGGGTCATTAATGGCCGCTATACATGGGTATGGTAAAAAAATATAAAATCTATTATTTTGAATTGTTTTAATGTGTAAACATATTTACGACCTCCCCCACAAAATAATATATATCAGGCTGGAGTGAACTTATAAATTGTTGTGAGACGCGAGATTTTTACCAGGGATGACGCCAGAAAATTTAGGAGTATGCAGCCATCTGTGATAAGTAGTATGAACTATAAATGACCATTGGCAAAATCAAATCAAGATTAGAACCAAAGATGTTTACACATAAACCTGTAAGTGCCCGGCGCTCACCAATTTTTTTTGCAACTCCGCAATACCAATACCTCAAGTGCGTGTTTTTTTGCTCGAAGGTATGTGGTGATCTGCCATAGACGAGTATTAAATACTAGCTTTTATTCGCGGCTTCGTTCATGTTACTATCGATTGATATTGTAGATTATAGACGCTCGACAACATGTTACTATCGGTTTTAACAGAAATTTTATGTAGCGGGATAAACGTAGCTTGTAATTTAATGTTGATAGAGTAACGGTTATACAATCTTGATCAGTAAATAGTGATGGGAATTAGTCAATTCTCGCTGATTCTCGTCATTCTTTACTGACGTATACTTTAAGTTTGGCTACCAGTAAATAATGTACAAAGTTTAATCAAAGTCGGTATAGCCGTTCGGTTGTCATTGGTACAGACTGGCGGACAGACGAGGGGTAAATATCTGAGGATTTATGGTGTACAGCGTGAAGGAATTACGAGGATTTATGAGGATTTATAAGGATTTATGAGGATTTATGAGGATTTATAAGGATTTATGAGGATTTATGAGGATTTATGAGGATTTATGAGGATTTATGGGGATTTATGAGGATTTATTGAGGATTTATCGAGGATTTACAGAAGAATTAAATCAGCTGTTTATGTTATGCGCGTGCGCGTAACATTTTTTAATTTGCCCGACCGCATAAACCGGCGGCATTGTGAATAAAATTTGTTTTTGGTGGTGTCATGCAAGTTTGTGTGAGTTCCAAGGTAAGTTTATTATTATATTTATCTCGTGTTGGCATTATTGTACCACATACAATAGGGTATTTGACTAATCCTACACTCAAGTTTTACCCCCTTTGGGGTTGAATTTTAAAAACTTGAACAAGCCTATAATCTTCCTCAATGAACGGGCTATCTAAGAAAAATTTTTTTTTTTAATTGGACTGGTAGTTCCTGGGATTAGCGCGTTCAAACCAACACACAAACAAACCAACTCTTCAGCTTTATTGTTATAATATACATATATAGTCCAATCAAATGGTCGAAAAAATAGGTCTGAAATTGCGTTAATTAGAAGTTTGATGAAATTTTAATTGTAGATAGGGGGTGCCACTAGAACACTCCAGCCAAGTTTCCCCCCTCTGATTCCGCAAGGGGTGCCCGCCATCTTGAATTTAAGGGATGAAATCATTTATCTTGGTAAATACTGCTTGTACGTGAAAAATTACTATTACCAAAATTATTAAGGAGGATGTATCCAACAACTTCTGTTTGGAAAATTTTTTGAAATTTCTTATTCAAAAGTTATAAATTCTCAAAAATGACACTGTTGGGGGTGGAAACGGTTTTTTCGATTTTATAACAAAACGGTCAATCGGGGCGAAAAATGGTTATGACAAAAGTTGTAGCTTTTGAATATTTCTATAATATACATGTGTTCAACATTTTTTTTGCTTGCTTGGTGCGAATATAGAGGGCGCCAAAAGTCGACCGGCGCCAATATTTTTGAAAATTTTTGAATTTTGCACATAACAAATTAATTCAAGTCACCAAATAATCATTAGGGGGTTTTCGGAGTCGCTGATTAGGAACCCATTATCAAATTTTCCAAAAACAAAATGGCGAATCCAATATGGCGGACGTCTCCCATTTAAATTCATCACATTTTCACCAAAGTCATCATCCGCCATTTTGTTTTTTGAAAATTTGATAACGGATTCTTAATCAACGACCCCTAAAACCCCCTAATCATGTATTTGGTGAAAATGCGATGACTTGAATTAATTTTTTATGTGCAAAATTCAAAAATTTTCAAAAATATTGGCGCCGGTCGACTTTTGGCGCCCTCTATATTCGCATCAAGCAAGCAAAAAAAATGTTGAACACATGTATATTGTAGAGAAACTCAAAAGCTACAACTTTTGTTATAACCATTTTTCGCCCCGATTGACCGTTTTGTTGTAAAATCGAAAAAACCGTTTCCACCCCCAACAGTGTCATTTTTGAGAATTTGTAACTTTTGAATAATAAGAAATTTAAAAAAAAATTTAAACAGAAGTTGTTGGATAGATCCTCCTTAACAATTTTTGTAATAGTAACTTTTAACGTACAAGCAGTATTTACCAAGATACTTACATGATTTCATCCCTTAAATTCAAGATGGCGGCCACCCCTTGCGGAAAATTTCATCAAACTTCTAATTAACGCAGTTTAAAAGTACCATTTAACTGGATTAATAAGGTAAACACAGTTTTGTTATTGTTTATACATTCGATGACTTATGGGGATTTATGAGGATTTATTGAGGATTTATTGAGGATTTATGAGGATTTACGAGGATTTATGAGGATTTACGAGGATTTATGAGGATTTATTGAACTTAAAGGGATTTATTGGTGATTTATATGGATTTATAAGGATTTATAGTATAGGGATTTATTTGCCAAAAAGGATTTATGGTGTACACAATTTTGGGCAGATATTTACCCCTCGCGGACAGATAAAAATTGTCGGAAATTTTCTGCTTCAAGATGTCATACAAAATATCCAAAAACCGCTGCCAAAATCAGTAACTACAGACAGAGGTGTCGTTGTTGATCACTTCTGTGTACTGTATAAGTTTTTTTTTAATTTTTTGGTTGATTGTAATCTACTATTAACTACCTATGGTATAAAATATGAGTTACATCTTTTTACCTAAATACTGTCGAAATATGTTTTACACAGTGGTGTAATGAAAAAAAATGTAAAAAAATCCACATGTAGTGGAATGGAAATTGGCACATAAGAAAGGTAATACAGATGGCAGGAGGTATATAGCCACCTAAGTTACGATTAGTTTTCATATAAAAACCCGTGATATATCGCAAGTACGAATCATGTGTTTTCCCTTCTGATAGCATGCAACCACATATTTTTTAGTTTCGGATTCTTTTGAAATACAAAACCTCTATGATTTGAACATTGGTAAACAGAGCACATCGGCATTGCCAACGATTTATTATTTTAAATAAACATATTTTGTACACACTACAGACAGAGGTAGTAATATAGCTGGCGCCCCTAGCGGTTAAGTTTGGCAGTGCCCATCCTCATTGATATTCCCTCTTGGCGTTTGGTAAGAGAAATCTCGATGAACAATTAAACGAAACGGTCACTTATACAGGGTGCTGAATTGCTTTGCGGGTTATAGGGTTTAACCCGTAAAATCAAACTTTTGCGATTTCGAATAAAAGTTTAAGAACATAAAATTCTGCACCTAAATCATTAAACAAAATTAATTCTGCATGCTTTGTAACGGCAGAAATTTGATATGAAAATGTCAAAGTTACCTCAAAAACAGATAGCCATGGAACTTGAACAAAATGATGACGTTTTAGCTATCAGAATAATTTCTAATCATTTTGTTCAAGTTCCATGGCTATCGCTATCTGTGTTTGAGGTAATTTTGACATTTTCTTATTAAATTTCTGCTGTTACAAAGCATGCAAAATTAATTTTGTTTAATGATTTAGATGCAGGATTTTATGTTCTAAAATTCTAAAATTCGAAGATATTTTTCCTAAAATAATTAGGGAAGCAGGAAATCGCAAAAGTATGATTTTACGGGTTAAATCCCTATTACCCGCAAATTTTACTGTATATAGTTGCCAACTAGAGAAAAACAACTGTGAATATATATTTTGGTTAGCGCGTATTTTCGTTCATCGATAAACTTTTTGGATTTTTCCGAGACAAACAAACGGTGGCGTATATTATAAGGTTAAAGGCAATTCGAATTATGAAATATGAACAAAGTCATTGGAGCTACTTTCGAAAAAAACGCAGTTTTCAATTTTCATTCATCAGTAAACTACCTTTATTTGGGGGAGTAATGTAAAAATTATTGAAACCCTAACGAATCCCCTAAAAGTTTAAAATTTGGTTTCGGTCCGTTAATGTTTTAAATATTAAGTACCTATTTGAAAAGTGCGTCGACGCTAATGACCTCAGTTGTCGGGCGTCTATAATTTACAATTCATTCAAGAAAAGTGCGTCCCTGTTAAAAATGGCTTCACTATTTACATTTTAGTGTACATACAAAGTAAACCAACAGAAATAACAAGTTTAAACAATTTTCCAAGTGAAGCTAGCAGGTGGGTAATGGGACATTATATTATGTGGCGTTACTATTTCATAAATAAGATATAACAAAATATAAACTTACCTATTCCTGGAGGAATTACCCTAATCAGTCGCTATTCTACTTTCAATTTAGACTGTTTTACATTCATAATTTAACTAAGAATTGCTGAGCCTGTCAAGGAATGATTTCATATTATTCAAACCCTCGAAATTAAAATTAAACTCGGAGAGACAAATGAACTCAATTATTATTTAACGGTATTCAAACATTATTTTACTAAATGAAAACACAACACTTGCACAGGTAGTTTCCGATATTACGAGTTGATTATGCCGTAAATCAACTCGTAATATCGGAAACACTTCCACTTTTATTTATCTTAGACGCTAATGACCTCTGTTGTTGAGCGTCTATAATCTACAATTCATTCACTTTTATGTATCTTATAAAATCACATGTTCGTGAACTATAAAAAATAAAATAATTAAAATTTAATTTTTTTACGAGTCTACCGACAGATAGGTACAAACTTGGTGTTTGTACCTATCGGTAGACTTGTACTTTTTCGCACAGCCATCTGCCCTATTATGTCAAAGACCTTAACATAGTTATAGATAGATAGATAGATAGATAGATTTATTAAAATCATAGATGGGCAAGCCCACATTGATTACGTCAACATGCTATGTTTTGTTTCACATGTCAACCGCTTCCGACTATATTTCCGTTACATCTAATATTTCTAAAATGCCACCTCAGTATGAGACATCAGACGTTATTCACGTCAAAAAACATTCGAGGCAAATGATTTTGTTCATAAAATCGATATGTACCTAAATGCCGTAAATCAACTCGTAAACAGACATGAAAAATCGGTCCAGAGGTTGGAAAGACATTTTTAAAATCTATTTTTTTTTTTAATCAAGGGCCTCGAATCGTGAAGGCTTTTAATATTTTATTTTTTTAATAATGAAAATGTACCTTCTTATTGGATTACAATAATTTAAAATATAAAAAAATTAAATTTCAATAAATTATTTTATGTTCACGAACATGTGATTTTATAAGATAAATAAAAGTGGAAGTGTTCCTTCCCATGACAACGGATACAATTATTGGTGTTAAACGGTATTCAAGCATCTGTCTGTACCCGCGATATAGACATACCCATTTTTTCCCTCCATTTACAATCTAAAATAAAAACAGTGGCGGTCTAAGGGGGCGGCTCGCCCCGGGCCTCTGGTCCTGGGGAGCCTCTAAATCTCGAGAAGTCCTTCTTAATCAAATCCCAAACAAGGCTAAAATACGTTTAGTAAGTAAGAGGCAGTTTGGAGTTGGAGGCCCCGTACGTATACAAAATATAAACGTAGGTAGGTCGTTTATTATAAATATTTGATTTTTTTGTCAGCCATTACATCTATATTATTCATTTTTTACGAAATTTACACTACAAATACATCAATTTCTAAGCAGACCGGGGGCCTCATTTAGTTCTGCCGCCCCGGGCCTCCGACGGGCTTAGCCCGCCATTGAGTAAAAATGAACAAAATTAACATTTTACTGTTAGGTGTGACTGAACCTTTACAATGCTCAATTTAAATTGTAATATCATCTCCAATTCATTGGGATTGGTTGTAGGTAATTAAACTTTGAACTTAATAAAGAGAACTCTGACTACGCTTTATTCGGAACAGAAATAAAAAAGCTCAAATTAATTGTCATTTTAAATTAAAATTGTTCCGGGCGTTCATATATTATTGATTTTTTCCCTTTCAAAAAACCTAATAACGGCGATGTGGTTTTAAGACCGTAATAGTTCAGAAATTAAAAGGATTTCGTTATTGGAAGCTAAAGCATAAAAGCTTCCACATATTAGTTTAGTCAGAGTATTTCATTTGCAAGAAACCCAGATAAACAAACAGATAAGATGGTTCAATCGGCCCGAGGGCTGTTCAAGTTGCAGTAGCGGAGTGAATTGCAATTAAACTGGGGAAAACAATTATTGAACTTTAAGACAATGACATACTTGTTACAAAATCAATAACAGACTTGAGAATAACCGAGATCGTTTAAACGCCGTTGTTATTTTTCTGTTGTGATGCTCCTGTTCTCAGGTTTTAATCTCATGACTCGTAGACATACCGATCAGCTGAGGTAAAATTTTATAAGCAGTGGTGAAATGGATCGTTGAGTAGTTTTCAATGTATTTGTCTAACCTTTATTTTTACTAATATACAGGATGGTTCGTAAAGAATGGTTCATAGTAAAACGGTAAATAGATGAAGTCAAAATAACACGATCCAGTCAAACGCATTGGTACATTCTTACTCCTGGAAATACAGGAGTAAAGACATTTTTTTTTTATTTTCTGCAAAAACACAAGATGTATTAGATGAATCAAACTCAACATTTGGGAAATAATGTGTGTCGGTGCATAAATAAATAAATAAATAAATAGTTTATAAAATGAAATTAAAGCTTGAAATGCAACATAGACAAGTTTTGTTACCTGGTAGTAAGTTATGGAAAACATCAATGCTTTAGAGAAAATCGTTTCACTTAAAATGCAATATCCACTGAACAGAAACATACTTAGCAATATTTTAATAATAAGATATTACGGTAATTTTTTTTTAATTAAAATATTGTTAGTCATTGTTAGTGATGTATGTTTTTGTTCAGTGGATGTTGCATCTTAAGCGAAACTATTTGCTCTAAAAGTTTTCCATAACTACCAGGTAAGCAAAACTCGCTTATGTTGCATCTTAGATGAAATTCACTGTAGGACGTATCATGTATGGCAGCCTTAGCTATAATTAAGCATAGATAAAAAAACCGGCCAAGTGCGAGTCAGACTTGCGCACCGAGAGTTTCGTGCAATAATAAAAATAAGGAGTTAGTGTGACGAACTCGTCGCAGACTTGTAATCGACGATGGAAGGTTGTGGAAAATGATTAATAGATCGATCAAAATGTCCAAACACCGATGTATAAAATAAAGACGCAGAAATCAAATAATATGTATATTTAATGATGTTAAATATATAACAACCACAATTCGTAATAATAAATCTTGTCTTGTGTCAACTTTAGGTGTTGAAATTGTAATTAAGTTAAACTGTAATTTAAGCGCTCACTTGTAAAGCAAAGACCCAATATTTGTGGATAATGGTCGGATAAATATCTCGCCACAATTAGGGCTGCTTGTTTAGCGTATCGTGTATCAAATTTGACTGGTTAAATTTGTAATAATTTTTAATTTTAAAAGATTTTTCAAGTGGAATTTGCAAGCATAAAAGTCGGCACAATGACAAGTTACATAATTTGATTAAGAATTTGGTAATCAGTTAAAAATCTATAATTTAACTCAGAGGCGGCGAAGTAGGAAACCAATTTAATTTTATTAAATTTTCACCGTAACAACTGAGTTGTTACATTAGGTAGGGATAAAAAGTTAACAGATTTATGTATTATTTTTTTACTTATATTTTAATTTGCTTTTTTCCGTATCAAATTTAATTAAATTAGTTTATATAACACATGCACGCGTTTATTATTTTTTCGCATCTGTTTTGCGAACCTTAAATAGC
The DNA here is from genome assembly GCA_039654895.1 of Mongoloraphidia duomilia. Lineage (NCBI taxonomy): Eukaryota > Metazoa > Arthropoda > Insecta > Raphidioptera > Raphidiidae > Mongoloraphidia > Mongoloraphidia duomilia. Next base: position 19,533,714 of record CM077525.1, on the reverse strand, counting down.
CGTTTATTGACTAGTGACCATTATGTAACGCTTTTCAGTGCTATAATGGTTCATTATGTAACTATAGTTATATAATGATCCATTATGAAACGCTTTTCAGTGCTATAATGAAAAAACAGTTGCATAATGAACCATTATGTATCTAGTTACATAATGAACCATTATGTAACTGTTTTTTTAATTCAATTAAATTCTAAAACCATGCATGTGTTATATAAAGTATAGTGTGCAACGCGTGTGCTAAATCTTTATGCGTCAGGTGCGATGTTTTCAGCATTCGTATTCGGCTCGCGATGCACACTCGCCAAGACTCGTGTGTGCTCGCCTACTACTTGTGCTAAAAATATCGCGCCTGACGTATAAAGATGTATTTAGCACACTAGTTACACAATATACTATTTTAAAGCAAACAAAAATATAATAATCGAATATTTGATGAATAAAAAAAAAACAAAACAATCAGTCGAACGCTCTACCAACTGGGTCAGTCGAACGATGATGTTACATGCTCTACAGTACAGTATAGAAGTACAGTTGGACTCGGTGTTGTAGTAAAATAAAAAACATTATTAATTAAAATTAATTGATTTTTTAAATCTAATTATTATTTGCCAGGATTCATTCCACAACAACGCACAATCTATGCAAATTTCTACTAGCTACCGCTTACCGTTTCTGAGGAGCCTTAGGTTCAGTAATAGGGTTCCGTTCGGAGGTACGGAACCCCAAAAATGCACTGTATATAGGCGTTTAATTTATGCTGAGGTCGCGCCTAAAAATGTTAAGAATTAAACTAAAGAAATTAAATAATAAAGTTCAACATTAACGAGTCATCATTGAATTCAACACACAAAACACATGTTTGACGTAGGCTGGTTGACCGCTATAAAGCTATTTGAGTGCTCGGGAGATTATGTAAGGAATTCTCATACGGCAGAAAGGATTGATATCCAGCGGCCAAAATACACATTTACCAGTAAATATAATACTGCAACCATCCCCGTGCCTCATAACTAGTCAGGCACTACCCATATCTCTATAATACATACAAATGTCAAAATGATTAATTTTCTCAGCTCTAGAATGTATACGTTCAACAGAAATAAAATAATATTCTTTGGGAAATGGTTGATTGTGTAGGCGAAATTTAATAATTTCACAATGAGGCTGTACAAAATTTAAAAAAAATATAGATATTTTATTGTTTCCCATTAGAAATCAATACCACAAACACAATGACGCTTATTTCATTTCATTACGTTCAGTATTTTCGGAGATACCTACAGATTTTTAAATTTTAATACCTGCTTACGTCATAAGCCCCGTCGCGTTGGCTTTATAACTAACCAAGCCACCTATCTTTCTTGTACACTGATCACACCGTCAGCTTCGCTATCTTTTATTTATTGTAAATTATAGACGCGTCGACAACTTAGGTCATTAGCGTCACGTCGCTATCAATATCAGAGACAAATAGGTATAAAACAATAATTGAGACTGTTGGGTTTATCGTACAGTTTTAACAAGCTGTTTTTTAATCACGCTGTTGAATTTTGATTGCTACGTGCTCATTGGTTGCTGCGTTTTCATTTTGGCAAACTGTTGATCGTTACCATAGCAACCGTCATTTAACAGCGTCATGCAGATTAAAGAATAAAATTGTTCGATAAACCTACCAATATTGTATTAAATATATGGGCTTTAGTAGTAGATCGTGATATTCGGAGCTCATGGTGACGTCAGGGTCAGTTGCTCGAAAAGAAAGATAGAGGTGTGGTCTATTATAATAAACTTAAAAAATTTATGCTAAAGCCGTTTTAGTTGCTAGACAAAAATTAATGGATTGTGGATTATAGACGCTCGACAACAGAGGTCATTAGCGTCTGATAGAAAAAAAAATTAAACGCCATTATTATTTAAGTTAGTCGGAGATTAGTCCAATGATTTATTAAAAAATAGATTGTATATGTCTAGATGCGTAATGAGGTAAATATCACTGACGAGTAATGACAGAATGTTAAAACGAGCGCTAGCGAGTTTTAACAGTCACACGAATCATATTATCATTACTCAAGAGATATATTATATGCTATTTTTGCCATATCCTCTATAAAATAGCTACTTTTCACTTAATTTTCAGTATTTATACATACACGCAAGTAAAGTAGCTATTTTATAGTGGGTATGGCAAAAAGTCGTTTATAGGTTCATAATTGTAGTGGATCACTCACAGCATTCATTTTTTATCTTTTCTCGCCACAGGAGGTACAGTATTAATAGTACGTCGCTTTTAAGTTTAGGGGAAGTAAAATTAACATATTTACGTTTTTACTTCCCACCTCTACTATGGTAGGGAAGTAATGGATTTAGTCCGAAAAAAATATTTCGAGATTTTAACAGATTTTCACGTTTTGAGACCCTAGCAATCGTTCAAGATCATTTTCTGACTGATGTCTGTATGTGTGTGTGTGTGTGTGTGTATGTGTGTGTGTGTGTGTGTGGTCAATTTTTCGCCTTCGATATCTTAAAAACGGAACAACATACAGGCATGCCGATTGTTCTATTGTGTTTATCAGCCTTTAACTTAGATCTGATTAGATTTTGAGTCAAATCGGTTCAGTGGATCCTGAGATATTCAAAAAAACGTCCTCAATGTCACGTATTAACATAGGTAAAAAAAAATATAAATGAATTCTAGATGTTATAATATGAAAAAAATGTAAATATTTTTTTTCTCTAAACTTTCGAGAAAAAAAATATTTTACTAAAAAAAATAAAAATTGTACGTAAATCAAGGTAACCATGATTTTTGCTATATTATGTTAGCCATCAGTAGATCACCAAACAAAGAAGAGGGCCATGCTTTTTTCAAAGAATAAAAATTAAATTGTGTTTTAAAGACCACCAACAGCTAAGGTTATTTGGGCCTAATCAAAGAATAAAAAAAAAAAGTGTTTATTTTTTGCAAATATTTACTAGGTGGGAAGTATAGGACTGGTCATCAGTCGAATTTTTTATCTTTTCTCGCCACAGGAGGTACAGTATTAATAGTACGTTGCCTTTAAGTTTAGGGGAAGTAAAATTAACATATTTACGTTTTTTTCCACAGAGAACAAGTTGTTTTGAATTGACATTTAGCAGTATTTGTCAGTTATTTGTAAAAGATTTATGTAACAATTTGTCTTGAAGTGAAGACGACAACTTTCATTTCCTTACTTCTTATTCGAGTGTCATTTCGGATTATGTCAGCTCTCGCTTCTTTCAAAATAATAAATTAAACGACACAATGTTAAAACATTACTAAAGTTTGGTACAGGCGGAGAAGACCGTTTCCTGACGTGTCGGTACAGCGTCGGAACGACAGCGGTGCAACATATACGTTGTACCGATACTGTACCGCACTCTACTCTATTTTTTTTAAATATGTAACCGACAGAGCAAGAAACAAAAGTGGATGAAGAATCGAATTCGGGTAATTATCAATTAAAGATCAATTTTTCGACTAAAAAGAAATTAACAAGTTGTGGGGTATTTTTAGAATGTTGATTTGTCTAAGCTTTAAGAATTGAGTATTCAGATACCTATACCTGAATTTAGTCGGGTACTCGAATACCCGTCGAAGTTCCTACGCATCAGACGAAATAACGTTTTAGTTTTCACAACCTTTATTAGTGTATTTGCCATATGGCACATAATATACTATTGGCGTCGATCGGATGGCGGGACCTAGGGGTCGGACCAAAATTTCTCGACGTTTCATAGCCTCCTGAACATTTTGGCACCATTTTTAGAAATGTCTATTTATATATGTATATATATATATATATATATATATATATATATATATATATATATATATATAGTGTGTGCGGGCAATAACTTTCGAAAGAGTTAATTGATTTTGACGAAATTTGGTAGGCACGTTGAAATCCATCACCGCACGAAGCCTATTTAAAATGGGCCCAATCGGACCATTTTAAGGGTGGTTTTTAGGGGTTGAAAAATGTTTTTGGGCCCAAAAATGCCGAAAAAATTCTCAGAATCGTTTCAAAATTGAAGTTTAACCCTTTAGTAACGATTAAAATGTGCTGCTAAAATTTTAATAAAATCGGCCTGACAGAACCGGACTTACAAATTTTATGAAAACACTAGTTTGTGGATAGTGCTTTACTTACTGAAGGCGTGTAATTAATTTGGTACCGAGGTTGCATTGATAAAAATATTGAAATTAAGAAAAAAAATATTATTTTAAGGGGATGTATTAAGGGGTTAAATTTTTTATTTTGTTCAAAAACAAACTTAAGTTCACATAATAAAGCCACAATGCCAGTATTAGCAAATACACTATATTGTCGGCAGGGTTTGGCACTGCGACCCGAGTTTTTTTATTTTTTACCTGCACACTTAAAAATAACTTTTTATAAAACGTTTTTAAAATATTCATTTTTTGTTGAAAGATCAGTATTAGAATTGAAAAGGAAGGAACATTTTTCAGTTCTAAAAATGTTAAATTTTTTAGATATTTTTTTCAAATCGATTTTGCTTACCCGGATTCCAGTAAAGACCAATGTGAAAGTGTTGCATTTTAGAAACTGTAAGCCATTCAAGTGTTTTTGTAAGAAAAACTTAATCCATGACTCCCCTATAAACTGAAATAGATGCTGAAGTTTTCTTGAATTCTATTATGATCAGTTTTTTTTATCTAATTAGACATTATTTTGTTCATAGGACATGTTTTGCTTGAAATGACCTCAGTAATATGCTCCTTTTGTAAAGTACGTCATCCAACACTCTGTATAAGCACAATCATTTTGAAAAAGTCTAAGGGATATCTATCTCAAAAAAATCTTTGAACGTACATAGCTCCTACACCTACTAAAAGAGAGGTTTAGAAGTTTATTGAAATCAGCGTTTTTTTTTTACTTTGGAACTTAAATTAAGGGGGTAAGTTTTTTTTTGTAAAAGCGGAAATTGTATTCTAGATCATTTAATTATCGCAGGAATTGTTATTATAGTTTAAACTTCGGTAAAGGCAGCTGTGGGCACAAACAGCCATTAGTCGTTTTTAAGCACTGGAAGTTATGAAAATATGTAAGCCGTTTTGCAATTATGATGTTTTAAATTAAGAAAGTTTTTAAAAATAATCTCGCGAAGTCATCAGAATAGCAGCTAGCGGATGAAGGTGTCTGACTTTAATGACAGCTACATTACATGGGTAGACAGGGATCGACCAGAAGTTTCATATAGGTATATTTATTATATAAGTGCTTGTATTTATATTTCGTGTCGTAATAAAAACTTATGATTTTCTGATAATTTAACCGTTCGAATAGCGCCAAGGAAATAAGAAATTTGGCATGCCGGCGAGACTTAGTATACATTGCGTTTGCTTTGAACCAACCACGAAACAACATATTGACTTTACATGTTAAATTTCTCCATTTGAATAGATTAGGAAAGGAAGGCGTGGCGGAGTCGCAACTGTCTCCTTCTAACTAGAATCTGCGTTAAACGTACGTTCACCTATTGACACGACACAACTGTCAAATTACATTCATTCTACTGACATAACCTCGTTTTTTTAAACACGTCGTCGTTAATAATTAAAGCAATTTGTTATGGGATGGTGTCTTGTACTTGACTGCAGTTATAATGAAAATTGTGACTGCAAAAAGCTTAAATTTCCGACTGAGGAAAAAGCTAAAATAATACCTAGATATCCAATACCTAATTGATGAAAATAGACGCTAATGACCTCTGTTGTCGAGCGTCTATAATCTACAATTCAATTCAATTCAATTGATGAAAACATTTATTTTATCCATTTTGCTTGCCCTCCCTTGATCTAGCGTAGTTCAGACGAATTCAGAACACTTTTTCAACTCAATTTCTAATATTATAATTGCTTAAATTATATACCTCGACAAACGTCAACGAGATTAAGTTAGGTTAGAATAAACGTCACTGACTGAATCAAGTTAGGACATCCATTTTTCATAAATTTTTAATTTCAAATAAAAAATTATTTCACACGAAATAAAAAAGTTTTGTGGCCAATAATGACGGGATTTATTAATTATTTTTATGAAACAGCCATTGCTTTGGTAAGAAATGTGTTTTAAGAGAATAGTAATGAATATTCCGTTAAACTCCATACATTTTTGAACGCCAATCGACTCCACTTTAAATTTCGCGCTCAAATTAGGACCGCCTACTTCTGTAGTCTATCTAAAAACACGGCACAAATAACGTTTTCATGGCTTTTATGAACTGAGCCTACTATTTGATATAACTTGAAAACATGTAAAGTCAATATGTTGGCTGCAATCTGTATAAGCAACAACATCCTACAAAAAGAATTGTAATCTCATCAAAATCGCGTATAAATCTGTCTCATTTTTTACTATTTTTTTCTCTCTTTAACACATTGATTTTGGTGCAAAATATAATGCAGAACGTGTCACGTGCGTAGTGAATTTACTACGGCTGAGGACGGTTTATAGAATATAGGCACTGCAGCATGCCGTCATTTATAATAATTAATAATGCTATGTGATGGCTTCATAATTAGGTTTCATAATTATGAAATTAAAACATATTATGCAGATTTATAATACAATTTTTTTTTAATTGTGCGTTATTTTCTGGCAGTGTGGCAGCTCCGCAGCTCTCATAGAGGAGCCGCCACTGCATCAAATACAATTCTTGTTCAATTAATTGTAAGGGAAAAGTAGTGAAATTTAAAACTTTTTCGATTGTGTACCTCAACCAACAACGTGCCGACAATATTTTGTTGCGTGCCACCTATGACACGCGTGCCAATGGTTCTTCATCCCTGGTAAATTAGTTCGTGCGTGTATTTCAAATTATTATAATATTGAAATACGATATGATGCGAGAATATTTTTAAGGGGATCACTATTTTTTCAATTCAATGAGGCTGCAAAAAATTGACATATTATGAAAGAGACACATCACACACAGAGAGAGGACAGAGAAAGAGAGGATTGAAGAATATAAACGCTCGACAACTGAGGTCATTAGCGATAAAAGATGATGTTCCTCCTTAATATTAATTCGTTTTAACGAGAAATGCAATATGTAAGGGTATATTTATTTCTGTTTATTTTAAAGCTTCATTAATACGCGAAAACTGCAACGCAGATTTCACTAAGTAAAAATAAATTAAAACTTCCATAATATGTTCTGCTTGCACACGAAGCTACTTTTTTAATTGCTAGGAAAAATCAGTTATTTATTTTTTGCATTTGAATAACAAGAAGTCTTACGAATTTCTCTAGCGTCAATGCTACACATAAGTGGGCTAAAATGTAACATAAATACAAAATTTTGCATTTGAGTATGAAAGTTTTTCGCATTTAAATTTGTTCAAATTTGACATTAAATTAGAAACGCCTCGAGTTGTATAATATCACTTTTATCACGGTTATTCTTCTAATGTTCTTCTGAAAATTTAATTTCGCATCTCAAACTTTATTCGTTTCTGAGACATTTTAAAATAATAGTCGAATTTTTGAGACAAAATTGTTATGACCTGAATAACGGTTGTTTTTCCAAGAAAGCCGTTAAAAACAAACTGGGTCCAGAATTATATGGATAAAGTCTAATAATATACAGGGTGTAATATTTAAAAAAAAATAGGTGAAGTAGATACTCTCCGTTTGTATAAATGTGCCAGGAGGATCGGTATTTCAGAAACAAGCCATGAGGTGGGTCGTTTATTAGGACTAAAGTGCGACCCTAGAGGTTCACACGACGAACTTCCCAGTTTGATAAATATTTAATAATAATAATTAAATTAGATATTATACAGAAAAGTAATCATTTTAATCATTAAAACATAATTATTATTTATTTTTAACAATAATTTAAAAAAAAAACGGCTGAACCGATTTTTATAAAATTTGTGTCGGATCAAAATGACGTTAACACGCCTCGATTGACACCCTTACGAAGTCGATATAATTTTTTATTTGCGAGATATTGTGTAAAATTTACTTTTTTGGAGTCTATTTGGTTAAGAAAAAAGAACGGCTGAACCGATTTTGAAAAAATTTCTTTCAGATCATATTTACGTTAATACGCGTCGATTGGCACCCTAACATAGTCGATATCATTTTTCATTCTCGAGATTTCGTCTTAGAAAGAAATGGACACATACGTACGTACGTACATACGTACACACACACACAGACATCTTTCTAAAAATAGTGTAGTGACCTTGAAACATAAAAATTTATTATACATTTTGATTTCGATTTTCGGACCCATTACAATAACTTCCAATGGGAAGTTAATAATAATAAAAATTGAGTCTTGACTGACCGACACCCAGCCACCGGACAAACGATTGATCCTATAAGGATTTTCTTATTGAGGTACGGAACCCTAAAAAGCGATCAAGTACCAATTACTGGGTAACAGATACTAAAAATTACTATTAGTGTACGACATTTTTCATAGCATTGTATCAAAAATAAAATGCTACTGATAACCGTATTGCTTTATTTTGATCCTTTGCTATGAAGAATTTCTTCCACTAAAATATTGACATCACTATAAAAAATATTACAAAAAAAGCAACTTCTTATATTTGATTTTAGTACTTGGCACTGATTTTTCTGAGAGTCTTTACATTGTTGTGCTTAAAAATAGAATAATGATATCGTGAAATTTGATTATAGTGTGTTATTGATTTGGACGTTGACAAATTAATATGCCTGCATGTATATAAATATAAAATTATATTTGGACCCGATTGATTTTTTTATAGAGGTCAAGGTTATTATACAGGTTGAACTGAATTGTATGGAGGAACTGTCAATTACGTAATTATTTATTACAGTAGATCCTGTCTACATTTACTTTTCCTTCCGAATGATTGTGGTCATTACTCATTGTGGACAGGTGGTCAATAATAATATACAGAGAAATATATGGTAAATATTTGTGTATCTAAAAAGATAGCTCGCATAAAAATGTGTTTTGTGGCACATAATTTGGCTCCACGAAACTAAGGTCAGTGTTCAGGAGTGGTCAAATTATGAGAGTAAATCGATTTACTGTATTACCAATTACTTAACTTGCCTTCTGAAAATTTCATTCATTCGATCATTTCCTATGCGTGCTGCACTCACCGGTATATCGAGTTCTAACAGATTTTTAGTGTATTTGCCATATGGCACATACACTATTGGCGTCGGTCGGATGGTGGGACCTAGGGGTCGGACCAAAATTTCTCGACGTTTCATAGCCTCCTGAACAGTTTGCCACCATTTTTGAAAATGTTTATGTATATATTTATGTATAAATGTGTGTACACGATAACTCTCGACAGACTTAATCGATTTAAACGAAATTTGGTACACACATTGGAACCCATTACCGCACGAAGCCTATTTAAAATGGGCCCGATCGGACCATTTTAAGGGTAGTATTTAGGGGTTGAAAAAAGTTTTTGGGTCCAAAAATACCGAAAAAATTCTCAGAATCGTTTCAAAATTGAAATTTAACCCTTTAGTACAGATTAAAATGTGCTGTTAAAATTTTAATAAAATCGACCGGACCGGACTTACAAAAATTTTATGAAAACACTGGTTTGCGGATAGTGATTTACTTACTGAATGGTGTATTTAATTTGGTACAAAGGTTGCATTGATAATATTATTGAAATTAAGAAAAAACATATTATTTTAAGGGATGTATTAAGGGGTTAAATTTTTTATTTTGTCCAAAAACAAACTTAAGTTTACATAATAAAGCCACAAGGCCAGCATTAGCAAATACACTATATTGTCGGCAGGGTTTGGCCTGCGACCCGAGTTTTTTTTTATTGTAAATTATTGTAGACGTCGATAACATTGGTCATTAGCGTGAACCCACGACAGCTTGATCCAAAGGCTAGCACGCTGACCATTACGCCAAGTTGTTCTCAGTTCTAATAGAGATACATACTAATTTTTGAAGTGAAAACTTCTTTAGGCGCGTTGAGCGATTTTGGTAGGGGAAAATCTTATGTGTTCGCGTCACCGACATGCTATGGGCTAGAATGTCTCTTTCACAACTCTGCCCGCGCGCGTATACAATAAAAACGGCACGTAATTCAGTTGTACCGATGGCGACGATAGCAGCGTCTGTGCGTCATATGCATTACGTCCCCGCTTCGAAACCCACTGGCACCGTGAAATTTTTGTGTTTTTTTTTGTTCTAAATTCTACATGATATTTATTTATTTATATATATTTTTTTTATATTCTTTCTTTGACATTAATTATAATTTTTGAAGTGAAAACTTCTTTAGGCGCATTGAAAAAACCATATAATAAATTATAATTTAAAAAAAACTAAAAAACCCGCTTTAATGGTAAACTGAACTAAAAAGTAAAAAATAATTTGTATTGTAAAAAAGCGTGGGGTGCTCGATATCAGTTGTTATAAAGTATGAAAATATGGTACAAAGCACCCCACGTTTTTTAGTTTTTTTAAATTATAATTAACTTCCCATTGGAAGTTATTGTAATGGGTCCGAAAATCGAAATCAAAAAGGAAAAAAAAATTGTATGTTTCAAGGTCACTACACTATTTTTACACTACTTTTAGAAAGATGTCTGTGTGTGTGTGTGTGTGTGTACGTACGTACGTACATATGTATGTGTCCATTTCTTTCTAAGACGAAATCTCGAGAATGAAACATGATATCGACTACATTAGGGTGCCAATCGACGCGTATTAACGTAAATATGATCTGAAAGAAATTTTTTCAAAATCGGTTCAGCCGTTCTTTTTTCTTAACCAAATAACCTCAAAAAAAGTAGATTTTACACAATATCTCGCGAATAAAAAATTATATTGACTTCGTAAGGGTGTCAATCGAGGCGAGTTAACGTCATTTTGATCCGACATAAATTTTATAAAAATCGGTTCAGCCGTTTTTTTTTTTTTTTTTAATTATTTTTAAAAATAAATAATAATTATGTTTTAATGATTAAAATGATTACTTTTCTGTGTAATATCTAATTTAATTATTATTATTAAATATTTATCAAACTGGGAAGTTCGTCGTGTGGACCTCAAGGGTCGCACTTTAGTCCTAACAAACGACCCACCTCACGGCTTGTTTATTTTTGCTTTTTAGTCCTGGAGATCCTGGTCAGGATAATGGGACAAACATATTGAATTATTGTATTGTCATCGGTCCTTGATAAGTGTGCAAAGTTTCAGTTCAATCTGAAGTTTTGAAGTGGGTGAAAATCGCGTTCAAAGAATCCGTTACTTACATACATACATACATACATACAAGTGGAACTAATATAAGCGTGTTAAAAATGTATATAATTGTTGCTCGGAGTGCCGATAGATATGTGAAAACCAGACTAATGTTAATAATTTTTTACTTCTGTCGGCAGTTCCCAATGACTGCCTAATTTTATTTTTTTTTTGTTCTGATTATGAATTCTGAATAAACAGGTTTTGGGTTGCGGGCAGTTATAAAATTTAATTTTCACCCAATAAAGCAAAAACAGGGCTGTCTTTTCGACACCACGCGGTGACGCGAGCACTACAAGGTTAAACAATTTAAAACGAAATGAGTTTACAAACCATTTGTTTGATGGTGTAATTATTTTGCAGTGTATTTAAAATTAACGATGTTGAGTAACGAAGTTTGAAATAAGATTTTGTAATGTTTTACTTTTGAAAGTTTACTGTTATTCAAAAACTAGACAAAAAGCAAGAACTTGGTAGTTTTTCTTACATTTAAAGAAACGAATACAGAATAAGCTTCGTTGAACAAACTGTGTAAAATTGAAAAGCTATGTTTAATTTATAAATTTTGTTTGAAACTTTGCTGAAAAGATGTTACCTCATCTTACTTAGAGTTCGTTCTTTCTTTATCTTTCGCCGTTTCTCTATAATTTAATCGTGTTTGTTTTAACTAGATACATTGACGAAGCTATATGAGTTACCATAATATTATGAGATTGCACATAAGCAAAGTTAAATTTGCATGCATAGTACAACAATTTATAATATGAATTTCTGTTTAAATTTTAAAAATAATTTTAAAAATCGGTCAAGTATCAACTTCGTTTGTACACAGAGGGTTCCGTACATGCAGTGGTTTGATTATATCTGAGGCGTTTATCTTAGATACTACTGGACCGATTTTAATTTATTTTTATTTATTTATTGTAAATTATAGACGCGTCGACAGCTTAGGTCATTAGCGTCTTGATTACATTAAATAACAATTAACTTAAAACTAAATGACATCACAAAACATCCATGGGGGGAAGCGGGATTCGAACCCACGACAGTCTGATCCAGAGGCCGCGACGCTAGCTACTAGACCACACTGTCCTCTACCGATTTTAATGAATCTTATTTGTGGTCAGTATGTATTTGTGAAGACTGCATTTCTACCAAATGTCATGTTATCTATAAGTCAAATAGTTTCCAAATGCGATCAATTGATCAATTTATAGTCAAGAAGAGATATCGCCTAGTTTTACACGGGATAGATAATCTTAATTTATTTGAAAACAAACGACATGTTTAAATCTATATTTAAAGCTGAAAGTGATTAAGTATCAGAAACCCAGCAATATTCTTTCGTAATAGTCCTGTATATGTTGTCCTAGTTCTGGTATACTATCAATGGTATTATGTTCAGTTATTATTAATAGAAGCTTTAGTTAGTCGGTACAGGGATCCGGTGTCCCGGTCGACAGTAGCTGCTGTGTTTACGATCTCAGCGAGCGATCGTAGAACTCCCTGGCAGTATATTGTGTCACGTGTATAATAAATAGAGCTAGTGGAACTATGGAACACGGAGCTATGCAACGCCGCGCCGGTGATGTATTGTCAAAGGATGCATAAAGCGAGCGACCTTTGTACGTGTATCACGTGGTTGCCGGTCATTTGTTTAAGTTGCATTTGCACTGTTAAATGAGTCACCCGATATTGCTAACATCCAGCAATGCGATGAGATTTAGAATGAGATTTTTGTAAGTTGAGTACGTACCTATCTGTAAAAAATATTAGAGGCAAGCTTTTATTTAAATGCACTAAAAAGAAAAAAATAATTTTTAATAATTTAGGTTCATAATTATAAAAGCGTTGGTCGTGACTAATAAACTATCATAGAGTTCACGACCCACGCTTTTATAATTATGAACCTAAATTATTAAAAGTTATTTTTTCCTTTTTAGTGCATTTAAATAAAAGCTTGTCTCTAAAAAGTTTTTTTTACTAATATTTTATTTTGTTCATTTTAGTCTTTCAAAATTGTACGCACCTTTGACACATGTAGGGGTTGAATTTCGAAAAATCCTTTCTTAGTGGATGCTTACGTCAGAAAAGGAACCAACTGTCCAAATTTCAAGTTTCTAGCTTCAGCGATTTGGCCTGGGCGTTGATTAGTCAAAAAACCCTACATCCCCGTTTGAACCCCTTAGGGGTTGAATTTATTTCTAGAAACGATTTATTTATGTATTGTCATCGGGAATACATATGTGTACAAAATTTCAAATCGATCGGATACGATGGAAGTCGTTCAAAATTGACTTGCAAGTTTTGACCTAAACAAACAAACACACAAACAAACAAACAAAGTTACAAAGTACAAAGTAACAAAGTACTGTCATTTTCGAGAAATCGGTTAGATTGTTTGAACGTATACTAAACCTCACTTTTCTGTATACAGAAATTCTTGCATAATTGTACAAAGCCAATAGTTTGCGTCAGTTGTTATGGAAGAGCGACGTTGTTCAACTGTTTCGCCGGTGTCACGTGATCGGTTTGGCGTCGCATGCAAAGATGCGGTGGACCGGAAACGGAAGAAGTTTAACAAACGGTCACATGCTGTGACGTGATCGATATAATATGTAAATACACTCGCTGCGTCACCGCGAACGTACTCTGATATATCTATATCAATATTTTTTATCACTTTATGAAAAATATACTGTAGGCTTGAGAAGCAGTTACCTTAGGTATATTTTCATATTACACAACTTCTTTTATGAACTTGAATAACCTCATGTCAGAGGTCGTTAGATTCGTCTCAATAACGGCTGCAAGACTCCGTAAAAATCCATATGGTCCGATTAAAAAAAATGAAGGTGACCTTGACCTGACCTCAACTCATATATCAATCGAGGATAATCCCATACTTTACCTCCGGCTCCAGAATATAATAGAATCGTACACAAATTATTCGAGCTTAATGGCATCGTCAACTCATCAAATTGTTACTATATATATGTATAGTAATTTAATGATAGTACCTATATCAACATTAATACTGTTTCGATAATACATTTAGCAGCATTAAATGATTGATTTATCAAAATTAGTCAATTTCCAATTGTTAGCAGAATTTGCACGTTGAGTTTTTTTTTTTTGATTCGCTGTGTTCAATGACGAATCCAGAACTTACTCTTGATGAGTGGAGCACAAATTCTCCGTTTCATCTAATATTTCTAAATTGCCACCTCAGTATGAGACATTAGACGTTATTCACGTCAAAATTTTCATTGGGATTTTAACCTACACCCAGTATAAGTATTGATAAAGGACAATGCAGTAACAATAAATCTGTTTATAGTTAAATGGCTTTTAAAATCCCTAACAATAGAAGTAGTGTTTGTCGCCCATTCGCCTGATTCACCTAACAAAGTTCGAGTGAAATAGCTTTTCTACCCTGGGGCTATTTCAAAGCAAATTTTAACTCCTAACAAGCGCAAAATAAAAACATTCGAATGCTTTTATAGTGCTTTGTATTTTTAATGCACCAGTGTTCTGTGTTTGTCCAATAAACAGAGTACCTACTCTCTTTAGTTTAAGATATTTGGCTGTGACTAAAGTAGCATTGAATCACTTGAAGAGGAAAGGAACCTTTGATACAAAGACACTAAGGGTGCGTTCCACTTGGCGACCGCAACGCTCACAACGACCATATGTCGTTCCATTTGGCGACCGTTCTCACTTTGGTCGCGATAAAAACGTCACGCATGATGTCACAGATAGCGCTCGCATCGAGCCCACGAAGCCCGCGTTTGTGTGTGCGTCGGCGTGTTCGTTAACTATTTTCACGCGCATTTTAATGTCACAAAGAGAATAGCAGAATATATTATGTTATATTTTACAATATTGAAATGAATGAATATATTGATCTCATTTGAACTCAACGTGACTGCGGAGGATGCAAAACGTATAACTTTCATAACATTTGATTGATTTAGCTTTTCTGAGAATAATATAACCTTACTTTGCTACTTAATGGGTCCGAAAATCGAAATCAAAATGTATAACAAATTTTTATGTTTCAAGGTCACTACACTATTTTTATGTGTGTGTATGTGTGTGTATGTACGACTACGTACGTATGTGTCCATTTCTTTCTAAGACGAAATCTCGAGAATGAAAAATGATATCGACTACGTTAGGGTGCCAATCGACGCATATTAACGTAAATATGATCTGAAAGAAATTTTTTCAAAATCGGTTCAGCCGTTCTTTTTTCTTAATCAAATAGACTCCAAAAAAGTAGATTTTACACAATATCTCTCGAACGAAAAATTATATCGACTTCGTAAGGGTGTCAATCGAGGCGTGTTAACGTCATTTTGATCCGACATAAATTTTATAAAAATCGGTTCAGCCGTTTTTTTTTTTAATTATTGTTAAAAATAAATAATAATTATGTTTTAATGAATACTTTTCTGTGTAATATCTAATTTAATTATTATTATTAAATATTTATCAAACTGGGAAGTTCGTCGTGTGGACCTCAAGGGTCGCACTTTAGTCCTAATAAACGACCCACCTCACGGCTTGTTTCTGATGAAACTACTGCAGTGATATGCGAAATAATAATTGTTATAATATTTAAGGATTTTAGGTGTAAATAAATAAAACACTGTTTTTCATTAAATTATAATACCTACATATTATTATATAACATTAATTTACATCCAGTAACAGCCGAATCTATTATAATTATGTTTATACTAGCGGCTTGGTACGGCTTCGCCCGGGTACTATGACTTTATGATTTATTATATATTACTCATTCGCTTCGATTGCTCGTTCCAGTTATTATAACCTATATATGTCCTAAAGCATATCACCTATCGAACAGTGGAAAAAATTTTGAAATCGGTCTTCTGAGATGACCCTCGAGTTTCATCCGGGCGAAGCCAGGCCGGCCATTTTCACATGAATCAATAAGTATATATCTAACTGTGAAAATCGGAACAAAATCCGTTCAGTATAACAGGGAAAATCGGGCGACGGGGTATTTTGTTTTATAATATGTATTGATATTGCTTTGAGATCTAGAATAGAATTATCTATTTTCTGTTTACTTTATTCACAACCCAATGTCTTAAATAATAAAATATACAGTAGTGTGAACGGTTTAGGTGACGCAGTGGTGTTGGAGCGGTGCATGTCTAATCTGGACGATAAAGCACTGAAACGGGGACAGGACCTTCTGCAGGACACACAGACAGACAGACAGAAAAGCTATAACTCCCGTGAAACGGGGAAACTGGGGAGTTATGTTCTGGGCATTGTTGTTTCTCGACCACCAGTCGTAAACTATTCCGAAATGCTACGCGCAACTATAGGTATACTTGATTCGCAAAGACGGAACATTGAAAAATCTTTAAATAATATAGAGCTCGTGGCTCTCTTACCGTTTCTATCAAAAATACTTTTTTCGAAACGTGCCGAAATTTATTAAATGACGTACCAAGTTTCGTTAAAATTAATACGTTGCGATCGTAACCGCGGGACAAACAAGCAAAACAAAATGCTAGCAGTTCATATGGTTTAAACAAAATCTTATATTTGCTACACTCGCTCGTTTAATAAAATAGAAAACAAGCCGTGAGGTGGGACGTTTATTAGGACTAAAGTGCGACCCTTGAGTTCCACACGACGAACTTCCCAGTTTGATAAATATTTAATAATAATAATTAAATTAGATATTACACAGAAAAGTAATCATTTTAATCATTAAAACATAATTATTATTTATTTTTAACAATAATTAAAAAAAAAATGGCTGAACCGATTTTTATAAAATGTATGTCGGATCAAAATGACGTTAACACGTCTCGATTGACACCCTTACGAAGTCGATATAATTTTTTATTCGCGAGATATTGTGTAAAATCTACTTTTTTGGAGTCTATTTGGTTAAGAAAAAAGAACGGCTGAACCGATTTTGAAAAAATTTCTTTCAGATCATATTTACATTAATACGCGTCGATTGGCACCCTAACGAAGTCGATATCATTTTTCATTCTCGAGATTTCGTCTTAGAATGAAATGGACACATACGTACACACACACATATACACACATACACACACACATACACACACAGACATCTTTCTAAAAATAGTGTAAAAATAATATAGTGACCTGGAAACATAGAAATTTGTTATACATTTTGATTTCGATTTTCGGACCCATTACAATAAATTCCAATGGGAAGTTAAAAAATCGTGAGTCGGAGAAAGTGTAACTTCTTGTGTAATATTTAAAGATTACACAGCGAAATTTAGTTTGCATGTTAGACCGTGTATACTACGCACTACAAAAGTGAAACTTATACCTATACGCAAAATCTACATATCGTCCGGAAAAAATTGATTTTATAGTCTATTCATTTTCAAGATAGAGTTACCTGCGTGTACGTGATCAGCTCGTATCCCTTTGTTTCTTGAGTTGTGGTTGGTCGGTCGGGAGAATTTCAAATTTTGCAAATGTACAGGACCGTATTTACCTATTTAATTTGTTATAAGCTGTAGATAATTGATACTCTTGAAATGTATTTTTTCAAATTACTCTATCTTGAAAAGGAATACTACTATAGTTAGCTATCCGAAACGTCAGTTTTTAAGTGGACAAATGACAGCTTGGTGTAATGGTCAGCGTGCTGGCATTTGGAGCAAGCAGTCATGGGTTCAAATTCCACTTCGCTCATGGATGTTTTGTGATGTCATTTAGTTTTAAGTGACATGTTATTTAATGTAATTATATAAGACGCTAATAACCTAAGTTGTCGACACGTCTATAATCTACAATAAATAAATTAACATAATTTGTAGGCAAAGTTATACAGTTCGGCCGGCGACGGTTGAACTGTATGAACGCAGTTCGGAAAATGATATGTTGTTTACACTACATATACTACATAAGTGAAACGTACTTATCTACGCAAAATCTACATCTAAATGTAACAAATTAATATTTTTGCCATACTTAGCTGCCTTTAATGAGTCATTTAACAGCAAGGTGTGTGGAAAGTGTTTTACTTACCGCACTAGGGCAGTAAGTAAACGGTTGCCATAGCAACTTATGTTAATTCGCTCTATACACCTGCGTGCGCCTGCCATTACTTACTTAAGACCGTCATGGCATACTGTAGAAGGAAAGATGCCGACGCAAATGAACTGTCAAATTTTATTTGAAAATGAAGCGAAAAGTATTTTGTAGTGGGTATGGCAAAAAATACCATATATGTCTCGTGCGTAATGGTATTACGACTCATGTGACTGTAAAACTCGCTATCGCTCGTTTTCACATATACTGTCATTACTCGTCGTAATATAGTCCATTACACATCTAGATATACAATCTACTATTGCAGAATAATATAGGATTTGTTTTTCGTCGTCATGATTACCTACATAGTTAGCGTTAAATATTTAACGCAAACGTCATACGACCCGAACTCGTATAAAAAGTTACAATTCAAAAATATTTACCTGAAGATACAGTAAAAATTACTAACATTTTGACATACGCTGTTAAGTTATGCATTTTGATACAGATACTAGATAGGTATAGTTTAAGAGCCAGTGGCCGGCAGACAGAAAGTATTTTACCAAAGTTTAAATTTTTCTCAGCGACTCTCCTATAGCTACTATACATGAGATGGGGAGTCACTAAGCCGAGCGAAGGTAGCGATGACGTCACTCACGTAAGATAGGTACAAAAATCAGACCTTAACTTCAAAAGTATTTTACCAAAGCTGCCGCTTGGATATTTTAAAGAATACAACTATTGTTATTAAAAAATGCAATGGCAGACAATTTGGCCGGTTATAACCTCATGGCAGACGTCATTGAAAATTTGAAAAAAAAAAAAAATTCAAAAGTATTTTACCAAATCTGATTTTTATATATGTTGTTTATAATAATATTAAAAGTTTAAATTTAAGACGGCAGACGTTTTCTCCGGTTGTAACTTCCCGGCAGACGGTAAAATCTTACCTATAGTGCGAGTATAAGTACCTACTGTAATCTCTCTTACTTGTATAATATCTGCATGCAAATGGATAATCAAGTAAAAATGAATAATAAACTATGAAAATTATAAAAAAATACTTACTATTTTAGAGTAATAAGTAGAAAAGATGGGTCGCTTATAAAATAACAATAATTATAACAATATAATGACAATAATGGAAATATGATCAAAGTTTTTAATGATACTATTTTTTTGTTTACATTTTCGTTTATAATTCGTCAACTTCATGTTCGGAATCATTTTCAACATGATACGACTCATCATTTTGCTCATCATCGACTGGATCATTATCTGTAAAAATGCAATTAAAATTTGTAAATTGAATCAAGAAAATTTAAAATAGATTTTATTATAATAAAATTACCGGATATATCCTGGATAAAATCGCTAAAATAGTATCATTAAAAACTTTGATCATATTTCCATTATTGTCTTTATATTGTTATAATTATTGTTATTTTATAAGTGACCCATCTTCCCTACTTATTACTCTAAAATAGTAAGTATTTTTTTATAATTTTCATAGTTTATTATTCATTTTTACTTGATTATCCATTTGCATGCAGATATTATACAAGTAAGAGAGATTACAGTAGGTACTTATACTCGCACTATAGGTAAGATTTTACCGTCTGCCGGGAAGTTACAACCGGAGAAAACGTCTGCCGTCTTAAATTTAAACTTTTAATATTATTATAAACAACATATATAAAAATCAGATTTGGTAAAATACTTTTGAATTTTTTTTTTTTTTCCAAATTTTCAATGACGTCTGCCATGAGGTTATAACCGGCCAAATTGTCTGCCATTGCATTTTTTAATAACAATAGTTGTATTCTTTAAAATATCCAAGCGGCAGCTTTGGTAAAATACTTTTGAAGTTGGTCTGATTTTTATACCTATCTTACCTGAGTGACGTCATCGCTACCTTCGCTCGGCTTAGTGACTCCCCACCTCATGTATAGTAGGTATAGGAGAGTCACTGAGAAAAATTTAATCTTTGGTAAAATACTTTCTGTCTGCCGGCCACTGGCTCTTAGGCTAGTATATTATGTACAAGTATTTTATAGTTACCTATTACGTAAGACGCAATAACCTTTCTGTCTTTGCTTATTGTAAAAGGTCAGTAATCATGGTGTGCTCACTCTTATAGAAAAGCTCAAACCATGTTAGTTCTGACTGCAAAAACCGAAATTATTGGCGCTGCTAACTTTTGAATATTAATGATCACAATATCTTAGGTAACGTAGTATATTATTAAATGAATGCATAATGACTGGCATCATAACATAGCTGACTACAGTATTATGTTACGTCATTGTCAAAATGGGTGTTTCATTGTATACTGATGCAGTCATTATATTCGTGTTTTGTAAAAGTGAAAAAATAGTTTTTAAGTAATGTGTTCCCAATTGCAATAATGCTAATAGTGGGAAGATTACATTTTATTCATTTCCTAAGGAAACTGAGGTAAGAATAATTTATTTATCTATGACTATGATATTATAAGTAAGATACTATAACTTAAAAATCATATAATCACATTTATTCAAGTTCCACGTCGTTATATTTTGTTTGAATGAAATAATAATATTTATAGATGTTTAAAATATTAAAAATCTGGGATTGACAAGTGTTTAAAATACTTAAAATTATGTTTTAATTACAGAGATTTCATCAGAGGATTTTTGCGATCAATCGTAGGGATTTCCTTGATAGTCCTAAAAATCGAGTCCGAAAAAATGTCCGAGTGTGTGAAGCTCATTTCTCTGAAGATTGCAAATATGAAGCCGTGAAAATCAATATTATTATTATGAAACAATTCTGAAAACTATATTATTAATATTTTATTGTATTATTTTATATTTACATGACTTGATAATATTATAATAATTTAGTTCAGTGACTTATTTCGTATTCATATGTTATTTTTTTAATGTTAATATAGTTTGTTATTATGAAAAATTGTAATAAAACTGAAAAAAAAAACATTTCTTTTATTTTTTATTAACCTTTTCAATTTGTACGTCATTTCTAGGAAAATTAAATTTAAAGATACGAGTAAAATATTTGAAATTACCGCTTCTTTCATTGTGGCACACTAGCGCCATACTCCATAGTGGCAGTAATCAGTACTAAAAGGATAGAGTGGGATATCTATACTACTCTATCTATGGTTGCACACTAGCGCCATAAGTTTTTGCAGTCAGTACTAAAAGGGTCAGAGCATTCATGATAGAGTGGGCTATCTATATAACTCTCTTATCTATGTCAGTAATTGAGTTCGGTTCGCGCCATGTGCTGTGTCGATTTTGTGACCAAAATTAAAAAATATTGTTTTATTCTACTTATAAGCTGATGTAATTAGATTTTAGTGACTGACGTTTGGAGTTTAAATTATAAATATATCTAATAATTATATTGTAACTTTTCCGAAAAAGTGAAAAAAAAAACTATGATTTTGTGTATTATAATGAATTTAATCTTGCAGCCTGCTGAATTTTCAAGGTAAGAAAATTATGTAATTATCTATATTCGTTGCAAAATGAATAAAGAATTCGGATCGCCATGCAAAACCTAATCGTTTAAATACTGTATTTGCTTGGTTTTTGATATCTAGATTTAAAGCTGAAAGTCGTATCAGAAACCGAGCATTAGTATACTTAATTATGTAATCTTAAGTTTTTTTTTGAATAAAAGAATAAAATATTAGTAAAAAAACTTTTTTATAACTCCCGCTTCTAAAGTTCAATATTCGAGCGCTGTGAGGCGGGCGTGAAGAAGCGTCTTTTTATAGTAGTTTAACGAACTATAGTAAGCGTGCGTAAAAGTACAGTTGCCGTACGTGAAAGTCCAAAGTGTGCGTAAAAGTATAGTCCCCGTGCGTAAAAAAATTGGCTATAAGAAATATACATAAATCCAAGAATGTGTGTTTATTTCTACCACATATTTAAACTAACGCGCTCGCTGAGGAGAATTCTAGCGCCTGCGCAAACGAAATGACCAGTCATGAGAACCAGTGTATTAATTTTATTCTCTCTATTAAACTTTAGAAGCAGTCGTTATAAAAAATTATATGTGAAGTTATGTTGTTTCAGCCAAATTACATAATTATCTCTGCACTATTGGGAAAAATTTATCTTATCAACCGTTGTCACAGTCGGGATTCAAACCCGAACTTCTCCACTATCGCGGCGGATTGAGCTGTCTTTTACTCAACCGTGACAAATGTCGATAAACTAATTTCCCATTTGTCACGGTTGAGTAAAAGACAGCTTAATCCGCCGCGATAGTGGAGAAGTTCGGGTTTGAATCCCGACTGTGACAACGGTTGATAAGATAAATTTTTCCCAATAGTGCAGTGATAATTATGTAATTTGGCTGAAACAATATAACTTCACATATTTGTAATATACAGTCGTACTAATTTCATTCTTGATAAAAAATTATGTTCGAGACGTACGCTTAAAGTGGGGTATCTAGTAGGCTTAAATTGAGGCACTCGCTAAAGGGACTGACGCATACACAACGTGATCTCGTTGCGTCAGTCCCTTAGCTCGTGCCTCAATTTAAGCCTACTAGAATACCTCACTTCACGCATACGCATCAAAAATAACTACCTATTTAAATACAAGCTTTTGTATTGAAATTAACTAAAAAGGAAAAAATAATATTTAATAATTTATATAAATAAATAATAATTCTTGGGTACAATAGACCGAATGCAGTGTATTTAATCGATTTTTTATTGGCCGTGACGTTTCGACTGAATCCAGTCTTTTTCAAGGCTCTGTAATACAATTAACAAATGTACATTAATAGCCTAAATTTGTCTACGCCTAATTTTTTGACATAAAATTTATTCAAATATAATTACCTATTTTTTACACTAAAGTCATTATATTTCTGTAAAACATATTGTTTGATATTAAACATTAACAAACTCATTAAAACTTTTTCTAACTAAATAATAGCGTGGACTGTAAACTCTATAATAGTTTATTAGTCTCAACCCCCGCTTTTTTAATAATTATGAACCTAAATTATTAAATATTATTTTTATCTTTTTAGTACATTTCAATAAAAGCTTGTCTCTAAAAAGTTTTTTTTTACTAATATTTTATTTTGTCTTTCGTCTTTCGAAATTGTACCCCCTTTTGACCTTCGTAGGGGTTGAATTCCAAAAAATCCCTTCTTAGTGGATGCTTACGTCAGAAAAGGAACCTACTGTCCAAATTTCAAGTTTCTAGCTTCAGTGATTTAGCCTAAGCGCGTCATGATTAGTCAAAAAAACCTACACCCCCGTTTGACCCCCTTGGGATTGAATTTAATATTCTAAAAACGATTTATTCGTGTATTAGCATCGGGAATACATAATAGCATTTAAAATCGATCGGATAAGTGGAAGTCGTTCAAAATTGACTTGCAAGATTTAACCTAAATATACTAACGTACGAGTATTAACTAGCAGGTAAAGTTAAATAAAAGCATGTAAATTGGTAAATATCGTTGTGATAAAGCAAATTAAAGATTGCAAAATTGACTAAATGTAATTCAATTTATCTTGGATGACCTTCTTTTCTTAAATGTAATTCTAGTTCATTATATAAATAGGATTATATACGTTATGTAAACTAATAATAGGTATACAAAATCGGAATGAAAATTTGAAATTGAAATTATTTTATTTTTTCATAAAAAATACAAGCAGTGTGCATATCTGAAAAAATTCGACTGATGACCAGTCCTATACTTCCCACCTAGTAAATATTTGCAAAAAATAATCACTGTTTTTTTATTCTTTGAAAAAAGCATGGTCCTCTTTTTTGTTTGGTGATCTACTGATGGCTTGTAATATAGCAAAAATCATGGTTACCTTGATTTACGTACAATTTTCTTTTTTTAGTAAAATATTTTTTTTCTCGAAAACTATACATTTTAGAGAAAAAAAATATTTACATTTTTTTCGTATAACATCTAGAATTCATTTATATTTTTTTATCTATGTTAATACGTGACATTGAGAACGTTTTTTTTAATATCTCAGGACCAACTGAACCGATTTGACTCAAAATCTAATCAGATCTAAGTTAAAGGCTGATAAACACAATAGAACAATCGTCATGCCCGTATGTTGTTCCGTTCTTACGATATCGAAGGCGAAGTCAGAAAATGATCTTAAACGATTGCTAGAGTCTCAAAACGTGAAGATCTGTTAAAATCTCGAAATATTTTTTTCGCACTAAATCCATTACTACCCTACCATAGTAGAGGTGGGAAGTAAAAATAATATAGGTGTAATTATATCTAAAGGAATCCCCTGCAATTCTCTAATTTCGTTCTATTGTGGGTTTTTAGATATCGTGTATCATACTTATCTAGAAAAAAATAATCTGTTTCCATAATTTGTGTTTATCTGTCTGTTTGAGCCAGCATCACTCAACAACGTCCTGAGTCTATCAATAATTATAGTTTCCAAATTTTAATAATAATTATAGGCCACTTTTTAACCTGCTATGATTGGGTTAAGATAAACTTTTCATCAAAACCGACTCTAAAGGTACGTGCAGTATGGAGCTGGGATTCTAGATGGTAGCGTAGATCATAGCAGCTAGGACTTGCTTAAGTTAATGCATTGTTATATATGCGAGCGTACACAACGAAGCAGTGAGTGTAGCAGATATAAGCGCTGTTACAAGAGCTGCTAGATACAAGAATGTATCTCATCATTCTTTCAGCGCGTTGACTACTACAATCAACGTGTGACAACTGTCAAATGGCCTTTACAAGTTTCGCAATGGATGTAACTAGTTTAATAAGTGAAATTTTGCCAGTTTTTATTTAATTTGTTTTGAGTTTTTTCCAAGACGTTATTAAAAGTGTTAGGTTCTATACGTAAATATTCAAAAAACCGGTTTGGGTAAAATCGAGGTAAAATTTTAATTCTTGGTATAAATGATGAAATTCGTCATGTTTAGATCGTTTTCTATTAATAGGGTGGACATGAAAGCTCCTACCCAAATTTGTATTTAAAATATACCACTTTGTAGCAGAAGAACATAAATATTCGTCTTCGCTATCTGACATTTCAAACGCGATTTAAGCTTGTATCAATGCTAGTATCAAAGCTTCGTTGTGCAAACCTATAAGCGCTTAAAATTTCAGCCACTATCTACCATACATGCTACCATCTAGAATCCCAGCTGTGTACTGCACGTACCTTAACGCGTGGGAAACCGTGACTTTGTTTAGAAACGGCGGAATCCGCGCATTTGCGACCGCACGTTTTGAACCGCGGAAAAATGTAGATACTGTGTTCAGACAGCCGCGGTATTACATACACCTCATTTCAATTTTCAAAGATGGAAATCGAAGAAGTAATGTGTTTGTATTTGTTCACACGTCCGAAACGCGCGGCCTTCGCAAAGCTACTGAACGCCGCCACGACACGCCATAGTGGACCGCGCGGACGCTGCACGGGACTATTTTCCGGCGGTCGAGTAGCGGCAGCCGTGCGGTTTGACGATCTGCACGGGCATGCATGAAGGAATATGCTATTACGCTAATGAATCCGTGCGGTTTTGATTCCATCGTGTCTGAACTAGCCCTAAAGGTCGATTTATATTATCCGGTCAGACACGGTGCGGGAACGTAGCGTTTCCGGCAAGAATGAATGAATTGTAGATTATAGACGCTCGATTTCCGGCAAGACAAACATTTTTACATGCATTTCAAATACGAGTGAATTGATACGTGTCTGAACGGACGGGATCCGCTAAGTATAAATATTCGTATGCATGTAAAAATATTTGTCTTGCCGGAAACGCTACGTTCCCGCGCCGTGTTTGACCGGATAATATAAATCGAGCTTAAAACGCACAACGTGCATTATACAGTAGATAGTGTATCCAAGAAACGAATTCATTTCTGTCTGTTGAATTATTTAATATATTTTCTTATCGCGAATGAACTATAGTCATGCCGCATGCGGTATGTATAGACATTCAGCACAACACGTATACAACTAAAGTTGCCTTTGTTCTACTGTAATTTAAGGCATGTGTGAATTTTGCGATCGCATTTCAAATATATCACAGCTAATGTAATTTCGTTAATTGATGTATATTGTATATAGATGGCAGCAGTATCGAATGGGTTTTAAACAAGCGAATGCTATTTGATCCTTTGTTTCAAATTTATGGCGTGCGTGTAAGGACATCACTAATGCGAACGTTGCTATCTATACCAATATTATAGAGGAAAAGTTTGTACTATGTTTGATTATTAATTGTTTAAAAATATATGAGCACTGAATAAAAACAAAAATAAAGATAGTTCCTTCTTACCACAACAGTTTTATTGATGAATGTACATTTCGAAAGCTATGCTTTCATCTTCAGCAAACACTATACATGTATAGTGTTTGCTGAAGATGAAAGCATAGCTTTCGAAATGTACATTCATCAATAAAACTGTTGTGGTAAGAAGTAACTATCTTTATTTTTGTTATTAATTGTTTGTCGTGGATAATGTCTGAACCTATTGAACTGATTTGAATATTCTTTCGGTTCTATCAAGATGAGGTCTGACTGGTTTTTTCTCAAATTTTAGTCAATAATAATTTAACACTACCAAATTTTAGCTTTTGCAAAACACTTGTTTTTTTTTTACTTCTGACGCCAGAAGTTCTGACCGCTGACTTGCTCACTGTAGTATATTAATTTACACCCTAAAATATAGGTCCTTACACTGTAAGAAATGAGAAGGCCGATTACATAGATTATCGATGGTCCATTTATAGCTAGCGATTAATCTGGTAATAGACACACAAAGAGACAATGGCGTCGCAAACAGGTATCGCCCGCATATCGCGTAGCTTCCATAAAAACACATTTCGCATGCGTGGTTACTAATTTTACATTAATTTGTTTTGTATTTATCCATTTTATATATGTAACTATACATTTTATTTTGTAATTTTTACACTCTTTATTGGGATATTACACAAATTATGTAATTTTAATTTACTTTATGTAAAAATCACCAATTTGGTTAACTTTACAGTAAAAGTCCAAGTTTTTATGAAGTTTTCTGTGTAAAAATAAATAGTAATGTAAAATCACTTAGAAAATCGAGCGAATTCTACCTTAACTTTCAAAGTATTTTTACTTCCATTTTTTACAGTGTACTAGCTAATCTCAAAATATTAGCCTTCACAAATTGACTTTCACTATTGATAACAAAAAAATACTGTCTTACGTTTTGATTTGCTTGTTTTCTTCATTTACGTAGTCGGGTTTTAGTTTTTATTAACTTTTATTTTTTTGAACACGAGCTCATGAACTAGCTATTGGAATAACGACGAGTCGCTACTGATTCTAGTTAAAAGCAATCGAACCGGGGGTTTAAATGGCACGTTGCATCATATTATGCAAATAGATAGGCGTTTTCTCTCTATAAAATTAAGTCAGCTTCAGGTCAAAGTGGTATGTTATCAGTGCAAACATTCCGTGACGATTACTCACGTTCTGTTAAATACTTCACTGACGTTTTGTTTGAATACTCTATAAATACTACCTTCAAATGTATAACTGTATGTGTTACGTGCTGTTTGAGAAACTGATTATATTACATCTACAGTGTGTTATGTTAAAGAAGTTTCACACTAAGAAATATTGTGATGTTTTAAGTCCAACATTGCAGTGGTTTTAGGAGTATTTTTCCTACTCGACTCGACCATCAAGTACATTCACTACTCGACCAGTACTCGATTTTTTTATTACTTGCACACTTAATATAGTTACTAAAAATGCACAAAATACTCAACATTTTTATCTTGACGTACGTGAGTCGAGAAAGAAGTATTAATGTTTTGGTGTTTCGTTGTGTAACGTAGTGTGGTTTCTTGAGCAAAATGGTGGTGACACAGAGTTTTTTAATTAGTTTCCAAGAAACGCACACTGTCACAAAACCAGTGAAAAAAACTGGATAGATCTTTTTATATGGAGATTATACTCCAATAATTCCTTGTATTGTATATTTAAAAGAAAGCAGAAAGGTAGTTTAAATAATCAAACTGTATTTAATTAAAAACACAACAGTAAGTTTAATCAAAACAAAAATGAAAATAACACAAAATAGCTGGATACTGATACAGAAAAAATAATATAGGAATTTTTTAAACACAATATTTAAGTTGATTTTTGACTTGAAAAAAATCAAAATTTGTAAATGACAACAAAAGAAATAACCAAAGATTTACGAGTATAAAAGAAAACGAAGGAATTTTAATGGACTACGGACGGCAGATTTCTCTCTGAAAAATGGCTCTTAGCCGGTATTTATAGATGAGAAACAGCCTTATGTCCAATTATATAATTGAAATAATTTACCGAATTGATCTCTGTCAAACCACAGCTAGTAGCCATGTAATACTGGTTGCGGCCTGACAGGAGTTTTAAGCAAAGAAAAAAACACATTAAATTTAAATACATAAATTTACAAAATGTATAATAATATTTAAGAAAAATATATGTAGTCGCTGCAGTTGAAATTATTTTATTACTAGCTGTTAACCGCGACTTCGTGGAATTTGTATTTAAAATATTGAGAAAAGTAGATATTATAATAATAGGCCCGTGAGATAGGGAAGACTACCTCCGAAAGGAGAGAAAATCAAATGATAACTTCATAAATAATAATAATATACCCACTCGCTTCGTTCGTTCGCTCGAATTTATGATTTATCAATACATTACTCACCGGTTTCGCTCGTTCGCTCGAATATATGATTAATTAATACATTACTCACTCGCTTCGCTCGCTGGCTCCAGTTATTATAGCCTATATCCTAACTCCAGACCCCGGCTAGCAATATAGGAGTATTACATATATGATAAATACCTACATGATGCGTTACTGTGGGAACGTAGAACGCATAATTATTTCATGAACTCCTGCCTTTCAAACAGCTATAATAATGGATAGTGTGGAAGAGTGGGTGCATATGGCTTGAATACGCTCCCTCGGAAACAGTTTTCCGGGATAAAAGTAGCCCATTTCCTTTGTCGGGCTTCAAGGAATCTACGTGCCAATTTTCGTCGAAATCGGTTAAGTGGTTAAGCCGTGAAGAGGTAACAAACAAACATACTTTCACATCTCTACATAGTATAAATTGAAGTCACTTTTCGCGTCTGTCTGTCTGTCCGTCTGTCTGTTTAACCGCTAACTCCTCCTAAACCACGCAACGGATTTTGATGCGGTTTTCACCATCAGTTAGATAATTTTTCACGGAAGATTTATATATATAATAATGATAAATAATAATAATTAATTAATTAAATTCGTAACCCGACCGTAAGAATTCGCAACATACTTACCTATATCATAAAAACGACCATACATAACTGTTCCACTCGTAGCGCAGATGTAACGTCGCAGCACTCTATGCACAGGGATCCAAGTTCGGAAACTGATGGCATCGTAGAATTTTTGGCTTTTTTTTCTAAATTCTAAATTCTACATGATATTTGTTTATATATTTTTTTATTTTTGTTATATTCTTTCTTTGACAATAATTATATTTTTTTTAAACTAAAAATTATATATAAAAGCGAACGAACGAAGCGAGTGAGTAGTGTATTTAGTAATATTCAAACGAACGAGCGAAGCAAGTGAGTAGACTATTTATAATATTCAAGCGAACGAGCGAAGCGAGTGAGTAGTGTATTGCACCCGGGCTTTCTTAGCACCCGGGCGAAGCCGGACGGGGCCGCTAGTTTATAATATTAGTAAGATTAGTTTGGATTCAGTGTATTCATTTACTAAAAGTATAAGAGATTTATTGATAAATAAATTGATTGATTGTGTATTATACACGCTCGACAACTTAGGTTATTAGCGTCTAAGATATTATTTGATTCCCTACTATTTTGCTATAATCTATTGCCGCTTCTTACTTGTTAATTCTGCGACACTCGGTATGTATAATGCTTGAGTTACTAGAAACGAAATTCTCTAATATTTATTTTATTTTAACATGTTACAACTATATGCTTTAGTGAATATATAATTCTAGTTGTTAAATTTAGTTTAACTTCAGAGTTAAAGCTCCATCAGAACGGACAATTCCACATGAAAGCTCTGAAGTTTCGGACAAATTGTGTTTCCTTTGTTAAAGCTTCATTCAATTGTAATTATCATGTTATTTATTTAAGAACATTTTGTAAACATGTTAATTTTCACTGAAACACAATTACTAGGGCATTAAATCGAATACCGTGGCTTAAATTTACGAGACGCCTGTATATAATAATATAGCAGTGCAACTTAGTATATTGCACTGTCATCACGCGAACATATTTTATGTTATATATGTACAGTCACAAGGAAAAGTGACTTATGTCAAATTTTTAATAAAATGACATTTTTGGTCGTTTATGTGTGTGGCTGCAGTTACAACAGTGATTTTCAATTGTCTTATACGCTTCTTTATAGTACAATACTATCAACCGACATACTTATGTCGATTTATCATAGTCTCGTAAGTCGTAAGTAACATATTTCGCCATGAAATAATTATGTTGGGCAATTATACACATGTAACAGGCTTATTTAAAACTAAAAAAATGTATCAGAGCTATCGCAAATATCAAAAATACTAACATATCATAGCTATTGAATTAGCAGATATGAACTGACACTCGCATGTAGTGAATTTCTTTTCCGGAGAAAATGGCGTAGGTACTATTGTTACGTATTTTAAGGGCGTTAGATTCGAAGTAAACAATTTTTGTGACTTAGTTGAATTTAAAAGTTAATTTATGTTTATTTATCATGAAATAGAAAATAAATTTGGACAAAAGATGAGTTTTTCGTGTCGAAAACGCTTTGCACCAAAAACATAGAAAAATGTGTTAGAAATCATATTTCGCTGTTGTTATTGTTTTATCTTATTCTTGTTTATTTTTCTAATTAATATAAACAACATAAGCTAAGCAGTCAAAGTATTTGAAATTCAAAATTGCACTCAGAAAAATGACCAAAAAGTTCAAATTTTAAAAGTTGACTTTTTTTGGCCACCTGTATCAAAAATTACTTTTTCTTTCATAACTGACATTACACATGGCGAATATCGAACGAATGCTACAAAAATTTCCGACAAAACACTTTTAATTTTCGAAATATTGGATTTTTTGTAATTTTGAAGTTTAGATAAACGTCATTTTCTCCGGAACAAAAATTTACACAATGTATCTAGTGTGCTCAAATTTAATCTTTTTAGAAGCACAAACTTTTTACTAAAAAAATTTCAAAAAAAATCAAAAATAAAAAATTTTCCCATATGGTGCGAACTTTTTGGCGGACACTGTATACAACACCGGTAATAAAAAGAAATTAAAACAAATTCAGACTCCAATTAAAACCGTCTCAACTGCTGCATCTAACAGTATGAGAAAAATTTACAATATAATTCCTGACCACATAAGATGCTTGCCGCTAAAGCATTATGAAGAAGTACCTGGGAAGTAGATGTCATTATGGACTGAACGAATTTTTATTATATTTCTTTTTGTTTAAAATTATTTCTTGGGGAATAGGACAACTCAGTTATTACTTACTTAAAATTTGTTTATTTTTGCGACGTTCGCCTCTTATCGAGGTTTCTTCAGGCTTCTAAACTATTTTGTGGTAAAAAGTTAAATTATGATTTTCTTGCTACTTGTGATATTTCCATGTATAGACACTGTTAATTAGTTAATATATTAAGTAGTATCGTTTTTTATAATTTTACAAGAAGTAATTAATGAGTAAGTTCTATTCTCCAAGAAATATTTTCAAT
Source organism: Mongoloraphidia duomilia (assembly GCA_039654895.1). NCBI lineage: Eukaryota > Metazoa > Arthropoda > Insecta > Raphidioptera > Raphidiidae > Mongoloraphidia > Mongoloraphidia duomilia. The sequence goes on along the minus strand of CM077525.1, from coordinate 19,501,526 downwards.
CAACCAAAAAATGGAGAAGAATTGAAACAATAATAGCTTTTTTTATTATTATATTTTTAACTTCCCATTGGAAGTTATTGTAGTGGGTCCGAAAATCGAAATCAAAATGTATAACAAATTTTTATGTTTCAAGGTCACTACACTATTTTTACACTATTTTTAGAAAGATGTCTGTGTGTGTGTACGTATGTATGTACGTACGTACGTACGTATGTGTCCATTTCTTTCTAAGACGAAATCTCGAGATCGAAAAATGATATCGACTACGTTAGGGTGCCAATCGACGCGTATTAACGTAAATGTGATCTGAAAGAAATTTTTTCAAAATCGGTTCAGCCGTTCTTTTTTCTTAACCAAATAGACTCCAAAAAAGTAGATTTTACACAATATCTCGCGAATAAAAAATTATATCGACTTCGTAAGGTTGTCAATCGAGGCATGTCAACGTCATTTTGATCCAACATAAATTTTATAAAAATCTGTTCAGCCGTTTTTTTTTTTTTTTAATTATTGTTAAAAATAAATAATAATCATGTTTTAATGATTAAAATGATTACTTTTCTGTATAATATCTAATTTAATTATTATTATTAAATATTTATCAAACTGGGAAGTTCGTCGTGTGGACTTCAAGGGTCGCACTTTAGTCCTAATAAACGACCCACCTCGCGGCTTGTTTTCAAATGTAAATATGCCATTATACAATCTACTGTCTACAAATAAAGACTACTTACTTACTTACGTACTTACTATAATCTATAATCAATCAAACCAAAAATTTGACGTAATCCACGTCACTTTGTGGTCAAAGATTATATTTTTAGAAGCGAGTGCAGTTTTGCACGCGATACCTTTAGAATGTGATGCTCGTTTACGACTTCATTTTTGTAATAAAACACTTGACAGTTTAACGTCCATAATAAAAACAAAGTGTTACTTATTATATTATATTTATGAAGTGATATATTATAATGAAATATTTAATATGACGGTTCGCTTTTCTTGTCACATCATCATCATTTATGATTAGCTACTACTGTAATATGATATAATGACTCTTTTGGGACTTAACATTTTTCAGAACTTTTGAGAACTACAACCGTATTTATTATGTCGTTTAGTTTAAATAAACCAATTTCTATTATACAGAATGTATCACAGGATTGAGAACATAAGAACATAGAAAATTAATAAGTGCGACAAGGATACAAACATAAACAAAATGAGAAAACAAAGATAGAATGCTGTAAGCATGGTCATCTAAATTAAATAAATTGTCATGGTTTAGCAGAAAACAGGACAAAGCAATTAATTCTTAATAATTTTTACTACAGTATTTTCACTATGTTTTCAATTCTGTGATACGCCTTGTATACATATATTGTTTAAATCAACATGATTAAATAGACTCCAGGTAATCAGATTGATATTGGTATCAGCTTTTGTTCGCGACTTCGTTTGCGTGAATGTCGATTTTTCCCACATATTGGTTTGATTTAATGTTGAAATTCCGCCGACAAAATAATTTTCTGATAGTGGGACATCTCAACAATACAGCTAGTGTACTAAACTATGCACCTTGTGTGAAAGTAAAGAACAGTGTTACAAACATTGTAACTTTCTTTCACATAAGGTTCACAATTGAATACACTACACTGGAGCAGCGATATGGTATTTAAATATAATCATTATGTGAACCTAAATTGGTTTTCAAACTAAAAAAAATTGATTTTAGACTAAAAATTTCCTGGAGGGGATAGACCATTTTATATTTACAGACACATTTTCACTCATCAAAGAAACGCAGGGAAAGTCCCACACCCCAGGTAGTGCTTACATGATTAACTTTGATTCAAAATTGAGATCAGTGTTGGTATGTTCTGTGATGTGGTGGAGGAACGGGTCTATACAAGGTTGAAAATAGAAATTGTTGATGTTTAAGTACCTATTGTAGTTTTCCAAAAACAATTATTTTATTGTGCTACCTATAATACCCGGCGTTGCCCATGTCCCCATTACTTGAACAATGTAAAAATAAAGAGACAGCGGTTGAATACTAAGCTTTAATATATTGTATAGTTTGTAGCGTCAAATTCGGCGTTAATCGTGTCCTCCATGACAGCGTGATGATTATATAATTATAACCTAAAGCATTCCAGGATAATGCCTTGTATAACCACAAAAACCAAATTGAAATCGGTCTAAAACAAAATTTTTAGACATGTCTACTTAGACATTTTTATAAAATCATTTCCTCGCCTAAAAATAGTTATGGCTCTATTTACGCAATTTTTAAAGCTAAAGGGTTTTGGGTAAAAGCCAAATGAAGCATCAAGAATTGACTACAGATCCTACAGGCAAGTTTTTTGAAAAAAAAAGAGTTTTAGCCACGTGTGAGAGATTAGCTAATTTATTTTTTTAAAGTTTTTCTAGGATTTTTTTTTCAATTTTTCGCCTGAAGGGTCTGTAATGTGATTCTTGGGTCCTTCATTTTGCGTTTACTCGAATTCTCTAGCTTTAAAAATAGCATTGGAAGAGCCATAACTGTTTTTAGGCGAAGGGATAGGGGTTGATATGAAGAGTAGGTATCCTTTTTATTTATTTATTTATTGTAGATTATAGACGCGTCGACATCTCAGGTCATTAGCGTCTTTCAACTACACTAACTAACAACTTTATTAAAACTAAATAACATCACAAAAAATCCATGAGCGCAGATGGGATACGAACCCACGACAGTCTAGTCTAGAGGCTGCGTTACCAAGTACGCTATCAACTAGGCTACACTGTCCTTGAGTAGGTATCCAACGCTCATAACAAGGTATTGATAACATTACTCCCGCTCCAAGAAACATTTTTACATAATTTTTGGAAAAATGTGCTAGTTTTGGCGCGCCATAATTTTACGTCATACTGTAACACCGCAATGCGATTTGTTTTAGTCTAGTTCTGCACCGAAATGCTGGTATGATGTAACAGATAATACGAGAAAGCTTTCAAGCTCTCGTTAGAACAAAGAATGAAGGACCTATACTTTTAGATGCTACGACTATAGCTTCAAGTGATCCTTACACAACTGTTCAAAGGAAGCTTTTGTTTGCCCGCGCCGCGAATTAACAGTTAAAACAACTGTTATTGTTAGACTGTGAAAACAGAAAAGCGATTATATAAGGAACTTTTCTATTTGATTTTCGATTTCATTGTTATTGTGTTTAAAATTGTAAATTTAATACGAACTCAGAAAACTGCAAACTGACTTCCAGGAAATAATCGTATTTGTTAGCATTTAGGAAATTTGTATAATATAGCTTTAGACAACCAATTATTTTTATATAAATTTTAACTAACAGCTCTACTTTTACAAAGAAAAGATATTATAACGAATTTAAAGGGGCCGAAAAATTCCATTCGTAAAGTTCGTGATACATTTTAAACGAAATATTTTTAAATAGTAAAATATGTATTCGGCTCTGACAAATGGGAGGAGATTTAAAAACATGGCGGAGTTAAGAGAAAAATTTCAATAGTTGCTATGGTTTTATAGTTTAATTCATAAACTCAGTTTCTTCACATTTCATTAGAAAATAATTTGCTGTAAAGTAAGTTTTACAGAAACAGTGTTTAATGCCATGATATTAGAAAACGTCGTAGATTCTTGTTTTATTATTGTAATAAACAATTTCACGATATATTTACACTACTGTAGCATGTACATTTTTCCTTTATTCGAGTAAAATTTTCTACCACCAGATGTCATATACCCATTTGACAGATACCAATTTTTACTGCGTGTGTTTATTATTAAATCATACAAAAATCGCTTGCAACATGTATTCAATAAAAAATAAATAAATAAATCTAAACTTATCAATACTTGGCAGCATTTTTGAAAAGGTTTATATGTAATATATCGCAATCGGATCATTTTAAGGGTTGTTTTTAGGGGTTAGAATTGTTTTTGACCCCAAAAACACCCAAACATCGAAATTTTTGCCTTTAGAAAAGATATACGCCTCTAAAATTTTAATAAAATTGACCCGACAGGACCGGCCTTGCAAATTTTATAAAAACACTAGTTTGCAGATGTTGTATTGATAAAATTCATGTCGAATATCGAAATTTTGAAAAATTTAATCATTTGAAGAGATGTATTAAGACGTTAAAATTTTTTATTTTGTTCAAAAACAAACTTAAGTTTACATAATAAAATCACAACGCATGTATGGACAATTTCACTATATTGTCATTTTTCGGCAGGGTTTGGCACTGCGACCCGAGTTTTTTAAATTCTGATAAACTTGTTAATTGGCGTTAGTGTAACAGACTGTTAATTTATTTCCGGTTAAATTAAAAATTATTTAATAAAAACATTTTTTGTTTTGTTGCTGTACAGTGTACAATAGTTTAATAAAACAAAACTTAATTAAAGTAAACAATTTGTCTTGACAATTCGTATTGCAAAGAGTTGCCTGTATGTTTGAGTCCAAACAAAAAATGTTTCTAATTTGAGAGACAAAGAAATTCAGTTAATTAAAAATATAAAATATGTACTACTTCTTTCTAAGTATTTTCATAATTAAAAGTTGGTAATTGTATATCTTTAGATAGGTATATAAAACAAGGAAGCTTTGATATTATTTTTATATGTTTGTCACAAACAAATGACTAATTGCAAGGCTTTCTTTTTTTAGCTGCTTAATGTTCCATTTATTTAATAATATAGGTGTATACCTATTGATATAAAATAATTTGATTAACTTCTTTGTATTCAGGTGTCATTTCGAAAAAAACGCTCTTTAAGAGTACCGGAAGTTACCCCCTGCACTCTTCATCTCAAATTCTTTCCCCTCGCGTAAAAACGGCAACCGCCTTCCAGACGCTATTTTTAAAGCTGAAGAGTTCGGGTAAACGTCAAATTAAGGACCGAGAATCACACTACAGATTGCAGATCCTATAAAGGCGAAAAATTGAAAACTATTTTCTTGGAAAAACTTACTACTTTTTAAAAATTACGTAATCTTTCACACGTAACTAAAACTTTTTTTCAAAAAATTCATCTGTAGGATCTGTAGTGTGATTCTTCATATAGTCTTTCATTTGGCGTTTATCCGATTCCGAACCCTTTAGCTTTAAAAATAGCGTCGGGAGAGCGATAACCGTCTTTACACTAGGTGAAAGAATTTGAGATGAATTATAGTGCAGGGGGTAACTTCCGGTAGAGAATACTCTTAAATTATCTACTGTTGTATTGTGTATTGTATTTGTAGACAGAGGACATTGTTTGAGCATTTTATGTGCGATATGCATATTTCATTCATAAATCGCTAGTCAGCTTGATAAATTGTAATTTGCCACTTGAACTACTTTCACATATTTGATCTACTTAAAATTTTGTACACATACGTAATTCCGATGACGATACAATATTTTTCCATAAGGATCTAATTTGCATGAGTAGTACCTTCGTTATTGAAATTTACGTAACTATCCCGTCGCTTCCACCACAAATGTACCGTTTCTTTCGCCCTGTGAAAGTTTCGTTAAGGTATTGTAATGTAACAATTTTGGAACAATTGTTGCTTATTGTTAGTGAATGTTACAAACTAAATATTTTTATGTCTCCCATAAAAAACTTGTTTAAAAAAAATATTTATGCTAGTGAAAAAAAAATAATAAGTATAAAGAATTTTTCAGTACTTATAATCTTTTACAAATCGCCAGGAACACGTATTACTCAAAAATTCTGCGGTTGATAGGACCTACAAAAATGGGTATGTCTGTATCGCAGGTACAGACAGATGGCGTGAATACCGTTAAACACAAATAATTATTTTCGTTGTCATGTAAAGAAATAAATTCACTTTTATTTATCTTATAAAATCAAATGTTCACAAAATATAATAATAAATAAAATAATTGCAATTTTATTTTTTTATATTTAATTAAATTGTTATAAAATAGGGTATATATTTTCTTTATAAAAGAATCTATACTAATATAATAAAGCTGAAGAGTTTGTGTATAAATTCTTATCTCTAAAACTACTGAACCGATTCCAAAAATTCTTTCACTAATAGAAAGCTACACTATCCCTGAGTGATATAGGCTATATATTTTATTTTGATTACTTTCTCGCGGGGGGGGGGGGAGTAATTCCAGTGGGATAGTAACAAAACGTAACTGAAATTCTTTTGCATTTTAGCTTATGGACGGAATACCACTAATATTATAAACACCTTCGCTTCGTAGGGGGAGATAATTAATCATAAATGCTTAGCGTTCGGACGAAGCCGGACGGGGACCGCTACTAAATAATAAAATATTAAATGCCTTCGGGATTCGACCTGAGCTTTTCGTTTGTACCTGTCGGTAGACTCGTACTTTTCCACACAGCCACCTGGCTGACTGTGTTTGATACTTTAACACAGATATATACATGGTGAGTTTTGTTTCACATGTCAACCACTTCCGAGTATTTTCGTTACATCTAATATTTCTAAAATGCCACCCCAGTATGTGACATTAGACGTTATTCACTTCAAAAGAATCGCGTTATTTCTAAAAATAAACAGTTGAAAAATGATTACTGTGCAGTGTTTATACCTATTGTGATGCAGTCGGGTTGTGTGTTTGTTCATTGTGGCACCGACCCTACATGAGAGTAATAACAAAGTAGGTACATTATGTTTATTTTAAATGTAATGATGGTAATAAAATATGGAGTAATGTTCATAAATAGTCAGAAAACATTTGTGTCAGCTACCCTTGTATAAACATAGATATAACAATATTAACTGTAATATGTGCGCTTATGTAACATAATTTATACAGGCCCGTGCTAAGACCGAATCACTAAATAGTAAATAGCTTCTGGCGCATTTTAAAATTATACATACATAGCGGCCCGGTTCGGCTTCGCCCGGGTGCTATGAATTTATGATTTATAGCGGTCCCGGCCGGCTTCCATAATAAAGATTAAACACCCGTCCCTCCGCCATATATACACGTACTTCCACCATGCACGGTAATCTAGTGGTTCCGTCCGGCTTCGCCCGAGTGCTAAGATTTATGAACCTATAGAAACCTTCTCGGTAGTGAGCACAACAACTCACCAAAGTTTCATCGCAATCGGATGAATGGTATAAGAACGTATACGGGACAAATAGACAAACATTCATTTTTATATAATATTAAGAAAAATCCTTAAATTCGCAATAAAAAATATTGAAGCTCACTTATCGGGATAAAAGCTGTCCTATCTCTCAGTTTGGAGCAAACAATACACATTTACAAAATTTCATAAAAATCGGATGAGCGGTTTCGGAGATTAACGTGAACGAACATCGTGACACGGGATTTTTATACAGGGTGTTTCATAATATATGCGCAGGACTTCAGGATGTGATAGCTCGTCCAAAAATATGAAAAAAAGTTTCTATTAACTTACCCTCTAAAATGCACTATTTTAGAGGGTAAAAACACCCACTACCCCTTCAAAACCTTCACCAATTATGACTTAAAAAAAAAAATCCGCACAAAACATAGCTTATTATGAGTAGAAAATGCTTACAAAAGCTGTTTTCTGTACGATAAACGGTTCCGGAGATATTCGCAAAAAACAAAATTTTTTTTCAATTTCAACACCCTGTATCTCTAAAATGGTGCATTTTAGAGGGTAAGTTAATAGAAACTTTTTTCATATTTTAGATGAGCTATCACATCCTGAAGTCCTGCACATATATTATGAAACACCCTGTATATTAAGATATTTAACATTCAGTGCAACGGCCCATTATAAATATATTTGATGAAAATATATTCCCCCCCCCTTTCCCTACTTTTTAGGGTTCCGTAGTCACTAGGAACCCCTATAATTTCGTCGTGCCCGTCCGCGTTGTAATTCTTTAATTTTTTCATCTTTTGCGATGAAATTTTTGAGAATAGAGATGGGCACATAAGAAACGTAAAAGTTGTGATTGGTTTTCATAAAAAAACGCGCAAGATGACGCAAGTACGAAGCAAGTGTTTCCCTTCTAATATTGTGCAACCACTTCTGTTTCAATTCTGGATCCTTTGGAAATACAAAACCTCTATGATTTAAACATTGGTGTACACCAGGGTTGTTACGGATGCAAAAATTTAGACATCCGCGGATGTAGATGCGGATGCGGATTATTAGAAGTTCACATCCGCGGATGCGGATTTGATGCGGATGCGGATTTTGGGATTTTAAAAGGATAATTATTTAAATTTTAAGTGCATAAATAACTGAAAATCAATTTAATTTTAACTTTTTATTTATTTAATCATATTTTTAGCACGTGCCACTCTGGCTCCGCCCACTTTCTTTACATGTAGTTACTTGTTGATGTGAATCTGCATCCGTAAAAACTCCGCATTGATTGATGCGGATGTGAATGCGGATGCAGATGTCTGAATTAATGCGAATATTCCGCATTTACGGATGCGGATGCGAATATTCGTAACACCCCTGGTATACACAGCACATCGACATTGTTAATGATTTATTATTTTAATTAAATAAACTTTTTCTGTACACACACACTAGAACTGCACACAGACCACAGTGAATGGCATCTCTAGCGATCAAGTTTGGCAGTGTCAATCTCTATATTGGATTGTGCAATGTGCATCTTTTCATTCTTCTCCTATATTACACTTCTTATTTGAGCATGGAAGATAGATCAACTTTGGACAGTACAGAGTTTTATATCGAAGGTCAGGTACTTCTAACATCAACTAGGATATTTATAAATACACGCTATGTCAATTTGAAATTTCAGTACAATAACTTTAAATATTTATTGTTGACATCGTGATATTTATAGTGGAGCTCCACTTTTTGTTGAAAGATACAAGATAATGTAGTAACAATTTGAAATTTATTCGAATCGTAAGTATAGGGAATATAATATTTCTACTGTAGGTAATTCTTTAGATGCAGTATGCTTTAGAATTTACATCATGGAGGATAGAGGTAAGGAGAGGAATACATTGGGATTAGACCGCGAAATTTTTTGATAAACGAATACCATTTAATTTAGCTGCGTGCATATAATATAAATAGCATAGCATAAAAGGTACATGAAAATTATTTATTTTCAGTTTTTTCTTCTTCAATTTTGACGTATAATAAAAAATATTTGATAAATTTATATTAGACACGGATGTGTACCTATATCTATGTCTATGGTTTATATTGACAGGCGACAGCTTAACCTCAAACCATGGCGGTGGTAATCTTGCGGATCGGGTTTAAAAGTGTCCAATTTATCAGATTTACATTTATAATTTCCAAATAAGTTAGAACTAAATTCATGGTTTTACTTACTTGACTTTTTAAACAACAATGTTCACTGACTGCATATTAGGGAAAATTAGAGTTCCGAGTTTACAATGGAGCTCACAACGAGCGCTCGCAACGATATTATTATAACTCCGCCCCCTTGTACACTGCCCATAGTAAAATAACAATATGTATTTGACCTTTTTTTTTTGTAAAATTTCCACTTCGAAAATTTTGCAGTCTATTAGTTTTACATAACAAAGAGTTTGATAACGACGTTAGACTGTTTCTGATACAAGCGACTAGGCCCTGCAGTCAGGGTCTATTCTGATTGGTCAAATACCCCATCTGGATGTCGTTTGACACACACACACACACACACCTAAACGAACGTAACAACTAACTAGTGAACTCTGTATACTAATATGGATAGTTCACAGCGATTAAAAAATGGTTTTGTATGTGGACAATGTTCACAGTTCAAACACAAATATTCTTCAAGACAGGCATTAATGTTCACAAAATTAGAATGAAAACTTCAGATAAGGCTTGTATTCTAATTCTTTCTATAAAAGTTGATCAATTTTTTGACATTTCAAAATAAAACTTATTTAAAATTTATTTGTGTCTTCTGATTTCTCAAGAATACTGTTATTGTATAAATTTTGGACATCTTAATATCTCAAATAATAATATTAAATTAGATTTTATTTTGAAATGTCAAAAAATTGATCGACTTATATAGAAAGAATTAGTTTACAAGCCTTACCTCAGTTTTCATTCTAATTTTGGGAACATTAATGCCTGTCTTGAAGAATATGTGTTTGAACATTCTCCACATACAAAACCCATTTTTTAATCGCTATCAACTATCCATATTAGTATACAGAGTTCACTAGTTAGTTGTTACGTTCGTTTAGGTGTGTGTCAAAGGACATCAAGATGGGGTATTCGACCAATCAGAATGGACCCTGACTGCAGGGCCTAGTCGCTTGTGTTTCTGCATAGAAAATATAAACTGGAATTATATGATCCCAATTTAAGATCATTGTCAAATCAAATTTTCTGACAATGCGTTCTGCAACCCAGCACATGTCTCAACGATTTTTACAAGCTAGCCTTAGAGATTTTTTTTTATTTGCGCGTTTTCTAAATTCATTTATTACTCTTTTTTTGTTTGCGACGCGTCGGTTAAAAATATGATGCAAAAACAGTTGTGTTGTTTATTTGCTGAAGTGTAAATTCTCTCGGGCAATGCGCAGGTGACATCAACTGTTTTGGACTACAGTCGCTACCAACTATAAAATAAAAACAGAACTACAAAAAATTATCGAAGCTTTGCTACAAATACATCGAGCATGTTTTGTTAAGTTTTTTTATTTTTACGTTTTGTTTTATAAAATCAATATTAACACATTCGTTTAACCCTTTACTGAGCGCGTGGATTAAAAACAGTAATCCAATTGTCTATTTTTCGCACAATGTGACAATTAAATTTTAATATACCTACCGTTAAGTACTTTTCAACTACACGAACGTCGCGAACGACACAATGAACGGAATTGCAGTTTACAGGATGTTTCAGAATAAGGTTCCTATACTTGAGGATCTTATTCCTCGGATGACTTTAAGAAAAAAAGCTCATATAAACTATGGTTTATATGAGCTTTTTTATATGACTTTGTTTATATGAGCTTTTTTTTATTAAAATCGGTTAAATCGCTTAAGAGCGGTAACGGACCATAGGTCCGTAATCGCTTTATTTCTGACATACAGGGTGTTAAAAAAAACGGTCCATCAGAGGTAAAAAATTCAAGGGACCATTTTTACTGAGAATTAAATGACAATTATGAAAATAGTTTTTATTTTGAAAAAAAAACAAAACAGTAGCGTATAGGTAGGTACCCTTTTTTTCACTAAAAATGTTCATAGAGAAGTCCGCGAGAACGCATTAAAAAAATGTTTGTTGAAAAAATGTGTTTCAATATCTATTTCCTACCTACCAAAACTAATAAAAAAATCTGTTGTGATTTCAAAAATATTGGAGAAAAATCGATTTTTCTTTTTAAATTTCAACACCCTGTATCTCAGAAATAAAGCGGTTACTAACCATAGTTTATATGATTTTTTTTGTTACAATCATCCGAGGAATAATATTCTTAAGTATCGGAACCTATATTCTGAAAGACTCTGTATATTTTTAAATCATTTGCGAAATTCTTATACTGAAGTTTTCTATTGGAGCAAAAAAAAAAGCTATTCCCTGAGCCCAGTATAATATAATTCAAATTTAATAAGTTAACTGAACATTGGCTCTTTACAGCAGATAAAAATATTCGTGAAAATAAAGGGTCAGGAATTTGTGATGCTAAGCAGGCTATACTTTTTTTCCGGAAAAGTTTTTTTATCATTTAATAATTATTCAGTCGGTTTCCTTTCGTCTGTTCGTGTTTTATTTTCAAGAAAATTGTATGGAAATTAATGTTTTTCATAATGTTTTCGTGACGCTAAACCTAATGTTACATAATTTGATTATTTTCATTTCTTTACCTCCGCTTTCGAACATTTTTTAAAACATAATTTTCGACACAAATTTACTTCTGATTTAATAAGGAAGATACTAAACTCTATCTTGAAAATATTGCTAGAATAAATTTGATTATTTCGCATCAATATAAACTTTTTTTTAAAACTGAGTTTAGCAGGCAAAAGAAGATGTTCTTTCAGAAATGGCTCAGTCATACGAAATAATGTTGCCTGAAGTACGTATTATTATGAATTATTTATTTATTTAGATTAAAAATGTACGTTGAATAACGTTCGCTGTGTTTTTCGTGACCTTCGTGCAAGGGGAAGATACCCAAAGGTACTTAACATTAAATAACTTTCATAATCTTCAAGATTTATAGAGTTCGCATAAGTGAAATTTTTGAAGTTATACTCTTTAGCGAGGGTAGTGAATTGGAAAGATGTCGACTCAAAAATTAATTAAACGCTGTACTGTAACGCTGATAGGGATAAAACGGCTCTAACGATTTGAATGAAATTGACTGAAAAGGTTTGGAGGGCAAAAAATCGATCTAGCTCATCCCAGGAAAAATTCGTTTTCTTATAGATTTTATAATTTAAAAAATCAATTTTTTGACGTTTTAAAATAGTGTAATATTGTAAGCAGGCTTTGGATACGTATGTCTAGATGTTATGGATTTTGGTAATAATAATTATTTATTAATTTTAAAAATTCTGAGAGGGGAAAAGCAAAAATGTAAATGTATGAAGTATAACATCGACCGTGCGATTATGTGGGCGAGACACATACCCTTTTTTTAAAACCTAAAAATATTCGAATACTTAAAAATGTGCGAGTCCAGTTAGTACTCACATAGTAAACACCGTGTGAGTGTCCAGTTAGTATTATCGTAGTATGTGTAAACATCTTGAATGTGGGTGTAGATACAGTTCAGTGGAATAGCTGACGTTCGCACTGGTTTGCTGCACATGATGTATATTCGTTCGTTTTTTGTCACATCGTCACATCAATTTTCTGAGGTTATTATCGTATAAAATTTGAAGGGGGGAAGGCGAGCTTAGATAATTCTTTATGTAATCTGTAAAATACACGAAAAGGTGTGTTTTAGTCAGCTCTAAGCATCATTTTATTAAATAACGCATCCATTTTAGTGATACCGACGACGTATCAAGAAATATCACATCTTCTCTTCAGATTATAAATTCGATATTTCCACACTTTGTACAATACAAGCACTATTTACTGAGTATCGATCGATGTGTTTATATAGCAACGCGCCTACAAAGTCCACATCATGCGAGAGTCATGTATTTAATAAAGTTAATCACTTTAATAAAAATAAACTAAATTGTAACTTAGTCTGCAATTGTAAAGTTTTAAGGACTCTAAGTGCGAATTTTCCGTTTTCATAATTTTTTTCCTGTTTTTCAAATCTGTACTAATTACTAATATCTCTACATCCGTGTCTGTCTGTACCACCGCTAATTCCTCCTAAACCACGCAACGAATTTTGATGCGGTTTTCACCATCAGTTAGATAATTTTTCACGGAAGGTTTATATATATAGCGAACGAGCGAAGCGAGTGAGTAATGTAATTATAATATTCAAGCGAACGAGCGAAGCGACTGAGTAGTGTATTGTACCCGGGCTTTCTTAACACCCGGGCGAAGCCGCACAGGGCTGCTAGTATTTCATATAGGTACTGTAAAATCTGATTTTAGCGTACAGTCTAAACTGTTGACTTTACGAGATTTACTGTTTGAACATTTTTTGTGTTGAATTTTATGCTCTGTAAATAATCAGTTAGATAATTTTTCACGGAAGGTTTATATATATAGCGAACGAGCGAAGCGAGTGAGTAATGTAATTATAATATTTAAGCGAACGAGCGAAGCGAGTGAGTAGTGTATTGCACCGGGGCTTTCTTAGCACCCGGGCGAAGCCGGACAGGGCTGCTAGTATTTTACTTTACGAGATTTACTGTTTGAACATTTTTTGTGTTGAATTTTATGCTCTATAAAATCCTTTATATTCATTTTTGCCGTATCTGGCTTGCTTTCCAAACATACTCGATCGGAAAACTACACTCTTTATTTATATTTCCAGTGATTGTTTATCCCACGTGAGTTGAAGGAAAAATATTTACCGCCGTATTATAACTGTCGATTTTCTCTAGTTGTGTTTTAGTTAAGCGCTGTCTTTTTGTATTTGAAAATGAACAACTGGATCAAGAAGGGATTATAGTTCATTTTAGTATGCAATTTGTATTTGATTTTCAATTATCTGCTAAATCTGATATTATATTTCTATAAAAGACATCACATCTGAAGTTGTAAGAGTTCCTTAACAAAATTTCTTTGTAATATTTTTTCTGTTGTAGTAGGGACTTACAATATAATATAATAAATGAAATAAGGAGTTTCATTTCAATAACAGTCTTGACATGTAAACTAGAATTAAGCTTTTTGAAAAAAACGACTTGAAAACAAATGGTTAAAAATAATTTATTGGAAATATATTATTTTTAACACGCTTATATTAGCTTCACCTGTATGTTTGCTTGCTTGCTTGTTTGTCAGTTTGTAACCGACTTCTTTGAACTTGATTTTCACCAACTTTGAACGGTCAGATTTAGTTTAAACGTTGTCGACTTATCAAGGACCGATGACAATACAATAATTCAATAAGTTTGTCCCACTATCCTAACCAGGATCTCCAGGACTAAAAAAAAAAAAAAAAATTATAATTTAAAAAAACTAAAAAACATGCTTTAATGAACTAAAAAGTAAAAAATAATTAATTTTATTGTAAAAAGCGTGGGGTGCTTTGTATCATATTTTCATACTACCCCACGCTTTTTTACAATAAAATTATTTTTTTTTTACTTTTTAGTTCATTAAATCGTGTTTTTAAGTTTTTTTAAATTATAATTTTTAATAATACAGATTTTGAAAAATCAATTGAAATTTCAAAAAACGAATATGTCGAATAGCTTGAAAAAATATTTTCTAGTATTTCATTTTTTCTAACACATCAGCTTTTTGAAAATAACTCAGTATTACTTCACATGTCGTAGGTAGGTACTGTTTTTGATATGAAACTCATATCTTCTGAAATATTACTTACGTAGAGAAGTTTTTAATATATTTTAGTTGACATTTGACCTTATTAAGTTTAGTTTTTATATATAAATATCAAAGAAACACTTTTCCTGTAACTTACGCCTGAAAAACATCTTGTATTTTGGAAAATAATTAACTTATTTAAAAGCATCAAGGCAGTAGCGTAATCAGTTTTTCATTTTGGAAAGTGAACTGAAATTTTTTAGTACAAAATTTACTGTAAACATGTTAACTAGAATACGAACCATATTGAAAACAGTGTAGCTTTTTAGGGTTCTGTAGCCAAATGGCAAAAACGGAACCATTATTATTTCGTCCTGCCCGTCCCTCCGTAAGTCACAGCTATTTTACTCAGAGACTATTGGCACTATATAGATGAAATTTGGAAGGTAGGAGTCTTCTATGAACCGCTATACAATGATGTAGTGAAATTACGAAAAAAAATAGGGGTGGCACTCCATACATTTAATTGAGGGATGAGAAAAAATATCCAGTGCACATAAGCGTGTGGAGTATCGTTAGATACGTCTTGAAAAATGATATAGAAGTTTCAAAATGACTTTTTAATTAAGTCAATAGTTGGTGAGATATGCGCTACTTAAGTGCCCCCTCTAACTTTACAATTATGGGGTAGAAAATTCTGAAAAAAATTAAGGTAGTAGAACTTATAAAATACTTTCAACGAAAATTGGTTTCAATAAGATAATTGTTGTCTAGTTTTTGAGATATGGGATATTTTTGGTTGCACGAGTAGTATATTTATGAGAGTTCTACAACCTCCGTACTACGGCCGTAACGTCATAAATATCCTACTTACACGCTATTTAAAAGACTATAAATTATTATTAAATTTATTACTAACTTTGAATTTTAACCGTGAACTTATATTCCGACTACGGAAACCTTCACCGACATGCATTTGGCCGCTTTTTCTTTACGAATGCTTACAGTTTCCCTCCCTTCGAATCACTATACAGCAATCAGATTGATTCACAAGTATAAGTTAAAATTGACGCAAGAATTGTTTCATTAATATTCAAAAAACGTAATATTGTATCAATGGAACTTTGATTTCCATATTATTTCATTTAAAGTTTCGTTTCTAGTTAAATTTTTTGTAAGCCATACGTGAATTGCTTCGACATATTTTTTTAAG
The DNA here is from genome assembly GCA_039654895.1 of Mongoloraphidia duomilia. Taxonomy (NCBI): domain Eukaryota; kingdom Metazoa; phylum Arthropoda; class Insecta; order Raphidioptera; family Raphidiidae; genus Mongoloraphidia; species Mongoloraphidia duomilia. Next base: position 19,485,410 of record CM077525.1, on the reverse strand, counting down.
AGTTGTGTTCGTGTATAGCACATAACTTTATCAAGTGAACATTCACTGTATTTAATACCTATATTGCAAACTAGACAGGATCGGATTTAAGGTTGTGGAATGTTAATAAAATCGAGGGCCTTAAAAATTGTAAGGTTAGCATCGGAACTAAATTGTATTGTGAGCGTGCAATTACAGTTTAAGTATATTATAGAAATTCAAGGATTGGTATAACAAATTTGAAGGTCTTAAAAATTATAAAAATTCTAATTCAGAGCGAAATCATATTTGGAGCATGAAATTATTAGTAGGATTATGAAGAAATATTAAAAAAATACAACTCAGTTAATTTGTGGAGACCTCTGCAAGGGTGGTAGCCTTTGTTACCCATTCTTAAATCTGGGTAGGTACTAAAGTCTGTGTTTGTTTTTTAATAATTTTTTTTTATTTAGGTATCATTAAAATGACTAAATAGTTAAATAGGCATTTAATTTGGAAATTCAAGAAAAAAAGAAATGGCCATTGGCATTAGTAATTTAAATAGATTAATAACGATTTCACAAATATTCATTTTGATTTTTTTCACTTTCATAAAGTTCAAGTTTATTGGATTTCTAAACTCAAATTATTTTGGAATATTTTTTTGTTTAAAGAGCTACGCAGGAAATAAGCTATGTTGAGAATTTTCGATTGGACTTTATAGATACTTACGTACATTTAAATTCAGATGCTAATGACCTCAGTTGTCGAGCGTCTATAATTTACAATTCATTCATGCACGTATATTTAAATAATAGGTATATTCTAGTTAATTTGTCAATCGCTGTTGATGTTATTAATGATTATAAAACTGCTTTTGAGTTTCTGTCATTTTTTTAAAGAACCACGCGCGCTGAAAAAAAAATTCCCGGGGGAGACAAATAAAATATGTGGAAAAAACAAAAAAAAATATAGATATATATTTTCAATTTAATGATGCCGCCCCTGGGAATGCCAGTGCCTGTCTTGAACTGAAGTTTGCATCCACTGCTTTTTAGGGTAGGTAAATTCAATATTCAGTCAGTCCTATTGACTTGTCTAGGAAGGCTGCTGTGGAAGTGTGAATGTAGACCGTTTGTGGAATGACTGATGTATCCACTGTACGTGTTTGCGGAGTTCCGTTGTTGCCCTCACCGTTTTCTTTATGCTTGATTGATGAGCTCCAGTGGTATATTCTAGACGTAGCTAACGCAAAAGACCACGGCCGACACTGAATTGGAAACAGGGCGCTCATTCTATATATATTTTTTCCGTGAAACAGTTTTTTTAAACACTTCTTAGAATTCTGAAGCTGATAAATTTTGTTTATCTTATCTAATAACGTCTAACCTGTCACTATTAAAGTACGACTATACATTTTTTGTACGAACTTTGTGAACGTTTAGAAAGTCTGCCGTGCAAATGTTGTTTTTGCAAGGATGGAACAGTAGATATTATAATGATAATGGTTATTGGATAGCAGCCAGTCATATTAATATTACGTTGCAATGTAGAAAAATTCGTTTTTATCAACCCAATGTCACAGTCGAGACTCAAACCCGAAACTTCCACTATCGCTGTGGATGAGTTATCAATTACTCTACTTTAACATGATTGACATAATTAAAAAACTCGGGTCGCAGTGCCAAACCCTGCCGACAATATAGTGTATTTGCTAATACGGCATTGTGGCATTATTATGTGAACTTAAGTAAATAAAAAATTTAACCCCTTAATACATCCCTTAAAATAATTAAATTTTTCTAAATTTCAATATTAGACGTGGATTTTATCAGTACACCCAATTAAATACACCCTTCCATAAGTAAATCCGTATCAACAAACTAGTGTTTTCATAAAATTTGAAAGTCCGGTCCTGTCGGGCCGATTTTATTAAAATTTTAGCAGCACATTTTAATCTTCACTAAAGAGTTAAATTTCAATTTTGAAACGATTCTGACAAATTTTTCGGTATTTTTGGGCCCAAAAACTTTTTGGAACCCCTAAATACAACCCTGAAAATGGTCCGATCGGGCCCATTTTAAATAGGCTTCGTGCGGTGATGGATTCCAACGTGCCTACCAAATTTCGTTAAAATCAATTAGCTCTTTCGAAAGTTATTGCCCGCACACACACACACACACACACATATATATATATATATATATATATACATATATGTATATATATATATATATATATATATATATATATATATATATATATATATATATATATATATATATACATATATGTATATAAACATTTTCAAAAATGGTGCCAAAGTGTTCAGGAGGCTATGAAACGTCGAGAAATTTTGGTCCGACCCCTAGGTCCCGCCATCCGACCGACGCCAATAGTGTATGTGCCATATGGCAAATACACTAATTATTTCTATATTACCACTGATGACATATATGCAGATATGTTGTGGCTGTACTAACGAGCGACCCACCTTTTGAAGGCCAGATTTGAGCATCGCATCTGTTAGCAGAATTCAAAAGCTTGAAATAAGTATGTGTGAGTTATAGTTGATTCAAAACATAAGAGTGGTTCTGATCCTTCACTCTTAAAACAATCTCAATCTATTAAAATGTATATGTCGCTTTAGTCGCGGGATATGTACCTACACTACAGTACAGATAGAGTAGTAGAGACAGAGAATATTATATGATCCAGTGTTGTCACCACAGACGCTAATGACATCAGTTGTCGAGCGTCTATAATTTACAATTCATTCAGTGCTGCCAGTGTCAGTATAATAATTTGTACTGCTGAATCATCTGATCATCTGTGATAGGTATATACAACTGTATTTTGTTAAGTAAATAAAATGGAAAAAATTTCACAAAGGCATTTGTTGACGCATCATTTTATTAGTTACAATTTTTGCCACTAGGTGCCAGGAATGAATATTATCTATAAATACCAAGGTTTAGTACTTTATTTTGTTTATGTTTTTAGTTCCATAAAATGGCACAATTTATTCAATAAAGGCGCTCATAAGATTGTCGTTTTCTCCCGTAAGGCAACACTCCCCTGATATTACGTAAATTGTCACATGTAAATCATATCATGTGAGAGTTAGTTAAATTAAGATTTATAATAAAGTGAACCGTCTAATATACGAGAGCTCAGCATGATGGAAAGTAATAGATAACACATCCGCCGCGAAATTGGAAATTTCTGGTTTGAATCTCGATTGTGACATTTGTTGATAAAAATGAATTTTTCTACATTACAATGTAATATTATATAATTGGCTGCTATCCAATAACCCTTATCATTGTAAAATTTCCAGCCGTACTAAACTCAAATATAAGTAGATCTTATTTTCTCGATGTTGTTTTCTGCATTTATGAACCATGTGAGGGGCTTTGATCGCAAAATATTTATGTACGTCGTTTAACCTAGGTTTAAAGAATACCCCGACAAATTTCGCTAAAGTTACAGACGAATAGACAAATAAACAGAAAAAAATATAAAAATGTCGAGTTAGGAGACCTCATTTGCTTTGCTGGCGTGGGCAACGAAATATGTACATGAAAAGTACTGAATAAGTACTACCCTATATCATCATTTCCAAGATAGAGTGATCTGTGTACGTAATCAGCTCGGGTCCCTTTGTTTCTTGAGTTGTGATTGGTCGGTCGGAAGAATTTCAAATTTTGCAAATGTACTGAACCTACTTATTTTGTTGTAAGCTGTAGGTATGTGACACTATTGGAATGTATTTTTTCAATTTAGGTACTCTATCTTGGAAATGAATAGACTATTAATATGGATTTTGATTGAGTTAAAGCTTCTCATAGAACCGTGGCATAAACCAATTTAGGGTGCGACTTGCTTAATGTTTTGCATTTTTTACTCACTGCTCATCCTCCCTTTTCCCTTAGCGTCATATTATATTGTGTGGCTTAGAAAAGGTAATATAAAAATAGCATTGAGAAAATTTACAATTTTATAGTAGGCTATTGGCCATAATATCTATTGTATGCAAATATGTAGACAGTTGCTATGGAAAATTAAAGGTTACCATTTTGTTTGTTTTTAACTTCTATTGCAAAGGTTCCCAAACTTTTTTGATCATAACCCTAATTTAAAATTGCAAAAGCCTTCGCGACCCTTAAAAATTTTTCCCCCACAAAGTACAAAATAGCCTATAAAAAGATTTTTCAGTAAAAAAATGCAGCAATTCAAATTTAAGTCGTTTATTCAAGAATTGAAGTTTAAAAAAGTACAGTAAAAGTAATATAGAAATTATTGATCACGAGAGTTATAAATTCTATAATCACGGAAACAGACCGTGATCCTAAAAAATCAGCCTGCGGCCCCAATTGGGGTCGCGACTCCGACTTTGGGAACCCCTGTTCTATTGTATAAAATCAAATATTTGAATTTTTATTGCAACTTTTATACCACAACGACTACCTAAACTAAGCTCATAGCGAGGACAGTGTGTTTTAATGGTTAGCGTAGCCGACCTTTGGAACACACTGTCGTGGGTTTGAATCCCACCTCCGCTCATGGATGTTTTGTGATGTAATTTAGTTTTAAGAAGTTGTTATTTAATGTAATTAAGACGCTAATGACCTAAGTTGTCGACGCGTCTATAATCTACAATAAATAAATAAAATTAAGCTCATAGCATTCTCAGATTCTGCCCAAAATTCACTGTACTATTTTTCCTATGTTACCCTTTCTAAGCCACACCCGATATATTAGGTATGTGTTATTTATTTGGGAAGAAATTAAACAGTGGAAAAGTTTGGTAGTTCCTGAGATTACCAACGACAAACAAACAAAGTTTCCCTTATAATAATAATTAGTATAGATTATTGAATGAGCTATGGATTATTAAATCGCCTTAATCGTATTTTTTCCAAATTCGACATAAACTTTTTTGCCTTCTGGCCACAGATATATAATGTGAGGAGGATTGAGTAGTCGCTATTCCGATTTTAGTTCACGTATTATTCACAAGTGTTTCTGCAACGGAGTTCACATCATTCTCTTTCGTTCGTATAATTAATATTGTATAACCGAATCGGGAAGCAGCCGTTCGTGTTGAAGGCTGCGTCTTCACCAAACTGGTGAGTAATTCATATAACGTCTAAGTTGTTTGTGTTTGCGACAGATGTTTAGGAAACGTTTAAAAATAGATTTAGCTATATTCTGAAGCTACATTCGACTCTCGGCATTTTATAATTCAGTTAGTACTTATATTATTCTTTACTAAAAAAACGACTGTTTTTTTTTGGGACTTATCTAATAATTTTCAATAATAATGAATAAATAAATCAAATATTGCCTGAAGAAGTTGGAAAATAAACCAACGAAACGTTGCAAATTTTGAAAATTTAGCATCAACTTATTTTTATCCAAGTTCCCAAGAATTTATTATTATTAAAAATATTAAAATTCACATATTTTGGTCGGCGGGGTTTGGCAGTGCGACCGGCGTTATCTCGTATTGCGAATGCATCGTCCAGATTAGAGATGCGTAACGACCCGTAACGCCCGTATTTAGATGATACTTTGCTAGAGCACTTTTGTTGTAAAAACACGGAACTGTGTTCGTTCAGTCATGGTACAATCGGTCGTCACATAAAACGTCGCGACGCTAGATATGATGAAGAGATGAAAGCCGGCCGGCTGGATTAGCTATGACATTGCGTTGGAAAGTTCAGCTGCCGTGTCAACGGGTCATAAATTCCGTTTAACGATACGTTTTAATAAAACATAACTTGTTAGGCAAACGTTTTTTGTGACACAGTATTTTTCCCAAACTGTTTTGTATGTTTTATTGTTTGTACTTTTTTATATATGTAAATTAGAGCAATTTTATTTTATTATCATATTACTGTAATAATAACCATTCTTTTTTATGAAAAACGAGTCAAAGTAGGTACATTTTTATTTTGTTATTTTTAGTCTCATTATTATTTATTCAAATTTTATTTTTGTACATTTGTAAAAAGCAGCGGCGGCTTCTCCTATGAGGCAGGTGCCTCACCAATAATTTTGCAAATTAAATAAATTACAAATTTATATTATTTCACTATTTGCACAAATATATCCATTAGAATTAATATTTAGCTTCATAGAAATCAGTAAAATATGGGCCTGCCGTCAATCTTAACGCGCTTCGCTAGAAATACCATCCATCCCATTTCTGCATGCGGTCGTATATGGTAGAGGCCGGCCTCGCGCTTCTTTGTCTTTCATTGGCGGTTGCCTGTTTTTGTTCTTATATCATCCATCTCATTTCTGCATGCGGTCGTATATGGTTAGAGGCTCGCCTCGCGCTTCCTTGTCTAGCGTATTAGTAATGTGGTGTTTATGATACCGTAATAGTCCAGTCGAATCTAGCTTTTAGTAGCGCATAAAAACATTCTTTTGAGGCAAGCCTCTACGTAAATTTAATGCGACATTAAATGTGTGTTATTATAGTTTTCGGTAAATACTTTTGTGGTTTTTCATACTGATTTTTGTTTTGCTTTTTTTCCAACAGTGGGCAGTGATTTTTCTAAAATATTAAATTACTTTTATTACTTATTAGTTTATTTGTTTGGTTTGGTTTTTGCTGGACAGTTGCGTAATACATATTTCCATAGGAACAAATTGTTCGATAACATAGCCCTAGCTTTACAAACTATTTTTCAATTTTTTTAAATTTAATATTATAATTTTTTTTACAAAAGGTATTACACAAATGACGAAGTAGAGTGACCACTGACCACTAGTCTACTAGACTAACTTTAAAATCTAACCTTACTAAAAAAAATGTTTTTCAACTGTGCCTCACCACTTTCAAATACCACGAGCCGCCACTGGTAAAAAGAATATTTAGTCTTTAAAAATAAAAATCTTGTCTGTTATTTGTACTGCTTACTCTTAGTATACAAGTTTTATTTATAGAAATGCTAGATTAATACCCAAAACATGAGTATAGTAAGTTGTCCTAATTGTTTAATAAAAATATTAAATAATATAATCGATAAATTATTTTTTGAGCAGAATCGAATTAAAATTTTACAATGCTTTTCTTATGGAGTTTTTTTCAAAGCGTACATAGACTGGGCTTGAGAATAGCCGAGCGTGTAGCAGTGCTGCTGTTTACATGGCGTTGCTATGTTTCCTCTATTACAAGTCCCCAGTTCCCGGGTTCTACCCCGAGAGAGCTGGTAAAAGTGTCAATTGGATTTTCAATTTCTTACGAAATGTTATAATTACCACAAAACACCAAACCATAACAAACACTCTCGACGTACGTTTCGCCAGCTTGGTTGGCGAAACGTACGTCGAGAGTGTTTGTTATGGTTTGGTGTTTTGTGGTAATTATAACATTTCGTATCTTTACACCAAAGATTCCACCACTTTTTATTTTCAATTTCTTATTAAAAAAAAATAATGAATTGAAAATATGAATTGGTGCTAGGCTCAAATAACCTTAGCTGTTGGTGGTCTTTAAAACACACACGCGTACATAGAGTGTTTCACAATTTAAAATCGTGGTAATGACCGTGGTATGCAAGGTACTGGTCTGCCTGGAAACTAAATAACGCAGAGACTTGCCGACAGCTATTTCCCCCAGAATACAAATTGTACATAAGAACCTTTTCTTCCACGGTGTACATTTTTTTATAGAAAAAATATTAAATAAATCTCTGAACTTATAAAATTTATTATCACAACTCAATAATAATAAATTGTAAATAAAAACATTCGTTTCCATTGTTTCTAAAAATATCTATACCACGATTTCAAATTGTTAAACAGCCTATGTACGTTTTGAAAAAACTCGCACGGTATATCATAAAGTGAATTTCACCTAAGACGCAACATAGGCGAGTTTTGTTTACCTGGTGGCTGGTAGTCGCATGGAAAACATTAATGCATTAGAGAAATCGTTTTACTTAAAATTCAATATCCATGAACAAAAACATACATATCACTACCTATCAATATTTTTAAATATTGTTACTACGTTTTTGTTCAGTGGATGTTGCTTTTTAAATGAAACGATTTTCTCCAATGCGTTAATGTTTTCTATAACTATCAGGTAAACAAAACCCGCTTATATTGAATGTATATCTATAAGTTTGCTTCCATAAAATTGATGTTGGTGATTTATATAATTGTGTTTGCGATGTATAACATGTAGACATTGATTCCTTGGGGACATTTGATTTAAATATTATACAGCACACCTGTAATAGTAGTATGAGTTTCATAGTCTTCATTAACTCCTCCCGGAACCCGGAATCACGTGCAGTACGGTTAATTTGATTTAGCATCCGGACTCAACGCACGGGGGAGACCCACGAATATATTTATTTGCGGTAGAGTCTGTTATTTACGGCCTCTGCTCTTACGTGCTGCCCTCTCGAATTTATCTATCTTCGTGTATACACTGTACAGCTCGTCCATAGAACTATATAGATGATCAATAATTTACATTAGGTACTAGATTTGCCGAAATATTGGTTTACGATGTGATGTTATAATCAGACGTGTGCGAATATCTTTTGAGGCGAGTCGAGTAGTATGAGGAAAAAAGTTTACATTTATATTTATACTGAAAAAAGTTTTTAACATTTTTCATGACGTAAACTTTGTCTTTCTTACTAAACTCGAGGAATATCCAAAAGTCAGTCAAGCGAATGAAGTTTTAACGTTTTTTACAAGCTTTTATTCAACTTCACATGTCAATTTGTTTGTTTAGGTGAAATCTCGCACGGCAATTTTTAACCACTTCCACATATTCGATTTAAAATTTGTGTGTTTCAGAAAGGATGGTACATATTTTAGTATGTTATAGTATCGTTCATTTTAAGCAAAAACGTTCATATAAACACGTGGCCAATTCTCAATGCTTACTGAGATACAGAGATTTTAATATAATATAGTTTTTTTATACGGCTGAAATGCAATTGAAATATTTTTTCGTTGGAGAGCAGCCAATTATATAATTGTTTCGAAATATATTGGAAAAAATCATTTTACCAACCAGTGGTCACAGTCAGGATTCTAACCTGAACCTTTCCACTTTCGCGGCGGAATGAGCTTACATACTCAACTGTGACAAGATTGCTAAATTAACATTCTCCTTATATGCTTCAGAATCAATAGATTTTCACTACTCGCATGTAGTGAAAATCTATTGATTCTGAAGCATATAAGGAGAATGTTAATTTAGCAATCTTGTCAAAGTGGAAAGGTTCAGGTTAGAATCCTGACTGTGACCACTGGTTGGTTAAATGATTTTTTCCAATATGTTTCGAAACAATTATATAATTGGCTGCTCTCCAACGAAAAAATATTTCAGAGATTTTAATGTGGAGCGCATTACAGAACTTAGGAAAGGAAGGCGTGGCGGAGTCGCAACTGTCTCCTTCTGAGTCGCAACTGTCTTCTTCTAACTAGAAACGTACGTTCTGAATTGAATTTGAATTAGTCCGTCCCGTCGCCTTGGCAGGACGCCTGTCAAATTTCATTCATTCTACTGACCTAACCTCGTTTTTTTAAACACGTTGTCGTCGTTAATGATTAAATCAATTTGTTATGGGGTGGTGTTTTGTACCTAACTGCAGTCATAATGAAAATTATGACTGCAAAAAGTTTACATTTGCGACTGAAGAAAAAGCTAAAATAATACCTAGATATCCAATACCTAATTGGTGAAAACATATTTTTTTATACTTTTAGCGTACCTTCCCTTGATCTAGCGTAACTCAGACGACTTCAAAACATTTTTCTAACTCCAAATGGAAAGAACAAACGCAATTTCTAATTATAATTGCTTAAATTATACCTCGACAAACGTCAACGAGGAAGTTCGGTTAGAATTAAACGTCACTGGCTAATCAGTGAATCAAGTTAGCTGTTAGGACATACGTTTTTTCTTGAATTTCAAATAAAAAATTATTTCACTCGAAATAATAAAGTTTTGTAGCCAATAATAACGGGATTTGTTAATTATTTTTATGAAACAGCCATTGTTTTGGTAAGAAATGTGTTTTAAGAGAATAGTAACGAATATTCCGTTAAACCCCATACATTTTTGAACGCCAATCGACTCCATTTTAAATTTCGCGCTCAAATTACTTCTGTAGTCTATTATTCAGAAGGGCTTCCGTAAAACAATTGCAATATACTGTTATTTAGCCGTAAAACAATTATCATTTACTATATTACTTGACATTTAGACCTGGCGCATACAATCAATTTTTAATCGCTCAACTGTTTAATTGTTTGTCAAAAGGCTATTGGATCAGAAGGGACTGCGCATACTATCGACACTGTAGCTGTACGACAAAAAATCAAAAGACTGCATCGATCGTCTTTTGACATTTCTGTTGAACAATTATCGTCGGCAGCTTATGTCCACAGCTGTGTATTGACGCTACTCCCGACTAAATAGTTGCTCGGCGACCCATATTAGTTTAATAGTGAAATTATGGCACAACTGATTGCTTTTATGCTCACCTCTAACAACTAAACAGTTTAGTCGAGTTAAAATCGCGACAGGTACACAACTCGACTAAACTGTTTAATCGTGGAAACAATTGTGTGTATGCGCCAGGCCTTAGCATTAGTTAGTTGACGTGTTTCTCTACGAACAACACGTACCTTGCAAAACCTGTAACAGAACACCATATCAGCGTATTTGGCGTGATTAAAAATGTATGGCATTTTTAACAAATTGAGTAAACACGTCAACAGACTAATGCTAAATGTTAAGTAGTAAATGATATTGTTTTATAGGCTAAATGACAGGAGATTGCAATTGTTTTACGGCAGCCTAATGAATAAATAATTATTGTTCTGTAATGCGCTTCATATTTCAGTGACCATTGAGAATTGGTCACATGTTTATATGAATTTTTTGCTCAAAATGAACGACACTATAACATAGTAAAATATGTACTATTCCTCCTGGAACACCCTGTATATGTATTCCAGATAAAAATATATGATTCAATCGCTTTTAGAATAAAATAATAATAATAATAATATTTTTTTTTATTAGTTAACACTAAAAGGCAAAGTTCAGCTTATATAAACTAATAAATTAATGTTTTAATAATACATTTTTAAAGAAAAAAGAACAAAATAAAATAAGTAAATAACACTTTTTAATGACAAGCTTTGATTGAAATGGACTAAAAAAATTTTTTATCTACGAACTAAAAAAATAATTGAATTTTCAGTTTATCATTAATTGAAAGTTAAAACAATGAAATTATTGATAATAATAAAATAGTCTTGAAAACTGATTACTTATCAAAAAATGTTTCAAATATATAATTTTTAAACATGATTTCAATTTAAATTATTGCAAAAGAGAAATGTGTAACTTTTTAAAATACAATTGTAAATACTTTTCGAGTTCTCTTCAAAGTTCAAAGTCACCTACGTCAGTTTCATAAATTCACAGTTCATTTTTTGTTTTTAAAAAAAAAACTTTTTTAATGAAAACAAGCAACAGTGTAAATTAATAATTACGTACACCATATGTATTTACATAATTAGAATTTTAATTAAAATAAGTTAATTAACAAAATTCAAATCACGTTCTGCGGAAAATAAACAAATATTTTAATAATTAAATAATATGTTATACACACGGAAAGTGACTTTAACAGTTTTTGTTGCGAGATTTGATTTAATTCAAAGGTTGCGTGTTCCAAAAAGTTCGTAGATTTTCTGAATAACGTATTAATTGTGGTCAAAAGATAAAACCGTTTATGCCAAATTTTTAGTAATATTTTCTATGTATCTTCAGATAGATTTTTAACACGCTTATATATTATTAGCTTCACTTGTATGTTGTTGTTGTATGTACGGATGTATGTTGTGTGAAAAAAAATCTTGCTACTCGCTTTTCACCCTGTTCTAAATGCCCTATTGGCGTGAAATTTTGCAGCTGTATGTAGTTTTGATGACAATACAATATTCTGATAATTTGGTTATACCTATAATATTTATAAAACATGTGGTGGAAGTGACGGTACTGATGATGGGAAAAAGTGTTTCAGGTCACTTAGATATCAAATGAAAGAGAGGTAGCTCTTTCATTTGATATCTAAGTGACCTGAATCACTTTTCCCATCATCAGCACCGTCACTTCCACCACATGTTTTTAACTTGTTTTATAAATATTGTATAGCCAAAATATCAGAATATTGTATTTAGATATCAAATGAAAGAGCTACCTCCTCCATATCAGATAAAGAAAATGGGCACTGCCAAACTTGACCACTACAGACGCAAGCTACATAACCACCTTGATCTGTGGACAGTTCATATAGTGATGTGTACAGAATAAGTTTATTTAAAATAATAAATCATTGACAATGCCGATTACTCGTTAGTTTTTCAAATACACCTGTGGGTTATCCAGAGCCTGTTTTTCGCGAACGGAATTTATTCACCAATCTAAATAAAAACGACGAGAACCTTCGAGGACCTTATCGTTTATTTGGATATAAAATATATGACAAATTTCGTTCTACGCGGCATTCGCGATACTCGTGTAGTAAAAATGAACTTCGATGGATGTAATCCATGATAATGTCTCTTTTCTATTCGATGAAAACCATGAAGAAGTAGATTTTCCAATTTAATTGACAATCAACGTTAGTCTTATTTTACTGCAAATTCCACATAAGCGGTTTTTCCTTATGGTCACAGATATTAATGTGTTGCGTGAAAGTTGGAAGCCATGTGGCTACTGTGTAATTACTTGGACATTAAATCACATACAAAAAGCCAAATAAGCAGGACAAAACAGCTTGAAAGGCATAGATCCTGGTAATATGAAACTTTTTGCTTCCGCTTTTTGTGATAAATTTCTTAATCATCCATTTTGTTTTAAGCAAATATTTTAAGGTACACATAATGACAATCAAGCCATTATACGTGATCTTGTTTAATTTTTTTTTCATTTTGAAATATGCGATGCTCTGTTTGCCGGCGGTCATGTTTGATCATTTATTATACAATTTGCTAACATTTGTCCTCAAGGACAAAGATATACCTATTTATTTTTGATCATTAGGGATACACGTTTAATTAATTTGATAATAATTTATTAATCTGCGTATTTTGAAATATCGGCTGATCAGCTGTTCGTCCGCCGCCATATTTGATTAATCAGCTGTCTGCCAGAGGCCATATTTGGCGTTTACAGTCAACGACAAAAATGTATTTATTTTTCACCTTAATGAATATTATGTCTCAAGATTTTGATCTGCTTACTTTATAGTAATGAAGAATCAGATGTTCGATAACGGCTATGTTTGATATTGTTGACAATGCAATTCGTTGACGTTTGCATTAAGAAAGGAATATTTATTTTTGTCTGACGTAATAAACGTACAAACATTGGAAAACCAAATTTATTGTGTTTGGTAAAAACAAACAAAAGTGATATTGTTAATTTCGACAGCAAATATTTAACAGATTATTGTGCAGGTTTTGTGAAGAGTTTCCAGTGTTGTTTTAATTAAGAATGTCTCTTTAAATAGTAAGTTGGAATTTTATTTGATTGCGTCGCAAGTATTCTGTCGAAGACGAGAGCGGTTTGTGCCCGTGGGCGGCGTTGCGGGTGTGGCTTTTATAAACACAGAATGCGGCGTTCTGAAAACACTTTTGTGTGTGTTTTGTCTCGAGACACCTAAGCACAACACTGACTGGAGAATTAAAATAATTGTTCGAGTGTTGAGTCTGACAGTTGGGATGGTTTAATACCGGGCGCCAAACTCTGACGATCATTACACATCATCAAATTGAACAGGAATTACATTGAGTACTCTAAAAATATCGCAGGAAACGTGTCTAATTCAGTTGTAAAAAAGCCTTGTGCGTTCAAACAAAGTTTAGTATTATAACACTGATGGATATATGGCACATATCTCAAATCATCGAGAAATAAATGAAATTTTGTAAACTTACTTCTCAGTATATCTGAAATAAGTACACAAAATTTCAGAACGGCTTACCGAATAGTTTAAAAAGATATATAATAATTTATAAAATTAATATGAGCTCTTATGGAAAAATTGCGCTTTCATAGTTTAATACCATTAAAACACATAGTAATATCACCGAAAAAAAATTGTAATTTTTAGAATAAGTAACATATTATCTAATAAGCTTTTATAAAAATTTTATTTATGATCAACGATGGCAATCATGAGAAAAAAAATTGCTGAAAAGTATCAAACAAATGACGTACTTTATAAAATGCGTGTTTATGCTTGGCAGCAGCGCTCTCATACATACACATTTTTAACATCTTTTTGAGAACTAACCAATGAAATGGATAAATTCTTTGACTTCGGTTTACAGTTTAAATACAATCCTGCCAAGATTTCTGCTATGTAAATATGCAGTCATTTGTATTATAATTTATTTATATCTGTATGTTGGTGTGACAACCTGTACCGTGGTAAAAGTTTTAGCTAAAAAATCCAGTATGCATGTATTATTATAGTATAGTTACTTAGATAGGTATACATTTCTGTTTGTGACTATAGGTACGTGCCATACGTCCTTAAGCTATCAAACTTATCAAACCAAGCTTATGGTGGAAGTTGCGGGTATAATCTGGTGGAAGTGTTGGGTATTACGCGGTGGCTATAATACCAAATTGAGCAGAAGTGGCGGGTATAATATGGTGGAAGCGCCGGGTATAACGTGGTGGACGTAAAAACCGGATTTTCAAATCATATTTCATCATTTCTCCGTATTGTACCCTTCGTTTCTACAACAAATTATTGTAAATTAATATTTTTAATAGTATCAGAAATTAAGTAGAATACATCCGGTATACACGAAGTACTGGTAAACATGTATTTTGTTGTAGAATTTACAAAGAACAAGGCCAACAACAAATAAGACTTCCGTTTCTCTCTGTTAATGGATTTGTATGTACAGTAGAACCTTCTGATATATTGTTCCCACTTGCATAGTACACTTTGTGAAATCTCAGCAATGGTGGCGTCTATATATTTAACATTCATCATTCCAAGATGCCGTTCTTTTATTTTGTTCACAATATATGTCGATTTACAAACTTAATTTGTTGTTGTAAAACTGAAATAATAAAGATTATAATGCTGGGTTGCACTTAGGGTTAGCACCCCTTCTAGTTCGACGGACGTAAGTATACAGACTCCAGGTTAACGTCGTAATTCTCCGGGTCCCAGCCGAAGCGTGCATAAATTCGGTCGCCGAAATGACGTCTTTCTTATAATATGAATTGTCAAGAATTTGTAAAGTTTTTGAAGAAACCGAAGCCAGCAAAGATGCTTAACAACTCTTAAGCAAATGAGAAATTTGATTTTAAATGTCAAACTCGTTCTAGTAAGGATTAATTAATATTAGAAATAATACTTCCAATTGTAGTACGTAGCATAAATAATAGATACCTACCTATTAATATGGTAGATAAATGAGATAGATCGTGTAATAATTTTATTATGTCCGTCAAACCAAAATTAATAAAGAAATTTTGCAAAGCTTTTTAAGAATTTTTATTTAAGCTGGCTTTGTTTGCGTTTTTTCCTTGATCTTGCAAAGGTGGCAGCCCTAGTTGCACTGAGTATTGTCAGAAAATCTCGACTGACAATGACCTTAGATTGTAAGGTAAATACCGAAATTTGTATTTCTTAAATTTTTCCGCCTACGGACCACTTTAAGGTTAGCAAAATTGTCGCAGACCTCTATTTATATAAGTCAAGAGTTTTTTTTGAGTGAAACTTCTTTACGCATGACATCGAAAAACAAATTGTTTATTATTCCGAAAATATCATTTGTAACATTTAGATGTATATTTTACGTAAGATTTCACTTCTGTAGAGTGTAGTACAAACAATATATTATCACTGTTTGCCGGACGGCGTTCATACAGTTCGGCTGTTAATTACAAAGATATGTACGTAGATAATGTTACAAAACTGTTTTCTGAGTTGACGGAATAAATATTTATTTAATATAATTAACAATTCAATAACAATAAACGCAACAACTATATGTCAATTCTAACAATCAACACAATAATAATAACTAAACAGTAATTCTTAAACAAAGTGAAATACTTAAATAACACTGAACAAATAACTATATAATATATACCAGGATTATTTATTTGTAAGTACTGTATTTATATTCGCTGTTCAACACGACACTAGCTCACGACTGACTGCCTGATTGTCGACTCACCATTGTTTATATACCTGCGGGGACTGAAGCACAATGTGTTCTAGCGCTTTCCAGAACGTCTGGAATCTACGCGCGGTTACTAGTTGTTCGGCACGCAGACCTCCGTTTCTCGGAACTAATGTCCGCCGTCCTTAACAATAATGTGGGTTTGCGCAATATTCCATTTTGTTGGCAAGCTCAAATTAGTTTTCAATGTGCTATAGAGGGCCTACCATAAAGATACATTTTTAGAGTATTAGGTCTCCAAGTCACTATATAAATAATAAGAAGTATTAGAAATACACAATCCACAACATAATAGACATGTGCTTAGCATCATAATATTATAACGTGTTACGAATACTCAATGTGTGTTTTATAATATAAAAAATTAACCACACCTGAAGATGGCAACTCGTTGCTGAAACGCGTCGTGTTAACAACACATAAAGTCACAAGACGGACACAAGGTATTTCTAATACTTCTTATTATTCCTACCATAAAAATGTGTCAGGGACCACAAATTTCTAGTTACGCTACTGGCTGAAAGTCACGAAAATTTTTATATATACGAGGTTTATATGCGTAACACACATTTAGATGAAAAAACTCGCATTTATGTCAATATAGCACAAATATTTATCAACGTGGACAAACTTAATCAGTTCGTGGAAAAACTTAATCAGTTCGTGGAAAAACAAATGATGTATCTATATTAGATACATAATAAAACCGTCTGGAACGAAAGCTTATATTATGTTATATTCCTAATATCCCTGATATTTTTTCAAGATTCCACTTTTTTCGTATTGAGATAAGAGCTGTATTTTCGTGTACATGTTTTGCTTGTGTGTTCTTATTTTTTAGTGTTCCGTACTCCGTACCAGAACATTTATGAAATGAACTCGGTATCTGTCAATCTGTCACAGCCTTTTTTTCGCATCTACCGTACCGTTTGACATAGAAAGTTGAAATTTGACATTATAGTTGTAAGAAAGTCGTGGCCCAATGACAGACGTAAAGTACGAAAAGCTGAATTTCATATTTGGGGGGCAGTTTTTTGGAGCGGAAGGGGAGGCAAAAATGGTTTTTCAGGGTCATCGTGTTGGGTATCAAATGTAACAGTACGAATCCAAAAATATATTATTTATTTATTTATTTATTGTAAACTTTTATTAGCATTTTTTCCAAAAATATCTTAAGAATTACTGCTCCCCTTACGATTTAAAAAAATTTCACTTAGAAAAATCTGTGAAAAATATTGGTAATGAGGTTTACATTGAACGAAAATTATCAGCATTGCATTACATAAGATAGTTTTGGGAACACAAAATCTGCAAATCGATTGACCCTGCAGCTCATCCCCGGAACTTACCGCTATTTTCAAGCGCTTTGAGTTCGAAGCACTTGATACCCATCTTAAAAACGACATTCCACGTAGTTTTTTAAGCTCTAAAAATATTGTAAGAGGTACAAAATCGATTGGTTGAGAAATCTCGAAGTTATTTTGAAGAAACACTTTTTTCGAAATCTGTTGACTACGATATCTCTCGAACGAATTAACCGATTTTGATCCGCTTAGCGGCATTCGACGCAGTTTTCTGAGGAGAAGAGCTAATTAGATTATGATATCAATCGGTACAATATTCTAGAAGTTATTTAGAAAAAACATCGTTTTAACAACTTTTTTTTCGGTTTTTTTTTTTTGAATTTCTCAAAATCTATTCGGCTGAATCGGTTCAAATTTTCAGGAAATCTAAGTTCAGTGGAACCTTTTCGAATGCCGATAATCGCGATTCGATCGGTCAAAAGTTATGAGAGGTTTACATACACACATACATACATACAGACATTATCGTAAAAATAGGATCACAAAACGTGGATATCTGATGAAAACTCGAAAATCGGGGTGAAATTAATAACTTCCCTATTTTTGAAAATTTTCAATTTTCTTAGCGGGAAGTTAAAAAAATTAGAAAATTAATTAATGGTACGGAACAGTACCTAATCATGAAAGTTCGATTAACCGATTTTTTCTTGTAGTTGAGATTTCACTGTACTATTTCATTAAAGCGGCACAGAGAGAAGAAGTGTGTCACAAAGTAAAAAGTGATTAATTCATACAAAACATAACAGTCATTATATGTTATTATATATAGAAGCAATTTGCTTTGTGCATGTCATATATTTATTGTTTAATTGTTCCATACAGCTCCGTTGTGATTACCGCCATATTATTGGGTACATAGTTACAGCAATATTAACAATAACATGATTGCCGCTGAAATTATAACTACTTAGTGGCTGGGTTTAAAACTTGATTACATTGAAACTATCTATTTATTAAACGGTTTTATTTAGCTTGACCTCGTATATTTGTTTGATTGTTTGTTTGTTACTATCTTTGTTTCAAATCTTGCGACAGCTTTTTCAATTACTTCTACTTAACCGATTCTTAAGAAACTTTGCACACAAATTGAGTTCCCGTGACAATACAATATTATGAGAATTTCAACTTGGTAACGAGGATCTGATAATGGAATCAGGAGGTGGACAGTTGAAAGGATGAGAAGTTTGCATAATGATACGGGCCAGAAATCAAACTAAAAACTAGAAAATAAAAATAGGTAAAAAAACTTTTAAGTTAAACGGTTTTATTTTAAATCATCAGCTGTACCAACTGGCTTTTAACTTAAAACTAGAGTTCGACCTAAGGCCAGTTTTCTATCTGAAGCCGAACTTAAATTTTTCTCACCTCCGACCGAAGCCGGAAATATTGTATAATGCTACAAAAGCGAGCGAAAATACTTTTTTACCATACCTGCTACAAAATAGCTACTTTAGATGTATGTATAGCGGCCTTTAATGAGTCATTTAACAGGCAGGTGTGCGGAAAATGTTTTATTTTCTGCACTAGCGCAGAAAATAACGGTTGCCATAGCAACTTCCGTTTATTCGCTCTTGCGTGCGCCTGTCACGAACTTCGCGGCACACTGTGGAAGGAAAGATGGCGACGCAAATGAACTGTCAGAATTTTTTGAAAATGAAGTGAAAAGTAGGTATTTTGTAGTGGGTATGGCAAAAAATACCATATATGTCTCGTACGTAATGGTATTATAGCTCGTGTAACTGTAAAAACTCGCTATCACTCGTTTTTACACCCTGTCATCACTCACCGTAATATGCCCCATTACGTATCTAGACATACATTGTCAGCTGAACGCAACTGCCATGAAGTTGAGAAGTATTTTTTTCATTAATTTTTTTTTTAATTCTTTGTTTGCAGAGGTATGATTTCACTCAATTATTCAGGAAATTCAACGTTCGGCTTCGGCAAAAACTTCGGCCTAATTTTAGCCGAAGTCGAATATTTTGCCGAAGGTTTAATATTTGACCGAATGTGACCGAAGCTTCGGTTGCTCAAAACAAATACACTAACCAGGTGTGCAAGCTTTCACGGCCGACATTGTTCCAAATCTTCATGTTTTCCGAGCTTATAGGCCGTGGTCCGGTGGTATTTCTATCTGACGTTTTGTCTACAACTGCGGTAGACATTCTCAAAGGCGATGTGGCAGCGGTCGAAGTGTCTTCCTTGGCGGCTCACAGGTCAGTGTGTGTCAGTGACTGGTGTCCTCCCTTCTTACATACAAAACCAATGACCAATCGTACAAGGACGGAATACGACCGAGTAGAGAACTCACCCCTACCACTATACACTACACAATTGACCAATTACGGAGAGATGGACTACGACCGAACAGAGAACACACTGGTATTGAGAATAAAAGAAGGGAGGACACCAGTCACTGACACACTGACCTCGGAACCGCCAAGGAGGACACTTCGACCGCTGCCACATCGCCTTTGAGAATGTCTACCGCAGTTGTAGATGAAACGTCAGGTAGAATACCACCGAACCACGGCCTACAAGCCCGGAAACCATGAAGATTTGGAACAAATACACTAAGTTTGTTGCTTGCAAACAGCTATAGTAAATATTTTCATTAAACAATATCACTATGCTCTGCTACACACTCCATTGAATTTACATTGTTTAAAATTATCATGATATTAATTCGAGTTCCTAATTAAGTTTTATTGTGAATTTAATTAAACGCAGGTGAACGGGAAGATGAATGCGCTGTCACAAAGTTCAACGTTATTAAAATTAGTTATCGTTTTTTATAAAAAACTTTTACGTTATAATTAATAAAAGCTTTTGCCTGCGGCATCATTTGCGTAGACGTCGATTTTACCGTGTCAAGGTCGGATTCCTTTGTTAACCGCAGCGTTTCTGAGTAAACACTAAACTATACTTACAAGTTTAGGAACTAAATTTCTTCTAGCTGTTTTCGAGTGATTCCAGTACAAACAAAACATCTTAAAATATCTCAAATTAGTTCTACCGTCTAGATCAATGTTCTTCAACTGATGGTCCGGGGTTGTGAGTATTCTCTACCGGAAGTTACCCCCTGCAATCTTCAACTCAAACCCTTTTCCCTCCCCTAAAAACGGTTAACCCTCTCCCGACCCTATTTTTAAAGCTAAAGGGTTCGGGTAAACTTCAAATGAAGGACCAAGAATCACACTACAGATCCTACAGGCGAATTTTTTGAAAAAAAGTTTTGGCTACGTGTGAGGGATAATTTTTAGAAAACTGTAAGTTTTTACAGAAAAACGTTTTTCAATATTTTTAGCCTATAGGTTCTGTAGTGTAATTCTCGGTCCTTCATTTGGCGTTTGCCCGAACTCTTTAGCTTTAAAATTAGCGTTGGGAGAACAGTAACCGTTTTTAGGCGAGGAGAAAGGATTTGTGATGAGGGGGTACCTAACTTCTTAAGAAGAGATTGTTTTGATCGTTTCTTGCCGTAGAATATGTTATCGTTTAGAAAGATTTGGAATATATCCAGTAACATATACATAGAAAATAAATAACTGTTGTTTGTACTTTTAATTAAGTTACAAGCATTCATGTTTTTTTTTTGTTGAAATGAACAGTTTTTTCCGGTTGTATAAACTAAATAATAACTACGCTATGTAAACACGAACAGGGAATCCAATAATATAATGTGATTTATTTCAAGTTGGCAGTACTGTTGACGATGTGATAAAACTTTATGTAAACACTATAAAGCCATATCAATCCGACCATGTGTTACATGTTTGCACTGTTACCAACCTGAGTTTAGTTGAATTATTGTAAACGAATGGAAATTAAATATTGCGTAACAACGATTAGTAACTATTACATTTGTAATTTTGTTTTTAAATTATTGGAGTTTACTCCTTAAGAATCGATTTTCATATAAGGCCCCCGGTTTGGAAATTTTATGAGGAGTAAAATTTATACAAGCGTTAACTAAAAAGCGTTACGTTTTTATATGCCCAACTTACCTTGGGCACCTTTCAATGTATGTGTACAATACTTGAATATAGCCGACGTGTACAGGGTATGTTGCGCGACAGCTGACGCATGTAAGTATATATGTACTTAAGGAGTAAACTCCAGTCGTGCGTCGGAGCTAACACACACACTTTTTTTTAATTTTAATAATGCACTTGAAAGTTATAATGCCCTTGTATATTCTGTGAAAACTTGAATAGGTGTTTTAAAATTTAGTCATGACAGAAAACTTAATGTGTTTGATTGTTTTTTTACCGAAATGAGAAAAAAGTTCGAAAAATAAATGAGACACGAAAGATAGATTGTAGATTATAAACGCTTGACAACTTAGGTCATTATAGCGTCTATCAAAGACAGGAAAGACGATATTATATTCATGACTAGCTTGCGCTCGCGCGTTCCCTGCGCGGAAAAGCTTTTTCTTCCCTAGGGAAAATATAGTTTTTTTACCGAAATGAGAAAAAAGTTCGAAAAATAAATGAGACACGAAAGATAGATTGTAGATTATAAACGCTTGACAACTTAGGTCATTATAGCGTCTATCAAAGACAGGAAAGACGATATTATATTCATGACTAGCTTGCGCTCGCGCGTTCCCTGCGCGGAAAAGCTTTTTCTTCCCTAGGGAAAATATAGATTTCATTTTTATCGAAAGAAAAAATTCTAGCCAATTAGAGGCGCGACGGGACCATTCCAACTTCAAAAATTCTGACATTTAACCTAAATTAGTACTATTCCACATTTGTGGAGTTGGAACCGTAAAATGGCTATAACTCTGGAACTACTGCACCGATTTCAGAAAAGTGTTCAATTACAATTGACGTTTAAATCATGCATAAATTTCGTTATTGGCAAAACATATGTTGTCGCTGAACATTTTAGGAAAATGCGTAAAATATGTCGAAAATTTTGTTTTTCACATATTACTATCCGTTTAGACAAAATCACATTGTTATAACTTGAGAAATAAAATTGGTACAGCGGTCCTGAAGTTACCAACAAACAGGCAGAAAGAAAGACGTTGCGTTTTATAAGGGTATAGAGATACATAGGTATAATATAATAATTTATAATAATAAAATTAGTAGTTCCGTAAACAGTAGATACATCCGTTGCCTCCGTGTTTTTAGATTACCGAATTTTATCTTAACGGAGTTTTGAAAAAGATTATCGCTTTCACGTTTATGTCTATCTACTTATTATTATTGCAACTTTTGACCCAAAATTGTAATAAAACATCGTTACTTGCTTGTTTTCTCATTATTTCCTCATTATGAATCTCCCAAGTCCCAACACATGGAGGTATTGTTTGTTTGTCTGTCGATTTGTTTCGAGTACCAATTTTAACGAAATTTGGAAGAGACATTATTTATTTAAACCTAGGTAGAATGATGTATATTCATCGTTCTACCTAGGTTTAAATTATGTCTCTGCCAAATTTCGTTAAAACGGGTCCACGCATTTAACCGCGAAATAAATACATATACAAACAAATAACATCAGATGTCAAGTGGTCGAGTGAGAATGGAACTTGCTTGGTTAATTTATTATAAAAAAATTCGACTGATGACCAGTCCTATACTTCCCACCTAGTAAATATTTGCAAAAAATAAACACTCTTTTTTTTATTCTTTGACTGGGCCCAAATAACCTTAGCTGTTGGTGGTCTTTAAAACACAATTTAATTTTTATTCTTTGAAAAAAGCATGGCCCTCTTTTTTGTTTGGTGATCTATTGATGGCTAGCTTAATATAGCAAAAATCATGGTTACCTTGATTTACGTACAATTTTTATTTTTTTTAGTAAAATATTTTTTTCTCGAAAACTATACATTTTAGAGAAAAAAAATATTTACATTTTTTTCATATTATAACATCTAGAATTCATTTATATTTTTTTTTACCTATGTTAATACGTGACATTGAGGACGTTTTTTTGAATATCTCAGGATCCACTGAACCGATTTGACTCAAAATCTAATCAGATCTAAGTTAAAGGCTGATAAACACAATAGAACAATCGGCATGCCCGTATGTTGTTCCGTTCTTAAGATATCGAAGGCGAAAAATTGACCACATACACACACACACACATACACACATACACACACACATACAGACATCAGTCAGAAAATGATCTTAAACGATTGCTAGGGTCTCAAAACGTGAAAATCTGTTAAAATCTCGAAATATTTTTTTCGGACTGAATCCATTACTTCCCTACCATAGTAGAGGTGGGAAGTAAAAATATGAAAAAAACAATCTAGCCCGGACATGAATTTTTGATCAGACTACGTGAATCAGAGAACAGTAGATGAGAAAGGTGAAAAGGAAAAACTAAATTTAGTTACCTACCTACTAAATTTTAACTAACAGCAGCCCTAAATGTCGTATCTCTTATCTCAAGGGATATTATGCTACTCCGAAATCTACATTGTGTATGGAGTTTACAAAGTTGGTAACACATTCTGGTTGTTTGACAGTTGGCAACGGTATTCCAGGTATATATCTGTTTATAAAGCGGCGTTTGTATAATATTCCATTATTTGTACAGCTAATTACGTATATTTGACGTATATTTGATTGGATTTTAATTAGTTCCTTAAGTTGTTTAGTTGAATAATTTCATATGGTAACATTCTAATTCCAATTTGTGTAAGATTAAATTTATTATTTAGTAGATTTCTTGTCCATATTTATATAATTAATGTAGTAAATTCGCAGGTATGTGGACTGCAGTAGCCTAATAAAACAGACAGTTTTTTTTAAAAGTACGACGTTTTGTTTATTGATTTAAACTTTTTCAAGTAATTTATACCTACTGGCAGTAAAAAAATTTCTTACTGCCAGTATAAAGTACTTGAAAAAGTTTAAATCAATAAACGAAACTTCGTACTTTAAAAAAAAACTGTCTGTTTTATTATTTACTGTCCACTACCTGCGAATTTACTACATTAATTAATATTATTTGTAGTGACAGTGTAGTTCAGGGCCTGATTAGGGATAAGCAGGTGCTTAGGACCCGTAACGGGCCCTTAAAGTTCTTAAACCTATTTTTTAACGTCACCTACTTGTAAAAAAATGTTCATTGTAAAATTCCCATAAATAATATATTGTGTAAACTATAATTCGTAATCACTGTATAATTAATCAACTAATTATGAAACATATTTTAATGTTTCAAATATGTGTTACAAATACAAGTTTAAAATTACAAATAAAACTCATTCACATAATGAAAATAGTTACGCACTAATTAAAAAAGATTTGATCCTACTTTTAAGAGGCCGCAGTACGCATAATATTAGTCGGTGATTTTATTCTATTAAAAATGGGCATGTCTATATCGCGGGTACAGACCGTAAATACCGTCAAACACAAATAAATGTATTCGTTGTCATGGAAAGAAATACATCCACTTTTATTTATCTTATAAAATCAAATGTTTGTAAAATATAATAAATAAAACAATTGTAATTTTATATTTTTTTATTTTAAAATGTTATCCAATACTCATATATATTTTCATTATAAAAAAAATATTATAACCCTTTGGGATTCGAACCTGCTTGGCGTTTGTACCTCGTAGGTACGTTTCCACACGGCCACCTGGCCTACTGTGTCAACCACTTCCGAGTATTTCCGTTACATCTAATATTTCTAAAATGCCACCCCAGTATGAGACATTAGGCGTTATTCACGTCAAAAAATCAAACACATTAACCATGTTATATTACGACTTTCGCAAAAACCGATCCAGCCCTTTTTTAATGGTGCCCAAAGAAACAGAGAGTGTTATTCATTGTTATTTAAATTCACATACCTCCTAAAATATTTATTAATGATCGACAGTAAACTGGTAGCGCGTCGGTCCAATGAAGTTCGCCAGGTATTCGATAATTAATGAATATTCAAAGCTCTGTCTGGTGGTGTTTGCCTTATTTGATACAGTCACATCTATGCATATATGCATGCGTTCACGCGTCACATGCGTGGAATATTTGTTGAAACCCACTGATCTCTAATATATGGATTATGAATGGCGGCCATTGAATGAAACCCTTCAACCATACACTCATATCCCCTAGGGGAACAGTGGAATGTAGTTGTTCTAATAATTGCATTTCAATGTTCTTTGGGAATTGGCGTTCCCAGGAGCCCGAGCTCGTACCAGTCGGTTTGTGTATGTCGGCTGGCAGATTCTAATACACAAATGGATTATTAATTGTTGTGTTGAAGATGCTAATGACCTGAGTTGTCGACGCGTCTATAATCTACAATAATAATAATCATACACTGCTCAATCATAGACTGCTCAAGCCTATCCAATGAGACCCTATATTCCCTATTTCTTTAAAATTTTAGGCTCAGTAGTTTTGGAAATAGGGGAGGGGGGAGATCGGACGGACGGACGGACAGACAAACAGACAGACAGACAGACACGAGAGTAATCCTATAAGGGTTCCGTTTTTTCATTATGAGGTACGGAACCCTAAAAATGAACTGTGGTGCCTAACCCATATAACCCATATAAGCGCACGGTCACACGGTCAAAGTTATACTTCATACATTTTCATTAGAACATGTTCCGTTTGCGTTTTTGACATTTTAATTATTTATTTATTTTAATTTTTGACATTTCATGATTATTTATAAAATTTCCCTTAAACCATTATTATTTTATCATGATTACATTTAATAAATATACGCCCTTCTCGGCGCTTCATTTAATATGTCGGTTTATGTTTTGTTTTTCCGATTCACTATCCTCGCTAAAGAAGTATAACTTCAAAAACGAAATTGTGTGTCTACTGAAAAAATGTATTTATTATTTAAAAAACAAATGTAAAAGGCAAATTTTCCTGAATGCAATCGCGCTGCTGGGTTTTCTCCTGTCACTGCGATATGAAAATTTTAATTACAGCGAAGCCTGTGGAAAATCACGTTCAGTTGTTTGTTTAAAAAGTTTATTTTTCCTGGGAAATATCAAATATGTATTGAAAATGCCAGCGTAATATCATGTTTGCATATGACTTGATGGAGATTAGGAGGCTTTAGCTATGTGTTTATTGTTTTTTTTTTGCGAAATTGAACATAAGAATTTAATGTTAAAATAATTAACAAGAACGTTAGACTTCAAAGGTTACATTGTTGACTGATTTATTCTCGTAAACTTTTTAGATCGAAAATGTAATTCTGATCAAAAAAATGAGTATGTCTGTATCGCGGATACAGACAGATAGGTAATACCGTTAAATACAAATTATTGTATTAAATACATCTACTTCTATTTATATTATAAATTCAAATGTTCGTAAAATATAATAAAGAAAATAATTGTAATTTTATTTTTTTGTATTTTAAATTGTTATAAAAATAATAATATTAAAAGCCTTCTGGATTCGAACCTGGGCTTGGCGTTTGAACCTGTCGGTAGTCTAGTACTTTACCACACATCCACCTTACTTATGTCACCTTCACATAGATATACATGTGTTTTGTTTCACATGACAACTACTTCCTTCTATTTCCGTAACATCTCGTATTTCTCAAATGCTACCCCAGTATGAGACAGATTTTATTCACGTCAATATATTTTTTAACACATTTTTAATAAGCATTGAAATAATATCAAAATAATAAATGTGAATAATAGCAGTTCTTTTTGTTAAAGCCACCAACTGCCAGGGTTATCTGGGTGTGGTGCCAATTCATATTTTCATTTTATTATTTTTCATAACAAATATTATTTCATGTGAGTCGTGTAGTAAAGGCCGATTTATATTATTCGATCAGACACGGGAACAAACATTTTTACATGCATTTCAAATGCGAATATTTATGCTTAGCGTATCCGGTCCGTTCAGATACGTTGAGTATCATTCACGTTCCATCAAACATTGTCGGCGAGTTAATGTTTTATCTGATACGTTATGCGTCTGAGCATGTTTTTATTTATTTAAATTCGTCAAAACAGTAAAAGGTTACAATTGTTGTACAAGATTCCAGACCTAATAGGTCTATAACTCTTACAGGCTACTACATAAGAAAGAATAATGAAATTAATATATTATAATTTGTTATGAGGGAAAAATATACAAAAAAAAACCCTACACTTTTTGCATTAACGCACTATTGATATATTGGGTGTATTTTATATTGTTATATGTTTTAATCTTTTATGTTTGTGTTTTACTTTTACATCATAATTAGCAATGTCAGATATTTTTTTATCTTTGATTTTATAAAAAAAGCTATTTGTTATATGTCGTATAAAATTATATATATATTCTACACTTAGCTGTTCATGCATCATATGGCACGGGTCTGAGCATGTCTGAAGATGTCTGAAATGGTATACGTACGTATATTATACATTATGATCAGGCAGTAAAGTAATAAGTTTATGATACGTTTTTAGAGTGTTGGGTCTCCAAGTCACTACCTATACGAATATTATGAAGTAAGTATTAGAAATACCTTGTATTATATCCATCTTGTGACTTCTTGTGATTTATCACTCCGCGTTTCAGCAACGAGTTGCTATCTTCAGGTGTCGTTAATTATTTTTTTAAAAACACACATTGAGTATTCGTAACACTATATAACATTACTCTAAAAATGTATCATATTGAAGATAGTCAAGCAAAGTTGGTCTAATAAGTTTAGATAAATTCTCTCGAAATGGATCACGAAAAACTTATCGAAAGTGTTAATAACATATAATTTGTATACAATCAAGAAGATAAAAGGTACAGCGACAATGAACACCAAAATGACAATGACGACAATATTTTTGTTTTTCATCTTCATCATTCCGCCTCCGCTCATGGATGTTTTGTGATGTCATTTAGTTTTAAGTTAATTATTGTTATTTAATGTACCTAATCAAGACGCTAATGACCTAAGTTGTCGACGCGTCTATAATTATTACAAAAAATAAAAATTAAAAATCATCTTCATCATTATACATAAATCTTCTAATGATAAATGTGAGAACATTTTAAAATAACTCGCTGTATAACAAAGTTATTCCTTTAAACAAAGCACCTTTATCACAATTAAATAGTGTTGCTGTCTAGATCTAGACTTTCTAGACTCTTGTCTTGCCTTGTCTAGATTTTCAAGACAAGACTTGCAATAGTCTTGTCTAGAAATTTTCAAGACAAGACAAGACTTGCTTTATCTAGACTTAGACTTAGTGAAGTCTTGATATTTCAGGACAAGACTTTAGTGAAGTCTTGTCTTGATATTTCAAGACAAGACAAGACTTTGAAAGTCTTGTCTTGTCTAGACGGCAACACTAATTTAGAAAGAAAATTACTTTTGCATTCTGAGAAAATGGCGTTTGAGTTCGCCATATTGAATATTCCATGACGTCATATACCTTACTTGTAATCTTCTCAATGAAACCTTTCTTTTTATACCAATATCAAAGTATTTAGAGTATAGTGTTGCCGTCTCGATCTAGACTTTCTAGACTCTTGTCTTGTCTAGATTTTCAAGATAAGACTTGAAAAAGTCTTGTCTAGAAATTTTCAAGACAAGACAAGAGTTTTTTAATGTAGACTTAGACTTATAGTGAAGTCTTGATATTTCAAGACAAGACTTAGTGAAGTCTGGTATCTGATAGTATAAATACCTACTGTATTTCCCGCTCCGTGTCTGACCGGATAATATAAATCGACCTTAACGTGTTTACCCGGCTTGTCGATAATGAAAACTTCGAAGGATTTTAAACTTCATTATTATTCCACAGTGTAGCAGATTTATAATATATTTTATATGAAATTTATTTAAAAAGAATATAATTCAATATTTAATCCGCATATTCAATATTTTGTCACGAACTTCAAGCCACTTGTAAATAACGTAAACGATTATCCATGAAAGTGTCGTCAATTTAAATTTATATTCATTTCAAAGTTCTTTCACAGAGAAACTTTTATAACGTCAAATTAAATCGTTTACAAAGAGCCGGTTGCGCGTTCAGGTTCAACGTCTTTCCGATTTAAATAAAACTTTTTAGAAATTCGAACCATATCGTAAAGTACACAGGAGAAAAAGTTTAGATACTGAAATAGTAGGCTGTGTTATATTTAGTGCTCGCCTTTATTTCCGAACCGTACTATAGATATAATCATAGAATAAAGTAGTCAAGTGCGTGTGGAACTCGCGCTACGAGGGTTCCGTACCGTTACAACAATTATATTAGGTAGACATATTCTGTGAAAATTTCAACTGGCTACATGTTACGGTTCCAAAGATACAACCTTTAAAAGGTTTTTCCGTCATATGTGTGGGGACCCCTTTAATTTTTACTTTTTGTGATTTTTTGGATTTTTCTCTTTACTTATGCTACGAGACCTTGCTTTTTGCCAAATTTCATGATTCTAGGTCAACGGGAAGTACCCTATAGGTTTTGACGAGTGATTTTGTGAATATCAAAATAGGTATAGGACCCCCTTTAATTTTTACTTTTTGTAATTTTCGGATTTTTCCCTTTACTTGTGCTACGAGACCTTGCTTTTTCGCAAATTTCATGATTCTAGGTCAACGGGAAGTACCCTATAGATTTTTGATGAGATGACAAAATGACCGTATATTTTGATTGCGTCGACCTAGAAGCCTAAATTCTTTACACCTTTAAGGGACCGTAAACCTTAGTATTTCGTATAAATTTCAACTTGATATCTCTATCCGTTCCTGAGAAAATGGGTCTTGACTGACGGACACCCAGCCAGCCTGCCAGCCGGACAAACGAGTGATATAATGGTTCCGTTTTATCTTATTGAGAAACGGAACCCTAAAAATGAATAAGTTGGTATCTAGTTACTTTGATATACATTTTTTTAAGGTTGGAATCTACATAATAAGACAATTTTTTTGAGAATTGTTCGGAAGCTTTTTCTACAAGAAAAAAATTCCCAAAAGTGCGTATTTTTCATTGTAAATTTAAACATAGAATTATACCGCCACGGAATACGTCATTCACAGCCAGCCTTCTTTAATTGGCCACTGTAGTTGAAACACGCCCTCTGATCCATAGATAAAGAGAAAATATGGAGAGAATAATAATACACTGATTTGTTTATGTAGAGAATTGACAGGCCGGCAGCTAGAACTTAGGTTAGGTTCTTCACAAGTTAGGACTGACGTGGAAATATTCCTCTCTTTCCATAGACAATAATTATTGTATGAAGCCAGACATGCGTCCACGCATAGACAAAGAGAGGTATGTTTACAAATTGTAGACATACCTCTCTTTGTCATATACGTATAAGCTTATCCGCCATATGATGACGTCAAAGCCAGATAAATGAAGTCAGACATACGTCCACGCATAGACAAAGAGAGGCATGTCTACAATTTGTAGACATACCTCTTTTTGTCTATGCGTGGACGTACGTCTGGCTTCATATATCTGGCTTTGACGTCATCATATGACGGATAAGCTATACATACGTTTGAACTGAACACATTTTTTTAGTTCTTGTTTGCAATTAAGTTTAAGAGAAAGGATGTAAGAACAAAAAAGTTGGTTTATATTATTTGTTTATGTATGAGGAATAACATAAATTATTCAAAATTATTGCGGGACGACCCTATTATACAGCTCGTACCAAAAGCGTTGGATTTTCCGCTTACCATAAATAAGGGGTTAAGGCAATTACTATCCGGAGTCTGGTTATTATCATTCGCATTACTGGACTAATATTGGAGTGAATTTGATGATATACAAATAATGCGACAGGGTTGATGACGAAGATATGTGTACACTGTACACAAATGCTACCTCGCTCTTATTTGATTATCCATGCCGTCGTATAATATTATACTGTATGTTAACAAACATAGTACGACAATGCTATACAAAATATGACAGACCACAGCTATTGTATAAAATAACCTCTTGGTGAACATCATAACCAGTTCAATATTATGTAAGTATCCAAAATGGCCGCTTATATAATTTATTACATAATAGTGCAGATAATTAATTTCATCTAAACATCTAATAGACGCTGATGATCTCAGCTGTCGAACGTTT
The DNA here is from genome assembly GCA_039654895.1 of Mongoloraphidia duomilia. NCBI lineage: Eukaryota > Metazoa > Arthropoda > Insecta > Raphidioptera > Raphidiidae > Mongoloraphidia > Mongoloraphidia duomilia. The sequence continues at coordinate 19,453,746 of CM077525.1, read as the reverse complement.
ATAATTTACAATCTATCATCTATGTGAACAGTAGAGAATTCATCTATTGATTATTATTCTAATCTAAACATTTCATTAACTTTACTTTTTTTCGATATATACCTACATATAGATTCTCAGAGGGAAATAGGATCAGATGAATCAGTTAACACTTTTTTATTATTTTCCGCAACGTTTAGCAATATTTTATTGCTTATTGCTATAATAAAAAATTCGACTGATGACCAGTCCTATACTTCCCACCTAGTAAATATTTGCAAAAAATAAACACTCTTTCTTTATTCTTTGAAAAAAAGTATGGCCCTCTTTTTTGTTTGGTGATCTACTGATGGCTAATAATATAGCAAAAATCATGGTTACCTTGATTTACGTACAATTTTCTTTTTTTATTAGTAAAATATTTTTTCATATTATAATATCTAGAATCATTTATATTTTTTTACCTATGTTAATACGTGACATTGAGAACGTTTTTTTAATATATTAGGAGCCACTGAACCGATTTGACTCAAAATCTAATCAGATCTAAGTTAAAGGCTGATAAACACAATAGAATAATCGGCATGGCCGTATGTTGTTCAGTTTTTACGATATCTAAGGCGATAAATTGACCACATACACACACACACACATACAGACATCAGTCAGAAAATGATCTTAAACGATTGCTAGGGTCTCAAAACGGGAAGATCTGTTAAAATCTCGAAATATTTTTTTCGGACTAAATCCATTACTTCCCTACCATAGTAGAAGTGGGAAGTAAAAAGTGTTAACTGATTCATCTGATCCTATTTCCCTCTGAGAATCTATATATATCGAATATACCAGGATCTGAAAATTTATGATTTACTTTTTTTGTTATATTACCATTGCTAAATAAAGATCATTTATTAATTTAAAAAAATCTACACATTTTAACACTTATACAAAAGGGCGCCTTTTGAACGGGGGATGGATTTTTTCGAGTTTCTACCATTTTGTTTTATAATGAGAGAAACACTAACGTCATGGTAAATGTAAAGGTCGATAATCATGCGTATTAAAGAAAAGAGTGGTGCTGAGTACACGGTAGATGTAATTATCTCTCACTTACTACACTTGAATCAAAAATTGACAGTTCCCGTGTTCTTGTTATTTTTCACTCGTTCCATTCCCATCACTATAGAAACAACTACTTCCGTTACGTTTTATTTATATCAGTTTGAAATCACCGCGACTAAAGAAGTTTTCCTTAAAAAAGAAAAAAATGTAAGTGGTTTCGACTGCGAAAAACTCATGTAGGTAATTTTCTACGTTCCTGAAGATAGACATCTTTCAGCCATATGTCGACTATGATTTCAGTTGCTGTTTTCAGCTGACAACAGCTTGATGCCGTGTACACAATATTATGTCTATGTAAACTACGAAATATGTACAAACTAAACAGAAAACAATAACAGGTCTACGATGTATTTCTATGTAACTCCTGCGTACAGTAGAAATAATACATTTTTAAGAAATTTGAGTAACTTGTGGATAACAATAAATTAATAAATGTTTTTGTCATACCCACTATAAAGCAGATACTTTACATGCATGTATACTGGCCTGTAATGGGTCACTTAACAGACATATGTGCGGGAAAGTAACTTTTCCGCATGCCTACACGTGGTGTCAAAATTTTTGAAAATACTGGAAATGAAGTGAAAGGCAGCAATTTTATATGGATTATTACAAAAAATCCCATATGCAGGGTGTCTCAGGATTAACTGATCAAAATTAAAACCTGAGTTAAGCATTTTAAAATAAGAAAAAAAGCTCCTTACGGAGGTATGCCCTGAAACGCTTCATTAGGATGTTATGGTTCCCAAGCAATGGAGGCTCCAGTTTAGGTTTAATTTTTTTCTCATGTTTGGAAGAAGATAAAAAAATGAAATTTGGTAGAGAGTTTCTACAAATAGGAACGCCTGTAATAGATATTTTTTCGAATATCCTTTATCGTTGAGGAGGGTGAAATCGGCAATCCTCTTCTAATTTTTTTATTGTCTTAACGAAGCGTTTCCAGGCATACCCCGGGACGATTTTTTTTCTTATTTAGAGCACTAATAGCCCAGAAGTATTTACTCTGAATAATATCTTTCATATCGAGCTCTTTCAGTCACTTCAACACAAAGTCTGTAAAAAAATTTGTTCACGATCAAGTACCTGATAGGGACTGCTAATGGGGTAAAACCCTTACAAGAACGGTACAGTCAATAAATTAAGATATTCAACTTCTTACTATTTGCAAGGAATTTTAACGACTTTGAACGTTGCCATTTTGGTCACTTTTGAAGGAATCGGTCTCTCTGTGGCCTGTGGCAAATATTATATTTGTCACGCCCTAGCCACTCTACTTAAAATTTTTCACTTTAGACTGTGTATTCTTTTTAAAGATAATCTTCTAAATAAATTCAAAGTGAAATACATTTGATTTAAAAGAAATTCTAAGAATTTAAGGAATACGCGTTATTTGTAAAAATAGGCATTCAAAACTTTTTCAATCAACAGAAGCTAATCAGTAAAATTACTTGGAATAATTTCCTCAAAGAAATACTTTGGCATTTAATTTTCCGACGTAAGAAATACAGAGTGTATATTGTAAAAGGCATTAAGAGTTAATCTCCATTAGCAAAGTTCATTTTATTGAAATATCTGATTAGTAATTAACACAGATCTCTATAAACCGACACGTTTATGGGTGGCTTCCCTCCTCTATCTGTAATATCTCCTTGGAATTGACACGTTTAAACTTCCCTGAAACTAAAGAAGATTTTTTAAATGTTTTTCTGTCGCTTTCTGTCTGCATGTCGACTGTATGTTATCGCACCTAGGGCCCAAACAACTGTATCGATTTAGCTCTAGCATGTTCAGGACGGTCCCGCCTCGAAGCAAAATCTAAATAATCGGTCCTAGCTTAAATGTGGGAGAAGTGGTCTCCTAAACCGGTGAAGATGAGTTAAAAAACTCTATGGATTTTGATTATATTTTACAAATGAATACTCCCCAGCGTAGTTTGTAATTAAGCGCGCAAATACCAAGAATAGGAAATATTCTGTATTAGAGAACTCAAAAAGTATTCTTCTGAGTATATGATTGAGTGGGTGCTTACTTGATGTAAATTAATATTAAACAATTTGTTGAACAATAAAACACAAGGTTTAGGAAATTTTCACTATATCTTCATTTTTAACAATTGTTTCGTCAACACAGTGTTCATCAGAAAAGTCTCTGTGTTGACGAAACAATTGTTAAAAATAAAGATATAGCGTACATTTCCTAAACCTTGTGTTTTATTGTTCAACAAAATGTTTTATACTTCTGAGTATTTGAAAATTTAAATACAATTTATTAAAAATAAAAATAATGTGTTTAAATACTAATAACAAAAACTTTCATTGAAAAATATTTCAAATACCAAAACAAATATACTGTAAAAGCATTTTAATAGTGGATTTGAAATATTTTTACTTAAATACTTTATAGGCATAATTCACAGCTCAGAGCTGCCAATTATTAAATGGTATTATTAAATAGTACCAACTTTCTGTCACCAGATGTCTCATGTTTTCCGTCAAATCCCAGTAGACCTGCTCGTATATTATAAGAGAACCCGAGTTGTGTCTGACTGTTTATTTTATTTCTTATGCAGTAATAACCTATTCTTGTTACTCCCGGCTTCTTAGGTGCTGTCAAATCTTTCTGGTAACATCATTTATTTTTTTAATATAACGTTTTTGTTTGCAGTTATGTATATAAATTCAAATTTCACGCCGTCTAGATTGAAAACTTTTGTTTCGCCTCACTTTTAATAAGTATTAACGAAACAAACCTGAATATTTTTTTGTAAAGAAAATCGTTTCCATTCTTTCCAATTCTACATAGTGTTTTTGTACATAGCCTTGCTAAATGATATGAATTTTCAATATTAATGTTTATAAGTCAAATGTGTATACAAACACTGCTACTTTATAAACTAGAGAGCTTTTGTAATTAACCTATATATATTCCCTGTTGCCAAGGTTATTACTTATTATGCTTCCACCTTCATTTTCACTTTCTGTTCTGATCGTCACGAGAGATTGCGTCTCTTTGTCTTTCGATTTACATATCTACAGTTCTAAATAAATATTCAACCTCAAATTTTTTTTACCAGTTAGTTCGGGTTCAGAACATTCATAAAAAGTAATATATACAAACGTAACATTTATATTAATTATGAAATACTTAACGATATACATTCTGATTTTTTCGATTAATTTTACCAACCGAACATGGTTGGTAAAATTAATCGAGAAAATCAGAATGTATATCGTTAAGTATTTCATAATTAATATAAATGTTACGTTTGTATATATTATTTTTTATTGTAATGATGCCTATTGTACTATATTTACAATCAATGTGGTTGTATTATTAACAGCCATTATTTTATTATAAAAAATCCAACGAATAAAAATATAAAAAAAATATACTAGAGACGAATCTTCAGGTACGCTTTGCAGTGTGTTAGTTCATAGTTGTATAGGTATATATTGCACACTCCGCTACACCGTTAGCGGGGGTGTGCTCTATTTAGCTTTGCGCGTCAGAGCGGAGTTTCGTTCATACAAGTAGTTAGGTATATTGAAGTTAATTTCGCACGAAATCCATCAAATTGTAGCTTTTTGAAAAGGTTTTGAAAAGGGGAAATTCTGTTCTATAAAATTGAACCATTTTGTGATAGGATCAAGTTCATAATAAGTCCTAAAATTTTAACTGAAAATTCTGAACTGCCTTTGTCGGTTGGTCTGTACGTATACTACGTTATATGTACGTACGTCCGAGCTCTACACTCTACAGGTTGCAAGTCCGGATCGCTTCAGTTTATTTTTATTCGCTTTATTTACTGTTTGAATTTTTTAAATTTTGTAATAAAATATTTAAATAAATGTAGCTTTGTCGTGTTTGCACCTTTTTGACAATTCCCTGATGATGACTTCATAAATGTAAGTTAAAACCGGTGAAGCAACATATTATATTCTTTTAAATAAAAAGTGGAAGTTTAATAATAATTGTATATACAGATTGTCCGAAAGCTCTTCTGAACATTTTCATGTAGGTATAGGTACTTTGGATGTTTACTTAAATTTAGTTTAAAAATTTACCTAGCCTATCTTTATCGCGCTACTAATTTTTTTTTATGTCTTCCAATTGTACTCACAAATTTTCTATGTTCGGATTTACTTTTGGACAATCTGTATATAATATTATACAGTGTCCGCCAAAAAGTTCGCACCATATGGAAAAACTTTTTGTTTTTGATTTTTTTTTGAAATTTTTTTTGGTAAAAAGTTTGTGCTTTTAAAAAGATTAAATTTAAGCATAATAGATCCATTATGTGAAATTTTATTCTGGAAAAAATGGCGTAGGTACTATTGTTATACGTATTTTAAGGGCGTTAATTTCGAAGTAAACAATTTTTGTGACTTAGTTGAATTTAAAAGTTAATTTATGTTTATTTATCTTGAAATAGAAAATAAATTTGGACTTAAAAGATGAGTTTTTCGTGTCGAAAACGTTTTGCACCAAAAACATAGAAAAATGTATTAGAAATCATATTGAATTCGAAAATTTCGTTGTCGTTATTGTTTTATGTTATTCTTGTTTATTTTTCCTATTAATATAAACAACATAAGCTAATATTGCAATCAAAATATTTGAATTTCAAAATTTCACTCAGAAAAATGACCAAAAATTTGAAAATTCAAAAGTTGACTTTTTTTGGCCATGTGTATAAAAAAATACTTTTTCTTTCATAACTGACATTACACATGGCGAATATCGAACGAATGCTACAAAAATTTCCGGCAAAACACTTTTAATTTTCGAAATATTGGATTTTTTGTAATTTTGAAGTTTAGATAAACGCCATTTTCTCCGGAACAAAAATTCATACAATGGATCAAGTGTGCTCAAATTTAATCTTTTTAAAAGCACAAACTTTTTACCAAAAAAAAATCAAAAACAAAACATTTTCCCATATGGTGCGAACTTTTTGGCGGACACTGTATATATCTAGGATCGAAGACGTATCAAGTTTATGCCATGAATATTGGCCTCTTAAATGTCAATGTTAACGATATGTTAAATAGGAAGTAGATAAATCATAGTTTCGTTCGGAAACTCAGAAATAATTAATCTACGATGTAGAGACGAAACATTAATTAGCAAGTTTCTGTTGAGTTAGTTTGCGTACATAATAAGAATTACCATCAACATGGAAACATTACATAGGTATGCATAATTTTAGATAATATATGTTAGGCTCAAATATCGAAAATTCTCACTGAGTGAAAAACGGATCACAACGCGATTAGGAACTTGAGAAAATGCCACAAAACGAAATTTGTATCGTGACTATTACAAAAACGCTCATAATAGGCTAAGAGCTGATAACACTTTTTTTAATGTGTTTATACATATGACTTGGAACTTTGTTTAAAAGATGACTTTTATATATCTCTACAAGGGGTAAATAGCCTGTCAGTCCAAACGCGGGGCAAAACCACCCTATATTTTTTTTTGCTCACTTTTGCGAAAAAATTAGACTCATGTGAGTTTATAAGACTTGAAATTTGTACAGGTTTTTATTTATCATTAGTAAAGTCTAGAAAAAAACTGACAGACTATTTGGACGGAGCTAACTCCCTGGCAGACGATTTTTAATTTTTTGAAAAATGCATTGAATTTTATTTATAAAGTCTGCTATTTCAGCAACCGTTTTATAATAATATTTAAATAATTAATCTTGAAGAGCAGACTATTCTTGCCGCGCTAACATCAAAAAACCTAAGAAATACTTATTTTCATGTGCGTTCAACAGAGAGGGTAATGGGCAGGCGCCAGAGTACGAGAGATGAAAAAATTAAACTTTAATAGCAATAATCCACGTAATCATGGTTACAGTCGGATTTTAGCGCGCGCTCTTGTCATTTCCCTTGTCGAAGTGAAAAAAGTACTTATTTATGTTTTACAATGTTCGTTTATCAGGGAGTTAGCCACGTCCAAACAGTCTGTCAATGTTTTTCTAAACTTTACTAATGATAAAGAAAAAGCTGTCCAAATTTTAAGTTTTGTAAACACACATAAGTCTAACTTTTTCGCAAGAGTGAACAAAAAAAATATGGGGTGGTTTTGCACCGCATTTGGACTGACAGACTATTTACCCCTTGTAGAGATATATAAAAGTCATCTTTTAAAAAAAGTTACAAGTCTTATATAAACACATAAAAAAGTGTTATCAGCTCTTAGACTATAATGCGTTATGGTAATTTAAACACTGACTGTGTGTATATTTATTTCGAACTACATTCAACCCCCCCCATCACTCAAAAAATATTAGACCTGCACACTTGCAATTTTGTATGTCTAATAAGGCCCTCTTGAACACCTAGAATCCCAAATTTCATTAACAAACCTATTATAGTTCAAATTATAACGAGAAATCTATATACGGTTTTTAATATAAACATAAGAAATACAATCAATATGATTAGACACCTATACCGTACATTTATTTATAAGTGTCTAATCATATTGATTGTATTTCTTATGTTCCTATTATAGTTCTTGAATTATTAAGGTCCGAAGGGTGCTATTTTTATCATCCACTGACTGTGAGTCACTCACTCACTCTTCAAAAACCTAGATCACTTCTAGGTGACTTGAAATTTGGCATCAAGGTAGATCATTGGGCGAATACAAAGGAAAACATCCTAAAAACTACAATCTATCAAATTTAAGCACTAAATATCGGCTGTGTCCAGATTCTAGAACATGAATTGTGGTGGAAGAAACGGATATAGATCTGCACCTCCACCATTACAATTCCTAAAAATGTGTATTTAAACACACGGTAGTAACTTTACAAAAAGTATTGATATCTCACCAAAAACATAAATGTGAATTAAAAAACTTTTTGACAAAAAAAGAAAACCTCCTTCAAAAAGCCACTAAAAAGAGGAAAATAATGAAATTTTGAGGTCTGCGCCAGTTTAATAAAATATGAAGTCGGTTAAAAAATAGTGATTAATATCTTCTTTTTAACCAACTTCATATTTTATTAAATTGGCGCAGACCTCAAAATTTCATTATTTTTCTCTTTTTAGTGGCTTTGGAAGGAGGTTTTTTTTTTTTTTGTTAAAAAGTTTTTTATTTTTTACTTTTTAGTGTGAAAAAGTGACATTTACCTTAAAGGAATCACACGCCGTTACTTACACTTTTATTAAACCGACTTTCTTACGCTGTCTAATGTGTCAAAAAATGACATTTACCTTAAGGAATCACACGCCATTACTCACTTTTATTAAAATCAGCCGAACTATTGAACCGATTTTGATAAAATTTCTATGGGACCAATCTGAAAGTATATGCTTTCAAATAAAAAAAATAATCAAATCGGTTTATAAATGACGGAGTTCTGAGGTAACAAACATAAAAAAAATACAACCGAATTGAGAACCACCTCCTTTTTTTGAAGTCGGTAAAAAAGGGGCCAATTCGGAACAAAGAACAGCTTCGCCGAAAAAAGAATTGAGATCTAAGTGGGTTCCAAGTTTTCATTTGGCAAGTTTTCATGTTTGATATTGTAAATAAAATCGTGTGTGAAAACTTGGCACCCACTTAGATCTCAATCTTTTTTCGGCGAAGCTGTTCTTTGTACCAAACTTGGCCTCTTTTTCACATTTATGTTTTTGGTGGGATTTCATTTTTCTCCACATTAGATTTAAATAAAGAATTTAAACTGAAATAATACACAGTTTATTCATTATTTTTCTAGACGTATGTATTTTTTATTACAACGGGTCATTGCTACAATTGTAAGCGTCATTAGAGAACCACAACACGAGTTTTGCTTTGTGGCTTTTTTTTAAATACCACAAAGGGTTGTGAGCCAATTTCGTTTTGTGACCTTTTAGCATGCACTTGAATGCGTTGTGGTCAGTTTTTCCGTTCAGAGAGCGTTTTCGGCATTTGAGCCTAACATATAAACATATTAAAATCATGCGACGCTAGTTTAGTGCTGGATTGACATAAACAGTGTTAATTAATTAGAAAGTGTCATCCACTTAAAACTTGTTAACGATCTACTTACATAGGGGAGCCTATATAATCTCACTGTTATAAAACATGAATGGTTGATTACCGCGACGCGCTAGTTTCTGGACGCCATTAACAAACGCCTCATACCACTAAAATTAGAAAGGTTACACTTGGGCATTCGTTTCTCAGATTATTATGAAATTTGCTAATGACTCGCTGATTTTTTGCTACACCACACTGTATAAATCACGCATGAATAGCAAATCACCTTTCCCGAATGTATAAATAAAGGACAGATGAGGAAGCTCTTTTTAGAGTTTAATTGCTACTCGTCTAGACGATTTAACAGATGCCATTTTTCAAAATATGAATAGAACACGTAATGGAGATGGCAGCAGGTTTATAGCCACCTAAGTTATCATTGGTTTTCATAGATAACGCGCGAGAAATCAAGTTTTTTCCTTTCTCGCAGCATGCAACTATTTCTTTTCAGTTCCGGATTCTTTGGAAATACAAAACCTATATTTTGAACATTTTTAAACACAGCACATAGATATTATCAATGATTTATTGAAGTGAAAACTTCCTGACGCGCGTTAGGCACTCTTTGCCTGGGTACCAAAAAAATGTGAAGCGTTCACCACTACTTCCGTAAGAATTTGCAACCCGACCGTAAGAATGTGCAACATACTTATACTATAAAAACGGCCTTTTACACACTTCCCACCATAGCGCAGTTGGTTTAGTCTTTGCGTTCTATGCATAGGAACCTGGGTTCGAGACCTGATGGCAGCGTAGAATTTTTGGCGTTTTTTTTCTAAATTCTACATAATATTTATTTATATATTTTTTTATTTTTGTTATATTCTTTCTTTGACAATAATTATAATTTTTTGATACCAAGGTTGAATTAATTAAAAATACAATTTTAGTATTTTAGTAATAAATTATTTTTAGTTCATGAATGCGCTATAATAGATGACACCAAAAATTAAAAAATCTGAAGTTTTCACTTCTGTCATGTAGTCATAAGCACACACCCATTTTTTTATTTTAAATAAATACATTACGTACTATATGAATTGCTCAAAGATCGAGGTGGTGCCCCTAGGGCCCTAGCTGACAAGTGTGGCAGTACCTATCCTCAATAACATGACGTCGTCGATACGTAGCATTACAGTAACACTACGCATAATATGAATCAACATTTACGCATCGTTTGATTTTTTTGTAAAATACGTGCGTGTGGTTGCGCAATGCGTAAACATGTATAAATGTAGATTCCACTAGACTTTGATGAAAATATACTCTTTAACTTGAACCGTAAATGTAATAGGCAGAGCTATTATCCTTGGCACATTAGACTCCTGTTTCCTCAATTTAAGGTGCGTATACACCGGTGGCTTTGTTCGGGTTAATATCGATTTTTACGGGGACCTTATAGTGTAACTCAATGAAAAGTAGTACCTAATCCTACCGTTCTGGGTTTTTTAAGAGCTTTTCCCTGAAAAACGAGCCAATTTAACTAAAGAACAAAGACAGTGCATTTATATACAAAAAAACTATTGTGGTAGGTTATAGGAACGCCATAGCAAAACCTGTAACATGATGTACATTTTATACCTTATGACAATAAAAACATATCTTATCTTATCTTATATTATCTTATCTTAGTACCTAATCCTATAACTGTAAGTTTTTTTATTAGTGTATTTGCCATATGGCACATACACTATTGGCGTCGGTCGGATGGCGGGACCTAGGGGTCGGACCAAAATTTCTCGACGTTTCATAGCCTCCTGAACACTTTGGCACCATTTTTGGAAATGTCTGTTTATATATGTATATATATATATATATATATATATATATATGGATATATATATATATATATATGTGCGGGCTATAACTTTCGAAAGAGTTAATTGATTTTGACGAAACTTGGTAGCACGTTGAAATCCATCACCGCACGAAGCCTATTTAAAATGGGCCCAATCGGACCATTTTAAGGGTAGTTGTTAGGGGTTGAAAAATGTTTTTGGGCCCAAAAATGCCGAAAAATTTCTAAGAATCGTTTCAAAATTGAAATTTAACCCTTTAGTAACGATTAAAATGTACTGCTAAAATTTTAATAAAATCGGCCCGACAGGACCGGACTTACAAACTTTATGAAAACACTAGTTTGCGGATAGTGCTTTACTTACTGAAGGCTGTATTTAATTTGGTACCGAGGTTGCATTGATAAAAATATTGAAATTAAGAAAAAAAATATTATTTTAAGGGATGTATTAAGGGGTTAAATTTTTTATTTTGTCCAAAAACAAACTTAAGTTCACATAATAAAGCCACAATGCCAGTATTAGCAAATACACTATATTGTCGGCAGGGTTTTGGCACTGCGACCCCAGTTTTTTTTATTTAAAGACAAAAATAAACAAACAAAAAAATGTGCATCAACTCATTGAGTTAACTTTAAGCTTGGGTTCTAAGTAAATGATGTATCGATTTGGTTGAGTCCTCAAGTGAAGCTGCTACAATCTTGACAGATTTTAATTCCCGGCTAAGTTTCATACAAAATAATAAATATCCAAAAAGCCCAAAAAATCTAATGTATACAGAATTTCTGTTCTGTACACTTCCACGTCTGTTACATCTTTAGAACTATTTTGAACAAACCTATAAGCCCGGGAATACATCTGACAAAAGTTGCCATTCCGTTTGTATTCATTTGCTGCTCGTATACACAGACATTCTCGGAAACGTTTCTGGGTAACAATGCATATCTGAAAGAATGACTTGCAATATTTACATGCCCTAGCATTCCCATTTACCAGTAAAACAAATAACAATACTTCTCGACAAGTGGTCGCAACCTTTCCAGACATTCGTACGGCTCACATTTTCTTTTGATTTTTGTATTTTTACCGACAGCCGATCGACAACATTCGTTCGCACTGCTAACCATTCGAACCACACTTAATTTGTTGCAAACAATCGTGAGGGTAGTGTAGCCTAGTGGATAGCGTATTTGGTACCGGAGCCTCTAGACTAGACTGTCGTGGGTTCGAATCCCACCTGCGCTCATGGATGTTTTGTGATGTTGTTTAGTTTTAAGAAAGTTGTTATTTAGTGTAGTTGAAAGACGTTAATGACCTGAGATGTTGACGAGTCTATAATCTACAATAAATAAATAAAAACACACCAGAAAGGAGGGGACCGTGTGGTCTAGTGGTTAGCGGGTCGGCCTCTAGATCAGACGGTCGTAGGTTCGAATCCCACCTACGCTCATGGATGTTTTGTGATGTTATTTAGTTTTAAGAAAGTTGTTATTTAGTGTAGTTGAAAGACGCTAATGACCTGAGATGTTGACGCGTCTATAATCTACAATAAATAAATAAAAACACACCAGAAAGGAGGGAACCGTGTGGTCTAGTGGTTAGCGGGTCGCCCTCTAGATCAGACGGTCGTGGGTTCGAATCCCACCTGCGCTCATGGATGTTTTGTGATGTTATTTAGTTTTAAGAAAGTTGTTATTTAGTGTAGTTGAAAGACGCTAATGACCTGAGATGTCGACGCGTCTATATAATCTACAATAAATAAATAAGTGCGAACAATCGTCTACACTTCACGAACGCATATAAATAAACCTTTTACAACGCGAATGAATGGCAACGTTTGTCAGATGTATTCCCGGCTTAATGTGAACTGTTTGCAACGATCTAGTGTGTACGCTCCTTAAAATAAAGCTGACACATTTCAATGTAAAGCTACTATTATTTTAATAAATATTCATCGTATGTATATAAACCAAGAGACTCTTCCTGACTCCTGTAATTAGTGACTCTTTTATATAAATTTAACAACACGTAAATATTTTACTTGCGAATGAATAATTAACTATTTAACGTTGGATACACGTCGTGTATTTTAATCCGTTCATTTTTTACGTACTAAAGGGCATACGATGTTATATCTATGACCGCAAAACAAAATTACTTTAACGTCCAATATGCTTATATTTGTTTTATCTACAGAGCTCCCTATTTATTGACCATTATACTGATAACTTTATTATTTGAAATGTTAGAGAATAGGTTAAATAGGCAGGTTAAAAAGTGCAGTTTTCCAAATGAAATTCTGTCGTGAAAAGATAATTGGCGTACCGGGTGTCAGTAAAAAGTTTCAATATTTTTGTCAGAGGTACTTCGTAGATCCTTCATTTGAGGAGTTATAGAAAAATATTTTAAATGTTTGTTACGCTATTTCAGAAGCAGAATAACGCTACCTAAACAGATTTTAGTTAGCTTCTGTCATATTCGAGTACGCTAGAGTAAGGTTATGTTTTGATGCGAATAGTTGACTATGTTCGAGATAGAAAAACATTTTTACTGTATTCTCCATTTTTTATTCGATCTCCTAACAAAACAGATACAACGGTAATACAAATGTTATAATGAAAAATTTTTTTACGTAACCTGACAAAGCCATTACACTAGATTTTGTGCGACTGTAAAGAAAAGATACAGCTTTGCCGATCATTTTATTTTAAGGTACTTTAATGTTTTCTGAATGTTTTATTATCGTAGATGGGCAAGCCTACATTAACTAAATGATTTTTAAGGCGTTTTGAAATACAGTCAACTCTATCATATTGCACCAAATGTGTAATTTCGCAGCGTGAACGCGGACACGTTCCCTAATTTCTCATATGTGTTTGTCCAACACAATGATTATGTAAATCACATGGAAATTCTGTGGTAAAACGTATTTAATTCAAAAATGAATTTAAAAAAAATTTGACATAGTCCACTACGCTTTGTGCCCACAGGTGCAATTATGTTTATAAATATTTTATGTTCAACATTTTCTTTTACGTCAGTCTGGAATTGTTGTTTTTAACTCTCGCCTGAATTCTATGACACATAAGTGCTTCATATTTGCAAATGCGCAACCATTTGTTTATAATGAATTTATTTAGTAAATGTACCTAACGAGCAAAAATATTTACTCAAGCTATCATAATATACCTATGCTTAAAATCATTTTTTATTAAATATCAAAAGTTATTTTAAATTTTGTAATCTGGAAGTGAAAAATAAAAAATTTATAAAAAAGATAGAACCTCCTTCAAAAAAGGCACTAAAAAGAGGAAAATAATAAAATTTTGGGGTCGGCGCCAATTTAATTAGGTATACTAGAACTGTTTATATAGGTATCTACTTTCATTTTAATAAAATTGCCGCCGACGTCAAAATTTTATTATTTTCCTCTTTTTAGTGTCTTGTTTTGAAGGAGGTTCTATTTTTTTATAATTTTTTTTAAATACAACAATGAGTTAAGTTTTTTGTTATAATAATTATTAAATAGACAATAGCCATTCCACAAGCAAATACTTTTCTTAACGTAATCAATCGGCAACCTGCCATCGTGATGTTAAACGTCAAACAATTAAGATATACAAGGAAAAAATCAGAAGCCACTGTCAGGATTTGAACCCGAAATTCCCAGTTTCCGGATGGTTGAGTTACCACTTACTCACACAGTGCCCCGAGAGTGGGATTTGTTCTTTTTCTATATATACCTATTACAACACTAAATCACACTTCATGCGAGAGCGGATTTTATTTAAGTTATAAACATAACTAATTATTAATAACTCGTAAGTCCAGGCCGTTTTTATTTTTTCATTTTTTACTTTTTAGTGACTGCAATACGTAGGTAGTTTGTACGTTACTTACCGACTTCTTTCTTGATATTTGATTAATAAACTTTAAAAAAAATACAGACCCGATTTAAGTATGTAAAATTTAAGTGAAACCACGGCCCTGAAGGTAGGTATGCACTATTGATTAAAAAAAGAATCATCAAAATCGGTTCACAAATGCAAGAGCTATGAGGTAACATAATAAAAAATTAATTTTATTACTAGAAAAAAAAGAAACTACTGAACCGATTTGAATAAAAATTATATGGGAATATTCCGTAAACATTCTAAACACAACGGCGTCCAAATTTTTCAAATTGGTCAACCCCTCGAGAATTTATGGTTGGACAAACATAAAAAAATATGCGTCTCGAATTGATAACCTCTGTTTTTTTTGAAGTCGGTTAAAAAGCGACATCCTGAAAGCACATCATATTGAGTCGATCTTTTTGCTCGACAGTTTTGACTAGAAAAATAGTTTGGTGATTTATTTAGAGTCCCTTCACATTATTAGGTTTGGCCGGTCAGATTTTAAACCTGAAGAAAACCGGATTTAGACTCGGCAACCGGCTGGCGGCTGCAGACGTAAAACCAAAAATATACTAGCAAATTAACAGCAATTAACGTTTACCTGTATATATTATTTTTACTGTCGTGTGTTCGGATTGTTAGGTTATACCTACGCCAATTTCCGAGTTTTAATAATCATCGTTAGATCACATGTTTCGAGTTACACATGTTCTAATTATGACCCGTTTCCATTATCGCATTTATTGACTGTCACATGTTTCGGTTGTTGCGTGTTTTGATTGTCACATGCGTCTATTACCATATACTTATATTTATTTTTTTGAGGATAGCTTGCTGTAATGGTCAGCTTGTTGGCCTTTGGAGCGAGCTATCGTGGATTCGAATTCCACCTTGCTCAAGGGTGTTTTGTGATGATAAGATAAGATAATTTTATTAGTCCAATAATACACCAAAGTGTAGACAAGTAAATTTGTAAAATTACATAATATTAAACATAGTATGGACACTTTTCCAGAAGATAGTTTTTCAGCACAATGTTGAAATTTTTATTGCCTTGGTCTGGCAGCCCATTATAGATGTAATTAACACGCTAATGACTTGAGTTGTCGAGCGTCTATAATCTACAATAAATAAATAAATAAAAATAATATATTTATATTGTCAAATCGCTAAAGAGTTTAATTTCGTAGCAACTATATAATAGCATACATTTTTCCCCATATTGTAACATTTTCCTACCACCCCATATTCCATATTGGGACATGTTCTGATTGTCACTTGTTTCGATTTTTAAATTTAGCGATTATGACATGTTCCGACTTGAACATGACCATTTTATCACATGTTCCGATTGTATTTTTTTTTTTATTATGAGCTGTTCTTATCGCCACGTGTTCCCTTTGTTTTAGGTGACGTGACGTGATGTGATATGTGATGGTCATGAAATCGGCCATCTTATACCCGTCATATGACGCGTACAACGGACGCGGCTGTTGCCGGTTTTTACATGTCAAACATGCGGCCGTTACTAGCGCCATTTATACATTGGTAAGTAAGCCAACGTGTTTCGTTTGGGTTTCAGTAATATTATTTCTCTTGGACCTTGCCATTGTTATTTTTAACATATTGAATGATAACACGAGAGTGTGCTTGCGTGTGTATTTTTGTTCCTTTTTATCGTATGTCTTCATCTCTTGTGATCAATATAAAAAGATTGCAATTGTTTTTGTTATGCGTATTCAAAAATCTTATTTGAATAATATATGCAAAGTTTATTTAGTCTTTCTTTAGAACTAGATGCCCCATTCGGCTTCGTCCGGGTAGCAATTTATAATTAACTAATACGTTACTCACTCGCTTCGCTCAATCGCTCGCATTTATAACTAACAGCCCGATACTTATTATTATAGGATAAGCTATTGACATAAACTTGGAATTAATCCGATTTACACCCGGGCGAATCCAGGTCTATCAGATAGTAAAGAGCTAAACCTTCCTCAAGAAATAAGCTATCGAATGGTAAAAACCGCATTCAAATCCCTCCAGTAGTTCTCGAGATTAGCCTGTACACACATACAGACACCTACCGACATACTTCCTTTTATACTATTTATAGAAACATGGAGTTTTCGATATTCTTTCATTTCAAATAGATAAACTAAAATAATGAAACGCTTGGGGAACTTTATTAATATTTTAAAAGCACCGGTGGCATATCCAGGGGAGGGGAAGGATGCCAGCGGTATGGCCCTGAGTGATTGCCAAATTACATCCTATTAAATAAATTGTGTATGTATATTAGAAGTATAGGTCGCCGAGAGAGAGGAAACTTTGAGATGTAATTAAAGAGTAACAAAGGGCCTTGTTAACGAAACTTGTAGACTACGCATGTAACTAATAACGTTGTGATAGTCATCTATCTACAAGGTGTTGCGCACTACAATATCACTATTCATATTAAGCAAACAATTTGTGACAATAGCTAAACTAATATGGCCGCCACTTCACCAACCAGCTGATCGTCGTTTTATAGGTTATGATGGACAACGTCCATTGTAAATATTATCTTTGTTGTTACTTTCTAAGTTAAACAAACACATTGTATATTTATTATTTATATACAGGTACTATTAATATTTTAAAACATATTATATTATATCCTATGTAAAAGCAATGTGGAAGTTCCGCTATATACACAGAAGCAAATAAATTGCTTTATTAATTTGACGTTTATTTACATAAATTATTTCGAAATTTAAGTTCATTTTTGATACACGACAGCACTTTTAATGACTGTATAAAACAAAAGTTTCTACCTTTGATATATCCAGGGACGGTTTAAGAATTAAAGAGAGGAAAAATTGCACAGAATTTTAATTTGAATTGATGACGTAAAATAAAACTTAAGATTCTAAGGTACGAGCGCTGTCAATATTTGACTTGACTAATTCATAATATATAAAAACAAATTGTTTTGGATTATTGTTAAGGAATAAAACAGATAGCATAAAAAGAGCTTGTTCAAAAATGTTTTCTTATGCTGGGCCCGAATAAGACAAGTCAATTTATATATTATACAGTGCATTTGAATCAATTGACATATTATTGACTTTACAAGTTAAATACCTATCACCATTTGATTTACATTGGATACAAGATGTTATATCAAATAGTATAGGCTAGCTCATATCTAAATTTGATTTACACTGGAATCAAGATGATTCAAGTTAAAGAAAATAGTAGGGCTAAATCTGAAATCTACCCAAAAGCATGGTAACGGATTAAAAGTTGTTAGATTCAATTCAATTCCATCTGACCAATCAGCGTAACCGCGGGAATGACGTCAGCTAGAATTTAGTTTAAATCAAGTATAAACATTCTTGAAGATTATGCTTATGTATATTAGGTGCTTCGTGCAGATTTTTTCTTAAAATTGTCAGGAGACAATAAATAGAAGAATAGATGTTAAAAAATAGGATAATTTTTATTTTTATTAGTAAATTTAGGTTTTAATATCTATAATATAAACAAACAAAAAATTAAATAATGCTCAAGAAATGGCAGATCTTGTAAATTACCTATTTTTTTAAATTTAAGAAACGAATAGAATTATCTAACAAACTGATAAATTATTATTTTATCTTTTATATTCACAAATATTAAAAATAACCACAAAACACCATAACAAAATTGACAACTTATCATATTTTTTTCACTAACAGAAGAATCATGTTTCTATTAGGTATTGAAAAAACATATGACACTACCATGGTTACTGTGATTTTTATTTCCAAAAGTTAGCAGCGCCCATGGCCTGACCTTTTCTATTGAAGTGAGCAAGATGGTGCATTCCGAGTGACGTCATCTCCCCACTACTATCTATCGGAACGAGGCAACCTATAACTCTACTAACCTTGGTTAGATTGAAAAAATAAATTGTTTCTGTAATATTATTTACTGTCAAAAATAACGTTGTTACGGTTTTTATGGACTGAGCATACTATTTATATAACTTGAATCCAATGTAAAACAAATGGGGATATTTAACATGCAAATGCTATATGCACATTCAAAACCAAATGCACTGTATATAGTATTATATTGATGTTTACATGAACCAGTCACTTGTGATAAGAAAAAGAGCTGAACTATAGTTTATTTTTTACTAAGGGTTTAAAAGCATCGAATTTCGCGGGACCACAATGAATTTTTTTTCTTGCAGTCCCTTCGACGTTTAAATAGCTGGTAGTAATTGTTAATGTTGACAAAATTCGGTCATGCGTAATGGGGAAGATTGCCTACGAGGGAACAGGGATCTCTTTGTTGGATGTAATTGCGGCAGAGTGACAGATCGGCGCGTTTAGGGACTTATGTAAGATTGAGGCGGCGCGGTGCACGAGACAGGAGGACTGAGGATATGGAGCTCCTTGTATATTATGTATGTGTGGTTTCAACAAGGGTAGGTATAGCAGCATTTATACGAGGCTGAAAAGTCAGGGGTGCAGACCTCCGCATCACATATTATATAGTTTCGCAGCTATATACGAGGCAGTAGGATTGGAGATATGGGTCTCGTTACGTGTGTGGATTTAATTGAAGAAGAAAATACACGAGGCATAAAAACCAAGAGAGGAAACAGATGTATCTATTCAAGGCCACTGGACACTGTAAAAAAGGCAAGTGTATACCTCGCCCACATAAGCGCACGGTTGAAGTATAAAACTTATTTTGTCTTCATGTGAATTTAAATAAATAAATTAATAATTAATATTTAAACATATACATTTTTCAAATTTTTATTTTTATTGATATACAATGTGTTTCTATAATAGTTAATCAACGTTTGAGAGCATATAAAACAACAAAAATAAAGACGAAAATCATCAATACATTTTTTTTGAAAAAGTGTATAGGTACTAAGAGAGATACAGCCCCTTAACTGTCAGCTTTTATAAACATGATTTTAATTAAAAAAAGGTACTCTTAATAAACTTCAATAAAACGCACCATTTTAGAGTAAATTCAATTTTAATCTAATAATCAGTAAAAAATTTTACTTTAAAATCATCTTTAGGAGCTGACAGTTAAGGGGCTGTATCTCCCTTAGTACCTACCTATACACTTTTTCAAAAAATTTTATTGATGATTTTCGTCTTTATTTTTCTTGTTTTATATGCTCTCAAACGTTGATTAACTATTATAGAAACACCTTGTTATAAAGAAAAAACAAAAAATTTAATATTCATATTACTCCAAGCTGACGCGAACCTGCAATCTTATACACGGTAGATTAATGCGTTTTTCTACGTACCCATCTCGGTCGTTCTCCATGAACGCTTAACATAGTTATAGATGCTATGTAATTTCATGTTTGATTTTTTATGTCGGTGGTTTTTGTGTCGAGGTCATTTCGATTCAGTAGTCTTGCTAAAGAAATTTCACTTCAAAAGATTAGATGTGTTGTGGTTACACTCGGTAGAAGTGAAACTTTAATTATAAATAGGTAATAAATTAACTTACTGTAAAAATATCTGCACGCGTTTTAATAGATTCTATTTTTCTATACTTTTTATACAATGTTTTGAAAAATAACGCTTTTTTACTTTTTTTTCCATACTCACTACAAAATAGCTACTTTCGATGCATGTATACCGGCCTGTAATGGGTCATTTAACTGGCAGGCATGCCGAAAGTGTTTTACTTACCGCACTGGTGCGGTAAGTAAACGGTTGCCATAGCAATTTCTGTTGATTCGCTCTATACGCCTACGTGCGGCTGTCATTATACTTACACGAACTTCGCTGCACACTGTGGAAGGAAAGATGGCGACGCAAATGAACTATCAAAATGTTTTGAAAATGAAGTGAAAGGTAGGTATGTTGTAGTGGGTATGGCAAAAAATACCATATATATCTCGTGCGTAATGGTATTACGACTCGTGTGACTGTAAAAACTGGCTACCGCTCGTTTTTACATACTGTCATCACTCGTCGTAATATAGTCCAATACACATCTTGATATACAATCTACTATTTTGACATACTTATGCAACTTTTGGCTATTTCCCGTCCGATATTATTATATTATTGTAGATTATAGACGCGTCGACAACTCAGGTCATTAGCGTCTTCAACACAACAATTAATAACATATTTGTGTATTAAAATCCGCCAGCCGAAATACACAAACCGATTGGTACGAGCTCGAGTTCCTGGGAGCGCTAATTCCTAAAGAACATTGGAATGGAATTACGATAATAATTACATCCCAATGTCCCCCTGGGGGGATTTCCCGTCCGAAGCATTACTTTGTTTATAAGGTAACCGTAGTATAATGTGCTATGATATCAGCACTTATAACATTTCTGCCCGATTTTTGTGACAACTTAAAAAAATATTTTGATTTAAAATAATGCTATGAAAAATAGTAACGGGTCTACTACATGCAATTTCGTTTTATTGCAGTTTTTTTCAGAATTCCGGGCTTTTTTTAAGATGCCTAGAAGGGAAAAACATATTTACTCAAGAACCACTGGACTGATTTTGATGAAACTTAGTAGGACTGCCAACAAATAGGCGAACAGTATAGGGTATTTTTTATGCGGCTGTTCACAATAATTTTCTTAACTGCAAGCTGCAACTCTCCAACTCTAAAGACACCTGTTTAGGAAAGAGTCTCCAAACTCATCTGTGTATCAGGGTTCAAATTTTCTGTTACAGCTAGAATAAAATATACCTACACGAGACAAGAGTAATAAGGATATGGGCTTGTTTATGTTTGTATTGTTTGGTCGTTGATATACACAAGGCCAGAATTATAGGAATACGAAGCACAATATGAAAGCTACAATGGAACAGGAAACCTGAGGATATTTCTTCTTTTACTGAATTCAATATTTTCTTCATCATTTATAGTAGACTGTATATCTAGTGGCGACTGGCGTAATGAGATATATTACTCACGAGCAGTGCCGGATTTCCGCCTAGGTCCATAAGGCCCCGGCCTAGGGGTCCAGCCAGCCTAGGGGCCCCAGTGGCGGAACCTTCATATAAGCTCAAAAGCTTGGCTTGCCTTATCGAAAATATTATTTACGGATAGGACTAATAATTTCTTGGTTAATTATAATAATACTGTAAACTACCTTATAGGCTCATTTCGCACCAAACCAGTCCAGTCCAGTCGCATCCAGTCAAGTCGGACGCTACTGGATTGGACATATTAACTTATCGTTGAAATAAAGGCAATGTGTAAATCTGGTTTCATACTAAGCGCGTCACGGTCAGTCCGATCGCGTCAAGACTTATCAAGACTGATTGCGACTCAGCCGGTTGAATTTTTAATGCCAGTCAGCCCAGTCTTGAAACTCAGAATGGACATAGAAACCTTAATTTTATTATTGTAAGCAAAGGAAGGTCATTTAGTAAGTCCTGTTATGTATGGGATGAACCCAAAACAGATTTCTTCGTTTCTTCATCCTTCTTCTTCTGTGTAGCCGACGTAAAATTATGCCTTGGAGAAGTACGTCCATCTTGTCACAAAATTCTTCACAAAACTGTGCCGCGGCGACCGCATCGTTGCTGTCGCGAACTTCGATCGGAATTTGCGGGACGGCTGACGCGACGTATTCAGTGCGAAAGGAAATATTGACGTGACTTGACTGGACAAAACTTGACTGAACGCGACTGGACTGGACTGGTTTGGTGCGAAATGAGGCTTACAGATCTTCTGTATTTTGATTTGATTAATTAAAGTCGATAAAAAATTATATATTCTGTACTAGTACATTTAATTCGCTAAATTTCCAAAATGGCATTGATATGGGGGGTCCCAAATGCCAAGTACCTAGGGGCCTTGGATCTTTAAGTCCGGCACTGCTCACGAGTAATGACAATTGTTAAAACGAACGAAGCGAGTTTTTTAAGTCACACGAGTGATAATACCATTACTACGAGGCATAATATATGGTATTTTTTGTCATACCCTTTGTAGTCTGTACCATGTATCTGCTAAGGTCTGCCGTTCGACTAGGTGGCTAGGCGAGCAGTAATACGCAATACACTATTGACCACAAGATTCGAGGTTCGAGCCAGGAGTAATATGAAATATTAAATGTATTGAAATTTTCTTTATTTTCCCGTACACCTGCCTGTAAAAAGTCACTTTACGTGCATGTAAACCGACTATTTTATAGAGAGTATGACAAAAAACATTGTTCGTTATAGTCTGTTCCCTAATAGCCTAAGATCCGGCTGCAGAATTAGTACGTTCATCACGTAGGTAATCAAACTCTAATTTTTACATATATTTATGAATAGAATAAGACACTTTTCACAAGGTGCCGATCAAAAAGTGCCCGCAACTAATTTTAATTAAAATAGCGTTAATTGATTTTTCACAAAAAATGTCGTTCACTTGTTAGTTAAATAAAATATCATCCATTTCACAGCAATGTATGTAAAGAGTTTGAAAAGTTATGGTTGCTGTTACCTGCTCGGCCGCAACCTAATCGCAGCCAGGTGTAAACAGGTATGATTTAGTTATATTTATACGTCCATGACGTATATTCATTTCTTTTACACCACATTAAAGCTAATTTTTTTCTGATCATGAAGTTATAAGGCTGCCTATGAAAAAGTGCCCGCAAATAGGGGTTGCCAGCTGTTGAAGATGCTAAAATTGTACGTAAAATTGTACGTATATCGAGGTAACCATGATTTACGTACAATTTTTATTTTTTTTAGTAAAATTTTTTTTTTCTCGAAAACTGTACATTTTAGACAAAAAAAATTTACATTTTTTTCATATTATAACATCTAGAATTCATTTATATTTTTTTTTACCTATGTTAATACGTGACATTGAGAACGTTTTTTTTAATATCTCAGGATCCACTGAACCGATTTGACTCAAAATCTAATCAGATCTAAGTTAAAGGCTGATAAACACAATAGAACAATCGGCATGGCCGTATGTTGTTCCGTTTTTACGATATACCTAGCATCTTCAACAGCTGGCAACCCCTATTTTAATTAAAATTAGTTGCGGGCACTTTTTGATCGGCACCTTGTGAAAAGTGTCTTATTCTATTCATAAATATATGTAAAAATTAGAGTTTGATTACCTACGTGATGAACGTACTAATTCTGCAGCCGGATCCCGTACTATAATCTACGGTATCTTAATAGCGGGCTTCGCTTTAACACGTTGATTGAAAACGGAACGCCGCGAGCTAGATTCGTTATTAGTTGACTCTTGAATCCATGAATGAAATCACTGTTTAATAATAATGTTCCCTTAGGTTATTTGTGAAACGAATATTCCCACATCATATTTGTATGATAACCCGGATTCCCCTCTCCTCTTCCGTATCAATCCTCTCAGCCTCTCTTCCTTGGGTACAATTATTATACACCAGAGCAGTTGTTGTACTGATTATATATGTCTGTTCTGATATTGATCTGTCTCCTTCCGTATTCTATAAACAGCACTACGCCAAATCGAACGTGACCGCTGCCAAATATCGAAAATGGCGTTTCCGGATGCAAATTATGGGTAACATTTAAACTAAAACGGTTTGAATCGAAGCAGTTAACTCCCCAGGGAGGACGTTGGGATGTATTTGTTATCGCAATTGCATTCCAATGTTCTTTGGGAATTAGCGCTTCCAGGGACCCGAGCTCGTACCAGTCGGTTTATGTATGCCGGCTGGCGGATTTTAATACACAGAGTGAAGCCGGGCCGACCAGTTTTAATTATACGTATAAACCTTCCTCGTGAATCAATCTATCTAATCGTGAAAACTAGAACAAACTTCGTTCAGTAGTTTCGGAGAAAATCGAGCACAGACAGACAGACGCGACAGGGGACTTCTTAAAATTAGTTTCGTGGGCCTCAAGCTATAAATTAATATAGTTATTTTGCCTAAAGTCTAAACAAGTAAAATACGAAAAATAGAATTTCCGACAAATTTTACGCATTTTTTTTAAATGTTTAGCGACAACACATGTTTTATCCGTAACAAAGTTTTAAAAGCTAATTGTAATTCAAAACTGTTTTGAAATCGGTGCAGTGGTTCCAGAGACAATATGAAATCCAGACTAGTCTTTGAATATTTTTTTGAGAATTTTATATACTTTATATTTTTTAACTGTTTATAAGTATTTTATATATTTTATATTTATATACTTTAACCACACGAACAATTTTCTATATATTATATGGTGCTAATCAACCAAAAAATTAGAGATTGTCCAATTTAATTCGCCTTGATAAAATAGAAAAACATTCTATGACTCAAGGTTATAAATTAAAATGAATATTTCGTCTTAGATTCACCCGTGATATTAGCTCCCGCATGTGAGGTGGTACAACCTACAGTAGTACCTAGCTTAAAATCAACTCTCGCAGGTAGTGATATTTCAGTGAAAAATTACTTCATTAGGAAACAATTGATTGTTTAAAAACGTGTCATTGTAGAGTAAATGTCAACTCAGCCACCGCGAAAGTGGAAGTTTCGGGTTAGAGTCCCGAAGGTGACATAGGTTTGAATAATGCATTTTTCCATTGTTGCATCATAATGTTATGTCATTTCGATGGGTGTTTCTAACACAAATGCAAACTTTGCATTCATTTGTATGTATTAATAGCCGCGAATACTTTAACCGCACGAACAATTTTCTATGTTTTATATTTAAGTTAAACAATATTTGTTTTAATCAGACAGTTTATTAGGTTTCAGTACAATGAGATAATTGTGTTAATATCTTTAATTACAAAATTGCCGACGTTTCGACTAGTATTGATAATCATAGAAATGACTTAATAAATGCTTTAATCAACAATGGTGATCAAAAAACTGCGCTAATTAAACACTCCTTAGAGAATAACAATATGTTTAATTTTTCGGATGTCTCTATACTGGATATTGAAAACAATGTTTTCAAAGAAATGTGTTTTATAAAAAAACATAATAATACAGTAAATAAAAGAACAGACATAGAAATCTCAGCTACATTTATTACGACATCATTAAAAACTCATAAGTAACAATCAAAATTAATTTGTATGATCTATACTTATAGATTAAATTTTACGCAAGCACTGTTTAGTCACGTGAGGAGTTTATGAATAATGGATTATACTCATGGCACTTATAAAATTAAAAGTCACAAAATAAAAATGAAAGTTGATTGAAGTGATTATTATTAGTGTATTTGCCATATGGCACATACACTATTGGCGTCGGTCGGATGGCGGGACTTAGAGGTCGGACCAAAATTTCTCGACGTTTCATAACCTCCTGAACAATTTGGCACCATTTTTGGAAATGTATGTATATATATATATATATGTGTGTGTGTGTGTGTGTGTGTGTGTGTGTGTTCGCGGCATAACTCTCGAAAGACTTAATTGATTTGAACGAAATTTGGTAGACACGTTGGAATCCATCACCGGACGGAACCTATTTAAAATGGGCCCAATCGGACCATTTTAAGGGTAGTTTTTAGGGGTTGAAAAAAGTTTTTGGGCCCAAAAATACCGAAAAAAATCTCAGAATTGTTTCAAAATTGGAATTTGACCCTTTAGTAGAGATTAAAATGTGTTGCTAAAATTTTAACAAAATCGGCACGACAGGACCGGACTTACAAATTTTATGAAAACACTAGTTTACGGATAGTGATTTATTTGCTGGCGGGTGTATTTAATTTGGTACAGAGGTTGCATTGACAATAATATTGAAATTAGGAAAACAAATATTATTTTAACGGATGTATTAAGGGGTTAAATTTTTCATTTTGTCCAAAAACAAACTTAAGTTCACATAACAAAGCCACAAGACCTGTATTATCAAATACACTATATTGTCGGCAGGGTTTTGGCACTGCGACCCGAGTTTTTTTTACATTTTACTATTAATATAGAATAAAGTTTTCTGGATGCAAAGTAATAATCTTCACATAATAATATGTATTTTAGCAGATGTGTAATCTTTAGACACGTTTGTAAGTATATTAACATAAGTAGTTATAATTATTGTAAAAAAATATTTTTTTTGTAATGTAATTTTTTAATTCATAGGTCATGCTTAAGGCCACATACTGGTCGAAACGTCGGCAATTTTGTAATTAAAGATATTAATACAATTATCTCATTGTACTGAAACCTAATAAACAGTCTGATTAATATAATATATAGTACACAAATATATCGAATATTTGTTTTATTTGAATATGTTTTAATTAATACACGAGGTGTCATAAAAAAAATTAAATTATAAATTTTTTTCAACCCTGTGTTTTTACGTTTGAAATTTAATAAAGTCGATAGTCAATAGATTTTTTTCATACGTCGATGTTTCTCTTTCAGTGAGTAAATCTGATTTCGCTCTTCATAATACATTTTTGAGATTTTTCTGGGAAATATTAATATGAAGTTGAAGTAGACGAGGTGAGGATGTTTTCAAGAGCGCGAGATTTTCCTCTTGTGAAAACACGGCAATATTGATTTCCCGTGTTATTTAATATAGAAGAAAAACTAACGAATGACTGGGAACGGATAAAAGGTTAAAGGACCATCATTTCTTTATTTGATTCACTTTTTGACTCGTATCTCTTTTATTACTATTTTTGTAATTCTCTTATACATTTCCACAGCTTTATTATTTTCTCGTAATTTATTTAAAAGCTCATTATAGGATTTGTTCTAGCAAAAATAACACACAGATAATAAATTTCGTTCAACAAAAATGTAGGTAACAAAAGATTATTTGATATAAATAAATAAATTGGTTAGTATATGCAATTAATTATAGGCCTGCAGCTCAAACGTATTTTTTGACAGAACGAGCAAACGCGAGGTAACTCGTTCATTAGCAAAATTATTGAAAGTATATCAGATAGAAGTTTGGAACTTCTACCTACTGCAATGGATGTAACTAGTTTAATAAGTGAAATTTTGCCGGTTTTTATTTAATTTGTTTTGAGTTTTTTCTAAGACGTATTTAAAAGTGTTAGGTTCCATACGTAAATATTCAAAAAACCGGTTTGGGTAAAATTTTAATTCTTGGTATAAATGATGATACTCGCCATGTTTAGATCGTTTTCTATTAATAGGGTGGACATGATAGCTCCTACCCAAATTTGTATATAAAATATACCCCTTTGTAGCAGAAGAACACAAATATTCGTCTTCGCTATCTGACATTTCAAACGCGACTTAAGCTTGTATCAATGCTAGTATCAAAGCTTCGTTGTGCAAACCTATAAGCGCTTATAATTTCAGCCACTATCTATCATACATGCTACCATTTAGAATCCCAGCTGCGTACTGCACATACCTTAAGTCGGTTTTATCAAAATTAGGTCTGACTGTTTTTTTTCATAAATACGTTATAATAATAATAATAATAAATTAAATAATAAATTAACCTTGTGCCAAATTTCATCTTTTAAAAACACTAAGAGAGAAAATACGGGTCGGGGGGGGGAGACTTAGGGCCCCTTATTTTTCAAACGTGCCTCTATATACACATAAAGCTTAGTCATCAAGCGTTTATACATTTTAAAGAAAATTCATTATAATATAAAATATCAAGATTATCCGATTTTTGTACAAAATTATTAAGGAGTTGAATTATTAAGGTCTAATTGATCATTTAAAAGATATCCTAACTTTTTATGTCTATTTATTTCTAGTGACTAACAAATTTAATTTTATGCTCTTGTTTGCAATACGTAAAATTTATTTTTATATATGCCTTTCAGACTGAAGCATTGGCCTCTCTAAAAAATACGGGCCCGGGGGAATCCCCCACCCCCCTCTCGTCAGGCCTGTTTACAAGCGCCCCGACGCCAGAGGTCCCGATCGCTGACTTGATGACTGTATAGTATATTTATTTACATCCTATAATTACAAATTAATTTTAAATTATTAGCCTTTACAAAAATCTTGAGATTTTTGATCACGACCTGGACTAATACGCCGGACCAAAATTACTTAACATTGCTGCGGCGAAATCTTCTCAAATGGCGTCTGAGGTGAAAACATTAGTGAAAAATGTTTTTTCCAGCTCTTACTTCAAATACCATGCTAGATAGGACAAAATTGCAGGCAAGTAATTTTGTAGATTACCTATTGTTACAAAACTGTTTTCTGAGTTGGCGGAATAAATATTTATTTACAATAATTAAAAACACAATAGTAATGAATGCAACAACGAAAAGTCAGTTCTAACAATTAACACAAGTAAACAATAACTAAACAGTAATTACAAAGCAAAACAAAACAACTACTTATATACAATAACTCGTAATTATTACCACTACACTAGTATTTATTTTATCAATCGATTTATTTATTTCACGGCACTATTTATATCACTGACCCACCGTAGACTTGACTGCGTGACTCACCGTTGACTGATTCGTTCACTCACTCGCACTGGCTGTTTATATATGCTGCGTGGCATAAGCCTAGTGTGTTCTCGCTTTCTCTAGAACTTTCGCGCAGGTACCAGTTGTTCAGTAAGCAGACCCCGTTTCTTAGAACTCTTGCCTGCCGTTTATATACAGGGTGATCCGTAACACTATAAATAAGATTTCTTACAAAAAAGTTCGCGACGGCATAATATGTAGGGTTTGGGAAATCTCGATATTCTGAAAGTCCCGGGACACGAGACATCTCAGGATCAAAGACCCGGGACGTCCCTGGATTTCGATTTCAAAATAAAATTAGAACTGAGATCATTTTTAGCGAGATGTATCAATAAAATCGCCATTTTATTTAAAATCAACATTAATTAATTCTAACATTTCTAACGTTGATCAAAGTCTAAACAATTAGTATGTTTAATTCTCATAATCACATATTCATTTTTTGGTAATAAAATTAGTCATATAAATAATATAATGAACTACCAATAATTAGTCTTTTTTCCTAGTTTAATAAAATAGGTTTTTAAAGAAATCAGTGCATTAACAGCTTTGTCTAACAATCTGTTTCTGATTTTTGTAATAATGTTTATGACCTTTTGTAAATAAAATTAAGTATTACAATACGATTTCGTCAAGCGTGTCTCGAGTCTCCACCCGAATGTCCTGGGACACGAGGCAATTAAATTTGGAAAAAGCCCCGGGACTTCGAGACACGGGACGTCCCGGGACCCAAAGCCTAGGCATATGTCTAAATCTCCACAATCCACTACATAATACGCATGTCGCATATGCTTAATATTATACTCAATGTATAATTTTTAAAAAAAATTTTAACCACACCTGAAGATAGCAACTCGTTGCTGAAACGGGTCGTGTTAAAACACAGGAAGTCACAAGACGGACATAAAAAATACAAGGTATTTCTAATACTTCATAATATATGTCTAAAGTCATTAGTTTAGAAATGCGGGGCACTCGAAATTATAGCACTAAATATGCCACTTTTGTCATTTCCCACCTTAAAGATGCCATTTTTATGCCATACTATTGGGAGAATTTTGGTCCAGAGTATCCTTACTTTTAAGTATTTTTCGAAAGAACGAGTAATTATCTCGACCTTGCGGTTCTGTCACGAAATGTCGCGGGCCCGAATTGACAAAAAGTAGTATATTTAATGTGACAATTTCGATTATCGTAAAGCCTTCAATACATACAGAAATATGTAATTACAACGGCGTCGCATCTTCACCATCCGACCTGCCTCTTCCCCAGCTCTCAGTGTTATATCTTCTTCCCTTATTATTATGCGTTTATAGTGTTGTTTGTGCAACATTTTTCCTGTAACGTTATCCACAGTACATTTGCTGCAAAGCCAGTCCGACAAAAGATAATGTGTTCAGAATGCAAATTAAAGTAGCAGCTTTTCCATTTTCCCTTTTTCCTTCAGCGCTTTACAAACACAGGATATATAATGACATTCAAACGTGTAGTACTGCTAATGTATTTTAATCGCCTACGACACTTTGAAATATTGATGTTGCTTAAATACCCTTTCGTAGATTGTGAAATTAATTCTTGACTCAAAAGGTAAAAGGAAAATGTCACATTGACAATAATGTCTGTACCTTTTAAAAATAAATAGAACACGCCGTTTCAAATTATTTACATTTAAGAACATTCATTTATAACAATAGGGTTGTCTAGCGTATCAAAATTTCATAATTTTGAACAGTGTGTGTTATTCCGACTTTTCGTTCTTATATCCTTCTTCTTAATTGAAAACAAGAATTAAAAAAAATGTATTCATTTCAAACGGCTGAACTTATCCGCCATAATGATGATGTCAAAGCCAGGCCAGAGTACTAACCTTGAGCCAGACACACTTTCGCGCAAAGATAAAAAAGATAAAGACAAGTATGTCTATAGAAAGAGAGGTGTATATTAAATACCTATGATTTGTTTTCAATTTATGACAGATCAGTGTACTATCTCTCTTTATCTATTATATGGATCAGTGGGCGTACATTTAACTACAGCCAGCCATTCAAAGAAGGCTGACTGTGATTGATGTAATTTCCGTAGCGGTAAAATTCTATGTTTAAAATTACATTGAAAAATACATACTTTGTAAGGTAGAATTCAATTCTAAAAAAAATGCGGGACGATCCATTTTTTCGCACAATACAGTGATTAAAAAAATGTATTATTAGCTGGTGTTGTCCTGATTCGGGTTTATAGGTCGTCGTTGGTTGGAATTGCTTCCTAACGTTTTTCTAGCACGAGTGGCGAGCTTCTTCAGAGGTCCTTCCATCTCCGATGCTGGATGTAGAATGGCAAATTCTCGGGCCCAGCATCGGAGATGTAAGGACCTCTGAAGAAGCTCGCCACAGCTCGTGCTAGCGAAATGTTAGGAAGCAATTCCAACCAACGATAGCCTATAGACCCGAATCAGGACAACACCAGCTCATCAACTGGCCGCGAAAGCCTCAACCAATCTGTCAATATATTATTAATTTATTTTTTGTTACAGAACATATCCATCTTAGTAACATTACTGTACAGCTGGAGGATTGGTGTCAACATGAAAAAATATGGAGATCTTCAAGATGTTTATTATGGTAAGTAAAATCTCAATACTGAAATAATAATAATTGTAGAATCAATTATACTGCAATAAAAAGAAAAGTGGCTGTTTGTGACTTAGTGCAGTTCAGTTTGTAATCACGAAATCCAAAATATTGTTTTACTCATATTATACAGAACGATTTGCACCAGGAGGCGAAAAATAAAAATTTGTTTTCGGGATTGGATTGTGAGAAAAAATGCGAAATGACTTCTTTCCGATCGGTCTTTGTTTTGGAGATATCGAAGTCAAATTTTTGAAAGATGTAAGTTTAATTTTTATAAAGAACTAAGAGTAGGATCAAAATATGAAATAGTAGATTGTATATCTAGTGGCGTAATGAGGTATATTACTGACGAGTAGTCACAGTTTGTTAAAACGAGCGATAACGAGTTTTAACAGTCACATGAATTGTAATGTCATTACGCATGAGATATACATCATCATAGCCACTATAAAATAGCGGCTTTTCACTTCATTTTCAGTTCTATAGTAGGCCTCGAGAGTAGATGTCAGGAGGTAATATCGGGCAGATCAGGGCGAATAAACATAAATCACTATGGAAATGATTTGTTTTCCCACACTAGTGTGGGAAAAATACGTTCCCGAGCACCGGCCTGTCAAAAGTCACTTTACATGCATGTAAAGCAGCTACTTTAAAGTGAGTATGGCAAAAACTTCATTTCATGTCTCTGTAACGTGGTTGCGCAGAAAGACATGGTCGAAAAATTCATCGCCAACCGCAAGCCTCGCAATGTAAAATCACTGAATTATAAACTGTGTAATTATTATTTGCCGAGTTGCATCTTGGCAAAAAATCATCTTTTTTATACTAAGATTTAAAAGCAACATGCAATGTATGAGACAATTTGCAAGAATTAATAATGGCTCACTATAAATTTTATATAGGAGATGGAATAGTTCGGATTTTGGCTGTCATTATCTAGGCTAAATAAACATCATTATTCTATTAATTTTATGGATAAAAATTAAATAAGTTCAGAAAACTTCATGACTCGATATCTCCAAAACAAAAGCCTATATTATCAGAACGGGATTTGTTAGCATTTTTGTTTAAAATCCATTCCCGAGCACGAATTTTCATTTTTCGCCTTGTGGTGTAAATCACCCTGCATACAGACATTTTAATCGTTTCATCTGGATTTAAATCAACGATTAATTAAGCGACACATAATATCATATTACGTAATATTAACGTCTCAAAGCTTACAGCAGTCACTTTATATACATATACGGAGTAATACCAACCGCACAATAATGAACAAACATAAATAACCCCAATATAACACAGTCTCTAATATAACCTTACTAGCAGCTCGCAAGGACGCAAGGACAATAGTAATTTTTGTCTCATCTGGCAGGGACCGAGGAGAGAAAATTACTATCTTTGTACAAACACAATATGTCAACACCATACATTCGTCACTCGCGTCAGTATCTTGATGATGAGAAAACTAGCTTCGGATTTTTAACCCCCGACGAAAAAAGAGGGCTGTTATAAGTTTGAAGCCTTATTGTCTGCCTGTCTGTGTATTTGTTTGTGGCATTGTAGCTCCCAAATGGATGAACCGATTTCAATGCAGTTTTGTTGTTTGAAAGATGGTATTTACGAAATGGTTCTTAGCCAGGTTTGATTGAAATCGGTTCAGCCGTTTCCAAAATCTTCAGCTCTCATCACAGTTTGTGTAGAAATCTCGGCCAATGTTATAGCTAGAAACTTCGAGTTTGAACTCAAATATTCAGTTTTTGATTAATTAGTTTAAAAAGTATGAAATAAAAATTTAAAAAACCCCTGACGCAAAAAAGTAAACGTTTGAAAGTGAGAAAATAATTATTAATATCTGCTACCATCAGACGCTAATGACCTCTGTTGTCGAGCGTCTATAATCCACAATTCATTCATTCAATATCTGCTACCTATATCTGGCCCGATGGACCGTCTATTTCTTCGTTTAGATGAAATATTTCATTCATAAATGCATCGGGAACCACTGTAAAATGACAAAAATACTAATGTTTCAGCGGTCCCCGACGCATTTATGATTTAAATATTTCATCTAAACGAAAAAATAGACGGTGCATCGGGCCAGATATTATTTTCTCGCTTTTTAAAGGTTTGATTTTTTTGCGTCGGGAGTTTTTCAAATTTTTAATTTAAACATTCTTCATACATTTTTTCTTTGAAAATATTTTTTGAGCGATTAACTTTACGAAAATAGTAATCTTAAGTTTTTATATTATAAAAAATATAATATGAGTACCTACTTTAAATATTAGGTACTCTAATAATGTGCTTTTAAATCTAGTTAATGGTTTACCTTTCATAAGTATGCTCCACTTAAACATTCAATGTCGTAATTTTGATTGGAATGAATGAAAGCAAAAGAGATAGTTATCAGCACATTCAGAGGATATTTATCTCTTAAGAAATTGAGTTAACTGAAACCATATCGTAAAGATTAACACAAGTAGATATGTCGTAACCCCTAAGTATATGTAGTTCCCAGTTTAATTTTGAATCGATGTAAACACACAAGTATACTGTTGTCTTAACCTAAACACAGTATGTCTCTAAATTATTGTTAGTGTCGAGAAAATGCGTCTTTAAGTTCTTATAACTTATGAATAGCGATGTTAGGTACACATAAGCTGCAACGTACCATAATAGCATATTGTCTAACTAGTGTGCTAAATACATCTTTATATGTCAGGCGCGATATTTTCAGCACAAGTAGTAGGCGAGCACACACGAGCCTTGGCGAGTGTGCATCGCGAGTCGCATACGAGTGCTGAAAACATCGCGCCTGACGCATAAAGATTTAGCACACGCGTTGCACACTATACTTTATATAACACATGCATGGTTTTAGACTTTAATTGAATTGAAAAAACAGTTACATATAATGGTTCATTATGCAACTGTTTTTCATTATAGCCTGAAAAGCGTTGCATATTATGTAACTAGTTACATAATGAACCATTATAGCACTGAAAAGCGTTACATAATGGTCACTAGTCAATAAACGGCTATTTAAGGTCCGCAAAACAGATACGAAAAAACACTAAAAGCGCGCATATGTTATATAAAATAAGTTATAACTTCTTATGCGACTGTGGAAAAGTTTGCGCAAAGCGTTAAAGGACGCGTGCGCCTCACTATTTTAGATAGAATGAACTATAAGTTTTAAATAAAATCCGCTCGATGTCACTACAAACTTATTTTAAAGTAATTTCTTTAGTTTCACTAATTTTTATTAGATACTGCTGCTATGTAGTCACCTAACGCGTCATTTTTTTCTTTTGTTTATAAAAAAAACAAATCTAGTGTAAGAAGTATGATACACATTGCATTTTTTGTTAATCTAGTGCTCTTTCTGCTTTCTAGCATTGTAGGATAACAGATATTGCCATAAGCCATAATAAATAAAGTGAATTAACTAAAAATGGAAAAATGAGATACTGCGTTTTAGTTTAGTTCGGCAGTATGATAGAGTCTAGGATGGAACTCTGATGGGAGTGTTCATCAAATTTTTGTTATTCAGAAATAAAACATACGTCAATTTGAAGAAAACTCTAAAACTATATATTTTGGATTCGGCCTTTATTGGTGTAAATTAATGTAAAATTTAATAAAACACAGCGTTTTATTTATTCACACTTAAGGACTTTATTTTACATCAATTGGCTTCGTCAGAAAAAGACCTAAATTTTAAGATCTTTGCCTGACGATTCCACTGCGTTGGGCGAAACAATTTTAATAAAATAAGGTTCTTAAATGTAATAGTAAATTGTATTTCTAGTGTTGTAATAAGGTATATGTCACTCGTTTTAACAGTCACACGAATCATAATATCATAACGCAAGAGAAATATATGGTATTTTTTGCCCTACCCATAATAAAATAGCTGTTTCACACTTCATTTTCAATATTTTCAAAAAATTTCACAGTAGTTGACAATCATCACACAATGTATAGACAACTTCACTTGTTATAGGCCCGTATATATTATAGTCGTCTTTAGTTTGTATATGCATTAGTTATGTATCCTGCATAGTCTATACTCTATACAGTATACATGTGTCAAGCTGTATTCAACAATAGACGGTCAGTAGCCGTCTGGTCTAAAGGTAGGTACGAGCTGGGATTCTAGATGGTAGCGTAGATCATAGCAGGGCTTGCTTAAATTAATGCATTGTTACATATGCGAGCGTACACAACGAAGCAGTGAGTGTAGCAGGTATAAGCGCTGTTACAAGAGCTGCTAGATACAAGAACGTATCTCACCATTCTTTCAGCGCGCTGACTACTACAATCAACGTGTGACAACTGTCAAATGGCCGTTACAAGTTTCGCAATGGATGTGACTAGTTTAATAAATGAAAATATCTGGGTGGCCGAGCGTTGCTCGGATAAGTTCAACAAAAATAGTACTTGTATGCTGTGAGATATTATTTTCTCAGAATATTATTCCGAAACGAATTTTTTTCTGAAACATAATTTAAAATAATTGTTTCTGTTAAATATTTTAAATTCCTATGTGTATTTTTAAGCGTAAAAACTATAAGTATCAACTTGAATCAAGCATTTTTTCCTGTAAATATTACTTAGGTCGCCATTTTCAAATCTACCGCCGTTATTGTTTTGTTGACTGAAGAACTTGCAAAAACCGATTTTCATAGATTGTATATCTTGTAAAAATATTCGAATCAGATGAAATTTTGCTTGCCCGTTGCCGTTTTAATAATCCATTTTTAAACATTGATACCAAATATCAACTTTATCGAAGTACTTTTTCTCTGTGATGTCATCTTAGCAACTTCCAGTAAATTTCAAATATTTTTTTTGCAGTACCTACTGAAAAACTCACAAAAATCGATTTTCGAAGAAATAGAATTCATAATATATCTTTTAATAACAAACGTCAGACTATAAAGCTGCAGCGCAAAACTTTTTTGCATGCATCTTCACCATAGTTTTCAAAAATCGATGTGTTTTGATATACTGCATGCCTGCGGCGCTAGAAGTGCGGCCCTTTGGGCCGCCGTGCAAATATTTAGGCAAAATTTTTTTGTATGTATCTTAACAATAGTTTCCAAAAATCGATGTGTTTTTACACAGACTCGCGGCGCCAGAAGTGCGGCCCTGTTTGTCATTATTTACATATTGTGCAAGACACTTCTTATATTAGTGTTCATTTACAGTTTTAACTCTTGTGATATATTATACAAAATCTATATAGAAATAGGCTTCGAATCGATCTGACAATTGACCGAGTTATAAACAAAAAACTCCTTTTTTTTAATTACTCCCCTCTGGGACCAAGATTCCTACCTAGATCGATTGCTCGCCCCTAAAAATCCCCATTCTCTAAATTTCATCAAAATCGTTAGTCGTTTTTGAGAAAAAAAAGTCTAGGTAAGATTATACGTCATACTATATTTAACGTACATATACATATTTTATATAGGTAATATAAAAATAACATACTTACCTATTTATTTAAATATTAGTTAAAACTACTTACATAATTAGGTCTAGCTTTTATTGCTGTTACTTTTTACTATACAAATAGTTCACGGATTATTTTAATAAGTTAAAAATTCTGTCAGAGTATTTTGACATATAAATAATGAAAGTAGTTTGTTTTCTCAAAAGTCTACTCACGATATTACAATGTTTTGAAAGGTCAAAAAACCGTTTTTAAAAATGATAAAATCGATAGGAAAACGAATTTTTCCAGGGATGAGACCTAGCTAAATCGATTTTTTGCCCCCCGAAACCCCTTTTCGGTAAATTTGATCAAAATCGTTAGAGCCGTTTTCGAGAAATTATTTATATAGGTACATATATACATAGAAACATATATACATAGAAACATATATACAAGATTTACTCGTTTAATAATATAGGGATTTTGCCAGTTTTTATTTAATTTGTTTTGAGTTTTTTCTAAGACGTATTTAAAAGTGTTAGGTTCCATACGTAAATATTCAAAAAACCGGTTTGGGTAAAATTTTAATTCTTGGTATAAATGATGAAATTCGCCATGTTTAGATCGTTTTCTATTAATAGGGTGGACATGATAGCTCCTACCCAAATTTGTATTTAAAATATACCACTTTGTAGCAGAAGAACACAAATATTCGTCTTCGCTATCTGACATTTCAAACGCGATTTAAGCTTGTATCAAGTATTAAAGCTTCGTTGTGCAAACCTATAAGCGCTTATAATTTCAGCCACCATCTACCATACATGCTACCATCTAGAATCCCAGCTGCGTACTGCACATACCTTAAGGCGTCACGATATATGAACTATACGTATACAAGGTACGAGGGTTCTTTATTTATTATTAAAAATAATAAATTGAAAAACATTAAATTATATTGAATTTACACTAAATTAATATTGAATTTTACTTTCCATACTAGTGTGTTTGAAAACACACACACACCAGCCTGTTAAAGTGATCCGTTACAGACCGGTATACATGCATGTAAAGTAGCTATGTATTTTATAATGAGTATGGAAAAAATAAATAAAGCGCTTTGTTTTATTCAATTTTAAATGTAAAACTCTAAAATCTGATAAATAATGAACGATACGAAGAATCACAATAATTTTTGAAAGTTCTGTGTTATTAACTTCCCATTGGAAGTTATTGTAATGGGTCCGAAAATCGAAATCAAAATTTTTATCAAATTTTTATGTTTCAAGGTCACTACACTATTTTTAAACTATTTTTGAAAAGATGTCTGTGTATGTGTGTGTGTGTGTGTGTGTGTGTGTGTGTGTGTGTGTGTGTGTGTGTGTACGTACGTATGTGTCCATTTCTTTCTAAGACGAAATCCCGAGAATGAAAAATGATATCGACTACGTTAGTGTGCCAATCGACGCGTATAATAACGTAAATATGATCTGAAAGAAATTTTTTCAAAATCGGTTCAGCCGTTCTTTTTTCTTAACCAAATAACCTCCAAAAAAGTAGATTTTACACAATCTCGCGAATAAAAAACTATATCGACTTCGTAAGGGTGTCAATCGAGGCGTGTTCACGTTGTTTTGATCCGACAAATTTTATAAAAATCGGTTTTGCCGTTTTTTTTTTTTTTAATTATTGTTAAAAATAAATAATAATTATGTTTTAATGATTAATTTTCTGTGTAATATCTAATTTAATTATTATTATTAAATATTTATCAAACTGGGTTGTTTAAATTATATTTGACGTTATTAGTAAGTATAATAACTGTAATGTGAAATGTTTTGTTAACTTTGTTGAAAACATAACTAGAGTTATTATTATTACTGACGTCACATGCGGTTTGAACAGTACAGAAACTTTATTAAACTATTCATATTTTAAAGTTTGATTCAAATTGACGTATATTTTCGTTCTGCGTAATAAAAAAATTCCATGCGAGTACCTACCCTAATATTTACTTTTTTCAATATGAAACAATGATTACAAGGTAAAGGGTTTTTCAATAGGGACATAACAATTTTGTTTTATAATACGGAACATAACCTACAAACTTTTTTATGATCTGTCAAAGTCAAAACGCCAGTCAAGGCTTACATTTTTATCATGGTGAAGTTCACGAACGAGCAACGCTTGGAAATCGTTAAAACCGCCATGTTATGGTCAATGGAGTTCGCTATTGTGCCATGTTGGAAGACTATTTTTGGCCAGAATTGGATAGACTTGACATCAATGATATGTGGTTCCAACAAGATGGTGCCACAAGCCACACAGCTAGTCAACCAATTGATTTATTGAAAGGAAAATTTAGTTATCGTTTAATGTCGAGAAATGGTTCAGTCGAATGGCCACCTCGCTCATGCGATTTGACGCCGTTGGATTTTTTCTTATGGGGTTACTTTAAGTCGAAGGTTTATGCCAACATTCCAACAACGTTAGAGGAGCTCAGGAACAATATCGAACGTGAAATTGCCAACATTCCAGCTGATATGTGTGAAAGAGTGATTGAAAATTGGATCCAAAGAATCGATCGCTGCCGTCGTGCTGGTGGTGGTCATATGAACGACGTCGAATTCCATACATAATTGTAACATGTGTACTACACCTGGAAGAAATTTCAGCCCGATATCTCAATTATTCTGTGTTTTATTTAAATACAAAATTGTTATGTCCTTATTGAAAAACCCTTTAATTTCATCGCAATTTTTAGATTGTACATTGTGGAAGTTTAGTCCGTACCTAGCATATAAATATTCCCAGATCATCTGCAACCAAAATCCTCGGACACGTCAACCTTATTTTTTTAAGAATTGTTGGAAATCACTTCCGTGGCACAAAGAATCAATAAAAAGAACTACTGATTTTTTTAAATTTGCATTTTACTAACGTTTCGGTATTCTTCATACCATCTTCAGAGTCTACTAAATAATTATAATGTTGATACAAACGTGGGTGAGAATATTATGTGGAAATAAAGTTAAAATTAACAAAAAAATGAAATGTGTTTTTTTTTCTTTTAACTTACCAAATACTGTCAATTTCTTTCAGTATTTTGTTTGAGCGATTAATGAACAGCATGTTGATGACATTGTCGGTTTTTTTAAAATAAAAAAACATAAAAATTGTTAAGAGTAAAAAAGATGTAGTTATCACTGATAAAATTGGAGATAAAATCTGTGTTCACCTCTAATTAATATCCGTTATACTGAAAGACATTGTAAAAACGAAAACAGCAATTTGATAGGATTTAACAGAGACAATTTTGTAAAGGTTATACTAAATCGATTAATGTGCTATATATATATATATATTATGTTAATTTTAACTTTATTTCCACATATTCTCACCCACGTTTGTATCAACATTATAATTATTTTGTAGACTCTGAAGATGGTATGAAGAATACCGAAACGTTAGTAAAATGCAAATTTAAAAAAATCAGTATTGCTTTTTATTGATTCTTTGTGCCACGGAAGAGCTCATTTCCAACAATTCTTAAAACTGTTTTCAAGAATCAAATTGCTCTATTTAAATATAGCAACTTCGAATTCTTATTTTTTTAACGAGCATCTTTTTTAATGTCCGTCTTTTTTGCCCCCCCACATTCTCCTTTTCCAGTCTGACGTCATTGCATTTTGTTTAATGGCATCCCCAAAATATTTCGGTAATTGTCAATGCAATTGTCAAATAATGGCTTATTTGTAATCAAAATTAGTTTATCTATCCAAATCTGCAAAAAAATTGGGAGGTACCCTTAAAAAATAGCGATGACGTCATACCGGAAACGGTTGAGGATAAAAAAGACGACTATTAAAAAAGACGCGCGTTAAAAAAATAAGGTTGTCCGACGATTTTGGCCATAGATCATCTGGCATTTTTTAATATGTACTTATTATTCCAAACTAAACTTCCATACTGAAGGTATGTAATATTATGTCAAAAATCATATATATTTCGATTTCTCATTTCATTTAAGCCGATGCCAATACAAGCCACAGCGGTGTCAATTTTGTATTTTGCTGGGACTATGGGTGAAAATATGTTCGTTCTAACATAACATATTATATGTATGTGTTTTATTTCTCCATGTTGTTTTTTTAGTTTTATTGTGAAGTGGAACGGTGTCTTTCTTTCCCAACGTGAATATTATGTCAAGATATCACAATGTATGCATATTTATATAAATATTTCATTTACTGTCATCTCAGTTTTTCTTAATAATGACAAACAACACGTTTTAAAAAAAATAAAAAAAACACACAAAAAAGGCAATTTCATATTCCTTACACTTATGTAAAAACAAAACAAACATGCCTGTACTCCAGGGAGGGACTAAAGAGAAATAAAAATAAAAGCTTTGTTGAAAATGCAATAATGTCAAGACGGAGCACTTATCTAAGGGAAGTCTTATGATCGTGAAAAAAGTCGGTTAAATCTGTTGAACACAACATAATGTTTTTTTTACTGTTCAGAACGGTCACAGCTCGAGGCGAACTCGAAAACGATTCCGACAATTTTGATTAAATTTCACACATGAATACTTCT
This sequence comes from Mongoloraphidia duomilia, assembly GCA_039654895.1. Taxonomy (NCBI): domain Eukaryota; kingdom Metazoa; phylum Arthropoda; class Insecta; order Raphidioptera; family Raphidiidae; genus Mongoloraphidia; species Mongoloraphidia duomilia. Next base: position 19,411,806 of record CM077525.1, on the reverse strand, counting down.
GTACTACCAGTAGCTGAGATGACATAACTAGTTACTCCTAGAAAATAATCGAGGCTTGATGTGTGGGTAAAACCACTTTGCTAACTTCCTATTGGATGCCCTTAGATATTAGAAACCAGTCTACCGTAGCAATCCAAGTTAACATGTTTTTTGTTGTAAAAAAAAACCGCCAATTCAATTTTTTTGCAAACCTTATCAGGTGTTTATTATGCAATTATGCATTAAAGGAAATTGGTTCACAGTCGAAATCATATTCTTGGTTCTCAAGATATGCGAGACGAGAAACATTTTACAACAATTTTACAGTAGTTTTTTTGTTATAAACAAAAAACCTCTGCAAACCTAATCACTATCAGGTTAGTTTGCCTTCTAAAAAGACATGATCAGCTGATATTTTAAAAATTTACCGATGAGATATGGAGAAAGTATGAAGGAAGTAGTAGTGGGCTTAGGTAAGAACAAAGGAATACAACCACCTACTAGTATAGAGGAATTAGTTAACTCGCTAACAGGTAGCAGAAAAAAATAAATGAAAAGGCGTTTCCTCCGTTCCAATAAATTGTCCTAGATGGCGCTTACCGGCTTACTTAAAAGGCTGCATTGTTTTTAGTGTATGTGTTGGTAGCTTTGAAATTAGCGTAATTGTTTCGTAAATCACCTGGTACATTAAAAAAACATATGTCGAAAGGACATGAGGCATTTGAACATCTGCTAAACTTTCACTATAATCCGCTATTCAACATGTTGGTAGTTTTGAGATCAGCATAAATATATGCCAATCATCCACTACAGGACAACATAAATTAAATGCACATTTGAATTCCTTCTAAGCCTACATTAATCCTCTATTAAATGTTTTGGTAGCTTTGCGATTAGCGTAATTATTTGTAAATCACCCTGTACATTAAAGACAACATAAAACAATTGTACGTCTATGAGACATTTGAACATCTACTTATGAAAAAAGTCCAATAAAAAAATTCCTTATTCCAAGATCGTCTGTCATTCCCGCATACATACATACTAATGTTGACTACGTGTGTGGTGCTCCTACAAAACTCCCTTCGTACCGCGGCCCTAGCATCCCCATATATTATGTACAAACAGATACCGAGGAGAAGAAGTGACTGGTCCCATAATATCATGTCGGTAAAAATAAACGAATGTACTCTTTCACAAATTGGATAGATATACCTATTGATTGGTAGATTGTATATTATAGACGCTAAATAACTCAGGTCATAACGGTCTAAAGTTTTTCACAAGAACGCCCCGTTTGTACAGTTAAAACTTTGCTCTATTTTTGATAAATTACTTTCCTCTACATAATAAGAGTATTGTAGCAAAACCCCAGATGATACGCCGCTGGCGACAATCGAAGCATCCAGAACAAATAACAATGGTGGAGGCGTGGCATTATATCGAAGACACAGGTAATCACCAGAATGATCTAGAACACAGGCAATGCGTGTATATAAGGCGGTGCGCGCGACTTAGTGGGGATCAGTCATTCAGCGTCGTGTTGAGTCAGTCAATCGGTGATTTGTGAAAATAAATAGGAAATAATTAAAACAGTATTCTGTGAACATACCTGTTAAAATAAATAAGTGTTATAATTACCGTTTAAGTGTTTCATTGTTAGAATTGACATTTTCGTTATTGTTATTATTGTGTTTATAATTATTATAATTAAACATTGTAAATAGATTTTGTACATAAATCTTAGTAAATATAAATATTTAATTCCGCCAAATTAAAAACAGTTTTGTTACAGTATTAAAAAAATTAGGTTTGTGAAATTTTAAGTCATCGTTCACATTAAATTATTTATCTTATTGTTATTTTTTTTCGGCGCCTATTTGGCGCTCTTTCCTGAAGGCGTTCGTGTGCGCCGCCCCCCTTGCACACCCGGCACGGAACGGCCCTGGTTGCGGTCCTCCGAGGAGACCTTATGATTTTTAAAGCTTATTTAAAATTAAAATGTGTATTAATTAATGAATTTCATTCGACTCGTCATTTCTTAAATGATCTGAAATCTGAATGAATGAATCTTCATTAATTTTATTTTTAACTGCTAGTAGACTACTAGATGACCCACATACCAAATCGAGGATTAATATACTACTTTAAAATGCACTTTAAATTTATGATTTATGAAAAAATAAAACGTGTTTACCCAATTTTACACAAAATTGAATAAAAAAAATCGTTCTTAAGACATGACAAAAAAATTTACTCATGTGGCTTAACCGGTATTGGTTGGTGGCCGCAGTTATAAAGATCTGAAAATCTAGATTCTAGATAATATGTATTAAGATTCAAACATGTCATCTAGGTTCCAAATTTTCTGGATTTTAATTATGACACAAAACAAAGCATGGTTTTATTTCTCGTAAAATATTACACCTCGTTTTGTTTCTTTGTGTTGTGATCACGTTCAACCAATAAAAACTCATTGTGAAAAACAGTCGCGAAACACTTTTATATGAAGTGCGCAGCAGAGCTTTCTTTGTTTGCGTTCGATTTTTGTCGACGACGTGCAGTGAAACACCAAAGAAGTATGAATTTACTTTCACGGATATTATATCAAAACACACACATTGCTGTTTTATCCGTCGGTAATTAACTACAGTAGATACCCGCCCCTCGTCGTGATTGATTTCTGTATACGACAATCAATAAATGTATCCCAATATCCCATACGAGGTTTCGTTTTTGAAAACACTTTTGACGTCATAAAACACCAATAAATTAATAGAAAGTAAAGTAATAAAAAATCACCTAGGATGATAAAAAAATAGACGGCTTAAATCTAGGAGATGGTAAAATACGAAAACGTTTCATTATTAAAATATTGCATTCAGAATAAATGTTTAGGAGAATCAGTTAAACAAATTCCAGCGAATTGGACGCCGACGGGACCATTAATTCAACTTAAAAGATACTGACATTTGACATGTCACATAATACAATAAACAACATAAAGTTTCTGTTAACGCGTGCGCTGACGCAGGTAACGGCTAGTATTAATATTTGTATTATGATTTTTGCATTTCGTTTCCTTGGCTATTTATAAAAATGTTAAAAATTCTACATGATATTTATTTATTTTTTTATTTTTGTTATATTCTTTCTTTGACAATAATTATAATTTTTTTGAAGCACACACCCACTTTTTTGAAAAGTGAATTTTGATCTAAATAAATACTTAATTATGGAACAATCGATTTTCACTGGAATGCATCTACTTTAATTTTAATTCGGTCCAAAATATTCTAATTTGACTGGCCTACGAAATAAGTGCAAGAAGTTGTAAATCGACGGTACCCTGTATAACTAAGTTAGGTATATCAGCATTCGTCGAACTATAATTTTCCTTTCAGTTAAATCGGTGTAAAAGAAAATGATTAACTTTGTAATTTAACAACTATAATGCTGATATCAACAATTTTCTATATAAAATTCTTGACTTGAATTTGTTTCATCAAAAAATGTATAAGTTTGCTATCAGGTTCAGCTGTCGATTAGATATCTATAACTTATTTATCCAATCATTTCCAATTTTATTTTATCTCTCAGCTACCTCTTCTGATAATCTGACAAATAAATTCGACATGTTTTTGGAAAATACGATACCACCACTTACGCAGATATAAAGATTCCTGAGAAAAATACAGGTGTCCCGAGTCGGTTTTTACCATTTAAGAATTTTATTAATGGCGCTTTGCATGCCTCACCGGGCTTCCATGGCAGCGAAACTGCTTAAGCTGTCGGACAAAACATATTATTATATAGTTCTATGCGAATGCTTTCACTTATTTGAGCAACCAATTTGGTTGCGCTATCAGCATCGACACGTCAAATATTTGTTACTGGCAGGCGGCAGCTCAATCGTGCTGATTGAGCAACCAATAAAATACTCACTCAGTTGCCACTTGCCAGTTGCGCCGCGCTGCCAGAAAACATTTTTGCATTTTCCTTCACCGCACGGTCCCCGCAAAATTATTTTTTTTTTTGCTGTAAATTAACTAATCTTAACGAAATACAAGCAAATTGGCGAAAAAAATTAATTTTCAAAGTCAAAATTTTGAAATATAAAAAAAAAAATGTTTTAAGAAAAATCAATTTTTAGTTACCTATTAATACAGTTTTTTTATGTTTTTAACGTAAAACTGTTAATTTCAACATTTAAATAATATCAATGTTTATTTTTGGAAACTGCGTCCTGTCTGGTGTTCTTTGGCAGCCTAGAGAACGGTAGCGCTACCATGGCAGCTCAGTGAGGCAGGGCCCTAAGATTGACCAAAGTTTGAATCAGTGAGTTTTACGAAATTCGCAACATATCTCAAGTTTCGACGAACGTGACATAGGTAGTACTTCTGTGCATTTCACAGAGTCACTGTAGCTACAGTTTAAATGTAAGTTTACAAGCAGTTTCTCCACTCGGCAATATTTCTGTCCCAATAAATTTAGTGCGCATGCGTCGACCTAGTATAGTTTTGAAGGCAAGACCGGCATATTTTATTTATGCACAGTGTACCAACTGTGATTTATCTCTATGGCCTATGCACAAATCACGAGCTAATGTGTTTATGGCACTGAATCAGGTCACAAGTCACAGAGCGTTGGCTTCTCATTGGCTGCCTAACGCGCATGTCCGACGGTGGTATAGAGTAAAAAAAAAACAAAACTTGGTGACAGAACATCAAAGGTGTCGACAGTAAGTGAAATCACTGTATCTGTAAGCTTTACACTGTGCTCTAGCTGAGATTGGTAGTCTAGTGCGCAAGTACAAATCAAAAATCAACTTGCGAATAATTGCTGTTAAATTATTTGTATTTCCAATTGATTTTTATTTCAAATTAGACATAAGTCAGTTGATATACAGGCAGTTAACTTGACGGAGGCATACGCAATAAATCTCACGGGTATAAATAAAAATAATATACAGTTATAATACTTCTCTATTTATATAAGCGGCTTGATTTTGACCAACTTTGAACAGTCAGATTTAGTTTAAACGTTGTCGACTTATCAAGGACCGATGACAATACAATAATTCAATAAGTTTGTCCCATTATCCTGACCAGGATCTCAAGGACTAAAAAAAAAAGCAAAAAACTTCAGATTGAACTGAAACTTTGCACACTTATCAAGGACCGATGACAATACAATAATTCAATAAGTTTGTCCCATTATCCTGATCAGGATCTCCAGGACTAAAAAAAAAGCAAAAAACTTCAGATTGAACTGAAACTTTGCACACTTATCAAGGACCGATGACAATACAATAATTCCATAAGTTTGTCCCATTATCCTGACCAGGATCTCCAGGACTAAAAAAAAGCAAAAAACTTCAGATTGAACTGAAACTTTGCACACTTATCAAGGACCGATTACAATACAATAATTCCATAAGTTTGTCCCATTATCCTGACCAGGATCTCCAGGACTAAAAAGCAAAAATAAATTATAATTTAAAAAAACTAAAAAACACGCTTTAATGAACTAATAAGTAAAAAATAATTAATTTTATTATAAAAAAGCGTGGGGTAGTATGAAAATATGATACAAAGCACCCCACGCTTTTTTAAAATAAAATTAATTATTTTTTACATTTTAGTTCATTAAAGCGTGTTTTTTAGTTTTTTTAAATTATAATTTTTTTAGTAGCTAGATATTTATTGAAATGAATATTACAATATAAATACAATTATTTTGTACAATACTGTTGATACTGCAGATATCGTTTTTTAACAGAATAACATCAAACTTTTGAAATCCATAATGTTGGTTGAAACTGATTATTACTATCTCCATTAACCTTGCTAGTACTATAACTATGCATGAGTCACTCTCTATTATTTCCCGAACCGATTAAAGAAAGAATATTATGTTTTGTGTAGGTTGTCAGTTCTGAATATTGTCTCTGCTAAGGTACATTAAATTGTGTTTCATCAAAAAGAGAACTTTAAAGCTTTCAGCTTTCGCACTTTTGTAGAGATTTGTACACGTACAGAATTTAAATGAAATTAAATTAAAAAATGAAAGAAAAATTTAGCAATTTCACGCTACAACAAACTTTATAAATTACGTATTTTAGTCACGTGGAAAATAAAAATTCGACCACAAAATAATAATTTTTAAACAGTCTTAAAACTTTCTAAATCTGTATCTGTGGCTAAATTGTACTTCTAGTGTCGTAATGGGATCTATTACTGACGAGTGTGACAGTATGTAAAAACGAGCGATAGCTAGTTTTTATTTATTTATTTATTTATTTATTGTAGATTATAGATGCGTCGACAACTCAGGTCATTAGCGTCTTCAACACAACAATTAATCCATTTGTGTATAATGAATCCGCCATACACAAACCGACTGGTACGAGCTCGGGTCCCTGGGAGAGCTGATTCCCACAAAACATTGAAATGCAAACTACATTCCAATGTTTCCCCTGAGGGAGACAGCGAGTTTTTACAGTCACACGAGTCATAAAATACCATTACGCACGAGAAATATATAGGTAGTATTTTTTGCCATACCCACAAAAAAATACCTACTTTTCACTTCATTTTCAGTATTTGCAAAAAATTTTGACAGTTCATTTGCGTCGTCATCTGTACATTTACAGCAGGCCGTGAGTATGTAATAGCAAGCGGATAGAGCGAATAAACCTAAGTTACTAAGGCAACCGTTTACTTACCGCTTTATATTGAAAACACTTTAGGCACGCCCGCCTGTTAAATGACCCAATACCAAGGTTAGTAGTATAGGTTGCCTCATTCCGATAGATAGTAGTGGGGGGATGACGTCACTCAGAATATACCATGCTTGCTCACTTCAATAGAAAAGATCAGACCATGGACGCTGCTAATTTTTGGAAATAAAAATCACACTAACCATGGTAGAAATACATTGTTTTTTCAATACCTAATAGAAACATGATTCTTCTGTTAGTGAAAAAAATATGATAAGTTGTCAATTTTGCGATAGCTGTGAAGTGTTATGGTGTTTTGTGGTTATTTTTAATATTTTGTGAATATAAAAGATAAAATAATTAATTTATCAATTTGTTAGTTAATTCTATTCGTTTCTTAAATTTAAAAAAATAGGTAATTAACAAGATCTGCCATTTCTTGAGCATTATTTAATTTTTTGTTTGTTTATATTATAGATATTAAAACCTAAATTTTGTAATAAAAATAAAAATTATCCTATTTTTTAACATCTATTCTTCTATTTATTGTCTCCTGCCGATTTTAAGAAAAAATCTGCACGAAGCACCTAATATAAATAAGCATAATCTTCAACAATTTTTGTACTTGATTTAAACTAAGTTCTAACTGACGTCATTCCCGCGCTTACGCTGATTGGTCAGGTGGAACGAGGCAACCTGTACTCTAATAACCTTGACCCAATACATGCTTGGAAAGTAGCTATTTTGTAGTGGGTATGGTAAAAAACAAAACCGCATCTTTCTTAATTTTTCAAGGTGCATTGGGGACTCGGCCATTAGAGTTAACTCGGTTTGAACGAATATTATCGTTATCCGGCCGACCAATAAAACAGTCTTCAAAAAAATTGAAAATTAAGAAAATTAATACTCAATTCGGCTCCAAGGAGCAGATATACCTACTTATGGTCCCAAAGGCGATCGTCTGATTTCCTCTAAATCGAATCCACAGATAAATTTGTCTGAATTGGGGCAGACAAATAGGGGGCCACAATTATTATTATTTTTTTTTTTTGAAAAATTAGGCCTGCCAGGGGGTTGTGGCAGGATGAACTCTGACACCCTATGACGATATGAAAGTACTCGTTGAGACCAACATTTTGACGTCAATTTTATTTATGTAGTCTACGAGACAAAAAATGACGGGAAGTGACGTTAGTATCCCATGATCAGGCATAATAATAATTGTGGCTCCCTATTTGTCTGCTTCAGTGCTAACTCACACAGTCTGTGTATTTGATACATAGACAATCTGCCGGTAAGCTCTCCGTCTAATATACTTTCACGTGCTGATTTTAAGGAACTGTAGAAACCCACAACAAAATAATATAAAGAAATGTACATCGGAGAGTAGTATATTTATGGACATTCTCTGACTTCCGGCCGTGACGTCATCAGACATCGAACAGACATTGAACAGGCACGTGTGTTTTTAGATGACGTCACAGCCGGAGGACGGGGATCATGCCCATAAATATACTACTTCGGAGCATTAGTAAGGAGGTAACGGATTACAAAAAAAATTGATTGTAAAATTTATTTAACAAAAATAAATATTTATACATACAATAATATGTGAGAGTCCCTTCCTTCGCAAGAGTGTTGTAAGCGGTGCCGTCTAGTATTAAATAACTCGACTGGGTACACGGTACTCGACCTGAAAATTTGACTCGAGTATCCGCTATACTCGGTTTTTTGAAAAAAGAAGTCTCAATGCACCCCTGTAACTTTTCATACTGTTTTCTATCTTATCCTCGTATATAGAAGGCAAAACACGTTTATCTCTATATAAAATATAAATTATAAATTTCGACAGTATTTTAAAATATTTATGAAACTTCTTCTTTATATACTTTCCGGTTACAGAATAACGTATCTCTAACTAGAATCACTGTTTATCGGATGGCATTTATAACTTTATCCTCGGCTTTGTTAATCTTTCAATTGGTGTGTGGATTATTTTTCGACGCAATGAAAAAAGAGAATCATCGAGCACATGTTCCGAAATTCATTTACCAAGGTATATTTAAATTTTAAATAAAAGCCAAACGGCGGGGCCTCCCAAGAATCTCACATTTTTGCGAGCTTATTTATATTTTTAATGTACGCTTGCGAATGAATTTCATTCAACTTGGCGTTTGTGACGCTCGTAGACAGGCACTTCGAGACAGGTATGTTTTTATTGCAACGAAAATAGTAATTTGTGCAACTAGTGGCTTAAGTGACGGGTTATATGACAGTCGTGATTTTGCGATACGAGCCTAAGGTTATGTTGCATTTATACTAGAACGAGTGTGTGTTTACCGCGCGAGCCGAACAACATAACCTTAAAAGGGTATTGTAAAATGGTAGCTGTCAGATTCGTCACTTTAAACAGGCGTTACATACAATATTTTTTGCAACAACTGCCCCAAAAGTTCAATTTTAAGCAAATAAAACACAATTTGGATAAATATTTTATTAGTGACATTATAACAAAGTAATCTATGAACTACTTTATTACGCACGTGTGTTATAAAGTAAAACAAAACAGTATTACTTTATAGAACGGAATGCGTTAAAATTTACTTTAAACACTTCCGTTCGAACGCATTAGAAGCTTCCATAAATTCAAACGGTACACAGCCATCTAAAATAATTTGTACTTTTGATGCAAGTGTTGCAAAAATGGAATTATCTAATTATTAATCTATCTAAAAATATTACATAAGTGTTTTGCATTTTGGGCACAGATTTACAAACTTGCTTTACTACTTACATATAAATTATATTTAAAATGTTCCTTTATTTCAGCCCACTTTTTGCGCACGTGTGTTTGAGAATTTATTTAATGAAATAAGTTCATTTTAAATAAATCAGGAAAAACTCAAGAATTCTGAACGCTGAACAAACTTACGAAAACTTTCTACATAAAAATTAAGTATAAAGTTTGGTTTTTAGTTGCCAGCAAACAAAACTCTTCTAACTGTTTTATGAACTGTTTTCAGCTAAGAGTTTGCATTATTTTTTTGGAATAAGAAAGCAATTAAATTAAACACAAAACAAATTCTATTCTTTTCTTATTCTACTCTGTTATGTTACATATTCTGAAAACTCTATAAAATAGTAGTCAAAAATTCCCTAAATCTAGGAATATTTCCCTAGATTTAACAACATTGCAGTTACCACCCATTTCAGATTGGAATTACTAAAATCCGCTGTGCAACCAATAGCACGTTACAAATCGAGGTGAACGTGATAAATGACACCATTATACGTGTCGTCCGATTAAACTGATTTAGTACTTCTGATTGCAGGTGTGCAGATTGCCTATTTCGCCATAATAGGCACTCAACTGTTCATGATTGTCCTCAGTATCACCCTTCTCTTCGGAATCTATAAGGTAAGCTTTTTTGTCGTTCAATTATTACACCATTTTGTCACGTTAAATATATTTTTATATACTTTCCCTGTATGAAATGGCATGTGTACCTTAAAGGTAAAAGCGCTCTTGTCGAATTAATGAAGCAATTAGATAAATGATCGCTTATAACATTAGTTGTCAAGCGTCGATGGTTTTCAATTATAAGATTAATTCACGACTCAACATATTAATGACTGTTTAAAATATTTTTTGTAACACATATATGATATGTACAACATTTCGTCTCTCTAGTCGACCACTTAAAATAATATACAGGGTGTATCACAGGATTGAATACATAGGAAAGTAATGAATGAAACAAGGAAAACATAAGCAAAATGAGTAGCGTGACAAAGATAGAATACACATGGCTAACTTAACTAAATTAATTATCATGGTTTTTTACATGAATAGAGGGCAAAGCAATCTCTGATCTTAACTAATTTGTACTGTGTACTTTTCCCTATGTTCGGTTTCCTGTGATACACCCTGTATATCGCACGGTATACAATAATACATATTATTATGCATAATGTTTACTGTAAGGATTAAAAAAATGTGAAAATATGGAAATATTTAATTAGAGAAAATTCCACATACGTAGGTAAGCAGTTTTGTTTTTGGCTAACGATATACACTCAGTTACATAAAAAGTGGATCACCTAAAAGTATATGTAATTTCGATTCGTTGTATTTTCAAAATTAATAAGCCGATTTTGAAAATTCTTTTTTTGTTTGATAGAGCAGAGTTTTAGGAACATTTTTATGTATGAATTTTGAATTTCAATCAAGGCTTGATTACAGTGGAGACGGAAGAATAAGACAATGTTTTTTTAGTCAAGTTTGAAGAATCCTACGGAAAGTAGCAGCAGCAGTAGAATTTTTTCCTTAATTGCATCTTATTCCTTGGCCTTTTTTGTATCGGTTCGTTTTTGTTTTCAGTAATTATCTCAAATAACACCCGAGTTATAAAGAAAAATTCAAAAAACTGCATTTATTCTTTATTAATGTCGTGGCCATAAGTAGGCTGGGAATGTATCGGTGTAAGCCTAGGACCCGTCGCCGGTCTTCTTGATTTTAGACCAGCAGATTTTATTCTGCGGCGGACAGTGTTGTTGCAGACATCTGTGCCTCTAACTTGTCGCAAATTTCGATTTGTCGTAACTGCTGTCTGGCGACGATTTCTTAATGTTTCTAACAGAATGAAGCGGTCATCTCGGAAAGAGGTTTTTCTTGAAAATCCAGAATCTACTCCTCTTGTGTATTGCCCCGTCTCTTGAAATCGGCGAATTACCCTGAATACCGTGGATTGTGGCAATCCAATTACCCGGGATACATATTTTTGACTGCGTCCATCATTAGTCAATGCCATTATGATTGCAACTTGTTCAGGAGTTATTTGTTGCACCATTATTTATCCACATAAATGAAAAACTTAACAATAAACAATAATAACCATCAATAGATTTGGACTGTCAAAGAAATTATTCATTTGTTTTGTTCCTAAACACCGATACATTCCCAGCTTACTTATGGCCACGACATTAATAAAGAATAAATGCAGTTTTTTGAATTTTTTTTTATAACTCGGGTGTTATTTGAGATAATTACTGAAAACAAAAACCAACCGATACAAAAAAGGCCAAGGAATAAGATGCAATTAAGGAAAAAATTCTACTGCTGCTGCTACTTTCCGTAGGATTCTTCAAACTTGACTAAAAAAACATCGTCTTATTCTTCCGTCTCCACTGTAATCAAGCCTTGATTGAAATTCAAAATTCATACATAAAAATGTTCCTAAAACTCTGCTCTATCAAACAAAAAAAGAATTTTCAAAATTGGCTTATTAATTTTGAAAATACAACGAATCGAAATTACACATACTTTTAGGTGATCCACTTTTTATGTATCTGAGTGTAGTAGGCATAGACACACAAAAAACAAGCCGTGAGGTGGGTCGTTTATTAGGACTAAAGTGCGACCCTTGAGGTCCACACGACGAACTTCCCAGTTTGATAAATATTTAATTATAATATTTAAATTAGATATTACACAGAAAAGTAATCATTTTAATCATTAAAACATCAATAATTAAAAAAAAAAAAAAAAAACGGCTGAACCGATTTTTATAAAATTTATGTCGGATCAAAATGACGTTAACACGCCTCGATTGACACCCTTACGAAGTCGATATAATTTTTTATTCGCGAGATATTGTGTAAAATCTACTTTTTTGGAGGTTATTTGATTAAGAAAAAAGAACGGCTGAACCGATTTTAAAAAAATTCCTTTCAGATCATATTTACGTTAATACGCGTCGATTGGCACCCCAACGTAGTCGATATCATTTTTCGTTCTCGAGATTTCGTCTTAGAAAGAAATGGACACATACGTACGTACGCACGTACGTACGTACACACACACACACACACACACACAGACATCTTTCTAAAAGTAGTGTAAAAATAGTGTAGTGACCTTGAAATATAAAAATTTTTTTTCCTTTTTGATTTCGATTTTCGGACCCATTACAATAACTTCCAGTGGAAAGTTAATAAATTGACCATTTTATCATTTTAATTGAATTAATAATTAAAATTATTGTTTATATTTTAGAATTTTTTATTTATGATTTATCAGCGTAAAATTCGTTCTACACACAAATAAATCAGTTCAACACATATTTAAATATTTAACTGTGATTTTATGCGCAGTTATATCAGAACGTTTTTTAAATTATTTGCAAATATTCAAACGTCCCTTGTGGGAAAATTTTGTATTGGAACAAATCTATGTTTAATTTACGTAAATCTGTGACATTTCGATGCTAATGTCAATATACTCGTATTGCCGCCGTCATAAAAAAGTATAGGTCATGCTGTAATGAAATATATCAATCTGTAAATTTTTATAAAAATCACAAAATTCAACGATATTGATGCTCTTTGCATTTTATCCTTTAATACAGCGATTCCCAATCCACGGGAGGGCAGTATAGCATGCTTGGCGCCGCAACCACTAGACTGGACTGCCGTGGGTTCGAATCCCACCTGCGCTCATGGATGTTTTGTGATGTTATTTAGTTTTAAGTTAGTTGTTATTTAGTGTAGTTGAAAGACGCTAATGACCTTAGATGTCGACGCGTCTATAATCTACAATAAATAAATAAATCCTAATACATGGGCCGCGGGCAGCATGGTACTGGGCCGTGGACGCTGGTCGAGAGTCTAAGCCAAGATAAGATCCTTATCGGAGCTTCAGGGGTAGAGATGGGAACAATCGAGTGTGTGTGCTTACAGTTTTTACTTGTATATTTAGTTACTGGGCCTCAAATTTTGTTTACAAAATTTAGTCGTCCGCACAATAAAAAAGGTTGAGAACCGCTGCTTTAATATGTATCAAGGTTATTGCAAGATAATTCTTGCACGGGGTCCCCTAGTTGTCTCTTAGCTTGTTCGATTAAACTTTTTCCCTGTACACTGAATTTACGAATTATGTCCTTCGAGAAAATAGACGCTTTTATGTAATAAGAACGCAACTCAAACAACTGTGCAAATGTGTAGGAAATACACTACTTATGTATCTTCATGCAAATGTTTAGTCTATGCTTAATATTTATATTATTGTTATGTTATATAACTGCTTATTACGTGAATTGTGCATATTAGAGACTCGAAATGACGAAATATAGATTGTATTGATAAATTGAAACATATAGGTATTTTCTTTAAAAACTGAATTCTTATATTAGTTATTTAATGGTCTATCAATTTTCAAATTTCAAATTCAAATTATTTGTTCCTCAAAAAAAATAGGTATTACAAATTTATATAATAATTATGTAAATTAAGAGGATTTCCTGCCCAACTTGGGATTTAATTAAGTAATTTAATTAAATAATTAACAATCGTTATGTTATTCGAGTCTTTTTAAAATTCTTTTTGTACTACGTGCATTCAAAGTGCAACATTACATATTTGTTTTCGGGGACGAAAGCTGATTTTTTCATCCCAGTGACGAAAAATAAAAGTCGCGCACGCGCAGATCAAAATTAAAGTGTTTTTGTCCCTTGGGATGATTGTAAACTATATCTAACAGTTCGCCTCACAATATCAATTTACGGTGTTTTTGTACATTAGTTACAAAAAGTACCTACTGTATGTTACTCGGGCGAAATTGACGATTGCGAGTTGTGTGATTGCCGCCCTCGTTGCAAACTTCATCTTCGTCCGCAATCACCAATTTTCTACTCTTATAACAATGTACCTATACTATTTCGAACTAAATAACTGGTGCTATCTTTTTATTATAATATATGAACACAATAATTAAAACTCTGTTTTTAATTTGCATTCTTATTATACGAGCCTTGCGTTATATCGAAGTTCTAATGTAGTCAGCAAGAAAATAATAAATTTGAATTGCCGCCGAGTTTAGAAGAGTTTAACAATTCATCATGTCTGAAATTTAAACAAAAACCTTTGCAATTGTTGCAGCAACTTTTAATAAAGTTAATACTACTAAATTACAGCCAGTCTAGTCTTTACAAAAAATATGGATGGCTTACATTTTAAATGCACTGAAAGTTTGTAAAACGAACTTTTTTGTTTGAGTAAACTTGTGACCAAAAAGGTAAAACGCTTATATCGAATTTGTGATAAAACATTGATATGGATAATGATCCAGTTCCCTATTTTACGCTGTAATGAAAAGAGACAGCTCACCTTCGTTATCATGAATCAAGGTACTACATATTCGCAATTAAAAGCAAAGGTGATCCAATCCAAAGTCGTCATATAGTGTCTATGAAATGAATGACAGCTCCCGCACTGTAAGAAATGAGAAGGCCGATTACATAGATTATCGATGGTACATTTGTAGCCAGTGATTAATCTGGTAATAGGCACACAAAGGGACAATGGCGTCGCAAACAGGTATCGCCTGCACATCGCGTAGATTCCATTAAAACACAATGCGCATGCGTGGTTACTAATTTTACATAAATTTGTCTTGTATTCGTCCATTTTATATATGTAACTATACATTTTATTTTGTAATTTTTACACACTTTATTGGAATATTACATAAATTATGTAATTTTAATTTACTTTATGTAAAAATCACAAATTTGTTTAACTTTACAGTAAAAGTTCAAATTTTTATGAAGTTTTCTGTGTAAAAATGAATAATAATGTAAAATCACTTAGAAAATCGAGCGAATTCTACCTTAATTTTCAAAGTATTTTTACATCCATTTTCTACAGTGCGTAATGTCATTATGTCAATGTGGCCAATAAATATTATTATTATTATTATTATATCTCATTTGCCTCAAACAAACGTATTTATAAATATCAATGTATGTTAATGCTCGATCTGATATTGTTGACATAAAAATCTAACCTCATTAACTTAAAAATTTACTTTAGAGCTGGTTCACACTAGACGAATTCTGGAACGATTTTTTATCGAGTACTCTTATGGCTTATTAGTTTATATGGCATAGTTCACATTTATCCGAACACGATAAAAATTCGTACCTATCCCGCTCGTTTTCCCGTGTGGTTTGTCACAATCTGCCGGACGAAAAAAAATCGAATTCGAAGTCGTTGGCCTATAGTTTCTTATATCTCTGTTTACACTTGCCGGACAGACATACATACAACTCCATCGTATGTTGTTCTGTAGTACACAAGGAAATTCGTACGCAGAATGCTTATTTATGAATTAAAAATTGGTGAACGTATTATGAATACAGAAATAAACCCTAAAGGTTTAATTCCACTGGTCTTTCAATTCATCCTCACTCGGCTAAACTTGGCTATACTGAGTTTACCCGAATTAACGTTTCACCTCGGAGCCGGACCGATCAGATTTATACTGACCAGGAAAAAGTGTGCACGGTGCAGCGCCTTAATGAAGTTTTCACTTGAAATAAAAATAGGTAAAAAAACTTTTAAGTTAATCGGTTTTATTTTAAATCATCAGCTGTACCAAAAACTGGAAAATAATTAGGATACAAACCAAGGGGCACTTTGTGTCGCTGCGTCAGCGGAATAAGTAATAAAAACGTGGGGCGCATTTGAAATATTTCTGTTGGTGGGCTTGGAAACACATTTTTCTAGACAAGCCGTTCTTATTTAATAATTATACAGTCGTTATACAGATTTTTATGCGCCCCACGTTTTTATTACTTATTCGGCTGACACAGCGACACAAAGTGCCCCTTGGTTTGTGTCCTAATTATTTTCTAGTTTTTGGTACAGCTGATGATTTAAAATAAAACCGTAACTTAAAAGCTTTTGTACCTATTTTTAACTTCCCACTGGAAGTTATTGTAATGGGTCCGAAAATCGAAATCAAAAAGGAAAAAAAATTTTTATATTTCAAGGTCACTACACTATTTTTACACTACTTTTAGAAAGATGTCTGTGTGTGTGTGTGTGTGTGTGTGTGTGTGTACGTACGTACGTACGTACGTATGTGTCCATTTCTTTCTAAGACGAAATCTCGAGAACGAAAAATGATATCGACTACGTTGGGGTGCCAATCGACGCGTATTAACGTAAATATGATCTGAAAGGAATTTTTTTAAAATCGGTTCAGCCGTTCTTTTTTCTTAACCAAATAACCTCCAAAAAAGTAGATTTTACGCAATATCTCGCGAATAAAAAATTATATCGACTTCGTAAGGGTGTCAATCGAGGCGTGTTAACGTCATTTTGATCCGACATAAATTTTATAAAAATCGGTTCAGCCGTTTTTTTTTTTTTTTTTTTTTTTTAATTATTGATGTTTTAATGATTAAAATGATTCCTTTTCTGTGTAATATCTAATTTAATTATTATTATTAAATATTTATCAAACTGGGAAGTTCGTCGTGTGGACCTCAAGGGTCGCACTTTAGTTCTAATAAACGACCCACCTCACGGCTTGTTATTTTCTAGTTTTAAGTTTTATTTCTGGCCCGTGTATCATTATGCAAACTCCTCATCCTTTCAACTGTTCACCTCCTGATTCCATCATCGGACTCTCGTTACCAAATTGAAATTATCATAATATTGTATTGTCACGGAAACTCAGTGTGTGTGCAAAGTTTCATAAAAATCGGTTAAGTAGAAGTAGTTGAAAAACAATTGGAACAAAGATAGTAACAAACAAATATACGGGGTCAAGCTAAATAAAACCGTTTAGAAATACGAAGCATATACTATTTCGCCATTCGGCCACAGAAATGTTTTTTGCAACTTGTAAATTTGCATAACAAGTGTGAAATATTTTTACTTCGTTAAGAGAGTTATGTTTTAGTTAAGTGTATATGAATATTTCATTTGAGATACGCAGTTTTGTAATACGGTACCAATTAATCTTTTAAACGAGTTGCGAGTATGCTTGAACGATTTTTAATTTCTTTTATTCTTTTCCCTTCAGAATATGAATAAAACATCTGCGAAACATTTGTACGGTAAATAGGAAAGGGAAATTATATTTTTTATATTGATTTTATTGAAATAAATTGTTCTCAAATCGTATACAATATATTTTGTAAATTGGAACTCATTTAATATATTTACTTCACAAAAGAGAATTGCCATTTATTTGTTTGAAAAAAAAAATAATATAAGCCGTAGAAAGATTTTTCGTTGAAGCCATTCACTATTCTTCAATCTTCCATCAAATCAGTGTAACATTTCTCTTTGAAATGTAAAACAAAATCAAATGTTTTATTCACAAATCAGAAATTTAACTTTGAAATATGCAGTAATATATCTGAAGATGCAAGACAAAGCGGTCTAACAAAATAAAATTATAATAATAGTTTTTTTATACGGCTGTATGCAATTGAAAGATTTTTTCGTTGGAGAGCAGCCAATTATATAATTGTTTCGAAACATATAGGAAAAAATCATTTTATCAACCAGTGGTCACAGTCAGGATTCTAACCTGAACCTTTCCAATTTCGCGTCGGAATGAGCTTACAATACTCAACTGTGACATGATTGCTAAATTAATATTCTCCTTATATGCTTCAGAATCAATAGATTTTCACTACATGCGAGTGTCAATTCATATCTGCTAATTCAATAGCTATGATATGAAATGAATCCTCGTACCAGCGAGAGCCCAACATGAAAGTGAAAATTATTTCGAATTCCCTTTAATGGGATATATTAGTAAATACATACCTAGATATATCAATGCTATTAACGGTATTACCGCATAATATTCTAGAAACAATCATATCTTGTAGACATCATAAGATATGTAGATTATCTTATGATGTCTACAAGATATGATTTCAATTGTAAGCTCATTCCGACGCGAAATTGGAAAGGTTCATGTTAGAATCCTGACTGTGACCACTGGTTGGTAAAATGATTTTTTCCTATATGTTTCAAAACAATTATATAATTGGCTGCTCTCCAACGAAAAAATCTTTGAAAATAAAATTATGATACATTGTGCTACTAGGGCAGCAAATTGGCGAATGCGAATGAGGGTGGCGTTTACTCGCCAGAGCGCAGCGAGGGCGGCATTCACCCAAGTCGCAATCCCCAATTTGGCCTGAGTTATACATAGGTAATACCTACTTTTTGTGATAAGTGCATTGAAAGAGCAACATTACTTTAGATTAGATTAGATTAGAAAAGAGGGCGTGAGGCAAGCCTCGTCAACACCGCGACCTTAATAGATCTATTATGTGGCCCTGACTTGTTTATTCCAATGCGAGGTTAAGGCTCTGGATGAATCCTAGAATCGCTCTGGAATCTGTATCCCATACTTGCTCAGGTGTTGGGAATGGAATGTTAAGGTGACGGAATCTTTGAGTCATGACTGCTTCACATTTGCAAAGCAAATGCTCCGATGTTTCAGGAGCCTCTAAAAAGAATTTTATTAAGGTGATACCTCAATGGGCAGTGACCTGAGAAGAGCCCGGAAATAATTTTGAGCTCAGTTTTCTTAAAGCGTAAAATTTTTCCCGCTTTGTCGTTATTAGTTTTAATAAAGAGCTTCTCTTGACGAAGGCCTTTTGTATTTTTCCAATACAGGGAATGCTGTTTCTTTTCCCACGTTTTAAGGTAGCATTTTGATGTGCCACAATAAGGCTCCGGTCCTATAAAGGGGGTACCTGATTCCTTTTTAGCTAGGCTATCGGCAATTTCGTTGCCTTGATGACCCTCGTGCCCCGGGATTACTTACAAAAACACCGTAAATGGTGTCAAATAAAGATATATAGGTATCGAATACTCTTAATTAACTTAAAATTTGTAAAAAAGATCCGATTGGTAGTACCTAAATGCAAAGACTTGAAGTCCTTACCGAGACAAACATTTTTTTTATCATACAAATCGGTACATTTCAGACACGTACGGACATCGGTCATGCGGAAAATCACATTTTTTTAGGGTTCCGTAGCCAAATGGTAAAAATGGAACCCTTATAATTTCGCCCTGTTCGTCCGTCCGTATGTTACAGCCATTTTACTCGAAGACTATTGGCACTATATAAATGAAATTTGGAAAGTTGGTGTCTTCTATGAACTGCTATACAATGATGTAGTGAAATTACAAAAAAAATTAGGAGGGCGCTCAATATCTGTATCTGAGGGATGAAAAAAAAATCCAGTGCACATAAGCGTGTGGGGTATCGTTAGATAATAGATAGGTCTTGAAAAATGATATAGAAGTTTCAAAATGACTTTTTTACTGAAGTCAATAGTTGGTGAGATATGCGCTTCTAAAGTTGTAAAAAGTGTGTTCCTCTCCTCTAACTTTTCAACTAAGTATGGGGTGGAAAATTCTGAAAAAAATTAAGGTGGTAGAACTTAAAAAACATTTCCAACGAAAATTCGTTTGAATAAGATATGTTGTGTAGTTTTTGAGATATGGGATATTTTCGGTTACCTACTCGCTATTTTTTTGAGTTTAGCGACCGCAGAAATATCTTTGTTTTTTTTTCAAAGTGTCTTTGATAAATACTATGAAATACAAACTTATTTTTGAAAAAGTATGTTCAACTTAAAATAAAAACTATAAATTATTAACTTCCCATTGGAAGTTATTGTAATGGGTCCGAAAATCGAAATCAAAATGTATAACACATTTTTATGTTTTAAGATCACTACACTATTTTTGGAAAGATGCTGTGTGTGTATGTGTGTGTGTGTGTACGTACGTACGTATGTGTTCATTTCTTTCTAAGACGAAATCTCGAGAATGAAAAATGATATCGACTACGTTAAGGTGCCAATCGACGCGTATATTAACGTAAATATGATCTGAAAGAAATTTTTTCAAAATCGGTTCAGCCGTTCTTTTTTCTTAACCAAATAGACTCCAAAAAAGTAGATTTTACACAATATCTCGCGAATAAAAAATTATATCGACTTCGTAAGAGTGTCAATCGAGGCGTGTTAACGTCATTTTGATCCGACATAAATTTTATAAAAATCGGTTCAGCCGTTTTTTTTTTTTTTAATTATTGTTAAAAATAAATAATAATTATATTTTAATGATAAAAATGATTACTTTTCTGTGTAATATCTAATTTAATTATTATTATTAAATATTTATCAAACTGGGAAGTTCGTCGATGTGGACCTCAAGGGACGCACTTTAGTCCTAATAAACGACCCACCTCACGGCTTTTTAAATTTATTATTAACTTTGAATTTTAACCGTGAACGTTCTTCCCGACTACGGAGCCCCTCACTGTGCGTGGTCCGACACACACTTGGCCGCTTTTACGTTTTAAAGGTAGTACTTCAGAATCTAACCCAACTCAGACACGACCCCATCCTCACAGAACATGGCAGTACAAAAGTTGCTAAAAATATGACATAAATCACCTTGCCGTGTTGCTGCGGGTATATGTAGATAAAATCTAATAAAAATCAAACACTTATGTATACGAAATATACGTATATTACTACAAAGATTGGCTTGTCTTTTTGCATATTGTGTTCAGAATTGAATTTCAAACTGGCATTGAATAATACTAAAACTTCGGTTGCAACGAATGAAAATATCATACCATTATACAGGGTATACTGTTATCAGAAACGCGGTTTTATCACTTACATTTTTCATAACAGCCCAGTTCAAGAATTTTGACGTGAAGCGGTTCCATGACATTTGATCCCAGCAATTTTATACCACGACAAGTGATCCCACGACAACTGATCCCAACGACATTTAATAACTTTATTACTTATCAGACGCTATCAGTTTATAGACAATTTTTTGGGATCAAATGTCGTGGGATCAATTGTCGTTGGGATCAGTTGTCGTGGGATCACTTGTCGTGGTATAAAATTGCTGGGATCAATTAACGGCACACCGTGCGAATAGCGTCTAATATCTCAATATTGGGGTGGCATTTTAGAAATATTAGATAAAACGGAAATAGTCGGAAGTGGTTGACATGTGAAACAAAACACAGCATTTATAACTTTGTTAAGGTCTCAGATACAGTAAGTCAGGTGGTCGTGCGGAAAAGTATGAGTTTGCCGACTGATACAAACACCAAGCCCAGGTGCGAATCTCGAAGGCGTTTCATATTTTTTTTAATAAGGAAAATATATCTATAGGTATTGAATAACAATTTAAAATATAAAAAAGTAAATCACAATAATTATTTTTATATTTTACGAACATTTGTTGATTTTTTAAGATAAATAAAAGTAGCTGCGTAATAACTTTCTACGACAACGAATACAATTATTTGTAAATTTTATATTGGTGTTTCAGCCAAATTACATAATGGATTCTGCACTATTAGGAAAAAAAATCATTTTATCAACCGTTGTCGGGATTTAAACCCGAACTTTTCTACTATCGCGGCGGATTGAGCTGTAATTTACTCGACCGTGACAAGTTTTTTTAATAGTGCAGAATCCATTATGTAATTTGGCTGAAACACCAATTTAAAATTTATTTATATATTTCAGTCGTACTAACTTCACTCTTTAAAAATTATTTGTGTTTAACGATATCATCAGCTGTCGTGTCCTAAAATTATTTTAAAATTAAAATAAATTATTAAAATTAAATTATTTTAGGTCATGTTTAAAGTTACAATTAATAACCGAAACGTCGACGTTACTTTGACTTTGTAAACAACAATAATTTGTTTTAAGCCTTCTTTCTAAATGAACGAATGAATTGTGAATTATAGACGCTCGCCTTCTTTCTAATTTAAATAATTTTATTAAACCATTAACGAGATGTTCTTTTTACAATTTATATTATTATTTTGAAGATGAAAAATAGCATATATATTTTGTATCACTGAAATTTTACAATAAACACGACATTTGGAAGTAAACCATACTTGAGAATACTGTCATGCGCGGACATACATGATAACCCAATCATTTTATACTAGTTTGTTCACATTTTTCACCTCACACTGTATCTATGTATTCCATATTACATTGCTGCTACATTCACAATAGTTATTATTTGCTTCATGTTTATTTATTTGTCATACAAATTTAAAGAAAATATATGGAAAATTCTGTCTTGAATTTTGAATCCACGTTATTGTTATGACATATCGAAGTTTTTGTTTTTTGTGTATTGGGTTTACCCTAGTCGGGCAAAATAGAATTTCACAGGTGATTTTTTAAAATCAAAAAAATAATTTATGCTAAACTTTATTCCCTAAATTACGTTAAGAGATAGCAATAATAAAGAACTGGATTGCTAGTCTGAGATACGTGAGCCAAATGGCGCAGAAAGATACGGGGACAAAGTTGGGGCATATTTCGTCTTCATTCAACAACAACACGTAGATATACTGATGGTAAAGAGCCAATAATAAAACGTCAGAAAGAGACATACATACTCCCAAACTTTATCGCGTTCTTTTTCTTTAAACACCAACACATATTATATATTTTCAAAATTAGGTCTATCCTTTTTGAGAAATTTGTAAAGAAAAATAAAAACTGTACCTATATTGTTTTTGTTTTTTTTAAAGATTAGGGGAAACCTAGGAAGGTTGTAACAGGGGGGATTGAAACAAAGCCGATTTCTCGAAATCTATGACCGTTAGTGAACTGGCAACCGCGCGCAAGTATTTTTTTTTTCGACGCTCCATTTGATGCAGTTCGCGCCGGGAGTTTACGGAAAGTGGTTGAGTGTATACAAAATTTGCACGGAAAAAATTGCCAAAACTATAAGTTTTTTACCAATATTTCAATAGCCCATTATGCGATACGTATTAGAACAGTGCTATTGGGACATTATTTCTAATATGCATTGACTATTCAAGTTCCATAGCATGATTTTGTTTTTTTTGGGTTCGCCTCGTGTTTTGAGGTTAAAAGTCATTATTCTGCGCCTAGGAGATTTGAAGCACCTTGTTTCAACTCTCCTTTCTTATTTTTTTACCCATAGGTATACAAAACAAGTTATTATTTTTATTATAAGAGATTAATATTAATTATTATCAGACAGTGGATATTTATTAGGTA
The DNA here is from genome assembly GCA_039654895.1 of Mongoloraphidia duomilia. Lineage (NCBI taxonomy): Eukaryota > Metazoa > Arthropoda > Insecta > Raphidioptera > Raphidiidae > Mongoloraphidia > Mongoloraphidia duomilia. The sequence goes on along the minus strand of CM077525.1, from coordinate 19,388,187 downwards.
TCAGTACAAAAGATGTGATATTAATCTTTAATTTACAGATTGTCGACGTTTCGGCCAATTTATGGTCTTAATCATGACCTATGAAGAAAAATTACATGTAAATTTGTTTTAACCTACTTCATAACTTAATGTTACTATACAGTATACTTACAACAAGTTGTTAAAAAGATTACAATATTGTTACAATACATATTACTATAAATTAAGTAATCATGGGAGGGCAATATAGCCTAGTGGTTAGCATGCTTGGTGCCGCAACCTCTAGATTGGACTGCCGTGGGTTCGAATGCCACCTGCGCTCATGGATGTTTTGTGATGTTATTTAGTTTTAAGTTAGTTGTTATTTAGTGTAGTTGAAAGACGCTAATGACCTTAGATGTCGACGCGTCTATAATCTACAATAAATAAATAAAAGTAATCATGAAATAATATGTATTACAACAATATTGTAATCTTTTTAACAACTTTTTATAAGTAGAGTAACTTTAAGTTATGAATACTGTTAAAAAAATTCGACTGATGACCAGTCCTATACTTCCCACCTAGTAAATATTTGCCAAAAATAAACACTCTTTTTTTCTTGTTTGAAAAAAAGCATGGCCCTCTTTTTTGTTTAGTGATCTAGTGATGACTAGCTTAATATAGCAAAAATCATGGTTACCTTGATTTACGTATAATTTTTATTTTTTAGTAAATTTTTTTTTTCTCGAAAACTGTACATTTAAAAAAAAATATTTACATTTTTTTCATATTATAACATCTAGAATTCATTTATATTTTTTTTACCTATGTTAATACGTGACATTGAGAACGTTTTATTTAATATCTCAGGATCCACTGAACCGATTTGATTCAAAATCTAATCAGATCTAAGTTAAAGGCTGATAAACACAATAGAACAATCAGCACGGCCGTATGTTGTTCCGTTTTTAAGATATCGAAGGCGAAAAATTGACCACATACACACACACACACACACACATACATACAGACATCAGTCAGAAAATGATCTTAAACGATTGCTAGGGTCTCAAAACGTGAAAATCTGTTAAAATCTCGAAATATTTTTTTCGGACTAAATCCATTACTTCCCTACCATAGTAGAGGTGGGAAGTAAAAATGTTTTACATGTAATTTTTCTTCATAGGGTAATGATTAAGACCACACATTGGCCGAAACGTCGACAATCTGTAAATTAAAGATTAATATCACATCTTTTGTACTGATACCTAATAAATATCTACTGGCTGATTAATCTAATAGTACATAAATATATCGAATTAATTATTATGTTCATAATAATTGATAAAACTTAACAATAATAAATTGTTTTTGTAACTCGTAATTATATACCAAAGGTTGATTAAAGCAATCTTATTAGTGTTAAAGTAAATTATTGTATTGTCGGTTGTATTTACATACCAAAAGTTGATTACAACTTGCCTCGACCTCTGTTTCAACTTAGTTTGGTACTAGGAGAGTTTTAATGCGGGAAGTTGTTATAGTTTTCGTCGATTTTCCACGGACCCTGATTACTTTTATTTATTTTTTTGGTTGAATCACATAGTGCATAAAACTGGCTATGTTGAGTTATAGCCTATAGGTTCACAGAGGTAGGACTATTTTTGGCTGATATCTGCTAGATAACATAAAAATTGTTCCAACCCTCCTAAGGTCTCCCATATAAGAAATTCTAAAATATTTATATGCTGGTGTAAAGAAAAACATTCCCTACAGAATTTTATAAATTTTAAGGCCCATCCATCACTCAGTGTAGAGTAAATGTCGGATCTATAACAAATCACCAGCAGCTGTCTTAATTCAAGTTTAAACCAGGATAATGATAAATTAATTATTTGAGATATGCTTTTTCATTTTCAAATCGTTGTTTAAACCGTGTCTACAGTTTACAGAAGTTTAGATCGCCGATTTTTAAAAGGTATTTACCTACTAGGGGTGTGCGAATAGTGAATTTTCTTTTCTGAACCCCGTTGAATATTAAATAAATACTCAGGTTTCGCTGTTACAGTCGCGCCGCATTAACTGCATCACCCTAAGTGTTCCAAATTAGAAACATAATAATTTGGAAGAGCTATAAAAAATGACAATTTAACCCGAACGGTAAAAAAATTTTGATTAATAACACTTTTTACTCGGTTGAAGAGTATATAAATTGCTTAAACATATTTTGTTGAATATTATATTTTATCACGGTTAATATCGTCTATTTTTTTTAATTCAATTTTTAATATAATTTTTATTGTTCATGTTATTAGGACATACCCTCCTGCCTCTGGCATGATACTATAAGGAATAATAAATTTATTCATTTAACCTCATATCCGAATAGACCAAAGATACATCCAGAAATCACAAAAAGAAAGCGCAATGAGGGATACCATATTTTTATTTGTCAAATAGCGCTAATGGTAAGTAAGGTATGTGTCAAACGTGAACATTTTATTTGTCAGATGGCGCTAGTGTCAAACGTTTAGAGATTAACGGTTTGTGTTAAGTAATTCTTCATTTATCCATTATTAAAGAATAAATAATCAAATAAATACAAAATTGTGATTTTCTATCTAATTAAGATGATAATTGACGTTATACTCTGCAAGAACAATCTATTTTGTGGTATTGCGAGTACTAACAGTATTTCAAATACGCTGCCCTTCATCTACTTAGGTAGATACCTACTCGATTTTACGATAAAATTCCAATTAACTCGTAACGTTAGTGCAAGTGGTAATACGTTTCGAATTTATCATAGCAAAATAAAAACAGAGTTGTAAATAAAGCTGAAGATTTGTTAAAGTGATTTAGTATGTATACGTCGTTAGGAATATACTTTATTTAGACATTTAACATTGTCGTCTTAACGATCTGTAGTATTTCATTTGTTTCGTTTTCTTTGTTTAGGTTTACACAACACAGAGCAAGTAATTGTTTTTGCGTTGACGCGTTCGGTTTTTGTTTTACGGATGTATTTAATTTTTATACGCATGATTATTCTCTTGTCTTGAAAGCAACACAGAGTTGATCGAAGAGAGCGTGTGTTCACTGTGCATGATGTTGTTTTTTAGATAAAGCAATTTGTCTTGAGAACTGTGTAAAACCGAGCAGTTGCCACAAGTGTCTCGCGCAGTACACGTGATTAAAGCCAGACACACAGCGGCGTGACAAATCACAGGATATCAACATTAAAAAAAGTAGAACTTTAGAAGTAAAACCGCGCTCACAGTGCAGACTTTTCTAGTTAGGTGCCATCCATAAATTACGTAACGTACTTTAAAGGCGGTGGGTGTCATTAAATATGTTACTTTCCCTTATGCGATCTACGTTACGTAAAAAAAAATAATGAATGAATGAACTGTAAATTATAGAAGCTCGAAAAAAAATATAATAATTTTGCTGTACCTATATGTAAAATCATTATAGGAAATGTAAGGAATTTGGCATAATAATAGTGTCTATTTATTGTATAAGGGTTTTTCGGCAAATTCTACTGACATTTTTCATTTTGAAATGTATTTCGAAAAATGAATTTGGAACATAGAAGTCATGTATGGTAACGATTTTTTGTTGATATAATACAAGACCCGTTCTACCGCCATCTACATTTTTACTCCAAGTCTTCATGGTTTCCGGGCTTGTAGGCCGTGGTCCGGTGGTATTTCTACCTGACCACGGCCTACAAGCCCGGAAACCATGAAGACTTAGAACAATTCCGGTCGTGAAAGCTTGCACACTTGGATATATTTTTACTTCCTTTATATAAACATGCTAATGATATTTTGGGGTAAGTTCGGTTTTGCGCTCAGATCGATCTAAGTGCTCTAATGTGTTTGAATTTAACATGTGTATGCTTAGAAAGATCTCTATCCTGCGTTCGGTTTTAACATCTTGAGGTGATCGAGCACGCTCTATGAGTTCCGATCACACTGTCGTGGGTTCGAATCCCACCTCCGCTCATGGATATTTTGTGATGTCATTTAGTTTTAAGGATGTTGTTATTTAATGTAATTAAGACGCTAATGACCTAAGTTGTCGACGCGTCTATAATCTACAATAAATAAATAAAATCTATGAGCTCCGAGGAAAGCAAGCGAGCAAGCCGATTTAACAATTTTTAGAGAATTCATTTTAAAAATGAGCGGAAACACGAGTTTTGATAATGGATAAATTTCGAAATTTATTTGTACGAGGTAATTTTTCAAGAAGTAAAAATACATATATAATGTGTACTGAAAGAATAGTAATAACCAATCGATCTATACTACACTGAATGATAAAATAAAATACTTATTATATCTTTAAGTCGGAAAAAATCAACAGCCGGTAGTACTGTTAATTCTAAAATAAACGAATAAAACGAAAAAAATTATAAATCTTGGCTTAAGTATTATTATAACAATGTTGAATTAAATCAAAAATGAGGAACAATAAAGAATGTATATCGGCTTTAGAAATAAGAATTTGATTTAATGGCGCCATTTTATTTTGAAGTTTAGAAAAATCTGCTAGATTACGTTTTGAGTTGTTTAGATGGCTCGAATTGCTGTCACGTGACCAAAAATCTGCTCATTTTGCTCGATCATCGAGTGCAAACCGAACTTACCCTTGATATTTTACGAGACCCGTTCTCCCACCATCTATATTTTCACTTCCACCACATAACTCAGGATATTTTATTGTTATATTTCGAGACCCGTTCTCCCACCATATAATATACAAGTTATTGAATTAAAATGTGTAGGTAAAATTAATTCCGAATGTAAAAATATGAGAAAAGTTTATCTTTATGTCTGAAGATGGTAATCAACAGAACTACAATTGGAATTAAAGTTCGAAATAGAATTAAGAGAATAGGAATTTATAGCAGTTACAAATTTGAATTAATAATCGATTATAATAATGTAGTTACGAGTGTCTATGTTAATATTATAATTTTACACAATTCCCAAAATTTAAATTTATTTGTATATCGTGCGATGTACCGTTAATACTAGATTACCTAAATTAGTACCTTACCCCGCTTGTGGAGTTGGAATGGTAAACTGATTAATGGAAAACACGTATTTGACATTTTCTACGTACATGCCTTAAGGTACGTGCAGTACGCAGCTGGGATTCTAGATGGTAGCATGTATGGTAGATGGTGGCTGAAATTATAAGCGCTTATAGGTTTGCACAACGAAGCTTTGGTACTAGCATTGATACAAGCTTAAATCGCGTTTGAAATGTCAGATAGCGAAGACGAATATTTGTGTTCTTCTGCTACAAAGTGGTATATTTTAAATACAAATCTGGGTAGGAGCTATCATGTCCACCCTATTAATAGAAAACGATCTAAACATGGCGAATTTCATCATTTATACCAGGATTTAAAATTTTACCCAAACCGGTTTTTTGAATATTTACGTATGGAACCTAACACTTTTAAATACGTCTTAGAAAAAACTCAAAACAAATTAAATAAAAACTGACAAAATTTCATTTATTAAACTAGTCACATCCATTGCGAAACTTGTAACGGCCATTTGACAGTTGTCACACGTTGATTGTAGTTGTCAGCGCGCTGAAAGAATGGTGAGATACATTCTTGTATCTAGCAGCTATTGTTACAGCGCTTATACATGCTACACTCACTGCTTCGTTGTGCACGCTCGCATATATAACAATGCATTTTTAAGCAAGTCCTGCTATGATCTACGCTACCATCTAGAATCCCAGCTCCATAATGCACGTACCTTTATTCGCAATTAAAAGCGAATGTAGATGTCAGCACTTCAGACTAAAGTGATGGTTTGAATGGTTTTGTAAGTAAATTTTTAAATTATAATGAGGTTAGATTTTTATGTCAACTCTTTTGATTGCTATTGTTTTAACAATCATTAGATGTTACAGCAGCAGAAAATGACACAATGACATTACGGGAGTTGCCATTTTTTTTCCTCATAGATCCTACATACGATGACTTTGGATTTGAACACCATTTATGTCAGCCACTTTGATTTTAATTAAATTAATAGAACACAGCTTGTTAATTTATTGAAATCGCGAATACGTTCCGCTGTTTATTTTTATTGTGGAAAAACGTCGATTTTTAACAACAAATTATATCACTCTAAATGAAAATCGACTGTAGGTGTCAATGTTAAAAGTAGAGTAAGCAGGACCGGTTTTTGGGGCGGGCAAACTGAGCAGCTGCCCAAAGCGCCATCGAAATAAAGGCGGCACTGATGACCCACGAAAAAAGATTTGTAGGTAGTTAAAGAGACAAATTTTCCGTTGAAGTACCGGCAGTGATGAACCGCCAAAAAATTGATAAGAAGTTTTGCAGAGAAAAAACTCGCAGAATGGACATTTTTTTCTAAAACATCGGTGCAATACTTGGAATAAGGCTTCGAATGTTATGAGAACTGAAAAAGATGAATAAAAAACAATTTACGTAAAACCTTGTGGACATTTTTTTAATATTAATGATAGGAAATTGTGTACACGTTTTATTGAAACGAAAATATAGAGGGGAGAGGGCGCAAAGAAATTGTTTGCCCAGGGTGCCAAATAGGCTCGCGGCGGCCCTGAGAGTAAGACATGACAAGCAAATATATTGCTTAATAATAAGGACATTATTCAGTTCGTAAAGAAAATAACAAATTAGTATTTTTTGTTTCCTCCTTCAAAAATTAGAAAAAAGCGCTTAGTGATTTTTTGCGTTACCACTGTGTTGTTAATTAATGTATAACTGCCATTTGTTATTATAGCGACGTGAGTCGTGTAAGCTCTACTATCATTTATCATGTTGTACGGGTGATCTAAAAGTGTTTCACTGTTCCATAAATACGAAAGTTGGTTTGCGTTTGATAAATTGTCTTAGCTCTCATTGATCGTTCACACTTTTTTTTTGTATCTACAAAAAGTAAGAGAAGTTTTTAAAAGTATTGTAAGTTTTATTGAGTAATATATTTCAATTTAAAATAAACTATAGTAGTACAAGTTGAGTAGAGTATTACTAAAAAGAGGCGGGGGATAACTTTATTAAATACGTCGGATATAGTCTGCTGAATTCTGCTTTTCCATACACAAATCATACAAAATTTTGGATATATTTTGCCTCCATGGTTTAACTTTAACAAATGTGGGAGGAGCAGGCGTAATAAATTTAAGTAAGGGCTAAGGAGGTTATAGGTAGTCCAGGAGGCGAGGGTCGGCCAATTTCAAGTAGCCTGCGGCGGCACTGAACTTAAATATGCCATTGGTAAGGGGAGTTATTTTGTGCATATGGTGACGGTTAATCATAACTGATTTGATTTTGCGTTAGAGAGGTGACATTTTTGTAAAATTATACGACTTACAAAAACACATATGAAAATTTTTAGGTTGCAAATGTAGGTACTGTGTAAATTGTAAAAAAAAACCAAGGTGCGGTTTTATGAAACCACGGTGCAAGTGAAACTTTTTGCGATAACCCTAAACGCTTTTATTCCTAAATCGCCGAAAGTATATATACCTACCTAATTTTGTTTACGTGGAAAGACTAAAAGTACACACCCTGCTAAGTTTGACACTGCATTATAGTAAAATATTAAAATAAAAAGACAAAATATATAGTCAAAGTAGATATAAGACAGGCGCGATACCCCGTTGTACGTATACTGTTATATTTATGATATACCAAGTTGTCTGTTTGGGGTGACGCAGTTTTCTGCAATAGTGTTTTGAAATATACGCGATTTTTCGATTGGACATGACGTGACGTGACCTCAACATGTGTAACCGATTGAAAAAAACGAGGTTAAAGAGTTTCACTTAAAATTTAGTGATACGCGTGTGTTTCATTTTTGATGTCTTTTTAACAGATGTGTTTTATTAAATATATATCTGAAGGCTATTCACAAAAATTGTCTTTTGAATTGACTACAGAAATTGAATTCCAAGCTGTTGTAAATCAGAGAACACAGCCGCTCAGTTAAACTTAAAATGAATTTAAACTGACAGTGAGAAATTAACCAATCGTTTTAAATAAAACTGCAGTATTTCAATCACTTAAACAATTTCCTTTTCTTGTTCTTGAAGTTATTTTCCACCCTCTTTTAATTTTTTTTTGTCACACGCATACCCTCTATAAACTAGCTGCTTAACATGCATGTATACTGACCTGTAATGGGTCACTTAACAGGCAGGTGTATGGGAATGTATCTTTACCACCCTAGTGTGGGAAAGTAAATTTCAATATTAATTTAATATAGGTAAATTCAATAGTAATTTAATGTTTTTCAATTGATTATTTTTAATAATAAATAAAGAAAAAATCAAGTATTTCATATTCTTCAAGTTATGGCTCGAATCTCGAACCTTGTAGATCATAGCGTATCGCCTTAAACCACACGGCTACTGAACGACTTGAGAGACTTAGTTTAGCACATCTACACTATACATGACTATATGCAATGCGTATATAGACTAACAACAACTACTATTACAATATATAAGTACCTATAACAAGTGAAGTGTCTATATTAATTTGTGAAATGTGAACTGTCAAAAAATTTTAAACTACTGAAAATAAAGTAAAAGCAGCTATTTTATAGTGCATGATAAAAAATACCATATGACGTATACCGTGCGTAATGACATCACTCGTGTGACTGTCATAGTCACCTCGTGCGTAAATTACCTCATTACGGTACTAAATATATAATCTACTAGTTCGGCACAAGCCTACACGAAACGAAAACGTATAAAATTGTATTTTAAACATCTATTATTATTTATTGATATTTTCCAAACAAGATTTGGTTAAAACTTGTGCTTTTACTTTAAACATTATAATATAGAACGCATAACCTAAAATAAATGATCAACAGCTGTTCACAAAAATACCCGCCATTATGAAAGAGTTATTTTTAAAATCAGCTTGTGTTTTGAGAACATACGGACAAGGATAACTGTTAAAGGTGTTCTCTCTCTTGTATGCGATTACGCGCTGTGAAACAGTATCACCAAAATATTATTTGTCTTTATCTTTATAGCAGAGACAAAAATACCTGCAACAACTATTTCTATCGGTTTGCTTCAGTCCACGAAGATAAAGGTTCTCGTGGCAGCTAATCTCTTCAGTGGTCCCTGCGCGAATTCCAGTATTATATAGTTCAGTAGTTATTATTATTATAAAGCCACCAAATTACCTGGCAGAGTACCAATTCGTATTTTGAATTTATTGTTAATAATAATCTGAACATTCATTCTCTACTTTTCATTGTATTTTTTCTATAACAACCAACTACTATTAATGCAAGGTCGTACTGACCTTTATCATTGTTTTTTGCCATACTTACTATAAAATAGCTATTTGGCATGCGTGCATTTATGCATGGAAAGGGTCAGTTTACAGACAGGTGTGTTGAAAGAGTTTTCAAAAGACACTAGTGTGGAAAATAAAGCCATTTCAATACTGATTTATGTTTATTCGCCCTGGATCCCCGCTCTGTTACCTATATTTATTGTGCGCGCTCACTGCGACAGCTACTCTATAAAAATAAAGCTGGCGACGCAAATTAACTGTCAGAATATTTTAAAAATACTGAAAATTAAGTGCAAGGTAGGTAGCTATTTTATAAAGTATGGCAAAAAATACCATATATTTCTCGTGCGCAATGATATGACTCGTGTGACTGTCTACTCGTCAGTAATATACCTCATTACGACACTAGAAATACAATCTACTAGCTATTAAAAACAAATTGAAAATCTATCTCAAATAAGATAATATCAGAGTACTGACGAATCGAAATAGACGAGCCATAAAAACACGTTCTTTTTATTCTTGTAATTTTCAGTTTTAATTTAATTTGTTTTATACATATTTTATATACATAATATGTGACAGTTTATTTTTAAGTTTATGTTCATTTTTCATTTAACAAAAGCCAGCTGTTATCAAAGTTGATTATTTTTTAAACAAAACAATACTTGTGACTGCGCAGTTTGCAACGAATTTAGTAATTGGATGAAATGAAAAATGCTTTGCAATAATTTAAAACTTCCAACTTTAACACGAAAAAGCAAATTTGTTGTTTTTGTGTACGTTTTTCACTGCACAAGTGTATATATAAGTGGATTTGTAATATAATGTTCTTTGTATTGGGCGTGGATATAAATCAGTTAGTCAGTGCTGGAGAACAGTCTGGGGAAGGGAGATATTTATTATTCCCTTTAATGGAAATTTAACCTTTAATAAATAATTCTTTAAATTATATTATATTTTTAAAAATTCGACTGATGACCAGTCCTATACTTCCCACCTAATAAATATTTGCAAAAATAAACACTCTTTTTTTATTCTTTGAAAAAAGCATGGCCCTCTTATTTGTTTAGTGATCTACTGATGGCTAACTTAATATAGCAAAAATCACGGTTACCTTGATTTACGTACAATTTTTATTTTTTTTAGTAAAATATTTTTTCTCGAAAACTGTACATTTTAGAGAAAAAAATATTTACATTTTTTTCATATTATAACATCTAGAATTCATTTATATTTTCTTTTACCTATGTTAATACGTGACATTAAGAACGTTTTTTTTAATATCTCAGGATCCACTGAACCGATTTGACTCAAAATCTAATCAGATCTAAGTTAAAGCCTGATAAACACAATAGAAAACTGTACATTTTAGAGAAAAAAATATTTACATTTTTTTCATATTATAATATCTAGAATTCATTTATATTTTTTTTTTACCTATGTTAATACGTGTCATTGCGAACGTTTTTTTGAATATCTCAGGATCCACTGAACCGATTTGACTCAAAATCTAATCAGATCTAAGTTAAAGGCTGATAAACACAATAGAACAATCGGCATGGTCGTATGTTGTTCCGTTTTTAAGATATCGAAGGCGAAAAATTGACCATATACACACACACACATACAGACATCAGTCAGAAAATTATCTTAAACGATTGCTATAGGGTCTCAGAACGTGAAAATCTGTTAAAATCTCGAAATATTTTTTTCGGACTAAATCCATTACTTCCCTACCATAGTAGAGGTGGGAAGTAAAAAAGTAAACAGGAAATTTAAAAAAACAGCATGGTCGTTCTTAAAGTTTTTGACGTAGAACTGCGTCTTTCCTGGCGGTATATAGAGGGGTAAATTTTGTCCGACGAAAAAAACGTGATGAAAAAAATAAAATATTAGTAAAAAAAACTTTTTAGAGACAAGCTTGTATTGAAATGTACTAAAAAGGAAAAAATAATACTTAATAATTTTGGTTCATAATTATTATAAAAGCGGGGGTTGTAATCTCTATGATAGTTTATTAGTCCCAACCACCGCTTTTTCTTTCAAAATTTTATCCCCCTTTGACACCCGTAGGGGTTGAATTTCGAGAAATGCTTTCTTAGTAGATGCTTACGTCAGAAAAGGAATCAACTGTCAAAATTTCAAGTTTCTAGTTTCAGCGATTTGGCCTGGGCGTTGATTAGTCAAAAAAACCCTACATCCCCATTTGAACCCCTTAGGGGTTGAATTTATTTCTAAAAACGATTATTCATGTATTGTCATCGGGAATACATAAGTGTACAAAATTGTTTTGTTCGTTTTAGTCTTTCAAAATTTTACCCCCCTTTGACACCCTAAGGGGTTGAATTTCAAGAAATCGATGCTTACGTCAGAAAAAGAACCAACTGTCCAAATTTCAAGTTTCTAGCTTCAGCGATTTGGCCTGAGCGTTGATTAGTCAAAAAAACCCTACATCCCCGTTTAAACCCCTTAGGGGTTGAATTTATTTCTAAAAATGGTTTATTCATGTATTGTCATCGGGAATACATATGTGTACAAAATTTTAAATTGATCGGATACGTGGAAGTCGTTCAAAATTGACTTGCAAGTTTTGACCTAAACAAACAAACACAACATATATTGCAAGTTAAATAAAAGCTTGTAAAAAACCTGAAGAAAATTCGTGTCGAACGGTTTTTTGCTTATAATTCGCTCGATTAAAGTCATATCGGTTCGAAACCTGTCCTAAACGAAAGGAGAAATTTTTAGGTATATAGATTTCGTATATAAGAATGTGTCAAAACAGTTTTTTTATACATGTTTATAAAAATTCGATTCAATATAAATTTACTCCCTTTCCCAAACTAGCATTCGCAATTTAATTTCGGTTATGTTATTAAATAGTCTTTTATGTTAAATCAATCCATTGATATGGTGCAAATTTTATCAATTATCGTTTTGGATTTTGTGTAATGCCAGAACAAAAAAAGGCAGAATTTCCGTTTATATAAAATGTATAATTCATAAAAATTGAGAAAAGTATAGAAAAATAAACCAGAATATTTAAAAAAATTCTTCAAATATTTTTATGCCTGTGTAAAATTTCAATTCTTCAATTAATCTGACTTGGCAACAGTGTTCGTTCGTCAGAAGATAAATACGAATAATTTATTGTAACAGCTTCTCCGTTACTGATTCGTCGAAGCATTCCTTATTGTTGAACAGGAAATGGAGAATCAGTAAGAAATACGCTTCTCAGAGCGATGTCTTCGTTAACATATATATATCAAAGTATAGAATCTACTCATATATTATGTCTCGTATTCTTGCACTGTTCAAGCTAAGATACAATAGTACTTGTGCAACAAGTGCGAAAAGTTGACGATTGCAAACGAGGGTGATTGCCGCCAAAGACTTAGACTTAGTGAAGTCTTGATATTTCAACACAAGACAAAACTTTCAAAGTCTTGTCTTGTCTTGAAACATCAAGACTTCACTAAGTCTAAGTCTAGATTAAAAAACTATTGTCTTGTCTAATATCAAGACTCTAGATTATTTTTAAGAGTCTAGATTAACCGGTTTACTTTACCTACTACTACTACTTAGTTTAGACTCTTGAAAATTGTCTAGTTTTGGCAAGAGTCTTGATCTAGATAAAGCAAGTCTTGTCTTGTCTTGAAAATTTCTATAGATAAGACTTTTGCAAGTCTTGTCTTGAAAATCTAGACAAGACAAGACAAGAGTCCAGAAAGTCTAGATCTAGACGGCAACACCAGCAACGTGAACGAGGGCGGCAATCATACGAGTCGCATTCGCCAATTTCGCTTGAGTACACACCGTACTTTTTGTAATAAGTACATGGAAAAAACAACATACACAACACCATCAATGGATATTGTAGGTTAAGCAAACTGTCAGATATAATTACAATCATCGCGCAGGATGGCGCCACTTTCACTTACTTTTGACCTGAAAAGAATTTCCCAAGGGACGAAAACACTTTTCTTTTGATCTATGCAATGGCCAATCTTCGTCACTGAAATGTTGTAGTAGATATTTACTTTCAATGCACCTATCACAAAAAAAAACTTTTTATTTCTATGTTATCTAAGGAAATATAAATATAGTGATAGAATTTTAAAATCATGTTACAGATAAGGTCGGATTCTGATTTTCATATCCCCAAAACCCCAAAAAGAAAAGTGGTTTTCCACATGGCGGCTTCGCGTGTCCCTGTTTGTCTGTGGAATTTTTTCACATAAATTATATATTTACGCTCATCCCTGAATACTGACTGATATGATTCGCTGATAGACTCTGTAACGCTGTAAGATTTTGAAATATTAGTGTACTTTGGAATTTGTATATTACCTACTTATTACTTGTGTCAAATTTCCATGATAGTGAATCGTGAGTGTGCTTTGGAATTTGAATAAACATTCAACGGGCGCCTTGTAAAATTGCATCGATTTGATTTTTTTAAATGTTTGTCTCATTAAATCCAGGTCTATTGGTTTTTTGCCAATCAGATCAGTGGTACAATTCGTCTAAATATCGTAAAAGGCTTTCTGGGTTATTCCACTGAAATTTTTCATATTAAAAATTGCTTTATTTTGTTGCCAACGTTTCCCGTTATTAAGCTTTAAGATAGTATAATGATGGACGAAAAAATACAGTGTGATTACAAAAGAATAAGTCGGTTTCAAAAATCTGTATTTTCTAAACGGCATAAGCTACAGAGCTGCACGACCTCTTAAAATGACCGCTATAACCTCAAGTTAGGTTATGTTACCGCTAGGAAGCGCTACTTGCCAAGGTAAGAGCTGTCATCACTCAGTTGTTGATTTCACTCAGTTGTTGATTTGCGAACTTCACGATGGTGACAGTTCAACAAAAATCGTTTTGCGTGTTGCAATATGTGCAAAGTGAGTCTGTTACGGTTGTGCAACGGGATTTTCGTCGTGAATATGGCATTGATCTACCAAACAAGTCGAATATCTTACGCTGTGCAGACAGTAACTACTGAGATGCTCCACAGAGTGTGAGAGGAATTTGAATACCGACTTGACATTGTTCGGATTACTCAAGGAGGACACATTGGACATTTATGATTTTTTTTATTTTAAAAAAAACTTGAGGTTATAGCGGTCATTTTAAGAGGTCGCGCAGCTGTGTAGCTTGTACCGTTTAGAAAATACAGATATTTGAAACCGACTTATTCTTTTGTAATCACACTGTATGATTTAAAAATTGTTTTGAAAAATGATTTTGGAATATGGAAGTCCCCACTTCTCCACTTCCCAATTTTGATATCTCAGTACCTATTTGTTTAGTTTAGTCTGAGAATAAATAAAGTCAATATTGATAAATATTTTTAAAATTAACGGACAAGTCAGTCAGTGAATGAGTCGGCCAAACGTGTTGTATTTTCATCTATTGAAGATATTGGAAACACGTTTCATATACTTGTCGCGAAGATGATTTACAAGCGTTTTTTACTATTTTATATGAAAAACTCAATTTATGATCAGATGTATTCTTATTATAATTTTTTTCCATTGCTTATTTGGCTCTTTTTTACACGAGCAACACACTTTGCTTATATATTTTCGCGTTTCGTCAATATAACCGACTTTTTTATGAAATTTTTTATATTTGAAAAAAAAATATATTTACGTAATAAATGAGTAAGTACCTACCTATATAAATTTCATAAAAACAAGTATACAGAGATTCTGTTTTGGATCACTTCTTTAAAAGCCATTTTTTAAATATAGGCTAATACAATCTTTTCATGACACTTTTTACAAGCTTTTATTTAACTTGCAATGTATGTTTGTTTGTTTGTGTGTTTGTTTAGGTCAAATCTTGCAAGTCAATTTTGAACGACTTCCACGTATCAGATCGATTTGAAATTTTGTACACATATGTATTCCCGATGACAATACATGAATAAATCGTTTTTAGAAATAAATTCAACCCCTAAGGGGTTCAAACGGGGATGTAGGGTTTTTTTGACTAATCAACGCCCAGGCCAAATCGCTGAAGCTAGAAACTTGAAATTTGGACAGTTGGTTCCTTTTCTGAAGTAATCATCCACTAAGAAAGTATTTTTCGAAATTCAACCCCTACGGGTGTCAAAGGAAGGTAAAATTTTGAAAGACTAAAATGAACAAAATAAATATTAGTAAAAAAAACAAGCTTTTATTTAAATGCAGTAAAAAGGGAAAAATAATTTTTACTAATTTAAGTTCATAATTATAAAAGCGTGGGTCGTTACTAATAAACTATCATAGAGTTCACGACCCACGCTTTTATAATTATGAACCTAAATTTTTAAAAATTATTTTTTCTTTTTTAGTGCATGTAAATAAAAGCTTATCTCTAAAAAGTTTTTTTTACTAATATTTATTTTATTTTAGCTCAAATGCATAATATAGATTTATAACATTTATTCGAGCTACATGTCATAATATATTATATGTATTAGCTAGGTACTTAAAAATAATGTAGATTTCCTATTAACAATATTTTCCCCTTTATAGTACAGTAAAATTACGGTTTTACTTTAAAAAAATTTTTTAAGATGACAGGGTTTGTTTCAGTAATTTTACTGTACTATTATTGAATATTTATACACGACAACACAAGAAGCAGTGACATTTATATTAAAAATTATCGAACTTCTAAGTATAGCAATAATAATAGTAAAGAAATTTATTTCGATTTATACATGACTAAATACATAATATACAAGAAATTATAATAATTTGCGAAATTTATCCACCCAACTTGGCAATGCCAGTTCTAGGGTGGATTTCTTATACTCATACAATAAATTTTTCTTGCGTGTGTACGAGTATATAATATGTTGTGTATGTGAATGTGTGTGTTTGTGCGTGTATTTGTGTGTGTGTGTACGCATTTGAACGTATAGAACAGATAATTGTGTAAAGCAAATATAAAAAATTTTGGAGGATACAAGTAATTCAAGAATTACAAGGCGCGATATTCATGTAGGTACTGTGTGTAAACGGTTTTATCGAACATAGGGAAAATAACACTGAGAAGATTTATAATTTTGTAGTAGGCTATGAGCCATAAGACCTAATATAAATATGTATTGGATTACATAGAAAAACTAGTAGGTACAGTGAATTTTTTAAACAATTTTCCATAGCAACGGTTAACTATTAAGCGTTACTCGGAACCGGCTAAATAAAAAAGTCATGATGTGTCGTAAGACACCCGACAGAAGCTATGCTTCTTACGAATTGTATATAAAACCGAATTTATCAAAGATATAAATAATACAATTAAAAAGTTATTATTTGATCGCCATTTTGAAATCTGACGCCATTTTAATTTTTTGTGTCTTATTAAATTCTCAAATATCAATTTTCAAAAGGATCGGATAATTTCTACAAAGAAATATATACCTATTATAAAGATCTTTTTTACTTGATTTAATGTTATCGTAGATACTTATATAAAATTAATAATAAATAAATAAAACACAGCAAAAATTGATTTAATCAAGATGAGTCTAAAATAGGTCTGATCACAACGAAATTATAATTTTGAATTACTTGTTTGTTTCAAAAGCGTAGCTAACAGAAACTGCCAAACAAAACAATGTTGTGTCGACAATGTAGAGTATTATGTTGACTCAAAAAGACACAACATAATGACCGCCATTTTTAAATATGACATCATTTTACTTTTTTGCGTCCTATAAAACTCGCAAATATTAATTTTCAAAAAGATCGGATAATTTTTCAAAAAAGTTCATACGGGCGCCATTTTGAAATCTGAAGTAATTTTTTGTGTCCTGTAAAACTCTCAAATATCAATTTTCAAAAGGATCGGATAATTTTAGCAAAAAAGTACCTACATATGGCCGCCATTTTAAAATATGACGTCATTTTATTTTTTTTGTGTCCTATGAAACTCCAAATACCGATTTTCAAAAAGATCGGATCATTTTTGCAAAAAAGTAAATATGGCCGCCATTTTGAAATCTGACGTCATTTTATTTTTTTGTGTTCTATAAAATTCTCAAATATCAATTTTCAAAAGTATCGGATAATTTTTACAGAAAAGTGCATACGGCCGCCATTTTTAAATCTTACATCATTTTATTTTTTTGTCTCCTATGAAACTTTCAAATATCAATTTTCAAAAGGAACGGATAATTTTTACAAAAAAGTACATACGGCCGCCATTTTAAAATCTGACATCATTTTATTTTTTTGTGTCCTATGAAACTTTCAAATACCGATTTTCAAAAGGATCGGATAATTTTTACAAAAAAGTATATATGGCCGCCATTTTGAAATCTGACGTCATTTTATTTTTTTGTGACCTATGAAACTCTCAAATATCAATTTTCAAAAGAATCGGATAATTTTTACAAAAATGTACATACGGCCGCCATTTTGAAATCCGACGTCATTTTATTTTTTTGTGTCTTATGAAACTCTCAAATATCAATTTTCAAAAGGATCGGATAATTTTTACAAAGGAGTACTACATATTTCCGCCATTTTGAAATATGACGTCATTTTATTTTTTTGTGTCCTATAAAACTCGCATATATCAATTTACAAAGGGATCGGATAATTTTTACAAAAAAGTACATATTATGGCCGCCATTTTCAAATCTGACGCCATTTTATTTTTTGTGTCCTATAAAACTCTCAAATATCAATATTCAAAAGAATCGGATAATTTAAAAAAAAAGTGCATATGGCCGCCATTTTGAAATCTGACGTCATTTTATTTTTTTGTGTTATATGAAACTCTCAAATATCAATTTTCAAAAGGATCGGATAATTTTTACAGAAAAGTACATACGGCCGCCATTTTTAAATCTTACATCATTTTATTTTTTTGTGTCCTATGAAACTTTCAAATACCGAAAAGGATCGGATAATTTTTACAAAAAAGTATATATAGCCGCCACTTTGAAATCTGACGTCATTTTATTTTTTTGTGCAGCCTATGAAACTCTCAAATATCAATTTTCAAAATGATCGGATAATTTTTACAAAAAAATACATACGGCCGCCATTTTGAAATCTGACGTCATTTTATTTTTTTGTGTCCTATAAAACTTTCAAATACCGATTTTCATAAGGATCGGATAATTTTTACAAAAAAGTACATTTGGCCGCCATTTTTAAATCTGACGTCATTTTATTTTTTTGTGTTCTATGAAACTCTCAAATATCAATTTTCAAAAGGATCGGATAATTTTTACAAAAATGTACATACGGCCGCCATTTTGAAATCTGACGTCATTTTATTTTTTTGTGTCTTATGAAACTCTCAAATATCAATTTTCAAAAGGATCGTATAATTTTTAGAAAGGAGTTCTACATATTTCCGCCATTTTGAAATCTGACGTCATTTTATTTTTTTGTGTCCTATAAAACTCGCAAATATGAATTTTCAAAAGGATCGGATAATTTTTACAAAAAAGTATATATAATGGCCGCTATTTTGAAATCTGACGTCATTTCATTTTTTTGTGTTCTATGAAACTCTCAAATATCAATTTTCAAAAGGATCTGATAATTCTTACAAAAAAGTACATATGGCCGCCATTTTGAAATCTGACACCATTTAATTTTTTTGTGTCCTATAAAACTCTCAAATATTAATTTTCAAAAGATTCGGATAATGTTTACGAAAAAGTACATATGGACGCCATTTTGAAATCTGACGCCATTTTATTTTTTTGTGTCCTATAAAACTCTCAAATATTAATTTTCAAAAGGATCGGATAATTTTTACAAAAGTGACGTTACACTACTTCGTGACGTGACTTTTCAATTGTTTAGTGTGCTTTATTTCCTTAGTCTGATTTTATTACATTTATCCGAAACGTTACCGGAGAAAGACCTTTTGCCTGTGAAAATTCAAAAGTACGATTTGCACCCGGACGAAAGCCGGGCCGGTCAGCTAGTTACCATAATAATGTATTGTCACCGGAGCTACACATGTGTGCAAAATTTCAACTCAATCGGATCACGGGAAGTGGGTGAAAATTTAAAAGTACGAATTACACTCGGACGAAAGCCGGGCCGGTCAGCTAGTTACCATAATATTGTATTGTCACCGGAGCTACACATGTGTGCAAAATTTCAACTCAATCGGATCACGGGAAGTGGGTGAAAATTCAAAAGTACGATTTACACCCGGACGAAAGCCGGGCCGGTCAGCTAGTTACCATAATATTGTATTGTCACCGGAGCTACACATGTGTGCAAAATTTCAACTCAATCGGATCACGGGAAGTGGGTGAAAATTCAAAAGTACGATTTACACCCGGACGAAAGCCGGGCCGGTCAGCTAGTTACCATAATATTGTATTGTCACCGGAGCTACACATGTGTGCAAAATTTCAACTCAATCGGATCACGGGAAGTGGGTGAAAATTCAAAAGTACGATTTACACCCGGACGAAAGCCGGGGTATGAACGTCGAGAAATTTTGGTCCGATCCGATCGACGTCAATAAATTAGTTACACGTCATTTTAACTCAGTAGGCCAGGGTTTTTAAACTTAAATTCAAACATCAGCAGTCAAAAAATTGAATAACTATATTTAAATAATGCAATATAAGACAGAGCATACGTTATCTTCCAATATCCATATCACACTGTGCAACAGACAAGGACAACCGAAACAAGTTCGCGATTTATTAGATAAAGTCGCATTTATTTCGTTTAATAATCATATAAATCTGTATAAAAAAACAGTTTTGACACAATATTATACATGAAATCTATCTAAAATTTTCTGCTCTTTCGTTTAAGACAGGTTTCGAATCGATCTGACTTAAATTGAGCAAACTATAAGCAAAAAACACCGTTTTTTCTAATTTGCTCCCCTCTGGGGCCAAAATTCAAAAATCGGGCGACGTTAGGATCAAATAGACCCCGAGAGGAATTGAACAAAAAAAAGTTTTTTAAAATCGGTTAACCCGTTTGGGCTGTACGACTGATACAAAAAATCCGTTACAGATTCACAGATTCACAGATTCACAGATTCACAGACGTACAGACAAAGCGAGTGTATATAGGCGCTTCTAGCTTCGCTAAGATCGCGCCTAAAAATGTGAACACTTATAATAATTTCAACTATTTAGTCGAAAAATAAATGTATGACTGTAATTTTTAATCTTTAATTTTACCATTTTTATTACACTTATACTTATGACGTTTTAATACTCTTATTTGGAGTCATAAATAAACATCTATTCTCTCTCTTAACTTTATTAATAACTGAAATCAGGCCAACATTATAATCAATACGCTGCAATAACGTAGTTACAATGATTAAACTTTAACCGAATCCGCAATTCATGTAATCATCCAATAACGCATTGTTGCAACAAATCGAGTTGGCTTTGTGCCGATTTTATTATACAGTATTGTGACAATCGGTTTCGACAGCTCGAGATCAGTATCCGGTTGAAGAGGAGATCTTCGACCAGATGTAATGCCGTCCCAATTTCGTTTCTGCGCCGTTTTTATTTTCCACAGCGTGAATCCTTTCTTTACTTTTATACTTATATAAAAAGACACACATATAATATATCGTTTACTCAAGGAATAACACTAAAGCTCCAGTTACAAGACTCGCATACAAACCGACTTATCACGACATACAGCGATGATCGCAGTTGCCGTGCTCTAGTTTCCTTGTTCAATTGTTTCGTTGCTCAACTCTTATATTGTGATGTGCTTTTGTTTACAATATGGCAGTTTTACTGTTCACGTTACAGCTTTAAGGGTCGATATTCTCTCTACGATTTAACCATTTATATTTTTTTAGTTTAAAAGCTATTACTATAGTTTTCGTTTCTCGATTTAAAATAATGATTTTACGTTTTGAAGCATTTAAAAATAATGTTTTTTATGGGAATCCTTAAAACATTTAATAAAAAAACAATACAAATTAGAGGGTGTTCCAGTTCACAATTACTAGAAATTTTCTCATTCTTATTTATATCTGCGTGGTTTTTTCTATGTAGATGTAAAGCAATTGATTAATTGAATATTAAAATTTACGAAAAAACAGTCATACCTCATTTTGATAATAGCAGTCGGTAGACGTTCGGAAATTCTATCGACAGCTGACTAGGTCGGTTTTATCAAAATGAGGTCTGACTGTTTTTTCATAAATTATATTCAATAAATTATTCCTGTGTCAAATTTCAGGATTAACAAAACACTAGTTTTTTACACCTTTTAAAACGCCCCGACGCCAGAGGTCCTGACCGCTGCGCTGACTTGCTGACTGTAGTATGTTTATTTACACCCTAAATACTACCTAACCTCATTTGCCTTTACAAAAATCTTGCAATTTTTAACCGCGATCTCTTGGACTATAAGTTATAATCAGTCTGAGAACTGATAAAAGTATCGATTGTATTTTTAATTTATTTTTAAAAATAATAAATTAGAAATATGAGTTTTTACTAGATCCAGATAACTCTGGAACTTACTCCAAATCATTTCTTCATTTAATTAGCATCTAGTCATAGTATGATAGTTATCTTTATTCAAATTGCCATACATATAATATAGCATAGAATGCGTCAAACATACATGAATAAAAACTGCTTT
The DNA here is from genome assembly GCA_039654895.1 of Mongoloraphidia duomilia. Taxonomy (NCBI): domain Eukaryota; kingdom Metazoa; phylum Arthropoda; class Insecta; order Raphidioptera; family Raphidiidae; genus Mongoloraphidia; species Mongoloraphidia duomilia. Next base: position 19,366,260 of record CM077525.1, on the reverse strand, counting down.
ATATTACAACACATTTAAAATCTATATTATAGTATTCATTTAGACTGTATATTATTTTATTAAGAAAAATGTTTTTTGTGGTACTTTTAAATTTAGTTATCTCTAGATTTAATATTTTGGATGGTAGTTTGTTGCATATTTTTACTATTGTGTTATAAGGACTGTTCAATGTAATATTTAAGTTGCTAGTTTTATAGTTCAGTTCTTCTTTGGATCTTGTATTATGGTAATGTATATTGACTCTTTTACTGAAATAGTTTTCATTCTTCTTAAAAAATAAAATACAGTCTAAAATGAAGATACTGTAAACAGTTAAAAATTTTTAAGTTTTTAAAAAGGAGCAGACAAGAGTGTCTAGGGTGAACCCCAGCAATTACGCGAATTATTTTCTTTTGTCTTTTAAAAACATCTATGGAATTTGTATTACTAACTCTTTTTGAAAAAATGTTGGTTAGCTCTTTTCACCTCTAAACGGTTTAAAAAATTTAAAAAAGTTATACTTCATACACTTTTCATTAGAACACGTTTCGTTGAAGTTTTTAGCAATTTTTTATTGTAACTATTTACCTACTTAGTTTTATTTTTGACCTATCATGATAATTTACCAAATTTTCCTTAGCCATGGAAACATAAGTATTCCAAGCCTGCTTACAATATTACACTATTTTGAAACGTCAAAAAATTGACTTTTAAACGTATAAAATCTATAAGAAAACTAAGTTTTATTGGAATGAGACCTATAGCTAGATCGATTTCTTGCCCCTCAAAACCTCTTGTCAGCCGTTTTATCCCTGTCAGCGTTTCAATAATTTTTGAGTCGGTTTTTTATGTCGGCATTTTTTGACTCGAGGTTATTTCAATTCACTACCCTCGATAAAGAAGTACAACTTCAAAAATGAAGGATTATTTCAAAGAAGTAGGTACAATTTCAAGTTGAATACAAAATAAAAAGGCCTATCTAAACTGCAAAGCTTCATATTATAAGGAACTGTGTTCGATAATGATGTCAGGTACTAATGCTAAAGCCAGCTGACGTTCGTAAAGCCGCGTCTGTGCGCCTAACAATATTCTGTCAAATTAGATCCCACCTTAATTGCTGTACCCAAAGCGTCGCGGCGCAACGCAGGGCGCATTTGCGTGGTAAATCTCAGCCGAACACAGATCTTTGCAGCCGAATGATGTAGCAATAAAGTGGTCGCTGGGTTTTATCACGTTGTTAGTGTGACGTCATATCCGTTTTATATCACCGTCAACTGTCTTTTAGCCTGCTTTTATGACTTATAATCCCGCGAAACTTTCGTATTAAAAAGAAGATTATTTATTTGATGGTTTATTATATATATATTTATAAAGTTACATAATGTGAAGATATTTTGAATTATAATAAATATATTACGTGATTTATAGCATACTAGCCTCTACCAGCGACTTCGCTCATGTCGGTTTTGACAGGAACCTTATCTTAATGAGCCATTTTCCTGAGTGTAGTCCATTCAATTATACACGAGAGGCAGCACTTGTGGAGGGTACAGACATTATTTATTTTCCATTTGCGTCGTGTCATTTTAGTGGTTTAACTTAATTGTTTAAAATTATTAAACAAATAGAAAAATGGTTTTAAAAAACCACAATGCCAACAAAATATTGTAGTTTTGCTAATTATACTTCGGATATAATCGATATCCAGATGAAATCGTGTTTTTTATATAATTCCTAAAATGTCACATTGACGGTCATTAGATGTGATAAATTGAGAATGGATTTGACAAAAGAAAAAATAACAAAATTTGCATATAAAACGGTCAGTAAATGATAAACTAATAGCTTAAAATCACAATTTATATAAGTATAGTTAACTAACTTAATAAATGTAGGTATATTGATTGTAAAATAAACGTCTATTTGTAACTAATAACAATGATTGTAAAAATAACCTTAACCTTTTTTTCGAAAATATTTTTCCCGCTTGTTAAATAAATTATAATCACCTAGTATAATATTATTTAAAGCCATTTCTTAAAATTTTATTTTATTTTCACGTAGCAAATTGTTAGTTTGTGCGGTTTTTTTTTGAGGTTATGAATATATTTTCAGCCACTTGTTGAATAGATTATGACTCAAGTAAAACATTTAAAGCCGTCCCTTGAGGCGTCATTTATTTTTAAGCGTAAATTTGCAGCTCTCGTTAGGGTAATTACCATAAATTACGTTTAATTACTGCTCTCATCCTGTAAAATTAAATTTGTAATTAAACCTTATTTCATAATTAAAGTCATTTATTTACGTTGATAATAATAATTAATAAGTCATCAAAAGTTGCAATCTTAATTATAATTCTCTGATGTTTAAGTATAAAAAAATATACCAGTCGCAATGCCAAACCTTGTCTACAAAATAGTATACCTATCTATTTGACAATAGGTACGTGTATTGTGGCATTTAAATGTGCAAATGTAATCTCCTAAAATGAAATAATTAAATGTTTGTTAATTTCAATGCATTTTATTAATCCAATATCTGCACCTTTCCGTTAGTAATGCACTATCCGCAAACCATAGTGTTTGCCAGTCCTCTTTTCCGATTCTATTAAAATTTTAGAAATACGAATGGGCTAAATTTCAATTTTGAAACAATTACGTGCTCGTGACTAATAAACTATCATTGAGTTTACAACCCACGCTTTTATAATTACCAACCTAAATTTTAAAAATAATTTTTCCCTTTTTAGTCCATTTCAATAAAAGCTTGTCTTTAAAAAGTTTTTTTTTACTTATTTTTTATTTTGCCCTTTTTAGTCTTCAAAAATGTTCGGCCGCCATTTTGGATTTATAATGATGTTACACTGATTATTGTATTCTACTCGTCATACCCTTTCATTTGATACCCATATCAAGGGGGTTGTAAAGAAATAGGTAAACCGCCATTTTGTGTTATAGGCCGCCATATTGAATTTAGAATGATATTACACAACTTATTGTATTCTACTTGTCATACCCTTTTATTTTATACCTACGTCGAGGGGGTTGTAAAGATAATACGCCATTTTGTTGTGGCCGCTATATTGGATCTACCATAATATTAAATATACTATATTGTATTGTCTTCAGAACCAAAGGTGAGTGCAAAATTTCAGCAATATTGGATATCGGGAAGTGGTCGAAAATTCGATTGCCAGATTTGTCCTAGACAGACAGACAGATATACAGACAGACAAACGGACAGACGGACCAACGGACAGACGGACGGACCAGACGGACAGGAAACCAAGTTACATAAAAGCTTGTAAAAAAAATCATACCAAATTGAATACACAGCGACACGTTTAGTCGCTAATCGGCAGAATGAAAATAATAATACTTAATAATATATTGTGGCTCCCCATATTTTGTCTGTCCCAATGCTAATTCAAACAGACAAATTTTGTTTGTGTATTCGATTCATAGGAAATCTGATGCACTGAGCGAGAAAGTAGTGCTGTGGAGACAAGTAGCATAATATGCTATTTTATTTATTCTGAAAGTAATTTGTTTTCTTCTTACTAATATCAAATGCCATGGCGCGGGCTGATTTGTCTTTTTAGGCTTTAAATAGAAGTAATTAAAAATAAGTTAAAGTCCCTGTCAGTATCAAACATATCTTCCTGGAGCGTCCACAATATGCTGTTGGACGAATCTCCCAAATATATTCGAAGATACAGAAAACGGAATCAATCGCATACAATCGTTCCTCCACTCAACAGGATTGTATACGCTCATATATAGTGTTACGGATCATTCTGTATATAAACGACAGGCAAGAGTTCTGAGAAACGGGGTCCGCTTACTGTAACAACTGGTACCTGCACGAAAGTTCTAGAGAAAGCGAGAACACACTAGGCTTATGCCACGCAGCCTATATAAACAAAAAGTGCGAGTGAGTGAAGCAATCAGTCAACGACGAGTCATGTATTCAAGTCTACGGTGGAGCAGGAATATAAATAGTGCCGTGATATAAATAACCAAATTGATAAAATAAATACTAGTGTAGTGGTAATAATTACGAATTATTGTATATAGTTGTTTTGTTTTGCTTTGTAATTACTGTTTAGTTATTGTTTACTTGTGTTGATTGTTAGAACTGACTTTTCGTTGTTGCGTTCATTAGTATTGTGTTTTTAATTATTGTAAATAAATATTTATTCCGCCAACTCAGAAAACAGTTTTGTAACAATAGTTTTATTAGTTTAATAATTTATAGTTCCGGACACTAATGACCTTCGATGTTGATGCGTTCATAAATAACTATTTAAAAAAAGTTGTGTACGTATGTGTTGCTATGTCATAATTTTTATAGTATTGACGAGTTTTTCTTGTGTAACTTTACCAAGAGAACTTAATTATTCTTATGTCTTATAGTATGTATCATATGTACATTTTGTAATGAGGTTTTCTACACTACACATGTAGTATTTACAGAAATAAAGCGAATTATTATTATTATTATTATTATTATTATTATTATTATTATTATTATTATTATTATTATTATTATTATAAGTATCAGAGAAGATTGCGTATTGCAAATAGCAATAGTAACAGATTACTGATTGAATTGCAAAGGTAATAGTTTGTAAGACGGGTAGAATGCTTCGAACAGGGGAGTGCAAGTTTTATGAGAAAGAAGAATGAAGTGACTAAAAAGTTTCAGATAGCTTAATGTATAGGTTACCTTTAAAAGTACCCTCGAGGCCTGTAACACAATATCGTACACACACACATGTAAAGCGCGATATACAAAGAAAACATATTGCATAACATATACTTATACTAGCCGGTAGTTTTTCCATCATATTCATAGAATAGCTTATCGTGAGTCCACACACAGAGTGATTCCGTTCACTTAGGCTATTCGTTTTCGACAGACTGAATTGGGTCCCGCGGAGCTCAAGGGTTTCGTTAAAATATTTTAAGAGTTCTTTGAACAAATTATTTGTTTTAAAAATTCCATTAAAATCAAATCATTCATAAATAATTTAATATAAAATTGTAAACGTGTCTCTATTCCGGTACATGACGTTTTGGTACGGCCGTTTTGGTCCCGCCGTTTTGGTACCGACGTTTTGGTCCCGGCCGTTTTGGTCCCAGTTATTAGATTATAACAAATAAAATTACCAATTTTTCAGACAATATATTGACAAAAATTAAATAATATATTTCAAACAATTAACGTTTCGATCCGAATTTGGAATTTCTTCGGAATTAAAAATAAAAGTATAAAAATTTAAGAAATTACCTGGAAACGAATCGAACAAAAAAAAAGGTTTTCAAAATCGGTTAAGCCGTTTGGGCTGTACACATATATGTCTTCCAAAGCGTGACGCAAAACACCGTGACGATCTGACGCGAATCACCGTGACGCGAATCCATCAGTTTACCACCACCAAAAATCGTTCAACGCGCCTAAAGAAATTTTCACTTCATTAAAAAAAATTAGTAATTAGTTATTATTTTTTCATTAATATTCTCATATTGAAAAAATACACAGCATACCTACATTTATTATATAAACTAAATACTACTTAATTTTTATATTTTTATTTTTTAGCTCAATTCTGAAGAAGATCCAAATCCGAATCGAAACGTTAATTGTTTAAATTATATTATTTAATTTCTGTCAATATATTGTCTGAAAAATTGGTCGCTAATAATTTTATTTATTAATGACCATTGAGTTATTGATATTTGTCATAATCTAATAACTGGGACCAAAACGGCCGGGACCAAAACGTCCGGTACCAAAACGTCCTGCTTCGCTCTATTCTATCCGTAGGTTCTGTTTTTTGCAGGTTTTTAGAGGTTTTTGATAGTGATGGGAATATCTCGAAATAAAATACAAAATCATTCGATTATTAAAATATCTCGAGAGGTTATTCAAAATCACTCGAATGATTTTTATAGTCATACGTATTGCGAAGCGGGAGCCGAGAAATGACAATGTGTGCCAGACGAATGCAAACTTCATTCAGAATGTGTTTATACTGCGAATGGATTTTGTGTGTCTATAAGATAACGTTATAATTCAATCGAAGTAATATTTTAGCTCGAATGAAGTTTCATTTTGTATTCACTGCTCACGTAGCTTGTAGTAATATCGTTCGAGTACCTAACCCGCTCGAAATATACCTTTCGAGATTTATACAATGAGTGAATTTTGTCCGCGAGAGAATTTTGTCTAATCTCTCGATTGGTTTTATTGCAGTATTGAGCGTATTGCGTTTACGAGAAATATATGTACACACCAAGGTTATTAGAGTACAGGTTGCCTCATTCCATCTGACCAATCAGCATAAGCGCGGGAATGACGTCAGCTAGAATTTAGTTTAAATCAAGTACAAAAATTGTTGAAGATTATGCTTATTTATATTAGGTGCTTCGTGCAGATTTTTTCTTAAAATTGGCAGAAGACAATAAATAGAGGAACAGATGTTAAAAAATAGGATAATTTTTATTTTTATTACAAAATTTAGGTTTTAATATCTATAATATAAACAAACAAAAAATTAAATAATGCTCAAGAAATGGCAGATCTTGTTAATTACCTATTTTTTAATTTTAAGAAACGAATAAAATTAACTATAACAAATTGATAAATTAATTATTTTATCTTTTATATTCACAAAATATTAAAAATAACCACAAAACACCATAACACTTAACAGCTATCGCAAAATTGACAACTTATCATAATTTTTTCACTAACAGAAGAATCATGTTTCTATTAGGTATTAAAAAAACATATCACACTACCATGGTTACTGTGATTTTTATTTCCAAAAATTAGCAGCGTCCATCGTCTGATCTTTTCTATTGAAGTGAGCAAGCATGGTATATTCTGAGTGACGTCATCCCCCCACTACTATCTATCGGAATGAGGCAACCTATACTCTACTAACCTTGTGTACACACTACACACTTGTAAGCATAACTTCATGTAGTGTAGTGATACGTCATCATTAAAAAGAATCATTTCAAATGAATCAATCAGCTATCAAAATCGTTCGAATAGCAACCTTTCAATTTATATTTACTCAATAGTCAATATAATAAAACATCTCGAATGAAACATTTCGAATGAATCATTCGATTGTCAAAATCATTCGAGTAGCAACCTTTCGATTGTTAAAATCATTCGATTATTCCCATCACTATAGTTTTTGAACATTTTGTGTCTGGTACAGAAATTGCGGTTTCTCGACGTAAGGTAGTAGGAAAAGGTCCCAAACACACCTGGCCCCGTCGGAATTCGAACCCAGTATCTACCGAATGTGAGTTAAGTGATCTCAGAGTCTCAGCACAAAGCTACCTCACTCGTTTCATTCGATATACCGATAATTAGGATTATCGGTATATCGATTCTGAACTTTTAGAATTGATTAAAGATGGGAGGAGGATGTGCTAACATGGCTTCGTATTGGTCACTGTAGGTTGATTAATGGTTATTTAATGGCTCGTGAGGAACCGCCTTTTTGTGAGAAATGCGACATATTTTAATTGAGTGTGTCCAGTTTACGGACACACGACAGCGGATCGGATTGTCAGGTGATCTGTCGGTGCAGTTTTAGGAAATGATCCTGACATTATATCGATCTGCTGTTTCGCTTTTTAAAAGAAACCGGTCTTGACCGGTTTATCTGATTTTATTTATTTTTTACCTATTTTATTAATTTTTTAATCTATTTATATATACAATTGTCTATTATTTATTGTTTTGTTTTATTTTTGTCTTAAATTTTGTTTTGATATATTTTTATTATATAAACGCTGATGACCTCAGTTGTTGAGCGTCTATAATTTACAATCTATCTTTAGAATAATATTGAGTACCCGCATATTCGTTTCCCGTCAGGTATCCGTCGTCGCCATTCTTAGTTTTATTTTATTTTAACGTGCCTTAGAAATTACAAACGTTCTTTTATTCAATAATATACCCACTTCTTTATATCCTGGCAAAGGGAACCAGATTTCATCCTGTGTACGAAAAATTAAGATATTATTATTCAAACGTAAGCCATTGTTTGCTATTCTGAGATACGCTACGCCCACCATTTTCCAGATTTCCATTTTATTATTTGACAAAAAAAAAATGAACACAAAAGAAATTAATTTAAAAAGTCTTTGAAGATAAAAACCTCTTTCTAATCCAGTTCCACGTTTTTAAAATTTTAATATAGGTAAATATTTTTCAATTACACAACAATAGCATACTAATTATGACGTTCTCTTTTTACGTCGCCATAACTACAAAACTACCCCTGTAGCGGACTCGTTTTGAGTTTTCCTCATTTATCTTCTAAACCGTTACTCGGACGAAAAAATATCATATGACAAAAGTTGTAGAGCAGAATTTTTTCTACAAAATACATGCCTCACAATTGTGTTTTAATGTTCTTCACGGAATTCATTGAGTTTGAAAATCACGCGCTAATTAGTCGCTCTGGAAACCAATGGTTATAACGTAAGGTCCTTTTCAACACTTGTATTTATTATGTCCTTTATCAAATTTTAAATTGAAACTACATATGTATATAAAGAAAAGAACGCCCTAAATCTTACTCCCTGTCCCATAAAGTTGAAATCATCATATAGAGTTTTAACTGTTTTTGACACATGTTAAGAGTACCTTCCATACCAAATTAAAAAAAAATCCGTCTAGGAATCCATAGGAAATTTAATACACGAACGGTAAGTACTATTGTAATTGATCAATGTAGTTCTACGCCTTCGGTTGAGACACAATCGTAATAATGTACTGTGCCCCTTGTCATTTTTTAATTTCCCGCTAAGAAAATTGAAAATTTTCAAAAATAGGGAAGTTATTGATTGACCCCGATTTTCGAAAATCGAGTTTTCATCAGATCTCGACGTTTTGTGATGTTTTGTGTGTGTGTGTGTGTGTATGTAAACCTCTCATAACTTTTGAACGGCTTGACCGATCGAATCGCGATTTGCGGCATTCGAAAGGGTTAGATTTCCTGAAAATTTAAAGCGATAAATTTTGAGAAATTCCAAAAAAAAACGAAAAAAAAAGTTGTTAAAACGATGTTTTTTTCAAAATAACGTCTAGAATATTGTACCAATTGATTTCATAATCTAATCAGCTCTTCTCCTCAGAAAACTGCGTCGAATGCCGCTAAGCAGATCAAAATCGGTTAATCCGTTTGAGAGATTACGTAGTCAACAGATTTCGAGAAAAGTGTTTTTTCAAAATAGGTAACTTCGAGATAGTGTTGTTATCAGCAATTTTCAGATTTTTGAGATCGAAGAGCTCAAAAATCTACTTTTGGGTATATTACCAAGTGCTTCGAACTCAAAGCGCTTGAAAATAGCGGGAAGTTCCAAGGATGGCCTGCAGGGTCAACCGATTTTTTTGTCTTGAGTTTCTGTTGATGGTCAAGGCTCCTTGAGTGATATCTATCTGGTTTTGACTGTGACCTTGGCAGTCCAAACCAAGAATATCTTTGGATTTGATTTTGTCTTTGATATGTTGGGACAGCGTGCGCGTTTCTTCCATAAATTGAATTCGGCAAACAGCTAGGCGCACTTTTCTTAGCTATCGGGGGTTAATACTTTTCACTTCACTTAAAATATCCATTCTGTATATAAATTTATGTATATTTTTTACTGTAGATAAGAAAAGTGTTGTCGCGTATAGAAAAATAAAATATATGTAATGTTCTGCAGATGAACGACATGTTGAAAGAATTTCACCTGTAAAGTGTCGACGTTGAATGAATAACAGAGAAAATGGCGGAACATACAGAGTATACGTTTGCTGTTCTGACAGAATAATAATGGGTTCGTACTCACGCTCTTCTTATTCGCATTTTCACCTCTTTTCCATAAAATATTATGCAGAATATGCTGCTATATTTGAATACGGTTTTGTTGGACTGTTGCAATGGCCTTTTTACGCAGCAAATATGTATTATTTCAGTGCCCTCAAAAATATTGAGCCAATGAATGAAGTTCTTTAATAAAAAAAATACATATTAAAAATTCGTTGAGAGAAAAAAACTGTATTGCATTAAAAATCAATTTCACTAGAGATTTGAAAAAATTATCAACAGAACATTTTCATTAATTTAGCGTACGCTTTAAAGTTTGATAAATCTCGGCAAATTTGTGGAATATAGAAATTATAATATTATATAATCAGAATTATATGATCAAAATAAAAGTAGTTGTTATTTTTTATTGTCTACTTTAAAACACGAATAATAAAGAGTTTAGTCACGTCTAACCACAATAATTTTATTAACGAATGTACATTTCAAGAGCTATGCTCCCATCTTCAGCAAATACCAGTTTAGTATTTGCTGAAGATGGGAGCATAGCATTCATTAATAAAATTATTGTGGTTAGACGTGACTAAACTCTTTATTATTAAATTAAACCACAGTGCTCTTAATTATTCTTTTTAAAACACGAGCTGAATTTTCAATTTATTAAAAAAAATAATATAAAATTCGAATTGGTACTAACCCTAAATAACCCTGACTGCTGGTGGCCTAAAAAAAAGAAAAAAAACGGCAACACTAGGAGTGGGGGTTTCGACCCGTACGAAGAACTGATAATTCAGTACGGTTTCAAAATAATTGGCAATGAGTCATAGATAGTTACTCACAAGCTTAATGGAGCGGAAAAATAATGAAACAATGTAAAGCATACGCGTCCCAAGCATAAAACTTGTGCCGCTTATATTACATTGTGAAGTATATGTGTATTAGTCACTTCCAATTATTTTTAAAATTACTAATTATATAAAGTTCCCTTTTCGAATGTTTAGACTACGTTCAGATAACAGGCGTTGAGCGCGCGTTTTGCAAACGCGCGTTAACAAGTACTCAAAATTTATATCAAACCGCGCGTCCACATGCTAACGCGCGTTTAAATTAGACGCGCGTTCGACGCTGCGCTAGCGCCCGACACTTGTAAACGCGCGTTGATACGCGCTTTGAGATCATTGGTTTTCCGTACAGTCATTCAGGGGAGCGGGCGCTTTCGATGCGTTAAGACATATTTAGGTTCGACGGTTCAATTTAAAAAAGCTAAAATGGACTATGGCAACGCGCGGTCAACGCTCGAAAAACGCACGCCATATGAACATTACACAAAAACCTAACGCGCGATTGACGCCTGTCATCTGAACGTAGCCTTATGTCCGTTTGTATGTTCGCGATAAACTTGTAAATTGCTGGGCCGATTTTAACTCAGTTTTCACGATTGAATAGAAATACAAATATATAAAAAAATTCTACAAAATACGAAGTGAACACGGGCAACGCCTGTCTTCACAGCTAGTTTATTTATATGAAAATATGAAACCATATTTGAATGTACAAGGTACCTAAATAATATTATATTAAAATTGACTGAACGTATTTGTCAATATTGGTAAAACAAATATACCTAGTAAATAAACCAAAAATATTTTACCTGCCGGCTTTTGCTCGATTCGCCGTAGCGTACGGTAGATAGAAGGCGTTATTCATTTGTCAGCGTTCAAAACAACTGAACCACAAAACATATGAAGTTAATAATGCAGTACATTCACGTAGTTCATTTGTCACCGATGGCTGTCACTGTAATAATAAACTTTGGCGCTGACATATAAACCAATGAATGCGTTTAATTACATTTCGATCGTTATAAAATGTCACATTAAAATAGATTTTTGTTCTACCGTCTATAAAATGGCTGCTTTTCATCCATACATACCGGTCGTAAAATGACCCCTTACAGGTCGGTGACGACAAGCGGGCACTAAAGACAAATCTCTACATAGTATAAAATGAAGTCGCTTTCCAAGTCTGTCTGTCTGTTTAACCGCTAACTCCTCCTAAACCACGCAACGGATTTTGATGCGGTTTTCACCATCAGTTAGATAATTTTTCACGGAAGGTTTATATATATATAGCGAACGAGCGTAGCGAGTGAGAAAGCGAACAAGCGAAGCGAGTGAGTAATGTAATTCCTAAACCACGCAACGGATTTTGATACGGTTTTCACCATCAGTTAGATAATTTTTCACGGAAGGTTTATATATATAGCGAACAAGCGAAGCAAGTGAGTAATGTAATTTTAATATTCAAGCGAACGAGCGAAGTGAGTGAATAGTGTATTGTACCCGGACTTTCTTAGCACACGGGCAAAGCCGGACGGGGCCGCTAGTGCAATGATAATTAAATGTTTTTCGATTTAATATTTTTAATCATAAATAAAGAAAAATTCAATACTTAATTTAATATTTCGTATTACTCCAAGCTGGGCGCGAGCCTGCAGTATCTTGTACACGATGCAGAGGTAGACCATTGTCATTATCCGCACGGTCATTGCCGGTCGATGTGTGTCACCGCTTAGCAGGCTTCCTATTATCTAACCTACTATTAGAAGTTAAGTTTGCGACACAAGTGAATTGTTAGAAATTTTGATAACTCTAGACAAAAAATACAGTGTATCTCTAGGGCGCAGTGATAATTTGACTCGTGCGATTAGATATTATGGTTTTGAGAAAAATTAAAAAAAATTTTTAATGATATATTTGAGTGAAAATTTTTCAACAATTGAGAGAATAATAATGTTTTTTGTCGAGCTTTAGTTCCGAAAAATATATATATGATTGTTAATTATTATTAATCACAAAAAACGTCACGAAAGCGGCTTTGGAACGCGGCGATGCAACGCTAGGCAACGCGTATTGTTGCTATAGTTTTTATATGTAAATAAATTCGATTTTATATACAATGCGTAAGAAGCATAGCTTCTGTCAGGTGTGCCACGACACCTTGACTTTTTTAAATTTTTATTTATTGTAAATTATAGACGCGTCGACAACTTAGGTCATTAGCGTCATTTAAATTTTTTTTTTTAAATTTTTTATGACATGTTACTGTTACCTTTTTGGAAAATAACCTGTTGTAAACAATTAAAACATAACAGCTTCTTGTTAGTAAATATTACTTTTTGATAAAAAATAATACAAATACCGACAAATACCTACATCACAATTTTGATAAAAGCTCAAATAAATAATAGTACGGTTTCTTCTTTCTCGCTCAACTGCATCGACCGCAGATTATCGTCTTATCAGTCAACCACCCTTTCTTGATTAATATTTAACATTTCTGAAATAAAGGGATGTATAATATATTATGAGGTATATAGGCTGTACACTGTAATTGTTAGCGATTTCGTAAATATAGTTTATGTGAGCCCCACATAAACTGCATTTACGTAATGCCGTTGAACATTTGTTAAGGCGAAAAAATAAATCCTAAAGATATATTCCTGTAACCATTATTATAATATTATCAGATGTTTTGACGCCAAATCTAATTGATTATTGAATAAAAAAAACCTTATTATTTATTTATAAAATATAGTAGTACATACATAAATTATAACATAAATACAAATTTAACACGTAAGTCGTGACCAAATACATAATTAAATGAATGCATAATGACTGCAAACAGTACCTGTTGTAAGAACAAATGACGTAACACAATGCTGTAATCAGTAAAAATTTATTAATTCAAACCTATGTCACCATAGGGATTTTAACCCTAAACTTTCCACTATCGCGGCGGACTGAGTTGACATTACTCACACAGTGTCACATTTTCAAACGATCGACTTACTCCCTTACAACAGGTGTTTTCATATACTGGTTGCAGTCATTTAAATAAATTATAACGTAATATTAAAAATATAGTATGTAAAAATAGTTTGGTTGGTATAATTAGTCTTAAGACTGTCAGTGTAAAAATGAACCGACGAATTGGCATTATTGATGAAAAATATCATTAATGTCGATTTACTGGTCCAATTTTACACTGAACTACACAGCAATGGCAGACCTTATACCGCAGGGATGGCAAACCTTTTCACACACGCTAATTAAAAAAAAAAGTTTAATGTGACCATGACGTGCCAACAAGCACTTCAAGAAATTTAGCGTAGGTACAAAAAAAATATTTCGATAATGCATTGAGTGCCATGAAACTCTCATCGAATTGTCATGTCGATTTCATAATATAATATATTATTTAAATGATAGTCAAATTTTTTCGACAGCAACTAACATGTTTTTAATTATTTTGATTTTATACCAATCAACGCCGTGCCAATAATATTCTGCCGCGTGCCACCTATCGCACGCGTGTCATTTGTTCACCATCCCTGTTATACGGCATTATACGTCTAGAAATAATTTAAAATTTTAACTTTCTAAAAAATCGTCTAGTGTCTTGTTCGGCCTTCTTGGCACATTTGTGAACATCTTTTGTTACTCTATCTGCTTCTTTGTTGATCTTTTTCAGACCGACCTCGACTTGTTTTCCTACCCTAGTTACTTCCTTTTCAATCTTATTTAATGTGCTATATTTTACATAGTCTGTGACATTAAATACTTCGCCTAATTTCGGTAATGAAACTAATTTTAACTCTGTATCACTTTCAGCATGAACTTCGAACAGATTATAATTTGGTAATTTTTCTTTTAATTTACAAATTTCTTCCCGTATTTCACCTACCATTGTGATGATACTGTTATTGTTTAACGATTGTTCATTAACTACTTGATTGGATTCAATCGACTTTAAAACGGTCCCATAATCTCCCGACAAACACAAGATATTTCTATCGAAACTTCCACATTTTAAAATACTCGGATCAACATACACAGCTATTTTGTCACTATCGTAGTAATCTGGAAAAATCTTTGAATAAATGCCGATGCTTAGTCCAGATAGTAGCAATTTCATCAAATGATGCACCTTAAAAAAACGCTTAAGTGTTGGATCCTTGGTAATAACTTCTCTTAATATTGTCTTACAACCATAATAATTCAATTCCTTTTCCATTATTACATCATTATTTTTTAGATCATCCAGAGTTATAAATTTATTAATAGCATTATTATTAATTACGTTAGTTAATTTTTCATTGCCCTTACAGATCAGAATCAACCGTCGATCATCCCGTTCTACCAATATTTGTAACATATCTTTCAAAAACTGTTCTTCATTGTCATCGATGGTATTTTCTGTTTCAAGGAGAATCGTTTTGCACCCCACAGTACTCCAAGCTTCTGGTAGATATTCCTTGTTCCCAATATTCCCTAAATGTAATCGCAAATAATCTTTTTTGTTGTCATTACTTGTGACGCACTGTTCAATGACATTAACATATTCAGGATCGTATTCATCCAAAACAATTAAATTCATCCCCTCAATTATTTGTTTCCAATCATTAATAATACTATAATCGACCGATTTATACATCCCGTTGTGAAGTGATTCAGCATAAAACCAAATTAAATTGTTTATGACTGTTTTCTTAGTCAACGGTCTGTATTTAGAATTTTCCTCGACAAAATTCATGTACTTTAATACAATTTCATCCAATTTACTTTCATGGCATTGATTTTCCAAAAACTCTTCGATTGATTCTTTCAATTTTTCTGTCAAGTTTTGTTCGTTGCTTTGGTTTCCGAAAAATAGGAATTTATTTGAAAATTCAATATCACTGAAGCATTCTTCTTCTTCTTTTGATTTTTCATATTCACAGGCCACATCGTGCAACAATTTATAAATTTGACCTTCATATTTCGTTGAAAGAAGTTTGTGATGGAACAAATCAGCCGTTTGTAATTGTAATGATTTACACGTTTTCGTTGAATTTAATTTTGAATTTGTAAAAAGAATGAACCGTTCGTTTCCTTTTTCTATTCCTTTCCAGAATATATTTTTTGATCCCGGTTTCGTTATTTTTTTAAAGGCTTTGTGATATTTGACCAAACTGAAATCGCCGCTGTCTTTGTGAAGTGTCTGGTGTTGAATATACTTATGATCATTTTGCTTGTGTTTCAACTGAATATACATTGTGTTCGGTTGATCTTCGGACTCCAATTGGTAATTGATGACTACGTCATCAAACGGATCAAGATTTGGTACATTTGTACCAATTTTAAAATCTTTGACATCCATATTTGTACACAGTCTTAATGCGATTAATCCACATATTTTATTTTCGTATTGATAACCCTTAATTGCATCGCCAGCCATTATTTTCTGTAAATTAAAAAAAAATGAAAACGCTTACAATGATTTTTATAATAAATAAATAAAGTTCGTGTATTAATAGACAGTGAACAAGTTTAATCAAAATCGGTCCAACCGATCTTGTCATACAAAATACCCAAACCTCGAAAAAAACCCGCAAAATACGAAATTACTGACAGAGGTGCCCATACTATTTTATAAGTTTATTTAGTAATACAGAGAAAGGTAATGGGTAGGGACGTGGGGAGAGAAAAAGTAAGAGATTTAAAATTCAAAGTTTATTTCTGCAAAAAAGCATACTTAGCGAAATGTTTTTAACAAAATTGATAGATAGATAGTAAATTATAGACGCTCGATAGCTGTGATCATCAGCGTCTATTTATCAAATTGAAGACTATCGCAATCAATATCTATTAATTTTTGTTAATAGGTATTGCTACTGCTAATCTATTATTCTAATTCTATTCCTACATTATTTGTCCTTGCACATCAATAATAGCGAAATATTAACAATAAACAGCGATCGTCTAAGGGCCCCTTTAGGAATGATAATTAGGTAGTACCTACCTACTACTTACTGATTAATTTTTGTTATTCTTTCCTCATTGCGTAATATTGAAAAAAATTGTTTCATTTGTTGAAAATATAATTAAAACTATAAATCGAACTTATCCAAAGCTTAATCAATAATAAAAATTAAATATAGTAATATTAGGTACTTATTATACCGAACACTTCTAGTTAATTAATATTTACGTAAACGGAATCTCACTCCATCAACACAATTTTCACTTTGTCTTTAAACAATGAAATTTATATTACCTGTTTTTTATTAATTAATGCGATTTTGAAATCATCAACAAGTTCTGATATTGTCACAAAAATTATAATTAAACTATTTAGCCATTAATTGTGTATTAAAATGCATTAATATTGTAGGTACATATTATGCATATAAAGTACATAAACTTAGTGAATAAAAATACTAACTAAGTAGAATGAGAAACATATCAAGTTGATAAATGCTGATTTCCTGTCCTTGTTTGAACATAGAAGCTGATATGTATTTTTTTTTATTATAACCCATGATTATCAACAAATTATAGCAATAATTATTGTCACTGAGAACTTTTAAGTTACTATTTTGGCTGTCAGAAATAATTAGACCAACATTTTTAGTGTATTTGCCTATACATAGTATATGGCACATATACTATTGTCGTCGGTCGGATGGCGGGACCTATAGGTGCTGGACCATAAAATCTCGGTGGGTGGGTGTACCTATGTGTGAAATGAAAATACTTAGATACTATAGTTTGCGAATAGCGAATTACTAAGGGTGTGTTTGTATACAAATTTGGTGCAAATTTTGAATTGATAAAATGCAAACCGAATATTGTAATTGAAAAAAAATTAATCTGTTTAAGAGATGTATTAAGGGGTTAATTTTTTATTTTGTACAAAAAGATATTTATACAAGCCGTGAGGTGGGTCGTTTATTAGGATTAAAGTGCGACCCTTGAGGTCCACACGACGAACTTCCCAGTTTGATAAATATTTAATAATAATAATTAAATTAGATATTACACAGAAAAGTAATCATTTTAATCATTAAAACATCAATAATTAAAAAAAAAAAAAAAAAAAAAAAACGGCTGAACCGATTTTTATAAAATTTATGTCGGATCAAAATGACGTTAACACGCCTCGATTGACACCCTTACGAAGTCGATATAATTTTTTATTCGCGAGATATTGTGTAAAATCTACTTTTTTGGAGGTTATTTGGTTAAGAAAAAAGAACGGCTGAACCGATTTTAAAAAAATTCCTTTCAGATCATATTTACGTTAATACGCGTCGATTGGCACCCCAACGTAGTCGATATCATTTTTCGTTCTCGAGATTTCGTCTTAGAAAGAAATGGACACATGCATACGTACGTACGTACGTACGTACACACACACACACACACAGACATCTTTCTAAAAGTAGTGTAAAAATAGTGTAGTGACCTTGAAACATAAAAGTTTTTTTTCCTTTTTGATTTCGATTTTCGGACCCATTACAATAACTTCCAATGGGAAGTTAATAACACATGCACGCTTTTAGTATTTTTTCGTATCTGTTTTGCGAACCTTAAATAGCCGTTTATTCGACTAGTGACCATTATGTATCGCTTTTCAGTGCTATAATGAAAAAACAGTTGCATAATGAACCGTTATGTAACTAGTTACATAATGAACAATTATGTAACTAGTTACATAATGAACCATAATGTAACTGTTTTTTTTATTCAATTAAATTCTAAAACCATGCATGTGTTATATAAAGTATAGTGTGCAACGCGTGTGCTAAATCTTTATGCGTCAGGCGTGATGTTTTCAGCACTCGTATGCGGCTCACGATGCACACTCGCCAGGGCTCGTGTGCGCTCGCCTACTACTCGTGCTAAAAACATCAGCACTCGTATTCGGCTCACGATGCACACTCGCCAAGACTCGTGTGTGCTCGCCTACTACTTGTGCTGAAAATATCGCGCCTGACGTATAAAGATGTATTTAGCACTCTAGTTACACAATATACTATTAAATACTTATTATAAAACATAATACAAGTCACAACGCATGTAGGTAAATATTAGCAAATACACTAATTTGTCGGCAGAGTTCTGCAATGCGACCTAATTTTTTTATCAAAATGAATGAATTTTTCCTCGTTGTATTTTTAAAACAGCTGGTCACGAAATTATCTAATCATAAAAGTAAATATACTAGGTAAAGTCCTTAAAAAGTAAGAAACATATTGCATTAAATGATCAGTAGTAATCAAAATGTCATTCTAAAATAAAACTGTCTTACCCAATTTTCAAAATACAAAGTAACTAAATAAATCAAATTTCTCTTTAATGAAATAAAGCATGTAAAAAGCGGTTTCAAAATCTTTTCGATTGTTTGTCTTTTTAGTGTATTTGCCATATGGCACATACACTATTGGCGTCGGTCGGATGGCGGGACCTAGGGCTCGGACCAAAATTTCTCGACGTTTCATAACCTCCTGAACACTTTGGCACCATTTTTGGAAATGTCTATTTATATATGTATATATATATAGATATATATATATATTTATATATATATATATGTGTACGGGCTATAACTTTCGAAAGAGTTAATTGATTTTGACGAAATTTGGTAGACACCTTGGAATCTATCACCGCACGAAGCCTATTTAAAATTAGCCTGATCGGACCATTTTAAGGGTGGTTTTTAGGGGTTGAAAAATGTTTTTGGGCCCAAAAATACCGAAAAAATAGTCCGAATCGTTTCAAAATTGAAATTTAACCCTTTAGTAAAGATTAAAATGTGGTGCTAAAATTTTAATAAAATCGGCTCGACAGGTCCGGACTTACAAATTTTATGAAAACACTAGTTTACGGATAGTGATTTATTTGCTGACGGGTGTATTTAATTTGGTACAGAGGTAGCATTGATAATAATATTGAAATTAGAAAAAAAAATATTATTTTAAGGGATGTATTAAGGGGTTAAATTTTTCATTTTGTCCAAAAACAAACTTAAGTTCACATAATACAGCCACAAGGTCTGTATTAGCAAATACACTATATTGTCGGCAGAGTTTTGGCACTGCGACCCGAGTTTTTTTTCTTGCAGCTTAACAAAATATATGAGATAGCGTCTGAGATTTTTGAAGTGCCTCAAGCAATACATCAAAAACAGCGTCGTAACCGTTAATATTCCAGTGGGGGTAACAATATACAACATTTATGATCGATTGCATCTATATAGCCTGTTGTTTTTTGCTGATGTCATCGCAGTTGCCAAAGACGCAACATATTATTTTGTTTACCTGGTAATCATGGAAAACAATAATGCATTGAGTGCTCCCTACACGCAGCGGATTGTTTGTATGACTTGTATGAACTGACATATTTGTCATACAAATATTACACGTAACGATTTATTTGTACGACTTGTTTGTACTGACATGTTTGTCAAACATGATGTTGCGTGTAGGACTATGACATAATGACTTCAACAACATGTTTGACAAACATGTCAGTACAAACAAATCGTTACGTGTAATATTTGTATGACAAATATGTCAGTTCATACAAGTCATACAAACAATCCGCTGCGTGTATAGGGAGCACTCAATGCAGAAACTTAAAGCATACAGACGTAAAAGACTTGCCCATAACTAAAACATATTATTAGTGTATTTGCCATATGGCACATACACTATTGGCGTCGGTCGGATGGCGGGACCTAGGGGTCGGACCAAAATTTCTCGACGTTTCATACCCTCCTGAACAATTTGCCCCCATTTTTGAAAATGTTTATATATAGATGTATGTATGTGTATATACAGTGTGTCCACAGACTTATCCTCAACATGGGGATCTCCGTTGTTATGGGAGATAGAGATTTGGTTAAATGAGACAAAATGTGCAGAATCTCCAGTGCTACTACCCTGCGTAGTCAAACTTTCCATATTTTGCTTGGTTCGCGACCGACAGTTGAAAAACGAGATTTACCCATTTTCGTTTTTTGTTTATAACTCGCTTATTAAGTAAGTTAGAAAAAAAATATTTTCACTTTCTCAAGGCCCTTTTTTATGAAGATTTCAAATCTCTTTTCAAATTTTTATTTACTTTTATAGTTTTAGAGATACTTGTATTAACTTTGTTTTTTTAAATACACGTCAAAGATGGCCATGACACCATTCGAAAGAGATTTTTTTTCTCTTTAATTTGATATGAGGGTTGATGGATTTATTTTCAAAAATAACAGAGTTATACGTAAAACACTGATTTTTAATAGTAGGCTATGCTAAATTAATTGATAAAACAACAGAAGGCTTAGCAAACAGTTGAAATTCGCGTTGGCTTAGTAAACGGCTGTTTTGTTTTAGCTGTCAAAGTGTAGTTTGTTGCTAATTTGTCAGTTTACTAAGTGATTTATTAAATTTACTTTTGTTATCATGGAACCATTTTGTAACAATGAAAAGTTAGCGATTTTCAACAATTGATCGTAAAACAGTAGTTTTGTCTTCTTCACTTATTCGCGTTGACTTAGTAAACGGCTTTTTAAATGATTCATAGTTTATTAAATTTACTCGTAAGTTTCTGTAAATAGACGAATGAGGTTGTCTTCGTTCTGGATACTGATCGAAGTACATTTCTGCAGCTCTGGTCGAATTTTTGTGACATAGAATGTAACAAGATAACATATCAAATTTTTCATTGTTACAAAATGGTTCCATGATAACAAAAGTAAATTTAATAAATCACTTAGTAAACTGACAAATTAGCAACAAACTACACTTTGACAGCTAAAACAAAACAGCCGTTTACTAAGCCAACGCGAATTTCAACTGTTTGCTAAGCCTTCTGTTGTTTTATCAATTAATTTAGCATAGCCTACTATTAAAAATCAGTGTTTTACGTATAACTCTGTTATTTTTGAAAATAAATCCATCAACCCTCATATCAAATTAAAGAGAAAAAAAATCTCTTTCGAATGGTGTCATGGCCATCTTTGACGTGTATTTAAAAAAACAAAGTTAATACAAGTATCTCTAAAACTATAAAAGTAAATAAAAATTTGAAAAGAGATTTGAAATCTTCATAAAAAAGGGCCTTGAGAAAGTGAAAATATTTTTTTTCTAACTTACTTAATAAGCGAGTTATAAACAAAAAACGAAAATGGGTAAATCTCGTTTTTCAACTGTCGGTCGCGAACCAAGCAAAATATGGAAAGTTTGACTACGCAGGGTAGTAGTACTGGAGATTCTGCACATTTTGTCTCATTTAACCAAATCTCTATCTCCCATAACAACGGAGATCCCCATGTTGAGGATAAGTCTGTGGACACACTGTATATGTATGTGTGTGTGTGTGTACACGATAACTCTCGACAGACTTATTCGATTTAAACGAAATTTGGTACACACATTGGAACCCATCACCGCACGAAGTTTATTTAAAATGGGCCTGATCGGACCATTTTAAGGGTAGTTTTTAGGGGTTGAAAAAAGTTTTTGGGTCCAAAAATACCGAAGAAAATCTCAGAATTGTTTCAAAATTGGAATTTAACCCTTTAGTAGAGATCAAAATGTGTTGCTAAAATTTTAACAAAATCGGCACAACAGGACCGGACTTACAAATTTTATGAAAACACTAGTTCCCGGATAGTGATTTATTTGCTGACGGGTGTATTTAATTTGGTACAGAGGTTGCATTGATAATAATATTGAAATTAAGAAAAAAAATATTATTTTAAGGGATGTATTAAGGGGTTAATTTTTTATTTTGTCCAAAAACAAACTTATGTTCACATAATAAAGCCACAAGGCCTGTATATTAGCAAATACATTATATTGTCGGCAGGGTTTGGCACTGCGACCCGAGTTTTTTTTATGATACCTGGACGGGAGAACGTGTTTCCACAGTTTTTGTCTGTCTGTTTGTGCCTTAACATTACTCGAAAACGACTAGACCGATTTTGACTAAATTTGGTACATTGACAGTTTATATATCCACACGTGAAGTATGGAGTAGGTACTTTTTGCCAGGCTACACTTGTGTTAAGATACCGTTCCCGTATAAAAACTAGACGAGATCCCTGGATTACTACTTTCAGGATTGCAAATCCTAGTCTACACTGTTTCGACTTTGTACTTGGTAAAAAAGTCAACAACGAATGGCAAATGTCAACCAATGTTGACATTCGGGTAAATGCCATGCCGTGTGAATGCAGGCTTCCATATATGGATCAGATTTAAAACAGTCACCAACGTTGGCATTGAAAGACATTCGCTTTGAGGGCGGTTTCTTGAATTGGCCACCGCTGGTCTCGACTTGCAAATATGACTTTGTTTACATTCAGACGACTGAACAGTTTTCAATACGTGGTGTATGTCAGTGTGTGTGTGACCTGGGCACAAGAAATAATGATTACCGCTATCCATTTTGTTTAATGTTGGTGTATATTCGCTAAACATTGGGTGTACTAAGCTTGATCAACAAAATCCTGTCGTGTGGAGACTGGACCTATTCAAATGGATCATACATGCCCAACCATACCCAAAATTGGTCGTCAATACATTCGCTAACATTGGCATACGTTGGCCATGTCGTCTGGAAACTAGAGCGTGGAGCCGGCTTAAGAAATGTTTTATTCTAGAAATACAATGTTATATAGGTATAGGTGTATAAGAATATTACAAAAAAAATTGAATTTGACTTTAAAGCGCTGGTTAAGTTGCCATTTACTAAAAACCTTAGCTATAATTGATGAACGATTTCTGTTTAAACTGGGTGCTGACGTATGTTTACAAAAGTAGACAAGACTTCAGGAAAAGTTGACTGTATTCAAAAAACTATAAGTAAGTTGAAAATACTTTTCGAATTTTTACCTTACGCCACCACTCACTGCAATGGTAAAGAGTCACATATAAGAAATCGAACGCATATACTATCTGCCATTTTTCCACACAATTTACAATTCTTTAGTATATAGAAAAATAGAGTGAATTGTGTTGTAAAGGAGAAACATAAAGGAACAAGTGCAGTGGAAAGACTCCATTTTAGATTGAACTAAATTGGTTTAAGGTAAGGTTGGGCGTATTTGTTTTGTTCAGTTGGCCTATTGATAAACAATTCGAAATAAATATATGGTAGGTATATCTGAGGCAATTCAAAAATTGCTTGTGTGCGTTTTTTGCAGAACTCTTGAATCGGATAAAACTCATCTGTATACAGGTGGTCCTTACACAGTTCCTCTCTAAAAACGTGTTCCTAAATGGACCGCTTGTATAATGATTATCGGTTGAATTTATTCGTAGCTAAAATAAACTATACATGGCAGCAGTATGAAAGTTCTATGTATGATGACCTTGTGTGCACATTTCTTCGATTCTATCTATAGACAGAGATATATATAAAATATAAATAATCTACCTCGTGGTTGGATACATCGGTGGAACATGACACAGTTGATCTAGTCAGCCTATCCCAGGCTGAATCTTATCTACATCATTTCGCTAGCTGCACAATTCTATGTTTAAAATTACACTGAAATTACACATTTTTGGGATTTTTTTTATCACAGAAAAAAGCTTCCGAAAATTTCTCAAAAAAATATGAGACGACCTAATTCATATATAAGTTTTTTTCCATATTTTGCATAGCCACCAGGCACAAAAAAAAATTGTCAAGCATCAACTCTAACTGTTGTCATGTGCTACAACAGCTACATCGAGAATCTAATAGCGTATTCAACTGGTTACACTAGGCTCTAGTGTAAAGTTTCACCAAGAACCGTGTTTGACTGGTCAGTGTAGAGCGCAATGCTACAGTGTACCGTGTTCGGTTGGGCGGCGGTGGGATGCTAGTGTGACCTCCAGTGTTACAACCACCGTCGCAGAGGTCGTGTAAAGAAAGTGCAACATAACAGCGGTAATGACCTACACGAACAGCGCGTGAACACTACTCAGCACTGACATGGTGTTAGTGTTACACTCGTGCAAAACAACGCGCCACTATATAGTGTCAAAAAGTGCATACCAACTGAAAACGCTATTAATCTCGTTGCTGTAGCTATATTTTTGGTCGTCCTATATAGGAAAAATTTCGAATTCGAACAACAAATGTCAGCCACTTTGATTTTAATAATTGCGAACACTTATTTTGTAAGGGTAGTGTAATCTGTTAAAATATATATTTCAAATTACGTTGCAAATTGGAATATACAAATCTTATCTCGCGTAACCTATTTTGTCTGTAAATGTGTCATGTTAATGTCAAATGAATAATATAGTTGTGTCACTGTGTGTGTATAATAATAACTGGTTGGTATTATTCACACATTTTGACGGGATTTACCTAGTAAACAATTATATTGCATTCACTCACTTACCTACACACAACATTTACACAATCATCGTGTTTGTGTTTTTTAAAGACCACCAACAACTAAGGTTATTTGGGCCTAGCACCAATTCATATTTTCAATTCATTATTTTTTTTTTTTAATAATAAATTGAAAATCCAATTGACACTTTTACCAGCTCTCGGGCTAGAACCCGGGAACTGGGGACTTGTAATAGGGGAACCATAGCAACGCCATGTAAACAACAGCGCCGCTAAACTCTCGGCTATTCTCAAGCCCTTACACAATCATCAAAGTATAGAATAAAAACAATTTAGATAAATTAATAGATTTTTCTTTATACGGCTGAATTGCAATTGAAAATTTTTTGTTGGAAAGCAGCCAATTATATAATTGATTCCAAACATTTCGGAAAAAAACATTTTACCAACCATAGTCACAGTCAGGATTCTTACCTGAACCTTTCCATTTTCGCGACGGAATGAGCTTACAATTACTCAACCGTGACATGATTACTAATCGAACATTCTCTTTATATGCTTCAGAATCAATAGATTTTCACTACATGCGAGTGTTAAATCAATATAACTAGGTCGTAGAAGTAAATCTTCGTACTAGCGAGAGCTCATCATGAAAGTGAAAAAAACTTTTTAACAAAAAAAAAACCGCCTTCAAAAAGCCACTAAAAAGAGGAAAATAATGAAATTTTGAGGTCTGCGCCAATTACGTCTACATAACTAATATCGTGTAATAATATTCTGTCGAGCAGCACATCAAATACCGATTGACTACCAACGATAGAATCTGGATTCTTACATTCGTCTCCATATACTTGATCATGGTTCAAATTACATTACCAAAACCACGTAAACAAAATTATATACTTTCGGAGATTTTGACTTAAAAGCGTTTAGGATTATGGCAATAAAGTTTCACTGCACCCTAGTTTTTTTATTACCTATTCATTAACATTTAATTTATAGGAAAAAAAAAGTGTGTGCTAGCTCCCAACGCTCGACTGGAGTTTACTCCTTAAAGTAGGCAAACATACATACTTACATGCGTATACGGCTGTTACAAGTATACACGTACATTGAAAGGTGCGCAAGGTAGATTGCGCAGAAAAACGTTACGCTTGTGTAAATTTTACTCCTCATAAAATTTCCATACCGGGCGCCTTATATGAAAATCGATTCTTAAGGAGTAAACTCCAATAATATGATCGCTTGTAATTATCAAGCATAACACTCACTAGCATGTTTTGTAATAGTATACGTGATTTTGACAGGTATCTGTTTTTGAAAAGATTTGTCAGCACAAATCCGAGAAAATTTTAATGCTGTTTTCTCTGCATGTTATATTCCAGCCCATTTAATATACAGGCTGTTAAAAAAAGAGTGTAACATATTTAAAGAGGTTATAGTATGGACCAAAATAAACAAAAAAGTCTTAGTAAACATGGGTCCGCAACGTAACGGTTTCGGAGATGTGGAAGGGGGTGGACCTGTATTTTTGGGGAAATTTGAAAACATTAGTCTATGGTACTCCTGTAAATAGCCTCGAGAAGCTGCAGCTACGAATTAATCAGAAATACCAACAAATCCGAGCCAATCAGGGGTTTTTAGAAAGAGTTTTAATATCTTTCAGACAAAGATGTCGTGCCTGCTTGGAAAGGGAAGGAAGGTACTTTGAACATCTTATATGTAACTTTATTTTTTAACCGACTTCGAAAAAAGGAGGTGGTTCTCAATTCGGTTGTATTTTTTTTTTATGTTTCTTACCTCAGAACTCCGTCATTTATAAACCGATTTGGAAATTACTTTTTTTTATTTGAAAGGATATACTTTCAGATTGGTCCCATAGAAATTTCATCAAAATTGGTTCATTAGTTCGGCTGATTTTAATAAAAGTTAGTAACGGCGTGAGATTCCTTAAGGTAAATGTCACTTTTTGACACATCAGACAGCGTAAGAATGTCGGTTTAATAAAAGTGAGTAACGGCGTGTGATAAATAAGTAATAAATAATTGCAAATAAATGTTTCAAAAAAGAATAACCTTCCATATCTCCGAAACCGTTACTTTGCAGACCCATGTTTACTAAGAATTTTTTGTTTATTTTGGTCCATACTATTACCTCTTTAAATATATGTTACACTATTTTTTTAACACCCTGTATATACATAAAATATGAAATATTTTAAATAATAAAAGCTTTTATGAAAGCATGGCACATTCCTTGAAGTTCTTTTTAACTGCACCGTGCGCAAGAGTCGCAAATAACCAATCGAACGAAATTGGTCCACGCATAACATGCATTTTAAATCTAAATTATTTATTGTAAATTATAAACGCGTCGACAACTTGGGTCATTAGCGTCTTGATTATATTAAATAAGAATTCACTTAAAACTAAATTACATCACAAAACATCCATGAGCGGAGGCGGGATTCGATCCACGACAGTCTGATCCAGAGGCCGCGACGCTAACCACTGGATCACACTGTCCTGTTTTTAAATCTAAATAGATCCGTTAAAATGGTGAGCTCGGTACCGCTGCAGTCTGCTAATGACATAATTCTAGTCTACCTTCTTATTACACGAGAGTCATTAGTAACAACTCGAAGTCGATTAGCGTAGCAACCTTTGGATCACACTGTCGTGGGTTCAAATCCCACCTCCTCTCATGGATGTTTTGTGATGTCATTTAGTTGTAAGAGAATTGTTATTTAATGTATTTAAGACGCTAATGACCTAAGTTGTCGACGCGTCTATAATTTACAATATATAAATAAAATAAACAACTCGAAGTGCATCTTTAACCAATGTAGTCGGGTAAAGGAACACTATTTGTTCAAATTGTAAACAGGTGTACATTTATTTTTTACTTTTTGACAATAAATCTCTTATTATTTCTTTAAATCTAAATGAGCTCGCATAATTAAAAAATTCTGGTCGTCGTGACAGTCATTACAATCGTGTAGTAGAAAGGTATTATTATAATTCATACGATCACTGAAAAACCTCACAAAACGAAAAAATCAAAAATGTTTTAAAATTTACCGGGCAGTAAAAGTATTGGTTGACTGAAAATTCTTCATTAAAAAGTTTAAAAAGATATGAGAATCATATTTGCTCAACAAAACTATATAAATTAAAAATTCTACATTGAACGTTTATAAACTATTATGTATTTTTTGTGTGTTTTTAAAGACCACCAACAGCTAAGGTTATTTGGGCCTAGCACCAATTCATATTTTCAATTCATTATTTTTTTTTTAATAATAAATTGAAAATCCAATTAACACTTTTATCAGCTCTCGGGCTAGAACTAGAACCCGAGAACTGGGGACTTGTAAGTTTTCGGGTTCTAGCCCGAGAGCTGGTAAAAGTGTCAATTAGATTTTCAATTTATTATTAAAAAATAATGAATTGAAAATATGAATTAGTGCTAGGCCCAAATAACCTTAGCTGTTGGTGGTCTTTAAAACACAATGTATTTTTTTCATGCTAGTACTTATTTTCAAATTTTGGGTTTGTACTTGTATTTTTTTCCTGTATACATATATGACATTGTATGGCTGCGTGGCTTTTATGTCTTAAAATAAAAAAATAAATAAAAATCCAATACTTCCCTACCGTAGAGGTTGGAAGCAAAAAGGCCGTCTTTAGTAAAAACTACAGTCAGTATAAAACCCAGAGAGTGCTTTAAAAGTAAATGAATAGGTACACACAAAATATTGGCTATAGATAATTGTAGTTATAAGTCTTTGTCTGAATCCTGCTGAGATTAGAATTCCGTCTCCTGCTAGTCCTGCACATGGGCAGTTGACGTGTAAAGAAGGACACGGGTCACGGGCTGGGGATGAGGCCTGTGGAGAAGCGGCGGCGCTCGCGCTTACGGTTCGTAGAGCAGGAATAAATCCGCATATATAAATGTGTAATCAGGGGTTTTATTTTGATTACCTTCCTGCGGTAGCAAACCGTCTTTTCCTTTTTTATATCAAACTTATCTTTTTCTATAGCACTCTTGTCTATACGTCAGTACTTATATTTTATTTGTTTTATAAGTACTTGTGGATTCATTTGTTACTGACGATTTATAATTGGATGCTTTTGTTTAAGCTTCGAACATATTTTTCACAATGCCGCTATTGAAAATTCGATTTTCGGTACCTGTTTAGCAGGTTGAAACTGAGAGTTTCAACCCTAGGGATGAAAATTTTCAGTTGTCGGTTTTCTCTGTTTTTTAACGTTGTTAAGAGGAGAAGTAGAGCAATAATTGAGTCGCGCCAACTTCAATTCGCATATAATACTCGAAAACGTCAAAATGACAGACATA
This sequence comes from Mongoloraphidia duomilia, assembly GCA_039654895.1. Classification (NCBI taxonomy): domain Eukaryota; kingdom Metazoa; phylum Arthropoda; class Insecta; order Raphidioptera; family Raphidiidae; genus Mongoloraphidia; species Mongoloraphidia duomilia. Next base: position 19,336,905 of record CM077525.1, on the reverse strand, counting down.
ACCCCACATAAATTTCATATGAATCTGACAGTTCTAATATTTTTGCGGCTTTTTTGCATGCCCAAATTGCAGGTACCTCAAATCGAATAGAGTTGTTGTGAAAAATAATACGCATTTACTCGAAACGAAACACAGCGAACGCAACGCGTGTGAATTGCTGCCTTCAAACTTCACACTAGTTGCAAACGCTGTGTTTCGTCCCTTGTAATGCGATATACTATTTGTACTTATTCTGTTAAAAATTATGGATATAATTCTAATGTGAAATTTCGAAGAAAATCGAGGACAGTGTGGTCCAGTGGTTAGCGTCGCGACCTCTGGGCCAGACTGTCGTGGGTTCGAATCCCGCCTCCACTCGTGGATGTTTTGTGATGTCATTTAGTTTTAAGTGTGTTGTTATTTAATTTAATGAAGACGCTAATGACCAAAGGTGTCGACGCGTCTATAATTTACAATAAATAAATAAATCGAAGAAAATCTTCCGTTTTGGTTTAGGGATTAAAAAAACGGACAAGTACGAGCTGAATTTGCATGTAGTGTTCCGTACTATTCAGATTTTTCAATTTTTTGTATATAGATACAAATCTACCAAAAATTATCTTATTTAATGCAATGCTGATAATTTTCATTCGTAGACCTTACCAATAGCGATCTTTAAGAGATTTTTTGGTAAAATGTTGAAAAAATACTACATTAAAAAACAAATTAGGTATATATTTTTGAACTCACGCTTTGACAAGCTTTCGTTTGATAAATATTTTAACATTGGAAATGTTTATGTTCGTATATGGGGCAGAGTTACGAGTTAAGTAATCAAGCAAAAGTGAACGCGTATATAACAGAAGAATAATAGGGTTATTCCTGACAAAACTAAACGCAGTACATTGATAAATATTGTGTGTATAATAAACAGTTAATTATGTTTCATATATGCTGTTATCATTTCCAATGTCCTCGATGGTTGCAAGGATTGCGAAATCTGTGAATTTTTTTTGCATCTCCTTCCATCCCACCGAAAACTGACCCCCAAAATCAAAATTCAACTTTTCTTACTACACGTACGTAATTGGACCACCACTTCCTACAACTATGCCAAATTTCAACTTTCTATATTAAACGGTCTCTTGAGAAAAATGTCTGTGACAGACAGACACCGAGGTGATTTCATAAGTGTTTTGTTTTGCTGATTTGCAGGGTACGGAACTCCAAAAACCGTAATACTGGATGTTTAAAGTTGCATTTATTGCTAACGTTTTGGGAGATTTACTATCTCTGAAAATGAGATTAAATCTCCCGAAACGTTATCAACAAGTGTGGTTGAAATATTGTATAGCATGGTTAAGTATACCTACTGATAAACATATCCCTACAACAGTGCAAGTTGTAAAAAGAGCAGTTGATATTTTAAGAATATTGGTTGCGTTACCACCAGGCATAAGAAAATTACAAGAAATCGTCCGAGCCAGACAGAACTTGAAAGCTATGTTGGAATCATTGTTCATGTTAAAAGAAATGCATCTTTAAACATTGCTATTGCTGTTTTTAAAAGCTTAAACCAAAACACAAACACAGAAGATTTTCTTCGAACAATTTCACGTCAGATTAAAGTGTAGCAATTCATTAAAAAATATGAATATATTTAAGTTTAAAAAAGCCATTCGCTGTGAACGAAATTATTTGTTAATTCAGATAACCAATGTCTTTAAATAAATATTTAACATAACGTGTTTACTCTGCTAGCGGCGCGGCAGCACAATACGGGTGCATTCGTAGTGTAGAGGAGGTTTAAGAGAATGCGTAAGCATGTGAAAAATAGTAGTGTATATTGAAAACTAAACATAGATATTATTTATTATCAAAATAAAATTGAGAAAAATCGCAGGATAGTGGACAAAATATTTGATTTATTAAATGTACCGTGTTTCGTCTATAGATTTAGACTTTTTCAAGTACATACATAAAAATAAAAATATTTATGAAAATTAATATTAATTACCAACCATAGCAATTAAAAAACATGGTAACATGGTAACAAATTATGTTGACTATAAATTTTAACAATCAATAATAATAATAATACAAATGTTAGCATAATTTCATAACATAATTGTACTGACTACTTAAATTTTGAGTGTCTGTTCTATAATTGATTGAATTGTTTTTTTCTAATAAAACACATTTCACTGATATTGCGTTTCTTCCAATTTGACTCTTTATCTAATATTTGAACTTCATTGGAAAAAAATGTATGCCCAGTGTCGAAATGATGAGATGACAACGCCGTCTTATTATCACTTAATAATTTTATGTTTCTACTGTCCATTTTGTGCTGATAAATTCTATTTTTTAATAACTGTTTTTTTTGTCCCACATAGCACTTATTACATTCACAAGGTATTTTATAAATAATATTAGATTGATGTGAGATAGGCGTCTTATCTTTGAGTCTTGTGAATAACTTATCCAATTTATTTAAGTTATAAAACACCAACTTAATATTTGTGTTAGAAAATAATCTGTTGATCTTATAGGACAAGTTCTTCACAAATGGAAATCTAGCATAAATCTTGGTAGACTTAATTCTTTCATCCACAGTATCCAACGTGTTATTTAGGTGATTTTGGTCTTCTATAAACTTATTAACGCATTGATGTATAAAGTTGACAGGGTAATTATTAGCATTTAAGATATTTTCAACTTTCTTAAAATTGTCCTTATTATCAAAATTATAAAATGACTTATAAGTGACGAGTGTGGTCAATGGTTATGCCCCCAAAACTTAGTTGATTGCTCAACGCTATAACACTACGACAAAAAGGAAAACTATGCAGTCAAAAACGATTTATTAACCCTCGGAAAAATATAATCGAATTGATTTTAACTAATCTTAAATTATGATTGATTTATGTTTAATATTTTTCTGGGTCCATTACGTTTTTTGCATATTGCATGTTAAAAATGACAATTTTGTTTTATAACAGTTCATTGCTCTGTACTTCACAAAGTTAATTAAATTTTATAGGATAACAGTAATGCCTTAAAAATTAAATTTGAATAATGTGGATTATTTCCACAACAATAGGTTTTAAAAACTGTGAATAAATACGGCCTTGAGGGTATACGGAAGGAGACAAAATTAAAATTTTAATTAAAAAACTTAATAATCTCAGTTATTAAAAATAAACATAAATAGCATATGTAAATTCACTATTATATCTACCTGTACTGTTTTTTTATTATTTAATAATCTTCTTCACTGCGATGAAATTTTATTAAAAAATTTTTATAAGCAGAATTTTTAAAGAATTTGTTCCTTGATGCCTGTGTACATAATTGAATGTCGAATATGTATCACAAAAACAAACTATACCAGCGGTTGCAAATCAATGCTTATTTTTTTTTAACATAAAACTCCTCAAAAAAATAACCCCCCTCCAGCGTGTACACTAATATCTATGGGGGTCATATTCCCGCATATTTTTTGTAACAGATTTTGAAATTTAAAAAATAATAATGCCAATATTTTTTTAACTTCCCATTGGAAGCTATTGTATGGGTCCGAAAATCGAAATCAAAATGTATAACAAATTTTTATGTTTCAAGGTCACTACACTATTTTTAGAAAGATGTCTCTCTCTGTGTGTGTGTGTGTACGTATGTGTCCATTTCTTTCTAAGACGAAATCTCGAGAATGAAAAATGATATCGACTACGTTAGGGTACCAATCGATGCGTATTAACGTAAATATGATCTGAAAGAAATTTTTTCAAAATTGGTTCAGCCGTTCTTTTCTCTTAACCAAATAGACTCCAAGAAAGTAAATTTTACACAATATCTTGCGAATAAAAAATTATGTCGACTTCATAAGGGTGTCAATCGAGGCGTGTTAACGTCATTTTGATCCGACATAAATTTTATAAAAATCGGTTCAGCCGTTTTTTTTTTAAATTATTGTTAAAAATAAATAATAATTATGTTTTAATGATTAAAATGATTACTTTTCTGTGTAATATCCAATTTAATTATTATTATTAAATATTTATCAAACTGGGAAGTTCGTCGATGTGGACCTCAAGGGTCGCACTTTAGTCCTAATAAACGACCCACCTCACGGCTTGTTTTCTATTTTCCATAAAGCCGGCTCCAGATAACAAGGCCAACGTATGCCAATGTTGGTGAATGTATTGTCGACCAATGCTGAGCATGGTAGGGTATGTGTGAACATTTGAATATGTTCAGTATCCAAACTACAGGATTCTGTGCGGCCAGCGTTGACCGAGCTTCGTACACCCAATGTTTAGCGAATATACACCAACATTAAAGAAAATGGATATAGCGAAGATGACACAATTATTGCTTCAGAGGTAATAATTTCTTGTGCCCAGCTCTTAATAAATGTTTCATGCAACTCATAAATCATAATAATATACAGACACTAACAAACACCGCGTAGTGAAAACTGTCCTGGATGAAAAAAAAATCATATTTGCAAGTCGAGACCAGCGTTGGCCAAACCCTTTGATGTGTGTTCAGAAAACCGCCCTCAGAGCGACTGTCTTCCAATGCGAACGTTGGTGACTGTTTGTTAAATATTGTCCATATGAAAACCATTCACACAGCATGGCAGTTTGCCCGAATGTCAACTTTGCCATGCAATCTGGAGCCGGCTTAAGGAAATGGAAGTATGGTGATAGAGTTGGAAAATTGTGTCCGAGATAAAGTCCCATTCTGATGAAAAGTAAAGAAATGTGATTTTCCACATAAACGACTATTGGCGAATGTAAAATGTTTTGCAAAAATACATCGATTTGAAACTATATTTTTGCAGTGTTCCGCACAATGAAAAATGAAGAAAAGAGCGCTACAAATATTTTCACTAAAATAATACTCCAGTAATTTTAGATATTGAAATGACCCACCTGCAGAAAAATTCCCAGTTAGCTGATTTTTTTTTATTTACCTTCGTTATGGTGTTTTAAAAAACGTGTAAAAAGTCCCCATCGATATCGTGCCGGCGTTGCCAGATATTCGAGGTTCAAGTTCACGATAGACGGTTTTTAGTGAATTTCTCGGTTCCGTTCCATTTTTTGTAAAAAATAGTTATTATCAATCTTGTAGAGGACGAAATTATCTACAACTTTTATAAACATTTTTTGTCTACGATTTATAGTTTTTCTTAATAAAGTACCCGCGGCTTCCTCCCCCTCGATTTTACATAACGGGATTATGCTGCTTCCCGAGGGCCTAACATAATGATTTGTATCATTATTTTAAGTTGAATTTAAAGCTAACGATTAATTATAATTTTATCGGAATTAATGCAGTAGTTCTCTACTTATAAGCAACCAAACATACAAATCGACAGCGCTCAAACAGACAGACAGACAAACAATTTTTTTTCGAAAATACGATATTTATACTTGACATCAATTATAAAGACCATTCGTAAAGTAATTTTGTAAAAAAAATTTACAAGGGTTGAGAGAGTGCGGATTAAGTACGAGTATACATTTGCATACCGTATAACGCACTCTACTAAGAATAGCTCAGAGTAGCCATACTTTTAATTTTTTTTCAAAATTCCTTTACGAATACTCATTATAATTGTTATAAAGACTATTCGTAAAGAAATTTAGTAAAAAAAATTTAAAATGTGGCTACTATTACTAGAGTGCGTTATACGGTATGCAAATGCATACTCGTACTTAATCCGCACTCTCTCAACCCTTGTAAATTTTTTTTACAAAATTACTTTACCAATGGTCTTTATAATTGATGTCAAGTATAAATATCGTATTTTCGAATAAAAATTGTTTGTCTGTCTGTCTGTTTGAGCGCTGTCGATTTGTATGTTTGGTTGCTCATAAGTAGAGAACTACTGTATTAATTTCGATAAAATTATAATTAATCGTTAGCTTTAAGTTCAACTTAAAATAATGGTACAAATCATTATGTTAGGCCCTCGGGAAGCAGCATAATCCCGTTATGTAAAATCGAGGGGGAGGAAGCCGCGGGTACTTTAATAAGAAAAACTATAAATCGTAGACAAAAAATATTTATACAAAAGTTGTAGATAATTTCGTCCTCTACAAGATTAATAATAACTATTTTTTACAAAAAATGGAACGGAACCGAGAAATTCACTAAAAACCGTCTATCGTGAACTTGAACCTCGAATATCTGGCAACGCCGGCACGATATCGATGGGGACTTTTTACACGTTTTTTAAAACACCATAACGAAGGTAAATAAAAAAAAATCAGCTAACTGGGAATTTTTCTGCAGTAATCTAAAATTACTGGACTATAATATAGATACTGCGGATATCAAAAATAATCTGACGGTTAGATATTTATATACTAGTTTATAAGCCGTCTGCTGGATCATTGGATGTCATCGCTAGGATCAGACAAGATAAAATTTTCGTAAAAATCGAATTTAACGCGGCCGAAGACGCAGGGAAAAATCGTTTATCATTTCATGATGAGATCAGCTGTAAAATACATAAGAAACATTCTATTAATATAATAGCACTGTAACAAACTTTATAAATATGGATTGGCATATAAATTATTAATAACTCTCAGAAAGTATTGCGTTATAACGAAAGAAAATATCAACTCTGTCAAAATATGTACAAAACATGTTAGGTTTTATTTTCCGTTCCAGTATTCATAAAAACAGTTATTAAGTGCTGAAACAACACACACTAACTTTTTCATGACTAAATATTAATGTGGAGTTTTCACTGAAAATTTGTATTTTGAAGATACTTAATGTAAAATGCTAATTCGTTTCATATAGCTGACATATTTAAGCTGACCGCACTCGAAAATTGACTCACCACTGTGCATCAAATCTGCTCCCAGTTATTTTATAACAAAATTTTTATTTTACAAAAAAGAAACATACACATTTACATACATAAGATAAAAATCATCCTTAAAATCAAATGACAGAATGATCAAATATAGATCGAAACGGTCGTTCAAATTCAGTAAAACTAGGCGTGATTTTTGTGTCGAAGAATTCTTTAAAAAATTAAATACAGTCAAAACTCTCTATGCCGAAACTCAAGGGACTGAGCAATTTTTTTTATTATGGAGAGTTTTCGTTATAAGGAGTATAAGTTCACATAATGTAGGGAGTTTTGAGTGTATAAAATTATGTTTTTGGCCATATTTTATGTTCTTGACCAAATAAACTTATAAACTTATCGTTCGCCAGTCGTCGACCTGTTTTCATATCGTTGAATCTTTTGTAAACTAGAGCACAGCGTTAGTACCTACATTTAATTGCCACGAAAATTTTATCCTAGACTGTTTATATGAAATTACGGTCTAATTTTTATAAAACATATTTTGCAAAATATTTTTGATAATGTAATATTTACTAGAATCATATGTAAATTATTGGAAAATGCCAATACCGACATTTGTTTGTTAACTGCTGAAATACTAAGAATAAACGACAGACACTAACAAAGAACGATCTTCAGTAACCGTGAACCTGACGTTGGTGAATGTCAAACAGTAGGTATTCGCTCTTTTTATTGGATAACATGCATATTTTTGATACTACTCTAATCTTAATAATGGAATAATTTCCACAAAAAATGTATAAGAAACAATATCATTTACTAAACATTTAACATTCGTCACATGGTGTGTAGCATGGACTCTCTAATTCTGTACCCTAGAATAAAAGTGTGATAAGTCGCATTTTTTAAATTTTACAGGAGATGCAAATTAAGTTTTTGTTTGCAGGAAATGTCTTCAATATTCGTAAGATAATTGAATTTAATATAAAATAAGAAACTGTAAGAGTACTTAATATTACCTTCTTTAATGAAATAAGCCGCATTTTGAAAAGGACTTAACACACTTTTATTCTGGGTAAGTATACATATGTTGCACTCGGCTAGTGATGGGCGATACGAGATTTTTTTACAATCGAAACAATTGCAATCGTTCATAATAACAATCGACTCCACAATATTAAAATAATATATTAACACAATATTAAGAATGTTGGTATTGTTGAATTTTGTGGATTTAAATATTTCATATTCTTCGAGGGTGTCCATGTGTTTACCTTTACTGCAAATATGTAGTGGAATAAAATTTGTTTCAAAATCGTGATATTCATTTTTCATATTTTCATATTTGCAGTAAAGGTAAACACATGGACAACCTCAACAATACCAACATTCTTAATGACAAACTAACGTTAAAATCGAACATAATATAAGACACAATAATTAACAACACACAAACACCCATTCCTCAATAATCGTCTACATAAATACACTCACACGTCCATTTCATCTACCTACTATATAAATAATAAAATTTCGAAATTTAAATCAGTACTCCACAATCCACTACATAATACGCATGTGCTTAATATTATAACGTGTTACGGTTACTCAATGTGCAATTTAAAAAAAAAATTAACCAAACCTGAAGATAGCAACTCGTTGCTGAAACGCGTCGTGTTAAAACTCAGGAAGTCACAAGACGGACATCAAAAAATACAAGGTATTTCTAATAGGTACTTCATAATATAAAAATGATTCGTTTTGGCATCCCTAATTTAACAAGCAAAATGCCAACAACTTACTTCTTTGATACAAATTATAAAAAAGAACCTTCCTACAAAATATGACGGGTTGCGTTAAAAGACCATCCTTTGAAGTGTTACGCAATTTTTAATCAATTTAATATCATACATCGTTGGTAACTTTATGCGTCTACATTTTTTCAGGAATCTAATTTAAAAAGTTTTGTACATTGTATGAAGTTTAAACATTTATGAACATGAATAAAACATTAAAAAGAATAAACTACTTACTTACATATATATAATGTATCAAAGACTGTTACGTATAGAGGGAATTTTAAATACCCTTAATATAAATTCCAGATTCTTGTATCAAACACTTCTATATGTACAGACAATAAGGTCGATTTTTGTTATTTGGTTTCCACGTTATGTATAATAATGCAATATTAGAATATCTGATTCACATTTTTTATAAAGAGCCTTTATCTATCCGATCCAATCCTTATAGTTCCTTTGAACCACACAGAGTATGGAGAGCACGTGAATCAGCCGGCCGCCATCTTGATAAACGCGTTTTTGCGAATATTTTCGAGAAAGGCTGGTCCTTTGATGAAAGTACCTACTGAAACCTTTTTTATAGAAAAATAAATAATTTGTCTTTTTTATTTGAAACTATTTTAAAAGTTTTTGCGTTGAAAAGTTTTCACTTTTCAGTTTTAATTATGCGTTCCCTTGAAAAGTAGGTACATCATAAATTGAAAAGTGAACAATTTGAGCGCAAACATTTTTTCAATAAGTAGGTATTGGTTTTGCGAAAAGATATTTTAAATAAATAATACAGTAAAGTCCCGCTGATCCGGCTCAATTAAAACTGGCGTGAAAAATCCGGATTATACTGGAGCAATATTAAAGTGATTAAACAAAGGCGAAATAAATGGAAAAAACATTTATTATACCTAACAAATATTATAGGTACAATATTAATAATATAAATTTTCATAGGATTGTGGACGATAATAATTAATTAAAAGATCGAACAACGTTTCGTATTTTTATTAATACTTTCTAAAATTTGAAAAAATATATGAAAACATATGAAAAACAAATCATAGTACAAAATATAAAATTAAATTTACAAACCTTAACTTTGTAATGTATAAGTAGGTAAGTACAATTAAATTATTTCCGATTTTTAACATCAATACCTAAGTATATTAATTACTTTATAAATTTTTTTCACAAAAACATATTATCATAAGAAAACATTGTTTTCTTATGATCATATGTTTTTGTGAAAAAAATTTTATAAAACCTCCATTGTTCGCTGTCGCAGCATTCTGAGAATGATCAAACTGTTTAATTCGACACTTTCCTCCGTCTATTGAATGCAGGTATCTACTGAAACAAGAGCCTCTTCAAGCTTAACTTTACAATAAATCCTGTTTTTCGGCGAGGTAAATTAACGTTTTGTGTGACCTTTTTAGCGCCATTTTGATTCAAAATGATTCGAGGATTTCCCTGTTTATGTTCCACACTTTGTCGAGGATTCCCCGTGCTATTCAGTTACGGCGAGTGAGTAGTAACAAAAACACAGACACGCGATCCAGATTACGGGAAAAGTATACCCCGTATATGAAATCCCCCCCTCTGCGCCATGTTTTTAAGCTCCACCCATCTGACGGATCCCAATAGTACCAGAAAACATCCTTAGGCATTTTAGTATTGTTTGACTCATGTGGATAATATTTTACATCAGCCATGAAGAATTAAAAATAGCACTAAAATCACGCTAATAAATAACCTGTAGATTTAAAAATTCCTCAACACTGTAAATACCGTTTTTAAATTACGATCATAGCCACATAAATCACTGTACGATTTGTTTAATATTAAATTATGGAACAGTCTGTACACGTAGCACTTTCATGCATCCCTAGGGGCAGTTCATAAGGAGTATATCCGAGCGTTTTGTCTTATTTATACTCTATTTTCATTAGTGATCGTTCACTGTCTTTTTATCCGATTGAGAGTTTAGTTATTACGACTTTTATTTGAAAACTTATATTAATTCGAAAAGTGTTAAGCAGACTGTGAATAATACAGACAATAAAATATTATTTGAATATCAAACAAAACAAAAAGAAACATATTATTCAGGTTATGTTTCATATAGGTAACTTTGATCATCTCACAGCACAAACAGGGGACGTCAGTTTAAAAAGCGTGTACGATTTCCTCTTTACCGGCCTTTGATTTCGTCAAAGCACATCTTCTCCGTGCTCTTTCGCCATTTTACATAAAAGATAATGTTTTCCTCTCACTTTTAAAGCTTTATAAAAATGGTTGCAGTAGTAACATAACAATTCGCCAGTTCTTTCTACAAATTGAATTATTAAGTATAAAGAAAATGGCGTACAAATTGCGATCTACGAGAAAAATTTTACTAATGGTCTCTTCAACAATAATGGGATATTAATTTTTTGTTGATACGGATTTTTCTTGTGAATTTCTACGAACACAAAGTTGAATACCACACACAAGAAACCGTAACCAATGTAGTATGTAAGTATTGTGCAAAGGTATCTAGATTTACATAATTAGGTTAAGTATTAACGGTGTCATTAGAAGTGCTTAGATATGCAAAGTCAGAACATAATTAATAACAATTACTTAAAACTGTTCTAGTTCGACAACGCAAGCTAAGCAGTTCTATTGATATATAATAGCAATAGTATTTGGTCATGGGAGAGTATGTAGTGGATCGCAAGACGTCACTATGTTAGTGTACCTAACAATTGTAATTATAATTTATTAAATACAACTACCTATAATGAATAAATCAACAACGTTATTAATTTAAAAAAACCTTAAAAACCAAACCTTTACATGGCGACCCCGCCAGTCAGATAAACCTTTACACCAAAACGTAATGTTATTTTCTTGTCAAAATAATTAAAATACGAAAACTTCCAGTGTGGCCGAACTGTCGTTACTCTATTATAAAATAAAAACCGCCCGATCTTAGTGTTGTGCTAGTTAAAACAAAAATATGCTGTTCAGTTGGTACCTATAAAAAATGGGTGTGTACTTATGACCACACGACAGAAGTGAAAACTTCAGATTTTCTCATTTTAAAATATATATACATTCTAATAGTTTTTGGTTTTTATATATAGAATAGGTTCTTTAACATATAATTCAGCAAATAAATAACTGTATCGATTTATTCATTATTTTATTTATTTAACATATACAACTTATTAACTATAATTTATTACTTAGTCGGACAGAGTAACGTCCTTCTCACATCTATCCTTCTGTCTCTCTATCCCCCGTATGACCAAATTCATTGTTATTTATACCAGTCTATTTGATTAGCTGGCGTTCTTTGGCTATCACAGCTCTAAGTACCTGTTCATTGCCCTCGCTGACTTTGCAGTAGCAATGAACTCAATAATTCCCTAATGTGCAAAATCTACATACATTAATTATTGTGCAATACTTATAATATATACTACAACATTTATATACAGTTATATACAGTTTAATCATAAATATATTAAAATCAGCCTATACAATTAAATTTAATGAATATAATACCTTAACGATAATATTAAGTTTTAGTGTCATTTGTTAGCGCACTTGTGAACTACAAATGATTTTTTAATCATGTTAAGTTTTTAGTGTCATCTATTAGCACACTTATGAACTACACACTATCATCAGCATATTGCAAATACGTGTTCGTGTTTGAGCCGAATAGCCCCGATTGTCATCGTCGGGTGCGTTTCACATCACTGTTGTTAACAGCCCAGGAAAAGCGCGCCTAAGGAAGTTTTCACTCCAAAAATACAATTTTGAAAACAGTTAAAAAATATTAAGATTCCATATAAAGATTCCCGAGCGAAACCTAAAGATAGACGGGATCTATATACCTACTGGTTTCCGTCTCGTTACCGATACTGAGACCGATAATAGTCTTGGTCTCGCACTGAACTATTAGAACGACAAATAGGCATTATTCTGTCAACAAAACGTGTCATTCTGTTTCGAATAGAACTGCAATTTGCATGTGCAATTTCCATATCTGTATGCAAATGTTGTTTATGCAATCGGACATCGAATGAAACAACTGCGACTGCATACAAATAACAAATAATTAACCCAAACTGGTTGCATCAGTTAACAATATTCAGTTTTCGTTTCAATACGTATGATCAACAAATAATCAAAATTACGTTACATTTTTATGTCGTATTTATACAAACACGGATCCCTTTAAAGAAAACAATAATATAAAATTGAAATTTAAACGATTTGTATCACGATATCGCTTTAATGTTAAGTTTTCTAAACTATATTAGGTATGTCAAATTTTTGGTTATTTTTTCAAATTCATTTTTACTTTCCTATAACATACGACTACGAAGTGTATAGGGAAATTCTTGTAATCATGCCAAAATTCGAGTTTTTGATGAATTTACGTCTTCAGACCCCTTGACTAAAAAAAAAATATTAAAAATGTCTCTCAAACCTTTGGACCGATTGTGCTCAAATTTTGCATGTCTGTTTAGAAAATTGTGAATTTCCAACAGCTTTTTTTAAGAGTATTCGATACTGGAAGTTACCCCATTACCGCGACGTTATTTTTAAAGCTAAAGGGTTCGGGTAAACGCCAAATGAAGGACCAAAAATCACACTACATATCCCTCAGGCGAGAAATTAAAAAAAAATCCTGGACAAACTTTTTTTTTAAACTGGTAATCTTTCACACGTAGCCTAAACTTGTTTTCAAAAAAGTGTGATCTTGGTCCTTCATCTGGCGTTTACCCGAGCTCTTTAGATTTAAAAATAGCGTCGGCAGAGCCATAACCGTTTTTAGGCGAGGCTAAAGGATTTGAGATGAAGAGTAGAGATGGTAATGTTACGGATCACCCTGTATATAAACGACAGGCAAGAATTCTGAGAAACGGAGTCCGCTTACTGTAACAACTGGTACCTGCCCGAAAGTTCTAGAGAAAGCGAGAACACACTAGACATATTCCACGCAGCCTATATAAACAGCCAGTGCGAATGAGTGAGGGAATCAGTCAACGGTGAGTCACGCATTCAAATAATGTATAGTGCCGTGATATAAATAACCAAATTGATAAAATAAATACTAGTGTACTGGTAATAATTACGAATTATTGTATATAGGTGTTTTGTTTTGCTTTGTAATTACTGTTTAGTTATTGTTTACTTGTGTTGATTGTTAGAATTGACTTTTTGTTGTTGCGTTCGTTATTATTGTGTTTTTAATTATTGTAAATAAATATTTATTACGCCAACTCAGAAAACAGTTTTGTAACAGTAACTTCCAGTATCGAATACTTAGATGGAGCTCATTCAATGATTTTTTTTAGACTCAATCTCCCTCGATTTCTGTAGTTCAACTTCAAGATATGATTGTAACTGTCCGGGGGTGTATTTCGAATACACCTCTATAATATCGTTATATAATTCGTATAGAACTGTTTTCGCCTCAGTATGTTTGATTCAGCAGTTCAGCAGCTGCAATAAACTTCTCTTTGAACAATTGGAATGCATTAATTCAGCTCAGCTTGTTAGCATTATATTGCTAATTATTCATATTCAGATATGATTGATGCCAGCTGCTGTGGCCATGTCGCAACGTGTTTTATTCAATTACACTTGCAAACGCAAACATAGTACCGATATCACCACCGAGCAGCGTTAACCTCAGCCTTCTCTATTTTGATTCACGCAGGCCTTGTCACAATGTATAGGGTGATCTCACTCAACTGTATAATATTACTCAGTCATGTGAAAATGCAATAATGTAGTGATGTGTATGTCCGTCCGTCCGTCTGTCACAAGGCTCTATCTCAAAAACGGTAAGAGGTAGCTAGTTGAAATTTTCACAGATTGTGTGTTGTTGTGACATGAATCCTGGCAAATAATAAAAATCAAAGTTTAATCCCTAGGAAGCTCTCCATACATGGGTATATTATAGTCGTATATACCGAGCATTCAATACAACATACAAGATATTATATATTATTTTGAACGCTTATATTACTCAGTGTACCGTTTCTGCTGTGCACTGCAATAAGTCTATTATAGCGTAATGGGTAAGGTATTGAGCTTTCACACCGAAAGTCCGGGTTCAAATCCAATAGACGACACGTGACTTGTTTTTGTTTTATTTATTTAATGTAAACATTTTGGAATTTTTTTACTTTAAAAACTAATTTAATTAAATTTGATACAGAAAAATTTTTGAAACACTAAAAAGAACAAAATAAAAATATATAAGTAATTATCGTTAAAAATATGGTACGGAACTCTCTGCGCGTGAGTCGAATTCGTACTTGGCTGGTTTTAAAGTATGTTATTTAACCGACGTTAGTACAATTTGCCATTAAGACATGTCGACAATAAAACCCTGACCCACAATCTAAGGCATTTTTAATTAAAACTTTGAATGTAGTCTACTGTCGTTTGTTAATCACCAATTGAAGCTATAACTCTTCAAGAATGAAAATCAGATCAGCTATAGTTAAAATCTTCTTCACAGATTTAACTTAATAAAGAGAAGAAGAATTGTGAAAGATAAGAAATATCCACCAGCTTTTTTTCTATGTCGTCTTTTGCCTTTGTTTAAATATGAATATTCAATTTGTTTTTTATTATTTTTAGAACTGTATTTTAAAATTCACTCGCTGTCAATGCTATATAACTTTATTCGGAGTTGTTAATTATTTCTCATTCATGAAAATATTGGAAATGTTTTTTCTCTTTTGTTCTAATTTCTGATTACGGCCGTTGAAACGCTTTAATTAGATATTTGATTGGAGGCTGCATAACGAACCGTTATTTATAATAACTTTTGTCGCTATTATTTCTGTGACCGCAAGGCATAGGGGCTTATACCTTTCGATAATATATTTTTTGAGTGTAACCGTCGCAGCCGAACTACATAACTTTGCCCACTTGCAAACTGCCGTTCCAGATCGCTAACTAGAATCACTGTTTGCTGGACGGCGTTAATACAGTTCAGCCTTCGTGTCCGCGCACATGTGTCGCAAAGGTCCAGTGGTTTGCGTCGAGCCGCATGGCTCGCCGGATTCCAGGGCACGAAGTCAGAGGAAACGGAATACTATATAATAAATGAATAACCAGCATATTTTCTATAATAATATTTATTTAGAAACAAAATGAAATGGTACCCTTTACAAAAGTCAAAAATATTTGCAAGTATGTTGGTTGATACCGTAGTATCCAAAGACTCGATATCACAGACCTGGGAATATTTCTATGCTCGATATAAACAAAAGCCCTAGTTTACAAAACAGGAAAAATATATACACCGGTTACTATACCGGAGGGGCGTACCCCTTAGCTAATACAGTGGGGGAAAATAATGATAGGACACCTGGCGATGGCACAACTCACTGCTGCAGCAACTGTTGCTAGGGGGCGCGAATCGTAGGAGAACAGCTAGGCAGGTAGCAACTGACTCAGTGACCCTGAGCAGGCCGAGGGTTAATCAACCCCAAACACCGACTGATTGCTGGCTAGGTACCGGTAACCCTAGACTAGACAGGCCAAAAGTCAATAGACTTCCAATACGGGCGGAGGAAAACGGTTAGGTTAGGAAAGGGGTTATCGGGTCAGAACAGATCATCTAAAACAGAACACACTACGTAGTACGTAGCTGAAGGCTATCGTATCAAGTAGAGCTAACGGGAAGCGTTGCTCGCTCGGTGACTAGTGTTCAGAACGTATCACTAGTATCACTGCTTTGTCGAGAGTGGAAATAAAACTGTTTACAGAACACATTTTATATCTGTGCGTAGCACTTTAAATTAAATTGTGTCCAATCACGTATGACAAAACGGTTTACAACAGGAAATAGTACGCATCACTGGCTACGCACTGACGTAAACAACACACTGACACCGCGTTCACTAAAACCGTCCGCTCTAGTGACGATGCTGACGGCTATCATTACAAACTTTGCCCACTTACAATCAGGAATTCCAGATTGCTAACTAGTTTGCCAGACGTATATACATTTTGCGTAAGTAAATTTCACTTATGTCTACATAAGTGAAATGTAATGTAATGTAATGTAAACAACACGGTTTTATAAGTAAACTAAATTTTAATGTGTAACTTATAAGTATTTCATAAAAAATTGCACTTCCTCCGAGTGTCGCGACACACATATCTATTTTTACAACCTCCATTTTCAAAAAAAAAAAAATACAAATTCGAAGTAAAATTTTAACTGCATTTCAAAACGATTGTTATTCCCCGTTCACTAAAAAATGTACCTACGTCACTGGAGATGGTACCTACCATAGTTTTATACCGTGATAGACAAAGAAAAAAAAGGTATGAGTGACGCGGTACTCACGAGAGTTGATGTGTAAACAGGTGAGCTCATATTGGTTTCACTACGCTTACAAATGTATAATATATAACTATTATACAGGATGTATCACAGGATTGAATACATAGAAGAAAAGTAATGAGTGCAACAAGGAAAACATAAGCAAAATGAGTAGCGTGACAAAGATAGAATACACATGGCTAACTTAACTAAATTAATTATCATGGTTTTTTACATGAATAGAGGGCAAAACAATCTCTGATCTTAACTAATTTGTACTGTGTGCTTTTCCCTATGTTCGGTTTCCTCTGATACACCCTGTATAGTCAAGTTCCAAAATTTAAGGTAGTGAGTCAAGCACTTACTTATATTTTATTATTTATAGGTACATATAAGCGGCACAGTTTTTATGCATGGGACCTTTGTGCGAAAGCATAATTTGCTTACATTGTTTCAATGCTTTTCCACTCTATTAGCCTTGTTACGAACTATGCATGACTCACTATCTTAAATTTTAGAACTGACTATAATGTGTGCGTGAGCAGCTACACAAGCAGTATACGCAATCATATCTACATGACATACATCTGACGCTCGAACACTCTGTTACATGATGTGACATCTACATGACTTACGCCTGACACTCGAACTCACATCTATATATGACTTACGTCTGACGCTCGAAGTCTCATGAAGTCCGTACCACGAAGCGAGAACTAAGCAGTCCTGGATTTATAAATAGGCCGTATAGGCCGCGGCCTAGGAGCGGCAGCGTCCTAGGGGCGGCAGATTTCAGAGGACGGTCACTTGATTTCAGAGGATAAAAGTCAAACACGTCCACCGATTTTCTCATGGTTTTTTATACTTTCAATAAATCCCTACAAATTGTTCTGGGGAAAGGAGTTTTTCCTGTTTAAAACGCGTGAAAAATTATCAAAGGTCTTCATTGTCTCAAGAAAAAATGAATTCTCTGGCTCTTCTCTACATAGAAGCAGAGATAATGAACACCATAAACTATGATGATATTATAGATGATTTTGCTATTAAAAAGGCCCGTAAAAAATTGTATATCTTGTTTCTTTTTTACGCTCTCTTTCTTAATGACTAATTCATTCGTTTATTTAACTTTCATTCGTTTATTTAAATAATAATTTTCCATTTGTAGTAAAGGAGACCCATTTACTACAAATGGAAAATTATTATTTTAGAAAGGTATGTACATGGGGCGGCGGAAATAAAGTGGCCTACATTCATAAAAAATATAAATCCGGCACTGGAACTAAGATGTTTACACATCAAAAAATTAAATCTCATAATCTCAAAATTGAGTCTTCACACGCGAACTTGTAAAAATCTAACATAAGTAATTTTGCCTTGCGGTAAGAGATTTCTTATTCAAAGGATTTATTGGATTTACTTACAAGCTATAATTATTGAACGTGACATTTTTTCCGAGATTCGTGTTTTAAGCTTCTGTTAAAGTGGCAATAAAAGTTGTCTATTGATCGGGTTATATTGAGAGGACCGTAAATGTGTGGTTTGACACAAGTTGTACGATAACGGAACTTGTGCAAAGGGCGTCAGCTGTCCGAATCGCGAAAGGCGACGTGTTGGATAGAAATACCTATGTTATGATACATCGACATCTTACAACAGATTATGATTGTTACTCTTACAATAGTAGAGGTAGATTGTATGTTTAGATGCGTAAAGAGGTGTATTACTGACGAGTAGTGACAGTATGTTAAAACGAGGTCATAATATCATTACGCACGAGATACATATGGTATTTTTTGCCATACCCACTATAAAATAGCTATACTTTTCACTTCATTTTCAGTATTTTCAAAAAATGTTGATAGTTCATTTGCGTCGCCAGCTTTAAGCTCGTATCCGGTCAGACACGACGCGGGAACGTAGCGTTTACGACAAAACAAACATTTTTACACGCATTTTTACACGCATTTCAAATACGAATATTTATACTTAGCGGAGTCCGTCCGTTCAGACACGTATCTGTTCGTATTTGAACTGCATGTGAAAATGTTTGTCTTGTCGGAAACGCTACGTTCCCGCGCCGTGTCTGACCGGATAATATAAATCGACCTGAACATTTATAGCAAGCCATGAGTGGGTAATAGCGGGCGGATCAGAGCGAATAAACATAAATCACTATGGAAACTGTTTACTTTCCATACTAGTGTGTTTTGAAAACACTTTCAACACACCTGCCTGTTAACTGACTCATTCCATGCATACATATACACGCATGTAAAGAAGCTATTTTATAGTGGGTATGACAAAAAAAGAAAAATAGTTCCAAATTACTTTTTTTAAGTGAAACGTTTTAGCTCGCGGTAACACATAATTTCTGTCATGGAAATTGATAATGGAAGTGACGTCACGCGTATGCTTAAAAATCTTATTAATATATAAAACGATCAGGTGATGTCACTGACTGAGCAGATCTGCCTGATTTACTAAAGCAATCAATGTTTAGCTGTGCCATCACAAGACACAAACTTCCAATAGGTACGCTCGGTCCGTTCGTATATAATATACTTAGGTACCCGCCTTTAAAAGTCCATGCCAGGTGGACGTTCGTTTACTAAAACCGCGTGTACCTGTTTTGAAAATGTTTCATTAATAAACCGATTCTACCATTTATTGGGGCAGTAATTTAACTATTTAATTATGCGAAATTAAACATTTCTAATTACCTACGTACTAATGTAAAAAATAGAAAAGTGTTATTTTTTAACACTGTGTGAATATAGTACATTGTGCCACAAGGGAGGAAAGTGCTACATTTCCTCCCGTGTTGCGCATACTATTTTTTCTCCTGCCAGGCCAAAAGTTCGCAAAATTGAAAAAAAAATATTAAAATTATTATTTTTATTTTATTTTATTATTAAAATTATTGTAAAATAATTTTAAAGGAAATAATTTTAATGTGTGGGAGACAGAAGTAGGTGCGTGAGAGCCGGCATAAGTACTATTGCGCACGCGCACTAATTGTCCGTACCACAGGAATAAAGAGCGACTTTGTTCCCGCTTGGCAGGGACGAAAGTACGAACTTTCGGCCTAGGTAAGAGAAAAAAGTAGCTTATAAGCAAATTATAACTCTCTCCGTTCGTTCAACATCTTCCTTTTTAGAGCCCCCACCGAGCAGTGGCCTCTAACATTCTTAACCCGGTCCTGGTAATAATATAAAAAGCATAAGATTCTTTTATCGAGAGCCTTCTCGATAAAAGAATCTTATGCTATTTATGTAACTTATTTTAACGTGACAATGTCTCACTCCGCAGGCCTGCATGTTGGAAAAATAAACTTCCCCTTCCAATCAAGAGATGGCGCCTCGATGAGTTCAATATGGGTAGCAAATGGGTATACTAACAAATATTTTGCAGAAAACTGAATTATCGACGTAATAACCTTGTTTTTCCACTCAAGATATGTCGCGTTAAATAGTTCAATGTAACAAATGGGTATACCTATACTAACAAATAAACACAATACATTGTAAAATGATTTTTATTTCTTTCATTTTTTTTTTTTTTTTGAGAGGAGGAAATCCTTTTTACGGACACCCAAGGAAGGTAGCCCTGGGTAGTGTGGGACTCGAGCCAAGGCCCCCTACCCACTAAAACCCCCTCGATCTAACCCCTTTTTATCCTTCCCGCGGCACTGACGTTGTCCCGCCCAAAACACCCGCGGCCGTGTAGACGACACAGCCTGCTCCGATTTTTTTAAAATTAATTCTGCGCAACAACAATGGAATTTTAAAAATCTTTTGATATTATTATTCCTTTGAAATTTTAATATAAACAGAAAAAATCATATAGATATAAGTATCCATAATAATATGTCTATTCGATAACATGACTTAAAAATACAAGCAGACTGGAAGTCGTTGTGTCAAAGGACTGTGTATCAGACTTCGACGGTTACCGACATCGTTAAGGCCTTGTCACGTATTTATTCCCCTGATCATTATCCTCTACATGTTTGTTCTACATCGAAAATCTGCACTATTGATGCCGTGCTACATCTCTACCGAATATACGCACAGAACATTCCCTACCTCCACTCCACCGCCATTTTCTTAATTGGTATAAAAACAATGTCTTTATTATTTTATTTTTTGTTATGTTTTCACGAATCGAATTTTTTGTTTGATTGTTCTTCCGGAAATTATTACTTACGTGTCGCATTTTTTTTTTTACAACAAAAAAGTCGTCCGTTTTCTCAAGTGATAAATTTCAAATCCGCACTGGTCATTGCATCTCTACATTGCCTATTTTACTAAGGGATTTGGTCCAATGTTACCCACAAGTGACTAATATTTCAATGTGTTTCTAGTTCTACTTCTATCTGATGCATAAGCATTACTGAAAAAGTCCGTCCGTTTTTCAACAGCATTAATAAACCATAATTAATTTAATAGTATTTTCATTATTTCATATAATTTTAAATAACTTGTGAACAATGATGAATGTTAGTTTATAATAATAAATAATTATATAGGTAACCAATTGGCTAGAATTTTTATTGATAAAGTAAGGCAACGTTCAACTATAAGGGGCCGTTCAAGTATTACGTAAGCAGATTTTTTGCAATTATTAACCCCCCCACCCTCTCGTTAGCAAATGTAAGCAAAGCTCTTAACATGGGGGGGGGTTAAGAGCTTTGCTTACATTTGCTAACGAGAGGGTGGGGGGGTTAATAATTGCAAAAAATCTGCTTACGTAATACTTGAACGGCCCCTTACGTAAACATTGGTACATGCATTTTTCAATGTGTTCTGGTTTCTTTATTGATTCATGAGCAGCAGTTATAAGTCTAGAAATAAGTAATAGGCTTGGAATAGAGGACTTTAACGCACATAATATTTATTTAAGCAAATTTTATTGACATGGTATTCAGTTATTTATAATCTTAATATATAAACGAACAAAACAAACTTCTTTTAAAATGTTGGTATATTAATTCCAATTAACAGTCCTCAGTCCATGACACACGAATCCATGATTCTAAGTCTTCGATGACTTTGGATGTTTGCTGCTCAATGAATAGCGCGCGGTATTCCCCTATTCGATTCTTTTACTCGGTTCTAAGCGAGCAAACGTATCCATTATTTTCGGGAATCCTTGAAAATGCGTTTCGTTTTCAAGCATAGACAAGTAGGGTTGCCATATGTGTTCAAACCAAAATCGACTAAATTTTGTAGAAAATCCGACAAAGTAAAAAAATAAATACTGCTGACGTAATCACCATCCAGACCCCCCCAACCCCCATGTCATCAAAAATAAGTAAAGCAAAGATCCCCCCGCCCCCCTGTAGTACTTACGTAATACTTGAATGGCCCCTAAACTGTTTTAAGTTTTAACTAAAATAGTTCGGTCGATGTGAACCCACCACGTTGAAAGTATTGTACTGTATTCGTACTCAGTAAGACGTGTTACATGATTGTAGATAATGTCTGAAACTCTTCTATCCGCCTTTTCATGTTATTATTTAAATGCTGAACGCGTTTACTGCGGTCTGTCAGGGGGGGGGGTGTTAGGAGAATGTGTTCCTGTTATTCCCGATAGGCTTAAGATGGGATTGACGGCCAAATGAGATTTTTAGACGATACAAAAGGACGGCCGGATTTTGACCGATGGACACAATTCACTTGCTCTAGCGTGTGCTAAGTGAACAGCATTTTGACAGTGGCGTACCGTCAAGGAGCGCAACTAGTATTTTTACTTCCCACCTCTACTATGGTAGGGAAGTAATGGATTCAGTCCGAAAACAATATTTCGAGATTTTAACAGATTTTCACGTTTTGAGACCCTAGCAATCGTTTAAGATCATTTTCTGACTGATGTCTGTATGTGTGTGTGTATGTGGTCAATTTTTCGCCTTCGATATCTTAAGAACGGAACAACATACGGGCATGCCGATTGTTCTATTGTGTTTATCAGCCTTTAACTTAGATCTGATTAGATTTTGAGTCAAATCGGTTCAGTGGATCCTGAGATATTCAAAAAAACGTCCTCAATGTCACGTATTAACATAGGTAAAAAAAAATATAAATGAATTCTAGATGTTATAATATGAAAAAAATGTAAATATTTTTTTTCTCTAAAATGTATAGTTTTCGAGAAAAAAAATATTTTACTAAAAAAAATAAAAATTGTACGTAAATCAAGGTAACCATGATTTTTGCTATATTAAGTTAGCCATCAGTAGATCACCAAACAAAAAAGAGGGCCATGCTTTTTTCAAAGAATAAAAATTAAATTGTGTTTTAAAGACCACCAATAGCTAAGGTTATTTGGGTCTAGTCAAAGAATAAAAAAAAAAGAGTGTTTATTTTTTGCAAATATTTACTAGGTGGGAAGTATAGGACTGGTCATCAGTCGAATTTTCCATTCTTTGTATAATAACACTATTAAGGAAAGATGGATCTCACTGACCATGAATCTGACTGACCATATAACATCTGCCTCCTCTACTAGGTCGCGGTCAACTGGCAAAAAACCACGTTAGAACTTGGCTAAATTGGATAATATTTGATATGAATTTTTAAAGCTTCAGGAAATTCATTGCAAGTAATAATACTAGGTCATTGTAATATTAACGATATAATTTTGAATATGAGCACAACCTAAGAGTAGGGGAGAGGAAGGCTAGTTGTTACAATTTTCAAATTTTATTTTTTTACACATGTGCAGAATCTTTATTTAAATCCATGTAAACGCTATGTTATAGTTTATTATTTCCACCCAGCGATGTAGCTCAGTGGTACAGCACTAGACTCGCATTGGGAAGGTACTGGGTTCGAATCCCGACGGGGGCAGATGTGGCTGGGACTTTTTCCTACTGCCTCACGTCGAGAAACGGTAATTCCTATACCGGCCATCTTGTTTGAGGTTTTCCATGGTTTCCCTCAATTATTCCAGATAAATATCGAGATGGTTCCTTAAGCAAGGCCATGGCCAATTACCTGTCAAACTCCTATTCTCCCAAAGTTGCCTACCTTATCCTAATTTCCTATAATTCCTCCATTCGCACATTGCTATTAAAAAAAAAGTTGAAATTTAAAAATGTAGGAAACAACGGGAAGTGGTAAAATGGAAAAATAGTAATGGTGCGAATGGCGTCTGTTATGACATAATGTCGAGAAACGGACGTTAAACGCATTATTATTATTATTATTGTTATTATTATTATCAGTTTATTAGTTTATTATTTCCTTTGTACTCTTGTAATTTTAAATTAGTGAAAAATCAATTATTCATGTGTGTACATGATTTTTTTTTCAATAATGCAAATTGTAACAACATACCCTGTGCGGGGGCAAGTTGTTACACCTAATGGAGCAAGTTGTTACTCAAAATTTAAGCTAGGTAAAATTACAATAAAGTTCAATATTAATGTTTTTATTGCTTCAAATTAATCAGTATCTGACATACAATGGATACAAGTGTAGAAATCATCATTACTTTCCCCTATTGCTGTATAAAACATGTACCCACCTCTTGCACCTTGTGCACCTAATCCATTCTGTATTTCTTGATTTAGAAAAAGGCATCAGACAGGCTAGACATAGAGTGTTCTCGTTTTCTGACTCTTCAGGTTGTGATTCTTGTTTTCTAATTTTTTTTTTGGCAGTCATTTAGATGTTACAGTAACAATGTGCCCCACAAATCCTGTAACAACTAGCCGTCATGACTACTAAAACGTTATGTTTCTGCTATTGCAAGTATTATTTAAATATCTAGAAAACAACTAATACAAACAAAAGAGTAATGCAAGGGCTTTAAAATGCCACAAGCAATTTAACGTATCACTTACCGTTGGACGAAAATAAATTTCAGAACACGAGCAAACTAATAACAAATTTATGACTCAAAACACTTTTACCATGACAGGGAACTTCACGCAAATATAGCTAGTTTAGGATTTCACTCATAGGTTGTATGTGAAAAGGCGTATGTAAAGCTGTAATTGTGGTTATCTAAGTAGCAGGCATAAAGAAGTTATTGCATTTGTAACAACTAGCCCCTGTAACAACTAGCCCCCTTCTCCCCTACTATAAATTTTTGATTTTAGTTGAACCAGTATTGTCCAGTACCTACCCAATAACATAAGGAAAAAAATATAAAGTCCTCGGCAGAAGTCAATGAAAAGCGCTGCACATGGGTGGTGACCTGCCATACTTTTTAATGTTGTTGCGTTGATTTATTATTGAACGCGTTAACCTGTATTTGAAATTTTGTTCACTTATTTTTTATGCGTTGAGTTTTCTATATGTAAAATCGCAAACGCATAAATGGAAGATAAATTCTTACCAGGCGTTCATTAAAAGTACGCTATGTACATCGTATCTACTCTAAACTGTCGATTGGCACGAAGTAGAGAAGATAAACTTTTTGGGGTTCATTATCTCCGTATGGAACCCTTACCCTGTCTACAACGTCCGTCCGTATGTCACAGGACAATAAGAGGTAGGCTAGTGAAATTTTCACAAATTGTATGTTGTTATGACATGAATCCTGGCAAATAATAATTAAAATTAAATAAATAATCAACTAATTTTAATAAATTAATGTTGTTACACGTTCACAGAACATTTTTGTACAGTATAGCAGATGACTGGTAATATACCGTACTATTATTATAGGTATCGAGCTGTACGTGAGTCGAGTGAACAACGGTCTTAAACATCGTTCGATTGGCTAAGTGGTTAGGGTATTAGACTCAAGATCTAAAGTTATCCGGTTCGATTTTCCTTTGTTCGTTTTGATGGTAATATTTGATATATTTTGAAACTGGATTTGAGAAAAATGGTAATAAAATAGTATATTAACACAGAATTGTATTCGAGATGAGGCTATGAAACAAGCCGCATTGTGCGGAACGCCAATTTCATTTCCTCGAACAAAAATCCACACTGTAAGTTTTTGATATTATCCTTTTGTTGAATTGAAACTTATTCTGTATTCGGCGCATGCTCTCTGCGTCGGGCATCAGTAATCTAGGAGATAGCATTAGAAAGAGAGGACCATCGTTTAACTCCACATTCGTAATGTTTCTCTATGACCATTCGTCCACTTACCAGTGGCGCCCGCTTCTTTTGGGTCATAAGTTTTGATTCTCATCAGAAAATGTATTGTGTAATCAACATTTTAGATTTGTGCACTATTACATAAATAAGTGACCTTTAGTCTTCACACGTAGACTGTTTTAATTTTACAAATTAAGTTATCTTTAGTTTTCTTTGTTGTTCTCTCTTTTCTGTGCATACAGAAAAGAGAGAACAACAAAGAAAACTAATCGAGATACAGACCTGATGAATCATGTCTGGGACACTCTGTATACATATATAATGTAAGTATTTTGGAAGTCTTTACTTCAAAAATTAACTTGATTCAATTAAATTTGATCCGGAAAAATTTTGAAACACTAAAAAGAACAAATGAAATTTACTATTATAAGAAGAAATTTTTTTTTAAAACAAGCTTAAATAAATAAAACTCAGTGTGTACACATTGGGCTGCTTTTTTTATTAAAAATTGTGGTATTACAAAATATATAATCTCATTTTTTATCAAAATATCTCAAAACTGACTAGTTTAACAAAACCAAAAAAAAATATATTGCACGAACAATAAAAAAAATCATAACAGAAAATGTAAACAGTCACACCGTAGCCTATTCAGTATTAGTCTATACTCCTGAAAATTGATTTCATGTTAATTTGTGACGGTGATGGCCATAGCGACGTTAAATTGTCTACTAGATGACGGTAAAGCATCTGCTATATCTCTGTAAGTCAGAGAGATAGCAGTTAATTTTTTTTCTCCAATATAGGACTATAGGACCATAGGTATTTTTTTAGCTATTCTAATAGAACTTTTTATTTTCTTTTCAACCATGTAATAAAATATCAGTGTTACATAATAACATTTTCGAGATAAACGCAATTAAACTTTACATATTATCTACTTAATTTTGATATCAAGTACTTAGGTGCGTGTATTGTTGTATAGTCTATAGTCTTTACTATTATAAAGCTGAAGAGTTTGTTTGTTTGTTTGGTTGAACGCGCTAATCTCAGGAACTACCAGTCCGATTTGAAAATATTTTTTTTGTTAGACAGCCTATTTATTGAGGAAGGGTATAGGCTATATAATATCACGCTACGACCAATAGGAGCGTAACATCAATGAATAATGTTGCAAAAACGGGAAAAATTATTCCTTTTGAGAGCTTCCGCTGCGTAAACGGTTAAAGTTACGCAAAAATCATGTATGACGGAATTGTTCCCCTTTAAAAGCTCTTAAAAAAAGTCCGCGACAGCATATGTCTATCTTTTAAGGTTGACTCACTATAACTTTTTTTATGGTAATCAAATGTGTTCGTAATTATAATATTCAAGCGAACGAGCGAAGCGAGTGAGTAGTGTATTGCACCCGGGATTTTTTTAGCACCCGGGCGAAGCCGGACGGAGCCGCTAGTATTATATATTATGTAAAGTTTAGTTGTGTTTATCTCGAAAATTTTATAATGTAACACTGATATTTTATTTCCTTACGGAACATGGAAGTAAATAAAACAATATAATGCGCGCCACTGATTTTAGATGGGCCATATTTGCAGCTTGTCCTTCACATATGCTCACGAAGCATTTAAGAGAATGTAGAACTCATGTAAAGCATATAGTAGGTAGGGATTTTAACATACATAGGTTGGTTATACCTTCACGGTTAAAGAGTATAATCGTCGTGGCATTTCATTTAGAAAATTGCATTTGTTACAAAACTGATATAAAATTTAACGTTTAATTAACTTTTAGCTATTAAATTTAATGAGGTAAATTAAATTAATGAAATTCAGAATAGAGGTGAATTCTCTTAATTATATAATACTGAAGCGGGCTCTCCGGATTAAACGTATTTAAAATCGAGTTTGTGGTTTTGATTATAACTTTTTATTTCTTTATTCGAATTAATAAACAGTTTTGTATTTCTGCAGAAGTATATAAATTAGCCTTTAGTATCATTGTACAAAGTCGTATTGTATTTTATTAAAGTATTTTTTGTGTTGATAAAATGAGCTCTACTTCTCAAATTTCTTCTGAAATTTATATAAAGGTGCACGTTACCTAAATAAGAAGCGTAGACTTAGAGCGAAGACACACACGGCGGTTTGTCAGCGGTTTGTGTCGACTCGGCAGCCGAGGCGGTTGCCGACTCGACGATGACACACACAGCGGTGTCTATTCGGCAGTCAGGCGTTTCTTGTGGAGAACGATGTGTCGAGGCGGCTGAGAGTCGGCTTTCAGTCGGCAGGCAATTCTCGCCGCGGTGTGTGTTTTGCATCATTGAATAGTAGATTGTATGTCTATAGATACGTAATGGGGCATATTACGACGAGTGATGACAATATGTAAAAACGAGCGATAGCTTTTCACGTCATTTTCAAAAAATTCTGACAATTCATTTGCGTCGCCATCTTTCCTTCCAGTGTGCCGCGAAGTTCGTGCAAGTAAGTAATGATAGGCGCACGCAGGCGTATAGAGCGAATAAACAGAAATTGCTATGGAAACCGTTATTTTATGCGCTGGTGCGGAAAGTAAACCATTTTCCGCACACCTGCCTGTTAAATAAGTCATTAATGGCCGCTATACATACATCGAAAGTAGCTATTTTGTAGTGGATATGGCAAAAAATATATTAAGTTATAGCTTGAGACACACGAAACTAACTTTAAGAAGTCCCCTGCCGCGGCTATCTGTTTGTGCCAGATTTTATCCGTAACTCTTGAGTCTCGCGTCTATCTGTCTGTCTGTCCGTCTGCCACAGCTTATTTTCTCCGAATCTACTAGACGAAAAAAGTTGAAATTTGATACATATATAGAGTTAGGTGACCCAATCACGGACGTAAGCGTAAATAAACGAATTCTTATCTTGGGGGTTAATTTTAGGGGACAAATTAGAAAATTAAAAAAAAAAAATTTCAAGTGCATCATGTGACGTATCAAATGAAAGGCTCGCTATGAGAAATACTAATATATTGAAAGAAGACAGCTTTTAAATGGCTTAAGGATCCAAAAATAATAAGCAAATACTGTTAATTTTGCATTTATTAGCTGACGTTTCGAGAATTATATTCTCATCCTCAGAGCTCTGAGGATGAGAATATAATTCTCGAAACGTCAGCTAATAAATGCAATATTATAACAGTATTTGCTTATTATTTTTGGATCCTTAAGCCATTTAAAAGCTGTCTTCTTTCATTATCATCAGGTACAACTTTTCTGTTTTTAATTAAAAACAGTTCTTCACATCTACAAATATATTTTTTTATAATTTTAAAATGCATAGTTTAAAAGGTATTAAAGAAAATATTCGAAAATATAGCATTACCTCCCCCCACCTCTTATCACCGAAACTACAGAGTCTAAAATTTTGAAAAATAGGTAATATAGGGCCTCACTCATAGCTTGCAGGGAAACCTAAACGAAAAATTTAAGTCTTTATATTCCCACGGTAAAGGGAATAGTGCGGAACCATCTTCGCGCGAATCCGACTCGTATTTGACCGGTTTTTTTTCATAAAAATGTGAAAATGAAACAAGCAGAGCATTGAATTAGTAATTGGATTAGATTTTTTTTTTAGATTAGATTAGATTTTATTTATTTACAATTATTTACAGGTTTTAAAATTATTTTAGATTTGGTCAGAGTATAATTTTATAATTTTTCCACTTGTGACGTTATAAACAAAAAAAAAATCAAAAGGAACGTCGCGAAGATCAACAAAAAAACGATTACTGTTTAAATAAAAGAAATATGTATAATTAAACCAAATAAAATCGAATTACAAAAATGAAACATAAAATTACACAAAATATATTTAAAAAAAATGAAGTAATAACGAGGATTCGAAAATAATAAGGATTGAAAAAACAGAAAGGAAATGAAAGAATGTCGCTAGGAAGGGACTGAATTTCGTTTTAACTGATTCAACATTATTTTCTAACTAACTGTTTTTTGTATTTTAGAATATTTAGCAAGAAACAAAAATTACTTCAGTTAAGTACTTATATAATGGTCAGTCGAAATGAGTTACTCAACTTGCTTTTAGTAAAAACATAACTGGTGCGTTTGTTTGCAATTTATTAAACAAAGCTAGTGTCCAACGATAAAAAACATCACACACTGACATGTATATTTTAAATAATTTTGTAGTTGGAAGTTTTTATCTCTTCACTATCTGTTTTAAGTTTTCTTGGGAACTTCTGGCGAATGTGTGCCGCGAAATGTCGTTTGAGAGGCGCTGAACAATAATGCTCTCTAACAATGCATATGTCAGACAAAACAGTTTTTTATTTTCAGCCTGAATCATAATAGTATGTACGATTCAGTTGTGTAAACTTGATCCAACTAGAGAATATCTAACATTTTTCATGCTGAATAAATTCAACCCTTATACATAAATATGAAGGTGGCCAGGAAAGAGGTCTTCCCGATGGCCTATGTCAAGCAGTAATACATACATATGTGTGATATTAAAGCATCAGTGGCGTAACAATTGGCTTTTTTTTTTTAAAATAAAGGCTACCAATTACCGAAATTGTTTAGTCAACATTTTTGGCAGAGAGGTGAGATTTTTCTCGTTTTGTCTTATTTTTCTCTTCTCATCTCGCGAAACACAAAATATCAAGACGAGTTTAACAATTTTTCTCGTCTCTAATTCCGAGACGAGATCAAAATTAAATTGTCGGAATCTTGCTGAGACGAAAAACGAGCTTCGGTTAATCTTTAATTTAAGAAGATCGATTTATATGATAAAAAAAATTCGACTGATGACCAGTCCTATACTTCCCACCTAGTAAATATTTTCAAAAAATAAACACTCGTTTTTTTATTCTTTGACTAGGCCCAAATAACCTTAGCTGTTGGTGGTCTGTAAAACACAATTTAATTTTTATTCTTTGAAAAAAGCATGGCCCTCTTTTTTGTTTGGTGATCTACTGATGGCTCTAGCTTAATATAGCAAAAATCATGGTTACCTTGATTTACGTACAATTTTTATTTTTTTTAGTAAAATATTTTTTTTCTCGAAAACGGTACATTTTAGAGAAAAAAAATATTTACATTTTTTTCATATTATAACATCTAGAATTCATTTATATTTTTTTTTACCTATGTTAATACGTGACATTGAGGACGTTTTTTTGAATATCTCAGGATCCACTGAACCGATTTGACTCAAAATCTAATCAGATCTAAGTTAAAGGCTGATAAACACAATAGAACAATCGGCATGCCCGTATGTTGTTCCGTTCTTAAGATATCGAAGGCGAAAAATTGACCACATACACACACACACACATACACACACACACACACACACACACACATACAGACATCAGTCAGAAAATGATCTTAAACGATCGCTAGGGTCTCAAAACGTGAAAATCTGTTAAAATCTCGAAATATTTTTTTCGGACTGAATCCATTACTTCCCTACCATAGTAGAGGTGGGAAGTAATAAAAGTAGTGGTTATTACCCGACTGCGCGACGCAAAGGAGTGGTAATGTGTTTATCAGCCTATGTATGTATGTATGTATGTATGTATGTATGTATGTATGTATGTATGTATGTATGTATGTATGTAAGTATGTATGTATGTTTGTATGTTCCTTTGAAGCACTATACAGACCAAATGCCTGGGCCGATTTTTATGATTCACACGTCAATCGATTCCCCTTAGTCCGGCGAGTGTCACTAAAGACATGACGTTAGTGAAAATTCAATATGGCGACTACAGGACGCCATATTGTGAAAATGAAAAAAATGAAAGTCAACAAACTATGTCAAGTGGGGTATCGTTGAATAGGTATTTAAAAATCATTTTTAGTTTTCCCTCAATATTTTTCGATTCGACTGACCGTTTAGGATCTATATCGATTTATTTTTAATTAAAAACATTTGAAAAAATCACATAGTTTAAACTTAAATTCCAGTGCAATTGTGATGTAGGTAGTACTGATGCTGATAGGAAATCCAGTCTGGTAAATAGCTAGCTAGGTACTCATAACTAAAAAGTATAAAATTAAAAAAAATAATTTAAAAAATCAAAAAACCCGACTGCGTAACTGAAAAGAAAAACCAAGCACTTAGATGTCCGGTTGTCTAGAATTCTATAATATATTATTGAATGAATACTATTGAAGAAAATAAAATATATTCTAATAGTGGAACATAACAACTGAACAGTCGGGATCCATTATTCGACAGCCAATCAAATTTTTCAATGGATCCGAATGTTCAGTTGTTATGTTCCACTATTAGAATATATTTTATTTTCTTCAATAGTATTCATTCAATAATATATTATAGAATTCTAGACAACCGGACATCTAAGTGCTTGTTTTTTTCTTTTCAGCTACGCAGTCGGGTTTTTTGATTTTTTAAATTATTTTTTTTTTTATTATTTTATCTATATATTATCTATACTAATATTATAAAGCTAAAGAGTTTGTTTGTTTGGTTGAACGCGCTAATCTCAGGAACTACCAGTCCGATTTGAAAGATAGCCCATTTATTGAGGAAGACTATAGGCTATATAATATCACGCTAGGACCAATAGGAGCAGAGCATCAATGAAAAATGTTGCAAAAACGGGAAAAATTATTCCTTTTGAGAGCTTCCGTTGCGTAAACGGTTAAAGTTACGCAAAAATCATGTATGACGGAATTGTTCCCCTTTAAAAGTTCTAAAAAAAGTCCGCGACTGCATATGTCTATCTTTTAAGGTTGACTCACTATAACTTTTTTTATGGTAATCAAATTTATTCGTAATTATAATATTCAAGCGAACGAGCGAAGCGAGTGAGTAGTGTATTTATAATATTCAAGCGAAGCGAGTGAGTACGGTATTGCACCCGGGCTTTCTTAGCATCCGGGCGAAGCCGGACGGGTACCGCTAGTAAAATAATAAAACGAAAACTAGTAAAAGTTTCAAATGGATTTTAAGTCCATTATTAAAAATTAAATTAGATCTAAAACATTAATTAGTACTAGGTTCAGATAACTCTATCATTTGGTGGAACGTGACCAAGGGAAAAGTATTTGCTTACAGGCAACGACGTTTTAATCACTACACAAACATTTTCGCTACCTATAACGTACTCGAGATGGCATATTATATTATCGAGACGAGGCTTTTTGAGATTTTTCAAGAAAGTAACAAGACAAAAGTCGTAAAATTGCTCATCTCATAATTCGAGATGAAAACGAAAAGGGACTTTTTCGTCTAGACAAAACGAAACGTTAACACTGCTATACTGTAAATCTTATATGAAACATAACCTAAATTGTGTGAACAGCTGTTCATAAAAACAGCGGCCATTTTGGTAACTGTCATACCTACAATAATTTATATTAAAAAAAAGTTGTGTTTTAAAGACCACCAACAGCTAAGGTTATTTGAGCCTAGCACCAATTCATATTTTCAATTCATTTTTTTTTTTTAATAATAAATTGAAAATCCAATTGACACTTACCAGCTCTCGGGCTAGAACCTGGGAACTGGGGACTTGTAATAGAGGAACCATATCAAGGCAATATAAACAACAGCATTGCTACACGATCGGCTATTCTCAAGTCCTAATAATTTATATTATTTCGCTAATTAGAATCTGGGAACCGATAAACGAGGACGTCAGAAAATCTCGCTTATTTTTAAAAAAAAAGTAAATGTGTTTTTTATAGTAGCTATGGAAAGTTCTAAATTATAAAATAAAATAATAAGTAAATATGTTATATAAAAAAGCTGCCAGAAAAACATTTTTCATGAAATGTCTGTTTAAGTAAATTAAATTATTTACACTAATTGAATTGAAAGTGTTTCTGTTAAATAGACTTGTAATGAAAACAAATTAAAAACTAATTAAAGATCAACGAAAACAAAATCCACCTACACAGTATTTCCTTTCCAATGTGCTGACTGCAGCCTGATGCTCTTTTATTTCCGTTCGCTTGTTTTCCATGAAACAAATGACAAAAGTCAACGCGTTGTATAAATAATGCATATTATAATATGCACATTAATATCTATTTGTGCAAAGCTGATGTATGAGTCATTGTAATGGAATATTATTATTATGCACAGTAAAATTAATAGATTACAGTCAGTCGGAATTAGTTGTGTCATATCTTTAGAGCATTCTAAACGTTACATACTATAGACACAAGTATTTTATAATACTTAGCAATAGGGGTTTGCGAGTACTTCTTTAATAAATACCCGATTTCCGAGTCAAACCGAGTAATACCGAAAGGAAACTTTATATACCTACCAAAAAAGTTCGAATCGAAAAGTAAAATTGAGACCAGTATTTATTCTTGACTCGAAAAGGACAATAAAACCTATTCAGAGAGAATCAAGTCAATTACCTTATTTTTCTTCCTCAAGTGCGGATGTAACTCGCGCACAATTAACAGACGAATAAATATAATAAACTAAATTATATTTCATTAAATTTTATCCATAATAACACATATTAGTAGCGATTTCGCCAACTGCAAAATTAAGTTTGTTGGTAATCTAGGTCATTATTTTTTTTTCGAAAACTATAATTGTTAGACATGCCTATCGCTCAATTTTTTCTGTAATCTTTACTAGACACTCTATCAATGCGAATATTTTCAAATGTTTTGGTTTACCAGCTTCGGATATAACTATTTCGCTTAATATGTTAAAAACTACTCGAACATAAATTTAAAAAAAAAATACCGCCATAAAATCTGTCCTTTCCCGCACACTTGGGTGGAAAAGTATGCGGGAAAGCAACTTTCCCGCACACCTGCCCGTTAAGTGACCCATTACAGGCCGGTATGTACATGCATGTAAAGTAGTTATTTTATAGTGAGTATGACAAAAAATGATATTATCAAACATGAAAGTGAATTTTCAGCAGATAGGAAATATTCAATTCTGCAATATTTATTAACTAGGTAGCACGTAATCCTTTGTACGTGTGCGTGTATGCGAGTGATGCATGTCACGATAGCCTACGGCAAACATGTTACCTACTTCGTAATCCGTAGTTACCTCATGCTACGCTGTTAAATGCGCAGATATCAAACGTAATTAAACGACCAATTGTTTGATTTTGAGTAACAGAGGTCGTTAACTCGCAGATCACACTCAACTTTGTTAACTCGTTTCGCTATACCATCAACAAAAGACAATTACACTGAAAGTTTACGCATTACAAAATTTTAAGTTTGTTGTAAAGTCTGAAACATTTATCCAAATAATTAATAATTAACATTTACAAGTTTTGAGAGGTTACATGCAGCGAGGTAGTTTCAACTCGAAGTTGTTCATTTGTTTTCGTATATAGTTAAAACAAAAGACGAGCGAGCGTGATGTTATAAAGCTCGTTTTAAACTGAAACAAATTTATTATATCACATTTCGTCTAAAAATTAGGTATGTTTTGAAATAAGTTTTTTAAGGACACTTTTTTGTGTGTAGGTATTATCATATTACATATTGAAAGCTTTTTACGTGGTCACCAAGTTTTGATAATAAAATTTCAAAACCTTGTGAACGTAAAGAGATATCAACTTGTTTTAATTTCTTATAAGAATAAGAAATTTTATTGTATAGAGATAACTTCTCTTGACAAGGGGGAGGTTTTACTGAACCTCTAACAATTATTATTAAATATAAATTAACAAATTCAACAGCAATATTAACCACTATAACTATCAACATTTTTTCCGAACACAATATAAATTATACACTTGTTTTCTCATTCTGAGAGCCCTCAGTCCGAACGAATGCCTGCTACCATTCATCAGATTGAAAGCTCTCAGCCTGAGAGCATTTCTAATAAAAAAATATAGCTTTTTTACCTTATCGTTGCTACCCATTAACAATAACCTCTGTATACAATTTCTATCATGAATATTATCTAAATCAGAAGTTCCCAAACTTTTTTTTCTCATAGACCACTTTAAAAATTTTGCTGGTTCCGGTGGACCCCCTGCAGCTACATTTCTACCATATTCCCAAAACTCGACAAAAAATGTGAAGATTAGATCTAACTATGGAAATTTGCGTTGCGGCACGAATTAGCAGTTTTCGGAAAAAAAGTGGGAATTGATTGGTTAATTAATTAATTGATTGTGCTGTGAGTGGATGTCAAAAAAGTAAAGTTGGCCAATCAAAAAAGTGATTCCATCTAACTTTACTTTTTTGACATCTACTCACAGCACAAGAAACCAATCAATTCTCACTTATTTTATTTAGAAAACTCCCCATTCGGAGTGGTAAAAATAAAAATAAAGATAGTATATTTTCTTGTGTTGTATTTATTCAAATATGTCATTTATTATTACACTATTACTTATTACACTATTAAATATGGAATATGTAAGTTTTTACAAGTAACAGTTGCTGAGCTTCTTAAAATATTATCTGCCTACATTGATAGGTGAAGTCAAGCCAGCATTTAAGTTCTTCACTATCGAAACCAGATAAATTTTCGTGAACTCCCGCTTACGAATTGTGAACCCTCATTTTTTGTCACGCCAACGTAGACCCCCGTCGAGTCTCCCGTGGACCCCTGGGGGTCCACCTGGACCACTTTGGGAATCAATTATCTAAATACTCTTATATATTTTTCTGTTTAATTTCTTATACCTATTAGAGCATGCGCTATATTTATTCTAAGAGTACGACATACTGAGGATGCTTTCGCGTTCCATTTAGCATCCGCAACGCTCGCGCCTACAACTGCACATTTTGCCATTCCACTAGCTTACAAACGTTGCGGACGAAAATTTTTGTGGAACGATTTGTGGGCGACAAGAAACATGGCTACTATTTTCGCGTCAAAAAACAGAACATCCTGCAGCAAAGTAAGGTTATGTTTTTCTAAGAAAAGCTAAACCAATCGAATGTTATGATAATTGATAATTATACGTTTCGAATATCCTCCACAGACATGTTGAGCTGAAATGAGTTCGGTATATTCAATCTTATAAACTATTCTGCTGTCATCTCTGCGACATTAAAATCCGCGGGAAAATATTTAACGTTGACTTCGTGAATTCGATGCGCGCGCCTTCCGTGACGTCATGCATGACGTTTTTGTCGCGACCAAAGGACCGTAGTCGTTATTCACGGAACGATACAGCGATCGCTATTTACAACTGCTCGATTGTTGATTGTGCTCTGTCTCTTTCTTTCCCAATCTATCTATCACTATCATGTCGCTTTTTCGTTTCATCCCTCATTATAAAAGTACGTATGTTAACAATTATGTAACGTGTGCACTACACACTGCGCAGTTGACCAATTACAGAGAGACGGACTACGACCGAACAGAGAACACACTGGTACTAAGCATAAAAGAATTAGGGAGAACACCAGTCACTGACCTGTGAGCCACCAAGAAGGACACTTCGACCGCTGCCACATCGCCTTTGAGAATGTCTACCGCAGTTGTAGACGAAACGTCAGGTAGAAATACTACCGGACCACGGCCTACAAGCCCGGAAACCATAAAGACTTGGAATTATGTAATGGTCTGAAATGGGCTTGAATTGAAATGAATGAAGAGTGAAATTCTATTCTTATGAAACATTCATTCAATGCCGCAGTCGTCATTATATGGCGAAGAGATCTCTAATTAAAACAGAATTATTATGCTCACCGAATAGTGGCTAAATTACGGCGTTCATCGTGCCAGAAGTCCGGACGGAAGTATACATAGTTGTGAGTCCGGAATACCGGAGTGCCACCGGCGCGCCAAAGCGTGAACAATTAGACCGCAGAAGAACAAACTTATCGTAAACTTTCACTGACAGCTATACGCAGCTTGCACGAGCTTTGCAGAAAGTCGGTCAAATTCAACCCTTACCCAGCTAGCCAGTGAATGAGAGATTCCGTTGATGCACAGGTGTTCTATAAAACTCATTATAACATTCCTTCTAATCGAACGTGTGTTCTATTTTTACATTGTAAAAACGGGAGTAAATTTACATAATACAGTTAGATCCGTCTATAATGACATTCAAGGGAAATGG
Organism: Mongoloraphidia duomilia; assembly: GCA_039654895.1. NCBI lineage: Eukaryota > Metazoa > Arthropoda > Insecta > Raphidioptera > Raphidiidae > Mongoloraphidia > Mongoloraphidia duomilia. Next base: position 19,298,830 of record CM077525.1, on the reverse strand, counting down.
TAATTCTAAATGAACCTCATAATAAGCAGATGATGCTAGCTTATTTTAAATCCAAACTTTGGTATCAAATAGGTCATAATAAATGGTTGGTCATTAAATAATAAACGGATTCCATTATATGCGAAACATGTATAAAATAATTTTTACCATTCCAACTTCACAATCTAGGTCAAAGTTCATTTTACAAAATTTTACAATATTTTTTCGTTTTGAGATCCCCCGAGTCCAAAAAACTTATATTTGGAAAAAAATCTGTTCGTCTGTTTGTCTGTGAGCGCGATACAAGTCAAACGGCTGAACTGAATGAAAGCAAATGTTGGTAGGGTGTTTAACATGTAAATAGGAAAATCCCTATTGTTTTTAGCGAAAATCGACGCATGCGCAGAAGAGATATGTGCTATAACGTTGTTTTATTCTATTATAATGGCATGCTTTTCAAAGCGGTTTATTATTTTAATCATTTTTTTCTAAACCGTCGTCTCGTAAATATTTTGAAAGTAATAAAATCAGCTCTTCTTTTGTTCTGAAATTATAGATCTGTCAAAAAGAAATGAGCTGACAAGCATCATGCATTGGTTAAACCTTTGATGAAACCAAGGATTCAGATGCCTCTATTAGAAGGGTATAATAATTTTCCCCGTTGTTTTACAGTCACCTTCTCTGTCTACAGTGAATTAGAAGTTTGCGTAAATAAACTAATAAAATAATATATAAATGAACCGACTTGTAATTGACTGTAGATAGGGAAGATGATTGTAAAACGGAGGGAAAAATTGTTATTACACATCATGTAAATTTTATGTAGGTACTAGGTACATACATTGTATATGGTAAATTTAACATATTCTCTGTTTATTACGATTTTTTTATTGTTACAAAACTGTTCAAATTTACTATTAACCTAGATGCTGGTATGTAAATTTGAGTAGGTATTTCACTATATTTTCTGTTGACAACGAATATTATATAGGTACTTACTGTGAAGAGTGAACATTACAATATTATTAGTGTATTTGCCATATGGCACATACACTATTGGCGTCGGTCGGATGGCGGGACCTAGGGGTCGGACCAAAATTTCTCGACGTTTCATAGCCTCCTGAACAATTTGGCACCATTTTTGGAAATGTCTATTTATATATGTATATATATATATATGTGTGTGTGTGTGTGTGTGTGTGTGCGGGCAATAACTTTCGAAAGGGTTAATTGATTTTGACGAAATTTGGTAGGCACGTTGAAATCTATCACCGCACGAAGCCTATTTAAAATGGGCCCCATCGGACTATTTTAAGTATTTTAAGTATATATATATATATATATATATATATATATATATATATATATATATATATATATATATATTTATATATTTATATATATATGTGTACGGGCTATAACTTTTGAAAGAGTTAATTGATTTTGACGAAATTGGGTAGGCACGTTGCCATCCATAACCGCACGAAGCCTATTTTAAATGGGCCCAATCGAACCATTTTAAGGGTGGTTTTTAGGGGTTGAAAAATGTTTTTGGGCCCGAAAATGCCGAAAAAAATCTCAGAATCGTTTCAAAATTGAAATTTAACCTTTTAGTAACGATTAAAATGTGCTACCAAAATTTTAATAAAATCGGCGCGACAGGACCGGACTTACAAATTTTATGAAAACACTAGTTTGCGGATAGTGCTTTACTTACTGAAGGGTGTATTTAATTTGGTACCGAGGTTGCATTGATAAAAATATTGAAATTAAGAAAAAAAAATATTATTTTAAGGGATGTATTAAGGGGTTAAATTTTTTATTTTGTTCAAAAACAAACTTAAGTTCACATAATAAAGCCATAATGCCAGTATTAGCAAATACACTATATTGTCGGCAGGGTTTTGGCACTGCGACCCGAGTTTTTATTCAATTAAAGAACTAAAATAAATCACAAGAACCACAACACTTACGTAACTATAGCTGATGTAGTTCTGTAGAACGTTTTTTGCAGTGGACTAGTACTTACTTAATTAGAAATCTAGTTTATAATAAGGTAGTAACTTTGTGTAATTTGTAGTAAGTCTCTAAAGAGAGAAGAATAAATTAAAAAACGTTCCCGTCTTAAAAAAAATCCATTTTCTACATTATCGTTAAAAAAATCGAGTTGAGCTATCTTTCAAAATCATCAAGCTAAAGACGTGAAATTTGAAAGAACATCCCGCTTTAACAACAAAACACACATGTTGGAAGAAGTGGAAATTTACTATTTAGAATTTATTATTGTCTAACTTTGTTTTTATTTACATTTATCTATTTTATCAGACGCTTATGACTTCTATTGTCGAACGTCTATAATTTACAATATATATAATTATTTAGACTGAGCGAAACGCTGGAATTCTAAACCCTGTTCGGGTGAAGCCAGGCAATTATAGCTATCATAAATAAAAACACCTCAAAGAAAAACGAATATGTATTGTTTGTGTATTTTACTTTCAGTTACATAAACGTTTTTGCAAATTGACCAAAAACAACATTTTCAATTTGTTTTTTCACAAACGCAAAAAAATATACTGAATAGCTGATTAAACAACCTGGAAAACGCGGAAGTTTATTTTAATTTTGATAAACGACGCAAGGAATAAAAATATGAAAATCAGATTAAACTGACGGTACTTCAGAAGAACTGCAAAAAAATTTGTGTGAATCCTTAAAAATATGAGAATTGTTATCATTTAAGCGGATATACAACATTTTTCTTTCTTTCTGGAATTTAAATGTGTATTTAATGTATAGCGGAGTTACCTATTATAAACACTTGATTTTTACAAAATGCATTAGATACCTATGTAATTTCAGAACACTCACAAGTCACATTAGTCTAGGGCCTTAAGCTAGAAAAAAGAGAAGAAAAACGTATTTACACAGGAGATTTTGCGGAAAATCATCGAGGGTGGTACCCTTACTAACATATTAAATATTCCACCCTTCACTCCCTCGCAATTTTTTATGGGGGTGAAACTACCTCCAAAAGTGTATTTTTGCAAAAATCTAGATAACTGTCTATTTTAGGACAAAAAAGGTCATTATCAATCTCAAAGCTAACAAAATTTCGAACAAAATGACGTATACACATATTTTTATAAAGAAAAGAACGCTCTAAATCATGCTTTTTATCCCGAAATCTTCAAAAATTCGAAAGTTATAAGTAATCAAAATTGAAATAATCATAGATTTTTAATGCAAATTGTACGATTTTTTTTGACGTTATACTTCTTACGACGCATTATGGAAAAATGATGACAGTGAATTTTTACGATGCGCGCGCATCGCCATTGTGAGAATTTATCACCATGAAGTTAGTCGTTAGTAATAACTAGTCGTTACACCAATCAAGAGCGTTTTCGGTTTTGAATAACATTAATAAAAGCTTTTGCCAAACAATTGCTCGTGTGTGCCGCTTTCATTAAATATGAGCTCGTACTCCAAACCGTACTGATTTCACATTATTATTTTTCTTGATTATAATATCCTATTATATAGCACTGTTATAAGACGTCTCTGTGGTGTAACGGTAACGTCGTGGCTTCATACGCAATAAGTCTCGGGTTCAAATCTCAACACAAATATGCATTTTTTTTGATAACTCTTTTTTACACGCGCTACAGCCTACAGTACCTTCTACACCGAATAAAAAAATCCGTTCAGGAATTCATAGGAAATAAAATGCTCTAAACGGTGTTTTTTGTTCGATCTCGATAAATATACTACTTACACGCTATTTAAAAGACGATAAATTATTATTAAATTTATTTTTAACTTTGAATTTTAACCGTGAACGATCATTCCGATTAAGTACTTACTTAAGGAGTGTTTCTATTCTGTCAAAGAATTTTTAGATGCTAAAAATATGCCATAGAAATTGTTTTTGTTTTGTATTTACTTTTTTTACTTGTTTTTTCACATATGTGTAACTTAAAACCAATAAAACTCTAACTCTAACGGAACCCTTCACTGTGCGTGGTTCGACACGTACTTGGCCGCTTTTTTTTAAATTTCTGATCACAAGAACGCAATCAGTTTCAATTTCTTCGACGTCCATCCTGTGACTGGCTGTATGTTCTAATGAAAGTCATCTTGTGCGTGTGCGTACCCCGCAAGAACGAGGTGAGTGACAGTAAAGGAAATTGTTGCGTGACAAAAGTCACCCGTGTCCCGTATGCGGTAGCCAGAATTGAAATAGGAAACCTAAAATATTCTCCTGGATCTGTCACACAAGCCATGGAGGTATTATCAATATTGATCCAACATTGCGAAAATAACAAAATATTACGTCAACGTCTAATTTATAATTCAAAATAAATTCAAATCAGCAAATGTCGTGCTAAGTCCGAAATTTTAATCGTATTTGTTGTGTACGTGTAAAAAAATTTTCTCAAAAGTATTTAAATTTTAAATACAAATAAAAATTGATTTTAAATTTAAATTACTATTAACAGACAATTTATAGGTATCGCTGTTTTACAAAACTGTTCAAAAAGTTTGGCTGCACAATAGAGAATAGTATATTGTATGTCTAGATACGTAATGGGGCATATTACGGCGAGTGATGAGAGTATATAAAAACGAGCGTTAGCGAATTTTTGCAGTCACACGAGCCGTAATACCATTACGTACGAGACATTTATATGGTATTTTTTGCCATACCCACTACAAAATACCTACTTTCACGTCATTTTCAAAAAAATCTGACAGTTTATTTGCGCCGCCATCTTTCCTTCTAGTGTGCCGCGAAGTTCGTGCAAGTAAGTAACGGCAGGCGCACGCAGGTGTATAGAGAGAATAAACAGAAGTTGCTATGGCAACCGTTATTTTATGCGCTAGTGCAGAAAGTAAACCATTTTCCGTACACCTGACTGTTAAATGGGCCATTAATGGTCGCTATACATACATTGAAAGTAGCTAATTTGTAGTGAGTATGGCAAAAACGATTTTTTTAACTAGAACTGTTCTTCAAAATGAAAACTACGCGGAATACAAATTCAAATAAAAAATTAAAATGTATGTAGGTATTTTAATTAAATAAAACACAGCGTTTTAATTTATTTACACTTAAGAACTTTATTTTATATCAATTATTTTACATTGGCTTCGTCAGACAATGATTTTGAATTATGTGTGTTTATGACAAGTGGACTATTTGGGAATAGCGGTGAATTCAATAAAATTAGGCTTACGTAAGGAGTCTCGGGATGGTCCACTTTCTTAAGTCGAAAATGTCTAAATTTGGTCCTAAACAGTCGTCAGCTGTAGCGTGTACCAACGCCATTTTGGTAGTAATCCCACGACACTGTAAACAAACAATTAATTGACATTAATAATTTTTATGATTAACCGTAACCACGAATGTGAAAAATCTGAACCGCCAACAAGCATTCATTTTACTTAAAATGTGTAGGTACTCGTAAATACGCCATGTTAGAAAAGACTGAAAATGTCGTTAGGAACATTATTTACGAGGCAGAGCACGCAGAACAGGGACAAGGCACGTGTTGTCAGCTGAATGTGAAATCTGTTTAATTATTTTTCTTACTTTAAATTGCAATCTTTTTCTATTGTACAGTATGCACGGAAAATAATGTTAGTTGCACGAATTGCACATAGTACAATATTTAATCTAGAAGTAAGTTTTTGATGTGAAACATCTTATGTCGGGCAGTGAACAGCCGCGTGAGGGGAAATATGCATCGAAATTTCTGGTCCGCTCCTTCACTGCTGTTCTCCCCACCACTGCGGCTCTCTCTCTCGGCTTCCGCGCTCTCGGGCACGGGAAGAGAGAGAGAGAGAGAGAGTATACATACGAACGTACTGTAAAGCAAAAGTATATGTGTACACGTGTAGGTAATATAGATACTTCGCTGTGTATTTAGTTGCGTTTCTGGCTCAGGCGTGCTCAAACGCCGCAACCGCGTGTGTTACAGTACAGTATATAGGATTACGTCAGCATAACAGTTAGTTGCTGCTTTTGAAAAAATATATACTACTACATAGAGAATACCACCGAGTTCAAAAACGTTTTCTTTGATGTTTCACATCTGTCGGGGGTCCCGAGACCCACACCCTTTTTATACCTGCATACTATTCACCATCGAGAGGTTTCGATAGTTACCCGCTCTCCTGATGCCATCGTTGTATTGTTATCGGACTACGTGTTTTTTTTTATTAGTGTATTTGCCATATGGCACATACACTATTGGCGTCGGTCGGATGGCGGGACCTAGGGGTCGGACCAAAATTTCTCGACGTTTCATAGCCTCCTGAACATTTTGGCACCATTTTTGGAAATGTCTATTTATATATGTATATGTATATATATATATATATATATATATATATATATATATATATATATATATATATATATATATATATATATATATATATATATATATATATATATATTTATATATTTATATATATATGTGTACGGGCTATAACTTTTGAAAGAGTTAATTGATTTTGACGAAATTGGGTAGGCACGTTGCCATCCATAACCGCACGAAGCCTATTTAAAATGGGCCCAATCGAACCATTTTAAGGGTGGTTTTTAGGGGTTGAAAAATGTTTTTGGGCCCAAAAATACCGAAAAAATTCTCAGAATTGTTTCAAAATTGAAATTTAACCCTTTAGTGAAGATTAAAATGTGCTGCTAAAATTTTAATAAAATCGCCCCGACAGGTCCGGACTTACAAATTTTATGAAAACACTAGTTTGCGGATAGTGATTTACTTACTGAAGGGTGTATTTAATTTGGTACAGAGGTTGCATTGATAATAATATTGAAATTAAGAAAAAAAATATTATTTTAAGGGATGTATTAAGGGGTTAAATTTTTTATTTTGTCCAAAAACCAACTTATGTTCACATAATAACAGCACAATGCCTGTATTAGCAAATACACTATATTGTCGGCAGGGTTTTGGCACTGCGGCCCGAGTTTTTTTACTTTTAAAATCACTGGTTAAGCTGTGATCAGCTATTCACAGTGTAGATAATAACAGAAATCAGTACCTATCTATAGTAATTATGTAACCAATATGGCTGGTTTATCATATATTTTAATCACGGCGTTTTTTAATTACACTGTTAAATGAAGGATTGCTATGATAACAAAACGCAGCAACCAATGAACACGTAGCAATCAAAATTTAACAGTGTGATTAAAAAAAACACCATGATTAAAATGTACAATAAACCGGTCATTAATTGGATAAAATCTATGAGGTTCAGGTAATACTGTTGTTATAATTTAACTGTGAAATTTAATTACAAAGAAAAGAAAAAAAATAATGTGGATAAAGCGTTAGGTCTTGTGATAGTCTCGTTTTTTTAACCGACTTCAAAAAAGGAGGAGGTTCTCAATTCGGTTGTATTTTTTTTTTTATGTGTGTTACCCCATAACTCACTCATTTATTAACCGATTTTGAAAAAAAATTTTTATTTGAAAGGATATACTTTCAGATTGGTCCCATAGAAATTTCATCAAAATCGGTTCAGTAGTTCGGCTGATTTTAATAAAAATGAGTAACGGCGTGTGATTTTTTAAGGTAAATGTCACTTTTTGACATATCAGACAGCGTAAGAAAGTCGGTTTAATAAAAGTGAGTAACGGCGTGTGATTCTTTTAAGGTAAATGACACTTTTTGACACTAAAAAGTAAAAAATAAAAAACTTTTTAACAAAAAAAAAACCTCCTTCAAAAAACCACTAAAAAGAGGAAAATAATGAAATTTTGAGGTCCGTGCCAATTTAATAAAATATGAAGTTGGTTAAAAAGAAGATATTAATACAGACGCTAATGACCTCTGTTGTCGAGCGTCTATAATTCACAATTCAATTCAAGAAGATATTAATCACTATACTATACTTTTTAACCGACTTCATATTTTATTAAATTGGCTCAGACCTCAAAATTTCATTATTTTCCTCTTTTTAGTGGTTTTTTGAAGGAGGTTTTTTTTTTTTGTTAAAAAGTTTTTTTTTAGTCTTGAGTTATCTGTTTTTGTACCTATTTTGTATGTGTGCAAAGTTTCAAATCAATCGAATATGTGAAAGTGGGTCAAGAATTGATTGTAACTGACTAACCAAAAACAGCTGACAAAGGAGGTTTTATAAAGTTGGCAGCAGAGCTTTGCATCACTTTCTAGACACACATAAGACACTTCACTGGCTTTTTGGGGGGGAAGGCAGCAAAAATGTTAACACATTAAAAATTTAATATGGGCACTAATATAGTGCAACTGGAAGTTTCGAGTTCGAATTTTGACAGTACTATATTTTTTCCTTTTTAAATAAAACAATTATCTTCAAAAAGTACATCTTATTTTCGTTTAAAAAAATCGTCATAATCATAAAACAGCGTCAGTCACACATGTGTTTCATTTTTAGAGTGTTGCGGGTCTCCAAGTCACTATATGAATATTATGATGTATTAGAAATACCTTGTATTTTTTGAATTCCGTCTTGTGAGTTCCTGTGCTTTAACACGACGCATTTCAGCAACGAGTTGCTATCTTCAGGTGTGGTTAAATTTTTTTAAAAATTACACATTGAGTATCCGTAACACGTTATAATATTAAGCACATGCGTATTATGTAGTGGATTGTGGAGTCCATTTCATCTACCTACTATATAAATCATAAAAATTCGAAATTTAAAGCAGTACTCCACAATCTACTACATAATACGCATGTGCTTAATATTATAACGTGTTACGGATACTCAATGTGTAAATTTTAAAAAAAATTAAGCACACCTAAAGATAGCAACTCGTTGTTGAAACGCGTCGTGTTAAAACACAGGAAGTCACAAGACGGACATCAAAAAATACAAGGTTTTTCTAATACTTCATAATATGCATGTGTTTCGTTTGTTTATGGCGGAAGGGCGGGTATTGATGGTGTGAGACCATGAGGGTATTGTTACGAAAACTGTGGGTATAGTAATAAATGCGTTACACAACCCGGTTATGCAATTTGTATTCGTTGCGCTTTGCATGTATAATATTATTTTTAACCCCGCGGGGATTCCCGACACTTTATGTGAAATGCTTGCTTAAGAGACGAGTTGCATTATCTCCACCTGGTTTTATTTACATAAAAACATAAAACTAACAGTCGAGTCATAATGAGCTCTTTACATTCAAACTGGATTGTTGATATTTTAATTTTATACTTTGCGCTCCCAGAGATTTTATATCCGAATGAAAATTATATTTCAGTTTTTATTCTTTGTCGATATTATTTTTAGAAAGTTCATTTAAATACATTTGTGATTAAAATAGTCTATTTGTTCGGCTGGGCCAATTTTTATAAAACTTATTTTTATAAAACAGGTCCAACTTTGAACGTAGGATATTTTTGTTTTTATTTCTTGCCGGCATAATTAATTATTTTTAGAAACAAAATAAAATTGTGTGGCCGTTTGTTAGTTCGAGCGCGACTCAAAATTAATTGAAACGATTTTTACGAATATTAATGTCAAATCGACTTAAACTGTAAGTGCTACATAGTGCTTTTCTTTTTTGGTAGGTATTTTCATTTTAGAAAATCTTAAATAGAATAGGGTATTTTCCAGTGATCAAAATAAAATATAAAACTTTGTTATAATGAAAGTTTATGCTTTAAAATAGTTATTAGAATTTTTATTTTCATTATTTAAGTTTCGTAAACATATATAAATAAATAAAAACATGATTTTTAATCTATGTGTCACGTGACTTCAAACACCGTGTGAGAACGTGTGAAGTCAATTTTAAGTAAAAAATGAATGTATCCATAGCAACGGAAATTAGTGTTTTCATCATGTTCATGGTACGAAACGGTATTTTTCAACACTTTGTTTCTGATAATAATATTATCATCGAGTTAGTAGATATAAACTATTATAATTTCAACTGGCAGTGATGATTTGAAGGAGGGGCAATGGGCAGTCTAGTCTTTAGTTTGATTTCTGGCCCGTATCATTATGCAAACTCCTCATCCTTTCAACTGTCCACCTCTTGATTCCATCATCAGACCCTCGTTATCAAGTTGAAATTATCATAATATTGTATTGTCACAGGAACTCAATGTGTTTGCAAAGTTTCATAAGAAAGTAGAAGTAGTTGAAAAAGCTGTCGCAAGATTTGAAACAAATCTAGTAACAAACAAAGAAATATACGGGGTCAAGCTAAATAAAACCGTTTAAATGAATATACGCTAATGAACTAACTTGTCAGGCGCCGTTAATCTACAATATCTATCGGTTGACATGGCAGTATAGAGGTGGCGCACATATGGATATACATTAGTTTTCATCTTCAACGATTCATAATCTTTTATGGAACACTGTATATAGTCAGTAAATACAGTTTATGCTGGAGTAACTGCAGTACGGTTGGCGGTATTAAAGGCATTTATCATTGTGCGGTCTCCGATGAGCGTCGAATCGGCGTCCCGACGTCCTGCTGCTGTTTTCCTGTTACGCAATTAGAACAACGGCTCATATTAATTTACAAATATAGGATTTACCTGTGGCTTCTGGTAGAGTTTTATTGTTTGTCTCTGAGGAAATGTCGCAGACAAGAATTCAAGAGATTTATTTATTATACAGGATGATTCAAGGAACGACTCTTGATTCATTTAATTGGGATAATTTACCACAGAATATAATATTTTATAATATGAACGAAAATTAATCTATATAGTTACGAGCAAGAACCGAGCGATGTAGCTTAGTGGTAAAGCACTAGACTCGCATTTGGAAGGTGCTGGGTTCGAATCCCGGCGGGGGCAAATGTGGCTAGGATTTTTTCCTACTGCCTCACGTCGAGAAACGCTAATTGCTGTACCGGCCATCTTATTGAGGTTTTCCATATTTTCCCTCAATAATTCCAGATGAATATCGAGATGGTTCCTTATTCAAGGCCATGGCCGTTTACCTGTCAAACTCCTATGCTCCCAAAATTGCCTACCTTATTTAAATTTCCTATAATTCCTCCATTCGCAGATTGCTATAAATTGAGTTGGAGTTTAAGAAATGTAGAAAACAACGGGAAGTTGCAAAATAGAAAATAGTAATGGTGCGAATGGCGTCTGTTATGACATAATTTCGAGAAACGGACGCTAAAAGCATTTATTATTATTAGTTACGAGCAAGAACAATTTCTAACGAAGTTGAAGCCAGCTTGTTCTAACGGTTAACGCAGTGGCGGCTCGTGGGGTAGTGCCACAGTGCCATGGCACTACCCCTAATTTTTCAATTTTCTCTAAAAATATTTTTTGTTAATATTTTTATTAATATATTTTTTTTAATCAATTTATAAAATTATCGATCGTCCCGACAGCAGAGTTCAGCCTAAATCGCACAAATTTCTTAAAACATTTTCACCACGCGATCAGTAACACGTATCCTGTGCCATTTAATAATAGGCACAGTGTAAACAAAGCATACCTTACGGTCCTTATATGTGAGCAAGAGAGATAGAACTATGACTCATGATTTCCCTATGCTGTAATGCTAAATCTAAATGAAATGTGTGCCAGGCACATTATTGGCGATATTCTGTTTGGTCAGTGTTGGAATTTACAACACTGGATTACGCATTGTTGCTTCGGTTAAATGTTATTGTTGATAACAATTTCGTTTTATTATTTGACGGTTTGCTTTGTCAACATTGTTTTTAGTTTGTGTAGCTTTGTAGTGTGTGATTTGTGTGACTACTGACAGTATCGTCTTAACTCTTAATTTTCTTAGTTTGTTTTGTATATCTATTGGACATTATTGATAACTATTCGCCGCTATGAGCACAAATAAAGTGAATTTTTTAAAAATCTCTTTTAGTGCGCTCTCTTTAGAGGAAAAACTTCAAATAAAAGAATTAGGGCGGCCATTACCTGATTTAAAAATTGAAAAACAAAGTGGAAGTGGACAACAAAAATCTCGCTGTCGCAAATTCAATAAAAATATTTATGATAAAAACAATTGGTTGTGGGGTGTGAGGAAGAAAAAAAATTTAGATATGCTATCGGCGGAAAAACATTTTGTTAGTGGAATTGACAATTTTAATAATAAAGTAATTGAAAAATTTACAAGAAATAAGGAAAGAAGGATGGACTTTATTTATCGGAAACTTTACGTCATAATTTATGTGTTGCGTAAAATATATTTTTTATTTTATTATTATGCCAGAAATGTGTAGAGGTCTTGAAATTTATTAAACTGTTTTTTTTTCGGATTTCTATTGTTGCACTTTGTTCCAGTGTGTACTTGTTTAGTCAAACATAGACAGTTGCGTGGATAGTCACTAGGTAAGTTATTTTCTATGTTTTATAGGTACTTCTTTTCTATTTTGACCTTCGTTTTGGCACCACCTGTCTAAACAGGCACGAGCCGCCACTGGGTTAACGTGCTGTTCTTTGTATCAAACCGTCGTGGGTTCGAATCCCACCTCCGCTCATGGATGTTTTGTGGTGATGTTTAATTTAATTTGAGGTAATTAAACGCCTAAATTGTCGAGCGTCTATAATGTACAATAATTAAATTGATGATTCTAACGTTGTTTTAAATTTATCGTATTGATATTTCGCGAAAAAATCAGGCGCGGATCCAGGGGAGGCAATGGGGAAATGGGGGTAGTCCCCCGCCCGCTGACCCATAATTAAATAATAATATTTTACCCAATTTTTTGTTTCATACACCCAAATCACAAAATCAGAACGAATCTCCTGGAAGATAACTCTCATAAAAATTGCCCCTCCCCCGAGCAAAAACCTGGATCCGCGCCTGGAAAAAATGTTTGTTGTCTTTTTATAAAAACTACTTTAATTTTATTTATTCAAATATTTCCTCGTTTTATTGTTTTACAATCGATTAATTATATCCAAAGATATTTCCTGAAACATTCTTGAAGAGAAATAAATTGATAATAGCGCAGCTGTGTGCCGCAGGGCAGCCAACCTTTATCATGTCAGGCCTGGCAACTTTCTATCCATAAACAGTGCTGCCTCATGCCTGCTCATTGGATGTTATTTTAAAACTTCCACTGTTTCACATTTGTGAGCCTTTGGCTGTTTTCACAAAAAACAAAACGCGCAAATTAAAATGTTATCATAACAGAACTGTTAAACTATGATAAAATATAATAATATGTTATTTATAATATTAACTTTAAGCATTCAATAAATGTTTACATTGAATCGATTTTAGCAATTTTGCATTAGGGCGCAGTTATTTACATTCCGGACGTTGTACTTACGTTATTAAAATATAAAATATATAAAGTTTCAAAGTTATAATACTGTATAGGTGTTTTAAAAGTATTGTTTAAAAGTCTTTGTTTTAGTTTCTACAGCTCAGCTCTAATTTAAAACTAATTTTAACTTGATACCGAGCGAGGATGACTTCTCTTGCATATGTAAATATTGGCAAAACGGCGGCCCAAAGGGCCGCCCGCGGGCGTGTATCCAAACACATTAATTTTTCAAAATTATAAAATCTCTCGCGGGGTGGGGATAATTCTTGTGTGATCAAAAAGGGGTAAAAGTTTGAAAGATTGAAAAGTAAAAAATAAATACAATTAGTAAAAAAGAACTTTTTAGAGACAAGCTTTTATTTAAATGCACTAAAAAGGAAAAAATAATATTTTATAATTTAGGTTCATAATTACCTATTATAAAAGTGGGGGTTGCGACTAATATAAGTACATATTATCATAGAGTTTATATAACCCCCGCTTTTCAAAAAAATAATGAAGCTAAATAATTAAATATTATTTTTAGTGCAATTAAATAATAAAAGTTTGTCTCTAAAATGTTTTTTTAGTAATATTTTTTTGAATGAAAAATAATAATCTACAATAACAATCGAATAGCAACGGATCATGGCACAAAGTTTTAAATTATTTGCACTATTGTAAATAAATTATTTAAAACATGTTTTCTTCACTTTTTAGAATATATATTAATTTACATAAAGTAACGGCTGAATTCATTATGCATTAGGTATTATCGATTTGTGTTTTGCATTATTTTAACCTCTCCGGTGTGCTTTTCTAGCATCAGTTTAATAATAAAATTTAATTGCGATCCGACGTAGTTCTTTATGTGGTTAAATAAAATTTTATTGTTTTATTTTTTACAACAGTTTGTTAATATACAAGGTGTTTCAAAAGGTGGCACCCAACGTAGGTATAGGGTCGGTTCAGAAAATGTAAATAGTATTAATATGATGATTTTTTATAAAATTCTTGAATGAATGAATTGTGGATTATAGACGCTCGACAACAGAGAATTCTTAATGATATTTAGCCTCAATAATCATAATATTAAAAGTGAATGTTGGAAAAAATATTTATGCCAACACAGTTATTATCAAGGGCCAGCGCACACATGCTACTTTTTGTATCATGATCGTGCGATTCAGTCGCTTGTAGACCGTCAGATGCAGCAACCAACAGCTTAAGGACGCGCGCGATTGACGATATCAGATAGCACATTTTGTTTCAGGTTCGCGCTACTCCATGCGATCATTATCTTATGAGGCTACACTCGCAGGCGCGTGATTGCGAAACAAACGCATCAATTGCTCGATCGAGCGAACGTGCGAATCAGTTTCTATGTTGCCATATCGCGCGCTTGGACCAGAAATTTCGAGTATCTGAGTAATCGCGATGCAGTTGCTAAATTGCATTACAAAAGGTAGGTAGCATGAATGTGCGCTGACCCTAATAATTGTGATCTAGTGCCGGTTATTTGTGATCTAGTGTCGGGAATTTGTGATCTAGTGTCGGGGATTTGTGATCTAGTGCTGGGGAATTGTGATCTAAGGTCGGAGATTAATTGTGATATAGTGTCGGGGACTCGTGCTAGTGTCGGAGATTTGCGATCTAGTGTCGGGGATTTATAATCTAGTGACAAAGATTTGTGATCTAGTGTCGGAGATTTGTGATCTAGTGTCGTGGATTTGTGATCTAGTGTTGGGGATTTGTGATCTAATGTCGGAGATTTGTGATCTAGTGTCGGGGACTCGTGCTAGTGTCGGAGATTTGCGATCTAGTGTCGGGGATTTGTGATCTAGTGTCAGAGATTTGTGATCTAGTGTCGGCGATTTGTGATCTAGTGTTGGGGATTTGTGATCCAGTGTCGGGGATTTGTGATCTAGTGTCAGAGATTTGTGATTTAGTGTCGGCGATTTGTGATCTAGTGTCGGGGATTTGTGATCTAGTGTCGGCGATTTGTGATCTAGTGTTGGGGATTTGTGATGTAGTGTCAGGGAGTTGTGATCTAGTCTCGGGGATTGGTGATCTAGTGTCGGGGATTTGTGATCTAGTGTCGGGGATTTGTGATATAGTGTCAGAGATTTGTGATCTAGTGTCGGCAAATTGTAATCTAGTGTCGGAAAATTGTGATCTAGTGTTGGGATTTGTGATCTAGTGTCGAGGATTTGTGATCTATTATCGGAGATTTGTGATCTAGTGTCGGGGATTTGTGATCTAGTGTCAGCAAATTGTGATCTAGTGTTGGGATTTGTGATCTAGTGTCGAGGATTTGTGATCTATTATCGGAGATTTGTGATCTTGTGTCGGGGATTTGTGATCTGCATATTTCATTCAACTCATAAATCACATTAATTATAATATACACATAACACACACTGACAAACACCGCACAGTGAAAACTGTCGAGTCGTCTGGATGAAAATAAAGTCACAATTGAAAGTCGAGACCAGCGTTGGCTAACTTTGATATGTGTTCAAAAAACCGCCCTCAAAGCAAATGTCTTCCAATGCCAACGTTGGTGACTGTTTGTTAAATATTGGCTATGTGAAAACCATACACACGCCATGACAATATTTTGCCAGAATATCAACATTGGTCGACATTCGCCCTGTCGTCTAGATATTTTCCATGTTGTTTGGAGCCGCGGCTTTAGTGTGATCGTCAGTTTTACTACAGTTCTTGAAAAGTTTCTATAAAAATCAACATTAAAGCGATCGAAGCCGCGAAGAATTTATCCGTGACATCTTGCAGTCATTGTGTAAAGTAATAATTTATTAATTATAGATATTATATTACTTGATATTAGTACTCAAACTAAAAGTATAGGATACTTTTTACGCGGCTAAGCTCCGATTAAAATCGAATTCCCGACAAAACTTACTTTAAAAAGCTAAATACGCAAAAAAATCCAAAGTATGTACCTAACGTATTTAAAGAAGTGAAATATTTCATTTTTAATGTAAAACAACTGCACCTGAGGTCTTTTTTTGCGCATACATATGTCAGTATTTGATCAGCTGATAATAATGTCATAGTAAATTCTGTTTTATTATATGTATACGTATAATTATTATACCTACGTAGGTAATGTGGCTATTTATAAATCATGCAGGTATGTATTTATAAATGGTGTAATTTTTTGACATTCATGATTTTATAAAAATAATTCACATGGTGAGCATCGAAAAAATCACCACCCTTGTATATCCATATAGGTATAAATAAAAAACATTAATTTATTAAAATAATCGATTATAATTAAATTCTAATTATTATTTGCCAGGATTCATGCCACAACAACACAATCTGTGAAAATTTCAACTAGCTTCCTCTTACCGTTTGTGAGATAGAGCCTTGTGACAGACGGACGGACGGACATCGTAGGCTCAGCTCAGTAATAGGGTTCGTTCGGAGGTACGGAACTTTAAAAACTGATCAAACCAATTAAATTATTAATGATACATTTTTAGAGTTTTAGGTTTCCAATGAATAATAAGAAGTATTAGAAATACATTCACAATCCACAACATAATAGACATGTGCTTAGCATCATAATATTATAACGTGTTACGAATACTCAATGTGTGTTTTATAATATAAAAAATTAACCACACCTGAAGATAGCAACTCGTTGCTGAAACGCGTGTTGTTAACACATGAAGTCACAAGACGGACACCAAAATACAAGACATTTCTAATATTTCTTATTATTAAATAACAATAATAATAATAATGCGTTTAACGTCCGTTTCTCGACATTATGTCAATTCTTATTATTAAATTATTAATTCTTTCATAGAGTGCAGGCCTGTATTTATAATAAATGGACAGCAATCATAATTATGTATAATTGCAGAATATAATTAAAAATATTTTATTACATTATTTCCATAAAAACGACATTAAACGTTAAAACGAAAACACGCGTTCGTTGTTTTATTTTTGGAAATGCGTCGTTGTCAGTTTTTAAACTTATTAGTCGAACACAAAAAGCTTCAATAATTTAATGTTATAATTGGTATTTCAGTGCAAACAGTACTCTAGCGCTCTCTTGTTATTTGTCAGCGAACGCCAGCCGACATGATTGGTTACACTAATTAGTGACGTCATGTCCGCCCATCGGCGGATGTTCTGCTATTCTCTCTCTCTCACACACACGCGCCGTCGATGATAACAAATGAATCGCGACACGTAGTTGATGCATTTTGCTTCGTTATCGTACGTACATTCATAAATTTAATTTGAAACAAATGCCAACATATTTTGTTTATTTAGTGCCACCGACTGTCAACACTTTCTGGGCTTAGTACTATTTCACAGTTTTAATCGACAGGGCTGGCAGTTCCTGCTTTACTAGTTTTTGGAAAATTAACCACTCTTATCGAGTATAGTCTAATCTAATGTATAAAATTGAAAAAATAGACATTATAGTAAATAAATTCTACAAAATTCATAAATACAGTAGTTTCCAGTTTATGAGTTTTTATTTTATGAACGTAGGTAAGAAAGAATTGACTCATATAAAATCGAGAAATATTTGTATTAAGTATTACACTTCTGGACAAAAAAAATCGGACACTTTAAAATTTTGCGCTTTTTCGTTTTTTTTCAACAATTCTAAGTAAATGTTGATTAACGTGTCCCGTTCAATTAAAATATGCATATTTGAGTATGGAATGATGTAAGTTTATTGATTATTAATTTAAAAAAAACAATAATGAGAGATATACGAAAACACAACAAAAAAATAGAGAAAAGTCTTTAGTAGTAGTGCTGACCCAATGAAAAAGAAATAAACATAAGAACTGTCCGTTTTTTTTTGTCCAGGATGTATTTCTAATAATAAATTAAAAATCAAAGTGACACTTTTATCAATTCTCAAATTCGAACATGAGAACTATATTGTCTTAAGTTCCAAAATTTTAGATAGTGAGTCATGCATATTGCATAGTTTGTAACAAGGTTAATGGAACGAAAAAGTAACGAAACAATGTAAGCTTACCTATGCGTCCGCATGCGTCCCATGCATAAGAATTGTGCCGCTTATATAAATAGTGAAGTATAAGTGCATGACTCACTATAGAGGTTTATAATAGACGAACCGCGTGGAAACTCCATACAAACAACAACATAGAATATCGATACTTTGTCTCGGCTATTCTCAAACTCTATTGATGAATTTACTCCTCTACCAAAAAAAATTGGATTTTCAGCACCTAGCCTGGTTGATAAAATTCATATTTCGTAGTGCGTTGGATCGCAGGTTATAATATATTGTATGTCTAGATACGTAATGGGGCATATTACGGCGAGTGATGACAGTATGTAATAACGAGCGATAGTGAGTTTTTACAGTCACACGAGCCGTAATACCATTACGCACGAGACATATATGGTATACTTTGCCATACCCACTTCAAAATACCTACTTTTCACGTAATTTTCAAAAAATTCTGACAGTTCATTTGCGTCGCCATCTTTCCTTCCAATGAGACGCGAAGTTCGTGCAAGTAAGTAATGACAGGCGTACGCAAGCGTATAGTACAAATAAACAGAAGTTGTTAAATGGGTCATTAATAGCCGTCATATATACATCGAAATTAGCAGCCATTTTGTAGCGAGTATGGCAAAAAAATGTTATGATTTGCATGATTTTACACACAACTTATTCTTTGTAATAATCAAAGAAACTTTTTTATTCACTACTAGCGGTTACCCGTGGCTCCGCTCACGTATATTTAGATTTTCTTATGCCTTCCCATACATATTTCAACACCCCGTTTCACCCCCCCTTAGGAGTTGTCTTAAAAATTCCTAAAATACGTGTTTCATTATTTGTTTTGAAGAGTATTTATTACAAGTTTCAAGTTGAAATACGATTTTCTATACATACATTTTCACCCCTTAGGGGTTAATTTCCGAAAAATCCTTCCTTAGTGCTTTTTAGGGTTCCGTACCTCAATAAGAAAAAACAGAACCCTTATAGGATCACTCGTTTATCCGTCTGGCTGGCTGGCTGAACGCCCGTCTGTCAAGACCCATTTTTATTATTTTAATGCAGCTTTTATTTTTATATTCTATTTTATTCAGCTTTTTTTGTACAACACTTCAATGAATAAAATATATCTATCAAATTGTTAATGTGTGAAAAATGCGCTTTTCCATTTTTTACATAAAACACATAAATACGCTACGTGGTGCTATGAAGATATTTCAGTAATTCAGTGAAATTCTTTATCAGATTTACGTGTTGAAATTTATAATTTCATGAACAAGCAGTATTGGATTGTCTGCAATATCGCGATACAAACATTTGTTGACACACAGTAAAAGAGAACAAAAGAGTATTTGTAACCACCCCTTTGACATTCATTAAATAAAATTACAATCGGTAATACCAACATAACTGCCGGTAAATGCAAGTAATTAATTATGGAACCTGTCAAACAGTGGAACACTTATAACATGCCTCCATACATGGGTCTAGTTTCATTTAAATATAAATTGAATCGAACGCCATTTGTAAAACGGGGAAAGCACTGCAATGTCAATATTTTATAGAGATTAATTATAATTGTATTGCTAATCCGGCCATTAAAAAAAAACCGATTCTATTCGGCTATAAATTATCAATTTACATATACTTTTAAATCTCCTTTTTTGTATCAGATTATCGCAGACTCATAAATTATTTCAGATTATTAATTTCAAAGCTTCTGTTCATAAACGTAACCGGTTTGTAAGCTCCTCGTAAGCCCTGTTTGAGTTTTATTAATTATTATCGTTTTCTCACGCTTATGTAAATATTGATGGGTCCTCATTACAAGCCCTCAGTTCGCAGGTTAATTCGAGAACTGGTAACAGTATCAATTGGATTTTCAATTTATTTTTAAAAAACATATAAATTAAAAATATTAATGGGGCATAAAACTGCACGTTTTTGCCACTCGAGATGCCATCGTACAACTCTATTTTAATGAAAATAATTAATAAAATCGCTATACTTTTATTTGTAAATAATAAGCATTATTAATTGTTCTCCAATGTATTTTCATTACTAAAAAAAAAAAAGATTAATAATGAGCTCTCGGGATTCGAACCTGGGCTTGGCGTGAAGGTAACTGATGTTGGTCAATGCGCTAGCCAACTAAGCTATCTGCGACGTTGAGCACTTGTCCATTAAACTGGTATACAAAGCAAACATTGTGATTTAATTTTTAAAAATGTGGTTTTATTAATTTTTAAGGACATTTAAATAAAAATAAGTCTACAACATCATTACTGGGGACATTTAGAACCAGATCGTAAAATAAAAATAACAAAAACAGTTAACGGGGAGCAAATATTAACAAATTATCGTAACACCATGTTAAAATGCTATGTCTCAGTTACGGTGGGACACACTGTCTGTGATTTGTGGGGTTTCCGGTTTGTAATTAATTTAGTGGATGCTACCATAGAGACACAGAGGTATGTCAATGGATTACACCCTTTATGCTAGTGGCGTTATGTGAGCTGAGCTTTGCGTTTTATGCCCCATTGACACTAGGCCTAAATAACCTTAGTTGTTGGTGGTCTTAGAAAAAAACAAAACAACGTATCGATAGAAAATGTGCAAAATCTAATTGCTTAGATTACACACAATCGGTGGCCATGGATCTGGAAAATCTGAAAAAGTTGTGGAATTTTTATTTGATTACGGAAAAAAGTCAGGAAATATTCATCGTGACTGGAGAGAAATATGGAGTTATTTGTTTTTCAATATATTAGTATGAACTGATGCTTCGCTCGACACTATGTAGAATATTTCTAATTAGCTGGCCGGACCGGCTTCGCCCAGGTACCAATATACTACCAATCCGATTCAATCCAAGTTTGAGTCAAATAAAGTTTATGTCGATTTCAATTTAAAAAGCGGTATAAAAATATTATAACAGCTGCCCGGCCTGGATTTACCCGGACACAAATCGGATTGATAACCTATAACAATCCTGATAAAATAAGGACAACATTGGTGTAAGTTTCACTCAGATCGGATTTAGGGTGGTCGGGAGAGCGCCCCCCCCCCCTAGGGAATTTATTTACTCTTAAAGGGCCCACAGAAAATAGTAAAGTTACCTTACCTGTAACCTATTTACCTGTATTATTTTGTATTGATGTATTCTTTTATTTTGAGACAGAATGATTTAAACAGTAACATAATTTTTGAAGTTATACTTCTTTTGGCGCGTTATGGAAAAATGATGAGAATGAATTTTTACGATTTAACACCATGAAACTAGTTGAAAGTAACATGATAAAGTTAGTCGTTAGAAACTAGCGTCGTTACACCAGTCACAATGTGACAAAAGCGTTTTCAGGTTTGAATAACATTAATAAATGTAATTGCTATACAAACGCTCGTGTATGCCGCTTTCGTTAAATATGAGTTCGTACTACAACATCTGTACCGTTTATACTATTATTTTTCATGATTACAATAGCCTACTATATATCACAGCTATTAAAGACGTACCGTGGCTAAACGGTAGCGCCGTCGCGTCATAGGAAATAGGTCCCGGGTTCGAATCTCAACACAAACATGCTTTTTTTTAATAAATAATTAGATATAAATATAATAAATAAATAATTTATTTAATATCTTTATTTTATTATTTTATCGTCTTTTTTACAAACGTTTAGTACTGGTACGCGGGAAAAAAATTTTGAAGTTATTAGTGTATTTGCCATATGGCACATACACTATTGGCGTCGGTCGGATGGTGGGACCTAGGGGTCGGACCAAAATTTCTCGACGTTTCATAGCCTCCTGAACAGTTTGCCAGCATTTTTGAAAATGTTTATGTATATATGTATGTATATATATATATATATATTTATATATATATTTATATATATATTTATATATATATGTGTGTACACGATAACTCTCGACAGACTTAATCGATTTAAACGAAATTTGGTATACACATTGGAACCCATCACCGCACGAAGCCTATTTAAAATGGGCCCGATCGGACCATTTTCAGGGTTGTATTTAGGGGTTCCAAAAAGTTTTTGGGCCCAAAAATACCGAAAAATTTGTCAGAATCGTTTCAAAATTGAAATTTAACTCTTCAGTAAAGATCAAAATGTGCTGCTAAAATTTTAATAAAATCGGCCCGACAGGACCGGACTTTCAAATTTTATGAAAACACTAGTTTGTTGATATGGATTTACTTATGGAAGGGTGTATTTAATTTAGTGCAGATGATAAAATCCATGTCTAATATTGAAATTTAGAAAAATTTAATTATTTTAAGGGATGTATTAAGGGGTTAAATTTTTTATTTTGTCAAAAAACAAACTTATGTTCACATAATAATGCCACAATGCCTGTATTAGCAAATACACTATATTGTCGGCAGGGTTTGGCACTGCGACCCGAGTTTTTTTTATTTTGTTACGTAAAAGAAGTATAACTTCTGACGTGCGTACATAATACACACACACTCTTTTGTTTAATTTGGAAATTAAAATGTAATTATCACTCGTTTTAACACACTGTCACTATTCGTCAGTAATATGTATCACTACGCATTTTCATTATTTAAAATACATGTTTTAATGTTGAGCAAATTCACGAACTAAGTAAAAAGCATTGTATGTCAGGTTTCAATTCATTGTGAATCAACCAGTGAGAAGAAAACTCGCCTGCAGTTGACAGCCGTGTTAAAAAAAAATCCAGCCAATTGGGCGACAGGACCATTTCAACTCCACGACTTTTGTGTCGTTTAATTTTTTTTTTAATAAAAGTTGAAAGTTTCTATATGAACATTTTTAAAAATATCATTGAATTTCATTAATTTAATGTCACTGAAATTCATTAATATAATTTCACTGAAAATCGCTCATTTTCACGCAATGTCAACAAACGACTGAACGAATAATTAACAGCCAACTAGATTTATTTTACTTTAGAACAAAAAAACAGCTGATTCTTTTATTTTCAAAATATTTACGAAACTACAAGGTTCACAAAAATAAAATTAAGAAAAATCGCAGGATAAAGACAAAATATTTGATTTATTTAATTAATCCTGCGATTTTTCTTAATTTTATTATAATCACGATGGACACGATTTCTAATATAAAAGTTCACAAAAATATCTTTTTTGCAAAACTTTCTTTTAAAAATGAGTAGAATAATAAAACGTTACGTAAAAAAAACTACTTATTACATATTTCGCTTCTGTACATGACCTAATTTTCCACAGAAACAATTCTTAGTATTTACGTGCAGACGCAAACGCTCTACCAAAATTCGTTTTCGATCCCATTTATTGGACAAATGCACAGATAAACATACATTTTGCAAAAACACATTTTTGCGCTTCGGGTATGAAATTGTGATAGTGCATTTTGACCTAATTTTTTTTAAATTAATAGGCGCTGTCAAAACTCTCTATTACGAAAAACTATCTATAAAGCAAACATTAGTTGAACCTGGTTGGTTTTCCATAAGAACCGGTACTCACTTCCTAATAATTCTTATAACCAAATGAGGCTGTAAAAATAAAAAAAAATTATTAATATATCATAACTGCTTCCACATTAGAAATCATTGCCAGAAACACAATGGCGTTTATTTCATTTCAATTTACGGAGATATAAAACTTTAATAGCTGCTTACATCACAATAGACCGAGAGCTAGTGACAATTTTTTGGTGTTATTTATTCAAGGCCTTATTTTTGTGAAGATGTTGAGGGAGGAATATTAAAGTGTCCTGAGTAAGGGATTTTGCTAGATAGCGGTATGGAAGGGATGCAGACCGCCCCCAACATGTAACAAAAAAAAATGTTCACAATTATTATTGATTCAAGGCTGAAATTGTTTGTACTTTTAGCTTGTTGTTGACCCAAATCCCAATAATGCCAATTTCAATTTGCAGAACAAAATGTCGGTATTAACCCCCTCTCTTAGAGGGAAACTTGCTCGCCTAGGTGTTTATATCATTCTGCAAGGAGGTTAATACCGACACATTGTTCTGCAAATTGAAATATATGCTTAAAACAGTCACCGTATCAACATATTGAAATTTGAACCTTGAACTAATAATATAAATTTCGTCGGGTACGTGACACGTTTAGGGCACTTTAATATGCCTCCCTCAACATCTTCACAAAAATAAAGCCTTGAATAAATAACACCAAAAAATTGTCACTAGCTCTCGGTCTACAACACCCGTGCGAGGTGGGCTTTATAATCTTTACAACCAGGCCGCCTAAGACCGATTGCAGAGTTGCTATCAACCAACTATCAAAATGGGACATGTATTAAATATGTGCTGTAGAGGAAGCCGCGATATTCGAGGCATGTGAAGTCAGCCGCTCGAAAAAAAAAATAAAGCTGTGGTCTATTTAACCAACTTCAAAAATGTATTGTGAAGCCGTTTTAAGTGCTAGGCAAAAAGTCCAACGGCATTATTTAAGTTAGACGGGGCTCTTTCTAATGACAATAAAAAATGACGTTTACAGGCTCCTTGCTCACTTCCTTGAGATTCGTTATAGAGAGTTTTCACTGTAGTATGAAACGTTACAGGAGACATCAGTGAAATTAATCGAACGTCTTTCAATTGTTTTCATGATTAAAAAACCCACTAAAACAATTGATCGCTGCTCGTGTATTTTTATCCTTTTCACTGAACTTGTTGAAAACATGTCAACGAAAAGTTTGCTGTAAGTTCTTTTTAAATGAGAACTGTCAGATATTTTTTTAACGATCAGAGTGAGCCAGATTGCTTGTGTAACAAATAAAAAAGAGCATCAATGCCGTTCGTCTTCTGTTAATGACGTGCGGAATTTGTCTTGACGTTAGTATTTCTTGTTTTCAGGAGAACGTGGCGCTGGTGGTGCCGTGGATTATTGGCTTCATAACGTTTATGGCACTCGAAGCAGTCGCCATGGTCTACTCCAATGTGCTCAGAGATCACGTCAACCGGGTATGTCAAATTCTATCTCTTTTTTTATCTTCTGTTTTCATGTCATGTCATATTCTTTGATAGTGAGAAAAATGCATAAATCTTTAATGTTCCTCTTTTATTTATTTATTTATTTATTTGATTGCTTCTCACAGACTATAAAAGTCCAATTATGAGAGCATTAAATGTACAGGTGATATACAAAAAATAGGTGTAAATTTCAAAGAAAATATTATATAAAAACATATTAAAATAAACAAAAAAAAAGTAGTGATACCAATAATGTTAACTATGCAGACATTAGATATGAGCCTATATTAACGACAACTATTATAAAATGACTGTTTTCCGTTGTAAGATAATTTTCTAAATAATTATTATTCAAAATTCTGTCAATGAAAGATAATAAATGACTTTATTATGCGTAGGTAGTAGAAAATATATGGAAGGTATTTTTGAAAATGATTATTTTTGACATTGATGTGTTGGTTTACTTGTTGTTGCAGCAATTCGACGCGTTGTGCAAAGCAGAGATGGCGTTCTTCATTTCAAGGGCAATTATAAATGTGAGTATAATGAATAGTCATAATTTATCCTCTTGTTTGCTTGATTTACTCTTGTATGTATCAAAACCTGTATCATCATAGGCGTTCTTCGTTTTTATTATCGTTTATGCATAACTGTTATGTATAGCAGAGAGTTATAGCGCATTTTGATGCTTTGCGAATCTAATGCTAGCTGTACACCATGCCACAATTCGTGCATCTTGATGCATGCGCTTAAACCCAGTGAAAGGCATGCCTGTCCGCATGCGTCAACTTAAACGCATGAGACAGTTTACTGAGAGGCAAGACGACGCAAGTGTGTCCCGATTCTGACGGGACTCTCTTGCCCCATTCGTGCGTCTTGAACAAAAAACAGTTTAAATAGTTAAATAGGTGTTGTTTCTAGTAAACATGAAATGGAAAAATAAAAAACGCTTGAATTTTTAATCATATAGACAATTTTCATGTTTGTGCCATTCTAATGTGACGTCTTTCGAAAATTACAGGAAAAATAGGAAATTTTTTCCAAAAAAGATTTTTTTCCCCAACAATTCCGGGATCCACCATCTTGGTTTACGCTTTTTGTTCTTTGCTATTATAATAAAAACAGTACACACACCTCCAAACAGTAAATCCACATCCATTACTTCAGTGAAACGAACTCGTATGTGTAAATAATAGCGCAAAGGGCATGCGTCTTTCGTCTCCTATTGCATATGCGCAGATGTATACCAATGGCGCATGATTTGCCACATGAAAATGAGGCATCGTGTAAATATTACCTTATTGCACATGAACCTTTAAGTCGCGAGACTGACGAAATTTGAATGTACATTGAACTATAATCTTTCCCACCAACAGATATATTTATCACCTGAACAGCACATGCTCTGTTAAAATAATTAATTTTAGATTATAGACGCGTCGACAACTCAGGTCATTAGCGTCTTCAACACAACAAATAATCCATTTATGTATTAGAATCCGCCAGCCGGCATACACAAACCGACAGGTACGAGCTTGGGTCCCTGGGAGCGCTAATTCCCAAAGAATATTGGAATTCAATTTGCGATAGCAACCACATTCCATTGTCCCCCCCCTGGGGGGCACATGCTCTGTTACGTAGGTACTGCTGCTGTGTGCTTATAGGGATGCACAAAGTATCTGATTGGCTGTTTGCAAATCAATTGAGTGTAAGGTCTTGTTACCTGCAGTGATCGGTTGTTCGGTCCAGGGAGTATAGAGGTAAAGGACAGGAATCTGTGTACATTGAACACGGGCCAGAAATCGAGAATAATTTTTTTAGATTTTATTTTATAGATAATAATGGCGAGTTTTACAAAATCGGTGACAATCATCAATGAAATCAACGCAAACCATACAACGTCAGAGATATCATCGTTATTTCAGATTTACACAAATTTCACAATTTTCGAAGTGAAACTTTTTTAGTCGCGATAAGGGTAATTTTAGTTAACAATGTAATACGAAAAAATTAAAAAACAATGCCGTCAAGAGTGGAGGAAATGAAATGAGTTGATAGCGGAAACCAATCAGGATAGGCTTGCAGGTAGTGCGTTGAGGGGGAAACTCGATCGATACACCCCGTTCTGTTCGCACCATAGAGGTATTGAATAGGATGGAGGGAGGGTATGTCTCATAACGTGAAGCCACGCGAGGAATAAACGGCCATCTTTGTACGAACCTAAACAATTGTTTCAAGGTTACCAGTTGATGGATATTGATTATTGAAAATATTCTGTTTCTTTTTTGTGTTATATGAAAGTGAGTGTTTAGACCAGGACAAATACTTTTATTGACCAGCCATTTAATAGTGTGATCATATGTATGTTCCTCTAGACTGGACTGCCGTGGGTTCGAATCCCACCTGCGCTCATGGATGTTTTGTGATGTTATTTATTTTTAAATTAGTTGTTATTTAGTGTAGTTTAAAGACGCTAATGACCTTAGATGTCGACGCGTCTATAATCTACAATAAAAAATAAACATATGTATGTTACAAGCCAGCAAGATTTAACAGAATATAGCAAAAATGTAGTTGCTTATAGGTATTTGTGATTTTGTTGTGCGACATTTAAAAAAACAATTTTTTATCTAAATGTACTGGAACAATACCCAAACAAAAACAGTAGCTATTTATAGTTTATTAGCTCTAAAGATATAGTAGGTCTAATGTACTCATCACCAGATGTAATCGATGTCTGTAAAACTGCAGAAAAGATTATTAAGCAAGCGTTTAACGTTATATGAGAGTGATGGTCCGTTCTTAAAAAATAAATTTTCAGTATTGTATTTAGTATCGTCCGTGTTTAATGTAAAGGCTTACATTCACACATAAATGATCAAAGCCCGTTGAAAATCATATTATAAATTTAATTAATAAGAGCTATATCTGAAAAAAACGTAATACTACGACTTCATTATATCGTCAAAAATATAACTGATCAGTCAAAAAGCATCAACAAGTAAAATACAGCATTATTTCAGGGTTATTAAAAACCTTGAAATCATTTTAATTTATTTAATTGACGATATAATGAAGTATTATTACGTATTTTTCAGAATATTATAGTAAACTGTAAATCGCTACTATTTTTGTTTGGATAATGTTCATTTATTTAAATTGATTGTTGATTCCAACATTGTAAAACTAGTTCGTCTATCCTACAAAATTAATTTATTGCCATCACTACATTTAAAATTTCTTATGTATTTTTTACTGTTCTCTGTGTAACATTTTTACAATATATTAAAAATATCGAATATCTAAATTGTTGAAAATTCTTATCGCTGATTATTTTTGGAAGGTTATTATATTAAATGATAATTTATTGTGTTCTAAAATACTACTTTTTGTGTATATTTTATTCCGAATTAAATGACATTCTATTACTATAATAAAATTAATTAAACTTATGAAACTACACCTAGTGAAACAATGTTATAATATTATGTGGTCCGTTCCAAGTTGGCCGCCACACAATCCCCCCTTCCGTCTCATGGCTTCAATCCTGTTGCCCAGAACGCCAGTTTACGTTCCCTCTATACTATTCTCTATCTGTATGGTTCGCATAGTAGAAATAATACTCAGTAGGCAGAGCTGAATAGCAAGACACCAAGAGTATAGTGTAGCCATCTGTGATAATTAGATGAAATTAACTATAATATAAGTAATGTAATTAGTTTAGATCAAAACCAGTATATATTAGTGTTTAATTGATGTTTAGGTATGTGATACAAATGTTTAGTGTTATCCCATAAAGTTTTACTTCAGTAGTTCAGATGCATGAGATTAAAAGTATGAATATTTTTATAAAATTACTAGCGGACCCGTCCCGGCTTCGCTCGGGTGGTATGAAATTATGATTTAATAGCGGTCACCCATTACTCCGCTCACGTATATTTAGTATAGCTGATCCGGCAAACGTTGTTAATAATTTCTAGGAATAATTACATTACTCACTCGCTTCGCTCGTTCGTTTGAATTTTATTAATACAGTACTCACTCGCTTCGCTCGTTTGCTTGAATATTATAAATACACTACTCACTCGCTTCGCTCGTTCGCTTGAATATTATAATTACATTACTCACTCGCTTCGCTCGTTCGTTTGAATTTTATTAATACACTACTCACTCGCTTCGCTCGTTCGCTTGAATATTTTCGCCAACTCACTCGCTTCGCTCGTTCGCTTGAATATTATAAATACACTACTCACTCGCTTCGCTCGTTCGCCATATATGTATTTTTTAAAGCTTAATATAAAAATCGCGATTAAAAATCAGGGGTTGATCGTATAAAGGTGAAAATTTAGAGTTGTATGTATTTTTCAATGCTGAATCATGAAAAAATTAAAACAAAAAATTTTGTCAAAAAAATAAAAAAAAAATTTTTGGGGTGGACCACCCTTAACATTTAGGGGGATGAAAAATAGATGTTGTCCGATTCTCCACCCTACCCGATAAGCACACAAAATTTCATCAAAATCGGTCCAGCCGTTTCGGAGGAGTTCAATAACGTACACCGCGACACGAGAATTTTATATATAAGATATTCCATAATAAAAAATATTAATTTTCTCAAAATATCTTGTCGAATAAAAGACTGTTACTTATAGCTCAAATAAGCTTTAATTTACCGAATGATTCCATTTAAGTATCGGTTTTTATAACAAAAGAAATATAAAGATGTACCTATACCTAATTAGCGTCTGTTACTAAAAACGACCACTGACGGCATGTAATTCGTAAGCCAGTGTTCAGAAAAAAATAAAAATTGAACCGCTATACGTCAACATTTGCCAGATGTTACCTCTACAGCCTACATAGTCTTTACGTTATGTCCAATATATTATGCCATTGCTAGAATCGACTATGCTCGCCGATCTGTGTCAAATATATAGGTATTTTTACTGTTTGTCCAGTCAAAATCGCCGTGACAGTCAAATAAGCGATGCTATATAGACACAAATCCTTCAGATACCGTCTGGAGCTAGCTAAAGAGGAATATGCAGTATACACCCTATAAAACCGTAAATTGATAGTTTCGATTTGTTTGCGTTGGCATTACTGACAGTGTCGTATTTAGACTCACGGCCGTATTCATAGTTAACCCTTAAGTAGTAAGGGACACTTACTCATACCCTCAAGTCGAATATGCGTTTCATAGTAAAAATTGACGTCTGTAAGGAGCCTTACATCACCCTCACCTTAAGGGTGGATTATGTCCCTTAAGTGTCGAAAAAGTAAAAACAGTCAAGCACATGAAAAACACGCATTTATATCAAAAATGACAACTAAACACAATCGGTCTGCAGTATGACCAACTGTTCTAAAGGAAAAAATCATGGAGGTTTACTATAATTCTTCCCTCACGGAAATGACTATGAAACGCTCCTTTGATTAAGGTGCCCTCAGTACTTAAGTGACCCTCAGCGAAGGGACCCTTATCACTTACCTTAAGGGTTAACGATGAATATGAGCATTAGTGAGGCCCTATAAGCCGCAAATTTCTTGGAGGTCCTTTGTTCAAAATTAATCTCGTAAAATTGAAAACATACATTTTTTATTAAGTATTTAATAACACGCCGTTTAAAGTGCAAAATTGTAATTATTTTAATACTAACTAAAAAATATAGCAATGACTAGTGATAAAGAACAACTCATTCACGTTTAAAATTAATGTTTTATTTCGTCATTATTTTTAACTACTTTCTATACTTTTGGAAAAATATTTGAAGCCCCCAAAAAGAGGGATGAGTAGTGAGCAAAAAATAACAACTTTCACCCGGGTGAAACCGGACTGAACAGCTAATGTTAACATACAAGGATAATAAAATTAACTCCATACCTATAGTTCAGTTTTTGAAATAACTAAAATTTAAACTTATAAAAGTTTTTCGGCGATGGCAGGACTACACCCCTGGTTTTAATACCGAAAAACCGACACGGTCTAATAAAGCCTCGTGTGTGATTATAGGGTTAAATTTCATAATAAATAAATAATATATCGTATAAAATAATGTATGCATAACTGAATCAAATGTCTGTATAATTTATGCATTGTATCGTGCAGAATGTAGGTAATATTAGTTATTACCTACTTACTCTAAAAGCTAATAATATATTTAACTAAATAAATGGAATATTAATTAGACACTTTATTAGCGACAAAATGATACTAGACTATTATAATATACAATTATGATATAATATTTAGGGTGTGTTGGTATTTGCCTGTACATAGCACATTGGCAGATACACTATGATAGACCGTCCCGCGTATCAAAATTTGATAATTTTGAATAATGTATGTTATTATCCAAGTGTGCAAGCTTTCACGGCCGGCATTGTTCCAAGTCTTCATGGTTTCCGGGCTTGTAGGCCGACGAATATACAGAGAGGCCATAGAAATACAAAAACACACACAGAATTTCAACCGAAAAGATGAAGGCCTCAATCTCAGTAAAACCTGGACACCAGCACTCCGACATACAAAACCAATGACCAATCGTACAAGAACGGGATACGACCGAGTAGAGAACTCACCCCCACCACTACACACTGCGCAGTTGACCAATGACAGAGAAACGGACTACGACCGAACAGAGAACACACTGGCACTAGGTATAAAATAAGGGAGAACACCAATCACCGACACACTGACCTGTGAGCCGCCAAGGAGGACACTTCGACCGCTACCACATCGCCTTTGGGAATGTCTACTGCAGTTGTAGACGAAACGTCAGGTAGAAATACCACCGGACCACGGCCTACAAGCCCGGAAACAATGAAGACTTGGAATGTATGTTATTCCTCATTACTCATACATAAACAAATAATTAAATGAATGCATAATGACTGCAAACAGTATATGAACAGTATATTGACTCTCGCAAGTAATGGTTTTTCAGTGACAGAATGCTTTAAAGGGAAAAAGTCGATCGTTTGAAAATGTGTCACTGTGTGAGTAATGTCAACTCAGTCCGCCGCGATAGTGGAAAGTTTAGGGTTAAAATCCCTACGGTGACATATAGGTTTGAATTAATGAATTTTTCCTGATTACATCATTGTGTTACGCATTGTTCTTTACAACAGGTGTTTCATATATACTGTTTGCAGTCATTATGCATTCATTTAATTATGTATTTGTTCACGACGTCCGTGTTAAAATTTGTATATATAAACAAATAATGTATGCCAACTTTTTTGTTCTTATATCTTTTCTCTTAATTGCAAACAAGAATTAAAAAACTGTGTTCATTTCAAACGAATGTACTTAGCCGCCACATGATGACGTCAAAGCCAGAGCAATGAAGACAGACATACGTCCACGCATAAATAAAGAGAGGTATGTCTATGGAAAGAGAGGAAGAATGCTTCCTCGTCAGTCGTAACTCGTGAAATGCTCGTGAAGAGCCTAACCTAAGTTCTGTCAACTGTACCTAAACAAATCAGTGTACTATATTCTCTCCATATTCTCTCTTTATCTATGGATCAGGCGTAAGTCAACTACAGCAGCCAATCAGAGAACGCTGTGTGATTGACGTAATTTCCGTAGTTGTTTAATTCTATGTTTAAAATTACATTGAAAAATATACACTTTTGGGAATTTTTTTCTTGTAGAGAAAGCTTCCGAAAAATTCTTGAAAAAAATGTTTTATTATCTATTTGTAAAAAAATGTGGGACGACCCTATTGGTGTTGGTCGGATGGCGCGACCCAGGAGATCAGACCATAAAATCTCGACGTTTCACATTATTCTGAACAATGTGACACCATTTTTTAAAATGTAATGTATTCGTGTAATAACTCGAAAGACTCGATTTAAACTAAATTTAGTACACATATTGAATTTCATCTCTGCACGGAGTTTTTTTAAAATGGTCGTGTTCAAACTATTTTAAAGGGTATATTATTTTAGACTGTAGAGGTTGAACATTTGTTTTGGTGCCAGAAAATGTGAAAAAAATCAACGCAATTGTTTTAGAGCATTTATGCAAACCGTATCGAAATTATGATATAAACAAGCCGTGAGGTGGGTCGTTTGTTAGGACTAAAGTGCGACCCTTGAGGTCCACACGACGAACTTCCCAGTTTGATAAATATTTAATAATAATAATTAAATTAGATATTACACAGAAAAGTAATCATTTTAATCATTAAAACATATTATTATTTATTTTTAACAATAATTAAAAAAAAAAAAAAAAAAAAACGGCTGAACCGATTTTTATAAAATTTATGTCGGATCAAAATGACGTTAACACGCCTCGATTGACACCCTTACGAAGTCGATATAATTTTTTATTCGCGAGATATTGTATAAAATCTACTTTTTTGGAGGTTATTTGGTTAAGAAAAAAGAACGGCTGAACCGATTTTGAAAAAATTTCTTTCAGATCATATTTACGTTAATACGCGTCGATTGGCACCTCAACGTAGTCGATATCATTTTTCATTCTCGAGATTTCGTCTTAGAAAGAAATGGACACATACGTACGTACGTACGTACGTACACACACACACACACACACACATACACACACACAGACATCTTTCTAAAAGTAGTGTAAAAATAGTGTAGTGACCTTGAAATATAAAAATTTTTTTTCCTTTTTGATTTCGATTTTCGGACCCATTACAATAACTTCCAATGGGAAGTTAAAAAACAGTCTCAAGACATGTGCAAACATTCAAATTCGAATGCGATATCAGCTATACCTATTGGTTGAAGTGCCATGTCCGGAAAAGTGGTGGAAGTAAACGAAAATTGATTGAAATGTTAGAATCCTACGTGTAATAAATTGTTTATCGTAAAAAGTTAATCTTCAAAAGTCCTCAAATATTTTTCTAGGGTGAATTGTACCACTTCATTAAATAATATTTCTTATTTAATTACTATTTACTTTTTCAAAATCAATCACTTGCCATCTGTCAATATGACAAGTCTCTGAAAAACATAGCAGAATTGGGCACATGCGCAGAAAAAAAATTGATAATTAAAAGGTCTATTAAGAGTAACTCGTAACCTGCCAAATAAAAAAACAAAGCATCTACTACATATTTACAATAGATATTATAGCCTATAGTCTACTACAAAATCGTACATTTTTCCAATGTTTTTTTCCCCTATATTCTGGTTAACCGTTTACACCCTGTATGTACCTCAGCAATGAAGTTAAGATATTATTGTGTATTAAACGCTCCCTTTGTAACTGTCCCTTTGTCTACGCCAGTGCGAACAGCTTCACGCACGTGCAATTGATTTATTTGAGTGAAGAACGGCGTCTATATTCCAGCCGGCTTGTTTTTCAACTTATAATAACGCACTGCAGACACATTAATGTCTGCTTGCTGGCTGCAAACGGAAATTTAAAAAACTGAAACTTCCGTCGCATATTTCTATGGTCACAAAACAAATTTGCGGTAAAATATTATTGATAACATAACGGTTATATATTATTCAGTCTGCACTTGTCTATTTTTCGCTGCAATTAAAAGAGGCTACTGGCGATTGCATGCCTTGAAGCATCTTTCCACAGACGAGCGAAAACTGACTTGAATGAAATTCGTTAACCAGCGTGTTAGACTAGACGGCGACCATCAAATGTCTTACGATTTACGTCATCGAGAACAAGCACATGGATGTGTAATGAAAATGACGTATAAATGTGGACAAATACAGCGCTCTTAGGTTGTCCAGCCAAGTTAGCCACTATTCAAGAAATGACATCATTTACTAAATATATTTTTTGACGATTATTATGACAAAGACCTTTGGCCAGAGACATATGATATACCTTGCTCCAAAAATATACAACCAAATTCCCATTGAAATAAAATCTATCCAAAATATAAAAAAATTCAACAAACAACTAATCAGATGGCTGGTCACCGATGAGGCAAGGAGCGCTTACCATATTCTCATCTGAGAATAATATGGTGAACAATTCTTGCTTCAGACTAATATTCAATTGCTTGCTTCTTTATTTACTTATTATTATTATTTTAGTTTTCACCTTTATTTATCTCGTCGAAGGATTCATATGCACACACACCCACAAAACGTAAATCACAATAGACACACATGCATCCACACGCACACACGCACGCACACACACACACACACGCAGAATAATAGTCTGCACTACACACTACACAATTAAATTTATTATGTTAACTAGTAAACCCTACCCTAGTACTGGCATTGCCAAGTTGGGTAGGTTAAATTCCTAATTTGTATAAAAAATTAAGATAAATTTGTTTTTGGAAAAAATAAAAAATGTAACCCCTTAACACCCCTTAAAATAATTGTTTTCTTAATTGCAATGTTATTATCAATCCAGCATCTGCACCAAATTAAATACACCCATCAGTAAGTAAATCCGAATTCGCAAACTAGTGTTTTAATAAAAAAATTTAAGTGCGGTCCTGTCTGGCCGATTTTAATAAAACTTTAGCAGCACATTCTAATTTCTACTAAAGGGT
The DNA here is from genome assembly GCA_039654895.1 of Mongoloraphidia duomilia. Classification (NCBI taxonomy): domain Eukaryota; kingdom Metazoa; phylum Arthropoda; class Insecta; order Raphidioptera; family Raphidiidae; genus Mongoloraphidia; species Mongoloraphidia duomilia. Next base: position 19,263,016 of record CM077525.1, on the reverse strand, counting down.
TAAATTTCAATTTTAAAACGATTCTGAGAATTTTTACGGTATTTTTACAGTAACCCAAAAATATTTTTAACCCCTAAAAACCACCCTTATTATGATGGTACGATTGCGCCCATTTTAAATACCTAGGCGTCGTGCGGTGACGGATTCCAACGCCAATAGTATTAGTGCCAAATGGCAAATATCACTAATAAGTGAGAAATAAATGAGGTGAACAAATTTTTGGGCATTTACAACAAATTTATATTAGAAATCGTGTCCATCGTGATTATAATAAAATTAAGAAAAATCGCAGGATAGTGGACAAAATATTTTTAGTGTATTTGCCATAATATGGCACATACACTATTGGCGTCGGTCGGATGGCGGGACCTAGGGGTCGGACCAAAATTTCTCGACGTTTCATAGCCTCCTGAACACTTTGGCACCATTTTTAAAAATGTTTATATATATATATGTATGCATATATATATTTATATATATATTTATATATATATTTATATATATTTATATATATATATATATATATTTATATATATATGTGTGTACACGATAACTCTCGACAGACTTAATCGATTGAAACGAAATTTGGTACACACATTGGAACTCATCACCGCAAGAAGCCTATTTAAAATGGGCCCGATCGGACCATTTTCAGGGTTGTATTTAGGGGTTCCAAAAAGTTTTTGGGCCCAAAAATACCGAAAAATTTGTCAGAATCGTTTCAAAATTGAAATTTAACTCTTTAGTAAAGATTAAAATGTGCTGCTAAAATTTTAATAAAATCGGCCCGACAGGACCGGACTTTCAAATTTTATGAAAACACTAGTTTGTTGATACGGATTTACTTATGGAAGGGTGTATTTAATTGGGTGTACTGATAAAATCCATGTCTAATATTGAAATTTAGAAAAATTTAATTATTTTAAGGGATGTATTAAGGGGTTAAATTTTTTATTTTGTCCAAAAACAAACTTAGGTTCACATAATAATGCCACAATGCCTGTATAACAAATACACTATATTGTCGGCAGGGTTTTGGCACTGCGACCCGAGTTTTTATGTATGTACTTGAAAAAGTCTAAATCTATAGACGAAACGTTGTACATTTAATAAATCAAATATTTTGTCCACTATCCTGCGATTTTTCTTAACTTTATTTACAACAAAGTAATTTAAAATGGGATCATCATATTTATAATCTATATGTAAAATTTTATCTAAATTCGTGTATGTCATGAAAAGAGCCCATATGATCTGGGGCCACGGCAGTGGCCCCCGCCAAGTCGAGCAAACAACAGACGGCCGCTACCGTGTATACCTTTTCTCGAAGCAACTCAAGGCACTTTTCAACTTTCTATATCTCTGTTACAAATGCAAGCAGAAGGCTGAAAATTTCGCTAGAGATTGTACCTAACGGTCTTAACTAATTCCCCAAATTACAAGTTTCTAATCAATATAGTTCAGAAAATTTCAACCCTCAAAATTGTCTATTTTGTCATCACTCACTCACTCACTGACATAGCGATCATCAAAAAGCTAGGGCACTTCCAGTAGTCCTAGAAAGCTGAAATTTGGTATGCAGGCTGGGTTTCACGTAAAAGTAACTAGAAAATTCCAATATCTGTGTTTTTCCCCCTTCAACCCTTAAAAGGGGGTGGTGCATATTTCTATTATTGTAGGCTAAGTCCGTAGTCAGAGAAAGCTGAAATTTGGTATGGAGGCTAGGTTTCGCGTACAAGTAACGAGGAAATTCAAACATGTGTGATCGTCCCCCTCCAACCCCTAAAAGGGAGTGTTGCAGATTTCTATAGGTCCTTAGTCAGAGAAAGCTGAAATTTGGTATGCAGGCTGAGCTTCGCGTACAAGTAACGAGAAAATTAACAAATCTATGTTTTTCCCCCTCCAACCCCTAAAAGGGGGTGGTGCATATTTCTATTATTATAGGCTAAGTCCGTAGTCAGAGAAAGCTGAAATTTGGTATGCAGGCTAGGTTTCGCGTACAATTAACGAGGAAATTCAAACATGTGTGATCTTTCTCCTCCAACCCCTAAAAGGGGGTGTTGCAGATTTCTATAGGTCCTTATAGCCAGAGAAAGCTGAAATTTGGTATGCATGCTGGGTTTCACGTACAAGTAACGAGAAAATTCAAATACTTGTGATTTTCCCTTTCCAACCTTACAAAAAGAACTGAGATACCATCAAAAATATTCTTGTAAAGAAAAAAAATGCCAAGTCTCACAACACTTTCGCCGTAAAAAGTTTTGAGATCCCTAAAAGTACCAAGTCAGCCATTCTATTACCTTTGACTATGAAGATAGCAAATTACTCGACAGTTGTCTTAAAACTACACAGGTAAAATAAAGAATAATTTATAAATAATATTTTATGACTGTAAACTTGTAGTACCTTTTGAACTTGGCAATCACATAGCATCAGGATATATGAAACCGTGCGATAAAGTTTTAATAAAAACAATATCTCATCACAGTGCACCTATGCCACGTGATTGCCAAGTTCAAAAGGTACTACAAGTTTACAGTCATAAAATATTATTTATAAATTATTCTTTATTTTACCTGTGTAGTTTTAAGACAACTGTCGAGTAATTTGCTATCTTCATAGTCAAAGGTAATAGAATGGCTGACTTGGTACTTTTCGGGATCTCAAAACTTTTTACGGCGAAAGTGTTGCGAGACTTGGCATTTTTTTTCTTTACAAGAATATTTTTGATGGTATATACTTTGTCCAAATGGTTAATAGCAAATTAAAGCTAGATGACATTTTTTATTTTGTGGCAGGCGCGTTAAAACTAAGAGCTTTCAGTCTTAATGAATAAGTGGGCTTTCATTATTTATTTCATTATTTAATAGTTGTATCACGCTTGGATAAAATAGTATCTACTGTCATACTATTAAAAGAAATTGTATTGAAATTGTATCATGTTTAGTTTGTAAGATATGAAATGTAAAAAAAATGTAAACCAACTCCCTGTAATAATTAAATACAGTATCTTAATAATAATAATAATAATATACTTTGTCCAGTATGGATTTATTGATATTGTAAATTATAGACGCTCGACAACAGAGGTCATAAGCGTATGGAAGTATTGAAAACAATTTTAAATTGAACAGAAACTAATCACGTAGGAACATTTTTCCTCGAGAAAAAATTATGACAGCTGCGGTCTAACTGCTGACCATAGATGATAGGCAAATCCAATTTAGAAACCATAATTGTAATTCTGTTTTCATTTTTAAGACCACCAACATCCAGGGTTATTTGGGCCTACTGCCAATTCATATTTTTAATTTATAATAAATTGAAAATCCATAGAATGCTACCAGACTTCTTTTTTACCACATCAAGGCATCACTAGCGAGTAAATGGTTTATCTCACTTTGGTGTCATTCTAATATCAGTACCTACTGTTTATATTTTCTTCCACCTGATGGCGCCACTAGTAAGTAAAGTATCTGTCATTCAATCATTTTAAGGCTAAATCGCAGTTTTGTATTTAATTATTTCTTTCTTAATAATGGCTAAATGAAGACTGACTAAACACAAACCTTTAATCTCTAAACGTTTGACATACCTTACTTGCCACTGGCGTTATCTACGTTTGACACATATCTTACTTGCCACTAGCGCTATCTGACGAATAAAAATATGGTAGCCCCTCATTAGAGGGCATTAAGGTCGAAGCCCTCTATTGGACTTAGTCGCGAACTATCCGAGGAGGTCGTAGCAACAGAACAAAGCGTTGAATGAAGGTAAAAGTGCACAAAATATATGTTTTTCACGAATGACAGTTTACAACAGTAAGCATAATGCTAAAAGATATTGTTCAGTTTTCACTTGAAGTTTTGTAATAAATAATTCTGTCGCAATACGATTTTTAACCGTTGCACATAACCTGATTGTTGATAGTTTATATTAGCGGAATGTTTTACAATGTGTAATTTTGGTTTTTATATATAGATTTCACGAGCTTTTTGATTATGTCAAGCTTTATTTAGTGAAGTAAATAAAACTGAGAGCGAATTCCGTAAGGTACTTGGAAGGTAGAGCTGACGGAAGCAATCTTTTTCGTTTAGCTCTGAATTCTGAAAATATCGAAATTAAATTTCACTAAAAATGTTTTATTATTATATTATTTATAAACAAGGCTCGGCTATTCTACCATCAAGTTGTAGATTATAGACGCTCAACAGCCGAGTTAATTAGCGTCCATCGAGCTCATCGGTCGCATCCTATATACGGGCAAATGTTTTAGAACACCTTGTGGCAATATAATAATATGTCAGGTGGAATACGTACTTTGACTCAAAGCGGGTATCTTTTATCCCATAGATTAATTAACTGTACGGCTAAAGTTAGCAGCATATTTACTACACTTGGTTAACGTAATCTCATAAGAAGGATGAATAACATAAATGGATTGTTTCAGTGACTCTCAAACATTTCGTTGAAAAACGTTTATATCTCACGATTATATTTCTCAATTCTGCATAATTCTTCCAAAATATTGTAACAAAACTCGTTGGTAACTTTGGTAAATATTTTTATTTATCTATTCTTTCACAACAGTGACAACCGTTTACATGCTTTGGACAATTATTGTTCCTCACTTTATTCACTGTTCGCTTTTTTTGTCTATTTTTCCGTTGGTCAGTTTTGCTTGACCGTTGGTCAATTTTTGTTGACCAACACTTCGTTACTACTTGACCACTGCTTGACCACTATGTGTCCACCATATGTCTGTGGCACGTATATTGTTCACTGGGTCCACTATATGTCTGTGGTGGTAGTATTTATTTGCCACCTGCAGATATCTTCCACACTGTCTGTCACTTTGCACCAGAAGATTATCTGCACTTAATCACTCGAAGATCTCGTCTGTCACTTTCAAATATCTTCCACACTGTTTGTCACTTGGTACTGGAAGATTATTTGCACTAGGTCACTCGAAGAACTTTTAACTCGCTGGTGGTCTATTTATTTCTTGTCGCACTTTTCACGTCTGCTCTCGTTGAGAATGTATACGTGACTCTCTGGTGTTTCATACTCGCTCTTGCCTATATGAACTTTCCTGGTCATTTTATATCCATGGTGGCGGGTTTTCTTATTGTTGTCAACCAGAATATTTCTTCGCGCTCAAGGCTGCGTGATCCATGTTAAGCCAACGAATCATGGCTGCAACCAGCCTGCTTAGATTCGTTACAATATAATATCTTTATTTTATTACTAAAAGAATTTCAAAATGTTTAGGAAATATTTGCTAGGATATGATGTTTCGCTGGTATGTAAAAGTTTTGGACACGCTGGATTTTTTTGTGTTATTTCCGCTCACTGGACGTACATAATCTGCTTTCATCCGCAATTTTAATGCATTTTTTTTTGAAATTTTTAAAATTTTACGGCCAACAAATTAATTATAATTTCCGAATTAGTTAATTCCTTTTTTTCAAATACAGGTTGATTCTTAAATAATCAATGAATAATGGTTACAACAAAAAGGATGTTGTGGGATGAGAACGAAAAATGTTTAATTTCTAACTCTGCAACGTTTCATTGTTCAATAAAATTAAGCATTTGTTGATTTTTCGTCCTCATCCCACAACATCTTTTTTGCTTACCCAATAAATTATGGACATTAAAAATTTTGTTTATAAATTATTGTAAAATGTTAATATTACATTTGTAACATTTCAAAGTGTTTATTTAATTTATTTATTGTAAATTATAGACGCGTCGACAACTTAGGTCATTAGCGTCTTGATTACATTAAATAACAGCTCACTTAAAACTAAATTACATCACAAAACATCCATGAGCGGAGGCGGGATTCGAACCCACGACAGTCTGATCCAGAGCTCACGACGCTAACCACTGGACTACACTGTCCTCCATTTCAAAGTGTCTCTTGTACAGCGAGATAAGTTCAAAACAAAAACAATTTTCGGAACATAATCACGTGGTCGGGGTCGTGTTGCGGTGCTTTTGGCGAAATATGATTACTTTTTTGTCGTTTCTCTATTTTGATATTGCTAAAGAGCATAATATATACGTACCTACATGAAAAGTCACAGTGTTAGTACAGGTGTTTCACGGAATTTCATAAATACGAAATACATAATATATTCAGTGGCGTAACGATTGACAGGAAGGACCCATAATTAACTATAATTATGAATAAATATCGATATATAGTACAGTCATTATTAACGTATGGCATCAGCTTGGGGGGCACATATAAAACAAAGATAGTATGGGTAGAGGTATAGTCTAAAAAATTGTATTAAAAATAATGTATTATAAACCAATAAGGTACCCTTCAGAAAGACTATTTAAAGAACTAAATGTTAATAATATAAGACAGCTATATATGCCAAGACGGTTTTAATTCACACTTTTAAAAATACAAGAACATACGTTGATAATGATCGATTATATAAAACTCGTGCTGGAGACAGCATAACTTTGAAAGTACCGCAAGCTAAAAAATCTATAGGACAAAAAAATTATAGATATATAGATCCAAAATTATTTAATATTATGCCTAGTTATCTTAAAGAGACTTTAAATAGAACTAGTCTAAATACTTGAATAAAAAAATGTAATTAAAAATCTATAATTCTCTTCCTTTTCTTGAAATTTATTGGAGCATTTTACTTCGTTTTTTACAATTTTATACATATTTCTAATGTTAACTATAATTGTAATTTAATTTTAAAAAATCTTGTTTCTTACAGACAAGTTGTCTATCAACTTAAGTAAGATATAATATATTTTATTTAATTTTATTAGTATGTTATTTAAACAAATGTATTTTACCTCTATATTTATACCTTTATTTATACCTTTTTTATATTAATGCATTACATGCGTTATTAATTTTATCCTACCTGAACCTATAAACACTTCAGTGTACTTAAGACTTTAATTTTTGCGAATAAGAATTTTTTAAGTCAGAGAAGATTTTGGTTGAAAAATATTAGATCGAGGGCTTTCTTTTCTAGTTCAACCTGCGGCCCCCCACTTCTTGTAGTTACATAATATACATTTCATTAACATTGATTTGTCTGTTGATTGCAGCGGGATGGCTTGAGTTACCCAAAGATTTGTTCACTTAAAAGCATGAAATTTGGCGTGATGAATGGAATTACCTTAAAGGCCATTTTAAAATTGAGCCGTTTAAAATCCAACATGGCGGCCAAAATTTCAATTTTCTTTATTTATAATGGTCTGATAGCTGACTTGATTGATTTTCATATATTTTTAAGTGCTGAATACGATTTCAAAGTTAAAATTAGCTTTTTTCAATCGAATTCCATAAAAAATGGTGTCCAAAAAATCAGTGATGTTCGATTTGTACACGTTTAGTGAACTGCTGAGTGTCATTTTATGGTCTAAATTAAATTTGTTTGAGTTTTAATGCCTATATTATTGAAAAATATCGAAAAAGGTTTGTGTTTAAAATTCTCACTCTTTCATTTAGCTCTCGAAACGATTCACGCTGATGACCTCAGCTGTTGAGCGTCTATAATCTACAATCTATCGAAACGATTCAACGGCATTAAAGCTAGCAATTAACATTCAAATTTTTCTTGATAGTCAGTTTTATAATATGTAAGCTAGCTCATCTCTTATGGATAAATCAATGTAATAAATAAAAATGTAAAAGTGAATTCTTTTATTTTTCTAACTTTCTCTTATTTTTATGCGCTTAATTTTGCGTACATTTTGATCTTTTCTCGCCGCAACATGTACGCAGTATTATTTTAATCCATTTAAAGAGCTGTCAGTTCTGGTAAAACTAAGCAGTCAGCAATAATTTATCGTGAGTTATAATTTATTACAGAGTTATTAGTTTGAATCCAAACACTTGTTAACTCTGACAATTATTAATTCTACATTCTCTATCATATTTTACTTTTATTCCGTATCCTTTCAAACTTAATTAAACTTTCTGTAGTCACCTGTCTAAAAATTACTTTAAAATCTCACAGACTCGTCTGTGATGAATTGTTCCATTTTAATGAAAATTCTTTTGAAGTGGTAGGTAACTCGATATTATTAATTGCTAGTCGCTTTAAGTTTCAATTTGCAGACGTTCCAAGATAAATTATCCACTTTTTATATTCATTTTTCTTCTAAAAACGCCGCCATTTCCATATTACGGCTGCTTTAACTTACGTCTGTTTTTAAACTATTTTTTCTGATCTCGTTACATGCTTGACTATATCCGTACTCTCACCATATAAATCCGTCAGTTCCAGCGCATCGCTGTCTACATGCCACAATATGGTCTTCGTATATACCCTTTGCTCACACCACATACATTCTTCACTTTCACCGCACCACACATTGTTCTTTGGCTTCATGCAAACCCTTTGCTTCCGTCGTTTTATTTTGTTTTGCCGCTTCTTGTATTCCGACTTGCGACGAATGTCAAGATTCACTCCGTATAGCGTGTCATATCACTTGATTGGTTTTTTATCGCCTTCGTCTATCGTATTTTATTATTATTATTTTTCGGGAGATTTTGTTTCGTGCTGCAATAACGACCGCGCTGTTATTACTTTATGTCCATGGCTATACCAACCTTTTGTCCCTTGGGAAATAAGTAGTAATAAAGCATTTATGTCGATTAAAATGTCGCCAGATGTCACTAGTGTTATTTGTAACTCAGAAACGTGATGAAATTATATACACTTATTATTTTATGCCGCTCAATTGAGTGGACCAGTATGTTTGTGTGAACGGCTCACGCTCACCGTCCGATTTTTGCTTGTTACTGTTTACTAATGTAGAATATGATCTGATTCTCAACTTTTGTATAATATTTTTTTTCATTTGCACGCATACTTAGCAACCAGTATTTTAAGAGCGAGTTGCTATACGATTTTCGCTCATTCCTCTTTATCGTCGCTTGCAATAAAAATATGCTTTGAGTAAATGTTGTAGAAGATAATTAGGTTGTCAATTTTTGTTTTAATCATGTTTTTGTTAAATGTCGCGCTTAGCAAAAATTATCAAAAATAGATTATCATCTCGCATGTAAATTTTTATGAATGATATTCAATTTTAACTCTTTCCTTTTTATAACATGCAATCAAAAACGGTTGAAACAGATATTGTAAAAGATGATAAAATCTTCAAGTTGGGTCTGAAATATTTTTCGATGCATGTTTCGTTTAGCAGGAATGATATAAAATAGATTGTTATCTCACAAGGTAACACTAATATATTTTAAGCGACCTGCTATTCAATTTTCGTTCATTCCTTTTTATCGTTACGTGCAATCAAAAAACGTTTCAAACAAATATTGTAGAAGACGATAAAGTCTTCAAATTGTGTCCGAAACATTTTTCGATTACATGTTCCGTTTAGCAGAAATGATCGAAAATAAATTGTCATCTCGTACGGTACAGCGAATGCAATTAACCGTACTTTATATTGTTGTCAGACGTTCGCAATGTACGCCGTGATGCGTTTCTACAACATGCTGAGAGCCGGAGTGACGTGGAAAGGGCCGGAAGCAATCGAGCTATGATATCGTCGCGTCACAGGCTACAATACCCAATCACAGAGCAGACACGATGACGACGACGACAGCGATTGCTGTAGTGTCCATGACTCGTTACTCGTTGAGTACGATTCAGACTCATCTAGTGCCCTTCTCTCAGGACCTGAACTAGTATGAACGAACGGTACAGTGGTTGTGAACTTTAATCTTGGCATTGACTGCCCAGATCCTGTGTTTACTTTTGAGTAAGTGAAATCAACGAAAAATTTTCGAGTAGTTGAATTTGAAATTGTTCGATTTTGAAATGAATTGGTTTTTCATTTAGTAAATGGGATCATATTTCCAAAAAATAAAATTGTTGATTTTTTTTAATTTTCTGTTCTTTAAGTATTTATTCACTTTCTCTTGATATTTTGGTTTGATTAATTTTTTTCCAAAAATGACTTCCGTGCACTTTTTTTGTAATAACTACATTTCTTACGATCGAGGGTGAAAATTTATATTTAAAGTTTATTTTTTCGTTGTGTGCAGAAAAAATTATTTTGATTTATTTCTCAGTTTTAAATCTTTTCAATTTATAGTCGAATGAAAAGCCATCAGGGCTGAGTAAACTACTTGAACAAGGATTTATATTTCTATGACGTAATTAATGTTACAACATATCTTTTGTACTAAAACTCTAAAACACATATTTATAGATTATATTGACCTTTAAAAAGGTGTCGACAGTTGCATTTCAATATGGCTGACATGCACAATTTCGAAAACTCACATCAAACACCAAATTCGAAAAACAAAAGTTAGCTACGATTTAATTTCTGTTAACTTAAATTATTTTACTCCAGTAAATTTAAATTGGAGGTTAAATAACGAATTAAAAATTATTATTATTAAAGTTTAATATCTATTTCAAACATTATTTATTAGTCGGATATTAATGTAGTTTAAATTTCAATAAATCGGCTGTTATGCAAACAGCCATTAGAGATGATTATTTGCAATGCCTAATTTAATAATTTAGAAAAATTAATAACAATTTGAATTCATTTAATTAACTAAATAAAATAAATGATTAACGTTTTAAGTTTTTCTTGTGAGTTCTTATTTTTCTAATATTGGCATTTTTCAAAAAAAATTGCTACTGAACTGAAATATGTCTTCAAAATGTTGAGAAAAAAATCAGAAAATTTTTAATAGTTTGGTTTCTAAAAAACTGAAACCGGCCTATTTTCGCAAGGTGTTAAATATAAATGCCTAAATGATCGGGCTATATTTCATGTTTGTCTTAAAGTCCGCAAAACCAGTCTAGAAAGACGGGAACGGATATTGTGAACAAGCCTTAGAATGTTTCGCGAGTGAATAACATTAGCCCTCCAGTGGATTACTTGATCATATAATAATATTTAAATAGTCCCTTTTGCGTTGCGCTGGAAAAGGAGTAGAACTCCTAGTTTAAAAAGGTATCTTCGAAAGATATCCAACGACGTGTATCCAGCAGTTCTCTCTCTCTCTCCTCCTCTCCCCTAACTCTTTTCAGTGTACCGAAAAATAAATTAGTTGTTTCTTGTAGTGAGCCAGTAGTCCACTGAAGGATTGAACAAAATATACCCACAGTGACTTTCAAAATAAATTAAAATACATAATCTATGTACGTGTAAAATATATTAGGTGTTATATTTTTGTAGTATTTGATGGTACCATTATTAATGATAATATTTTTACATTTAATTATAGTTTTTGTATTGTGCCAAATTTAACCGTTTAAAAAATAACCTAATCTTCAACTTACACTAAGAGTGCAGCACAATTTTTTTAAAAACCAAAATTCGTTTTTATTAACCCTAAAATACCATCCTGGGTTCAGTAAATGAGTTTTTTTTTTTGACAATATCCATAGCAAAGAATTGATATTTCGTTTAGGTACGTGATTTTTTTCGAATAATTATTTTTCATTCTAATAATTTTTAAAGTTCTAGAAAATCCACTCAAACAAACCCTGAAAGAAAAAATTGAAAAGCAATAGAAATTATAAGAAAGATTTTTTCCTTGGAGAGCAGCCAATTATATAATTGTTTCGAAACATATAGGAAAAAATCATTTTACCAACCAGTGGTCACAGTCAGGATTCTAACCTGAACCTTTCCAATTTCGCGTCGGAATGAGCTTACAATACTCAACTGTGACATGATTGCTAAATTAATATTCATGTCACAGTTGAGTATTGTAAGCTCATTCCGACGCGAAATTGGAAAGGTTCAGGTTAGAATTCTGACTGTGACCACTGGTTGGTAAAATGATTTTTTCCTATATGTTTCGAAACAATTATATAATTGGCTGCTCTCCAACGAAAAAATCTTTCAATTGCATACAGCCGTATAAAAAAAAACTATTATTATCTAATAGAAATTATGGGATCCACTGGACCTCGTTGTGGTGTTTGAGATTAATTTGTTTAAGGGTTAACTTTTTAGATTAATTTTAGAAATTTACATATCGCGTGATCAAAAACGTATTTCGTCAGTACAGATTTTTAAAAACAAACATTAATTGTATCATGCTTTAGGTAAAATAGATTTTTTTTATAAATATAACCATAAACCGTCTTCTTTTTTAATATCATTGTCAAATATATTTGTTACAAGATAAGTACATAATATGAAGTTATTATTAATTAGCAATTTCTTTAAAATGGTACTTTTGTAGAATACCAATTGGAACGGCGTTGTTGAAGAAATAATTGAATTCTTAATACAAAATTAAATACCAGGTGTTCATTTGAAAACTGTAACCAAGAATATCTCGAATCATTTTTTCAGCTGACGTTCAGTTTTCGAGATATTCTAGATAAAAGTTTTCAAATAAACACGCGGTATATTTTGTACAGCCTATTAGTAAACACTAATTTATCTGTACAAATACAGTGATGCCAATATTTCGCTTGATTAGAAGTAAAACAGCTTATTTTTTATTTTTACAAAAAAAAAGCAATCTATAATTATTATTATCTACCTAATATTGAAATTCTCGTTTTGTCAATCTTTATATAGCTGCGACAAATAAATCTTCTATCTATCTATCTATCTATCTATACTTACTAAAGAAATTATCATTAATTATTGTAGATTTATTGTTTTGTATTTTTTTTCAGTCAAGTGAGATAATATTTTTGGAACACTGTAAAATAAAATAGAATAACTAGGTACTGTAATATTTAAATATTAACAGTGCCCATTTTCAGAGTCTAAATTTCTGAATCAATTTGAAGTTTTATAAATCATTGATGGTATATTTATTGGAATGTATAAGACAATTTTTTTTTACATTTTACATTTAAGTAATAAAACAGCGTTTTATTTTGTTTACACTCAATAATCGTTTCGGACAACACAGTGGCTTCGTCAGACAACTACTGGTCTGACGAGGCCACTTTGTTGTGCGAAACAATTGTCAAGAATTCTTAAGTATAAATGTTTTATTAAATTTAAAATGTATAACAAGAATTGCTATCAAACGGCAAACCGAAAATTTCCGTCTCGGAAGTTTAGACTCTGTCACAGTTAAATTGTTGTTTGTATACAAAATATTAAATAAATATCTGTACAAAATAAACTGTATATAATAACAAAATTGACTTAATTTTACAGCGACCATTTTGAATGTTATTCCTAACCTTCAACCTGCCTAAATCTGTCTTTTTTATTTATTGTAGATTATAGACGCGTCGACGACTCAGGATATTTGCGTCTTCAACACAACAAATAATCCATTTGTGTATAAGAATCCGCCAGCCGGCATACATATACCAACTGGTACGAGCTCGGGTCCCTGGGAGCGCTAATTCCTACAAAACATTGGAATGCAAAACTATAATATTCCAGTGTTTCCCCTGAGGGACTGTACACTGTCGTTTGATGGGATTGCAAGAAAAAAACGTATTAATTAATAATTTAATTTCATACAAATTTAACAATAAAATGAAAGTTTCTGTATCTGTTGTCCCTTTTAAGTATGTTTTATAAAATATCAAATTCTCTTCTCTAATCTCTATTGTAAAAGTATCAAAAAAATGTTTGTCCTAACATGGGTAACTTTGTTATTATCATAGATGGAAAGCCGCCTAAATGGACAAAATAGTGCGGAATTTTAAAGTGTTTTTAAAGTGTAAAATTTATAATAAATCGTAGGTTGGCAGAACTGAATTATAATTTGACTGTCAGTTAAGTTTTTAACGGGTCTCTAATATGGGACGTTATAATTGCGAACTTTTTAAATGTGGCATGTGATGCACCAAATTAATCAAAAAAATAATCAGAATTCGAATATCTAAAAATCCAATATGGTGTCCGCAAGAAAAAAAAACTCGGGTCGCAGTGCCAAAACCCTGCCGACAATATAGTGTATTTGCTAATACTGGCATTGTGGCTTTATTATGTGAACTTAAGTTTGTTTTTGAACAAAATAAAAAATTTAACCCCTTAATACATCCCTTAAAATAATATTTTTTTTCTTAATTTCAATATTTTTATCAATGCAACCTCGGTACCAAATTAAATACATCCTTCAGTAAGTAAAGCACTATCCGCAAACTTGTGTTTTCATAAAATTTGTAAGTCCGGTCCTGTCGGGCCGATTTTATTAAAATGTTAGCAGTACATTTTAATCGTTACTAAAGGGTTAAATTTCAATTTTGAAACGATTCTGAGAATTTTTTCGGCATTTTTGGGCCCAAAAACATTTTTCAACCCCTAAAAACCACCCTTAAAATGGTCCGATTGGGCCCATTTTAAATAGGCTTCGTGCGGTGATGGATTTCAACGTGCCTACCAAATTTCGTCAAAATCAATTAACTCTTTCGAAAGTTATAGCCCGCACACATATATATATATATATATATATATATATATATATATATATATATATATATATATCCAAATATATAAATATATATATATACACATATATAAACAGACATTTCCAAATGGTGCCAAAGTGTTCAGGAGGCTATAAAACGTCGAGAAATTTTGGTCCGACCCCTAGGTCTCGCCATCCGACCGACGCCAATAGTGTATGTGCCATATTGCAAATACACTAATGAAGTTTGTATAAGCACCCTGAAAACCATTGCATTAGAAAAATTGGACACTACGTCATTCCATTCTTCGTAAAAAGTTGCTCTAAGTAGGGATGCAACGCAAATAATTTTTCGATACAATTAATACTTAAAAATTGTTACAGTCGATTTTAGAATTTGGCCATTTTAATGTTTTAAAAAAACAAAAACTGCGCAGAATTCATTAATTGTTTTCTCGATGAATTCTTAATAAATAGATAATTTCGCACTACTTTGTCCATTTAAACAGCTTTCCATCTTATCTCTGATAATAACAAAGTTACTCATGTTAGGACACGTTTCCGTGGACACCGTATATAGTTTAGTGATATTTTTCCGTCATCGTTTTTTGAGACTGAAACACGAAGTTAACTCCCATGAAAGAAGCATGCCCTGATTTTGTCTGCAACATTATAGTCCCTGAGCCGACCGTCGTATTTCCAACGTATCGCATACACAGACAGATTTGTCTTTATGAGTTAGCATTGGGGGAGACAAACAGGGAGCCAAATTATTATTATTTTTAATTCTGCCAAAAATTGAAAAATTAAGGCTTCCAAGGGGTTGCGGCAGGATGAACTATGACACCCCATGATGATATAAAAGTACTCGGTGAAACCGACAATTTGACGTCAATTTTATTTATGTAGTCGATGACATAAGAAGACAATAAAAAAATGGGTGCGTACTTATGACCACACGACAGAAGTGAAAACTTCAGATTTTCTAATTTTTGGTGTCATCTATTATAGCGCATTTATGAACTAAAAATAATTTATTACTAAAATACTAAAATTGTATTTTTAATTAACTCCACCTTGGTTCCAAAAAAAAATATAATTATTGTCAAAGAAAGAATATAACAAAAATAAAATAATATATAAATAAATATCATGTAAATTTAGAAAAAAAAAGCCAAAAATGCTACGCTGCCATCAGATCTCGAACCGAGGTTCCTATGCATACATCGCAAAGACGTTGCCAACTGCGCTATGGGTGCAACTGTACTGCATACCGTTTTTATGATATAAGTATGTAAGCCGCGTCAGATGGTTTACTACAGGGATAGTGACATCAGACGGAATTCTGTAAAAGTTAATATAGTGTCAGCTAATTACTAAAAAACTAAAATTATATTTTTAATTTATTCCACCTTGGTTTCAAAAAAATTATAATTATTGTCAAAGAAAGAATATAACAAAAATAAAAAAATATGTAAATAGATATCACGTAGAATTTAGAAAAAAAACGCAAAAAATTCTACGCTACCATCAGGTCTCGAACCGAGGTTTCTATGCATACAACTCAAAGACGTTGCCAATGTACTGCGTACCGTTTTTATGCTATAAGTATGTCAGCCGCGTCACATTTCGGACTGCGAACAATTCACTTTTTTAACTACCCAGGCAAAGAGTGCCTAACGCGCCTAAGGAAGTTTTCACTTCAAAAATATCGGAAGTAACGTCAGTACCCTATGATCCGGCAGAATAAAAATAATAATAATTGTGGTTCCCTATTTGTCTGTCCCCCATTGTTAAATCACGCAGACAAATTTGCCAGTGTATTCGATACATAAGAAATCTGACTGTGGGCTCTTCGTCCAACAGTATTCATTACTTATTTACAATAATGGACTCGTCCGATTAACTTACTGAACGATTTTAATATTTAGAAGTCACCGTTGGTATTTAATCCACAACCACTTTTAATAGAAAGCGGCAAATCTAGACTGATTAACTAAAGTGTATATGCGATATATTTAACATGCTATTAACTTACGTATAACTGAAGATAGTTCTAGTGAACTATAAGTGTTAGGAACTAACTTTAAGACTGAACTGTTGGCACTTTAAAGAGCTTCGCATAGAGGTAAGTACCTTTAGCCTGGAGTATACTACATTTCGTGAACGAAATTCAAAGTGGAAAGTTTGCAGCCCTCTGCCTTGGAGTAACCAACACTAGCTTAATATTCTCTCTTAACCCCGAGTTAAACTAAATAATTTCCTTAAATTATAAAATGTTATATTATGCATTAAATATATTCAGCGCTTTATTTAACCTGAAATTATCATAAATAATAGGGTCGTCCTGAAGATCAAAGTTTGATAATTTTGAGCAGTGTGATAGGGGATTGGAGAGTGCTCTCTGGCCGATTGGTGGTCAGAGGTGAGGAGAGAGGTGGAAATTGTAGACGACTATTGACCTCTCTTCGCAAATCCTGAAATTTTAACGGAACATCTCGATTATTTTATGTAGGGTAGGTTTCCAGCATTTTTTAACTTTACGCAGCATTTAAAGTCATACGAGGCTTATATTATTAATTTTCACCGTTTTTCACGGAACACTTATTGGCTTTCCGCGGAACATAGATTAGGAAACGCTGGGATAGAGCATATTATTTACAAAGATTACACGGAAGTGGCAACGAACACAGAACCCCTCATTTTACAACATATTATACTTCGCACTGTGAAAAATGGATTTAAAAATACTTTGAAAGTTAAGGTAGCATTCTCTCGATTTTCTAAGTGATTTTACATTATTATTTATTTTTACACAGAAAAGTTCATAAAAACGTGAACTTTTACTGTAAAGTTAAACAAATTTGTGATTTTTACATAAAATAAATTAAAACTACATAATTTGTGTAATATTCCAATAAAATGTGTAAAAATTACAAAATAAAATGTATAGTTACATATATAAAATGGATGAATACAAAACAAATTAATGTAAAATTAGTAACCACGCATGCGCAATGTGTTTTTATGGAATCAGACGATACTTGTTTGCGACGCAATTGTCTCTTTGTGTGTCTATTACCAGATTAATCGCTGGCTACAAATGGACCATCGATAATCTATGTAATCGGCCTTCTCATTTCTTACAGTGTGATACAAATTGGGCCGTCCTGCTAAATTAAAATTCGCGTTTCTGAATACAACCCTGCAATTTTTACAATATTCTAGTATGGGTATGAGCTATATTTGATGATGCTATGAAAATGTGGAACGGGGTCCATTTAATAGATTTTATGAAAAAAATTTAGTCGACTACGAACATTTAGATTATAAACGGATTTCAAAGGACATATTGTTGAAACATATAGAGGGTGGTGCATCATTGCATGATGTACTGTACAAACTTAAGGTAGCATATTCCTGAGGTCATTTCAAGCAAGAATATTAATGTGCTATGAACAAATGTCCAATTCGCCATGATTAGCTATGGTCGCCATTATAGCTATACGACGTTCAAAGATTGAGATACTAAGCTTTAATATTTTGCAGTGTTTTCTTGCAAAAAAAAAACAAAGTATCAACAAAAGAAAAACAAAAGCATCAGAACTGTCTTATATGTGTTCAAAATGATCACCTTCAGCATTAATAACATTGTACAGCGCGATCAAGAATAGATTGAGTGTCCGCTTTTAATACCTCCGGATTATTCCTTATTGAACATTAATTGTTCATTGGACATTTTTTGCTTGAAATGACCTGGAATCTGCTTCTAAAGTTTGTACACTACTACGTCCTGCAGCACCCTGTATAAATAAGAAATTTATTCCCACCAAAAAATGTGGAAACCGGTTGATCCTACGGGCAAACCCGAAAACTTCCCGCTGTTTACGAGCGAAATGAGCTTGAAACGTTATTATTTATATATTTTTGAGCTCTTTGAGCTCAAAATTGATTATGAATCTAATTTAATTAAAAAAGTAATAATAATAGTAGATAATGTTTGTCGTTAACCAGTTGACAGATTTTGATGAATCATGCAGCAATTGAAAGAGCTATTCACGACTTAGTTCTGATTGAATTTTGAGTCCAGTCGCATGAGTAGTTTTCAAGTTATTCAAAATATAGAATAAAAAAAAATACGTTTTTGATGTGTAACTCTCAAACTATTCTTGCGATTTGGCTCAAAATTTAATCAGATCTAAGATTTGATAAGCCCTTTCGATCGCCGTATTGAACGTCCAAATTGATCGTTTCGTTCCAAAGATATCTTATGTTCACACACACACACGGACGGACGGACGGACGGACATCCATTCCAAAATAGTCAGAATAGCTTCCTAGGACCTCAAAACGTCGATATCTGTTAACAACTCGATTTTCAAAAATCGGACGGAAACCAATAACTTCCGAATTTTTGAAAATCTTCCATTTTCAATAGCGGGAAATTAAAAATGAGAGAGTTTATCCGTAACAATGTGTTAGTTTCAGTATAGGCGTATAATATGTGTATGTATTTTACTGTCTTATGAAAGTATTTGTTGGATATTACCTACTGTCTGAAATGTCATCTTTCTTTGTGAGTTAATTCGCTTGTCTCACTGTCTGTTGCAAGTAAAAAACTAATAGCTAAGAAAATTGAGTTTAATAACTTCCCTCGTCTACCAAAAAATGCTTAGTACAGGCGAACTACTTCTCACGAACCTTAGTGAAACTAACAATTCATATCAAATTTACGAACACACGGTCTAATGAACTGCGATTATAAGATCCGCGCTTGCAAATTTAACGGATTTTATTTTAAAAAAATGGCCTGTGTCGCGACACTCCGAAGAAGCGTAACTTTTTATGCAATACTCAAACGTTGCACAGTTCACTTATAAGACCGAGTAGTTTACACTATAGACACTGCAGAAGTGAAACTTATTCAAAATATACCTACATACGTCCGGCAAACATTGATTCTAGTTTGTGATCTGGAACGGCAGTTTGTATGTGGGCAAAGTCACACTATTATTTCGGCATGTCAAAAAAACCGGTCAAATGCGAGTTCGACTCGTGCGCAGAGGGTTCCGTACGACTAAAGGTACGTGCAGTACGCAGCTAGGATTCTAGATGGTAGCATGTATGGTAGATGATGGCTGAAATTATAAGCGCTTATAGGTTTGCACAACGAAGCTTTGATACTATTGGTACAAGCTTAAATCGCGATTGAAATGTCAGATAGCGAAGACGAATATTTGTGTTCTTCTGCTACAAAGTGGTATATTTTAAATACAAATTTGGGTAAGAGCTATCATGTCCACCCTATTAATAGAAAATGATCTAAACATGGCGAATTTCATCATTTATACCAAGAATTAAAATTTTACCCGAACCGGTTTTTTGAATATTTACGTATGGAACCTAACACTTTTAAATACGTCTTAGAAAAAACTCAAAACAATTTAAATAAAAACTGGCAAAATTTCACTTATTAAACTAGTCACATCCATTGCGAAACTTGTAACGGCCATTTGACAGTTGTGACACGTTGATTGTTGTAGTCAGCGCGCTGAAAGAATGGTGAGATACATTCTTGTATCTAGCAGCTCTTGTAACAGCGCTTATACCTGCTACACTCACTGCTTCGTTGTGTACGCTCGCATATTTAACAATGCATTAATTTAAGCAAGCCCTGCTATATGATCTACGCTACCATCTAGAATCCCAGCTCCATACTGCACGTACCTTAAGAGAGGAATAAATCAAAATACACTACATAAATTTTTTTATTCGAAACATTCCAAAATATTTACATTATAAAAAAATAAACACGTACGTCGTCAGTCGGATTTGAACCCTGTTTTTTTGGAATGACATGCGAATGCCTTAGCCATTACGCTACAAGACTTACGTACTTCAGTAGCACAGCAGAAACAAGGTATAATTGATCTGTATAAGCGTTCAATTCTAGAGAAAACAACAGATGATACATCTACGAGTATAATATTAATCATGTATGGGGAGACTCACCTAGGAATTAAACTTTTAGATTTTTATAATTTGCCACAACAACACATAATCTGTGAAAATTTAAACTATTGCTACCTCTTACCGTTTATGAGATAGAGCTTTGCGACAGACGAACGGACGGATGGACGGACAGACATCGTAGGCTCAGTAATAGGGTTTCTTTTAGAGGTACGGAACCCTAAAAAGAAAGAAGCCTGCTTACTGCATCCACCGATGCTCACCGATTGTATTCTGACCGTTAGAAATAAGAAAAGTGTGTGGGTAAATAGAATACTATCAGGAGGTATGATATTTGAAACCTCCAGGTACTCGAACCGGGCGTTATCTACATGTGCGTGCCCGGCCTAAGTATTGTTATATCTTAAATCGTAAAGTTATCAGGGGTTTGTTTACGTAATTTATGAACAGCCTCTTACGCAGATTGAAAATAATAATAATTTGAATAATTATTAACTCAAAAACAGAAAAACACTAAAAAGCAAAAAAAGTAATGCTTAAATGTATAAGATAAAAATATTCTTATGTTCATATGTTGCACGTTTTTTTTCCTTTCTTTTAAAAGAAACGAGGTAAAACAGCGTACCTATTTACCGGTTCGTACATTTGAATGGAAATCGGATGCTATTTTGTTCTTTTGTGAATATAGATGTTCAGATGTTCTTTCAATGGAAATATTTCGTTAGAAAAATGTATTTGAAAATATTTTCGTCATACTTACTGTTGGTTCGATGAATCGCGTTTTATATTGTTTCTGTTAGAAACAAAATGTATCTACATCGTTTTTCTTTGAACAAGAGAAATACTTTATGACAAACAAAACTGTAATTTTCTTTTTCTTCGATACGGAAACATATCAATTCCATGCAGACTTTAAAAAGATGATTACCTACTATTTTTAATGTGCTTCTCTATCTTTCCTAAGCTTCTTTTTATTAGAATAATTTTTTTAAGATGAATGAGTGTTATTACTTCCATATTATAACAAAACACTTAAAATATTATAAAAAATGTTATTTCCATAGAAGTATAATATAGGTTCCTTAATTAAGGCAACCTGTGTGATTAATGAATGGATGTTCTTAATTAAATACAAAAAAGCACATAATTTCTTTTGGACACAGCAAATTGACAATAAGATATTAAAGAAATTCTATACAGCAAATGTATGATTTAATTATAAACACAAAAAATATATAGGTACTATATTATATTAGTGCAGTAGAAATAGTGTTACAGGTGGAACTAATTGAAACAAAAAAAATTTTGGAGCATACAAGTAATTCAAGAATTACAAGGCGCGATATTCATGTGTGTAAACGGTTTTATTGAACATAGGGAAAATAACACTGAGAAGATTTATAATTTTGTAGTAGGCTATGAGCCATAAGACCTAATATAAATATATATTGGATTACATAGAAAAAATAGTACAGTGAATTTTTTAAACAATTTTCGATAGCAACGGTTGACTATTAAGCGTTACTCGGAGCCGGTTAAATAAAAAAGTCATGATGTGTCGTAAGACATCCGACAGAAGCTATGCTTTTTACGCATTGTATATAAAACCGAATTTATCAAAGATATAAATAATACAATTAAAAAGTTATTATTTGATCGCCATTTTGAAATCTGACGTCATTTTATTTTTTTGTGTTCTATGAATCTCTCAAATATCAATTTTCAAAAGGATCGGATAATTTTTACAAAAAAGTACATACGGCCGCCATTTTTAAATCTGACATCATTTTATTTTTTTGTGTCCTATGAAACTTTCAAACACCGATTTTCAAAAGGATCGGATAATTTTTACAAAAAAGTATATATGGCCGCCATTTTGAAATCTGACGTCATTTTATTTTTTTGTGACCTATGAAACTTTCAAATATCAATTTTCAAAAGGATCGGATAATTTTTACAAAAAAGTACATACGGCCGCCATTTTGAAATCTGACATCATTTTATTTTTTTGTGTCCTATGAAACTTTCAAATACCGATTTTCAAAAGGATCGGATAATTTTTACAAAAATGTCCATACGGCCGCCATTTTTAAATCTGACGTCATTTTATTTTTTTGTGTCTTATGAAACTCTCAAATATCAATTTTCAAAAGGATCGGATAATTTTTACAAAGGAGTACTACATATTTCCGCCATTTTGAAATATGACGTCATTTTATTTTTTTGTGTCCTATAAAACTCGCATATATCAATTTTCAAAGGGATCGGATAATTTTAACAAAAAAGTACATATTATGGCCGCCATTTTGAAATCAGATGCCAGTTTATTTTTTTGTGTCCTATGAAACTTTCAAATACCGATTTTCAAAAGGATCGGATAATTTTTACAAAAAAGTATATATGGCCGCCATTTTGAAATCTGACGTCATTTTATTTTTTTGTGACCTATGAAACTCTCAAATATCAATTTTCAAAATGATCGGATAATTTTTACAAAAAAGTACATATGGCCGCCATATTGAAATCTGACGTCATTTTATTTTTTTGTGTCCTATGAAGCTCTCAAATATCAATTTTCAAAAGGATCGTATAATTTTTAGAAAGGAGTTCTACATATTTGCGCCATTTTGAAATCTGACATCATTTTATTTTTTTGTGTCCTATAAAACTCGCAAATATCAATTTTCAAAAGGATCGGATAATTTTTACAAAAAAGTATATATGGCCGCCATTTTGAAATCTGACGTCATTTTATTTTTTTGTGTTCTATGAAACTCTCAAATATCGATTTTCAAAAGGATCTGATAATTCTTACAAAAAAGTACATATGGCCGCCATTTTGAAATCTGACACCATTTAATTGTTTTGTGTGCTATATAACTCTCAAATATTAATTTTGAAAAGAATCGGATAATGTTTACAAAAAAGTACATATGGCCGCCATTTTGAAATCTGACGCCATTTTATTTTTTTGTGTCCTATAAAACTCTCAAATATTAATTTTCAAAAGGATCTAATAATTTTTAGTGTGCTTTATTTCCTTAGTCTGATTTTATTACATTTATCCGAAACGTTACCGGAGGAAGACCTTTTTCCTGTGAAAATTCAAAAGTACGATTTGCACCTGAACGAAACTCGGGCCGGTCAGCTAGTTACCATAATATTGTATTGTCACCGGAGCTACACATGTGTGCAAAATTTCAACTCAATCGGATCATGGGAAGTGGGTAAAAATTCAAAAGTACGATTTACACCCGGACGAAAGCCGGGCCGGTCAGCTAGTTACCATAATATTGTATTGTCACCGGAGCTACACATGTGTGCAAAATTTCAACTCAATCGGATCATAGGAATTGGGTGAAAATTCAAAAGTACGATTTACACCCGGACGAAAGCCGGGCCGGTCAGCTAGTTACCATAATATTGTATTGTCACCGGAGCTACACATGTGTGCAAAATTTCAACTCAATCGGATCTCGGGAAGTGGGTGAAAATTCAGAAGTAAGATTTACACCCGGACGAACCGGGCCGGTCAGCTAGTTACCATAATATTGTATTGTCACCGGAGCTACACATGTGTGCAAAATTTCAACTCAATCGATCGCAAGATTTGTAACAAATATACGGGATCAAGCTAAATAAAACCACCGTTTAAAAAACAAAGCATCTACTACCTACTTATTTTTGCGTGATGCCAGAACATACGTTTTTATTTGAGAATCAGTTCGGTTGCTTTTGCGTGATACCAGAATATTTTAAAACTCGCAGTTGCATAAGAAGTTATTTACTTGAAAAAAAAATCATGTAAATCGGATCAGTGGTTCTCGAGTTATAAGTGTACAAAGGGACATAGAGACAGAGAATGTCAAATTGTTCGGGAAGGTATGATGAACGTCGAGAAATTTTGGTCCGATCCGATCGACGTCAATAATTAGTTACACGTCATTTTAACTCAGTAGGCCAGGGTTTTTAAACTTAAATTCAAACATCAGCAGTCAAAAAATTGAATAACTATATTGAAATAATGCAATATAAGACAGAGCATACGCTATCTTCCAATATCCATATCACACTGTGCAACAGACAAGGACAACCGAAACAAGTTCGCGATTTATTAAATAAAGTCGCATTTATTTAGTTTAATAATCATATAAATCTGTATAAAAAAACTGTTTTGACACAATATTATACATGAAATCTATCTAAAATTTTCTGCTCTTTCGTTTAAGACAGGTTTCGAATCGATCTGACTTAAATTGAGCAAACTATAAGCAAAAAACACCGTTTTTTCTAATTTGCTCCCCTCTGGGGCCAAAATTCAAAAATCGGGCGACGTTAGGATCAAATAGACCCCGAGAGGAATCGAACAAAAAAAAGTTTTTTAAAATCGGTTAACCCGTTTAGGCTGTACGACTGATACAAAAAATCCGTTACAGATTCACAGATTCACAGATTCACAGATTCACAGACGTACAGACAAAGCGAGTGTATATAGGCGCTTCTAGCTTCGCTAAGATCGCGCCTAATGATTTTTGTTGTAAATGGTAGATAACACGTTCCTATAATCAATATACTAAAAATATAATTGCGTACTATTGCGCAAAATGCATTTTTTTGGCCGTCATCTTGAAAAAACATCAAACATTAAAAAAAATATCCCGTTGTTTGATACCACACATGATTTTTTATAAGTTTTTTAGATTTTTGATGTTTTTTCAAGATGACGGCCAAAAAAACGCATTTTGCTCAACAGTACGGATGTATATTTTTAGTATGTTGATTAGGAGCGTATTAGCTACCATTTACAATAAGGTGTTTTTTCACTTATTTCTATTTTATACTGCACTATATTCTACATTATGTATACCTACATAAATATTCCTAAATTTTAAATATTCCTTGAGGGGAAGGGGTAACTCGAATGATCTCCCTCTACTAGCTACGGTCTTGACGGTCAAAACAGTGACAACTATAAGGCAGCAATCCCATGTACACGGAAAACGCACGGAAGACGGAACTCGGAAATGCAAATGGCGGAGGTTGACCAATCAGATTCTTTCTGTAATATTCAAACTTTACGGAAAGAATCTGATTGGTCAACCTCCGCCATTTGCATTTCCGAGTTCCATCTTCCGTGCGTTTTCCATGTACATGGGACTGCTGCCTAATAGTGATGAACATGTACCATCAACAAAAAGAAACATTCCACATTTTCTTGATTTAGTAACCAAGCTTTAAACATCAACAAAAGCTTGTTAATTTTATTACAGTCTTGCATAGACATGAAGGGTGGACAGAGCGTCCCCTATAATTTTGAAAAAAATGAGAGAAAGAGATAGCTATTGAAGACGACTATTATTCTCTCTTTCTATAATTGTGATTGATTCTTCGCCCTAACATGTATGGTTGCTATGAATATGAATATTCAATTTTCAAATAAAGTGACAACATAAAAAGTATAAAATATAGACATAGAGACGAAGAACCAATCACAATTCTAGAAAGAGATAATTATATTCGTCTACAATAGCTATCTCTTTCTCTCATTTTTATGCCAATAGTAAGCATTAGTAGGATATGGAAGGCAAGCTGTCCATCCTTCATGTCTATGCAGTTTTGTATGTGCACATTAACTAAAAAAGCACATAGGTAAAAATGCCTTCTAAACAGTGACTTATGAGGTCTTGGTACAAACATATCAGAGTGTTTAAAAGTATACACAGCTTTTTCAATATACCGTGTGTTACCACTTCTAATGTAAAAAATTGTAAGTACCAGGGGTGTTACGAATATTCGCATCCTCATCCGTAAATGCGGAATATTCGCATTAATTCAGACATCTGCATCCGCATTCACATCCGCATCAATCAATGCGGAGTTTTTACGGATGCAGATTCACATCAACAAGTAACTACATGTAAAGAAAGTGGGCGGAGCCAGAGTGGCACGTGCTAAAAATATGATTAAATAAATAAAAAGTTAAAATTAAATTGATTTTCAGTTATTTATGCACTTAAAATTTAAATAATTATCCTTTTAAAATCCCAAAATCCGCATCCGCATCCGCACCCGCATCAAATCCGCATCCGCGGATACGAACTTCTAATAATCCGCATCCGCATCTGCATCCGCGGATGTCTAAATTTTTGCATCCGTAACAACCCTGGTAAGTACCTTATACTCATAAAAATGTCTGACTGGCAATATTGATAAAGTTTGAAATATATGGGGATAAAATGTTCCCGACTGTTCTTACAGCAGTCCTAACATAGGATTACGTGCCGATCCGGCAAAAAACGTTTCGATATGTTTTTATCTTATTATACGTTGTACAATGCACATTACGTCACTTTTATTACTGAGACAAAGAATCTCAAGAGGGCACCTTGGTGTAACGGCTAGCGGGCTGGCCTTTGGATCAAACTGTCGTGGGTTCAAATCCCATCTTCGCTCATAGATGTTTTGTGATGTCGTTTAATTTAATTTGATATAATTAGACTGTGAACTTAGTTGTTGAGCGTCTATAAGCACTAATTATTATAAAACAAAGTTCCCTGCCGCGTCTGTCTGTTTATCTGTCTGTCTGTGCCCGATTTTCTCCGTAACAACTGAACGAATTTTGTTCCGGTTTTCACTAAATTGATTATTTAGACTTTTTTGCCATACCCACTACAAAATAGCTACTTTCGATGTATGTATAGCGCCCATTAATGACCCATTTAACAGGCAGGTGTGCGGAAAATTTTTTACTTTCTGCACTAGCGCAGAAAATAACGGTTGCCATGGCAACTTCTGTTAATTCGCTCTATACGCCAGCGTACGCTTGCGTGCGCCTGTCAATACTTACTTGCACGAACTTCGCGGCACACTAGAAGAAAAGATTGCAACGCAAATGAACTGTCAGAATTTTTTGAAAATATGACGTAAAAAGTAGGTATTTTGTAGTGGGTATGTCAAAAAATACCATATATGTCTCGTACGTAATGGTATTACGGCTCGTGTGACTGTAAAAACTCGATATCACTCGTTTTTACATACTGCCATCACTCGCCGTAATATGCCTCATTACGTATCTAGACATACAATCTACTATTGATGTATATTAGTGAAACTGGCAGACCCAGCTTCGCCCGCGGATGAAAATCGAGGGTAATTTCAGAAGATCGATTTCTCCGTAACTACTCAACGAATTTTGTTTCGGTTTTCACGGTTAGATAGATTGATTCACGAGGACTAGGTTTAGATGTTTCATAGAAACTGGCCGGCCCGGCATCGTCCGAGTGAAAATCGGGCGTAATCTCAGAAATTACCTACTGTATTAAAATATTTTTTTTTCACTGTTCGATAAGTGATACTTTGCTTTAGTAGGACATAGGCTATAATAACTGGACCGAGCGAACGAAGCGAGTGAGTAATGTAATAATAAATCATAAATTCATAGCACTCGGGCGAAGCCGAAACGAGCCGCCATACTCTACAATAAATAAAAAACTCGGGTCGCAGTGCCAAACCCTGCCGACAATGTGTATTTGCTTATACAGGTCTTATGGCTTTAATACGTAAAACTTAGCTTGTTTTTGAACAAAATAAAAAATTTAATCCCTTAATACATCCTTTAAAATAATATTTTTTTTCTTAATTTCAATATTATTATCAATGCAACCTCTGTACGAAATTAAATACACCTTTCAGTAAGTAAATCACTATCCGCAAAGTAGTGTTTTCATAAAATTCGTAAGTCCGGTTCTGTCGGGCCGATTTTATTAAAATTTTAGTAGCACATTTTAATCTTTACTAAAGACTTAAGTTTCAATTTTGAAACGATTCTGAGAATTTTTTCGGTATTTTTGGGCCCAAAAACTTTTTAGAACCCTTAAATACAACCCTGAAAATGGTCCGATCGGGCCCATTTTAAATAGGCTTCGATTAAGTCTGTCGAGAGTTATCGTGTACAAATATATATAGCAAACTGTTCAGGGGGGTATGAAACGTCGAGAAATGTTGGTCCGACCCCTAGGTCCCGCCATCCGACCGACGCCAATAGTGTATGTGCCATATTATGGCAAATACACTAATAATAATCTCAAATAATTGGTTTTGCGAAACAATTAACGAATTTTCGATCCATCTGTTTAAAAAATATTATTGAGACACCCTACATGTTCATTGTTCATCCATTACTATATCTATACATTATTATTAGGTGACAGACAAAAAATAGAAGTCAATTTTCAGATCCATTCGTTAGAAAATTGGTTTGTAAATTACTTTTTGAAACTCATACGAAAATCCATTCAGAATATATTAACATGAATATTATGTAATATCAGAATCACCGTTCACTTCAAAAGTAATTTCTCTATTTCGATCAAAGAGGAACTGTATTATAACTCGTTATTTTTGAAATGGAATATTTTTTATTATACGTGATATAGAATTTCATATTTATTTATACAGTAAATTTACTGTTACAGATCACGTAGCACATAAGTCGAACATCTGGGAAAATAACTATAGTAGACCTCTCTCCGTATTTTCAAGTTAGAGAATTTTAATGTAACGTAATTTCGTAGGCCTACTCACCAACATGTCACAGTTGTAGTTTCTTCGTCGCCTCGGAGAGCATTCTGCCGCAGCTCATTTTCGCCGCGCGACATAAAATCTATTAAAATAAATAAAAAAATATAATGAATTTTAAAATTCAATCGAGTCATCTTTTCTCAGCGAATAGATTAAAGAAGGGTAAAGTATTTGTTTGCTTTTTTTTAGCCAAATAAACCATTTAACCTTTGAGCGCAGTTAGTACGTTCGTCCTCATGTCCCAATCCTACAAGCTCCGATATTACAATTTACATCCAAACGCTGTAATGGTTTGTGAAGGGGGATACTAGGAATGGAAAGGGAGATCAACTATCGCCTACGCAACCTATACTGACAACCCTCCTTTCAATTTGCCTTTATCGATTAAAGGATGATTGAAAAAACTCTTCTGCCTTTTATCCAAGTGTGTAAGCTTTCGAGGCCGGGGTTGTTCCAAATCTTCATAGTTTCCAGTTGTTGACACACTTACCTATGAGCCGCCAACATATGGTTCAAATCTTGATAGTTTTCGGGCTTGTAGGCGGCAGTCCGATGGTATTTCTACCTGACGTTTCATCTACACGACGGTAGACATTATCAAAGGCGATGTAGCATTGGTGGCAGCGGTCGGATTGTCCCCCTTACGCTTACCTGTGAGCCGCCAACAGAAGGTTCAAATCTTGATAGTTTCCGGGCTTGTAGGCGGTGGTCCGATGGTATTTCTACCTGACTTTTCATCCACAACTAAGATAGACATTTTCAAAGGCGATGTGGCAGCGGTCGCTTACCTGTGAGCCGCTAAGGAGGACACTTCAACTGCTGCCACGTCGCCTTTGAAAATGTCTACCGCCGTTGTAGACGAAACGTCAGGTAAAAATACCATCGGACCACGACCTACAAACCCGGAAACTATGAAGATTTGGAATCTTCTGCGTTTATCTGTAACCAATTTCACCAACGTCGAATATGCTGTTGTTTACATGGCGTTGCTATGGTTCCTCTATTATAAGTTCCCAGTTCCCGGGTTCTAACCCGAGAGCTGATAAAAGTGTCAATTGGATTTTTAATTTATTATTAAAAAAAATAATTAATTGAAAATATGAATTGGTGCTAGGCCCAAATAACATTAGCTGTTGGTGGTCTTTAAAAACACACACCCAACGTCGAATATTGTGAGAATGTAAATTTGGGTTTATTAAAATGAACGGTTGTTTCTGTAAGTACTATTTATTTGGAGAATATGTACAATAAATAACAATATATGAGTTAGGTATTTGTGGACAACAATATAATAATTATTAATTAATTCAACAATGAATTTTTAATCCACATGTGGATTAAAAAAAGAGATTTTTTATTTTGAAATTTTGTACATATTCATTATTAATTAATTCAACAATGAATTTTTAATCCACATGTGGATTAAAAATTCATTGTTGAATTAATTAATAATGAATATGTACAAAATTTCAAAATAAAAAATCTCTTTTTTGTTAAAGAGTTAGGTACACAGTTTTCAAATGTTATCAAAAATCATTCAAACCTTAAAAATTCTCCAAAACCTGGTAAGTTGATCGCGAAGTAAAATTGATTCTATGAAAACAATATAATATGTTTTCAGAAAAATAACATTCTTTTAAATTTGACATTTATTATTTTTTTATCAGGTTTTTAAGAAGTCATCTCTGAATATCTAGTGACCATTTTAAGTGCAAATGAGGATCAGTCATACTTCATTTTCAATTGTTTTGAAATAATGTTTCGAAATTCGGTGCTTTGACAGGGATTCGATTAAAATTTATGTACAAATCCAAAATCATCAATATAGGTACGGTTCGGATTAATAAATGAAATCTTTGATAACCTTTTTTGTGGGAAATGAATATTTTAGCTCTTATAATAGCAGTAATTGTTCAAAGGGCTGTTTTCGGTTATTTTTTTAAAGCAGAGGTAAGTGAACTTTTTTAATAAAATACTACATCCTGACAAAAAACTTAAGCGCCCTATACGCATAGGAACGAGATTCGTGAACTTGAATCGTGCACTTTGGTTCACGCACCAAGTTTATTTTATTTTCACACGCGTACATGTCGTCGCCTGTGAACCAAAGAGAAAGATGTAGGAACCAACACCGCAAAGAAGTAGACCGAGAGCTAGTGACAATTTTTTGTTGTTATTTATTCAAGGCCTTATTTTTGTGAAGATGTTGAAGGAAGCATATTAAAGTGCCCTGAGTAAGGTATTTTGCTAGATAGCGGTATGGGAGGGATGCAGACCGTCCCCAACATGTAACAAAAAAAATGGTCACAATTATTATTGCTTCAAAGCTGAAATTGTTTGTATAGCTTCCAGCAGATGGCGAAACGAGATATGTACGGCGCGAATAAGTCGCTTAAAAATTTTAATTCAATAATATAAAGCCATTTGTAACAATTGATTATATCAGTAGCAAACTTTAGATAATTCAATTCAATTCAATTCAATTTATTCCTTGATAACAAAAAAAAAAATACATAGGTTTACAATCAAATGGTAATAGACCAAGAGGCGGGCGTTAATATATGAAGCTCATTTGTGACAGGATGAAATTTTCAGGGAAGGTAGTATGAATTATGACAAAGAAAAAGCGCTAGGGTTGCCTAGTCAAATTCTGGTGCGACGGCCGGGATAAGCCACTTCCGGTGCAAAATGTCAATTTTTATATGTATATGTATATATGTATAAATTCAAACAGCTCAAAATTACAAAGTGGCCCTTTGTCCAGCATGGTAACCATAGTTTTTAAGAAAATGACATTTCGAAAATTATAAATTGTTAATAACTGCTCAAAATTGGATAAAATATAATAGTTAAATCCTGTATCACGGAAAAGAAAAGTTATACATTTTGTAAAGTAGTATCAGTATATGCAAAAATTTAAATTTTTGATGTGAAACATCTTTAGGTACGGGTGTAAAGTCGTTTAAATGGAACGTCGCCAAATGTCATTTGTTATTGCATTTTGAAACTACGTGGTCAATAATTATAGTTTTTTTACTAACATTATCAGCGGTAATGTGTCATGCATTGGTTTTTTTTTTTTTTTTTTTTATTAAAAAAACAGATAGATTATTATGTATTGTTTTTTTTCTTATTGAAAAATTATTAATGTGATATTTTTTAGCACCTTACCTATATTAAAAATGTTAAAAATTCAATTTTCAACAAAAAATATCTCGCATTATTTTCTAATTTAACTAGCATAAAGAGATACCTTTATTAAAAAAAATATATATAATTTTTATTTCATGATTTTCTTGACTTTTTTTCAAAGCAACTACCTTAAACTACGTTTTGTTTAAAAATGTTTACATAATATTATTGTAAAAAAAAAAAAAATAAATATTTTAATAGCACGTTAATATAAGTATGCTTAGAATAAGTAATTTAATAATAATTCATAAAATGTTATTGCCTTTGTTCGGAACATTTTTGAATAGGTTAATGTATAGTAAACTATATTGAAACTCATGTCGATCACTCACGTATGTAATATAATAAAATTAAAAAACCGGTTGATTTGTGAATCAGAATTGTCAATCATTGGCAATGTTTGCCTTCTTCAGGCCTAAAATTACATAATTCTAATAATGTAATTTTTAACTATTTTGTTGCCTTCTTCAAGTCTAAAATTACATAATTATAATAATGTAATTTTAGGCTTGAAGAAGGCAACAAAATAGTTGCTAAAAAGTTGCCATAATAAAGATTGACAATTCTGACTCACAAATCAATCGGTTTTTTCTTTTATTATAGTAAATTATTATTATTTCCCATTCTTTCATTATAGTTATTTCGGTTTTATATTCGCTTAGTTAACTTTATACCTGCGTCTGATTAAGTTGAATTTCAAGAAAAAATATTAATCGAGGTTCAGTAAAGTCAAATGCTTCAATTAGTTTTTAGTGTCAAACCAAATTTAAAATTACAAACAAAAATCAACCTTTTTTCTCTTTTCGAAACAAACTCCAAACCACCTTTTTTAAAACTTTTATTACAGGTTACTACGACCTTCAAGTAAGTAATTTATACTAATTTATATAAGAGGTGCACGTTGAATTACGTTGAAAAATAAAAATAAGAAATTGCTACCCTAAAATACATAAATTCTTGGGAAAATTGTCAATACCAGATTCAGGCAATTCCTGCGTAATTATACGGATATGAGTTAGAAACCAAATGCGTTGAAAACATAAACTTATAAATAACTAGACATACGTATGAATGTTTGCCAAACACAAGGCCGATAACTCATTTCAGAACGGTTACAATATATAAGTATACATATATACATAATGTTATTTGACAGCTTTAAAAATGTCAAAAAAACAAATATAATTTATAAGTTTTCAATGTGTTACCCAAAATTTCCTTAGGCAACCCTATGTATTTCAATACAGCTCTTCGAGATCTACAATATGGCGTCAATTGTATGCTGTCATATAATGACGAAAGATAATTATGAGCTAATGAAATATGTGTATTTTGCACCGGAAGTGAGCTCCTCCCGGCCTTCGCACCAGGATTTGACGAGGCAACCCTAGCACTTATTCTTTGTCATACTAGATTCTACCTTCCCTGAAAATTTCATCCTGTCACAAATGAGCTATATAAATTTACGCCTACCTCTCGACCTATAAGGATTTCCTGCCCAACTTGGAATAAATACCAGTGCTAGGGCAGGAGATCAAAATTTTTGTTCGGACGTTTTTGTTTTTTTTTTTTTTTGTTTTTTTTATGGTGAGTGTTTATAGTGTGTGTATGTGTGTATCTGAGCGTGTGAGTGGTCGACAAGTGTAGTTAATATACCGAGTGTTCAAAAAGTAGCTATATCTACTCTGTAATATTTTCAATTAGTTTTTCACTGAGGAGATGTTTGTTTGTGGGTAATTGTATACTGTGTTGTTTATGTATGATCTGTATTTTGAAGTGTGAGTAGCCACTTTGATATTTTTTTCTTGTATGTGTATATATGTGTGATGTTTTTAATTTCCAGAGGTAGCATGTTGTATAATATCTCTTAATCCTTCGTTTCTGTTATGCACTAAATATAATAACAATTATTATTATATTGGATGTGTGTGTGTCTACAGTTGACGCGATTAGAAGTTTCACTTCTGTAGTGTGTAATGTAAAATATGGGGTCTCTTTTTTTCACTTTGGTTGATAAAAATTTGAGAACAGAAGTTATTTCATTTAATAGTCGGTATACATTTCTGTTACGAGGGCAGAAAATTGTCGATTGAGAACAAGAGTGACGTTTGCTGGCCAGAGTGCAGCGAAGGCGGCAATCACTAGAGTCGCAGTCGCCAATTCGCCCGAGTAACAAATAGCTAGTACTTTTTTGTAATAAGTGCATTGAATGAACAACTTAAATAGCTACATACAAAAACAACGTAAATGGATATCATTATAGGTTAGACGAACTGTCAGATATAATTTACAATCATCGCGTAGGATAGCGCGCACCTTTCGCTTACTTTCGACCCGAAAATAATTTCCCAAGGGGTCGAAAACACTTTACTTTTGTTCTGCGCATGCGCGACTTTTCCCGAAAACAAGTATGTAAAGATGCACTTTTGATGCACGTATTACAAAAAATATTAATAGTTTTAGTCTATAAGCAAAGTCTTTCTTTTTATATCCTTTTTGTTATATGTTTGGGAGAAAACGTTATTATCCGATAGACTAAAATTGACAGCTCAGTCTTTAATGATGACCTTGGTCGTGTCCATTGCCCTTATCTACGGTTTCATCAAATCATTCGGTAAAAGAGAACAGCAAAATAAACGACTGCGTCAAAAAACATCGGACCATTCAGCATCGTGGTCTAATACGAAAAACAATATGGTCACTGCAGGTACCTTAAAGTTAGTATATAGTTACAAGTTACTCCACAACTTAATATCACAAAATGAGGAATTCCCCGATGTTTTCTATCTTGACACTTTTCTGAACAAAATTAACGGCACCATTCAGTAACACTGCCATATTTTTACAATTCTTACTTTATTTACTTTGTTATCGAGCGTCTATAATCTACAATATCTCATCTTAATTGCTTACTTTCTTTGGTGTTGTTGTTCTCCAGGTGAAAATTTTTTTAATCAATATTTCGACCACTTGGTTAGCTAGTGAAATTTTGCATAATTGTGTAAGTCATGGCGGACACCCAAAGATGGTGGATTATTTTTTTCTTCACATGAAAAGCTTATGAAGTAAATGAGTTAAATAAAATATAAAAAAAATTAAGCATTGGGCGCGAATGCCAAATCTTGTATAATAATATTATGTTGATTAATTTCTGAAAATTTACAATTTTTCGCGCCCAACGCTTTTAGATTTAGTAGACTAGGACCTAGGTATATAAATTTCTTAAAATGTCTTGTAAGCTCAGAAAAAAGTTATTTTACTCCATTTAGTAGGTACATTTATAAGACCTAAGTTTTAAACGTTTTAATATTATTTTTAGAATTTAAAGAATTTTTGGACTGAAAATTTCAAAGAAACCCGGGTATCCTTGAAATCATGAGATGGTCTTGAACGAGCATGGCGAAAGCTTGAAGAAAGATTTGCAGCCTGCAATATCTCTGCAATGGAACCATTCGATGGTAGTCGAAGAGTATTCTCAGAAGGCATTTGCTTCGACGACGTCGTACAGAGTTGTAGTAGACTAAGAACTGGAGCCGAATTTGCTTCGTCACTCGGAATATGGACAAACTTTACGGTAAAAATATGTTCCAATACAAACGGATATTACATTGTTTCTGCGTTGGCGGACAGCCCAGTGTAGTGTTGTCGTCTAGACAAGACAAGACTTTGAAAGTCTTGTCTTGTCTTGCAATATCAAGACAACTTCACTTAAGTCTTGTCTTGAAATATCAAAACTTCACTAAGTCTAAATCTAGATTAACAAACTCTTATCTTGTCAATATCAAGACTTTAGATTATTTTCAAGAGTCTAGATTAGTAGTAGTAGGTAAAGTAAACCTTTACGTACTACTACTTAGTTTATCTAGACTCTTGAAAATTGTGAGTTTTGGCAAGAGTCTTGATCTAGATAAAGCATGTCTTGTCTTGTCTTAAAAATTTTTAGACAAGACTTGTGCAAGTCTTGTCTAGAAAATCTAGACAAGACAAGACAAGAGTCTAGAAAGTCTAGATCTAGACGGCAACACTAGCCCAGTGAATACGGGGGTTAGATAAAAGGGATGAAAGTAGCGATTTTTTTATTCAACGTCATTGAGATAGCATTTGAAAGTTTACAGAATGAAAGATCACGATATACTATAAATAGAAAAAGTGTTGATGATTATGAAAAAAATTATATCTTCAGCTGGGACTTCTGACACCGGTAGGTAATAAAAAATTTTGACAGTTCATTTGCGTCGCCATCTTTACAATCACAGCAGGCCGTGAGTATTTAATAGCAGGCGGATAGAGCGAATAAACATAAGTTACTATGACAACCTGTGCAATTTGCGGAGATATTCCACATGACGTTTTTACACTAATTTTGGGTAACTTCACTGCTGTTCGCCATTTACTTTGTTTCCACTTAGCTGTCCGCCTCTCGGATATTCGCTTCAGTATATCGTAATCTTTCATTCTGTAAATTTTCAAATGCTATCTCAATAACGTTGATTAAAAAACGCTACTTCCACCCCTTATATCAACCCCCCGTACCCACTGGGCTGTCCGCCAGCACAGAAACGTAGTGTCCGTTTCTATTGGAAAATATTACCGTAAAGTTTGTCCATATTCCGAAGGACGACGCAAACTCGGCTCCTGCAACTCTCCTACTATATAGAGGTATTGCAGGCAGTAAATCTTTTCCAGACCTTCGGCATTATCATTCACGACCGAGAGCTAGTGACAATTTTTTGGTGTGTTATTTCCTCAAGGCCTTATTTTTGTGAAGATGTTGAGGGAGCATATATATTAAAGTGTCCTGAGTAAGAGATTTTGCTAGATAGCGGTATGGGAGGGATACAGACCGCCCCCAACATGTAACAAAAAATGGTCACAATTATTATTGCTTCAAGGCTGAAATTGTTTGTATTGCTTGTCGGTGACCTAATAATGCCATTAAAATATTTGCAGATCGATTGGTCAGTATTAAAGGGGTGGCAGATCACCCTAAACGTGTCATGCACCCGACGAAATTTATATTATTACTTTAAGATTCAAATTTTTATATGTTGTTACGGCGACTGTTTTAAGCATATATTTCAATTTGCAGAACAAAATGTCGGTATTAACACCTTCTCTTAGGGGGAAACTTGCTCGCCTAGGTGTTTATATCGTTCTGCAAAGGGGGTTAATATCGACATTTTGTTCTGCAAATTGAAATATATGCTTAAAACTGTGGCCGTAACAACATATTAAAATTTGAACCTTAAACTAATAATATAAATTTCGTCGGATGCATGACACGTTTAGAGTGATCTGCCACCCTTTTAATACTGACCAATCGATCTGCAAATATTATAATGGCATTATTGGGTCACCGACAAGCTATACAAACAATTTCAGCCCCGAAGCAATAATAATTGTGACCATTTTTTTTTGTTACATGTTGGGGGTGGTCTGCATCCCTCCCATATCGCTATCTAGCAAAATCTCTTACTCAGGGCACTTTAATATGCCCCCTCAACATCTTCACAAAAGTCAAAATTAAGGTCTTGAATAAATAACACCAAAAAATTGTCGCTAGCTCTCGGTCTATATCTAATGGTTTCAAACTTACCCTAATTTCATCAAAAAATAAAACATGCTTCCAGACCAATTATTCCTTCAATACTAAAAAATAACAGAAAAATCGCATGGTGCGTTAATTTTGATCAGAGTACTGTTTAGATTTTAGAATAAATAAAGAACCACGATCAGAAGAAAATGTAGGTATCACTCTTTTATTAAGTTTTTTATTGCACTTGTTAATTTAATTATGCCATGATATATTTTAGGATTTCTTGATTATTTTAGGTGCGGAGGTTTAAACCTTTGTGAACGACATTCTCACATATACAAATGTCACCCTGAAAGCTTGGATTCACAAATTTTGGTTCGAAAAACACGCAGAGGCACCGTCTATGGAGTTTATTTTTATTAGAACTTTTTTTGTATTAAATACAAAATAAATTTAGTTTAGATTTTTTTTAGTTTTTCTTTTTTGTTTTTTTTTTCTATACATATAGTACCTATAACAAAAAATTGAAAGAAGAATAAAGAATTAAAGATACGTGCAGTACGCAGCTGGGATTCTAGATGGTAGCATGTATGGTAGATGGTGGCTGAAATTATAAGCGCTTATAGGTTTGCACAACGAAGCTTTGATAGCATTGATACAAGCTTAAATCGCGTTTGAAATGTCAGATAGCGAAGACGAATAATTATGTTCTTCTGCTACAAAGTGGTATATTTTAAATACAAATTTGGGTAGGAGCTATCATGTTCACCCTATTAATAGAAAATCATCTAAACATGGCGAATTTCATCATTTATACCAAGAATTAAAATTTTACCCTTACCGGTTTTTTTAATGTTTACGTATGGAACCTAACACTTTTAAATTCTTAGAAAAAACTCAAAACAAATTAAATAAAAACTGGCAAAATTTCACTTATTAAACTAGTCACATCCATTGCGAAACTTGTAACGGCCATTTGACAGTTGTCACACGTTAATTGTAGTAGTCATCGCGCTGAAAGAATGGTGAGATACATTCTTGTATCTACCAAGCTCTTGTAACAGCGCTTATACCTGCCACACACACTGCTTCGTTGTGTACGCTCGCATATTCTAGCAATGCATTAATTTAAGCAATCCCTGCTATGATCTACGCTGCCATCTAGAATCCCAGCTCCATACTGCACGTACCTTTAGAATGTGATTAAAGTATAAAATGTGCAGAATTTTCTGTCATTTTTTCATGTTCATCCAACTCTTTTGAATAAATTTTGTTTTGGGTATTGTTGTGCTTAAAAAGTATAAAATCAAAAATTGTGTATGTCGCGATACTCGGAGGAAGTGTAACTTCTTAAGTATAATACTCAAAGGTTACACTGTAAAATTGATCCGGAACGCTAGTAAGTCGAACTGTACGAATGCCGTCCGACAAACAATGATTCTAGTTGCGGGTGTTCATACAGTTCGACCGGCGATATGCAGTTTACACTACACACTGCAAAAGTGAAACTTACCTAGGCAAAATCTATATCTAACGCTGGGTTTCTGGTACAACTTTCAACGCTAAAAGTATATGTACTTTTAGCACCGCATTTCTATGAAAATCAATGCAGTAAATTTCATTGCTAAATGTACTTAAATCTATTTATTGCAGATTATAGACGCTCGACAACTTAGATCATTAGCGTCGTAATTATATCAAATGAGTTGATCAATTAAAACTAAACGACTCCACAAATATATTCGAACCCCCAATAGACAGATTGATCCATATAGGCCAGCACGCTGACCATGACACCAAACTGTCCTCAAATATATACTTTTATCTTTTAGCGTTTTCAACTGGTACACACTTGTTGACACTAGTGGCG
The DNA here is from genome assembly GCA_039654895.1 of Mongoloraphidia duomilia. Classification (NCBI taxonomy): domain Eukaryota; kingdom Metazoa; phylum Arthropoda; class Insecta; order Raphidioptera; family Raphidiidae; genus Mongoloraphidia; species Mongoloraphidia duomilia. The sequence goes on along the minus strand of CM077525.1, from coordinate 19,223,485 downwards.
CGTAGTTTTGCACGAGTGTAACACTAGCACCGTGTCAGTGCTGAGTAGTGTATACGCTCTTCGTGTAGGGCTTAGGCCATTATTCTGTCTGCTATCATTACCGCTGTCATGTTGCACTATCTTTACACGACCTCCCTGCGACGATGGTAAAAGTGTCACACTAGCATCCTACCAACTCCCAGCCGAACACAATACACTGTAGCATTGCGCTCTACACTGACCAGTCGAACACGGTTCTTGGTGAAAGTTTACACTAGTGCGGCCTGGTGTAACAAAGTGTAATCAGCTGAAAACGCTATATGGAAATCGTACCAGAAATCCATCAATATTAATGTTATGCATTTACAGAATAATAAATGATTTGTTTTTCGTTGGCATGGTTACACCGTTTAACGCGATAAACGGCCCGAAAAAAAATTGTGTTTTTAAAGACCACCAACAGCTAAGGCTATTTGGGCCTAGCACCAATTCATATTTTCAATTCTTTATTTTTTTTAATAATAAATTGAAAATCCGATTGACACTTTTACCAGCTCTTGGGCTAGAACCCGGGAACTGGGGACTTGTAATAGAGGAACCATAGCAAAGCCATATAAACAACAGCACTGCTATACGCTCGGCTATTCTCAAGCCCTAAACGGCCCGAACTCGCACAAGAAGTTACACTTCAATAAAATGTTATTGTGAATTGTAATTCGTTTGATCGCATGCGACGCGTCGTCGGTACATGGAACTGGTTAATTAAAATGACCGCGACGGCTCAACGACCCAAACCGTTAAGTTGTGGCTACGCATATCAAACCCGTTCTGGAAGCTTGGAATGCAATCAACGCTTTCACAGTGGGTGACATCGTCAGGCTTATCCCACATCCCGAGCTCTTTATTCGCGTACATGCACGATCGTCCGCAACGTCTCGAGATATGGAGTTATTTATATCGGATGGTCCAGTGTAGAGATGCCACGAATATAGTTAGTGTTGCCATCTAGACAAGACAAGGCTTTCAAAGTCTTGTCTTGTCTAAAAATTTCAAGACAAGACTTCACTTAAGTCTTGTCTTGAAATATCAAGACGTCTTCACTAAGTCTAAGTCGTGGTTTGTGAAGTACCGATTTAAATTTCGAGATTTTATGATTTATATAGTAGGTCAATGAAATGGAAATGTGAGTGTGTGTGTGTGTGTATGTGTGTAGACGATTACTGAGTATTGGGTGTGTGTGTGTTGTTAATTATTGTGTCGTATATTATGTTCGATTTTAGTGTTAGTTTGCCATTAAGAATGTTGGTATTGTCGAATTTTGTGGCTTTATATATTTCATATTCTTCCAGGGTGTCCATGTGTTTACCTTTACTACAAATATGTAAGAGAATAAAATTTGTTTCAAAATCGTGATATTCATAATTTTGTGAAATTATATGTTGGGCGTAATTTGATTTAGCGTTTAACACGTTTCTTTTAGGGAGATGTTCTTTGAAACGTTCTTCAAAAGGTCTTCCAGTTTGTCCTATATAGAAAAAATAATTAACCACACCTGAAGATGGCAACTCGTTGCTGAAACGCGCAGTGTAAATTCACAAGAAGTCACAAGACGGACATAATACAAGGTATTTCTAATACTTCATAATATTCACATACTGACTTGGAGACCCAACACTGGTATAGCATGTTCGACTGAAGACCAAAAGGTGCCCGGTTCGATCCCGGAATTTGGATCGCAATATTTTAGTTTTTTTTTTTACTCATCAAATATTCTGTTAATATATTTTTTTTACTTTAAGAATTGATTTCAATAAATTTGATGCGGAAAAATTTTGAAATATTGAAAAGAACAAAATAAAGTATATAAGTTAAAAAACACTTTTGGTAATTGTCGTGCTACAATAACATCCAATTAGACTCTAATGACCTCAGTTGTCGAGCGTCTATAATTTACAATTCATTCATTCATTCAATAACATCCAAAAGTTTCGTTCATAATACGTTGAGAAACAATAAATAAGTATAGTGTTAAATGTAAAAAAAATTTTGTTAGAGATTGTACCTAAACTGTTGTTCACATAGTAACACATATTTCACTTAGATTGTTCGCTTGAATTATATAAAAATGCCAATCTTTTCTCATAAATTGTTGAACTTTGCGTTATTATATCTCAACAATAAAAAGGTCAATAATTTTTGGATTTTCTTTTTTAAACTCAGAACAAAAACATCAATGAACAGTTAGTTTTTTGAAAATTTCTGACTGTTACTTTTTTTTTAATTAAAAAACTTGTCAAAAACACAACCTTTTCTATGCTCTCCGTGTTAATTATCCGAACTTTAATTAAGTTTTACTCGAGTTAGAGATGGTCAATCAACTTCAAATTTTAATGGTATTTGTATTATAGTATCCTTAATGAGTATACGAAAATTTAGAATTTTCTGACACTATGCCCATAGCACAACTACCTTAAATAAAAAAAATCTGTTATTTTTTTACCCCTATCTATAACTCTTTATTTTTATTATTATTATTAAGTTGATAAGAGAAGTGCGAAGTAGTATGAAGACATAGCGTTTTGAAACATCCGGTAAACAATATTTATTCAGTGTTCAACCAGCACAAGTAAACTGAGTAGACACAACAATGATATGAAGATTCAGCACACGTATTTAGTATGTAGTTTAAGTTATTCCATGTATATAGTGGCTCTAAGAAGACCCTTCTATATTTACAATGTCACAGTCCATAATATGATTTATAGAGGGAATTTGTAGATTATAGACGCTCGACAACTGAAGTCATAAGAATGTGATTTATTATAGTACATTCATACGTAACTTAATAGTTACAACTTACAAATTATTATTTAGAATTTTCAATATTTATTCGATAAGTTTTTTGTGCCACTGAAATATTTTTGTTCAATTTTTTAGTTACGAAAACAATTTTTTTTGAGTTATTTTTTTGCCATTAAAAATGTCTCTCAATTAACAAACAACATAAAATATTATTCTTTTTTTTGAGGTCTATACAGCAATTTTACTGAAACCCCAATAATTTTGTGCAATGTACATTGTAGTACATAGCTGTAGGTACATATAATTTAAAATAGACTTTTCTTATTCTTCTTCAGCTAGAGAAATCTTCGAAAAAATACAAAGTTACATTGTTGAATTTGGGGGAGGACTTTGACAACCTCGTGTCTACACTCTAGACAAGTTATGCTTGGGTCCCGCACGGTCTGTCTTAGCACAGGCCGGGCCAGACCGCCCTACGCCTGTGAAGGCCTGGTGTGGATTGTCGCACCCCGCGCCGAACAATTCCCACGGCCTGTGTCGGCCCGAATCGGCCAACACGTTACCGCCATTCCAATATGTCAAGTGACACGGAAAGCATGGAAAACACTGACAGTTGCTCTGGAATTGAATGAAAACGACGCGCCCGTACAGGCCTCGACAGGCCGCCACGCACCGCGCCGCACCTTTGAAGTTACCAACTTGCCACGGGTTGGACAGGCCACAACGGACGAGACTGTTCCCACCACCCGTCAGCCTGTCCTGGCGCGGCCTGACCTGTCACATAACAGGCCGTGGGGCCCAAGCATTAGACGAGTAACCGCTAACCGTAAGCTCGCGAGCATACCTTGGCGCTCACCAGCCCATCAGTATTCGACCATAGGCGTAATTCGGAAGTGGCAAGAGGTGATAATTGCCCTCCCTAATATTTTGAAGGAAAACAAATGTTCGTAATATTACAAACTCAGAAATATAAATTTCAAAAGCACGTTTTTTATTACGATGCTTAATTTAGCAATGGAACAAAATTATCGTTGCAAAATAATTGTAGATGTATACAGGGTGAGTTCGACCACCCGTATCAGTCGTTTTTTTCGAAAACGGTTAGTCGTAGAGAGTTGTGTCAAAAATTTGTATTATAAAAGCCCTAATAAAGAATCGAATGGTGATAATTTTTTTTTCTGGGAAGGTCGGCTTCCCTATTAGTTTGCTCCAGAATGTCCAGAACTCCGGAATTATAAATGTAACGATAGGTCGAAAGTGGTATTGTTGAAAAGATCTTTAAAAAATAAGCAAGTTTAGTAGGAAATTTTTTTTTATTAGTGCCACCCCTGTTAAGTAATATTTGTTTGAAATTACTAAATTAAAATGTCATAATAACGAACTTTTTAAAAGTCCGCATTTAAAATCTAGTTACAGCGATCTATCGATCATTAAATACTGAAGAAGTACACTCACAGTATAACCAGAAGAGCTCAGTAGTATGTATTAAAGAGTAAATGGAAGACAGTTTGAACACTTGTGACAATGTCTAAGGTTGCTAGATTTTTAATGCCGACTTCGATCGTTATTATGAAATTTTGATTTAATAATTTCAAACGATTGTTACTTAACAGGGGTGGCAGTAATTAAATAATTTTTCCTACAAAACTTGCTTATTTTTTAACGAGCTTTTCAACAGCACCACTTTCAACCTATCGTGCTTTCTAAAATTCCGGAGTTTTGAACATATAATAATTTATATTTATACTTATAGAAATTTACAGGGGTGGCAGTAATAAAAAAAAATTTCCTACAAAACTTGCTTATTTTTTAAAGATCTTTTCAACAATACCACTTTCGACCTATCGTTACATTTATAATTCCGGAGTTCTGGACATTCTGGAGCAAACTAATAGGGAAGCCGACCTTCCCGGAAAAAAAAATTATCACCATTCGATTTTTTATTAGGGCTTTTATAATACAAATTTTTGACACAACTCTCTACGACTAACCGTTTTCGAAAAAAACAACTGATACGGGTGGTCGAACTCACCCTGTATAATATATAAAATTGATGGAAATTGCTCAATTTTGTGCTCGCGAAATGCTCTCAAAATATTTTAAAATTTTAAACCTCAGACCCCCTGGTAATGTACCTGCCCCCCCACCAAATTCTCAAATTACACTCAGGTATTTGACCATAACTGATGAGTTTTTAGTTAAATTCCCCCAGGGGGGATATTGGAATGTGGTTGTTATCGCAAATTGCATTCCAATGTTCTTTGGGAATTAGCGCTCCCAGGGACCCAAGCTCGTACCAGTCGGTTTGTGTATGCCGGCTGGCGGATTCTAATACACAACTGGATTATTCGTTGTGTTGAAGACACTAATGACCTGAGTTGTCGACGCGTCTATAATCCACAATTAATTAATTAATTTTAGTTAAATTTTGTGACAAAATAGCGCATAGTAGATCTTTTTTGTTGTTATTTCAATGTCGTAAACTCAGAAAAGAACTGATGCTGTTATTAGTGCAATAAAAATCTAAAAGTCGTACTTGCTTATGAATGTAAAGTGACCACTTTGACCGTCTTTCTAAAACCAATCATAATTAGGAAGTTTCCATTGGACGAAAATATTAATTATGAGACTGTCACATCATTATAATAAAGATAACTTTAAAAATTCTGAAAGTATTATTTTGATATCTTTAATTTCAACGGAGATATTCAATTTCTTGTACGTGAGGTCGCAAACGAAACTGATTTTTGAATATGACGTCACGCGGTACAAGTTTGCTATTTTTTAGCTTTGTGAGTAATTAGAACCTAAGTTACTTAGTAACTATTTTGTTGTAATACAGACTTTTCTATTTATATTAAATTAAAATTAACTGTCAAAAATTTAAATATGTCAATATTTTCCGTCATCAACTGGTTTGTTTTTAGTGTTTCCATAACAATTTACGAGTTTATAGAAAGAGATTTATCGGAAGTTACCATGTTAAATTACCACACAAACAAACTGAAAATAACTTTTAAAAATATCGTGCCGCGTGACGTCACCCGGACTGAACGGAATTTCTTGGAGAATTGTCAATTCAAACTTTGAAGTAGCATAACTTTGTTGTTTTTAAAGATATTTCAAAAATTCTTCCGCCATTAATTTTATAATTTTTAGAACTATGATTTAGATTAAAAAAATAAAAAAGGGAAACTTCCTAATTAATATTATCGCAACTTACAATTTTTATGTGATTATAATCTCATCATATAACTAATAATTTGAAATATAAATCGGTTCTAAATTCGAGAACCCGAAAACTGATTTTTTTTTCGATTGTTCTCTAAATACTTTTTTTTTAATAAAACTTTTTTGCACCAATATAGTAGTTTTAAAATAAATTTTCGTTACGGATTGATGCAATGTTTTCAAACCTTTAACACGGCAATTTGTGAGGAAAGTATATTTTCCAAGAAGCTTGCTACGAAAAACTTTTTAAATTAATTTAAATATGTCAAGTTTTTTATTACTTTTAAATATTGACTGATTGTTCTCATCACATTCTTGAAATAGGTTCTTTTCCGTATTCATTAATGAACTTTTAGAAGAGTTTTAATTATTATTAGGAAATTGTTTTAAAACTAATCAATGTATGAAAACGTTAACAGCATATTGACGAAACTTATTAAACACCGAGAAAGCTGTAATATTTTTTTCTTTTTGTTTCTTCCTTTACATCGAGTTAATTTTATTTATATGAGAACGTGGATTACATGGTGTTAAAAAACAGTAGCGACAAACTTCAAGAGGTAAAAGATGGCATCACAACTAACATGGCCGCCGCAAGGAAGTGCGATTGCAGCCCTTTCCTTAGAGACGGAGAAGAAGAAAAAGGCAAGGGGTACAGAATTCTATGGGGTACAGTAATTACGATTGTGCCGCAACCGAAGACGTAGAACTGCTTCTATAGTTTTATCTTACAATTAATTATCTAATTAAAGTATTCAGTTAATTTGAAATTAAAACAATTTATTTTTATTTATTTCATATCGATTTAGGAAAGACCGTGATTTTTGAAACATAATAATCATAAAATGACGTCACATCTGTCAAAAAATTTACATGACATAGATAATATTATAACATGTTACAAAACCATAGAGATATCATAGATAGAGTAGGAGAGCCATAGGCAGTAGGCACAACTGTAAGTGACAGTGTCTCTTTGGAAAAGAGAGATAGAAAACGAAATGTTGTCTTTTCCTTGTTATTATAGGTACCACCAAAGCGTGGTTTGTTTATGTTTTTTACCTCAGAACTCTGTCATTTATAAACTGATTGGGAAAATTCTTTTTTTATTGCATAGGGTATATCTCGAAGTTGGTCCCATATAAATTTTATTTAAATCAGTTCAGTAGTTCGGCTGATTTTTAATAAAAGTGAATAACGGCGTGTGATTCCCTAAGGTAAATGTCACTTTTTAACCCATCACACCGCATAAGATGAAAAAAAAGTCGGTTTAATAAAAGTGAGTAACGGCATGTGATTCCTTTAAAATAAATGTAACTTTTTGACACATCACACAGCGAAAGAAGTCAGTTAAGTAAGTGAATCTATTGGCAAGCGACTAAACTACGTATTGTAAAGCCACTAAAATGTAAAATATAAAAAACTTTTTAACAAAAAAAATACCTTCAAAAAGAGGAAAATATGAAGTCGGTTAAAAAGTATAGTATAGTGATTACTGATTAATATCGTTCTTTTTAACCGACTTCATATTTTATTAAATTGGCATAGACCTCAAAATACAACCGAATTGAGAACCACCTGAAGTCGGTTAAAAAAGATAGAACGACACGTCTATTCTCTCTATCTCTATCTTTTGCATCGACCCTTTTTTGGCTGGCTTCCCTAATCTATGATATCTTTATGTACAAAACACAAACTATGGCGTAACAATGGTAGTTCGCGTCAAACATTTTTACTTTCCACCTCTACTATGGTAGGGAAGTAATGGATTTAGTCCGAAAAAAATATTTCGAGATTTTAACAGATCTTCACGTTTTGAGACCCTAGCAATCGTTTAAGATCATTTTCTGACTGATGTCTGTTTGTGTGTGTGTGTGTGAGTGTGTGTGTGTGTATGTGGTCAATTTTTCGCCTTCGATATCGTAAAAACGGAACAACATACGGCCATGCCGATTGTTCTATTGTGTTTATCAGCCTTTAACTTAGATCTGATTAGATTTTGAGTCAAATCGGTTCAGTGAATCCTGAGATATTAAAAAAAACGTTCTTAATGTCACGTATATGAAAAAAATGTAAATATTTTTTTTCTCTAAAATGTATAGTTTTCGAAAAAAAAAATATTTTACTAAAAAAAGAAAATTGTACCTAAATCAAGGTAACCACGATTTTTGCTATATTAAGCTAGCCATCAGTAGATCACCAAACAAAAAAGAGGGCCATGCTTTTTTTCAAAGAATAAAAAAAGAGCTTTTATTTTTTGCAAATATTTACTAGGTGGGAAGTATAGGACTGGTCATCTGTCGAATTTTTTGTAACGCATTTGTCGTCTCACGACATATTTTTACCTCTCTACATACCACCGAGAAAGACGTAATTCTACATAAAAAAATAGAAAATCCGATTACCCGAAAGAGGGAGAAGACAAAACGTAAGATATAATTTTGAGTAAACTGAACTTCGGCGCATTTTTTTCATTAAGAAAATGGTGGTTTCGTTTCTGTTACAATTTGTTCTTTAGTTGACCAAAATATGCATAACTTTCAAATTTGATGCCCTGTTTTAACTCTAGAAGTTGGCCGATTTTGTTTGACAACACCCTGTATATATGTAACTAGAATATAGAACTCAAAGCAAATCTAGGTAAAAGTTTGTTGACATAAGTTTATTTTCTTGAAAACTTTATTCACAGGTTCACAGGACTGTATGGCGATTAGGGCATGCAAATATTCGGATGTTTCAGGTATTCGAATATTCGCTCAAATTTTAGCCAATATTCGAATATATTCGAATATATTCGAATAATTGGTAAAAATAATAAAAACACTGGAACTTCAATAAATGACTTTTAATTATTTAAAATCAACACGCCTACTGCACGTCCATAAAGCCAATCAATATTTTAACAACAAAAGCAGCTTACTTCTAATTAAAAAGAGATCAAATAATCATTTTTACTTTACTTAGTAACGTAAAAATTTAGATCAAATCAACTAAATATTAGAGCGCACATATCTTCCGAGAACCATAGATCAAATAAACATATTTAAGTAATCAAAAAAATTCAAAATTCTTTCTTTCTGTTTTTCCTATTCAAACAAAAATATTAAATGAGCATCTAAGACGCATTTTTATTAATTAGTACCACAAAAGTATGGGATATTGCTCCCCTATAAAAAAAATACTTCACAAATAAATAATACGTCTATTAGCACGTGCGAAGAGCAAATCAAGCAATTAAGTACACGTACGTAACGTAACGTAACGTAAGTAAATAGTTATATCAAATAAACATGCAATAATTAACAAAAAAAAACTTTCCTCGCCCCGTTTCGATTCCCCTCCCACGCCCTAGCGCGAACTTAGAGCTAGTGTAGCGTTTGTAAGATGTTTTAGCGCCGCCGTAAACCGTTTTTAAACAATTTTAATTCTTAACAAATAATTCGAATATATTCGAATAATAGGAATTACTATTCGAATAATAAATGCAACCGAATATTCGCTATATTCGAATATTCGAATATTCGAATTGCATGCCCTAATGGCGATATCTCACTGGCTACGAATAAGGGCTACCAGGCTTTTTTTACTACCTGATTGCGCCACTGGCAAGTAAGGTACCTATAAAGTTACTAAATCTAGTAGCTTAAGTAAGGTATACGTCACTTGACGTCATTCAAATGTCAGTATTGTTTATTGTTTCCGCCACCTGATGGCGTCACTAGCAAGTGAAATATGAGTCATTTAACGACTAAATCGCAGTTTTAAGTCAATGTGTGTTTGTTTGTTGTTTATGGACTCCTAAACCGTTCAACCGATTGCGCTGAAACTTTGGTGAGTTGTTGTGCAGACGCCGGGGAAGGTTTCTGAATTATAAAATTGTCCGATCCGGCTTTGCCCGAGGCGGAACCACTTGATTACCGTGCATGATGGAAGTACGTGTATATATGGCGGAGGAGCAGGTGTTTAATCTTTAATTATTAATATATAAATTTTTAGCACCCGGACGAAGCCGGGACAAAACCAATGGATAAATGAAGAATCACTAAACACAAACCGTTAACTTCTAAACCACTCGAAACATTTGACATAATAATAATAATAATTTATTAACCAAAAAACGAGATCAAAAGGGGTAAACGAGTTCAGTATAGGTACCTTACTTGCCACTAGCGCCATCTGACGAATAAAAAATGTAAACATTTCACATAGACCTTACTTGCCAGTAGCCATATATAGCGCTATCCGATAAATAAAAATATAGTAGCTCACATTTTCAAAAAAAAAATATATCACGTTGCTCTCAAATTTGTCTTTTAGCTAGTCTTTTTTACTTCCCACCTCTACTATGGTAGGGAAGTAATGGATTTAGTCCGAAAAAAATTTTTCGAGATTTTAACAGATCTTCACGTTTTGAAACCCTAGCAATCGTTTAAGATCATTTTCTGACTGATGTCTGTATGTGTGTGTGTGTGTATGTGTATGTGGTCAATTTTTCGCCTTCGATATCGTAAAAACGGAACAACATACGGCCATGCCAATTGTTCTATTGTATTTATCAGCCTTTAACTTAGATCTGATTAGATTCTGAGTCAAATCGGTTCAGTGGATCCTAGATATTAAAAAAAAACGTTCTCAATGTCACGGATTAACATAGGTAAAAAAAATATAAATGAATTCTAGATGTTATAATATGAAAAAAATGTAAATATTTTTTTTCTCTAAAATGTTCTGCAGTTTTCGAGAAAAGAAATATTTTACTAAAAAAACTAAAAATTGTACGTACATCAAGGTAACCATGATTTTTGCTATATTAAGCTAGCCATCAGTAGATCACTAAACAAAAAAGAGGGCCATGCTTTTTTTCAAAAAATAAAAAAAGAGTGTTTATTTTTTGCAAATATTTACTAGGTGGGAAGTATAGGACTGGTCATCATTCGAATTGTTTTAACTTTTATTTTACTAGATCAGCTGTCGCCAGCTATGCATAGTGTAGGTAACAATAGTTAAATAACTCTATCACTATCCTTAGAATATATTCAGTAAGTTGAAACAGGAAACTCTAATGGCGTAGGATCAATGATTGCAATACTGATATTAAGTTAATTGCATTTAATGACTAACGTTTCGGTACACTTCGTACCATCCTCAGAGTAGTATCAATGCCGTCTAGTTTTCCTCTTACAACTTACTGAGTAGAACAATACCTATATAAATAAAAATTTGGAAAAGGTGTCAGGAAAATTGGAAAATTCAGGAAAAATTGAAAATGCTTTTTTCTACGGGATAGGAGTTTTTCCTACTGCCTCACGTCGAGAAACGGTAATTCCTGTACCGGCCATCTTGTTTGAGGTTTTCCATGGTTTCCCTCAATAATTCCAGATGAATATCGAGATGGTTCCTTATTCAAGGCCATGGCCGATTACCTGTCAAACTCCTATGCTCCCAAAAATTGCCTACCTTATCCTAATTTCCAATAATTCCTCCATTCGCACATTGCTATTAATAAAATAAAAAAGTTGAAGTTTAAAAATGTAGAAAACAACGGGAAGTGGTAAAATGGAAAATAGTAATGGTGCGAATGGCGTCTGTTATGACATAATGTCGAGAAACGGACGTTAAACGCATCATTATTATTATTATTTTTTCTACAGGATAATAATGACTTTAGCCAATAACTATTTTTGAATGAACTGCATGTGTGTGAACCCTGAAACTTTTTTTAGCCCGGCTAACATCGTCTTGACCACACTTGGATAATATCTCTTCAGAGAGTTTTTACTTTGCAACCGAACAAACATTTTTACAAAAGTTGAATTTACTTTAGTAGTTTCCTGTTATTAAAAAAAGAAAACTTCAAACTTGAAATAGTTTCATCTCTCAAAAACTTTTAAACCAACCTATGTAATTTATGCAGTGTTATTTATCTCGACATGGATTATGAGAAGCGTTTGAAAGAACAAGGATAGGAAAGTCTTCAGTTCTCTTTTCAGGTAAGAACTGTTCTTTTAATTAATATTTCAAAAGACGGGAGCTCAGTTCAATGTTGCGTTCAGATCACTTCGAAACCCATCTGTATAAGAGTCTTATAAAGAGTATATATTTCATGAATACAGAAACTAAGGATTAGATTTTGTAATACGTATTTAATAAAGGCCACAAACGACAACTAATTAGGTCTAGTAGTAACCCGTAATTTATTTTTGATGTATTATAAACATATTTCCGAACTCCCCCCCCCCCCAGCAACATATCTCAAACTAGAGTGGAATCGTAAGTTCCTACAAACAGTGAGACGCTTGGATGCGCCGCTAGAAAATTTTTCATGCGGGGACAAAAACAATATTTACTTTGGTAAGATCTTACATCGAGCCGCTGGGCTATGGCGAAAAGTGTCAAGTACTATACTAGCAGTTATGCTGCCATAATATATGATAATTAGTATTCCCCCATACATTGGAATGTAGTTGTTCTCGCAATTGCATTCCACTGTAAAAAATGGATGTAAAAATACTTTGAAAGTTAAGATAGAATTCGCTCGATTTTCTAAGTGATTTTACATTATTATTTATTTTTACACAGAAAACTTCATAAAAACTTGGACTTTTACTGTAAAGTTAAACAAATTTGTGATTTTTACATAAAGTAAATTAAAATTACATAATTTGTGTAATATTCCAATAAAGTGTGTAAAAATTACAAAATAAAATGTATAGTTACATATATAAAATGGATGAATACAAAACAAATTAATGTAAAATTAGTAACCACACATGCGCAATGTGTTTTCATGGAATCTACGCGATGTGGTGGTACCTGTTTGCGACGCCATTGTCTCTCTGTGTGCCTATTACCAGATTAATCGCTGGCTATAAATGGACCATCAATAATCTATGTATTCGGCCTTCTCATTTCTTACAGTGTTCAATGTTCTTTGGAAATTGGCATTCCCAGGAGCCCGAACTCGTACCAGTCGGTTTGTGTATGTCGGCTGGCAGATTCTAATACACAAATGGATTATTAATTGTTGTGTTGAAGACACTAATGACCTGAGTTGTCGACGCGTCTATAATCTACAATAATAATAAATGATAATTAGTATGAACCACTGACAAAATCAAACCAAGATCGAGACCAGTCATGTATAAAGACATAAAAACCCGCGAATATTTTGCACTCGCCATTTTTAGAGTTCCGTACCTTAAATGAAAAAACAGAAACTTTATAAGATCACTTTGTTGTCTTTCTATTAATTGTCTGTCTGTCCGTCAAGATCCTTTTTCCCAGGAACGGCTAGAGGTATCAAGTTGAAATTCATTATCAAATACTAAGGTCTTTTTTTAATAATGAAAATATAACTATTTAAAATTAAAAAAAATAAAATTACAATTATTTTATTTATTATATTTTACGAACATTTGATTTTATAAGATAAATAAAAGTGGATGTGTTTCTTTCCATTTTATTTGTGTTTAACGGTATTCACGTCATCTGTCTGTACCCGCGATACCGACGTACTCATTTTTTTACATAATTTATCATAAAAAATATATTTTATATTATATGCAATCTACAATGGAAGTTGGAACACATTGTTCCAACCGCAATAATTAGGACATTAAATGGAAGAATGACAAAGTGATGCACAAAAAAAATATAAAATTAAGAATTAATTTTTTTCTAACGTCATGACAAAATGAACAAATTTAACTTAAAGGGAGAAAAACGTTTAGCAGTTGATATGAATATGTGGTTCTGTAACGTATGTGATGAAAGATAAAAACAAGCGTGTGTTTATTTCTGTTGTATTTTTGTGAAAATGGAGCTAAAATTTCGTAGCGAAAGTATTCACTGAAATTCGTTGTATTATCAGTTTTACGGTACAATGAATATTCAGCCACATTCCGGTTTTGTTCATTTATACAAAAATATGTTTACAAGATATCTTGATATGTCAGTTAGAACTCAGAGCGGTACAAATGTAACTGTGAATTTTGAATGCATTAATAAATGAACTCTTTTTGGCATAATATCTTTTACAAAAATTGTAGATATATGTAATGCCGTTTGGGTTACGCAATGTGCCGCAGACTCAACAACTCCTTATGAGCCGTGTCCTGGACCCCTAATTGGATCCCTTTAATCCAAAGTTTTCAGAAGCATGTAACTCGTAAACGGTTGGAGATAGAAAAAACTTCAAATATAGAAAATGTAGGAAATTTTGTCAGCTAAAACTTTTATGCATGAAATTGTTTCGTAGGACCAACTGTTTTCGAGATTTACGCGAAAAACCAAAAAAAGGGACCTTTTAAGTGCTCCCCTCTCTTGCGCCCACCCGAAGGTCAAGGACTTTTAATATGTTTTTTCATTAACTAGTCCAAACAAATTCCTGAAGTTGGTTTTTGCGCTTATTGACTTTCCGGCAAGGATCATTCGTTGACTAGACTATCTGTATTATGATTACTTACTAGCAGAAATAAAAATAATGTGATTACTTCTGCACTACACAAATAAGCTGCCAATCAGTCTAATTTTGATGATTTCTTTAATGTAAGTTTTTAAATGTAGGTATCTAAATTTTTATCTGTATAATGGCGCGATTATATTCCGTTGGAATTTTAAATAAAGAAATTATTCTATTCTATAGTCTAAAGTTCTGATACTTGATTTTTGTTTAAAAATCAGAATATTTTTTCCCGATTTCCCATAATTCTCGGGATTCAATATCGGTGTGTTTGAACGGCGTTTTCGATATCACAAGTTAAATAATAAACATTCAATTAGTGATTGAAAAAGTGCAGAACTGAACTTTTTCGTCGTCAATATTTATCGATATAAATGAGTTGTAAGGCAAACACAAAATATATATAACATACTTCATATATGTAAATACAATTTAACTGTACTTGTTGAACGCTCGGCGTAATATTGATCCAGAAACACACAGGGATGCGTCGTAATAACAGGGATGATTCGTAAAAATGTCCTACTGCACACGACAGACAATCGGTGAGAGTTTGTCGGTCAGAATATTCACTATGTAATCTTATAGAGCACCGCTCACACACGACTAAAAAATTGGACCGACCAAAAAGATGGAGCATGTAGTATTTTTTCATCGACTTCTCACCGTCCCGGTTGTCGGCGGTGGGATAGATATCCCATACTCAAGCGTAGACGGGCACACGGGAGACAAATATCAGACCAGATAAAAGCACCTGTGTCCTTTTAAAATATTGGAATTGACCCATTATATTGAAATTGATTGTTTTTTACGAATATCATTGTACTCTAGGTGCATAATCAATATCCATTTTTGCTAGGAATTTTGAAGCATTTATATTATTTAAAAAAACAGTTTAATTTTACAGTAATTTAAAATTGCTACTAGTTAAGGGCCAATCAGAAGCAATAAGGCTGAGACAGCGTTGTCGTGTTCTCGTTGTAATGTCAAATGTCAAATTCCGTAATTAAAATAAAATATAAAAAAATGAATTATTCAGTAATTAAAATAAAATAACACTATAGATAATAATTTTGAACGTATGAAGTAACAAAAACACTAAAACACGCTTCTTGACACTTGACAGGTGCTTGACAAAAGTGTATTTTCATTTCTGCTGGCTTTACTCTTATTGGTTGTTGGAATGCAACCGTGAACATGGTCCGAAGTCCTATGACATCATCAGACCAACAATTTTCAACTTTATCATTTTAATAGGTCGCGTGGCTTCGAGCGGTAAAAGCCTGAAAGATGTTCGAATAGGGAATGAGGGGTTATCGGGGTGCTTCGTGAAAAGAAAAACTCATGTCCTTGCTAATAATAATATAATTACATAAAAAGTTACTTACGTATTGTAACTGCTTTAGGCAGGAACCACACACAACACCAGTAATAATCTTAAGAACCCGGCTCCGACTACTCTAGCCGCTTGCTTTCTCTTGGGGTCTCAGCGGCTTTTTGCCCGCTGGGGCTGGCCCATCCCTTCCGCGCAACTCTACTTATTTATATCTATAGGGTGAGCCATTTTGTTACATTATTTTTTAAAAGTCTCTAAAAGTCGTCACTGTATAATCTGACAGCGTTTTCTCACGAAGAGCTGGTATTTAATGTAATTCGCACGAGTGAAAATATTGAAAAGAACTTTGTTTTGTGTTTACAATACATAAATTTTACGAGTAGGGAATTTATATAAAAAAAGGTATACTGAACTCTTGAGTGGTTATTGTTCTGGAGTAGTGTTTCGCAATCTGAGGGTCGTAAGAGAACCGTCTGTATAATCGACGTACTTCAAGGCGTAGTAATGGGTCCTCCGACATTCACGATGCTGCCGCCTTAGATGCGTACGTCACAATATTCAACAGAGTTTCAATAATAGCTTCGTACACACTCCAAAGCAGCTTGTCTCACTGATAGCGCAACCATCATTGCTGTAGACGTGCAGACAAGGGCAGAGAGATAAGGATTTTCCCCAGCAGCTGTCAATACCTTCTCAATTATAAATCGGAGCTTACTGAAAGTTTCAAGTTATCGCAAATGTCCAGGGGGAAACTAGAGATGTACGACTTCGACTAAATAGTCGAGTAAAAGTCGACTAGCACCCTTAGTCGACTTTGTAGACTTGCATTTTTGGTCAAGTTAACTTTTATGTAAAGTCGACTTTTCCAGTTGGTTGATAGATTAAATTTTACATGAGGCGATGGGCAAAAGTTTACCTCACAATCACTGTGACCTAAAAGGTATTTTGTGAGTCCTCTAGTATTTATTCCCAGTCGGGTAGGAGGCTTTTGGAAAACCTTACTACTTTGCTAAGGGCTGCCCTCCACACTTCATCAAGTTCTAGAAAAGGTCTGCTCAGGTGTTGCAGCCTTTTGGAGAAAACTGCTTTACATGTTGAGCAGAACTTTATTGTACGTCTTTGCAGAAGTGACATTTATCATCCTGAGTTTTACCAATCTTTGAGAGGTGGTGTTAATTGATAACAAAACATTCGTCTAGCATGTGCACAGGCGGTTGTGCCGAGGGGATTTACCGACTGGTGGTAGCGAAGTCACGTCACGTGAGCAGCCTTACTTACACGCCTGCATATTTGCATTTCCGGTCAATGATTAAAACTAATCAAAGCGTTGCGTGAAACAACCAAACATTTCTAGGAATCAAACCATGAGAAGCCCCGAACAAGTACGAAGTACCTTTTGAATAACAGTAGGTGGGTACAGTTTGCAATACCATAAAAACAGATGTATTTCAAAAAGCTTCGATGGCCGAGTTGCTAGGCCGTTTGCTTCGTTCGGTCTGGTTCGCTTTTCTTACAACTATTCCACATTCCACTTTACATTTATTTATATATTTTTTTCTATTTTTTTGATGTGAAACATGTAATGGCTCGCTTGGATGGCAGTGAAAACGTTTTGATGGCACGTCGCGTCGTGCCATTCGGCCAGCCTCGCGTCTTGTCGGCTCTTTCTTTTGGTGCGGTGTAGTGTTTTTGTGGGATATAAAAGGAGAGTGCAGGGGGAAGTTCTTCAAAAAAAGTACGTGGGGGGTTTTGATGCGATGTGGCTTTTTGTGGGGTATAAAAGGAGGATACAGTGGGGAGTTCTTCAAAAAATATACGCGACGTGAACATCCAGTGAATTATTCCAAGACATCATCGTGCGAGCAATCGTGCATCTTCGGGTTTCTCATGGTTTGATCTCAAAACTCTTGCGAAACAATTCTGATACGAGACGTCGATTAAAAAATCGACTGCTGGTTAACTTGCATCGCTTGCTGAATGGACGAAACTCGGTCGACTTGCACAGATGAAGTCGATCTGCAAGTCGACTTGCACCAAAGGTCCAAGTCACGCATCTCCGGGGGAAACTAAGATTTACTAAGAAAAAGAAAAACGAAGGTCGTAGGAAAGTCGATGTTTATATGGCTTGTCTGTTACAAATCCGTGATGCCCAGATTGTAATCTGAAAACCGATAAAAGTAGATATCAATAGGATTTTATTCTTAACAATAATAATAAATTGGAAATATGGATTGATAGTACGCCCACAATATACCTAATATCGCTGACAGTTGGTGGGCGTAAAAAAATAGAAAGGGCTCAAAGGCAAATTCGACAATTAAGTTTTTTAAGTCTATTATATTTGATATGTAAATAATAGTTTGAAATGTAAATATTTTAAATATTTATGTTAGATAGACGTGGTCGTTATTTCACGTCACTAGTTACAATAACTAGCTACGCGGTATGTAACCGAATCACTAGTTTCGAGTTACATTACAAGTAGTGATTTTTGCAAATGCGTTACTAAGCGAGAGCGGGTGACAGTGACACGAATAAATCCGAAGTAACCCGAACACGCACATGCCGTGATTTAAGTGTATAGCTACAAACACTTAGATAGTGATTTAATGTATTTTAGTTTCGTCTCGTTTCGTGTGTAACTGTATAGTTGGTAACTGGTGGAGGTATTTATGCAAGCAATCACAGTAGCTGAATAAAAATAACTAGTTACAAAAATCACTAGTTTTGAAACAGGTGACGCCGACCAAGTCACTGGTTTCGTTACGTTTCTTGAAAATAACGTAACGACCCACGTCTAATGTTAGAACTGAAAATAAAATATGTAAAATTAATCTTGAATAAAAAAAATATAACCTTCTTTAAAAAAGCCACTAAATAAAGAAAAATAATAAAATTTTGAGGTCTGCGCCAATTTAAGGGGCCATACATAAATTACGTCACACGTTAAGGGGGGGGGAGGGAGTCAACAAAATGTGACATCGTGTGACAAGGGCCAGGGGGAGTCATAAGCTTTGTGACGTCACATGTTAAAATTTAAATTTAAAATATTTAAACGCGAAATTTATATGTAAACAAAAAAATTTAAACAAATAAAAAAAAATTTTACTGCTGTTTTATTTTAATTATTTCTTATTATTATAAAATATGTGACGTCACACCAAGGGGGTGGGGGCTTTAAAAATGTGACCATCTGTGACAAGAACGGAGGGGGGGTGTTAACAATCGTAAAATTTGTGTGACGTAATTTATGGTTGGCCCCTTATTGCTAAAACTTTTTATAAGTATATCTACTTTCATTTTATTAAATTGGCGCCGACCTCCAAATTGTATTATTTTTCTCTTTTTTAGTGGCTTTTTAAAGGAGGTTATATTTTTTTTTAATTTTTAATTTTTTACTTTTTAGAACCTTTACAATACGTAGTTTGCACGTTATTAACCGACTTCGCTGTGTCAAACCTTAACAGTGTTACAGTCTGTTACTCACTTTTTTATAAAATCAGTCTAGCTACTGAACCGATTTAAGTAAAATTTATATGGGACCATCCCCAAGGTATGCCCTAATAAAAAAAGAATCATAAACCTCGGCCGCGTATAATATATAGTTTCTGAAAAAATCGCGCACATACAAACATACATACTAGGAAAAAACAGAACCTTCGTTTTTTTTGAAGTCGGTTAAAAATCAAGAAAATCCGTTCACAATTCTATACCTACTAATATTATAAATGCGCAAGTTTGGATGTTTGTTACTAAATTTTGCATGCAGGTAATTTATGACCCGGATTAACACATAGGCTATTTTTTATCCCGGTAGATTTAGTAGTTCCCGAGGGAATTCAGCTATTTCGTGATTTTTCCATTGTTTGATTACAGAACAATGAAATTGGCTTTCCTTCAAAACTAAAATATCGCAATGAAGGCCAGTTCTACCTGGACCACGTCCTTATTTTTTGATTTCTATAAACTATGTATGTTCGAAAAAAACAAGTTTAGTTTGAAATTCCGTTTTTAACAGACATGTCGTAGTTTCAATTAACTCAAATTTTATTACGTTTTTCATATTTATTTTTAATATATTTATCATATTTTACTATAAACAGTGCAACCTCGATATTACAAAACTGAAGGGAATTAGAAAATATTCGTTATACCAAGTAATTTGTTACAATGAGGTTTGTTATATAGAGGTTAGGTTGGACTACGACTCGTTTTAACAAGGTTTTAACAAGGTTTTTCGTTTCTCTGCGACGGTTAAGGAATACCTTTTTCGTTTCTCAGCCATTGCAACTTTAAAACTAACAACAGTGACAAACAGCAGTGTTTACATTACTTAGCATCAAACAACAATGATTGTCTTGCGAAAAATTTAACGTGTCTGAACCTGTCGAGTATATTTTGCAATGATTGAAAATTCGTTATAGAGAGGTTTTTGACAAATGTATTCGTAATGTAAAGGAAAATTTTGCATTAGCTCTTACGGGCAGTTCTAGGAGATTTCGAAAAATTTGTTAAATCGAGGAAATCGTTATATTGAGGCTCGTTATATTAAGGTTACGCTGTAACTCCACAACTCAAATTACTGCATTTGTGCGTTCAAAGATTATATTCAGGATGGATTACTTCTACTAAATAGTTGAGCGAGTCCAGAGTACCAGTTTACTGTTTGATCTCTCCTGATTATTAACAGTGGCGTACCCAATTCGGAGACTACAGGAACATCCCAACTTCTATTTTACAATACATTTTTTAAAATAAATTTTGTAGTTAAAAATGTTTGGCCCTCCTCTTAAAATTAGATTCGTTTGGTTACGCTACTGATTTCTAGTATGCGTTAGATGTAATTACGATAACAGAATCATTACACTGTATCCTCAGCTCACTGTAAATAATAGTTTAGGGACACCACTATCCGGAGTATATTCACCGGTAGCTTACAACATTTCACAAAAATATACGAACTACCATTTCCCGACTCAGGGACGTCTTTTCCATATGGCGAAGAGGGCATTTGCTCGGGGCGGCACAACTGCCGCGCCGGTTTTAAATATCAGAAACAATGTGTAGGACACAGGGAAAATTGAATTGAAATGAAGGCGTCAAATCGTTTTTGCCCAGTGAGCAAATTATACAAATACGTCCCTGTCTCAACTTACGCAAGAGGACCGTTCCGAGACTCATTACGTAAGTTAATACTTTACACACATACGTAGTTCCGATGACAATACAATAGATATTTTTTATGTCACCGACCTAAAAATGGAGTCAAGAAAGCGAATACCTTACAGAACCTCTGGATGAACAGTAGATCACAAGAGTTCAGCCGTTAGACCATGATGAACACGTGATTTGCCTTAGAAAAATTCACTGGATCTTCACCCCGCGAAGAACGCCATCGCACACGTTTTTTGGGGAAGATCCCCTTCACTTCCATCTTTTCGCCCCGCAAAAAAACGTCATAGCGCCAACAGCTCCCCAGCGATGAAGTCTCCTCCTGCAATCGTTGGCAAAGCCAAAAGTGCACAGTGCACACCCCGTTATAAGTGTGATTGTATGATAAAAAAAATAATCAAAAAGAAACAATATAAATTATAAGAAAATGGGTGTGTGCGTATGACCACACGACAGAAGTGAAAACTTCAGATTTTCTATTTTTAAAATATATATACGTAATATATATAATTTTTTAATCACACTGCAGTTTAATCATAAATATATTACAATCGGTCTATACAATTAAATTTAATGAATATAATACCTTAAAAACAAAATAAAATATAGTTACTTCTTACCACAACAGTTTTATTGATGGATGTACATTTCGAAAGCTAAGCTTTCATCTTCAGCGAACACTACATGAATGAAATAATACATAACGTTATGTATTATTTCATTCATGTAGTGTTCGCTGAAGATGAAAGCTTAGCTTTCGAAATGTACATCCATCAATAAAACTGTTGTGGTAAGAAGTAACTATATTTTATTTTGTTTTTATTCCAACCACAGTGCTCATATATATTTTTATAATACCTTAACGATAATTATCTAAACGAATTATTTAGTGTCAGCTATTAGCGAAATCATAAACTACAACTAAGTGTTTATCAAAAAAGGTTTTTTGATTTCATCTATTAGCGAATTTATGAACTAAAAATAATTTATTACTAAAATTATATTTTTGATTTATTCCACCTTGATTTCAAAAAAATTATAATTATTGTCAAAAAAAGAATATAACAAAAATTAAAAAATATATAAATAAATATCATGTAGAATTTAGAAAAAAATACGTCAAAAATTCTACGGTGCCATTAGGTTTCGAACCGAGGTTCCTATGCATACAACGCAAAGGCGCTGCTTACATCGCTATAGGTGCAACTGTGTAGCGCGCCGTTTTTATGATATAAGTATGTCAGCCGGGCACAGTTGTAAGAGAATGACCAGTCAGTACCCAAACGTGTATTAACAGCATACTGCAAATACGTGTTCGTGTTTGAGCCGAGTAACCCTCATTCAGCGAATCTCACCGTCGGGTTGCGAACGCGAACAGTTCACTTTCGTTCATTACCCAGGCAAAGCGCGCCTAAGGAAGTTTTCACTTCGCTGTTTCTTACGAATTTCGTGCAATGGGAAAACTTGGAACTGTCAGTGTTGCTTCCAAATAAAGGCTTACAGTGTTCACGGGATATTATCTCTCGCCATCTTGTGTAAGTCAGTAATTGTTTACGTACTTTGAGTACTGTCTGTATAGAGAGGTCTTGTATGTTATAAACGCTAGACAACTGAGGTAATTAGCGTCACTGTCTGTATTGATATGTGACGTCAAAGGATTAACTATTCGACCGGTTTGATAAAGTTTCGCCGGCACTGGATTGACGAGCTCAGACATTGATTGGTTAGCAGACGCCTTCTATATCGACACTGATATCTAATGAATCAAGATCGTTCAATTACATTGTTACGGAAATCGGTAAAAGTTGTGAAAGTTAACATGACGTGAATGGAAATGTTACGTAACAGGGATTGCGTTTTATCGTGTTTGCTTCATCAGGATGAATATATTGACGTATATGGGTATAGTCCGCCACTTTTCTTCGTCACAAACAGACCACGAGCATCACGGCCAACGCGATCTATACTGTGTTTTTAAAAAAGCACCGAAGAAGACTTAAGGTACGTGCAGTACGCAGCTGGGATTCTAGATGGTAGTATGTATGGTAGATGGTTGCTGAAATTATAAGCGCTTATAGGTTTGCACAACGAAGCTTTGATACTAGCATTGATACAAGCTTAAGTCGCGTTTGAAATGTCAGATAGCGAAGACGAATATTTGTGATCTTCTGCTACAAAGTGATATATTTTAAATACAAATTTGGGTAGGAGCTATCATGTCCACCCTATTAATAGAAAACGATCTAAACATGGCGAATTTCATCATTTATACCAAGAATTAAAATTTTACCCAAACCAGTTTTTTGAATATTTACGTATGGAACCTAACACTTTTAAATACTTCTTAGAAAAAACCCGAAATGTTATAATTACCATAACACACCAAACCATAACAAACACTCTCGACGTACGTTTCGCCAACCAAGGCATCATCAGGAGATGATTAAAACTAAAGACTAAACACTAATTACTGCCTATTTATAGACTACCTATTTTTTATTGTTAGAAAAAACTCCAAACAAATTAAATAGAAATTGGCAAAATTTCATTTATTAAACTAGTCACATATATTGCGAAACTTGTAACGGCCATTTGACAGTTGTCACACGTTGATTGTAGTAGTCAGCGCGCTGAAAGAATGGTGAGATACATTCTTGTATCTACCAGCTCTTGTAACAGCGCTTATACCTGTTACACTCACTGCTTCGTTATGTACGCTCGCATATCCTAACAATGCATTAATTTAAGCAAGCCCTGCTATGATCTACGCCAGCATCTAGAATTCCAGTTCCATACTACACGTACCTTTACAGAAGCGACGCTCATAGAAGCTCGCGACAAAAAAGTGCCAAAGTTTTGAAGGCTAATATTTTAAATTTAACTTTATTTAGGGTTAGGGTTCCGTAACTCAGAATGTCTGTCTGTCTCTATCTCTCTATCTGTCCGTTAAATCCCTTTTTCTCAGGAATGGCTAGAGGTATCAAGTTAAAATTAATATCAAATACTAAGCTCTGCGACCCCATAATCCTGAAAAAAATTCAAGCTTCTAACTCAATGCAATAAAAAGATAATAAAAAAATGTATTTTTTGATAATGACTCACTCATCAAAACCTATAGGGTACTTCCCGTTAACCTAGAATCTTGAAATTTTGCACGAAGGAAGGTCTCATAGTAAAAGTAAAGGAAAAAATCCGAAAATCATTAATTTGTAATTCTATGTGGAATTGTCACGTGACAAACTTAATTTTTAGGGTTCCATCAAAATCCTTTTTCTCAGAAACGGCTAGAGAACAAGGTAAAAACATATATAGCTATGGACTGCACAAACCAATCTTGCGGTCGATTGAAGCGCCATCCTACTGGATGTTTGTAAACTATATCTGGGAATTATTACGTGAGAAACTTAATTTTAATTTACCTTAATTAAACTTAATATTTACTTTAAATTGTTATAACGGAACGGAACTGTCATGACGCAAGTTCTACTCGCTCTTGACCGCTTTTTTTAAGTTAAATTTTAATCACATTGCCTATAAAAATGTAGTTTTACAAAATGTTGTTTAGAAGTGGAAATTCTACAAAAAAGTACGTTAAATACATTTTATTCAGCACCGAAAAGTGCAGGAGCAGAAAAGGGAAAGGTAACGTAGACTTTTTGACTCACTTAATAGAAAATCAGATGATCAGGCTGGGTTTTAAATCACCCTGAAGCTACTTAAACTACTCAAAGGAAAGCAGTTCTAAAGTAGATACATAGAAATGCTGTCAAAAGTATTGAAAATAAACGAAGTATACTTCACTACTTTCTCGGGAAAATCGGATTAGCTATACGTGGATTTGTGATTGAAAATAGGAAGAATCTTCGAAAGCGCATTATTAAAATTTCCGCCTTCAACTTAAGACACTTGTGTTTGAATTTTGAAAGGATGTTGTCGTTTTAAATTTATTGATTGTTGAAGCCTTATGTTTTTATCATAATATCGATTTCAAACCTCCTATGTTCATTAGACCTTTTCATCGACGAACGACGCTAATGACCTAAGTTGTCGACGCGTCTATAATTTACAATAAATAAATATTCATCGACGAACATTTTTTTCTGCGCATGTGCCCAAATCCGCCATGTTTTTCAAAGACTTGTCATATAGACAGATGGCAAGTGATTGATTTTGAAAATAGTGAATAGTAATTAAATAAGATATATTATTTAAAGAAGTGGTAAAACACCCTAGAAGAATATTTAAGTACTTTTAAAGATAAACTTTTTACGATAAACAATTCTAACCTTTCAACCAATTTTCGTTTACATCCACCAGTTTTCCGGCCGTGGCACTTCAACCACCGTCCCAATTTAGCACAAGTGTGTTCTTTCACTGTTTTGTGCACTAATTTAGCACCGTCAGTAACATTTTCATCTAAATTAGCATTGAAAAACGGTTCTGACCTGGTTATTGCGTCAAAAAGAGTACGAAAAGCGTACGAAACTTTTGAAAGGCGCGATCATAACCATGGCGACGGCGCTTGCGCGTAACTACTGGTGAAAAGATCTATTGAAAGCTGTGTAATTCGATAAATTAAAAATACTATGAACAGTAAACGTCGCGCCCTATATATGTTTTGAAAATTTCGTAGACCTACCCATCAATATGTGACACAAACTAGCATCATATCATAAGTATCAATATTCAATAACCTATACTCAATTTTATTATCTTGAAAAATCCTGGATTACTATCTAAAATATTTTATACATAGTAAGAATTACAGATCTGCGGGTACGCTCATTGAATTCAGTACCGTTTTCTATAAGCATACCAAATTTGAAAAGGATCCAAAACCTAAAATACGCAAATATGTACGTACGTACAGGCCAACCGACAACTGCTGATTTTCAGTGTCAATTTTAGGAGTAATTATGAACTCGAATCAATCGAAAAATAGTTCCATTTTATAAAACAGAATCTCGTCTTTTCAAAAAGCTACAATTTGAATGGATTTCGTGCGAAACTAACATAGATATTCTTGTATGAACGAAGTTTCGCTCTGATGCGCTAAGCGACAATAGACACATCCGCTAGACGTAGTGTAACGGTATGTACAAAAATGGAATGGCTCTATGTTTATAGGAAATAGCACACTGTATCAATAAGCCCACGTGCACTTTTGTATCTTTTTCAGTACGAAAACTGTGTAGGCAGTTTGACAAAAAATCTCAGATTTATTGAAATCTTCTCAACAAAGCTAGAAAACAAAAATCTGTTATCCAGCGACCCAGCGACCAGAAACGTAAAGAGAAATATCATTTCCACGAAGCCAGACACAGACATTTGGTAAATTGGTAGTAGGTTCTCAGAAACTTAAAGAGATATCAGTGTTGTGAATGGAACATTTTTTCTACGCCATGTGTATGACACATTTCTTTATAGCACGATTGCAAACTACAGTTGTATAATAGCCTAATAATATACCGAATGTTTCATAACGAGATTACTATTGTAACCGTCGGATTTCCCATAAAACGAATACACAGACAAGCTTTATGACTTAGCATTGGAGCAGACAAATAGGGAACCATAATAATTATTATTTTTGTTCTGCGGGAAATTGAAAAATTAGGGCTGCAAAGGGGTTGCGGCAGGATGCACTCTGGCATCCCGTGATGATATGAAAGTACTCGTTGAAACGGATTTTTTACATCAATTTTATTTATGTAGTTTATGACATAAGAAAACAGCAAATAAAAATTAAATTACGGCTGCAAAGGGTTCCGGTAGGATGAACTCGACTGGCATCCCGTGATGATATGAAAGTATTCGTTGACTGACATTTTTTCGCTAATTTTATTTATGTAGTCGATGACATATACAGGGTGGCACATCTTAAACAAAGCAGTGAAATATCTCGTAAACTGTACAAACCATAAAAAAATGTTTTATACAAAAGTTATAGAGTGTCAAGGGGGACAGAAGACTGTGATATCAGATTTAACATAGGTGGTGCTGTGAAGGTCAGGCGAAGGTCATCTGCGATTGTTTCATTGTAATAATGCATTTTTATTCCAGAATACGATACAGTATTTTATAGTGAACAGTAAATTTTAGGGTACATATGAGCTAAAGCCTAAAGTTAATAAATATTGAGATATTTAGAAATTAAAAAACGGCCAAAATGAACGATAATTAGATAAATTATGACATAGCAGACAGTCATGATATTACGCACCGGCCTTCTTGGCTTGAGTTCAATTCTTAAAGAACCGAATTGACAAATTAAATTTGCTATTTAATTTGTAAATATCTCAATATTTATAAACTTTAGCCCATATGTACCTTAATAATTTACTGTTCACTATTAAATACTGTAGATATCGTATTCTGGAATAAAAATGCACTGTTGCAATTAAAAAATCAAAGCTGGCCTTCGCCTGACCTTCACAGCACCACCCATGTTAAATCTGATATCACAGTCTTCTGTCCCCCTTGACACTCTATAACTTTTGTATAAAACATTTTTTTTATGGTTTGTACCGTTTACGAGATATTTTACTGCATTGTTTAAGATGTGCCACCCTGTATAAGAAAACAGTAAAAAAAATTTTAATAAGGACTGCCAAAGGTTGGCGGCAGGAATACGATGAACTCTAACACCCCGTGATGATATGAAAGTATTCGTTGAGACCGGCATTTTTACGTCTGTTTTATTTATGTAGTCGATCGAAAGAAAGAAAATAATAAAGATAATAATTGCGGCTTCCTATTTGCCTGCCAATGCTAACTCACATGGACAAATTTGTCTGTGTATTCGATAATTGTATATTGCATTACAAGGGACGAAACATAGCATTTGCAACTAGTGTGAAGTTCACACGCGTTTGCAACTAATGTGAAGTTCACACGCGTTGCATTCACAGTGTTTATTTCCGAGTAAACGCATATTATTTTTCACAACAGCTCTATTGACAATGCGATTTGAAGTACCTGCAATTTGGGCGCGCAAAAAAGCCGCAAAAATATTAGATCTGTCAGATTCATATGAAATTTAAGTGGAGTTATGTCTGTCATTTTCACGTTTTCGAGTATTATATGCGAATTGAAGTTGGCGCGACTCAATCGCCTATCTCTCTCTTAACAACGTTAAAAACAGAGAAAATCGACAACTGAAAATGGTCATCCATATGGTTGAAACCCTCAGTTTCAACCCGCTAAACAGGTACCGACAGTCGAATTTCCAATAGCGGCGTTGTGAAAAAATTATTTTAAGACGCAAGTGACCTCGGCGTGTAGTGCCATGCTGAAGCACGCCGAGAGATTTATATTCAGATCAACAATGACATGTAAACAAACGACACAAATTTAGAAAACAACGGAAAAATCTGTTCGCAAAGGAAACTTACAATATTCCAAAAATAAACTGTTTTGAATCTCTCCAAGTGCTCTTTCATTTTAGATATGTGGTGTGATTAATAATAAATTATTAGAAGTGAAAATACAATCGCGGACTCTAATCTATTCAAGAGGCATTTGATGATGTGACTCATTCATACAGATTTATTTATTTATTTCCTTTTTTAATACTAGCTCGCCTGGAGAGTAATATTATATAGCTTTAGTTCTTCGGGCTAACTTATAATCTAACATAAATCAGAACGGGAACGACGCAGCTAGCTGAAAATATTCACGTTCATCCAGATTTGCCAATAAACTGTGTACATTTCATGACACCAGAGCTCACCACTGAACAGTTTTTGTGTGACGGACAGATAAGAGTACTTTCTATTTTATAGTTAGATTGAACCGTAATTACGTATTTGAAACGACGCTACTTTCATTGTTGTATATGGTGAACTGAGCACACAGAAATCGTCACTAAGTGTCCCAATTATTACTTGAGGCACTCTAGATCTACCACCTATTTGAGTCTCTCTTTTTTACTTCCCACCTCTACTATGGTAGGGAAGTAATGGATTTAGTCCGAAAAAAATATTTCGAGATTTTAACAGATTTTCACGTTTTGAGACCCTAGCAATCGTTTAAGATCATTTTCTGACTGTTGTCTGTATGTGTGTGTGTGTGTGTGTGTGTATGTGGTCAATTTTTCGCCTTCAATATCTTAAGAACGGAACAACATACGGGCATGCCAATTGTTCTATTGTGTTTATCAGCCTTTAACTTAGATCTGATTAGATTTTGAGTCAAATCGGTTCAGTGGATCGTGAGATATTCAAAAAAACGTCCTCAATGTCACGTATTAACATAGGTAAAAAAAAATATAAATGAATTCTAGATGTTATAATATGAAAAAAATGTAAATATTTTTTTTCTCTAAAATGTAGGTATAGTTTTCGAGAAAAAAAATATTTTACTAAAAAAAATAAAAATTGTACGTAGGTAAATCAAGGTAACCATGATTTTTGCTATATTAAGCTAGCCATCAGTAGATAACCAAACAAAAAAGAGGGCCATGCTTTTTTCAAAGAATAAAAATCAAATTGTGTTTTAACCAACAGCTAAGGTTATTTGGGCCTAGTCAAAGAATAAAAAAAAGAGTGTTTATTTTTTGCAAATATTTACTAGGTGG
This sequence comes from Mongoloraphidia duomilia, assembly GCA_039654895.1. Lineage (NCBI taxonomy): Eukaryota > Metazoa > Arthropoda > Insecta > Raphidioptera > Raphidiidae > Mongoloraphidia > Mongoloraphidia duomilia. The sequence goes on along the minus strand of CM077525.1, from coordinate 19,193,926 downwards.
GAAGTATAGGACTGGTCATCAGTCGAATTTTTTTCAATACCTTAATCACCAGATCAGCTCAGAATTATTGTACAGTCAATGTAATGTTTAGTGTTGCCGTCTAGATCTAGACTTTCTAGACTTTGTCTTGTCTAGATTTTCAAGACAAGACTTACAAAAGTCTTGTCTAGAAATTTTCAAGACAAGACAAGACTTGCTTTGTCTAGATCAAGACTTTTGCCAAAACTCTAGACAATTTTCAAGAGTCTAGATAAACTAAGTAGTAGTAGGTAAAGTAAACCACTCGGTTAATCTAGACTCTTGAAAATAATCTAGAGTCTTGATATTAGACAAGATAAGAGTTTTTTAATCTAGACTTAAACTTAGTAAAGTCTTGATATTTCAAGACAAGACTTAAGTGAAGTTTGGTCTTGATATTTCAAGACAAGACAAGACTTTGAAAGTCTTGTCTTGTCTTGTCTTGTCTATACGGCAACACTAGTAATGTTTCTAAACGTCTGTTTACTAAAGTCGGGAAGTGTATATAACAATAATAGATCACGCCAGTTTTGATGGAGTAAGGTTTCTTCAACGTATAAAAGTGACAATCGGTAAATGTATCGGCCTCAATACAAAATATCATGATCGCTTGAATAGTGATCCAAAGTAGTGCAAAATAATGTTAATGTTGGTGATCGCAGCGCTGGTTCTGGTGGCAACACGTACTTCTGCTTCGACAGCTCACATCACCAATGGGCTACTTGTCGACGATGGCAAGGCTAAAGTGTCGAATGCAAAAAGTCTGGAAGCGCTCATTAATGAAGATGGACAAGTTACTAAGCCGTGCCATGTCGAGTTCCAGGTAGACGTTATTTTGTTTTGCTTATTTCGCTATGTTCCGTCGACAGTCGAACAATATCGCATACCCTTAACGCAGAGGTCGGCAACCTGCGGCTCGCGAGCCGCATGCGGCTCTTATGATGTCAAGATGCAGCTCTCCAGTTTCATGCGCAAATATTAATAATTATATTATTTTATTTTCAAAACTCATAAAAAATATTATACTGCAAAAAAAACTTTAAACAGGATAAAAACACTCAACAGAGAACAGTGAGAATAGGTGGAGTAGAGAGTATACGGACAGCTGACATTTTTTAAATGTGGCAACACTGTTCTGTTTATTGTCGTCAACGGTCGCAGTCAGGACTTTTTTTTATATACCTAATCCTAATCAAATACCATAATATTGAAATAAAAATGTTAGTGGCTCTTTAAAAACTGGGAAATTTTATAAATTGTAACGTTTGGCTCTTCCGTCTCAAAAGGTTGCCGACCCCTGCCTTAACGGGAATAAAGTGAATCAATTTTAGAGATTTCACGCGCATTTTAACAAAAAGAATTATATAATATGTAGGTACTAATAAATAAAATTATAGGGAGATTTCTTTAATTTCGTTTTCTTGCGGGGTTTTTGGGTTTATTGTAAGATGTCTGGATGGTAGAACATGCTTTGAGATTTTAATCTGTCTGTCTATTCACTCAAAAATTAATTTTGATAAAACTTGATGATCAGTTGATACCTAAACTAAAAGTATAAGATATTTTTTACCTGGACACGCTTGGGTTCAGATAAGATTCCTTAGTACAAGCGAATTTGCGGAAAAATCGACGTTCACGAAAGAATAAGCCGCAGGTAAAAGCTAATAATTATTGAAATATATCTATAACTAGATCACGGACACCATTAGAACATTTTCCATGGGAGAGGGAAAAATTATACGCATGTTCTTATTAATTTTTTTATTGAAAAACTAAAAATGGAATTCTAAGGAACTTAAATGATCCATGTACGTTGTCGTTGCCTCGTAGTGGGACACTCACTCACTGGGAGAGTGTGAAAAACATGGTTGCCAAATATTAGCCAAATTTATATTTTTTGCTATATACAGGGTGTTACCAGTCTACTTATTTTGTTTTAATGGGTATAGTACAGGTCAAAAGAAGGCAGAAAAGATATTTAAGAAAAATAAATCCAAAAAAAAATTAATTATAATATTTTTACCAATATATGAGCGCTTTTGACTTTTTTTATATCTGTCATCTTCAGATAAATTATATGCTCAAATCATTCTAATTCATATAAAGAAAATGGCAAATAAAAGGATATAATAATATTGAGAAAAGAAGACAATTATAGTGTTAAAACACATTATTAAAAGTTGTATGAAAATTTTGATACACTTCCTCCATAAATTAGCATCATGTCAACTAATTCAATGTTTGAATTTAGATAATCATTTTCCTCTCTTACCATATAACTTTTACTACAAGCGACTAGCCCTGCAGTCAGTGTCCATTCTGATTGGTCGAATACCCCATCTTGATGTCGTTTGACATATACAAACACACCTAAACGAACGTAACAACTACAGAGATCACTCCGTATACTAATATGGATAGTTGATAGCGATTGAAAAATGGGTTTTGTATGTGGAGAATGTTCAAACACATATTCTTCAAGACAGGCATTAATGTTCACAAAATTAGAATGAAAACTTCCGGTACGGTTTGTAATGTAATTCTTTCTATAAAAGTCGATCCATTTTTTGACTACAGGGCCTAATCGCTTGTGCTTTTACTAAGGTTTTTTTTAACACTAAAACTCTTATTTTTTTATTTGTACTATCACCCATAAAAAATTAAAAATACGTATACCGAGAACACCCTGTATAAAGGAGGAAGAAAAAAAATAGTTTAATTAGAAGCAAATCACTTAAGTGTGTATATTTCCAGTAATTTATCATGACACTCGATACTTTCTGTCATTTAACATATGGGAGGGGGAGTTAACTTGCTCATCTTGCTTTCCTCTGACGGCGCCCAAGGACGAGACTTGTTTTAATGCACATTGTTTTAAAAACAAATGAAAAAGAGATCATTTTTTTTGTAGGTTATGAAGAGGGCGGTCGGTCGCTGCGTACATCTGGGGCGCACTACGAAAGGATGTGTGGCCGGAAATTATTTACATCCGTTCCACCAAGAATGTATATAAGTAAGGTTATGTTTTCAAAGAGAAGCTGTCTTGAAGTTCACTTTAGAATTGCATGTAGGATATATTCATCTATTCAGAAAAAGGATGGTTCATAACGATTGTCTAAAGGTAAAATTGCGAAGGTTATTTTGAACAAAAAAAGGTCAAATGAACACGTCTTATTTACTGTACCTGGACCAATTTTAATAAAATTTGGTGAAGACTTTGAACCTAGATCGAAAAACCTATATAAATTAGGATCGCAAGTTGGAACAAATATTAGGCAATTGTTTGCTATCTACCTATTCGGCAACGTTTTTATTTTTTAGCCGAATACTGAGTATTTTTTTAATTGAAAGAAAAAAAATTATATTTTTTTACTTCCCACCTCTACTATGGTAGGGAAGTAATGGATTCAGTCCGAAAACAATATTTCGAGATTTTAACAGATTTTCACGTTTTGAGACCCTAGCAATCGTTTAAGATCATTTTCTGACTGATGTCTGTATGTGTGTGTGTATGTGTGTATGTGTGTATGTGTGTGTGTATGTGGTCAATTTTTCGCCTTCGATATCTTAAGAACGGAACAACATACGGGCATGCCGATTGTTCTATTGTGTTTATCAGCCTTTAACTTAGATCTGATTAGATTTTGAGTCAAATCGGTTCAGTGGATCCTGAGATATTCAAAAAAACGTCCTCAATGTCACGTATTAACATAGGTAAAAAAAAATATAAATGAATTCTAGATGTTATAATATGAAAAAAATGTAAATATTTTTTTTCTCTAAAATGTATAGTTTTCGAGAAAAAAAATATTTTACTAAAAAAAATAAAAATTGTACGTAAATCAAGGTAACCATGATTTTTGCTATATTAAGCTAGCCATCAATAGATCACCAAACAAAAAAGAGGGCCATGCTTTTTTCAAAGAATAAAAATTAAATTGTGTTTTAAAGACCACCAACAGCTAAGGTTATTTGGGCCTAGTCAAAGAATAAAAAAAAGAGTGTTTATTTTTTGCGAATATTTACTAGGTGGGAAGTATAGGACTGGTCATCAGTCGAATTTTTTTCTTTCAATTTTAACAAAAAATATTCAATCTTCTGAAAGGCATATCTTTATTATTCAATTTACGACAAAAAGTGTCTCTAGTAAAGTTGTAGAGAATTAGATTCTAAACAAAAAACGTCTCTACTAATTTTCTGTAAGAAATACCGTTACGGAGATATAGTTCAAAACCGGTTAGCACCACTTTTTCACGATGGCGGCCAAATGGGGGGGGGGCTGCCGACTCCGAAAACTCAGTTTTAAACTTACACCGACCCCTCCTACTCAACGAAAAAAACCTTGTCCTACCCAAAATGTAAGGTAAGCCTAAAAAATTTAACATTTCAATGGACTACTTCATTGAAGGTTTCATAAATGTAGAAAATAACGAGAAAGCACGCAAATAACCTTTAATAATTTGTTTTGTTCCAATTTTGAGCCACAACTGGAAAAAAGTTGTTAATAACGTCAGATTGATTTCACTAATCACCCTCTACTTTTTAATCTTGTGACACTGAGGTAAAATCTATAGAGGACGCTGCATACCGTATACAACTGTTTATACAAAATTGAAGCTAGGTTTGACGTCACAGGTCACAACAAACATGGCGGCAAGACACGGGATGGATTGGGAATATTATTTCTCTTCTTCTTTTCTCACATATAAAATGAGGGCCTTATTACAATGACGATTGGATACACTTTTAAATGCTTATACTCCCTCCATAACTTTAACCTCAGTGGCTTGTGACCAAAATGAGACGCCAGTTGGTATGACATGTTGGTGAATGGGTGTATGAAATTTTGTTACTTTAAAATTTCATAACTTAAATGCATGAGTAAAACTAGGTCATCTATGTTCACAGAATTACTAGTATTTTTTGAAGTGAAAACTTCCTTAGGCGCGTTAGGCACTCTTTTCCTGGGTAGTTAAAAAAGGGAACCGTTCGCAAAAATGTGACGCGACTGACATAGCTATATCATAAAAACGGTACGCAGTACAATTGCATTCATAGCGCAGTTGTTAACGTGTTTGCGTTTTATGCATAGGAACCTGGATTCGAGACCTGATGGCAGCGTAGAATTTTTGGCGTTTTTTTTTCTTCTAAATTCTACATGATATTTATTTATATATTGTTTTATTTTTGTTATATTCTTTCTTTGACAATAATTGTAATTTTTTGAAATCAAGGTGGAATTAGTTAAAAATACAATTTTAGTATTTTTTTAGTATTAAATTATTTTTAGTTCATAAATGTGCTATAATAGATGACACCAAAAATTAGAAAATCTGAAGTTTTCACTTCTGTCGTATGGTCATAAGTACACACCCATTTTTTTTTTACTTAAAACAACCTTTTCGATTGCATCGTAACACTCGTTATGAATCAACCTGTATAGTGTATGAACAGAGTGAAACCAAAGAGGATAAATATTATAGAGTAGCCGTTAATATCCAGGACTCTTAATTACTATAGTCTTTCTCATCAATATATATAGTTATCATGTGAACACATGCTTAGCTAAAATGCACAAAATATCTGATTGGTTGTTCTACTGTGCTGAGTTTTAAGTGACCAATCAGATGCTGATCACGCTCTCTCTCTCTCTCTCTCTTTCATTTTTGATGGCCACTTTTAATTGATTGTTAAGATATCGATGACGCTGTCCAGTTCTCCATGTCTATGTCTACTACCATTATATAAAAAATTTACCAAGTTTAAGATTCTTTAAAGCAAAATTGCGGTAAAAAAAATAGCTACAAACTGCTAAAAACGTGTTATTTAAATAGAAAAATTCTAAGGCTTTCGAGCAATGGTTAGAATTCAGACAAGGACCTGGATTGTTTGCTACATTTTTTTAAATAGGTATATTTAGAAATATTTGAGTTCGTGGGAGCATTAATATTTGAAATAGACCATATTAAGAACCACACTAATATATTATATTGCACCGATAATATGCCAAATCAGGCAATCCGCGAAATGCCTAGCCAGTCTAACCCAAATCGACAAACGATTTGCAGATTGACTGTTGCCTTAGGTTGTTTGCAGATTGCCTGGCATATTTTAAGCAATCTGCAAAATGCTGCCTAGCGCAAATAATCTGAAAACTAACGAGACGTTTTCTTTTCACTTTAACTAGCACTTATTAGTGAAAGTAAGGTTTATAATGTTCTTCGTGAATGGTAAAACGAAGTTTAGAATCCATCTTGCAAACTGACATATTAAATTATATCTTTCATAATTCATTTAGAAGAATTGCATTTCTTCGAAAACTAATTAAACTCGTTTTCGAAGCGTAACATCCGTCCTTTTCTTTTTTTCTTACGAGAAAGTATTTACTATTTACATTAAGGTTTTATTTACAGTTGCAACAACGCCGACCCCAAAGGCATACTCTGACGACTTTTACGCCGCTCTTTATGTCGAGCCTCCGGCAATCTACATCACATGACTCTCCATGCTTCTTCAGCCAACACAAATCAGATGTTAATAATATCATTTGAATTTATTTAGTTCGTTATGTTTCACTTATTAATTAAGTTCCTTTTTATCGATAACAAAAATTTTCTTTGTATTTCTTTAACTGAAAAATAAAATTTTAAACGCTAGATTTTTTTTAAATTAAAATTATATTTACAACCAAGTAAACGGAGAGACCACCGTCAGATTTCCTGTACCTATTGTATCGAATGCACAGACAAATTTGTCTGTGTGAATTAAGCTCGATTTATATTATCCGGTGAGACACGGTGCGGGAACGTAGCGTTTGCGGCAAGACAAACATTTTTACATGCATTTCAAATACGAATAATGATACGTGTCTGAACGGACAGGATCCGCTAAGTATAAATATTCGTATTTGAAATGCAAGTAAAAATGTTTGTCTTGCCGAAACCGCTACGTTATCGCACCGTGTTTGACCGGATAATATAAATCGACCTTTAACTTTGGAGCAGACAAATAGGGAGTCACAATTATTATTTTTATTCTACCAGATCACTGAATACATGACGTCACTTCCGATCATTTTTTGAATTGTCTTCTTATGTCATCGATTACATAAATAAAATGGACGTCAAATTATCGGTCTCAACAAGTACTTTCATATCATCTTGGGGTGCCAGAGTGTATCCTGCCGCAACCCCTTGACATCCCAATTTTTCAATTTCCGCCAGAATAAAAATAATAATAATTGCGACTCCCTATTTGTCTGTCCCAAATTTCTAATGCTAACTCACACTACACTTTGTCTGTGTATTCGACACATAGGAAATCCGATGCTTGGCCCTGGGACTAAAAATTGTAAATACCTACACCCAAAATCAGACAAATGTCCTTTACTTATAAAACCTAAATGAAAAGCATTTTTAAATTTACATTTTCCATGTAGCTTTAGATTGCTCCTAGATCCGGAAAAAGTCTATTCATTTCTAAGATAGAGTAATTTGTAAAAATACATTCCAACAGTGTCACTTACCCCACAGCTTACAAAAAAATAAATTGGTAAATACGGGCCAGTACATTAGCAAAATTTGAAATTCTCCCGACCCGACTAATCACAAGTCAAGAAACAAAGGGACACGAGTTGACCACGCACACAGGTTACTCTACCTTGAAAATAAATAGACTATAATTATTGAAGTTATACTTCTTTTGGCGCGTTGTGGAAAAATGATGAGAGTGAATTTTTAGGATGCGCGCGCATCGCGTCACGAAATTTACCGACACCATGAAGTTGCAACTAAATTCACACCTTGAAGTTAGACGTTAGTAAAACATCAACTAGAGTCGTTACACCAGTCATTAAATATGAGTTCGTCGCATTGTCATCTATACTCCTTGCTTAAATAGAAAAAGTGAGATTACAACTTACAGAACGAATAAAAGTTATATGTGTTTTAAAATTATTGAGGTTAACGGCAGTCCTGGATTTATAAATAGGCCATATAGGCCGCGGCCTAGGGGCGGCAGATTTCAGAGGACGGTCACTTGATTTCAGAGGATAAAAGTCAAACACGTCCACTGGTTTTCTCATGGTTTTTTATACTTTCAATAAATCCCTATCGAAAGAAACTTATTCCTATCGAAACCTATATTATCGCGTGAGTGATAGATGAGAGCAGCGCGAGGCCCCTTTACTACAAATGGAAAATTATTATTTTAGAAAGGTATGTACATGGGGCGGCGGAAATAAAGTGGCCTACACTCATAAAAAATATAAATCCGGCACTGGTTAACGGAGGTATGTATTATTTTTTTTAATAAATAATTAGATATAAATATAATAAATAAATATATTTAATAAACTAACAATTTATTAAATTAAATTAATTTATTTAATATCTTTATTTTATTATTTTATCGTCTCTTTTACAAACGTTTAGTACTGGAACGCGGGATAAAATTTCTGGAGTTATTTTTGTTTTGTTACGTAAAAGAAGTATAACTTCTGACGTGCGCACATAGTACACACACACACTCTGTTTTTATATCGGGGAGTCAACTGAGATCCCACCGCAGCAGTGTGAACAAGCCTCTATCCAGGCTAATGTTGTCGATCTATCGATACAATATATTATAGAGAAGGGTGGGGCGCAAGGAAGACTGTCCTTGTCGACGGGATGATGATTGATGACAGGCCTTCGTTCTTGATGCGACCCGACACGACCTTACACGACCCTCTGACACCGTTGCGTCGACTGTCATCCGCCGCGTGATGTTCGTTTGTTTGTTTACAACAACTACTTGATGATATCGCCGATATAAAACTTAACGGAGGCGTGAATTTGACATCATCTACCGTCGCAAAAACACAAAGTTGACATAACAATATAGTTAAACACTGATGTATCTGTGGACACAAGACAAAGTCGCGTATGTTGAATTTTTTCGCAATTACCGAAAATTCGACACAATCGGATTTGCTTTGTGGCCACAGAAATGCCAGTGATGAACACACCGGAAGAAACCCCTCCCCATCCACCCTTACCATTAATACCGTTTAAATTTAACTGAAAAATACAAAAAACGTATATATTTTGCGAGCTAAAAATTTTCCTCTCCGCCGACCGAAATGTGTTCGGATTAGGCGGACATTCACATTAACGGTGTTCGGTTCGGATTAGCGGGATTATATTGTGTCAAGTCAATAATTAAGCGAGCTACGTTATTTAACGTATTACAACCGCAAGGACAGGTATATTAATTTACGTAATATTACGTACTGTGTTTCTTTTATGAAACGTAGTTCTCAAGTATAAATCATGCTATCAAGGAATGGCGTAAAATTTTTTTTTGCCATACCCACTACAAAATAGCTACCTACTTTCGATGTTTGTATAGCGGCCTTTAATGAGTCATTTAACAGGCAGATGTGCGGAAAATATTTATTTTTCGCACTAGCGCAGAAAATAACGGTAGCCATAGCAACTTCTGTTTATTCGCTCTATACGCCTGCGTATGCTAGCGTGCGCCTGTCATTACTTACTTGCATGAACTTCGCGGCACACTGGAAGGAAAGATGACGACGCAAATGAACTGTCAGAATTTTTTGAAAATGACGTGAAAAGTAGGTTTTTTGTAGTGGGTATGGCAAAAAATTCCATAATTATGTCTCGTACGTATTGGTATTACGGCTCGTGTGACTGTAAAAACTCGCTATCGTTCGTTTTTACATACTGTCATCACTCGCCGTAATATGCCCCATTACGCATCTAGACATAACAATCTACTATTCTTTAATCTAATAAAGTGCTTACATTTTTGTTTTTACACATCGGTCCACTTTGTGTCAATCAATAAAAAACAGTCGTTGTATCAGAATATTTTCCGATAGTGAAAAACAGTTTCCCTTATAAACTATTCACGAAGATCATTTGAAGAACGTGGAACAAAAAATCTTATCTCGTATGGTGGAAATGAGGGATGTGATTGTGGTGGAGGTGCAGAGACGATAGAGAAGTGAGTATAGAGGCAGATGTTTTGTCTGTCGTAAATTATTCGTAAAGCCGTTTAGTTGTAATTCTAAAATCGATATAGAATGAGAGAGATAGAAAGTTCGCAGAGATTCCGGAAATCGTAACGGTATCCGTAATTGAACAATGATAATATTATATTGTGCTTTAGCACCTCCGGAAAGACGCCGTTATTAAGTGGTGGCCATTATTGTACAAGGAAATTAATGAAACTAAGCCCTCTAAGCCTATTATCAACTCGAGAGCACATTTCTAGACCCAATACACATCTATATCTACTGTTAATAGATTTACTCTACTGCTTATTTCTGCTTCCTGCATCTTACCAGTGCTATTCAAACTATAACAAATTATTATTATTAATAGAAACAAGATTATAATAAAATTAAGAAAAATCGCAGGATAGTGGACAAAATATTTGATTTATTAAATGTACAACGTTTCGTCTATAGATTTAAACTTTTTCAAGTACAAACATAAAAATAACAATATTTATGAAAATTAAGTGTTCATAAATATTGTTATTTTTATGTTTGTACTTGAAAAAGTCTAAATCTATAGACGAAACGTTGTACATTTATTAAATCAAATATTTTGTCCACTATCCTGCGATTTTTCTTAATTTTAATAGAAACAAGTCCACATCCCATCCTAGTAGGAAGGACGGTTGTATAAGTTTTAAATAATCTAAGCTTTATTAAGTGAAATTTTTTAGCCTCGTTTTTTTCCATTCGATTACGCATGTCGAGGTCACCTCACGTCCAATTGACAAATCGCGTATAATATATCCCATATACCCCAACACTTGCAGAACACTTGCGTCATCCTGCAAACAGACAACTTATAGTATATATTATCATAAATATAGCAGTTCGCACAACGATATGAGTGGCGCAGGGGTATCGCAACTGCTTTATGCACAAATGGTTGCCGGTTCTAACCCGGGAGGCACCATTAATTTTAGTTTATTTTTTTAACTATGCAAATATTCCACTTGATATTATTTTAAATTTTTTTCTATTTTAATTATATCTACTAAATTTTACTTCATATTCAATTATGGGAGGGATATTACTTAATTAATAATTTTAATAATAAAGAGTTTAGTCACGTCTAACCACAATAATTTTATTAATAAATGTACATTTCAAGAGCTATGCTCCCATCTTCAGCAAATACTAAACTTAGTATTTGCTGAAGATGGGAGCATAGCTCTTGAAATGTACATTCATTAATGAAATTATTGTGGTTAGACGTGACTAAACTCTTTATTATTAAATTAAACCACAGTGCTCTTAATTATTCTTCTTAATAATTTTAAAATCAGAATGTTTGTGATCATTCTATAGATTTCGCAATCACCAGATTCGAATAATTAGAACAATGCAGTGGGACAACTTCAACATGTTTGCAGTTGTACTTTGAAACTGGAATTGTACTGAATGTTGAATTTGAACAGATATAGTTGATGTCATGTATTCACCATGACTTAATTTGCTTCGAATATTTTACAGTAAACTCAATCATAAAACTTTTAAATATCGACTAAATAAATTGAAAAATGAATTCTTCAATGTATAATAAATGCCATGCCCGTTAGATAGGTTCAATGACAACATATCGCTGTTTATTTTAGCGGTAATAAATATAGCAGTAGGTCATTTTGCTCAACGGTTTTTTGATAAATGCCCATTGCCCAAAACTAAATGAGTACGTTGTATCATGTTCAAAATGTTTGTAGCCAATAGGGCGGAGCGACAAGTTTTATGGTACATGTGGGAGCCACGTAGCCAACACTTGATGTAGCAGTTGGCTTTTATAAGTGACGGAAATTGTTATATCATGGGTAGAATAATAACACACAATGGCCATCGATGTACACCGATGATTACACATTAACAGTTGAGTTGTTAAGAACTGTTCAGGACTTAACGGAAGGATGTCAGAAGCGACGGCTATTGTTAATAACACTGGAAAGTCTGTCGACGCTAAACAATAGGCGACGACATCATATAAGACGTAACAAGCGTCCGGCTCGAGCAGATCAATCGTCCAAAAATCGTGTGCCACTGCAACTACCGAACAAAGAAGTCAAAAAAAACTTCGTAACTATTTTATTTTTGAAGTGTAACTTCTTATGCGAGTTCGGGCCGTTTAACGTTTGCGTTAAATATTTAACGCTAACGGTGGAACCATGGCAATAAAAAACAAATCATATATTATTGTCTGTAAATATCAATTTATAACTTTTAGATTGCGATTTTGCTCAAATAAGTTTCCCTTCTGTAGTGTGTAGTGTAAGCAACATATCACTGTTTGCCGGACCGGTGTCTATATAGTAATTGGTCGTCTGTCTACTACCTAGCTATAATGAATTAACACTCGCATGTAGTGAAAATCAATTGATTCCGAAGCATATAAGGGGAATGTTAAATTAGTAATCTTGTCACGGTTGAGTAATTGTAAGCTCATTCCGCCGCGAAAGTGTAAAGGTTCATGTTAGAATCTCGACTGTGACTATGGTTGGTAAAATGATTTTTTCCAATATGTTTCGAATCAATTATATAATTGGCTACTTTCCAACGAAAATTTTCACTATTTGTTATGTTTATAGGTTAACAAATAAAGAGAAATATTATTATTATTATTATTATTATTATTATTATTATTATTATTATTATTATTATTATTATTATTATTATTATTATTATTATTATTATTATTATTATTATTATTATTAAATGTACATATCCTTCCATATTATGTTTCCTGTTCTTCATATCTCAAAATTTTTGCAATTTTTTCTTCCATTAAAAACGAAGATAGGGGTGGAGGGAGTCGGAGCAACGTTCCTTTTCGTCGAGAAGCTCAAATTAATGTTCAATATACCCAGCACAAAAATATACCAGGGGTCCCAAATGTATAGATACGCCACTGCATGTAGGAGCAATCTAATATCGTTCTCAAACTCCTTGTTATGTAGAATATTAGATTGTACTCACATAAAAACAAATTATTGCTCTGCAATCTACATAGAAAAAAATCGTTTTTCAAGCTACATTTTGATCTTTACCTATGCGTAGAAAAATGTTTTGCGAAGTGGATATTGTGCAAAAAATTACGTTAAGTACATATATACATACAGTTTAAAAAAAAGGGAGTGGGTCTTGGGACCCCCGACAGATGTGAAACATCAAAGAAAACGTTATTGAACTCGGTGGTATTCTCTATGTAGTAGTATATATTTTTTCAAAAGCAGCAACTAACTATGCTGACGTAATCCTATATACTGCACTGAAACACCGCGTGTGTTACAGTGCACGCCTGAGCCAAGAGATAGAGAGTGCCGCAGTGGTGGGGAGAACAGCAGCGAAGGAGCGGACCAAACATTTCGTTGCATATTTCCCCTCACGCGGCTGTTCACAGCCCGACATAAGATGTTTCACATCAAAAATCGTTTCAATCGATCAATTATTTTTCAAGCAGGATCGATTTAAAACTCTACAATGCTTTTCTTATTGAGAAATATGTGTGGTCACAATCTAAGGTCATTGTCAAATCAGATTTTCTGACAATGCTTTCTGCAACCCAGTATAAGTTTCGAAGTGCACTATAGTCTTAGGTTAAACACCGATTGTAGAGGATCTCACGGAATGCTCAAAAAAACTAATGTTATATGACAGCTTTACTTGTAATTTTTTTACAACAGGGGATAAAAAAAGCAAACAGGGCTCCATCTCGGCGAAGTTCACAAGTGAGACTTAGTTCACAGTTTCCAACAATAAATGAACGAGCGTCGGAAAAAAGCGCAACATGTCAGCCGACGTCATTAGTCACACGTGTCGTCTGTGGAGTTGGTTTTATCTCAACTGAAACTTGACAATCTAAAGGCTCAGTTGTTGTTCGAATTTACGACATTAATTAATTAATTAATATCTTTTTAAATTTAATTAATATCTCATTAACGATACATCAGATCAAAAAATATCTGAGGACTTTTCTGCTCAGAATTTTTTTCTGAATATTAATAAAACATACCTACGCCCGCACTTATTGGTCATAATTAATTAATTAATTAATATCTTATTAAAATTAATTAACATGTCATTCAAGGTTAGTAGAGTATAGGTTGCCTCATTCCGATAGATAGTAGTGGGGGGATGACGTCACTCAGAATATACCATGCTTACTCACTTTAATAGAAAAGATCAGACGATGGACGCTGCTAATTTTTGGAAATAAAAATCACAGTAACCATGGTAGTGTGATATGTTTTTTCAATACCTAATAGAAACACGATTCTTCTGTTAGTGAAAAAAATTTGCTAGTTAATTCTATTCGTTTCTTAAATTTAAAAAATTAGGTATTTAACAAGATCTGCCATTTCTTGAGCATTATTTAATTTTTTGTTTGTTTATATTATAGATATTAAAACCTAAATTTTGTAATAAAAATAAAAATTATCCTATTTTTTAACATCTATTCTTCTATTTATTGTCTGCTGCCAATTTTAAGAAAAAATCTGCACGAAGCACCTAATATAAATTGGCATAATCTTCAACAATTTTTGTACTTGATTTAAACTAAATTCTAGCTGACGTCATTCCCGCGCTTACGCTGATTGGTCAGATGGAATGAGGCAACCTGTACTCTAATAACCTTGCATGTCATTAACGGTATACATCAAAAAGAACTTTTCTGCTCAAAATCAATTAAGTACTCTATTTTTACTGTGAGCGGTAGATTTATAATCCTTACTATAATATTTATAAATGTGAAAGTAACTCTGTCTGTCTGTCTGTCTGTCTGTTGCCTTTTCACGCCTAAACCGCTGAGCAGATTTCGATAAAATTTGGTAAGGAGATAGATTGCATCCTGAGGAAGGACACAGGCTACCTTTTGTCTCAAAAAAAGCGGCTTCGCCCGAGTGAAAAAAATGGTCTCAGTGAACCGATTTTCAAATTTTTTTCACTGGCCGATAGGTGATTCTTTGCTTTAAGACATTGGCTATAATAATAATTGATCGGTCCGGCTTCGCCCGAGTGAAAAAAGTAATCTCAGAAACTATTGAACCGTTTCTAAAAATTCTTTCACTAATAGAAAGCTACAGTATCCCTGAGTGATATACGCAATATGTTTATTTGGATTCTCGCGGAGGGGGGGGGGGTAATAAATCATAGATTCTTATCTCTGAAACTACTAAACCGATTCTAAAAATTCTTCCACTAGTAGAAAGCTACGCAGGGGGGGGAGACTCTTGCGGGGGATAACAAATTAGGGGTGGGGATTCTCGCGGGGGGATAACAAATTAACAATATACTAAATATACGTGAGCGGAGCAATGGGTGACCGCTATTAAATCATAATTTCATACCACCCGAGCGAAGCCGGGACGGGCCGCTAGTATATTATATGGCACAGTTATACCATTGTAGTTCTAATATTGTAAGCGTACATTTGCTACAAATAGCTTGAAAACTATGTTAGATATTTCGCTAACAATGTTGCGTCTCCAAGAAATTCGAAACGAGACAGGAAATTACATCAATTCTATTAGAGCAAATAATTATTATTGCTAGAGCTTTTATCTCTCAGACTCTCTAGCTTATTAAAATAATTTATTGTTCACATAATGAAAGTAAGACAAGTTCACATGCGTTGTCAATTGTCATTGAAGATTCATATTTAATTTCCAGTAGGTGTCTGCAGATGATCTTTTCAAGTTATGAAATTAATTTGAAATAGTAACGAGACCTCTTAATTTATTTATTGTAAATTATAGACGCGTCGACAACTTAAATCATTAGCGTCTTGTTTACATCAACTCACTTAAAACTAAATGACATCACAAAAAATCCATGAGCGGAGGCGGGATTCGAACCCACGACAGTGTTATCCAAAGGCCGCTACGCTAAACGTTACACCACAACGAGACCTCTGTCTGTAAGTTAGTTCCTTACGAGGTTTCTCCCACCAGTTTTTTTGCACAGGTTTCCATTAGGATTTGATTTTCTCTAAATGTATGAACTCTACATCTCTGTCGTCATACAATTTCAATTATCTGAAATATTTTGGTATTTTCATTAAATTAACATCGCATCTCGTCTGCGAAAAGAAGCAAACATCTTGTTATTTGATACTATTGATTTTCACTGCACATTCTTTCAATACTAAAAAGGTTTGCCTAAGAGCTTTTTGCTTGTCTAATAATTCCATAAGCATTCACCTCTTATTTCTGTGGCCACAAAACAAAGTTGATAATGTCGAAGCAGGCGACTTCAGTGTCTAGCTGTATGTCTCTTTGTCTGTCACAGTCGGTTTTCTCAAGAACTGCATAGTTATAAAGCTTGTGTGCCCGCACCTGGTCTAAGAGTCAGAATGGCAAAAATATTTTTTGTCTATTTTTGGGGGGGGGGGGTTAAAAATTGAGGGTATTTTTACTTACCACCTCTACTATGGAAGGGAAGTACCTAATGTATTTAGTCCGAAAAAAATATTTTGAGATATTAACAGATCTTCACGTTTTGAGACCCTAGCAATCGTTTAAGATCATTTTCTGACTGATGTCTGTATGTATGTGTGTGTGGTCAATTTTTCGCCTTCGATATCGTAAAAACGGAACAACATACGGCCATGCCGATTGTTCTATTGTGTTTATCAGCCTTTAACTTAGATCTTATTAGATTTTGAGTCAAATCGGTTCAGTGGATCCTGAGATATTAAAAAAACCGTTCTCAATGTCACGTATTAACATAGGTTAAAAAAAAATATAAATGAATTCTAGATGTTATAATATGAAAAAATGTAAATATTTTTTTTCAAAGAATAAAAAAGAGTTTTTTTTTTTGCATATATTTACTAGGTGGGAAGTAAAGGACTGGTCATCAGTCGAATTTTTTTCACCGGGTCAAGTGAAGTTTCATATGAAAGGGCGCTTGTTACACATTCCATAACGGTATTTCTTTTTATTTCAGGCCGAGTAGTTTTTGAGATACTAGCGAAACACGCCCCCTTATATTTAAACTTTGTAAGCCAAAAAATTTGAAATTATACACTCTGAAAAATGATATAGTGACATAAACCACTCTGTCTTGTGACAGAGATATATATATAAGCTTTTATATAGCTTTTAGCGATTCCATTTGCAAATTTCATTAACGAAAATGTAATTTCAACTCATTTAATCCAATTGAAATTATGCATTCGAAAAAAGTTCACATTTTTTAGTTTAGTTGAGTATAATGCCGAGCGTTGACGATTATCACATTTTATAAATTCACTCAATTTATTACTTAAATGAGCTAGATACTGTCTTTTTTGAAAAATAGGTATCCATCCAATAATATTAGATACCTGACACGCCACTCCCACCATATATTACCCAATGCCTCCACCACAAAATTATCACTCGCTGCTCAGCACTCGGTACATAATAAATGCATTATGCATTTTTAAAGTGAAACTTTATTAGCCTCGTTTTTTTCTCGTTAGGTTATGCATGTCGAGCGTCACGTCACGTCCAATCGAAGTGATCGACCAGACCAGTACTCATCGAAAAGCATCAACGTTATGTTCATAACTATATATTGTAGTACCTACGACTATATATACAAGTGTGATGGTAGTCGATCAGACCACCACTCATCGAAAAGCAGCGACTTTATGTTTATATAACTATATTGTACGTATACAGGGTGCTGCATTGCTATGCGGGTAATAGGGATTTAACCCGTAAAATCAAACTTTTGCGATTTCCTACTTCCCTAATTATTTTAGGAAAAATAACTTCGAATAAAAGTTTTAGAACATAAAATTCTGCATCTAAATCATTAAACAAAATTAATTTTGCATGCTTTGTAACGGCAGAAATTTGATATGAAAATGTCAAAATTACCTCAAAAACAGATAGCGATAGCCAAGGAACTAAAACAAAATGATTAGAAATTATTCTGACAGCTAAAACGTCATCATTTTGTTCAAGTTCCATGGCTTTCGCTATCTGTTTTTGAGGTAATTTTGGCATTTTCATATCAAATTACTGCCGTCACAAAGCATGCAAAATTAATTTTGTTTAATGATTTAGATGCAGAATTTTAAGTTCTAAAACTTTTATTCGAAGATATTTTTGCTAAAAATTTTAAGGAAGCAGGAAATCGCAAAAGTTTGATTTTACGGGTTAAGGTGACTGCACACGCAGATTGCAAAAAATGATCTCGGCAAATTTCAAACTGTGGTCACAAAAGTCATTTTAATACTGTTTTTATTAGCTACAATTAAACATTAAGCTTTATAGAAGGGCTCTAATTGCTTAAAAACTAAAAAAAAAAAAAATCTGTTTAAAAAGTTGTATCAAAAAACGTGATATTTATCAATATTTTCTTTACAGCACGACGTATTATTTCAAATTACGGGAAGTCAAATTGACATTTTAAAGTTTTTTCTTTACAGATGTATGCAAAAAATACTAAGGAAGAGGGCTATTTGAACAGTTTTTTTGAAATTAATTTTTTTCTACACATAAATTTGTGTTAAACTTACGCTATTTTTGTCATTTTTACCTGATTTTAAAGCATATATTTAGATCAAATATTATACAACAATCTGGCTCAAAGTCATATGGGAAGAATGATACACACTTCTAGTTTATTTTGAAAGCATTACCATCAAAGTTTGATTAAGGTTTTTCATAGAAATTAGAGATTTTCGAAATAGTTTTTCACAGGGGTTGTATTATACTGAAAAGTCAATAGATGTCGTTAGCAGACTTGAATCGAACGATGTTTCATAATACTTTACAGAAACAAATATATTATACATCACACTTCCAGTGTGAACTCGTGAGTCGGGTCGCAGTGATAAATAAAAATAAACATTTTCAATCACAATAACCACTTATTGGATTCTAATATAGTCATTCAATTTTTGGACAGATTTTATTATGATTTTAATAATTTATTATGACCTGCTGGGTTAGAACGACTGGTAACTTATTGACGTCGGTCGGATGGCGAGATTTAGTGATCGGATCAAAATTTTTTGACTTTTCATACCCTCCTGAACAATCTGACTCTGTCTGTTGGTCCGTTTGTACGCTTGTAACTCGAGAACCACTGATCCGATTTACATTATTTTTTTTGACATGAATAACTTTTTATGCGATTCTATGCGCGTTTTAAATTATTTCTAGTTTTGATACATCTTACACTTCAGTCAGGCGCTATATTCAGAAAGTTAACGTCACGAAAATTGCAGCGAAACATGCGACGGAAGCCATAATTTCGACGCCGTTGGGTTCAGAATGTTTACGGATTGATATTTGAGAGTTTTACAGGACACACAAAAATAAAATGGCGTCTGATTTCAAAATGGCGGCCATATGTACTTTCATAGAAATTATCGGATCCTTTCGAAAATTGATATTTGAGAGTTTCATAGAACACAAAAAAATAAAATTACGTCAGATTTCAAAATGGCGGCCATATGTACTTTTTTGTAAAAATTATCCGATTCTTTTGAAAATCGGTATTTGAAAGTTTCATAGGACACAAAAAAATAAAATGATGTCAGATTTCAAAATGGCGGCCGTATGTACTTTTCTGTAAAAATTATCCGATCCTTTTGAAAATTGATATTTGAGAGTTTCATAGAGCACAAAAAAATAAAATGACGTCAGATTTCAAAATGGCGGCTATATGTACTTTTTTGCAAAAATGATCCGATCTTTTTGAAAATCGGTATTTGAGTTTCATAGGACACAAAAAAAATAAAATGACGTCATATTTTAAAATGGAGGCCATATGTAGGTACTTTTTTGCTAAAATTATCCGATCCTTTTGAAAATTGATATTTGACAGTTTTACAGGACACAAAAAAAAATTACTTCAGATTTTGTAAAAATTATCCGATCTTTTTGAAAATTAATATTTGCAAGTTTTATAGGACGCAAAAAAATAAAATGACGTCATATTTCAAAATGGCGGTCATAAGTATATACTTCTTTGTAAAAATTATCCGATCCTTTTGAAAATTGATATTTGAGAATTTAATAAGACATAAAAAAATAAAATGGCGTCAGATTTCAAAATGGCGATCAAATAATAACTTTTTAATTGTATTATTTATATCTTTGTTAAGTTCGGTTTTATATACAATGCGTAAGAAGCATAGCTTCTGTCGGGTGTCTTACGACACATCATGACTTTTTTTATTTAGCCGGTTACGAATTACGCTTAATAGTCAACCGTTGCTACGGAAAGTTGTTTAAAAAATTCACTGTACTATTTTTTCTATGTAATCCAATACATATTTATATTAGGTCTTATGGCTCATAACCTACTACAAAATTATAAATCTTCTCAGTGTTATTTTCCCTATGTTCGATAAAGCCGTTTACACACAGTATACCTACATGAATATCGCGCCTTGTAATTCTTGAATTACTTGTATGTTCCAAAATTTTTTCTAAATATATTAGAAATTCGGAGTATTTGAAATGTATTTTCAAATTCAAATATAATTTATAAAAATAAAGCAATTTGAATACAAAATATAATAAATACTTATTACTTATTGTCTGGTACAGTGTTTGCAAATTATTAAAGAACGCCTACGCCACTGGAATTTCATCTTTGAAAACAACGTTTCAACACGAAATGAAGAACTCCGTCGTAGAAGGTCGTGTCATTATAATCAATCAAGTTTAAATGATCCGATCATTCACGAATCAGTTTTCGTCTTCAGTGTACTTTCTCCGACACATACATTCAAATGCCTATAAGATAGACCTCTGCGGGTGAATAACGGGGCATGTACAGAAATGCATATAGATATTTTTTGTGGCTGTTCAATCACCTTAAATCCCTATTACACGCAAAGCAATTCAGCACCCTGTATATATAACTAATATTCAAATTCAAATTCAAATTCAATTTATTATTCCTCAAAAAAAATAAGTACATATAACAATTTATATATAATATCGTGCGAATATTCAGGCGAGCAGCACATCAAATACCCATTGACCACCAACGATAGAATCCGGATTCTTACTTTCGGCTCCATACTGATCAGGGTTCAAATTACATTACCAAAACCACGTAAACAAAATTATATACTTTCGGCAATTTCGGGTTAAAATCGTTCTTGAAACAAAATATATTATTTTGACGATATACGTCTTACAACTCTGGCACTGGCGTTCAGAAAGTTAGCGTCATGAAAATCGAGACGAAAATCGTCACGAAGGGTCCGCGGCAATTACTCGTAGAGATTTTTCAGTACGTTAAATGTAAATACACGATAATGTAGGTGGTTCTCTTCATATGCCTAACGGAAAAATTTGTCGTTCGGACGTCATTAGGCTGGGGGAACGCAGCAATTCACTGATTTCGAACATAATGTTTGTTCAGCTATAGCTTCTCGAGGGGTTGACCGATTTGAAAAATGTCCATGCCGTTGAGTTAAGAATGTTTACAGATTGGTCTCATATAACTTTTATTCAAATCGGTTCAGTAGTTTCTTTTTTTTTCTAGTACAAGAGCTCATGATATTATATGTTTTCAGTACTTTTGTAAAAATTATCCGATCCTTTTGAAAATTGTTATTTGAGAGTTTTATAGGACACAAAAAAATAAAATGGCATCAGATTTCAAAATGACGGCCAAATAATAACTGAAACACATCGCGAGGAGAAAATGCTTCAATGAAGTTGATATTTGGAATACGAACTTATGAATATAGCCTCTGAGAGTGAAAATGACATCGGGCAGACAAAATTTGATCCTAATCGAACTTTTTTCAAAAGATGTCCGATTGCTTTGAAAATTGGTTTTTGAGAGAGGGCAGGATCCAACATATTGTGTATATTTATACTGTGTGTGTGTGCGTTTGAGTGTGTGTGTTAGTGTTTGTGTGTGTGCAGTACATAAGTATGTATGGGTGTATGTGTGATAGTGTTGAACAATTATGTAGTATTGTGATGTGTAAATAATGGCAGATCTGTGGCCCGAAGGGCCGCACTTCTGGCGTCGCAGGTCTGTATCAATGTGTTACATATCAATGGCGACTACTGTAAGACTCGGTCATTTTTTTCTAATCAGTAGAACATACCTTTCAGGGTGGTCTCACATAAATTTTACTTAAATCGGCTCAGTAGTTCTGACCCGCGGCCGTGTAGCAGACACAACTTACCTCGTTTTTTTATATTTTGGACTTTGTTTCGTCTGTCCACTGTCGCAACAGTTTTGAAATACATATTGTTACAAAACTATTTTCTGAGTTGGCGGAATAAATATTTATTTACAATAATTAAAAATACAATAACAATAAATACAACAACGAAAAGTCAGTTCTAACAATTAACAAATAACTAAACAGTAATTAACACTTAATTATATACAATTAACTATATATACCAGGACTATTTATTTCTAGTTATTTATATTTATATTCGCTGTATTTATATCAGATTTATTTCGCACTATATTCGCTGTTCAACACTGTCACAGTATAATCTACACTGACTGACTGATTTCCGTTGACTTACCGTCGACTGATTAATATTTATATCACTGATCCACTTGATTGCACGACTCACCATTGACTGCGTATTCGACACTACACTGACTGACTGACTCCTCCTCGCTGCTTATATAGGCTGCTTATATATGCTGCGCGGCTCAAACCTAGCGCGTTCTAGCGTTTTCTAGAACTTTCGTGCAGGTACCAGTTATTACAGCAAGCAGACAACGCTTCTCAGAACTCCTGCCTGCCGTTTATATACAGGGTGATCCGTAACAATATTAGTTTGTATCTCTCTTTCTTTCTCTTCATTGGTGCAAAATGTATTTATATATTAGAAAGACAGAAAGGGCTATAGTGTATGCTGCAGGAATCCTTTCGACTTGTGTGTTCAAGATAATGACAAAATCACTTACATACTTCAAAGCTCCTTAATAAAACATCACGCGAAGCTTTCTTCTGCTTTTGTTCATTTATTTGTCTTTAATTTATCACGATGATCCTCTAATTTAATTATCTTTTGTCACACTGTGATTGCGGTTTACTTTACAAAGAACTTTGCATTCGCCGAGAAACTAATCAAATCAAAAAGCTCACACTGAAAATAACGATTCACGCTTTTAAACCATAGCTAACATTATACTGTGAAACCTCTTTTCATCTGACATCTGTTTTACAAATTTTTGAAGTTATAACTTCTTATGCGAGTTCGGGCATTTTAAGGTGAGGGTGATGTAAGGGTCCTTACAGACGTCAATTTTGACTATGAAATGCATATTCGATTTGAGAGTATGAGTAAGTGTCCCTTACTAGTACTTCTTAAGGGTTAACTATGAATACGGCCGTGAATGACGTGCACGTTTCGCCACTGAGCTGTGGTCACAGAATCGGGGCAGGCCCATATCTATAATCCAAATGCAATGCTAATGTAATCTGAGGGTTGATTACTCGCCGCATCGGTTCAGAGATATTGCAGCCCCATCTTGATCTCATGCGTACTACCTCAATTCAACCGATGCTTATTATTCAACACTTGGTGAAATGTCGCTTTTTAAAAATATTAAGATGGTCATATTTTTTGAAGATTAATTAATTAAATAATTATTGTGTGTGTGTATGCGTGTGTGTATGATGTGTAAAGTGACCGTCGCCTATTAAACGAGTAGTCTAGCCAGGGCCGGATTTAGGGGAGGGCAACCGGGACTACAGCCCCGGGGCCTTCACAAAAGAGGGGTCCCCACAATAGAGACTTGGGAAAAAAAATCTCTGAATTCTCGGTTATTAAATTTTGTCGTTGAAAATATGCTAAATCGCGTTAATAATTTTAATAAATAATCATGAGTTGGTTCAATTTGTGTCTTTGATCGACTCATACAAAAAGGACTATGGAAAAGACCAATCTCCGGAACTATTTTACTATCAAATTCTCGAAGATCAAAATTTCAGAGCTACATTCCCAAACCTTGAAATTGCATTGAGAATGTATTTGGTTTTGATGGTATCAAATTGCACTGGAGAGCGCCAGTCCTGGATTTATAAATAGGCCGTATAGGCCGCGGCCTAGGGGCGGCAGCGTCCTAGGGGCGGCAGATTTCAGAGGACGGTCACTTGATTTCAGAGGATAAAAGTCAAACACGTCCATTGGTTTTCTCATGGTTTTTTATACTTTCAATAAATCCCTACAAATTGTTCTGGGGAAAGGAGTTTTTCCTGTTTAAAACGCGTGAAAAATTATCAAAGGTCTTCATTGTCTCAAGAAAAAATGAATTCTCTGGCTCTTCTCTACATAGAAGCAGAGATAATGAACACCATAAACTATGATGATATTATAGATGATTTTGCTATTAAAAAGGCCCGTAAAAAATTGTATATCTTGTTTCTTTTTTACGCTCTCTTTCTTAATGACTAATTCATTCGTTTATTTAACTTTCATTCGTTTATTTAACTTTCATTCGTTTATTTAAATAATAATTTTCCATTTGTAGTAAAGGAGGCCCCTTTACTACAAGTGGAAAATTATTATTTTAGAAAGGTATGTACATGGGGCGGCGGAAATAAAGTGGCCTACACTCATAAAAAATATAAATCCGGCACTGGAGAGCGCTCATTTTCAAAAATGAAAATTATAAAAAATAGGCTTCGAACCACGATGGGACAAAACCGTCTATCAAAGCTTTCTCTCCTGAGCATTGAAAGTGATTTACTTCGGGAACTGGATTTCAGCGAAATCATCAACGATTTTTCGGCGAAAAAAGCTCGGAAGGTTCCGTTCGTTAACGCTAAAATTTAATTTCAGATAATTCTTGTTTCCGATTATATTTATATGTTTGTTAAATAATAAATGAATTTATACTTGGTTTCACAATAAATTATTTATTGGAAAACTCGACTGAAAAAAATTGTCCATTTTATTTGGAAAATAATTTGGGGCCAAGGGACCCCCACTCCTTTGTTGCCCCGGGGCCTCCAGACCTCTAAATCCGGCATTGAGTCTAGCGCCGAAACTAATCGACCAATCTTCTTCAAATTTCGTTTCTGGGTTCTAAAAGTGAATAAACAAGCCTTGCATATTTAAGTCTTTTGTTTTAATATTTTAGATTCTTATTAAATTCAGTTTACTGATAGCAAAAGATATGCTGAATGCAGCGAGTATAAATATACTTTCGTATCTCTTGTTGCTTAGCCAAGGACGCAGGTGCGATTTCAGCCCACAAAAAATTTTACGAATTTACTATTCATGGCCTGATAGTAAATAACATCATCTATAAAATCCTGCCAGTTTTCTATAATTTTTTTGAGGATGAAAATTTGTACAAAATAATTTTTGGACAAACGCCCGTAAAGATCTTATAGTATGATGGGTATAAATAGTTTTCTATCTAAAACCGATTCAAAATTCCTTTTTAACAATGTTTCATATGTTTCGACATTATATATTGAACTGTGAACTCGTATAATTGAGGTATGATTATAAGTTTATATGTTTTATATATTATGTATATTAAGGTTATAATTTTATGTTTATATTTTGTAGTTGCTGAAGAAGTCCTAATAAAAGGACGAAACGTTCAATTAAAATCAAAGCAGAGTTCTGTTTTATTAAATGTCCTGACTACCTGTGATTTACTTTTATTATATTTAATTTTCCTGGACGTGATTCAAAACATAACTATTATTTTTTAAGATTCTGTTTGATTCGTTTCGTAATTTATAATACCAGAGAAGTGTTTTTTTTTCTTTGAACAGAACAGAGTTGAAAATTTAATATTTGCTTCGTGTTACGGCTTGGTAAGCATTGGAATATTTCCTAGTCTTTCGAGTGGCCAGGGAGATTTGAGAGCTCTGCTATCCACACTTTCATATAGTGTCAAATATGTCAATGCATGAGCATGGCTGTAATGAGATTCTATCCAATATACCTAAATCCCATCTCAAGAGATTGTGACCTCTTTTTATTGAATATGTTTTTTTTTATTTGAGTTACGTGCGCAGCGACTAAGGCTATGTGCACGAGTCTATAATATATAAATTATAAGGTAAGTATAATATACTCTGTTATGTCTCTATTATTTGTTAATTATTCTAGTACGTCACATTTGTTAAATTATATTTTTTCTTTTAGGTTAGTTAGGTCCAAGAATTTCAGCACTTTTGATACACTGGGATTGTCGTCGCTTAGTATTTCTTCGAGTGAGTTTGGTAAGTTCACGCTACTTCTTTCATATCTATATCTAGGGCATGTTATTAAGATATGTTCAATACTGAGAGGTGTATTGCATTCTTCACAGTTTGAATATGTTTTACTATCCACAAATTCTACCAGAAAACTTATAGCGTCTGTTTTTTAAATAGGTGAAGAGAACTTGTTTGGTCGTAATTAAAATTTGTTCGAACCATTTATTATCCTAAAATATATGAATGCGTCGTCGATGTAAGTATATTAATTTATTTTTAATATCATTTGACTTCTTGAAGCATTTTGTGCTTTTACAGCAAAAATCACCACAAATTTTATTTTTGTTATGAAAATATATTAATTTATTTTTAATATCATTTGACTTCTTGAAGAATTTTGTGTTTTTATAGCAAAAATCACCACAAATTTTATTTTTCTTATGAAAATATTTTTATACATCTAGCTAGTCATTTTAGATAAAAACGACCAATCTGCGAAATAATTCGCAGTTAGCTCCATTTTTGTTTACTTACACAGTTACACCTTCATTATGGTGTTTTAAAAAACGTGTAAAAAGTCCCTTATCATCGATATCGTGCCGGCGTTGCCAGAGATTTGAGGTTCAAGGTCACGAAAAACTGTTTTTTTACCAATTTCTCATTTCATACCGCATACCGTATAACAGGGGTTCCCAAAGTCGGGATCGCGACCCCAAGTGCGGTCGCGGGCTGATTTTTTAAGGTCACGGCCTGTTTCCGTGATTATAGAATTTATAACTCGTGATTATAACATTAAATTCGAATATAATAGAAAAAAAAATTAAATAGGAACACGAAATCAATTAAAAACGGAGTGAAGTGGCGGGAGGGGGTCTCTGGGGTAATAAAGAGAGAGTGAGCCCTCCCACCCGCCTCCTGGCGCCCCCTACCCTGTTCATTCCCTCCCACTCCCAAGAGCTGAAAAATCTTTTTTATAGACTATTTTGTACATTGTGGGGAAAAAATGTTTAAGGGTCGCAAAGGCTTTTGAATTTTAAATTAGGGTCATGTTCAAAAAAATTTGGGAACCCCTTTCGTATACTATTAAGTAGTAGTCATATACTTTCTCCGCGCTCTCTCTCAACTCCTATAATTTTTTTACAAAATTCCTTTACGAATAGTATTTATAATTGATGACAAGCAGAAATATCGCGCATTTTTGAAAAAAAAAATTGTCTGTCTGTCTCTGTCTGCTTGACTGCTATCTGTTTGCATGTTTGGTTGCTTACAACTAGAGAACTACTGCACAATATAATAAATTATTATTAATCGTTAGCTTAAAGTTCAACTTAAAATTAAAGGTACAAAACATGCATTATGTTTGGTCATCGGGAAGCAGCATAATCCCGTTATGTACGAATCGAGAGGAGGAAGTCGCGAGTACTTAAATAACTAGATAAAACTATTAACCGTAAGAAAAAAATGTTTATACATTAAAAGTTGTTGACAATTTTGTTTGCTACAAGTTTACAAAAAACCGTTTATCGTGACTTTGAACTCAAATATCTGGCAGCGCCGGCATGATATCATCGATGGAGAGTTTTTACACGTTTTTTAAAACACCATAACGAAGGTTTATACAAAAATTGAGCTAACTACGAATTTCGCAATGGAAATCTAAAATGACTGGGCTAATCGTATTTATATCTATATTTTCCGGCTTCCGGTTATTATTAAAATATTCAAACATTCAAAATTGGATGTGCTAAAATATGTTGATTGTCACCAGCATTTCATTTTCACTCACTCAACGTATTTTGTTCAAAAATTGATTAGGTGGAGTGATGCTAGGAAATAATTACAATACTATATATGAAAATGATATTTTTATCACTATTTACGTCTATTTTGTACATTTAAATTGATTTCGTTTATTTCATTAATCATTCATGTTGAAGATTATTATTCACTATTAAATTCATAGTAGTTGACCTCTACAGTCGTTCGCTGAAATTAATTCGAGGCGGGTCGATTTCAAAAACAACAAATATGACCGCTAAAGCCGTCAGAGCCTTGCACTATAGATATGTAAATGGGCTACTAGTTAAGTAGCAATGTCAAACTAATGCCAATAATTGCCAATAGTGAATAGTTTACAATTTGCATCCATAATCCATATATTTATCTGACACCGACGCCAAAATATTGAAACTTTAGACTTTACCTTTTAACCGCCAGATGTCAAAATAAACTTAAATGGATCAAACTTACGCGCCATCTATTAGAAATTCACATGCCTATATTATGCCGATCCATGATGCCGATGTTGGGAATGGTTGCGAGTAACTTGCAAATGAAATCGTTTAGTTATGTGTAAACTGCATAGATGAACAATTGACCGCTATTTCGATCATCTACACAGCGTTGCCAGTAGTGTACGCTTTGTACTTTGTACTGTCCGTACGTTTTGCGCACTATTTAAATAAAGGAACTCATCAAAAAAGACTCGGAAAATTGAGAAAAAGGCTTCACACAATGTGTACATACTGATAAGATAACATATTTAAAGCAACAACCACTTAGCATACAGTTAAGAAAATTAAAATTGCGTGAAAAAACAAAGGATGCAAATGGCGGAGGTTGACCAATCAGATTCTTTCCATAATATTCAAACTTTAGGCGCTTTGGTCTGTCGATCCATGGAGTTTAACATATGAATACTCCACTCGATGTGTAGAATCCGTAAGTCGAATCTGTGACGATAGAATATTTATCATAAAATAATATAAACATAGATATGAGTTAATTGTGGATAGCAATATAATAATCAAATCAAAAGAGGAGTTCATTCTACAAGCGTTCACATACCAAATAGGTAGTGAAAAATTTTTCTTAACAATGCAATCGGCAGATTACGCCATCATGAAGTTAAACGTCAAACGATTGTTATAGGATATACAAGGAAAAAATCAGAAGCCACTGTCAGGACTTGAACCCGAAATTCCCAGTCTCCGGCTGGTTGAGTTACCATTTACTCACACAGTGCCCGAGAGTGGAATCTGTTCCTTCCCTATATATAACAACATCAATACAAATCACACTACATGCGAGAGTGGATTTTTATTTTTTAAAGTTAAAATCATAACTTTAAAGTAATAACTCAAATAGTTCGAAAATTCATACTTTAAAGTTATGATTTTAACTTTAAAAAATAAAAATCCACTCTCGCATGTAGTGTGATTTGTATTGATGTTGTTATATATAGGGAAGGAACAGATTCCACTCTCGGGCACTGTGTGAGTAAATGGTAACTCAACCAGCCGGAGACTGGGAATTTCGGGTTCAAGTCCTGACAGTGGCTTCTGATTTTTTCCTTGTATATCCTATAACAATCGTTTGACGTTTAACTTCATGATGGCGTAATCTGCCGATTGCATTGTTAGGAAAAAATTTTCACTACCTATTTGGTATGTGAACGCTTGTGGAATGAACTCCTCTTTTGATTTGATTATTATAAAATAATATAGTTTTTAAATTTATTATAATGCCATAGAATCTATGAATGATCAACCTCCGCCATTTGCATTTCCGTGTTCCGTGCGTTTTCCGTGTACATGGGACAGCACCCTGACTTGTAGATGCAGCGTAGCCAAACACTTTTCTCTCTTGGGTACGCGGCACGCGCAGTAACCTAAAATATATAAGCAAATCCTTCATAGAGTACGCAGTAAGCCCATATTGAAATTTTTTTTATAAAAAAATATAACTTCCTTCAAAAAATGCTACTAAAAAGAGAAAAATAATAAAATTTTAAGGTCGGCGCCACTTCAATTACTAAAATTTTTTATATTACCTAGTATTAAATTTGGCGCCGATCTCAAAATTTTATTACTTTTCTCTTTTCAGTAGCTCTTTTTTAAGAAGGTTCTATTTTTTTGTTATAAACTTTTTTAAATTTTTATTTTTTGGTGGTTTTGCTATACGTACCTAGTTTGCACGTTAATAACCGACTTCTTTCTTGATATTTGATTACTTAACTAAAAAAATAAACTACTGAACCAATTTCAGTAAAAAATTATATGGGATAATGGGATCAGCCTGAAGGTATGCCCTATTAAAAAAAACAAAATTAAATTGGCGCCGACCTTAAAATTTTATTATTTTTCTCTTTTAGTGGCATTTTTTGAAGGAGGTACTATTCGTTTATAAAAAAATTTTAGGAAGTGTCTAGTTACACGGGTACTGGATAAATAATTTATAAATTAATTGTCCGGGTATATATTAAGTTATAAATATATCTATAACAACGGCTATCTAGGCAGGTGCATTCGTGTAGTAATGGTACCACTCCAGCTTTCTATACATGGGGACTTGGGTTCGGAAACTCATGGTATCGTACTATTTTTGACGTTTTTTTTTTCTAAATTCTACATGATATTTATTTATAAAAATTTTTATTTTTGTTATATTCTTTCTTTGACAATAATTATATTTTTTTTGAAATTTCATGACACCAAAAATTAATTTTTTTGTTATTTTTTTAAAAAACGAATGATATCTATAATTTTTTTGTATTCACGGGTACTGGATAAATAATTTATAAATTATTTGTCCGGGTATATTGTACTGGATAAATAATTTATAAATTAATTGTCCGGGTATATTGTACTGGATAAATAATTTATAAATTATTTGCACGGATATATTGTACTGGATAAATAATTTATAAATTAATTGTCTGGGTATATTAAGCTATACATATATCAATAACAACGGCTAACTATACAAGTCCATTCGCAGAGTAGTGGTACCACTTTAGCGATCTATGCATGGGGGCTTGGGTTAGGAAACTCATGGCATCGTACAATTTTTGACGTTTTTTTTTTCTAAATTTTACATGATATTTATTTATAGAATTTTTTATTTTTGTTATATTCTTTCTTTGACAATAATTATAATTTTTTTGAAATTTCATGACACCAAAAATTAATTTTCTTGTTTTTTTTTTTAAAACGAATGATTAATTTTTTTGTATTGACGAATATTGTCAATTGATTTAAAATGAGTTAAAAAAATGTTGCTTAAAATTTTAATAAAAAGGTAAGTAAATAAATGGTTTTTATTTCATTTAAAATTAATTTATAAATATATAATATACTGTAATAAATATATAATATTTATATTCATTCAACAAATTGTTTGAAGTTTTCATATTATATTTACAGTTTGAGTAAGTAAAAAATAAAAATCATAATTGAAATTTCCATTCGCCATTTTCATTTAAATTAAACATTTCATTAATTCACGTATTTACCTGTGATTATAATTATGACAATTTCATTACAAATTTTGTAGAATTACAAGAAACCCTTATTTAATAATTGTAAATTTATTTATAAACATTTTCTGAAGGTGCTTTAATTATTGCCGAAACGATCGACAAAGAATAAAGGAAGTGTTTATTTACATAAATAATACCCGTATTAATAATTATAAAATTATTTGTCCGGATACTGTACTAATAATCATAAATTATTTGTCCAGTACCCGTACTAATAGACGCAGCCAAAATTTTAATATGTGCGTACTGCGTACTCTAGGAAGAATTTGCGTACAATTTTAGGTTACTGCGCGTGCCGCGTACCCAATAAAGAAAAGTGTCTGGCAACGTTGCATCTATAAGTCAAGCACGAGTGGCAACTGGCAAGTACAACTCGTGCCTCGTGTTGACAGTTGACGATTGACATTTGATTAGACTCAAAAACGCAAGACAGTTTATTTTTATTCAGTTCAAAATGAGAGAATATATATTATCTCAATGTGAAAAGAATTTTCTTGAGAAAGCTATCAGTGGTGGAACGGTAATTATAGCATTATTTTATTTAATTAATATCTTCCGATAACAATAATAGGTCTTGAATGTAATATTTTTTGGAAATTTTTTTTTGTTTTAAGCGGCTGGATGGACGTACAATAAACGATTTCCGTGATTTTCAAATAGAATTTGGTGTGGACTGGGGATCCTGTTACGTTTCAATGGGCGAGACAAGGTTGGTTCACTTACGTTATGACAGTATGGACAA
Organism: Mongoloraphidia duomilia; assembly: GCA_039654895.1. Classification (NCBI taxonomy): domain Eukaryota; kingdom Metazoa; phylum Arthropoda; class Insecta; order Raphidioptera; family Raphidiidae; genus Mongoloraphidia; species Mongoloraphidia duomilia. Next base: position 19,161,630 of record CM077525.1, on the reverse strand, counting down.
TTTGTAAAAATACAGTAATAAAAAAAATTCGTTTTTTACATATTGTAGAGTTTTAGCTCAAGTATCTTGTGAAGTACAGCAACCAAAAGCTTCAAGGCCAAATGAAGGTGTCTTAAATATTAACGTTGAGTTAAATCCAATGGCAGCGCCTCATTTCGAAGCAAGTCGCCAAAGTGAATTATCAGTAATAGTAAATAGGCATGTTGAAAAATGTCTAGGCGACTGTGTTGATTTGGAATCTTTGTGTTTATGTGCCGATCTTAAAGCATGGGCTCTACAGGTCGATGTCAATATCATGAATCATGATGGAAACTTAGTCGATTGCGCATCGGTCGCTGCATTAGCTGCTTTGGCACACTTTCGAAGACCTGATGTCACTACACACGGAGATGAAATCATCGTTCATAGTTCAGATGAAAGAGATCCGATACCGATAGTTCTGCTTCATTATCCAATTTGTGTTTCTTTTGCTGTATTTTGTAGCGGGTATGTTTAAATTATACGAAACGTACATTGTCAAGAGACTTTCATTAAATTATTTTTTAATTTTAGGCAAAAGATTATAGTGGATCCGACATTTCACGAAGAATTGGTAGCAGAAGGATACATAGTGTTCGGTGTAAATTCTTACAGAGAAATATGCAATTTTCGCGCATGCGGCAATATTTCAAATGCTGACATTTCGCAGTGTAAAACAAAAGCAACGAAACGATGTATAAGAGTAGTGGACCAAATAAAGGAACTCATCAAAAAAGACTCGGAAAATCGAGAAAAAGGCTTCACACAATGTGTACATACTGATAAGATAACGTATTTAAAGCAACAACCACTTAGCATACAGTTAAGAAAATTAAAATTGCGTGAAAAAACAAAGGATGCAAGCCCTATTGACACGGAAAAAGCAAGTATTACTTCTTTAAATAAAAATTCAGCATTGTTAATGCCTAGTAAATTAGAAAATAGTAGTACTAGCTGGAAAGCAGAGACAGATAGCGATACAGATCCAACAGAACAAACTGAAAGTATTGTTTCGGAAAGTGAGCAAATGAAGACTCGTAGTCATAAGGAAAAAAATAAACCCTCTTCAGATACAGAAAGCGAAGAAGAAGAAACAGTGGTTTTAAAAAGTAGTGATCAAATTTAATGTAAAACTTTTTTAAGAAATAAGTGAGCAATTCCTTAAAATGAAAATTATATTGTCCTCGTCATTGTATTAATAAAAGAAAAAATATATATATATAATCAACTAACTACATTTGGTATAAAATACAAAAATTGAAGGATAAAAACAATTCATATTTCAATTAAATTAAAATATCAACTATGTCAGACAATTTAAAATACTAATATACACAAAATACATTTCTAAAATCAAAAATAAAATATTATATTATGGTCTTTTTCACTGCACAAATAAAACACTCAAATGCCATTGACAATGCTCGATGCACTTCATCATGTAGCGTCTGCACCCAACCCGTTTTTTTGATCCAGCTTGTTACTGTTGCTTTTTACAGTATAGATGAAAAATGTGAGGATATCCTTTTCCTTCACAGGAATCGTTTTAAAATGTTTCATAATTGTCTAAAAAAAAATTTAAAAATTACAGGTTAAGAACGCGAGTCAAAACAACTGAGTACTTACGTCTGCTAGCTGTGCTTTATTTAAACCAGGACGCGTCGATACTTTATAATGACGTTTATATCGCCTTAGTGTGTTGACTTGCAATTGAAATAAATCTACTTCTGGTAAATCTGTGTCAGTTTCATTGCTGTCGTCTTCGGAGTCCTTACGCCTCCTTTTAGTTCTAGCGCACTGTATCATTGTTTTATGATAGTCACAGATATAAATATGTCGTGCCTGTAAAATACAATGCTTTTTAAGACGCACATTTGTAAAGCAAAAGGGATACTTAATTGTAGTTGTAACTTACTTGATGGTCAATATTAAGCCTCAAGCGTCTTTGTGTAACTGTTTTTTGGATTCTTTTACTGTAAGAGGCATTGCCTGCGTGCCTCAAACAACGTTCACCATCGTCAACTAAACAACAGATTTGGTCAGTAGGTCCTCTTGAATCTTCTTCTCCAGTACTGAATCCGTTCATTACTTCACGCACAAATAGATATAGGTATACACAGATTTATACATAGGTTTAAATCACTCAAGGATCAAGAGTACAGAAACTGGAACATTAAACTGTTCGCAGACATAACACGGAAGAAAAAATTAACAAAAAGACAGCGAACACGACGTGTAAAATATGTAAATGCCAAAAGTTCTGTTCGCAACCAGTATTTTTGTTGTCATGACACTTTCTTTATACGACAGGTGATCGTGATTGGATTACTTCCGAAAATCGTACTCAAGTTGCACAGCCCCACCTCGAATGAAAATCATTATGGTTTTTAATTTCACTTTATTATTTGTGACTTAGGGAAATTTTACATTTTTATTTTTACAGCATTGTCTAGCTCGACAAATTTTCCCTGCTTCAAATATTTCAAAATTTGACGTCAACATAATATTTAAATTGCTTTTTAAGTTAGAATAATTGTACAAAACACGGTTATTTTAATTTGAATTACACTTATTTGGTTATCATTCCATACAGAAAAGTGTTTTTTTCATATTGCGCAACTGATTGTTTATAGAACGTATGAGTCGAGGCGATTGGTGAAGTTTTTGCGGCCTATCTGAAATACACCAATAGTACAGCAAGCTACGCTGTATGTTATTTGTATGTACTGCATAAGTGGCGTGGGGCTCTGAGATACGAAGCCGAGAATCCTTTAGTTGTTCAAAGCTATATCAGGTAAGAAATTTTTATATTTTTGTTGTTAGAAATTGTCAGATGTTAGTAATTAATAATTAAGTAGTTTATTATATTTTATTTAACTTGTACGCGGTGCATGTCGCTACGATAATTGCATGATTGAAATATAAAACATTTATTATCGCTACGTCTGTATCATTACACTAAGGCAAATGGCTGCCATAAGAATAGCATTGGAAATATAAACAGGTAATTTTGACAATTATTTTCTCTGATTATATTTAAAGTGGCGTTACTGAAATTTTTCGTGCTGAAAGATCGAACTTTCAACTTTAGTATTTGCATTTTATTAAATCGATGTGTGGTTTGACAGCGTCGTAATTAAATTTTATGTGACTCGATACCTATAAACGGCAGCAATATAGCTTTACCCAGTACAGTGTATATGGACTCCATTAGAACTGCGTATACTGTACAATAGCATTGGGACTTATACATGTTTCATATACCTTATAATGAACATTTTATTTATGAAAATTTCACATCTCCGAGTATTTTTTTATTATTTGCATTTTGATAATGGACCGAACCAGGATATTAAACTTTAGTTTTAGTCATGATGACATAAATTATGGTTTCTTTGTTCAGTTATTAGAAAATATCTAGGTAATGGCAGTTTGCCGTATTCTCAAACGGTGTACCCTGTACAAAGTATAGGGCAGCAGTTCCCGCCAAAATATCTCTCATATATTAACACGCTCGGACTATTGGAAATTGATTTAATGCTGTTTCATATTGATTTTGATATTTTTTTGTGAAAGAAAAAAATTGACAAGGTGAAATGAAGGTCGACTAGTAATATTTGTGTAAAAAAATGGATTTTTAACAAATTTCATTAATTTTTATTAATAATTCAACTTGATAGCATATTAATAAAAAAAAATTCTGTGTATATTCAGGATTTATTTTTAGTAAATTAACGAATTTATTGATTAGGGTGTGGTTAATGAAAGAGCTGTACTCTTTTTTATTCTTTTTTGTCAGTTAAAAAGATTGCTTTATATTTTCATAATTATTTTATTCTGGCTAGGTTCTATGCATACCTAATATCTATCCATTACCTATGCCTTTATTTAATTTTTTTTATTTTCTCCATATAGTAGGTAGGTACTAATCGGGTTAATAGTTTTTATCAACTTGAGATATTTAGGTATTAACTACATATTTACCTAGTGCCTTCTGTGAATTTTTTTTCTAAAATTTAATTTATAAACATCTTTATGTGCCCCTTATTAGTAGTCCGTTTTCATTTTTTATCGATTTTAAATTATTTAAAACAATTTTTTGCTTATCAGTTTTGAGTTCTATCATACCTATAAAAACTAAATTTTAACGACGCCTCTTATTTTTATTTTAAATAAATTATAAATTTTCAGTACAGACATTGAATTAAATATTAAAATTGTAAATAATGCGTATTGACTAAATAAAACTAATTCATTTTTTTACACAATACCTATAATAATTTTTACTTCCCACCTCTACTATGGTAGGGAAGTAATGGATTCAGTCCGAAAACAATATTTCGAGATTTTAACAGATTTTCACGTTTTGAGACCCTAGCAATCGTTTAAGATCATTTTCTGACTGATGTCTGTATGTGTGTGTGTATGTGTGTATGTGTGTGTGTATGTGGTCAATTTTTCGCCTTCGATATCTTAAGAACGGAACAACATACGGGCATGCCGATTGTTCTATTGTGTTTATCAGCCTTTAACTTAGATCTGATTAGATTTTGAGTCAAATCGGTTCAGTGGATCCTGAGATATTCAAAAAAACGTCCTCAATGTCACGTATTAACATAGGTAAAAAAAAATATAAATGAATTCTAGATGTTATAATATGAAAAAAATGTAAATATTTTTTTTCTCTAAAATGTATAGTTTTCGAGAAAAAAAATATTTTACTAAAAAAAATAAAAATTGTACGTAAATCAAGGTAACCATGATTTTTGCTATATTAAGCTAGCCATCAATAGATCACCAAACAAAAAAGAGGGCCATGCTTTTTTCAAAGAATAAAAATTAAATTGTGTTTTAAAGACCACCAACAGCTAAGGTTATTTGGGCCTAGTCAAAGAATAAAAAAAAGAGTGTTTATTTTTTGCAAATATTTACTAGGTGGGAAGTATAGGACTGGTCATCAGTCGAATTTTTTTTTTATTTGATTGTACGGAAACCAATATCAACATAGGTACATATTTTTATTTTAACAATAATTTATGTTAACGTCCATTTATAGGTCAGTTTCCAAAGTTTCAAATTTTATTATAGTTTATTATTGCCAGATAATTTATTATTTTTATATGAAACGCAAAAATTTTGTAAAACTAGAGAGGTGCCTACCTATAATTATAAAATCTAATTTTAACAGTATTTTTCTTACATCATTTTCACTGTCTTGTTTGTTTTTTTGTTTTAAAGTCATACATTTTTAGAGTTCTGAATATTTATTTTTAATTTTTTCGACGTTGAGGTGATGCGTAAATTATTTCTACAATAAATAATATTTCATCATACCTATCTCGTTCTGTAGTTATTATCGATTGATTTTCTCTCTCTAGCCAATATAATTCTGGCATTATTTCGAGTTTTATTGCGACAATAAAATAGGATTGGACTTTTGTAATGTTCGGGCTTTACTGAAATGATTAAGATTAGGATTTTTAAATAGCTATTGTACCGGATTTATTTTCCTAATACAGGTGTTTAATTTGTGGAACTATGAGAGATAAAAGTATTCGCCATTAAAACAAAAGAAATAATTCGCGCGTATTAAAAATAAAAACATTTTTATCAGCTAGAAAAAACAAATTTTATGGGCTACACTTATAAATAGTATAAATAAAATTAGGAAATATGTAACAATTATGTAATATTATACAGACTGTTCATTAAGTATGTGCACAAATTTAAAGGAATTAATCTTATGATTGATTTTATGACAAGACCTTCAAAAAAGTATGGATCCGCAACGGCCCTGTTTTCCAGATACAGGGTGTTAAAATGTGAAAAAAATTAAGATTTTTTTATTTATTTTTTAAATAGTGCCAGCTACTTAAAACTTTGCGCACACTAATAGATAGTCAGAGAGTACATTTTGCAAATGTTAAATTATTTTTGATTAACCATATGTGTAGATGTGGATAGTCTTCTTAGGATTTTTATTAAAAAATGGCACGCCACTGAGTTTTTTAAAATTTGAAAGCTTTGTCGGTTGAGACAGGTAAAAATACACAAAAAGTGTCTTGGTAATTTTTGATAGGATGAACCGTTTTCGAGAAAATTTCCTAATTTTTAAACTTTTCTGGGAAATTATGCATTTACATACTACGTGCCCATTAAAAACTTAATCTATTGTTAGAGAAATGTCAAAAAAACTATACTACATGATTGATTATATAACAATTTGCAAAATTTACTCTTTATCTATTAGTGAGTGTCTTAATTAAGTAGCGGGCACTATTCAAAAACTAAATTAAAAAATCTTAAATTTTTTTTATTTTAACACCTCCTGTATCTGGATAACAGAGCCGTTGCGGACCCATACTTATATGAAGGTTTTGTCTTAAAATCAATCATAGATTAATTCCTTAAAGTTTGTGAACATACTTAATTAGCACCCTGTATATAGTGCAATACCACCTTGTTTTCTGTTGTACCTATGTATATATAAATTGATAATTCTTATGAACTACGCTAGCGAAAATATTAAATTTAATTGGAAATATATGGTTCTCAATTAATTTTAAATAGATTGCTAAAGATTATTAACGAAGATGTTATGTTATTATTGGACTGAAACCATTTCAACTACCTAATTGTTTTGATGGTTTTTCCAACAGACGCTGATGACCTCAGCTGTCGGGCGTCTATAATCCACAATCTATGGCTATTATTATTTCGTAAAAGAAATATTATGTGATTAACCAATTTGTACACTAATCTTTTTATATTTTTCAATGTCTAATAGTTCTAAATAAAATTTTCAATATTTGAACAACAAATTATTTTACACAACGTGTAACCGACCAAACTACTCGGTACGCCCACGTTATGGAGGTCACATATTTTCAGAGATGTAGTCATGGGCGTACGAAAGGGGAGGGGGGGAGCAGCTGCCCTATCTGGAATAATAGAATAAATTGTGAAAATCGTGAAGCTCACTTATTTCTCGTTAGGTATTAGCTTTGGCGTCTGAAAATTCCTCGAATAGCCCTGAATATTTGGATTGGGCTATCGTTTATGACCTAATTGAAATATAACTTTTTACTGTAATAACTCTTGCCCCCACCCCCCCCCCCCCCGAAAAAATTCTGCCTGCGCTCGTCTCTGTTGAAGTGGTCGCACCAATAAAAAGTTTACTAAAAACGGATACAATCTCAATCCATATAATTTATTACACTCTTGTTCGGAGATATTTTTATAAATAATATCTTCGTAATATGTCTACTTCACAAGTGACTAGGCCCTGCAGTCAGGGTCTATTCTAATTGGTCAAATACCCCATTTTGATGTCGTTTGACACACACATACACCTAAGTGGACGTAACAACTAACTAGTGAACTATGTATACTAATATGGATAGTTGATAGCGATTAAAAAATGAGTTGTATGTGGACAATGTTCAAATACATATTCTTCTAGACAGGCATTAATGTTCACAAAGTTAGAATGAAAACTTCAAATAAGGCTTGTAATCTAATTCTTTCTATAAAAGTCGATCAATTTTCGGACATTTCAAAATGAAACTTAATTAAAATTTATTTTTCTATTCCAATTGTATAAATTTTGGATATCCTAATATCTCAAATAATAATAATAAATTAGGTTTTATTTTGAAATGTCAAAAAATTGATCGACTTTTATAGGAAGAATTAGATTTCAAGCCTTACCTGAAGTTTTCATTCAAATTTTGTGAACATTAATGCCTGTCTTGAAGAATATGCATTTGAACATTGTCCACATACAAAACCCATTTTTTAATCGCTACCAACTATCCATATACTATACAGAGTTCACTAGTTAGTTTTCGTTTGGGTGTGTATGTATGTGTCAAACGACATCAAAATGGGGTATTCGACCAATCAGAATGGACCCTGACTGCAGGGTCTAGTCACTTGTGTCTACTTCAATCTAAAGAAAGATGTTTTTTTGATTATTTTTAAGTAGGTATATATTATTAATTTTTTTTTTGTTAAAAATCTTTTGAACAGAATTAATATTTTCAAATTGTGTTTATGAAATTGACGATCTGTATCTGTAGTTAAAAATAATTCTAGACTAATTTTTTTGATACGAACACTTCAGTGTTTTTAATTTGGATTTTTTTAAATTGGTATTTACGTTTAATAATTTAATGTCACCAATTTCTCAGATTATTTGGCGATATGCCATAAAAATAACTAATTTTATATTTAACTGAAAAACCTGTAGAAACATTTCCAGTTCTAAGATTTTGATAATAATAAATTTCAATATTTAATTAAAATTTAACACTTAACAACCCTGTCTGAGCATTTTTTTCGGCGCGGTGTTGTAATGCGTGGATCAGTTTTATGATTTTTATTACTTTTTTTCATACAATTTATGTTTCTACACCGGACTTCAGTGTTGCAACCCGGTCTTTCCGTAAAATTGCCTATGGATTATTTATTTATTCTCTCCGTGTTTATTTTTATGGAGCCTTGTAACTTGTTTCATTTTTTCAAGTTCATATTTTTGTCGATTTTGAACATTTCGACCTCTTTTGTTTCTCGCACCTCAAGTGTTACGCGCCGCGTGCTCGCGATTATGTGTGTGAAGCATTCGTACATGGATACGTGATGTAATAATAGGACAGTATCACTATTGATCATTGTCGTCGATTCTTATTTGTTCTTGCCATGAATTTCATAAATACAACACACTATGATAATATAATACAGTATGTGAATATTTTTTATCCTTGTTTACGTGAGTGTTGTTTGTTTGTTTGCACCTATAAATGTGCACAGGTGACGCATGTCGTCTTCTAGTTGATATGAAGTCGTTGCAATCTTACCGGAAGTTCGTATTCGATTCGATGAGAATACGGGAACCACGTGTTCGCCGTTCATCTGTTTACACGTATGTAGTGTACATACATACATTAGATACAAACATGTAGGTACCTACATATGACGAATAGAGCGGGAAAATTGTCCGTCAAGTCTGAAAGTGCAACATATGACTGAAGGTCGCGCGTCGTTGCTTATCACTATTTTCATTCTATTTTCTGCGTATAGATTTTATTGGCAGTGCAATGCACTCTTCTGTTTGATTTGACCGTGTTTTTTTTTCTTGTCGCAGTAATAATTGTTATTAGTTTTGTGTCCGCGCGCCATTGCCTATTACAAATATTCGTTTTAGTTCTAGAACAAAACACTGTAGTGTCGCATCGTAATGCAACTTGCAAGTCGGAACGGAACCCTCCCTTAGTTTAATGTTCTGGCACCGGGTGGGCCTCCTAGGGGTTAGGGTGAACGGGCTTGCCATCGAGAGAGTCGGGAATGAGGTAATTTAAAGCGTTCACCGCCCGCCCCTCCACCCGTCGTCCCTCTCGCCCTCGTCTTGTCTCTGCTGCCTCGCACATCTATACGATGCGGGGCCGCGGCAACGAGAAGAACGAAAGAGACCAACTCTATAATGTTATGTGCGCCTTGTTGTCGTCTCTGTCCTACACATCTGAACATCAGGGCTTGGCTTGGCGCACTCGTCACGGCGCGGTAAAGCCAGGCCGCGCCGTAAGCCTGGGAATGCGTATGCCGTCGTCTTATTGACCGCGAGCGGGTCGGCTCGAATAGTAACGGCACGGTAACCAACGACTCGGAGGTGGGGGAAACGGCCTCTTCGGACGGATCCCCGCTTGGTCCCGCCCCACACCCCCGGACACCGAGGGCGCTGCTCTCTCAACTATTGGCGTCCCAACGTATCCCGGCGTTGCCATATTTCAGCAACAGTCGTATACATACTCTGTTCGTTGATGTTTGTGAGATCTCACGGATGTTGTGCTTGTGTCTTCTCTTTCCAGTTGAATTTCGCGTCGTCTCCGTCGGTCGGTTAATTGGAAATTTGAAATAAAAACGCCGTGCCTTTAATTGTGGGCGCGAACATGTGCTGCATTGTGGTAACGTTCTTAGTTGTTGGTCTAGCACCTGCTGCCGGGTGCATTGTTTAGGAAAAAAAATACTGTTGTGATTCGTGAACGCGGGTGTTGTATGTAATATAGATAAGGTAGACAAAACACACAGAGAAGACAATGAGATGAGCTAATAGAAAAACACAACGTGCGTTGTTTTGTATACATCTATAAGTGTTTTGTGTGGTTTGTTTTTGAGAGCGATCGCTAGCAGCTGTCTAAAAAGTTTTGGAAATACTTTCGTCGTCGATATCGTGATAAAGAGATCAGATGTGACCGGTGACAGTGCTTATGTTGGTTTAGTTTGGTCGCTACGGTTGAATTCGGCCACAGTGTTAAGTGAAGCGAGGAAAACCAAACGCGCGCGCCTTCTGCCGCGGAGCTGACCTCGAGTTTCAAGGGTAGTGAAGGGGGCCGTGTGCTTCCCTTCGCCCCGCCTGAACCGCAGCGCGCCGGCCAGCAGCAGCTCGGCTTCCTTTGTGAGCTGGACGAACACGACGACCGATTGTCGAAGAGAAAGCCGCGATAAGTTTGGCAACGTTGCGCACATACGACCACCCCACATAACCTATCGCTGCCAGAACCACACAGGCGCAACGGAGACCGACCGGTTAGAGTCCGTCTGTACAGAAGTGGTGCGAGCGAGAGAGAAAGAACGAAGCGGCCGTGCGCAAGAGCGAGACAAAGACAGGCAGTTTTAGATAGAGAGAAGCGACAGCAGCAGCAGAAACCCCCCTCGCGGTGTAGCCGCGTTGGGTACGCTTCGGAAAGTCCCCGCGCTGCCTCTGTACGCTTGTCGAGGCACAGTGTGATCCGTGTGTACAGTGTGTATAGTGTATATCGTATTGTATTGTATTTGTATAGAGTGTATATTGTGGGCATTGTACATAGTGTGTGAGCCATGTCTGAGCACCATCGCGGTGCTTGGGGAGCGCGGGAGGACGCTGTGTGGTGGCCGGGCGCGATAACGACCGACCAGCAGCAGACGCTACAGTCCCATCATCAGCACCTGCTCAACCAGCATCATCAGCAGCAGCTGGCGGCGGCTCAAGCCGCCCAGGTGCAAGCACAGCACCAGGCCGCCGCCGTACAAGCTGCCCAACAGCAGCAGGTCGCCGCCGCCGTACAGGCCGCACAACAACAAGCCGCCGCCGTACAGGCCGCGCAACAACAGCAGCAGCAACAGCAAGCTCAACAACAACAACAGCAAGCTCAACAGCAAGCACAACAACAACAACAACAACAACAACAGCAGCAGCAGCAACAACAACAGCAGCAGCAACAACAACAGCAACAGCAGCAGGCGGCGCACGATGCGGCAGTAGCGAGGAGTACGGCGGCTGCGGCCGCGACGCATCAATTGTTCTCGTATAAGATGGCAAGTAGTTTCCAGAATCCGGCGACGACGGGAGCGACGGCGAGCGTGTCGTCGTCGTCGCCGGTTCGGGGCTACGCCAGTTACGGAGGGATGGTGAATGTCGGCGGCGCAGCGCCGGGAGCGCAGTGGTGGTATCCAAGTGCCATGGAAAACGCTATGCAGAATATGCAGAATGTGTCAACGCCACCTCCGGTAAGCAAAGATCCAGACTGGTGGTGAACGCGCGAGAGCGGCGTTGGGGTAGAGGTTGTTTTTTATTCTCGACTCGGATGCTGTGTCGTGTATTGATGCTATAGGAAGATGGTGGCCCTCTTGCGTTTTTTTTGTTTTTCTTTTCTTATTATCAGTCATCAACGTCAAGGACGTTCCTCCTTTGTTCTTCGCTTGGTATGCTTCATTTTAGTTTCTTTTGCATACGTTTTCCTATGACAACAGTTCGTTTAGATATTGTTTACTGTACTGAACAATTTTTCGTAATACGTTCTTTTTCAAGTTTTGCTTATCAATTTCAAGGATATTTCCTTTCGGTAATATCTAATCTTCAGTGCAAACCGCTGAAAACTTACTTTTTCCGTCCTAAAAACGGTTCCATATTGATAACCGATATATGAATAAATTAACATGTGCATGAAATGTAAATAAACACGTGTGGAATACTGCGCAATGTACATTAATTTACTCCTTTCTTGGCTAATGTCAAATATAGACATAATGATAGATGTCAATGATCGACCTTCAACATTGTACATTATTAATATACTCTCGGTTATTGCCAAGGGTTTTACACGCATTCTTGGTTGTTTAGTTTTTACAGCTTAATTTGCATGTTTTAATAGCATTTTCTGGCCTCATATAGCTTTCTAGGAACTTACGCTCAGGTAGATTTCCTTTCTGACCGAAGACAGTGCCGTAAGAAAGAAATTTGGCATTTCTAGTAAATCCCTTTCTTTTGTTAACACTTAACCATATGGTGGTCATACATTATCGTCCATAAATTGTTGATTCTTTACAATGAGAGAAATAAGAAAGATTTTACTTGGATTTTTAAAATTATCATAGCTCAGTAATTTTCAGCAAAGTGAAAATCATATTTTCCGATTTTTTTTCACGTTGATTCTAGTTTAAATTTTTTATGATCGCTATGATAATATAGAAGGGTCAGAGTAAATGCATTTTGAATAAATTATCCATTATCCTGCTACTTATATCGAATGCGAAATGCAATTAAACAATTTCTTAAATAATAAAACTAAATTCTGTAACTTTAGAATTTTTGAAGTTATACTTCTTTAGCAAGGGTAGTGAATTGGAATGACCTCGAGTGAAAAAATACCGACAAAAAACCAAGTCAAACATAAAAATGGTAGGGGTAAAATATCTCTAGCGATTTGGATGAAAATTACTGAAAGGGAGTTTCGGGGGGCAAAAATCGATCTAGCTAGGTCTCATCCCAGGAAAAATTCGATTTATTATAGATTTTATAATTTTAAAAATCTATTTTTTGACGTTTCAAAAACAGTCTAATATTGTAAGCAGGCTTGGGATACTTATGTTTCCATGGCTTATAGAAAATTTGATAAATTATCATGATAATATGTCAAAAAAAGTATATAGTTAAAATTAAAAATGCCAAAAACTTAAAAATGTATGAAGTAAAACTTCAACCATGCGCTTATTTATGTGGGTGAAGCACACACTTCATTTTTTTTGTAATATTATTTATATTTTTCTGATTGTAAGATGTATGTTTTGTAGCGTCAAAAATATCTTCTCTGTCTTTTATTGGTATTATTATCCTTTCTATTTCATTCGTTATTAGGGAAAGAATAAAACACTTAAATTGTAAAAATGATTACAATATTTCGACAAAAATATACCTGTAAGTTTGTAATTTTCGGTAAAGTATTAAAATAAAATTACTTTTCTTGTTGGGGTTTTTCTTCAATATTTTTTATATGTAAGAACGAATATTTTTACGTCTAATTCACAGAATTTCAAGTATGAATCATGAATAATAAAAATTGTCAATAAATTTATTTAAAATTACTCATTTTTACACCTTCTTGAACTTTCTTGGAATATATTATTTCGACTTGAGTTTGCTAATATATGAAAAAAATGCGTAATTTTGAACATTATTTTCTGGATACAAAATAATCTCCAGATTATATTATTTGATACAATTAAAATACGAGGTTTAACTTTCGAATTGTATCTTTCTCGAATAAGTAAATTTATATTGGTGGTTCAGCCAAATTACATAATGGATTTTGCACTATTAGAAAAAATCATTTTTATCAACCGATTTTTTCTAATAATGCAGAATACATACGTAATTTGGATGAACCACCAATATAAATTTACTATATATTTCACAGTCGTAACTTAACCCTTTAATCAATCTTTCTTGAAGTTGAAGATAAAAATAGTTAGCATTGTTCTGATATATTTGCTACCTTTCACGTTGCAGTACACAAAGAATGCATTTACCCTTTCGAAAGGTACCCAATAAATACTATCTTATAGTTGAAGGGAGTAATTTAAAGTCATAAAGGATCATTTACAATTTTAGACGAGTATGTCCAGGGGATTATTGTTCAAAACTAGTAATTTTCATTTTAAGTGAAAAATAAACTGCTGATAATTTTTGTAGTGATTGATTGTGTTTGTCCGGATTGGTAAGACGGTGTTCTTTTGTTTCCTTCCAGCAACAACAGAATCAACAATCACAGCAAAATCAGCAGCAACAACAGCAGGTTCAGCAAGCGCAACAACAAGCGCAGCAACAAATAAACCAGCAACAGTTGAATCAGCAGCAACAACAGTTAAATCAACAAATAAATCAACAACAGTTAGGTATTAACCAAGGACAAGTAGTAGCAAAAGGCAGAATGCCACGAGCAAAGTCTGATGCTAAACCTAGAGGGAGAATGACTGCGTATGCGTTCTTCGTCCAGACGTGTCGCGAGGAGCACAAGAAGAAACATCCCGAAGAGAATGTTATCTTCGCCGAGTTCTCCAAGAAATGCGCCGAAAGATGGAAGGTAAGAATTCAAACATAATTTTTCTTTAGTTAGCCTTATATCATATTCGAGCGGAACAGTTTTCTCTCGCAAATGACCACGTTTATGTAAAATCAAGGATTAAAAAAAGACAGTTGGGTATTTTGGGGAAAACGGTAACTAACAAAATTTCGATTAAAATCTCATTCACATTTCCAGAAAACCGTGAATTCATTGAAAGAACTGTATAAGATTCGCGCTGGCTGATTTTTATCAATTACTTCAACAGTGACACGTCTAAATGCCGCTTATATTATAAAGCAATTGTAACGTATTTTCCACTTTATGCGAGAGCTAATAGTCTAAGCTCCCACCGAGTAAAAACTTACCCACAGAACACTCAAATTTAAAAGGTGAAAATGGTTGTAAAACAAGTAAAAAACATGTTATGCCTGGCAGACAAGTAAAAATTTGTTAATTGCTATTTTTAATGAATTGTTGAAACTAGCTTTAAAAAAACGAATTTACTTTTAGAAATACCTGCATGAAATTTACACAATTTATGGTAAATAATGTATCATTTTTGAAAAAATTTATCTGGCTGACAATTTTTTTTAATTAACATCTAGCAGACCTTTTGTTATAACTGATTTGTTTTCATGAAAGTACACTTCATAACACCTCCTTGGTTTTTGTTTTAAAATAAAGTTTGAGATCTCCCCATCTATTAATACATGCCTGACTAAATGTTTGTTAAATACCTTGTCAGACTAAATTACGAAAGCGCAACCTACCATGCATGAGTTTTTCATCATAAAAAACATTTTTTCCGATAAAAAACCTATTTTAATATATAAAAGGGATCAAAGACTTTAAATTAGGATTAGAAAAAAAACATTTTTTAGTTGACAACGGTAATACCTCATTTTTTAACTTAAAAACGTCTCGGCGCATAAAAAATAAAGTCTGACGTAGTAAAAAACATTTTTTCGCTAGCAGACCAATTTTTATGCATAAAAGAAATCTTGAACTTCAATTCAAAAAAAAATTTAGATGTTTTGGCCGCAGAAACTTCTTCTTAGCATCGTGCCAACGTTTTTTCTTCTTTATAATAAGTTTCTACGGCGGCCGCGGCAAAACACCATCTTAATTTATTATTTTTTTTAAATGAAGTTTGAGATCTCCTTTATGCATAAAAATTGGTCTGCCAGCGAAAAATGTTTTTTACTACGTCAGACTTTATTTTTTATGCGCCGAGATCACGTTTTTTAGTTAAAATAATGAGGTATTACCGTTGATAATTAAGTCTGACAAAGTAATTAACAAAAATTTCCAGTCAGACATGTTTTAATAGAAAGGGGAGATCTCAAACTTTATTTTAAAACAAAAACCAAGAAGGTGTTATGAAGTGTACTTTCATGAAAAAAAATCAGTTATAACAAAAGGTCTGCCAGATGTTAATTAACAAAAATTGCCAGGCAGACAAATTTTTTCAGAAATGATCCATTATTTACCATAAATTGTGTAAATTTCAAGCAAGTGTTTCTAAAAGTAAATTCATTTTTTTAATCCAATTTCAAAAAATCATTAAAAATAGCAATTAACACATGTTTACTTGTCTGCTGCCAGGCGTAACATGTTTTTTTACAAGTTTTCCAACCATTTTTACCTTTTAAATTTGAGGTGTTCTGTGGGTACGTTATTACACGGTGGGAGCTTGGACTAATATTTTAAGCTTGTTACGTTAGAATTGAACCATCTCACATATTACGTTATTATTGCTTTATATAAGAAACAAACGGGAAGAGTTACGAGCACTTCTCGTAGGTGATTTAATAATCTTGCTATTATGATCAACTGTAGAGTACTCTTTGAAATATTTGTAACTAGGTAGTAAAATTTCAATTACCTACATAAAACTAATTTACATTTACGGAAGATCAGGAAAAAACAGCAACAATCTGGGAAAACGTGTAGCTTCAAAATTTATTTCCGGAAAGTCAAGAATTAATTAAAAGTTAATAATTTTGGAAAATGTTCCATTAGTTACCTAAATTGGGATGAAAATCTATTTCTCTCCAACTATGTTGAATATTGATGAGCGAAGTTTTGTTTTACCACAAAGATTAGGAGTTTCGATCTTCCTGTAAACGTAATCATTTTTTAATTGAATTTTAAAAAAACCATAATTGCATCAAATGACATATTGGTCAAAAGTAGGTGTAACAACATTGTTATGATTGAATGTCTGATTTATAATTATTATAATAGTGTTTGTATCTTGTCATTTGTACTCGTAGTACAATGTTTTGATACAACACATACATACATAATCTGTCACGTTTGTAAATATATTATAGTTGTATTAAAATAATGTAAGTACACACTATTCGTATTCATTCCGTGAACTGCTTCGTACTCACTCATCGACTCTGTTTTTAGAAACGCCCAAACGCATCG
This sequence comes from Mongoloraphidia duomilia, assembly GCA_039654895.1. Classification (NCBI taxonomy): domain Eukaryota; kingdom Metazoa; phylum Arthropoda; class Insecta; order Raphidioptera; family Raphidiidae; genus Mongoloraphidia; species Mongoloraphidia duomilia. The sequence goes on along the minus strand of CM077525.1, from coordinate 19,144,798 downwards.
ATTCTAAATTTGAAATTTACAAAATGAAAGTTTTAAACGCAACGCGGATTATTTTATTAATTACTTGCGGGGTGAAGTTTTCCCCTACTCGCTCGGCAGCCCTCTTGCTTTTGTTTCGCGTTTGCTCTTTTGAAGAAGAAGTATATATTGCAGATGTTTTAATAAATTGAATCACTTTTATCGTTATTTTTCTTGTTCGAAATTTAAAATCGACAATTTTTATTTTGTATCGCACTTGAAGATGGATATTTTTAGTTTTACAAATTACAAATTTATTTAAATCCATTGATGCTTCTGCATGTGGAGTCGTCATGGATATTCATTTATTATTATCGTTGATTGCAATGCTGCAAAAGTTACGTATAAAAATTTACCATGCAAAGTTACTTTCCGCATCATTTTAGATCAACAAGATAGCATTTATTTTCATGTTAATAGTTATTCACTTTTTTTTTGGAGAGCAGGATGATTTATCAGATGACCGTTTCATGAATATTCTTTTCATCTTTCGGTAATAGAAATATCGTGATGAGTCATATTTTATCTCGTCCGTTACAATATAAATAGTATAGCCCAAAATATAATTCAAAATACTTTCGAAGCTTGGGTATCGATTTTCCCTCAGGAACACATTTTATGAGCGTGCTAATAGCAAGCGCAACAACAACGACATATGCATAATAATAAGTATAATACGATAATAATATTACAAAAACCCCAGTCACAATGTCTAGACCTAATATGTAATAATAACTAATAATGCAATAATAATAACAACAGCCTTAATTTAATTCATGAAATATTTTATCAATTATCTTATCACCGATAGCGGATGAGATCAACGCATTTTTTAACGATCGGTTAATTTGTCTTCGCTAATAAAACGACGCGTTTATTTATTAATTATGGCAAAACGTTTTGTACAAATTAAACTGTTTAATTACATCCGCTAATTGTTTGATTTTTTTTTGTTTCGGAAATTACAGATTTGAATTTTTGCGGTTGTGTGTACTTTTGTATTGTAATAAATCAAATGCATAATTACTATCAATATTTAATTTTCTTTCAATATTATCATATATTTTAAATTGGTATTTGTTGGGAAAGAAGCTAAGAGGTTTTTTTACTTCCCACCTCTACTATGGTAGGGAAGTAATGGATTCAGTCCGAAAACAATATTTCGAGATTTTAACAAATTTTCACGTTTTGAGACCCTAGCAATCGTTTAAGATCATTTTCTGACTGATGTCTGTATGTGTGTGTGTATGTGTGTATGTGTGTGTGTATGTGGTCAATTTTTCGCCTTCGATATCTTAAGAACGGAACAACATACGGGCATGCCGATTGTTCTATTGTGTTTATCAGCCTTTAACTTAGATCTGATTAGATTTTGAGTCAAATCGGTTCAGTGGATCCTGAGATATTCAAAAAAACGTCCTCAATGTCACGTATTAACATAGGTAAAAAAAAATATAAATGAATTCTAGATGTTATAATATGAAAAAAATGTAAATATTTTTTTTCTCTAAAATGTATAGTTTTCGAGAAAAAAAATATTTTACTAAAAAAAATAAAAATTGTACGTAAATCAAGGTAACCATGATTTTTGCTATATTAAGCTAGCCATCAATAGATCACCAAACAAAAAAGAGGGCCATGCTTTTTTCAAAGAATAAAAATTAAATTGTGTTTTAAAGACCACCAACAGCTAAGGTTATTTGGGCCTAGTCAAAGAATAAAAAAAAGAGTGTTTATTTTTTGCAAATATTTACTAGGTGGGAAGTATAGGACTGGTCATCAGTCGAATTTTTTTTAATAGGTGTATATTAATCCTAGGGAATTTGCAAGTTATTTTTCATAATATTTATTTTTATTTAATACTAGTTTTAATTTGCGGCTTCCTTTTTGACAATAATTTTTATCATAATTGAGCGTATCTGCAAAATAAACGACACTCAGTTTGGGCACCCAAGGCCAGCAGAACAGATAAATTTTGAGTGTCGAGTAAAAAAGTGGGGAGAGGGGGAGGGGAGCGTTGAAGAGGATTTTTTTCTTAAATAAGGTTTCTGGAACATTAAAAATTATCAATGAATGCAGTTAAACAAATTAAAATTTAAATTAGCTTTTCATTCATAGAATCTGACTCAATTATTTCGAAGTACATTATTTAATTCTTAGATATTAGGCGAAAACAGTCGCACGCTTATTCCAATTTCTGGTGGGTAATTCGACACACGCAAATTTTTCGAGTGTCTAGTACAAAATACCAAAAACAAGACTGATGCCGGCCATCTGGGCACCAATAATTAAATAATAATGTTATCGTTCGTTATACCAAAATGTCATCAAAATCGGCCCGATTGTTCTCGAACGTTAACAGTACAAAAAACAACCCTGTAAAATTTTTCCATCTCATACAGAAAAAAAATACCTGAAAAACCCGCTAGAAAACCGACTTATTAACCGATTTACCGTTACTATTTTATATAAGTTAGTATTCATTACAGAATAACGGACAGTAATATTGTTAATTAATTTTCGAACAGTTTTACCAGGTTCTTCAATTGTGTGAACTATAATTCTTGTACTGCTGACGAATTATTGAAAATTAGAAAATGATCATTGACTAAAATCTTATAGAGTAAAATGGGGTCAGTTTCGAAATAACTTGATTTTAAACGGTGATGGAAAGTTTTTTTTTTTTGATGTATAAGAAAATCAACTTGTAAGTAATAAACCGGTACGTTCATAAATTCTTGAATAAAAACATCAAATATAATTAATAATAATTATATTGTACGTATGATAGTAATCCAAACAATAAGTAATTGCTTTAACTTCGACGCTGCATCAGCTCTCGTCGTCATTTAATATTAAGTAATAAGAACGTTCAGATTTTTGATAGCAGCAATTGCGCTTCCAATAATTCCACATTCATTCCATTTTGTACGATGACGACGATGATGTTCGTGTGAGTGGGGTATAGAGTCGTGGTGGTTCTTGTTGGCTTGGTACATTCATTTCTCCACGCTGTCGAAGGCAAACGGGTTTTGGTCTAACATCGCATCGCAAGAACCAGGGTCCGAGACACGGTTGCCGAGACGTAGAGAGTGTGGGGCCAGGCCACCGCCATCGTGCAGCCGGCACACATTAACAGTCAGGGCCTTCCAAACTGTTGGATAATGACCGGTCAAATTCTTAAATCGGATGACATCACACACAATGTCTTAAATTTTATTGATCATTTGTTCTTAGTTCCTCATTCCTGCAATTTTCATCAGTACAAACATCAGTTGGTTGGATCGTCATCTTATAAAAACAGTAGATATCATTTTGACGAACAATTAAAATTTCCGCGTAGTTTAAATAACATTACAGCTTTTAAAAATTACCAATTATCAAAGATTATCAAAACATCTACAACTTACATTATTGACTATCAAAAATCTTTAAATTTTTGATGTCCGTAGTTATTCAGAGTAAATTAACAACAAATTTTAAAAAAATATCCAATAAACAACGTTTTGAGAACCCCTGCATTGCGTCAGTTGATTGGCTTGGCCACTGGTGACCCTCTGTTGCTAGTTCGAATTCCTGAAAATATAAATAATTTTTTTATAAAAACTTATACGCTCTGGATGCTCTTCGTTAAACTCGTTCTTTTTGTTTTAAATTTATGTTAATTAATATTTTTAATTTCTGTTTATTACTTTTAATATGAAATAAACAAACCGTAATTCAATTATCCAAAAAATATTGATTGCCTTTTTATTCCAACACTTCGAATAACTATTTTTAACTAATGATTTACCGTACCATTAAATATAATTGTAGTGTTGACATAATAATAACTTGATTTGTTTGCTGATTGTATTTGTCAAATAAAAACATTACAAGCAATTTCAATGCTTGCAATAATCATGTGAATTTTGAAACAATGACTGGAGAAACCCATTGAGAATTTTCGTTTACAGAAAGACTTTCAACCCTTGCCAAAGATCTTTTCACACTTTTTACAACCAGTTTTTGCCTATCTGACGCATTTTTTTTGTTACTCTCCTGAAGTTTTGTTTTAATTTTTATATTATAGTTTGTTAGGTAGAGTTAATAATCAAACGATTTAAATCCCTAATATGTATCCACAAGGTATTCATTTAACAATTAGTGAATAACAGAATATAAGCCAGCTAAGCAGCTGCCATGATTGTTAGGCTACGTCTAAGAAAAAATCAAATATCACTGCCGGGATTTGAACCCGAAACTCCCAGTTTCCAGCTGGACGATTTACCAACCACTCCACAGTAAAGTAAAATTTTGTTTTCTCTTCACGGCCAAACACTCGGCATGCGAGAGCTAATTTTAACTTAAAATGTTAATACTCTTTTGGCTGGGAATCCATTTTATAATCAAATACAGGATTTGAGTAACTGTATTACAATATTAAATATAGTTTTTAGTTAATAATAATCAAACGATTATAACCCCTAATAGCAACAATGTTTCATTTAAGAATAATTAGTTTATTTTTATTTGTTTATTGTAGATTATAGACGCGTCGACAACTTAGGTCATTAGTGTCTTTTCATTACATCAAACCAAATAACTTAAATGACATCACAAAAAATCCATGAGCGGAGGTGGGATTCAAAGGCCTGCCACGCTAACCGTTACACCACACTGTCCTCAACAATAATTAGTGAATAACAGAATATCACACAGATAAGCTGCTATAATAAAATTAAGAATAATCGCAGGATAGTGGACAAAATATTTGGTTTATTTAATTGAATGTACGACGTTTCGTCTATATATTTAGACTTTTTCAAGTACAAAAAATAACAATATTTATGAAAATTAATATTAATTACTAACCATAGCAATTAACATAAGATAGGGTACATATATTTTGTCCACTATCCTGCGATTATTCTTAATTTTATTATAATCACGATGGACACGATTTCTAATATAAATAAGCTGCTATGTGTGGCTATATCTAAGAAAAAATCAAATGCCACTGCCGGAACTTGAACCCGAAACTCCCAGTTTCCGGCTGGACAAGTAACTCGTCTAGTTGGAAAATGGGAGTTTCTGGTTCAAGTTCAACGACGATAAATCGCCTATAAACTCGACACAACGTGCTTTTAATGCCACTTTCGGAATTAGAATTGTTTAATTATTGATTAACTCTTCTGATGTCTTTCGAGTAATAGATTTTATATAAAGATACAATGTTTTCTACCTAAGAAGGGCCGTTGTGAAATTTAGGAAGCTACAAAATTGCCGATTCTTTTTGTTTTGGTTTAAAAATAGTCGAACATAGCGTGATAACTGAAGTCACTAATAATATGGAACACTGCCGCTGGATATAATATCGAGATGTACAGTAGCGTAGACAATTAAGTTTTTTTTTCTATAATGACATGACCTGATTTCAACAAGTTACGAATTAGAAAAACAGATCGTTATTTTTGAATGCCGCCAGAATTATTAGAGACTTGTTTTAACAGTTTATTATTTTTTCCTCAGAACAGAGAAAGCTATAGAAAGAGCTTATCACCGCTTGTACAAAAGAAACCAGTCTAAACGTGCGGGGAACAATAAGTCACATTGAGGTCACAATGATTTCAACTCCATTTTAAACACCTTGATTTTTCATAAGCGCTTTGGAACCTTTATTGTAACATTCAGACACACAACACGACACCATTTTTTCAATAAAACACAAATTTATTAAATACAATACAATACAAGCAACGAATGATCATAATGTACCTGACAGATCGTACTTTAGTGTGTAGTTGTGGTTTCACAAGCGACGTGGTATGCTGTTTATCTGTTCTGATATTTTTTCATAACAAAACTGAAAAACTGATTGAATATTTTTACAAAGTTCTCAGATTGGATAGAGCGTCTCGTGGCTGTTTTCTTTCCGATTTGTCGAACTTTGTACGTTTTTTTTAATCGAAAAAATGTGGGTTTCCAAATTCCATCTGTATCATTTTTGCGTCTGTCAGTTTTTTCTTTGTCCTCGCGTAATAAAAACGACTGAACCCATTGTTTAAGTTTAAAAATGTACAGAATGCAACCACTAATTATTTTTATATTCTGTGCTTTGTACATTTATATATGCTTTTGTCCTACAAATGAACCGCCCAGTGCGTTAGTGATATTTTGTGCGATTAAAAGTGTTCATTTATTATATCCAAGGCGGTGTTGCACGAAAAGATATGTTGTCGGATTTACGCTTCGTTAATAAACTAAAATTATTATAATGTGTTATAGTCTGTCCAAACACCTCGGTCCTCAACTTTACTATACTTACAGAGAAACCGATCCACATCAGGCTTTTCACATGATTTTTATGTCGTCTCTGAAAAGTTTTTAAATACGGCAAGGCATTTTCTTCAATAATAGCGCGTTATTTTTTGGGCAGCTAAAAAAAATATACGTGGTTAGCGAGAAAATCTTACTTCCAAGGCAATACTTCTCGTCGGCAGGGTATTTTTGGTTCCCTAACTGTATAAGTTCCCCCCTCGTTGGATTTTTTTTTCAATTTTCAAATTTTAAAAAATGTTAGTTCAGTTACAAAAAAGCATGTCTTTTATTTGAAGAAATGTAATTACTGAGTAAATACAGTTGGTTTGAATGGATTATACTTGATGTGGATAATTAATTATTATTCGTGTTACTTTCATTATTGTAATTTGTTAATGAATTGTGTTCCACCACTGCTTCACTTATTCATTTGGTTATACATACATATTAACATTTGCCTCGGTAGGTCGCCTAAAATAATTTGTTCTTCAAATAAAAGTCGTCATGTCAGCCAAATGTAAAGAAATTTAAAGTCCAAAAATCTATAAAATTTATTTTTATTATAGATGTATAAATCAAAGAGCCATCCTCTTTGGTTTAAATATAAAATTTATAAAATGAAACATTCTGTGACGGACTAATCCATTGAACTGATTTAGAAAAGGTTTTTTTATGGTAGTATTTTTCCGAGAGGTTTTAACTATGGATCATAATATCAAGCTTAGTGTGAGAGCTCTTGTACGAAGACGCTAATGACCTCAGTTGTCGAGCGTCTATAATTTACAATTTTTGTACGAAGAACGGGTATTTCAATTTGAAAAAAGACGATTTTTTCCGGATCAGTTTTATATTTATCTCTGAATAACTCATCTTATCGAATGCAAATAAATATAAATAAATAAAAAATAGAGCCAGAGCATTTTGACGCTTACACCAACTTTATCGATGTGTAAATCACGATTGCAATTAATTGCACAGTTTGAGATAAATTTTTTTAATTGACACGAAATTGTTTAAACACCTAATGAGTCTACTCCATTTTGTTAATTCGAACAGATACAATTTTGTGTTCTCATTTCCCCTCAAACGTTTATTTTACAAAATAAAACCTAACAAGTGCCATTTATGTACATCTCATTAATCGAACTTTTAACACGACGTTCCAAATAACAGTAGCTCCAAAACTGATCTAGCTTTGAGAGATCGACAATGGTAAAAGGCTCATATAACATGAATTAATCCAAGTGACTAAGAGAAATGGAAATCTAACATTTAACGATCATTAATCGAATTGGAACACCCAATATTCAAAATCACATAGTAGTTCAGAACTCGATCTACTTTGGGGGTAGATCACAAGAAAAAAACTCAAAGGCTCAGGTCGGTCAAATTATAGTTAACTTTTCGATATTGATGCAGCTTGGCGGCAATAAGATAAATAATTACAGGATTCGACGATGCAGCGTTTAAAATATAAAATCTTGAATGTATTTTATTGTTAATTAAATAGTTAATTAGTAAATAGCAGAGGCAAGAGCGCGGCGGCGGTGGTGGCGGCGTCCGTTCGTCTTTTTGTGTATTAAATATGTGACGTCGCTCTGTCGGCAAAACGAACGCGGAAATATAGGAGAGGCAGTCGACGGACGGGTGGCGGCGGTAAGCGAGCGGTCGACGTGTGCGCTGTCGGGTGGGAGGGGGTTGTCCCGTACCCCCACCCCGACCCCGATCGCTGCCCCAACCCCCAGTCTTCTGTATATTGTGTACCCCATCCCTAATTTCCTTTCAAAAATCAATGGCGCGCCTCGTCGTGTGCATTTCGTTATTATATTTTACGCGGAGCCAAGAAAGTTTTCGCACGGAAATTTTAAGCGCTCTTTAAAGAGTGGCCCAAACCGTTTATAATAGTTTTTTTATTTTACAGTAATATGGCGCCTTACTTTGTAATTCTTTCTTTTTTTTAAATTTTAGAAAATACACCGGAAATGTCCGAATTTATTTTATTGACACGGTTCGTTTTATTTATTCGTTGGAAATCGTTGTATTTCACTTATCAGCCCGTCATCTTTATACTGTAGGAGAACCTCATTAATTCCAACCAACTATTATATTAAAAAATAAGTCTTTTCTCTTACGTATCTCATTAAAAAATCATGAAACGTATATATTTTGTTATTACTTCTAAACTGTATTCCTCCTTCTGGAAAATTTTATAATTTAAGAATCTCGTTTGAATGTTCATTTTTAATAACCTAAATAAAAAAAAAATATTTTTACATCTACAGTCACAGAATGATTTTCAGTAAAGTGACTTTTGGAATTAAATTTCACTTTTATTTTGGATTTGAAAAACAGCTACTAGCTTCTTCTAAAATCGATAAAATGATGTTATTAATGTTGTACCATAGTCGTTAGGTACATTAAAAGTAAATTACATATTATTATTTAAAGATAAAATAGATGACCTTTTTACACAACATAAATAAAAAAAACTGTCTGAATATGTTATTAAAAACAATTTCAAAAAAAAAGTCAGTTCATCTTGTGGACACAGGCATTTTTCTAATTTTTGTAGGCTGTTGAATTGGTATTTCAAAATTCTTTCAACTTTTTGGCGTTCCTCACACGTTAAAGATCGTTTTAAATATTCAAATTATATAAAATGCGGTTTTAGGTGTAATTTTCAGACTTCAGTTAACGTTACATGTTTTAAAATATGTATGTATATCATTGTATGTAATGTTTTTTTCGTTGGAGAACGAAAAAAACATTTTTCAATTGCATTTCAGCCGTATAAAACTATTATTTATTGTATGTAATTCATTATTAAAAATGAAAGTTCTGCTTTTGTTCAATGATGCAAATACATACCGCAATGATTCGTTCCAAATATAAATGTATGAAAACGTAAACTAACTTCCATGTTATGTTTGTTTTTTTGTTTTTAATTAAACTATCGTAAAACATTTGTTATTGAATATCGCCAAGTATTGTCCATTGATAATTTAATTATCTATCAATGCAGTATAAAAAAATTATTTATTTTGTTTATTATTATTAATTATTATATGCGAGAGAATTCTGAGACCAGCTTATTGATATCAATGTTGATTTTTTACTTAAATTTGTTTTTGAGTGTTATTCATTAGTAGTATAGTTTGTGATTATTTATTTATTTTGTTTTTTTTTTCAGACCATGTTAGATAAAGAAAAGAAGAGGTTCCACGAAATGGCAGAAAAAGATAAGAAGCGCTATGACGCTGAAATGTTAAATTACACACCTCCTAAAGGTGAAAAGCAGCGTGGAAAGAAGAGGAAACAAGTCAAGGATCCAAATGCACCGAAAAGATCGCTGTAAGTGTCAATTACTTTTAATCTCTACGAATTTTAATGAATTAAATTTAATCCAGAACTGGCAAGCATCTTGCTTATGAGTAATCATTTAACATTGTAAGCATTTAGATTTTTTAAAATAACTTTTGGTTTTGTTGATCGACTAAAATGTAATTTCTTTGTTTTATAGATCCGCTTTCTTCTGGTTCTGCAATGATGAACGCCAAAAGGTTAAAGCTATTAATCCTGAATACGGAGTCGGAGACATCGCTAAAGAATTGGGAAGAAGGTGGTCAGATGTTGAGCCTGAAACCAAATCTAAGTACGAGGCCATGGCCGAGAAAGACAAAGCCCGATATGATAGGGTAAGTTGCATTTCCGTTCACTTTTTGTTACACTATAGACGGTGAGACTAATTGTGTGCTGGTTACAGGAAATGACTGCTTACAAAAAGAAGAGCAAGCCCAATCCCGGACTCGTCATACCTGAACCGGTGGTGGAGGAGGACGACGAGGAAGAAGAAGTTGATGAAGACGAGGACGAGTAACTCTCGTTGGCTGAATCGCATCTCATCTCATCGTTAGTTCATTCAGCATTCATTCCTCCTCCAAGTGTATATAATAATAATAATGTAATAACATGCAGTGTTTGTGTTCTTTAGTTTCTCTTCCCGACGACACATGATGTGTATAGCATGATGTGCGTACTTATTACGGACTGACTGTGTGAGTGAGTGCAGTGCATTCCGTTAGCCGGTAGTCGAAGCGAAGCGCCCTCAGCAAACCGCCTCGGTTCCGACCAGACTGGAATGTGCTGTGTATCAGTCAGATTGTTGTTAAAATATTGATTTTAATTTTGTGTGTATGTAATTTTGCAATTTCAAATGATTTATAATTACCATGTGAGCGTGAGTACATTTTAAATTTATAAAAATAGAAATAGTTCCGTGCTCCATCGGCAGGGTTCGACGGGTTTTGAAATTCATACGAGTGAAGTAACCGCGTTTTCGGCCTCTTTTCAATGCGAACGGAACGCGGTTGTTTTTTTGTAATTATTACTTTATTTCTTTTGTTTTTTTTATTTTTTTTCATACTACAACATTTAGATATTAATTTTATTTTAAACATTGTTTCTGAACTAATTAACCATCATGAGTGAATTTGATCAGATAGCCAATAGTTAAAATACAGAGCAGAGAATATTTTTTAACCTCGTTACAATAAAAACTTTGGAAATCCAAATATAATACAGTCATAAGCAGCCTCGTCATACGATAACAAACGATAGAAGTGTGCTACAGCAAATCGGACGTTGTTTTAAAACAGTGTGAAAATAGACAATATGCAATCTCACACGGCTAGTGGCTTTGCAAGAGCATCAGCTTTTGGGCACGTGACGCTTGCGTTTGTGGTGCAATGCAAAATGTAACCTTTGTACATTCCTCTTCCCTTTGAAAATAGGCAACTTGTCGGAATCTGTCGTAAAAGAAAAAGAAAAAAAAAAAACAATGCAAAGTAGATACTTTTGAGTAGGGCTCGTAATTATTGAAATCAAAGTATTCGAATAGTCATTCAAATTTCTATTCGAATATTTGAATAAATTCCGAGCCCTACTTTCGAATAACAAAGTAACATCCGAACGAGATCGAGGAATGTTGAGATGTTTTATTGTCTTCACTATTATTTTTGTTTTTAACTGAGAATAGCAATTATTTTAAATAAATAATGTATAAATATTTGTTAAGATAATATTTTACTACACATTTATGTTATTGTAAAAATTTATTGATGATGCGAAAAAGATGAGGAAAAGCTGATGTTTTAAATTCCATAAGATGGAAATATTTCACTTCTCATGACAGATTGCTCTGTGTTATTTTAGGGAAATTAATAGAAGAAAGCAATGTTTGTTTTGTATCTCATAGGGATAAATAAACTTTTCAGAAAAGCTTCATATTTATTATTTTAGTTTTCTTTTTATACTGTTTCCAGAATATTAATTTGATATAAAAACGAATTGTTTAATGTACTTTGCATTAAAATACAGGAAACTCGTTAACACAATATCGTCACTTTCTAATATGATTGAAAACAAATTCATTTTCAATAAAATCTAAAAATAATAACTTATTGATATTTGAACGCCGCTTTTTGAGCAGGCGATGCATTATTATTTTATATCATTATTCCATAATAAACTGAGTTTCCTTTTTACTTAAAAGTATATTAAATTGTTTGATAAAAATAAGTACAAATACATATTCAACTTTGTACATTATTATAAAGTAAATTACAATTAACAACTGGACTTTTTTTGTGTTAACCTTTGATATAGAAATTAAAACTGACATTTTAAAATCAAAGAAGATTTTTGGGTAAGTATGAGAAGGCAATAAGTAAAGATATAAATTGATAAATATTTTTGATAGAAGAATATTATTTCTTTTTTTATATCTAATTGTATATGTTCACATAATATATAGAGCATAATATTCAGATATACAAGAGAGTATCACACCGTTAAGGTTTCTGTCTTCTGCCCAGTATCCTCAAATATTGAAATGTGGGTCTACAAGACATCGCAGAATATCCATGAGCAGAGGTGGTATTCGAACCCATGACTGACCCAAAAGCAGCACGCTGACTATTACACCACGCTGTCTTCATAATCAATTTTCACTTTATCAACGTTTTTCAGAATTTAAAGATTGACAAATTTTGAATAAAGTTTCAATAATTTCAAATAATTAATTGTTCAGTGGGCAATGATGATTACTGAGATCGGATTTTTAAAACAATTGATGGCGTTGATAATAAATTGTTTATTTAGCAACTTTTAAACGGTGTAAAAACGTTTCGTTATAAAATAAGTAGCTGACGCGATTTAAGCTGATTGAAATAAAATTTCGTTATCAAAACTGAATTTCTTATCGAGAGGTAAGTACACAAAAGTATTACCTGTTTGCTGATAGTTTGTACTTTATACAATAATTGGCTAGAGCATTTGACAGTTTTATTTCTTCTATTGATACTTTTGAAATGTAAACCAAAAAAGATAATACGTTTGTCAAAAGCTGCTCATTTAAATATATTTATGTAAAAATAGTTATAAATTTGCAATTGAAATCAATAATGCGAAAGCTGCTCATAGTCAACATGACAGTGGATCCTACAGTTCCTTTGTGTATTAACAATCATCTCGAAATTAGTTTGGTCACGGTAAAATTTCATCATAAATACATGTTATTTATTGTAAAAATATGTACTGTATTTTATTTTTCAATATTTTAATAATTAATACCATTTGCTTGTGATATTCTGTAAAAAATCGAAGTGAAACGAGTAGATTCATCTTTGAGTTTTAATTCAATTTTCGTCCGCTCCGACCATTTGTAGCGCTGTTAGCCATACTCCCGCCATTTGCAAAGTGTTCGTTCATCATGGCTATGGTGAGTTTGCTTATTTACAAAATGTATTATGTTAGCGTTTGACGTTAGTTCTAATTAAATTGACTGATTTTTAAACTGCTGCAGTTTGTTGAGAAATATTAAGGTATTGGATTTTTTTATATGGTTATTGTAACGGTCATTGATAGTCAGTGAGCCGACGTAGATTCTTGAGAGATTTGGTACTGGCGTCAATAAATACGAAATAAATGCCAAGTGCTTTGTATCATAAAATGTGTTTTTTTTTGGACCTGTTATGGAAACATGTTAAATAATATTTTGTTTGTGATGCAATTTTGTTCTGTCATAATATTTTTATGACTTCATTCGTTTCAAGGACGTATGTATGTGAGGGACGAGATTTTTTTTCGCCGCAATGCGTCTAATGTATTTTTAGGATTTACCTACACTTTTCGTTAATGTGAGTGCAAAATAAGTGATTTAATAATTTCTTGATTATTTCAGATAAAGTGCCCACTGACCTAAAGAAGTGTGATTACAATAAAAATAGGCCTATACAATACACTTATCTTCACATTACAAGAAGAGAGCATACTATATATTATTGGAATTGTTAATACGAAATTGATTATGGCTTCAAGTGAATTACATGAGGAAATGAACGGGCTTCATTTGGGAACAGAAATGTTCGGTGATACGTTAAAAAACTGCAATGATAGTCCATTAGAAGATGGCTTGCTGGGCGATCCAGACAGCTGTGGAATTTGTGGGTATGTATGATTATTGATTATTATTTATCAAAACTATAACGTATTTTCAAAAATTATGTACCTAAACTAAAATAAAAACATCTTTCCACAGAAATACTTTAAACAATCCCCGTGTCTTGTCCTGCCTTCATGTTTTCTGTGAATCGTGCCTTGACAAGAAACTTATCGGAGAAGCAGGCGACCCCGGCATTACGGATGCTATATGTTGTTCAATATGCAATCAAAAAACGAAGGTAACTATTCAAATAAGTTTTTGTAACAACACGTTTGAACTTATTTTCTGAAGTTATAATGTTCTTTGTTGTTTTATAGGTGGTCAATCAGAAAGTATCTTCATTACCCATGGATCTGATTTCAACCAATATAGTCGACATGAGTGCCGTATTAAACCCGGCATGCACCAGCTGCTCGTCTAAAGACAAGGCCATATCACGCTGCAGCACTTGTCATAACCTTCTATGTGCAAACTGCCATTCTGCTCACCAATATATGCGCTGTTTCGAACGACACCATGTCGTTTCACTTGACGAATTGAGAGCCAAAGGAGACAAGATATCCGTTCATAAACCAATCCCGTGTGCGGTGCATTCTTCTGAATCGTTGACGTTCTTTTGCGTTCAGTGCCAGGCGGCAATATGCACTGAATGCGCCAAAGCCGAGCACACAGGCCCAGGTCATAAGTGCGAAGGTATCATGGATGTGGAGCAGAGAGTAAAACAGGAACTTGAAGGGCTGCTTGGAGACGGACGGCTCAAAGTAAGCAATTTAGTACACGCATCGACTGAACTTGAAGGTCGTCTGGAAGAGTTGGGCCATCAGCGTTCGGCCGCCAAAGATCTCATTAACGAGTCTTACCAGAGCTACAAGGCTGTTTTGGAAAAATGCCGAGATGACGCTTTGAGTGAACTGAGCAAACTACATCACGAACGTGAGCTCAAGCTAATGGAAATGACTGAACGAGTCGGCAAGGATATTGGTCTGATGGAGGACGCTTGCAAGTTTACTACGCGGTTACTTGAGAAAGGCAACACGGTGGAAATCATGTGTTTGAAGAAGACTGTCGGAACGCAGCTACTAAACTTGATCAACAATGCTATTAAGCCGGATCAAACGTATTCCGTTGAATTCGAGACGGATTTCGACACTTTTGAACGCACCGTCAAGAAAGTGTTTGGGAAATTCTGTACGGAAAGCACCCGCTCGGATTCGAGGAACGCTAAAGAGTCAAGCTGTCCTCCTGAAACACTGCTTCCTACCACCATGAACGGCGCTAACTCAATAAACTTAACAAATGGGTGCAACGGTTCGCTATCAAACAGTAGCCCGATTTCGATGCCGACGTCAATGCAGTCGTCGTTTGACGGAGGCGACGTTGGCTCTGGCTTCCTTACCACACAGGGTGTTATGACCCCTGAGAGTCCTCCAATGGCATCTGTGCCCCAAACTCCGTACGGTTTTTCAAGCATAGCGGAGTACAACTTGCAACAACTGGCCAGCCTAGCGGAGCGCGAACCAAGCACCGCTCCTAGTCCGACGCCATCGTTTACCTTAGCCGATCTATTCACCGGCGATTTGAGTTCGGCTAATAATGCCCTTAACAACTTACAGGCTCTTGCTAAGCTAGGCTTGAACAACACTCCAGGTAATTACAATAGCTACCCCAGTTTCAGTAACGATCAGTGGTGGAAATAAGTACAGTACAACTTCTTGTTATTTCGTCACATGATCGATCTCGTACCTATATCCGTATGTGTTCTGTTTGTAATACTTTTACTGTTATTCTTTTTGTTACAAAACCAGGTGATATGTTTTTTGTTTATTTCTTTTTTTTTAATCAGACTGGAAAATCTGTAGTTGAAAGTATTACAAATGAAAATATTTAATGCAGCTGTAAATTTGTCATATCGGAATTTTGGAATGGCTAAAAACGACGTAATTATGTATTGTTTTCAAACATGTTTATTCGAATGCGTTTCGCTTAAGGTTGCCGTTTAGTGATACAATGGATTGTGATACGTTCGATGTACAAAGAATATCTACCGATGCGATATTGGAGATAGACCTAAGCAATGATTGCGGTAACAAAGAAGCTTTACTGTATTTATTCTTTTGCTCAACATTATTACAATAAATCTGTGATTTGGCATATTGTTATTAGATATGCGTTCTTGATAATCACTTTTAAGACATATTGAAGTATTAGTCAACTTTACAATATATTTGCTCAGAATTTTTTTTTGTAAATATATATTTCTTTTGTTCCTGAATATAGAAGTTAACTTTTTTGTAAGAAATTATTGCGTGTTTGCTTTTTTATTCAATTTGAACCTCTATTCAACCTTTTTCCATTAATATCCGATATAGTACGTTATTTTATATTAACTTTTTATGTTGCACTTTTTATGATTTTTTTCTATATCACTATATTATAGCGAATCCTAAATTAATTTAACAGTAGTTTTATTGTATCGTAATTTGATTTCAAAAACTGTGCAACAATAAATATTTTTGGAAGTATTTTTAAAAATAATTTCGAGTCGTATATTTTGTCAGTATATTTTAAACAAATCTGAGTGGGATGAGTAATTTAAGGGCTGTATGTACTGACGAAAAGTTAAATATAATATCGTTTTTTTATTCCACGATAACGCCAATACCTCTAGAATTACAGAAGTAATATTTTATAAATCACAGTAATCCTTTTCCAATCATTTAAACGTTCCTTTTGCAAATATTTTTCCTAAATTTTGCTACGAAATTCAAAATTCCATTATACTAGAATGTGTGGACTTCCAAGTTTTCAAACAAATAGTGAACGAAAATTCTGTCGAATTTTGTTTTGTTACGAAAACATCATAAACCATTTTGACATCATTCCATATTTTAATAGTAAAAGACAAAAATTTCTCTCTAACGAGTTGCATAACCAGCTAGATCTATTTTATATCAACTAATATTTTATTACTGTATGCGCTGGGGAGAGACTATTATTGTTTAATATGTAAGCTAAAACGATTTATATGAAAATTTAAATGTCATTGAAGTACATCCACCCCTTAAATGATGCATGTATCAGAGCGTTAGTTATTCGAACTAATTGGGCTTGCATACAGGCTGAATTTTCGATTTGTTCGGATTATCGGAAAATGGCCTTGATCGGAATCTTATGAAAAGTATTAATGCATTCAAATGGTATTTTTTTATATTCACCAACTCAGTGATTCTGTTGTGGACAGATTGTGTGCGTTATGGCAGCACATGAAATAATATTTGCATTTCCAATTGGACGTGGTATCGCGCCATTTACTCACATATTAGAGGCTTCTGATTGGTTCGGATAATCGACGCCCTTCTGTTATATTTCTGAAATTAAAGATGAATGTGTTTTGAGGAGAATTGCTGTATCTGTGATTTGTCTTCAGATATAAACGGTGTCCCCAATACCAACGGACAGATAATATTGGGACGCGGTGCATCTCCTTCCCTTAGCATCACCAATCCTATGGTGGCCGGTTTTGGACCGATGTCCGCATCGACTTCCCCCATCCTGTCAACTCCCGACGACATAATCCCTCCGCCGCCTCGATCTGACAGTATCCATAACATTCCTGTTTTAGCAGGTGGCTCGGTCAATAGTCATCACATCCAGAACTATTCCCATCCGCCACGATCCGTCAAACTCGCTCCCATGCAGATCCGTTGTAAATTTGGCCAGTTGGGACCGAGCAAGGGCCAGTTCAATTCACCACACGGGTTTTGTCTTGGAGCCGACGAAGACATCATCGTGGCCGACACCAACAATCATCGAGTGCAGGTAAATCGTTAACTTATAACAAATTATAATTTAATTGGTTGTTTCTATTGATAGAAAAATTCGTTTTGGAGAAAAATATCGCAAGTGATACCGTAATACTTCTTTTAACATACGTACATTCTTTTTCGTCTTACGTAATTAAACTGTCGATCTATTGGAACTCTAATTCTGGGTTGCAGAAAACATTGTCAGAAAATCTGATTTGATAATGACCTTAGATTGTGACCAGTACATATTTCTCCATAAGAAAAGCATTGTAGAATTTTAAATCGATCCTGCTCGAAATATAATTGATGATAGAAACGATTTTTTTTAAACTATTAATTTCACTTCAAAACAACATTTTTCTACGCATTTATTTAACTTGAAAAGCGATCTTTTTCTATGTAGATCAATCATTTATTTTTCTGTGAGTACAATCTAATGTTGTGCATGACAGAGAGTTTCACAACGACTATAGTCTGTGCCTGCATGTATAACAACAGTAAATATGTGATCAGAATCCAAGGTCATTGCCTTATGATATTACTGAAACTACATAGAACGTGGGCTTGAGAATAACCGAGCGTGTAGCAATGCTGTTGTTTACATAGCGTTGCTATGGTTCCTCTATTACAAGTCCCCAGTTCCCGGATTCTAGCCCGAGAACTGGTAAAAGTGTCAATTGGATTTTCAATTTATTATTAAAAAATAATGAATTGAAAATAACATCTCATTTTCGGAGTATCGCCAAATTCCCCTTAATATTGATTGTTGTCAAAAAAATTTAAGTATTTTCGTTTTAACAAAAAAGTCTTCCGGAAAATTTTTTTCACCCTATGTGCACGTCGCACAGTATTAGTTTGTTACCAGTCAAGCTTTGTTTCTCAACCCAATTTTTTTTTGCAGATTTTTGAAAAAACAGGCACATTCAAATTCCAATTTGGGATTCCTGGTAAAGAAGAGGGCCAGTTATGGTATCCTCGAAAGGTGGCTGTGATGCGAAATAGCGGAAAATTCGTTGTTTGCGATCGTGGAAATGAACGTTCTCGTATGCAGATTTTTACTAAAAATGGCCATTTTATAAAAAAGATTGCTATTCGCTACATTGATATAGTAGCTGGTTTGGCCGTTACTCCACAAGGACATATCGTTGCTGTAGACAGTGTTTCTCCAACTGTTTTTGTCATAGCTGAGACTGGGGACCTGTTGCGTTGGTTTGACTGCAGCGACTTCATGAGGGAACCATCGGATATTGCTGTTCACGGTATGTAAATCTAATTTGAAAATTGATAGCCACTGTTGAACTTGTGTATACAGTATAATAAATTTCAAGGGAACAAAATAGATTGATTGTAGATTATAGACGCTCAACAGCTGAGGTCATCAGCGTCTATAAGGAAACAAAAGCCGTGATAATAAAAATTAGTCTTTGACTTTGCGTAAATATTTTTATATACAGATTGTATCAAATTAAACCTGTGCATAGGGCATTCTGTGTGTAAGACAGAGATTGATACATAAAGCAATAAGTAAGAATGAGATAAATGATCGCTAATAGGATGTTACGTGGTTACTGTAAATAAATTTGTAATACCGAACAACTGTCATTGTTGTTTTCTACAGTAAAAATAGTCACTACTGAAATTATTGATAAAATGGCAATTTATACTGTTCGGGAAAAAATGCAAATAATTAAATGGTTTTATGGTGGTAATTCAACCGCCGACATAATAAAATTATTTGTAGCTGCCTTTGAAAATAGCATAGAAGGAGCGAAAAAACAAAGATGACGCTATTAGGTTGTATAAATATTATTTATTTACAGTAACCACGTAACATCCTAGCGATCGTTTATCTCATTCTTACTTATTGCTTTATGTATCAATCTCTGTCTTACACACAGAATGCCCTATGCACAGGTTTAATTTGATACAATCTGTATTTTAACCCTAATGCAACCGGTTAAAAAGTGCCTTATGCTTACCAAGATATGGCCACTTTCTGAAAAACTCTGAAAAGTCAGGGAATTTTACTGCTTAGGGGAATGTCAGAGAATTTTGGTGGAAGTTGGATTTTTGTGGGGAAAAAACTGTTGAGTGTGAGTCGGTATCGCGCACTGAGAATTCCGTACCTATATTGATCAATTAGGAAGTTTCCATTGGACGAAAATACTAATAATAACAGACAGGACCGTTACTATTTTATAAACTAAAAATATTAATAGAAAACTAATAATTATTTCTATTTCATAGGGTCGGATTTTTATGTCTGCGACTTCAAAGGCCATAACGTTGTGGTTTTCAATGAAAATGGTGGGTTCATGCGCCGCATTGGATGCGAAAGTATCACAAACTTCCCCAACGGAATCGACATATCCGACGCGGGCGATGTACTGATTGGTGATTCTCACGGCAATCGCTTCCATGTTGCCGTCTTTTCCAAGGACGGCCACCTTGTCACAGAATTTGAATGTCCCTATGTCAAGGTAATAAATCAATAATTGGCAACTATACAATTCGCAATTAAAAGCGATTATAGATATCAGCACTTCAGACGAAACGATGGTTTGAATGGTTTTGTTACTAAAGTAAATTTTCAAACTAGTGAGATTAGATTTTTATTCTACAATGTCATATCGAACAGTAACGTACATTGATATTTATAAATACATTGGTTTGAGTCAAAATGACATTACGGGAGCTGCCTTTTTTAGACCCCACATACGACGACTTCGGATCTGAACACCGGATGTCAGCCACTTTGCTTTTAGTTGCGAATTGTCAAAAACAACGCCAACAATAATTATTTATTTCAACAGTCAAAAATATTGCATAATTTTTTTTTTTATGTTTATTTCTTTTCCATTAAATCATTATGTATTTTTTGTTGCTAAATATTTTATGCAAAAGTATTTTATGTATACTAATGGTCAAATATTTTACATTAACAGCCTTACAACAGATTTGTATAGAAATACATAACGTTTTAAAGAAAAGAAATAAACATAAAAAATTATGCAATATTTTTGTCTGCGTATGTACTTATTATGGTTTATGAGTTAGTATGTTTGTGTCAAATCTTGCAAGTCAATTTTGAACGATTTCCACATATCCGATCGATTTGAAATTTTGTATACATGTATTCCCGATGACAATACACGAATAAACCGTTTTTAGAATTAAATTCAACCTCTACGGGATTCAACGGGAATGTAGGTTTTTTATTTTTTTAATCAACGCCCAGCTCAAATCGCTGAAGCTAGAAACTTGAAATTTGGACAGTAGGTTCCTTTTTTGACATATTCATCCACTAAAAAGGGATTTTTCGAAATTCAGCCCCTACGGGGGTCAAAAGGAGATAAAATTTTGAAAGACTAAAATGAAAATAAAACATTAGTAAAAAAATACTTTAGAAACAAGCTTTTATTGAAAGGTACAAAAAAGAAAAAAATAACATTTAATAGTTTAGGTTCAAAATTATTATAAAAGCCGGGTTGCGACTAATAAACTATCATAGAGTTTACAACCCACGCTTTTATAATAATTATGAACCTAAATTCTTAAATATTATTATTTCCTCTTTAGTACATTTCGATAAAAGCTTGTCTCTAAAAAGTTTTTTGTGACTAATATTTTATTTGTTTTAGTTTTAATATTTATGGATAAATTGTACAATGTACAGTAAAAATATTCTTACCTTGACATATACAGGGTGAGTTCGACCACCCGTATCAGTCATTTTTTTCGAAAACGGTTAGTCGTAGAGAGTTGTGTAAAAAATTTGTATTATAAAAGCCCTAATAAAGAATCGAGTGGTCATAATTTTTTTTTCCGGGAAGGTCGGCTTACCTATTAGTTTGCTCCAGAATGTCCAGAACTCCGGAATTATAAATGTAACGATAGGTCGAAAGTGGTATTGTTGAAAAGATCTTTAAAAAATTAGCAAGTTTTGTACGGATTTTTTTTTTTATTACTGCCACCCCTGTTAAGTAATATTTGTTTGAAATTACTAAATTAAAATGTCATAATAATGAACTTTTTAAAAGTCCGCATTTAAAATCTAGTTACCTATCTATCGATCATTAAAGACTGAAGAAGTACACTCACAGTATAACCAGAAGAGCTCAGTAGTATGTATTAAAGAGTAAATGGAAGACAGTTTGAACACTTGTGACAATGTCTAAGGTTACTAGATTTTTAATGCCGACTTCGATCGTTATTATGAAATTTTTGATTTAATAATTTCAAACGATTGTTACTTAACAGGGGTGGCAGTAATTAAATAATTTTTCCTACAAAACTTGTCTATTTTTTAAAGAGCTTTTCAACAGCACCACTTTCAACCTATCGTGCTTTCTAAAATTCCGAAGTTTTGAACATATAATAATTTATACTTACAGAAATTTACAGGGGTGGCAGTAATAAAAAAAATTTTCCTACAAAACTTGCTTATGTTTTAAAGATCTTTTCAACAATACCACTTTCGACCTATCGTTACATTTATAATTCCGGAGTTCTGGACATTCCGGGGCAAACTAATAGGGAAGCTGACCTTCCCGGAAAAAAAAATTATCACCATTCGATTCTTTATTAGGGCTTAAATTTTTAACACAACTCTCTACGACCAACCGTTTTCGAAAAAACGACTGATACGGGTGGTCAAACTCACCCTGTATACTAAAAAACGAAAAAAATATATGTCTTTTCATATTGGGGCTTCAGCCCCGCCAAGTCTAACGACCTAATTTCACTCATGGCGCCGCTTGGAGTTTTATCAAAGGCTTAAAATCGTCCGTTTATTGTAAGTCTCGAACTACCAAGCGTCAACTGTATTGGATGTAGTTATTGGTTAATGGACAAAACGTGAAAACTTATATAACCGATATCAAAAATTGGTGTATTATTTTGTCACACTGATCTGAAACTGTTGGAAAAGTACGTGCTTTGTTTTTTCTTCAGGTGTCCCGTTGTTGCGGATTGAAGATAACGTCCGAAGGGTATGTGGTGACACTGGCGAAGAACAATCACCACGTTCTTGTGCTGAACACCCTGTACATAATGTAGGACGTAACGGGGGCGAATCGCAGTGTTCAGCAACATCATTGTACCTCAGTCAGCAGCTATTGATTTTGCACTGCAGTAAGCATTGGCATTATGGCCTCGTAATGATTATTAATCTGTGCTTAAAGTTATAAATTTTCAGTTTGCAGCATTGTGCTCTTTTTTGAGCATTTTTATAATATATAGATATGATCTCTACTCGCAAATAACAAATTTTTTTGCAGTTTTTGTTTTTAAGTGTTTATATGTTTTATTATTATTATTATTATTTTTTTTTTTTTGAGTCATTTATGTTTGATCTCACCGAGCGCTAGACAGAAAGGTCAGAGAGGGAAAATAATAAATAATGTTCAACCAATGATGATTCATCTGAAGTGAAAAGACTCTACGAAAAGGATTCGATACGTATAATATGTTAGATTTCGGAACACGGTTGTGTGAATTAGTTATTAACTAATAGAAAAGAGGATAAAATCGACTGTAGACTTAATCGTTCGACAGAACGTCAGCTCAAATATGTTAATCGCAGCGTTCTATCCAATGTATTTTTAGAATTGCGACGTGAATTTTTGTGCCGAACGATTACGTCTATACCGCGTGGCCATTAATTCACACAGAAAAATTGAACTACGCACGGGCGAGATCAAACTCTTAAAATTGTACTGATAGATTTTTAGTGAACACGTTTGATATGATTATTTTTTTAAATTTATTTTTAAGTAATTATTTCTGCATTTAGTTTAGAAACACAATCCAAAGTATATTATTTATATTTATATATATGGTGTATATATGTATATGTATATATTATATATATGTCACCATATTGTTTTAACAAAACGAAAAAAACATTTTTATTTATATTTTTCATAAAAAGTTTTTAAAAAATTGATAGTAAAATGTTAGCTGCGACAGGCGTAATATATATATATATATAAATATATTTATGGTTCCTGTAGCATGAGTTGAGATTCGATTTTAAACGTATGTCAATTAGTTAACTAAATTTGGTGTGATTTTATTGTCCTGCGTGAATGTGCCAATTTTCCTGATTCGCTGAATTTATATAAGTGACCGAATTTATCTACTTTTTAATTTATAAATAACGTATTGGCACAAAATTTTATAGTGATCTTTGAAGAGATTTTATCATTTCTTATTATAATAATATAATGTATATCGGTTGAAATTTTAATAGGTTTATTTAGTGATGTGTATCTGCGATGTGCACGCGTGAACTGATGGTTGCCGTTACACAATACTTACTCAGGTCGTCGGTTTATTTTTGAACGTTTATCTTCATCTCATGCTGATTTTACAGGCTACCCACGTGCACACGTCAGAGAGGTCTTTGTCGGAGCCGACACGCGTTACCGACTACGTGCCGCCGTGTCTTTTTGTTCTGGCTGCCGGCGGCCGCCGTTTTTACTCCGGTACCACTCAATAGACAATACCAGTGTGCGTTTATGTGTCGCAAGTATGTAAGGAGCGAACACGGCTGTTGCACAGTAACGTGTGTTGGCTTTGATTTGTGTGCGTTAACAGTGCCATCTGTCTTATCTAGGTTAATGCTCTGTGTCCTAAATTATTCGCCTAAAATATATCGACACACGACACTCTTACTTTTAGTTCTCGACTGTATTTTCGAACCGTTCGCTTCGGTGCGTTGCCGCTTTCCGTTCCGACTTGTTTTTTTTTAATTGAATTGTGCAGATTATATCGAACTCGAATTTAATTATACCAGCTGTCGATTCGCTGACCGATTTATGTATTTTTAACTTTGTCTCGACGCGACGAAATTGTACCGTCGCCGTTTTTTAAAATGCTCAGTTGGCGGAACGCACCGAACAGAACGACCTATCGACAAATCATCGATACAATTTAGTATGTAGTGATGCATTTTGTATGCTTCTTTTTAAAGTGTGTGGTGTGTAAATCTCTATACAGTTTAAAACTTTCGATGGACAATTATAAAACCATTGGATAAACCATGCCTGTGATAATAGTATCTTCAGGATAAGTTGTGACCTTAGTCTTGTTGTTATTTGTGTATTTGTTTGGCACCGTCGCAGCCTTTTACTGCGATCGATGCCGACAAACGCATATTTATAAGAATATATGTATATATATACAATTAAAAAATCATTTTAAAAAAAATGGAAAAAAAATTAAAATTTTAAAGTTAATAGTATCTATACAGTAAGTAATTTTGTTTAATGTTTCATGGTAGGGCGTGCTGCGTGCACTATCGAGCAAGACAGATAAAACTAGTTTTTTGACGCTTCCCATTGCATTGAACGTTAGTCAATTAGAGCTTAGCTAGTCATCGACTGTACCAAACTACTATCGGAGTTCGTTTTTTCAGTTACGGTAGCCGCATCTCGAGCAACGAACGCAGTAGAAAGTCACCTGCTATAGTTTTTAGTACTACCTAGTACCTACAATTACTAATTATTTATTCGGTTATCATTTTCGGTGCACGCAACACAAACGATTCGAATACGTTCAGCGTAAGCATAATAATTTGTGGATTGTTCTTCAAAATTACATGTGATGCCATTTAATCTCACATTTTATCAGTAATTTTTAAAGAAACAACTTTTAATTTATTTAATATAGTATTTATTTGTATGTACATAATAGTTATATATATATTTTGATATCCCGAGTGATACAAAAACACATCAAAAATCGTTTTTGAAGTATCTGCTCACTTTTTTGAAATTATACAATTTTTGAGTGTAAGTATATTTACAAAACAAAGTTATCGTATCAAAATAATCGTTTCCGGTCGAACGGCGCACGTCAAGTGTTAATGCGTCGCGATGACCGGAAACTCATTCTAAATATTTATTTTCATTAAACTTAAAAAAAAAGAATATTATATTACGGTATTTAATGTGATAGAATTTTTGATGATTTTTTTATAATCACACACTCTTAGTATATTTACAATAACTGTTTTAGATATACTCCATTTTTCAATCAATATTTTTTGCGATGATAGCTAAAGTTAATGCATTATAATATAAATAGTACACAATGACGATAACTGATTTAAAGCTCATTATGCAAATTCGCAATAAAAATCTTTAGCTCGTACTTTTGTCAAGAGAAATAGCTTTTTTCGCGACGGACTGTCCTCCGGTTTGTTGTTGCGGTCGACGGAGGACGGCGCGTCGCGGAGACAAAGAACGAAAGAGAGAATATAATTGGGTAAATTCACTATAGCAATAAGAGTTATGTAGATCGTCAGTATTGGAGCGAGGTGAACTATCGTATCATTCCATCCATGCTATATTACTTAAAAGGGTCACGGAACCTCTCACTTTTCAATCATTTACACACAAAGTGGCTAGGTCGCGTCGTACTGTTTTTGTCTCGGCCTTGGCACCTGCGGGCCGAGCCCCGGGTCGGCCCCATCCATGTCTTCCTAAGCTGAACCTAGCTTTCCCATTACATCGTATTCATTAACACAAATAATATGTTTTGCGTTTACGTTTATTAGTTTGTATTATTTTTCATATTTGTTTTGATGTTTTGTTTTTACTGTTAAGGTTTTGTTATTATATTATTTTATTATTATTATTATTAATTTTAATGTATTGTGTTCTTTTCGATGGCTGTATTGGTGGGGTGGGCGGGCTCGCGTTCGAACCCGCTGTATCTTCACCCAACGATAAATTCAATATTAGTAACTCCTTCTTTACATAATATTATAATATTTAAAATACTTGACTGTTATTGTATTATTGTGCATGACAGGTTATTTTTAAATGTTGTCTCGTCCGTGGTAAATTCCGAGTGTGTGTAACGCGTAATTCCGATAGGTAGACGGCAGACGGGCGGAGGCGGTTTCCCCGGTCGTCCGTAGGCTCCTCTAACAATCAGATATAGACCATAATTATTTAAATATGATGGTTGTGAGACATATTATTATTATTATTATCTATTATATAAAATATAGAATATTGTCCCTTTTGGAAATATTTTTGACTGTCGTTTTGTACAGTTGTGCAATAATCCTTATATTATTATTATTAAACCAAATCTTTTAGGTATACACCGTTGATACTACATATAATATTTAAAGAAATAAAAATAAATGAACATAACACCGACACAATAACACATACTGCATACGTCGTCAAGTTATAAATATGATAACTACACATTATATCTCCCTTATACATATGATGCCACATTCAATCATTTATATAGATATTACATTCCAAGCCTTGTAAATTCTTGACGCGCGATCGGTCCGCGCGCGGGCAGCCGACGCCTCTGAATAACCGTAGCGTTTAATTATTAACTGTCATAAACATGTCCTTATAGTCATGCGACTTTTCCTCCTCTTTTTAGTCAGCTAAAGTACAAATATTTAATAAAATAGTTAAAAAGTATGTATAGATGAAAATGCATACCTATGTTATAATGTAATATATATATTGTATTTACATGTACTTGTATAGTTTGCTATTTTTTATTAATGAATTCCAAATACGCATATACGACACACTAGTATTCTCTCGCAAGATGAATCGGGAAGGCGATTACGGCGACGACGACGATGACGATGATAATACTATGAATACATTGCTCACGATTCTAATAGTTATACATATTGTCTGTAATATTGTAGGTACGTTGTTTTGTTTTGTTTTTTTTTTAGTTAGTTGGGTCCGTGCCACAGCACTAACTTATTCATTCGGCACACTGACATATCACGTTTACTAATCAATATCGACTAACTCTCCTTGTAAATTATAATATTGTGATCTGTATTATTATTATTACTACTACTGCTACCACTACTCCTACTACTATTACAACTACTAGTACTACTATAGTATGATTGATCGATTAAATAATCTAGTTTAGCCGCGCATTCGCCACGTTCCGCGTCGACGTAGTGAGAGTGAGTGCATCTAATAATATGGTCGTTTTTTGACACCAATTTATCTTGTTGATTAAAACATAAAAAAAATAAATAAAACGAAATAAATTCACTGTGTCTTAGTCCATGTCATATTAAACGAATTAAAAAGAAAATACAAAAAAATATACAATTTATTATACTATTTTAAAAAAAATGTTATTTGTTTCCAAAGATTTTTGTTTGTTAAAAAATTAAAAAAAAAAATAGAGTTAAATGCTCTTTTAGATGTAGAGCGAATAATATAAATGTATTAATGTTAACTGCTTAAGGGCTAAGCTATAGCCAAATGAAGTTTCTAATCAAACGTTTAATAATTAAAATAATATTGTGTTCATATTAAAAGTTTCTTTCCTTTTCCTTTTTTTTTTATTATTATTATAGTAACAATAATTATGTATAATAGTAGGTTTTTGTTTGTGTGACGCTGTCAATATTGGGCGTTCGTCGATCGGCTCGGACTTCAATCCTGTTAGATTTCCGAGATTTCGAATCGGCGAGCGATTAACGACCGAACACATAATAATATAATCAATAATAATGTATATTTCATTTGCGCTGTAGCCATAGCTGTAGCTTGTACCAGCTCAAACCGATATTTTTTTAACAGTTCACATAATATTGGTAACTATAATTAATTATTATAGAGTGCGTCATGTTTCCTCGATAACCTGTAGTGATGTAAACGTTGTAATGGATCCCTGTAACCGACGTATGCCATCAACATCATCACGCCAGCTGAGCTTATATAGTCTATTTTTGCTTATTATATATACATACATTATATACGTGAATATTGTACGATTAATCATTGCACAAAAAAAGTTAGTTTAAGGCGCGTAAATCATTATCGATTGAGTTGATTAAATACGTGCAACAATCATACAGGGATTCAACTAAAAGTGGTCATAATAATTGTTATATTGTTGTTTAAGTAGTTTACGTGCATTACATAATATTTAATTGTCATGGCGGGAGATATGTCGTTCTGCCATATTCCGCGAACTTTTTAGCTTATGTAAAATTTTTAATGTGAAGTAAACACAATACGTTTTGCTTATTTTTTATGGAATTTTAAAAGAAAAATTTAATGAAATACGTATACACATTATACAAATTAATATATAAATTATAAATGATTAATATATTAATCTAGTAACTAATAATAATATATTTATGAGTCAGTCTTTTAAAAATCAATTTTATCGTGCCGAAATTATAATATATACTATTCAAAAGAAGAGACAAAAGTGTAATATTAATATTAATGAGAAATATATTATAGCTAATGTATTAATCGTAGTCTGATTGGATTCTGGAAAAAATATTCATCAATATTTCCACACTTTTGTGGTTTCATTGTATTGTTCAGGGTCACACATGGAAATGTTAGCTTCATGATATTTTTGGAAACTGTTAAATATTATCTTTTATGTGTAAGATTGTTTGATTTCTAATGTTCTTCGTTTTTCAAATAAAAATTAAATAAATCAAAACGTCGTCGCATTTATTTTCTATACGTACGAAGTTATTGCACTACCTTTTGTTTAATTAAAAAACATTACCCTCATTTTGGCTTTGCCGTAGTCAGGTAAGAACAGACAGTCTAAGAGTGAAATGGATTGTTATTATTATTATTGTAGATTATAGACGGGTCGACAACTCAGATCATTAGCGTCTTCAACACAACAATTAATAATTTCATTTGTGTATTAGAATCTGCCAGCCGGCATACACAAATCGACTGGTACAAGCCCGGGCTCCTGGGAACGCCAATTCCCAAAGAACATTAGAATGCAATTGCGAGAACAACTACATTCCAATGTTCCTCCTGGGGGAAGTGAAATGGAGTACTGACCTGTTTTAAGAATGGCACACAGCCTTACACATCGGGTTTTGTACGTTTTGGGGCCGTTCAAGTATTACGTAACGAAGTTTTTGAAGATTTTTTATCCCCTCCCTAAACGTTACGTAACACCCAAGTAACCATTTTAACTTAAAAATGTCACTAAAGCGACAATTTAGAGGGAAGCAGTGGCGGAGAGAGACCGGCAAAATATAACAACATACAGCACATATTATGCTTGAATTGTCCATTCACCAATCATCATTGAGCCAGCCACACACGTTCTGGTGGACCTGCCAGGTACACCTGTGCAGGTAGACCGGAACGTCAGTAATAATAATAATTGTGTTTTAAAGACCACCAACAGCTAAGGTTATTTGGGCCTAACACCAATTCATATTTTCAAATCATTATTTATTTTTTTTTAATAATAAATTGAAAATCCAATTGACACTTTTACCAGCTCTCGGGCTAGAACCCGGGAACTGGGGACTTGTAATAGAGGAACCATAGCAACGACATGTAAACAACAGCATTGCTAAACGCTCGGCTATTCTCAAGCCCCGGAACGTCAGTATGAGTAAACCTGCGCAGTTATAGAGATCTGTACAGCGACCGGAGAAGTATCGAAAAATGATTTGGTGACCTGCACCAGAGTGCAACCGTACGGCATACCGGAGCGTATGTGCCGACTTGCCTGCACAGGCTCTCAGTTTTCATCGTGTTTTTAATGCAATTTCTCATTACTGTATCCTTCTTTGTAATAAAAGGAGAATCCATAGAAACAGTGCCGGATTTATATTTTTTATGAGTGTAGGCCACTTTATTTCCGCCGCCCCATGTACATACCTTTCTAAAATAATAATTTTCCATTTGTAGTAAAGTGACCGTCCTCTGAAATCTGCCGCCCCTAGGACGCTGCCGCCCCTAGGCCGCGGCCTATACGGCCTATTTATAAATTCAGGACTGCATAGAAAGCAGTTTAAAGTATGTTCTCTCGTCCATTTGTAGATAGTTTTGGAAATCTTTAGGTTTAAGTCTCAACTCGTTTAATAAATTAATATGACTAACTTTTTCGCCTAAATGACCAATCTGCACCATTTTTCACATTTTTTCTTACACTTCGCAAGTTAATTTACAACCAATACAAGGCCTAGCATTGCCAACGCGTCATTATCTTTCGATGTCATCGCCATTAAATTGAGAGGGCTTGAGAATAGCCGAGCGTGTAGCGGTGCTGTTGTTTACATGGTGTTGCTATGGTTCCTCTATTACAAGTCCCCAGTTCCCGGGTTCTAGCCCGAGAACTGGTAAAAGTGTCAATTGGATTTTCAATTTATTATTTAAAAAAAAATAATGAATAGAAAATATGAATTGGTGCTAGGCCCAAATAACCTTAGCTGTTGGTGGACTTTAAAACACACACACACACATTAAATTGAGAGATTCGTTGGAATTTCACCGTAGCGTGTGTACCTGCACAGTTTTACTTACATAGCTGGTGTACAGGTCCACCGGAACGTGTGTGGCTGGCTTTATACATTGTTATTTTTTTTTTAATTTTAACAAAAACAATATTGTTATCTACGTTGCTTGACCCCCGTCCCCCCTGTAATGCACTGAAACGTTTTACAAGACCCCCCTTCCGCGCAAACAGCTCTACGTAATACTTGAACAGCCCCTTGTCAGTTTCAAGCTTAAATTATGTACTTCAATAGCAAAGTATTCCTGTCTATCCCCCTATATTATTAAACGAGTAAATCTTGTATATATGTTTCTATGTATCTATATAAATATTTTCTCGAAAACGGCTCTAACGATTTTGATCAAATTTACCGAAAAGGGGTATCGGGGGGCAAAAAATCGATTTAGCTAGGTCTCATCCCTGGAAAAATTCGTTTTCCTATCGATTTTATCATTTTAAAAAACAGTTTTTTAACGTCATAAAACAGTGTCGTATTGTGAGTAGGCTTTGGAAAAAACAAACTATTTTCATTATTTATGTCAAATTTATCTGACAGTCAATCTTTAACTTATTAAAATAATCAGTAATTATTTGAAAAGTAAAAAAATAACAACAATAAAATCTAAACATAATTATGTAAGTAGTTTTAGCTAATATTTAAATAAATAGGATGTTATTTTTATATTACCTATGTATATAAAATATGTATAGGTAAGTACCTACGTTAAATGTAGTATGACGTATAATCTTACCTAGACCTTTTTTTCTCAAAAACGATTATGATTTTGATGAAATTTACAGAATGGGGATTTTTCGGGGCGAGAAATCGATCTAGGTAGGAATTTTGGTTCCAGAGGGGAGCGATTAAAAAAAAAGTGTTTTTTATTTATTATAACTCGCTCAATTAAAGTCAGATTGATTCGAAGTCTATTTCTACATAGATTTTATATAATATATCACAAGTGTTAAAATTGTAAATGAACACTAATATAAGAAGTGCCTTGCACAATATGTAAATAATGATAAAACGGCGGCCCGAAGGGCCGCACTTCTGGCGCCGCGGGTCTGTGTAAAAACACATCGATTTTTAAAAACTATTGTTAAGATACATACAAAAAAGTTTTGCGTATCTAAAAATTGGCACGGCGGCCCAAAGGGCCGCACTTCTAGCGCCGCAGGCATGTATATCAAAACACATCGATTTTTAAAAACTATGGTAAAGATACATGCAAAAAAAGTTTTGCGCAGGTTATAGTCTGACGTTTGTTATTAAAAGAATCGATTTTTGTGAGTTTTCAGTAGGTACCTATACAAAAAAAAATATTTGAAATTTACTGGATGTTGTTAAGATGACATCACAGAGAAAAATTACTTCGATAAAGTTGATATTTAGTATCAATGCTTAAAATTGGATTGTTAAAATGGCAACGGGCGAGCAAAATTTCATCTAATTCGAACATTTTTACAAGATATTCAATCTATGAAAATCGGTTTTTGCGAGTTCTTCAGTCAACAAAACAATAACGGCGGTAGATTTGAAAATGGCGACCTAAATAATATTTACAGGAAAAAATGCTTAATTTAAGTTGATACTTAGTTTTTACGCTTAAAAATACACATAGGTAGTTAAAATATCAGAAACAATTATTTTAAATTATGTTACAGAAATAAATTCGTTTCGGAATAATATTCTGAGAAAATAATATCTCACAGCATATTAAGTACTGTTTTTATTGAACTCATCCGAGCAAAGCTCGGCCCCCAGATATTGCATATAATAAACTGTAACGGGACCGTGTCTGTACATGGTTTATTTTTTCTAAATTATAATTGCGGTGGGCATTATTATCTATATGGGGGCCAAAACGGCAATTTTTACAATTTTTGTGTCTGTGCACGCATCACGCGGAAACTACTGAACGGATTTAAATGAAACTTGGCATGTTGGTAGCTTATGTTCGGGGTCAACATATAGAATAGTTTCCGTGTGGTACCTAGTCGAAAAACTATCTCCGGATGGCTCAATGGAATAAAATAAAATCTTCATGTTTCTGTTATGGCATAAAATAAAACTTTCATGTTTAATTTTTTAAATCGGATAAGTGGTATCTATCTGTAAAAACGCAACAAACCAACAAATAAACTTTTCCTCTTTATGTTTAGTATAGACAATAGATTATTGTTTTTGTACCAATATTTATTTATTTAGGATTAGAGGATGTGGTTTTAATTGTTTCAGCCATACTGTTTCGACAGTGTCCTTACTTCATTTCCAAAATTAAAAAAAACTATTTTTTAATTTTGGGTGATATAAAATGTATCAGATCTGTTGAATAAATTATAAATTATACACGCTCGATCAGATCTGTTTGCTTTCCGACAATATTATTGATTATTTCTTTTATGAATACATAATTACAATTTTTATCAGTTGACATGTTGATAAGAGTATATGGTCCAGTAAATGAAAGGAAGAAATCACCCATAGAGCTGGATTTTTCACAGATGGTAGAACACCTTAGACTTGTATTTTTATAAAAGTCTCCGGTTATCCCTCCTGTGCTTCCCCCGCCGACCCATTTTGAATATTTGCATATTACTTTTTGTTGAGCCTGTTTTGAAATATCTCAGAAATAACCATATTATATGCATATATGGTTGCCTACATCACCGTAATCATGTGACTGACATATGACAAATTGACAGCTCTGAGTGACAGTGGAAAATGAGTTTTTGACAAGTTAGTGATAATAGCCTTTAAATTTGTAGTAATTAGCTAAATTTTTATTTTTTGTGTATTCATTACTGCCGAATGTTGTTATTGTGATAATTATATTAAATTTTAAGTACAGCTCTGCAAAAAAATAATTTATTGTTATGTTGTGGTTAGGTTAAAAATATGATAGAGTTTATGTTACATTTATTTATTAAACAACGAGGAGAATTTTATCAACGAAAACCAATATTATTGTAATATAAATAGCGGCATATTGTTATTATACGTCATAGCAATTGTGAACATTGGCCTTAATCTTAAAAGACTTGTTCTCTGTGACTGATTAACTTTGACTAGACTTTCATACATTTGAGATAAGTACAATGAACTTTCAAAAATTGACACAATTTAAAAATTGCAAATTACTTCGAAATCATAAAATTGTGCAAGAAGATATTTGGGTAAGAAATGGGAAAATTGTTAACCCGGAAAAAGTGTTTTTTGATGAGAGAATATCAGCTGATATACAAATTGACTGTAAAGGAGCTATAATAGCACCTGGGTTTATTGACCTACAAATTAATGGTAAGTTTTGATTTTATATTATTTGTAAATTCAAGGTTCATCAATTCAGTTCCCAGATTGAGAAACAGCGAAATTATCAATTGGATTTTCATTTTATTATTAAAAAAAAAATAATGCGCAGTGGGGTCACGCCAATCCGGCAGGGTACATAATCTCTTCTCTATGGGTACATTGCACGCGGTTGTCAGATTATCAATTTTGTCAGAATAAGTTTATAGAGCGCCACCGTAAACCTACGCTAGTCCGGCGGTTTTTGTACTAAGAGGCCTAGAACAACAAGTAATCCGGCAATGACATACCTACGTGTTACTTTGATTCTGTATAGAATTAAGAAGGAATGAGTATTAGGAAACGGAATTAAAAATAAACTAAAGAGTCCGTAATCAAAATGGGCAGGCCGGATCAGCACGACCCCACTGTAAATTGGAAATATGAATTGGTAGTAGGCAGTTGGTGACCTTAAATAATAATAAAATAAAATATTGACTTGAAATTTTAATGAATGGTGTTCATGAAATATTCGTTATATTAATGATTTCTTATACTTATTATATAATTACCATTTTTAAATTTTAAAATAGGTGTTTTTCAGGGGGGTTTGGTGTAGATTTTTCTTTCGACACAGAAACAGTAGTGAAAGGTGTTAGTAAAGTCGCCAAAGGATTGTTGGAGTATGGGGTCACTTCATTCTGTCCTACATTAGTCACGTCGCCTTCTGAGGTTTATCATAAAGTAATTCCGCTAATCCCGAAAAGACAAGGGGGGAAAGATGGGGCTACAATATTAGGTCTCCACTTGGAAGGGCCATTTATCAACGTCGAAAAGAGAGGAGCACATCCTTCTGAATATATCAAAGAATTCGATGAGGTATAAAATAGATTGTACTGTAAATTATGTGTAGTTCGATTTAATGAAAATAGGTATATTTTTTTAGAATTTTGATTCGGTTATGAAAACGTATGGATCTTTAGGCAACGTTTGTATTGTCACATTGGCCCCTGAAAAATCAAAAGCCATAACTATTATAGAGAAATTATCTGATTTGAAGATTACAGTTTCAGTTGGTGAGTAAATTTTAAAATCTAATTAATTTTTATTTATTCAGAATATGGAGTGTAGAGGTAAGGAGAACTCTCTCTGCATATGAAAAAGCGTTCGTCAAAAGGCGATAAATTGGTGGCGCCACAATAGCAAGAGTGTAAATTTTAAAGGATGCGCCAAATAATACTAGAGTAGGACAGTGAAGTAAAGAAGGAAAGCATAACTTCCGCTTTTAAATGACGCACTTTTCAAAAGAAAAACAGTCAAATATCATTGGTAAACTTGTAATTATGCATAAAATAGTAAATAAAGATAATCCCAATATAAATGAACGCCTGAAAAATTATTTAATTTTTTAACAATGATTGTGCTTTTATTAAAAATTACAAACGCAAAATTTAAAACACCTGCAAATACATACTTGAATTTGTCAATCAATTATATTATTTTCATTTTTTTTATAAAAGTTCCACATAATAATTTTTGAAATTTTTTCAAAAGTAGAATTCTCTAATAAAAATTATTAAAAAACTGAAATTTCTGATGTAAAACAGATCATGAAAATTAAATCACCGTCCACATTATCTGACTGTAGTTATTTTAGGTTATATTTACAAAATTATTTTGAACTTTTGGACTACGCAAACAGTTGAGGTTTTGTATACTGCAGTTTTGTTATAACTACTCTAGTCATCAAAAATATTAAATTTTTCAACTCAGCGCACTTCACAGTCAATAACTGCTAAGTTCATTTCATACTCTCTTGCTATTTTGGCGCCACTCTGGAGAGATTTGGAACTGTTATTTACAGCTTACAGCTGGACACTTTTGCAACTGTTCCCCCATATGAGAGTGTTCTCCTTAACTCTACCCTCCATAATTCAGAAGAAGGTACACGCTGTTCTTTTTTTTATAGGACATTCCACGGGTAATCTTTGTGATGGAGAAAACGCTGTTAAACACGGATCGACTTTCATCACACATTTATTCAATGCAATGCTACCAGTAAGTTTATAAATTTCAATTCACCACGATTGATTATATCTGTCTACTTGAGCATCCATGTTGTTTTTTAAAAATATTTTCATTTGCTTATTAATTAGTATATAAAGCCAAGGTCGCTATAAGCGGGCGTGCACTGCACGCGGGCGGGTCAGTCTAGGGGGACGGGCGGAAAATCACATCAAAGTTAAGCACTTAAGAATTTCCTGATAAATTACATTTTCTCTATGGAATAAATAAGAGACACATGGGGTGGCAAGTTCAAGATTGCACGGCCAGCGGCGGGCCTCTATAGAGCGCATATTTGTTTGAGCAACTTTTATGTATATCGCTAATTTTTAGCAATTTTTCCAACAAAATTTTATATGAAGTTGTTTTAGTTCCCTTTCCCACTATTTGAATTTTACAGATGGCCTATAATTTGTCCTGTTTAGATGAAAAAGCCATAGGTTTCACAATTGCTTAATCCGGTCCTGTTCAGAATGTTTTTACATTTAGTCCCATCTATGTGTAATCTGGCGTTATCGACTGTACTTAATTACTTCTCTAGTTCTCTCCGTCTTCACACTTCATCTTATGCTTCATTTTAAATGTTTCATGTTTTGAAGTATTTTTTATTATTTTGACGCTAACGACAGCAGTTGTCGAGCGTCTATAATCCACAATCTATCTATCGTTAAATACTCGGTTAAATATTTCAGTTCCATCATCGTGATCCCGGCTTAGTGGGCTTGCTGACATCGGATCAGATTCCAGAAAACAAAACTGTTTATTTTGGAATTATTTCTGATGGAATTCATACTCATCCAGCCGCTCTCCGAATCGCACACAGAACTCATCCAGAAGGTATTGTTATCAAAAATTATAGATTAAATTGGATTGCAGATTATAGACACTCAGCAGCTCAACAACAGCTGCTGTTAGAATTTGTGTTATTACCAATGCGTTTTGTTTAAGGATTAGTCCTTGTGACGGATGGTATATCCGCGATGGGCTTAGAAGAAGGAACGCATCATATTGGTCAGATGGCTATAGAAATAAACAAGGGTCATGCATATGTTGCTGGAACCACCACGTTATGCGGAAGCATTGCCACTATGGATAAATGCGTACGACAGTTCAAGCAAGCTACGTGTAAGTCGAGTTTGATATTGTAACAAAACTGTATAGTAATTTCGGTAAAAATCTTTATTTCGTTAAATGCATGACGAACTAACACAACTTTACAATTTATTATTCTTTATCAATTTGTCCATTTATATTCACTGTTATTTATAACTGTTATTAGTCTTCTTTATTTATCACTATTCGTCCGAACCACTTCTGTCTACGTTCCAAAGACAACTCAGTATGTTCACTATTTTTTTATTTATCACTGTTCGCTGATCTACTCTCTCCAACGGTTCAGAGACAACTGACTTCGATAATCGATCCACCTATATATTATATAGCTTTCTCAACTCACTCCCAGTCAAGGATGACACTTTCTTTATTATTGAGATGTTAGAATATTCCATTGATCCAAGGCTGCGCGATCGAACATTCCAGAATATTTGCTGATTTCAAATGGCGTGCTTCGATCCGTTACAATATTTTATGTACAGGACGTCGTATTACTCTAGAATCTAGATCATAACGTCTTAAGGGAATGTTATTCCCGATGTAATTTTGAATGAAAAGCGTCAGGTCATTTGTTCAGAGCTATAACTCCGTCAGTGAGACATTTTTAACTGAAAATCATTTCAAGAAAGTTATTTATTAAAGTCGCGGGGCACCCTATATATTCGATATATGAGATCGTCAGTGGCCAATAAATTGAACGACCCAGATAATCTTAGCAGTTGGTGGTTTTAAAAATGACTTTTATTCCAGCATGTTCAACAGTATACGCGCTGGAGGCAGCTACGTTACATCCGGCGAAAGTATTGTCAATCGAACACAAAAAAGGAACATTGGATTTCGAAGCCGATGCTGATTTTATCTTGCTAGGTGATGATTTGACAGTTTGGTCAACGTGGATTGCTGGAGAATGCGTTTATCA
Source organism: Mongoloraphidia duomilia (assembly GCA_039654895.1). Classification (NCBI taxonomy): domain Eukaryota; kingdom Metazoa; phylum Arthropoda; class Insecta; order Raphidioptera; family Raphidiidae; genus Mongoloraphidia; species Mongoloraphidia duomilia. The sequence goes on along the minus strand of CM077525.1, from coordinate 19,106,483 downwards.
AAATCAAGATAAACCACAATACACAATAGTCAACTAGTGTGTAGAATTTTTTATATTATTATATAATACATATTTGTATCTATTTTCTTATCACATGTTTTATAGCAGAAATGCAATGCCTACTTCCTATTATGCCTTTTGTGGTAACTGTACAATCAAAACACAAGAATTTTTTTGAGAACAAAATAATTCTGTCGATAGCGGCGACAGATGGTGGGCCGGGTGGTTCATGGCCCACCCTGGCGCAATCCTCAATCTAGGTTAAATTATTTATTTATCTTTTAAATACGTTTTTAACCCCTGAAATTTCAACAATTTTTCCTGTTAATTCTATAACAAGTAACCTGGGTTTAAATTTTACCAAGCACTGAAATTTTTGGGATAAATGCTATTGGTCCACCTTCAAATCACCATGCCCAACACTGGCTCACCCAGCACCCTAATAAAAACCTTAGCGTCACCACTGAATGCGGTATGGACTCAGTGGCGGATTTACCTATAGGTCGGGTAGGACCTACTCTGCCTATATATGGACCAGGCATGGGATGGCAGCTTGGGGGAATTACATCATAAAATATGAAAAATGTAAAATAATTTGCCTCACATTACTTTTCTGTCTTTATAAATTTACCTAAATAAATAATGGTAACAAAACAAATAAGCCTGTTTATACGATATTTTTGTATTTTGAAGTGAATATTTAATGATACTTCTAAAAAAACCGCCCAAGTGCGAGTCAGACTTGCGCATCGAGGGTTCCTTACTGCAAAAAATAATCACGTTTAGTAGTTGGATTTGAACCTAGGTCTTTGTAGTGACATGCGAGCGCGCTGACTATTACGTTGCGGAGTGCTTGTTTCACGGCGTCAGATTCAATTATATGGCATACTTCTGTATACTGTCTATACTTGTCTACAGTCTATTCAAGATACATATGATAGAGCAAATAATTTTCCGTTTTTTTTATGGGTACCCCCCCTTAATTTTTACTTTTCGTTTTTTTTTATTATTTATTAGGATATCCGCATAATAACACATATTCTGTGAAAATTTCAACCGGCTACCTATTACAGTTCAAAAGATACAGTCTTTTAAATGTTTTACCGTTTTTTGTATGGGGACTCCCCTTAATTTTTACTTCTTGTTTTTTTATTATTTGTTAGGATATCCGCCATAATAATACATATTCTGTGAAAATTTCAACCAGCTGCCTATTATGGTTCAAAAGATACAGCTTTTTTAAAGGTAGGACAGACGGACAGACATATGGCGTAGGCTTAGTAATAGAGTTCCAGCACAGAACCCTAATAAATTATAATTTAAAAAAACTAAAGAACACGCTTTAATGAACTAAAAAGTAAAAAATAATTAATTTTATTGTAAAAAAGCGTGGGGTAGTATGAAAATATGATACAAAGCACCCTACGCTTTTTTACAATAAAATTAATTATTTTTTACTTTTTAGTTCATTAAAGCGTGTTTTTTAGTTTTTTTAAATTATAATTTATTTTTGCTTTTTAGTCCTGGAGATCCTGGTCAGGATAATGGGACAAACTTATGGAATTATTGTATTGTAATCGGTCCTTGATAAGTGTGCAAAGTTTCAGTTCAATCTGAAGTTTTTTGCTTTTTTTTTTTTTTAGTCCTGGAGATCCTGGTCAGGATAATGGGACAAACTTATGGAATTATTGTATTGTCGTCGGTCCTTGATAAGTGTGCAAAGTTTAAACTAAATCTGACCGTTCAAAGTTGGTCAAAATCAAGTTCAAAGAAGTCGGTTACAAACTGACAAGCCCGCAAGCAAGCATGCAAACATACAGGTGAAGCTAATATAAGCGTGTTAAAAAGGCGACTTGGTTCTTATATTCTAGAGCGCCAAACTTCAAATCCACCCCTGGGTATGCTTCGATTATTATGACATTTATACAAAAATTAATTTTATATTTACTCTTGATATTTACTAGTGTAAGCGAAATCGCTCGACAATTTTGACAAACTTTTTTGCTTTTTCGGAATTTTCGTTCAAATTTTGTACGGGATTGGCCCAACAAATGGAATTATTTTATTTATTTAGATCATTCTTAAAAGAACAATTTAGTCTTTCTTAACCACAACATTTTTATTATTGGATGTAAGTACATTTCGAGAGCAATGCTTCCTTTGTCAGCAAAAAATAAACTGTATTCTCGAGTAAAAGTGAAAAAAGGAAAAAATCAATCTTCATAATTATAATATTTTTATTTCAAAGTAGTTACATTAATTAATGGTAAAATCGAAACTAACATTTTTAAAAAACGATCCCAGTATAAAAAATAGTTTTAAATTAATTTTCTTATGACAGCTTCATTAATGTTATCGCATACTCTCTGTTTGTATAATTCCATGTCCGGCGAGGTAATGTATTTCAAAGCAGTACAGCTTAATCCTAGACCGTATCTGAAGTTCCGGCGTAAATCGGCTTTGTAATATTCTTTATTCAAAACATTCTGCGGATGACATCCGAATTCCCGTAGAACTTCATTGAAGTTTGTGTAGTAGAGTTGAAGTAGCATATCCATCTCGGTGAAACGCAATCGTTTGTCTGTTGACGTGTAAAAGAAATAAGACAGATCGATAGTAGGCGATGCGAATCGGGCTTGTTGCCAATTTACAAAGCACATGTCGGTCGGAATATTGGGTTGTGTAGGATCCTGAAACAAACATTACATTAATTATTAAAAGCATTGATATTTCGTCAATTTTTTATAGTAATTTAAATTATCTTACATCGTATTTAAACAAAAGATTAGCGGTCCTACAGTCTCCATGACACCAAACTCCATTGAGTGTTACTCTACTGCTGCTATCGGCAAACTCATCGAAGAAATAACGCGGGAATGGTTCAAATTTTATTATACTTTTCAGTTCTGTTTTTACATCCAACAGTTCAAATGCCTCCGTGCAACCGTCTTCATAAATTTTTCCAAATTTTCGAAATTTCGGGATTATGCTCTTGAGTAACTCTTGATGAGTATGATAGAGTTTATTATCCCATTCCCTCATAACATATGTGAGGGCATGGAATCTGCTTAAATTTCGCATCACAAGTAGACAATGATAGTGATCTAATGACTTTTTTTCGTCGGCCATTTTGTATCCTTTAGGTTTCAAATTTTCGAAAATGGCGTATTCATTAAGATAATCGAGCGAAAACTTGTATGGCTTTGGAACATATTTACTAAATTTATCAGTAACTCCTCTTGACTTTTCCATAAGTTCCACACTTTTAAAAAGGTGATTATATATTGTCATTTCGCGACCGTATAAATCGTGCTGGTACCCTTGCATTTCTACGTCTTCAGTATTAGGATTTGGTGTTTTGACAATTAAATTTAAAATTTTCGGTTTGCCACTAGCGGAAACCCCTTCAATATCCACTTCAAAAATTCGCTCTGTAACCGGAAATTTAGCTTCTTTATCTTCATGTACGATATATTTTGGATCTTGGATTCCTTGAGTTGAAGCGATGTCCATTAATTTGATTTTTAAACCATCTTTCAAAGTACCAAACTGCACTGCAGAGCGCGAAGAATATTTTACATTTATAATTTTGCATATTTGATTAATTTTTAAAAACGGACGAAACATTTTAAAATTTTTACTTTTAAAACTATTAAATTTTAATGGTTGCCTTGATTAGTTAAAATAAAACTGATAAAATTTCAATGGAAGTTGGTAATTTTATTGAGAGAACGTATAGCATAAATGTTACATAAAAGTTACATAATTTTACCTACAGTTTGATAACTCAGAATACAAAATTTATTTAAGAACGGTTTAATCCCCTCTCTCCCGCCTAAAAGTATTACACGTTTCCGATTGTTCAAGGATACATTATTTTGCGTCAAATTGTCCCCTCTTGGGCGCATTTTAAAAATGTTGTATTCAGGCCACACAACGCCCTTATGAATGTTAAATTGTTTTACGACTTTACGTTAGCTCCGCTAGGAGAGAACGTACCTACGTTTTTCATTTTTTTTCAAACCCCATAAAATATATATAATTAGTCATTACATAATCGTTATTTTGTGTTTAGTATTAATCGAAAGGCCATTAGTGAGAGAACCCTCTTATATTCCTAACCAGTTTGTATTTCGGTAGCTGATCGTTCAGGTATGCTGACAAAACATACATATTTCGATTTATTTAAATAAAATGCATAATGATATTCTATTCTTACAAATTAAATAGGTATACGGTACACCGTATTTACAGTGTGTAGCGATAAAATAATTTTTGTAATCTGTGAAAATAAGATGTACTGCAGTTATGTATAGGTCGGTGATACGTAGGTCTTTAAAATTCAAATTTATCTCAACATATTACAATATAATATGTACGACTTGATTTGCAATACGATTTTTTACTACAAGGGCTATAACTATGCAATGGATCTAATAATCTCAGTTATCGAGCATCTATAATATTTATTTATAATTAATATATTTGCAATAATATGTAGTCTGTACTTCTAAAATTATTTTCCTTGGCTATATTTGTTTACAGGTTTTTAAAACTTTTACTTTTTTATGGAAAACAAACCGTATTTAGAAAATGGAAATTTTGAACATTCCGCTAGTTACCCAAATTTTACATTGTTGCCAATTTCAAAAGTGAAAGTTTTTAGAGATTATGTAATTTATTATTTATTGTACTTGTAGTGGTATAAGGTATTTACGAGCAGTCTGATAGGAACTTGCAAATTTTCCTTAATTTTGTAAATAATTATAAAAATGCCGTGTCCGTTTTTATCGCGTTTAAGTTCTTCGTATATTCGTAATTATGGGCCAACATTGTTGAAGACTTACGGGCAAAATTGCCCCGTTGTTTCTGCTGCAATGTGTACGGAAACGTCAGCCAAGGACTCTCCCAAAACCGATGGTAAGATTATTATTAATTAGTTTTTGTCTCGGCATGTGGTCAATTATACAAATTAACCTAGTTAAGACATGAAGTGGACGTAATTAAAAAAAAAAAAATTGCATTGCGTAACCTAATCCTATTGTTTTACGTAATGACTAACTTTCATACAACAGGTGTTTGTGTGTTTTGTGTGATTAGGTTTGGAGAAATTAAAAAAGCGTTGCCCGTTTTTATCTGAAGTAACATCTGTCGTAAAGGAAGCAAACAATGCTGACATCATCGAAGTGGATTCGAAGTCGACTGATAGAAATCAGTCATTTCGCAAGAACAGTTTGGATTGTAAGTTTGCATTAGTCAGCATAAGCTCTGAATATATTAAAACACGATATTTTCTTTTTCGAAGCATTTGGCTATGAAGAATTTTTCCATGACCAAATATTGAAAAAGAAAAAGGATCACTCCTATCGTGTTTTCCAAAAGGTCAACCGGCTTGCTAATCAGTTCCCCAAAGCGTTGGAGTATTCTAAAGGCGAACGTCCCATCACCGTGTGGTGCTCCAACGATTATCTCGGCATGTCCCGTCATCCGAATGTAATAGCAACAATTCGGTATGGTAATCTATTTTTAATTTTGTATCTTACAGAACTCGTTTTGATTTAAACTTTTATTTTAGTGATACTGTAGAAAAACATGGAGCGGGAGCTGGAGGCACTAGAAATATATCAGGAAATTCCTTATTCCATGAGAAACTTGAACGACAATTGGCAGAACTACATCAAAAGGAAGCTGCTCTTTTGTTTACTTCTTGTTTTGTTGCCAACGATTCAACGTTGTGTACGCTAGCACAAACACTGCCGAGTGAGTATTAAGCTTTTGAGCTGCCAGCCTGGCAGAAATAAAATACAACATTTGAAATTTGTTTTTTTAGATTGTGTAATTTTTTCCGACGAAGGGAATCATGCATCAATGATACAAGGAATACGAAACAGCCGAGTTCCAAAGTACATTTTCCGCCACAACGATGTGGCTCATTTAGAAGACTTACTTCGAGGATTTCCAAAAGAGATTCCTAAAATTGTAGCATTCGAAACGGTTCATTCTATGACGGGCGCAGTTTGTCCATTGAAGGTAATTTTTCAGCTGAATTTTAATTTTACAGTTAACTATGTGTTACCTATTGAATTTAACGCTGTAAATAAGAATGATACGATTCGCGTTGGAAATTTTCAGGAACTCTGCGAAGTTGCGCATCGGTATGGCGCGTTGACATTTGTCGATGAGGTCCATGCCGTCGGGTTATACGGAGAGCATGGTGCGGGTATTGGTGAAAGAGACGGACAATTACATAAAATGGACATTATATCGGGGACGCTCGGAAAAGCGTTTGGGAACATTGGTGGTTACATTGGTAAGCGAATAATATTTGAAGAAAAAAGATTCTCAACACACAGTGCTTAACGATTTATTGAATCTTTTAGCGAGTAGTGAAAAGTTAGTGGATGTTATACGTTCTTATGCACCCGGTTTCATCTTTACGACGTCGTTGCCTCCGTACATATTGGCGGGCGCTTCAGCATCCATAAAATTGCTTGCATCAGACGAGGGACGGAGGCTTCGATCACAGCACCAAGAGAACGTCAAATATTTACGCGGTTTACTTCAAGAGAACGGATTTCCAGTGGAACATACTCCAAGTCATATAATTCCTATAAAGGTTAGTATGCATAAAATTTCCAGTAAAAATTAAACAATTTTAGTTCTAATACATCACAAGGCAAGCAGCGCGATTCCGGAAGTTTCGGGTTTGAGCCCTGACAGTGGCATTGTGTAAATAAATTTTTCTGATAATGCATTGTAACTAGGGCATGCAATTCGAATATAGCGAATATTCGGCTGCATTTATTATTCGAATAGTAATTCCTATTATTCGAATATATTCGAATTATTTGTTAAGAATTAAAATTGTTTAAAAACGGTTTACGACGGCGCTAAAACATCTTACAAACGCTACACTAGCTCTAAGTTCGCGCTAGGGCGTGGGAGGGGAATCGAAATGGGGCGAGGAAAGTTTTTTTTTATTAATTATTGCATGTTTATTTGATATAACTACTTACTTACGTTACGTTACGTACGTGTACTTAAATGCTTGATTTACTCTTCGCACGTGCTAATAGACGTATTATTTATTTGTGAAGTATTTTTTTTATAGGGGAGCAATATCCCATACTTTTGTGGTACTAATTAATAAAAATTCGTCTTAGATGCTCATTTAATATTTTTGTTTGAATAGGAAAAACAGAAAGAAAGAATTTTGAATTTTTTTGATTACTTAAATATGTTCATTTGATCTATGGTTCTCGTAAGCTATGTGCGCTCTAATATTTAGTTGATTTGATCTGAATTTTTACGTAACTAAGTAAAGTAAAAATGATTATTTGATCTCTTTTTAATTAGAAGTAAGCTGCTTTTGTTGTTAAAATATTGATTGGATTTATGGACGTGCAGTAGGCGTGTTGATTTTAAATAATTAAAAGCATAGATCAAGTAATCATTGAGGAAGATACCTTTCCTTATGACGTAATACGTGAGCAGTTTTTGGAGAGACTATTAGGATCGCATGATCGCTCTACACTAGCGACACCCCTATTTCTATCCATGAACTAAACTGCCAAACCCCATAGGTTAAGAAAAATATTAAAGCTACCATACTTCTCTGTTTCTAGGGGTTTGGCAGTTTAGTTTATGGACAGAAATAAGGGTGTCGCTAGTGTAGAGCGCAACGATCATGCGATTCCAGCGGTCAATCCATAAACTGTTTATTTAAATTTATTTAATAAATGACTGTCAATTAATATTTAAAATGTCAAAAATCTGAAAAAAGCTAAATTGTTTAAAAATTTCCAGAATTGTGTTTTTCATTATATTTTTTTGACTAAATTTTAGAAATTTCTGGTACCTATAATAATTTAAATGTTTTATAGCTGTTTTATAATATGTTGTATATTATGAAGTTTGAAGAATTAATATAATTGACATTATGTGCATTTTTTTATAAGTAAATCTTTTTGTGCGTGTGTATTATATTCGTTTCATTGTAGATACCTATTTTTATTATTAAATATAGAGTTTTACTTCAACATATTGAATAAATGATTTGTGAAACTACACAATAAAAAGAAGAATTTATAGCTTATAAAAAAAATTACAGCAAGTCATTGTCATAGTTCTTTTTTGTATGTCCATTTTTGAGCGAACCATAAGCGAACAATTCATATTAGATAATAAATAACCGCAAGAATTAATTTATTTAAAATAATGAACAGCTACGAAAGTTTAATATTATGATAATAATTCTTAATATTGTATATTGACATTTGTCACGTTTAGATACGATTTTGAAAACTTGTAGGTATAAAAATGGTTTCTGTTACAATGATTTTCATAGTTCTTTATAACTATTTTCTAAAGCAAATTTGTCGTCAAAAAATTAGCACGGTTTCTTTATTATATTATTTAATTTTTGAAAACTCAAATTAAGAATTGGTTATAAAAAAAATTATATTAGTTTTCTGTTACCATGGTTAGTTTCCAATTTTTATTTTGTAAAATTTTAAACCTTAAAATATAACTAAATGTTTGTGGTACCAACTTGAGTCAAACAAATACATTTCTACGGTAAAAAAATAGACTTTATAACACCTCCTTGGACTTTATTTAATTTCTCGTTTACCATGGTTACACAACAATTAATTACGAAATAAATACGAGACCTTGAAAAAATTAAAATATATAAAAAAGCTATTTTTTCGGCGTCCTGCATTTCAAGATCTTGGCTATAGTGTCTATGATCTCTTGGCTCTGAAATTTTTAACATAATTTTGAATAACCGTGGTAACGTTTTCTTTGTTAAATCATGTTATTGAGTTGATACTGTTTTTTCTCAATTTGTGTAATATTTTGCATTTTAAAATTTCTGACAAATTACTTTCTATTAATATTTCAAACACGTCCAAATTACCTCGCAATTTTCGCATTCGGAGTAAGGAGGTTGCAGTTGCACTATATATTATATTATATTAAATGCTGAAATACTTTTTCGAATGTATTTTGAATTTCAAGAACAGTTATTATTTTTGGGGTATTTTGTCCACTTATATATATTCTTACCTGCATAGTCTCAAATTACGATTCTGAATGATTGTGATAAAACTCGTGAAATTTTGAAACAAGCAATATAATATTTTTTTAGAATAAATAGAAATGTTCAGTTTCAGTTTTTTTTTATAAAAAACAGCATATTTTGATAATTTTTTATTTTACTGAAAATAATTCCGTACTAAAATGGTAAAAAACGGAGCCCACAAATGGTGACAAAATTCTTTTGTGCCCAATACGCGATGTCTTTTTTTTGAAAAATATTTAATTAATCCAGTCCCCTATGAACATCAAAAAATAATGTCAAATTCAAATATAATTCCAAAGCTACTGCACATTCGCCAAGGTTAGCACCATGGAGGTTAGCACATTCGCGATTTGCACGAAAGTCGAAACCATTGCAACAAGGAGGTTTGAAAATATTTTTAATCGGAATGAGTCATTTTTTTACCGCTGATTTTTGTGGCAGCACCGGTCAAGCCTCAACTCAAATAGAGATGCATGATTAGTAAATAAAGCTCTTGAGAGAGATGCACATAGTTAGGCTGTCGGTTCTTTATGAATTGGAGGCTCCACGTTTCAAACAACAGACATTAGATGTCTTACCCATATTACTTAGTCAATGGCGCAACGATCATGCGATTCCAGCGGTCAATCCATAAACTGTTTATTTAAATTTATTTAATAAATGACTGTCAATTAATATTTAAAATGTCAAAAATCTGAAAAAAGCTAAATTGTTTAAAAATTTCCAGAATTGTGTTTTTCATTATATTTTTTTGACTAAATTTTAGAAATTTCTGGTACCTATAATAATTTAAATGTTTTATAGCTGTTTTATAATATGTTGTATATTATGAAGTTTGAAGAATTAATATAATTGACATTATGTGCATTTTTTTATAAGTAAATCTTTTTGTGCGTGTGTATTATATTCGTTTCATTGTAGATACCTATTTTTATTATTAAATATAGAGTTTTATTTCAACATATTGAATAAATGATTTGTGAAACTACACAATAAAAAGAATTTATAGCTTATAAAAAAAATTACAGCAAGTCATTGTCATAAATCTTTTTTGTATGTCCATTTTTGAGCGAACCATAAGCGAACAATTCATATTAGATAATAAATAACCGCAAGAATTAATTTATTTAAAATAATGAACAGCTACGAAAGTTTAATATTGTGATAATAATTCTTAATATTGTATATTGACATTTGTCACGTTTAGATACGATTTTGAAAACTTGTAGGTATAAAAATGGTTTCTGTTACAATTATTTTCATAGTTCTTTATAACTGTTTTCTAAAGCAAATTTGTCGTCAAAAAATTAGCACGGTTTCTTTATTATATTATTTAATTTTTGAACACTCAAATTAAGAATTGGTTATAAAAAAAATTATATTAGTTTTCTATTACCATGGTTAGTTTCCAATTTTTATTTTGTAAAATTTTAAACCTTAAAATATAACTAAATGTTTGTGGTACCAACTTGAGTCAAACAAATACATTTCTACGGTAAAAAAATAGACTTTATAACACCTCCTTGGACTTTATTTAATTTCTCGTTTACCATGGTTACACAACAATTAATTACGAAATAAATACAAGACCTTGAAAAAATTAAAATATATAAAAAAGCTATTTTTTTCGGCGTCCTGCATTTCAAGATCTTGGCTGTAGTGTCTATGATCTTTGCTCTGAAATTTTTAACATAATTTTGAATAACCGTGGTAACGTTTTCTTTGTTAAATCATGTTATTGAGTTGATACTGTTTTTTCTCAATTTGTGTAATATTTTGCATTTTAAAATTTCTGACAAATTACTTTCTATTAATATTTCAAACACGTCCAAATTACCTCGCAATTTTCGCATTCGGAGTAAGGAGGTTGCAGTTGCACTATATATTATATTATATTAAATGCTGAAATACTTTTTCGAATTTATTTTGAATTTCAAGAACAGTTATTATTTTTGGGGTATTTTGTCCACTTTTATATATTCTTACCTGCATAGTCTCAAATTAAGATTCTGAATGATTGTGATAAAACTCGTGAAATTTTGAAACAAGCAATATAATATTTTTTTAGAACAAATAGAAATGTTCAGTTTCAGTTTTTTTTATAAAAAACAGCATATTTTGATAATTTTTTATTTTACTGAAAATAATTCCGTACTAAAATGGTAAAAAACGGAGCCCACAAATGGTGACAAAATTCTTTTGTGCCCAATACGCGATGTCTTTTTTTTGAAAAATATTTAATTAATCTAGTCCCCTATGAACATCAAAAAATAATGTCATAAATTCAAATATAATTTCAAAGCTACTGCACATTCGCCAAGGTTAGCACCATGGAGGTTAGCACATTCGCGATTTGCAGAAAGTCACCATTGCAACAAGGAGGTTTGAAAATATTTTTAATCGGAATGAGTCATTTTTTTACCGCTGATTTTTGTGGCAGCACCGGTCGAGCCTCAACTCAAATAGAGATGCATGATTAGTAAATAAAGCTCTTGAGAGAGATGCACATAGTTAGGCTGTCGGTTCTTTATGAATGGGAGGCTCCACGTTTCAAACAACAGACATTAGATGTCTTACCCATATTACTTAGTCAATGTTAAAAGTCATTTATTGAAGTTCCAGTGTTTTTATTATTTTTACCAATTATTCGAATATATTCGAATATATTCGAATATTGGCTAAATTTTGAGCGAATATTCGAATACCTGAAACATCCGAATATTTGCATGCCCTAATTGTAACGTTATGACAATGAATGTTGGTAAAATAGTAATTTACTAATTATAGAGAACTATTTGTGGAATTTTAATTTTACTCGACTTATTTTTTTAGATTGGTAATCCTGAACAGAGTCAAGAAATCTCTAGCTTATTAAACCGAAAATATGGTCACTATATCCAACATATTAATTATCCGACAGTTAAACGGGGTCAAGAGAAACTGAGACTGGCCCCGACGCCTTTTCATTCCAAAGAAATGATGGACATTCTTATTGATGATATGCTTAAAGTTTGGGAGGAACTCGAACTGCCATTAAAAGGCTTACAGTGTGCCGAGGTAACATTTAAATTTTGTTTATTTTCTATTTTTCAATTGCTAATCAAACTTTGTATTTAGGAGTGTGAGTTTTGCAAGAAGCCACTGCTCTTCGATCATTTCGAAGCACGGGTCCGGGAATCTCAACGGCCTGGACTATGCAACATACCTAATTGTCCAAGGTTGATTTCTGTGCATTGATGATGGGAGATTGGTGAGCTATTCCTATTGGGAGTTCAATTGTAGTAATTTGAAATAATGGTGATAGACAGATTATTTTATGTATTGTATTTGTTAGTGCTGGAAAAAATATATAATCGTGTTGTATCTAGTAAATGTTTATATGATCACAAAAGGGTTGGCCAGTGGTGTAAGCGATATGGGTATCATTTACGCCATTGCCTGGGCTACAATTTTTCGCAACCCCTAGTTGGTGAGTTGAAATCTCCAAACTGGCAAAAATGTTGCATAAGTTTTCGAATGATTATAATAATTACAATTATTTGAAAATATGATGTAGCATTGTATGACCACAGCAGTTGGTGGCTTTAAATAATAAAAAAGATCAAGTATTTAAATTGTATGTGTGTGTATTTTTTTTTTTTGTGTGTTCCCATTCGATCCTGATATACTGGAAGACATATTTCTATTTACATAACAAAAAGGGTTACATTTAATTGAACTGAGATAAAATTAATCCACTATAAACAATTTTAAATTACTACGCCGAACTATCAAAAATATATCGAACTGAGATAAAATAAATAGACTTTAAGAGAATATTTTGAATTTTAAAGCGGGTAGTTCCACTTTAACATGGAGGATAGAGAGAAAGAAAACTAATCTCCATGCGTGCTTAACATAGCACGGGAATAAGCACAGTTGGCGACAATAGATCTACTAAGGTTGCGATGTTAACCTGCCTCACGTCCTCTAAATTAATCTAATTTAAACTCCATGCAATCGCCATTGTCTAAAAAGTGAGGAAAATAAAGGTTCCCATTCCGGCGGTAGAGGCGCTGAAGCTATAAGACCCCAAGTAAAGGGGTAACCGCGCGATTTGAATATCGCTTATGTTTGCAATAAGTTAAAACTAATACTTTAAAAGTGCTAAGTATTAATTTTATAGTTATCATGACAAAGTTGAAACTATCTTTTTTAAAGTTCAATTATGTATTTTCCTAACAAAAATCTACAGAGGACTTTATGAGGATAGAAAAAAAACGAATTAATCAGGTGTTCATTATGTAATTATGTGTCGAATGAAATTGGTCCGAAGTCGATATCATTATTTATTCTCGAGATATGCGAGATGAAAAAAGTTCACTAACGTACGTACAATCACACACAGAAAGACATCTCTCTAAAAACAGTTGATTCGGACTCTAGGGACCTCAAAATGTCCAGATATGTCAACATTTTTCATTCACAAAATCAGACCCATTACAATAACTTCCAATGGGAAGTTAAAAATACGTTGATTGACTATTCAACGAAAATGAGTTTTAATGATAGGAATGTCAATTTATTATTAGAAAAACCACCTAAATGAGAGTATCTATTAGCTGTTGTTTAGGGCATATCTGGCGCATATAAGCAGCAAAGGTGAGTAAATTTTTTTCTATAAATTATCAAGGTTTTGAATACCTAGTATATTGGGTTGGTTTTTGTGTAACACTATTTTTATTTTGTTGGAGGGAATTTTCATTAAAATTTAGTTTATGTCTCATGTTTATAATATTTTTAATTTGTCATACAGTCGAACTTCGATAACTCTAATTCTTTATAACTAGAACAAAATTGGTTGGTAGTAGCATCGAGTGAAAACCAATATTATTTGATAACTCAAAGTCTTGATAACACGATTTTTTTTGTAGAAAGTCATGGTTCGAGTTATCAAAGTTCGACTGTATTTACTAAATTCGGTTTCTCGGAATAGCTATTCTCAACCCAAAATGGAATATTAGCCGATGAGCGTGCTTCCCAGTCTTATATTATTGGCATATTATTCCAATTTTGACGTGTGAAAAAGTGATTTTTTAAATAAAGTAAAATGTATGTTAAACTCGCGTACTTATACTTACCAACTTTATGCGTGATATTTTTTTCAGTAAGAAAATGAACCCGGCATTCCAGAGATTGTGTATTATCGCGCGCTGACTAATGAAGGACTAGAAAGACATTTTTTTATTGGTAGGTGCCAGTTTTTCATACATACGCATTTAATTTAAAATTCCCAACCGAGTGATGAAATAATTTTTTTCTCCTACCTAGGTCGAAAGTTCGTACTTTCGTCCCTGCCAAGCGGGAACAAAGTCGCTCTTTATTCCCATGGTACGTACAAGTGCGCGTGCGCAATAGTACTAATGCCGGCTCTCACGCACCTACTTCTGTCTCCTACACATTAAAATTTTTTCCTTTAAAAGTATTTTTTAATAATTTTTTTTTTCAATTTTGCGAACTTTCGGCCTGGCAGGAGAAAAAATAGTATGCGCAACACGGGAGGAAATTACTACATCTCCTCCCTTGTGGCACAATGTACTATTTTTAATGTAATACTTATATCACACGGAATAATAGACTGGCTGGTCATCATAGGATTTGTTGATCAAAACCTGTAGCACTTTCCTCCCTTGTGGCACAATGTACTATTTTTAATGTAATACTTATATCATACGGAATAATAGACCGGCTGGTCATCATAGGATTTGTTGATCAAAACCCCGTTGGAGAGGACTTTACCAGACTTTGTTTATCAGGCCGGGCTGGACATACAGGCGTAGCGCTTTTATGCCCGGTGGGCCGGTGCCTGCAATAAGCTGGTCTGGACTCACTTCGGATATATTTTAAAGTTTTAAACATTGCAATAGCCGCAGTCTCGTTTGCTTATACACCGGGTCCAATCTGTGTTCTTGAGTGTAAAGTAATAAAGTATTAATTATTTAATATAATTAGGCCCTTTTCAAATTATTATTATTTTTTTTTCAGTTTTATTGGAGCCTGTTCTACTATGGGTTTTAAATTAAAGAGGAGGCATCCAGTTTATTTATTATTTTTGCTTGAATTTTTATACTGGTTTAGTTTGCATCGGCACTGGTTTAACAGTCCGTCAGCCAAATTTGGGGTAGCAGTAGGGCTCAGCTGCAGTGGTAATTCTTTGGTTAGAAACATTTAATACTTAGTGCTTAAGTTGCGTTCATTAGTTCAGTACTTATGTTCAAAGAAAAGCGAACTGAATCGGTTTTCGCCGTTTTCGTCTTTTTGAGCCACTGTGCGGACGGTGTTGGCTCGCACGTGTTCGTTGTTAGGTAGAAAGTTTGATAAGGTTTTAATCGGTTGAACGGTGAACTGTTGATGGTCTGACCTAGTGGATACATTTGAAGTCAGATGGCCTCAACAGCAGTTTTAAAATCACTGAATAGCGATTTGATTATTGTAGAATTGTTGTTAACCAAATTACAAATAACAGAAAAAGTTTGCTTTAGCAGTAGGGCCCTCCGAAATGAACTTTCTGTTTCCTTAGACGTGGAGGTCTGGCTATTGAAACTCGGTTCTTGCGATTGTTCGTCCGAATAATACAAAAAATAAAATTATTTAACGATGGCGTCCAGTTACTGATATGGCGTTAGAAGAAGATAACTGTCGTAAGTCGTTTCTGCAAGGAGGCAAAAGAATCTGCTGAACATATTTTGTACTAATGCGAGGCAGTTTCCTCCAAAAGGCTGCAACATCTATATGGAAAGTTCTTAGAACCTATAAATGAGGTGGAATACAGCTCCCAGAAAGATAATAAGGTTCATTAAGAACCTAATACCTGAATGGGAATAAGTACGAGGGGACTTACGAAAGATCTTCCAGGTTGCAGTGAACGAAGGGGAATAGTACCAAACCCCCCGTGTAAAATCTAATCTAATCTATTGAGATGGCATACTACCCTATTGCTGCCTGCTGGTAATCCTGAGAATGTAAAATTTTTTTTTAACATTAGTGCGCGACTTACATTGCGTCTTTATACATAAGTTAATAAAACAGGAAGATTCCAGGAAATTAAAATACAATATTAATTAAAAGTTGTGCGCGCTTTAACCTCTCGTTTTCAGGCTTCGAGGGACACTCTTCATTCAAGACATCCCAACGTTATATCCATATGACATATCACAGGTACTAATAATTTTCTTTTTTAATTATTTTAGCCCATCTAGCCGTTGTTCCTTGAGTTATAGGGCTTTTAGTCCTTCTCCTCCTGTACCTTACTGTTTTCAACCGTTACGAGCCCCCACTACTACACACAATAAAACGTCCAGTAAATTAGATACCTAATTTTTTTTATCTATGTTGCATAATGTCAGCATCTCACCATCGATGCATGGAATAACTTACATTTCACGGTTTGTTTAATTTTGACTTAGAAGAAAATAATTAGATCGAAGGGGCTCCTGTACAGTCAGCGTCTTTTCCTTCTGCAGTTATGAAAGTCTACTGTAGTATAAATTAGAATTTAACCAAAAAAAAAGAAATAAGTAACTTTACGATTCATAACGATGATCCGCGAGTCGTGGCTAATTAATTATCTGTTGCTTTTTTCGTATGTCATATTTATTACTAAATGCGTCTATTTAATTAATATAATTTGAATTAGGATAAGGCATCGATAAACCAGAGAGTTGGTGGCCTTGAATAAATAAATAACTATTTTTTTTTGTTCTTTACAGATGCTGATTTGAAGACCCAGTAATCTCGGTAAGTGATTTTTTCAGTTTTCACGAAGCTGCGCGCAGCTGACCGGTATTTTAATATTATTTTTTACAACCAAGACGTTTCAAAAGAATTTATTGAACAATTTAACTTACGTTACTTAAGTTACGCATTTTTAGAGTTCTGTACCTCAAAAGGAAAAAAACGGAACTATTGTAGGATTACGCTTTCTTCCGTCCGCATTCATAATATATCTCTAAATTAAAATATAAAGGTAGTGATGCGCGATTACGAGATGTTTTAGTCGATTGTCTTGATTGTTTAAACATCTCGATGACTCTCGATGGTTGTCACTTGGACTCGATTGTTGTTTTTTCATAGTTCACCGAACCGAGTCGCATAGTACTGAATCGTACAGTAGGTACTGCATACCCGATACGAATTCAATAGTAAAGAGATCACAGAGTACCGACTGAACAGTGAACAATTAACGATTCGCGTGAACGTCAGTCGACTAGCATATAACCTTGAATCGCGATTATATTTATTCTCATTCGTTGCTATTGCTATAACCTATGTGGCAAATAATCGACTTGAACAACCGAACATTTTGATTGTAAAATCAAACTCCGAGTCATTGTGGACTCGATTGTTATTATGAACGATTGCAATTGTTTTGATTGTAAAAACATCTCGTAAACGCCCATCACTAAATAAAGGCATCAATCTGAAATTTGTCATGTTATAAATACTAACCAGAGGCGCAACTATCAATAGGCCAGGCAATGCGTAAGAGCCCAACAAATTTAGGCACCTTTGGGCGGACCCCGAATTAAAAAAAAAACATTTTTTTCGAGTCTTTTGAGAACAAAAACTCTTTGAAAACCGACAACAAATTTTTAAATTTGGAAATGTCAAACGAGATTTCTTTCTTATTTAAATCTTATTTACATTTATTATTTTGCAACATTTACATGAGTTGTACAGGTAACTTTGTTTACCTCTGGACTTGCAATGTAATGGTTTATGGTTAATAAATTAAAATTAAATTAAATTTAAATGACTTCCCAATGGATAAAATAAAGACTAAGAGACATCAGACCATCAGCGAAATTTAGTTTGTTGAATGTTGTACTTACAGTAAGTAAGTTGTTTCAGAAAAAAATACTTCTTATAGGTAGTATGTACAGTACTTCATTGTCTCAAAAGAAAAATTATTACTTGCGGCGTCGGCGCTTCAAAATGTAATTTCGTAACAAAAATTATTATTATTAGTATTATTATTATACACACTCCGAAAAAATTTCCCGCGAACGAGGCCCGAAAAAATTTCTTTGTAAGGGCCAAAAATTCCTAGTTAAGCCACTGTTATTCACCCACATATTATATTTCAGTAGTCAGAAGTCAGAACCTAAAAATATTTTCCCGTAAATTTAGGGGGAAAAGTTAACAACAAAATTTTTTATTCGGTCTTGTGGTGATGTGGGGTATCATTTGAAAAGTCTTTTTTCTTCTACCTAGGCCGAAAGTTCGTACTTTTGTCCCTGCCAAGCGGGAACAAAGTCGCTCTTTATTCCCGTGGTACGGATAAGTGCGCATGCGCACTAGTACTTATGCCGGCTCCCACGCACCTACTTCTGTCTCCTACACATTAAAATTATTTCCTTTAAAATTATTTTTTGATAATTTTGATAATAAAATAAAATAAAAATAATAATTTAAAATTTTTTTTTTTCAATTTTGCGAACTTTTAGCCTGGCAGGAGAAAAAATAGTATGCGCAACACGGGAGGAAATGTAGCATTTTCCTCCCTTGTGGCACAATGTACTATTCTTGAGAATCTCAAAACTATTTTTTTACATAGTTTTCGAAATTTTCCTGAAAACGCATCTTGAAAATTGATTCCCCCCTCTGTTTCCAAAACTAGTAGTAGGTATAGCTAAAATTTAGAATTTTTGTAACATTAATATATTCATACGTTTCGGTTTTTGAGTGCTGTGAAGAAACAAGTAAACAATTTTTCGTTTGTTAAATATTAGTTTAATTATTTCTATTGTTTAGTTTATATGAGAGGTGTAGGCATACAGAAATGTTTTGTGTATATTTTTCGATAAATCTAAAATTGAACTCGAGTGCAAATTTCTAAACATTAAATTTCAAAGACAGATTTTGTACTAAAAAATAATTTAATATACTTATGGACAATCTAATATATACGATGTAACAAAAATATACGTGAATTTCCGAGTACCGACACAAAACATGAAAAAAGTCCATAATATGAACACTTCATGTCCGCAAAATTTCAATTCCCAAAATATAGGGTGTTGAAATTCCTAATTTTTGCGTTGTTATTTCGCGAGTGTTGACTCAATAATTAATTTTATGTTAGGAAGGTTATTTTATGTAAAAAATCTCATTATGTTTTGTGTTACACCAGGGCCGTAGCTAGAGCTGAATTCAAGATAGGGCACTGAAAGTTTAAAGTAGGGCTGAAGCAAAAGACTACAATTTTTTAATTGGATTCCCCACCTCATCTGGTGATATCAAATTACAAAAGCAAAAAAACGATGAATGACAATTTAATAAAAAAAAAAAAATACAGAACTGGCCATGTTATCAAATTTCCGAAGAACTTCATTTAGATCCAACTAATTTAATCTTGTTTTTCCAAATGTCAGATAGATCAAGTCTGTCATTCTGTCGTGACAGTCTTTGCGGCTTATTTATAATTCCTTAAAGTAGGGCACTGGATGTTTTATGGTAGGGCATTGCCCCTTAATGCCCCCCCTAGCTACGGCCCTGTGTTACACTAATAAAATTTGGAACACAATAGTTCCGTAACTAATAAAATAGGACCCTATGCAGGCGCGGATCCAGCCCTCAAAAAAGGTTGTGGTCACGGCAACCCGAAAATCGGCCAAGTGCGAGTCGGACTACGGACGAAACGTCAAACAGTACAAACTACTAGACTAGTAGCCAAAATAAAAAAGTCACTCGCGTTCTTACCCGCACGGTTCGTTTTTTTTTAAATTTTATTAAGGCATTGCAGATATAACATCAGCCTATCGACCTCAATTAGGGTTGTGGGCATGCCCACCGTGCCCACAACGCTGGATCCGCGCTTGACCCTATGTTCACATGATATTTTTTTCTCAAAATGTCCTTCCCAACAATCTATCAATATTTCAAACGAATTGAAGTAATACTTTGCCAAATAGTGAAGCAAAAATTTCGAATTTCACCTTGTATCTCAGGAACGCACAGTTTGCGGATATATACTTATTTATTATTATGATCTTTTTTTCAAGTTTCGATGTGGGGAGCTCCCGAAGCATTTAACAACAAAGAAACTATAGATTTTCAGAAAATATCTACTATTTTTTAAAATATATGGCACAACCGAATTTGACGTGAAAAGACAGACTTTTTAAATCGTATTTTTATAAATCATTTACTTAATTTATCGGTGTTAACGATACAGAAACTAAACAGCTATAAAATAGTATTAAAACTGGAAAAGGTGAGGGCATCATTTCATCTTCACAAAAAAGTTAACGTTATGCAATAAGGGATCGTCCATAAACCACGTAACGCTCTTGAGGGAAAGGGAGGGGTGACCTCTAAAGTTTACATGGCATTACAAGGGGGAGGGTGGGTTAACTATTATTGTTACGTCATACTCACTTAGAAAGTTGATAGGTGTTGATGTTTGTCACTTTTCTGTGACGCTAATTGGTCGTCAGATTTTAATACTGACGATGTGAAAAGTTAACCTTTGAAAGGAGGAAGGGAGGGGTCAACATGGTGTTACATGGTTGGAGAGGGGGGGGGGTAAATACGTAAGAAAAAACATTACGTGGTTTCTGGATGATCTAATAAGAGAGATAATCATTATTTTTTTGTTCACCATACTTAAATTGATTATTGAGAATAGAATTTTTCTACACGCCCTATTTCTGTGTCGTATTTCAGATATTTGAGTTGTCATTTGCTGCTTTTTTATGCAAGCAAAGCAACGCTCTGTGGCTTCTTCTAATCTTAATATTATTCGGCATTCCCCCTTTTTATCGCGTTTATCAGACTTCATAAAAAAATAAATCTATGTGATAATAATATAGATTTTGTTCAAAGTTGAACCATCTCTAGGTTATAATAACCCAGTCAACGAAGCAAAAATATATGCAATAAATCGTGTAGTCTGGGTTATTATTTTAAGTGGTAGGGGTGACCCCCAGGTATAACATACTAAAAATCCCTAGTCAGGGGATGCGAGCTTTGGGCGGGAGGGGGGTCCCATTTTTTGGTTTTTTGTAAATATCTCGAAAACTAAGCGTCCTAGAAAAAAAACTTTTCATAAATAATGAAGCTGATTAAATTTCTTACAAAATGGTATATTAATTTTTTTAGGAGCAATACAAATACCTCTCACCTTAACGAGACGTGAGATATGAACATTTTGTCAAATAACTCTACGCCCCCTTTTGACCCCCTCAGAAGTTGAATTTCGAAAAATCCTTTCTTAGTGGCTATTTTTGTCACAAAAGAAACCTCTTGTCCAAATTTCACGTTTCTATCTTCAATGGTTTTTTCTCTGAATATACCGACCTACGGACGCCTCCTGAGTCCAGGGGTGGGGATAGAAAAAAATTCTGGTTCAAAAAGGATGCCCTGTGTCTGCCGAGTCCAACGGTATCCTCATTTTTGTTCTCGGACGTTTTCTTCCAGAGATATAGACTGTTGCAATAATTTGCCCCTGAACTGAACAGTAGGCAATCGGCTCCTGCACGTCCGGCCGGGGGCACCACTTCTTAAATGTTACCTATAGGTATGTACTTGAATCGTGCCAAGTTTCATCCCAGCAGGAAAAAGTGCAAGGTTGGACCCCTTAGGTTCCCTACTATAGGTAAAATGGACAATAAACATTAATTTTTGACTTTTTCACCCCCCGTCTCTCCCTTTGTATTGCTCCTTAAAAAAAATTAATACACCGTCTTGTAGAAAATTTAATCAGCTTCATTATTTATGAAGAGTTTTTTTTTCTAGGACGCTTAGTTTTCGAGATATTTACGAAAAACCAAAAAATGGAACCTTTTCATCCCCCCTCCCGCCCAAAGCTCGCATCCCGCGGCTGGGGACTTTTAGTATGTTATAGCTGGAGGTCACCCCTACCACTTAAAATAATAATTCAGACTACACGATTTATTGTATTTATTTACCAATTGCGGATCTTCGTTGACCGAACTATAAATAAAACAATAGGGACAGTTTTTGAGCTTGTTAAAATTATTGTCCCCCTATAGTTTTGCATTGTTTATTTGGAAAGCGAATTCTGTTCTAAATTCTAATATTTGCGTTTATACTTTATTCAGATGAGACAATAACATGCTTGGTTTGTTTTTTATGTTTAGGAAATGAATTAGTGTTAAAAGTTAATTCAAAGAAATAAAAATACTGGTCGTATTTTAACAGAACATAGTATATTCGTAATTTTTGTTTTAACGGGTGGTCAAATTTTGCGAGTTATTTTTAATATTTTGATTTTGCTCAATTTCAATAATCAACCGTTTGACGACCCTTTTACCAAATTATATTCAAGTACAGATGGTTCCCGATTTATCCAAAATATGGACATAAATTACAATACAATATACATTAATGCTACAATCAGAAATAGGGAATTTGATGAAAATAATAAATATTTCATAATTCACTCGGTTCATATCCATTTTTTAATAAATTCAATACGGTTCATGGGTTCTTGGATTAAAATAAATTGTAATTGATTAATAACTCTTTTATTTATCTTCGTACGACGTTTCGTACGAAGATAAATAAAAGAGTTATTAATCAATAACAATTTATTTTAATCCAAGAACCCATGAACCGTATTGAATATAATAAATATTCTTTAACATTTTGATTGAATTTATGCGAGTTCGGGCCGTTTAATGTTTGCGTTAAATATTAACGTTAATAGTGTAGGTAACCATGCGGCACCGAAAAATATATCATCTAAAATATACAATATGCGTTCATACAGTTCGGCTGAACTGTATAGCTTTGTCCACTTAAAAACTGGCGTTTCAGATTTACATTTTTTTAAACGCCCCGACGCCGGATGTCCCGACCGCTGACTTTCTGACTGTGGTGTATTTATTTACACCCTAAATAGTAGCTAATCTCAAAATATTCATATGGCCTTTACAAAATTCTTACAATTTTTGACCGCGGTCCGCGACGTCCATTAGGACAAACAACGAATTAACTCATAAAATCTGGAACCATCTGTACCTATTGGCTATTAACAATAGTTCACTATATCTACACAAACATGCATTTTGATATACGGGTGTCTCAAAATTGACGCCCGTGCTTTTGGGGTTTGTTTCAGGGGGCTAACACAAATCGAAAACTTAGAGTAGAAAATTTTCCGATTGTCCTTCGTTATCGAGTAATTGATAAAAAAACAAAATTTTAAATTTTAAACTTTATTAAAAACGAATAATATTATAAAGCAAGATATTATCCACATCTGTTGTCACAAAATACGCTCAAATAGGTTGTCTCCTACTTCAAGGCAAACATTCGCGCGATTTAGCGTGGAAGCACGAACGTTCTGTATTATATTTTCGTCTTTTAACGCCACAGCAGGGTGAAGACGACCTACGACATTTTCAGGATTCCGAAGGACAATCGGAAAATTTTCCACTCTTAATTTTCGATTTGAGTTAGCCCCCTGCATCAAATCCCAAAAGCACGGACGTAAATTTTGAGACAACCTGTATTTAATTCCCCTCTGTGTCCAGTACAAATTTTCAAAATCATCTTAGTGCCAGTAACAACTATTTACTATATAGAAGTCATTCGACAGTTCCTAGTGCATTTTTTAAATATATTTATAATGTTTCTGAAAATTTACAATCACAATAATATTTTAAAAACGATTCAATATTAGTATTGACCATCAAATTATAATATCTCACTCTTCACAATTCACAAATCAATATAATTTTCCTAACATTTCCTATAATTTCTATATTTAATATTCAGGGACCGGCCTGAAAAAAACAACAATTCGAATTTTCGTTTTACCTACGTTTATAAATATCTCTGCTAATGTATATCATTATATAGTATCTATATAATTAGTTTAATTTTATTTAATTCAAAAATTATCCTCGATAATGCTTATTGCTTTCGTTGTTAAGCATATATTGTATGACCTCGCAAAAACGCCATTTTGGTGGGGCGTGCGGTTAATGTATTTAAGTAATATTATCCAGATTTACATTTAACAAATTAGCAAATCACTTAAATGAACACAGCTTTTTTATGCATGAGAAAATAAATAAAAATATTTATACATCGCCGGGTTAATTTTAAATTTTATTTTACTTATAATTTTCCCATTATAATTTAGCATTTTTTGAGTAAGTAAACATCTATAAATGGTTAACAAATAAGTAGTTAAATACATCTATTCTTGAGATTGAAAAATAGCATCATTTTTACTCAACTAGTAAGAGTTCATTTTAGCAACCTAATTAAGACAAATGGAAAATATTTTCTTAATACATTGTGGAAATTAATATTCGATAATGAAAATTGTGTTTTAAGAAACCTATTTAAACGGCCTATTTGTTTAACTACGGGTTTTCGGCTAAAAGAAATATGAACAGCCCCCGTTGATAAATCCCACTAATCGAGACGATTCAATTGTTAGCTACATTACGTAGCTAAAATTCATAAGATAACATCACCGTAAAATACTGCAGTTACGTTCAGTCAAGTCGTAAATTTACGGGACAAAGTTACCATTCGCTAAGCAATCAGCAAAAGCGCGGTTTTTGGCAAACCAACCCTGTTTTATGCGACTCTAAGATCGATTTCTTGGAACTGGGAGTCGTCTATTTTGGTGATTTCGCACGACGATGATGACAATTCATCATTGTCGGTTGTAATATGGACCTTCAGTTTATCATTTGTCATGCCGACGGCCACGGGATCGCTGGATCCGTCACCGGCGGCTGCATTTAGTCAGCAAACGTTTCGCAAATTCGCACTCGAAATCTCATTCGATTCGTTCCATCGTTCGACTTCGAGTGGCATTTGTGGCTTACATTTTCCGATCTCAACGTCCTTGTTGACTTTGGGACCTTTCGTTAACAGCTCGTTTATTATATCATCCCCGTTGCACTTGATCAGACGTTGTTTGCAGAGCGCGATCGCTCTGACGAAATTGTCTTTAGGCGTGATGAAACGGTGCTCCATGTAAATTGATTTGTCATCCCAATAAACTATCTGAAAGAGATGTACAAATCGCATCAGAAAAACCTCAGTTAGAAATAGACCAAGAGCTAGTGACAATTTTTGGTGATTCAAGGCCTTATTTTTGTGAAGATGTTGAGGGAGGCATATTAAAGTGCCCCGAGTAAGGGATTTTGCTAGATAGCGATATGGGATGGATGCAGACCACCCCCAACACGTAAGCAAAAAAAAATGGTCACAAATATTATAATGGCATTATTGGGTCACCGACAAGCTATACAAACAATTTCAACCTTGAAGCAATAATAATTGTGACCATTTTTTTTTTTTTGTTACATGTTGGGGGCGGTCTGCATCCTTCCCATACCGCTATCTAGCAAAATCCCTTACTCAGGGCACTTTAATATGCCTCCCTCAACATCTTCACAAAAATAAGGCCTTGAATAAATAATAATAAAAATTTGTTACTAGCTCTCGTCTAAAATGTTGTCATATAAATAATTTCGTTTCATGATCACAGTGAGCGTTTCCTGACGAGTCGATCGTCGGCTTGACACGTAATCGTATGTTTGAAATATAGTCAATTTTCGCGGCGATGACTGAAGTTTAAACCGTCCGCGTCGAGTTGTCTCATTTCAAACATTTTTATTTCCTAGTGGGTAGGAGCACCCCATTACAAAAAAATATGTGTCAGTTTTAATGGAGATGGGCATATGAGAAACATAGATGGCAGCAGGTATATAGCCCCCTAAGTTATCATTTGTTTTTTGATAGAACAACACGCGAAAAATCAAGTTTATTCCCTGCTGATAGCGTGCAACCACTTCTTTTCAGTCCCGGATCCTTTGGCAATACAAAACCTCTATGATTTGAACATTTTAAATAAATAACTATATATGAGTTAGGTAATTGTGGACAAAAATATAATAATTATTAATTAATTCAACAATGAATTTAATCCACAAGGCATCCACTAGGTAGTGAATAGTATTCACTACCTAGTGGATGCCTTGTGGATTAAATTCATTGTTGAATGAATTAATAATTATTATATTGTAGTCCACAATTACCTAACTCATATATTGTTATTTATTTAAAACGGCTTGTTCGAGCCATTTGAGTTATTAATATTTAAGTTTCGATTGTAACTTAAAAATAAATTGGCTCTCGCATATGTGATTTAGTATTGAAATAGGTATATATGGGGAAGGAACAGATTTCACTTTCGGGGCACTGTTGAGTAAGTGGCAACTCAACTAGCCGGAAACTGGGAATTTCGGGATCAAGTCCCGACAGTGACTTCTGATTTTTTTCTTATATATCTTATAACAATCGTTTGACGTTTAACAATCATGATGGCATAATATGCTGACTGATATGTTAAGAAATACTATTCACTACCTAGTGGATGCCTTGTGGATTAAATTCATTGTTGAATTAATTAATAATTTATTATGAACATTTTAAACCCATCACATCGGCATTGTCAATGATTTATTATTTTAATTAAACTTATTGTTCTGTACACACTACTATGAACTGCCCACGGACCGAGGTGTTTATATAGCTGGCGTCCCTAGTGATCAAGTTTAGCAGTGCCCATCCCCATTAATTGTTGTTACGCGCCTCAGCCTGCCAGTTTTATTTTTATATACTCATAGACAAAAATATTGCATATTTTTTATGTTTATTTCTTTTCGTTTAACAAACCTGTTGTAAGGCTGCTAATGTAAATTATTTGACCATTAGTACCCACAGGTGAACTAGCAGTTTAGGCTGGTCAGTACCAGCTACCCCTTTCTGCGAAATGTGAAGTTGTACGTACAACTTCACATTTATAACCTAAAAATATTTTCAATTATACAGCCTGTCCCATTTAAGCGTGACAGGCTGTATGTGTATAATTGAAAATATTTTTAGGTTTTACACCATTAAAATTTATACAACTTTTGTATTTAAACTTTTTTTCTATCTTCACCCAAAATCAATATATCGGCCGACAATGCAAGTCTTGGATACCCTGTATATATAGAAATTGAGCTAGATCGGTCCAGAGGACGGCTCTGCTTATTTCTTTAATTTTCTTTTGTTCACTCTGATTTTGTTTACAATTTGATCTTTTCTCGCCGCCGCAGGAATAATAATTATTGTGTTGACTTACTTTAGATGTAATAATATAAAATGAAAGTGTTCTAATGAAGCGTCGATAGCGTATCGTACAGGCGCCTTGAAGAACTGCACCCCCTTTGGCACATATTGTTCTGTACAAGTTTGTTCTTTCGTAGAAGTCGACCCTGGCGAAGTCCAATTCCCTGAGATAGCGAGCGTTATTCATGTGATACAATAGCGTATCGATATCAGTCGTCATGCACACCCCTGAAAACATATAAACGAAAGAGCTATAGTCTTTCCCACCAACAGATATAAGTAGTTATCACGTGAACAGCACATGCTTGGCTAGGATGCACAAAGTATATCTGATTGGTTGTTCTGTTGTGTTGAGTTTCAAGCAGCCATTCAGATGGTGATCACGATTCACGCAGTTTTGTTACGGTCTACGGATAAGATAGATTGTGGATTATAGACGCTCAACAGCTAAGATAAGATCATCAGCGTCTATTTCATGGGATAAAGATAAAGTTTAAGTACAATATGTATCGAAATTATGTTTGTAACTATATATTATAGACACGAAATGTTATAATTACCACAAAACACCAAACCATAATAAACACTCTTGAGAGTGTTTATTATGGTTTGGTGTTTTGTGGTAATTGTAACATTTCGTATCGTTACACCAAAGGTTCCACCACTTTTTATTGATATATTATAGAGTTTGCCGGCAGTTTCGTACGCTTGGAGTTTGGACAATGATTTACCGCCAGATTCGTTCGCACATCGCGTTAATTTTGGCTTTGATGGGAACCTTACCTTAACTCGTAGTCGAGAAAAAAATCCCCCATACTTGTTTGGGTACCAATTTATAGTGTATCAAGTTTAATCGAAATCGGTCCAGCCTTAAACGATCAATAATGGGCTTTTTCCACTTAATAAAAACGATTTTTAATGAAGTTAATATTTTGGATCATGCTTATAGGAGAAAATACACTGGTTCCGGTAAGCTCAATAAAACCGAAATTTGTACGGTTTCTCAAAAAAACACAAAAAAGTCTGATGCGCGTCGGTTCAAAACGATACTGAAGTGAACAAAAAAACACAAAGCTAATTCTGATAAAATTATGGAATACCTATGTAGAGCGAGAATATCCGTCAGTTTGAACAAAATTTTAAAATCTGAGAAACATTCGTTGACTGACGTCTAAAATGATTGGGTGTAACTTTGATGTAAACCAAGAATGAAGAAATACAAGTTTCACCAAAGCACTTTTGACGTCAGCGTGTCTACAGTCTAAGTGACGTACCTAAACGCCATATTGTTTAAATATTAATAAATAATTGCGCTTCAATAAATCGTTCAATGTTTATCAGAGTTTTGTATATTTTCGTTTTGCATAATAAAAAAATATCTTGTAAATATTCTATTTAGCAAACGTGAAAGGGCTTGAGAATAGCTGAACGTGTAGCAATGCTGTTGTTTACATGGCGTTGCTATGGTTCCTCTATTACAAGTCCCCAGTTCCCGGGTTCTAGCCCGAGAGCTGGTAAAAGTGTCAATTGGATTTTCAATTTATTATTAAAAAAAATAAATTGAAAATATGAATTGGTGCTAGGCTCAAATAACCTTAGCTGTTGGTGGTCTTTAAAAACACACACAGCAAACGTGAATCGGTTCTAAACGTTATTTTGAATCCGTAGTAATTTGATGTTCGGTTGTTGTATAACATCAAATAATCCGCCATCACATTACAATCCGGTTAGTGGATGTGACATTGCATTTTACACTTGATTGCATAACGCTTTATGCTGTGATAATTTAATTATAATTCTAATATACAAAATTGGAACGAGATTTCGTTTTCTTCAGGGTTTTTCAGGCATTTTGTATAATATGATGAGGACATGTTTCTAATTTTTTATCTATCTGTATCTACCTGAAATTCTTCGAAAAAAAACGACTGCGGCGATTTTGGTGAAATTTGTTACACTGTCAATTATTATTGATACCTACTCAAATTTAAAATATAGTAGAACTTCGATTATAAGTGCCATTGTGGACCGTTCCTCCTTCGAATATTCAAAACGTTTTAAGGATTTAAAAATAATACGTATTTATTCATTATTTATTGTCAATTATACGAAAACAATCGCATTGCTCGGGTATTCAAAAAATCGTTCCGCCGGCAATACTAAAACTAAAAACTCGGGTCGCAGTGCCAAACCCTGCCGACAATATAGTGTATTTGCTAATACAGGCATTGTGGCATTATTATGTAAACTTAAGTTTGTTTTTTGACAAAATAAAAAATTTAACCCCTTAATACATCCCTTAAAATAATTAAATTTTTCTAAATTTCAACATTAGACATGGATTTTATCAGTACACCCAATTAAATACACCCTTCCATAAGTAAATCCGTATCAACAAACTAGTGTTTTCATAAAATTTGAAAGTCCGGTCCTGTCGGGCCGATTTTATTAAAATTTTAGCGGCACATTTTAATCTTTACTAAAGAGTTAAATTTCAATTTTGAAACGATTCTGACAAATTTTTCGGTATTTTTGGGCCCAAAAACTTTTTGGAACCCCTAAATACAACCCTGAAAATGGTCCGATCGGGCCCATTTTAAATAGGCTTCTTGCGGTGATGGGTTCCAATGTGTGTACCAAATTTCGTTTCAATCGATTAAGTCTGTCGAGAGTTATCGTGTACACACATATATATATATATATATAAATATATACATACATATATATATAAACATTTTCAAAAATGGTGCCAAAGTGTTCAGGAGGCTATGAAACGTCGAGAAATTTTGGTCCGACCCCTAGGTCCCGCCATCCGACCGACGCCAATAGTGTATGTGCCATATTATGGCAAATACACTAATAATTATTAATAATTATAGGTAATTCTGGGCTCACTAACTTTGCGGGGGCACGTCCAGTCTGTCAATATAGTTACGCCACTGGAAGTAGGTATCTATTATATAAATTTTATAAAAGCTCTGATAAAAACTTTTATCTTGCAGACAACCTTAATTAAAAAACTAGCGTTATCAAAATCAATTTATAAATTTATAAATAGCATATAAAATAGCAATTATTATCAAATAGGTACTATAAAATCTAAAACCTCATTAGGCCTGTAAAAAATTCAAGCTTTCAAATCAATGCAGTAAAAGATACGGCCTTTCAAAAAGCACGTAGTTTGATACTGACTCCACTCACAAGTATGTAGAAACCATCTGTAAGAGTATACGTTAAAAACATATACAGTGCAACCTTAATATAACGAGCCTCAATATAACGATTTCCTCGATTTAACAAATTTTTCGAAATCCCCTAGAACTGCCCGTAAGAGCTAATGCAAAATATACCTTTACATTACGAATACATTTGTCAAAAACCTCTTTATAACGAATTTTCAATTATTGCAAAATATAAATAGAAAATATTATTAATCTCTATTTTGTCAACTTATAACCTTTACATAACGTATCCTATCAATTATTCACACTCAATTCCACAATAATTCATGTCTCGACAGGTTCAAACACGTTAAATTTTTCGTAAGACAATCATTGTTGTTTGATAAATAATGTAAACACTGCTGTTTGTCACTGTTGTTAGTTTTAAAGTTGCAATGGCTGAGAAACCTTGATAAAACGAATCGTAGTCTAACGTAACATCTATATAACAAACTTCATTGTAACAAATGACTTGGTATAACGAATATTTTCTAATTCCCTTCTGTTTTGTAATATCGAGGTTGCACTGTAGTTATGGACGCAAACCAGTCATGCGGTCGATCGAAGTGCTAGTTACTCGCTACAAGTAAACGAAAGTGGCGCTATCCTACGCGATACTTGTAAACTATATCTGGGAATTATTAAGTGACAAACTTAATTTTTTTTACATTCCTATAACGGTACAGAACCTTCAGGGCGCGAGTTTTACTCTCACCGTTTTTTTTTTCAAATAAATTAACAATGGAAGACAACTCAAAAAAGAGGTGATACAGACAATAATACTAATAAACAAATTTACTACGAAATTTCTGTCAAAAATTTTGTTTTCTTGCGGACTTTTTGAGGTTGTCGGGTATTTTTTATGATACGATGGGAGAACGCGTTTTCAGAATTTTTGTCTGTCTGTCATTATCATAGATCTAGAAATCCGGGGATATAGTATAAAGTGGAAGCCCTTCAGGGGGGGTGCATGCCTGTCTTATAGACATTTCCATATAGACATGGCCGCGTCTTTGCATATGCTCAATTGCTCGTACAGCGCTTGCGCAACTGAAGCGACCAATAGAATGCGGGCACACTCGCTACCACACCGCCCCGCCCCGCCCCCCTCAACAGCAACCACCCCACTCGCTTGTACTACAACCCCAGATTTCTATATCTATGGTCATTATTCGAAAACAGCGGGACCGATTTTGACGAAACTTGGTACCCTATCAATTGATACTAAAACTTAAAATACTGAACAGTTTTTTCCGGCCATATAGGGTTTTTATCATAAACCGACGTTGACTCAAACGAATCAAAATCGACGTTCAGTAAAAAATAGTTTTTAAATAGAAATCTACCAATTAAATCGTGAGTTGAAATTTAACAGATCGAATACAATAACGATGTTTAATTACCTTTGACAGTGGTTTCTTGTAAGATGTTGATTCTTTTTTTGACGAATCTCGCAAGAAACACACAAAGACACATTCGCAGGAAATAGTGAAGCTCTAAACAAGCGTACAGCAGGATGATGCTCAGCAGGACACCGCCAAGTATATAACACAACAGCATCTTATTTTCTTTTTCTCAGCACGATAACAAAAAGTACACTAAATTCAATTAAGAGTGTCTTCTATTTTATGTATACGTATTCTAATATTGATTTATTTTTATTATTGGTCCCGAAAATTTCATGAAATTTCCAAAGCACTGATTTAGGTATTTGTTAAAACGTTCAAACGATTACGGATTCGATGATTCACACTCTTTTGCGATGTCAACAATGGGATTTACGCGTGTAAAAGTTTTTTTCTTTTTATGATTATATCATTGTTTGTTCAGTTGTATAGTGGTTATTATAACCATTAATTCTTGTATAAATTACACTAAAATTGACTAAAACGAACTTTATTTTATAAACACAAAAGAATATTATCTAAACATTTAAATCATTTTTTTTTTACTAAATTTCTTGTAAGAAATTTGCGTACACGGAACTTATAACGTTTATTTTTAAAACAATTTAAAAATAGCCATGTCACAATAATAGCAATTTAAATAATTTGTTAAACTTATTTGAACCAATTAAGCTGGTTTAATTTTACGTTAAAAATGATGGTTGCATTAAAAATTTATGTATTTTTGATTTTACACATCACAACAAATTGACGTTTTCAAATTTTTTGACGGAAAATAAAAATACTTTGACATATCTGTCATATTATTTTCTTTATTGTCGATGGCAACTTGCGTCATTATGTCTAATTGATAAATGCTAAATTTAACAAAATTATTTACTCAGTACGGTTATTAATTGTTTAATAAATATTTTTATACAGTTGAGTGTTCCACTGCCAACTGCACTGTTCCTGCATAAAATGTTTTCTGATTCTCTGGTCTGACAAGATGTTTTCTCTATCATTGATTCTTTCGCGATCATGCGCGCGGTGTGTTATAGTTTTCTCTCGAAATTTTCTTCACACGTGTCGAATTTTTCTTTTTTTAAAAATTATTTTTTATTTAATCCGGTAGTTTTCCGAACATCCTATTGTAAAAATATAAAAGAGTGGTTATATTTTTATGACCTCAGTTGTCGAGCGTCTATAATTTACAACCTTACAACCATCATCTAAAAGAGTGGAAAAATGTCACAAACAGATGCTATTAAAACTTTGTTCGAAAGCTTTTATAAAGTTTTTAATATGATTTTGTCAATTTATTAATAGCCTAGTGGCCAGGTCTTGAAAAGGGAGGGTTACCTAACAAAAGATATGTGATTTGGGATTTTAAAATTTTAGTTGATTCAAATTTTGCAAGGATACAAAGACGTGTTTTCAATTAAACGATTTTTGCAAAAATATTTATTTTAGGAAATATGTAATTGAAAAGATTTGTAGGTACTTAGAGAAAAAAAATTTGAATGTGCGACGAGGTTTAACTTAAAAGTACTCTATTCTATGGTTTTGCTGACGTTTTGAAAAATTTGTTTCCACCATTGGAATCTAAATATAATAAACTAGCGGTCCCGCCCGGCTTCGCCCGGGTGATAAGAATTTATGATTTATTATCCTCCCCTCGCGAGAAATTCTCCCTCTGCGAAGCGAAGTCGGACTGGTGGTGTTTATAATGTTAGTAGGATTCCGCCTATACGCTAAAATGCAAAAGAATTTCAGAGTAACGTTTTGTTACTATCCCACAGGAATTATCCGCCCCCCACCCGCGAGAAATTTATCAAAATAAAATATTGCCTATATCACTCAGGGATAGTGTAGCTTTCTATTAGTGAAAGAATTTTTAGAATCCCTTCAGAGATTACCCCCTACATATAAACAAACAAACACAAATTTTACCTTTTTGTAATATTAGTATAGACTAAAATTAAGCAAAATCGCAGGATAGTGGACAAAATAATTTGATTTATTAAATTAAATGTACGACGTTTCGTCTATAGACGTTTCGTTATTTTTATGTATGTACTTGAAAAAGTCTAAATCTATAGACGAAACGTCGTACATTTAATTTAATAAATCAAATTATTTTGTCCACTATCCTGCGACTTTGCTTAATTTTATTATAATCACGATGGACACGATTTCTAATATAAATTAGTATAGACTGTAGATTAATAATCTTGATATGATCAAGATTTAAAAAAGAACTTACCAAATTACAGTTAACAAAACTACTAATAAAAGTTATTTTATATCGATCCTCATCCACAAATCTAGTTTCTCTGAGTATATTATTAGATACACAAAGATTTGTATTATTGATTAGGTATTTTGTTGATATTTACCGTATATAATGATTTGTTTACTATTATTTTGCAATATATCCATCGCTGATAATTTTCAGTAGGTATTCAACTTGGCAAACTAAAAAATGTAGCTATTATTATAAAATGTATTTTAATGTTTTCAAGAAACCGGTTAAATGTGACTGGTTAATTATCGGTTAACCGGTTTTGGTGGTTCGACTGATTTTTTACACGGTTCGAAATAAAGAAAATCAAAAATATGTATTTCCAATTTCTGTTGCTTCCTGTCAATACAAAAATATGTTGATATAAATTTTAACACTGTGCATAAATTGAAACCATTCTTCTTCCTTTTTTTTGCTGATGTCAGCAAAATTCATAAAATGCAACTGGAAATCTCATCCTTTGTATGCAAACAATCAAACATCAGAAGACATTTTTAAACAGCTATTCATTTTGTGTTATTATATGTAATAGCCTCGGGAAATTTTATAATAACTTCCGTTTTGTGGTAGAAGTTGGAAAAATCATCATTCATAATAGAAAAGTAAATAATGTACATGTCATACAAAATAACGTCCTTCACACGTCGTAAAAAGTAACCTTACAAAATATCGGAAATGTAGGCAACTAAACTTGCACCATATAATTTTCAGTCTTATTCGTTTTTATAACTATTTTGGCACCTTTGGCGTAGATCAAAATGCTTTTGGTTATTAAACCGCCTTCAAAAAAGGAGGTTCTCAATTCGACGGTTGTATTTAATTTCTCGAGGGGTTAACTGTGTGTGTGTGTGTGTTTTAAAGACCACCAACAGCTAAGGTTATTTGGGCCTAGCACCAATTCATATTTTCAATTTATTATTTTTTTTTAAATAATAAATTGAAAATCCAATTGACACTTTTACCAGCTCTCGGGCTAGAACCCAGGAACTGGGGACTTGTAATAGAGGAACCATAGCAACGCCATGTAAACAACAGCACTGCTACACGCTCGGCTATTCTCAAGCCCGAGGGGTTAACTGATTTTTTTAAATATTTTATTTGACTATAATTTATGGATAAGTATACTGAATGTCTTCTCAATAGCAAAGACACTGATGACCTAAGTTGTCGACGCGTCTATAATTTACAATAAATAAATAAATTCTCAATAGCAGACAACGTTTTTTTTTTGTTACTTATTCCGTATTTAAGAAAAAAAATTAAAAAATATTCTTTTGGCACCCCCCCCCCCTTTAAGAGGTCTTATCTCAACAGGGGAGGGGCGAATGATTTTTTTTTTCATTTGAAAAAACCTCGTTAATTTTCAACAAGGAATTACCCCCTCAGTTTTTTCGCACTTCATTTACACCTGTGTCCTGTATTACAAAAAAAGGTAAATTTTTTAGTACAGAATAGAGTACCAAATTAAAAATGGGTGAGGCCGGGGCGTGACTTCATTTGGACAATAAGCGACTATTTGAGAAAGAGATTGTAGATGATAAATTTTCGAAAACTGAGGTCATTACCAAGGGGTGGACTGGCGTAGAATGGCCCCGGTGGCGACCAATATTTTTGGCCCCTTATTATATGTGTTGCCGGACTTTTACTTCAACATATTTTCATATTTTTTGAGATCATAAAACTAAATTAAAAGAAAAAAATATTTGTTGAAATAATGTGTCTCATTTGGCCCCCAGTGGCTGGATCCACCCAGCCATCCGCTCGAATTTATGATTAATACATTACCCACGCGCTTCGCTTGTTATTATAGCGGCATAGCCTATGCACTAAAAAAAGTACGACCTATCGAACAGTGAAGAAAAAAAATTGAAATCGATCCAGAAGTTTGAGATTACTTCCGATTTTCAGCTGAGCCGGCCAGTCATTATAGCCTATGTCCTAAAGCAAAGTATCACCTGTGACCTATTGAACAGTGAAATTTTTTTTGAAATCAGTTAAGTAGTTTTCGAGTTTACTTTTTACAAACAAATAATCTCACATTCTCTCATTATAATATTAGTATAGATATAGATAATCGTTTTTCTGTGCAAATGAAGTCAAATTCAGTCCTCTTCTATTTTTATTTTCGAGCAACTACAGGAGTGAAGAAAGTCTTGCCATGGCAAAAAAAATCGAATTCGAGATTTAGATGAAGTTAGACATTTTGTGGTCTCTACTAGTGATGTGCCGGATCGTTAAAAATGTATATCCGCGGATACGGATCTGAATACGGATATTTGGTCTCAAGATCCGCGAATACGGATACGGAACTTAACTTTCTTAGAGTACGCGGCGGTAAATACTAAATATTGCACATCGACCTTTGGAAAGAGACTATCTGTTATGGGAAAAAGTTATTGACCACGATAAAATAAAAAATAATCTGAATGGAATTTAACTGTTTTTCATTATTACCTAATCACCTATATATATAAAATTTTATCTATGAATTGAAAATTGATAAGGTAAAAGATCCGCCAAAAAACTAACGGGTACGGATACGAATCTTTCTTTTCCCTCGGATATCCGCAGATACGGATATCCGGCACATCACTAGTCTCTACATATCGAATAATGAGTTTTGGATGTCAGTCTGTATGTGTAGAGGCCTAGCTGACACACCGTTAACGGATCGAAACCAAACTTTAAACTTGCAAGTTTTTAGGGGGCTCCTTATTTCCTATTTTCTCCCTAGGTACTCCCCTAAATATAAATGAACAAAAATATTTCTCAAAGATGACTTAAAAAATTAAATTTCTGACATAATAATTCATGAAAAGAATAAATAATTGATTTTAAATATAAAAAATAATTACTGTTTATTAAATATAAATCAGTTACACAAACAAAGTTATTATGATTAAAAAACTATAAAAATTACTCTCGTAAATAATTCATGAAAAATGGACCATCGTTTTGACCGTAAGAGCATGGGGGTAAGTCATAGGGAAATGGGAAATATGGAAAGTCTGTAACCTTATTGGATTCATCACTCTTTAAATCAAACACATTATTATCGACGACAAACTTCGGTAGGAACAAAACTCCAGCTTCATATGATCTGATATTCAAACGTTCATCGATCGGTGACTTTGGTGTGAATCCCCAAGCAGCTTTTGACAAATTTGCGCTGGTCAACAGAAACCAGGCCAATCGACTTTGGTTGGGCGAAACTCGGCAATATGTTTTTATGTGGGGCATTGCTTGATTACGATGACGTGATTTTGCTTTCCATTGACTGAAAAATATTACAGGTTTAAAGACGCCAAAACTATGACTTTCGCATAGATAAGATAATTATTTACTGTCATAAAGTAAAAAAATAAATGAACATCTGTTTACTTTGAATATAGTGTTCCTTTACCGACTGCAATACTTTAAACCAGGGGTCGGCAAGTAATTTATAGTAGGGTTCAGATGTTTTTGAAAATTTTTATTGATGTTCTAATCGTTTTTTTAATCGATGATATAGATTACAACAGACTATTTATATTTATTAATACTTTTTATATTATTAAAGTTCAAAAAATATAGAAAAAAAACTGAATAATGGAGGAAATATTTTAATAATTTATATTTAATACCATCACTTTTACATAAATTTTCCCCATTTTAAAAATTTCTCTTTGTAAGTGAGGTTCAGTTTTCTGCCCTCTGCGATTCAAATGTGGACAACGGTTCGCCTGTTGCCGATCCTTGGTTTAAACTTTAATATATACAGGTGTCCGGTGTATCGCCCTATGCTCTTAGTTCTGTGTTAGGCCTGTGTATTTTGCACTATAAATTTTTGAATTTCATAGATTTCCTGGGAAAAATCTACCAAAAAACCCACGCATTGTCTTTTCATATAAAAGGATGGGGGAGAGCGAAAGCATTGGATAGAAAAAGAACTCTATTTGTTGCAAGGATTGTTTTTTTAAAATATATTTTATAGATAAAAAAATGTAATTGATTGTTATTTGAGAAAATGAACACCTGAAAGATAACATATCAGAAAAATGATTGTTGACTTTTTTATTTTAGTATGGTAAAACAGAATACAGTAGAACTTTTTTAACATAGCCAAAATGTATCACGGTTTTTACGAACTAAATTTCGCGATTCATTTCTCTGTATAAAACATTATGACTGATTATAAATTAATGCATAAAACTTACCAAAGATAATTGTTAAGCCACGTTTGTTTCAAATGCGTTTCTCTTGTGTAAGGCAAACAGCCACCTCCCAGTAAATTATCATGGCTGCCTCTAACATTTTCAAGCGACGGATATATTAATTTGATATTAGGCTGATCCATAATTCCTTGGGATATCGATCTACTCAAACTTCTTCGAAATTCTCCTTTCAACCACGTGTCAGGATTAACCCCTAATGATCCTATACTCGAACACTGAGTTAAAACTGTCCAATTACTTGAATTGTTTGAAGTTTTTGGTATAGAACAGTGTTTTGAAAGTATCGAACTTAATTTTTTGTGACCGTATTTATCTAAATCTATGCCACGATGTTGGCCAGGTACAGAAGTTATTAGAAATACACTGAAAATTAAAAAAAACACAATTGTAATTTCGCCTTTTTGTTGAGGCATCACGTAAACACGATTGCCCAGATTTTCACGATCCTTGCAATTTATCTTATGGGCGGTTCAACTTAAAATTCGGTAACAAGTCATAGTAGAATGTCGAAGTCGGTTTTAAGGGAAAACCCTCTCGAATGATGAACATTTCAGCTTTTTTTTAAATAGATAGATAGAATTTATTTGTTTAAATATGACAGCTATGTGGCACAACATCGTCAAATAAATATACAAGTACTAAACATACAAGTTTAAGACATTAAATAAAAGAGAAATTTTCTACTTTATAAAGGCCAGCCTCAATCAACCATTTCCTCACAAGATTCCTGAACTGACCTAGAGGAAGGTTTTGAACAGCAATATACAGGGTGTTTCATAATATATGCGCAGGACTTCAGGATGTGATATCTCGTCCAAAAATATGAAAAAAAGTTTCTATTAACTTACCCTCTAAAATGCACCATTTTAGAGATACAAGGTGTTGAAATTGAAAAAAAATTTCGTTTTTTGCGAATATCTCCGGAACCGTTTATCGTACAGAAAACAGCTTTTGTAAGCATTTTCTACTCATAATAAGCTATGTTTTGTGCGGAATTTTTTTTTTAAGTCATAATTGGTGAAGGTTTTGAAGGGGTAGTGGGTGTTTTTCTCCTGAACTTCTACGCTACTGGAAAAAGTACCGTTTTGAGACGCTCATTTGAACCGCCAATGTTTTCTACACAAAAAAGGTACTCTTGGTCATAAGCTCTATAGCCGATCGTTTTCGAGAAAAATCGACTTTTATGTTGAAAAACATGGTCAATTTTTTTGAATAAAATTTTTTTCTTACTAATTAAACAAAATTTATTTAAACGTTAGAACAAGTAACAAAACCAAACGTTAACTTCATAATTGCAAAATTAAAAAAAAAAATGATACAAAAGTTGTCTTTTCAAAATTCCCTAAACACCCTGTATCAACACCTTGTATCTCTAAAATGGTGCATTTTAGAGGGTAAGTAAATAGAAACTTTTATTCATATTTTTGGACGAGCTATCACATCCTGAAGTCCTGCGCATATATTATGAAACACCCTGTATATATTAAAACTAATAAACGTTCTGAATAACTTACTTAATATGCGAAAAATCGGCTTCTCTAACTTTTCCAATCCATTCTTGTAGCCTTGCTATTTTATATGACACTAGATAGCGGAGCAAATCGTATTTAAAGTTTGTCGCACTGTTTCCAGCATCTGTATTGGGACAATCTGTCGGTAAACGTGGACATAACGGACTTACCCACAATCTAAAAAAATTAAAATTTGTGTAAGAAGTCGTTGGAATTTATTTATTTTGCAGCATTTTTATAATATTTACCCTTGCGTACGATTTTCCCAATCTGGCTCATATAAGTTTGCTGTACTAACCACAACTCTTAAGCTTCCATCTTTATACTGGAATAGCATCATTTTTCTGTAAAAAAAAAACTTACTAACATAATAATAAATGAAATTGTAACTGGACCTATGTCCAGTGTTGTAATTGGGATCATCGGCGTCCAAGGCAAGATTCTAATTTCGCGCCTTCAAATAATTATTTATTAATAAAATTCTTTACTCAATACTATCAATCGCATCGCTGATTGCGCTCTCCGGTGTTTGCGCCTCCGGCGTGAGCCCTTGTTACAAAACCTTAGCTACGATGCTGCCTATGTCAGTAATTTTATTTTCTTGTGTATTTTGTATGATATCTATAGTCAAGTTTCAAAATTTAAGATAGCGAGACATGCACTTATACTTGACTATTTATATAAGCGGCACATAGTTTTTAGGCATGGGACGCTTATGCTTACATTGTTTCATTGCTTTTCCGCTCTATTAACCTCGTTCCGAACTATGCATGACTCACTATCTTAAATTTTGGAACTTGACATACACTGGAGAATGCGTTTCCAGAATTTTTGTCAGTTTGGGCTTTGTGGACACGACTAGAAGAAGGCTAAACCGATTTTGATGAAACTCGCTACCCAGTTTTAACTATAGTGTAGGTACTTTTTACCCGGCTATGCTCGGGTTAAGATTGGGTTTGTGTAAAAATCATAGATGCTTATGACCTCTGTTGTCGAGCGTCTTCAATGCACAATATCTATTTATCCTGTCAAAATCGACATTAATATGAGCGAATCTGCGAGCAAAAGCTAGTTATTTATCTATTTTTGTAAATTTGAGTACTTACGTATGATGTTTACCGAACGGATCGGCCATCTTTACTTGGATCGCTGTAACATGCGGACATTTTTTATTTATGTTGCGTAAATCGTCATCATCCTCCCCATATAAAATCAATAACGGTTTGTTTCTGAAATAAATCTGAAATAACAAGCTTATACAAAACGATTTTTTGTTTTTATATGTATTTACCGATTTCCTGAAAAGTAGTATTGCGCCATCAACCAACTGATATCAACCATAAAATTAATCTGAAGAGACGATTCCAAATCTCCTAGGCTTTTATCTAGCAACTCTAAAAATAATTTTGTAGTTTAAGAAATAAGAAAATCATATCGTCTTAGATAACGGGAATATTCTCAAGAAAATTAAGAGTACAATAAATTATCGTGAGAGTTCTCAGAGCTACAAACTGTATTTATTTATTTATTTATATATAAATAACCTACAAACAGAACTGATATAATCCTTTAGCATTACTATATAAACTCGATAATCCGGCACGATGCTGAAAAGAACTATGTTTTTATTTGAATCAAATTTTTATTTTTATGTTGTAACTAGCGGCCCTGTTTGGCTTCGCCCGCGTGCTATGAATGTATGATTTATTAATACATTACTCACTCGCTTCGCTTGTTCGCGCTCGGATGCTATGAATTTATGATTTATTAATATACATTACTCACTCGTTTCAGTTATTATAGCCTATATCTTAAAGAAAAGTATGACCTATCGAACAGTGAAAAAAAATTTGAAATCGGTACAGTAATTTCCGAGATTACCCCCGATTTTCACCCGGGCCGGACAGTTAATATAGCCTATGTCCTAAAGCAAAGTATTGTTTACCTAACAGTGAAAAAAATATTGAAATCGGTCTTCTGACTTCTGAGATTATCCTTGATTTTCATCCGGGCGAAGTCGGGCCGGCCAGTTTCTATTATACATCTAAACCTTTCTTATGAATCGATCTAATCGTGAAAACCGGAAAAAAAATCGGTCATAGTAGTTACAGAGAAAATCGGGCACAGACAGACAAACAGACGCAGCGAGGAAGTAGGGACTTTGTTTTATAATATGTATTGAAATAAATAGTTGTGCGAGTTGTATGATCTAGCCACGTCACTTCTCTGAACGCCACTGTCTAACTTTTGTAATATCTTAATTTTTACATTTAATGTTTATATTTTTGACCGGTCAACACTTGGTCAAAAATTTATCGAAACACGGGCAATATATTAATGCGCAATAACTCGCAGCAAATGAGTGTGATAACGCCTCCAATGTCGGATTACAGTAACATTACTAGGCGTTTTGGACTATTAAACAGCAGATTATCGAGCTTGTATTTTTTAGTCATAAAATCGATTAGTATTAACTGAATTTTAATTAGTGAATTATAGCGCTTTCTATATCACAGAAATTACAACGACTAAGAAAGGATTGATTCGGAAATATTTTAATGAAAATCGCAGACAAAAGATAACCTCACTCAGAAATCATAAATACTCTGACAATTTTCTCATCATAATTTTCTCTAATTTCCCATTTCTATTTGCACAAACGTACCTTGAAATGTAACACTTAACGGTTCATTGTGTGTAACAGGGGAATCGGTAACGGTCGTATAGAATAAATTGTATGGTCCAGCGGCTTTTAATTTATCTGCAAAACGACCTTTAGGCACTACGACTGAAAAATAGTCATGAATATCGCGAACTTTTTCAAGTTTTGAATTTGAAGTGTTATTCTGTTCATTTTTTGGTTTCTCTGATGTTGTTTTTTTTACTTCTGTTTTGTTTTGAATCGTTTTAACAGACGTGCTAGTGCTAGCTTTACTAGAACTAGATTCGCCATTGACAACTTCGGTATTTTTATTTGAAATTTTAGAGTCGCTGCTGCTGAGTTCCGAAGTCAATTTTATTAAAATTTTTAATTGGTCAGTTATAATTTCAGGATTCATTTCTTTATCTAAGTCTGGCGGAAGAACTATTTTATTATCATTAGTTTGGAATGGAAGTAATTCATCCACTAAAAAGAAAAAAAATTGTTGATTAGTTTCAAGGAAAAAATATTTTTTTCAAAAATTGTAACGCTAGCTTCTTACAATGAGGATGACAAAATTCTTCTAAATGAATTGGATTTCGTCTGTAACATTTCTTTCCAAAAGAACATATTTTTTTAGTCTTTTTGTTTGACACTGAATCTTCTGTACCAGTCTCTAAAATGTAATAAATATTTATAAAATTTATAATTATACAAATTAAAATACTCGAGCGTCTATAATTTATAATTCATTCATTCAAATTAAAATTAATACACACCTGTCTGGCTGGCACGCTTTCTGTTCAGATTCATATTATAAAAAAA
Source organism: Mongoloraphidia duomilia (assembly GCA_039654895.1). Lineage (NCBI taxonomy): Eukaryota > Metazoa > Arthropoda > Insecta > Raphidioptera > Raphidiidae > Mongoloraphidia > Mongoloraphidia duomilia. The sequence goes on along the minus strand of CM077525.1, from coordinate 19,063,146 downwards.
TAAACTAAATTTGTATAAAAATACAGTGGTCTTTTTATGAGTTTTTAGTTACAATACCTTAATTATTACTGGATTAAATTAAAATTTGACAGTGAGTAGTGACACTTTAACAGCTGTAATATTTTGCAACGTAAATGTTGGTACTAAATGTTGGTTGTATGACAAGGAGTATGTTGTATAACCTCAAATTGTCCAACAACAAAAGTTACAATTATTAATGTAAATGCATGTATATTTAATTAATTTTGAACAGCAAGATAAATCGCTTATATAAAAAAATAAGCAACGTTTTATTTTTCATTTATAATAATTATGATGTTATATTGTCACTGACTCACTAGAAATTGTAATCTGTTATATTGGCACCCGTGTGTGAATTTAACGGTTACCCTTTTCAATTTCATTGTTAATGTATTTTAAATTTATGAAACTTATTTATTTATTTTGAGATCATTAACTGCCAGGGATATCTGGGCTTACTGCAAATTCATATTTTCAGTTTAGATGTTAATTTTAACTAGCTGTACTCGTCGATGAGGAAGCAATCTACTATATCGATAATATAGAATTTGAATTCAACAATAAATAATGGCAAAAGAAAAAGTGGGCAAGTCTACAAACGTATACGATTTTTTTTATCAAAATCGGTCAAGTACAATCCGCTAAAAATTCTCTTTTGCTTTAAAAATATAGATGGGGAATCAAAGGTCAGGAAAAACGCTTATTTGCGAATTTCTCGGCTCCGTTCCATTTTTAGTATAAAAAATGGTTATTATCAGTCTTGTAGACTAGAGAATAAAATTGTCTATAACTTTTGTATAAACATTTTACGAACATATTACGAATTATAGTATTTTTAGCGGCACTCGGATCGGTGGGGACTTTTGACATTTTCTTTAGAACCACAATATCAAGCTTTCCCCTAATTTTTCCGAAATTGGGCTTTCTTTTTGTATAATTTCCTTAGGTTATAAACCAGCTCGTTAGATTATAGAACCTGCGAGTTGAAAAATAAATTTAAAAATATTTAAATAAGCCCCGCCCGCTAAAAAGCATTTTTACTCGTGAGTCGTGACGTCACGTATCTGCAATGTATGGAGGACGTGCCCTGGAGAAACCTATATACTATCTATGTGTAAACTACATGCACCTATGGAAATTCTGTATCGTCACAAGCTGCTTCTCATCACATGATTTCTTTTAAAATTTATTCATAATATTTTAATGAATTATTGCGCTTTAACAATGTTTCTCAGATTTTAGAGTTTTGCTTAAATTGACCTATTACCTAGGTACTTAAGTAGCTATCTATATTTTCTATCTGCTGCCTGCAAAATAAAAATGTGATGAAAAATTCCACGCAAGTGCCCTATTATTGTTTATAATGCTTCACAATTTTTAAATACAACTAAAAAAATTCGACTGATGATCAGTCCTATGCTTCCCACTTAGTAAACAATAATTAACTAAAAATTACCGTGGTAACGAATACAATGACCTTCAAGTACCTCAACGTTCAAATTTGTCTATTGTCTATCTCATTCTGGCCGTGCGCGACAAGTATACAGGTACGATACACAGCAATTTGCAAGAAATAAACACTTTTTTTTATTCTTTGAAAAAAAGCATGACCATCTTATTTGTTTATTGATCTACACTGATTGCTAGCTTAGAGCAAAAATCATGGTTGTCTTGATTTACGTATACAATTTTTTTAGTAAAATATTTTTTTTCTCGAAAACTATACATTTTAGAGAAAAAAAATATTGAGATTTTTTCATATTATAACATCTTAAATTCATTTATATTTTTTTTACCTATGTTAATACGTGACATTGAGAACGTTTTTTTTTAATATCTCAGGATTCACTGAACTGGTTTGGCTCAAAATCTAATCAGATGATCAGATCTAAGTTAAAGGCTAATAAATACAACAGAATAAACGGCATGGCCGTATATGTTGTTCCGTTTTTACGATATCGAAGGCGAAAAATTTTACCACACACATACAGACATCAGTTAGAAAATGGTTTTAAACGATTTCTAGGGTATCAAAACGTGAAGATCTGTTAAAATTTCGAAATATTTTTTTTGGACCAAATCCAATACTTCCCTACCATAGTAGAGGTGGGAAGTAAAAATTAACTATTAAAAAACAGTAATAAGTTGATTGTTTTATTATAGTATAGGCCAATCGGATTGTCTTTCGTTCTTTTCGTATCATGTTTGCAGCGGTCTATTAATCCCCGATTAAAATATGGGATGGTTTAAGAAATTAATCAACATTTTAATGACAGATTAATTTCAGACCACCCATCGGCTAGTAAGGCAGTCGCAGTGTATTAAGTGATATGCAAATTATATTGCTATATTATGTGTTTAGCCTCACCAGAGTTAGGACAGAGTTAATTTACTATAAAATCATTGGGTGTGCTATTACGTACTTATTAGACGAGTATATTTATTTTCCTGCCTCCTCTAATACAGTCGTCATGAAAATTTTAGTGATGTTGAATTGCCTATAGTTATTTTTTCATATCTACCAATAGGTATATAAATAATGTAACGAAATCCCAGATGCTACGCCACTGTTTTCAACAGAACATTCGAGAGTGCACCGATTGACTGTTTGTTGTAACAATGTGTAGGCGTGGCAGATACGAGAATATTCCAGAAGCGCGACGAGCGCGGGTGGGGGTCGGACTGCAACCCTATATAAGTACAGCGGACAGCGACCAACGGACGTGTACAGCCGAAATAAATATTGTGCTAACAAGTGTTCTCACTTTGTTTGAGAGATACTATTCGTGTATATCAGTGTTGTATATTGAAATTGACTTTTCATTGTTAATAAAGTCATTGTATATTGTTGTATACATTTTTAATTATTGAAATAAATAATTTTATTCCGCCAAATTCAAAACAGTTTTGTTACAATAAATATGTAACGGGACCTTTGTCTGTAATTCCGTTTTCTTGCTGCTTTTCAAATAATATTTTATATGATTCCTAAATGGAAGAATGCATTTCCAAAGTTTTTGTCTATCATGTCTGTTTGTGTCGGCATCACTCGATAACGACTGAACCGATTTTGATTAAATTTTATGTACCTACTGCTTGCAATTGGTAGGTAGAAAACCTACTTAAAAATAAAGTAGGTATAGGATATTTTTTCTCTTGCTTAAGTTTGGACTTGTATAGGGAATGTCCATATAAACAACTAAGCTCGCGCCTCCAAAAAAAAAAAAAATAAACGACATTAATCTCAGAAAATTGATGTGACGAAAAACCGAACGGATTACGTCATGCGCAGCAAAACCAGTACCGTATCTACGCACGTGAGCTATTCCACTGAACTGTACACGCACACACAAAATATGTTTACACGTACTATGATAGTACTAACTGGACTCACATTTTTTCATGGTTTCCATCCGAAATTTTGGACAATTGTAGATGTGGTTACATAAATAAAGCAATGACCGATGACCTATATCCAGTTATTTCATTCTTTCATCTCTGAATAGACGTAAAACCGGGCCTGTGGGATGGAAAAAGATAAAGTTTACAAGGATGTCTCTAACTTCTATTAGAGCTAACGTTTCAGCAGTCATTTTTTCAGTTGATAACTGAACAGACCTGAGACCGCTTAATTAACTAACACCTAGTTGTTATCATTCAGAAGGCCATGACTCTCAGCATATATTGTTTTTAGGGTTCCGTATTGGTTACAATGCCACGACCTTCTTGATGCTTAATTAAACTTAGTTGAAGTTCACTCATTGTTCTGCCGTTCAGAAGACCGTGATAAACAGTTGAATTAAAAAAAAATGACGGTTTGCCCGATGAATGGCGTCATAAAAAATAGGTACCTACGTTTCAATTAATGTGCTTCTATGAAGTAAAATGGAAAACACCAATTTGTTGTGATATGTATTTTAACTTATTAATTTATAAAACGCGTTTTGTATGTTGGAATATTTAATTGGCTAATTCCATTAATTTTTATTCGTTATTATACCTAGACATAAATATTTTAATTTCGTTTCTGTATTTGAAATTTACGACTGCGAGAAAAATTTAATTAAAAACAAATATTCCAAACACGCCGATTTGTTAGGTATTTGAACACACATTTTAAGATATTCAAAACACGTTTTGTGTGTAGGTTTTTTGGGTGTTATTTAGACATTTATGTGGTTTTGACACACTGAGATTGTATTGAATCACAAAATATTCTTATTATAATAAGATGCCCTCCATATACTTAATTCGTGTCCAATACATCTCAAAACTGTAAATCGTATACATAATTAATACGTATAATATATAGACCAAAGACGTTTTTGATATAGACCAATAAATACATAATATTATATTTTAGTAAACTGTATGGTGTGTTTTTAAAGACCACCAACAGCTAAGGTTATTTGGGCCTAGCCCCAATTCATATTTTCAATTCATTATTTTTTTTAATAATAAATTGAAAATCCAGTTGGCACTTTTACAAGCTCTCGGGCTAGAACCCGGAAACTGGGGACTTGTAATAGAGGAACCATAGCAACGCCATGTAAACAACAGCATTGTTATACTCTCGGCTATTCTCAAGTAGATTTTATAGGTATATTATGTCTAGATTCGTAATGTGGTATATTACTGACGAGTATAGTGACAGTATGTTAACATGAGCGCTAGCGAGTTTTAACAATCACACGAGTCATAATATTATCATTACGCACGAGATATATATGGTATTTATTGCCATACCCACTATAAAATAGCTACTTTTCACTTTATTTTCAGTATTTTTTCGAAAAATTTTGACAGTTAGGTAATTTGCTTCGCCAACTTCACATTAATAATTATAGGCTATAGCAGGTCGTGAGTAGAATAAACACAAGTGTGTTGAAAACACTTTCAACACACCTGTTTTTTAACTTACCCATTCCATTATGCATACACACACGCATGTACACTGTTACAGTAGCTGTTTTATAGTAGGTATGGCAAAAAATAATTATTAAAAAATTGCAGTTGGAAATGTGTCTAAAATTTCGAATTTCAAATGAACACAGGTGAAGTCAGAATTCTTAAAAATGCAGTTATTTTATTACTGGACAATTATCACATTATTATACTCAATTAATAGTGACAATAAGGTATTTTATCATTACACTACGAATAAAATTATGACGTCAAACTCATTTTTCGCATCAGATAACATGGATTATTCATATTTCTTAAACATATCCTATTGTTTTATAATATCAATAAGGATAATTTATTATTTAGACTAACTTAAAATAATATAACAATGTTTATGGAAATTAAAATTCTTCATATTTATATGACTTTCTAAACTTACTTTAACCACGATGATTTTATAATTATCGATGAAGGTCTAACGACCGAAACGATTGTCTAAAATAATTTTTTTTAATTTTTTTTTATATTTTTGGGTATCTGGTCTAAGTAAATTGTCTAATTAATTATTAATAATCAATATGATTATGTTTCCTTACTGCGGTAAATGAATTCAATACCTATATTAGTGAATTAACATGATATCAGACGCAATGATATTTTTTTTGAAGACTATATAGAAAAAAATATGTAAAAACACTGTCGGGAGTCGAACCCGAAATTCCCAATTTCGCGTTGGATGAGTTTCCAATTACTCTACAATATGCCAACAGTAGGCAATTTTAATTTCTCTTATATATGTATAGCACAATGTATCATTGAAATCACTTCATGTGAGGAGCTAATATATTTTATAACAACATTACTTCGAATGTCATTTTTCTTTAATGGCCGGACATGCTTAATAATCAATATAGATTATCTGCGAGAAATTACGGTATTATTAAACTAATAATGAAAATTATTATTAATCAGTATGATTATCTTCCTTATAATCTGTATTAAAAAAGTTTCGTTTCAATGAACCATTTTCCTGAGAGTAGTTCTTTCAACTATTCACGAGAGGCAGCACTTGAAGTAAGGACAAACATTATTTATTCCCCATTAGTGTCGTGTCATTATAGGGGTAAAGCTTTATTATTAAATTATTATTATAATTAAGTTATACCACTAAAATGACACTACACTAATGTGGAATAAATAATGTTTGTACCTACCACAAGTGCTGCCTCTCGTGGATAATTGAAAGAACTACTCTCAGGAAATGGCTCATTCGGCGATACTTTTTTTTTCGTAAAAATATTCATAAATACCCCTCTATCCCTGCAACTGGAAATAATTGGCGATAATTTACAATATCAAATAATTTGTCCTCAAACATCAAGTCTTATTTATTTATTTATTTATTTTATTTACCAACAGACATTTCACTACAATATCATGAATATTGTGAGCGATTATTTTGTAATTAAAGAAAACATCTTTTTTATTTTCCAACTGAATAGTAAACATCCTGTATTTCAGAAACGAAGCGTTATATGTCCCATATTTATAAGGAACTTTTATTCTTAAAATTAAACTTTAAACGATTATTGAATTTGTATTTATTGTAGATTATAGACGCGTCGATAACTTAAGTCATTAGCGTCTTGATTACATTAAATAACAACTCACTTAAAACTAAATAAAATCACAAAACATCCATGAACGCAGGTGGGATTCGAACCCACAACAGTCTAGTTTAAAGGCTGGTACCAAGTGCGCTATCCACTAGGCTACACTGCCCTCCACGATTATTGAAGTCCTGCTGAAAACCTGGGACCAGTTTTTACTTTACCATGCAAATCGCAACGTTTCCGTTGGTATATTATGTAGTCCATACGAAGGGGACGTGTGTTTACTAAAACTGCGCATATTTTGAAAACGGTTCATTGCATTAAAAACCGCTTCTACCATTTATTAGGGGCTAGGACACTAATTTAACTATTTATATAAGTGAAAATAAACATTTCGTAATGTGTAGGTACCTACGTCACTAGTATTCTACTTAATAAAACTAACTGACAGACAACGTACAACCTAAACCGGTGGGTCTAGACTCTAGAAGCATGCAATTTTGCACAGGAGTTACTTATATAACGTAGGTGAGCACTAAGAAAGGATTTTTGAAAATTCATCCTCTAAGGAGGTTAAATAGGGGATGAAAGTTTATATGGAAGTTCGTCATTTTTGAAGTTAGAAATATGGAAATTGGTGTTTAGGCTTCTGTTTATAAATAAAAGTCAATTGTATCAGCGTTTATGGAAATTCATCCCCTAAGGGGGTAAAGTCTTTATTTGTTTACGCGGAACTAATTTCTTGCCGCGCCCAAAGGGTAAAAAAGAGGGCATGGGCAGAGCAGCTTACCGCAAAAACTCTAACATTTGAGAAAAGTCGGATGGTTCCTGAAATGTTGCCGATGGGAAATCCCATCGGGCACACGGCTAGTAAAAAATAAAAAAATCCCAAACGTGCGTTAAGAAGCATATAGCTTCAATAAAAAACTTTTTAACAAAAAACAGAGACGCAGAAGTCGGTTAATAACGTGCAAACTACGCGTTGTATTTATTTATTTATTGTAGATTATAGACGCGTCGACAACTCAGGTCATTAGCGTCTTCAGCACAACAAATAACATATTTGTGTATTAAAATCCGCCAGCCGGCATACACAAACCGACTCCCTGGGAGCGCTAATTCCCAAAGAACATTGGAATGCAATTGCGATAACAACTACATCCCAATGTCCCCTGGGGGTACGCGTTGTGAAGTCACTAAAAAGTAAAAATTAAAAAACTTTTAACAAAAAAAACCTCCTTGAAAAAATCCACTAAAAAGAGGACAATAATAAAATTTTGAGGTCGGTGCCAATTTAATGAAATATGAAATCGGTTAAAAAGTGCCAATTTGATTAATATCTACTTTTTAGCCAACTTCATATTCTATATTAGACCTCTGTTGTCGAGCGTCTATAATCCACAATTCTCCTTCTTCATATTTTATTAAATTGGCGTCGACCTCAAAATTTTTTATTTTCCTCTTTTTAGGGCTTTATAATACGTAGTTTGCACGTTATTAACCGACTTCTGTCTTGAAAACTGACATTTACCTTAACGGTGTCACAGTCCGTTACTCACTTTTCATTAAAATCAGTCGAACTACTGAAGCGATTTAAGTAAAATTTATATGGGACCACCCCGAAGGTATGCTTTATTAAATAAAACTATAATCATTAAAATCGGTTCACAAATACATAAAATATAGAACCTCCTCCATTTTTGAGGTCAGTTAAAAACTATACTTTTAACGCTGCACTTGTGGCAAAAAATGGGATGCAAAATGGGCGATTGCCCCCTTGTATGGCTTATTGCCAAACACGTGAGCAAGCTCCCGTTTTTCACAATGTACTATTTTCTACAGAACTTTTTGTGGAGAGTGTATTTGAAAAGAAACGCACGAGTGGATCTAACTTGAAATAATATCGTATAAAATATTGTTTGTATTTGGCATTCAGTTTATTCTAATACAAGCGTAAACATCGCATATCGTTAGGCTGTTGAAAGCTGTAATGAGGTTTTAATTAATTACTTACATAACATCGACTAAGGGGAAGGGAATGTTATACGGTCGATACGCGCTTTTTATCTAAACTTTCTGTGTCAGTTGAAATTCTCGTTTGAAAAATCGATTACGTCCCAAAATGAGCAGCCTTTATATTTGAGTGAGTGCAACATTCTACAATAAATTAAATAATATTTCGATTTTGTGCGATAATGCAATTAAATTATTAATAATTATTAAAATAGACTGTTGTGTTTAATTACGCTATATTATACTTATCATCGATGCGCGCTTTTTATTTCAACGTTTGCTGCGATTGCTTGTCAATTGTTGATTTAGGAAAATTCATTACGGTCTTTTTATTGGAGTGAATGCAATAATTTGCAATAAAAAATAAATAAATTATTTCGATTTCGCTCGATAATTCGCGTACGGGCACTTTTTTGAAATACATTTTTTAACAGCAAAATAATTTATTATTTATGTGACCCAATTTTAAAAATTCGCGCTAAAACAAAAGATAATTTGATGCGTTACTATTTTTATAAAGTTTTGTTTTCTTTTTCATTTGTTTTTACGCAAATTAGATTATGTTATCTATTATCGGTTATATTTTGTACTGTATATAGGTAAAATGTTACTGAGAATAATAATGTCTGTGCCACGAGTCGTGAACAAAATTGCAAAATCGATAAAGTGAAATCTCGGTGCAGTTTTTTATTGCTTATCTTTATAAATACAGGTCTGTCGTACAAAAAGTTAATGCAGTCGACATTATAGGTTTGTTTACACAATAGCGGGACGGGTTTGAAGCTACAACGTGTGTTTTTTGTCCAAAGTCGGCCCGTGCCGTTAATCTGTAAATAAACCTTTAAACCGCATTTGATTTACTGGATTAATTTTAATTCTTGATTACAAACAAGTAATACATTTTTAAAAGTTCGAAGTTAATTTAACGTTTGTGGTTTACCGTTTGGCGTTTATTTATATATAACAAAAATTACTTAACATTTTTCGTGTTTTTTAGATGTTCTACACTTCTACTGAATATAGAAATAGTTTTTTTAAGAGACTAATCGATTTTTCGCTCTTAATTTCCTAAATGAAAGTCAGCCGAGAATCAATCAGAATGGATTTAAAGTAAATTAAAAATTATTTTAAAAAAATGGAATCATGTCTTTAAACACGTCAAAATGAGCTCATGTTTTTTTATGAATAAAATATGGTTTATATTTTTGTGTATTTTTGTTAACAATTTGTTGACATATTCTGTTAAGGTAAGTTTGTTTATCATTCTATTCATTATTTTTTTTTTATTTTTTCAAGTGTCGTTTGAATTATTGCAAACGTAGGTAATTTTTTAAAGTCACGTTATCGAAAAGTAGAATTTATGCTATTTTTTAAGGCCATTAACCGTCAGGGCCGGGCCTAATACTATTTAATATTTTGAAAATAAAATTCATACGTTCATCAGTGAGAATATAAATTAGAACCTAGCGACTAGGGGTTAGCGAGAAATGAGTTATGGAAACGTCTTTCTATAAGTTTTAATGCTTCCCATAGATATATTGGTACAGATGCCACACAAAAACGCGTTGGCGCTAAAGATAGAGGTGGAGAATAAATGTGTATTTCAATCTTTTTTTATCACGTTTGCTCAGTTATTTTGTTTGGTGCTATAAAAACGCGTGATTGAATACAAGGAAAAGAGAAAGTATGCGTTTTCTATCTCTTTTTTACACCCTGACACTGTCACCTACAGTTGTGCCTATGACTCCCCTACTCTATCTGTAATATCTCTATGGAATTTCCACAACTTCCATGTTTCAAAATAATGAGGACTACCAGACTTCTTTTCTACCACCTGATGGCACCACTAGTGCAAGTGGGGTATATGTCACTTTGATGTCATTTAAATGTCAGAACGGTTTATATTTTTCGCCACCTGATAGCGCCACTAGCAAGTGAATTATCTGTCTTTCAATCATTTAACGGCTAAATTGCAGTTTTGTAATTATTTAATTATTTATTTCTTAATCTTTATATATAAAAATGAATGTTTGTTTGTTTGTTTGTCCCGTATGCGTTCCTATATACCATTCATCCGATTGCGATGAAACTTTGGTGAGTTGTTGTGCGCACGCCCGCGACGGTTTCATAAATTCTTAGCACCCGGGCGAGACCGCTAGTGATAGATAAATGAAGAATGACTTAACCCAAACCGTTAATCTCTAAACCACTCTAAACGTTTGACATACCTTACTTGCCACTACAGCGCCATCTGACGAATAAAAAATGTAAACGTTTGATGTATCTATAGGTACCTTACTTGCCACTAGCGATGTCTGACGAATAAAAATGTGGTAGCCCCCATTAGTCAAAAAAAGTTTGTATATTTCCAACACGGTCGATTCTAAAGCCACCAAAATCAGTAGGCCTGGAGTCCTTACTGACACAAGCATTTAGGGAAAAATTATTCAAATCTGTGCATTTTGCAGAAGTCATTATGAATGACAGACAATTTCATAGACACATATAGAATATAGAATATAATAATAGCCGTCAAGGAATACCACTTTTCTTTTTTCGTTTTGAAGTCAGTACCTATAATCAGAATCCGATCTTATCTCGGACTGTCGGACATGATTTTTCGATCTTATCATCATACTGCCATTTCCTTAATATGGAACATGGAACCTAAAAGAGATAATATTAATGATAAACAATATTGCCAATAATTTTTATAAAATTTGAAAATATATAGTAAGCCTTTTAGCAGCTAAAGGAGTTTTTAAATTTATTGTGTTCTTTTATTAGGTAACGGTTTAGCTAATAAAAGAACACTATAAATTACAATATTATATAACAATAGAATTAAGAATTGAATTGTCATTCAGATAAACAACCTACACGTGTAGTAAAAAAAGCAATATTATAACTTATTATTTATTTACCGTTCAGTGCGTTTTACAGTAGCAGTTGCAGTAGCGTAGGAAATATTTTGTCCTTCAAAGATTCTCTTAGAAAAATAATAGGAAAGTTATAATTTCTTTTCATTTTTTCATCATTTTTAAAATTCAAAGTTCGATCAAAAACGTTACTGTAGAATGTAGATATATATAGATAAATCGATTGTAAAATTATAGACGCTCAACAACTACGGTTATCATGCAGCATCTTTATAAATATTTAAAAAATATAATAGTTGAAGGTGTGTTGTGCAGTTCAGAGGTCATCAATTGGCGGACCGCGGTCCGCATCTGAACCGCAGACACATTTTTACAGACCTCATTTCATAACATTTCATTATGCTTTGAATTGTAAAATAACTAAAATGAAAGAAAATCACGTTTTGAATTAATGTAAGGGTTTGCCCTTGAGTTAGTGTGATCCGTGGACTCTGACAAATGGACCTTCATTAAAAAAGGTTGGTGACCCCTGTTATAGTAATGTTCCACTGACATAAAAAAGATATTTGATAAGAACGCAGTATACATTATACAATGATAAGAGTCACTTCTTTTTTATATCCTAATCGTTTTTTTTCTTTTTTGTCATAGCATAATTTGCTTTAGAGTTTATAGAGCACACCTTTTTCGATTGTAGGTATAGGTATTAAATTTCAACTAGTGAACCTAATGCAAGATTGATATTGCAACATTGGCGTAACTAGGGATTTTTTCCAGGGGGGCCATGGCCCTTTCAATCTGAGAACTGAAAATCACTATTATGAGATATTTTATTGTCAATAGGTAATTTAATAGTTATTAAATGCCATATTTAAAAAAAAAAAACAAGAAAAGTTGCTTGTCTTATGAAGTTTTTATTTTGAGTGGCTATTTTTTAAGTATACAGATTGTATCAAATTAAAGCTGTGCATAGGAAGTTCTGAGTGTAAGACAGAGATCGATATATAAAGCAATAAATAACAACGAGATAAATGATCGCTAATAGGAAGTTTCTGTAGTTACTGTAAATAAAATATAATACTCATACCAACTCATACAACCTGATAGCGTCATATTTGTTTTGTGATTTTATCAATAATTTCTTATTTGAGTAGTCAGTAACTACAGAAACTTCCTATTAGCGATCATTTATCTCGTTCTTACTTATTGCTTTGTATCGATCTCTATCTTACACACAGAACGCCCTATGCACAGCTTTAATTTGATACAATTTGTATTAGATGAAAATACAAAATTACAGAATATGGCGCTTGGCTCAAGTTTTGGTACCCCCAAACGGTCATAGCACCCCGGGCGGCCACCCGGCCCTTCCACCACCCTGATTGTCTACCACCTATATATAATTTTATGTTTGTTATTCTTATTACTTTCATTAGTTTGTAATAATTTATTTTAAGTCGACTTTCTTTATTCTTACGTCAGCACTCTGGTCTCTGAGCTACGTGCCGTAATTATTCTAGGGGGGCACGTCAGCTTCCAGGGGGAGGGGCTGGCCCCCTTGGCCCCCACCTAGTTACGCCAATGTATTGCAATAGTAAATACACGTAAATTTAAAAACTATTTCACTTTAATTTTAACAAACCACAAACATTGGTCCGGAAGCTGAGAAATATAGTAGAGTCCCGATTGTCCGTTAAAAGTGAGACCGAAATGCGTTCGAATAAACGAAAATGCCAAATAATATGGAAGTGGCGAAACCGTCTGAAAGAAATGGAAATTGAATAGAAGTCCGGAATAAGTTAAAATTTCAAAATCTTGCTAATTAATTACTAGTTAATGCATTTGAGACGCTGTGCTGGAGAAAAATGACGGATTTATGACAGTGCCGGACTTCCGACGACCGGCTTAATAAATTTCTACTGCAGTTGATGAAATAGATTCATAACAATTTTTTTAAAAAAATTGATAGACACCTTGTAGTATACCTACATGTAATTACCTACATTAAATGCGTGACTCAGCAGGGCCGGATTTAGGGGAGGACGACCGGGGCTACAGCCCCGGGGCCTCCACAAAAGAGGGGCCCCCACAATAGAGACTTCGAAAAAAAGTCTCTGAATTCTCGGTTATTAAATTTTGTCGTTGAAAATATGCTAAATCGCGTTAATAATTTTAATAAGTAATCATGAGGAAATGTTTTTTGACTTCCACTGCACAATAATTACGTGGTTTTGGCATTTCGATTATATTTATATGTTTGTTAAATAATAAAAGAATCTATTGGGTACCGTCAGATAGGTGGAGCTTCAAAAACATGGCGCAGACGGGGGGAAATTTCATATACGGGGTATACTTTTGCGTGTAATTTTATGATTTTCGAAGTGATAAGAAATGATAAATATAAGTGCAATTTGTGATTGGGCCGGTACGAATCCTAAACAAAGGAATTTCGTTGAAGGAGAACGGATTCTCAAAGCCGGGCATATTATCAAATGTCGGAAATATAACGAGAAAAATGCATGTAAAATGAACTGTCAAAAGTAGTAATCTTTACGACATATTGCTTAAAAACATCAAAATTAAAAGAAAATCTCCACGAAATTAATCATCCGCGTTCAATGCGCTTTTAAGGCTGGGTTAGGTGAATAATGTAAACACATAACTGCAACATAATAAGTTATATAAATACTTGGTTTCACAATAAATTATTTATTGGAAAACTCGACTGAAAAAAATTGTCCACTTTATTTGGAAAATAATTTGGGGCCAGGGGGCCTCCACTCCTTTGTTGCCCCGGGGCCTCCAGACCTCTAAATCCGGCATTGTGCGTGAGTGTGATCATAGTGGGTATTTCGGATAATAGAGCCAGACAATCGGACCTCTACTGTAGACGAACAATGAAAATAATTTTCTGCACATGTCTTTGCTTACTGGATCAACTGTAATATTATTCTGTTATCAATTAGCACATGAGTGAAATAATTCACACGATAATTGGCACCGCACGTTAAGTTCTTTCATCGCGATATCACTGCGTCTATCGACGATATTAAATTACGTGAATATTTATAATTTTCGCTGTTTCTAGAAGACATCTTGTTGTGGTAAATTGTTAAAATCATAATCATAATAATGTGTAAATATAATGTAATCACATAATAGACCGAGAGCTAGTGACAATTTTTTGGTGTTATTTATTCAAGACTTTATTTTTGTGAAGATGTTGAGGGAGGCATATTAAAGTGCCCTGAGTAATGGATTTTGCTAGATAGCGGTATGGAAGGGATGCAGACCGCCCCCAACATGTAACAAAAAATGGTCACAATTATGACTGCTTCAAGGCTGAAATTGTTTGTATAGCTTGTCGGTGAGCCAATAATGCCGTTATTATTTGTAGATCGATTGGTTAGTATTAAAGGGGTGGCAGATCACCCTAAACGTGTCATGTACCTGACGAAATTTATATTATTAGTTCAAGGTTCAAATTTTAATATGTTGTTACAGCGACTGTTTTAAGTATATTATTTCAATTTGCAGAGCAAAATGTCGGTATTAACGGTGACTAACCCCCTTGCAGAACGATATAAACACCTAGGCGAGCAAGTTTCCCTTTAAGAGAGGGGGTTAATACCGACATTTTGTTCTGCAAATTGAAATATATATGCTTAAAACTTAAAACAGTCGCCGTAACAACATATTAAAATTTGAACCTTGAACTAATAGATAATATAAATTTCGTCAGGTACCTACATGACACGTTTAGGGTGATCTGCCACCCCTTTAATACTGACCAATCGATCTTCAAATATTATAATAGCATTATTGGGTCACCGACAAGCTATATAAACAATTTCAGTCTTGAAGCAATAATAATTGTGACAATTTTTTTTTACACATGTTGGGGGCGGTCTGCATTCCTCCCATTCCGCTATCTAGCAAAATCCCTTACTCAGGGCACTTTAATATGCCTCCCTCAACATCTTGACAAAAATAAGACCTTGAATAAATAACACCAAAAAATTATCACTAGCTCTCGGTCTATAAGACCCTGTCACATGTCAGTTGTCAAGCTATACTTATTATTATAATTTATAATATTAATATTTAAGGACAAGCTTGTTTACGAAAATGGCTTCGTGAAGAAAGTAGGGAATTTAATGTTCTATAGAAAGGTTCCTACCATTTTTGTTGTAGCATCCACGGTTCGCGAGATAATTAGCATTGAAAATTTCGGAAAGATGCTTTAGCATAAAATTTTAGACCGCGCCAACTTGGTGAAATACTTAGGAGACATCCCCGAATAATCAAATGACTTACGCGATTCATGTAATACAAACCTATATTTTTGGACAATTGTACTGGACTAGATGCGGTCCTTGCGAATAGCTAAAATCGTATTGATGCCGTTGTTTATAGGATGCTTCCATGACTTGGTTGTTATGAATCTCCATTTTCCAAGTTCTAATTTGAGAAATGGTGAACGTATATCAATTTCTAGTAGGCCTAGATAACCTATGAAGTGGATGGTTTTCAATAGATAAAAAAATAGTTTAAAAAAGCCAAAGACTTTCGTATGTTCTCAGTCACATAAATGTTAAAAACACTTTATTCTTATTAATTCACTGTAAATAATTTGACGATTTTCTAACTTTTTTAACCACAGTCGATTACAAATACAGTAGAGTCTCGATATAGTGAAGTAATTAATACAAGGCTCTATTACTCCACCGAGGTTTCACTGAAACTTGCAGTGTCTTCATTGCTACATTCATTAATTAGGATAAGGAAAAAAAAAGAAAAATCCAGAAAAAGTAAAAAAAAAATTAAAGATACATTTAAAAATACAAAAAAAGTTGTAGTTCTATAAAATATAATATAGTATCCTTTCTTCTAGTTAATTTGGTGTTGGTTAGTAAACATTAATATTAATGAAAGTGTCTCATTTCTTCTTTCGGACTTTGTGAACTTCTGTCAAGTTGATTCTCTCAAATTAATATAAACTTGAATTCTTTCAAAATTATAGTAACCGTAAGTAGCCCGAATTTCATTCGCACATCAATGTGTGAAGTACTACATAACACTAATTCTTAGCTAGTATACAATAAATTTTTACATTTTGAACTTTGAAATACACAAACTGGTCAGTGATTCATTTAACTGCGACATGATGATAACATGTATGTATGCATTTTTCATTTAATCGAAGCCAATTTGTTCACTATGAAGAGTATTTTGTATTTACTGCAGTGGATAGTTCACTATATAGTATGTTCACTCTATCGAGACTCTACTGTACTTTTACATACACCGTGTCCACAAACTCGTTCTCAACATGGGTATCTCCGTTGTTATGAGAGATAGACATTTAGTTAAACGGGATGAAGTATTCCTTAGGTAAAGTTGTATCAAATTAGATAAACAAAGTTTAGATATTTTGCGTACTTGAGACGCTATAAAAAAAACGTGAATTTTTGAATTTCTTAATTTTGCCGATGGCTGATTTATTTTAACAGACAGTAAAATTTAGTTTGCACTTTCTTTAGGTAGTTTTTTAATACCAATTTCGTGGTGTATCAGATTTTTGAAAAGTGTCATCATAGTTCAAATCTAATAACGGGGATCCCCATGTTGAGAATGAGTTTGTGGGCACAGTGTAGTGTATATTATTTTATTATCTTTCAGTCTTTCACTAAATCCGGCTCTGTGCAGAAATTAAAAAATCGGAAACAGTGCAGAGACTTAAGTGCTAAAATTATATGCCCATTATCTTTGTTGCTTTGAGAGATTATGTTAACTATGTTTGTATGTAACAATTTAAACGCACCAAATATGGATGTCTGGTTATATTTTAATGGGTTAATGCCATTCAAAATGTGTGGGTTAAGTCGCTATTACAGCATAAAGCCTAATATGAATCTACTGAAATAATTGCATTACTATTTTTAGTTAAAAAGTCGCCGGATTCGTGTAAAAATTTACTCGAGTGTGATGATTGACTGTTCTTCGTATGAAATTACAGATTATAGAAACTTCAATTATATTAATTTTAATAATAAATTCACATTAATAGGGCTGTAGTGTTATCATTTCGTCTCGTGGAGACGAGAAATTACTAATTTCGTTATCTAGAATTTCGAACGGAGAATCTTTTTAACTATACATGGTTAACTTTTCCTTATAGCAATACCAAATACTTACTATAGATACAAGTAAATATGTGCAATTCTTGGCAGTTTAAGAACAGGTCCATCTATGGGCTCGGGTTGTCAACGGTGCAGCAACAATGAAGATGGTCACTGCCAAATTTTAGCGCTAGGGGCGCCAGATATCCATTCAAATTGTAGCTTTTTGAAAAGGGGAGATTATGTCTTATAAAATGAAATCATTTTTAGATTGATTCGAGTTCATAATTATACTCCTAAAATTGTAACTGAAAATGCGAACAGCAGTTGTCGGTTGGTCTGTACGTACGTACGTACGTACGTACGTCCGAGCTCTACAGCTCGCAATTCTTGACGAATCGCTTTAATTTATGTTTTATTTGCTTTGTTTACTATCAGACTAGAACCCTATTTAAATTTACTGAAATGCGTTCACTAGTTTGGTCTGTGGGCAGTTCATAGTAGTGTGTACAGAATAAGTTTATTTAAAATAATAATTAGATCGTTAACAATGCGGCAGTATCTACTGTGTGTATCAATGTTTCAAATCATAGAGGTATTGTATTTCCAAAGGATCCGGAACTGAAAAAAGTGGTTGCATATGCTATATTAGAAGGAAAGGGAAAAAACCTGCTGCCATCTACATCATGTTTCTCATATGCTCATCTCCATTGGCCGCATTATTTCTCTATTTCTCTAATGTAATGTGTGTTTTCCTTAGCTACGCGGAAGAATTGTAAAAATTTGAAAAAATCAACTTGTTGATATAATGGGTATTTGATAATATGTCAAAACTTTTTTGCAATTTAAGCCGCGCCTGCCGCTAGTGTTGCTTGTTGCCAATTTTAGCCCAGAGTTCCTTGTATTTAAAATTCTATAGTATTTGAAATTAGTTTTTTTGAGAAAAGTGTTTTTTTATGATATTTTATTTTATTTTTCAGTGCTTTTTCAATTTGTTTTTCAGACTGACGCCACGAATATTACAAATGAACAATTCAAATCGTACGATTTTAAGAACACAAATAAAATCTCAGGTACCTATAACAACTGCCAGTTTATAATTTTTATTCATGTATCATTTAAAACTCTACCAGTCCAGAGTACTACCGAACTTTTCGTGTTCCGAGTCCTTCCGATGCCATTTTATTGAACAGGGACAAATTTTGTTGATAAAAAATCCGTTAATTAAAAGTACTTTATATAATTTTTTGGAAACAGTAACTATACTGTTTCACAGCAATGTAAAATTTTTCTTAAAAATATTTTATGCAGTACAACGATTCTTTTTCTCTTATATCCTCACCACTACTTTCGTCACGTTTTTCGTTACAATACTCGACCGGAATCACTCCTAGAGTAGTATCGTTTAGAAAAGATAGTAGCGTCATTTCTGCGCACAAACGAGTTTCGGGTTGGACGGCTCCATGTTTTCTAACAAGGGCTGATCAATGATGCGTCTCGACTGGCGACGAACAACTAAATGACCATATACATAAAACCACCCCTTGCTAGAAAACATAGGCCCGTCCGACCCGAAACTACTCTACCTACCGTTTCTAAAGTTTAATTTCAATATTATTATAAATTATGGGATTAAATGTTACACGAAAAACATTCGAAGGTACCGACTGGGGTGAAGCGGATATGTAAGGGTGAAGTGGATTATGGACTATGGTCTTCACGGGGGAGATTTTTTGGAGCTACACGCAGCTGCATAATAAAGTTAAAAGAGCTAAATACTAACGGCACTGAAAAGAAAATTGATCTTTTTTCATTCCAGTTGACGGTACACTCAGGTTCCCACCCAAAACAAAAGAACATTAATAACAATTACGAATGCATTAGCATCCTTGATTTATTAGTTATAATGTCTATTATTTATGTCTAGTGATGCTAATTTTATATTAGAACCGTGAGAATTTGTCGCGTTCTTTTGTTATTGCCGCAGACTGACCGGTTATTGCGATAATGACAAGGAAGTGGCATTGATTGGAAAAAAACTGATCAAAAACACGATCAGGGTTTTGTTAAGGATGGTAGATATAACAAAAAAGGATAAAAAAGGAACACTACTCACAATTAATTTAATCAGCCAGTGAATATAGTGACCTACCCTTTTTCAGTAAACAAGAATGTCACAACCTAAAAGAAAAATCATAAAAACAATAAAGAGAATAAAAGTAAATTAAAGCACAAACTATACTTACCTACCTGTCTCAAATAATAGATTTATAACGACGCACATAGCCTAGTAGCTGCGCGTCTTATTAAAATAATAAAAAAAAGAATGTCATAGTTTTGAAATCCAACTTCTTTACATCGTTGTATTCTTTTGTTTCTCCAATTAAAAAAAATCGACTGGATAGCCTGACCTATACTTCCCACCTAGTAAACAATCACTCGTAACTAAAAATTTTCCCAACAAAACAATCCTCTTTTCTTATTCATAATAATATATAAAAGGCATGGGCATCTCATTTGTTTGTTGATCTACTAAAATCATAGACATCAATGTCTAAAATCATAGACATCTTGATTAGGCAAAAAAAAAAATATTTCTGCGCAATTTTTTTGAAAACATTTTTTTCTCGAAATAAGTAGTACATTTTAGAAAAAAAACTATTTATTTATTTTCGTGATATTGAGAACATTTTTTTGAATATCTCAGGAACCACTGAACCGATTTGGCTCAAAATCTAATCAGATCTAAGTTAAGTACTGACAAGTACAACAAAACAAACCGGATGACCCTGTCATTTTGTTTTTGAGATATCGAAGGAGACAAAATTTCATTACCCACCCACACACAGACACACACACACATCAGTCGGAAAATGGTCTCAAATGATTCCTAGATTGTCAAAACGTGAAGATCTGTTAATATCCCGAAAAAAAAAATTTTGCCTGAATCTAATAGTTCCCTACCATTTAGTAGAGGTGGGAAGTAAAAAACATGACGTGTAGAATTAGATCATTTTGTTTGTCAGCTTCTTTGCGTAGTTGTGTTTTATTTTTTTTTTGTTCAGGTAAACGTTTGTTGAACCCTGATTGGAGACCACCTATTGTTCATTGGCTTTGTGTTCGATTGTTTTATTTTCGATTGTCCAATAGTTGTCAATACACACAGCCTCAGTCAACTGTATAATTTATTGCCGCCCATATAATCGGTTCAATGTTCAGTCTCATCATTATTACCTATTATTACAGCGTCCTATGATTTATATTTATTGTTTTTCATTTTCTTTGATGTGCTTTCATGTTTAATTTTGTCAAGGTTTTGCATATTTTTTGTGAAGCCTGTTTTGCATTAACACACAACAAATATCCGAGTTCTAGGATTTTTTTTAATTAACATTTATAAATCATTTTGTTTACTTATTTATTAATTAAAAATATTCATAAATAATATTCTGTAATTATTTATAGATATGATTCATTTTAGCTTTGAATTTTAAAATCACTGATCGAGTCAAACATTTTACTTCGTGGTCTCCATGGTCGTACTGCCTCCAAAATACGTGCACTATCAAAAGATACTCTTACTGTGATTACCCAAAAAAATGCGAGCATCGAGTTTTAATACAAGAAAAACCATGTGAGGAAAATTTACGGTGTCTAAAATCAAATAATACCATGTCCGAAGGTTACACCAGGACTTGGGTTGTAGGAAATAGTAAAGTAGAACTGCCTATCAAATCAGTAGTAATTTTTAAGAATAGCAATAGAAGAAATAAAATGTTGCAAAAATCATCTGGGTCGCCGAAGTCATTCATATTGTTCAAGAACAATATGAAATGGAAGAGAAAGAGAAGACGGAAACAAAGACGACGATATGGAAGTACTGAATGGGGTCCGTGGTCAGCGTGCTCGAGCGATTGTTTGACCTACAGACATCGAGCTTGTCGTAAAACGGACACTTGCACCAGATATCAAACGATGGTGACACAGACTGCTTATTGCTACACGGAGGGTACCGATTGTCATTGGCAGGTGCAGAACCAAATTATACGAGATCATGGTAATTTTGTTATTTAATGCAGTTTTTTTTCCCTACTGTCTCCCGCTGAGAAACGGTAATTCCTGTACTGGCCATCTAGTTGAGGTTTACCACAGTTTCCCTCAATATTTCCCGATAAAATTCAAGATTCTTCCTTACACAATACCATTGCCGATTGCCTGTCCAACCCCCTTGCTCACAGAGTTGTCTACCTCAATCTCATGTCCTGTAATTCTTCTACTTGCACTACAGAGTTAAGTAAAAATGTGGTAATTTTAAAATGTAAAAAAAATGAGGAAATTGACAATTGAAAGATATTAATGGTGCGAGTGGTGTCTTATATTAGTATTTAATACCTATACGTCCAAATTCATTGCTCGCATTTCCAGTGCAGTGTAGTTCAATGTAAAAATTGACAAAGTGGATTGACATCATTATGTCAGCAATGCTATGCCAATTATTGATCCATTTTTAAAGCGACGCAAATAAAAGCTTTCTACTTCCAGAAAGTCTTCAAGATCACTCTTTAAATACCTAACTTTGTTTTTAGAATGGAAAAGAAATATTCTCGAAGAAGAGTTGATGCAGAATTGCGGAAGAGCTTCCCAAAAAACCAGTTCACAAAATGCTCTGCCTTATCAAAAATATACTTTGAAAATAATGGGTGGCCAAGCAAGCGTCAAGAACAAATGGCCTTGGCAAGTAGCTCTTTTAAACATAATGCATGTAAGTAATAAACTAAGACGATTGCGAATGGTTATCCGCGGTAAAGACTATTTATTTTATGTGTCGAATATGTAGGAACCATTCTGCGGCGGAAGTCTTATTGCTTCTAGTTGGGTTCTTACGGCCGCCCATTGCGTCAGGAGGAGGCTCTACGCCCTCATCAATGCCCATGACTTGTGGAAGGATCAGCGTACAGGTCATGCCAAACTCATTAAGATTGCGCAAACTTTGACGCATCCGGGATTTGATCGTATTACCGTTGATAATGATGTTGCACTCCTCAAACTTGCCGTTGAGGTCTGTTATTTCCGGATATTTTTGAGATTATTAGCTCTTATTATCAGCGTCGTAGCTAGGGTCCGCGCTAACCCCGGAGGAGGGCGCAATCAGCGATGCGAATATGATTATTTTCAAGCAAAGAGCGCGAAATCAGAATCTTGCCCTGGGCGCCGATGATCTTAACTACGACGCTGCTTATAATACTGAATCATTTAAAAAAGAAAGATCGTGTCCTTTATTCTCTACCTCACAATCTTGTTGCTTACACTTTCCTCTAGTTGTTATGAGTGCATATAGTTTAATAGAAAAAACAATGAGTAACTGAGTTTACAGACATTCAAACCCAACAACGCACAAAAGGTTAATATTCACATAAAAATATTGTTTTCAATCATCTTAATGAAATATTTCAAATATCAGTGTACTATGGAAAGCTAATCTAATTGTTGAAAATATCATTGTGTCTCCAGATATCTTTTATAGCAATCAATTTGTATTACTAAATCAGATTGCATTTTTTGAAAATGTAGTAATTTTAATTTGATTGAAATCGTGGGAATTTGGACAAGGTTCAATTAATAAAACCCTCTTTTCTTTCTAATTCGCTACGCTTTGTCGTATTATATTTATCACTTCTTCAGACTCGTAGAGTCTTAGATATCAGTAATTTTATTTTCGCATTAAATATTTCTGAAGAGCCGCACCTACGTGTACCTACCTCAAAAATCGCACGGTCTAGGCTACTGTGAAGCCCTTCACATTACTGTTGAAAGCATAAACGCGATAAAAGTCGATTTATATATTCTATTTTCAAAACAGACATTATTTTCCTTTGTGAACGGTTTGAGTTATTAGGAATGCATCTCAGTTTAACGATAAAAATCAAATGCATTTTTGAAATGTCGTCTTCTTATAAAATTTATAAAACTTTTCCAAAGTTGTTTTAGTCTGTAGTACTGACAAAAATGCAGATGACGTTCTTACTTTGCTTGTTCCACGGAAGTCGAGTACACAGAGAAGTTGAAAAAAGTTACAGAAAAGAAACTTTATTCCTCGTGTGGGTTTTGCGGTATTGCCAACATTGATACAGTTACCAGGTTGTCACTATATGAAAATATGCACATATTTGATTAAACTTCCGTTAAGTTTTGGGGAAAATAAACTACTTTCAACAGTTCTACATATTTATTTTGTTTTGTAGGTAGATCAGCCGTATGCCTGTCTCCCAAAACAAAATCAAAATTTGCCTTATAGAAAAATGTGTACGATTCTTGGTTGGGGGAAACGTAATCCAAAAGATCGCTTTGGAACCTCACAACTTCACGAAACTAAGGTGAGATATTATCATTTGGATCTTTATTTAACCTTTAACTATACTTGTGGATCAATAAAAATCCGTCAGAGGAATACAAAAACCCGCTGGAAATATTTTTTGTAAAAACCAAATTATTTTTAATGAATAATCGACAATCTCCGAGAATTATTACCCTTCCAGTCTTTGCGAAATTAAGGTCTATGCATTATTTCGTTTTTTTGCTGGATTTAGGGATTTTCGTATATCTACTCGTATATGGGCGAATATGTTTCTAGAATTTTTGTGTTTGTCTGTTTGTATCAACATCACTCGGAAACAGCTGGATCGATTTTGAAGAAACTTAGTCTGTGGCGAATTGTAAAAGAGGCCCCATGTTTTACGTAAGAAGTATACAGTTCTAAGTCCGGTATGTTAACTTTTCAACCAGCGCAGTTACGCAATATGTAGATACTAAGAATAAAGGACAAACTTGAAAATAGATAAGAAATAAGAGCTCCCCCGGATATTTCCTGGGTGGCCCAGTCCGCCTATGAACTTAGTGTACTATCGGTTGGTACGTCCTTTTAAAGAAAAGAATATTTTTTACTCTGCTTGGGTTAAGATAGGTTCCCCGTTAAACCCGCAACTAACATTAGCGAATTTGTGGGCAAAATCGAGCGAATTCGCAAGCCAAGCCTAATAAAAAATTATCATAAATAATGTTTTGGTTGTAAGGTTCCCATCGTACCACAACACAGATGTCGAAACGTTTACGACGAGCTGGAGATAACAGATAATATGTTCTGTGCGGGGCTGCGGTCAGGCGGTCGTGACACATGTGCTGGTGATTCTGGAGGACCTTTGCTGTGCTCATCGTTAATCCGCGGTGCTGACACCAATTACCGTAAATGGACAGTGCATGGTGTTACGAGTTTCGGTCTCGGCTGCGGCAGACGTTCCAAATATGGCATATATACGGCTGTTGATAATTACATTGACTGGATTTATGATATCATGAGCACTGATGGACAAATATGGTAGATTCGACATTTTGGTGAACATTTTCTTGATGATAATTGAACTCATTGTGGAGCATTATTTATAGTTTCGAAAAAATACTGTGTAGTCAGTATAGAAGATTTTCATAAAATATTAACAAAAGCTAGTATTGAGCTTAGAATGTATCTTTTGTTATCATAGACGTGATTTCAGCAACCTCATTGGGGGAGCAACCAGTGGCGAACTAAGCCCGTCGGAGGCCCGGGGCGGCAGAACTAAATGAGGCCCCCGGTCTGCTTAAAAATTGATGTATTTGTAGTGTAAATTTCGTAAAAAATGATGAATATAGATGTAAAGGCTGACAAAAAAATCAAATATTTATAATAAACGACCTACGTACGTTTATATTTTGTATACGTACGGAGCCTCCAACTCCAAACTGCCTCTTACTTACTAAACATAGTTTGGCCTTGTTTGGGATTTGATTAAGAAGGACTTCTCGAGATTTAGAGGCCCCCCAGGTTCAGAGGCCCGGGGCGAGTCGCACCCCTCCCCCCTAGTCCGCCACTGGGAGCAACAAACCTTTTCTTGAAGATAATTGGACTCATTGTCGAGAAATCTTTATAGTTTCGGAAAAAATATTGTCAGTAGAAGAACTAGGACACTTCAAAGCGTTATCAAAAGTTAGAATTGACCTTAGAATGTGACTTGTGATATAATAGGAGGGATTTCAACAATCTCAAAGGGGAACAGCATCAGTGCACCAAGGCTTTTTATTATTTTTTTTTTTTTGAGTAGGAGGTGGTCAGATGGAATACAAAGACGATTTAATGCTATTCGTTGGGAAAATTGTCAACAACATTTTTGTGAAAACACAATCAATCAGGAACCAACGGCCTGTATCACGATAGAAATAGTGCTACCACCATGGCTTCTGCTACATCGTTCACTTGCCCTTATAAATTATACATTTTGAATAATAATAAAACACAAGGTTTTTTAAAATTTACACTATAACTTTATTTTATGACAATTGTTTCGTCAACACAGTGACTTCTTCAGAACATATCTTATACTACTAGTATAAGATATGTTCTGAACATATCTTATAGGTACTACTAGTATAAGATATGTTCTGAAGAAGTCACTGTGTTGACGAAACAATTGTCATAAAATAAAGTTATAGTGTAAATTTTAAAAAACCTTGTATTTTATTATTATTCAAAATGTTTAATATTAATTTACATCAAGTAAGCACCCATTCTATAATATACTTATAAATTATATTTTATAATATTACATTTCAGTAGCTTAGATTATACTTTTTTGTCGCAAAAAACCTTTGGTTAAGGCTAAAATAAACATAATATTATACAGGGTGTTAATTAAATATATTAAAGAATTAATCTATGATCGATTTTAAGAAAACGGTTCAACTTATTAAAAATTACCAAGAGAGACTTTTTGTGTATTTTTACTAGCCTCAACCGACAAAGCTTTCAAATTTTAAAGAAGTTAGTGGTGTGCCATTTTTTCTTGAAAATCCTAAGAAAACTTCCCACATCTACGCCCATAGTTGAATTTAAAATAATTTAATACTTGCAAAATGTACTTTCTGACTATCTATTAAGTAGCTGGTACTATTCAAAAAATAAATAAAAAAATCTTTTTTTTCTCAAATTTTAATACCCTGTATCTGGAAAACAGAGCCGTTGCGGACCCATACTTATATGAAGGTTTTGTCTTAAAATCAATAGTAGATTAATTCCTTAAAGTTTGGGTGCATACTTAAATAACACCCTGTATACAAGTTTCTTTACACATTGGGAGAGGTAACTGCCTCACTTTCCCTCCAGATCCCGTTTATGTGCGTTACCTTTAGATATGGCTGCATAAATATCTGCACAAAAAAAAATTATAGATACAGAATTTCAATCGATCCTGCGCCTGCCCAAGAAGAACCGAATTTTTGAATCATTCTTTTGTCCATACATTTATTAAAATTAATATTTTGTATTATTTTCACTATCAAACAAGTCATTTTTAACAAAAATTTAGACGAAAATTTTTTGATAACGTTTTGTAAAACCGACCATAATTTATTAATTCTATAAAAAAAATAACGCTTTCAACTGCCAGTTAGCTGGGTTTAGTATCATTTCGTATATTTTTCAAGTATTTATTTATTTATTAATAAATTCAAAATTTAATTGATAATTATGTTTTGAATCACGTCCAGGAAAATTAAATATAATAAAAGTAAATCACAGGTAGTCAGGACATTTAATAAAACAGAACTCTGCTTTGATTTAAATGTCCTGACTACCTGTGATTTACTTTTATTATATTTAATTGATAATTTTAACAGTACTCACAATAGAAAAATTGGGAACGCTATAGTTCGGCTATTCTTAAGTCCAATGGAATTCTTAAAATTGGAATATCACCTTTTGTGTACAAATTTTTTTAAATAAATAAAGGTTTTCTTTATGTTTTAATGTTGTTATCACGTTTTAGTTTCCATTAAATTTAATGACAAAGTTTTTATTTTGTTATGTACCCTTTTATGGCCGCTTACATAAAATACTTTGGTTAGTATAAAACTTACACCGCTGTTCAAGCATTGTATTATTTTGTTAACTTAAAGATAAATTTTTGTCAGCGGCCAGTAAAAATATCTTTTTTTCAAAGCTTCCGTGACATATTTGTTTCTTATTTTCATTTAGCATTCCTTTTTACAAAAAATATTTTCTAGGAGGCACTGCTTTAATGTATTATTTTTGTAAAAAGGAACACTAAATAAAATTTAAAAAAACGTAAATATTAAGATTCGAATACGATGATAGCTCAGTATAACCTAAAAAATTGACAACTGACCAAAGAGGATAGGACCTGCAGAAATATTTGACCTGCTCGTCGATTCCGCGACACACTTCCATGACATTTCACCGAGTAACTTACAGCAGTTCAGAGGAGAGGCAGTAAAGATGTTTTTGTCACTAGCTACTTTTTGCAATGCCCACTATAAAATAGCTGCTTTCAATGCATGTATATGTATGCATATAAAGTGACTTGACAGGCCAGTGTGCGGGAATGTACCTTTCCCACACTAGTGTGGGATATGTCCGCTATTACATACTGACAGCTATACTCTCGATTTATTATAGAAGTGAAGTTGGCGACACAAAATGAACTGTCAAATTTTTTTAAAAATACTGAAAATGAAGTGAAAAGCAGTTATTTTATTGTGGGTATGGCAAAAATACCATATATTTCACGTGCGTAATGATATTATGACTCGTGACTTCTAAAATTCACTTAATCGCTCGTTTTAACATACTGTCCCTACTCGTCATTAATATACGTCATTACAACACAAGATATACGGTCTGCTATTACATATCAAAATAGGATTTTTTTAACCTACGTGTTTAATTGAGAAACGGTAATTCCTGTAGGTACCTACTTGGCCATCTTGTTGAGGTTTTTCCATATTGGTGAGGCGCGTGCGCGTCCCAGAACTTTTATAAGTGGAAGGGCTTTGTAATGAATGAATGAATTGTGGATTATAGACGCTCGACAACAAAGATCATTAGCGTCTGCGGAAGGGCTTTGTAGATAAAAATATTTTAATATAAATCTTAAATGTTACTTAATAAAAATACATTACATATTTTTTTCACTCTGTCACTATTTTTTAGGTCTACATCCTTGAGTTTCCTCAATAATTGCAGATACATTTGGAGATGGTTTTTTGAATACAATGACCGATAGAGGTCAACCGTTTACAGAACTACTAGTAAATATTGGGTGCTAATAATCTGGTCATTGTTATTATTATTCCCGTTTCGAAAAGTCAAACTTAATTCCGAAATATAGAACTTGTGCGCAGGATCGGGGGCGGCGGCGTAGCGCCGAACGGTCGGTCTTCGGCGTCCGACGGTTGTGCAGCAGTATCGCAAGCTCCTGCGTCTCGTCAGCCGTAGATTGCGGGTCAGACACCTTATATCGGCCGTCGCGCAAACACGTGCACAACCGACGACAACGTTACTTACCGCCACACCCCCACCACCATCATCACCACCTCCCCTCCTCCTTATTCTGTCTGTTGTACACACGTGCCGACACCTAGTGCGGCCCTGCGATATATAAACGGTTGAATTATCGGGCCACGAAGTGAGTGATTTTTTACGACTGTGCATTTAAAATATTTTTTTTTAATTTTTACAAATCAAATTTTCTTTTTTTTCACCTGTTTTTTTATTTGGCTCGCTGAAATTTTTTTGATAAAGTATTATTTTGTTATGAAATTTTAAAGAACTTTTCTGCATTAAAATTTATGATAGTGAGAAGTAGAGAAAATTATAAGAGAGTGAACTTTAGAATATTCGATATTTTAGGAAACAATTTTTATATATAATAAGAACGAAAACACGGTTGTTTTATAGTCAAAATATATTTATTGTATTAAAGGCGACGTTTCGACGACTATTTTGTCATCTTCTTCAGGCTTTGAAATTAAATTAAATTAAATTAATTTCAAGACCTGAAGAAGATGACAAAATAGTCGTCGAAACGTCGCCTTTAATACAATAAATATATTTTGACTCATAAAACAACCGTGTTTTCTTTCTTATTATATATATATATTGTGAGTAACAAAATGGTTAAACAATTTTTATCTCCAAATATTCCATTAATATTGAAAATTCTTTAGAATTAAGAAAATACTTTTGACCTAAAAACTGCTAATGTAGATTTGAGCTTTGCTGGTTTTAGAATTGCATAAGTTTCAGTCAGATTTATTACTACTGTTACGAGAGTTTTATGATTATCTTCATTAAAAATGCAATAGCATACTTTATCGTCGCGCTTACACTGAAAATGATTAAACGAAATATCATACAATCGAAGTGATTTACGTATCTAAGGAAGGCATTTCAAATTAACTATTACTGTTTCTTTTTTAAGCCAATTGAAATAAATTTTTACTGTTATCATAAAAACCTTCATTAAATCAATAATCTTAACCATTTATTTCAAAGTAACATTACATGATATTTTATGCCAGCTGCAAGCTATTTGAGTCATAAGATCGATTCATATTTTTAGTTTATTATATTTTTCACAATAAAACTTAAAATCAGATCTTGGCGTTAATATATTTTTGCCATACCCACTACAAAATAGCTACTTTCGATGTATGTATAGCGGCCTTTAATGAGTCATTTAACAGGCAGGTGTGCGGAATATGTTTTACTTACCGCGGTAAGTATAAGCGGTTGCCATAGCAATTTCTGTTTATTCGCTCTATACGCTCGCGTGCGCCTGCCATTACTTACTGACGACCTTCATGGCATACTGTAGAAGGAAAGATGGCGACGCAAATGAACTGTCAAATTTTTTTGAAAATGAAGTAAAAAGTAGGTATTTTGTATACTTGGTATGGCAAAAATACCGTATATATTTCGTGCGTAATGATATTACGATTCGTGTGACTGTAAAAACTCGCTGTCGCTCGTTTTTACATACTATCGTCACTCGTCATAATATAGTCCATTACATATCTAGATATAGGTACAATCTACTATTAATTTTCGCTTTTTTGATTCATTTTTTTCATCTTTATGTATTAACTCTTATTGATTTTCATTTTCATTTTTGACTCATTTTTATTTTTAAATCTTTAAATTTTTAGATACCTATTTAAAACATTTTACGTTAAAAGTGCATCAAGTCTAGCAACTAATTTAAACTTTCAAATAACATTTTGGATAATCAGTTAACAGTTTTTATTTAAAAGAGTGTAGATGTATTGTGAATATTGTGCTACGGTTAGCAAAACATTTTTGTGAAGTGTTCATATTGTTGTAATACATTGTTGAATTGAGTGATTTGAGACAGACGTACATCTGGAGAAGCTACGGAGGCATTCAAGATCAATCGCCGCAAGACGCGGACGAAAAGTCAAGGTAGGCCGTGGAAACAGATCACTCTTCCAGTAGCCAAATATTTAAATCCAAAACATTTCCGGGAAAATTTAATATCATGATTTTTTTTGATAAGCTATACCTAGGATTTCTATTGTTGTTCAGGAGCCAGCCAATCAGTATTTATTATTAACTGGCATTTACTCTCGGCTTCGCTCGCGTTAATGTCGGCTTTGACAGGAACTTTACTATTACTATATTTATTAGTCAAAACACAATAAAAATTGTATAGACATTGTCAAGATACAAGAAATATTATATAAGATCAATTACAATAGGTTGGAGTTTACTTTTTTAAAGCTTGTAACCATATTACATTTGTAGTACTCTTCAAAACTATAAAAAGGTTCTAATATTAAAAATGTTTTAATAATTTTTATAAAATATTTATAAGAAGAGTCCTTTGATTTTGTCAGGTAGCAAGTTAAAGTGTTGCCGGATAAAAAGTATACCCTATACCAGAGTTTCCCTAACTGTGCGTCGCGACGCCTTGGGGTGTCGCGGCGTAATTCTAGGTGAGTCGCGAGACGGTACGCACAGGGCAAATCGAAGTACAGCTCACAAATAAATTTAGAAAAAGAAATGAGAGTAGAAATTTCAAAATTTTAGCCCCGCTTTGAGAAGTTATGCTCAGAAATGCAAGCTCACCCTTCTCATTAATTGTATTGTTAGTAGTTTTTTTATGTTTTATAATTATTAGAATTAGGATCTAATAAATACCTAATAATTAAGATTCCATATTGGAGTTTTCGTTGAATAATAAAGTAATTTTTTTATCTTGCTAGAGTTATACACACAGGTATTTTCGTTTTGAAGGGTGTCGCAAAAAATTGCAACCTGTATAGGGAGTCGCGTAAAAAAAGATTGGGAAACCCTGTCCTATACTTTATTTAAGCATAGGTAATCTTGATGGATACCAGGTACCTAATATTTAAACCGACTATATTCAAAGTAATACATAAATGCATAAGTTATCACTACCATATGGAAGTGAAGTAATGAATCCTAACTACATACCTAATATTATTATTAATATTAGGGAGAAAGTTGATCGTTTGAAAATGTGTCACTGTGTGCGAGTAATGTCAACTCAGTCCGCCGCGATAGTGGAAAGTTTAGGGTTAAAATCCCTACGGTGACATAGGTTTGAATTAATGAATTTTTCCTGATTGTGTTACGTCATTGTTCTTACTCAGGTGTTTCATATACTGTTTGCAGTCATTATGCATTCATTTAATTATGTATTTGTTCACGACGTCCGTGTTAAAATTTGTATTTATTATAATAAATGCAAAAGTTAGTTAGTTTGTTTGTTTGTTCCGCTTTCAGGCCTCAACTACTCAACCAATCTCTGTGAAATTTTGCACACGGGTAGCTTCCGCAATGGAGATGAACATAGGCTATAATAACTATCCAGCCCGGCTTCGCCCGGGTGAAAATATGGGGTAATCTCAGAAGACCGATTAAAAATTTTTTTCACTGTTCGATAGGTGATGCTTTATTAGGACGTAGGCTATAATAACTGGTCGGCCCGGCTTCGCCCGGATGAAAATCGGGGGTAATTTCAGAAAGTACTGAACCAATTTTAATTTTTTTTCACTGTTCGATAGATGATACTTCGCTATTTAAGACATAGGCTATAATAACTGGAGCGGACGAGCGAAGCGAGAGAGTAATTATATATTAATAAATCAAAAATTCATCTAATAAGAAGTATTAGAAGTACTTTGTATTTTGGTGTCCGTCTTGTGACTTCATGTGTATTCAAGGTATTTCTAATACTTACTTCTTATTATTCATATAGTGACTTGGAGACCTAACACTCTAAAATTCATAACACTCGGGTGAAGCCGGACCGGACCGCTAGTTTGCTAATATATTATTTATCATCATAATAGGAATAGCTATGTCATATTTTATAACCTTTCGCTGTGTTAAGATAGGTTTTGACAGACACCTTACCTTTTAACTCAAGTTGTCGAGCGTCTATAATCTACAATTCATTCTTTTAACTCAAGCCGAATAAAAATTAGTACCATATACAAAGTAATTTTATCAAAATCGGTTCAGCCGTTCTCGAGTGACGCTGGTACAAATAAGCTGCAGACATATACAGAAGACCTAAATTTATCAACGCTGGAGCTAATTATCGAGATTTAAGAGAATGAAAAATTTCAGAAACAAGTACAATCAATTGTTTTCAACGAACTAATACTTACTTACATTATTTCAAGTGAATAAAGGATTAATTTTTTAAGCGCATCATTCATGAAAATTCTGTTCAATTCATACCCGCTTACGTAGGTATGTATAAGTACGCAGTTATACATCACTATCACACCCAGTAGACCTCAGTTGTCGAGCGTCTAGAATCTACAATCTAATTTAATCTAACGATCACGCCCATTCACTTACGGTTTTAAAAAAAATCTCACCCTAAGTCTCAATTAAACTGTAGGTGAGTTTGTACTAGCTACTAGCCGGCGAGTTTTCTGGCCGCTAGTGAATTAGCGTTGTGTAATATAGTTGTCCAGTAAACTTGCTAGTAGCTCGGCTAGTGCGAGTAAAGTTGAAAGGTCGGCTACTTTACTAGCTGGCTCGCGCGCTAGTTTTATCGTCGGCTAGTAGCTATATAGTAAACTCCCCCAGTGTAATTGAGGCTTTATAGCGTGTTATATGTAACGGAAAATATAAAGCGATTTGTACTTCTAGAATCTAGTATGAGGACAAATTATGCTTTAAAAAATATCGTTTTTATCGATCAATTATTTTTCAATTTAAAATTCTACAATGCTTTTCTTATGGAGAAATATGTGTGGTTACAATCTATAAGGTCATTTTCAAATCATATTTTCTGACAATGCTTTCTGCAACCCAGCATAAGAGTTTGATACAAATATTGATAATAAGTAATAGTATTTATATTTTGAACTTTGAGGGCATCTACAGAAAGTTCTGTATTGAAAAGTTAAAATAGTGTTAAATTAGATTTCTGTGTTAAATAAAGTTCAAAATATATTTTTAGCTTTCGACTTCTATAAACAATGAAATTAAACACATATGTGAATAATATTCGTTTTGGGAACAGTTGTCTATCTTCATGCAACGTATACATTCAGGTCCGGACTGGCCCTAAATTATCGAACGAAAAATTATTAACATATTGGACCATCGAATGTTGTGAATGGGATGGAAATTATTCTTGTTGTATCAGATTAGGTAAAAAATACTCTATACTTTAAGTTGGGGTGCCAATTGATAGTGTTACAAGTTTTATCAAAATTGGTCCAGTCGCTTTCAAGTGATTTAAATTCAGATAGACACAGAGAAAAACATTCTAGATATCATACAAAATACTCGAAAAACCCGCAAGAAAACGATACAGTTTCATACATTTTTCAAAGATTGCGTTAGTGTAAGTGTTTTTATAACCATAAAATTGTGTGTGTGTTTAAAAGACCACCAAAAGCTAAGATTATTTTGGGCCTAGCACCAATTCATAATTTTTTTTAATAATAAATTGAAAATCCAATAGACACTTTTACCAGCTCTCGGGAGCTGGGGACTTGTAATAGAAGAACCATATAGCAACGCCATGTAAACAACAGCATTGCTACACGCTCGGCTATTCTCAAGCCCTTTTATAACCATACAAGTGCGTTTTTTAATGTCTAAATTTTTAATTTTTTTGTGTATCTTTATTCTTTGACTTTGAGACTCAGTGGAGCTTTTCTGAAATTAAATAAAAGTAGATTGTATATTTAGATGCGTAATAGGGTTTATTACTGACGAGTTGTGGCAGTGTGTAAAAACGAGCGATAGCCAGTTTTTCCAGTCACACGAGTCATAATACCATTACGTACGAGATAATTATGGTACTTTTTGCCATACCCATTACAAAATACCTACTTGTCACTTCATTTTCAGTATTTTCAAAAAATTTTGATAGTTCATTTGCGTCGCCATCGCAGGCCGTGAGTATGTAATAGTAGGTGGATAGAGCGAATAAACATAATAAGTTAGTATGGCAACCGTTTACTTACCGCACTAGTTAAATGTTATGAAAACACTTTCGGCACGCCTTCCTGTTAAATGACCCAATACAGGCCGGCATACAGGCATGGCAAAGTTGCTATTTTGTAGTGTGTATGGCAAAAAATTATTATTATATTTTAGTATATGGTATATGTATTAAATAATGCTATAAAATATAGAGTAGGTAAATATTTTATAGTTTTATTAAAATGAACGTATGATTGCAGGAGTCCATCTGCCACCTGCAGAGGACTTTTTAATACACTGAAAATCATTATATACATACAGGAATGTCTATATTATATTTTTACGAATAAATATAAAATATATTTTTAATGCCTACAATTTTAAGCACCAATATAGCAAACATAACTTTTAATACCGTACCATCCTGCATATATTACACAGCTTTGTTTGAATGAAGCTGTCACTATAACTGCGTTAATTTTTTTATTTGCCGCTAGAAATTAAAGCCGGCAAG
This sequence comes from Mongoloraphidia duomilia, assembly GCA_039654895.1. Classification (NCBI taxonomy): domain Eukaryota; kingdom Metazoa; phylum Arthropoda; class Insecta; order Raphidioptera; family Raphidiidae; genus Mongoloraphidia; species Mongoloraphidia duomilia. The sequence continues at coordinate 19,027,753 of CM077525.1, read as the reverse complement.
TGCGAGTCGGGCCTCGCGTAATGAGTGTTCCGTACAATCGTTAAATATAAAAGCCTTATTTTATTTAAAAAATATATATAAAATAAGGCCACTTAGCCTAATGAGAACATTTCGGTAATTCGGTTCTGGTTTATTATTACATGTATATAAATAAACAGCTGATTAAATTCACGCACAAATGAATAATAATTATAATGTTTCAATTTTTAAGCAATTCATAAATTACAATATTTCTGAAAATATTTTTGCATCAACAATTGGCCGACATTAAAATAATCAGTTTTATTGAAATGCCACGGGCTAATACAACATATTTTTTCGACGAAAAATTCAGTCGGAGTGATACGCTACATATAAAATTGATTTGTTTATTTATAAATTACGCTTTTCGCCATTGACTAATGAAATGTTTTTGAAAGAAAAGTTGATAGTTTGTTTTTAATGTGATTTTAACACGCTGCTTTGTATATCTGTAGCAAATTGAGTTTTGTTTATTACATTTTAAGATGAAATTTACGTTTTACAAGGTTGAAACTGATCTAACAATAATTAGGTGCTGGCGACAGTTTACGTACTTTTTTAAAAGGCGATCAACTCACAGGCTTATCTTCTTATACATAATTTTTATGTATTTTCGATGTGCTAACATCGATATGCCCCCTTCCCCCAAAATATTTATCTCAGTCTAGAGTGAATTAGGTATTAAAATTTAAAAAAATTATTAATTTTTTAATTTTTTCTAATAATTTAACAGAACTAATATTGAAAAACGAAAATAAAATTTTTTTTAAGCCATAGATAAATTACTAAAAATTAATTAAAATGTATAAAAATTTAAAAAATATCACGTGACTTCAAAACGCGCCAGGAATGTTTGTGACGTTATGTTAAAATTTGTGTGCATTTGTTGATATTTGTGTATACAGGGTCTTCAAAGTTAAGTCGGCACTATTGCTAACTTCGTTATTTTTGGATCTACAAAGTCGGTTAAATTCGCAAACTAGAAGTATTTTTTCCGGTGAATAAAACGATGAAAACAGAAAAACAATTGAATATCGCGTTTTCGAGTTTTATCAAAAATTTCTATTTTTTTAAATGATACACCCGGTATATAATATTCACAATCGATAGACAGTTTAATTCTGAACAAAAAGTGTCCCATAGTCTTCTATCCTTATGTCAAAAATGACTAAGTTAATAATGATTTTTCAAATTCAAATTAAAGGTAGCTGTGTTAGTGGCAGCTTTGGCTCACCATAAAATAGAAAGTGACAAGAATATCCATGAGGTGAAAAATATCGTTTATTTCAAACTATTCTATAACTTGGAAGAAAACAAAATTCAAATAAGATTCTCAAAAACATCACCCTCTTGGTCCAAGCATTTTGTAGCCCGCTTGCAACACTCCTAGTGACTCTGACAATCATAACTCGAAAACGCGATGCTCAATTGTTTTTCTGTTTTCATCGTTTTATTCAGCGGAAAAAATACTTCTAGTTTGCTAATTTAACCGATTTTGTAGATCCAAAAATAACGAAGTTAGCAATAGTGCCGACTTAACTTTGAAGACCCTGTATGTATTACACGTCATACTATCAAAAATAATAAATTTTTAACTTGGTAACCATGGATACAAAGACCATAGATAACATAACGACGTCACACGCGTTCGGATTTTTTCGGAGCGTCATCGGAACTGAGTTTAAAAATTAATTTTTTTTTAAATATAACTTTTTAATTAGATAGCAAAAAAATTAAATAAAAACAGTTTTGCTATAAAACTTGTATGTGATCTTTTCATTTAGGTAAAAAAAAATTCAATCAAATTTTAAGCCGGCGGTCGACTTGACTGGAAACGCCCGCTGTGATATTTAATTAATTGAGACGCTAGATTTAGACGCTAATGACCTCAGTTGTCGGGCGTCTATAATTTACAATTCATTCATTCGAGACGCTAGATGCCAGGAGTCAGCGTCTTAGCTTGGGCCTGGCAACTGGGGCCCGCGCCAGGGACGCTAAGCCCGGAGAAGGTGCAATCAGCGAAATCAGCGATGCGAATATGATTATTTTCAAGCAACGAGCGTGAAATCAGAATCTTGCCCTGGGCGCCGATGATTCTAGCTACGACGCTGCCAGGAGTATATAGTGATTAGTCCAGCTAACGCATTTCTACTATCACGGTGCCATCTCTAAGACAAGACTCAAACTAAATTGCAACTAAACAAGATTAGAACCGCTTGAATATTTAAGGTGAAAATTTTTACACATGCTTTGCACTCACCGGATTTTTTTTAATAAGTTTTTAATAACTGCCAGGATTATCCGGGCCGAGTACTAATTTAGAATTTCAAGTTAGCATTGCTAATAACACCTTAAAAATCTAATTGATTAGAATAGAACCTAAAACTGGATTTTTGTAGTAGACGAGTCGTGGAAACGCCATTAATGATCGGTATCCCTACGATCTCTGCTAGTCTCGAGACAATCAAAACGATTTTACACAGAAAAAATCTTGACTTTTATTTGACTTTTTTAAAGGCGATCAACTTGTAAGGTCATCCGCTCACAGTTTAAAATATTATTTTTTAATATACAACGTGATTCTGTAATGAGTACCATAAATGATACAGGTTGTACCTGCTGTCAAAATAATACGAAAACCAAGAATAACTTTTTTTCCAAAAGTGCTTCCCTAACAAGATACAGGGTGTTAAAGGGTCGATTTGGAGAACACTTATTTGATTGTATCTTTTAACTGGGTTGAACAATTTAATTCATTTTTGGTAGACATCTACTACATAATAAGGACCGTAAACGGACAAAATGTTGTTGCATTTGAACAACCCAGTGGCGTAGAATTGGGGGTCATGTGACTTTTTTCCCCCCAAAAAAAGTTGCTGTTGGGTTTTTCCATTTTCCTTTGGTTTTTTAGTATTGTTGGTTCAAATACAACAAAAAAGGTACATTTGTTTCATTTGCCCAGAACCATCCGTTTCCGAGATATTCTGACTTGCGTGTCACTATGTGAAATACCAGGCTGCAAAGTTATCATAGAAAAAATTTTATTAACAAACAAATAAAATACTTAAAGTCGAATACATCTAGGTAGTAAAGTTTAATTAACAAAAAAATAAAAATTAGTAAAAATAAAATTAAAGTAAGTTTCAAAGTGTCCTCCATTGGCACATGACCCACAATTCTACGCCACTGGGTTGTTCAAATGCAACACAATTTTGTCCGTTTACGGTCCTTATTATGTAGTAGATGTCTACCAAAAATGAATTAAATTATTCAACCCGGTTAAAAGATACGATCAAATAAGTGTTCTCCAAATCGACCCTTTAACACCCTGTATCTTGTTAGGGAAGCACTTTTGAAAAAAAAGTTATTCTTGGTGTTCGTATTATTTTGACAGTAGGTACACCCTGTATCATTTATGGTAGGTACTCATTATAGAGGCACGTTGTACATAATATATAAATGAATGCTTAAGATTGCATACGTGTTTCAATTACCCATCGAAAATGGCGTAACAATATGATGAAACATTGGAAAAATTCATTTTTCAAACCTTTGTCACCGTCGGGACTCTAACCCAAAACTTCCATATTTTTAATATTAAATTGGAAATTAATTTGATACATTTAACCATTTCTATGAACCCATGAATTGGTGCTTAGTTATTGTCAAAGGCTATCAGAGTACTTGTTATCAGAGTATCTCTTTGTTTTGAATAATGATTAACACTTTGATGGTTACACAAGGACTGATTCCCTAAACGGAGTCGTGTAACTTCAAAGATTTAGTACAATAATTGATGTGACGGGATGTTGAAATGTTAAAGCAGGACGTGCACTGTATCGATTCTATTCGGCCTGGAAAAAACACAAAGTACAGTAAAACTCAACTGTGAGTAGATCTCAATGGAAGGAGAAAAATACGGTTAAGTTGATTCTAGTTGGTGTAGACTTACTGTAGCGTAAAATTGCTATTCACAATATTGGTGAGGATGGCACAAAGAGTGCCGAAACGTTAGTGAATATACCTATGCAAATATTTTATTGATCATATTGCATCTGGAAAAAAAATTCTTCCTTCAATCATCAGAAAAATATTCTTTATATAATGGAATTTCGTTATACCCGATTTTACGAAAAAAGGAAAAATAATATTAAATGTGCACATATTATGTTTATCCGTATGGTTACCTAATGTCAAATATACATTCCTGGTCAAAATTACCACACCACTTTTGTGCAGAAAGCTAGTACAACGAACGAGAATACTGGATCGGGTGGTATAGGAGATTGGGAGTTAATGGCTCCTAAAGCAAAAAGAAGATTTCTGTTATATTTTTAATATAGATGGAATTGGGTTTTTAAGTCAAAATTTTTTTTGTCATAAATGGAAAGAACGTATATAAGTTTTATAAGAAAACAATTTTTTATTTTTATTTTTTTATAATAAATAAGAAGTTATATCAAGTTAAAAATAAATATTTAAACTTAGTACTGATAACGCCCGACAGTTCGCGAAAAAAACCCGAGCGCTTTGTGACGTAACTATGTTTAAGCTGACTCTGTGTGACAGGTGTGATTTTGTTTATAATTTATTTATTCCTATTCTCAACGTCGGTGTATTGATTATTTCATTGTAAATGTCAAATCTCAAAAGTTTTAGGATTGTTTCGTACCACTTTGTACAAACAATTCAAAAACAAGTCCTGAAAAAATGTTTTTAAATGTGCCACAAAATGTTAAACGTCGAAAGCAATGGTTCCAAGCAGCACGATGTATTTGCCCTAAAACTACGTCAAATTTTTGTTGTTGTGAAGATCATTTCGATGTAAGTATTTTATTATAATTATATTATAGTTAATAATGATTAATATCAGAATATAAATACAATGCATATTATTATAGTTAGGTACGTCAAATAAAAATTTGCCAGAAAATTAACTCCAAATCAGAACTTTTAGAATTAATAATAAATTTGTATACTGTTATCAAATGATTTTTGTTTAATTCTTAGTTTTAAAAGTTATGTCTAGCTAGGTTATACATGTACTAAATGGACAGTGTAAATTGATATTTTGCAAAATATATGTCATGTTGATTTCCGCAGGTATATTATCAGAATTGGCCTTTATAAACCCTTTATCACACATTACTAGAATAAATTTATAAACAATACTTTTATTTCACTAAACTTCAATAATTTTTACAGTTGACAGTACTCACATGAAAGCACATAAACATAATTACGTCACAAACATGATAACCATTCATGGAGTGTTTTGTAGTCACGTGATATTTTTTAAATTTTATACATTTTAATTAATTTATAATTAATTGTATATAAATGATAAAAAAATTTTCTCATCGATTTTCAATATTATTTATGATTAAGTATTGAAATAAAATAAAAAAACTGATAATTATTTTTTATTAAACAACCCAATTGTTGGACTGAAAGCATGTTTTCTGATAAAATCAGGGTAAGTTTGGAAGATGCTCGTGAGTCGTGAATGAATAATATGACGAAGACCTGGAGATAGATTTCTTACCTGCAATATTATATTTGCAAGGGAACCATTTGGTGTTCTGGGGAGGAATTTGCTTCGACGCCCGCACAGAGTTGCATTTTTTAAGGTGTGTTCAGAGAAATTTGTTTTATTTTCTTTAAAACCGAAATATCCGTGGAAAATGACCCTTTGTTGCACAGACTTGACTTTCGATATACGCGTTCTCTCGCACTCACAGGCTCACATAAGGCTATCCTACTCGCACTCACTATTTAGATTTATTTTGCTCTGTCAAAGGCATACCCGACCGCGCCAGGATAGCAGTAAGCATTCCTTCTTTAGCAAGTGAAGTCTCTGCCTGCTTAATTTCGTATCTGTTATTTGAACAGACACGAAATTAAGTAGTATATTAAATCCATCTCCCAAAAGTGGTGGTTGTCTTGATCGGGTCAATGACCCATTTTCCTGAGAGTAGTTCCTTCTATTATCCACGAGAGGCAGCACTTGTGGTAGGTACAAACATTATTTATTCCCCATTAGTGTCGTGTCATTTTAGTGGTATAACTTAATTTATATTTAATTAATTTAATAATATTAATTTAATAATTAAGTTTTACCACTTAAATGACACGACACTAATGGGGAATAAATAATGTTTGTACCTACCACAAGTGCAGCCTCTCGGGGATAATTGAAGGAACTACTTCTCAGGAAAATGGCTCATTCAGTGGCCAGTGCGTATCCTGCTTTAGTGTGGAATTATTTCTCGTCGATTTAATTTACGATTACGTCACATTCCGTGGAAAATAACATTATTGATTGATGCTAGCGCCTATTGGATTACCGATCAAAAAGAGGAACATTGCCAAATCGTAAATATAACTTTAAGCATAATATCCTGTAAAATACCTCAGGGCTCTCTCTTCGCTAAATATCGGTTTGTGTTTGGGACAACACCGCATAATTTTGATCATATAGTTCTAGATTGATCACTTAACGCATTCGCTTCACCTGCCAATACATTAAAATGTTTATTCGAATACATTCAGACATACTTGTTTGGCAGCGATGATGATATGTATAATTATTTTGCTATCTGAATCTAGATGATCTAATGTTATTTCCCGTCATATCGATGAAATATCTCAACTGTGGGATCATTTATCGCTCACGGAAGTTACTATAGCATACAACTCGTTAAAATTGATTGTTTAATAAACATTTACTTCGAAATTAATAAAGACACAGATGTTTATGGATAATCGTGTATTTTCTGCGTACGCCGCGCTTAGTGTTTTGTTTAAAAATAAATGAAAGTTTAGAATTTTTAACATTCCTTTTCAGTTGTAGTGGCTGCAGGAGTCTGCCGAGTAAAAAATGTCTAATCAATAATGGGATCCGTCAAATGAGCATATGACATCTGGTGGCACAAAATTGTACTCAAAACGTGGGAAAATTTTACATGCTAACAGTGCAAATTTATCGTGAAATTGTTTATTACAAATATAAAACAAGTAAAATAAACAAAAAGTTTATCGAAAATGGAATTCGCGACGTTTTCTAATATCATGGCATTAAACACTGTCAGTTATTGCCTTGTAAAACTTACTTTACAGCGAATTATTTTCTAATGAAATGTGGAAAAACTGTATTTATAAATTAAAAAAATATTTTATATTAATGATAAGACGTACTTATTATCATACTGTACTACAATACTAAAATCATTTGATGATTGACAGATTTATAGGACTAACTTTGTATACAAATATTTTGAGGTTAGTAGCTCTTACCTACTTATTACAATATAACATATTAAGTTGCAGTTATGTGTTTACATTATTCACCTAACCCTGCCTTAAAGAAGCATTGAACGGATGATTAATTTCATGGAGATTTTCTTTTAATTTTGATGTTTTTAAGCAACATGCCTTAAAGATTACTACTTTTGACAGTTGAGTTATCTTGTTTTTTTACACATTTGATAATATGTCCGGCTTTGAGAATCCGTTCTCCTTCAACGAAATTCCTTTGTTTAGGATTCGTACCGGCCCAATTGCAAATTGCACTTATAGGTATTTATTATTTCTTATCACCTTGAAAATCACAAAATTACACGCAAAAGTATACCCCGTATATAAAATTCCCCCCCCCCCCTTGCGCCATGTTTTTAAGCTCCACCCATTTGACGGATCCCAATACTAATAAAAAAATACATTTTAAAATTCAATAAAATACAACATTTTAAATTTTTTATACTTATAGCCGGTTTATCGTACATTTTAATGACGGTGTTTTTTTAATCACAATGTTAAATGAAGGGTTGCTATGGTAACGAAACGCAGCAACCAATGAACGCGTAGCAATAAAAATTTAACAGTGTGTTTAAAAAAACACCGTGGTTAAAAACTTAAAATGTACGATAAACCTGCCATTAAGAACTTTATTTTAAAACAATTGTTTCACACACGGCACAACACAGTGCGGCTTCGTCACACAAAGATCTTAAACTTTTTTAAGTTTATGGATCTTGCGTGCTAAAGTTACTTTCACGCGAGAATAACCATAGTCGGAGAAAATACGTTTAGAGTATTCTCTACACTCGCCTAAAAACGGTGACAGTTCTTCCGATGCTATTTTTAAAGCCAAAAGAGTTCGGGTAAACGTGAAAATATGAACGACTAAGAATAACACTACAGATCCTACAGGCAAAAAATTTCCTGGGAAAACTTACAACTTTTTAAAAATACGTGTAATCTTTCATACGTAGCCAAAACTTTTTTTTTAAATTCGCTTGTGGAATATGTAGTGTGATTCTTGGTCCTTCATTTGGCGTTTACCCGAACCCTTAGGTTTAAAAATAGCGTCGGGAGAGTTGTAACCGTGTTTAGGTGAGGGGAAAGGATTTGAGATGAAGAGTATAGGAGGTAACTTCCGACTAGTGTGAATGATGTGAGATCATTTTGAGTTAGATTCCTCAAGTAAAAGTTGGAACACCAGTTGACGATTTTTACAAACTTCTATTTAACTTGCAATGGTATGTTTGTTTGTTTAGGTTAAAACTAGCAAGTCAATTTTGAACGACTTCTACGTATGCGATTGATTTGAAATTCTGTACACATAATATGTATTCCCGATGACAATATATGAATAAATCGTTTTTAGAAATAAATTCAACCTCTAAGGGGTTCAAATGGGGATGTAGGGTTTTTTTGATTAATTAACGCCCAGGCCAAATTGCTGAAGCTAGAAACTTGAAATTTGGACAGTTGGTTCCTTTTCTGACGTAAGCATCCACTAAGAAAAGATTTTTCGAAATTCAACCCCTACGGGTGTCAAAGGGGGGTAAAATTTTGAAAGACTAAAATGAACAAAATAAAACATTAGTAAAAAAAACTTTTTACAGACAAGCTTTTATTGAAATGTACTAAAAAGGAAAAAATAATATTTAATAATTTAGGTTCATAATTATTATAAAAGCGGGGTTTGCGACTAATAAACTATCGTAGAGTTTGAAACCCACGCTTTTATAATAATTATGAACCTAAATTATTAAATATTATTTTTTCCTTTTTAGTAGGTACATTTCAATAAAAGCTTTGCCTCTAAGTTTTTTTTTTACTAAAGTTTTTTATCGATGCGTCCGGCTCGCCATGTGTAACAGGTAAACAACGAGGAGAAACTAAATTAGTACATATCAACTTTTTTATTTATTGTCGTAATGATTAAAACGTATATACATTCGAATTATATAATTAACTCGAGTTTACATGAATGAAATGCATTGTTAGATGCATCAATGATAGATTAAACTCAACCATTTAAAATAAACGATACAGCTCTACTGCACTGCACATTGACTCGCTCAGCTCAATCGACCGCTGATTTTCGTTCATTAGTAAACTACCCTTTCCGAGATAAATTAATAATGGTGGCATATTGTATGGTCATTAATGACATATCGAATTATGAAACATGAACAAAATCGTAGCTGTCGATTTTCGTTTCTCAGCCTTATTTGGGAGAGTAGGGGGAAATAAAATGAATTTTGAGATATCCTTTAAAAATTCTGCTCGGTTGCAGAAAGCATTGTCAGAAAATCTGATTTGACAATGGTCTTAGATTGTGACCACACATATTTCTCCATAAGAAAAGCATTATAGAATTTAAAATCGATAATAACTGATCGATTGAAACGATATTTTTTTAAACTGTATACAGTGTGGCACATCTTAAACGATGCAGTGAAATATCTCGTAAACGGTACAAACCATAAAAAATGTTTTATACAAAAGTTATAGATTTTCAAGGGGGACAGAAGACTGTGATATCAGATTTAACATAGGTGATGCTGTGAAGGTGAATATTAATCATAATTTTAACATGGGTTTTTTTGTTCCATAAAACTATGTCAACGTGCCAAATTTTAGCAAAATCGCACAAGCCGTTTTAAATTTATAACAAAAAAACGATTTCAAAATTGTAGCTTCAGGGCCGTACACCGCCCAAACAATTTTTTAATTGGATTGCCCGCCTCATCTGGTGATATCAAATTACAAAAGCAAGAAAACGGTAAATGACAATTTAATCAAAAAAAAAAAAAAAATACAGAACTTGCCATGTTATCAAATTTCCGAAGAACTTCATTTAGTCCAACGAATTTTAAAGTAGGGAACTGGATGTTTTAAGGTAGGGCATTGCCCCTTAATGCCCCCCCTAGCTACGGCCCTGGCGACCGATGTCCCAATTCTTAATTGAGGAATTCTTTCAATTAACCGAACATATTTTAAACAGGAAACAACACATATTTAAATAATGTTGTTTTACGTTGAGAATGCGTGATCGATGAAAATTTCAAAATATAGTTACGACAGTCATTTGTTGTGCTTAGTTCAGTGTTTTTTCTATACGCTGCGTCGGTGTCGAAGTGTAATTATTTTTTCAATCAACTGGCTCGATGATAGGTAATTGCATTAGTTTCAGCATTAGCCGCACCGAGCGCTATATTAAATTAAGCTCATGTTTATTGGTTCGTATTTTATTTTTACATGGAGTCTGTTTCGCCATCTTTTATTCAGAACCAGAAGCAATAAAATATTGCTGATTGTTTGAGATGGAACGTGACTTTTGACAGGCCGGTGTGCTGGAGTGCATCTTTCCCACACTTGTGTAGGAAAGCAAACCTTTTCTATAGTGATTTATGTTTATTCGCCCTGATCCACCCGCGATTACATACTGACAGCTACTCTCGGCCTACTTATAGGTAATAGAAGTGGGAAATTGCTAAATTAAAGAAATATATAATAAAATAATTAAAAATAAGTTACTAGCAGCGATACTTAGTGACAGCTTTCCAAACTAAAAATCTGAACAACGACAGGCGACTTCGCTTCACAGGGGGAGAATTTCTCGCGGGGGAGTAATGAATCATAAATTCTTACCTCTGGAACTACTGAACCGATTCTAACAAATCTTTCACTAATAGAGAGCTACACTATCCCTGAGTGATATAGGCTATATTTTATTTTGATAAAGAAATCAGTATCAAAGATTACAGATTAATCAGAGAAGGATGGAAAGGTCCATGTTAGGAATTACTTTAAAGGACACAATAAGAAACGAGGATCTGAGACAGAAAACCAAAGTTAAAAGCATTGCAGCGATTTTCTGTAGTCTGAAATGGAAATGGGAGGGAGGGGCACATAATGAGACAAAGACATTTTAAATGGGCAACGCAGATAACTAATGTTTGAAAATACTGAAAATGAAGTGAAAAGCAGCTATATTTTATATCGTGCAGTGTAATGCTATATTATGACTCGTGTGACTGTTAAAACTCGCTATGCTCGTTTTAGCATAATGTCACTACTCGTCAGTAATATACCTCATTACGCTACTAGATATACAATCTATTATTATGCGTTCTCTTTTTTTTTAACCGACTTCAAAAAAAGGAGGTGGTTCTCAATTCGGTTGTACCTATTTTTTTTTATGTTTGTTACCTCAGAACTCCGTCATTTAACCGATTTGGAAATTTTTTTTTATTTGAAAGGATATATTTTCAGATTGGTCACATAGAAATTTCATCAAAATCGGTTCAGTAGTTCGGCTGCTTTTAATAAAAGTTAGTAACAGCGTGTGATTCCTTAAAGTAAATGTCACTTTTTGACACATCAGACATAGCATAAGAAAGTCGGTTTAATAAAAGTGAGTATAACGACGTGTGATTCCTTTAAGGTATAAATGTCACTTTTTGACACTAAAAAATAAAAAACTTTTTAACAAAAAAAAAACCTCCTTCAAAAAGCCATTAAAAAGAGGAAAATAATGAAATTTTGAGCTGTGCGCCAATTTAAAAAAATATGAAGTTGGTTAAAAAGAAGATATTAATCACTATACTATACTTTTTAATCGACTTCATATTTTATTAAATTGGCGCACACCTCAAAATTTCATTATTTTCCTCTTTTTAGTGGCTTTTTGAAGGAGGTTTTTTTTTTGTTAAAAAGTTTTTTTTGGAAATAAAAAAACTCTCGGTGCATGAAGTAAGTTCATGCTTGACCGACTGTTATTTAAAATGAAAAAAAAAGATAAATTTATGATCAGCTCGGGACTTATTTTTAAAATCCGAGCCAATATAATGCTTTTATCGAGTCGCAATTTCAAAAAAAAAATGGTTTAATTTCCAGGCAGGCCACGTCTGAATGTGGTGAACGCCCACCGCATAGAACTTTGGTTTTTACAGTGAACATAGAAAAACAAAGCAATATTAGAACACCATTCATCACAGACAAAGGTTAAGTAAGTTCTATAAGAAACAACTATGAACGATTCCAGATCCGAGTTAGAGGGAAGTATAGCCTAGTGGTTAGCGTGTTTAGTGCCACAACCTCTGAACTGGACTGCCGTGGGTTCGAATCCCACCTGCGCTCATGGATGTTTTGTGATGTTATTTAGTTTTAAGATATAGTTGTTATTTAGTGTAGTTGAAAGACGCTAATGACCTGAGATGTCGACGCGTCTATAATCTACAATAAATAAAATAAACCAGACCCGAGTTCTCACGAGTCATTTTCGATCAATAGTTTTCAATGATTCATTGAAAATGAACATGAAATGAACGTGAGAACAACTAATCGGTAAGATTGAATAGTAATTTCTTGCGTTCATTTTAAAAGTGAAAAATGATTCTACTTACATCATTTTTAAGGATCATTATTGAAAAATGGAAACAAAATGAACAGTGCAACATGTGGAATTCACTGTTATCTACACGGCGGCGGCGCTATTTATGAAAAAAAAAAATTTTATCTGGGCAGATCGCACCAAAACAGACACAATTATGTCTGTTTTGGTAAGACATGAAATTTGATTTCATGTCAAAAATGAAATACGATAAACCCGAGGATAATTCTTTAAACTAATTGTGATAAATCTTTTTCGAAAATCAACTTCTTTGTTCAAGTTGTAAAATAATAATATGCATTATTTGCCACAGAGGTTCACCTAAGATTAAGCCGTAATCAAGGTTCTATGCAATTTTCTGTGTACATTGATAGCGTCGCGCCCCGTCGCTATATCAAAGTGAGACATGTATATATTAATGCTGGGTTGCAGAAAGCATTGTCAAACAATCTGATTTAACAATGACCTTAGATTGTGAGCATATATATTTATAGTTTTATACATACAGGAACAGTTTGATATCGTTGTCAAACTTTTTGTTATGTATATATTATGTTAAATAGATGTATACACAGTTTTAAAAAAATATCGTTTCAATCGACAAATTATTTTTCGAGCAGGATCGATTTAAAATTCTACAATGTTTTTCTTAAGAAGAAATATGTGTAGTCACAATCTATCTGATAATGCTTCCTGCAACCCAGTATAAATGTACGGGCTGTAGTAGTGGGCCGTGATATTTGGGGCTGGTGACATCAGCTGCTCGAAAGGAAAAATTGAGGTGTGGTTTATTTTAACCAAATTCAAAAATTTATTGTGAGCCGTTTTAAGTGCCAGAAAAAAATCAAACGATATTATTTAAAGAAAACGACTCAAAAGTGTCTTAAAGATCCAATTAAGAAGCAAATACTGTTTTATTGCATTTATTCGCTAACGTTTCGAAACGTTAGCGAATAAATGCAATAAAACAATATTTGCTTCTTATTATCCTTAAGCCACTTTTGAGTCGTTTTCTTCCAATATCATCAGGATCACCACATTTCTGTTTTTTAATCAAAACAGATTCTTAACATCGATATTATTTAAGTTAGACGGAGGTCATTGCAATGTCGTTTATATTGACTCATTATTTTTCCTCCTTTTGTTGGGGACACTGATTTATATATTTTTTATCACAGAATTCACAGAGATAAATAAAAGTTCTTTTTCATAAGTGCGACCATCTGAAAAGGTTGTAATGTTTCTTTGAAGTCATGTTCCAGTGGAATTAGATTTCCCCCAACTATCGATGTAAGGTTGGCAGTATGTATATAAGTGGCCATTAGTGTGGCAAGCGGGCATTGCACACGATACGACAGCAATATAGGGTTATGTAAGACTTCAAAGAACTTAACGGTTCTTTAAACAGCGGCTCCGTTATCGTAAAGATGCACCTTGTGGACATACGTTAAACGCCAAGCGCTTGTAATAGCAACTTAGCAACTATAGCTGCTGGAAAGAAAGGCAATTTGTTCTGCTCTCTATATTTTTAGTCACATATTTTCATTTGAAAGGATCTCAAATTTTTGTTCTATAAAAAAAGGCACGAAGAAAATTAGTAAATATCAAGTGGAATAATACTGAATAGTTGTAAAAAAAAGGGGTGTGGGTCTCGGGACCCCCGACAAATGTCAAAGAAAACGTTATTGAACTCGGTGGTATTCTCTATGTAGTATAGTATATATTTTTTCAAAAGCAGCAACTAACTGTTATGCTGACGTAATCCTATATACTGCACTGTAACACACGCGGTTGCGGCGTTTGAGCACGCCTGAGCCAGAAACGCAACTAAATATACAGCGAAGTATCTATATTACATACCTACACGTGTATACATATACTTTTGCTTTACAGTACGTTCGTATGTATACTCTCTCTCTCTCTTCCCGTGCCCGAGCGCGCGGAAGCCGAGAGAGAAGTGCCGCGGTGGTGGGGAGAACAGCAGCGAAGGAGCGGATCAGAAATTTCGTTGCATATTTCCCCTCACGCGGCTGTTTACTGCCCGACATAAGATGTTTCACATCAAAAATTCATGATGACGGCCGGGATCGAACCGGCGACCTTCTTCGTACAAAGCAAAAGTGTGAACATTACTTATATACTACGCAATCACAAAACATCTGCGAAACACTAAACACTTTTTTCTTGACGCACGTTTTAATCATCTCCTGATGATGCTAAAATTGTTAACGAAACGTGCGTTGAGAAAAAAGTTATGTTTTGGTGTTTTGTGTTTACTTTTTTAGTATTCAATGGCTTCACACTGATGGTTCCATCCGTATTCAAGTAATTCATTGAAAGTTTATTGTGACAAAACTATAGTAGTAGTTCAATGAACAAAAAAAATAATTTCAAAAAAATAATTTTTCTGTTCGTTGTTTTAATCTCTCACGTCAATTGTCAATTGAAAGAAAAAAAGTAATATTTAATTTTTCAATGTTACATCATGTGACATACATTCACATACATGTCATGCAAACACAATGGTGCGTGCAGTGCGAAGCATTCACCCCTCTCTTCTGCAACCGGAACACGCGCTCCGGGCGCTCACACTGCTTCACGCACGGAGTATAGAACAGCGCATCCCCTGCTGCCGCCGTCCACACAGCTTCCCTGTACTCTGGATAGATTAAACTGTTAAACAACGCCTCATCTGCTGGTCACAAAACCGCAGCCTCATACTCTTGCTGCCGCGCTTACTACCTGAATATGGAGCGTCGACTCCAAAAATGGACATCGAATACTACCTATGGTTTAATTCAGAAATTGTAGATAGTGACTACTGACTAATACTTAGTTACTAACGAGCTTAATGGATCGGAAAAGCAAAAAAAAAAACAATCTAAAGCAAATAGATCGAGAGCTAGTGACAATTTATTGGTGTTATTTATTCAAGGCCTATTTTTGTGAAGATGTTGAGGGAGGCATATTAAAGTATCCTGAGTAAGGGATTGTGCTAGATAGCGGTATGGGAGGGATGCAGACCGCCCTCAACATGTAACAAAAAAAATGGCCACAATTATTATTGCTTCAAGGATGACATTGTTTGTACAGCTTGTCGGTGACCCAATAATGCCATTATAATATTTGCAGATCGATTGGTCAGTATTAAAGGGGTGGCAGATCACCCTAAACATGTCATCTACCCGACGAAATTTATATTATTAGTTCAAGGTTCAAATTTTAATATGTTGTTACGGTGGCTGTTTTAAGCATATATTTCAATTTGCAGAACAAAATGTCGGTATTAACTCTCTCTTTTAGAGGGAAACTTGCTCGCCTAGGCCCTAGGTGTTTATATCGTTCTGCAAGGGAGTTAATACCGACATTTTGTTCTGCAAATTGAATTATATGCTTAAAACAGCCGCCGTAACAACATATTAAAATTTGAACCTTGAACTAATAATATAAATTTCGTAGGGTACATGACACGTTTAGGGTGATCTGCCACCCTTTTAATAATGACCAATCGATCTGCAAATATTATAGTAGCATTATTGGGTCACCGACAAGCTATACAAACAATTTCACCCTTGAAGCAATAATAATTGTGACAATTTTTTTTACATGTTGGGGGCGATCTGCATCCCTTCCATACCACTATCTAGCAAAATACTTTACTCAGGGCATTCTATTATGTCTCCCTCAACATCTTCACAAAAATAAGGCCTTGAATAAATAACACCAAAAAATTGTCACTAGCTCTCGGTTTAATACCTGTTCTTAAATTTTTTCATGCATAAAAACTGCGCCGCTTATATTGCATTGTGAAACTATAAGTAGGTATTAGTCACTGCCTACATACAATTGTCTAACTGAACTTTAAGCTCTGTGCAACTCTTGATATTTATAAAATAAATAACTACCAGGTCATTACACTGGATTAAAAGCAAGAGTAATTAATGCGGTGTCAGGACATCCGACCACGTTTCTTATTTCAACTTCTTAATATTATAGGCAAGAGTTTTAAAATACTTACGCATGTCGCCTTTTTCCTCATATAATCTACTAATTCACTGGTCTAACGCTAGATGGATTTTTCTTCTTCGTTTTCGTTTAATAACTCGTCATAATAATAATATTATGATTTTTAAATGCTAGAGGTGGTTGAAACTGACCCAAAAATCAAGGTAGTCGGGTGTGATTCCGATTCCTTAATGCACGTTAGTTCAGGTTTTTTAAATTTCTTTATTCGCGACCCCTTTTCATAAGGCAAATTTTTAGCGACCTCAGCCAGTAAAAGTTAACTGGAATTTTTTCATAATATAATGTCAAATTTTGAACAGTTTTAGAAAAACTGTATTATAATTTCAATAGTTCTATTGAATTTACTCACGTTTGTCAATGTTTACGACGATCTTCAGAATTTTTTCAAACCGGTACATTAGAGGATACTACGGTGCCCGGCGGGCTTTGGGTCAGTGTAACTTCGGATTACGTTGAGTGAGGCTACGATAGTGGTGTCATTCGAAAGCTAACGAACTTATACGCTACAATTAATATTGGGCAACATTAAGAGTCGTAAACGACAAGAACTTTGTGAAAAAGTGAGTTTCAAGGTCGAGTATTCAAGGTTTGTGTCCCCGACACACCCTGGCCGGTTTTTTATCAGTTTATTTTTCCAACCGTTTCTAGTTCCTTTATATGTGGCAAATAATCGACTTGAACAATCGAACATTTCGATTGTAAAATCAAACTCCGAATCGATTGTGGACTCAATTGTTATTATGAACGATTACAATTGTTTCGATTGTAAAAATATCTCGTATCGCCCATCACTAGGAACATATAAAAAATATTACGAAAAATTCGACATAAGCGACTTAGCCCCTTGACCACAAAAATATAAGAGTCGGTTCACAGCAGGTCAAACACTGTTGGAGGTTTTTAATCATTTCTTTATCCACATCAGAATATGATTGTATGTAATTAGATATATTGGTATAAAAAGTCATTAGTGTTACTTTGTTATCTAAGTAACAAACAAGACGTCACTATAAACGCCAATTGCCAATTAACGGCTACCAGCCAGGCTGGCGAGCCGTTCACTTTTAGTTTAATCATTAGTCGCGTTCGCTTCGTTGACTTTTGTGCAAGGTTTTACATAAAACGTTCGCAATCTTGAATCAAATCTACAGTGAATTCTGATTAGAATTTGCATTGTAAAAAGGGTTTAATTCAAGGGCTCGTCAGATAAATAGTTAAGGCCTAATTCCATACTGAAGCAACATTTAGGCAACACAGTCTTTCAATCGAGGGAACAGAGAGCGACATGACGCATGTATTTGTCGCATGCCACAAGTTGGATAGATTTTGCCGGACGCATTTCTACAAGATTCGGTGTTTCGAACGGTGTCAGGGCTTGAGAATGGCCGAGCGTTTAGCAATGCTGTTGTTTACATGGCGTTGCTATGGTTCCTCTATTACAAGTCCCCTGCAGTTCCCGGGTTCTAGCCCGAGAGCTGGTAAAAGTGTCAATTGGATTTTCAATTTATTATTAAAAAAAATAATGAATTGAAAATATGAATTGGTGCCAGGCCCAAATAATCTTAGCTGTTGGTGGTCTTTAAAACACAATTTTTTTTGAACGGTGTCGCCCTTATCCGACAGTCGCAGCGGACCGGTGCGTCATATATTGTGCGGCGTGAAGTGGAATATTGAGAAAACTACCTCTTTTTTTGAAGATTATTGTAATTCATCGGAATGGTGGAATAACAAAATTACTGATTATAAATACAACTTAAACAGTGATAAGCTGAAGCAGCTAGCGAGTAAATGCGAATGCTTACTGTGATTGAAGAGAAGAAGAAAATTAAGAATTTGCGTTCAGCTTTCTATCGCGAACGAAAAACACTTCAGATTTCAAAGAAAAGTGATTCATCATTCTCCTTCCAAGAAAGGGAAATGTTTTGCGTTTGAGCTGTTGAGAGCGACCGTTTCTAGAGACATGATGGCACAAACTGGTTGCTTCTATTGAATTGGTTTAGATGCATTCAACAAACACAGACGACAAAGCGCATACGACATTGGGCGTCAAGGTCGCGTGCGACATTGTAAATTTTGTGGCATACCTATAATAAGGAACTGGCAACACTGGACGACATGTGGCATGTTACACGTTGCTTGATGTTGTCTCAGTGGAATTTGGCTTTTAGATATACAAGAAAATTTGACAGATGATAGCGGGGCAAAAACGTCTATAAGAACAAAGTGTCGTAGCTGTTTTAGTTACGGAGATTTAAGAGCTTAAAGCGTATTGCTTTATCTGTCTGACTTCAAAGCTACGAGGATTAATTTAATCGGTTTTATTGGAATCAAGCACAATTCGTCGTCTATCTCACGAAGTGTCGTATCTCAAAAAAATCGATATTTGAGATAGGTCGGCAAATATACTTCATTTGACATGTTCTTGCATCTCACGAGCTGTCGTAAGTCAAGCGCGTATACTATATAAGAATGGGTGCATGTAGACGTTGGTGTATCTCAATTTAGTTATAATATAATGAATTTCTCAGGAACTGACGTATCTTGACTTAGGTCATATCGTGAGTTTCGTTTTATCCATTGCTCTCGGACATTACGTCGTATCTCAAAATTACGACAGCAAAGGCACTAAAATTATCACTTTTTGCCGATGGTTTCAGTGGGCAAAATAAGACTAACAATCATTGCGACAATGCTTTTGTATTCTGTTGTCCACTGCACTAACATAGAAGAGATAACTTCGCGTTTTTACTTCCCACCTCTACTATGTATTTCGAAATTTTAACAGATTTCATGTTTTGAGACCCTGGCAATCGTTTAAGATCATTTTCTGACTGATGTCTGTATGTGTGTGTGTATGTGTGTGTGTGTGTGTGTGTGTATGTGGTCAATTTTTCGCCTTCGATATCTTAAGAACGGAACAACATTCGGCCATGCCGATTGTTCTATTGTGTTTATCAGCCTTTAACTTAGATCTGATTAGATTTTGAGTCAAATCGGTTCAGTGGATCCTGAGATATTAAAAAAAACGTTCTCAAAGTCACATATTAACATAGGTAAAAAAAAATATAAATGAAATCTAGATGTTATAATATGAAAAAAATGTAAATATTTTTTTTCTCTAAAATGTAGGTATAGTTTTCTAGAAAAAAAAAAATTTAATAAAAAATGAAAATTGTACGTAAATCAAGGTAACCATGATTTTTGCTATAATGTGTCCTAAATTCCATTATTAGCGACGGCCTACCTACTAAATAATATAACAAATTCTGATTAATTATTTAAGAATTTTTTAAATCGATGCTGCGCGAAAAAATTAATCGATTGAAACAGTGTTTTTTTAAGTTGTGTATATCATAGTTTTTTGTACGATTTCCACTTCAAAACATTTTTGTAACCATTTTGATCAAAATTTAGCTTGAAAAGCGATCTTTCTCTATGTAGATCAGTTATTTGTTTCTCTGTGAGTAAAATTATATAACAAAGAGTTTGACAACGATATTAGACTGGGTACGCTAATGACCTGAGTTGTCGACGCGTCTATAATCTACAATTAATTAATTAATTAATGATATTAGACTGTTCCTGCATATACAAAGAAAGACTAGAATTATTATATTATGATCACATTCTAAGTTTATTGTCAAATCAGATTTTCTGGCAATGCGTTCTGCAATCCAGCTTAGACATATACGTCCGTGACCCGTGTCTCGGATTTTTGTCTCGGAAATACCAGAATTGATTTTTTAAGTTGGCAAGCATATTACATAATGTCCTCAGTTCATTTGCAGTTATTACAAATTATGACGCATTAAAATAAATCAGTTCACACATAAATAACTAATCATAATCAACAAAAAACGTATTATCTCCATAATTATTTCAAACAATAATTTATTCTCACTGTAATGAGATTCGAGTAAACATACGGAATAATTAATATAAATACAGTGCATATTTACAATTAATTATTTAAAATCATTAAAATGAAGTAAATTGTGAATTAATATTGAATCGACATAGATATAGTTGTTGCAGTCAAATAATACGGTTCGAAGTTTGAAAGGTAATTATTGTCCATTGTTGATGTCAGTTGGCATCGAGTTTTGAACTGAATTTGAATAGGATACATTAATGTCTGTCTCGCGTTTATAGCGCTCCATACTTCTCTGTTCGAAACACGCCATGACCTATGCGGAAGGGTGATTGTCCCCATGTGTCTGGGACTCACGGAATGCGCGGACGCTATACACGATGAGTCCTATTCGTAGGGAAATATATACAGACTGTATTGATGATCAGAACTGGGGAATATCTTGTATCAGATGTTGTTTTGTATCTTAGATAAGTTTTGTATCTTTAATACATTTTGTATCTTAGATACATTTTGTATCTTAGATACTTTTTGTATCTTAGGTACTTTTTGTATCTTAAATACTTTTTGTATCTTAGATACGTTTTTGTATCTTAGATACGTTTTGTATCTTAGATACGTTTTGTATCTTAGGTACCTTTAGTATCTTAGATACTTTTTGTATCTTAGGTACTTTTCGTATCTTAGATACGTTTTTGTATCTTAGATACATTTAGTATCTTAGATACTGTTTGTATTTTAGGTACTTTTTGTATTTTAGATACTTGCCTACTTTTTTTAACTTAGATACTTTTTGTATCTTAGATAGGTACTTACTTGTATCTTAGATGCTCTTATAGCCAAGTTTCAAAATTTAAGATAGTGAGTCATGCATAGTTCGTAACAAGGTTAATGGAGCGAAAAAACAATGAAACAATGTAAGCACACGCGTCCGCTTACGCGTCCCATGAATAAAAACTATGCCGCTAATATAAATAGTGAAGTATAAGTGCTTGAGTCACTATCTAAAATTTTGGAGCTTGATACTTGTATTTTACATATTTTTTATTGTAAGTATCTGTATTCGAAAATGAAGATGCTGCACAAAACTCAAAAATATCTGTTACTACCTATCTAAGATACATCTACCTAAAGGTGTCCTTTTTTGCGAGGGGGGCAATCTTGCATAAAACACCTGACCTAGTCAGGTAGTGTCAGATTCTTACTGACTAAAACCTCCTCCTCGTGAGGAAACTTTACCCTTGGAACCGCATACGCATAACATCAAGGGAAAGCTCATCTTGCCTAAAGGTGTCCTAGATACTTATAAAGTAACTTATATATTTTAAGTAACTAAAGTTTAAATTATCCGTTAGTGGAAAGTATCTTAGATTTTAGATACTGAAGTATTTTTTGCGACGAATATTGAAAATATAAAATAAGCGCTTTTAAAAACGACTCATCCCGTAAAAAGTGCTTGATTTAATGTACTGTGTATGTAAAAAGTGCCACGTATTCATATTTTCGAGCATTTGTTAAAATCGCAGTTTTTCTATATTACATTTTTTAGCACATTACAAACTGCAAGTGCGACATTTATGTAAAAATGGGGCCATAAAATCACTAGAAATAGTTGTGTATACAGCAAACGATTTGAGCAGTGTATTTTATTTGTTTAACGATGACTTTCTTTGACCAGTCGGTATAAATAAGTGAATATAGATTATTATTTAAATATAGGTATCATAATATAAGGAAATGTAGGTATAAAAATATGATAATATTATTGTCTAATAATAACTTGACACATACACATGTATGACTATTATAGTATTATACAGAATGGTGACCATGACTGCTTCACATAGGGATTTAACCCGTAAAATCAAACTTTCGCGATTTCCTGCTTCCTTAATTATTTTAGGAAAAATATCTTCAAATAAAAGTTTTAGAACATAAAATTCTGCATCTAAATCATTAAACAAAATTAATTTTGCATACTTTGTAACGGCAGAAATTTGACATGAAAATATCAAAATTACCTCAAAAACAGATATCGGTAGCCATGGAACTTGAACAAAATGATTAGAAATTATTCTGACAGCTAAAACGTCATCATTTTGTTCAAGTTCCATGGCTATCGCTATCTGTTTTTGAGGTAATTTTGACATTTTCATATCAAATTTCTTCTGTTACAAAGCATGCAAAATTAATTTTGTTTAATGATTTAGATGCAGAATTTTATGTTTTAAAACTTATTTGAAGATATTTTTCTTAAAATAATTAGGGAAGCAGGAAATCGCGAAAGTTTGATTTTACGGGTTAAATCCCTATGTGCAGCAGTCACGGTCACCACCCTGTATATTGATGCAAAAGAATTTATTTGTTATTTTTATTTCCATGATTATTCCTAGGTACCGCCATTGTAACGATTCGCGTTGCAGTTTTTCCTTGTCATAGTAATAATGAACTTTAACCAGTTACTATAGAATTTTAAATACTGCAGCTCTGGCCTAAAATTGGCAACAATTCTTCTCTTTTTTTTGACAATAACGGGTGTTACCTACTACATGGCGACATTTATTATTTAATTAGAAAAAAAAACACTTAAAAAACCTATTCATAAATAGAAACAATGTTACAATATCAGCAGATTGCCTTTTTCAGATTTTCTCAATTTTCCCGCGTAGCTAAGGAAAAAAATAAAAAAAAACTCGGGTCGCAGTGCCAAAACCCTGCCGACAATATAGTGTATTTGCTAATTGGGATTGTGGCTTTATTATGTGAACTTAAGTTTGTTTTTGGACAAAATAAAAAATTTAACCCCTTAATACATCCCTTAAAATAATATTTTTTTTCTTAATTTCAAAATTTTTATCAATGCAACCTCGGTACCAAATTAAATACACCCTTCAGTAAGTAAAGCACTATCCGTAAACTAGTGTTTTCATAAAATTTGTAACTCCGGTCCTGTCGGGCCGATTTTATTAAAATTTTAGCAGAACATTTTAATCGTTACTAAAGGGTTAAATTTCAATTTTGAAACGATTCTGAGAATTTTTTCGGCATTTTTGGGCCCAAAAACATTTTTCAACCCCTAAAAACCACCCTTAAAATAGTCCGATTTGGCCCATTTTAAATAGGCTTCGTGCGGTGATGGATTTTAACGTGCCTACCAAATTTCGTCAAAATCAATTAACTCTTTCGAAAGTTATAGCCCGCACACATATATATATATATATAAATATATAAATATATATATACATATATAAACAGACATTTCCAAAAATGGTGCCAAAGTGTTCAGGAGGCTATGAAACGTCGAGAAATTTTGGTCCGACCCCTAGGTCCCGCCATCCGACCGACGCCAATAGTGTATGTGCCATATGGCAAATACACTAATAATATTAAACGAAAAATTACTCCAGGTTTTAATTTAAAATTAGAAAGCGTTAGAAGCGATGCATGGTTGTGAAGGGACAGAAATAATTTGGGTTATCAGTTTTTAACTTTTTGTCAATTTCTACGATATTTGGTTCATTGCTGCATGTTTAATTAATTTCATTTTGCGATAGTTCTTAGCCGCCATTCTGTTTTATGCAACAAAAGAATGTAGTTCATTGTAAAACATTTTTAAAGGATCGATATAAACACCAAATCAACTTATATAATATATTATTGTAGTTTTCTGTATATGTTATAATGTAAATTGTTGAAGAAACGGTTTCAGTATATAGGTAGTAGGTACCTACTTGGGTTTTGTCGGCGAACACCATTACACATTTTATTTCCGTAGCAGTTTTAAACACTGATTAGATTATGATTAAAAAGCAGCCTTCCGGAATAAAAAGTAGTGTTGGTAATTGTTCAAATCGATACAATAAATTGTTTTAAAAACACAGTTATCCTGTTTTATACTACATAACACATTTATTATTGTCAGTTAATTAGACAAAAAATATCAATAACTGTGCGGTCACTGAACCAGGATGCATTGCTGCAGTGTTGCCACTTGCCAGGTACTTGGAAAAAATCCCTGTCAGCTTTGTTAAAATCCTAGATTTATAGATAGATATTTAACAAAGCTGACAGTTGGGAAATCCTAGATTTATAGATTTGATAAAAATAGATGACATGAAATATACAAATTTCCTTAAAAGAATTTAAGGAAATTTCGTATATTTCATCTATTTTTAACACACTTTTATTAGCTTCACCTGTATGTTTGCTTGCTTGTTTGTCAGTTTGTAACCGACTTCTTTGAACTTGATTTTGACCAACTTTGAACGGTCAGATTTAGTTTAAACGTTGTCGACTTATCAAGGACCGACGACAATACAATAATTCAATAAGTTCCATTATCCTGACCAGGATCTCCAGGACTAAAAAAAAAAGCAAAAAACTTCAGATTGAACTGAAACTTTGCACACTTATCAAAGACCGATGACAATACAATAATTCAATAAGTTTGTCCCATTATCCTGACCAGGATCTCCAGGACTAAAAAAAAAAAGCAAAAAACTTCAGATTGAACTGAAACTTTGCACACTTATCAAGGACCGATGACAATACAATAATTCAATAAGTTTGTCCCATTATCCTGACCAGGAACTCCAGGACTTAAAAAAAAAGCAAAAAACTTCAGATTGAACTGAAACTTTGCCACTTATCAAGGACCGATGACAATACAATAATTCCATAAGTTTGTCCCATTATCCTGACCAGGATCTCCAGGACTAAAAAAAAGCAAAAAACTTCAGATTGAACTGAAACTTTGCACACTTATCAAGGACCGATTACAATACAATAATTCCATAAGTTTGTCCCATTATCCTGACCAGGATCTCCAGGACTAAAAAAAAGCAAAAAACTTCAGATTGAACTGAAACTTTGCACACTTATCAAGGACCGATTACAATACAATAATTCCATAAGTTTGTCCCATTATCCTGACCAGGATCTCCAGGACTAAAAAGCAAAAATAAATTATAATTTAAAAAAAACTAAAAAACACGCTTTAATGAAATAAAAAGTAAAAAATAATTAATTTTATTGTAAAAATGCGTGGGGTGCTTTGTATCATATTTTCATACCACCCCACGCTTTTTTACAATAAAATTAATTATTTTTTACTTTTTAGTTCATTAAAGCGTGTTTTTTAGTTTTTTTAAATTATAATTTTTATGAAAATACGTCTGATCACAGCGAGATTTGAAATTGATTTAAAACTTGTTTGTTCTTAAGTGTAGGTAACGCAGACACTCAAAACAAGACAATGTGTCGACAACGCAGGGTATTAATTATGGTTATGACGCTCCGTTGTAATTCAAACAATAGTTCTTATCACAGTCACTCGGAGCAACGGAAATTGCTAAACTATAATATCAGACAGATTCTTTTTCTGTCTTGATTGTTGACTGCTATATCCCGGCGGTGGCATTCTCGTATTATAGCAGTCAACGATCAAAGCAGAAAAAGAATCTGTCTGATAATATAATTTAACAGCTAATTTCCGTTGCTCCGAGTGACCGTGTTAAGAACTATTGTCAGAGTATTAATGTTGTCACAAAAAGACACAATAGGTATGTACTGCAGTCTGCAGAGGCGAATCCAGAAATATGACTTAAGAGATGCAATTCCAGAAATTTGGGTGGCACAATTCCAAAATTTGATTTTGGGCGATGCAGTTCCAGAAATTAACGTTGAGGAATGAAATCTACAAATTAAACTTGGGCATGCCATTCTTGTATTATACAATGGAGAGTTTCCTTAACTTTAATTACATGACGCCTGTATTACTTTTTCTATTAATTTTTTTATTAATAAAATAATAGATTGGAAAGCTATAACTACCACATTATTGGGGGCGTGTAAATGCATCCTTGCATTTCTCTTGGTTACTCCATTTGGTATGTATTTATAATATTATGCCAGATCCAAATTAATATTTATAAATTCGAAAATGTGTTTGTCTGTTTGTTACCTCTTCGCGGCTTAACCACTGAACTGATTTCGACGAAAATTAGCAAAGAGATTCCTTGAAGCGCGACAAAGGACATAGGCTATTTTTATTCCGGAAAACTGTTCCCGAGGGAGAGCATTCAAGCCATGCATCTACACTGTCCACATTACTGTGCACACCTATAGTGTTGGAAAGACAGGAGGTCATAAAATGATGCGTTTTACGTTTCCATAATTAAGTATCATGTATTTGTGTGATTTGGAAAACAGATTATTGCATTTTTAACTGTCAAAATGGCATGTTTATAAATTTATAGCAATCGGGCAAATCCAGGCCTGGCAGCTAGTATAAAATGATGTGATTTTTTACAGTAAAATCGATCAACTTTATAAATAATCCTTCACTTCAAAATAAACAGCAACGTACCTAAATCTAGGGATTTTATCTTCAATCTGGCAACGGTGAGCTGCACTGTGGCGCTGTCGGTCTCAGCTATTTGTTACAAATTATGATTTAAGGAAGGCAGTATATCAAAGCATGCACTTAAATAGGGTCAGGATGATCGAGAACTTTGGTCCTCATAGGGCATAGATTATCAAATATACATTACTTAACCAGCCTCTAGTTTTTTTTTAAAGTGAAACTTTTTAGCAACGTTTTTTTTCCGTTTGGTTACCCATGTCGACGTCACGTCAAATCAAAGAATCGCGTATAAATATATATATTTCCCAACACTCTTGTAGAACACTGCGTCATCCCAGACAGACAACTTGGTATATCATAAATATTGCAATGCAGTATACACACAACGGGATGCGTGGTGTAGGGGTATCGCTGCTGCTTTTTTTTAGCTAACATAATATATTTATACTAATCCAAAAAAAGTACGCTGTATCAATGAAAATGGTCCCTACATACCGAAAAGTGAGTTTAGATGTCCGTCCGTTCAGTTCGTTCGTTCGTCCGTATTTATAATCAAGATGCTAATGACCTAAGTTGTCGACGCGTCTATAATTTACAATAAATAAACATAAATTCGGAACAATTCAAAATCGATGCAGGTCGTACAGTGGAGTACATACCTACCATTTATTTTTGTCAAATAGTTTAGTGACTTTTGTGAAATCGTAATATTGTACCCTTAGGATTTTCTTGGGAGAGTACTAAATAATACCTCTTGTAGGACTTCCTTTGTAGCCACTATTGATTTAAAGGTAATTTGATAATTTTATTAGTAAACAGTTACAAGATTGATTTACATAGATCCGAGATCGTAATGCTATTTTGAAGCCGTATTCACGCTTTTATTAGCTTCACTTGTATGTTTGCTTGCTTGTCAGTTTGTAACCGACTTCTTTGAACTTGATTTTGACCAACTTTGAACGGTCAGATTTAGTTTAAACGTTGTCGACTTATCAAGGACTGACGACAATACAATAATTCAATAAGTTTGTCCCATTATCCTGACCAGGATCTCCAGGACTAAAAAAAAAGCAAAAAACTTCAGATTGAACTGAAACTTTGCACGCTTATGAAGGACCGATTACAATACAATAATTCCATAAGTTTGTCCCATTATCCTGACCAGGATCTCCAGGACTAAAAAGCAAAAATAAATTATAATTTAAAAAAACTAAAAAACACGCTTTAATGAACTAAAAAGTAAAAAATAATTAATTTTATTGTAATAAAGCGTGGGGTAGTATGAAAATATGATACAAAGCACCCCACGCTTTTTTACAATAAAATTAATTATTTTTTACTTTTTAGTTCATTAAAGCATTTTTTAGTTTTTTTAAATTATAATTTATTTTATGTTCAGAATTCAGATGTTCTTAGAGGGAAACATTGAGTAATTCAGGAAAGCATGTACCTTCTTCCAAGAAACCAATTGGTACTGCAACAGTGTTGACTTAACAATTGTTTTTTTGACAAATGGTTGTGATTGTAGATGTAAATCGCGACTTCTATATGAGAGCAGTATTTTATGCTTAGGATACTTTTAGGGCGTAATTCAGGAGAACAGGTGTCTCCCCAGGAAACCCTTTGGCATTGCCACCGATTTAACAGTAATTTTAAATATTTTTTGGCACATATAATTGCGATAATTTTAAAAATTCTTTTTGATTAATAAGTTCAAATAAACTCTCAAACATAATCGTGGATTTATTCGTACATTAATCTGATAGACCAGCCTGTAGATGCCAATACCTTATATAATAAACATGCACCTAATACATAATGCAATCAGGGCTGGGGAAGCGATTGTTGCGGGTGCAAGGTAAGTCGCATGTTGCCGCGACACAAAGGATGGCGGTGCCTGTCACAGTTGGGGGCGGTGGCACGCGATTTCCCGCTGAGCACACTGCCCTACTGACACCGCACCCTTGCTTGCATAACGACCGACAGCGATAATGCCTCGTTTACATGTGCGTTAAGCTGTGCGATTTAATGCGTCAAAAATTTAACGCCTCACGCTTTATCGAGGGATTTTGAAATTAATTTTTAACACGCTTATATTAGCTTCACCTATATGCTTGCTTGCGGGCTTGCGTGCTTGCTTGTTTGTCAGTTTGTAACCGACTTCTTTGAACTTGATTTTGACCAACTTTGAACGGTCAGATTTAGTTTAAACTTTGTCGACTTATCAAGGACCGACGACAATACAATAATCCAATAAGTTTGTCCCATTATCCTGACCAGGATCTCCAGGACTAAAAAAAAAAAGCAAAAAACTTCAGATTGAACTGAAACTTTGCACACTTATCAAAGACCGATGACAATACAATAATTCCATAAGTTTGTCCCATTATCCTGACCAGGATCTCCAGGACTAAAAAGCAAAAATAAATTATAATTTAAAAAAACTAAAAAACACGCTTTAATGAACTAAAAAGTAAAAAATAATTAATTTTATTGTAAAAAAGCGTGGGGTGCTTTGTATCATATTTTCATACTACCCCACGCTTTTTTACAATAAAATTAATTATTTTTTACTTTTTAGTTCATTAAAGCGTGTTTTTTAGTTTTTTTAAATTATAATTTATTCTGCCATAAAATCGTCTCGTTTCATAAAAAGTCTGATCCGATTGCAATGCTACTTTTTCACCCGAAGTTCTGGGCTAATTTGGAGTTTCTTAAATAAGAATTGGAACGTATGGCCGCCATTCATGAAAGAGTGAAAATTGATTATTGTGTTTTTCACTGGTGCGTAGTTTAATCTTTTCTAGATGTTTCTAGCGGCTACTTGTGGCTCCGATCACGTATATTTCGATTTTATTATTTGTTTTGAAGAATATTTGTTCCAAGTTTCAAGGTGATACACGCACGGAATACGATTTTCTATACAAATATTTCTACCTCATTTCATTCCCTTAGGGGTTGATTTCCGAAGAATCTTTTCCTACTGCACCTCTACACCCTCTAAAGAAAATATCTTCCAAATTTCATGTTTCTATCTTCAGTGGTTTAGGCTGTAGGTTGTCTGTCAGTCACGGAACTGTTTTATATGTAGGTACTATAGATTCATGTAGGTATAATACAATGTTGAAATGAGCAAGTAAATTGGGTATAATGCAATACTAATTTAATTTTTACTTCACTGTTTCGCTATTCCATATGGCGGACTGCATTCACAAAAACTTCGCCTGGTGTCCCAGTTCTTGCGGCTATGATTATAGTTAAATGACGAGTTCAGTTTGATAATAACAAAACGCATTGGAGTAGTGGCGTAGTAGTTAGGGTGCAAAATCAATTACTAATCTTCTAAACTATTGTTTTAACTTTTATTAATGAAAAACATAATTAATTGATAGATTTTTTGGTTGGAGAGCAGCCAATTATATAATTGTTTCGAAACACATAGGAAAAAATCATTTTACCAACCAGTGGTCACAGTCAGGATTCTAACCTGAACCTTTCCAATTTCGCGTCGGAATGAGCTTACAATTATTATGCTTCTGAAGCATATAAGGAGAATATTAATTTAGCAATCATGTCACAGTTGAGTATTGTAAGCTCATTCCGACGCGAAATTGGAAAGGTTCAGGTTAGAATTCTGACTGTGACCACTGGTTGGTAAAATGATTTTTTCCTATATGTTTCGAAACAATTATATAATTGGCTGCTCTCCAACGAAAAAATCTTTCAATTGCATACAGCCGTATAAAAAAAACTATTATTATCTTATAATTAATTGATAATTAAGATTTTAAGGAAATTATTTGCTTCAAAAATGCATTTTCTCCCCAATTTAAATTCTTGGCTAAGACTTTATTTAATTTATACATATAAAGAGCTTGTTACTCTTTCTGAAAAGCAGATATGCTTCAAAAGGCAGGGAAATGTAAAAATTGGTATCGATAACAGTAAACAGAAGCAATTCAATGATTTTGATAAAAGCTGCCATCCTATAATAATATAATTCTATATATAGTGCATACTAAAAATTAGAGACTATAAGTTCTCTATTATTTTGAGGAGGTTGAATTTTTTTATTTGAATACTTTACTTTCGAAGCTGGTTCAAATTCGAATTCTACTGGATTAAATTCTGATATTAATAATATTGAGACCAATTTGAATTATTAAGATTCCTTGTTTGAATATTCGAATCTGAACCACTGTCGGGAGAAGATTAAATTCGAAAATTGAAATTAATCCTTAAATTTCGTCCTGTAAACCCGGTTTTACCTGTATAGCTATATATAATATCATAGTTCAACGTCTTCCGACCAATAGAAGTGTTCCTTTAGTTTTCCTTCGCGTGCAAATACCGTATTTATTAGAGCGTTGTAAAACATAAAACTTCATTCATCTATTATAAATAATATACATAACTGCATAATATGCCTAGATTGTTAATAAAGTCAAATTATGTTTGTTTATTATTTTACAAAACTTAATTTAACATTTTGATCTTTCGATAAATTTTATAATTCTCTCGCATTTGAAAATAAATCATTTGTTCGTCATTTGTATAATGGGCTGTCACTAACATTACTAGAGTATCATTATCTCCTGTTCATTCGCCGCTCTCGCTCACTCCAAACGCAATCATACACTGGAGTGAGCGAGATGGCGACGAGCAAATAGATTGTAACGGTTTGTACGTATATGCGTATGATTAAATGGTGCAGTTGACACCGAAAGCCTGTTAATCCCCTCTTCGACTAGCTTGACGTATTGTGTGCTTGAGTGTATTAAGGTGGGTGCCCAGTAATACACTATTACGATGTTATAGCTTTCGAGACCTCTACACGTTCTTTCAAACATTAACATAGATCAAAATATTAAGAGTATAAGTTGGTAGGAGATAGGCAGTGGTGGCTGCCTCTTCATCACTTTTTCTAATTAAACTCGGACCAATATCGTTCACAGAGTTAAGGTACGTGCAGTATGGAGCTGGGATTCTAGATGGTAGCGTAGATCATAGCAGGGCTTGCTTAAATTAATGCATTGTTATATATATGCGAGCGTACACAACGAAGCAGTGAGTGTAGCAGGTATAAGAGCTGTTACAAGAGCTGCAGGTAGATTCAAGAATGTATCTCACCATTCTTTCAGCGTGCTGACTACTACAATCAACGTGTGACAACTGTCAAATGGTCGTTACAAGTTTCGCAATGGATGTGACTAGTTTAATAAGTGAAATTTTTTCTAAGACGTATTTAAAGGTGTTAGGTTCCATACCTAAACCAAATATTTTAATACGAAAATATTAGGTTTAGGTATGGACAACCCTTAATATCCTAAAGAATACAATTCCAGCAAAAAAATAACCTCGTTATATTTAACAATCAAAAGTTACACGTGATTGAAGTTAGTTAAAAGAAGTACATTATTTTGAACACCCTGTATAATAAATTAATTTTTTTAGGACAAACATTGATTTGTCCGTCTACTATATCTAGTGATCCTCAAAATTTCAGTTTGATAAAGGTTTCTGTTTTGGCTATGTCGAATTTTGGGTGAGGGTCTGCACGTGTTAAAAATTTCTAAAAAACTTGAATAGCTCAAAAATTACTGAATTTTTGAGCATGGCTTCCCTTACAATTTCTATTCACATTTAGGTGCAGAATTGAAAAAACAAATAAAAACAGGGTTCTAGGTTTAAAAAACATAACTTTGATCTGCCACGCTTAAATGGGACAGACTGTATAACTGAAAATATTTTTAGGTTATACACCATTAAAATTTATACAACTTTTGTATTTGAACTTCCTTTTTATCTTCACCCAAAATCAATATATCGGCCGACAACGCAAGTCTTGGACACCCTGTATAGTGAACGAGCGAAGCGAGTGATTAATGTAATTATAATATTCAAGCGAACGAGCGAAGCGAGTGAGTGGTGTATTTATAATATTCAAGCGAACGAGCGAAGCGAGTGAGTAGGGTATTGCACCCGGGCTTTCGTAGCACCCGGGCGAAGCCGGACGGGGCCGCTAGTTGGAAAATAAAACGTGAGATTGCGAAACGAAATTTCTGTGTCTGAACGATTTTTGTACCAGCTGCATATAATAATTTAACCGCAGTGTTTTGTATTTTTTTAAATTTATTTTTATATTTGATGTTTTTTTATATTTCATATTTCGTGTTGCTTTTACAAATTTATTAGCTATGTAATATTTTCTTTTGTCCTGTACAGCACGATAACATTTTATATGTAAATTGATTGCAAATATTTGTCAGTATTCAGCTCTAAGCGTATTTTAAAATAAAAATACGAAATTGTTTTGTGTAGAATTTTAAGAGGTGAGAACAGGAATGTATTTGTAAAATTTGCGCCCTGGGAAAAGACGATTCGCCCCCCCCCCTTAGTTTAATTTCCTATGTGTCCTACACATTGTTTCTGTGTCGTGTCTCCTTCTCAAGTTTGCCGCCCCAGGTAAGTGCCCTTTTCTTCATGAGGCAAGTACGTCCCTTAATGCAGATAACTAAAATAATAATTATTGTGGTTTTGATGAGCCCAAATAAACGACTTTTTCATGAAATCATTAGTATGCGCTCCGTCTAACTTAAGATGCCGTTGGATTTTTTGTCTGGCGCTTAAAACGGTTTCACAATAAATTTGTAAGTTGGTTAAAACTGATTACACCTCTATTTTTCATACTTTCGAGCTGCTGGCGTCATAATTTTGCTCCGAATATCACGACTTACTTCCACAGGTCATATATAGGTATTTAATTATTGTATTTAATACACGTTTTTATTACTTATTCCGCTGACGCAGCGACACAAAGTGCCCCTTGGTTTGTATCCTAATTAATTACATTTATATTCTGATACTACTCAACTCTGATGGACACCAACCTTTAGACTAGCAATAACCTGCAATGTTCTGGATAGTGTAATCGGCTTCAAACTCAACGCTAATAAAATATTGTGTTTGCTTTCCTGATTTTGTCGTACCGTCGATACTTCATCATCCATAACCCTAGTTTTAATTCCGCCAATCAAACAACAGCGGTCTGTTGTTGTCGCAGTTGATTTGTTAACATTGTCATGTGTGTTTTTGAAGTTTGATAAGTCTACAGGTGAGCCACACTCATCTAGTCATACCTTTAAATCTATCAAAAGGCTGCAAATGTTGGTTCAGATTCTCAAATATAACTTTTAATCGAACCACACAAAGAAGAGACTTTATACAGTCTGAGGTAGTGATGGGACTCGAGTTGTGTTTCACTCGAGTGGTTTTTATTTTACTCGCACTCGAGTCAAATTTATTTTTACTCGGCTTTCGAGTGACTCGAATCGTCGAGTGACTCAAATCGGCTAGATACACTCGATTGGCGAGTTGACTCGGAACACTCGAATGGTCTGTAGTGACGAGTGGTTCCGAGTCAACTCACTAATCGAGTGTATCTAGCCGATTTGAGCTACTCGGCTTTCGAGTGACTCGAGTCAATTCGAGTGACTCGAATCGTCTAGTGACTCAAATCGGCTAGATACACTCGATTGGCGAGTTGACTCGGAACACTCGAATGGCCTGTAGTGACGAGTGAGAAGTACAAACCGATGTTTGGCATACAAATTACAATATACATGCCTTAATCTTTCATTTGAAATTCAGTACATAGTTTGAGTTGTTTTATTTATTAAATGTTTGTGTAAACTGTAAAGCTTTTTGCTAATAGTTCGTGCTTAAAATGAGTGAGAGCTACACTGAATGTGGTTAGTGGTTACTCAAAATTATGACCTGCCTGTATGTAAAAAAATTACTCGAGTTATCCAAGTGTGCAAGCTTTCACGGCCGGCATTGTTCCAAGTCTTGATGGTTTCCGGGCTTTTAGGCCGTGGTCCGGTGGTATTTCTACCTGACGTTTCGTCAAAAACGGAAAAATCTGCCATAGCCGAACACACTTTGACTCTGGACAATCATAAGACCCTCTTCGAAGAAACCCAAGCCATAGACAGAACGTTGAGCTATTACCCAAGAATATATAGAGAGGCCATAGAAATACATAAACACACACAGAATTTCAACCGAAAAGATGAAGGCCTCAATCTCAGTAAAACCTGGACACCAGCACTCCGACATACAAAACCAATGACCAATCGTACAAGGACGGGATACGACCGAGTAGAGAACTCACCACCACTACACACTGCGCAGTTGACCAATGGCAGAGAGACGGACTACGACCGAACAGAGAACACACTGGCACTAGGTATAAAAGAAGGGAGAACACCAGTCACCGACACACTGACCTGTGAGCCGCCAAGGAGGACACTTCGACCGCTGCCACATCGCCTTTGAGAATGTCTACCGCAGTTGTAGACGAACGTCAGGTATAGAAATACCACCGGACCACGGCCTACAAGCCCGGAAACCATCAAGACTTGACTCGAGTTATATTGACACTCGAGTGACTCGAATCATATCTTCACTCGAGTGGCATTCGAGTGACTCGTTTTGTACAGGCGAGTGACTTGAGTGAAAAAATCTCACTCGAGTCCCATCACTAGTCTGAGGTAATTTCAGAGAATTCTGGACGCAACATGTGGAACGCAATGAGGCTGTAAAAAAATATAGAACTTCCGTCAAAAAAGCCAGTAAAAAAGAGGAAAATAATAAAAAAAAATTTAGAGTGGCGCCAATTTAATAAAATATGAAGTCGGTTAAAGAGTAGATATTAAAATTGGCACTTTTTAAACGACTTCATATTTTATTAAATTGGCGCCGACTTAAAAATTTTATTATTTTCCTCTTTTTTTAGTGACTTTTTTGAAGGAGGTTCTATTTTTTTTTTAAATTTTTATTTCTTTTTATTTTTCACTTTTTTGTGCCTTTACAATACGTAGTGTTTGCACGTTATTAACCGACTTTGCTGTGGCAAAACTGACATTTACCTTAATGGTGTTACACTCCGCTACTCAGTTTTTATTGAAACCAGTAGAACAACTCAACCGATTTAAGTAAAATTTATATAAGAACTATCCCCAAGGTATGCCCAATTAAATAAAAAAATCATAAAAATCGGTCGTGTAGTTTCTGAAAAAATCGCGCACATACACACATACATACATTAGAAATCATTGCCAGAAGTAGTCGCGTTTATTTCATTTCAATACGTTAATTACGGAGATATTTAAGTTAGACGGGGTTCTTTCTAATGACATAATATAAAAAATGACGTTTACAGGCTCATTAAGAAGCCTACTACACACGCATATGCAAGTCGGCCAACTTGGCTTGTACAGACTAAATTGACAGACTTGCATGTGCGTGTGTAGCGTAAGTTGTAGCTTGAGTTGGGCTTGTAGGAAATTAGACAAAACAGATTGCGTACAAGCAAATCGTCATGCAAGTCGAAACGTGTGTATGCAAATGTCACTAAATTGCAACTATATTGTTACAAAACTGTTTTCTGAGTTTGCGGAATAAATATTTATTTACAATTATTTACAAACACAATAATAATGAACGCAACAACGAAAAATCAGTTCTAACAATTAACACAAGTAAACAATAACTAAACAGTAATTAACACTTAATTATATACAATTAACTATATATATACCAGGACTATTTATTTCTAGTTATTTATATTTATATTCACTGTATTTATATCAGATTTATTTCGCACTATATTCGCTGTTCAACACTGTCACAGTATAATCTACACTGACTGACTGATTTCCATTGACTCACCGTCGACTGATTAATATTTATATCACTGATCCGCTGTGAACTTGACTCACCATTGACTGATTGCGTGACTCACCGATGACTGATTCCTCCTCGCTGCTTATATAGGTCGCTTATATATGCTGCGCGGCTCAAACCTAGCGCGTTCTAGCGTTCTCTAGAACTTTCGTGCAGGTACCAGTTCTTACAGTAAGCAGACACCGCTTCTCAGAACTCCCGCCTGCCGTTTATATACAGGGTGATCCGTAACAAACAAACACACGTTAGGTCATTATATGTATTAATTTCGTTCTTTTGACGTATAAAAAGTGTGAAAATGCCTCTTCGGTCGTTTGTTTTGAACACGATGATGTTCAATGTTCAGACAGCTAACATGAGTTTGGAACAGATGCGAATGATGTAGTGATATTGAAATCACAGCCGGTGAATGGACAGACGGATACGTTACATCACAAAATAAACGAGAAAAAACTACAAAAAACTCTCATATAAATTTCTTTTCATCATATATAATATCGACAAAAAATGTAATAATACATTTGTTATGTTTTTTGATAATAATATTTGAGTTGAATAAAATGAGTT
This sequence comes from Mongoloraphidia duomilia, assembly GCA_039654895.1. Classification (NCBI taxonomy): domain Eukaryota; kingdom Metazoa; phylum Arthropoda; class Insecta; order Raphidioptera; family Raphidiidae; genus Mongoloraphidia; species Mongoloraphidia duomilia. The sequence goes on along the minus strand of CM077525.1, from coordinate 18,990,469 downwards.
CTATATTTTGAATTAATATAAGTAAACAATTAGATTAACAATCAATATTGTTATTACTTCCTATTCTGTACAAATTCACTATTTTAGTGAAATTAACATAAGGACATCAGACGATATTAATCGCCATAACATGTCCTTATTAATTATTGTAGAAAGGCTACATAAGAAAAATTTAATCGAACTCGGAACACCCAATTGGGTGTTCCGGGTTCGATTCCCGGCGGTGCATTTAAATTTCTTCCTATACTGTACAAATTCACTATTTTAGTGAAATTAACATAAGGACATCAGACGATATTAATCGCCATAACATGCCCTTATTAATTATTGTAGAAAGGCTACATAAGAAAAATTTAAATGCACCGCCGGGAATCGAACCCGGAACACCCAATTGGGTGTTCCGGGTTCGATTCCCGGCGGTGCATTTAAATTTTTCTTATGTAGCCTTTCTACAATAATTAATAAGGGCATGTTATGGCGATTAATATCGTCTGATGTCCTTATGTTAATTTCACTAAAATAATGAATTTGTACCTAGTATAGGAAGTAATAACAATATTGATTGTTAATCTAATTGTTAACTAAATAAGATACTGTAAGTAATTTTCTCGCAAATAATTGAAATTAATATAAGTAGTTGTCGCAGCCTGATCGTAAATTTAGGCATATCATGATGCGCCTAGGCACTTTATAATATGGCGCCAATTTATAAAGCGCCTAACCAGCGTTTAGCCACTTTGTAAAGCAGCTGAATGAATGTAAGCCAAATCGATTGGCAAAACACGATTTGCAATGCTTCTAGCCAAACGATTAGCCTCTTTACGATATGACTAATCACCGTTCAGGCATTTATAAATTGGAGCCGTATTATAAAGCGCCTAGGCGCATCATGATATGCCTAAATTTACGATCGGGCTGCGGCATTGTTATCAATAAATGAATCACAGATTTCGTTGTTATCATTTGAATATAGCAAAAAGCTCCAAACTCGTGGGCAATCACTGGTTTTCCGCATTAGTTGCGTATAAATTATTTTTGCCATACCCACTACAAAATAGCTACTTTCGATGTATGTATAGCGGCCATTAATGACCCATTTAACAGGCAGGTGTGCGGAAAATGGTTTACTTTCTGCACTAGCGTAGAAAATAACGGTTGCCATGGCAACTTCTGTTAATTCGCTCTATACGCCTGCGTACGCTTGCGTGCGCCTGTCATTACTTACTTGCACGAACTTCGCAGCACGCTAGAAAAAAAGACGGCGACGCAAACGAACTGTCAGAATTTTTTGAAAATGACGTAAAAAGTAGGTATTTTGTAGTGGGTATGGCAAAAAATACCATATATGTCTCGTACGTAATGGTATTACGGCTCGTACGCTTGTTTTTACATACTGTCATCACTTGCCGTAATATGCCCCATTACGTATCTAGACATACAATCTACTAAAGTGAAATATTATTACTTCTGGGGAAAATAAAATCAAATAAAAAAAAAGTGCGTTATTGAAGAGCGTTTGGTAAGTTAATTAGATCAGATATATCACACGATCGCTCGTGAAGGCTGCGACAAATTACCTACAGAGCAAGTAAGGATAATTGGTATTCGAGAAGACGAATCAAGGCCCTCTTAAGAAAACGGAAAAACAGAAGGACTGTGTTTTCGCCTTTGGTTATAAATCTTATAGCTCGTTAATGCTTTCACTGTGTGATCCCCTTCTCCCCTATTTCGTCGGCGTATCGTCGCCCTTGCGAGAGCTAAACACACACATCTTTGTACATTATACCTTGTCTTAACTTAATGATGCGGGAAACGAGAAAAACTTGACAGTGCCTCATTGTTTTTTTGCAAGTGTACCTATTTAATTTCGCATAAACAACATATTATTATAACGTTGTCTGGAAATACTATTTATATTACAAAGTTTTGTGCCCTTTTTTCCACTGCAAACGGTTGTTTTTTATTGTTGAAGTTTTTATTTGCATGTGACGTTTTTCGTTTACAGGATGTAATTAAATTTTTCTTTTAAAAAGTTTCTTTTTTATCTAACGTTTACAATAATTTAAAAGTTTGTACGTGTATATATTTTTAAGAACGGAGAGATTTTGTGTTCCAAACATGTGGATGTAAAAAAAACTGATTTTATAGCCGTTGGGGTTATTTTATATAAATAAATAGATGAACTTATTGATACTTTCATCAGTTCCCATATAAGGTAAACAACGCGAGAACTCTGTGATCTGGACTATTCTCAAGCTCAAATCTGAAAAATTTGGGTTTAAATGGAAACCAATAAAATATGTTTTATTTTTGGATCAGAATTATGGTTTTGTTACCAATGACGATTTTTTGCAAATAAAGCCTTGTACAGACGGTTGGTAGATCTATCAATATTGGAAGAAAAATTTGTCACCAGTGTCTACCAATCGTGTGAACTGCCAATTTTTGTCTGCCAATGTTGACAGAAAAGTGATTGGTAGACTATTGGTAGACGCCATCTACCAATAAAATTAGAAGACATCTACCAATCGTGTGAACAACATTTTACACTGTTGGTAGCACGTTGGTAGACGCATTTTTCATTGGCAGACCTGTGAAACTCACAGTTGTTGTTGACTACGGAACCCTAAAAATGTAATAAATATTCGAGTTCTTCATATTTTGTTTGAATGATTTTTGGTGCTGGTTTAAACTGTCAAAAATAAACAAGAGAAACTTTTTAGTTTTATTGTCATCTTTGTTACAAATGAACACAAAACCTTACGAACATAATATTCTATACTGTGATGTTGGTACGGACACTGTTTTATATTTACAAGGTTGCCACCGGGAAATATGAGCCATAAAACAAAAGAGGACATACTTAAAATATATGATACCGAGTTGCGAACATAGAGATATTATAGATAGAGTAGGAGGACAGTATGGCTCAGTTGGTAGCGTCGCGGCCTCTGAATCAGACTATCGTGGGTTCGAATCCCACCTCTGCTCATGGATGTTTTGTGATGTTATTTAGTTTTTAAGTGATATATTATGATATTTGTTGTATTTAAGACGCTAATGACCTAAGTTGTCGACGCGTCTATAATCCACAATAAAATAAATATAGATAGAGTAGGGGAGTCATAATAAAAACTATGGGTGACAGTGTCAGGTTGGAAAAGAGAGATAGAAAACGGATAGTTTCTATTTTCCTTGTCTTCTGACGAATTTGTGAATTTGGACATTTATATAGTATAGGTATTGTGAGAAGCTGCCTTTACACTAGGGTTACCTTATGAACACACTAATGAGCGATGGCAACAGTGCTGCGGAAAATAGCAAAAGTTGCGTTGTTCGAAGCGAAAGGGTTGGTAGATTGAGATGAAAGAAAGTGCAGGTCACGCCTACTTAGGAGTTTTTACTACGAAACTATGCAAGTTTTAATTAAAGCGCATTGGTCGTTTCCTGCACCGTCGAAACTGACGCAAAAAATTACACTTTTAATATATTTATTATATTATAATGATGAACTCGTTAGGGCGAAGCCTCCTGTGTATAAGAAGCAGGATTCCAGGAAGCGAAGCATTACATACATGGTTGCCAGATTGAAAACCAAGATTTCCGGAACATTTCTGAGGCGATAATTTGAATTAAATCTTGTATGAAACCATGGAATCTCTCCAATTTATTTCAGGAGAAAAAGTAAAATTAAAGTTAATCAATTTTAATGTTTTCCAATTTTGGTATTCATCATTAGACATAAATTAATCGGGGCTATTCAAAAGGCTGAACAAGACTTTTCGTAATTTATGTGAGTCTGTAATCGACACTTGAGATTGCGAACAGGAATCCTAGTATTTCGTCACAATTATGCATTTCCGGGACAAAAGCTAGACAACTCCGCGGACACGGGATAATCCGACGAATTCCGGGACATTCCCGGAAATTTCAGCCTTCTGGAAACCCTATTCGAATCTGGGCTTGGCGTTTCTACGTGTCGGTAAATTTGGACTTTACCGCAAGGCCACCTGTCTTATTGTATCTAACACCTTAACATAGTTATACATGCTGTGTTTTGTTTCACATGTCAACCACTTCCGACTATTTCAACATTTCTAAAATGCCACCCTAGTGTGCAAGACATTAGACGTTATTCACGTCAAAAAATCTTTGTGAAGATATAGAAAAATATTTAAACCATTTATGATTTATTATTCCCCCACGAGAAATTCTTCCCCGCGAAGCGAGGCCGGGCTGGTGGTGTTTATAATACTTATTAGTAATAGGATTCCGCCAATATATGGAGTTATGTTTTGTTACTATCCCACAGGAATTGTCCCACCCCCGCGAGAACTATCAAAATAATATATAGCCTATATCACTCAGGAATAGTGTAGCTTTCTACTAGTGAAAGAATTTTTAGAATCGGTTCAGTAGTTCCAGAGATAACCCCCTGCATACAAACAAACTCACACACTTTTTCTCTTTATAATATTAGTATAGATAAAGCGTTATAAAAACGAACGTTTATTGCATATTGCACATTTTCATAATAACAACCCACTGCCCTTTCAGCAGTTTGTTGTCAAAACAGAGATCACATATAAGATAGAGGTTACCGTACCGCGTGTTGTTGTTGTTGTTGGTTTAACTCGATAAGGGTAAAACAACGAACAACAAAGAGATGTTCGATTATTCCGTCGTTCTTTTGATGTGTGACACCACAACGGCGTCGAATAACGGCTGCCGACGCGGCATCTGACGTGATTTACAAAGCTCGACGATTGTCGTTGGATTCTAGTACTCTAGAAGTCTAAACTATCTACTATCCGAAATATAAAGAAAAAAAATTACCCTTTCACGATTGAACTGACATAGACGCAGTTCCGTGTTTAAAAGTTTGGGAGCCCCGGGGGCTACGAGGAATTGTAGGTCCTTGCAAAAATGCAATATCTCTTGTCAGCGTATTTTCGCTATGGAAAATATTTTTTTTTAATTCTGAATGACATTTATTTAGATGGGGCTACTATGAGATACTTATGAATTGCAAGGTACATGGTCTCGTAACATCATAGCTACACCCATGAGGTATCACGACAAAAGGACGCGTCAATTTGGACGCGGGACAAAAGGACGCGGTCATTTGGACGCGAGACAAAAAGTCGCAAGGGACAAAAGGACGCGGAGAAATTTGAACGCAAGACATTAGGTCGCCTTCCATTTGGACGCAAAAGGCGCATTTTTATTATTATATATACAAAGTCTTTTTCTGACATAATTGTAGCTTTAGCATCGAGGGAGAAAAGTTGATAATATTTTTATTTGTAACCCACTTAATCATATGTTTTTTTGGAGTTACTGTAATATTTTTTTAAATTCGATTCAGTTTGCAGTGTATATATTTTATTATGAAAGGTAATACTCCGTATTAAAATATAAAAATTAAAAAAGCAAAACACGGTCACTAATAAAAATTTATTAACTATAGTAACTAAAATTAAACTAGCTTTCGACCTGCATTAGGATCAAACTGACCTCATCGCACAGTAGGTAATATTTCAACTCAGTTGAATATTTTATAACCTTCATATTATAGTAACCTTCATATAGTAATAAAAATTTTAGTTTTAAGAAAACATCCTAGTTTGTTATAATCTAGTTTTGACTATTAACCTCGCCTTTTGCGTCCAACTGGAAGGCGACCTAATGTCTTGCGTCCAAATTTCTCCGCGTCCTTTTGTCCCTTGCGACTTTTTGTCTCGCGTCCAAATGACCGTGTCCTTTTGTCGCGCGTCCAAATTGATGCGTCCTTTTGTTGTAGAACCCACCCGTGAGCTGCGCAGAAGAGATATCCGCTGTGTAACAGACATAAAGCGCACTGTATTTGGAAAAAGTACAATCGGCGGAAAAAACGGTTAAAAGTGTATCACAAATTTTATGTGTCAAACTACCTACGTTACGGGACATGCACACAGGTGCATGATTGGTCCGTTCCTACATAGTAGCACAGTATAACTGTAATAGTAGTAGAACTATGATGGAGACAAAGGGAAGAGATGAAATGAGATAAGATAGACAGCCCTCGCACTGAGGTAATGCGAAAGCGGTTCCAGTGCGAGATTGCGAGGAAGAGGGGCTGAGGTTTTAGTCAGTAGGAGTCTGACACTACCCGTTGGAGGACCAACGGGTGTCCATGATGGATTTCCCCACCTCCGCAAAAAAAAGGTGCATGATTGGTAATCTTACTTTTTGACACTTCCATCGAAGTAGATTCAGGGTATTAAAGTCTTTTTTTTAATAATTATAGATCTAGCTAGAATTCAGACGTAGGTACTATTTTCCTGATCGCTGACCGGCGGTTATAAAAAAAGCTTTAAATTAATAGTAGATTGTATATCTAGTGTCGTAATGAGGAATATTACGCATGATATCGCAGCGAGTTTTAACAGTCACACGACTGATAAATTCATTACGCACGAGATATATATGGTATTTTTTGCCATACCTCGGCACCTATAAAATAGCTGCTTTTCACTTCATTTTCAACATTTTTGACTGTTAGGTTATAGGCACGTATGTATAATAGGTAATAGGTAGTCGTCGCCAGTCTTTTATATCATATGGGTTATATTGAAGTGGTTTCCAGCTTCTTGTGAGTATGCTGTTCTCACAGGGTCCCACCTAGGATAATCGAAAAGTGTATGCTCGGCGTCCAAATAGGTACAGTCGCTTGTGTCTGATCGACGACGAGTCGTCGCCAGTCTATGTACGAATTGTATAAAGTTATAGATAGGTAAGTATCTGCTAAGCTCTGTTGTTCGACTGGCTCAGAGGCCGAGCGGTTTAAGCGTTAAGGGCGATAGGTATTATAGGTACACTATGAACTACAAGATTCTAAGTTCGTGCCAAGCTTTGGAGTAATATGAAATATCATCTGTTTTTTCTTTATTTGTTATCAAAAATAATAAATTGAAAAACATTAAATTACTATTGAATTTACAGTAAATTACAATTGAATTTTACTTTTCAATACTATAGAGTGAGAAAGATACGTTCCCGCATGCCGGCCTGTTAAAAGTCATTTTACATGCGTATACATATAAGCATGTAAAGAAGCTATTTTATAGGTGGTATGACAGAAAATCTGTTTAATTATATCATATAACATATCATATTTTAACCGACTTCAAAAAAGGAGGTGGTTCTCAATTCGGTTGTATTTTTACTTCCCACCTCTACTATGGTAGGGAAGTAATGGATTTAGTCCGAAAAAAATATTTCGAGATTTTAACAAATCTTCACGTTTTGAGACCCTAGCAATCGTTTAAGATCATTTTCAGACTGATGTCTGTATGTGTGTGTGTGTGTGTGTGTGTGTGTGTGTGTGTGTATGTGTGTGTGTATGTGGTCAATTTTTCGCCTTCGATATCTCAAGAACGGAACAACATACGGGCATGCCGATTGTTCTATTGTGTTTATCAGTCTTTAACTTAGATCTGATTAGATTTTGAGTCAAATCGGTTCAGTGGATCCTGAGATATTCAAAAAAACGTTCTCAATGTCACGTATTAACATAGGTAAAAAAATATATAAATGAATTTTAGATGTTATAATATGAAAAAAATGTAAATATTTTTTTTCTCTAAAATGTATAGTTTTCGAGAAAAAAAATATTTTACTAAAAAAAATAAAAATTGTACGTAAATCAAGGTAACCATGATTTTTGCTATATTAAGTTAGCCATCAGTAGATCACCAAACAAAAAAGAGGGCCATGCTTTTTTCAAAGAATAAAAATTAAATTGTGTTTTAAAGACCACCAACAGCTAAGGTTATTTGGGCCTAGTCAAAGAATAAAAAAAAAAAGAGTGTTTATTTTTTGCAAATATTTACTAGGTGGGAAGTATAGGACTGGTCATCAGTCGAATTTTTTTTTGTTATATTTAATTATATATCAAGCTAGAACTATAGAAGATCTGTATGTAAAATTGCAACTAAACTATGCTTTGCTGGTGGCAGCCGGTTCTCTTGATCTCAACAAGTCTGTGGTCGACATTCATTTGCTTTGCGCTTTCAGAAAGCTTTACGACGCAATAAAAACCTACATTATCGACTGCAACAAACAGAGCGTCCGGCATTATACAAAACCGTGCTTCTGTTACGCCAACTGAGAACATCTGGAAATGATGTCCACAGATAAAGAGTGGAAATAACCACATAGTTTGTAACGTACTACGTCATCAGTAACTAATATAAAAATTTTATAATATTGTAGATCTTTATATAAAATTAATAATAAATAAATAAAACACAACAAAATTTGATTTAATCAAGACGAGTCTAAAATAGGTCTGATCACAACGAAATTATAATTTTGAATAACTTGTTTGTTTCAAAAGCGTAGCTAATAGAAACTGCCAAAACAAAACAATGTTGTGGTCGACAATGTAAAGTATTAATGTTGACTCAAAAAGACACAACATTATAAACTATAACAGTTTATTAATTCGTATTAATAATAATAATAAAATTCCTCTATAACTCCTAAGTGAAGGATAGGGCCTCTACAAAATTTTTAAACCTCTATCTTTTGCTACGTTTTTGATTTGCAACCAGGTAATTCCTTGCTCCATAAGTTCTTCATGGACATTGGACAGTCCTTCTCCAAGATATTTTGGGTCTTCCTCGTTTATGATATTCCTGCATTCTAAGGTTGTCTTCATCTGATTTCCTCAACGTGTGTCCTATCCAATTCCATTTCCTACGCTTTATGGTAGATATTCCAAATTTCTTCGTGATGATTTGCATGCATTACTGAAGTAAAATTTCTACAAAAACAAGCAAAAAAAAGTCAAGAGGTGTCATGGGACATCCGACAGAAGCTATGCTTTTTACGCATTGTATATAAAACCGAATTTATCGAAGCTATAGACAATACTATTGAACAGTTATTATTTGACCGTCATTTTGAAATCTGATGCAATTTTATTTTTTTGTGTCCTATAAAACTCTTAAATATCAATTTTCAAAAAGATTGGATAATTTTTACAAAAGTACATTCCTATGGCCGCCATTTTGAAATCTGACGCCATTTTATTTTTTTATGCCCTATAAAACTCATAAATAGCAATTTTCGAAAAGATCGGATAATTTTTACAAAAATACATATGGCCGCCATTTTGAAATCTGACGCCATTTTATTTTTTTATGTCCTATAAAACTCTTAAATATCAATTTTCAAAAAGATCGGATATTTTTTACAAAAGTACATATGGCCGCCATTTTGAAATCTAACGCCATTTTATTTTTTTGTGTCCTATAAAACTCTCAGATATTAATTTTACATAGGCCACTGCGTGTGCGCCAGTATATTACTTTCACCGCTGGCCATTAGCTATAGTATACTTTTTATAACATGAGCGTGACGATTTTACCGTGATGCGAATCTAAAAGTTTACCCCCTGCCAGAAATCGTCTAGCGCGCCTATAGAAGCGTAGCTTTAAAAAGTGACATGATAGAGACACATTGAAAAAGAAATTAGTTATTAAATTAGATAATTGATTGCCGCAACAACATTTTTTGTGTAGTTTCAATTTCTCAAGAAATTTATTTCTGAACCAATCGTACCTATCTATTGGATTTAACTAGATGAGTTTATTTGAGATTAATTGGGTAGTAGAGTGGTATTGTTTAGAGAAGGTAGTAGCGTAATTTCTGCGCACAAACGAGTTTCGGGTCGGGTGGGTCTATGTTTTCTGACAAGGGGTGGTCAATGATGTCTCTCGACTGCCGACAAATAACTAAATGACCATATCTATAGGATCCCCCCTTGTTAGAGAACACAGACCCGTTCGGCCCTTAACTCGTGTGCGCAGAAATGACGCTACTATCTTCTCTAAATGATACTATTCTAGTTACTCACGGTGTCGCAGTATCACTGGCCATAGTCAACTATTCTTTGTTGTGTATAAACGTAAAATAGGTGTTTTCAATGTCTTCGGTATATTTTTTTCTGTTTGCATACAAATAAAACAAGTCATATTTAAGTAAAGTATAATTGTTTTCTACCTTGTAGTACCTACACAAGTTCTTTTAAATTACAATGGACTCAGAGGTAAACTTTTAAATTAGACAAAATGACTTCCAACTTTTCAATTCTCATTTTCATATTTCATTTTATCATGCCTTGTTTGTGTGTATATTGTAATGTTTTGTCTCAAATTGAGGTTTTACACAATTCGTTATAAACAGGCGTTTCTTAAATAAAGTTTATAATCAATAGTTTTTTAACGACAATATTGACACAAAAATTACGTCTAGTTTTTATTTAGTGTGGAAAGGGATTCTTTTACTTAAAACAATCTGCTCTTAATTATTGTATTAATAAATTGTAATCAAAATTTATTTATCCTTTCGAGCGGCTGACGTCATATGCCTCGAATATCACGGCTTACTTTACAGCACATATATTTTATACAATATCTGGGTGCCGAGCTTTGCTCGGATGAGTTCAAAAAAATAGTACTTGTATGCTGTGAGATATTATTTTCTCAGAATATTATTCCGAAACGAATTTATTTCTGAAACATAATTTAAATAATTGTTTCTGTTAAATATTTTAAATACCTATGTGTATTTTTAAGCGTAAAAACTAAGTATCAACTTGAATTAAGCATTTTTTCCTGTAAATATTACTTAGGTCGCCATTTTCAAATCTACCGCCGTTATTGTTTTGTTGACTGAAGAACTCGCAAAAACCGATTTTTGTCATTGTTTACATATTGTGCAAGACACTTCTTATATTAGTGTTCATTTACAGTTTTAACCCTTGTGATATATTATACAAAATCTATGTAGAAATAGGCTTCGAATCGATCTGACAATTGACCGAGTTATAAATAAAAAAACCCTTTTTTTTAATTGCTCCCCTCTGGGACCAAGATTTCTACCTAGATCGATTTCTCGCCCCGAAAAATCCCCATTCTGTAAATTTCATCAAAATCGTTATTCGTTTTTGAGAAAAAAAAGTCTAGGTAAGATTATACGTCATACTATATTTAACGTACATAATATACATATTTTATATAGGTAATATAAAAATAACATACTTAGGTACCTATTTATTTAAATATTAGTTAAAACTACTTACATAATTATGTTTAGTTTTTATTTCTGTTATTTTTTACTATACAAATAGTTCACGGATTATTTTAATAAGTTAAAAATTCTGTCAGATAATTTTGACATATAAATAATGAAAGTAGTTTGTTTTCTCCAAAGCCTACTCACGATATTACAATGTTTTGACAGGTCAAAAAACCGTTTTTAAAAATGATAAAATCGATAGGAAAACGAATTTTTCCAGGGATGAGACCTAGCTAAATCGATTTTTTGCCCCCCGAAACCCCTTTTTGGTAAATTTGATCAAAATCGTTAGAGCCGTTTTCGAGAAAATATTTATATAGATACATAGAAACATAGATAGGTAGGTATATACAAGATTTACTCGTTTAATAATATAGGGGGATGTTCCATTTTGATAGTTTATTGATAGCAACGGCACAAATCGGTCTTAGGCGACCGTTGTAAAGATTATAAAGTCCGCCTCACGAGTGTTATGACATAAGCAGCTATTAAAGTTTAAAAATGTGTATCTCCGTAAATAACTAACGTAAAATAGTAAAGACGCTAATGACCTCTGCTGTCGAGCGTCTATAATCTACAATTCAATTAAAATAGCAAAACACAGAACACACACTTGAAAATTCTACAAATTTTATGTTATGTTATCTTAATGATTCCGAGTAGGTACAGTACCGGAATCGTTATACAACACACACTTGAAAATTCTACAAATTTTTTGTTTTAACACTCGACAATCATTTCGGACTATTGGACGAATCTTCCGAAACGATCGTCGAGTGTCAAACTAACAAAAAATTTGTAGAATTTTCAAGTGTGTGTTGTATAACGATTCCGGTACTGTACCTACTCGGAATCATTAAGGTATTTTGAGTTCAAACGCGTTAAGGTTGGTACAAGCGTGCACAGTACGTTTTTAGTGTTAAACTGGTGAACAGTAAAAATAATTAGTGGGTATTATTAAATGTTATTGTAGCAAACTCCAAGATGTTACGCCACTGCCTCCAATAGAAACGACGGGAAAGAAAGTTCACAGTAGTAAAGCGTGGAATGGTATCGAAGGTACGAGTACCTGCCGGAATGTTCTAGAGAACGCGAGAACGTACTAGGCTGGGCTGTGCTACCTATAAAAGCGAAGTACGAGTGAGTCAGGGGGTCAGTCACCGGAAGTCAGTCGACGGTGTCACGTAATCGGTAATCAGTGAATGGTGCGTCGTGAAATAAATATTGATCAGTCAACGGGAATCAGTCAGTGTAGATTGTACTGTGACAGTGTTGAACAGCGAAATAAATCTGATATAAATACAGTGACAGAAATAATTACAAATAAATAATCCTTGTATATATAGTTATTTGTTAAGTGTTGTTTAAGTGGCTCGTTTAGTTTAATAATTACCGTTTAAGTTTTTTTATTATTAGAATTGACTTTTCGTTGTTGCATTTATTGTATATAGTTAATTGTTGTTGAATTGTTAATTATTGTAAATAAATATTTATTCCACCAACTCAGAAAACAGTTTTGTAACATTATGTTTGTGGCTTGCGGGCTCATCCTGATTTTGTATGTCCACCGCGAGAGTTTTCTTCGTGTCACCAGTTAGCTGGTGGAGCTTTTCACTGCACATAAGTATATATTCTGGTGAGTTCGTTGTCGTTCCATGTTGTTAATTATTTAAGTATTTCAAGTATACGTTTTGAATATTGGGTATACTTTTGTATGTGTGAATGTGGATAAGTATTACTGTTAAACGGCGCAGTTATTGATGTTAAAATAAAATTGTGGGTTTAGTTAGGTAAAATTTAATAAATAATTATTCGTTTCGTTGTGTTGCTTGATCTAGTCGAGTCACAAGCCCGCAGAAGGTTTCTTTCTGTCCCCCTACATAGACAAAAAACAGTGACCCAGTTTAGATAAAAAAGTCAATATTACGATCATTAGTGTAGAGCGATGGCACACACGGCGGTTTGTGCCAAGGCGTTTGTCGAGACGGTTGCCGAGTCGGCACGTATATGTTAATGTTTTTCAATGATGCAAAACACATACCGCGGCGAGAATTGCCTGCCGACTGAAAGCCGACTCTCAGCCGCCTCGACACATCGTTCTCCACAAGAAACGCCTGACTGCCGAGTTGACACTGCTATGTGTGTCATCGTCGAGACGGCAACCGCCTAGGCTGCCGAGTCGACACAAACCGCGTGTGTCATCACTCGAACCCAATGCAGTGTTTAAACAGTAATGTATTAATTATTTTTGATGTGAAACATCTTATGTCGGGCTGTGAACAGCCGCGTGAGGGGAATTATACAACGAAATAATGCAACGAAATGTTCTCCTTCGTTGCTGTTCTCCCCGCACCACTGCGGCACCTATATTGTACTGGATAAATAATTTATAAATTGGGTATATTAAGTTATACATATATCAGTAACAACGGCTGTCTAGCGAGTTCATCCGCAGAGTAGTGGTACCACTTTAGCCTTCTATGCATGGGGACTTGGGTTCGGAAACTCATGGCATCGTACAATTTTTAACGTTGTTTTTTTTAAATTCTACATGATATTTATTAATTATAAAATTTTTTATTTTTGTTATATTCTTTCTTTGACAATAATTATAATTTTTTGAAATTTCATGACACCAAAAATTAATTAAGTTGTTTTTTTTTTTTGAAAAAACGAAAATTTGGATAAATTAGGGTAAATTAGAGTAAATTAGGGCAAATTAGAGTAAATTAGGGTAAATTGGGGTAACTTAAGGCAAAGGGGGCTAAATAAGAGTAAATTAGGGTATTTAGGGAAAACTAGGGTAAATTCAAGAAATTAGGGTATACTAGGGTAAATTTGGGTAAACGAGGGAAAATTAGGGTAAAATGTGTTAAATTGTAAATTCTTATCTCTCGAACTACTGAACCGATTCTAAAAATTCTTTCACTTATTATCTTCGCAGGGGGAGAATGTCTCGCGGCGTTGTAATAAATCATAAATTATTATATCTGGAACTATTGAACCGATTTAAAAAATTCTTTTACTAATAGAAAGCTACACAATCCCTAAGTGATATAGGCTAGATTTTATTTTGATAAATTTGTAAGTTCAATAAATAAAAGATTCAAGTTATAAAAATGTTTCACATCTGCCAGGCGTCCCGCGACGGCTCACATTTTTTTTTTAGTTTTTACAGTCTCATTGCTTGTTGGTCTTATTCTGGATTGATTGTGATATCATTGGTGAAAAAAGCATTATTTTTTAAACAACTGTAATACTTTATCCAGGAAAAACTAACCGTAAAATTAGAAGTCTAGCTTTTTGTTTTATTCACTTTAATGATATGTAATGTTCGCAAAGGTAACTACATCTGAAATTGATGTGCCTTCGTTTGATTACATATTTGCAAGGCTCATTGAAATGCACATAAATTATGCATATACTGTATGTCTATGTTCGTAAAACAGCGGTTCCTAAACATGTAGATAATTTAGTTCGTACGTTGCATTCGCAACATTTCAGTTGCTTTGAGAGAAACGGTGATTAAGTCAGTTAGTTTAGTCGGATTTTTAGGTACCATTTTTGGAACCGGTTCTTGAGAGGTGCGATCGCATCGACCGTCGTTTTTAAGGAGAGACAGAAAGAACGACCGATAATTGGACATATGTCAAATCATTGGTAGGTAATGATGAGACAATAATCCATAGATATAGAAATCTGGGGATGTAGTACAAGCGAGTGGGGTGGTTGCTGTTGGGGGGGGGGGGTGAGGAAGCAAGTGTACCCGTATTCAATTGGTCGCTTCAGTTGCGCAAGCGCTGTACGAGCAATTGAGCATGCGCAAAGACACAGCCAATAGAACGTGGGCATGTCCATAAGATAGGCATGCACCCTCCCCTGAATGATTTTCCTCTCGTCTAAAGTGGCACTTTATACTACATCCAGGGCCGTAGTTAGAGCTGAATTCAAGATAGGGCACTGAAAGTTTAAAGTAGAGCTGAAGCAAAAAACTACCATTTATTAATTGGATTGCCCACCTCTGGTGATATCAAATTACAAAAGCAAAAAAACGGTGAATTTAATCTTGTTTTTCCAAATGCCAGATAGATCAAGTCTGTCATTCTGTCGTGACAGTCTTTGCGACTTGTTAATAATTCCTTAAAGTAGGGCACTGGATGTTTTAAGGTAGGGCATTGCCCCTTAATGCCCCCCCCTAGCTACGGCCCTGACTACATCCCCGGATTTTTATAACTATGCAATAATCACAGAAGAATATTATGTTGAGAATATGATTGGTTTTAGAAATACAGCGGTCAAAACGGTGACCCTTCATTCAGCAAGTATGGCTATAAGATTTTTACTACGCTAATGTTTATGTTGCATTTTATTTATCCAAAAAATCTATACCAATATATAAAATCATAATATTGTTACAAAACTGTTTTCTGAGTTGGCGGAATAAATATTTATTTACAATAATTAAAAATACAATAACAATAAATGTAACAACGAAAAGCCAATTCTAACAATAATAAAACTTAAACGGTAATTATTGAACTAAACGAGCCACTTAAATATCACTTAACAAATAACTATATATACAAGGATTATTTATTTGTAATTATTTATGTCACTGTATTTATATCAGATTTATTTCTAACGTTTATTTATGTCGGTCATTTACTCAGTTACTTCAGTACTATTTATTTACATCCACTCCACTATTTATATCATTGTACTGACTGATTCGACCGTTGATTGATTAATATTTATATCACTGATCCACTTGATGGCACGACTCACCATTCACTGATCGCCCCAACACGACACACTCGCCGTTTATATATCTGCGTGCGGTGTACGCTCAGTGCGTCCTCGTATTCTCTAGCGTTGTCTAGAATCTTCGATACCATTCCACGCTTTACTACTGTGACCTTTTTTTCTCGTGGTTTCTATTGGAGGCAGTGGCGTAACATCTTGGGGTTTGCTACAATATATATGGTGGTGTATATTCGCTCACAATAAGCTTAAAAATTTATTAGCGAACATTGTGCAGTAAAAATCTAAAAGTCATATAGTTACTTGCCGCATGGAGGGTGATCACTTTGACCTTCTGTATTTTTAAAACCAATTCATGTCCAACTTACAATTTTTCTGTGATAGTCTCATCATTACTCATCATTTGACATAAAGGTACGTGCAGTACGCAGCTGGGATTCTAGATGGTTGCATGTATGGTAGATAGTGGCTGAAATTATAAGCGCTTATAGGTTTGCACAACGAAGCTTTGATACTAGCATTGATACAAGCTTAAATCGCGTTTGAAATGTCAGATAGCCAAGACGAATATTTGTGTTCTTCTGCTACAAAGTGGTATATTTTAAATACAAATTTGGGTAGGAGCTATCATGTCCACCCTATTAATAGAAAACGATCTAAACATGGTGAATTTCATCATTTATACCAAGAATTAAAATTTTACCCAAACCGGTTTTTTGAATATTTACGTATGAAACCTAACACTTTTAAATACGTCTTAAAAAAAACTCAAAACAAATTAAATAAAAACTGGCAAAATTTCACTTATTAAACTAGTCACATCCATTGCGAAACTTGTAACGGCCATTTGACAGTTGTCACACGTTGATTGTAGTAGTCAGCGCGCTGAAAGAATAGTGAGATACATTCTTGAATCTATAAGCAGCTCTTGTAACAGCGCTTATACCTGCTACACTCACTGCTTCGTTGTGTACGCTCGCATATTATATAACAATGCATTAATTTAAGCAAGCCCTGCTATGATCTACGCTACCATCTAGAATCCCAGCTCCATACTGCACGTACCTTAATTCGGTTCTAAATTCAAGTACCCAAGAACGAGCATTTTTTCGGCCGTTCTTTATAAAAAATAAAATTTTAAAAGTAGAATAAAGACGAAAAAAATATTATGAAAGTGGAAAAATATTTATTTTTTATAAATACGATTTACAGAAAAATTCGATTTTAATAAATAGAGTCACAGACCTTTATAAAAGCTAATGCGTTTCCAAATAAATAATCTGCGTTCTTTTTCTTTATTGCAAGAAGTGACTCTAAAACCCAAATTGTTTGTCACGTCTGTAGTATCCACCTAGGAATAGTAATTTATATTAATTCATTACAGCTGTATAAACACAGATAAAGTGTCTAAAACATACATAATAATAATGTAGCAACAAACGAGCAAGTGACTTTTTTCTTGCAAAGGGTGTATTTATGTAGATGGGCACATCAAAAACAGTACAGGCTATGAAACTCCAATTTTACTGAATCAAACTTTATATCATGGTAGATAATATATGTTGAGGTCGATAAATTCCTAATGTTTTGAAGGCAGTAAACAGCCAGACGGAGTAGTATCTATAGTTTTCGGTCACGTTACTTTATGTACGCCATATTATATGTATGCAAATTGTCTGGTGGGATTGAATATTTGAATGCCTAATGGAAATCTGGCGTAGCAACAGCATCATATTATTTGCATATAGTACATTGATTACATTCAAATTTGACCGATTGTTTTGTTTAAAAAAAAAGAGTATATGTTTTTCGTACCAGATTGAGCGATTGAGATAATGGTGATGAGTACTGGATTCGTTTTCGGAAGACACCTGGGTTCCAGCGGAGGAAAATCTGCATATAGACGGAGAGCTGGCGATAGTTTTTCTAATGTATGTTCCGCTGCTCGTCTTTTCAGTTTCCATGCTATCCAGAAGGCCCCCGTTGACCTAGAGAGCTGAAACTTTACACATTTATAGTATAAGGCACGGGACAGAACCTAACGGAGTCATAAAAGAATGTAGGCTTTCACGGTCGGCGTCAATAGAATTAATTAATATCTTTCAGGTTTATGAGCCGTGATCTACTGAAATGGCTTCTTCTTCTTCCAGACGTTTCGCTTGTAACTGCGGCACTGAAGATGCTTGCCGCAGTTGCAAGCGAAACGTCTGGAAGAAGAAGAAGCCATTCCAGTAGATCACGGCTCATAAGCCCGAAAGATTCTTATCTCAATTCTAACGGAGTCAGATTTTCGATTTTACCCTTTGGGGACAGAAATATGGTGGGTTTTCGTAAAAAAAGCTATAAACATACTTGACGTTGAAAGGTATCGACCAACTTGTTGAGGTTTTTCATGGTTTCCCTCAACAATTGATTGGCCCCACGTCATGTCAAAATTTCATAATTTCGAAAAGTGCACATTATTTCCCATTTGTAAACAAATAATGTAAAATAATTTTTGTGTCCTTAACCCACCTATGATGACGCGCAGAATGATCGCGCATGCGTAATATAATTGTTTTCACACTTTTCCTTATTTATTTATTGTAAATTATAGACACGTCGACAACTTAGGTCATTAGCGTCTTGTTTACATCAAATAACAACTCACTTAAAACTAAATGACATCACAAAACATCCATGAGCGGAGGCGGGATTCGAACCCACGACAATGTGATCCAAACGCCGCTACGCTAACCGTTACACCACTCTGTCCTCTTCACACTTTTCCGTGTCAAACCTGACCAAGTATATGCATGCAACAACAGCCTTGTCAACTGTCAACCGGTGCGCTTGCTCTAAACTGAAGCCATTGGGCATCCCGTATCGGCCATCAAAAGATCAAGATAGCAAAGCGGTCGTTATGAAAGGGCGTGATAGCGTATTTTTTTGACTGACGTGATGCATAGTTCGCGATGTTCTCGATGTTTAAAATTACATTGAAGAATACACACTTGTGCGAATTTTTTATTGCAGACTAAGCTTCCGAAAAATATTCAAAAAAATTGTTTTATAACCTTTTTGTAAATCGCAATGTAGATTCTGGTCTTTAAAAGAAAAAAAATGTGGGACCCCATTCTGGACTAATATCGAAACCGCAGGAATCCGACAGATAATTAATCAGCCATGGTGCTCAAAAAAATATTTATATAATTTTTTTGCTATTAACAAAAATTGAAGTTAAAAAATAACGGGAAAATGTGTTAAAACGAAAACAGTAATTTTACGAGTGGGCATAGCTGCTATGACAATACGTCGAAAAAAATTTTAACAAAAAAAAACCTCTTTCAAAAAAACCACTAAAAAGAGAAAAATAATAAAATTTTTAAGTCGTCGCCAATTTAATGAAATATAAAGTCGATTGAAAAGTAGATATTAATTAAATTGGCCCTTTTAACCGACTTCATATTTTTTTAATTTGCGCCGACCTCAAAATTTTATTATTTTCCTCTTTTTAGTGGCTTTCTTGAAGGAGGTTTTTTTTTGTCAAAAGTTTTTTATTTTTTACTTTTTAGTGACTTTACAATACGTAGTTTGCACGTTATTAACCGACTTCTATCTCTTACGCTGTGTGAAAACTGACATGTACCTTAACGGTATTACAGTCCGGTACTCAGTTTTTATTAAAATCAATCGAACTACTGAACCGATTTAAGTAAATTTTTTACGGCACCACCGCGGAGGTATGCCCTATATTAAATAAAACCATAATCATCAAAATCGGTTCACAAATACAGGAGAAACCGGTGAACATACATACATAAAAATTCGACTGATGACCAGTCCTATACTTCCCACCTAGTAAATATTTGCAAAAAATAAACACTCTTTTTTTTTTTTTATTCTTTGACTAGGCCCAAATAACCTTAGCTGTTGGTGGTCTTTAAAACACAATTTAATTTTTATTCTTTGAAAAAAGCATGGCCCTCTTTTTTGTTTGGTGATCTACTGATGGCTAGCTTAATATAGCAAAAATCATGGTTACCTTGATTTACGAACAATTTTTATTTTTTTTAGTAAAATATTTTTTTTCTCGAAAACTATACATTTTAGAGAAAAAAAATATTTACATATTTTTCATATTATAACATCTAGAATTCATTTATATTTTTTTTACCTATGTTAATACGTGACATTGAGAACGTTTTTTTGAATATCTCAGGATCCACTGAACCGATTTGACTCAAAATCTAATCAGATCTAAGTTAAAGGCTGATAAACACAATAGAGCAGTCGCCATGCCCGTATGTTGTTCCGTTTTTACGATATCGAAGGCGAAAAATTGACCACATACACACACACACACACATACAGACATCAGTCAGAAAATGATCTTAAACGATTGCTAGGGTCTCAAAACGTGAAGATCTGTTAAAATCTCGAAATATTTTTTTCGGACTAAATCCATTACTTCCCTACCATAGTAGAGGTGGGAAGTAAAAAAATACAAAAAAACATAGCTGCCGAATATAGAACCTCCTCCTTTTTTGAAGTCGGTTAAAAACGGACGTTAACGCATTATTATAATTATTATTTATTATTCACACCAGTCTTGCCTCTATCTCTGTTAGTGCCTCCAAAAAGAACGGATAATGACGTCATCAACTTTATTTGTGGTGAGCGATGTGTGTAATACTTTTGGTACTTATCTGTCTAAAACGTAAGTTTATGAGTGGGTAAAGTTAAACACAGTTCGACCGGCGAGGGCGGAACTGTATCATTGCCGTCTGACATAATATAGTGATTTTTATGTAACTAAGTTTACATCCACGGAAAGCAAATTTGTGAGTGGGTAAAATCATACAGTTCGGGCAACGACGGCCGAACTGTATGAATTATGTTTGCTAAATAGTGATTCCTGTCAGTGATATGTGATTTTTTCATCAAGTGAGCGCAATTTTGCGAATGAGTAAAGTTATAGGTTGTGTGCACGAAGCCTACTAGCGCCGCTAGCGGACAATAGTGCACGATTGAACTCATTTTTAACACGCTTTTATTAGCTTCACCTGTATGTTTGCTTGCTTGCTTGCTTGTTTGTCAGTTTGTAACCGACTTCTTTGAACTTGATTTTGACCAACTTTGAACGGTCAGATTTAGTTTAAACGTTGTCGACTTATCAAGGACCGACGACAATACAATAATTCAATAAGTTTGTCCCATTATCCTGACCAGGATCTCCAGGACTAAAAAAAAAAAAGCAAAAAACTTCAGATTGAACTGAAACTTTGCACACTTATCAAGGACCGATGACAATACAATAATTCAATAAGTTTGTCCCATTATCCTGACCAGGATCTGCAGGACTAAAAAAAAAAGCAAAAAACTTCAGATTGAACTGAAACTTTGCACACTTATCAAGGACCGATGACAATACAATCATTCAATAAGTTTGTCCCATTATCCTGACCAGGATCTCCAGGACTAAAAAAAAAAGCAAAAAACTTCAGATTTAACTGAAACTTTGCACACTTATCAAGGACCGATGACAATACAATAATTCCATAAGTTTGTCCCATTATCCTGACCAGGATCTCCAGGACTAAAAAAAAAAGCAAAAAACTTCAGATTGAACTGAAACTTTGCACACTTATCAAGGACCGATGACAATACAATAATTCCATAAGTTTGTCCCATTATCCTGACCAGGATCTCCAGGACTAAAAAGCAAAAATAAATTATAATTTAAAAAAACTAAAAAACACTTTAATGATCTACAAAGTAAAAAATAATTAATTTTATTGTAAAAAAGCGTGGGGTGCTTTGTATCATATTTTCATACTACCCCACGCTTTTTTACAATAAAATTAATTATTTTTTACTTTTTAGTTCATTAAAGCGTGTTTTTTAGTTTTTTTAAATTATAATTTTTTTTAAAACGCTTTTATAAGCTTCACCTGTATGTTTGCTTGCTTGCTTGCTTGTTTGTCAGTTTGTAACCGACTTCTTTGAACTTGATTTTGACCAACTTTGAACGGTCAGATTTAGTTTAAACGTTGTCGACTTATCAAGGACCGACGACAATACAATAATTCAAAAAGTTTGTCCCATTATCCTGACCAGGATTTCCAGGACTAAAAAAAAAAGCAAAAAACTTCAGATTGGACTGAAACTTTGCACACTTATCAAGGACCGATGACAATACAATAATTCCATAAGTTTGTCCCATTATCCTGACCAGGATCTCCAGGACTAAAAAAAAGCAAAAAACTTCAGATTGAACTGAAACTTTGCACACTTATCAAGGACCGATTACAATACAATAATTCCATAAGTTTGTCCCATTATTCTGACCAGGATCTCCAGGACTAAAAAGCAAAAATAAATTATAATTTAAAAAAACTAAAAAACACGCTTTAATGAACTAAAAAGTAAAAAAATAATTAATTTTATTGTAAAAACGCGTGGGGTGCTTTGTATCATATTTTCATACTACCCCACGCTTTTTTACAATAAAATTAATTATTTTTTTACTTTTTAGTTCATTAAAGCGTGTTTTTTAGTTTTTTTAAATTATAATTTTTATTGTTGTTTTAGACCGCGACATTTTTTTATAAACGAATACCATTTAATTTAGCTGCGTGCATATAGTATAAATAGCATAGCATAAAAGGTACATGAAAATTATTTATTTTAAGTTTTTTTCTTCTTCAATTTTGACGTATAATAAAAAATAACTAATTAATTTATATCAGACATGGAGGTGTACCTACATTTATGTCTATGGTTTATATTGACAGACGACAGCATAACCTCAAACCATGGCGCCTGTAATCTTGCGGAGTGGGTTTAAAAGTGTCAAATTTATCAGATTTATAGTAATAATTGCCAAATAAGTTAGAAGTAAAATCATGGTTTTACTTACTTGACTTTTTAAATAACGATGTTCACTGACAATTATGGAAAATAGTTCCGCGTTTACAATGGATCTCACAACGAGCGCTCGCATCGATATTATTATAACTCCGACCCCCTGCACACAGTCTATATAACTCGGCAAACATACGACAGGTTGTTCGAGAATGATTTTATTTTCGTAAGGGAATCCAGTCTCTTAGTTAAGAAAACAAAATCAGGCTCGAGCAATATGTTCTATGTTTGCCGAACTGTATCGTGTCTTTAACCTTTCATTTCAATGTTTTCCAATTTTTGAAATAAGCTTCTTTTTTATTCTCAACTATTTTTTGCAAGCTGACCATAGAACTGGAAAAACATAGAAAAGTCAGGGCATTTTTTATATATAGGTCAGGGAAATTATAGGGAATATTATTCAGTCAGAATTTTTTTCTAGTTTACCGCGCGCTGCCCTGTAGCAGCTGAGTGTTATACTGCTTATTTTTAAATTGGAGAATAAAACAAACTGCTTATTAATTTACAAGGATAAAAAGTCTGGGAAAAATTGCGTTTTAGGTACTGAAAGTCAGGGATTTTAATTTTTATTAAACTTTCCACATAAACTTCTCATAAGTTACGCCTATGCGTGTTCATGCAATAAATTTGAATATTGATTGAAAGCCCTTCAACTTAAAGTAATTGAGAATTTTAATTTTCCACTTGAAAATTACTTTTCACATTTTATCGCTTGAAGCAGCAGTTATCAAAGAAATTGTACGTAGAAATAGTAGTATGTAATACTTTGTAATGTACAAAGCGCAGTTGCTACATCATGCTATGTGCTTTTTTATTTTGTCTATTCTATGGATTCTTCCACCACAACACGTTCTTTAAAACTATAGCGGAATGAAATGTTCATAAAAAGTATCTTTTTTATTTGAGAAACAGATAGTACGGCCTCGAACAATGTTTGGTCCAATATCCGTGTATTTTTTTCAAAGTAATTGTATGTACAATAAAGTGAAAAGAAGAAAAACAAATCGAGAAAATAACTAAAATTATTTACTTCGGACAAAGTATACTTGATAAATTCCTTCAACATCATTAGTACTGTAGCAATACATGCGTATTTGATGTTTACATTAAATTGAAATTGTTTTTTAACGTAAATATTTTTCTCTGATCTGCACCATTTGTTCCACAATTCATTTAACCTTCTCTTGTTTTAGACCATTTTAAACTTCGCATAATCGGTGTAGCTTAATTGGGACAAAGTGCTCTAGCCTTGATGTGCCTCAATTAACCGGAAGCTATTACTTATATTAATAAATATAATGAGAAATAAAAGGTGCATCTATGATAAGGGTCCCAGTAGGTACTAGACGTACATTTACAAAAATATTAAATTGTCCTTGTTGGTTTCCTTATATGAATTCAAAAAAATAACGAAACAAGCCGGGAGGTGGGTCGTTTATTAGGACTAAAGTGCGACCCTTGAGGTCCACACGACGAACTTTCCAGTTTGATAAATATTTAATAATAATAATTAAATTAGATATTACACAGAAAAGCAATCATTTTAATCATTAAAACATAATTATTATTTATTTTTAACAATAATTAAAAAAAAAAAAAAACGGCTGAACTGATTTTTATAAAATTTATGTCGGATCAAAATGACGTTAACACTCCTCGATTGACACCGAAGTCGATATAATTTTTTATTCGCGAGATATTGTGTAAAATCTACTTTTTTGGAGTCTATTTGGTTAAGAAAAAAGAACGACTGAACCGATTTTGAAAACATTTCTTTAAGATCATATTTACGTTAATACGCGTCGATTGGCACCCTAACGTGGTCGATATCATTTTTCATTCTCGAGATTTCGTCTTAGAAAGAAATGGACACATACGTACACACACACACAGACATCTTTCTAAAAATAGTGTAAAAATAGTGTAGTGACCTTGAAATATAAAAATTTGTTATACATTTTGATTTCGATTTTCGGACCCATTACAATAACTTCCAATGGGAAGTTAAAAAACCTGCCTTTTTACACTTGCGTGGTCGTCGATTGTGTCAATATTTCACCGGTTCTCCTGGCTTTCACAGTTCCTCTAGTTCAGTCGAGGAGAATAGATCAAGTGCTCAGTATCAATCATCGTGTCTTGCTCTCAACGCTGTATTTAGATTTTACACGGGACGTTTTGCACTACTGCCCTTCGTTCACTGCGATCTGGAAGATATTTTGTGAGTCCCTCGTACTTATTCCCATTCAGACATTAGGTCCGTAACGAACCTTACTACCTTTCTGAGAGCTGCATTAGGGTTCTAAGAAACTTTCATTTAGATATTGCAGCTTTCTGGAGGAAACTGCCTCGCATGAACACAAAATATGTTCCTCAACGCTATAAGAGTTGTACTAGCCCAGGTGTCGAGTTGCGTTCGGTGCGTGCGTGTAGCTGTGAAATGTATTTTTTGCTCTACCTCTTTTAAAATAGCTGCTTTCAATGCATGCTTGCGCATGCATGTAAATTGCCACTTTACGGGCCGGTGTGCGAGAAAGTAACTGCGACAGCTTAATATTAGAAGTGAAGTTTGCTATAGACAAGTGAACTGTCAACATTTTTGAAAATACTGAAAGTTAAGACAAAATCAGCTATATTATAGGGAATAGGACAAAAAATGCCATATCTATATCTATATCTCTTTCGCAATGATATTACTTACTCGTATGACTGATAAGAGTCGCTGGCGATCTTTTTAAGATATACTATCACTACTCGTTAGTAATATACCTTATTACGCCGTCGCCACTAGATATAAAGTCGTCAATTGCTGTTTCATTTATTTATACTTTTTAAATTATAGATTTACTGCGTTTTTATTTTCTTTTTGTTTATTGATTTCTGCGATTTTTCTACAACCCACAACAGTCTGCTTGACCCGTCGGTTGAGAATAGGGTTGCCATTTTTTTTTGTGCAAATAAAGTATATTGGTTATTAAAGGTAGAATAAAAAAGTACATTGTGTCAAAATAAAGTACGATTATTTTACTCCATATTTTGCATTAGGTACTTTTAGCAACTTTTAACAAGTAATTATCACTGCTAAACAGCTGCACAGCATCTTTACAGTCTATATTTAAATTAAACTAAATAAATAAAATAAGTAATTCATTTTTTATCAGATTCAGAGATGCTTTGTTTCTTTCGTCTCGCCATTTGCTGTTCATCACAGAAAAAATTCTCTCTGTGAATGCTGACGTGGCGGAAATCGACAGTAAAAATGAAATTACTTTATACAAATTTGAAAAATTATCATCAATCTTATTAAATACGTGCTGCCGTTTTTGTGCAGTAGACAATTCCGCAAAACCTTTAGAACTATATATCTGATTATATAATTTATTTAATAAAGAAATTTCTCCGTAAAAATCAACCATATTTATATTAAGTTTTTGTAGATTTAAATTTTCGATTATGTTAACATTGTTAACAAAATTATCAAATTCGAATAACCAGTTTGTGCTATTAAAATCAAACCATTTATTTAGGTACTCTAAGGCTTTGTCAATAAATCAAATCGTGCGAAATAAAGTATTTTCGCGTACTTTATTTTTCTTATAAAGTATAGAGTACAATTACCCTAAATAACGTACAATACTTTATAATAAAGTACGGGTGGCAACCCTAGTTGAGAAATATTTGCATTATATATCAATGACATCGAGGCATACTTTCGGGCTGAAAAAGTATCGGGACTTAACATCGACGACAGAAATGAAATTTTAATGTTGCTGTACGCTGATGATATTGTTTTGTTAGCAGACAGTCCAATAGATTTGCAAAGAAAAATATCAATACTAAAAAAAAAAAAAAAAATATTGCGATACAAACGATCTGATAGTCAATACAGAAAAAACAAAGATACTAATTTTTCACAAAGGGGGTAAATTAAAAAAGCAAAACGCAATTTTATATAACGGATTGGAGATAGGAATAGTCAATAGCTACAGATATTTAGGAGTTGAATTTTCAAGCTCGGGTCTGTTTCGTAAGGCGGCAGAAGATTTTACAACAAGGGCTAAGTTAGCGATGGGAAGCATTCGTAATGTATCATCCGTTATGGACACATGGGATGCAAAAATGAAAATATTTGATTCGGTAGTAGCAACGGTACTCTTGTACTGCGCAGAGGTTTGGGGCCCTTCGTATACTGATTGTCTAGAATCGACCCAGAGTGCATTCTTAAAATCCATATTATATCTGCCCAGAAATACGCCACACTACTTTCTTAGATTAGAGACGGGGAGAACCACCGTAGAAATACAAATGTTTAGATCTATGATTAATTGGTGGGAAAAAATTCTAAACATGCCCCAAAACCGCTATCCAAAACTTTGCTATGACAGATTGATGACTCTAGCTACAAAACCAGATTGTGTTATAAAACGAAACTGGGTGGCACAATTAAAAGCACTTGTCATAAAAAGTCAACACTTTCATGTATGGGAAGAGCAAAACGCGGAAACTGTAAAGAATTATAAGAAAGAAATGATAGAATCGATAGTTAACATCCAGCGGGAAATAGATGTGGAAAGAATGGAAAATTCAAAATATAGCTACCATTACAAACGCTTTAAAATTGACCTTGATACTGAAAAATATTTATTATATTCAAACAAATTCAAAAAGTCTAGAATAATATGTCAAGCGCGTTTAGTCAGTACAGATTTCCTCAAATTTTACTTAAATAAAACTAAACATATAATCGATTGCAATAAGATATGTTTAAATTGTAACCTAAATGTGAATGAAAATCTCTATCATTTTATGCTAGAATGCCCTCTTTATAAATGCTATAGAGAGCACTTTTTAAATAAATACTCCGCTAATAATTATAATCAACCCGATGCTAATATACTACAGTGTCTTCTAATTATTAACAATGAACAAAAAATTGATGACATTTTCTATTATGTGGCAAACAGTCTAAGACTTCGAGCATTTCATCTTTGCGAGTAGCTTTCCTCTTTGGTCTCTTTTTTGTTTTTTTATATGAATTTATATAATACACTAGCATTGAAACCGATTAGTTATTTATTATGTGTGTATAAAATGTATAAAAATTTATTACCTACGGTATAACATCAGAGCTCCCAGACGGTCACTTTTTAAGGGTTTAGTCCTTTTTTTAAAGCTTCGTCCCTTTTATTTCCTTTTTTTGTAAAATGTCCCTTTTACTCCCTTTTTTCGTTGTTTACAATTTGATGTGCATTGAATATTATAAATACACTACTCACTCGCTTCGCTCGTTCGCTTGAATATTATAATTATGAACAAATTTGATTACCATAAAAAAAGTTATAGTAAGTCAACCTTAAAAGATAGACAGATGCTGTCGCGGACTTTTTTTTTTAACTTTTAAAGGGGAACAATTCCGTCATACATGATTTTAGCGTAACTTTAACCGTTTACGCAGCGGAAGCTCTCAAAAAGAATAATTTTTCACATTTTTGCAACATTTTTTATTGATGCTCCGCTCCTATTGGTCGTAGCGTGATATTATATAGCCTATAGCCTTCCTCAATAAATGGGCGATCTAACAAAAAAATTTTTTTTCAAATCGGACTGGTAATTTCTGAGATTAGCGCGTCCAACCAAATAAACAAACTCTTCAGCTTTATAATATTAGTATAGATGTACATTTCGAGAGCAAATACTTTAGTTTAGTATTTGCTGAAGATGGGAGCATAGGTCTCGAAATCTACATACATAAATAAAATTATTGTGGTTAGACGTGACTAAACTCTTTGTTATTAAAAAAATTGGTTAATAAAAACATTATTTCAAACAATCTGCGACAATAAACAACATCAACAAAGCAAAAATATTTTTTGCTTTTATTTTGAATTTCTTTTTCTTATACTTACTTATAATTTTTAAATTTTAACACTAAATAACATATGCGGCACACGTTCAATAAATAATAATATAAACTCTATAGTCTATAAACAATATAATTATCTTTCATTGTTGGTATAATATTTAAAGTGATTTTTGTTGTTTTTTTTCTGTCAAATTTACGTCCTAAACCAAATAATGTGTGTCAATGACTGTTTTTATGGTTAGTTTTGTTCCCTTTTTAGTCCCTTTTTTTTGGACTGACAAGTCCCTTTTTCTCTTTTTTTGAGGTAGTAAGTCGCTGGGAGCCCTGTAACATGAAAAAACCAACCACCTGTAATATCTTTGATCAAATACAGTAATTTATCTATCTAATAAAGTACGGGTGGCAACCCTAGTTGAGAAACATTGCACTTGAATATGTTCAGATAATTTTTGAGCATAGGATAGTTTTATACCCGAGTAGAAAAATACGAACCCGTCATCTTTTTTACTTAGAGAGAAAGTGGGTGGGAGTCTGTATGGAAAGTAACAGCTGTAAGGAAGATTAAACGCGAAGGCGAGCTTTTGTTTTACTGCTACACTTTTGTTCAAAAACAATGCACTGTCTACTTAACTTTTATGTTATCGATTTCTAGTTGTTTATCTCACCATTAAAAAGATCTATACTTTTGTCAATTGTTTTTCTTTACTTATGCAAAAAGCAACAGGAAATTGCCACTTAACTTTTCACGAAAATGGCTGTCAAATATTGTTTATTTTGCCACGTTTTATCTCAATTTTGATTTTTAAACATTAAAAAATAATAATTTTAATATAATATAGAACAGCTTCCGACATAAAAATTCATTAGCTCGTTTATTGGAACTATCTGTAAGTACGTTTAATAGCATAGGTACTTTTTATTACCAACATTGAAACAATTGTTTGTAGTTTGCTTCGTTGATTATTCTTTGTTCAACCAATAAAATTGTAATAGAATGTGTTAATTCCTTTGGGAATTGTTTGTTGGTATTAAAATTCTTTTATGCTTCATTAAACGGGATTGTCGACATAAAAATGTCACAGTTGTTATGGGAAAATTGGGTGTGTTCGTTGGTTTCTAAATTTTTGAAGATTTACATCAAAATGATGGGAGCCGCATGGATACAGTCTATTTTTAGACTGCGCGTGCGACTGTGTACGTGCGGCTCCTATCATTTTTATGGTATTTTTCAAAAAGAAGAAAACACCCATTGAAAATTTACAGCCGTACTTATAGGCACTGTGGACCGCGTTGAATTTTTAACTTCTTAATTTTAACATACAATTTTTTAGATAAATAAACTGGACCCGCACAAAACAACTTCTTTTCCAAAAATTCAATCAAAATCAAGAAATAATTGGCATCCGTAAAAAATATTACACATAAATAATACATGATTCTGCAGAGAATCATGTTGCCCTTAACATTAGCAGAGAAAAAAAATTAGTTTGGGCAACAATTTTTAACTTCCCATTGGAAGTTATTGTAATGGGTCCGAAAATCGAAATCAAAAAGGAAAAAAAATTTTTATATTTCAAGGTCACTACACTATTTTTACACTACTTTTAGAAAGATGTCTGTGTGTGTGTATGTGTGTGTGTGTGTGTGTACGTACGTACGTACGTACGTACGTATGTGTCCATTTCTTTCTAAGACGAAATCTCGAGAATGAAAAATGATATCGACTACGTTGAGGTGCCAATCGACGCGTATTAACGTAAATATGATCTGAAAGAAATTTTTTCAAAATCGGTTCAGCCGTTCTTTTTTCTTAACCAAATAACCTCCAAAAAAGTAGATTTTATACAATATCTCGCGAATAAAAAATTATATCGACTTCGTAAGGGTGTCAATCGAGGCGTGTTAACGTCATTTTGATCCGACATAAATTTTATAAAAATCGGTTCAGCCGTTTTTTTTTTTTTTTTTTTAATTATTGTTAAAAATAAATAATAATTATGTTTTAATGATTAAAATGATTACTTTTCTGTGTAATATCTAATTTAATTATTATTATTAAATATTTATCAAACTGGGAAGTTCGTCGTGTGGACCTCAAGGGTCGCACTTTAGTCCTAACAAACGACCCACCTCACGGCTTGTTTCTTGAATAATCTCAAAGAAATAATTTTATAAAACATTTCATACATTTTCTTAATTTTGATGAAAACATTCAGACCCTTTGTTTCAACTAATAATCATCTGAAATAAAAAAAATATTTTTTTACAAAGAAACATTTCGTAGTTTCAACTGAATTTTGTTGACAAAACTAATTTTTTTCTCAATGTTCTTGGCCTGTGAGCCCCCTTCAGGATGTGGAAGCCATGAGTTTATAAAGCTAGAAAATTTGATTCTCAATATTCGGTTGATATTGTGCGCATGCACCTTCACAAATAATAGTAGTTTATACAACTAGTACAATTAAGTATAATTATATGCGAGGGGTGAAGTTGGCACGCGAGTCGCAGGCGAGAGTGCCAACACACCGAGCGTCTTATACTTAATTGTACGAGTTGTATACCTACATTATTTTTTGTAAGGCATATTTTAAATGTACAACATTCAACTCTGTTGTCGAGTGTCAATAATTTGCAATATATCTATCGACAACATTCTACTTTAGAGCTTTATTGAATTAATGTTCAAAAACCGTAAATTCACTGACAGCACTACATATACTTGTTAAAAAAATGTTGGCCTTGATACAATATTTATTTACTTTGTTACCATAGCAACGCACGGTACCACACTGTCGTATGGAATAAAATCTTGCATTATTGTACGCTGACGTCACAATCTATATTTTACGCACGCCTAGCTATACCGGGTGTCCGGTCTCAAAGTCGAACATATTTTAACATAGTTTATTTAACATAGTTTTGTTCATTTTAAAGTATTTTGGCTTTTACTTCTACTCGTATAGACTATAATAAGAAAACAAACAGGTGCCTGTCTAAGTAATGAAGAATTTAATTGTTTTTTTATTATTAAACAACGAAAAGTAATACTTAATAAAGAAAACAAAATTATAATAAATATAAAGTTTTTTGACAATTTTATTACAGAACACTTCTTTCAGTGTTTTGTTTTTCGCCTACTTAATTTGAAATCATTACTGCAAAATCGGTAAATTTCAAATTGGTATTTTAAAGTAAACATTTCATTTTTGGTCTTATTTTGAGAATCATTTGATGCGCAATAATTTTATTTTTCGATAGGTACCATTACCTTTCTTGTACGTTGAATTGGCGAACACGAATCAGCAAAAATGAACAACACCTTTGAGACCGGATACGGGGTATAATTGTCGTATGGCAGAAAATAGGGCATTATTGTAGGCGTGCGATAGACATTATTTTAAACAGCCGACTATCGAGGCACGAAATGTTACAAAACATAAATAAAAACAAGCCGTGAGGTGGGTCGTTTATTAGGACTAAAGTGCGACCCTTGAGGTTCACACGACGAACTTCCCAGTTTGATAAATATTTAATAATAATAATTAAATTAGATATTACACAGAAAAGTAATCATTTTAATCATTAAAACATAATTATTATTTATTTTTAACAATAATTAAAAAAAAAACGGCTGAACCGATTTTTATAAAATTTATGTTGGATCAAAATGACGTTAACACGCCTCGATTGACACCCTTACGAAGTCGATATAATTTTTTATTCGTGAGATATTGTGTAAAATCTACTTTTTAACTTCCCACTGGAAGTTATTGTAATGGGTCCGAAAATCGAAATCAAAAAGGAAAAAAAATTTTTATGTTTCAAGGTCACTACACTATTTTTACACTACTTTTAGAAAGATGTCTGTGTGTGTGTGTGTGTGTGTGTGTGTGTGTGTGTGTGTACGTACGTACGTACGTACGTACGTATGTGTACATTTCTTTCAAAGACGAAATCTCGAGAACGAAAAATGATATCGACTACGTTAGGGTGCCAATCGACGCGTATTAACGTAAATATGATCTGAAAGAAATTTTTTCAATATCGGTTCAGCCGTTCTTTTTTTTTAACCAAATAACCTCCAAAAAAGTAGATTTTACACAATATCTCGCGAATAAAAAATTATATCGACTTCGTAAGGGTGTCAATCGAGGCGTGTTAACGTCATTTTGATCCGACATAAATTTTATAAAAATCGGTTCAGCCGTTTTTTTTTTTTTTTTTTTTTTTTTAATTATTGATGTTTTAATGATTGAAATGATTACTTTTCTGTGTAATATCTAATTTAATTATTATTATTAAATATTTATCAAACTGGGAAGTTCGTCGTGTGGACCTCAAGGGTCGCACTTTAGTCCTAATAAACGACCCACCTCACGGCTTGTAAACTTATTTAAGGAATAAAAACATTCTTTGTTTTTTTTACTTGTTAATAACAAAACAGCCATGTTTTTTTAACTTCCCATAGGAAGTTATTGTAATGGGTCCGAAAATCGAAATCAAAATGTATTACAAATTTTTATGTTTGAAGGTCACTACACTATTTTTAGAAAGATGTGTGTGTGTATATGTGTGTGTGTGTGTACGTACGTACGTATGTGTGCATTTCTTTCTAAGACGAAATCTCGAGAATGAAAAATGATATCGACTACGTTAGGGTGCCAATCGACGCGTATTAACGTAAATATGATTTGAAAGAAATTTTTTCAAAATCGGTTCAGCCGTTCTTTTTTCTTAACCAAATAGACTCCAAAAAAGTAGATTTTACACAATATCTCGCGAATAAAAAATTATATCGAGGCGTGTAAACGTCATTTTGATCCGACATAAATTTTATAAAAATCGGTGTAGCCGTTTTTATTTTTTAATTATTGTTAAAAATAAATAATAATTATGTTTTAATGATTAAAATGATTACTTTTCTGTGTAATATCTAATTTAATTATTATTATTAAATATTTATCAAACTGGGAAGTTCGTCGTGTGGACCTCAAGGGTCGCACTTTAGTCCTAATAAACGACCCACCTCACGGCTTGTTTGGAGGTTATTTGGTTAAGAAAAAAGAACGGCTGAACCGATTTTGAAAAAATTTCTTTCAGATCATATTTACGTTAATACGCGTCGATTGGTACTCTAACGTAGTCGATATCATTTTTCATTCTCGAGATTTCGTCTTAGAAAGAAATGGACACATACGTACGTACGTACGTACATACGTTAATACACACACATATACACGCACAGACATCTTTCTAAAAATAGTGTAAAAATAGTGTGGTGACCTTGAAACATAAAAATTTGTTATACATTTTGATTTCGATTTTCGGACCCATTACAATAACTTCCAATGGGAAGTTAAAAAACCTGCCTTTTTACACTTGCGTGGTCGTCGATTGTGTCAATATTTCACCGGTTCTCCTGGCTTTCACAGTTCCTCTAGTTCAAAAATATTTTTTTTGAATTTTTTCGAAGTGTGGGCTAAAATAAAAACAGTGCGTTTTTAGTTTCAACGACTTTAATGCAAGTCAAAGAATGTTTTAATGTGACTGAATCGTGTATGGCGAGGTTCTCCGGTATTTATATGATAATTGCAGTC
This sequence comes from Mongoloraphidia duomilia, assembly GCA_039654895.1. NCBI lineage: Eukaryota > Metazoa > Arthropoda > Insecta > Raphidioptera > Raphidiidae > Mongoloraphidia > Mongoloraphidia duomilia. Next base: position 18,956,218 of record CM077525.1, on the reverse strand, counting down.
ATCATGTTTTCATTTTATTACATGAACTAATTGATATTTGCTTTCTTAATATACTATTACAATATACATACATGCACAGATTGTTCTCGATGGTTTTATCCAGCGGTATCCACTTCAAATATTATTAAAAATGGATATTTCATCTTAGATTCAGCCGTGATATTAGCTCTCGCATTCGAGAAGGTACATCTCTATAAAGTGTCCGCCAAAAAGTTCGCACCATATGGGAACATTTTTTGTTTTTGATTTTTTTTGAATTTTTTTTTTTTTTGGTAAAACGTTTGTGCTTTTAAAAAGATTAAATTTGAGCACACTAGATCCATTGTGTGAATTTTTGTTCTGGAGAAAATGGCGTAGGTACTATTGTTATACGTATTTTAAGGGCGTTAATTTAACGAAGTAAACAATTTTTGTGACTTAGTTGAAATTAATAGTTAATTTATGTTCATTTATCATGAAATAGAAAATAAATTTGGACTTAAAAGATGAGTTTTTCGTGTCGAAAACGCTTTGCACCAAAAACATAAACTTCTTTGCTAGACGCTATTGACCTTACCTGTTAACGTCTGTAACCTACAATATTTTTTCTTCTGAAGGTTAAAATATTATATCATATCTACAGCTAATGGAAGATAATTCTTGCACGGGTTCTACAGTCTACTAGTTAAAAGTTAAAACATGTTATGAAAAGTCGAAACATCAAGGAATACAATAATAGCTATTTAGTATTTATACTATTTACTAAATATTGTTATAACAGATTTCTGGAACGTATCGTCGTTCTAATGCTTTAATCTAGATTGAGAATTTAATTTGACATAGGAAAATAAACTTTATATTTGTACAGGGTGAACGTTTATAATTAAACCATTATCTTTTTCTTATATTTATTTAATCCCATCAATTTCTCTTTAATATCTAACCGCATGATATACTGATTTACATTTTTAATTTTTTTAACACATTGATATTACTACTAAATATGTTTGATAAAAGGTAGATAGAATTGTATAGACGCTCGACAGCTTAGGTAATTAAATGGAAACTGGTGGTTTCAGGTTTAAGTCCTGACAGTGACATGTTGAGTGTGATTACAAATTTTGCTTATTATTATGTGACGTTGTAGACCGAGAGCTAGTGACAATTTTTTGGTGTTATTTATTCAAGGCCTTATTTTTGTGAAGATGTTGAGGGAGGCATATTAAAGTGCCCTGAATAAGGGATTTTGCTAGATAGCTGTATGGGAGGGATGCAGACTGCCCCCAACATGTAACAAAAAAAATGGTCACAATTATTATTGCTTCAAGGCTGAAATTGTTTGTATAGCTTGTCGGTGACTCAGTAATGCCATTATAATATTTGCAGTTCGATTGGTCAGTATTAAAGGGGTGGCAGATGACCCTAAACGTGTCATGTACCCGACGAAATTTATATTATTAGTTTAAGGTTCAAATTTTAATATGTTGTTACGGCGACTGTTTTAACCATATATTTCAATTTGCAGAACAAAATGTTGGTTGTTAACCTCCTTGCAGAACGATATAAACACCTAGGCGAGGAAGTTTCCCTCTAAGAGAGGGGTTAATACCGACATTTTGTTTTGTAAATTGAAATATATGCTTAAAACAGTCGTCGAAACAACATATTAAAATTGAAACCTTGAACTAATAATATAAATTTAGTCGGGTACATGGCACGTGTAAGGTGATCTGCCACTCCTTTAATACTGACCAATCGATCTGCAAATATTATAATGGCATTATTGGATCACCGACAAGCTATACAAACAATTTCAGCCTTGAATCAATAATAATTGTCACCATCTTTTTTGTTAAATGTTGGGGGCGGTCTGCATCTTTTCTATACCGCTATCTAGCAAAATCCCTTATTCAGGGCACTTTAATATGCCTCCCTCAACATTTTCACAAAAATAAGGCCTTGAATAAATAACACCAAAAAATTGTCACTAGCTCTCGGTCTATTATGACAACAATGTGTGTTTGTATATTCACTTACTACAGTGAATTCGTATTGTGGTATAAAAATTAAGGGCGTTATCATTAGTTCAAATAGAATGTTCTTCTGTACGAGAAATATTTTTGTCTTTTTTGAGAAATTTTAGTTTTTCTTTTCTGTACAAACAAGCTAATTTTGAAATTATTTATGTCGGTGTATGTATAGCAAAACATCGATCCTTACATAAGTTCTACCTACTTATAAATTTTAATTTTATTTTTGAAGAAAATGTGGAATAAGGGGCACACGGTACACCACTGAGCAGCAGTTAGCAGTACACTAATATTACGTAATTAAGTATTACGTTATTGCTTGTCAAATAATTAGTCCGAAGCTATGTTTCATTGTATAGTTAAACTTCGAATTGGAAAGTAATTACATAATAAGTACAGTATTCTCTGATTATTGCTGTAAATAATTTACTCTTTATTTATAATATTTAATTAATTTGTGACTTGTGAAGTGTTAATAAATAAATTGACAATATAATATGACAATTATTTTTCGTTTCTATGGTTACGTTACTAATGCAATGAAGCTGCAACTATATTCATGCGTTACATTTACAAAAACAACGCTAGGTATACTATTATTTATTTCTTAGTGATAACATTCATTATCGCAATAAAATGTTGACTAATTGACAAATCGAACATACTGTAGGGTGAAAGCTTTATTAATTATTTTTTTAGTTTTCTTTTAAATTCATTGATGGCTGATGCACATGTCAATTATTCAGGCAGTCTGTCCATTATTTTATAGTCAATGTAAACAGAGATCTTTTCAAAAAATAAAGTACTATTTAATGCTCTTCGCATGTGACCTATGTGTACAACAATTATTTTTATTAGTGTATTTGCCATATGGCACATACACTATTGGCGTCGGTCGGATGGCGGGACCTAGGGGTCGGACCAAAATTTCTTGACGTTTCATAGCCTCCTGAACAATTTGGCACCATTTTTGAAAATGTTTATATATATGTGTGTTCGCGGCATAACTCTCGAAAGACTTAATTGATTTGAACGAAATTTGGTAGATACGTTGGAATCCATCATCGCACGGAACCTATTTAAAATGGGCCTAACCAGATTATTTTAAGGGTGGTTTTTAGGGGTTGAAAAAAGTTTTTTGGCCCAAACATACCGAAAAAATTTTCAGAATTGTTTCAAAATTGAAATATAACCTTTTAATAAAGATCAAAATGTGCTGTTAAAATTTTAATAAAATCGGCCCGACAGGACCGGACTTACAAATTTTATGAAAACACTAGTTTGCGGATAGTGATTTACTTACTGAAGGGTGTATCTAATTTGGTACAGAGGTTGCATTGATAATAATATTGAAATTAAAAAATATATATTATTTTAAGGGATGTATTAAGGGGTTAAATTTTTCTAATGGTCCAAAAACAAACTTAAGTTCACGTATTAAAGCCACAATGCCTGTATTAGCAAATACACTATATATTGTCGGCAGGGTTTGGCACTGCGACCCGAGTTTTTTTTTATTTTGTTTTTATTGAAATATTGATTTTTGTACATGTAACACAACAGTTCAAAACTTCGTAATATGTCAACGGCTTTTTTCCTTTAAATAGATTTTTTACATTTTTCGGAGTTTATCGCGTTCAGACGGACAGACGTTGGCGTTTGTATTAAGGAAGATTTATATTATCCGGTCAGACACGGCACGGGAACGTAGCGTTTCCGGTAAGACAAACATTTTTACATGCATTTCAAATACGAATATTTATACTTAGCGGATCCCGTCCGTTCAGACACGTATCAATACTCGTATTTGAAATGCATGTAAAAATGTTTGTCTTGCCGGAAACGCTACGTTTCCGCGCCGTGTCTGACCGGATAATATAAATCGAGCTTTAGGGACTATGGGTATTAATTCAGGCATATCGCTATAATAATAATAATAATATAATAATAATTTTATTACTTCCATAAAAAAATACATTGATATATAACAAAAATATTATACAGAAATGAAAGTATATAGGTTCCTTCCAAGGAAAACCTGTGCTGAGGGAACCGTCATGAAAAAAAAAGTATAATGTGGACATTTTAACCAAAACTTAAATGGGTTTGATTAAATTATTCTGGACACAAAACATTTGAAAATAGAGAAAAAATAAACATAATATAAATAACAAAAAACTAAAGCGCATTCACCTTCCATTTACTGACAAATACAAAATAAGTTTTCAACATTTTCTTGGTTCAAGAGCCAAGCTTTAAGTAACGAACTAAATATATTTTTGCTGTTGCAATTTTGAATGTGAACAGGTAATATGTTAAACAAAAAGGGAGCAGTAAATAAATAGATCCTGCAATCTGCGATATTTTTACCTTTATCTCAGGTATTTTTTGCACACTATTTTGAACACACTATATTCTTATTATAAACACACCGACATTAATTAGTTCTTTCTATTTCCAGTTTTCGGAATGGGACGATCATGACAAAGACCGAGCGGATGTCGGTGAGTAAATTTGTGAATTTTAATCGATTCTGAAATTACACAATATTCTCTTTGTTGTTTGCATTCCTTTCTTTTAACCAAAAGAATTCTCTCACATCATTCAACTTATTTATATAGCTGCAATATTATTTGCTTTCATGTTTATTTCAAACAATCCTTTGTTTTTTTTAAATCTCATTTTTCGGAACAGAATGCAATTTTCAAATATCAGGCTCGTGGGCCGTGTTTGTTTAAATTATTCTGTTTCTATTTTTTTTACGTTCCTTGTAGACGAGTAGAATGAGGTAGTGATGGAACGACAAAATCGTATCAGATTCTGTAACTGTTACTGGAAAAGAATCGGTACCAAAAATAACTAAATCCAAAATAACGCTTGTAGAGTAGTATCTATATTGTTTAGAGAAGACACCAGCGTCATACATGCGTCTTTCGTTCCGGACGAGTTCATATTCAACCATTGATAAGCTCTCTCTACTACTTCTGCCGCGCAGATTGGCCATCTTGCTGGTGTCTTCTAAAAATACTACTCTATTGATCGGTTGCAGAAAGCGTTGTCAAAAAATTTGATTTGATAATGACTTTAGATTATGACCACATATATTTCTCCATAAGAAAAGCATATAAGTAGAATTTGAAATCGATCCTGATCGAAAAATAATTGATCGAATGAAACAATATTTTTTTTAAGTGAAAACTTCCTTGGGCACGTTAGGAACTCTTTGCCTGGGTAGTGAAATAAAGTAAACCGTTTGCGTTCACATTCGCATGTTCGCATTCGCAACCCGACGGTGAGATTCGCTGAATCGGGGTTACTCGGCTCAAACACGAACACGTATTAGCAGTATGCCGGTAATACTAACGTCTCGGTACTGACTGGTAACTCTCTTATAACTGTGCCTGGTTGACATGCTTATATCATAAAAAAACGGCCCACTGTACAGTTGCATCGATAGCGTAGTAGGCAGCGTCTTTGCATTGTATGCATAGGAACCTCGGTTCGAAACCTGATGGCACCGTAGAATTTTTGACGTATTTTTTTTTCAAATTCTACATGATATTTATTTATATATTTTTAATTTTTGTTATATTCTTTTTTTAGCAATAATTATAATTTTTTTGAAAGAAAGAAATTGTGTTTTAAAGACCACCAACAGCTAAGGTTATTTGGGCCTAGCACCAATTCATATTTTCAATTCATTATTTTTTTTTTAATAATAAATTGAAAATCTAATTGACACTTTTACCAGCTCTTGGGCTAGAACCCGGGAACTGGGGCCTTGTAATAGAGGAACCATAGCAACGTCATATAAACAACAGCATTGCTACACTCTCGGCTATTCTCAAGCCCATAATTTTTTTGAAACCAAGGTGGAATAAATTAAAAATATAATTTTAATATTTTAGTAATAAATTATTTTTAGTTCATAAATGCGCTAATAGATGACACCAAAAAACCTTTTATGATAAACACTTAGTTGTAGTTTATGATTTCGCTAATAGCTGACACTAAATAATTCGTTTAGATAATTATCGTTATTCGTTAAGGTATTATATTTATTGAATTTAATTGTATTGGCCGATTTTAATATATTTATGATTAAACTGTGTGATTAAAAAATTATATATATAAGTACACATAAGTACACACCCTTTTTACTTCCCACCTCTACTATGGTAGGGAAGTAATGGATTCAGTCCGAAAACAATATTTCGAGATTTTAACAGATTTTCACGTTTTGAGACCCTAGCAATCGTTTAAGATCATTTTCTGACTGATGTCTGTATGTGTGTGTGTGTGTGTGTGTGTGTGTGTATGTGTGTATGTATGTGTGTGTGTGTGTATGTGGTCAATTTTTCGCCTTCGATATCTTAAGAACGGAACAACATACGGGCATGCCGATTGTTCTATTGTGTTTATCAGCCTTTAACTTAGATCTGATTAGATTTTGAGTCAAATCGGTTCAGTGGATCCTGAGATATTCAAAAAAACGTCCTCATTGTCACGTATTAACATAGGTAAAAAAAAATATAAATGAATTCTAGATGTTATAATATGAAAAAAATGTAAATATTTTTTTTCTCTAAAATGTATAGTTTTCGAGAAAAAAAATATTTTACTAAAAAAAGAAAATTGTACGTAAATCAAGGTAACCATGATTTTTGCTATAAGCTAGCCATCAGTAGATCACCAAACAAAAAAGAGGGCCATGCTTTTTTCAAAGAATAAAAATTAAATTGTGTTTTAAAGACCACCAACAGCTAAGGTTATTTGGGCCTAGTCAAAGAATAAAAAAAGAGTGTTTATTTTTTGAAAATATTTACTAGGTGGGAAGTATAGGACTGGTCATCAGTCGAATTTTTTTTAACTTACTTGACTTTTTAAACAAAAATGCTGACTGACATTAAATTAAATTTCAAAGTTTACAATGGTGCTCACAATCGATATTATTCTAACTTCATCCCCTTGTACACAGCCTATAGAGCGTATAAACATAAATTACTATGGAAACTGTTTACTTACCACAATATAGTGTGTTTTAAAAACACTTTCAACACACCTGCCTTTTAACTGACCCATTCTATGCGTACATACACGCATGTAAAGTAGCTATTTTACAGTGGGTATGGCAAAAAAATTTAATTTACATCATTGTTATTTTGAATGTGATATAGGTAGACCGGAATCCATTATGCAAGGGGTCAGTATATAATATAGTGGTGATATGATATTTATGTTTTCAGATCGCGTTTCGTTTACATTTGCTCATTTGTCGAGTGCATTTATTTTCACGTAGTGTAACTGGGGTAGAGCGGGGTCCGCGATGCAGAGGGACAATAAACGATCGACCCTTATCAAAAAGGGCGATGAATGCAAGCAAGCGCGGATTTATCTGGCAGCAGTCATTTATCAGCTTCCGTGAGATGTATATTGTTCTTGAAACAAAAAAAGACGTATCGCTCTTTTATCTTTGTGGGTCACCGACTACTTGACGTGGCTATTCTTGACCTCTAAGGCACAGAAGGGTTTTACTGAAGCAACACTCAAGTGTCGCTATCTTTTATTTTGCATTTAAAATATTCCGTGACCTTGAAACTAATTTGTAGTGCATTTTTGGCACGGATAATAGGGTCGATGGAACAGGAGGACGACACCCTCAATTTTTTTTTAAGTGAAACTTTTTAGCCTCGTTTCTTTTTTGTTTGGTTACGCATGTCGAGGTCAAGTCAAGAATCACGCATAAAAATCCCAGAACTCAAAACAGAATAATACCTATGTAGAACACTACGTCATCCCAAACAGACAACTTGGTATATCATAAATATAGCAATACACACAACGGAACCATTTTAGTTTATTTTTTTAACTATTCCATATTCCACCTATAATATTCCATTGAAATGTTACATTATTAACCTTGCATTTTGGATAGGACATGGTTTTTTTCCGTTGCGTACGAGGGGTCGGTGTAAGTTTAAAACTGAGTTTTCGGGGTCGGTGGCCTCCCCATTTGGCCGCCATCTTGGAAAAAGTATGCTAACAGGTTTTGCACCGTATCTCCGTAATGGTACATCTTACAGAAAATTTGTAGAGAGGTTTTTTGTTTAAAATCGAATTCTCTACAACTTTACTTCATATACTTTTTGTCGTAAATTAAAAAGATATACCTTATAGAAGACAGAATATTTTTTGTTTTTCTGTTAAAATTGAAAGAAAAAAATTATATTTTTTTCTTTCAATTTTATCGATATATGATAAAAGATATTTTTTCTTCTCGAACTAGTTTTTGTGTCCAATTTGATGACTACCGTTCATGGGCGTACGCACGGGGGTGCAGGAGACGTAGCTGCCCCCCCTCACCCAAGATCTAGAATAATGGAATAAAGTGTGAAAATTCATTAATCATGCCAATCAATTTTATTTCTCGTTATGGAACTTTAGCACCTGAAAATTTTCCGAATTCCACTTAAAACGTTTGGATTATCGTTTTTGAGCTAATTGCCGAATAATAATCGGATATCCACCGATATCTATATATTTTCTCTCATATTTATTTACTTATATAATTATTTATTAAACTCTTTCCCCTCCTCGGAAAAAAATATAGATATGTACCCCCTTGGTACCCATCATCATGTTGTTCTTAATTTTTTTTTAAATTGTAAATATTTAAAAAACTTCTTGTATATAGAACAACCTGATGACTGCACCCAAAAACGATTTTATTAAGAACAAATATTTTTGATCATAGAATTCGTGAAAACTAAGTAATTTTATCATAACATTTGAAAGTTATTTTCAACATGATCATGCGTATTAGAATAAGGACTTACATCTGAAGCATCAGTGGTCAATGATGCTTCTGTAAGTCCTCTTCTGTGACGAAGACGGCGCTTTGTTGGAAGCTGCAGTGTGCATTTAAAGTTAAGAATAGGACAGTATCGATTCAAACTGCAGATAGGATTCAATAAGCGATGCGCTCTTTTGTCATGTCGTGATTTTTTTGTTTTTATAATGCAAAAAACGGAAAGTGATAAATAGAATTGCGATACTAAGGTCTTCTCTTTTCTATAGTATGCGTTCAATATAAATCTGATAGTAGTTCGAGGACAGTGTGGTTCAGTGGTTAGCGTCGCGGCCTCTTGATCAGACTGTTGTGGGTTCGGATCCCGCCTCCGCTCATGGATGTTTTGTGATGTAATTTAGTTTTAAGTGAGTTCGCTAATGACTTAAGTTGTCGATGCGTCTATAATTTACAATAAATAAATAAAATATACAGTAGTTCGTATCAAAGTTATTTTATTGCTTACAGGCCGCTTACAAGTAAGAGGTTAGGGGCATCGCTTACTAAAACATGTAGTTCCCGACTTTACGAGTTAATTCGTTCCAAACAGTGGCGAATCTTAGTGATAGCTAAGATACCGGTGGTCACAGGACTTTAAGCGTCAAGGGACCCACAACGAAAAAATATTTTTAACGAGTCTCGCGCAAGATTTCTAACAAACGTGTTTACACTATAAAGTTACAGTTTGTTAACTTTCGTGCTGCCAACTCGAAACATTTACCTTCTTTACGCGAGGCTTTAACACTGGCTTTAATATCCTTAACTTTAATTAATGTTAACAGTTGTTCATGTTCCTATAAAATTGGTCTTAAATGGTCCTTAACATTAGTTCCGAACAGCATTTTTAAGCCTTATGAAATATGATTTTTAACTGCATTTAGTAAGCAAACGTGAGATAAGGACTACGTGTAAAGTGTAAACGGTTTAATCGGTGTTAAGGCTGCATTTGGCGGCAAAAAACTGTGGGAGTAAAATTGTATTGAACCAAAATCTTCATGGTCCTAGCCAAAACGAAGTTCATCAAATCAAATTATTAACATATTTATTAGTGTATTTGCCATATGGCACATACACTATTGGCGTCGGTCGGATGGCGGGACCTAGGGGTCGAACCATAATTTCTCGACGTTTCATAGCCTCCTGAACACTTTGGCACCATTTTTGGAAATGTCTGTTTATATATGTATATATATATATAGATAAATATATTTATATATTTATATATATGTGTGCGGGCTATAACTTTCGAAAGAGTTAATTGATTTTGACGAAATTTGGTAGGCACGTTGAAATCTATCACCGCACGAAGCCTATTTAAAATGGGCCCAATCGGACTATTTTAAGGGTGGTTTTTAGTGGTTGAAAAATGTTTTTGGGCCCAAAAATGCCAAAAAAATTCTCAGAATCGTTTCAAAATTGAAATTTAACCCTTCAGTAACGATTAAAATGTACTGCTAAAATTTTAATAAAAACGGCCCGACAGGACCGGACTTACAAATTTTATGAAAACACTAGTTTGAAGATAGTGCTTTACTTACTGAAGGGTGTATTTAATTTGGTACCGAGGCTGCATTGATAAAAATATTGAAATTAAGAAAAAAAATATTATTTTAAGGGATGTATTAAGGGGTTACATTTTTTATTTTGTCCAAAAACAAACATAATAAAGCCACAATGCCAGTATTAGCAAATACACTATATTGTCGGCAGGGCTTTGGCACTGCGACCCGAGTTTTTATTAGAACGACAGGTATCACAAACGTCAAATATGTTCTGACATTTGACAAATGACAACGGGCTAACGGGTTCGCAAAATCTCACCGCGTGTAAACACCATTAACAAGCCACTGTTAGCAAAAAAGCATATTCTGTTACCTGCATGCAACAAACGCATGCATCGTTTCACCGTACCTTTAAGCATTTATTTATTGCAATTATAATGTTCATATTAGATTTTGTTGATACTTAAAAAGAGAACTCGTACAATAAAAAATTCGACTGATGACCAGTCCTATACTTCCCACCTAGTAAATATTTGCAAAAAATAAACACTCTTTTTTTTTTTATTCTTTGACTAGGCCCAAATAACCTTAGCTGTTGGTGGTCTTTAAAACACAATTTAATTTTTATTCTTTGAAAAAAGCATGGCCCTCTTTTTACTTCCCACCTCTACTATGGTAGGGAAGTAATGGATTCAGTCCGAAAACAATATTTCGAGATTTTAACAGATTTTCACGTTTTGAGACCCTAGCAATCGTTTAAGATCATTTTCTGACTGATGTCTGTATGTGTGTGTGTGTGTGTGTATGTGTGTGTGTATGTGTGTATGTATGTGTGTGTGTGTGTATGTGGTCAATTTTTCGCCTTCGATATCTTAAGAACGGAACAACATACGGGCATGCCGATTGTTCTGTTGTGTTTATCAGCCTTTAACTTAGATCTGATTAGATTTTGAGTCAAATCGGTTCAGTGGATCCTGAGATATTCAAAAAAACGTCCTCATTGTCACGTATTAACATAGGTAAAAAAAAAATATAAATGAATTCTAGATGTTATAATATGAAAAAAATGTAAATATTTTTTTTCTCTAAAATGTATAGTTTTCGAGAAAAAAAATATTTTACTAAAAAAAATAAAAATTGTACGTAAATCAAGGTAACCATGATTTTTGCTATATTAAGTTAGCCATCAGTAGATCACCAAACAAAAAAGAGGGCCATGCTTTTTCAAAGAATAAAAATTAAATTGTGTTTTAAAGACCACCAACAGCTAAGGTTATTTGGGCCTAGTCAAAGAATAAAAAAAAAGAGTGTTTATTTTTTGCAAATATTTACTAGGTGGGAACTATAGGACTGGTCATCAGTCGAATTTTTTGTTTGGTGATCTACTGATGGCTAACTTAATATAGCATAAATCATGGTTACCTTGATTTACGTACAATTTTTATTTTTTTTAGTAAAATATTTTTTTTCTCGAAAACTATACATTTTAGAGAAAAAAATATTTACATTTTTTTCATATTATAATATTTAGAATTCATTTATATTTTTTTTTACCTATGTTAATAAATGACATTGAGAACGTTTTTTTGAATATCTCAGGATCCACTGAATCCATTTGACTCAAAATCTAATCAGACATAAGTTAAAGGCTGATAAACACAATAGAACAATCGGCATGCCCGTATGTTGTTCCGTTCTTAAGATATCGAAGGCGAAAAATTGACCACATACACACATACACACACACACACATACAGAAATCAGTCAGAAAATGATCTTAAACGATTGCTAGGGTCTCAAAACGTGAAGATCTGTTAAAATCTCGAAATATTTTTTTCGGACTAAATCCATTACTTCCCTACCATAGTAGAGGTGGGAAGTAAAAATGTTAAAACGAGAATTGCCTGTACCTACAAAAGTTACATCCTCGTCTCCACTTCACTGTCCGACGAAAAACTTACTTTTTCTTATTTTATCAATTTAACATTTTTTTAAAGTGATTGTCAACATTTCATATACAGGGTGCTGAATTGCTTTGCGGGTAGGTAATAGGGATTTAACCCGTAAAATCAAACTTTCGTGATTTCCTGCTTCCCTAATTATTTTAGCAAAAATATCTTCGAATAATAGTTTTAGAACATAAAATTCTGCATCTAAATCATTAAACAAAATTTTTTGCATGCTTTGTAACGGCAGAAATTTGATATGAAAATGTCAAAATTGCCTCAAAAACAGATAGCGATAGCCATGGAACTTGAACAAAATGATGACGTTTTAACTGTCAGAATAATTTCTAATCATTTTGTTCAAGTTCCATGGCTATCGCTATCTGTTTTTGAGGTAATTTTGACGTTTTCATATTCAATTTCTGTCGTTACAAAGCATGCAAAATTAATTTTATTTAATGATTTAGATGCAGAATTTTATGTTCTAAAACTTTTATTCGAATATATTTTTCCTAAAATAATTAGGGAAGCAGGAAATCGCAAAAGTTTGATTTTACGGGTTAAATCCTTATTACCCGCAAAACGATTCAGCACCCTGTATAAACGATAGTCTTGTCTGTCACATTATTGTTTCGAAACAAAATTACCCAGTAATATTAAATTACAAAGGCAGTTCCTGCCTTTTATTAAAATATGCTGTCGACATCTTTTGTTATAAACATTAACCCCATTTTGCGAATATAGGTATTGAATGTAAGTAACTTAACTTGTAGGTACATTAATTTGAGATAAATATAACCTTTAACTTCGTTAATTAAATAATTTATGCCAACGTGACTTGATTCCGACGCCATTTCATCAAACAACTGCCTATCGTACTTGGCGTAATGGCATGTACAACTCAAATGGCATGTACAACCTTCTCGAACGTCTATAATTTACAATTTATTCATTTGAACGTTTATATAAAATCAGTTCACTGGATTTTTGCATTTATAATAGACAAGTGTTGGGTTGCAGAAAGCATTATCAAAAATTCTCATTTGAAAAACACATTTTTAACGAATTTTGTCACCTTGAGGACGATATTTGGAGAGGTTCCGCCGCGGTAATTTGAAGTAATTTTGGTCCAGAGTATCCTGACATGATACGCTTTGGATAAGTTTGCGAAAGAACAAGTTACCTCGCACTTGCGCCAGTAATTTACGTGTTCTAGAAGATTTACTGTTTGAGCTGCAGCTTCAGAATACAGAGGTCAGAGATAGCTATAGAAGTGACATATCACAGCTTGTTGGTATGTACAAATGAAGCCCGCCGAGACGTGCGGGGAACAAATTGAAACAATTGAAAATATAAAAAATATTTTTACTTACTGATGTTAAGATACACCTTGATTTTTCATTAGCGCTTTGGAACCTTTATTGTAACATCCTGCAGGCACACAACACGACATAAAGAGTAATTAACACTACGGAAAACAAGCAACGAATGATTATAATGCATCATGATCATAATGTATTGTTACGGATCACCCTGTATATAACCGGCAGACAAGAGTTCTGAGAAACGGGGGTCCGCTTACTGTAACAACTGGTACCTGCACGAAAGTTCTAGAGAAAGCGAGAACGCACTAGGCTTACGGCACGCATCATATATAAACAGCAGTCAACGGTGAGTCGAGCAATCAGTCAATGGAGAATACTGAGCGACAAATAGTGCGTCTGATATAAATACAGTGAATATAAATATTTAAAATATAAATAACTAGAAATAAATAGTCCTGGTATATAGTTAATAATTACGAATTATTATATAAAGTTGTTTGTTTTGCTTTGTAATTACTGATTAGTTATTGTTAGTGTATTTGCCATATGGCACATACACTATTGGCGTCGGTCGGATGGCGGGACCTAGGGGTCGGACCAAAATTTCTCGACGTTTCATAGCCTCCTGAACAGTTTGCCACCATTTTTGAAAATGTTTATGTATATATGTATGTTAATATATATATATATTTATTTATATATATATTTTTATATATATATTTATATATATATTTATATATATATTTATATATATATTTATATATATATTTATATATATATGTGTGTACACGATAACTCTCCACAGACTTAATCGATTTAAACGAAATTTGGTACACACATTGGAACCCATTACCGCACGAAGCCTATTTAAAATGGGCCCGATCGGACCATTTTAAGGGTAGTATTTAGGGGTTGAAAAAAGTTTTTGGGCCCAAAAATACCGAAAAAATTGTCAGAATCGTTTCAAAATTGAAATTTAACCCTTTAGTAAAGATTAAAATGTGCTGTTAAAATTTTAATAAAATCGGCCCGACAGGACCGGACTTACAAAAATTTTATGAAAACACTGGTTTGCGGATAGTATGATTTACTTACTGAAGGGTGTATTTAATTTGGTACAAAGATTGCATTGATAATATTATTGAAATTAAGAAAAAAAAATATTATTTTAAGGGATGTATTAAGGGGTTAAATTTTTTATTTTGTCCAAAAACAAACTTAAGTTTACATAATAAAGCCACAAGGCCTGCATTAGCAAATACACTATATTGTCGGCAGGGTTTTGGCACTGCGACCCGAGTTTTTTAATTGTGTTGATTGTTAGAATTGACTTTTCGTTGTTGTGTTCATTATTGTTGTGTTTTTAATTATTCTAAATAAATATTTATTCCGCCAACTCAGAAAACAGTTTTGTAACAGTATCATGAACATAATGTACCTGCCAGGTCGTACTTTAGGGTATCGTTGTGGCTTCACAAGCGACGTGATATGCTGTTTCTATAGCGATCTCTGTTCTGAGGGTGCATCCTATATGCTAGGGCCTAGAGGTGTAATTGTGAGTAGTTATTTTGTTCATGATCACTCACACTCACGAAAATCATTTTCAACTCACGCCCGTTCACTCACTACTACATTTTTTTTAATCACACTCTCAGACGCTAATGACCTCAGTTGTCGAGCGTCTATAATTTACAATTCAATTCAATTAATCACACTCATGCACGCTCGAATCTAGATTTTAACACTCACGCACGTTCACGCACGATAAAAATTATATTTCGAAACTCACGCCCACTCACGCATGTTCACTCTCATTCACGAAATTTTACAGTAACTTTGTAATTTATTAACTTTTCACTCACGCTCACGAAAATTCTTTTACACTCACGCACGTTCACGGATGCGTATATTTTTTTCTATCACACTCACGCACACTCACTTTTTCGGTACGTACACACTCACGGCGTGTTACACCGTGATACGCTGCAGTGTCACGGGAAATTTCACGTACGATTTGCATCTCTACTGGTATATATGTTATGTTATTGTTAGCCAAAAATGATAACAATACGTCATAGAAATTACAAACAAATTAAAAACTAAGATATTCATTAATGCTATAAAAACATTTGTTTATTAAAAAATCACGTAGATTAGGGCTTAGGCAATGACAAAAATGCACTGTAAGGAATTTAAAGCTTTCGTTTTGAGTATTTTCTGATTTTTCATCCGCGACCTTAACTTAAAATGTTTATCAGGTCATGCACAAGCTATTTCGTACGTGTTTACTGTACGAGCTATCCCATGTCATTCGACATACGCTATGTCCCAAGTCATCCTCTGATGTACGTGTTAAAACAGTTCTATGATATGCAAAAGCTTTGAAGGGACATCAGTATACGTTGTTGGGAAACTCTGACGATTTCCGCCATCTTACGACCCCGACTATGTGATGCGAGGGAAAGTTGGGAGGAGACGCAGTAATGACGACACAAACGAACACCCTGAAATCTAACGTCTTTAATGCTTTCGCTTCTTGTGTTGTAACTTATATAATTTAGTTAGCGTAACTTTGTCAAACTTCAAATCCGTTCTTTATTCAGATGATGTTATGTAATCATTTATCAGAATAATATTTTCCATATTTAATGGTTTGAAGACAATAATCTCGTCTGCAAACAAAACACAACCGACTGTCTTATCTCGTTCAGTCTGCATCCATTATGCCAATGTATGCACTTCAAAATATTATACTTGTACGGATGCGGTATGCTTTGTTCAAATGAGATTTAACTTTTATTAGAACGAAACTATACGGGCAGATTTTCCGCGGTGTGTTTCTCGCGACGAGATTTCCGCTGTATCAAAACAGAATGCATTTTAAGTACATTCACGCAAAACAATACAACTTTTTGGTAGTTACAAAATGGACCCCACTGTGTTAGGTCGCGCTGCTGTTGTATGTGCAAATTTATTTTTGAAGAACAGAAGGAAAAAACGACTTTGGTGGGTTCATGCAATATTCAGAGACAGACTATATATAAATTTCTCCGTGTCGAATATTTTACCCAGACTGTACTTACATCCGTCGGTGATCCGTCGCCTCGTCTAGTTTGCCCCATACTAAACAATGTTTTTCGATTCTAGCGTGTTGTGGCGGTGGCGATATCAACGCAATCAGAAGCGTTGAACTCGCTCACGCCGGCGGAATTTAAAAAAAGGCGACGTATATTCCGTTGGTCTAGTTTCACTCATTTTGTAGGCAAGGTTTCGATTTGGACGTGAAAATTAACAAATTATTCTTTCACATAGGAACATTAATTGAATATCAGGACCGTGCAATTCTTGCGGGGGCAGAGTTTTTCGCGAGAGGGGTGTTCGTGCGACGGTTTTGTCTGCGAGGTGAAGAGGAGGGTGTACTTGTGCGCCGCAGACAAACACAACACACTTTTCTTGACTGACAGGAATGTGTTTATTTATTTATGTGTGTATGTGTTAAGAACAAGCCACGTTTAAATCCCAGACAGCGCTGTGCAACATTATGCGAGCTGAACGTGTCTGTCTGTAGACGCTTGTCCAATTTTGTACCTCAATCAATGCCGCGCCGACATAGGTTCATCATCCTTGAAATTTATCACAGCCTGTTTGTTACTCGGGAGGAAGTAGGCAGCCAAAGAATTTTTCAAATCGGTTCAGTACTTACTGAGATTACCCGCGACAAACAAAACAAACAAACATGCAAACTTTTCCTCTTTGTAATATTAGTATACTATAGATAACAGGATATATGACTATTTTGGTTTCACTACAACGTCATAATATTGACGTTGTGGTTAAACTAGAATAGTACAAGGTTTAAACTAGAATTTTCTTTGTTATGTTTGCCAATGGGACGGATTCAGACTCCCGCCGGGGTCGTTAGAGTGCGGTCCTATCACCCAGATGTGCAATTCGACATGAACGTTATACACAATGCAATTGTTGTATCACGTGTTCCCGTATCCTCCAGGATAATGGAAACGGGAATTGAAACAACGGTGCTGTTACATCATCTTTTGCTATTCAAAATTGTGACACTGCTGCAAAAACTCTATTGAAGACTATTCTAGTTTTAGAAAAACTCATGTTTAATTATATCTACTAGTTTTTGCCAGCGAATTCACTACGTGAACGTCAATTTTACTCGGAGATTCCTTCATGTTAATGTCGGTTTTGACACGAACCGTATCTTAATCCAGGCGTATAGTCGGGTAAAAAGTACGCTATATTATCATCAGTCTTATTTTTCCAAAAATTCTACTCAGCTGTGTGGCCACTGATTGGTGAAGTAATTAAATTTGAGACAGAGGGTAGACCTACTAGTATATCGTTTATAATTTCAAAACGTTTTTGTTAACCTCAGTGACGTGTTTTATATTTCAACTATTCTTCTGACCCGGTTCGCCAGGGTAGACAATACTGTATCTCTTAGTTTAGGTAGCGTACAGCAATTTAGCTCAGCAAACGATTGCAGGATCCCCGACTTGCGTTATAACATTCGTTCACTGCTCATCTCTTTTTACCAGACTGCGCGACAGCAAAGGCAGGGTTATGTTTTTCGCGCTATCTATGTATACAGGGTGTATCACAGAATTGAGAACATAGAAAATAAATGAGTGCAACAGGGAAGACATAAACAAAATGGGTAGCGTGACAAAGATAGAATACACATGGCTAACTAAACTAAATTAATTATCATGATTTTAAGCATGAAAAAGAGCACAGCAATCACTGATCCTAACTAATTTGCACAATGTATGTATGTGGGATTCTTTATTCCGTCGTAGCATCCAAACGGCTGGATGGATTTTAATAAATGAGGTGTCATTAGATTCGCCTTAATCCCGAGAGTGACATAGAGTATATGACGTAACAGAAAATTCAATATGGCGCACGCTAGACGCCATTTTGTTAGAATGCGAAAGTAATTTTCTTTCTAAATACATCGATATGGGTATCAAAACAAAGGTCTCGTTGAGATGATTTAAAAAAATATGTAAATTAAATTAAAAAGCGAACTAAAAAGAAATGGAAACAAGATCAAATGATAACATGCAGTCGGAGACTGAAATGTAGTACAGGTTGAACAAAAATATCTGATGCCTCCGACTGCATGTTATCATTTGATTTTGTTTTCATTCTATTAGTTCGCTTTTGAAGCAGTAAGGTTTGTTTTTGATTTCTTAAATTAAATTTTTGTCTTAGCATAATAATATACAATCTGTGATGTTTTGGAAAGAGTAAGACTTTTAAAAACAGTGAACGATTATTTCAAATCGCTTCAGTAGTTCCTGAAATTACCCGTGTAAAACAAACAAACATACAAAGATTTCCTCTTTATAATAGAATAGAATATATTTAGCTGTAAGAGAGACTGAAGTCTATTACGTCATAGTCATATAAAAGTGTATTAATATTAATATTGGTTCAGGCTATAACAATTTTTTGATAGCAGATATTTTTTAAAGCTCAGTTAAATTTTTTGTAATCATTTATATTTTTCAAATCGTTCGGGAGTTTATTATGCACTCGTATCATGGCGTTAGTGATGCCACGATTTACAATAGTTAACGAGCTAGCGTTTATTTTTAATTTTTCCTTATTATTTGTACCGTATTCATGATTGTAAACAATATTTTCAAAAAATTCTGGGTTCTTGACGAATTTGCTACTCTCCAAAATGTAGAGATCATAGATAATTAATATTTGTAATCTTTGAAAGAGGGGCTTGCAGTAGGTATAGATAGATAGATAGTTATCTTTATTCAAATTGCCATACATATATAGCATATAGAATGCGTCAAACATACATGAATAAAAACTGCTTTATATTACAACACATTTAAAATCTATATTATAGTATTCATTTAGATTTTAGACTGTATATTACTTTATTAAGAAGAATGTTTTTTATGGTACTTTTTAATTTAGTTATCTCTAGATTTAATATTTTGGATGATAGAATATTGTTTTCGTTGCGCAACTCGCTCGGTTATCGTTCCTTTTAAGAACGCCAAGTTGACAATTTTGAATAAACCTTTATAAAATAATCATAATCTAAAAAGCGTGCTCTCAAAGAGCGTTATAGGAGAACAAAACTTTTATAAGCAAGCGTTATGACGTAACGAAGTCGCTATAAACCCCTTTATTCTTCTTATCTTCCGAGTTCTCTCATACGCTCGTCAGTATTACCTATGGCCGGGTTTGTAGTACACTGTGCGAACAGAAAACTACCAAGTGCAACATAAACATGAAATTATACCTATAGCTTAAGATTGTACGCGCATTAAATCAAAGTAAGGATAATTAGCTGAACTAGTGTACCCGTGCAAAACTTTTTTGCGACGACTTAACACTGTCTTCAAAGAACAATGGTTTAGTAAAGGCTATCGCCAAAAAAAAATGTTTGCCAACACAAACCTTTTTTATATGTAATATGAATCACTTTATTAAGAAAACAATAAGAAATATATATTTCAAGCTTTCTCAATATCATTGTGTATACGAACGCGTGAGTAAAACACATAACCTAGCTTTTAACTATATGTTTTTAATATAATTTTTGATAAATATTTTTGATTCAAACATAACTTTAAAGTGTACGTAAAATAGTAGTTTTTTAGAAGCTATAGAACGTATCTATCAGTGTAATACTTACGTACGAATGATCTTCAGAAAAAAATCGATGAGTTTGTCGGTATTTGAGAAACATCGGTTTTTCTTCCAAGTTGCCAATCACTTTCTTCGTATTTCAGCTTATATTATAAGGCACGAATATACGGATACCTTTTTTCAGGTGTAGTTATAGAAGTATTGCAATACTGAGGTAACCTCCCTTCATTATAATGTCATTGTCAATGGACGTTTTGTCAATATAAAAAACTATTAATAATGTGTCTAAACTAAGTACTATATTTAAAAGAGAAAAAAAATTTACACGTACATATACATCTTTATTGTTTAATTTTAAATACTTTTGGAAATTTTGTCAATATAACCCTATAAAAATCTGGGCTCTAAAAATTAAAATGTACGACTGTCAAGTTGTTTCATTGTTTATTGTTTGCATAGCCTATCTACGACATGCATACATATTTGCATTTCTCTCACACTCATGTATCGTGAACGCCGATGGTTTTTGTCTGTTTACGTTTCTCTTCACACCACTGCCCCCCTCGTCATTTTTACTATTATCGCTTGAAATCACCCCTTTTAAAGACATTTCACAAAAAAAAAAATAGCGATAACATATGTGTGGACTAAAGGCCTCAGTTTAAAAAAAAAATTATGTCAATCGGTTGAGCAGGGGTTGCTGGCGGATTGTCTAGAGAAATAGGGCTTGTGTTTTAAATATATAGATTTTTAATATGTTATTAATCGATATTAAATACATAGGTATAATTTAAATTTTTGAGGAAGATCTTACGTGTCGTTTTTGCGTAATTAATTTTTAAAAACTGAATATTTAACATGTAGATCAGAGGTTCCTTAACTGGGCGGCGCGGCGCTATCCTAGGTGAGTCACATATACATTTAGAAATAGTACATTGTGCCACAAGGGAGGAAATGTAGTAATTTCTTCCCGTGTTGCGCATACTATTTTTTCTCCTGCCAGGCCGAAAGTTCGCAAAATTGAAAAAAAAAATTATTAAAATTATTATTTTTCTTTTATTTCATTATTAAAATTATTAAAAAATAATTTTAAAGGAAATAATTTTAATGTGTAGGAAACAGAAGTAGGCGCGTGAGAGCCGGCATAAGTACTATTGCGCACGCGCACTTGTCCGTACCACGGGAATAAAGAGCGACTTTGTTCCCGGTTGGCAGGGACGAAAGTACGAACTTTCGGCCTAGGTAGGAGAAAAAAGAAATGAGAGTAGAAATTTCAAAACTTCAGCCCCGATTTGAGAAGTTACGCTCAGAAAAGCAAGCTCATCTTTCTCATTAATTATTGTATTGTTTGTATAGTTTTTATGTTTTATAATTATTAGAATTAGAATCTAATAAATACCTAATAATTAAGACTTTATATTTCTTTGGAGTTTTCTTTGAATAATAAAGTAAAATTATCTGCTGGAGCTTCACATCATCTTCTTTTTGAAGGGCGTCGCAAAAAAATTGTAAACTATAAACCTGCAGCGCAAAACTTTTTTGCATGCATCTTCACCATAGTTTTTAAAAATCGATGTGTTTTGATATACTGCATGCCTGCGTCGCTAGAAGTGCGGCCCCTCGGGCCGCCGTGCAAATTTTTAAACAAAACTTTTTTGTATGTATCTTAACAATAGTTTTCAAAAATCGATGTGTTTTTACACAGACTCGCGGTGCCAGAAGTGCGGCCCTTCGGGCCGCCTATTTTTCATTATTTACATATTGTGCAAGACACTTCTTATATTAGTGTTCATTTACAGTTTTAACCCTTGTGATATATTATACAAAATCTATGTAGAAATAGGCTTCGAATCGATCTGACAATTGACCGAGTTATAAATAAAAAAACTCTTTTTTTTAATTGCTCCCCCTGGGACCAAGATTCCTACCTAGATCGATTTCTCGCCCCGAAAAATCCCCATTCTGTAAATTTCATCAAAATCGTTATTCTTTTTTGAGAAAAAAAAGTCTAGGTAAGATTATACGTCATACTATATTTAACGTACATAATATACATATTTTATATAGGTAATATAAAAATAACATACTTAGGTATCTATTTATTTAAATATTAGTTAAAACTACTTACATAATTACGTTTAGTTTTTATTTCTGTTATTCTTTATTATACAAATAGTTCACGGATTATTTTAAAATAAGTTAAAAATTCTGTCAGAGTATTTTGACATATAAATAATGAAAGTAGTTTGTTTTCTCCAAAGCCTACTCACGATATTACAATGTTTTGACAGGTCAAAAAACCGTTTTTAAAAATGATAAAATCGATAGGAAAACGAATTTTTCCAGGGATGAGACCTAGCTAAATCGATTTTTTGCCCCCCGAAACCCCTTTTCGGTAAATTTGATCAAAATCGTTAGAGCCGTTTTCGAGAAAATATTTATATAGATACATAGAAACATATATATATACAAGATTTACTCGTTTAATAATATAGGGGGATTAGATGATGTTTAGGTAGTATGTAAATTACAAGAGAACGAAAGAAATACAGTACTTCCTCTAAAAACAGTACAGTATACTTCCCTCATTACTATTTAGAGAGATAATTAACGAGAACGTCGTTCCTAGTGAGCTCGAACGTGTTCTTATTAGTAGATTGTATATCTAGTGGCGTAATGAGGTATATTACTGACGAATAGTGAGAGTATGTAAAAACGAGCGACAGCGAGTTTTAACAGTCACACGAGTCATAATATCATTATACGCGAGACGACGCGAGATATATATTATGGTATTTTTTGCCATACCAACTATAAAACGGTTGCTTTTCAGTTTATTTTCAGTAATTTAAAAAAAAATTGACAGTTTATTTTGCGTCAACTTCACTTCTATAGTAGGCCGAGGGTAGCTGTCAAAATTTTTAAAAATTGTGTTTTAAAGACCACCAACAGCTAAGGTTATTCGGCCTAGCACCAATTCATATTTTCAATTCATTATTTTTTTTTTAATAATAAATTGAAAATCCAATTGACACTTTTACCAGCTCTCGGGCTAGAACCCGGGAACTGGGGACTTGTAATAGAGGAACCATGGTAACGCCATGTAAACAATCGCACTGCTACACGCTCGGTTATTCTCAAGCCCGAGTAGCTGTCAGTTATAGGTAATTGCGGGCGGATCAGGGCGAATAAACATATATCAGTATGGATATAGTTTACTTTCCCACACTAGTGTGGGAAAGATACGTTCCCACAAACTGGCCTGTCAAAAGTCACTTTACATGCATAGATACATGCATGTAAAGCAGCTATTTTATAGTGAGTATGGCAAAAAATAAATTTACTGTTTGTATGTTGTGATTAGGGCATGCAAATATTCGGATGTTTCAGGTATTCGAATATTCGCTCAAATTTTAGCCAATATTCGAATATATTCGAATATATTCGAATAATTCGTAAAAATAATAAAAACACTGCGGAACTTCAATAAATGACTTTTAATTATTTAAAATCAACACGCCTACTGCATGTCCATAAATCCAATCAATATTTTAACAACAAAAGCAGCTTACTTCTAATTAAAAAGAGATCAAATAATCATTTTTACTTTACTTAGTTACGTAAAAATTCAGATCAAATCAACTAAATATTAGAGCGCACATAGCTTCCGAGAACCATAGATCAAATGAACATATTTAAGTAATCAAAAAAATTCAAAATTCTTTCTTTCTGTTTTTCCTATTCAAACAAAAATATTAAATGAGCATCTAAGACGCATTTTTATTAATTAGTACCACAAAAGTATGGGATATTGCTCCCCTATAAAAAAAATACTTCACAAATAAATAATACGTCTATTAGCACGTGCGAAGAGCAAATCAAGCAAATTAAGTACACGTACGTAACGTAACGTAAGTAAATAGTTATATCAAATAAACATGCAATAATTAACAAAAAAAAACTTTCCTCGCCCCGTTTCGATACTCCTCCCACGCCCTAGCGCGAACTTAGAGCTAGTGTAGCATTTGTAAGATGTTTTAGCGCCGCCGTAAACCGTTTTTAAACAATTTTAATACTTAACAAATAATTCGAATATATTCGAATAATAGGAATTACTATTCGAATAATAAATGCAGCCGAATATTCGCTATATTCGAATATTCGAATTGCATGCCCTAGTTGTGATGTACACTGTATGTAATTCGCTTATCTCAAACATGACTTTTGAGACGGTTACTCCATCCCATTCCCACCATATCCGACGTCGTCGTAAGTAGTTCGTTACACTTAACGATTTGTTCGGCTGGTTTTGTGCGAGGTTGTCTCGATAAGTGTGATACGATCGGTTTGGATCTGGCCTGCTATTTAACCGCTTTAGTTGTGTAGACATATAGAATGATTTATATTAAAAAAATCGATTAAGGAAGTTATTTTAAGCGAAAAAAGTCCTATCTGATTTACTATTACAAAGTTTCTTGATTATATATGTAATCTACGAATTCATATCTTGATAGTTTTAATATAATACTTATACTTTTCATCACAGTAAATTGAAGAGTAAACTAAGGATAGTTACAGGGTATCCAAGGTACAACCCTATTTCTTGGCTTCACAACGCGGTAAATATAATATACATTAAAGACATATTAATGTTTGAGTCCATTGTAATTTAATATTAATAATTTGATGGGAAAGATGGACAATTATTCGTATGTAAAACTTTTTTAATTATCGCCAACGTTTCGTCAACATTGCTGACTTCCTCAGGGCTCAAAATTGGAATTGTAAATTATAGACGCCCGACAACTGAGGTCATTAGCGTCTCAAAATTGGACGTTTTACATATTAGTCAATGTCAAAAATATTAAATTGAAAACATACGGTTGGCATAGTTGTTGCAACCACTTCCACATAACTATCTGAACGATAAAAAAAAAAATAAAAAAATACTGTCATCGTTCAGATAGTTATGTGGAAGTGGTTGCAACAACTATGCCAACCGTATGTTTTCAATTTAATATTTTTGACATTGACTAATATGTAAAACGTCCAATTTTGAGCCCTGAGGAAGTCAGCAATGTTGACGAAACGTTGGCGATAAATAAAAAAGTTTTACATACGAATAATTGTCCATCTTTCCCATCAAATTACTAATATTAAAGACATAGTTCGGCAATTAACATCAAGTTTCTTTAACAAGTGCAAAAACAGTGAATTTAAAATTATCCAAGACATCGGAAACTATGATATATTTAACCTACCCTATGTATATAAACATAAAAGAGTGAGACACACATTAGATTAATTCACTAAGAAAGCTATGATTTTCTGCGAGTTGGTTTTTTTTTTTTTTTTGATTTTTTTCCCTTTAATTAAACTTTGTTACAATACATATTATGAAAATTTTAATTTAAAGCCAAAATAATGCAGTGGTATCAGGAACACTGATTACAACAATATTGTAAAATTTTTATATATTTTTCTTATACTATGACAATAAAATTTTTTATTATTATTATTGAATAGTCCAGTCACGAGAGGAAGTCCACCTTGCGTTTGGTGCAGCAAAGGATTTTATTTTTTTGTGTCCTTAAGCATGTTTAGGAGATGTCAAATCCAAGTTTGCGACCTCTAAAACAAGGCGGGGGAGTTTTGGTGGGCTAAAAACCACGATTTTTTTGCACTTTTTTCGGTTTCTTGCTTATAATATGGAAACGGCTGGTCCTATCGAAAAAATGGCCCTATTCAAAATTAAAGGGCACAAAATTTAATTCAAAATGCCCTAGCCAAATATGTTTATGTTCCCATTTTTACCGGCTCTACAGAACTTAGAAAATCGCCAAAATTTACCAAAATGAAAAAAAAGCATTTTTTCAAGCTTTTAACTATTGAAAAACTCGAATAGCCTATAACCTTCCTTAAAAAACGGGCTATCTATCAAAAAAAAAAATTTTTCAAATCGGACTGGTAGTTCCTGTGATTAGCGCGTTCAAACAAAAAAAAAAAAATAAATCTCTTTTTTTGTTTGAACGCGCTAATGTCAGGAACTACAAGTCCGATTAAAAAAAAATTTTTTTTTTGTTAGATAGCCCGTTTATTAAGGAAGGTTTTAGGCTATTCGAGTTTTTTTAAATTCAATCCCAAAGGGGGTACAACGGGGGTGTAAGATTTTTTGTTATTACAAAAAATCTTACTCCCACGTTTTACCCCATTTGGGGTTAAATTTAAAAAAAACTCGTATATCCTATAATCTTCCTCAGTAAACGGGCTATCTTACAAAAAAAATTTTTTTTAATCGAACTTGTAGTTCCTGAGATTAGCGCGTTCAAACAAAAAAAGAGTTTATTTTTTTTTGTTTGAACGCGCTAATCTCAAGAACTACCAGTCCGATTTGAAAAAAAATTTTTTGTTAGATAGCCCGTTTATTAAGGAAGGTTATAGGCTATTCGATTATTTTTTTTAATTCAATCCCACAGGGAGTAAAACGTGGATGTAGGATTTTTTGTTATTACAATAAATCCTACACTCCCGTTTTCACTCTTTGGGATTGAAACTCGTATAGGGTCTCATTGATTAGTACTTTGCTTCTTTTACAGACTGGTAGTTCCTGAGATTAGCGCTTTCAAACAAAAAAAGAGTTTTTTTTTTTGTTCTTTTAAGTTCTGTAGAGTCGGTAAAAATCGGAACAAAAACATATTTGGCTAGTGCATTTTGAAGTAAATTTTATGCCCTTTAATTTTGAATAGGACCATTTTTTCGATAGGACCGATCGTTTCCATGTTATAAAAGAGAAACCGAAAAAAGTGCAAAAAAATCGTGTTTTTTAGCCCACCAAAACTCCCCCGCCCTGTTTTAGAGGTCGCAAACTTGGATTTGTCATCTCCTAAACATACTTGAGGACACAAAAAAATAAAATCATTTGCTGCGCAAAACGCAAGGTGGACCTACCTTTTTAAGCTCTCGTGACTGGACTATGAAGAGTATAAGTACATTAATTCAAACAGTATGATTAGAAAGTAGAAACAAAAGTATTTTACAACCTCAGATATGAAAATCTGCGCGCGGTAAACTCGTTCTGGTATAAATTCAACATAACCTCATCATCAGTGCTTTTGCCTTTTCTTGAAAAATTTCCAAAATTGGATCTATCTCATTTTATAAGTGAGCTTCTTATTTGTATTTACATCATTTTAGTGTTGAGGTTATGTCAGACAACAGTGAAACTCGATCTTGGAGTTAGTCACAAAAAAAGACAAAATGCATATTCACAGTAATAAGTATAAGAATTTTTTCAGTGGCTTTGAAGCTTGCTAACAAGCTTAACTGGAATTTCAGGTATTCCTCTGTGAGCCACGTTTTCCGGTTGACGAAACCCCATATATGTGGGGTTTGTAAAAAATGCTCGAAGCATGTGCGAAAACAAAAGTTTAAATGAAAATATTTCGTACTGCGTGGCCAGTCGCTGGAAATTGTACATATGGCACGTTCACACAATTAATTTCCGCTAGTGTTTGTATTAGTTGACAGAATTATTTAAATTAAAACGTTATTCGTCTTTTTTACGTTTATTTTTATGATCATGTTTTAAACACAAATAATGGTCGATTAAGTGGATTCTTTACAATACGAATTTAAAGTCTGTGACCACAAAGCGAAACCGTTTTGTGTTTAAAACATAGATATATACAGTGTGTCCACAGACTCATCCTCAACATGGGGATCTCCGTTGTTATGGGAGATAGAGATTTGGTTAAATGAGACAAAATGTGCAGAATCTCCAGTACTACTACCCTGCGTAGTCAAACTTTCCATATTTTGCTTGGTTCGCGACCGACAGTTGAAAAACGAGATTTACCCATTTTCGTTTTTTATACGTAAAACACTGATTTTTAATAGTAGGCTATGCTAAATTAATTGATAAAACAACAGAAGGCTTAGCAAATAGTTGAAATTCGCGTTGGCTTAGTATAAACAGCTGTTTTGTTTTAGCTGTCAAAGTGTAGTTTGTTGCTAATTTGTCAGTTTACTAAGTGATTTATTAAATTTACTTTTGTTATCATGGAACCATTTTGTAACAATGAAAAATAAGCGATTTTCAACAATTGATCGTAAAACAGTAGTTTTGTCTTCTTGACTTATTCGCGTTGACTTAGTAAACGGCTTTTTAAATGATTCATAGTTTATTAAATTTACTCGTAAGTTTCTGTAAATAGACGAATGAGGTTGTCTTCATTCTGGATACTGATCGAAGTACATTTCTGCAGCTCTGGTCGAATTTTTGTGACATAGAATGTAACGAGATAACATATCAAATTTTTCATTGTTACAAAATGGTTCCATGATAAATCACTTAGTAAACTGACAAATTAGCAACAAACTACACTTAGACAGCTAAAACAAAACAGCCGTTTACTAAGCCAACGCGAATTTCAACTGTTTGCTAAGCATGCGCAAAAACGCGGCCAATAGAACGTTGGCACATGCATAGCATGGACATGTCCATAAGACAGGCAGCAAAAACTAAAATGTTATGACAAATAATCTACTATTGGGTCATATTTATCTTAAGTTAATTATAATTAAATGTTATAGTTAATTATAAATTTTGATTGGCTGGGAAGACGCGAGATAAGAGAAAAATAAAGTGTTTGTAATTTTACGGAAAATCGATTAAGGAAATTGTTCGTTTTTGCGTGTGAAGGGTTGAGAAAGAAAATTGATACGCACGGTTGTTGATTAAAAAAGAAAATTGATTTTCACTGTTGACTGTCTATAATAATAAACAGATGATACAGAAGATTGGTTCTTTCTGTTGTTTCAGCGCTGTGTCCTTTTATTAGATGGGTTAAGAACCCAGTTGTGGTTACTTTCTAAACATCTTATATGCTGAGTTTCACAAAACTTTGTCAGAAAATCTACATTGATAACGATATTAGATTGTGTGTCGAAAAAATATACATACGCTTAATATAAAGGTTACAGTTTTTATTATAATCAAAGATTATAACCCAAATTCACAAGTGAAAGTTTAAAAATGTTTGATACCGGACATTTCCCCTGCACTCTTGACCTCAAATCCTTTCCCTTCGCGTAAAAATGGTTTTGGCTTTCCCGACGCTATTTTTAAAGCTAAAGGATTCGGGTAAACTCCAAATGAAGGGTCAAGAATGACCCTACACATACTTTAGGCGGAAAATAGAAAAACATTTTCCTGGAAAAACTTACAACTTAAAAAAGTGGGTGTGTGCTTATGACCCCACGACAGAAATGAAAACTTGATTATATGCAAAACATACATAATATTATCATGTTATTATAATACGTAATAAAAAAACGTAATTCTTGAAACGATGCACTCCTAATTGTTAGACAGTAAACGTGGTCACCGACCCGAGCGTGCTTGATGTCGAGTGGAGCCAAGTAAACCCGATTCAGCGTCACTGACCCGAGCGTGACGGTTCACTTTCGTTCACTATTCATAAAGAACGCATAAATCTTCATGGTTTCCGGGCTTGTAGGCCCTGGTCCGGTGGTATTTCTATCTGACGTTTCGTCTACAACTGCGGTAGGCATTCTCAAAGGCGATGTGGCAGCGGTGTCCTCCTTGGTGACTTACAGGACCTGTGAGCCGCCAAGGAGGACACTTCGCCTTTGAAAATGTATACCGCAGTTGTAGACGAAACGTCAGATAGAAATACCACCGGACCACGGCCTATAAGCCCGGAAACCATGAAGATTTGGAACAATGCCGGCCGTGAAAGCTTGCACACCTAGATAGAATGCATAAAGCTCGATTTATATTATTCGGTTAGACACGGTGCGGGAACGTAGCGTTTCCGGCAAAACAAACATTTTTACATGCATTTCAAATACGAGTATTGATACGTGTCTGAACGGACGGGATCCGTTAAGTATAAATATTCGTATTTGAAATACATGTCTTGTTGAAACGCTACGTTCTCGCGCCGTATCTGACCGGATAATATAAATCGACCTTTAAGGTACGCCTAAAGAAGTTTTCACTTCAAAAATTACGTAATCTTTCACACGTATAGGTAAAACTTTTTTTCAAAAAAATCGCCTGAAGGATCTGTAATATGATTCTTTGTCTTCCATTTGGCGTTTACCCGAACCTCTTAGCTTTAAAAATATGATCGAGACGCGCATAACGTCGAACCTATATTTCTGAAAAATCTAAATTTTCTAACGTAGATATTGTGTTCTGTCTTTGGTGTCTTTGGCTGTTTCACTGACTGTATATCTATAGCTGCTGATTTAAATTTTTCGTGTTTTAACGGTCCTTTCTGTGAAAACGTCTCGATGTTTTTAAATATTATGGTAACATAATATCAGTGTGCATTGCTAATCGATGCAAATCTATTCAAATCATAAATCTATATTTCAATTCGATTTTTTAAAATTGATTCAGGGTCTGTAGTCACCTTGTCATTTTCAAAATAAAAATCATACAAATAAGCATATTATTTCGAGTGAAGCTTTTAAAAAATCACGGATGTTGACAAAAAGATGGGTCATTAAAACGTTATAAAAATATCATGAAAAAATACTAATTGGGTAAATTAATGCGATTAAATGTGCCTTTAAAAAAATAAAAAAGGTTTACTTCCTGCGAAAGAGTTTTCACTTAGAGAAAGTTGTTTTTTTATGGATAATTAACTTTTATATTGAAAAAATGTGCAATAGAAAAGTTTGGAACGAAATTTTAAAACATCATAATATAAGAGAATGTAAGGTAAAATGAATTTTATAGGTATGCTCACACGCGTGGTATGAAAAGTGACAGTGGCGTGCGTTATATATTTTTATTATGAAGTAACAAATATTTAGAGAGATCCTTTTTCTTCTTAGAATGCTCTATTTTTTTTGATGTGTAACATCTTAGCTATCGGTATGCGGAGTAATTTCGTGAATAGAGGAACCATAGCAACGCAATGTAAACAACAGCATTGCTACACGCTCGGATTGTGACTGTTAAACTGATCATTGGACAGATTTATGAGGATTTACGAGAAAATATTTTCGTACATTAGAACGAAATAAAAAAAAACTCAGATCGCAGCGCCAAACCCTGTGTTGACAATATAGTTTATTTGCTCATACATGCGTTGTAATATTATTCGGTAAAAAATTGACCCTCTTAATACGTCCTTTAAAATAATATATATTTTTTTCCTTAATTTCAATATTTGGCCTCCATTTTATCAGTTCAGCTTAAATAATTCTCTATTAAAGTACCTACTCCTGACTGAAGCGTGCCTCTATAATATTAATGAATTTAGAATATAATTTTTAACTTCCCATTGGAAGTTATTGTAATGGGTCCGAAAATCGAAATCAAAATTTTTAACAAATTTTTATGTTTAAAGGTCACTACACTGTTTTTAAACTATTTTTGAAAAGATGTGTGTGTGTGTGTGTGTGTGTGTACGTACGTACGTATGTGTCCATTTCTTTCTAAGACGAAATCTCGAGAATGAAAAATGATATCGACTACATTAGGGTGCCAATCGACGCGTATTAACGTAAATATGATCTGAAAGAAAGTTTTTCAAAATCGGTTCAGCCGCTCTTTTTCTTAACCAAATAGACTCCAAAAAAGTAGATTTTACACAATATCTCGCGAATAAAAAATTATATCGACTTCGTAAGGGTGTCTATCGAGGCGTGTTAACGTCATTTTGATCCAAAATAAATTTTATAAAAATCGGTTCAGCCGTTTTTTTTTTTTTAATTATTGTTAAAAATAAATAATAATTATGTTTTAATGATTAAAATGATTACTTTTCTGTGTAATATCTAGTTCAATTATTGTTATTAAATATTTATCAAACTGGGAAGTTCGTCGTGTGAACCTCAAGGGTAGCACTTTAGTTCTAATAAACGACCCACCTCACGGCTTGTTAACTTGTAATTTTGTCTCGTTTTTATTTTTATGTGACATGTCAGACAGATATTTTGTATCTTCTAATGACGAAATAAATATCAATATCAATATTCAGATAATTTGAAATTGAAACAATTTATTATTATTTATTTCATGTCAATTCAGCGAAGGTCATGATTTTTCCAAGATATTAATCATAAAATGACGTCACATCTGTCAAAAATATTAACATGACATACATGATACAAAACACAAACAAACTATGGCGTGACTATGACAGTTCGCGTCACACATTTTTTGTAACGAATTTTTTGTCCCGCATCATTTTTACTCCCCTTTATACGGCCGGGAAAGACATAGTTCTACGTCAAAAAATAAGTGTAAAATATAATAATGAATAGAATAATATAACAACCTATCTTAACCCGAGCTTAGCTTGATAAATAGTATCCTATACCTACTTTAAAAGTTTGTTTACCATCTGATAGTGTTCCAAGTTTCATCAATGTCGGACAAGCCAATTTCTAGTGACGTTTGTACAGACACAAATTCTGGAGACGCTTTTTATCGCCTAGGGATCATACACTATACTCCAGAAAATCCTTCAAGAAAGCGAAAAGACAGATAAGGGTCCCGTTACAATTTTATTGGCTGGTATCCTTTTTTGATTGAAATTGTCTTTCAAATATTAATGACTATAGAGAAAGACAGAAAAAACACACATTACATATTTTCGGTAGATTGAAATACGGAAGCAGCGACGCTGTAGTATTGTGTCATGGGGGGAACTCCAGACGCGTGCTCCACTCGGGAGCTACTCAGACATAACATCATACTGGGCTTAGGCTTAGTGTCCCTGCACGCACACACGTACCTGTGTTTCCCTCGGGCTGCATACAAAACTTTGTAAGAGTACTCATTATATTTTAATGAAACGGCTTGTCCTTACGTGGTTTGACCAAACGTTTTCAGTACGTCTTTTACAGTTGAATACTTTTATTTACTTTATACAAAGTATTTATGTGGCTAAAGACAAAACCGCTTTATACGTACAATGTTTTATCTTTTTTGTATCCAAATCTGCACTGTAAGAAATGAGAAGGCCGGTTACATAGATTATCGATGGTCCATTTGTAGCCAGCGATTAATCTGGTAATAGGCACACAAAGAGACAATGGCGTCGCAAAGATGGTATCGCCACATCGTGTGGATTACATAAAAACACATCGCGCATGCGTGGTTACTAATTTTACATTAATTTGTTTTGTATTCATCCATTTTATATATGTAACTGTACATTTTATTTTGTAATTTTTACACACTTTATTGCAATATTACACAAATTATGTAATTTTAATTTACTTTATGTAAAAATCACAAATTTATCTGGACGCCGCCTACCTGATCCAGTGGCGTAATGTGCAAAGGGTTACTGAAAAAAATGAAAAAAAAAACTAAACAAAAAAAGTTTTTTTTTGTTTTTTTCTCTTTTTAGGTGGCCTTTTGATGATTAACGCCGATACATTGATGACGTATCGGTACCATTCTAAGAGTAATTGGAGTCTACAAACGACATTCCCGCGACCATTAAGATCGCCTTTTATAATAATTAGTAATTCGTATAGCAGGGGTATACAATAACGTTAAGTATTTTACACAGTGAGTTTATGCGTTTTGAAGATAGAACAATCAGAATCTGGCCTAACCTCTCAGACACGATTTTTCGACCCCATCGCCATACGGAACATAGTGATCCACGCTCCTCCCCCTGAAGATTTGAATGCATAAAAAATAATAACTCTGATGTATGTGTTTTCTTGCGAAACAATTCACTTGAAGAGAATTTGAACACTTAATCACTAATAAATGGGTTTTATGACGTTAATAAATAAATAAATAAATTATATTGCGTTTTCTGTTATGATTCATGATCCGTTTTCAACAACACATTGCTGCCGCTGACATCGAGTAACAAATGAATAGGGGAACAACTGACAACGCTGTCGTTCATTTGTTTTTATTTTGAGCAGACTCCGTACGTGAAGGACTTCATGTACTATGAAAGGAGCTATAAATATTTATAAGTTAGCGCTCTAGCTAAAGCACACACACACACACACACTTATATATACACTTTTTCGCTACATAATATCGGAGCTAGCGGCAATATATACTCGCCTTTAAGCCTTGCTTCAGTACGTTTGTAGTCGGTTCAGGGATGCCCATTCTATGTGTCAGAATATTAAGATACTCTCCGGTTTATTGATAATACATTTTTAGCTTTTCCCGGCAGATTTTTTTAAAACTGTAGAAACTTTGAATGAAAGTCATTTAAAACTATTGTTACAAAACTGTTTTCTGAGTTGGCGGAATAAATATTTATTTACAATAATTATATACACAATAATAATGAACGCAACAACTATATACAATAATTCGTAACAATTAACTATATACAAGGACTATTTACATCACTGTATTTATTTCAGATTTATTTCTGTCAGTCATTTACCCAGTTACTATTTATTTATATCCACTCCACTATTTAGATCACTGTACTGACTGATTAATATTTATATCCACTTGACGGCACGAGTCACCAATGAATGCCTAATATTTATATCAGACGCACTTGATTGCACGCGTGAGTCACCGTAGACTGACTTGATTGCACGCCTCACCATGGACTGCGTATTCAACACTACCACAGTACAATCTACACTGACTATGATTCCCGTTGACTGCTCTCCGGTGACTGACCCCCTGTTCGCTTCACTCACTCGTTTATATAGAGGCTGCGTGGCTTAAGCACAGCGCTTTCCAGAACATTCTGGCAGGTACTTGTATCTTCGCGCGGTTACTAGTGTGACCTTTCTTTCTACTGCTTTCTATTGGAGGCAGTGGCGTAACACTTGGGGTTTGCTACACTATAATAATTAAAAGTACAGATCTTGACAAGGCAGATGAAAAATTATTTCCACACAAAAATTAGAATTCTTTTATAAGTATTTATTTACCTATTTTAACACGTGGTTGAAAACATTTCTTTAAATATCTCAGGATCCGCAAAATCTAATTAGTTCTAAATTAAATGCTCAACAATATAAAAAAGAAGACACATGACCCTATGTTGTTCCGTTTTTACAATATCGAAGGAGACAAAATTACCACACACAGACATACACACATGCATCAATCAGAAAATGGTCTCAAAATTTATAATAATGGGTCTCAAACGATTCCTAAGATATAAAAACGTTCAAGAGTTTAAGAATGACCGAGGGTATTTATATGGCGTTCCCCATGGCTCCTTTATCACAAACCCCTCAATTGCCAGGTTTTAGTCCGACAACTTTATTATTAAAAAATTATATTGAAAATACGAATTGGTGCTAGGCCCAAATAACTCTGACTGTTGGTGACCTTAAAACAAAGATTTCAAAACTTGAAGATCTATTAATTTTTGTAACTGATTTCAATACTTGCCTTACCATGTAGAGGTGCAGGGAAGTAAAAAGATTAATGACTTTTGTTGTGTTTTGTCCAAACTTGAGTAAGTAAAGCGGCAACAGCAACTTGTCTCGAACCTTGGCTCACAGAATGGAAGGCGTCGATGGTTTTGTGATAAATGAACGCCTTTTCTGAATAATATTATTACTTTATTATTAATTCCATTTATTATTTAAGCTGGCGCACTATTATTTACATTTTATTTTTGTTATTTAATTATATTGTTATCAGAAATCCATCATTCTGTTCCGAGTTTGTGAATTCAATTTTGGACGCTTATAACTTGCGAGATGCATTTGCAATTCTATTATTTTAGTAAACATTGATTTCATTGTACTGAATTTTTTGCTTGGCTTATCTTTACGAATTTATATGCTCGCTGCAATGACCTAGATATTTTTTGGGTTTGTCTTTCTGTCCGTCCGTA
This sequence comes from Mongoloraphidia duomilia, assembly GCA_039654895.1. Lineage (NCBI taxonomy): Eukaryota > Metazoa > Arthropoda > Insecta > Raphidioptera > Raphidiidae > Mongoloraphidia > Mongoloraphidia duomilia. Next base: position 18,920,096 of record CM077525.1, on the reverse strand, counting down.
TGTCACAGCCATTTTACTCGGAGACTTTTGGCACTATATATATGATGAAATTTGGAAAGTAAGTGTCTTTTATGAACCGCTATACAATGATGTAGTGAAATTACGAAAAAAAATTAGGAGTGGCACTCCATACATTTAACTGAGGGATGAAAAAAAATTCCAGTGAACATAAGCGTGTGGGATTTCACATTATTCTGAAAAAGTAACATAAAACAGCTCTGTTTGAGTCAAGTGTTAAAAATTGGGAAAAATTAAACAATTGAATATTAAAATTAGTTGAAAATTTTTCGTTGGAAAGCAGCCAATTATATAATTGATTCGAAACATATTGGAAAAAATCATTTTACCAACCATAGTCACAGTCAGGACTCTAACCTGAACCTTTCCACTTTCGCGGCGAAATGAGCTTACATTTACTCAACCGTGACAAGGTTACTAATCTAACATTCCCCCTACTCTCGCATGTAGTGAAAATCAATTGATTCCGAAGCATATAAGGGGAATGTTAGATTAGTAACCTTGTCACGGTTGAGTAAATGTAAGCTCATTCCGCCGCGAAAGTGGAAAGGTTCAGGTTAGAGTCCTGACTGTGATTATGGTTGGTAAAATGGTTTTTTCCAATATGTTTCGAATCAATTACATAATTGGCTGCTTTCCAACGAAAAATTTTCAATTGCAATTCAGCCGTATAAATCTATTAATTTATATTAAAATTAGCGTCTTTAACTTAAATATATATTGATAGCGGCCCGTCCCGGCTTCGCCCGGGTGTTATGAAATTATGATTTCATAGCGGTCACCCATGGCTCCGCTCACGTATATATTTAGTATATTGTTGATTTGTTATCCCCCCGCGATAATCTCCCCCCTGCGTATCTAGCTTTTTTTTAGAATCGGTTTAGTAGTTCCAGAGATAAGAATTTATGATTTATAACGCCCCCCCCCCTTTAATTTTTTTGAAAATAAAATATAGCCCATGTTACTCGCTGATAAGTAGCTTTCTATAGGTGAAAGCATTTTTAAAATCAAGTAGTTTTTGAGTTTATCAATTGCAAACAAACAAACACACAAATTTTACCTCTTTATAATATTAGTATAGATGCCATATTTAAATTTCTGTAATACAAATACGCTATTTTGTCGGCAGGCTTCAGCACTGTGACCAATATAATTATTATTATTATTGGTTAATTGCGTAGCCATGAAGAAAGAAGATTTTTAAGTAAGGAAGGTTACATACATTTTGAATGAGTTCAAACAAGAATCAGTTCATTTAAAATGTACAAAGTTTCTGTTAAACAGGTAGTTGAAGAGTCGGGAAGTTTGTTAATTAAATTTTAAACGCCTAACAATGCTGTGATTTTATATATGTGTAGGTGTAAATAATATATACATATATGGTACATAGAAACCCAAAGACAACAAAGTTTCTAACTTGCAACTTTGTTTTGTATATACTGTTGTTTCATAATAAGGGCTCATTATAATACTTTAACTGAATGGTTATTGTCTTGTAACGAATTTTATAACAAATTACAACATTGTTAAATTAAAATTTTCTTTTCAAAATGGTCAAAGTCCTCATTTTTTGAAGTGAATAACGTCTAATGTCTCATATTGAGGTGGAATTTTAGAAATATTAGATGTAACGGAAATATTCTGAAGTGGTTGACATGTGAAACCAAACACAGTATGTATAACTATGTCAAGCTCTCAGACAAAGTAAACCAGGTGGCCCTGCGGAAAAGTACGAGTCTACCGACAGGTACAAACGCCAAACTCATGTATAGGTTCGAAACTCGAAGACTTTTTATATTATTAGTGATCACCCTGTATATAAACGACAGGCAAGAGCTCTGAGAAACGGGGTCCGCTTACTGTAACAACTGGTATTTAAAATATAAAAAAATAATATTTTACGAACAATTGATTTTATAAGATAAATAAAAGTGGACGCAATCCTTAACTTTCTATGAAAACGAATACAATTATTTGTGTTTAACAGTATTCATGCAGCGAAACGCGTTTCATAATTTCACCAGTCGATAAACGGTCATTTAAGATCCGCCTTACAGACACGAAAAAACACTAAAAGCGTGCATGTGTTGAATAAAAACTGTTATATGCGTCTTAAAAATAATGATACTCGACCGCTTTTATTAAGCACAAAAATTTGTGGAGCCGCAGAAAGCTCTTAAGCTCTCCTTTTATTATTCATAGGTAAAATATGCAAACATTTTCACAAGGTTAAATATTTTCTGTAGACTCTGGTAAAATATTCAGCTTACGGTTTCGACTTATAAATGAAATTGTCAAAAAGGTGCAAATAGAAACTGAAGTGAATATAAAAATATAAATATAAAATATAAAAGGTGTCAAACTGGAGAAGAGCTTTATTATTTATTATTTTATAATGTCGTTTTTTATTTGGTACAGCTCAGCCCCCTTTAGTAGAAGTGTGATAATTATTATGCCTATCCTATTCCCTGATGTATAAACATGTATAACAAACATAATAGTGAAAACCCGATCGAAATCGCTTAGGCGCTGGTCTCTCTGAACAGCCGTTGCCGGTCGCCGACGACCGACGCGGACAAGTCGCGCGCGACGTATGTATAGTTTATGGGAAATACACATAGCTGGTCTGTCTGACCGGTCACGTGCGACGTTCATTTCGACCGGCGAAAATCAGCCGCTGCACGCGTCGGTCGCTATTATTTCTGAGCATAGCGTGAGGCGCTGGTCTCTCTGAACAGCCGTTGCCGGTCGCCGACGACCGACGCGGACAAGTCGCGCGCGACGTATGTATAGTATATGGGAAATACACATAGCTGGTCTGTCTGACCGGTCACGTGCGACGTTCATTTTGACCGGCGAAAGTCTGCCACTGCACGCGTCGGTCGCTATCATTTCGGAGCATAGCGACGTGTAGACGCGCGACGTGTGGTTGAATAAATAATTGTTTTTACTAAATAAAATGATGAGATGCTGATCGAACTAGTCCAAAGCAATTCGGTTTTATATGATGCGTCACATACTAATTATAAATATAAATAATAGTTGTGGAACGTTCCGTTTTCTTCTCTTTTTTGAAACATTTCATGAGTTTTTTGTCTTTTTTTTTGCCAAAATCATCACTTCATCGTCTTCTACTTCGCCCAAAAGTAAAAAAGTTCATATTTTTTTATTGATTTTGACTGCGGAGAAACCTAATGTTAAATGAAACGCGGGTGGCAGACTGACGAGACTGCAATCAATTCAGAGAGACCATAGGCACGTCACCGGCGACGTCTAACGCACACGCCGTGCTGTCACTGCTCGTCGTCGGTCGCGTGCGGCGGATTCAGAGAGACCATAGCCTTACGGTAGTTTTTGAGTTACTTGGAACAAACAGATAGACAGACAGACAAAAAAAATTAAAGTGGCTAATTTGCTGTAGGTATTGTCAGAAGATCTGATTTCACAATGACCTTGGATTGTGACCACACATAATATTTCTCCATAGAAAAGCATTGATCGTTTGAAATGATACTTTTTTTAAAACTGTGTATATGCCTACATCTATTTAACATAACCTTTTGAACAATTTCCACTTCAAAACAACATTTTTCTACGCATTTTGATTAAATTTAGCTTAAAAAGTGGCCTTTTTCTATGTGAATCAATCATTTCGTTAATTTACAGACACAGTTGGTCGAATTTCGACCACAGCCGATACTAGTAGAAATTAATCTGCCTAATAAAAATTGTACCTATTTAGTAATTTAATGAGCGTCGTGTAGGTACTACATGGAAATCATAATATACAGTATGTGTCCCAGGATAGCAAGAGGTGTAATAAACAAAAAGTTTTCGATTTCGGAATGGCATTTTGGGATAGAGTCCTGCTTGATATAAAACTAAGGTATACCAAAAATGAGTTGATTCGGTCTTCTACAAAATATTTTTAGGGCAGTAACTCAAAAATCCACTTGCGTATGCATATGAAAAAACTTTTATTCTGTTTATTTGAGCATCATGAAAAAACGAATGCACCAATTTCATGAAACTTATATTTGAATATCTTAAACTTTATTCATCTTAGAATTAAAGCTATACAAACCACGTAGATATTTCAATTTAAAATGTTTTTTTATGTGGGGGTATTGCTTCGTGTGGCGAACAGATATATTTTTTTTTAATTAAAGCTAAAACTCTAAATAAAAAAAACATTTCTTGTGTTCGTCATACGCGATTAATATCGGACGGTCTGTTGTTTCGAGAGAAAGGACATAAATGTGCTGTGCATCACATATGTTTCTGATGATGTGATAGGTGCTTTAGACAATGGTGGACGTTAGTCAATGACAACAACAGTGATGATTTTTTTTGTAAAGGCAAGGACTGAAAATCACTTTCACATGTTTGAAAATAGCAAAGTCAAGTATATAAACTGCTGTGTAATGATAAATGTAGGAATGGGTTGACTACAATTAAATACACCAGTGTCATTTTTGAGGATGTGCACCCGTTTCGCTAACTTCGACCTTTTCACTGTCGTGGCCTTGATTCAATCGGCGTGTCATCGAACTTAAAAAATTCCGATCGATTTTGATTTAGCTTTAATTACAAACATGAATAATTGTCATCATAGGTAAACGGAAAAATTAGAGAGAAATCGTAGATTATAGACGCTCGACACGAAAAAATTAAATATCATTTTATTCCTATACATTGATATTCTAGGGTCCACCATGTAAACTATAAAGGATTATCATACGATTAAGTTGACTCTAGTTAGTAGAGTAAAATTACGATTTACAATATTGATGATATTTGAATTTCCATAACACACTGAGGAAGACAAAAGAGTGCCGAAACGTTTGTGAATTTTATGCAAATATTTTAACATCATCAGTATTGCATTTTATTGATCCCATTGCTACTGAAAAAATTTTCTAATTCTTCCTTTAATCATTATAAAAAAGACTTTATGTTTTGGAAATTCTTTTTCTAGCGCGTATCACCTAAAATCTGTCGTGTACCACTGGTGGTACACGTACAACAATTTGGAAAACATTGTTTTGTATGTTGGTGAACACGTAATAACGGTACTTTGTGATCAGCTTTGATAACGTACGCTCTCGTAAAGGTTGTTTATCATCGTGCACCGGCGCCTCCACCGTATTATACCCGTCTTCCACCATTTACACAATTCTCACCCATTTTGACGCTCTGTTGCTCTTAAATCGTGTAATATTTAAGTCTGGTGTTTTTAGAAAACTATTTCTCATCTATTTCAGTTTCCTAAAAAATCGCAAGGATAAATTAAATAAAAAACAGAGATGCCGTTGTTTATATGGCGTGTCTATGACTATAAGCTTAGGATTCCGAAGTTCTGTTCATAGAACTGGTCAAAGCTCAGACAAAATAACATATGGACTAACAAGGCTAACTTCACTCTTCTTGTCAAGACCTATAGCGACACGATGTTGCAATGGCGGCCAAGCCAACTAAAACTTTAAAATATAATAATGTTTTGCTATGGAAACGGTAAACAACGGTTGGTTATACCTTTTTCATTCGTTTTGACAGATCATTTTTTTATTAATTTTTCGATTACTTGTTTTTGAGTATCAATCTCGTATCAATACGAATTGCATTCGTTTTCGAATTGATACAAAATGGTTAGGTATTATTTTATTAAAAAATGTCGCTATTTACATAAGTTATTTGAATTTTCCGCTTTTTTTAACGTTGGGTCATGCCCAGTGTGGCAAAAAACTGAAAGATGTTGGAATCACTCGTTTTACATTGCTTTATTGAGAAAAGGAGGTCCAACTAGCTGTCCATATCTATATAAGTCTATGGGTCAAAGTATCAATTGAATTTTCGGTTTATTTTTAACCGATTTCAAAAAAGGAGGTTTCTTAATTCGACCGTATATATTTTTCATGTTTTATGTGTGTTCGCGGAAAACTTCGTCGTTTATGAACCGATTTTGAAAAATATTTTTTTATTTGAAAGGATATACTTTCAGGTTGGTCCCATAGAAATTTCATCAAAATCGGTTCAGTAGTTCGGCTGATTTTATTAAAAGTAAGTAACGGCGTGTGAGTCTTTTAAGGTAAATGTTACTTTTTGACACTAAAAAGTAAAAAATAAAAAACTTTTTAATAAAAAAAAAACCTCCTAAAAAAGGCACTAAAAAGGGGAAAATAATGAAATTTTGAGGTCTGTGCCAATTAAAATATGAAGTCGGTTAAAAAGTATAGTATATAGTGATTAATATCTTCTTTTTAACTAACTTCGTATTTTAATTGGTACAGACCTCAAAATTTCATTATTTTCCCCTTTTTAGTGCCTTTTTGAAGAAGGTTTTTTTTTGTTAAAAAGTTTTTTTTTTAAATACATAATTGTAAACTGAAAATATGAATTACTTGACCTAGATAATTAGGAGTTTCAAATATATAAACATAAAATTATAAAATTTAATTCGCTAGCTTTTATCAGTTTAGATTTTAGTTGTAGGGAATATTCTAGAAACATTGCTAGATTTTAATATTATTTTTGAAAACAAAACTATGAAAAACTAGAAAATAATGTTGCATCCCTACAAAAATACTAAGGTTCGATTTTTATTAGATAATTTTATTTATACGCGTTCTGACTTTTTTGTCTTATAGCATTCAATGACTATTTCTGGTATGAAATTAAAATAGATATTACTGTGTTTGCACATAAAATTAGCAAACGAAAGTTTCTTAACTTGAAACAAAGTTCCATAAAACTGAAATTGGAATCCTTATAAATATCTGTTTATCTGTCAACTTGACTGTAGTGATTCAGACGAATCATACAAACGGTACTACAGGCGAAGTATGTTAAATTATATTGCTCTCATTGGCTGTCGGCATTTGTTTGGGTTGCGAACTATCATCTGTTTAAATTAAACAAATGATAATTGTTAATGGAAACAATGCTGTTTTCTTGCAAATTTTCAGGTAAAAATTAATACTTTTCGTTTATATTGAAGTATATTGTAATCTTTATATGAATTAAACTTAAAACAGTTTTGACGTGACAAAGTTCAAAACGTGCCCGATGTAATTTGAAACGTTCTTGGACGTGCGCTAGTTTTTTTCTCCAATAAAAGCGCTGACTTTGATATCATATGATGGTATGAAACTGTACGAGATTATATCATACTTTCAATATGTCTTTTTTCTATAACGTACACATAGGCGTCTCCGTATTAATTTGAAAAATTGCTCGGTTACTTTAAAGTCCTAATCTAATATTTTATAAAATTCAATTTTAATATTTTTTTTTAATAAATAGAAGCTAAAATTTTAAAATATCATCAAACAACCTATAATCCATTGAAAATTGAAGTAACTAATCTATTAAACTATATGTGATCAAAAGAGATCTCTGAACTAATCTGAAAAAAGGCATTTAACCCAGAATTCCACTTCTAAGGGGTATCAAATGAGGAGCATTTCTATGTACCTATACCTATACTGTATGTAAACGCTAGACCTGGATATAGGGATAATATAATGGGATTTTTTAACTTCCCATTGGAAGTTATTCTAATGGGTCCGAAAATCGAAATCAAAATGTATAACAAATTTTTATGTTTCAAGGTCACTACACTATTTTTAGAATTATGTCTGAGTGTGTGTATGTGTGTGTGTACGTATGTACGTACGTACGTATACGTATGTGTCCATTTCTTTCTAAGATGAAATCTCGAGAATGAAAAATGATATCCACTACGTTAGGGTGCTAATCGACGCGTATTAACGTAAATATGATCTGAAAGAAATTTTTTCAAAATCGGTTCAGCCGTTCTTGTTTCTTAACCAAATAGACTCCAAAAAAGTAGATTTTACACAATATCTCGCGAATAAAAAACTATATCGACTTCGTAAGGGTGTCAATCGAGGCGTGTTAACGTCATTTTAATCCGACATAAATTTTATAAAAATCGGTTCAGCCGTTTTTTTTTTTAATTATTGTTAAAAATAAATAATAATTATGTTTTAATGATTAAAATGATTACTTTTCTGTGTAATATCTAATTTAGTTATTATTATTAAATATTTATCAAACTGGGAAGTTCGTCGTGTGAACCTCAAGGGTCGCACATTAGTCCTAATAAACGACCCACCTCACGGCTTGTTTTTTATGGATCAATGAGACCTGTGATGTTAAAAAAGCAAGCCTTTCCCTGTTCTGTGTCGCGTTGCATAGGTTTTTTAATGGATCATTTTTTTTTATGGATTCTGTAGTTTTGGAGCAAAATTTGAGTATATTATAGAGAAAAATATGAACAACTCCGAAATTTGAAAATTTGAGGGTATTATAGAAAAGCCCTAAATTCATCCGCAAAATTCAGATAAAGGGATTTCTAAAATAAAGATGTTGCATTTGTGTACTGTTTTCAAATATTATTTTTAGTGACTTACTCCCCTTTTCTATGTCCATGCAATCGTGTTTCTGTGAATTTTTAGATATTACTTTGATTTCTTTATTAAAAGAAATTGTTTATTTTTATTTAAAAGGATTAAAAGACCAGTTTAAATACATGTGATTCTTTGAACTCGGAAAAATGTTTGTTTTTTGAATAGACGATTATTTTTTCAGTGGTCAGAAAACTTTAAATCGAGATTCATATATTTTTTATTATTCTGAGAAATAAAATACGCGATATGCATTATTTTCTAAATTTTGTTTCTTATTATAAAGAAAATATTTTGCACAACTCCTTTTGATTTTTGATTAAATTCTTTCATTACCAAAATTGCCGCTCTACAATATCAGTAATTTCCTTTGGTCAGCTACGATCTCATATATGTATCCAGAAATAAGGCCACCTTTAAAATAAACGCCCCGTGTATATTGCGATAGTGTTGCACAGGCAGCAAGATCATTTCTTTTAATATCTCAGGATCCACTGAACTTATTTTGCTCAAAAACGAATAAGGTCAATAAGTTAAATGCTGACAAATACAACAGAAAACAAGCCGTGAGGTGGGTCGTTTATTAGGACTAAAGTGCGACCCTTGAGGTCCACACGACGAGCTTCCCAGTTTGATAAATATTTAATAATAATAATTAAATTAGATATTACATATAAAAGTAATAATTTTAAGCATTAAAACATAATTATTATTTATTTTTAACAATAATTAAAAAAAAACGGCTGAACCGATTTTTATAACATTTATGTCGGATCAAAATGACGTTAACACGCCTCGATTGACACCCTTACGAAGTCGATATAATTTTTTATTCGTCAGATATTGTGTAAAATCTACTTTTTTGGTTAAGAAAAAAGAACGGCTGAACCGATTTTGAAAAAATTTCTTTCAGATCATATTTACGTTAATACGCGTCGATTGGCACTCTAACGTAGTCGATATCATTTTTCATTCTCGAGATTTCGTCTTAGAAAGAAATGGACACATACGTACGTACGTACATACGTACGTGCGTACATACGTACACAGAGAGAGAGAGAGAGACATCTTTCCAAAAATAGTATAAAAATAGTGTAGTGACCTTGAAACATAAAAATTTGTTATACTTACATTTTGATTTCGATTTTCGGACCCATTACAATAACTTCCAATGGGAAGTTAAAAAATGTATGACCGTATAGTTCAGGCAAATTAAATGAAAAATAGTCAAATAGAAAAAATATTATTAAAGTTCAATGGAGTTTTTTGAAAATGAATTTTTAAAAGGATTTGAAATAAGGTAAGAAAAAAATTCTTACCTATATCGTGGATGGAACATCCCCTTTTGAGCGAAAAACTACCCCTGGAGCGAACCCGTTTGAGTTTTCCTCATTTACCTTCTAAACCGTTAGTAAAATCGAACACTCAAACTTTAATTTGAACGCATCCTTGCGGAGAGTTGAATAGTGGCATGATTTTGTCAGGAAGTAAAAATAGCGTCATGAAAGCATGTTTTCACAGATAAAAAGGACTGTGTGTTTGGACCACAGGACATTTTACACGCGTTTGTGTCCGAGAAGGAAGATATATGACGTAGATGATTGCATGCGAAATAACTCCATTGTAGACCGCGAAATGCTTCCTATATCCTTCGCTCCTTGTCTCTCGGCCTGCTTTCGTTCTCCCTCCCCCCCAACTCATCCCAAACATCTTCTTTCCATTAGTAGTGCCTCGCAGTAACTGCGAAGCCACTCGTTTATAGGGCCGCTCGAAAGTTTTGCTCAACACTATTAACTTTTTTATATGATTAAACGACGTCAACGTGTACTTATATGTAAATTATGCGCAAATGATGAAGAAACTCGTAATTCAACTTTCACAAAGAAAAATATTTTTTTATAGTTCAGTCAATGAGTGCTCACAAGGGGAATGTGGATGGAAAAGTCGAAAGCAGAAAATTTGACTTAGGAACTTTGTTTGGACTAGTTAGGAGATAAACATACTAAAAGTCCTTACCCCTCCGAAGTACGCCCGAGGGGGGCGGGCACAAAGAAGGTCCCGTTTTTTGGTTTTTTGCTTTTATCTCGAAAACGGTGCGTCGTACGAAATTTTGTTGTACTACATAATGAAAGCTGATAAAATTCTCTACAGCTTTAACTTTCACACTTTTTATCTATCTCCATTCTTTGCCTAGCTATGAGCTTCGAAAAACGGCCGATTTTCAAAAATGTGTTAAATTCTCTGTAGCACACTGTAACAATACGAATTTGCCAAAATCATTTCTTATTGCTCATCCACCTTATTAAAAAATGAATTATTTAATTCGCTGTCTCTTTGGGCGTGACGGGCCTGGTTGTGGTTCCTCAGCGTTTGCCTCTTCTTCTTTCTCCTCATCTGTCGAATCTACGGCTTAATTTCTTAGATATAAATTAATTAATAATTAATTTTTATATTATTATTTTTTTAGTTCGATTCTGAAGAAAATCCAAATCCGGATCGAAACGTCAATTATTTGAATTATTTGTTGTAATTTTTTGTTAATACATTGTCTGAAAAATTGGTCGAGAATTTTATTCATTGATATTATTGGGAGTTTTATCCAGTTTAAAAGTAAACTGTTTCCGCCTTCACCGCGTGGAGGTACTCCCAGCTTGTTATTTTTTAATAGTGTGTGGGTGTTTTTAATAGTGTGGAAGAGCAATTAGAAATGATTCTGGCAAATTCGTATTGTTACAATGTGCTACAGAGAATTTAACACATTTTTGAAAATCGGCCCTTTTTCGAAGCTCATAGCTAGGCAAAGAATGGAGATAGATAAAAAGTGTGAAAGTTAAAGCTGTAGAGAATTTTATCAGCTTTCATTATGTACTACAACAAAATTTCGTACGACGCACCGTTTTCGAGATAAAAGAAAAAAACAAAAAAACGGGACCTTCTTTGTGCCCCCCCCTCGGGCGTACCTCGGAGGGGTAAGGACTTTTAGTATGTTTATCTCCTAACTAGTCCAAACAAAGTTCCTAAGTCAAACGTTCTGCTTTCGACTTTTCCATCCACAAATTATTCGTTGCTTAAGCTACTACAGGTTTCAATTTACATGTTAAATTCACGTGGCAAACCTAAACTAATTCACTGTAGCAAAAAAATAAAATTAATACAAATATCTAAATAAAATCGTAATATGCTTTTAGTAATGAATTGTGAATTATAGACGCTCGACAACAAGGGTCATTAGCGTCTGATGCTTTTAGTAGTGTTGCCATCTAGATCTAGACTTTCTAGACTCTTGTCTTGTCTAGATTTTCAAGACTAGACTTGCAAAAGTCTTGTCTAGACATTTTCAAGACAAGACAAGACAAGACTTGCTTTATCTAGATCAAGACTTTTGCCAAAACTCTAGACAATTTTCAAGAGTCTAGATAAACTAAGTAATAGTAATGTAAAGGTTTACTTTACCTACTACTACTAATCTAGACTCTTAAAAATAATCTAGAGTCTTGATATTCAAGACAAGAGTTTGTTAATCTAGACTTAGACTTAGTGAAGTCTTGATATTTCAAGACAAGACTTTGAAAGTCTTGTCTTGTTTTGTCTAGACGGCAACACTAGCTTTTAGTAAAAATAGGAAAAAAAGGCTTAAGAATACTATATTATGTTTCCTGCTTTTACTAAAAGCATATTCTGTTAATTAATGAATAAAGTGCGATCAAAAGAAATTTCTGTAAAATCGTAATAATAACGTTATTGTAAGTTTTTAACGACATTACGACTATACAGATTGAATTATAGTCTATTAATTTCGAAGATAGAGTAATTTGAAAAAATACATTCCAACTTACCTATACAGCTTACAACAAAATAAATAGGTAAATACGGCCCAGTACATTTGCAAAATTTGAAATTTTCCCGACCGACCAATCACAACTCAAGAAACAAAGGGACACGAGCTGATCACGCGCGTAGATCACTCTATCTTGAAAATGAATAAACTATAGTTTGTTCCGGAACTTTGATTGGACTTCTTGTCAACTAATTAGATTATGTTAAAAGTGCGGCTGAAGAAAGTGCGGCCACTTTTCTGCAGCGACCTTTACCTGTTTGCTGGTATCTCATAATTTCCTCTCATACTAGGTAAAAGGATTCCTAGTCTTGTGAAACAGGTAATAAAACAATCATAAACAGAAAACATTAACTAAATAATAAAACTTGCAATAGTTCTTTTGTTAAAATAAGATAAAGGAACAAAAATGCTAAAAAAACATACTACATGCCAAATTACTTTTTTTTTATATAAATAACAGTATATGAGTTAGTAATTGTGGACAATTATTAATTATTTCAACAATGAATTTTTTAATCCACAAGGTATCCACTTAGGTAGTGAATAGTATTTCTTAACATATCAGTCAGCATATTTTGCCATCATGATTGTTAAACGTCAAACGATTGTTATAAGATATATAAGGAAAAAATCAGAAGCCACTGTCGGGACTTGAACCCGAAATTCCCAGGTTCCGGCTGGTTGAGTTACCATTTACTCACACAGTGCCCCGAAAGTGAAATCTGTTCCTTCCCCATATATACCTATTTCAATAGGTACTAAATCACATCTCATGCGAGAGCCGATTTATTTTTAAGTTACAATCGAAACTTAAATATTAATAACTCAAATGGCTCGAACAAGCCGTTTTAAATAAATAACAGTATATGACTTTTTTTTGCTAAATTAACTTAAAATATGCCAAATTCAGCATTAAAAATGCTGACTTGGCATTACGTCGTTTATTATAGCAGAGTGCTCATTAGAAAATCCAAAATATTTTGTTCACGACCAACATTCCGTCGCCTGTATTAAATTATTGACTGCCATTCTGACAAGCGACTAGGCCCTGCAGTCAGGGTCCATTCTGATTAGTTGAATACCCCATCTTGATGTCGTTTGACACACGCACACACACCGTAACGAACGTAACAACTAACTAGTGAACTCTGTATACTAATATGGATAGTAAAAAATGGGTTTTGTATGTGGACAATGTTCAAATACATATTCTTCAAGACAGGCATTAATTTATAAGAGATTAATGGGAACTTGGACCGTGGGTTGATTGAAACTCAGTTAAAGTTTTAATTCGCAACGTTTCGTCTATATTTTAGACTTCTTCAGGCTCTTAAAACATAACACGAGTATGTCAGTAATAATCTGTAGTCATCATTCATTTACAGCTGTAAATGAATGATGACTACAGATTATTACTGACATACTCGTGTTATGTTTTAAGAGCCTGAAGAAGTCTAAAATATAGACGAAACGTTGCGAATTAAAACTTTAACTGAGTTTCAATCAACTCACGGTCCAAGTTCCCATTAATCTCTTATATATAGTTACGATGGACATGACAACTAATTACAGGCATTAATGTTCACAAAATTAGAATGAAAACTTCAGGTAAGGCTTGTAATCTAATTCTTTCTATAAAACTCGATCAATTTTTTGACATTTCAAAATAAAACCTAATTTAATATTATTATTTGAGATATTAGGATGTCCAAAATCTATACAGTAACAGTGTTCTTGAGAATTTGGAATGGAAAAATAAATTTTAACTAAGTTTTATTTTGAAATCTCAGAAAATTGATCGACTTTTATGGAAAGAATTAGATTACAAGCCTTATCTGAAGTTTTCATTCTAATTTTGTGAACATTAATGCCTGTCTTGAAGAATATGTGTTTGAACATTGTCCATATACAAAACCCATTTTTTAATCGCTATCAGCTATCCATATTAGTATACAGAGTTCACTAGTTAGTTGTTACGTTCGTTTATGTATGTGTGCGTGTGTCAAATTACATCAAGATGGGGTATTCAACCAATCAGAATGTACCCTGACTGCAGAGCCTAGTCGCTTGTGCCATTCTGTCGCCAGCTATATTTCCTGTAGCGTAGTAAAACCATATTCTTCGCAGGGTAATTCTTAGGGTCGGTCAACAACTATCGAGGACGTTCCCAGTGGCCGCACTTGCAACCATCGCCGCATCGACATTATAGTCTAAATTATTGTTTCCTAACCTGTGGTCCGCGGACCCCTGGGGGTCCGCGAGCATATGTTTGGTGGTCCGCGGTCCCATACGCATCTATCTTACTTAGAGCATTAACAAAAATAAATAAATTACCTACGCCAAACATCTCGTAATTATTACGCTTACTGAGCGCGGCAAACGAGCGCCAGTGGGCATTGCCCGAGACTGACTGAAATGTGCAGTGCAAGCGCGCCGGGCGCGGGCCGTACCTAAAAGACTTTTCCCCCCACCCCACCGCACTGCCCTGAAAATTGCACCTTTTTTTCACTCAGGGGTCCTTGGCATTATGCTTGATTTCCTTGGGGGTCCGCGGCTGAAAAAGGTTAGGAACCGCTGGTCTAAATTACGAGAATATAATTAATCCTAAATAAGTTTCGGTCGCACTTTCAACCCTAAATAAGGATTGACCGCATTTTCGCCGGCACCAACTAATTCAATATTAGAATATAAATTTAGGTAATCATTTTCCATTCTGAGAATTTTCGTTGGAAAGCAGCCAATTATATAATTGATTCGAAACATATTGGAAAAAATCATTTTGCCAACCATAGTCACAGTCAGGATTCTAACCTTAACCTTTCCACTTTCGCGGCGGAATGAGCTTACATTTACTCAACCATGACATGATTGCTAATCTAATAGATTTTCACTACATGCGAGTGTTAATTCAATTAATTTATTTTCCTTTCTTATCATACAACTTTTACTAATGTGTTTTTTAACATTAATCGTCTTCTTTTGACCCATTAAAAATAAAATATGTAGACCAAGAACACCCTGTATACTACATGTATTTACAATGCATTGATTGTGTGGGGATCCGTGAGATCATTGACAAGCGTTCGTTTTTCTTCGTGTCCTACATCTGTCCTCATCTATCATTAGATTATCGAATTTAACGTACAGTTTGTCACATTTCCGAACATACAAAAGAATTTTGAAAGGCAAATTTATTGCAAGATTGTCACACTTTCAAATTTCCTACGAGAAGTTCGTAGAAAATTCTTATTTTTTCGAATAAAAAAATGAAATATTGATTTAAATATCATCCAAGACATCTATACGTTGATGCTGCATTTACATATTTTATTTTTATTCAGTACTAGCTTTTATCCGCGCGGCTTCATTGCCATTAATGCCGGTTAATTTTGAAAAATTATTTTAGAATATAATAGTCCTATATCGACGCACATAGCCTAGTACAGGGATGGCGAACCTATGGCACGCATGCAATTTCAGGGCCGGCGGAAGTCTTATTAGGGATATAGCAAACTCCACACTTGGAAAATTTCTGCCTATACGTTTGTTTACTATAATAGTGATGTCACGCCGAAACAAATCATGACGTCTAACGTTAATTTCACGCGAAATTCCAAAATTGAAGTAAAAAATACCGTTTTAGGTTATTTAGCGATTTCATTTTAAGGAAATAAAAATTCATGTGGATCATTACTACCTATATAAACAATTTAAGACAATTTCTGAAAAACATTCAAATGCCCTATTGGTCACGAAACTTTTGAATTTCTTTTTAAATGGAAAATCTTGTATCAGTTATTGGTGATATAGATACACAAACGCAAAGAAATAATAAATAAAAAACGTCAAAAGTTTTCAAAGAGAAAATCTTAAACCCGGAGGTGAAGTGGTGATTTGTTGTAAAACGAATAGTGTATCGATCTAAGATTTGTGTTGTTCTTTATAACTTTATATAAAAGTGTACTGTGGTCATATTATTTCAAGATAAGAGATGGGAATCCCCCGAGAACATCAGCTAGCTCGGGGCTATCCAGTTCATCTCCCGTGTGATGTATTAGCGAAGTAATTCACGTACGCCACTACAGATGTCAGTATAGTGAAATCAAATTCGTATATCTGTAATCGAGTTTTCAACTAAAGTCACTGTATGAAAACAGATCAAGTCAATATTTAGATGTTAAATTTAATCTTTCGAACAGTGATTCTCAACTGGTGTCCCGCGAAACTAAAAACTTATCCGACATATTACTTCTAAGTCGAATCTATACTAATATTATAAAACTAAAGAGTTTGTTTGTTTGGTTGAACGCGCTAATCTCAGGAACTACCAGTCCGATTTGAAAAAAAAAATTTTGTTAGATAGCCCATTTATTGAGGAAAACTATAGGCTATATAATATCACGCTACCACCAATAGGAGCGGAGCATCAATGAAAAATGTTTGCAAAAACGGGAAAAATTATTCCTTTTGAGAGCTTCCGTTGCGTGCACAGCGTAAACGGTTAAAGCTACGCAAAAATCATGTATGACAGAATTGTTCCCATTTAAAAGTTCTAAAAAAAAGTCCGCGACAGCACATGTCTATCTTTTAAGGTTGACTCACTATTACTTTTTTTATTGTAAACAAATTTATTCGTAATTATAATATTCAAGCGAACGAGCGAAGCGTGTGAGTAGTGTATTGCACCCGGGCGAAGCCGGACGGGTATCGCTAGTAATGAATAATATGCAAGGCTTTAACAGATAATTAATATTAGCCATCTAGTTGCTCTAAAATCGAGCAAATTGTTTCACCTTTGTATTCAAATAATTTACTGTTTAATTTGATAACTAAAAGTGAACTATCATTATTTTGACATAATGCAAATTGTTTGTTGTTTTTTTCCAAAGCCTGCTTATAGTACTATATCTATTTTGTAAGGTTAACAGTTGATTTTTTGAAATATGATTTTTAACCTTTAAAATCCACTTATCGCAATTCTGAGACCTTATTGCAAATCGTCAAAATCGGTCTAGTAGTTTAGGAAAAAAACATGGCCTATTAGGATTATAGATAAAAGCGATTTCTAGATATTCGTCACATTTTAGGGCCAGTGCGACAGAGCAACTGCATCGCGATTTGACAATTACTCAGCTACACGAAATGTCTCGTTTGATCGCGCGATTTACAAAAGAATAGAGATTCAAACTTTCAATCTAAAGACCATGTTCGAAATTTAACAATGAACTATTACAACAAGTGCAGTACCAGTATACCTTTAAAATTATCAACGATATCGAGAACTACAGTGTCGATAACTTGCTACATCGAAATAAACATAAGAGGATAAAACACATACTTAACTAACCGACTTAAGCACCGTTCTGGGTTTTTTAAGAACTTTTCCCAGAAAAACAAGTCAAATTAACATAAAGAACAAAGATTGTGTATTGTTTTACAAAAAAAATATTGTGGTAGGTTATAGGAACGCCATATCAAAATCTGTAACAATATGTACAATTATTTTATACCTTATGAAAATAAAATTATATCTTATCTTATCTTACTATATCTAGCGATCGACGCGTTTGTTTCGCATATTCGCACGCCTGCGCATGTAGAGTGCAGCCTCATAAGAATCCATGGCATGGTGTCGCGAAAACCTGCGACTAAAGTGTACTATGTGTTGTCGACAATCGCGCGTTTGCGATACATCAGTAGTGTATTTCAGCGAGTAGTGTGCGAGCTTACGCTGTTGGTTGCTGCATCTGACGTTCTGCAAGCGACTGAATCGCACGATCGTCATTCAAAAAATAGCATGTGTGCGCTGGCCCTTATTATCGTAACTCTTAATGCCGGCTTGTTAACTCTACATAAACAAATCAGTTTACTATATTCTCTTCATATTCTCTCTTTATCTATGGACCAGTGGGCGTGATTCAACTACACCAGCCAATCATAGAAGGCTGGCTGTGAATGACGTATTCCGTGACGGTATAATTCTATGTTTAAAATTTCAATGAAAAATACGCACTTTCAGGAATTTTTTCCTTGTAGAAAAAGCTGCCGGAAGATTCTCAAAAAAATTGTGTTATTATCTATTTGTAACGTAGATTCCAACTTTAAAAAAATGTGGGACGACCCTATTGATTCTATGTTTCTGAATTTAGTATCAGCTATATCCAGTTAGTATAAAGATCAGTGATAACGAATGATAATTTAACATAAAAACGCACTCTCGGTACCTACAGAATAAAACGAATTTTGTTACTGCAACAAGACCTATGTAGGTATTCACTATTCATATCTCATAGGTTACAACACAGATGGATGGCTGAAAGGTTCGGAAGTGATTCAACTCGGTGCGGATGTAGACGTGTACTATGTATTTGTATAGAGCGCGCTCACATACACGCACGTGCACATGCATGCATCCATCACAAATATTCAATCAAGCATTTCGCTCTACAGACGGCAGTCTACTTTCTTGGGTTTTGCTTGTCCTCCGGGTTACATATCCATACAAAATGTTCGACAAACGAGAACTGAATTGACGTCACTATTGAAACTGGATTCCAGTCTGCCTGTTTTTGTTGAGAATACATTGAAAAATAATCTCGTAAAAACTTAACGTATTATTATTTTGAATTGGATTTTCAAGCTTTCACGGCCGGTAGAAATCTTGGTTAAAAGTGTTTCCGGGCTCTCAAAATACAAAATCAAGACCGTTTTCAAGCCAACTCGACAATTGTCAGCATGGCTTCGCTCACCCAAGGATCGTATGGACCCGCTCTCCAACCCAGGGGTCTACAGAATCCCGTGCACATGTGGCGCTGTGTATATTGGCACGACACTACGTAGCGTGAGGACCCGCCTGAAAGAACATAACATCGAGCTTGCCATCTTGGGCAAATGGAGAAGTCTGCGGTTGCCGAGCATGCCCTGCAGGACGGCTACGACATTGAGTTTGAAAAAAATGACATCCTGCACATCACACGCCACTACTACACCGCAGGCTGAACCACGAAGCTATAGAGATCTACAAACATTGTAATAACTTCAATAGAAAGGAAGAAAGTACTAGGATAGACAAAACATGGAATCCAGCACTACGTCAATGGTTCACAAAGCCCAATTCACCACGGGCCAATCTGCAGAAGGAACCTGATCCAACCCAAGCCAATCAGAGCGTACCTGATCCAGCCCCGACCAATCAGATGCGACATACCCACCAGCTACTTCTTATAAGTACAGACACCGCAAACAGTGCCTCAGTCACCAGTCGACCGGCAAGAAAATCGAATCGTATTGCCAATCGCCGCTGAAGATGGAGCTTTGGGCGAAACGTTCGGAGTAAAATCCATTAGACCACGGAAACACTTAGCCCGGAAACACTTTTTACCAAGATATTATTATTTTGTTCATCCTTATTTTTACAGGGGCCAGACGGGACTCAGAGAGTGGTCGTGCCCACTGGGCTCTCCTCTAGGAATCGGACATTATTCATGAACTAAAAACCCCATGATTTGGCCATTGAAATTACTATCTATTGCAAGTTGCATTTGATGGTCATTTCATTAAATATCTAGATTCTGGACATTTCACGAACTGTTCAGATAGATTATATGGTCGTTTCGTGAAATGTCTAGTCTATTCATTTCCAAGACAGAGTGATTTGAAAAATACATTACAGCTTACAACAAAATAAATTGATAAATAAAAAATAAAAATTTGAAATTCTCCCGACCGACCAATACAACTTAAGAAATAAAGGGACACGAGCTGATCATGCACATAATAGATCACTCTATCTTGAAAATGAATAGACTACAGACATAATATATGTCTACACTACTTAATATGTCTACACTACTTAATTCCCCCCCAGGGGGGACATTGGGATGTAGTTGTTATCGCAATTGCATTCCAATGTTCTTTGGGAATTAGCGCTCCTAGGGACCCGAGCTCGTACCAGTCGGTTTGTGTATGCCGGCTGGCGGATTTTAATACACAAATATATTATATTTTGTTGTGTTGAAGACGCTAATGACCTGAGTTGTCGACGCGTCTATAATCTACAATAAATAAATACACTATACTTAAACCGGTTGTAGCTGCGACACATTGATTATTTGATGACAAAAAATGTTTGGTACTACCGCACGTTTTGTAAGAGATCCATTAGTATTACCTTTGAAGTATATTAGAGTAGGAGACCTTTCCAATCTGTCTGCCGCCGCCAGTTGGATGGACCTTATCCGCCGCAACGATCTCTGATAATTCGTCAAACACACAGAGGCGGACTAGCAAGTCTTGGCTGCCCTAGGCCTTTCAATACCAGCCGCCCCTTTCTGCGAACTTTTCAGCGTAGAAATGTGAAGTTGTACGAAAATCGGCATTGCGTTCGGTTCAACCCGCTAGAAATATTTCTGAGTTCGGAGATTTTGTTTTTACATATATAGGGTGGGGCAGAGTAAAGAACGATTTTGAAAAGGCTGTAAAAAACAAACGCCATCAATTTTTCAAAATTGTATTTTTACCACCTTAAAGTACATAAAAATCATTCAAGAAAATTAAGTGAATATAACTATAAGTTTTAAAAATAACTCCAGTAAAATGACGTCCGTTCAGGTGTAGACATTCTTTCTAACGAGCTTTGAAGTTATTCATCACATTCAGTGGGATTTGAATCACCTCCTGTCGGATACGTTTTTTCAGTGCTTCAACTGTTCTTGGTGGGTTATCCTGATAAACTTTGCTCTTTAGGTAACCCCACAAAAAAATTGAAAACGGGTGCGACGTGATTGCACGTAAGAGCTGCCATTTTGATAAAACGCTTTGACAGCGTACACGCGATGCTGAGGTGTCCACCGCTCCACTGCTACTGAATGCTAACGTGTCTGGAATATGGCCGACTGCATCCCCACCACATTCCATCAGCTGATCACGATTCCCGTGCTTTTCAAAATCGCTCTTTACTCTGCCTCACCTTGTATTATAGAATTATTATTTAATTAGCTTTAATGCAATATTTAGTTTTTTGTCACAGCTCTATTATTTACTGACATGAGATATATACATTGATTCTTATTATATATTAGTTATATTAAATAGATTTATACGGCCGTTTCAGTTGAACATATTTATTAGAAGAGCAGCCATTTGCATAAATGATTCCTGCAAATATCGGAAAAAATCATTTTAACAACCATAGTCACAGTCAGGACTCTAACCTGAACCTTTCCACTATATCGCGGCGGAAGGGGCTTACAAATTATTACTCAACCATGACATGATTACCAATCTAACGTACATACTCTATATATGCAAAGGAATCAATCTATTGATTCCCCATATATGCAAAGGAATCAATAAATTTATTCCTTTGCATATATTGGAGAATGTTAGATTGGTAATCATGTCAAGGTTGAGTAATTGTAAATTCATTCCGCCGCGATAGTGGAAAGGTTCAGATTAGAGTCTTGACTGACTATGGTTGTTAAAATGACTTTTTCCGATATTTGCAGGGATCAATTATGTAATTGGCTGCTCTCCCAATAAAAATTTCCATATATTTAGTTATACTTTTTGATTGTCAGAGACAAAGTAAGGCAGCCATATTCATATAATTATAGCAGAAGGTACTACAAATTTTGTCTCTCATGATAGTTATAAGAGTTTTCTCAGTCTACGCCGCCGCGCCGCGCTCGCCACGCCACGCACATGCTTAAGCTAGATGGCCGGCGCTGATTGGCCGTCCCTAATATTTGGCCGTTACAGGCCTGAGCCTAGTCGACTTTATGGAAAGTCCGCCACTGCAAACACGTACATATAACTTACACAAATGCATATACGAACAAACACCAATATACGAGTAAACACATCAACACTCACCGCTACGCCATGAGTGTGGACGTGGCTATATTTTATCTTGTTGAAGATTGTTGGCTAACCTTTTCAACTTCATTAAAAGCCGTGTTAACAAATATGTAAGCTGGGAGTATAGAATACTCATCTGTGAGACTTACATGCAGGCTTGTTTTCTTTCTCTTTCTATTTGTTGCGTTATTTATGTCACTGAATACGTTGTTTTATACTCTTTAAAAAAGAATAAAAAGAAGACATTTTGTATAAAAGAAGGTAGCTGATTAAAAATCCCAATAAACCTGATTAGTTAACGCACAAAAACGATATCAATTATTAAAATTTGAAAGCTACAAAAAATGTTAATATACACATTTTTAAAATGAATTTTTATTAATGGGAATAAGCTTTTATTTTTCTGAAAAACAAAACAAAAGTTGTAGGGTAAAGCCACTGGTTCCGCCCACTTCCCTGTAGCGACCACTTTTATATTTATGATTGATAGTATAAAATATAATGATAGATTATTACTTAACATAATACCTATAAGTACTAAATGTAATCTTTTATGATGAAGATGTGTATATTGCTGTACCGGAATCGATTCTGAGTTACCTATAGTCTGAGGTTTAAAATAGAATGGCGCCATTCTAGATAGTAGATTGTGTGTCTAGGGGGTAATGAAATTATACACGAGCGCCATAGATACACATTATTTTTTTGTCCTACACCTTATAAAATAACGGCCTTTGTCTTCATTTCCAGTATTTTTAACAACCATTTTTTAATTTCTTACTATTTGACATTTCACTTGTGTAGCAAACTTATAACTTCACAAAATCGTAGGCTACTTTAGACACTATGCTTAAAAGTACCCTGTATATAAACCGTCGCAGCTATACATACGTAGCTAAGTTAACGAAGGCGTCACGCATTGATATACTGTTCACAAGTTCGCAGGTTCGATCCCAGCTGGAGTAAAATGAAACAATAAAATTATTGAATTTTACTTTATTATCAAAAATTAAAAATTGAAAATTTTTTATATTGAAATTACTTTAGCGCCTGGATCGCCACCAGCCAGACATCAGAGATTTTACGACCGATTTACATGCATGAAAAGCAGCTATTTTATATAGGGGGCAGGACAAAAAGAAAATTAGAATGCTATTAATTTAAATCTACCTACCTAAATAATATATAATATTTTATCAAAACTTTATTAGTGGATCTTATGGTTAGCAGGGCTCTCCTAACTACAGGGCTATAATAACTCCGGGACGCTAACTTTTTGGGGCGGCAATTTTGTTTGCACTTAAATCAGTTAGACAATGATAGCTCGCGTCAATATATGGCTTGATTGGTAATACTCGTATATGGACTTTACTTTTTCCAGTTCGGGAACATTTAAGACTTTACCGGTCACTCTGCTCTCGCTTCGCCTCCCGCGTGTTTTCTTATGAAGAGGGGAGCATTATTGTTAGTAAGCCCACGGGTGCCAAATATCTTAGGACGGCCCTGATGATGGTTAGTGCTGTCCAAAATATGGTTAAAATCACACTGGATTTATCCGGTCAATTAATTTATTATCAGTGCGATGAAAAATTACGGCTTTGGGGAGAAAATTTTGTTTATAAA
The DNA here is from genome assembly GCA_039654895.1 of Mongoloraphidia duomilia. Lineage (NCBI taxonomy): Eukaryota > Metazoa > Arthropoda > Insecta > Raphidioptera > Raphidiidae > Mongoloraphidia > Mongoloraphidia duomilia. The sequence continues at coordinate 18,896,330 of CM077525.1, read as the reverse complement.
AGAGCATCGTACAATCGAATAAAATTTTTTATTGCTGCCGACAGAGATAATAATTTTCCACATGAAATTTCTGTAAATATGCAGTTCTCTTTTCATTATGCTGGCATACTGTACGCAGTCCTGCAGTAATTATTTATGTAGTTCCCAGTTCCCGGACGGAAAGTCATTAGCATAAGAGACACGATGATAATGAAAATTGGCAACGCCAGAAAAAGTCAAATGAGAGAAAGCAGAATTAAATGATAACAATGGAATCAAATTTGCCACAAGAAGTATGCAGTATGCTTTTCTCAAATAGAATGATAATTAGTTTGAATTTACATAAGGAAAAGATTTTTGATTTAATAAAAATATGTAGTACTGTAATTCTTGAAGAATTAACTTAGTCGAAAATGCGTCACGTAATTTTATTTAAAAATCAGAATAAGAGATATTGACAAAAAATTATTTGCTTGAAGAATGTTTCCATCTGATTGAAATTAGGTTACTGAAAGGTTATTTGGTTTCAGTACAAAAATGAGATATAGGGTGTTTGAAAAAAAGTCTAAATAAAACAGATATTTTATACCTTTGGCTACAAGCCCAATAGTCTAGGCGAATTAGGAAGAGAAGAGAAAAAATGTATTAACAAAGGGAATTTTGCGGACAATTGTCGAGGGTGCCCATCTTACTAACATACTAAAAATTTCACCCTTAAGTCCCTCTGATTAAATTTCTATGGGGGTGAAACTACCCCCAAAAGCGCCAAAAAGTGTATTTTTGCAAAAATCTAGAGAACTAGGTATCTACTCGTATTTTAGAACAAAAAAGATCATTATCAATCTCAAAGTTTCGAACAGAATGATGTATTAAAAAGGAACCCTAAGCCTAAAACGTAATGTCTTTTTCAACCGTTGAATTTATTATGCTTTTATCAAATTTTTAACCGACTTCAAAAAAAGGAGGTTTCTCAATTCGACCGTATATATTTTTTATGTGGTTATGTTTTATGTATGTTCGCGGATAACTTCGTCGTTTATGAACCGCTTTTGAAATTTTTTTTATTTGAAAGGATATACTTTCAGATTGGTCCCATAGAAATTTCATCAAAATCGGTTCAGTAGTTCGCCTGATTTTTTAATAAAAGTAAGTAACGGCGTGTGATTCTTTAAGGTAAATGTTACTTTTCAACACTAAAAAGTAAAACATAAAAAACTTTTTAACAAAAAAAAAAACCTCCTTCAAAAAGGCACTAAAAAGAGGAAAATAATGAAATTTTGAGGTCTGTGCCAATTAAAATATGAAGTCGGTTAAAAAGTATAGTATAGTGATTAATATCTTCTTTTTTTTAACCAACTTCATATTTAATTGGCACAGACCTCAAAATTTCATTATTTTCCTTTCTTTAGTGCCTTTTTGAAGGAGGTTTTTTTTTTGTTAAAAAGTTTTTTATAAATTGAAAAGACATATTTTTTATAGAAAAGAACGTCTAAATGATGCTTTTTATCCCGTACCGATATCTTTAAAAATTAAAAAGTGTTGGGCAGTCAAAGTTGAAATCATCATAGAGTTTTACATGTTTTTTTGACACGTGTAACAAGTAAATTTTTAGATATGACTTTTATGTTTAATACGGCAGTGTTATATTTGATGACATTTTTTAAACTTTTCAAACCATCTTGTTTTGTTCTTCTGTTTTTCATAGTATCATATTTTTATGTCATATTATCATATCGGTTACACGAATGTTATATGATTTTCAGAAAACTTCTTAAGAATTCAATCTTCGTTTTCCATTTACTTTATATAATAAGATTTTCTTTGTTTTTATGTATAAGACAAACGTGGAATATAAACAAAATAGGTACAGTACGGAATTTTCTTTTGTTTATTCTGCGTACCTATATTTCATTTTCCCGCATTTTCCTGAATTACTGAAACAGTTGATATTTGTCATTCAGTATCAGTGACGTATTTGTGATGTGTGGGCAGCGTGACCGTGACCTCCTCCTCCCCAGCAAAGAAATTATTTTGTTACACTTTTATATTTTATGTATTGTAAATTATAGGCGCGTCGACAACTTAGGTCATTAGCGTCTTGATTACATCAAATAATAATTCACTTAAAACTAAATGACACCACAAAACATCTATGAGCGGAGGTGGGATTCGAACCAACGACAGTCAGATTCAGAGGCTGCGACGCTAACCATTGAACCACACTGTCCTCTACACTTTTATAAAAGAAAAAAAAAACTCGGGCCGCAGTGCGGAATCCCGCCGACAACATAGTGTATATTTAGCCCAGTCAATAAAGGTTTTATGTCGCAAATAATTCCCATAAAGCTGGATTTTTCACAGATGGTAGAACACCTTTAGACATGTATTTTTACAAAAGTCCCTGGTTATCCCCCTTGTGCTTCTCCTTTCACCCCCTATTGAATATAATTTTGCAAGTCTTTCGTTTCTTCTTAACGACGATTTTTTTTCATTTATAAGTTCCTAATTAGTTATATTTTCAATTTTTGCGATAATTTTGCGATAAAATCATTAAATGCGTTGCAATTTATTAATAAAGAGAAAATATCAGTTTTTAAAAGAATATTTCACAAAATATTTGCGTATAACTTTTTGCTGAGCTTGTTAAAGCTCCTAGTATTCTTGCAAATGACATGAGGACCTATGGATTTGATTTTAGTTTTCTTATTTTCAGTCTTTACTATACGCTAATGATCTCTGTTGTCGAGCGTCTGTAATTTACAATCTTTACTATGGAAATTTTATATTTATTTGACCGTGAAAGACCTTTCTGAGGTGGCGTATAAAAACTGTTCTCCTGGAGCTTATCGTGGATTCCCCGTCTTATTCAATTAATTAATACAATACAGACTGAATAATAATTAATGAATGGAACACCAGCTGAATTTATAATTATTGAAACCATTACTATTTTCTACTGCTACAAATAGTAGATGTTTCAAAAGTTTTTGGGCTAAATATAATAAACGAATGTGATAGATATTGTAGTTTATAGACTAACATAAATTTGAGTTTATTGTTTTAAAAATTGTGTCCTTTTTAATTTTTCTTTGTATCTTTACATATCTTATTTCATATTTTTAACTACCTATATAAAATATAGATAGAGGTTCAGTTTTTATTTTAAGTTGATATATCACTAGCGGCCCCGTCCGGGTGCTAAGAAAGTCCGGGTGCAATACACTACTCACTCGCTTCGCTCGTTCGCTTGAATATTATAAATATACTACTCACTAGCTTCGCTCGTTCGCTTGAATATTATAATTACATTACTCACTCGCTTCGCTCGTTCGCTATACTTATATATAAACCATCCGTGAAAAATTATCTAATTGATGGTGAAAACCGCATCAAAATCCGTTGCGTAGTTTAGGAAATACATTACTCACTCGCTTCGCTCGTTCGCTATATATATAAGCCTTCTGGGAACAATTCCGCCATACATGATTTTTGCGTAATTTTAACCGTTTACGCAGCGCACGCAGCGGAAGCTCTCAAAGGAATAATTTTTCCCATTTTTGCAACATTTTTAATTGATGCTCCGCTCCTATTAATCGTAGGGTGATATTATATAGCCTATAACCTTCCTCGATAAATGAACTATCCAACACAAAAATAATTTTTCAATTCGAACCAGTAGTTCCTGAGATTAGCGCGTTCAGCCAAACAAACAAACAAACTCTTCAGCTTTATAATATTAGTATAGATTAGTATGATAGAACTTTGATCTTTTATTTTAAGAACAATAAATATTTTTAAATCGTGTGTTTGCGTTTTTCTTGGGTTCAGAGTTGTATGTAAATAAAAAATTCGGTCAATCTATTTGTGTTACAAAAACAGTAATCGAGAATGAGATGGATTTAAAATGAATCATCTAAGTCGACAATAATATACAGTTTGTAAGTAGAAATGTGATATATTATGTATGTTGACGGGCACGATAGGGGAAAGTTGAGCTTATATAAAACGATCAGTAGTCTTGTAAAAACTACATATTCGCAAATTATACAAGAATTCAGGAGCCGGTGTAGATTTTTGATGTGAAACATATCTAATTGATGTGAAACATGTAATGGCGCGCTTGGATATGGGAGTGAAAACGTTTTGATGGCAAGACGCGTGGTGCCATTCGGCCAGCCTCGCGTCTTGTCAGCTCTTTTCGACGCGCTTCTCACTCTACTACAGAGTACACACTCGCTACTTTACGTGTGTGTTAGTGTGGCGGCACTATACTCGTGAATATATCTGTGAATTGGACGAATTTAAAATTTAAACAAGCGGAGCGTCGTTCCGAACTGTTTTATTACCTCCGCAGGGATAGAATCTCTCGCGGGGATAATAAATCATAAATTCTTATCTCTGGAACTACTGAACCGATTCTAAAAATTCTTTCACGTCTACACTATCCCTGATGTGATTATAGGCTATATTTTATTTTGATAAATTTCTTGCCGGGGGAAGGATAATTCCTGTGCGATAGTAACAGAAAGTAACCATTGTTTCAAGATATGAAATTGTTTAACATCTTCCAGGCGTCCCACGACGTCTCACATTTTTTTTATGAAACTATCCATTTTTATTTTCCCATATAGGAAAAATCTGGTGATCTGCAAGCAACTTAATACTGGTATGAGATGGCATATTATTAGTTTCTCCTAGAAACTGCAAGGATGAGGTTATGTGGGTGACCATATATGTACAGTATAAATCTACTCCTTTGTAAAGGAAAGTTGTCCAAGTTGTGTCGGACCGTTTATTTACAACGTAACCTAACTTTCCGTGTCCTGTATTTAAACCTTACCTACGTTACCTTAACAGTGACAGTATTGTGTAGCGGCACGGCGACCCTAGACTGTTAAAAATTAAGGAGGTAATCACGTTACATCTCTTCATTCAACAACAAAAAATGTGTTTGCTGCAATTGATTGCAAGGTGTCAAGTCAATAAAAAAATTTCACATAATTAAATAAAAAAAGGAAATTTTGATTTAAATACCGGATAAAATGAAAATAAACAATTATTACTCACACAAACTTTCGATACTGTCCCTAAAACTAACAAGCCGTGAGGTGGGTCGTTTATTAGGACTAAAGTGCGACCCTTGAGGTCCACACGACGAACTTCCCAGTTTGATAAATATTTAATAATAATAATAATTAAATTAGATATTACACAGAAACGTAATCATTTTAATCATTAAAACATAATTATTATTTATTTTTAACAATAATTAAAAAAAAAACGGCTAAACCGATTTTTATAAAATTTATGTTGGATCAAAATGACATTAACACGCCTCGATTGACACCCTTACGACGTCGATATAATTTTTTATTCGCGAGATATTGTGTAAAATTTACTTTTTTGGAGTCTATTTGGTTAAGAAAAAAGAACGGCTAAACCGATTTTGAAAAAATTTCTTTCAGATCATATTTACGTTAATGCGCGTCGATTGGCACTCTAACATAGTCGATATCATTTTTCATTCTCGAGATTTCGTCTTAGAAAGAAATGGACACATACGTACACACACACACATTACACACACAGCATCTTTCTAAAAATAGTGTAGTGACCTTGAAACATAAAAATTACAATAACTTCCAATGGGAAGTTCAAAACGTACTGAAAATATTAGAGAAGGTACAAACGTACTTTTCGAATCTGAAAAGTAACGACAATAGTTGGATGAATCTTTTTTTCGCCATCGAATTTTGGCGCCCTTCCTAACCCGACGCCTGGAGCGGTTGCTCTGCCCGCTTTACCCTTTACTCAAGTGTCAAGTTTGAATACAGTCAGAATGCCAGTGTTTGGGCAACTGTGTCCCACTGCTAGTCGTAAGGTCGGGGCCTGCTCAGTATTTGAGACTTCAAGAGAGTGTTTTTGTTGTGGTTTATATCATCATTACGGTTTGAAATTGGACATGGAGTCCAGCTCTTCGCTTAACGCTTATATGTCTAAATCGACCGACCACGCCAATCCGTTTAAACATTACGTGCCCTCCTCTCACTTCCACCATTTCCCGATTCTCTTCTGTTTCATTTCCGGCTTACTCTTTTTACACCACCTCTCTCTTTCTCTTGTTTATTAAGCTATTTGTACATTTTTTTCGAGTGTCAAATTACGGTTTTCAAATATTTGCTTTCGATTGAAAGAAACGTTTTTGGACGCATTATTGTCTGTATTTTGAATTCTTTTGTTAGTATACAATCTGTTTGAACAGTTTGTTTTAGTTTGAACGCATTGCACTGCTTTTGTCAATGGATCGGTAAATAGCGGGGTTGATTATTTATTTATTCTAATTATGACAACGGGCGCCCGATAACAAGACAAAGAGATTGTAAAATTATTAGATATTATATAAAAAAAAATTCGACTGATGACAAGTCCTATACTTCCCACCTAGTAAATAATTGCAAAAAATAAACACTCTTTTTTTATTCTTTGAAAAAAAGCATGGACCTCTTTTTGTATTTGGTGATCTACTGATTTACGTACAATTTTCTTTTTTTAGTAAAATATTTTTTTTTTTCAAAAACTATACATTTTAGAAAAAAAATATTTACATTTTTTTCATATTATAACATCTAGAATTTATTTATATTTCTTTTATCTATGTTAATACGTGACATTGAGAACGTTTTTTTTTAATATCTCAGGATCCACTGAACCGATTTGATTCAAAATCTAATCAGATCTAAGTTAAACGCTGATAAACACAATAGGACAATCGGCATGGCCGTATGTTGTTCCGTTTTTACGATATCGAAGACGAAAAATTGACTACATACACACACACACATATAGACATCAGTCAGAAAATGATCTTAAACGATTGCTAGGGTCTCAAAACGTGAAGATCTGTTAAAATCTCGAAATATTTTTTTCGGACTAAATCCATTACTTCCCTACCATAGTGAGGTGGAAAGTAAAAAACTTAGATACATCAGGGTAACTACAGATCTGAACAATCTTCAAATGTCGTAGTAAATAAGGGAAATTATGGAAATGTAATATCTAATGGTCACGAAAAAACGTTACTAACAATATTTTTATGTGCTAACGTTTTAACTTTTTTAACGGATTTTAGTAATAAGAAATAGCACATTGTGTTACAAGGACAGAAAATTGGCGATTGCGAATGAGGGTGATTTTGATCGCCAGAGCGCAGCGAGGGCGGCATTGCGACAATTACCCACGTTCGCAATCGGCAATTTTGCCCGAGTAACACACTGTAATTTTGGTAATAAGTGCAAATGGATAATGTCAGATATAGTTTACAATCATCGCGTAGGATGGCTTCATTTTCGCTTACTTTCGGCCTAAACAGAATTTACCAAGGCACGGAAACACTTTATTTTTAATCTGCGCATGTGCGAATTATATTTTACGTCATTTTTCCTCGAAAACAAGTATGAAATGGTGCACTTTCAATAATGCACCGTACTACAAAAAAGATTAAAAGACTAACTTTTTCTGGATATTTATAGCCACTTAATTATAATATGCTCTGACAAAATAATTTCGAATGTAGTCATGAAATGAGAAACCTTTTGGTCTAATATTGTAGTAACCATTTATCTCAACGCAGTTTTGCAAAAACAGGCCATTTAAAAATCTGGTCACAAACTTGCTTGTCTCACTTTATTATTGTATAGGTACTATAAATTTAAACATACATTTATTATATACAGAAGTATTGATAAATGCAACAGTTTTATAAAATAAATTGAAACAATTATGTAGTAATATTTATTCTTAATGGCGGTTTTGTTCGTGGTTTTCATTTTAAAATGATAATAAATGGCGGTATTAATGGCATAAATTGTGTAGGTATACAATTACACGAAAATCGTTAAATAATATTTGAAGAAAGCTTTTAAGTAAAGATAAGTTTTTGTAATTGGGTACTTATCTAGCTGTTTTTATCCACTTGCCAATAAATTACCTAATAGTTACAGCTGCGACACAATAATCGATATTCTTAACAATAATTGTAAAATTAATAACTATAGTATAGTTTTATGAGCAGTAGACCTTGCTCTTTCCATGCTTTTAAGTTAATAAGTTTTAAAGTAACGCAATTTCGTAGACACAAATGTCACAATTTTAAAAAAATTAGAAAAAAATTTAAATCAATTTTTGATTAGTTTAGGAGCAAGAATAATTGAAGACCTAAGTGGATAAAGGTGTTAAGTCACATTCCCCGAAAAATTAGTTTCACCTACAACTCGAGTCCCCCCGGCAACATTGAAACTCTCAATAGGGTCATAATATAAAAAGTAGAAATTAAAAGTCCAATTTTCTAGTTTTTGATATTACGACCTTACCAAAAGTTTTAAAATTTACAAAACTACCAGGGAGACACCCAAACAGCAAACAAAACCAAACTTTCAAAAATTGTGACTTAACACCTTTATCCACTTAGGTCGTCAATATATTTTTCGTAACACATTTATATGAAATGTACAACATTTCGTGTCTCTAGTCAGTTGCTTAAAATAATATACATCACGCGAACAATAATACATATTTTATGTGCGTGCCAACGCATCAAGATGCACAAAATGAGGCATCGGGTAAAACTAGCATGAGGTCCATACCTTGCCCGTGCCGCTCAAGACAACGTTCTAGGGTAAATGCGGGAGAGATGCCGCGGTAGGAGAGACGCCGCATGGCTATTAACTTACCTATTTACCAATGGATCGTGCTACAAGTACGTATGTTCGTTCATCTTATCTTGACACATACGTCGCATGTGTTGAATATGATTTTGTGCGTATTTAAGTTAAAGTTTTTCGAAGGTATCTCTAAATTTTTGTGATGAAATTTTGTTAGTGGTTTTATATACATCTGTAAAAATGCTGGGGTGAAATTTTCGCAGCATTTCATGGTTTCAGAGGCACTTTTAGGGTCTTGTGAACACGTTTAAAATCAACATAACCTAACTTGACATTGGTACTCCACCGCCCTTGCATGCGGCGTTTCTCCCAACAAAAAGGATAGTTGCCGCACTATGATTTGGGATAGACATGCCCTGCAGTAAAGTTGACATGTCATGCTCAAATAAAACCAGCAGTCTACATGAATGGAGCAGCATTTCCAAAATAATATATATACAAAAGAAAAAAAATATTTTTGCGTTGAATGCTTTGATTATCGCAAAACCACAAGAAAAGATTATTGGTTGGAATGCCTTAATTAAATGTTTAGAATGGCTTCATGAGTCTTGCACAATGTATCAAGACAAGTGCAATGCATGTTCCAGGGACGAATTACGAAAAATAATTTGGAAAGCAGCATAAAAGGGACTGCGGCATCTATCCTTTTTCGGTGCGGCGTCTCACCCAAGAGTGAAGGAGAGACGCCGCTTTGCAATGTTTTTTATTATTTTTATTTTAGTATGATTTTTATCAGAATTTTTATTTTGTTTTTGTGTATAATTAAGGCTAAATGAATGTATTAGGTTGTGTTAAAATATAAAATCATAGAATACAATATTTACAAAATTATGATATTTTTTCGAAACGTGCGGCATCTCTCCCGCATTTACCCTATATAAGCTTGAAAACCAAACTAAAATCGGTCCATCGGTTTTCAAGTAAATCACGAACAGACAGACAGAAAAGAGGACTTTATATAATAGATTAAAGTAATAGTAATAAGCGAGTTGATTAACATTAAAGACGCGTCCCTATTTCTCCGTGACTTCCACGATTTCTTGTTGTCTGTCTGGTACGTATATGAATTGAATGAAACAATTTTGCTCGCTTTGCTTCGAAACCATTTAAAGCATTTATGTAAATGCTCCTCCATTATTTGTCGGTTGAGATTACTTTTTTTTCTTGTCTTGTAGCGTAATCAAGACAGTGGAAATGATCCCAGAATAGAGATAGGTATATAGTAAACTCTATCTTCAATTCCAGTGAACGCCATCTTATATTCAACCATTAAAATGGAGGATTTATATTATATATTATACAACGTATCTAGGATTTTGTAGTATGTAGGATTTTATAGTATAACGTAAAATGTGAATTGCTGCAGATATATGGAGATATAATTTTAGATTTTGTAAAGACGTATATAATTTATCATTTTTTTTCGTAAGTAATATTGCAAGAAGCTTTTATGCTTTGCTGATTGCTCAGAAATATTATTACATTTTTAATGTCCTATCAACATTATTTTTCTATCATAGTTTTTGCATTGGGTGCACGATATACTCGTATGTATATTGATTCGATGTATCGCGTATTCGATATATCGAAACAAGAATATCGATACATTGATATATCGCACAGAATATATCGATGTATCGATATTTCGCATAAAATTTATGATTTTGATTAATAGCGTTTGAAATTAATTACAAAAATTTTTATTCAGTAGTATCAACATTATAAGTAGTAATGGGATATTTCGAATTAAAATTAACCGATAATCCGATTTTTAAATAATCGATAACATCCGATTATGGAAATAATTCGAATTATATAGGTATATAACTTGAATGATAATTAATCTGATTTGTATACAATTTGAATTATAATAATCGGAAACATAGAGATTGTTATGATCGGAAATTCCAATGAAACTGGGTGAAAATAACATGATATAGAGATATACCTAGAAGTAACAACAACGAAATACTTTTTTGATGAATATTGGCGTGTGAACTAGTCTTAGCTCCGCCTATTACAGATATGAAATGCAGTACCTACTCAAAATTCAAAAGAATCATTTTATATAATTCGAATGAAACATCCGATTATTAGAATCACTCATAAGTCATAACATAAGAATCCGATTGAAAATTTTTTCGTTGAAAAGCAGCAAATTATATAATTGATTCGAAACATATTGGAAAAAATCATTTTACCAACCATAATCACAGTCAGGATTCTAACCTGAACCTTTCCACTTTCGCAGCGGAATGAGCTTACATTTAATCAACCGTGACAAGATTATTAATCAAACATCCTCCTTATATGCTTCGCAATCGGAGGATGTTTGATAAGTAATCTTGTCACGGTTGAGTAAATGTAAGCTCATTCCGCCGCGAAAGTGGAAAGGTTCAGGTTAGAATCCTGACTGTGACTATGGTTGGTAAAATGATTTTTTCCAGTATGTTTCGAATCAATTATATAATTGGCTGCTTTCCAACGAAAAAATTTTCAATTGCAATTCAGCCGTATAAGAATCCGATTATTGAAATAATGCGATTTTGCTCATCACTAATTATAAGCTAAAAAAATTAAACATACAGGGTCTTCAAAGTTAAGTCGGCACTATTGCTAACTTCGTTATTTTTGGATCTACAAAATCGGTTAAATTAGCAAACTAGAAGTATTTTTTCCGCTGAATAAAACGATGAAAACAGAAAAACAATTGAACATCGCGTTTTCGAGTTATGATTGCCAGAGTCACTAGGAGTGTTTGTAAGCGGGCTACAAAATGCTTGGACCAAGAGGATAATGTCTTTGAGAATCTTATTTGAATTTTGTTTTCTTCCAAGTTATAGAATAATTTGAAATAAACGATATTTTTCACCTCATGGATATTCTTTATGGTAAGCCAAAGTTGCCACTAACACAGCTACCTTTAATTTGAATTTGAAAAATCATTATTAACTTAGTCATTTTTGACATAAGGATAGAAGACTATGGGACACTTTTTGTTCAGAATTCAACTGTCTATCGATTGTGAATATCGTATACTAGGTGTCTCATTTAAAAAAATAGAAATTTTTGACATAACTCGAAAACGCGATGTTCAATTGTTTTTCTGTTTTCATCGTTTTATTCAGCGGAAAAAATACTTCTAGTTTGCTAATTTAACCGATTTTGTAGTTCCAAAAATAACGAAGTTAGCAATAGTGCCGACTTAACTTTGAAGACCCTGTATAGTTGGAACTTGAAATACAGCCTGTATTCCAGTTATGTTTAAGAAATAAGACTAGAAAGTAAACAGTCCGACACAGCTCGTACTAACATTCCCACATAATATAGGAGTATGCCGATCACCCTCACAGGGTCCCTCCTTGAATTTTCTAGGACGAACTAGTCATGCCATTTTATACTGGTATATTAAGAAAGTATCCATATGTACAATTTAACAAAATATTTTGAACCGTTTTCGAGAAAAAAATATTTTCCAGTTCTTGTACTGGTTTTTTGGGTCCACTTCTCCCTCATTTGAACTAGAACAGATTTTGCAATTTCTCTTTGAGATGTGACCGTCCTTGACACACAAAATTTCAGTAAAACTGATTCAGTACTTAGTTTGGGTTGTAGATGCGACCACAATCAGACATTTTTTAAAAACTATTTTTTTTGGATTCATGGTGTAAATTCACCAAAAACTCAAAATCTAATATTTGCACCATCACAAGATAATTCCCCAACATGCCTACTCTTTATTATATAGAAAAGTTAAAATTCTATCCCAAACTAATAGACAAGTTATTACAAATACTTGTTTGCCATACCCACTATAAAATAACTGTTTACTTGCACGTTAAGTGATTTTTGACAGACCGGTGTACGGGACGTATCTTTTCCATATTAGTGTGGGAAAGCAAACAATTTCCTTAGTGATTTATGTTTTTTCGCCCTGATCTGCCAGCTATTACCTACTGACAGATACTATAGAAGTGAAGTTGGTGACGCAAATGAACTGTCAAAAAAATTTGGTAAAATAGTGACAATGAAGTGAAAAGTATAAGCTATTTTATGGTGGGTAATGGCAAAAAATACCATATATTACTTATTATTACATACATCTCGTGCTTAATGTTAAAACTCGCTTGTTCCCGGGTTCTAACCCGAGAGCAGGTAAAAGTGTCAATTGGATTTTCAATTTATTATTAAAAAAAAAAAAATGAATTGAAAATATGAATTGGTGCTAGGCCCAAATAACCTTAGCTGTTGGCGGTCTTTAAAACACAATTTAATTTAAAACTCGCTTAAACGCTCGTTTTAACATACTATCCCTACTCGTCAGTAATATACCTTATTAGGAACAATCTAGTATTACAATTATTAAATAATTTGACAAACTTTATATTAGAAATCGTGTCCATCGTGATTATAATAAAATTAAGAAAAATCGCAGGATAGTGGACAAAATATTTGATTTATTAAATTAAATGTACGACGTTTCGTCTATAGATTTAGACTTTTTCAAGTACATACATAAAAATGTATGAAAAAGTCTAAATCTATAGACGAAACGTCGTACATTTAATTTAATAAATCAAATATTTTGTCCTCTATCCTGCGATTTTTCTTAATTTTAGTTTGACAAACATTTGAAAATATCTGCTATACAGACTGTAAAAGTAGCGTATCTACAAATTTTGCGTAAATTCGACGTGTCGTCACTATAGTTAAGGTTCAAGGTATTTTTTTCGCACTATATTATGATTGGCCGGAAAATCTGAATAGCTTGGAGAACACGCAACCACTCTAGGCTGTCTCAGCATTTCATGCTGTCAACTGTATATTTACGCTCTAAAACCGTCAAAACTAACAACCGGATCAATGAGACCCAATAACTATAAAACTATAATGAACTATAGAATCACGATTCACGAGCGCAGGATGTGCGACTACAGTAGATCCTTGATTATCCGTGCTGAGTGGAACTTAGCAAAACACGGATAACTTAAAAACACTTATTGGTGAATTGGAGTTTCATGCTTTCACGGCCGGTAGAAATATTGGTGAAAAGTGTTTCCGGGCTCTCAAAACACAAAATCACTCTGTCTTGGAAATGAATAGACTATAGATATTTCACGAAACGACCATATAATCTAACTGAACAATTCGTTAAATGTCCAGAATCTAGATATTTAATGAAATGATCATCAAATGCAACTTGCAATAGATAGTCATTTCAATGGCCAAATCATGGGGTTTTTAGTTCATGAATAATGTCTGATTCCTAGAGGAGAGCCCAGTGGGCACGACCCCTCTCAGAGTCCCGTCTGGCCCCTGTAAAAATAAAGATGAACAAAATAATAATGTCTTGGTAAAAAGTGTTTTCGGGCTAGGTAGCCGTGGTCTAATGGATTTTAATCCGGACATTTCGCCCAAAGCTTCGTTGGGCATCTTCAGCGGCGGTTGATAATTCGATTTGATCTTCTTGCCGGTCGACTGGTGACTGAGGCACTGTTTGCGGTGTCTGTACTTATTGTAAGAGGTGGCTGGTGGGTATCTCGCATCTGAAAATACTTAGTGAGATTTTTTTTCAAATCATAAAAATTCAGCTTCGAAGTACAAGTCCACTCCAGACGACATGACAAATGTCGACCAATGTTGACATTCGGGCAAATGTCATATCGGGTGGATGGTTTTCATATGGCCAATAATTAACAAACAGTCACTAACGTTGGCATTGGAAGACATTCGCTTCGAGGGCAGTTTTTTGAACACACATCAAAGGGATTGGCCCACTGATCTGCAGGTCTCGACTTGCAATTGTGACTTTGTTTTTATCTAAACAACTGGACAGTTTTCATTACGCGGTTTTTGTCAGTTTGTGTATTTTATTGTGATTTATGAATTGCAATATTACAATGATAGTCAGACGCTAATAACTTCTGTTGTCGAACGTCTATAATCCACATTTAAATGCAATGATAGTGCAGTATATTCGCTAAACATTGGGTGAATACTAAGCTTGGCCAACGCTGGTCAAAGACTATCGCGATACTGCACATATATTCAAACGAATACACATGTCCAACTATATGACCAACATTGGTCGTCAATACATTCGCCAACATTGGCATGACTTTGTTGTCTGGAGCCGGCTGTACATGCGTCGTCTCTTTTACACGATCGAGACAGCGGGCGCACATACTTTACATAGACAAGGAACAACACTTATGCTGGGTTTCTGGTACGACTTGTGGTTGTATGTTCGTTTTCTGATACGACTTTTAGTTTTAAATCTAGATTTAAGAACGTCATTTGTAGTTGAAAACAAGCGACATTCTTAAGGCTGAAATCAGAAATCCAGCATTAATTGCGAACTGTCTGAGTTTTGGCAAGGGTCCTAAACTTACGAATATGCACAAATATTGATATTGATATACAGTCAAACCTGGGTAAGTGAGATCTGGATAAGTGAGAAAACTCTATAAGTGAGAGTAATAGGCAGGACCCGTCATTTTAAGCTCCCAAAACCTCTATTAGCGAGAAACAGAAACCTCTGTAAGAGAGAGTCGTTTTTCCCTCATGGACCTCCGTAAGTGAGACTGCTACTTATCTATACCTCTATAAGCGACAATATAGCTACAATAAAAATACATACATACATAAAAGATACACACATACAGTAACAAATGACAAAACAAATTACAAATTTAACATAGTGGAACTCCTACCATTGTTTTTGTATTGTTTTCTCGTCAATATTGTACCTAAATAACGTTGTTATATGTCGAATGTGACTTGTTATTGCTGCGTACCTCTATAAGAGAGAAACGCTACCCATGTACCTGCATTAGCGAGAAACTCGGGTTAGTGAGAAACCTCTATAAGCGAGAATGAGATTGTGCTCCCTTGAACTCTCGCTTATCCAGGTTTGACTGTATTACATTAGAAAATACAAAAATAGCTGTCTGATTTGTCAAATAAAAATAAAAACGAGATAAAATTACAAGTTAAAAATTATATTCTAATTTCATTAGTATTATAGATCAGGCAAGCTTCAGTCAGGAGTACCGAGTACTTTAATTTTCTTTTTAAAAAGAGTTTCCGGCAAATTTTTGATTGATGGAGGCAATTTATTGTAAAATTTTTTTGATATGTAGTGAACATTAATCTGGGTACTGGACAGATGACACTTTGGCAGTCGTAATGCTTCTTTTTTCCTAGTAGATATTATAATAATTTGTGGTTATTATTAACTTCCCATTGGAAGTTATTGTAATGGGTCCGAAAATCGAAATCAAAATTTATAACAAATTTTTATGTTTTTTTAAGGTCACTACACTATTTTTACACTATTTTTAGAAAGATGTCTGTGTGTGTGTGTGTGTACGTGTGTCCATTTCTTTCTAAGACGAAATCTCGAGAATGAAAAATGATATCGACTACGTTAGGGTGCCAATCGACGCGTATTAACGTAAATATGATCTGAAAGAAATTTTTTCAAAATCGGTTCAGCCGTTCTTTTTTCTTAACCAAATAGACTCCAAAAAAGTAGATTTTACACAATATCCCGCGAATAAAAAATTATATCGACTTCGTAAGGGTGTCAATCGAGGCGTGTTAACGTCATTTTGATCCGACATAAATTTTATAAAAATCGGTTCTGCCGTTTTTTTTTTAATTGTTAAAAATAAATAATAATTATGTTTTAATGATTAAAATGATTACTTTTCTGTGTAATATCTAATTTAATTATTATTATTAAATATTTATCAAACTGAGAAGTTCGTCGTGTGGACCTCAAGGGTCGCACTTTAGTCCTAATAAACGACCCTCCTCACGGCTTGTTTTATTTTATTTAGCCGACCGGTTAAGCCGCGCATGGATAACCGAGGTTCTACTGTATTAAGCATGCCTATTATGCAACCTGTATGTTGCATCATTAGCAAATCCATTTACCTATTTATGATTCGTGGAACCGCAGACTGCATGATTATTGTTTCTATTTCCGTTATGGTACCTGCATCAGTCACATATATAGGTACAGAGTGTTTTTAATAATTTGTCCATCGGGGTCCATTCAATCTAAGTAAATATAAGTATAATTGTCAGCACATTGGAGTTTTAAACTTGCAAAGAAAAATGATGTAGCTAGGTGAAACGGAACAGTCTGTATATTTACACGTACTGAAGGGAGCTCCATTAAAACTTATGTAATGATATTTTGTACAATTCACATGCAACTCGTTTCAAGTTTTAACAACTATAGTAGCTAATAATCTCCATGTTATACAGGGTGTCCCAAAAAGAATGGGACATAAAGTAACAGCTGATTCCTTACAAAAAAATATTGCGATAGACCCCAACTTGTCTATTCCGAAAGTTGATATTAAAAGAGATACAGGGTGTCAAAGTTTAATTTTTATTTTTGATTTTTTTAAATAACTTTTTAAATAATTTAGGCATTGTATATGGGCATTTTTTGATATGAGAAATTCAAATCTGACCTTGGTATGGCTCTTACTTGTAGGGGGCGCCACTTAGACACATTTTCACTCATTCAAATAGTCATAACTTTTTTGTACGCACTCGTACTATTTATTTGAATTAAAACATTGATTTTTCCGTCATTTTTCCGTAAAAAAGGTATACTTTGTAAATATGGCTAGGAGTAACCTTTTTCAAGATATTTGCACTTAAAGTAATCGATGCAATGTGGTTTTAAATGCAAATTTTAGTTAAATAATAATACTTCTTATTTTAATTAATTTATATTAGAAATCGTGTCCATCGTGATTATAATAAAATTAAGCAAAATCGCAGGATAGTGGACAAAATAATTTGATTTATTAAATTTAATGTTATTTTTATGTATGTACTTGAAAAAGTCTAAATCTATAGACAAAACGTCGTACATTTAATTTAATAAATCAAGTTATTTTGTCCACTATCCTGCGATTTTGCATAATTTTATTTTAATTAATATTTTATTTTAAATAGCGAATCAAAAACATTTATTTTATTGTAGAAAGTTTTCAAAATAACAACCATGAACTTCAACACATTTTCAAAGCCACCTATGTTCATTTTCAAAATTTGCCATTTAAAACCACATTGAATTGATTACTTTAAGTGCAGATATCTTGAAAAAGGTTACTCCTAGCCACTTTTACAAAGTATACCTTTTTTACGTAAAAATGACGGAGAAATCAATTTTTTAATTCAAAAAAATAGTATGAGTGCGTACAAAAGTTATGACTATTTGAATGAGTGAAAAGGTGTGTAAGTGGCGCCCCCTACAAGTAAGAGCCATACCAAGGTCAGATTTGAATTTCTCATGTCGAAAAATCCCCATATATCAAATTTCATTAAAATGCCTAAATTATTTTAAAAGTTATTTAAGAAAATCAAAAATAAAAATTAAACTTTGACATCCTGTATCTCTTTTAATATCAACTTTCGGAATAGACAAGTTGGGGCCTATCGCAATATTTTTTTATAAGGAATCAGCTGTTACTTTATGTCTCATTCTTTTTGGGACACTCTGTATATATAGATAAAACTGTAACGGGGCTGTGTCTGTACCTACTTGAAATATTTTTTCAAAATTATAATCAAGGTGGACATTATTATCGATATGGAGGCCAAAACAGCAATTTTTACAATTGTCTGTCTGTGCACGCATCATGCGGAAACCACTGAACGGATTTAAATGAAACTTGTCATGTTGGTGTTTTATGTCCTGGGGAAACATACTGGCAAAAAAGTAGTTCCCGCGGGGTAGTCAAAAACTATATCTCCGGATGGCTCATGGAATAAAATAAAACCTTCGTATACCTATAGCTGAGTAATCGTCAAATTGCGATGCAGTTAAATCCAGTGGCGGATCCGGGGGGTGGCGCCAGTGGCGGTCGCCACCCCCGAAACTTTGGATATATTTTTTAAATTAGACACGGGAATAGAAAAAAATTTACTTGGAACAAAAAAGCTAGTACAGGTTTACAGCAATATCATGAAATTGTGGAACAACTTTTATTTGTTTGTTCTCTTCTCAGAACCAGCTACCTGCTACTATAATAATTATAGCTTGAAGTCCAACCTAAAATGAAAGATACAAATCATCATGTTAGGTCATCATAGGAAGCAGCATGATCGTTTTGTACGAGCCGAGGGGAAGGAAGCCACGACTACTTAAATAAGTAAAACTAGGAATCATAGGAAAAAAATCTTTATACAAAAGTTGTAGAGAATCTTATGCTCTACAACTTTTCTAATAACTCCAAATGTCATTTAGAGTAAATAAAACAAAATATTTACAAAAAACTGATTTTCGCGATCTTTGACCTTGAATATCTAAGGACGCTAATACGTGACCTTATGAGACTTTAGAGACAACATTTAGAATGCCAAAATAAAGGTATTGTATAAATATTCAGCTTATTCCGTTTCATTCCGAGGTGAAACCCCTAAGGTGACTGCACTAAAATGCCAATTTTCAATCAGTAGGTAATAATTTTAATTTACCTAACTTTGAATTTATTATTATAGATAACTCCCTGAAGGAAAGGGGAAAATCGACACAGTTATAAAAAATTACACCTTTATGTACTACTTATTTTAAGGTTAAGATTTTTACATAAATATTTTTGTGTTGAACGGTCTGGTGAAAATTTAATAAAAATCTCGGTTTTTTTTGCATTTTAATAAGGACGCGAATAAATCAACAAAAGACACTGCAGGAGATCCTGAAGAATATTTTAATATCAATGTCATGAATATTCATTCCGTTTACATAAATATAAAGGCGGATTAAGCAGACAGACTGAAAGACATATCTCGCGCGAAGTGCATAATAGTCTATTTTATCTGTTTATACATCGTTTTAGCAATTTATTTTACGAAAGCCCGGTGGTAATAAGGTTTGAACCGTTCAACGGAAATAAGAAAACAGCTTACCTGTACACATCTATTTATTTATTTATTTATCTAAACGCCGCGACGCTGGCACCGTTTCTGTCATGTCGTTCTTTCTCCGCAACGAATATATTCGTTTCCTGTTGTAGCGTCTTCACTTTTTTTTGTACTTATATTTTTATCTAATTTATTACGATTATGCTCCATTTAACACTTTGTGACAATTTAAAGTATTTTAAACTGAAGGATTTACAAGATCTGCTGGATAAAAATTTGTTTATTGTTACGTCTTCTGTACAATTTATTAGTATATTTGCAAATTTTTTCAAGATGTACATTAATAGTAGATCTATTTTGTCGTAATGAGATGTATTACTTATATGGTATTTTTTGTCATACCTCTATAAATTAGCTGGGTTTCACTTAATTTTCAGTATTTTCAAATTTTTTGACAGTTCACAATCACATCACACAATGTATATAGACAACCACTTGTTATAGGCACGTATATGCTAAGCTGTGCCTAACAAGACGTTCAGTGTCTAAAGGTACGTGCAGTACGCAGCTGGGATTCTAGATGATAGCATGTATGGTAGATGGTGGCTGAAATTATAAGAGCTTATAGGTTTGCACAACGAAGCTTTGATACTAGCATTGATACAAGCTTAAGTCGCGTTTGAAATGTCAGATAGCGAAGACGAATATTATTGTGTTCTTCTTCTACAAAGTGGTATATTTTAAATACAAATTTTGGTAGGAGCTATCATGTCCACCCTATTAATAGAAAACGATCTAAACATGACGTATTTTATCATTTATACCAAGAATTAAAATTTTACCCAAACCGGTTTTTTGAATATTTACGTATGGAACCTAACACTTTTAAATACGTCTTAGAAAAAACTCAAAACAAATTAAATAAAAACTGGCAAAATTTCACTTATTAAACTAGTCACATCCATTGCGAAACTTGTAACGGCCATTTGACAGTTGTCATACGTTGATTGTAGTAGTCAGCGCGCTGAAAGAATGGTGAGATACATTCTTGAATCTATTAGCTCTTGTAACAGCGCTTATACCTGCTACACTCACTGCTTCGTTGTGTACGCTCGCATATATAACAATGCATTAATTTAAGCAAGCCCTGCTATGATCTACGCTACCATCTAGAATCCCAGCTCCATACTGCACGTACCTTAAGGCGTTACGCTATATGAGCTCATCGAGGGTTCGAGCCGTGATCCATGGTTCAATGAAATATTTGATTTTTTTAATTAAAAATAATAAATTGAAAAATAATTAAATTAATAAAATTAAGCAAAATCGCAGGATAGTGGACAAAATAATTTGATTTATTAAATTAAATGTACGACGTTTCGTCTATAGATTTAGACTTTTTCAAGTACAATCATAAAAATAACAATATTTATGATTGTACTTGAAAAAGTCTAAATCTATAGACGAAACGTCGTACATTTAATTTAATAAATCAAATTATTTTGTCCACTATCCTGCGATTTTGCTTAATTTTATTATAATCACGATGGACACGATTTCTAATATAAATTAAATTAATATTGAATTTTACATTCCCCCACTATTGTAGAAAAGACACGGTCCCACACTCCTGCCTGTTAAATAACCCATTACATGCATGTAAAGTAGCTATTTTATAGAGGGCAAGACAAAAAATAATTTACATATTTCCGTAACAAAAATCGTAACATTGAATTTCTAAAGATATAACCGTGGTGTAAGACGTTTTCTGTCAAAAACGGTTCCAATGCATTCCAAGTAATTTTTGCTGTGTAAATTGGTTCGAATTTCGTTATTGTACTTACTTCGTAAGTTATATCAACGAAACATTTTTTTCTAGAAAATGTAAGTAGTTAAATAATTAATTAATCGATTTGTGATGTCGTATTTTACTCTTATCAAAAAAGTTAATGTGTTCGGATATATTCACAATACAATCTTTTAAGAATACCATTTTTATTCACTTTTATAAAAATACACTTCATTCGTAGTCAAGAGGTCTTTTTATTTTTCCACGAAACAGCTGTAAAGTGTAAAAAAGGAAGAAATAAGAATACGAAGTGGAGGTTTCTTTTTTGCCTGTGGGTTGTTATTTGCATTCAATACTTTGGGGATTTGTCAGGGCGACGTTCCTTCTATAGCAGGGGCACTGTGAAAATGAAATCGAGTGAAGTTTTATGAGATGCAGAAATTCGTGAGAAAAGAGAAAAATCTTCTGTGCTGGCTCGTATTTTTTTATTATACATCTCACGCGATTGTGTGTTAAAAATTCTTAAAAAGCCTTATTCATGTGTAAATGTTACAGAAAGTTCACTGATTTTGGTTCATTAAAGATGCTTGAAGACGCTATTTTTTATTATTTCCAGCGATATCGTTGTATAAGAACGAAAAGCTTCGCTTTGTTAATTGGTGTACTTTTGTCCTTGAACTGTCAGTGCAAAAAATGGATCTATGGTACGTAACATTAAAAGTTATCGGCTCATTTTTTACATTGACAGTTTTGAAATAATAGTGAAACTAAACTGCCGCTCTTGTTTAATCGATCACTATCACCCGACGAATGAAAAGAATATGAACTACTGCTTTTCCCAAATCGATCATCATCATCCGAAGAACTACATTCTGAACTACTATCTTTGGAAGAGATGTTATTATATTCAGAAATGCATTCATTTTCACCGAACTCGTCACAATCATCGATTAATAAGTTTCCAAAACGCATTTTATCTAAGTAAATATTTAAACTTGACAAAGTATACTCACATTCAAAAACAAACTTAAATAGAGTTACCTATCAGGCCAGTCTCACAAAATACAGCTCCGTAAAGTTTACGTATTTGTAAATACAGCAATTCTCACGAGAGCGCCGCGAGGGGGCAGCAGCCGCGACAAAATTTAACGCTTCGGGGAGTGTTTTATGCTGCTTTGCGCACTGTCGCTTCGCGTTGCAGGTCGTATATATTGAAAGACCAATTTCTTCACAAGGCGTTGAATTTTGTCGCGTCGCTCTTGTGGGAAATGTTACAGTCGAAAATACGTATATTTGAAGCAACATTTTATCGCATCGTATTGCGTTGTCATGTCAAAATTGGTCTCAAAGGGGGTGTGTCTATACATAGTATTTGATACATAGGTATACTATTGATGTTGGTCGAATGGCGCGTCCTATAGGGGTCGAACAATAATATCTCGACGTTTCACATCGCATTGTGAACACCATTTTTGAAAATATTTATGTGGATGTATGTGTATTCATGTTCGCGCAATAAGTCCCAACAAACTTAATTGATTTAAACAAACTTTAGCACATGTATTCAAATCATTCGTCGCACGAAGCCTTTTTAAAATATTAGGCGTAGTCGGACCACTTTAAGTCCCGTTTCACATGAAGCGTACGATGCGTCCTACGTCCTACGCTTGAGCCTCGGTTGGCACTGAACAAACGTAACCTTTCAGATGCGGGCGTGAAGCGGGATTCTCTCAGTGCGCGCAAAATTTACGGCGCGGGCTCACGCCTGGCCCGCGCGTCTGACGTAGGTACGTCAGGCGTCAGGGCATAGTGGCAAGTGTGTCAATTCACATGAGACGTGGCGCGCTACGGCAACAACGCCCGAGGTACACTGCACTTGCGTGTCCATTTTGATACTGCTTCACTTACACCATGTGTAAAGAAAGTCGACGTTCTACGTCCTACTCGCGGCGTAGGACGTAGGCGCGTGGTACGCCTCATGTGAAACGGGACTAAGAGTTCTATTTAGGAGTAGAAAAATTTTTGGTCCCAAAAATACCGAAAAAATTAAAGGATTCGTTTCAAATTCGAGCTTTAACTCTTTACTAAAGATTAAACTGTGCCATTAAATTTTTAACAAAATCAGCCAAATACCTAGGGCTTACAAAATTTATGAAAACACTAGATTGATGACAGTGATTTGCATAATATATATATAATAATAATTTATGCAGATGCTGATAATATTAAAATATTTTCCAATAATGAATAATTAAAATAGCAATAGAAATTAATTCTGTGAAATAGATTAACAAAGTGCAAAGCTTTGTTAATCCAATCTATTTCCCAGAATTAATTTCTATTGGTATTTTAATTATCCATGAACGATTAAGCATTTGATGTATGTTTTATCGAAATAATGGGATAAACCATACATCATGATTCCTGCTGAAATAATATAGGGCTATCTCTGTCACGCAATGTTTATTTTGGAACGCCTAATAAAATTCGTGAATAATTTACTGTTCATATCTATATTACGTTTAAATTATATAGACTTAGATACTAATAAAGGATAGAGACATCTGTTAAATAAGGAAATTAGCGTATTTGAACAAATGGTAGGATTTTTTAGTTTCAGCCATATATGATTTTTTACTTCCCACCTCTACTATGGTAGGGAAGTAATGGATTCAGTCCGAAAACAATATTTCGAGATTTTAACAGATTTTCACGTTTTGAGACCCTAGCAATCGTTTAAGATCATTTTCTGACTGATGTCTGTATGTGTGTGTGTGTGTGTATATGTGTGTGTGTGTGTATGTGTGTGTGTGTATGTGGTCAATTTTTCGCCTTCGATATCTTAAGAACGGAACAACATACGGGCATGCCGTTTGTTCTATTGTGTTTATCAGCCTTTAACTTAGATCTGATTAGATTTTGAGTCAAATCGGTTCAGTGGATACTGAGATATTCAAAAAAACGTCCTCAAAGTCACGTATTAACATAGGTTAAAAAAAATATAAATGAATTCTAGATGTTATAATATGAAAAAAATGTAAATATTGTTTTCTCTAAAATGTATAGTTTTCGAGAAAAAAATATTTTACTAAAAAAAATAAAAATTGTACGTAAATCAAGGTAACCATGATTTTTGCTATATTAAGTTAGCCATCAGTAGATCACCAAACAAAAAAGAGGGCCATGCTTTTTTCAAAGAATAAAAATTAAATTGTGTTTTAAAGACCACCAACAGCTAAGGTTATTTGGGCCTAGTCAAAGAATAAAAAAAAAAGAGTGTTTATTTTTTGCAAATATTTACTAGGTGGGAAGTATAGGACTGGTCATCAGTCGAATTTTTTATTAAAGTATTTATCGAAGGATATATTGTACGGGTCTGTAGTAAGCAAAGATTTTTTATTCACATTATTCCAGTAAGCGCATTCATTTAAAAAAAAAAAATTTTGGGACTCCCTTCCAAAAACAAGTGTAAAGAATTTCAAAAAAAGAAAATAAATTTGTTATTAATAGTGTGCCAAATTTTATGAACATTTATTCCTACAAGAGTGTCAAGAATTATTTTTCCTAGCATAAATGAAAGTTTAAAATAATCAAACAATCTCCTATAAATGGTAAAGTGCGCGTATATAAATTTTAAAAGAAATGTTAACTTTGAAAAAATGGTATTTCACGGCTGTTTTTCTGTTTCTCAGCTTTTAAACACAGATAGATGGCAGATTATAGACGCTCGATATCTTGGAAATACAGCAAACAATTATTAGTTCCCAGGTTTTAATCCGAGAGCTGGTAAAAATATCAATTAGATTTTAATTTATTATTAAAAAAAAATTGTGTGTGTACTTATGTACGCACGTCAGAAGTTATACTTCTTTGGCGTAACAAAACAAAAATAACTGCAAAAATTTTATCCCGCGTGCCAGTACTAAATGTTTGTAAAAGAGACGATAAAATAATAAAATAAAGATATTAAATAAATTAACTTAATTTAATAAATTATTAATTTATTAAATATATTTATTTATTATATTTATATCTAATTATTTGTTAAAAAAGCATGTTTGTGTTGAGGTTCGAACCCGAGACCTATTGCGTATGACGAGCGGGGCTATCCGTTACATTACGTACATCTTACTTAGCAGTGCTATATAATTGGTGATATCTAGTATTTACTAAATAATAATGTAAACAGTACAAGTGTTAGAGTACGAACTCATATTTAACGAAAGCGGCATAAACGAGCGTTTGTATAGCAGTAGCTTTTATTAATGTTATTCAAAACGCTCTTGTCACATTGTGACTGGTAATAATAGGGTATTATAAAAATTAACTTCCGACTAACTTCATGGTGTTACTACCGACTTGCTTCATGGTGTTAAAAGTAAAAATTCACTTTCATCATTTTTCCATGACGCGCCAAAAGAAGTAAAACTTAAAAAAAATTGAAAATATGAATTGATATGCTAGGCCCAAATAAATAATTCTAGCTGTTAGCAAAAAAAAAAATCTACAAGAAAAATCGTACACACTTTGACGATAATAAAAATCTCTTCCAAAAATTATTTGTTAGCGTAATATTTGCTTAATAAGCGATCTAGACTACACGATCTAATTCGTGGATGTATGGGTCAGCTTTAAAGCCGTAAAGTTTTCTTTTCATGTAAATTCTGATACTGAAGCAACGTGTGTCTACGATAGCGTGAGTTTACTTTCGGTAATAAAGCCACCTGAGTATTCGAAACCTTCAATTCTTTTATTTACACAGGGTGTCTGGAAAAACTGTAAGGGAATCTGAAAACTCTAATCGATTTATTTTTTAGCTTAGAAGTTTTAGATTGAAACATTTTTAAACGGTTTTATTTAGCTTGACCCCGTATATTTGTTTGTTACTATCTTTGTTTCAAATCTTGCGACAACTTTTTCAACTACTTCTACTTAACCGATTCTTATGAAACTTTGCACACACATTGAGTTCCCGTGACAATACAGTATTATTGTAATTTCAACTGATGGAATCAGGAGATGGACAGTTGAAAGGATGAGGAGTTTGCATAATGATACGGGCCAGAAATCAAACTAAAAACTAGAAAATAAAAATAGGTAGAAAAACTTTTAAGTTTAAACGGTTTTATTTTAAATCATCAGCTGTACCAAAAACTAGAAAATAATTAGGACACAAAGCAAGGGGCACTTTGTGTCGCTGCGTCAGCGGAATAAGTAATAAAAACGTGGGGCGCATAAAAATCTGTATAACGACTGTATAATTATTAAATAAGAACGGCTTGTCTAGAAAAATGTGTTTTCACGCCCACCAACAGAAATATTTCAAATGCGCCCCACGTTTTTATTGGTACTTATTTCGCTGACGCAGCGACACAAAGTGCCCCTTGGTTTGTGTCCTAATTATATTCTAGTTTTTGGTACAACTGATGATTTAAAATAAAACCGTTTAATTTAAAAGTTTTTTTACATATTTTTATTTTGTAATTTCAAATATTTACAACTTCTAAATAAGAGAATATTGCAACCGTTTGCTCTGTATAAGCGCTGTCAATTAAAAAAAAGATTTCGAATTTTGTGGTTTTCCAAGATTTGGACAAATAATCGTTTTTTTATTGGAATGTAAATCTAAATTGATTAAACTGATCATATGGACACAGATATCAATAAGCACTTCTTTTTTCTTTACTGTTTACTGTTTGTGGGTTTGAAGGTGTTCTGCAAAAATTACAAAATATTATTTGAAAGCACATATAGCTTCTAAAATCTAAATTAAAGCTATGCAGAAATTTTACTAGTGGCAGCTTTATCGTACATTTTAATCAGGCTGTTTTTTGATCACACTATTATATTTTAATTGCTACGTGTTCATTGGTTGCTGCGTTTCGTTACCATAGCAACCCGTCATTTAACAGTGTGGTTAAAAACAGCCTAATAAAAATGTACAATAAACCGGGCATAGGGCTCGTTTTTTTATTGCACAATTTGAAAAAAACCTGAGTTATTTTGAAAGTGTTTTTAAGTACAAAATTACCGGAGTCTAATTTTCTATTTCGTGAAAATGAAAAGAGAAGTTTACAAATGTCTATAAATTAATTACGGAAGATTTTACCAACATTACATATTATGATACATTTTTAGAGTGTTGGGTCTCCAAGTCACTATATGAATATTATGAAGTATTAAAAATATCTTGTATTTTTTAATGTCCGTCTTGTGACTTCCTGTGTTTTAACACATAATATACGACACAGTAATTAACAACACACAAACACCCAATACTCATTAATCGTCTGCGTAAATACACACACACTCACACGTCCATTTCATCTACCTACTATACAAATCATAAAATTTCGAAATTTAAATCAGTACTCCACAATCCACTACATAATACGCATGCGCTTAATATTATAACGTGTTACGGCTTACTCAATGTGTAATTTTAAAAAAAAATTTAACCACACCTGAAGATAGCAACTCGTTGCTGAAACGCGTCGTGTTAAAACACAGGAAGTCACAAGACGGACATCAAAAAATACAAGGTAGGTATTTTAATACTTCATAATATTACATAATATTATAGTATCGCAGTATACCTACATTATTGCTTGATTTAATAAGTTAAAATATCTTCGAAACATACAGTATAATAAAATCTACAAAAACATAATAACTTGCAAACGTAAAAACTCTTGTAAGATTATAATATTCTTCTCTCTCACTCAGCAAATTAAAAATGTAAAAGTGACTCCCAGTTCAACTTAGGTCGTTTGTTTAAAAAATATTTAAGATGTCCTCCAACATAGGACTGATAAATTAAATATGTTTTTTTTGTTGCCGCTTTTGTTTTATTGAAGGCTCTTTCATTTTTTTCTTGTATAATATACAAAACAATATTTCTTCGTGTAGAGCCATTTTATATTTCGTTATATTTCTAGAAAGTTTTTTGACTGCGCAGTTTCGAATAAAATTTTACAATATCTTTTTATATCGTGCATTATTTTTTGGCATACCCACTACAAAATAGGTACTTTCGATTCATGTATACCGGTCTGTAATGGGTTGTTTAACCATAGATATATCATAGATAGAGTAGGGAAGCCACCCAAAAAAGTGTCGATGCAAAAAATAGAAAAGGAGAATAAACGCGTTGTTTTATCTTTTTTTATCACAAATACATAACCATGGTTACAGGTAATTTTAGAAGACAAGGAAAAGACAACATATTCGTTTTCTATCTCTCTTTTTCAAGGCTCTCCTACTCTATCTATGCATTTAGCAGGCAGGCGTAAGTATTCTACTTACCGCACTAGTGCGATAAGTAAACGGTTGCCATAGAAACTTCTGTGTATTCACTCTATTCGCCTGCTATTATACAACGTATTACATAATAGGACTGGGAGAATACAAAGATGGCAACGCAAATGACCTGTCAAATTTTTTTTTGTAGTGGGTACGGCAAAAATACCATAATTTATATTTCTCGTGCATAATGGTATTATGACTCGTGTGACTGTAAAAACTCGCTATCGCTCGTTTTTACATACTGTCATAACTCGTCAGTAATATACCCCATTACACAACTAGATATACAATCTACTATGAGAACACTTTCCAAATAAAGATTACCTACAGCGATATTTTTACTCATGCTCGATTGCACAAAAGCGTTGTCAAAAATTTGATTTGACAATGACCTTAGATTGTGACCACACATATTTCTCCATAAGAAAAGCATTGTAGAATTTTAAGTCAATCCTGATCGAAAAATAATTGATCGATTAAAACGATATTTTTTTTAAACTGTGTATATTTAAGTCTTTGATATAACTTTTTGTACAATTTCCACTTCAAAACATTTTTCTACGCAATTTTATGCAAATTTATCTTGAAAAGCGCGATGTTTTTCTATGTAGATCAATCATTTGTTTTTGTGAGAGTATAATCTAATGTTCTACATGACAGGGAGTTTCACAACGACATTAGACTGCTCCTGCACGAATAAAAAACTAATTATATTATCACAATCTAAGGTCATTGTCAAATCAAATTTTTGACAACGCCTTTGTGCAATCGAGTATAGGTGTTCGTATCAGTTTTCACCAGACAAACGTAAAGCCAGCACAATCTAACACCGCAGTACGATTATGTCGAATGCGATTGCAGTAAAATTTGGTTGGAAATCGAATGAGACCACACAGGTAACGTCCTTGCAGTACGAGTTTTGCTTTCGAACGGTAAACATGTCGGACACAATATACCTTTAGCGACTCTTGCGCTTTGTAACAATTAATTTAGGTTTTTTTTTTGGTTTTTCATAACCAAAATTACACGATCGAATCGAAAGTCACAATACACGATCAAATAAACGATTCAACCACTATTGGTGTCCTTCTGAAGACTGATATTATGTTTGCCTGCGATCAAATCGCACCGACTTGCAATCGATTTTGTCGTATCCAACGAAATTGTACTGCGACGTTGGATCGTGAGTGGCGGACTTAAGAAGCATGGAATTATCCAGTTTCGCGCTAGAATCGTATGCAATATGAACAAACAGATATTGATACATTTTTAGAGTGTTGGATCTTCAAGTCACAATATAAATATTATGAAGTATTAGAAATACCTTGTATTATGTCCGCCTTGTGACTTCATGTGTTGTTAACACGACGCGTTTCAGCAACGAGTTGCCATCTTCAGGTGTGGTTAACCACAGCTGAAGATGGCAACTCGTTGCTGAAACGCGTAGTGTTAAATCACATGAAGTCACAAGACGGACATAATACAAGGTATTTCTAATACTTCATAATATTTATATAGTGACTTGGAGACCCAATACTCTAAATAACTACACCTGAAGATGGCAACTGGTTGCTGAAACGCGTAGTGTTAAGTCACAAGACAGACATAATACAAGGTATTTCTAATACTTCATAATATACATATTGTTATTTCATTAATGAAAATTTTTTGCATATAATTATCATGATATTATGATGTAATGACAATATTCGTTTATTCATGTAGGGAAAAAATGGAATGCCTATACTTTCGTGGTCATGTGACGTAACGGTAAACTCACACAGCGCGAGACTAGTTTCAGGTTTTGCGATTGTGACGCGTATTTTTAACATTGGAAATGTTTATGTTCGTA
Organism: Mongoloraphidia duomilia; assembly: GCA_039654895.1. NCBI lineage: Eukaryota > Metazoa > Arthropoda > Insecta > Raphidioptera > Raphidiidae > Mongoloraphidia > Mongoloraphidia duomilia. Next base: position 18,865,792 of record CM077525.1, on the reverse strand, counting down.
TATGGGGGCAGAGTTACGAGTTTTCGTTCAAGGCCAAAAGACAACGGTGTCGCGATCAGGTGAGGAGCAATCATGCAAAATTGAACAAGTGCAATTTTTTCGAAATGTGTTTTATATCATGTCTAGTTAATTGAGAGGTATTTGCAACGATCTGCGGTGTTATTTTTGAGCAAATGGTAATAAATACTGTAGAAAAATCCATTTAAAAGTTAAGTAATCAAGCAAAAGTGAACGCGTATATAACAGAAGAATAATAGGGTTATTCCTGACAAAACTAAACAGTGCATTGATAAATATTGTGTGTATAATAAACAGTTAATTATGTTTCATATATGCTGTTATCATTTCCAATGTCCTCGATGGTTGCAAGGATTGCGAAATCTGTGAATTTTTTCTTTTAAAAAATCTCTTATAATTTAAAATGATTTCCTTCGGTTTCTAATTGAAAAAATATATTTATTTAAAAGACCCGGATTTGGTTAAATTATTTTCGTTCTTATTTGAATCTTTGTGTAGCTTTTATCGAGAAAACGAAAGCTTGTTAACCGATAACAACTTTCCGTGTATATAGTTTTTCGACTGAAAAGACTGTTTGAGGTTTTGTTTTATTGCTTTGTGTTCTAAATTCTATTTTCTTCAAACACTTTACACTAAACCATTCTGTTAAGTTCGCTTGTCATTCCATTTGCGCCAAGCTTTGTTAGATTTATTTATCTGATAAATCATGGCTTGTATAGAAACTACACGACACAAAACTTTAGAAATGCAATTTATAAAATAATGCCTTATTTAAATATGAATGATTTGTTATCAAACTAATTATATATAAGGAAAAGTTTGAATGCTTGTATACTTGTGTTGGGATTTGAAAAACCTCCGTTTTTCAAGTGACATAGGCTTTACTATTACGCTACGACAAACGGGTGATGAGCAGTGAGCGAAAATGTAAAGCGAGTAGGGAATCTTGCTGCACGCGATTCTGAACTAAATTGGTAATCTCTGGCTAAACTACAGAGATGTATGAGAAATGCGTTGCTTTTTTTTATTTAGTTGCTTAATTAAAATCTACCTGGGCAAAACCTCGCCAACTTGGCCGGGTTAAAAAGGTAGTCTTGGCAAAAAAGCGAACAACGTTGCTACAGCTGTCATATGTACTTATTTTCAATAGACTACAAAAGTAGACGGTCCTAATTTGAGCTCGAAATTTAAAGTGGAGTCGATTGGTGTTCCAAAATGTATGACGTTTGTCGAGGTATAATTTAAGCAATTATAATTAGAAATTGAGTTTGTTCTTTCCATTTTGAGTTGAAAAGGTGTTCTGAAGTCTTCTGAGCTAGATCAAGGGAGGGCAAGCTAAAAGGATAAAAAAAAATGTTTTCATCAATTAGGTATGAATTAGGTATTGTATATCTAGGTATTATTTTAACTTTTTCCTGTCGGAAATTTAAACTTTTTGCAGTCATAATTTTCATTGTAACTGCCTTAAAGTACAAAACGCCACCCCATAACAAATTGCTTTAATTATTAACGACGACGTGTTTAAAAAAACAAGGTTAAATGTCAATAGAATGAATGAAATTTAACAGTTGCGTCGTGTCAATGGGTGAACGTACGTTTAACGCAGATTCTAGTTAGAAGGAGACAGTTGCGACTCCGCCACGCCTTCCTTTCCTAGTCTATTATTTGCGTATCAGTAACTACATTTTGTATGTTTCTTTTAAAGTTAACTTTTTTTTAAATATGATCAGTTGACCTTTAATCTAAGCTGCTGCTACTACGCTTTGAAGCCTCAAGTGCCTACTTGATATTTCTAAAACATTTCGAAATATTTTCTGCAAAACGGATTATATATTTGAAGGACCCGGTATAAATATAGGTATGTTTTTGATTTTACGAGTACATTTTCATACAAGAGTAATTCAATTTATATGAGTAATAAATTTTGTAATAAAATATTTTATCTTAAATATTTTTAGTTCCGTGAAGTTTAGTGCTTGTCTATAACTTATTATATCTTCTCTTTCATAGATTAGAAAGTACAGTCTTATCAATACAACGTTGCATTGGCTTTGATTAGAAAATCGTGAAAATTCTTTGTGGTATTAAGGAATGTTTTCTGTTGACTCGACACGCTTCGGTATTAGATATATAATCTTCGTAGAGTGCATACAATTAGAGAAAACCAAATCGTAACGGAAACCTGCGCACAAAAATTGGTGGGAAAGCCGTTAGTGGCGTACGCAAAACAGATTCTGACATATAAGCGTAGACTGAAAAGTAACAATGAACACAAGTAAACAATGACAACTCGTCTATCCACCCCTTCACAGGTAAAATAGACAAATTCGTCTGAGCGTATGATGGCGTCAGCGTCCTTTTCTGCATGTAATCACAATAAGAGGTAATGCTCTGGACTGGTTACAGTCTTTTTTAATTGATCGTCAACAATTTGTATCCATTAATAAACTTTGTAATAATACTATTTATACTAGCAGGTCAAATTGCTTAGATATTGATATAGGAGTACCACAGGGATCTGCTTTGGGCCCTGTGTTTTCTTATTATAATACTGAGCTATCGTGCACTTTGTATGCTGATGACACATCGATTATTCTTAGTGACAAAGATTCCTTTTTGCTCACCACCAAATGTAATCTTAATTTAAACAAATTAGTTGAATGGTTCAACAACAATTCGCTATACTTAAATAAATCCAAGACACATATTACATTAGATTCCTTAATAATCAAAATACGAACTTGATGGATTTAAACATTCAATGTAACGGTGATACTCTAGAAACAGTTACTCTACCAAATTTCTGGGTTTATATTTTGATGACCATCTAAATTAGAAAGTACATTATACTCGACTATCTTCCAAACTTAATTCCATCTGTTATCTTATAAGATACCTAAAAAATGTTCTAACGGACATTCAACTAATCAATTTCTACAATGCTCAAGTTGTTTCTAGGTTAAGATATGGTATCTCAGTTTTATCAAATGACGTCTTCATTTCTCAGAAAAGAATAATTCGTGTCATGGTTGGCATTTCTTCTAACGTATCTTGTCGCCATCCTTTCAATAATCTTAAACTTATGACTCTTTGTCAAATTTTCTTTTACGAAATTTTTTATTTGCTTTTAAAAACTTTAACCAGTTTGTCACGAATGGCGATTACCATTCTTACAATACGCGTTTTAGGAACGATCTGAGTTCCCCCTTTAGCAAACTTGACATTAGTAAAAATTCTCCTGTAAACATAGATGTAAAAATCTTTAATAATCTTCCAAGTTACATTAAGAATTGTAACAATCTAAATATTTTCTCTTGTTTTTACAAGAGTTTCTTCTGAAGAACACACTTTATAACTTGTCCGAATTTTTTAATTTGTAATTTCTATTGTATCTGTATCTGTATGACGTTTTCTATATGAGTTTTCTCATCGAATGAAATAAAGAGTGTATTATTATATTGTTAAAAAACTGTTTTCTGAGTTGGCGGAATAAATATTTATTTAATATAATTAACAATTCAATAACAATAAACGCAACAACTATATGTCAATTCTAACAACCAACACAATAATAATAACTAAACAGTAATTCTTAAACAAATTGAAACACTTAAATAACACTGAACAAATAACTATATTTATATACCAGGATTATTTATTTGTAAGTACTGTATTTATATTCGCTGTTCAACACGACACTGACTCACGACTGACTGCCTGTTTGTCGACTCACCATTGTTTATATACCTGCGGGGACTGAAGCACAATGTGTTCTAGCGCTTTCCAGAACGTCTGGAATCTTCGCGCGGTTACTAGTTGTTCGGTACGCAGACCCCCGTTTCTCGGAACTAATGTCCGCCGTCTATATACAGGGTGATCCGTAACAATATTATTATTATTACCATTGCGTTATTTGGGCCTAGCATCAGTTCATATTTTCAATTCATTATTTTTAATAATAAATTGAATATCCAATTGATACTTTTACCAGTTCTCGAATTAGAACTAGGGAACTGGGGGCTTGTAATAAAGGAGCCATGGAAGCGCCATATAAAAAAACGGCATTGCTAGTTGCTACACGTTCGGCTATTTTCAAGCTCTACAGGATTTTCCATTTGAAATAACAAAGTTTATATTGCTATGTGGAAATGTTCAATTGTTTTACAGTTTTTGCTGTCGTACTCAGTGTAAAAAGACAGGAAACTTTGTTCATTTAACCGAAATAGCAGCTTTAATAATAGAGAAGTAAGTGATATGTTTAACACTGATGTAGTTCCATCCTCGTACAGGCTGATCAAAAAATGTACATTTTAGGATGTAATCCAATTAATTTTTTTCGATATACATAAATCCTAATCCTAGTATCCCTAACCCATCCTTCTATTGTGTCTTTATCTAATTCATTAATTTTAAGAAAAGTGTGTTAGGTACAGTGAAACACTTCGAAACAACATTTTTCTACAGATTTTGTTCAAAATTATAGCTTGAAAAGCGATCTTTTTCTATGTAGATCAGTCATTTGTTTTTCTGTGAATACAATCTAATGTTCCATACATAACTAAGAGTTTAACAACGACTTTAGACTATTCTACTGTGTTTATGCATAAATATAAAATGTATTTTGTTCAACACCCGCAAGAAATATGTAATTTCGTGGCTCTACTGAGAGTGGGCGAAATAATGAATTCTCTGACTGTAGACGTAGAGAGTGGGCGAAATGCTATTCACAATCAAAGGTCATTGTCAAATCAGTTTTTCAGACAATTTTTTCTGCAACCCAGCAAAAGTGTGTTTGTTGGGAAGTTCTGAACTCCCAAAGCGTCTATCGGCAATACAGAACTCTTCGGACACAAATGCGTGTTTATTGGGCGAATTCTTGGACTATTCGAACTTGGTTCTAGCATTTCTAGGCTCCTAGACCTGCTAGAAGCTTAGAATTGCTAAAAGTAGGTTCAAACAGTGCGAATAGTTCGAGAGTTTGATCAATAAACACGCAGTTGTGTCCAAAAAGTTCTGTATTGTCGACAGACGCTTTGGGAGTTCAGAACCAGTTTAGAACTCTCAAATGGGAATGAGAGAATTTCAATAGATATACGACCGGAACGTAATACCAACTATGTAATGTTGAAGTGTGCCAACTGAAACAAAACTAATGCACCTATCTACAACTATTTTTAGTTATTTTTCAAGAACATGTACTCCACAGTGTTTTGAATTGCATCGATCCACTTTTGCTAGATTGGTTATTTTAATAATATTATTAATAAAATGTAATATCAAAGAACCTGGTTGTGTTGTTTGACTGTACTCTTAAAATTTTTCTAGCGAATAAATTTTATACCAGGCTTATACTGATGCGTTCAAATAGATTTTATTTTCTTATTTATCTATAATGTTGTTTTCTAAAGGTCTTTCGGAAATTGTTATCTTTTTTAGAAAACCTTACGAAATTGTATTAAAGAAAGATAAAGAAAAATGCCATTCAGCTATTTTTTTATTTTAGGTTAATTTAGCAGAGCTGTACTGTGTTCATAGTGGCTATGCGAAATGCACATTTTTATTTAGAAACGAAAAGATACTAAAAATACAGTAATATTTATTTTATGTTGTATGATTAGTAAGTTTTTATTTAAATAAAATACGAGCTTGAAAGTTTAGTTTGAAAATAATGTACAAAGTGTAAACTTTGAAACATTGTATATTGAGCTTTATTTTATTCATTTAAAAATTAATTAAAATTTAAATTATATTTATAAGAACTTTATTTTATAACAATATTGTTTTCGCACAGCACTGTCGTAATATAGTCCATTACACATCTAGATATACAATCTATTATAACAACATAATAGGTAACCATTGTGAAGGAATATTACAAAACTATTAAATTAAAAGAAAAAGAGTTATGAATAAATTTTAGTCAGTTTTTATAGTTTCTAATTCTATTTTATCGGTCAGTCGTTATTCATTATTAACTTCCCATTGGAAGTTATTGTAATGGGTCCGAAAATCGAAATCAAAAAGGAAAAAAAATTTTTATGTTTCAAGGTCACTACACTATTTTTACACTACTTTTAGAAAGATGTCTGTGTGTGTGTGTGTGTGTGTACGTATGTACGTACGTACGTACGTACGTACGTATGTATGTGTCCATTTCTTTCTAAGACGAAATCTCGAGAACGAAAAATGATATCGACTACGTTGGGGTGCCAATCGACGCGTATTAACGTAAATATGATCTGAAAGGAATTTTTTTAAAATCGGTTCAGCCGTTCTTTTTTCTTAACCAAATAACCTCCAAAAAAGTAGATTTTACACAATATCTCGCGAATAAAAAATTATATCGACTTCGTAAGGGTGTCAATCGAGGCGTGTTAACGTCATTTTGATCCGACATAAATTTTATAAAAATCGGTTCAGCCGTTTTTTTTTTTTTTTTTAATTATTGATGTTTTAATGATTAAAATGATTACTTTTTTGTGTAATATCTAATTTAATTATTATTATTAAATATTTATCAAACTGGGAAGTTCGTCGTGTGGACCTCAAGGGTCGCACTTTAGTCCTAATAAACGACCCACCTCACGGCTTGTTTTAGTGACGTGGTTATATGTTTACTTCCGTTATCAATAGTAAATAACCAATTTGATCAACGAAGCATCCCGAAGGGCGTAGCCCCCACTAGGAATGTTAAATCGCTCAACCGCATCGACAGACTCTGGCATTCATTGATTCATTTGCAATTTCATGTTTGTTTACGCTTTAACTGGATTACCTTTGATTGATTCCGGACCGGAAGAAGTTAAATCCTGCAGATACAGTCAAAGTCATCAGATCACATATACAGCTTCCCAATTATTATACAGCGTGTCCACGAAAGTTCTTTACAAATGGAATTTTTTTTTATTAATTATTGGAGCAAAATTTTTTTTCTGTGGAAAAGTTCTGCTTCGTCCAAAACCTCTAAAACACCAAAGAAAATTTTTTTCGGCCTAAAGTTATACGAGGGAAATCAAAAAGTTTTATTTTACTAAAAATAAAAATTATCTGTGATATTCAAGATTTTCGCAAAATTAGTTACATAATCAAATTTAATTCAAAATTATAACATAACTAACTTCTAAGTAATTATTTATTCAGAATTATAAATCAGAATTCAACATGTCCTCCATCTCTCTCCATACAAAGAACAGTTCTCCTTCCAAAATCCGTCACTGAATTTCGAATTTCTTTGGTGTTTTAGAGGTTTTGGACGAAGCAGAACTTTTCCACAGAAAAAAATTTTTGCTCCAATAATTAATAAAAAAAAATTCCATTTGTAAAGAACTTTCGTGGACACGCTGTATATAAACCTTCCGTGAACAATTATCTAACTGATGGTGAAAACCTCATCAAAATCCGTTGCGTGGTTTAGGAGGAGTTAGCGGTTATACAGACAGACACAGAAAGCGACTTCATTTTATACTATGTAGAGATGATACTGCGTTATGAATATTGAACATCCAGCAGTTCCTGGAACTGTCACATCTAAAAGACAAAATTTAATAAAATCTAATTAAAAATTGTTGTGCACTAGACACATCATTATTATATTTCACACTTATTAATTATGTAGCCTGAACAGTGTTTTATTTTCAATTAAAAATATAATACATAATTATACCTGTAATAATATATTTGGCACTGTATTATGCAGATTGTTAAACGGTCGATATTAAATCACACGGTGCCTACACTACGTCAGTAGAATAATATTACGATATTAATATTAACAGAGAAACGCGTAGTGATGGGCGAATACGAGATGTTTTTATAATCGAAACAATTGTAATCGTTCATAATAACAATCGAGTCCACAATTGACTCAGAGTTTGATTTTACAATCGAAATGTTCGATTGTTCAAGTCGATTATTTGCCACATAGGTGATAGCAATAGCAGCGAATGAGAATACATATAATCGCGATTCAAGGTTATATGTTGTTCGATTGACGTTCACGCGACTCGTTGATTGTTCACTGTTCAGTCGGTACTCACTACTCTGTGATCTCTTAACTATTGAATTCGTATTTACGCGATTATTGCACAATCGACCATCGACTCGACTCGACCACAGTTGTTGAGTGATGAACGATTGTATATTATGTGGCCTTCGACAGTGTACGATTTAGTACTATGCGACTCGGTCTCGGTGACCTATGAAACAACAACAATTGAGACCAAGGGAGAGAGATGTTATAACAATCGAGACAATCGACTAAAACATCTCGTATCGCGCATCACTAGAAATGCGGCAGACTTGAAGATGTAAAAGATTATGAAAATGAAAATAAAATATATTACCTACATGAACTTTGAGATCATGTAAAATATCTCATTATTCGTTGGAAAATTTTAGACCTATACTCATTTAAAAGATATTGAAAAGTTAGCTGAAAATAAAATTAAGAAAAATCGCAGGATAGTGGACAAAATATTTGATTTATTTAAATATCAAGACAAGACTTCACTAAAGTCTTGTCTTGAAATATCAAGACTTCACTAAGTCTACTAGTCTAGATTAAAAAACTCTTGACTTGTCTTGAAAATTTCTAGACAAGACTTTTGCAAGTCTTGTCTTGAAAATCTAGACAAGACAAGACAAGAGTCTAGAAAGTCTAGATCTAGACGGCAACACTACTCAACGGCATATTAATTAGCACAAAATACAAGCCGATTTACTATATGTCAACTAATAACAGAGATATCAGCGGTAGCCTCAGAACAGATATGGCTATAGAAGTGGCATATATCACAGATGGTAGGTATGTGCAACTGAAGCCAATCGAGACGTGCGGTGAACAATTGAAACAATTGAAAATATAATAAAATATAGAAAGCAATTTTTATTGGTTATATGCAGCCAAATTACATAATTGATTTTGGAATATCGGAAACTTTTAATAACTTGTAAAACTTTTTTTGCGAGGCCCCCTCAGGCGTGAGACCGTCGGTGGTCGCCAACGCCTAACGCCACCACTGCTTCACATTGATATAATAAAATATTTTTACTTATTAATGTATTACTGAGAATTTACAATTTTTGTTAGGTTAAGTTGTAAAACAGCTTTATAAGCTGAACTTTGACTTTTAGTGTTAACTAATAAAAAATATTATTATTATTATTATAAGATACACTTTGATTTTTCATAAGCACTTTGAGAAACTTCATTTAAAAATCCAGGCACACAACACGACATAAAAGTAATATTAACACTACGGAATACAAGCAACGAATGAACATAATGTACCTGACAGGTCGTACTTTAGTGTATAGTTGTGGCTTCACTAGCGACGTGATATGCTTTGTCTATAGCTATCTCTGTTTTGAGGTGGTAATTGTGTCTGGGACATTCTGTATATAATTTCTGCAAATCTGGGACGCTATTGTAAAAGGTTTGCTGATGTCTAAGAAACGTGAGGTGCTCTATAATAAAAGATCTTGGAACAGTAGATAAGTAAGAAAATCACAAAATTCAACAATGTTGACGTTCTGTGCATTTTTCCTTTATCGCTATTGCTAGAAATTCTTGCATGATGCTCAGTAATAACACTTATTAAAGTTATGGTTTAAAACACTGATCAAAAAAGTACATAAAAGCTGATTCAAGTACTCTGCACTGTAACAGTTGCATGTTACGTACTAGCTGCCTCCTAAAAACTGTTAAAAACAGGTAAAATAATTTTTTTCCCGAAAAAATTTTACACATGGATACATCCCTAGATGTGGCATGAGTATGGTTCTTCTCAGAAAAACCAGAGAGGGAGTCTGTGTGGATGACAATGTACTAGATAGATATAATTTATTTGTTTAAGTACCAAGCTACGTAGCATTACATCGTCAAATACATGCAAGTTACATATACATTACAAATACATGCAAGTTACATATAGGTACACATACAAGTTACATTAATTACTTTATAAAGGTCAGTCAATCAACTGTCTCCTCACAAAGTTCCTGAATTGTCTTCAGTATAGCAGTGTTGACCCAATGAATGTTAATAATTGAAGGAAGGTTTGGTTGAGGGTCAAAATAATGAAGCTTTACCAAAATATCGCTTGTGATCAACGTTTCGAAATATAATAATTTCATCAATTTCAATTTATCAGTTTTAAAGTGTGACAGTTTTAATAATTGATTTAATCAAATTTAAGTTTTAAAATATGTGTTGTTTTATGTGATAAAATTGTAAAAATCATATTTAAATCATCATGCAATTTAGAATTGGAACAATTTACCATTATTTGACTGGCTTGAAGTAAGATAATATATTACTAATTGTTATATTTACTATTCACCTATCAGTATATAATCTATCTACTAGTTTCATTTTGACTGAATTGTTCTAATTTTGGATACACATGTTCATAGGCCCTGAAAATGAAATTAAATATTTCGAAACGTTGGCCACAAGCGATATTTTGGTAAAGCTTCATTATTTTGACCCTCAACCAAACCTTCCTTCAATTCCTGAATTGTCTTAGAGGAAGGTTTTGAACAGCAATGGACAGTTTATTAAATAATCTAACGGACATGCAGACGAAACTGCTGTATGCTTTCAGTAATCTACGAGGTGGTAATCTAAGATTATATTTGTAATTTGCATCATATTAGTCGTACTCCTTATATGGAAAAGTTAGCCCAAATTGTGTCGAACCACTTATTTCCTGTCCTACACTTCCACTTTATCAAATTAATTTTGGAACAAGCCGTGAGGTGGGTCGTTTATTAGGATTAAAGTGCGACCTTTGAGGTCCGCACGACGAACTTCCCAGTTTGATAAATATTTAATAATAGTAATTAAATTAGATATTACACAGAAAAGTAATCATTTTAATCATTAAAACATAATTATTATTTATTTTTAACAATAATTTAAAAAAAAACGGCTGAACCGATTTTTATAAATTTTATGTCGGATCAAAATGACGTTAACACGCCTCGATTGACACTCTTACGAAGTCGATATAATTTTTTATTCGCGAGATATTATGTAAAATCTACTTTTTTGGAGTCTATTTGGTTAAGAAAAAAGAACGGCTGAACCGATTTTGAAAAAATTTCTTTCAGATCATATTTACGTTAATAAGCGTCGATTGGCACCTTAACGTAGTCGATATCATTTTTCATTCTCGAGATTTCGTCTTAGAAAGAAATGACCACAAACATACGTACGTATACACACACACAGACATCTTTCTAAAAATAGTGTAAAAATAGTGTAGTGACCTTGAAACATATAAATTTGATATACATTTTGATTTCGATTTTCGGACCCATTACAATAACTTCCAATGGGAAGTTAAAAAGAAACTAAAGTCAGAAAGGATATTTTGACATATTCGATTATGATCTCAAATTTCCAGTTGTAAATGCGGCCCTTGTTTGAAGTCCGTTCCATCAACTGTCCCTTCGACTGTCTTATACAGTACCCATTGCATAGTTAGTTGAACAAACGGCATTCCTATCCTCTAGGGAGCTGGCCATAGTGATTCTTGATGGGAGCTGCCTGTCTCTGAAAATGGGTCAGTCGACTCCCTAGCATACACTATGCTAATTCAAATCGTAATGTTCACATCGTCGTCTTTTTGGTACCAGCTTCAACTCCACTGACATATTACACTGTAAAGCTGGCACTTTTTAACTAATGTCTTACGTTTAAACTTACCTAACACGGAAATTTATTTCTTGATCCGAGGTAAAATCTGTGTGGACGTTAAATTGCAGGGATTTCACTTAAACTGAGATGAATTTAAGTCACGTTTATCAGAATGAGTAGCTGTTAAGTTATAGTAGATTGTATATCTAGTGTCGTAAAGAGGTCTATTGTACACGAGTAGTGACACTGTGTTAAAACGAGCGCCATCGAGTTTAAACAGTCGTATGACTTATGATATCATTGCACACGAGATAAACTTATATGATATTTTTTATAATAAAATAATAAGAACACCTTGGTTATAATGATTGGATAAAGTAACAACAGGATACAAGGCTTATAATTTAAAAACAGTTATTCACTAATCATTTTTAATGGCCAACGTTTCGGCAAACATTTTTTGCCTTCCTCAGGACCTATAACCAAAAATAGTACAATGAATTACTCTAAACTATACCTAAATCTTAAATGTAGAAAAAATTTATTTAAAAAAATTTTTTAAAAATTTTTTGGATATCAAATAAATAATTTTTAATTACCTTAAATATAAGGTAATTTAAGGTAATATAAGGTAATTTAAGGTAATTAAAAATTATTTATTTGATATCCAAAAAATTTTTAAAAATTTTTTTAAAATAAATTTTTTTCTACATTTAAGATTTAGGTATAGTTTAGAGTAATTCATTGTACTATTTTTGGTTATAGGTCCTGAGGAAGGCAAAAAATGTTTGCCGAAACGTTGGCCATTAAAAATGATTAGTGAATAACTGTTTTTAAATTATAAGCCAATTGTATCTGTTGTTACTTTATCCAATGATATTTTTTGTCATACGCCGTATAAAATAGCTGGTTTTCACTATTCATTTAAGTATATTTTCAAAATTTTCACTTGCGTATCAAATTTAACTTCTAATAGTAGGTTATGTCTAGGTTATAGTAAACTTTTTATAATACATAGTATGCACTTGTATATACATTCTAAAAGCGGGCGCCATACGGTCCTGTGGATAAATGCTATTGCTACCGAGTATAAGATCCCAGGTTCGCAAACGGCTTGGAGTAATATGAAATATTTTTTTTCTTTATTTATAATTGAAAATAATACAGTGAAAAACATTAAATTGCTTTTGAATTTACATTAAATTACTGTTGAATTACTATTAAATTTTACTTTCCCGCACAAGTGTGCTCTGTAGGTGTCTACTTTTGATTGGTTACTATTCAGTTACTCGAGTTTTGTACTGTTTGTCGCATGCGTAGTGATGTAAAAATACGGTATTAAACTTTTTTGTGTATTAAACCCATGGTATAATACCGTATTTTTCCAGTATAAAACGATTTTTTACTTTTTCACACTACGGTTACGGTGCATTTTTCAGTATTGCCAACTGCATAATAGGAAAAGTTCCTGTTCTCATTTTGGTATTAAACCATTTTAAACGGTTGTAAACGTTTTATACGTGCAATATGCTTACCTCATAGAAAGCTTAATTTGTCCCAAACTTCCCCAGATTATATGGCCAAAAAGATGTTTAACAAGCTGGCAAAATCAATTCAGGTTTTACCTGTAAAAAAATTAAAAAGAACCTAAAAGAATTTTTTAAACATAACTGTTTTTATGACATAAGTGAATTTTTTAAATATAGTTTTTAACTATGTCTTTTGTCGTATTGTACCCACAATATGTGATTTTCAAATAAATTTATCTTATCTTATCTTATAAAATAGCAAAATACGCAGTATTTATACCTAGTATAAAACTGGGGTATATTATTTTTTTTACATACCGTATAATACCGTTTTATACAAACGTTTTATACCAGAGTATTATACGCATTTACATCACTACGCATGCGCTGTGTTGTGAAATGTCACGCGATAATTGAAAGTCGGCAGGAGAACTCAAATGAATTCTAGGCATATAATTCTTTCCCCGCGCTAGGCTTTATCCCCCCTCGTCCACGAACTGCGTTTGTGGTCCGTCTTTATCTTCCTAATTGGTCCGTGCTGAAAGAAGCCTCAAAATTTCGCGACGTCCCGAACATCACTGGTATAGGGTTAAACTAAAGACAGAGGGTATGGTATATCGTCAGCCAACGTTGTCCATGGCATGTATACCTACTGTAAATGTATGACCGATAACGTCTGTAGTTTAACCTTCAGGTTTCCTTCTGAGACATCATCGCAGTTGAGGTCTACAGAGGTATACGTATTATTAACTTCCCAATGGAAGTTGTTGTTGTTTTACATACTGTCATCACTCGTCGTAATATAGTCCATTAAACATCTAGATATACAATCTATTATAGGGATAAGTACTTTTGTGAAGGAGAAATCTTTCATTAACTTGTGATTAAATTTGTGTTTAGAACTAAGTAAAAATTTCAATATATGCCCACATACAGCGACGTGTCATCACGGTAATAAAATAGTATTTGTTTTCAACCCATTAAAATAAATTAAATCGGTATTCGTAAAAACAAAGATTTCTTTAGTTCGAAACGAAGGAAATAAGCATCCGTATTTGGACATATCTGCACGTTTTGAGGTCTCTAGAGTCCGAATCTACTGTTATTAGATAGAGTCTAGGTGGGTGTGTGTGTGTACGTACGTACGTTCGTTCGCATGTTGTGAACTTTTTTTCGGCTCAAAAAGAATGATATCGACTTACGACTCCAGACCAATTTCATTCGACGTATAATTACTTAATGAACACCTGATATAGGTTTGCAAAAAAATTGAATTGGCTGTTTTTTTTTATAATAAAAAACTTTTTAACAAAAAAAAACCTCCTTCAAAAGCCACTAAAAAGAGGAAAGTTATGAAATTTTGAGGTCTGCGCCAATTTAATAAAATATGAAGTCGGTTAAAAAGTATAGTACAGTGAATAATATCTTCTTTTTAACCTCAAAATTTCATTATTTTCCTCTTTTTAGTGGCTTTTTGAAGGAGGTTTTTTTTTGTTAAAAAGTTTTTTTTATTTTTTAGTGTCAAAAAGTGACATTTACCTTAACGGAATCACACGCCGTTACTCACTTTTGTTAAAATCAGCCGAACTACTGAATCAATTTTGATGAAATTTCTATGGGACCAATCTAAAAGTATATCCTTTCAAATAAAAAAAAAGAATTTTCCAAATCGGTTTATAAATGACGGAGTTCTGAGGTAACAAACAAATTGAACGAATTTTTATAATTTTTTTTCTGTTTGACACTATTTATGTACATTTGTACTAATCAAAAAAAGACATCTATCTATCTAAAAAAAAAAATACAAACGAATTGAGAATCACCTCCTTTTTTTGAAGTCGGTTAACAAAAAAAGTACCTACTGTAAAATTGTTGTAAAATGTTTATTGCGAATAGTTTCTCTACGGTAGACCGGTCTCTAATCTCTAAGGACACCCAATGGGAAGTTAGCAGTGTGGTTTTACCCACACACCAAGCCTCTTTTTAGATTAGAGAGGCGCCCGACATATAGACATAATATGCTAACATCCCGCCTACAAGAATGATGGGGCTCTTTGGTATTAAATTATTCAAGTCAACTTTGATGTTCTCGAGAGCTATCAATACCTTCGTACTTATTTACATCATACGCTGTATGTGTTGTTAAATGTAATGTAATATATTTTATACAGGCGATTATAAATGTTTTGAGATAAAATAATTATATAAACAAAAAAAAAATTTTAATATACCACGTTTTTAAAACGGACTAAAAAGTATAAAATAATTTATGTAATTCTGTGGGATTTTGAATGAAGGAATAGTGTGATTACGTGGAATGGATATAGCTCATTTAAGTTGAATTAAAAACAATTTAATACCTGCAAAATGTATACTCTCTGACTATTAGTGGGTGCAAAGTTTTAATTAAGTAGCTGGCATTATTCAAAAAATAAAAATCCTAAATTTTTTTCAAATTTTAACACCTGTATCTGGATAACAGAGCCATTGCGGACCCATACTTATATGAAGGTTTTGTCTTCAAAATCAATCATAGATTAATTCCTTAAAGTTTGTGCACATACTTAATTACCACCCTGTTGTTTTTAAAGACTGCGGCGCCTTTTGATGGCATCTACTATAAAAAAAAACAGTTTTTATTGCTTTTCAAAAATTTAAACACCAATATTTTTTACGCGTAAATCTATATATTAATATCTATGTGAACATTGAAAATTGTCGTAGGTACCTTTTTTTTACTATTTATTATAAAAGGAGAGGAATTAAACTTATATCATTCAAAGATATTGTACCACAGATGTGCACAAGAAAATCATGTGTGTGATTTCCAATGAAAACATGCCTTCCCTGCACATGCAAAAGCGTTGTTTCTCTCGTTGTTAAAGACCTCTGGTGACACACCACGGAGATTCTATGAACTATCAATATGTAATTTCAATTATTTGCGAGAAAATTACTTACAGTATCTTATTTAGTTAACAATTAGATTAACAATCAATATTGTTATTACTTCCTATACTGTAGAAATTCACTATTTTAGTGAAATTAACATAAGGGCATCAGACGATATTAATCGCCATAACATGCCCTTATTAATTATTGTAGAAAGGCTACATAAGAAAAATTTAAATGCACCGCCGGGAATCGAACCCGGAACACCCAATATCGCGTTGGGAAAGTTTCCAGTTACTCGACGCGATATTGGGTGTTCCGGGTTCGATTCCCGGCGGTGCATTTAAATTTTTCTTATGTAGCCTTTCTACAATAATTAATAAGGGCATGTTATGGCGATTAATATCGTCTGATGTCCTTATGTTAATTTCACTAAAATAGTGAATTTGTACAGTATAGGAAGTAATAACAATATTGATTGTTAATCTAATTGTTAACTATCAATATGTAGTCAAAACAAACTTTTGTCGGATTTCTTCGTTGTCGGTACAGTTATGTTGAATTTGTATTTATAAGGTTATGTCATAGTCTAATTGCCTTTACACAATGCTAAGCGATAGCGAAGGTAAAAGTAAACGGAATGCGTTGAAGAAGAATACTAACGGGTCGAATTGAAAGGCGAAAAGATAGGGAGGGACAATTTTTGCGTTTTACAAACACAATTGGTTGAATTTCGACCACAGGCGATACTATAGTAAAGATTAAAATTCAAAGAACGTAGCTATATAATATGTAGGCAAAGATTGTCGTAGAGCTAATTAAATATTTTGACAAAACTGTCAGCAAACATGGGGTAGGTTCATAATATTTATTTTTGTGTACAAACAAGGTTACTCATTTATATTGCGTGAACATCATCCAATATAAACAGCTTTTGTCTTACATCGCGAACTTGAGTTACTTACGCAGTGCTATGTGTAGTTTGCGTACTTCGTCTTAGTAGCTGATCAGTACTAACATTCTTGTACTGAAAGAAATTATCTTCCATAAAATGTGTTAATATACAAAAAACTAGGGTGTGGTTTTATGAAACCACGGTGCAAGTGAAACTTTATTTATTTAGTAAATGAGTAATAAAATTCGCCGAAAGTATATAATTTTAATATAGCAGTTGTTAACGGGAATGTGGACAGGTACTCAAATCAAACACCTTATTGAGCTGCGTATAACGTTTCGCCGGTAATTCCAGCTTCTTCAGAAGAAGCTGGAATTACCGGCGAAACGTTATACGCAGCTCAATAAGGTGTTTGATTTGAGTACCTGTCCACATTCCCGTTAACAACTGCTATATTATATCAACAATGGACGTGAAACCAGAAAAGTATATAATTTTGTTCACGTGTTTTGGTAATTATGTACTTTGAACCCTGATCAGTATGGAGACGAACGTAAGAATAAAGATTCTATCGTTGGTGGTCAAAGGGTATTTGATGTGTTGCTCGACTGAATATTCGTACAATATTAGTTATGTAGACTTTATACAATAAAAGTAGTTATGAACATAAATGTTGCTGCTTTTCGATGAGTACAATTCTGGTCGATTACCATCACACTTGTATGCGGTCGTACAATACCTATATAGTTTGAATAACAACGTCGCTGATTTTCGATGAGTTCTGGTCTGGTCGATCGCTTCGACTGGACGTGAGTCGTGACGTGACCTCGATATGCGTAACCGAACGAAAAAAACGAGACTAAAAAGTTTTCCTTAAAAATTTAATAAGAAACAAACCCATATAAAAATAAAAGTTTGAAACTTGTTTTCTACATTTCGTAACCGGGTTTTAATTTTTTCAAATTTTAATTTTATTTAGAACTTTTCAGTTTTAAAATCAACTCGTCAATCCCTTTTTTTGATACCCTACACGCTATTAATTTCTATTTCTTTTTTTCCGTACTCAATAATTTGCGTTTATCATTCGCCATATTAGATCCAATACCTACATCATCATAATATCTTCGGAACCGTTTGAGATAATATCACGAAGAAACAAAGTCTTAGTTGGTCCCAGGGTTACTATCTATAACCTGTGTAAATTTCATGTCAATAGCTTTAATTGTCTTTAAGTTAATCGATTCGTACAGACAGACAAAAACTTTAACATTAGGTTTGGTTTAGTAATCGAGAATGCAAACGGAGAAAGTTTTTTGGCATACCCACTGCAAAATAGCTACTTTCGATACATGTATGCCGGCCTGTATTCGGTCTTTTTAACAGGCAGGCGTGAAAAAGTGTTTCCAATAAGTACATAGCAAATGCGGTAAGTAAACGATTGCCATAACAACTTCTGTTTATTCGCTCTATCCGCCTGCGATTACATAGTACATACTCACGACCTTCACGGAAAACCGTAAAAGTAAATATGGCGACGCAAATGAACTGTCAAAATCTTTTGAAAATGAAGTGAAAAGTGGGTATTTTGTAGTGGGTATGGCAAAAAATACCATATATATTTCATGTGTAATGTCTCGTGTGACTGTAAGAACCCAATATCGCTCGTTTTTTCATACTGTCATTATTCGTCAGTATTATACCCCATTACGCATGTAAATGTAAAGATGGCGACGCAAATTAACTCAAAATTTTTTTAAATACTGGAAATGAAGTGAAAAGTAGGTATTTTGTAGTGGGTATGGCAAAAAATACTATATTTATATCTCGTGCGTAGGTAATGGTATTATAATGACTCGTGTGATTGTAAAAACTGTTCGTTTTTACATACTGTCACAACTCGTCAGTAATTAACCCCATTACGACATTAGAAATACAATACAATCATTTTATCGTACCGACAATAACGTCGGTTGAAGTCGCGTGAAACAGACAACGCTTTTCCAATTTTCGATCCCATATACTGAAGTACACATTCACTAGAATGCAGCACAACACAACGGGGAGTGTTGACACACAGAGAAAACGAGAGGGAGAGAGAAACCAGAGAGACTGGGAACACGTACGGGCGGATCGGGTAATTCCCCGTGTCTTGTTTTAGGCTCGTGCCTGTATGTAATACGCTTTGTAAAGGACCTTAGACCATACAAACGGTGGAGTTGAAATGTCGACTTTACTCGTATATATGCCAAGCCTTTAACCGCGTCTTCGATCGCATTATTGACGGTTTTGACAGAACCTTACATTTTCCGTTACTATTTTTTATATAGTATTAAATCAAAATACTTTTAAGCTGTTCAGATTCAGCAGATTTCATAGAAAGCGCGCAAACATGTGATGAGTGCTGACATCTAGTACATAATATTCAAAGTAATTTATACTGCTGTTACTTTATAAGCACAGTGATAGCAGCAGTGCCGTGGAAAATAGAAAAAATTGCGTCTATATATGCACATAATGCCAACATGTTAAGAAATTAAAACATGGCCCCGCTCGAAGTGAAAGGTTAACATCGAGATGAAACAAAGTGTAGGTCACTTCTAGGAGTTTTTACTATAAAATTATGGAAGCACCTTAGATACCAGATGCTTTTGGTACCTATTTAAGATAAAAGTATCTAAGATACAAAAATTATCTAAAATATAAAATATGTTTAAGATACAAAACACTATGGCCTGGTCTTGTCCAATAAAAATATTATCAGATTTCCGAATGTGACCGAGAATCCACGATTTGGTAGAATCGCCAATCTCTGTCGACTATCATCTTCCTTGTTTGAGGTGCGTATTCTGCCTTAAGTATTAGTCTTCGAGCTTAGGCAAGACGTTATAGAGATCAGGAGAAGAAACTCAGTAGAGATGATACAAAATACCAGGAACAGTTATTTTGGAACAGTTTCGAACGAGGAACAGATTGGAACAGTTGTCAGTTTAATAAAATACCTGTTCCGGGCTGTTCCAATGCTTCGACTGTTTCGAGTAACAGAACGGACATTCTTCTGCATTAAGAAACTGTTGGAATGAATCTATCATGTGCAAAAAACTAATCAGTTAAAACAATAATCTGTAGTCATGTAATATTTTTGTTTTTAGTTATTTTTGTTTTCATTTCTTTGTTGATTTTAAATAACGCTTTTTATTTAATGGTAAAATTCATTTTTCGCTATTGATTTTCTGTAAAAGTATATTTTTAAAATATTGTCGACAAATTTATTTTGTTTTTTTTAATAATTAGGTAGGTACCTTAAATTATTAAACTTGAATAATAGAATTAATTCACGAAAAAATACAAATAATATACACTTCATAATTTCAACTTTTTATACGTTGCATGTTACAAGCTATTCCGAGAATGTGGAGGTTCCAACGTTGGAACTGTTAAAAAGTAACAGGTATTTGGAACTGTTCCGTAAGCGGAACAGGAACGGAACGGAACTGTTATTAAAAAATAACAGTTTGTACCACCTCTAAAACTCAGGTGGTTGGATTGGGACGAAATATACGTCGCCAAATAGGTGTATGGTTGCACATCATGGCTTCCCTTGAGAACATGCGTTCTGCGACACTGCGCATGCATTTGTTGTCTAGCTTTCTCTGTCGCTGAAATAGAAAATCATGGAGTATAGAGGTTAAGAAGACGAATCTCCGTGGCTTGCAAAGCAAAACGTGCGGCACAAAAATCAGTGATTTTTGTAGATTGAAAAAGTGCCACAAGTAGCGCTGTTATCAATAAGAACCTATCATCTAGTATGAGAATCATCGACCTAGGAGTTTGCAAACTCTAAGATAAGAACCATACGAATTACGAATCACTTTGTTTTCGTGCACATAACGTGACTTATGTACATAAAAACTCAGCAAGTTTTTGACAAATTATTCGTAAATACAAGTGAAATTTGAATTTATTTTTTACGTTCACGTTCGGTCCGTACGTGTCGCAGCGCCTCTATAGCGAATAAATCAATGAAAATTATTCTCAATTTTTGGCCCGAGTCCAATGTCTTCTCCTTAACATTTATACTTCATGTAGAAAATAAAACCCAACTATTCCGGTGTTTATCTTAACTTCGGTTCACACGAAATACGGCGAAAATACCCGACGCTATGTCTTCGACAGATGAAAGCTGGCGTGTGACATATAGGGGATCATCACGTGGCATAGCTCGGAATAGCAAGTTCCCTCTCCTGATCTCTAGACTTCTTGATCTTAGGTAAAGGCGAAGTAGCACGAATTGCCTTTCTGTTTATACGTTAGTTTCTTTAAAGTGCAATTCTCAAGGGAAAGCTCATAATAAGGTATTGAAGCCTAATAACGAGGACGGCATTTCACAAACAGTTGCCATGGTTACTTGTTGTTTTCAAACAAAAGATTACACTTATCATTGCTGCCGTTCAATATCAAGTGTGCATTTCACATACAGTAAGGCCCCCACTCATACGATGGGTTGTTTCGAAAATAAAACATTTTTTATGCCTAAAAATCAGTAATAAAACGCCAATTTAGCTAGGTAAAAATCATTTTTTTCTATTTTACATCAGAACTCGAATTAAAAAAAAAAACTAGGGCGCGGTTTTATAAAACCACAGTGCACGTAAAACTTTTTGCCATAACCCTAAACGCTTTTAAAATTACTAAAAAATTCGGGAAGTTAAAAACGAAGCTAAGAAGTTTTACTTAAAAAGTATAAAAATAAAATCTGTTAATCTGTCGCCTTCTTTCAAATAGTGATGAGCAAAATTGGTCTTGGTCTTGCAGTCTTGGTCTTGGTCTTGCGAAAAAGCAAGACCAAGACCAAATACACAAGACTAAACTAAAAATTCTTACTTCAGGGCTATTGGCGGCTCGTCTTTAAGTGCGCTCGTGCACCGCACTGCCAGTTGAAATGCAACGCAACGCAAATTTTAATAAAATAAAGTATTTTGTTAGTTAATAATAGATTGTGAATTATTTTTAATTTATAACTATGATAATCTTCAGAAGTAAAAAACTAAAAAAAGACAGATAAAATGAGCAAGACCAAGACTTGATACGCAAGACCAAGACCAAAACTGTCCAAGTCTTGATCTTGGTCTTGCTTTGCTCATCACTACTTTCAAACTCTTTTTTAGACACGCTGTATACAATTCTGTATATAAAATATGATTTCTCGAATGTGGCGTCGGTATAAGCACAGAAAATTCACTTCCTGTTTTTTATATGTATTGCGTGTATGTGTACGTTCTATACACCTGATGGTTTATTTGAGGGGAAGGGGAGACAAGAGGAAGGCTGAACTGGCTAACGAAAACTATTGACACCGACCCTCCATCGGCCCAGGGGTGTTGTATAACTGAAGATAAGGATCAGCTGACCCTTCGTTTTTTTCGTCTGCTAGTGTTTGACCTGCTTTTCATACTTTCGTGTGTTTTATGAGAAATCAGCTCTATTTTCTTCTTCGACTATATGAAACTGAAAGATGGAATCTGCAGTGTAACAGATAGGAGCATTATTTATGGATTTAAACTGTAAATTTTCTTGATAAGCGAACTACATCCTCCCTTTGAAATGTATTTTATAGTATTATAAATTAGATTAATCGATATAAGCACCTATTTGTTCTCTTGGTTTAAAGGAAACATTAACTGCCACTGCCGGGCAGTTCCGGATTTTCGTCTAGGCCCACAAGGCCCCGGCCTAGGGGCCCAGCCAGCCTAGGGGCCTCAGTGGCGGAACCTTCAAAAATAAGGTCCGGAGAGTGTAAACATAGTGAAGCTTATGTTTTTTACTTTTTTGCGCTTCAAGCGATGGACAGTATAATTTTTTTGTCCTGTCCTCGTCGGCTGTATTTAAACCAGGGGTGTTACGAATATTCGCATCGGCATCCGTAAATGCGGAATATTCGCATTAATTCAGACATCTGCATCCGCATTCACATCCGCATCAATCAATGCGGAGTTTTTACGGATGCAGATTCACATCAACAAGTAACTACATGCAAAGAAAGTGGGCGGAGCCAGAGTGGCACGTGCTAAAAATATGATTAAATAAATAAAAAGTTAAAATTAAATTGATTTTCAGTTATTTATGCACTTAAAATTTAAATAATTATCCTTTTAAAATCCCAAAATCCGCATCCGCATCGCATCTGCATCAAATCCGCATCCGCGGATGTGAACTTCTAATAATCCGCATCCGCATCTGCATCCGCGGATGTCTAAATTTTTGCATCCATAACAACCCTGATTTAAACCTCAGAAAGTATATTTTATTAGTCATTACATAATCGGTATTTTGTGTTTCGAAAGAATTTAATTTTAGGTAAAAAATAAAAAGCAAGATTTATTTTGTAATCTGTTCATTTATAAAACTGACATTAAAATATTCAAGGTCAGTTACTTTATGACTTATGTAATGCTTCAATGAATGACAAATTATTTCATCAATTTACGAAACTTAGATTGAAATCGTGTTTGAGAGTGCATTTCAACTATTTCAGTTGTGACTTGTTTCAATTAAAGAACTTGCGCTCATAAATTTCTAATGTGCGTGGATTTATGTTTAATTAATAAATTGAGGTTTGTTTTGTGACTGCTAATTATCTTTAAAGTTTTTTTCGGTGTATCAAAATTTACCTATCAAAAATAATTTTTGAACGTTCATTACGTATTGTGTCGTTTTATTAGGACTGTTTTAAATTGTGTTTTAAAGTGGAACTGAGGACAGTATGGCTCAGTTGGTAGCGTCGCGACCTCTGAATCAGACCCACCTCTGCTCATGGATGTTTTGTGATGTTATTTAGTTTTTAAGTGATATATTATTATATTTGTTGTATTTAAGACGCTAATGACCTAAGTTGTCGACGCGTCTATAATCCACAATAAATTAATAAATAAAGTGGAACTTTTTAGCCGCATTTTGCACTTTCACGGTAGAGTGAGTCAGATCGTTACGGCGCTAATGACCTCTGTTGTCGAGCGTCTATAATCCATAATTCAGATCGTTACGGGTCACATTTAACCGGGCTACATGCTATGTATAAGTTTCACTTCAACCGCGCGTAAAGTTGATCTAGATACACACCATTTTTACGGTGTGTTTCAATTTGAAAATACGCTACATAAACTATACCTAAAGTGCTACAATAAAGAAATGGAGATTTTTTTTAACGGAATGGCCTCTGCTTTGACCAGCAATTTAGCCAGTGCGGGTAAAATGGAGATATAGCATAGGTATTATGAAAGTCGATGACCCAAACCGGTATATCGAAAAAGGGCTTTTAAAAATGCCATGTGGATGTTATTGAAAAAAGTAAGACATTTTTTTTATTTTTTAGTCTAAAATATAAGTTAATGAAACACATAATATTATATTTCATATCATGATGCGAAAGCTTTTTTAATGGCCTACGTAAAAATTGGTTTAACGTAAAGGTGTATCCCTAAAGCAACGCCGTCTATTAAATTCGACTCGAAAAGCCTTTTACCATTTTACCTTCGAAATGTAATTAGTAATTAATCAGTAATTGATTATGAAAGTTTGAAAAAACTGACTATAAAAATAGAGTTTGTCGTCTTCGTCCTCTTCTACTATGATTTTTTTTCGTTCGGCTGTTATTTCGATAAAAAATGTCCATCGCCGACATAGATGCACTCTTATTCGATGACACACTGAATGAACACTGTTTATTAAAATTAAATATTCATTTATTACAATAAATGCACATTTTTTACAACAACTAAACTATAGAAATGAGGACTATAACAGGTTTTTTTCTATCGTCTGATAGCGCCACTGGCAAGTGAGGAATACGTCATTTTGATCTTGTTCAATGGCCAGTACTGTGTATATTTTCCGCCCACCTGATGGCGCCATTAGCAAGTGAAGTAGATATCTGTATTCAATCATTTAACGGCTAAATCGCAGTTTTGTATTTATGTATTTAATTAATTATACATTGATAATGGATAAAATATGAAGAATCACTAAACACAAACCGTCAATCTCTAAACGTTTAACATACATTTATTTGCCATTAGTCCTATCTGACGAATAAAATACAATATTTATTTTATCTTAAATAATTAATTTAAAAAACAAAACCGCTTTTAAATCGGTTGATCCGTTTCGGAGCTACGATGCCACAGACAGACACACACATACACACACGTTAAACTTATATAACACCTCTTTTTTGTCGGGGGTTAAAAATGGTAAAGGACTTTTCGGTTCTAAATTTCACATACATGTTCTTAAATATTATTGTTGGGGTTAGTTTTGGGACATTGCGTACTTATATAAATTCTATTGCTGCATTCATTGCCAACTATTATGTAATTTAACTTAACAGAAAAATGTATTTTAGCATTTTTGCGATATATAAAAACAATGCAAATATTTAAAAAAAAACATTAAAGAATATTAAATTTCATTTAAAAAAATAATTTGCTTTTGAAAGGTCGAAAGGCATTGTTTTATGTTTTAAAATCCGCTAGAAACTTTTTGCTCATTAAGCAACAGAGGTGTCCACTTTTGTTACTTTTTAATTAGTGAACAACTGTAAAACATTTTTACGAACGGTCGGATTTTAAAGTTACATTTGCAAAATAAAAACTTCGTCTACAAAAACAACAAAACTTCATTATTTAACGAAAATCGTTTAAACTGAAAAGGTACGTTCACATTAAACGCTAGGATATTGTGTCTTGGCCTTTAATGTCCTACCAACAGGTTATGAACCGTTTATTAAATCGACTTCTGCTTCCTTATTTTTTATCGCCGACTATATCAGCAATTCAATTTTTTCGCGATAAATCGTTTCGTGTTTTTTTATATTTCTGAATAAATGAATAACGATATTATTCCCGTATGATTTCGTATACTTTGACATCTCGTAAAAGCGTATAAAATATTTGATAAATATTTATTATTTTTCATATCAATTTAGTTAACCTGATTTAGCCAATTACAGATAAATTCAGACACAGGTTGTACCAAAATATATTGCAACTAATTTTAATGAAATGGATCTATAGTCCAATTATCAGGACAGTTAAAAAATGTTAAAGTAGCCGTTTTTAGAGTTCCGTATTGGAACCCTATTACTAAGCCTACGCTGTATTTCTGTCCGTCTGTCTGTCCTACATTTAAAAGGCTGTATCTTTTGAACCATAATAGGTAACCGGATGAAATTTTCACAGAATATGTGTTATTATAGCGAATATCCTAACTAATTATAATAAAAACAAAAAGTAAAAATTAAGGGGCATCCCCATACAAAAACTATAATAACTTTAATTTTTGTAATTAAAAGTGAAGTGGCGTCATCGCATTAACTTATTATTAGTGTATTTGCCATCGAATATGGCACATACACTATTGGCGTCGGTCGGATGGCGGGACCTAGGGGTCGGACCAAAATTTCTCGACGTTTCATACCCTCCTGAACAATTTGGCACCATTTTTGAAAATGTTTATATATATATATATATATATATATATATATATGTGTGTGTGTGTGTGTGTGTGTGTGTGTGTGTGTGTGTGTGTGTACACGATAACTCTCGACAGACTTAATCGATTTAAACGAAATTTGGTACACACATTGGAACCCATCACCGCAAGAAGCCTATTTAAAATGGGCCGGATCGGACCATTTTCAGGGTTGTTCTTAGGGGTTCCAAAAAGTTTTTGGGTCCAAAAATACCAAAAAAATTGTCAAAATCGTTTCAAAATTGAAATTTAACTCTTTAGTAAAGATTAAAATGTGCTGCTAAAATTTTAATAAAATCGGCCTGACAGGACCGGACTTTCAAATTTTATGAAAACACTAGTTTGTTGATATGGATTTACTTATGGAAGGGTGTATTTAATTTGGTGCAGATGCTGTACTGATAAAATCCATGTCTAATATCGAAATTTAGAAAAAATTAATTATTTTAAGGGATGTATTAAAGGGTTAAATTTTTATTTTGTCAAAAAACAAACTTAAGTTCACATAATAATGCCACAATGCCTGTGTTAGCAAATACACTATATTGTCGGCAGGGTTTGGCACTGCGACCCGAGTTTTTTTCTTTTGGAATCAAAGCAATGTAACTATAGTATCGCCATCTCAACGCGGTGATTGCATCAAACCATATGAAAATTTTTGTTGGAAAGCAGCCAATTATATAATTGATTCCAAACATATTGGAAAAAATCATTTTACCGACCATAGTCACAGTCAGGATTCTAACCTGAACCTTTCCACTTTCGCGGCGGAATGAGCTTATAATTTCTCAACCGTGACATGATTACTAATCTAACATTCTCCTTATATGCTTCGGAATATAAGGAGATTTTATTTAATTGCATAGAAATTTATATATAGATTAGTATTGCTGTACCTATTTTTTTATAACATGATTTGTTAAAATAGTATAGCACACTATTTGGGGTAGATAATAATTATAATATTAATTTTATGCTGAGTTAACCTTCGTCTATTATTTAACTCTAACATAACATAATATGTTAAATGTTATGACCTATTATAATAATATATGCGATGCATCATTATGTCGAGACACGTATGTTGTATTTAACATAAGCATGTCATGTTCTCAACGTAATGCTGCAAAATGTTGCTGTAATGATGTAAAATATTAATGGGCAAACAAAAGATGCTAACTTGTATGTCTGTGGCCGAAAGGCAAAGTCGTTTATGCAATTTTTTAGTTTTTAGTGTATTTGCCTAAATATAATATATTTAGGCAAATATGTATGTGGCAAATATATTATCTACATATTATGTAGATAAAATATTATATACATATTATGTAGATAATATATTTGCTTCATACAGTTCGGCGGAACTTAGCGGTAGGACCATAGAATCTCGACGTTTCACATCATTCTGAACAACTTGACATCATTTTTGAAAACGTTTATACAGTGTGTCATAAATGTCTCGATACGATTTTGATTGGCTGCCATTTTGGTTCTACGTAAGTCTGATAGTTCTCATTTAACAGTTGTAAAGAGTGATCTTTGACAATTTACTATGGAATACCTTATTTATTATTGTTATTAAAACCTTTTATGAAAATTGATCGTCGATATGAATACTCGGAGATAATTACGTGATTTTTGTGGTGTACAAGTCACCGTATAGTTAAAATTTTTGGAAATAACCGGTATTAGGGAACTGAAAATCCTCGACTGATCTATCAAAGACCTCTGTACCCTCGTAAAGTGACTGCATGGTGCGTTATTTGGACCGGCGGCATCAAAATGTGATGAAAAATAGGGTTGATAAAACCTGCATTTGCATAGCGGGTTCGCCGGCCAATTTGAAAAGTGTATCTCGATATCTATAACAGCAAGTGAATTTTTTCTACATGTACAAAATTTAATTGAAATTGGAGTGGGGGTTTAAGAGTTATGGCGGTGCAGACAGGCAGAAAAAAATCTGAAAATGATCAATTATGACTTGATATCATATACAAAAGGTCTAAAAGAGATGAAATTTTCATAAAAAAGTAATTTTCAGGAAAACCCCCCTTTACAGTTTTATCATTAGTATTGATATACAGTATACACCCTATTCGACATAGGTACCTACGTGATTTTGCATTTTGGTCACATATAGGTACAGGGTGTTAATTAAGTATGTGCACAAACTTTAAGGAATTAATCTATGATTGATTTTAAGACAAAACCTTTATATATAAGTATGGGTCCGCAACGGCTCTATTTTCCACATACAGGGTGTTAAAATTTGAAAAAAATTTTAGATTTTTTTAGTTATTTTTTAAATAGTGCATGAAAGATTTTTTAGGTCGCAGTGATTGTGAGGTAAATTTGCCCATCGCCCAATGTAAAATCTAAAAAAACTTTGCACACACTAATAGATTTTCAGAGAGTAACGGTTAGCGCAGCCGACTTTTGGATCACACTGTCGTGGGTTCGAATCCCACCTCCGCTCATGGATGTTTTGTGATGTCATTTAGTTTTAAGGAAGCTGTTATTTAATGTAATTAAGACGCTAATGACCTAAGTTGTCGACGCGTCTATAATCTACAATAAATAAATAAATTATTTTTAATTCAACCATTGGCGCAGATGTGGGTAGTCTTCGTAGGATTTGCAATAAAAAATGGCACGCCGCTGACTTCTTTAAAATTTGAAAGCTTTGTCGGTTGAGGCAGGTAAACATACACAAAACGTGTCTCTTGGTAAGTTTTGATAGGATGAACCGTTTTCGAGAAAATTTTCTAATTTTTAAACTTTTCTGGAAAATTATGCATTTACAGACTACATACGCGTTAAAAACTTACTTGTTAGAGAAGTGTGAAAAAAATTATAGTACGCCCATGGTTGAATTAAAAACAATTTAATACTTGCAAAATGTACTCTCTGATTATCTATTAGTGTGTGCAAAGTTTTAATTAAGTAGCTGGCACTATACAAAAAATAAATCAAAAAATCTTATTTTTTTTTCAAATTTTAACACCCTGTATCTGGAAAAAAGCCGTTGCGGCCCCATACTTATCTATATAAAGGTTTTATCTTAAAATCAATAATCGATTAATTCCTTGAAGTTTAAGCACATATTTAATTAACACCCTGTATATAATTAATAATATTATAATATGTAACTGCTGACACCGATGCTGTAATCAGCTCAGAGCTGTGCAAAGTGTCAACTTAGTAACTCACCAACTAGTAACTACCATGGTATTAATGTACATTACATTTGTATGTTGTATGCTTGCATAATGTATAGGACGTATGTGTGGTGAACGTAGATCAAAGGTAATAAAGGTTGATGAAAGCTTAACGTTTAAAACGTAATTTATTACTGACACTGTTGAAAGTCTTGTTAAATTAGACGTATTTACATTTTCCACGCTTTTTCACTAAATACAGAGATTTTATAACAGTGACGTAATTACTGACAGGCTGGACGTGTCTGTTTCGCGATATCCCGCGTGGTTAGGGACCCCCGAAGAAATGTATAGACAATGAAATTTTTTAATGTGTGAATATGAAAAATTTTATTTGTAGATACTGCAGGGATCTGTCAGATGGGTGCAACTTAAAAAAACTCGGGTCGCAGTGCCAAACCCTGCCGACAATATAGTGTATTTGCTAATACAGGCCATGTGGCTTTAATACGTGAACTTAAGTTTGTTTTTGGACAAAATAAAAAATTTAACCCCTTAATACATCCCTTAAAATAATATTTTTTTCTTAATTTCAATATTATTATCAATGCAACCTCTGTACCACATTAAGTAAATCCGTATCAACAAACTAGTGTTTTCATAAAATTTGAAAGTCCGGTCCTGTCGGGCCGATTTTATTAAAATTTTAGCAGCACATTTTAATCTTTACTAAAGAGTTAAATTTCAATTTTGAAACGATTCTGACAAATTTTTCGGTATTTTTGGGCCCAAAAACTTTTTGGAACCCCTAAATACAACCCTGAAAATGGTCCGATCGGGCCCATTTTAAATAGGCTTCTTGCGGTGATGGGTTCCAATGTGTGTACCAAATTTCGTTTCAATCGATTAAGTCTGTCGAGAGTTATCGTGTACACACATATATATATATATATAAATATATATATAAATATATATATATATATATACATACATATATATATAAACATTTTCAAAAATGGTGCCAAAGTGTTCAGGAGGCTATGAAACGTCGAGAAATTTTGGTCCGACCCCTAGGTCCCGCCATCCGACCGACGCCAATAGTGTATGTGCCATATTATGGCAAATACACTAAAAACATGGCGAAGTTAGGAGAAAATTTCAAATACGGGTATAGTTTTGTGTACCATTTTGTGATTTTCAAAGTGATGAGAAATGCGATAATTTAATATAAGTGCAATTTGTGGTCCTAAACAAAGAAATTTCGTTGAAGGAGATCGGATTTTCAGAGTCGGACATATTATAAAATGTGCAAAAAATAAAAATAAAAATGTCAGAAGTAGTGAGTGAGCTTTACGGCATATTGCTTAAAAACATCAAAATTGAAAGAAAGTCTCTACGAAATTAATTATCCGTTCAATGCTCCTTTGGCTGGGTTAGGTGAACAATATAAGCACACATATAAGTAGCTGCAACATTGATATTGTAATAAGTAAGTTTCCAACCTCAAAATATGTGTATACATATCGTTAGTGCTAAATTTGTCAGTCATCAGTGATTTAACTATTGTAGTACAGTATGATAAAGAGTACATCTTATTATTAATATAAAATATTTTTTTTTCATAAATACAGTTTTTTCACATTTCATTAGAAAATAATTTGCTGTATAAAGTAAGTTTTACAGGGCAAATAAATAGTGTTTAACATGATAATAGATTTGTCTGGCCAGTCCAATGTTTTTGAAACACCCTGAAATTTCACATCTGCTGCAAAACGATAGAGATCCAGAATGATCAGGAATGAATTGTGATCCACCGAAATACAGAGAATTCCCGATCGTTTATTATTACGACCACAATTTTGAAATGTTAAAAGTCTTAAATCTTTTTTTGTTACGGAACTACAGATTTATAGTTATTGTTTACATTAGATAGATTTTTATGATAGATATTTTTTATGTTTTCTTGCATATATCTTGTTCGCTTTCGGAAAGTATACTATTAAAATGCTTTCTATATTATATTCATCATCATGTTATTTTTAGATATAAACAAAGAGTAGGTCTTCTATAAGAGGCGATATTCAAGAAGAATGGAAAGATACGCCAAATTAAGGGCCACTGTAGCCTTTAAATTGGCTGATGACACATCTACAAGTCTACAGTACCTATTCTAAAAGATGCGTAGAAAATGACTGAGTGATAATCGTTAGCGAATGGCTGATAATCTAAACGTCAGAAGTTATACTTCTTTGGCGTAACAAAACAAAAATAACTCCAAAAATTTTATCCCGCGTGCCAGTACTAAACGTTTGTAAAAAAGACGATAAAATAATAAAATAAAGATATTAAATAAATTAATTTAATTTAATAAATTATTATTTTATTAAATATATTATTTATTATATTTACATCTAATTATTTATTAAAAAAAGCATGTTTGTGTTGAGACTCGAACCCGAGACCTATTGCGTATGACACGGCGGTGTTATTCGTTACACCACACACATCTTGCATGGCAGTGCTATATAATAGGGTATTATAATCATGAAAAATAATAAAATAAAGATATTAAATACAATTGATGAAGGTTATAATAATGTAAACAGGACGGGTGTTGGAATACGAACTCATATTTAACGAAAGCGGCATAAACGAGCGTTTGTATAGCAGTAGCTTTTATTAATGTGACTGGTAATAATAGGGTATTATAATCATGAACTTCCGACTAACTTCATGGTGTTACTACCGAACTTAATGGTGTTAAACGTAAAAATTCACTCTCATCATTTTTCCATAACGCGCCAAAAGAAGTATAACTTCAAAATGTATTATTCTGAATATAACCATGTATTTTTTTAATTTTCAAGAATGGGAACATGAACATTTACATAAATAACGCTTAAAAAAAGACATTTTTACGCGTTTTTTTTGCTTTTCGGCGGTGCACTTAAAAAAATATCAAAGATAGAACAAAATTGCTTATAAATATTTTTGTATAAGTAGCATTAAATTTCCTAAAAATTTGTTAAAGTATCTATAATTTTGCTTCCCCCAGGGAGAACATTGAAATGTAGATGTTCTCGCAATTGCATAATGCATTCCAATGTTCTTTGGTAATTGGCATTCCCAGGTGCCCGAGCTCGTACCAGTCGGTTTGTGTATGCCGGCTGGCAGATTCTAATACACTAATGGATGATTAATTGTTGTGTTGAAGTCGCTAATGACCTGAGTTGTCGACGCGTCTATAATCTACAATAATAATAATATAATTTTGCTTTATATTTTTGATAGTCTTAATAATCAGCCATTCGCTGGTGATTAGTCGGTGAAGGCAAAAAAATTACGATGACTTGCTCGCCTAATAAGCGTCGTCTCTTATAGATCATATCTACTCTTTGAAATAAACGTATTTCATAGCCGTCACATGAATTTCGTTCGATGTAAAGCAATTTTATGACGGGCTTGTTAATATTTGGAAATGGAGCGTTTATAATCTATTTTTTATAAGTAAACGATTTAACGACATTAAATAAAATTACATATTATGGAAATTATTGCGATTTGAGAGATATTTATGTGCTGTTAATAATTATTATTGTTTCCGGATAATAAAACACAAGTAAATAAAACTCATTCATTAAAATTCTAAAATGGTTTTCATAAGATTCCTGCAACTCTTCTTTTGTTTTGTCATCATCAATGATTATTCAACTGAGTTGCTATACGCACAATAACAATAACATTATTTATGAGTGGCACAAAGGGCGTGTACCACCTGTTGCTATTTGCTAATAGTATTAATGGACCTAACAATTCTTACCTGTCAGGGGACACATTATGTTATATACATGGGGCACAATGTTAAGTAATACGGGGTATTAAGTCTGTAACACAACTGCTAAAAATAGTAGATTGTATAATGTATATCTAGATGCGTCTTGAGGTGTATTACTGAGGAGTAGCGATAGTCACACGAGTCGTAATATCATCACGCACGAGTTATATATTATGATATTCACTTATTAGCTTCTATACCGACAGCGAAAAATATTACTTTAATAAATAGAACACACAAAAACTGGCTATAGCTGTCTAACTTTATTTTTAAGTACTACGTTTCAGTCTGTTATAAGAGACCCTTTTCAAGCAATAATGATCTATACAGTGTATAGATCATTATTACCTGAAAACGAAACGTATATAGTACCTACTTAAAAATAAACAATTAAATGAAACTGCAAACAGTATACAGATT
Source organism: Mongoloraphidia duomilia (assembly GCA_039654895.1). Lineage (NCBI taxonomy): Eukaryota > Metazoa > Arthropoda > Insecta > Raphidioptera > Raphidiidae > Mongoloraphidia > Mongoloraphidia duomilia. The sequence goes on along the minus strand of CM077525.1, from coordinate 18,831,879 downwards.
GTATCAAATTAAACCTGTGTATAGGGCATTCTGTGTGTAAGACAGAGATCGATACATAAAGCAATAAGTAAGAATGAGATAAATGATAATAGGATGTTACGTGGTTACTGTAAATAAATAATATTTATACAACCTAATAGCGTCATCTTTGTTTTTTCGCTCCTTCTATGCTGTAAAAATGTAAATCTTTTATCAGTTTAATTTACAGTAACCACGTAACATCCTATTAGCCATCATTTATCTCATTCTTACTTATTGCTTTATGTATCAATCTCTGTCTTACACACAGAATGCCCTATGCACAGGTTTAATTTGATACAATCTGTATTATGAAACACGTATTGTAAGAACAATGACGTAACACAATGCTGTAATCAGGAAAAATTCATTAATTCAAACCTCTGTCACCGTAGGGATTCTAACCCTAAACTTTCCACTATCGCGGTGGACTGAGTTGTTCTTACAATACGTGTTTCATATACATATATATGTTGCAGTCAAAACTCTTAACCAGTCAAAAGTACTATTGACTAGCAAAATCAGTCAAAAGTACTTTTGACTGAACAGGTTGGTCAAAAGTGGTTTTGACTGAAAATTATTGGTTATTAGTACTTTTGACTGCAAATTTGCGGTTAAAAGTACTTTTGACTGACGCTCTTCGTCAAAAGTAGTTTTAACTGCAATAAAGCATCAGTCAAAAGCACTATTAACTCGTTAGATGTGAATAAAAAAGATTCTTTGGTCTACTGTACTGTAATGGTGTTTTCTTTTCATCAAATTTCGCGTCTTCCACATCCATTGCAAACTTTTCAAATTTTTCTTTTGTCATCACATTGTCATCACATTATCGCTAAAATTCTTTGCAAAAAGCGTTCTTTCTTTTCGTAGTCACTCATTTTTGTTCTAATATCAGCACGTTCTCCACTAATAATGAGTAATATAAAAGTTTATATGTGCGTTTGTCGTTATTTTTATCGACCACCTTAACTTTTTAAGAGTTTTGACTGATACAACCAGTCAAAACCACTTTTGACGGAATCACTTAGTCAAAAGTACTTTTAACCAGCTCCATTGGGCAAAAGTACTTTTAACTGTTATTTTAGTCAAAAGTATTATTGACTAAAGCATACGGTCAAAAGTACTTTTGACTGATTTTGCTAGTCAATAGTACTTTTGACTGGTTAAGAGTTTTGACTGCAACATATACATTATGCATTCATTTAATTGTGTATTTAGTCACGACGTCCGTGTTAAAAATTGTATATCTTAAAAATAAAGTTGGACAGCTATAGCCAGTTTTTGTGTGTTTTATTTATTAAAGTATATATGGTATTTTTTTGCGATGCCCACTAAAAAATAGCTACTTTTCACTTAATTTTCAGTATTTTCAAAAAATTTTGACAGACCATTTGCGTCGCCAACTTTACATTTACAGCCAGTATAGCCACCTGCATTGGGCCAGTACTCTGCACAGCGTATATCGGAACGTAGACTTTTATGCACGAATCACCGCTGTAATTCAGGTTTAGTATAGTGTAACAAGGGCTTGTTAATAATTTATGTAAAAACAAAATGTTAATGAGGAATTCGTAAGGGAATTCGCATGCATTATTATCAATGTCAGGATGAAAACCGCTACCGCACATACGCGAACGCGTTCATCCTTTCAGCTGCATTCTGCAGGCATCTGTATTACCTACTCAACTGTTTTGTTAGAGCAAGTTTTAAAATAAATTGTCTTTTTCAATTTTTTGTTCTGAACAATAATGTCTAGTGACAGTGTTAACAAAATAGCTATCGAGTTATACTAATTGTACATGAGAAGGTGTCTTAGGATATTAAGTAAGTCTATTTAATTTACTGACAATTATGCAGTCTGACGTAATAATGTGTAACTGTACAAAAATAGTATATTGTACAACTAGTGCGAAAAACAAGCGATTGTTCACAAGTTTGGCGATTGCCCGAGGTGCAGGCGAGGGTGATAAGTCACACGAGTGGGCGATCGTCCATTTCGCACGTGTTTTACATACCATTTTTTGCCTGCACAAGTGCGTTAAAAATTTAGTTCTTATTATAATATAAATAATTTTTAACATAGTTCTTGTACATATAGAAGTGTTTAAAATAACACTTTTTATTTTTTGCACTAGTACGTACCTATACATTACATTATACGAAATGTTTATTTTCACATATTTGAATAGTTAAATTAGTGCCCTAATAAAAGGTAGAATCGGTTTTATTGAAGTTATACTGCTTTTTGTGCGTTATGGAAAAATGATGAGAGTGAATTTTTACGTTTTAACACCATGAAGTTAGTCGATAGTAACACCCTGAAGTTAGTCAGAAATTCATGATTATAATACCCTATTATCACCAGTCACAATGTGACAAGAGCGTTTTCAGTTTTGAATAACATTAATAAAAGCTATTGCTATACAAACGCTCGTTTATGCCGCTTTCGTTAAATATGAGTTAGTACTCAAACACCCGTACTGAATACATTATTATTTTTCATGATTATAATACCCTATTATATAGCACTGCTATGTGAGATGTGCGTGGTGTAACGCATAGCACCGCCACGTCATACGCAATAGGTCTCTGATTCGAATCTCAACACAAACATGCTTAATTTTTTTTTTTAATTAATAATTAGATATAAATATAATAAATAAATATATTTAATAAATTAATAAGTTATTAAATTAAATTAATCTATTTAATATCTTTATTTTATTATTTTATCGTCTTTTTTACAAACGTTTAGTACTGGCACGCAGGATAAAATTTTTGGAGTTATTTTTGTTTTGTTACGTAAAAGAAGTATAACTTCTGAGGTGCGTACACAAGTACGCACACTTTTTTATATAATTAACCGTTTTTAAAATATGCGCAGTTTTAATAAACGAACGTCCGATTGGTGTAGACTTTTGAAGACGGATGACTATCATAATATATACAAACGGAACGAATGTACCTATTGAAAATTTGTTTACACATCAAAAACTATGCGGAAAATAAAACTGTGCGATATAGTACATTGTATATCTAGTGGTGTAATGAGATACATTACTGACGAGTAGTGACAGTATGCTAAAACGAGCACTAGCGGTTGAAAAAGACATTACGTTTTAGCCATGAATTTCAATAGCGACGCCGTGAGGTAATTTTTTCGCGTGCTCTGGCTCAGTAACCATTAAAGATATTTTTTTAAATAAGTTATTCTGTTCGAAATTTTTTTCAGCTTTGAGATTGATAATGACCTTTTTGTCCTAAAATAGATAGTTCTCAAGATTTTTGCAAAAATACACTTTTGGGAGTAGTTTAACTCACAAAAATTACGCAGAGGAAGTTAAGGGTAGGATTTTTAGTATGCTGGTAAGGGGACAATTTTCGACAATTTTCCGCAAAATCCCCTTTGTTAATACGTTTTTCCTCTAAATGTCACTTTTGTGTCTAATTCGCCCAGTCTATAATATTTCTTTAAATGCGGATACAAAATAGGTAGATATCATTTTGAACTATTTTTACCGTACTAAGTGCTATGGATTTAACAATGTGGAGTTCCCTGGGCAGCCAAGTGGGTTGATACCCTTTAATTTTTAGTTATTTTCAAAGTCTTCTTTGTCAATTTTTAGAAATGTTGGCATTTTTGTAGGGGCTCCTGGAAATCCGACACTAACTGGACTTGACCATACCTGTTACAGTTAAATTATAGAGGCCCGTGTTACTAATCTTAGAATAAATTTATTCCTTGGAATAAAATTAACTTTCAATTCACCAGGCATTTCATTCGACAGAATAGTAACTTCAGGTACAAATTTACTTTATACCATACACTTTGGACATTTTGTCAAATATTTTGATTCTGAAGCACCTACCAAAGATCCAACCGATGGTGCATCGATCGAAAATGTAAATTTATTTTATTTTACTACAGAAGCCTTTACCTGAAAGATATGGAATTAATATTTACCTGAAAAGGTCGCCAGGTCATAAAGTAATTTGTGCATTTCGTGTGCATCCTATTTTACTAGGCGAATAAATATTTATACCCTTGAAATTGGACAGAATAGTTATTCTTACGATTTATACCTGCAGTAAACTTAACTACGTTTGGTGAATTGAATTATCGCTATTTATTCCGAGTAAAAGTTACCAGCCTATATGGCTTGTTTTAGATAGAGAAATATATTTATATCTATTCTATTCTAATCTATTCCAGGGGAATAAATCAACGGAATAAATAACTAACTAGGCTCGGTGAATACGGGCCAGAGTCAGTTAAATGTCATATATAATTAATATGTATCACATTCATTTATCCTTAAAATGTGGTTAACATTGCGACTTTTTTAATCGTAACGAGTAAATGATGATTTCGCGTTAAGGCTTTTTAGATTGTTGATAGAAGATAAAATATCCTCGTTTACTTGATTGCATGACAAGTGAACATAATTTTTCTTAATTAGAAAATTATTTTCAGCTCCGCACCAAATGCTGCAAGATAAAAAAAAACAGCAGCAATGTTCATATAGTACGCGTTTTTCGCTTCTTGTTCTATTAAATCTGGTTCCGCGTACATAAATTTAATTAAAACACTTTGTGGAAACGTTTGTTCTTCTGAAAATTAAATTAAAACGTAATTTTAACTTTTCAACAACGCAATTCTCTTTAAAAAATATAACCTTTTATAGGATTTAATAGCTGTCAAAGTGTGAAATTTGTGGAAGAAATATGTTTTCGAAGTCAAAAAAAAGTGTGGTTTCTTTAAATCCATTTCGATATTAAAAAAGTGAATTATTTAAGAAACCGCACTTTCTCTTCCCCCCTTTTTTAAAGCCAGCTTATTTAGGTCTAGCATGTGTGCCGGCTTCATAACGTTTGAAGGGAATTAAGTTCCCCAAATATTACCGTCGGGGAGGGGGTAGGTCTGAACGAAGTGAGTGAAATCCAGCAATAAGAACTTAAGTATCTACCTATTTAAAAGAAGTTTTGACACGGGTAAAGGTACGTGCAGTACGCAGCTGGGATTCTAGATGGTGGCTGAAATTATAAGCGCTTATAGTTTTAGATAGATAGATAGATAGATATTTATTTGTTTGAGCACCACAGCTACATGGCATAACATCGTCAAATAAAAACAAGTTTAAGACATTACATAACGAAAAATCTTCCACTTTATAAAGACCAGCCTCAGTCAACCGTCTTCTCACAAGATTTCTGAACTGACTTAGAGGAAGGTTTTGAACAGCTGTGGGCAGTTTATTAAATGAAGTAATGGACATGCAGACAAAACTGCTGTGTGTTTTTTGTAATCTATGAGCTGGTAATCTAAGATTATCTTTGTATCTTACATTATAAGAGTGGACGAAGCTTTGATACTAGCATTGATACAAGCTTAAATTGCGTTTGAAGTGTCAGAGCGAAGATGAATATTTGTGTTCTTCTGCTACAAAGTGGTATATTTTAAATACAAATTTGGGTAGGAGCTATCATGTCCACCCTATTAATAGAAAACGATCTAAACACGGCGAATTTCATCATTTATACCAAGAATTAAAATTTTACCCAGACCGGTTTTTTGAATATTTACGTATGGAACCTAACACTTTTAAATACGTCTTAGAAAAAACTCAAAACAAATTAAATAAAAACTGGCAAAATTTCATTTATTAAACTAGTTACATCCATTCCGAAATTTGTAACGGCCATTTGACAGTTGTCACACGTTGATTGTAGTAGTCAGCGCGCTGAAAGAATGGTGAGGTACATTCTTGAATCTACCAGCGCTTATACCTGCTACACTCACTGCTTCGTTGTGTACGCTCGCATATATGACAATGCATTAATTTAAGCAAGCCCTGCTATGATCTACGTTACCATCTAGAATCCCAGCTCCATAATGCACGTACCTTAAAGCGTACCGGGCAGCTAGTTAATTATAAATTGAAAATCTAGTGTGGGACGCGCATTGAATCGATTCGGTTAGGCTCAGACCAATCGCAGCTTTTAAAAAATACAAGAATAATTGAAGGCTCGCACACTGCATTGTATTTGAGTTTTTTTAAAAATCCAGGCTCAACCGAGTCGATTCATCAATGTGCATTCTACTTAGCTGATATTTTTTCAAATTAGAACCCGGGAATCAAGGATTTGTAATAGACGTGTTTAAATTTTTCGTTATTCTTAAACTAACATATTAGCAGAAACTCTCAATTTGGCTAGGCCTTTTTGTTTGGATAGCCCTGGCACCGACATCAATATACAGACACTGTCACTGAAACAGGGTTTGTTGAACAGAGATTTCAGCTTCCAGCAATAATTCTGTCACGCGGTCACGCTGTCTTAATTGCACGGCGGCTCTGCCAAACGTGAAACGACGCACCGACGCATTTTCCAGTAAATCAGAAACCCACGGGGTTCACCGCTGGGTGCACCGCAGAACGAAGGCAGAGAAATGTATAGCATGTCCTCGTAGAAAATTATACCAAACACAAGGATAAAAAAAAATCGGGACGTTACTAAAATATTGAAGGCGATAAAAAAAAACTGTCGAGCGAATTTTATTATTTGAGTAACTTTAATTAAATTACCGTGCTTAAATCAAGTAGGGTTATAATTTATTAATGTTTACAAAAGCCAATTGTAACTCAAATAATATATTTTACAGAAAAATAGTAAACGCTATTTCACCAAAAACATAAATGTGAAAAAGGGCCCAAGTTCGGTACAAAGGAACAGCTTCGCCGAAAAAAGAATTGAGATATAAGTGGGTGCCAAGTTTTCACTTGGAAAGTTTTCACACACGATTCATTAGTGATTTATTTGCTGACGGGTGTATTTAATTTGGTACAGAGGTTGCATTGATAATAATATTGAAATTAAGAAAAAAAATATTATTTTAAGGGGTGTATTAAGGGGTTAAATTTTTTATTTTGTCCAAAAACAAACTTAAGTTCACGTATTAAAGCCACAAGACCTGTATTAGCAAATACACTATATTGTCGGCAGGGTTTGGCACTGCGACCCGAGTATTTTAATATTTTGTGAATATAAAAGATAAAATAATAATTTATCAATTTGTTAGTTAATTCTATTCGTTTCTTAAATTTAAAAAAATAGGTAATTGACAAGATCTGTCATTTCTTGAGCATTATTTAATTTTTTGTTTGTTTATATTATAGATATTAAAACGTAAATTTTGTAATAAAAATAAAAATTATCCTATTTTTTAATATCTATTCTAATAATAATAATATCTATTCTTATTGTCTCCTGCCAATTTTAAGAAAAAATCTGCACGAAGCACCTAATATAAATAGGCATAATCTTCAACAATTTTTGTAATTGATTTAAACTAAATTCCAGCTGACATCATTCCCGCGCTTACGCTGATTGGTCAGATGGAACGAGGCAACCTGTACTCCAATAACCTTGTATGCTAATAATGTAAATTCATCGTGAAATTGTTTATTACATATCATAGCCAACCAGAAAATTGTAAATGTTCTCAATGTTATTTTTGCTATGTTACTTTTTCTAAGCCACGCACACAGTATAGATAAAAACATTCGGTATATCTGACCCATAAGTGAAAGCAGTCTTGAAATTTTATAGTTTAATGTAACTGTGTGAAACCACGTGGAAAAAGTTCGAATTAACGTTGATTTATAGCTGAAAGTTTCAAATACAACACAAACATTCAAAATAACTCTTTTACTACGCAAATATCGACAAAATGCTTTTCAAGTTTTGATTTGGAAAGATTTATTGCAACAATTCTTATTATTCATTGTTTTTGACTTAAAATTTTGTCAGTAATTTGCAGTTTAAAATAAATTTTAAAAAATCCGGACATGTGCGAGATAGACTCGGACGATGAAGGTTCCGTACCATCAACCATATTATTTGTCTTTGAATTTCGAAAACTATAGCTCTATATAGCCTCTAACATCACTAGTTTTTTTTCGAAAATTTAGCTGTACCAGTTACGAAATTAAAGGGGGGAATCAGTTGTCGAGATCAGTTTTCAAGAAAATCTCGAAAACTACGTAACACAAAATTCTGAAAAAAATTGTTTTGAGATCCTTGAGAAAAACCCTTTCAAATAATACGTGGCGAAATACAAAGATTTTTTTGGATGGCAAATCTGACCTTCTCAAATTTGCTGGAATTTTTTTTAGGTTCTGATTATTGGAATATATGCAGACTAGTAGGTTTTTTAGCTCTGCCAAATTTCAGAGGACAGTGTGGTTCAGTGGCTAGCGTCGCGACCTCTGGATCAGACAGTCGTGGGTTCGAATCCCGCCTCCGCTCATGGATGTTTTGTGATGTCATTTAGTTTTCAGTTAATTGTTATTTAATGTAATCAAGATGCTAATGACCGAAGTTGTCGACGCGTCTATAATTTACAATAAATAAATAAAATCTGCCAAATTTCAGCTTAATACTTTTATTTAGTTATAAACACTTGTTAAAAAAATAACCGTTTTTCCCACCACTAGTCAATACCCCAATCTACCCCACAAACAGTGCCTGCCTATGGCTTATGGCAGGGATGGCGAACCTATGGCACGCGGCAGAATATTGTCGACACGGCATTGATTGAGGTACAAAATTGAAATAATAATAATTAAATAGGTATATTAGATGTTGTCTAAAAAATTAAACTATCATTCAAATAACAAATATTGTTATGGATCACCCTGTATATAAACGGCAGGCAAGAGTTCTGAGAAACGGGGTCTGCTTACTGTAACAACTAGTACCTGTGCGAAAGTTCTAGACTACGCAGCATAATATATAAACAGCCAGTGCGAGTGAGTGAATCAATCAGTCAACGGTGAGTCACGCAGTCAAGTCTACGGTGGATCAGTGATATAAATAAATGAATTGATAAAATAAATACTAGTGTAGTGGTAATAATTACTGTTTAGTTATTGTTTACTTGTGTTGCTTGTTAGAACTGACTTTTCGTTGTTGCATTCATTATTATTGTGTTTTTAGGCGCGATCTTAGCGAAGCTAGAAGCGCCTATATACACTCGCTTTGTCTGTACGTCTGTTAATCTGTTAATCTGTTAATCTGTTAATCTGTGACGGATTTTTTGTATCAGTCGTACAGCCCAAACGAGTTAACCGATTTTAAAAAACTTTTTTTTGTTCGATTCCTCTCGGGGTCTATTTGATCCTAACGTCGCCCGATTTTTGAATTTTGGCCCCAGAGGGGAGCAAATTAGAAAAAACGGAGTTTTTTGCTTATAGTTCGCTCAATTCAAGTCAGATCGATTCGAAACCTGTCTTAAACGAAAGAGGAGAAAATTTTAGATAGATTTTATGTATAATATTGTGTGAAAACAGTTTTTTTATACACATTTATTTGCTAATTTCAACTATATAAATGCGACTTTATCTAATAAATCGCGAACTTGTTTCGGTTGTCCTTGTCTGTTGCACAGTGTGATATAGATATTGGAAGATAGCGTATGCTCTGACTTATAATAAAAACGGGTGCAATATTATAATATAGTCATTCAATTTTTTGACTGGTGACGTTTGATTTTTGTGTTTAAAAACCATGGCCTACTGAGTTAAAATGACCTGTAACTAATTATTGACGTCGGTCGGATGGCGGGATCTAGGGATCGGACCAAAATTTCTCGATGTTCCATATCTCCCTAAACAACTTGGCTTTCTCTGTCTGTATGTCCGTTTGTACGTTTATAACTCGAGAACCACTGATCCGATTTACATGAAAAGAGTAACGTCACTTTTGTAAAAATTATCCGATCCTTTTGAAAATTAATATTTGAGAGTTTTATAGGACACAAAAAAATAAAATGGCGTCAGATTTCAAAATGACGGCCATATGTACTTTTTTGAGAAAATGATCCGATCTTTTTGAAAATCGGTATTTGAGAGTTTCATAGGACACAAAAAAAAATAAAATGACGTCATATTTTAAAATGGCGGCCATATGTAGGTACTTTTTTGCTAAAATTATCCGATCCTTTTGAAAATTGATATTTGAGAGTTTTGCAGGACACAAAAAAATAAAATTACGTCAGATTTCAAAATGGCGGCCATATGCACTTTTTTTTTAAATTATCCAATTCTTTTGAAAATTGATATTTGAGAGTTTTATAGGACACAAAAAAATAAAATGGCGTCAGATTTCAAAATGGCGGCCATAATATGTACATTTTTGTAAAAATTATCCTATCCTTTTGAAAATTGATATTTAAGAGTTTCATAGGTCACAAAATAATAAAATGACGCCAGATTTCAAAATGGCGGCCATATGTACTTTTTTGTAAAAATTATCCGATCCTTTTGAAAATCGGTATTTGAAAGTTTCATAGGACACAAAAAAATAAAATGATGTCAGATTTCAAAATGGCGGCCGTATGTACTTTTTCGTAAAAATTATCCAATCCTTTTGAAAATTGATATTTGAGAGTTTCATAGAACACAAAAAAATAAAATGACGTCAGATTTCAAAATGGCGGCCATATGTACTTACTTTTTTGTAAAAATTATCCGATCCTTTTGAAAATCGGTATTTGAAAGTTTCATAGGACACAAAAAAATAAAATGATGTCAGATTTCAAAATGGCGGCCGTATGTACTTTTTTGTAAAAATTATCCGATCCTTTTGAAAATTGATATTTGAGAGTTTCATAGAACACAAAAAAATAAAATGACGTCAGATTTCAAAATGGCGGCCATATGTACTTTTTTGCAAAAATGATCCGATCGTTTTGAAAATCGGTATTTGAGAGTTTTATAGGTCACAAAAAAAATAAAACGACGTCATATTTCAAAATGGCGGTCATAGGTATATACTTCTTTGTAAAAATTATCCGATCCTTTTGAAAATTGATATTTGAGAATTTAACAAGACACAAAAAAATAAAATGGCGTCAGATTTCAAAATGGCGGTCAAATAATAACTTTTTAATTGTATTTATATCTTTGATAAATTCGGTTTTATATACAATGCGTAAGAAGCATAGCTTCTGTCGGGTGTCTTATGACACATCATGACTGTTTTTATTTAGCCGGTTCCAAATTACGCTTAATACTCAACCGTTGCTATGGAAAATTGTTTAAAAAATTCACTATACTATTTTTTCTATGTAATCCAATACTTATTAACTTCCCATTGGAAGTTATTGTAATGGGTCCGAAAATCGAAATCAAAAAGGAAAAAAAAATATTTATATTTCAAGGTCACTACACTATTTTTTCACTACTTTTAGAAAGATGTCTGTGTGTGTGTGTGTGTACGTACGTACGTATGTGTCCATTTCTTTCTAAGACGAAATCTCGAGAATGAAAAATGATATCGACTACGTTGGGGTGCCAATCGACGCGTATTAACGTAGATATGATCTGAAAGAAATTTTTTCAAAATCGGTTCAGCCGTTCTTTTTTCTTAACCAAATAACCTCCAAAAAAGTAGATTTTATACAATATCTCGCGAATAAAAAATTATATCGACTTCGTAAGGGTGTCAATCGAGGCGTGTTAACGTCATTTTGATCCGACATAAATTTTATAAAAATCGGTTCAGCCGTTTTTTTTTTTTTTAATTATTGTTAAAAATAAATAATAATTATGTTTTAATGATTAAAATGATTACTTTTCTGTGTAATATCTAATTTAATTATTATTATTAAATATTTATCAAACTGGGAAGTTCGTCGTGTGAACCTCAAGGGTCGCACTTTAGTCCTAATAAACGACCCACCTCACGGCTTGTTTATATTTGGTCTTATGGCTCATAGCCTACTACAAAATTACAAATCTTCTCAGTGTTATTTTCCCTATGTTCGATAAAACCGTTTACACACAGTACCTACATGAATATCGCGCCTTGTAATTCTTGAATTACTTGCATGCTCCAAAATTTTTAATTATTGTAAATAAATATTTATTCCGCCAACTCAGAAAACAGTTTTGTAACAATATTATGAGATCGACACGACAAGTCGACGAAAGTTTCATAGCGATCAATTTTATAGTAATTTTGATTATTTTTTATGTCCACTAAATTTTTTTGGTTGCTTGTTGGCACGTCGTGGTCACATTAAACATTTTTTAGAAGAAATTGGCACATGGATATAAAAAAGTTTGCCATCCCTGGGTTACGGTAAGATGGCGCGATGTGCTGCCAAAGATAGTAACGTCAGGAACAAAACAAATATCTCCCATATGACTCGTTAAATACGTGCATTGATCGTGTAGTCGAGCTGACCGCATCTTTTGTGCATGGAAAGTGCCTTGGGAAATGATGTCTTCTTTATACCTTGGCTGCTGGGACTCAAGTCCTACCAGCTACAGTTTCTGGAAATTTAAAAAATAAAATAAAAATTGAATCAGCAATGACTTAAAAGAAACTAAAAAGTATGAAACGAATGTTTTAAAATAAAAATATTCATTTCAGGTTTTATTTATTTTAAAAGTTGCGTTTTATTTTTAAAATAGTATTTTTTGTAATTTTTAGGATCCGTACCTCCGAACTCAGACTGTACATTCATCGGTGATCCGTCGCCTCGTCTAGTTTGCCCGCACTAAACAGTGTTTTTTGTTTCTAGCGTGTTGTGGCGGTGACGATATCAACGCAATCAGAAGCGATTTCGCTGATATCGTCACCGCTACAACACAACATTGTTTAGTGCGGGGCAAACTAGACGAGGCGGCGTTCAACTCGCTCACGCCGACGGAATTTAAAAAAACGCGACGTATATTCAGTTCGTATAGTTTCACTCGTTTGTAGGCACGGTTTCGATTTGGACGTGTAATTCACCGCTTTTTTTATTTATTGTAGATTATAGACGCGTCGACAACTTGGGTCATTAACGTCTTAATTACATTAAATAACAACTAACTTAAAACTAAATGACATCACAAAACATTCATAAGCGGAGGTGGGATTCGAACCCACGAAAGTGTGATCCAAAGGCCCCTACGCTAAGCGTTACACCACACTATCCTCTATAATCCGCCGCGTTAGAAATGCCGCGGAAAATCCTCCCGTGTAGTTTTGCTCTGAAACAATAACAATTTCTATCAAAATGTTTCCCATAATTCCGCCATGTTTTTAAAATCCTTCCCATTTCACAGATCTCAGTTGTGATTAATTTGTTTTGGAAATAACTAAAATCTAAAATTCCATTTATTTTTTGACACCTTGTACCTAAAGTGTATAATGTAGGTGCGTATACCGTGGCAAGGAATATATTGCATATGCATATATACTCAGAAGTGCTATTTTTGAAAATGATATTGTTTATTATGAAAACGATTGGCTAGTTTAGTTTTCGTCGATCGCCTGTCAGTCAGAAGTGGTTTCGAGCTGCTCAATAATAATTCTCCTGTGAAATATTCAGTGTTGAATCGGGAGCTGTTATTGGTGGTGAACATTTTTTTATTGCCTGCATTGTGAATAAATTTGTGTGATCATACTGCAAAGTGATTTACGTCTAAATTTTCGTCAAAATAATTATTCCTCTGTGTAATTAGAGAAGAATATCTGCTACGAAACAGACAGAGCGATTTTGAGATTAGCTGAGAAAATTGTCGTTGAAAACAATGTCTTCAAGTTGGCTGAAGGATCCAGAATAAAAACACAAGTGAATTTTGAATTTATTAGCTAATAAATGCAAAATTTTACTCCAGTAATTTTAGACATTAAAATGCCCCATCTGTAGAATAATTCCCAGTTAGCTGAATTTTTTTATATACCTTCGTTATGGTATAAAACGTACACTAACTGGGAATTATTCTGCAGTGGAAATCTAAAATTACTGGACTATATAGTACTTAGTTGCGTTTTTATTCTGGATCCTTCAGCCAACTTGAAGACATCGTCTTCAACGACAATTTTCTCCATATATGATTAGAGCTTCCATACCGGATTTACGAGATTTCATATATTTTTGAAATTTTGGACAAAAATTTTAAACATCAATTCCGCCTTTAAAGAAATTAATATTGGAATTTCGGAATTAATGAACAGATTAAAAATTAACTGCAAATTTTCGCTTATCTCTCCGACTAGAAAGTGGGCTTTAATAAAATAGATTTTTGACAAATAATAATTGATGATCTCTCAAGAACCTATATTTTAGAATTACATATGTAAAATAATAATAAGTTTAATATTCGAAGTGATCCTAATTATTGCTAATCGATAATGTTGATTTTTTTTGTTTATTTGCAAATGTCTGACCCAAAGTTTTCTATGTCAATAAACGTAATATTTCGATTTAAAAAAATACATGTTTCCTCTAAACCAAATATCAAAACTAGTTCTGGAATTGAGTTGAGGATGATCCTATATTGGAGGCCCTATTTGTACTTGGGCTTTGTACATAGGACCTCCAATTTTTTAAAGTTCGGGCCATTTAACGTTGGCGTTAAATGTTCGCAAACTGTGTGACCATGGCAACGAAAAAAAACCTATATTATTCTGTAAATGCCAATATATAACATTTAGATGTAGATTGTCCTTTCACTTCTGTAGTGTCTCGTGTAAACAACATATTATCACTGGACGGCGTGGCGTTTATACAATTCAGCCGTCGCCAGACAAACTGTATGTATAGTAAAAGAGCTCGCGGTCAAAAATTAAAATATTTTTGTAAAGGCTAATAATTTGAGTTTAACTAGTATTCAGGGTGTAAATAAATGTATTAGTCAGCAAGTCGGCGGTCGAGACACCTGGCGTCGGGGCGCTTTAAAAAATGTAAAAAACTAATGTTTTGTAAAAACTGAAATTTGGCACAGTGTTAAATTATTAAATATAATTTATGAAAAAAAACATTCAGATCTTTCAAACTTCTACAGACTATCAAAATCTATAAAAAAAATCTCGTAGTCGAATTTTCCAACGATTACATTACTTTCTACTTTCCTAAGGTTGTGAAAAAAAAATATAACAAGCCGTGAGGTGGGTCGTTTATTAGGACGAAAGTGCGATCCTTGAGGTCCACACGACGAACTTCCCAGTTTGATAAATATTTAATAATAATAATTAAATTAGATATTACACAGAAAAATAATCATTTTAATCATTCAAACATAATTATTATTTATTTTTAACAATAATTAAAAAGAAAAAAAAACGGCTAAACCGATTTTTATAAAATTTATGTCGGATCAAAATGACGTTAACACGCCTCGATTGACACCCTTACGAAGTCGATATAATTTTTTATTCGCGAGATATTGTGTAAAATCTACTTTTTTGGAGTCTATTTGGTTAAGAAAAAAGAACGGCTGAACCGATTTTGAAAAAATTTCTTTTAGATCATATTTACGTCAATACGCGTCGATTGGCACCCTAACGTAGTCTATATCATTTTTCATTCTCGAGATTTCGTCTTAGAAAGAAATGGACACATACGTACGTACGTACGTACATACGTACACATATACACATACAAACATCTTTCTAAAAATAGTGTAAAAATAGTGTAGTGACCTTGAAACGTAAAAACTTGTTATACATTTTGATTTCGATTTTCGGACCCATTACAATAACTTCCAATGGGAAGTTAAATATGACTATAAATATTAACATATTTCAGCTTGCCTTGTGGTCACACAATTACCGATTAAAAATGTCTGTTTGGAGTTGTACAAATAAATTTGAATATCCGGTAACTCGTTCGATCTGTCGATATTCGTTACGAAATATCGCGGAATGTCAAAATCAAGACGTAGCTAAATTTATGTAATATTCGTTTTAGTTGTATGTTTGGTGTATTTAACGACGCTCGCCGCATAAACTCGTCCCGTTCTGGATCAAGTTTTATTCACCACACGGGAATATCGCGAGTGCATGGAATATTATTTCAGTTATAATGTTTTGGTTATGTTATGCATTCTGTTTGTGTTTTAAAAATTTTATACTAACTTTTTTTTTTGCTTTCTATGCAGTACTGGATTTATAAAAATATAAATTTAGCGACCAAATATAAACTGTCATAAAAAAATGTGCATTTTTAAATTGATTCAAGTGCAAAATAACTAAAAAGTGATTGAAAAAAATGTTTTGTTTGTAAAAAAATTTAAAAACTTCTCTAGAGGTAATATTTAAATATAAACAGGATGTTATTACAATATTAATTCAAAAAAAGTTTATGTTATGGATAAAATTTTGCGTGATTTTATTATAAACTGGGAGATTAATTACTATGAACTTGCGGATGTTGGGAAAAAAATCGAAAAGTAAGTACCTACTGTGTACAAATTATGTTATAATCAGAAAACGTTCACCATGAAAGATTTTAATTATTGTAGATTATAGACGCGTCGACAACTTAGGTCATTAGCGTCTTAAATTACATTAAATAACAACCAAGTTAAAACTAAACAACATCACAAAACATCCATGAGCGCAGGTGGGATTCGAACCCACGACAGCCTAGTCTAGAGACTGGTACCAAGTACGCTATCCACTAGTCTACCCTGCCCTCACCATGAAAAAAGTAATTAGCAAATGGATATGTTATTCTTTTGCCTTGTGCCCTGTTCTTCTATGGTATACAGGGACGGACTGGGCCCAGGGGCGAAAGGTCATCGCCCCATGCGCCTCGCGAGTTTGGTGCCGCTGCTGGGGGGTGTTCCGCACCCCGCACCACCGATGAATGGGCTAACGCTATATATTTATCTTGTTCCTTGCATAGCCACTATATTACTTCCCCCTTCCTCAAAGAAAAGCTAATGTTAAAATATGTAGTTACCGTGACAATAAAATAGTTTTTTAGCAATTTCCATGACAAAAAATTCTGCATTGACAGAAAATAAGAAGTTTCACTTCAAAACCAAAACTAAACATTGTAACATCAAAGATGTTAGACGAAATCACTTCTGGTGTTGTGTGTTTTTAAATCTGAATAAATGTCACAAAGTTTCGATTTCCTTGTCTCTATAGAAAGAAAAATATCGGTCAAATAACTATTACTTTTTATTTAATAATAAAAGACGCCGTAAAACCAACGGATGAATGTTTATTTAACATTTTATTGCGGAACAGCCATTTTTATTTTATTGCGGAAAAGTGTAGTGCGATGTAAATATTTGTTAAAGAATTTAAATGTATGTAGTCAATTCAAATTTCCGATAAAAGCTCTTGTTATACTAATATATTATTATAAAACTATAGTTGTTCCGTCCGGCTTCTCTCGGTTGTCAATTAACTGTCGTTATCTCCGTTATTTGAGTTTTGCTACTGCACTATAGATGGTGCCCTCTGGAATTTTATCCAAAAAGCTTCTTTACTATCGTAGGTTTACCTGCAGTCCAACTGCTACACGGAATTCAATACCTACATCCCTGGTCATCATCATATCTTCGAAACCGTTTGAGATGCCACGATGAAACAAAGACTAATAGCTAGGTTCTGTAACGAAATTAATTGCTCTATAAGCCAATAAATATAAGTTTATAGAACTGATTTATAAAATGGATTTCTGTATGCTCTATAATTTTATAGAACTCTATAAAACTATTTACAAATTCTATGAATCTTATGGCGACGAAATGGTCGCCATATCTCTTATATAGTTGACATAGCTGATAATGAAATGCAAAATGAATATTTCACACATAATATTTTTTCTTTTGGAAGAAGATCATCGAAGGTAGAAGTGTAATTACTGTTTTTATCAAATTTAATAAATATTAAACAGATTATTACTTATTTTTGTATACCTAATAGAAATTATTTACAATTTACAATAAATAAATACTGTACTGTTCAAGGGTTGTATTCTTCTTTCTGAAACGCTTATTTATGGCACTGAACAAATTATTATAAAGCATTACATATAAAATATAAATGTTATTGATATTCATCAAAATTTTAAAAAAGAAACAAAAAAAAAACAAAAAAAAATTGCCGAGATTCAAATTAGTATAAAGTAACAAAAAAAGAAATAAACTGTAAATACAAACCTTTGCGACATTTCTTCAACCATATTTTCAAAACAAACCTCACTTTTTTATTTGACAGTGATTTTGATAGTGATTTTGACAGTTCAATTAGAGCGAAGCTAGTTGTATTATGCAGCAAATGCAAGGAGTATACATGCCAGCTCTATAAGTTAATCTCTATAAATTTACGTTTTATAGAGACCGTACAGAACGTGTTATGATTGTTCTCTATAAAATAATATTTTATAGAGCTCTGTAACGATTCTATAAATTTATAGAGTTATTGACAGAAATTACAGAACCTAGCTATTAGTTGGTTGCAGAGTTACAATCTATATCCTGTGTAAATTTCATGTCATTATAGCTCCAGGTAGTTTTTGAATTAAATCCATTTGTACAGACAGCGAGCGTCAATAATCCACGACATAGACAAAACAAATTTTACATTAGATTTGATTTGGTAATCGAGAATGAAAACGGAAAAGTACCTATATTTAAAAGCTAAAAATTCAAAAATCACAGGCAGCACTTCTATTTTATAATATGTCTGTAGTCGGGATTTTTATTTTTTTCATTTCACGCTTTTTAGTTTTTTTATAGTTTTTAATTAACCGACTTCAATAAAGGACGATATTCTCAATTCTACCCGTTTGATATGTATTTTTTGGGTATATTAAATTCTAAAAATATTTCTGATGTCGGGTTTATTGCACATTTAACACGCTGTTTTGTTAATCGCAGTTAAATTTTTACACATAAAACATACGAAGTAACCATAGAAATAACAGCGAATTAACATAACAGCGTGATTAAAATGTACGATTAAAATGTAGCGAAGAGAGTTGCTCGACAGAAATACGACTTATGCTATTTGACTGCGGCGGAGGGTATTATTTTTTTTCTTTTCTTGCAAATTAAAATTTGTTTCAAAACAAGTTGAATTGCTCACTTCGCTTAATCTGTACTCAAAAAAAAAAAAATCAAAATCTCTTTTTACTTTCTGTACCTTTCAGATTTATATTCTTTTTGAACTGTAATATTACGTAGATTGTAGGTATTACAATGCGTAAAAACTTTTCATCTTTATATCAATTCTATATTTAATTTGTATTTTAAAACAGATTATTAATCTTTCATTGAGTGTGTGAGTCTTAGATTATGAAAGGGAGGGGATACCGCACTCTGTACTCGGGCAAGATTACCTACCCTACTTGTGACCAAAAACGAAACAGACGCCAATAGTTTGGTGGAAAACAAACGATTTGGTACACGTGTGTTTTTGTGTTAAAAGAGAGTGTTTCAAGATTTTTTATTAAAAAAAAACTGTGTTGTGCATAATGGTGGGGTGTGCAGCTTATGGTTATAAAAGCCACATCAGCCAGATCCTGAAGTTACGTTTCATAGGTAATTAATGAATCAGGCAAGTATCTTTAAAATTAGTCATTTTACAACCATAGCTTCTAAATATGATTTATTTCATGGCGTTTTAAAGCCAATAATAATATTTTGGAACGCATTCTTATAAATTTTCATTCATAAATTAGTTTTTATATGTGTTTTTTTGGATCAAAATCGCCATTTTTCCAGTGGTGTAGGGTGTAATCAAGGACAAATTATTTTCGAAGTGTACTTAAGATTTTAAAGGCCTTTGCTGTTGAAATTTTAGTTTATTATTAATTTTGAAATACAGCGACGTTTTGCTCATCTTGTTTAGGAGTTTTTTCAAATTCAAATAATGTTTGTTAACAAAGACGCGTTGTTATGACTAATGATTTAATAGTACTTGTGGATATTATTCACCAAGTGATAAGTCATAACCACTTGTCTTTGTGAACAAACATTATTTGAACTTGAAATTTAAAACTAATAATCTACTATTTCAACAGCAACGGCTTTTAAAATCTTAAGTATACTTCGAAAAAATAAAGCTGTTTTTGGCATCAAACAACCAAGAACGATTTACTTTTGAATTTCTTTAATACAAAGCTGTTTGCTGATATTTTAACCTATTATTTTTGTTTTATAAATTGTAGATTTCCGAAAGATCCTCAGAGACGTGATTCTTGGGTTAATAATATGAAGGTCGCTAATTTCGAGCCATCCAGTAACCACAGAATTTGTTCGAAGCATTTTGAAGAGCATTTTTTGTACCGCACAGATCAAACGGTTCGTTTGTTAAATAAGGCAGTACCGACCATATTTCAAGAACTTCTCAACTATTGTTGAAACTTGTGTTGAGCAGATTTTCTTCATTCTTTAATTGAATTCAAAAGTCACGGTGGTCTTACATATCCTTCAGATGATGTTATTAATATTTGTTCAAAATCACAACATTTCTTAAGAATTAATACAAATAATTTACATACCAAAAATTTTGTATTAGCTCTTACAAAATTGTTTCTAGTTTTTTAAGAACTGATATTTTTAAGTGTTTAGAAACTCATGTATTAGAAAATGAAATTAACCATATATACTTTTTGATAAAATTTGTATGTACGAATTACTTAAATATGAGAATTCATTTCATTGTAAAAAGTCAGTCACAACAAGTAGACTCTGTGAGAAGTAAATTACCAAAATTAATTTTGTTTAAAGGACAATAAGTATTTTTATGTTTGTATAAATGTTTAATAAAGTATATAGATACTATTTAAAACAACTGTATTTTTTATTATTTCTATATCCTTGTCTAAGGTCTTCCAGAGCCAATTTTTGGCTACTAAACTGTGCAAATAAACTATAAGCATTTGCTAGTTGTTTGAGTTTAATGTGTATCCTTTTGTGAGAAGAATTGTTACATAAAGACATATTATATGTTAGGGGTTGTTATTATAATATTATTATAAAACCTAAACCATCAAATAAATCATTATAAAATCGATCACGTAAATATTTTAAACTTACATTCGAAAGAGATTTTCAAATGCTTCTTGGCAATTACATCAAGTGATATTGTAAATTTGTTTCTTGAAATAGAAAAAATGTTTTTATGATTGACTCTCCCATATAGTGGATTTTTCAACCCCTATACCAATATATATGAGTTGAGGAAGAACTACGCTCGGGCAGTAATGTGTCTCCTCGGGCGCGGCGAGCAGCGGGTCTTTGTGTAGTTTGAGCCACTACCTGAGCAAGTTCTGCACGTCAGTTTGTATTGTGAGACTTACTTGAGAGGCGGGATGTCCCGTTCGAAGTAGTCTTACTAGTATAAACCAGCCTAGTAGGTAATCATTACCTGTCCTTTTTGCATTTTAAAATTCTGGACATCATTTTCTCCAAATAAAAAAATTCGATTGGGAAGCCACATTACCTGTCCTTTTTGCATTTTAAAATTCTGAACATAATTTTCTCCAAATAAAAAAATTCGTTTGGAAAGCCAGTCAGTCCTATTAAGTTTTTCACATAGTAAACAATGTCTCGTAACAATTCCCAATAAAACCCATTCTTTATTTATATTCTTAATATAAAAATCAGGGTCATCTTATTCGTTTTATTGATCTACTAAAGATTGACTAAAATCATGGACATCTTGATTAGACAGATAAAAAATGATTTCCGCGCAATTTTTTTAAGAAAATTTTTTCTTCTCAAAATCTACATTAATTATAAAAAAAATTATTAAGATTTTATTCATATTTCATCATCTAGAATTTATATAAATTCTTTTTTGAGAACGTTTTTTTAAATATCTTAGGATCCACCGAACCGATTTTTCTCAAAATCTAATCAGCTATAAGCTTAATGCTGATAAAATATATCGTCTTTACTATATCGAAGGAGAAAAATTTCCCCGCTCACTTTATGACGTATTTTTTGAACTGAATACAATACTTCCCTTCCATAATATAGATGGAAAGAAAAAAAATTAAATTTTTTTATTGAATAGCTGAAAAACTAAAAAGTGTAAAATAAAAAAAAATTAAAAAACCTACTACTGCCAATACAAAGATACAAAATATGAAAATTAGTCGGATAAAAACATATTAATTGTAATATCATCTCATTGCTATATTGCACATTATTAAAATTTTAATGTTTTTATTTTCATATTTGGAGTTTGATTTGTACTTGCCGTTGTCGAGTTTTTTTCCGTTGCCGAACTGTCCATTAAGGGCCAGCGCACACATACTACTTTTTGCCGTGCGATTTTGCGATTAAGTCGCTTGAATATCGTCAGATCCACCTACCAAAAGGTTGTACACTCTTTGTTAATAAAATACACAATATTGATGTATCACGAGAAGTTTCAAATCGCTGAGTATTCGTGAAATGCGATATTGTTATCCTTTAATCGCGTGTTTTCGATACAAAAAGTAACATTTGTTCTTGGTTCGTTATTTGCATTTTAACTTTTAAGTGCATCTTTTTCTAACTGAGCGAGAACAATTATTTTTAAATACATTTCACATTTAGGGTAACATATTTTTTGCAACACTTGCATCAAAAGTACAATTTTAGATGACTGTGTATCGTTTGAAAAGTGATTCTTTATGGAAGCTTCTACTGCATTCGAACGGTAGTGTTTAAAGTAAATTTTAACGCACTCCCTTCTATAAAGTAATACTGTTTTGTTTTACTTTATAACACACGTGCGTAATAAAGTACTTTATAGATTACTTTGCTATAATGTCACCAATAAAATATTTATCCAAATTGTGTCTTATTTGCTTATAAAATTGAACTTTTGAAGCAGTTGTTGCAAAAAATATTGTATGTAACGCGTGTGATTACCGCACTCGCCTTTGGCTCGCGCGGTAAACACACACTCGTTCTGGTATAAACGCAACATAACCTTATAGGCTCGTATCGCAAAATCGCGACTGTCATATAATCCGTCATTAAAGCCACTAGTTGCATAAATTACTACCTATTAAAATCTAAATCATCAAATAAATATTTATAAAATCGATCAGAAAATTTACATTCGGAGGAGATTTTAAACTATCTGTTTCTCTATCTATTTCTTAATAAAGTTATTGTTACAAAATATATACCCCTCTTTCCGTATACTCTTATCCGACACTATAGTCAAGTTCCGAAATTCAAGATAGTGAATCATGGACTTATATATTTCACTATTTATAATATAAGTGGCAGTTTTTATGCATGTGACGCGTATGCTTACATTGTTTCATTGGTTTGCCGCTCGGGCTCCATTAACATTGTTACGAACTACGCATGACTCACTATTAAATTTTGGAACTTGAGTATAGTTTGTTTTTCATGACGATGGATTAACGAGAAAGTACTGTAGTTATACTTATATCAGGTGATCTTTCATTCAAATATCTAAATATTTGATGAACTGTCCAGTTACATCTGTCGGTTAAGACGTATAGGTAGATTAAAATACTAATAAACCAATTGCACCAATTAAAAAGTTACCTAGAATTTACCCATAGAATTCTGTAAACTTTAAAAAACCAGACAGTAAATTTTAATAAACCGATGTTTTTTAATTTGTGGGTAAATTAAGCTTATAACATCCCTTTTTTCTGTCGGGGGTTAAAAATGTTTCAAAATTATTTTTCGTCATGATTAATAAGTTTGTTTCATATTAAGTAATTATTCTGAGATATTGTTTTCGTTGTTTAAATTTCGATAAAAGTAGATGCTAATTTTAGTTGCCACAATTTGTACTGGCTTTTTTTAATTTTTTTATATACAACTACATTTTTCCATTGTTTTTGTGCAGAGAGCGGCGGAGAGGATGAAGACAATTGCAACGGAGGAGACGGGGGTGGCGGGATCGGCAACAACAACGGGCTGATGCCGCTAAGACAACGGGCCGGAGGCGGTGGCGGCGGTGATCACTACATAGACATACCGCCGCCCCGCAATGATCCGCCAGTTACTCACCTCCTGGAGAAACCTGTCGACAACAAAGTTAAGGTAACTAACCAATTGATATTTCACTTTTTAGAATAATCCATTAAAAAAACGAAAAAAAAAACAATAAGCTCGCGCTTATGGCTTCAGTGTTATAAGGGCCTCAGAAAACCAAAAATAAAACTCGATTTTTAACGTTTTAATAGAAAAAAATATATAAAATAATCTACGTATAATTTCCTAATGTGTATACAGGATGCTGAATTGCTTTGCGGGTAATAGGGATTTAACCCGTAAAATCAAACTTTTGCGATTTCCTGGTTCCCTAATTATTTTAGGAAAAATATCTTCGAATAAAAGTTTTAGAACATAAAATTCTGCATCTAAATCATTAAGCAAAATTAATTTTGCATGCTTTGTAACGGCAGAAATTTGATATGAAAATGTCAAAATTACCTCAAAAACAGATAGCGATAGCTATGGAACTTGAACAAAATGATGACGTTTTAGCTGTCAGAATAATTTCTAATCATTTTGTTCAAGTTTCATGGCTATCGCTATCTGTTTTTGAGGTAATTTTGACATTTTCATATCGAATTTCTGCCGTTACAAAGCATGCAAAATTAATTTTGTTTAATGATTTAGACGCAGAATTTTATGTTCTAAAACTTTTTATTCGAAGATATTTTTCCTAAAATAATTAGGGAAGCAGGAAATCGCAAAAGTTTGATTTTACGGGTTAAATCCCTATTACCCGCAAAGCAATTCAGCGCCCTGTATGTCCGGCTGTTGAAACAGCACATTTACAGTATAGGGTACAAGATTGAACGTAACGAAGCCGGATTTTCGATATTCTCCCCGGGGGCAAAAATGGAGGAGTTTTCCGAAAAAAACATTTTATAACCGTACAGCTACCTGATGAAGACAGGTTTATATACTATAACGAAAAGGTCAAGTTTTTAAAAATAACAAGGGAAAACAACCCGTTTTCATTAGAAATTCTTTCAATATTTTGAAGTACAATGACATTCTGACACGATTTTTCGATACTATCACAATCATACAATACTTACAGAACGTGGAAGTAAAAATAATAATAGTAAATCATAAAAATGAATTAATTATATTCAAAGACTTTATTATAGTTATATAATCAAACAATTGATACACGTTATCATTAAACAGTTGATTGTTATTTTATCTAAAATAGGTACCTATTTTATTTAGTTTAATGGGGGTGCTGAATACAACCCAAAGAGCTTTATAACCTCTCTCTGTACAATCTATCGCCATCTATATCCTCTATTAAAAGGTAACTATAGCAACGACAATAACTTGCTTACGTAAATTTCGAGTAACAGTCAGTATAATAGAAAATTTACGTGACACGTGGATTGATAAAACGAAAAACATCTTCAGATTTCGTTTGAAAAGCGAATACGCTTTTTTATCGTTTTAAACAATCATCGTCTTTAAAAACAAAATAGAAGGCGCTCAGAGGTCTAATCGATGATGGGTGAATGAACCAATTTATTTTACAGCCATCGTTGATTTATTCAACCAGTTCAACCTGCGTGTTCAACACATATAATCACTTAAAAAGTTTCGTGCACACACGATGACTAACTATAAAGCGATAACTGTCAAATCATATTTTAAATCAGGGATGTCAGGCTCGTAGTTAAGTTAAAAAATAGGTAAAAAACTTTTAAGTTAAACCGTTTTATTTTAAATCATCAGCTGTACCAAAAACTGGAAAATAATTAGGACACAAACCAAGGGGGTTTTGTGTCGCTGCGTCAGCGGAATAAGTAATAATCTGGAACTTTTAACAGACTAAAATAATTACAATTGAAGAGTTCCACTGTCTACCTCCTGATTTCATCATCAGACCCTCGTTACCAAGTCGAAATTATCATAATATTGTATTGTCACGTTCACTCAATGTGTGTGCAAAGTTTCATAAAAATCGGTTAAGTAGAAGTAGTTGAAAAAGCTGTCGCAATATTTGAAACAAAGATAGTAACAAACAAACAAACAAATATACGGGGTCAAGCTAAATAAAATCGTTTAAAAAAATAAACTGTTCATTGTGTTCACTGTCGTGTATCAATAAAGACCTTATTATAATAGAGAACGAATCATTCCTTAAAGAATTTTGCATCCACATGTAAGCACCCAAAACTTCGGCCTTGTCAGTGTTACACAAAGGATACTTGCATAGCAAGTTGAAACTATAATCGCGTCTCAAACCATGAAATGGTAATCAAAAAAGAGGTTATCAATTTGTATGTATGCCTACGATTATCTCAGGAACTGCTGAATCGATTTGGACGAAATTTTTACTAAATTGTTTAGAATCGCGTGTGGAAGCATATTACTAATCACATTGTCCTACTTCATTCGGGCGATCTGGAATAAATTAAGATACAAAGTCACTAAAAAGTGTGAATTAAAAATAATTTGGTAACGATTGAACCGACTTCAAAAAAAGACATCAGAATGCCTCTAAAAAGGTCTTATATATTTTTTCCCTTTTTATACAATCACCTTTCTACTTATATTTAACTAGAAGAATTTTAAAACCAAGGGAAACATTATTTCTCCGTTTAGAGGAATTCTGATCCCTTTTTTAAAATTGGTTCAATTGATTTTTTTTATACTGTTTTTTCCTATGGAGACGATGCGGGCCACCTATTTGACATCCTTGATTTAAAGTTATATACAACAACTTGCCAGAATCAATACAGGTTTTACCTCTAAAAGTTTTTAAAAATAAGTTAAATAATTTTTTTAAACGAAACTGCTATAACAGTATAAGTGATATTCTTAATTAAGTATTTAAATTTAAAAAAAATTATTAATTTTTTGATTTTTTCTAATAATTTAACATAAATAATATTGAAAAACGAAAAGAAAATTTTTTTTAAAGCCATAGATAAATTACTAAAAATTAAATAAAATGTATAAAAATGTGACTTCAAAACGCGCCAGGAATGTTTGTGACGTCGTTATGTTAAAATTGGTGTGCATTTGTTGGTATTTGTGTATATGTATTACACATACTATCAAAAATAATAAATTTTTAACTTGGTAACCACGGATACAAAGACCATAGATAACATAATGACGTCACACGCGTCATCGGAACTGAGTTTAAAAATTAATTTTTATTTAAATATAACTCGTTAAGTAGTAAGCAAAAAAATTAAATAAAAACAGTTTTGCTATAAAACTTGTATGTGGTCTATCCATTTAAGTAAAAAAAAAATTCAATGAAAAACCCAATTATAATTTTACATGGTAAATGACTTCCTTTTGACGTTTTGTACTCCCCATATGATTCTCAAATAAATTTTTTGCAACACTTGCATCAAAAATACAATTTTAGATGGCTGTGTACCGTTTGTTAAGTGATTCTTTATGGAGGCTTCTGATGTGTTCAGCGTGAAGTAAATTTTAACGCACTCCATGCTATAAAGTAATACCTACTGTTTTGTTTTAAAACACACTTGCTATAAAGTAATACTGTTTAGTTTTATTTTAAAACACGCGTGTGTTAAATAGTACTTTATAGATTACTTTACTATAATGTCACTAATAAAATATTT
Source organism: Mongoloraphidia duomilia (assembly GCA_039654895.1). Classification (NCBI taxonomy): domain Eukaryota; kingdom Metazoa; phylum Arthropoda; class Insecta; order Raphidioptera; family Raphidiidae; genus Mongoloraphidia; species Mongoloraphidia duomilia. Next base: position 18,804,485 of record CM077525.1, on the reverse strand, counting down.
ATCTAAATTGTGTTTTATTTGCTTAAAATTCAACTTTTGAAGCAGTTGTTATAAAAAATATTGTATGTAACGCGTGGTTTAAAGTGATGAATCTGACAGTCACGATTTTATAATACTCTCCTAAGGTTATGATCAGAACTAGTGTGATTACCGCGCTCGCCCACACCCGTTCTGATATAAATACAATATAACCTTAGACTCGTATCACAAAATCGCAACTACCATATAATTCGTCACTTAAATTGAATAAAAAACTATTATCCATCTTTAAATGAAAAATCATTCTTAAATTTAATAAAATTAAGAAAAATCGCAGGATAGTGGACAAAATATTTGATTTATTTAATTGAATGTACGACGTTTCGTCTATATATTTAGACTTTTTCAAGTACATAAAAATAACAATATTTATGAAAATTAATATTAATTACTAAACCATAGCAATTAACATAAGATAGGGTACATAAGACAAAAACATGGTAACATGGTAACAAATTATGTTGACTATAAATTTTAACAATCAATAATAATACAAATGTTAGTATAATTTCATAACATGATTGTACTGACTACTTAAATTTTGAGTATCTGTTCTATAATTGATTGAATTGTTTTTTCTTTCCCGAGGGCAGTATAGCCTAGATGGTAGCGTGCTTGGCGCCGCAACCTCTAGACTGGACTGCCGTGGGTTCGAATCCCACCTGCGCTCATGGATGTTTTGTGATGTTATTTAGTTTTAAGTTAGTTGTTATTTAGTGTAGTTGAAAGACGCTAATGACCTTAGATGTCGACGCGTCTATAATCTACAATAAATTAAAATAAATTGTTTTTTCTAATAAAACACATTTCACTGATATTGCGTTTCTTCCAATTTGACTCTTTATCTAATATTTGAACTTCATTAAAAAGAAATTTATGCCCAGTGTCGAAATGATGAGATGACAACGCCGTCTTATTATCCTGCGATTTTTAACTTCCCATTGGAAGTTATTGTAATGGGTCCGAAAATCGAAATCAAAAAGGAAAAAAAATTTTTATGTTTCAAGGTCACTACACTATTTTTACACTACTTTTAGAAAGATGTCTGTGTGTGTGTATGTGTGTGTGTGTGTGTGTACGTACGTACGTACGTACGTACGTATGTGTCCATTTCTTTCTAAGACGAAATCTCGAGAATGAAAAATGATATCGACTACGTTGGGGTGCCAATCGACGCGTATTAACGTAAATATGATCTGAAAGAAATTTTTTCAAAATCGGTTCAGCCGTTCTTTTTTCTTAACCAAATAACCTCCAAAAAAGTAGATTTTATACAATATCTCGCGAATAAAAAATTATATCGACTTCGTAAGGGTGTCAATCGAGGCGTGTTAACGTCATTTTAATCCGACATAAATTTTATAAAAATCGGTTCAGCCGTTTTTTTTTTTTTTTTTTAATTATTGTTAAAAATAAATAATAATTATGTTTTAATGATTAAAATGATTACTTTTCTGTGTAATACCTAATTTAGTTATTATTATTAAATATTTATCACACTGGGAAGTTCGTCGTGTGGACCTCAAGGGTCGCACTTTAGTCCTAATAAACGACCCACCTCACGGCTTGTTCTTAATTTTATTATAATCACGATGGACACGATTTCTAATATAAATTCTAAAATTTGTTCAAACCAAAATTAAATATTTAGATTTTAAATTATTTTGAATGTGAACGCCGTTGTCAGAAGAAACTATGTCGGGCAACTTTGTTACCGTAATCGCCGCGATAAATCGCCGCTCCATGTTATATTGGGTGTATCTGGGACTTTATATACAAAACAACAGATCGCATGTGTTTAGGAGTGTTGCGATATCACAATACAAGCGGTAATGCTTCCTTTTAATCCGACCTCTTGTTAGAGACAATGCCTGACTGCGTACGGTTTATTTGAAACATTACAAGTCTTAGAACTTCAGGCGATACATTTTAAATGTACAGTCTCTGGCCAAAATAATTGACTCCATCTCTTTGCTTTAGGGCTGCATATTCAAAGGCCGGAACTCTATTGTTCTCACTATTCTTCTGTCCGTCCTTCTCTCAGCCTTCAAGCAATTTTTAACTATAAGCCGGGGTCCCACGGCGTGTGGCTTCTGTTTATTCGCTCTATATACACCTGCGTACGCTTGTATGCGCCTGTCATTACTTACGTGCACGAACTTCGCGGCACACTGTGGAAGGAAAGATGGCGACGCAAATGAACTGTCGGAATTTTTTGAAAATGACGTGAAAAGTAGGTATTTTGTAGTGGATATATGGATATGGATACGGATCACCCTGTATATAAACGTCAGGCAGGAATTCTGAGAAGCGATGTCTGCTTGCTGAACAACGAGTAACTGCACGAACATTCTAGAGAACGCTAGAACGCGCTGTGCCTAAGCCAAGCGGCCTATATAAGCAAGCGAGTGGTGAGTCGTGCAGCCAAGCGGATCAGTGATATAAATATTAGTCAATCAACGGTCGAATCAGTCAGTACAGTGACATAAATCGTGAAGTGGATATAAATAAATAGTACTGAAGTAACTGAGTAAATAACCGACGTAAATAAACGTTAGAAATAAATCTGATATAAATACAGTGATATAAATAGTTCCGTGATATAAATTCACCTGATAAAATAAATATTAGTGTAATCAATTGTATATAGTTAAGTGTTAATTACTTGTGTTGATTGTTAGAACTGACTTTTGGTTGTTGTATTTATTATTGTTGTGTTTTTAATTATTGTAAATAAATATTTATTCCACCAACTCAGAAAACAGTTTTGTAACAATACCATATAATGTCTCGTACGTAATGGTATTACGGCTCGTGTGACTGTAAATCGCTCGTTTTTACATACTGTCATCACTCGCCGTAATATGCCCCATTACGTATCTAGACATACAATCTACTATTAGCTGCACATTATTTATATAAAAAAACTTTAAAGTTTTTAGATAAAAATATGTTTTTACATTACGTAGTAGGTATTACTATGCGGATTCAAATACAATAATTATTATTTCGAACGTTTAGAGGCACAAAGAGAACATACGCTGTGAGCGAATGGGAATATATTGATCCTTCGTAACGCAAGTGAAACTCCGTAAGTAGTTTGTGTGCCTTATCATCAGTTAATCCGTGCGTTCTATTGTAAGGCAGCTAAAGACGTCGAGAGGTTAAGAACAAAATCGACATGCATGAATTATAACTGTTGTAGGTGTAATCGACAATTCGAGGACACATTGAAAGTTCAGGATGGCCGAATACATTAGAAATGTACCGATATCGAAGTATTCGCACAATGCATGGGTAGACCAGGGGTCGGCAACCTGCGGCTCTTATGATGTCAAGGACTCAAGATGCGGCTCTCCAGTTCCATGCGCAAATATTAATAATTATATTATTTTATTTTCAAAACTCATAAAAAATATTATACTGCAAAAAAAACTTTAAACAGGATAGAAACACTCAACAGAGAACAGTGAGAATAGGTGGAGTAGAGAGTATACGGACAGCTGACATTTTTTTAATGTGGCAACACTGTTCTGTTTGTTTAGTTATTGGTGCACTGCATAGCTAGCTAAAATACTTTAATATGTTTTGTGCGAAACATTTGTATGTTTTTATATGAATAAATATTATTTCATATTTAAAGCTATTATTTTAAATCAAAAATCAAATTTTAATACTTAATCCTAATCAAATACCATAATATTGAAATAAAAATGCTAGTGGCTCTTTAAAAACTGGAAAATTTTGTAAATTGTAACTTTTGGCTCTTCCGTCTCAAAAGATTGCCGACCCCTGGGGTGGACAGAACGAGAAAGTCAAAAAAACTACTTTCATTTATTTTAATGGCTGCTTTTGTTTCGTCATATTGAATGCTGAGGATAGCCGAACACATTATAATTCAATTTAGAAGTGTTAGTGTTGATTGACAGACAAAAATCGATTTGAAAGAATTATAACTGTTTTAGGTTAAATCGACAGTTAAGGACACATAGAAATGTGTTCAGCCATCCTGAACTTGAATTCAGTGTAGAAATGTGGCGTTAACCAAGTGTTGGTTAAAGGTATCGGTACACACAAAACGTGACAGAAATTGTGCGTCATATTTTATGTCACACATCGATGCGTCACAAATCACGTGACACCGCGTCACGTCGGGAGCATCCATTTATGTAGGTGTGTATGGGTGTTTGTTTTTAGAGATTAATGTACGATATAAAAACACATGACACTCGAACATGTCGAACGCTATACGAGCTATGTGAGAGGAGCCGCGCTTTTATCTTAACAAGTTTTGTGTGTTTACCGCGCGTTCGACAAACATTGCAACGAGATCGCCTCGCTTTCTTATATCCACATTTCATTATTTTTACGTTTACCTATACTCCTTGATGCGTATTTGTATGGTGGACAAAACTGTTCTTTCTTTAATAACTATTACTGTTATTTAAAAGTTACTGTTAAAAATTACAGTTTATTACTATAGTAACTTGTTTTGTTATAAAAATGTACTTAAAAGTCTAATTGATTAGGAAAGGAAGGCGTGGCGGAGTCGCAACTGTCTCCTTCTAACTAGAATCTGCGTTAAACGTACGTTCACCCATTGACACGACACAACTGTCAAATTTCATTCATTCTACTGACATAGCCTAGTTTTTTTAAACACGTCGTCGTTAATAATTAAAGCTATTTGTTATGAGATGGTGTTTTGTACTTCACTGCAGTTATAATGAAAATTATGACTGCAAAAAGTTTAAATTTTCGACTGAGGAAAAAGCTAAAATAATACCTAGATATCCAATACCTAATTGATAAAAACATTTCTTTTATCCTTTTAGTTTGCCCTCCCTTGATCTAGCGTAGTTCAGACGATTTCATAACACTTTTTCAACTCCAAATGGAAAGAACAAACTCAATTTCTAATAATATAATTGCTTAAATTATACCTCGGCAATCGTCAACGAAGTTAAGTTAGGTTAGAATCAAGTTAGGACATTCATTTTTCATAGATTTTTAATTTTAAATAAAAAATTATTTTACACGAAACGTTTTGTAGCCAATAATGACGGGATTTATTAATTATTTTTATGAAACTGCCTTTGTTTTGGTAAGAAATATATTTTAAGAGAATAGTAATGAATATTTCGTTAAACCCCGCATACATTTTTGAACGATAATCGACTCCACTTTAAATTTCGCGCTCAAATTAGGACCGCCTACTTCTGCAATCTGTTGAAAAGCAAAAAACTCCCGATTTCCCGATAAGAAAAATTAAATGTTCACTGTCGGGCACACTGTGTAGTAAGTGGAAACTTTCCTGACGCAAAATCGGGAGTTCTGGGTTCGAATCCCGGCGGTGCATTTACATTTTTCCTGTATAGCCTTCTATATAATATCATGGCGATAATGTCGTCTGATATTCTTATGTATTTAGTTACGGTCTAGGGAAATTAATCATATTGATTGTTTATCTTTCATTGTTAATTACATAGTATATTACTTATCTCAACCCGTTAACTAAAAAAATAAAAGTAAAGCTAAGACCCGCCTACGTAAACGAAGAAAAATCAGTAGTCGGAAACCTGTTCGGGAGCTGAAGAAAAAATGTCGGTATTCGAGTCCCCGACTACTGATAACAAAAAAACACTGTCTTACGTTTTGATTTGCTTCTTTTGTTCTTTTATGTAGCCTGGTTTTAGTTTTTTTTTTGTTTTAGTATTTTTATATAGGTAACCCATTTATTATATATACCTAATTTCTTAAAAATAATTTGTTGAAAGCTGTGCTGTGCTGAGTTCTGTTTTTTGTATTATGCGTCTTAGCAAAAAAGATTGGTCGCTTACGAGACACGATGACAGGAAAACGAAAAAAAGACGATTTAATTCCAAAAAAACGTGTGGTTTCATTGTCATTGAAATTAATAACTCCACGCTGCTGTGACGACATCTTCGCTTCACGAACCGCGGTTTCCCACGACTGAGAATCAAACACGTTTAATCCATTCACGTTTGGGTCGTTACTCACGAAAGCAAGTTTAGCGACTGTGCGTTCACACAGAAACATATTGCACGAATGCGTGACTACACTCTCGTAATTCACGCCGCGTGAGAACGCCGCATAAGAGTAACGGTTTTTCCGCTTGCGGTACGGAACCTTAAAACATTAATATGGTAAACAATTTCAATTCAAACAAAGTTTGTAAAATTATAAGGATTAGGAAATGAAAATAAGATTATAGCAGGCTTGCAAACTGATGTGAATAGATAAAAGTTTAGTTTATTCCAGTACGAGAGATTCAATTTATTATTTTTAACCGACTTCAAAAAAAGGAGGTGGTTCTCAATTCGGTTGTATTTTTTTTTTTATGTTTGTTACCTCATAACTCAGTCATTTATGAACCGATTTTGAAAATTTTTTTTTATTTGATAGGATATACTTTCAGATTGGTTCCATAGAAATTTCATCAAAATTGGTTCAGTAGTTCGGCTGATTTTAATAAAAGTGAGTAACGGCGTGTGATTCCTTAAGGTAAATGTCATTTTTTGACACATCAGACACCGTGGGTGCATTCCCCTTGGCGGCCATTTCGCCCACTACGCTCGCGCCTTATGGCCACGTTCATTACGTTTGGTCGTTGTAAGCGTTGCGATCGCCAAGTGGAATGCACCCCATAAGAAAGTCGGTTTAATAAAAGTGAGTAGCGGCGTGTGATTCTTTTAAGGTAAATGTCACTTTTTGACACTAAAAAGTAAAAAATAAAAAACTTTTTAACAAAAAAAAAACCTCCTTCAAAAAACCACTAAAAAGAGGAAAATAATGAAATTTTGAGGTCTGTGCCAATTTAATAAAATATGAAGTTGGTTAAAAAGAAGATATTAATCACTATACTATACTTTTTAACCGACTTCATATTTTATTAAATTGGCACAGACCTCAAAATTTCATTATTTTCCTCTTTTTAGTGGTTTTTTGAAGGAGGTTTTTTTTTTGTTAAAAAGTTTTTTTCAATCACAGATCGGCTTAGAAACAATAAAAATACAATACATACAATATAAATTTCACATCATGAAACCGCAACTGCGGAAATCGGATACGTTATTCGCTGCTATCAATTGCCAATTGATCGCGCCGTACGTTACGCGTCGTAGTGAAGAACAAAACAAAATACGTCACACGTGAAAAAAGTCGGTTTATTTGTTACATAAATATTATGTAACGAGCTGTTCATGAGATCTTATGCTGTCTACTCGACAGGCGAAACGGCGTCAAGGAGAAAGAAAAACAAAACAATACCGCTAATGTCTGCAGAGGTGCACATGTAACCATGGATTAAAACTGACTCAAAATAACGTTCGAGTTTCGGTTTTGTAGAGTGTGTTGGTTACGATTTCAGTTTGAGAATTTTAGTTAGATTTCTGTTTCGTTTTCGATCGGTTTCGGTTTTTAACAATATATGTACTATTAAAAACTCAATTATAAATAATAATGTTATATATATTATTTTTTTTAACTGCTACTGTTATTATTATTCAACACCAATTAGACAAAATAATTATGCACAACAATTTTGACAAATCGCATAACTACAATATGAAAAAACAATGTTACCAAACTAACTTCCAATGATACTTTATAGTAATACTAGCCGTTACCCGTGGCTTTGCCCACGTATATTTCGATTTATGTTTTATTGACCCCCCCCCGCGAGAAATTCTCCTCTTGCGAAGCGATGCCGGGCTGGTGGTGTTTACACGCTCAAATTTTATTAATACATTACTCACTCGCTTCAAAAATAACTTCCATACAAATTTTCATCCCCTATTTAACCCCCTTAGGGGATGAATTTTTAAAAATCCTTTCTTATTGCTCACCTACGTTATATAAGGAACTCCTGTGCAAAATTTCATTCTTCTAACTTCAAAAATGACTAACTTCCATACAAACTTTCATCCCCTATTTAACCCCCTTAGGGGATGAATTTTTAAAAATCCTTTCTTATTGCTCACCTACGTTATATAAGGAATTCCTGTGCAAAATTTCATGCTTCTAACATCAAAAATGACGAACTTTCATACAAACTTTCATCCCCTTTTTAACCCCCTTAGGGGATGAATTTTCAAAAAAAAAATTCTTAGTGCTCACCTACGTTATATAAGACACTCATGTGCAAAATTTCATGCTTCTAACTTCAAAAATGACGAATTTTCATATCAACTTCCATCCCCTGTTTAACCCCTTTAGGGGTTGAATTTCGAAAAATCCTTTCTTAGTGGGTGCCTACGTCACAAAAGGAACCTACTGTCCAAATTTCAAGTTTATATCTTTAGCGGTTTGACCTGGGCGTTGTCTGTCAGTCAATCAGTCAGTCAGTCAGTCAGTAACGGAACTGTTTTATATATATAGATTAAATTCCGTCTGATGTCGCTTGTACTACTCAATGAGGACTACCGTATTTTTTTCATCAGATAGCGCTAGTGAGAAGTGAGGTATGCGTCAAATGTTTACATTTTTTATTCGTTAGATGGCGCTAGTAGCAAGCAAGGTATGCCTAAGGCTTAGAGATTAACGGTTTGTGTTTAGTCATTCTTTATTTGTCCATTATTAAGGAATGAATAATAAAAAAATACAAAATTGCGATTTAACCGTTAAATGATTGAATGACTAATAATTTACTTGCTTGTGACGCCATCAGGTAGTGGAAAATATAAACAGTACTGATATTTAAATGACATAAGTTACTAAAGTTACTAAATCTAGTAACTTTATACCTCACTAGCCAGTGGCGCTATCAGGTGATAAAAAAAAGCCTGGCAGCCCTCATTCACTAATTTCGCTCACTGCTAATCCCCAGTGTGAAATATCGAAACAATTCTAATTAAAGATAAAGACCCAGCCTATGTAAGGTATATAGATCTGCAAAAGTTCATTAAAATCTGTCCAGTGGTTTTTGTGTGATGCGTTGACAACACGTACACCAGTTATCATTTTATTATATGTATAGATTATTAACAGAAAAAATAAGAATAATAAAAATTACCAATTGAAAATAGCAAAAAATAAAATCTCGAAAGCCAAAAGTCTTTCTTCCCTTTTACTTTCGAGTTATAAAAGTTCCAGAAATTTAGATTTTCTTGAAACTGGACTTTTTCACCGTAAAAATGCAAAATTTTAGGAAAACTGATTTTGATCGCTTCTTACGAAAATGTAACGGCTTATTTCAAATGCACAGCTTGAAAACTTGCGGTTGAAAGGGGATTGCTGTACCACATTTTCATTTTGTTCAAATTTTTATAACTATTAAGTATCGTATTTTTCTATAACTCATGCAATGAGGGGTGACAATGGCTTTGACTCCGATAAACTGTAAACGACTACTTATATTATATTCACACTGAATAAAAAAAAAGCGGTCAAGTGCGTGTTGGACCACGCACAGTGGAGGGTTCCGTAGTCGGCCGAAAATATCTCATATCTCAAAAACTACATATCTTATTGAAACCAATTTTTCTTGAAATTATTAATATTACTTCCTTAAATTTTTTCAGAATTTTCCACCCCATAGTTGAAAAGTTAGAGGGGGGAACACACTTTTTACGATTTTAGAAGCGCATATCTCACTAAGTATTGACATAAAAAAGTTATTTCTACATCATTTTAGAAGAGCTATCTAAAGATACACCAACATGCTTATGTGCACTGGAATTTTTTTTTCATCCCTCAGTTACATGTATGGTATACCACCCCTAATTTTTTTAGGGTTCCGTAGCCAAATGGCAAAAACTGAACCCTTATAATTTCGTCCTGTCCGTCCGTATGTCACAGCCATTTTACTCGGAGACTATTGGCTCTATATATAGATGAATTAAAAGTAAAAAAATTGAAAAATTAGATCTGCCAAGGGGTTGCGGCAGGATGAACGCTGGTATCTCGTGATGATATGACAGTACTCGTTGAGTAGTCGATGACATATATAAGAAATCTGACGGTTGGCTCTCTGTCCATACTATAGGCATAGAGTAATCTTTTCTTCTCTTCTCTACATATTATAAATTCGAAATTTCCGCACTTTGTACAATACAAGCACTATTTACCGGCTTTCGATCGATGTGCTACTATATATAGCAGCGCGCCTACAAAGTCCACATCATGAGAGCTATGTTTTTAATGATTTTTACAAAAGTTAATAACTATAATAAAAATAAACTAAATCGTAACTTAGTCTGTAATTGTAAAGTTTTAAGGACTCGAAGAGCGAATTTTCCGTTTTCATAATTTTTTTCCTGTTTTTCAAATTTCGATCTATACATAGTATCGTTTTCCGTGTCTGTCTGTACCACCGCTAACTCCTCCTAAACCACGCAACGGATTTTGATGCGGTTTTCACCATCAGTTAGATAATTTTTCATGGAAGGTTCATGTATATAGCGAACGAGCAAAGCGAGTGAGTAATGTAATTATAATATTCAAGCGAACGGGCGAAGCGAGTGAGTAGTGTATTTATAATATTCAAGCGAACGAGCGAAGCGAGTGAGTAGTGTATTGCACCCGGGCTTTCTTAGCACCCGGGCGAAGCCGGACGGGGCCGCTGTCTTCTGTAAATAAAAGACGGTCACCGAAATGACAAAACATAATCAAGTGACTATATTTGATGACCTACGTAAATGTCCGTACGACGTTACATGCATTATATTTTACTTAAGAAATTAATAATTCGCAAAGTCCCTCCGGTATAGATAAGATTATAGCTTATGTAATATAATGTAAAGTATGGAACTAAACTTCCTAAACTTTTTCTAATTGTGCCAGATCAGACATATGATCCATATAATTTTTCAATAAAATTAATTATGAAACATCAGCTTTAGTTTCTTACTTTTGCGGAATTAAAAATAATTAATTACGTTATGACAAAGTCGCCTGCGTGAAAACGGAACATATTTCAGAGCTGCAACATACAGCATTAATATTCATGAGAGAGCATAGAAAAAATGTAAAATGTATGTTAGTGACATTCACGCTGGATATACGTCATGTTTTTTGTTGAATAAATCACACATAAATAATAATTTGTATGAGATATTAAAATGATGTTTTGTGTCATCTATATATTTTGATACCTTTCATCGTGAATAATTCGCCAATTATATTTACCGACATATAAGTGTCTCATATTTTCGTTTTGACTATTGATGTCAATTTTGGATAATTCTCGATTATGGAACTCATGGTTTCAATATTAAGTTCTCAGTTTCAAAATTCCTTTACTAGTTCAGACCAGGGTTGTTACGGATGCAAAAATTTAGACATCCGCGGATGCAGATGCGGATGCGGATTATTAGAAGTTCACATCCGCGGATGCGGATTTGATGCGGATGCGGATTTTGGGATTTTAAAAGGATAATTATTTAAATTTTAAGTGCATAAATAGCTGAAAATCAATTTTGTTTTAACTTTTTATTTATTTAATCATATTTTTAGCACGTGCCACTCTGGCTCCGCCCACTTTCTTTACATGTAGTTACTTGTTGATGTGAATCTGCATCCGTAAAAACTCCGCATTGATTGATGCGGATGTGAATGCGGATGCAGATGTCTGAATTAATGCGAATATTCCGCATTTACGGATGCGGATGCGAATATTCGTAACACCCCTGGTTCAGACATCAAGAAAGGTTTACACAAATACTGCATGTGTAGAAGAAACATGTCTTTTTTATAATCGAAATAGGTATGATACATTTTTAGAGTGTTGGGTCTCCAAGTCACTATATGAATATTATGAAGTATTAGAAATACCTTGTATTATGTCCGTCTTGTGACTTCTTGTGATTTAATACTACGCGTTTCAGCAACCACACCTCAAGATGGCAACTCGTTGCTGAAACGCGTAGTATTAAATCACAAGACGGACATAATACAAGATATTTCTAATACTTCATAATATTCATATAGTGACTTGGAGACCCAACACTCTAAAAATGTATCGTATCTCTACAAATTTAAATATGTGCTAAGCGCAAAAATCAAATTCAGATTGATTGAATCACTTGTATTGTCGGTTTTCTCTTACGCAGATGTATATTATGGTATTTTGAATCGTACTGCGTATATATGATCCAAAAGATGCAGAATTAATGCGTACGATTTGTGTGTAACACAAGCCGCTATCAGCGAATACTTCCCATTAAAAAAAACAACCTGGCGCTACTGGATATGGCTGATCAGAGATCCACCTTTTGTGTTTTCTGACAGATGATTCCATGTTGTCTTCGCTGAAAGTTGATTTTCTACAGACACACATCATCAACACAATACTCGGCATACAAGTGACCTGATCATACCTAGAACACAAACGTCAAACATCAGTTGGCGCAACATCGATACTCGTTAGTGGACCAAGGGGATGGAACAAGCTGCCTGAAGCTCTACGTTCCTAGAGACATGGCAGTTTTAAAACCAATTTAAAAAAGCTATTGCTAAGCTCTAGTAATTACACTTACACATAACTGCCCGCCTTACTACTGACTAGGTGAACATTTATATTACAGACTCAAGATTTACAATTATCAAATTTAAATTTCTGAAATTACCAGTAATGCTATTACAGTGCAAATACGTAATTCTTAATATTATAATTAGATGATTTAAAAATGTACCTATGTAATTTTTTTTTACTTTAATGTTTTTATGTTTATAAATATGCTGTTATTATATGTATATATTAGGTACTATAGCGCTTAATGATTTGTATTGTACTCGTCATATTTTTTTATAATTTACTTCAGAGAGGGTATGTTGAAAACGGCTACGGCTAAACATTTTCCCTAAATAAAGAATTATTACTATTTTTAATTATTTTAATTTATTATCCCTTTTATGTCGCCATATTGATTACATCACAAGCAAATTCCTCCCATATATATGTGACATCCCAATACAAAAGGTTTCGTTTCATTCAGTTCGCCCATTTTACAAGTTACAATCTTTTATTTCACTTGATTTCCTGTCTGTCCCGGACAAATCTGGTAATCGAATTTTCGACCACTTCCCGATATCCAATCATGCTGAAATTTTGCACACTGCACCTTTGGTTCTGAAGACAATACAATATATTATATTAATATTATGGTAGATCCAATATGGCGGCCACCACAAAATGGCGGAATACCTTTTTCTTTACAACCGCCTCGATATGGGTATCAAATAAAAGGTATGACAAGTAGAATACAGTAAGCTGTGTGACGTCATTCTAAAATCAATATGGCGGCCGACATAAAATGGCGGATTACTTATTTCTTTATAACCCTCTTGATATGGGTATCAAATGAAAAGGTATGATGAGTAGAATACAATAAGCAGTGTAACGTCATTATAAATCCAAAATGACGGCCGACACAAAATGGAATACAATAAGCGGTGCTCGCCCTAAGGTATACAAATTCTTTGAAAACGTAACTCTGAAATTCTTTAGCATTTTAGCGTATAAGACTAAAAAGTAAAAAATAAATAGTGTCTATTAGTAAAAAAAATTCACAGATTTCGCAATCCTTGCAACCATCGAGGACATTGGAAATGATAACAGCATATATGAAACATAATTAACTGTTTATTATCAGTGGCGGCTCCTCTTTAAGTGCGTTCGTGCGCCGCACTACCAGTTGAAATGCAAACGCAACGCAAAATTAAAAAAAATACATCTACACAGAATCAAATATTATAATCGATTATTCATGCTTCGTGAGATCAATAATCAGTATTGAAATATTGAACAAAATATCTCCTGAGTGCGGATCTGTTGTAGGTATTTGAAATTTCATCCCCACCCAAGGCAGTGCACTTTTATAAGCGCACGAAATAAGTAGCATTGTTCAAATGTAAAATTAGACAAGAATAGTAAAACCGTGAGACAGATATATTTACGTACTTTGATATAAGGGCACGTAGCGCGCCGAGCGAAAATAGACGAAATACACCGAAACAGCTTCGTACGTACTACGTACAGTCATCTCATCTCTTTTATAATATCAAGTTAGTGAAGTTAGTATACTAACAACAATAATACAGAGTACATATTTCAGTTTTCAACGCAAATTCCCGGGTTTTTTTTTTAATTAATTCAGTAATTTTATTAAATCTTGTGATTTGTAAAAAATTTTTGTGATGAGTGGTAATAAAATAATCATTAATCAAGCTGTATTATAGATATCAATAAAATTGTGATTTGATTTTCTTCGACAATAAACTAACCTAAAAATTTTATAAAAATAATAATTACGTATATTTTCATAAACAAAAATGAGTAGCATTGGAAGTGTAGAATATATAAAAAATAATCGATCGACCTATGAAGACAAAATACGGTTAAAACAATTAGGCCCACCTCGATCAATTATGACAATTAAACAAACATGTAAATAAAAAAAAGGAATTTACGCGTTCATTTAAACAAGAATTGTATGATAAAGCATCGTTGTTCTGTGAATGTGATAAATTTAATGTTTTTTGAGTTTTCCGTGCTTAATTTTTGACGGTAAAGCAACGTGGACTCAAAAAGGCGTTAACGATTTGATTCATTTATCCGAAAAAATAAAAAAGCACGGTTCTTCTCAAATTCATTTGCATATTGTTATGCAGTTAGTTTGTTGTCGGTTCTATTGATACAAGTCAACAATAAAAATCTGACGATGTTCTAAAATAAAGCAACATTTACATAGCCAGCTTTGTTGTAGAAAGTGAGAGGTGTTTTTCTACGCTGCAAAGAATGCTATCCATTGAAAAGTGTTTAATTCATTCAATGCCGGATTTTAATCAACAAGTGATAGAGGTTTTCTCTCATCAGAAGCAACGTAGAATAGATCTTCTTTATAAATAAGGTTTGTTTTTCTCTTAATTACATAATATATATAAGTATAATATGTAAAAATGTTATATTCAATACAATATTAGGTATTAGGCGCACTGCCACAATTATTGACCACCGGCCGCCACTGTTTATTATACACACAATATTTATCAATGCACTGTTTAGTTTTGTCAGGAATAACCCTATTATTCTTCTGTTATATACGCGTTCACTTTTGCTTGATTACTTAACTTTTAAATGGATTTTTCTACAGTATTTATTAACATTTGGTCAAAAATAACACCGCAGATCGTCGCAAATACCTCTCAATTAACTAGACATGATATAAAACACATTTCGAAAAAATTGCACTTGTTCAATTTTGCATGATTGCTCCTCACTTGATCGCGACACCGTTGTCTTTTGGCCTTGAACGAAAACCCGTAACTCTGCCCCCATATACGAACATAAACATTTCCAATGTTAAAAAACTTTTTAGAGACAAGTTTTTATTGAAATGTAGGTACTAAAAAGGATAAAATAATATTTCATAGTTTAGGGTCATAATTATTATAAAAGCGGGGGTTACGACTTAATACTATCATAGAGTTTACAACCCCCGCTGTTATAATAATTATGAACCTAAATTATTAAATACCTATTATTTTTTCCTTTTTAGTACATTTCAATAAAAGTTTGTCTCTAAAAAGTTCTTTTTTACTAATATTTTTGAAGTTAAGCGAGGACAAAGATAAACAGACAAGCATGCAAATAAAGAAAAATACCGGTGAAAATTATTATTTAACCTACTTCTTTTTTGATGTCGGTTTAAAAGTTTAAGCTGACAAGAGCGATAGCCGTCGTTTTTCTTTTTATGCGTGATGCTAGCAGAGTTTTAGAACACGCACTTTTTAGGGTAAACAATGAATATAATGTCAATTTCTGTATTAAATTTTTATCTCATATTACTGAATAATGTGCGGAATTATTATAACATTGCGTGTCTTCATCCCAGTTTATTGGCTTTTTAAAAAATCGATCGGCTTTATGTAAGCCGTATAAATATGGGTTTCCCATGCTAAGAGCTTTTAGATCGCAGTTTACTCGTTTTCGTTGTTGCATTTGTTTGTTTGCGCGAATCAATTGAGAGTCTTTGCATAACAAATAATTGAAAGTGCACAGTTCGTTGCAATGTTTCCTTTACTCGACCTCTTCAGGATTGGAAAACATGTTACGTTTGATCTGGAGCAAAATGTATGACGTAATTTGTTTTTTATTTGTTCAACTGTCTTTTGCTTGAATATTTTTTTTATCATGCTTTTTTATGGAGACGAATCAAAATATAATTTGTAATAGTCTAATTAATTTTAAAATTATGCGCTCTGTTGATAGCAATTTAACAAATCAATTGATTTAATTAAATTCCTCTTTGGAATTGCTATGCATCGCCACGCATAATTAATGCAAATCAATTATAAAATAGATATGTGTATTGTGTATATAGGATGATTTACAAATCGTGAACTTATATTTGTATGTGTCTTTTAAAATGTATTGTGTGTGTTTTCAAAGACCACCAACAGCTAAGGTTATTTGGGCCTAGCACCAATTCATATTTTCAATTCATTATTTTTTTTTTAATAATAAATTGAAAATCCAATTGACACTTTCACCAGCTCTCGGGCTAGAACCCGGGAACTGGGGACTTGTAATAGAGGAACCATAGCAACGCCATATAAACAACAGCATCGCTACACTCTCGGCTATTCTCAAGCCTTTTAAAATGTAAAATAAAATCAAAGAAAAATTTTATTTTCTTGTTCACTACGTGCTTATTTATAGTCCAAGCCATTATATTATGTGAAATAACTATGAAACCTGGAAATATTTTTTGTAAAGTTGAATTTTTGTATAGTGACCTTATTTACCACAGGGAACAACGTATTAAAATTCTCGGAAATTCTCATGTCGGCGTCCTCGATTTCCAGGCCTCAGTTTTGGGTTAAAATGTTACCAAAACTCAGAAGTCAAACTTTTTTCTTTAAATTAGAGCAAATATTGTATTATGAGCGGAAAAACATATTAAAAGTCCTAGGGTCTTTTATGATCCCTTCACCCCCTTTTTGGCGAAAAACCACCCCAAAAACGAACACATCGCTGTTTTCGCGTTTGGGCTCCGAACGATTAATCGGACGATAAAAGTAAACGTAGTTAAAAATATTTGTCAATAAATTTAAAATAAAAAAAAATTAACTCATTCATGATTCTGTTTATCCGTAAGGTGGGCCTACAACAGAGGCTCAAAGTCAAGGAAAGCTATTTTTGCACTGCAAAAAATTCGTGTTTTTCGCTCTATTGTTGCGAGGATCTTATATGCATAATTGGGTGGTTTCACGAAAAAAGTTGCAAGTTAAAAATTGTAGGACATACTTTTCTCAATACAATAAGTACATTTATTTTTAATTTTTTGCAAACATTTTTAGGGTATTTTTAATCATTTGTTTCGCACGCATATACTCGTATTTCGTTAGTTTAAATTTTATGTAAACTTTTTAAAAATATAAAGCTCACTTATCTTTGACAGCTCATTTTTCTCTTTATCTTTCCCACATTTTATAATATGTCCGGCTTTGAGATTCCGTTCTCTTTCAACGAAATTCCTTTTTTTACGATTCGTACCGGCCCAATTACAAATTGCACTTATATTTATGATTTCTGATCACTTTGAAAATCACTACATTACACGCAAAACAATACCCCGTATTTGAAATTTTCCCGTAACTCCGCCATGTTTTCTAAGCTCCACCCATCTGACAGATCCCAATACTGTATTGTTTATTTGTATTATTGGTTTTGCCTTCGTAATTACGTGTCAGTCTAGCGCGACATGTAAAGTAATTAACGATTGAAGAGAAAAATATAGCGCGATATTTTAACAGTTCCATTTTCGGTAGTGAAGCGAAAGGTTCTCAAATTCACATACAATTTTCGGTAAACGTTTTAAGTTCAGTTTATTTAAATGCTATCTGTTTAAGCCATATATTAAATCAGTAATAATTATATGTAATCCTTTGTTATAATCTATACTCTAATATTATAAAGCTCAAGAGTTTGTTTGTGTATATGTGTGTGTGTGGTTGTGGGTGTTTGAACGCGCTATTCTCAGGAACTACCAGTCCGATTTGAAAAAAAAATGTTTTGTTAGATAGCCTGATTATTAAGAAAGGTTATAAGCTAATCGAGTTTTTTTTAAATTCAACCCCAAAGGGAGTAAAACGGGGTGTAGAATTTTTTGACTATTTATACTAATAATAATAATAATTCTTTATTTTAAAAATTCCAAAGAATATAATAGCGTCAGATTAAAGATATAAAATATGAGAAAAAATCATGTAGATTATAAAAACAATTTTGAATTAAATAATGCCTCGGGGACACTTTAAAGTCCCTAAAGGATACAATATTTTTTATAAAGCATGGTAATCCGTTGCAGATTTTAATAGCCATACTAATATTATAAACTGCAATAGGCAAGTACGACAGGCGACTTCGCTTTGCAGGGAAAGAATTTCTCGTGGGGGGAAATAATAAATCATAAATTCTTATCTCTGGAACTACTGAACCGATTCTAAAATTCTTTCACTAATAGAAAGCTACTGTCTACTGTCCCTGAGTTAATATAGGCTATATTTTATTTTGATACATTTCTCACGGGAGGGGGAAAATTCCTAGGATAGATAGTAACAGAACGTAACTTTGAAATTCTTTTGCATTTTAGCATATAGGCGAAATCCTATTAATATTATAAACACCACCAGCCCGACTTCGCTTCGCAGGGGGAGAATTTCTCACGGGGGGAGGGGATCGCTAGTCTTTGATAAAATAAGAACAATTAAAACATCTATACAGTCCACTCAAATTTAAAGTTACATGTAGGTAACAAACATTGTTGTTTCAATCGAACCGAATAATATCTACCAGTGACGTTATACATGAAAATCAAGTGAGGTGTGTTGTGAAATTTAGAAAAGTAGCGTCATTAAACATACGAGTTTGTGTAAGTAAGTTTAACAATCATTATGTCAGTACGAGTACAGTAAGTAGTAACATTCCAGATTAATCTTACGCAAATTAACATTCATTTAGTCAGTGCGGTATAAAAATCAGTTATTTAGTGGTGTACATCATCAACCATCATTCAACAGAGTAGCTACAGTCAAATCCAGCAAGCAGAGAAACATTAAACAGCAACAATCAAAGTTACACCTGAAACTGATCTTATATACGTAAACACCGAAGTTTCGGTACAATTTTTTACTATTTATACTGGATCGAGGTGTCATTTGAAAGGGCTTCAGGTACAGATGTGCAGAAAGATCTCCGAATTGCAATAAGTGGATTTTAAAGCTTAAAAATCGAAATTCAAAAAATCGATTTTTAACCATACAAAACAGATGATGTACTGGCTTTGGAAAACATTTTGTCGTCAAGTGACAGTTTGCTATTCAGTAAGTTAAACAAAATATTAGAAAATTACGATGTAAAATATTAATGTAATTAATAATATAAAATATAATATAATATACCTATAAGTAAGAAATTATTTCCAGCGAGTTGTTAGAAATTATATTGAAATAAACGTAAGTTATTTTTTTATGTCCAATAGCGCTGTTACCATATTAATTTAGTCGCCAGAATATCTGCCTAGAAAGAATTGAACTACCTTCTATTTTTGCTAAATTTGTAGGTTGATAGTTAAGGAACACGATCTTAACTTTTTTCTTCCTCAAGGGGGGTGGGTGCATAAATGGTTTACAATAATCAAACAAGCAGTGATGCTCAAAAGTTATTGTATCTAAATGATTCATTGGTCGGAGAGGCGAGAGAAGTAATCAAGTTTTTGAACATCACATCTGAAAATTATGAAGTTGCAAGAAATTTATTAATAATAATTTATGGCACGCCGTGTTACTATTTAATCGTAAAATATTTTTACATAAAATAATAAATATCTTATAATTTCAAAAAAATTTTGAGTGAATATTTTTTATGTACCGACATAATAAAAATACAATTTTATTATGTCCTGACATAAAATTAAATTCTTAAATAATATTATGTACATAATATTATTTCTTGAATTTTTATTGTTGAATTAAAATTATGTACCTACATAATTTTAATTCTGCATCTCTTTCTACACTATAGTGTAACATACTGTAGAAAGAGATGGAGAATTAAAATTCTATTACATAATTTTAATTCTGCATCTCTTTCTACACTATAGTGTAACATACTGTAGAAAGAGATGGGAAATTAAAATTATGTACATAATTTTAAATCGAGAATAAAAATTCAAAGAAATAAAAGTATGTACATAATATTATTTAAGCATTTAATTTTATGTCAGTACATAAAAAATATTCACTTCAACAATTTATTATTATGTAGGGGCATAATTTTATTATTTTTCGTCAGGATATTTTTAGTTAAAAAAATATTTGTTATTTCTATACATAATAAAATTATTTTCAATTATTTTTATGTCACAAGATAATAAAAATATTTTTATTTTTCCAAGAGAAGAATCCTAAATAATTATAATTATGTCGCAACATAATTTTTTTTCCGAATTATTATTATGTACATAATTTTATTTCTTCAATTTTTTTTCTCCATTTAAAATTATGTACATAATTTTAATTCTCCATATCTTTCTACAGTATGTTACACTATGCTGTAGAAAGAGATGCAGAATTAAAATTATGTAGGTACATAATTTTAATTACAACAATAAAAATTCAAGAAATAATATTATGTACATAATATTATTTAAGCATTTAATTTTATGTCGGAACATAATAATATTGCATTTTTATTATGTTGATACATAAATAAAATTCTTAAGAAATTTGTTTTTTTATCAAAAATTATAAGATATTTATTATTTTATAAATATTTTACGATTAAATAGTAAAACGGCGTGCCATAATAATTTGAACGTTACGATAAAAAACAATACACGTTAAACGCACATCTTAATTCGCTCTATAATTTGCCACCAATCACAAAATATTCTTCAGTTGAATTGCGAAATTTAATCAATAGTAGGAAACAGCATCTTAGATCAATTGAATCGTACAGTTACCAATGCAAGATTAGGATCCAATGATCATTGTTTTATTGAAACGAAAGTTAGATGCTATTACGTGACTATAATAGGATTTAACTCAGAAAAACCCAAACAAAATACCACCATTAAAAGAATTGTACGAATTTTTTGAACATGCAATGTTTCGGATTAGAAACAAATACACCTGAAAAATTCATCAACAGTGCGAGGAATACAAACCAAACAAGCACACGAAGTACAGCGCATTTAGCAATAAAATCAATAATTGAGCAAAAAGAAGCGTGTACACTATGTTCAAAATCACATAGCCTATATCAGTATAACATTTTCATAAAGCATTTAAGTTCTGAGAAATCGGTACGAGATTATTCTATTGGTCAAATGTGTTTAAATGTTATTGGCTGGCAGTTGCAAAGTGGTTGAATTTGATTGGTCAGATTAGAGCGTGTATGCAAGAATTATTAGAAAAACTGTTAGCTTGTAAAAATAGTTGGATATAGTTTAAGTTTGGAAGTTGAGATAGTTCAACGTGGGACGTTAATGTGGAAGGTTCAGAGTTCAAACGATGAGATGTAAATGTTGTCCAAAATTTGTATATATTGTAAATAAAAGATTGTACAAAGGCGACATCTTGTATTTCTTAATTTATTCATCTTGTAACATGAATTAAATATCAGAGAAAGAAATAGCGATCTTTAGTATAGTGGATTTAGTAAATACCTTATCAGTTATCAGAAGTGGGTTAGATAATGGATATATTCTAACAAGTTTATCAGAAGTGGGATAGATAATATTCTATTTCAATTATCACTTATCAGAAGTTGAACATAGATATGTATATTTTCCGTAACAATAGGAGCTAATGAACGGCGTGCTGTTTTTATGATATATAATATGTGCAACACCCGGGCACACATGTTACAGAGTGATTCCAGCTCGGGCTAGACGTTTGTGAGTGATAGACATCTAAAAGGGTTGAAAAATAATTAAAATGAGTATATTCAATTAATTCAACAGCTTGTTATAATTTTTAAAATGAATTCGCTATGCGTGTGACTGTTTCTTAGAACTTAAAATATTTTAGTAAGTTAAAGACTTGTAAAGGCGCCAATGTGTCGCATCGTTTGTCACATTATTAGACAGTTTTCGGGTTGACATTAATTATTACTGTTGATAAGGATCTGTTTTAAATTAAAAACAGAAACGGTGGTGATCCTGATGATATTAGAGATAAACGACTCAATATTGAAATGCAAATACCGTTTTAATGCATTTATTAGCTAAAATTAAAATGTGGAACGCTTCACGATTTTGCGTGTCATTCTTGCGCAGGGGCCATGCAAAATCGTGAAGCGTTCCACATTTTATTTTTAGCTAATAAATGCATTAAAACAGTATTTGCATTTCAATTGGATCCTTAAGCCACATTTGAGTCGTTTATCATTAATTATTGCCGTTAAATAATTAATGGCCTAAAAATTGTACGGATATAATGTTACGTTTACCAAGTTCTGAGAAACGGATGTGGGGTTGTTCTATTGGTCCAAGGCGATTATGGTTTGAAATACATTCAAATATTGCAAAGTGATGGCTTGTTATTGGCCAGCTTAGAACGTTTATGCGATCATTATTAGAATAGCTGTTAATTATGTTAAGATAGTAAGTTAATTTTAAGTTTAGAAGTTGTGGGACGTCAACGTGGACGGTTCAGAGTTCAAACGTTGAGATGTAAATGTTGTAAATTGTTATTCAAGATTTGTTTATATTGTAAATAAAAAAATTGTACAAAGTCAAGATTTTCTAACTTATATTCATCCTGACACGTGAAATAAATAAGTGAGAGAAATAGCGATCTTTAGAAGTGGATTAAATAAATACATAGATATACAATATATACAGGGTGTCCCAACAAAAACTTATACCCTCGTAAAATTCGGCAAAATGAACGTTTTGACAAAAATCCAAAAACACATCGATTTGTATATCAAAGAGGACCAATTTTTATGCAAAAATCATTCTTGCAACTCTAGCCCTGTGCGGGGGGTAGCGACTCCCCCCAAATTTTTAAATGGAATAGGGGGTCAAGTGATCCCTAAATTGGAAGAGTTTTTCATTACTTACACAACCGTATTTGTTTTTTTCAATTCGATCGATTTGTTACCGAGAAAGTTTCCAAGTTAAAAAACTAATAAAAGCACAAAAAGGTTTAAACTATCGAATGTATTGCTCGAAATGACCTCCACCAATTGCCATACAATAATAACTTGGAAACTTCAAGAAGCAATTTCTCGGTAACAAATCGATCGAATTGAATCGATCTTCCAAATTAGGGATCATTTGACCCCCATTCCATTTAAAAATTTGGGGGAGTCGGTACCCCCCGCACAGGGCTAGAGTTCCAAGAATGATTTCTGCATAAAAATTGGTCCCCTTTGATATACAAATCGACGTGTTTTTGGATTTTTGTCGAAACGTTCATTTTGCCGAGTTTACGGGGATACAAGTTTTCGTTGGGACACCGTGTATATTATATTTTCCGTAACAAAGGTCACTATACAAACATTCAGCCTTATACAAAATATTTCCAGGTTAAAACCTTAAATGCCTGGCCTATTAGTTTTAATAGTTATTGACTTCAAAATTAGTATTTAGTTGTTTCTATAATTCATAATATGTTTGTCTTTAAATAGAACTGAAATAGAAAGATGCCTTTAATAAAATTTTGATTTTTAATTACAGAAAATAACTAAGTTCTTGAAGTTTATTTTTAAGCGAACGACTCTTTTTCGTAATCTAACTATTCCAAATAATTCAAATGGAGAATCATAGCTTAAACGTGCATAGAGATATCTATAACTGTGTTAATAATATAATTCATGTAGGTACATTTGTATGGTTTTAGTGATTAATTTTAAGTTGCTAAAAAGAGATCTCAGACTCGGTCGAGTGAGATACATTATAAGAAAACACTTGATTTGACTTGAACTATATAGGTATTCAGGGATGCCATGATCTTGAAAAAGCAGAAAAATGTTTTAAAATCGCAAATTATAGACGCTCGATAGGATAGCCTTCAGGTGTTCATAAGATATGATATTTTGTATAGGTACCCTGCTTGCTGGTGGCCTAAAAAAGAAATATTATTTATGGTCTATAATATATAATAGCAGCAGTTCCTAACCTTTTTTGTTGTGCGGACCACTAATTTTGTAAAAAAAATTTGAGGTCCACTAACTAAATATATATTATACAAGTAAAAACTATAAACACACACACTCGATTGTTCCCATCTCTACTTCTGAAGCTCGTATAATATTTATCTAATTACCTTGGCTTAGACTCGCGACCTGCGTCCACGGCCCAGTACCACGTTGCTCGCGGCCCATGGGTTGGGAACCGCTGCTCTATAGAATGTACATTCTCTGCCGAATCATGTAAATTGTATTGCCATTTATTAATCCAATGTGGAGTAAATGTCATATTAATTTAAATAAATGGTGCGGGTGCACCGCATTGACTTTCTCGCTGAAAACAAATGATTATAATAAAATCAGCATGTTGTAAGGCCATTAATGACATCGATTTATGAAATATGATTAAAATCGTTAGAGTCTTTTTCGAAATAATCGCAATTTGCAATTTTCATTCATCAGTCCCTAAACTATCGCTCCTGGATTGTTCCGATATTGGCATTGCTCGAGCGAAATTGTGGTCAAAATGTAAAGCTTACATTTCAAACATGCTAGTTTACAATTAGTGGGGATGACGCTAAAGTAGCGTCACCCCCCCTAATTGTAAACTAGCATGTTTAATACTGAGCTTAGCCCGTCCAGACCCCCTTCCGCCGCTATTGCAATTGTCATAGAGAAGCTCAATAAGTAACGATAAATAGTATATTTGCAAACCAGACAAGATAAAGACATTTGGACATCCCCGGCGGAGGTATAATATAAACACTGTGGCAAATTAATGTACCATCCGTCAAACACAGCACACATACATCACACACTCAGGTGTATTATAGGCAACGCACACTCTAATACAGAGACGCATCATACAATAATATCACATCTGCTATTCAATTATTACTCTGTGGAAATAATCCAGATGTTTGTTATGTATATGTATATATTCGTACAATGTGTTTGTTATTTAAGGATCACCGTAAATGTAGTTAGTTTAATGTTTTATTTAATGATCCTATCGATTTTGCATAATATTGTATAAATTATAATATTATATCTATATATGCGTACAGTGTGTTTGTTAATTAAAGCTCACCGCATACAATAATAATAATCTCTTATAATTGAAATTTTTGGTATAGACAGGGTGGTCAATTTATTTTGGTAGATTTTTTTGGGTAGACAATAGATTAATTACGTCATACGGTACATTGCAAATACGATAATCAGGAACATGGGCCTAAATGTGACATCACAGAACCCAACTCAACGCTTATTGCTTATGGCTTAGCATTTAATGGCAACATATATTTGAAATTTAACTACATTTTAAGTATTATGTCGAATTTAGATTTAATCGAAGTCGCAACGAAAGGCGATCATGGCTGTTTTTTTAATAATATATCGACGCGAGTCGTATGACGTCACAAGAATACTTTATTTTGAACTATTTATCCTTACTAATATTATAAATGCGAAAGTAACTCTGTCTGTCTGTCTGTTACCTTTTCACGCCTAAAACGCTGAACAGATTTCGATAAAATTTGGCAATGAGATAGATTGCATCCTGAGGAAGGACATAGGCAACTTTTTGTCTCATAAAAAACCGGCTTCGCCCGAGTGAAAAAAGTAATCTCTGGAACTACTGACCCGATTCTAAAAATTCTTTCACTAATAGAAAGCTACACTATCCCTGAGGGATATGGGTAATATTTTATTTTGATTTTCGCGGGAGGGGGGTAATAAATCAACAATTCTTTTCTCTGGAACTATACTGAATCTATTCTAAAAATTCTTTCATTAATAGAACGCTATGCAGGGGGAGAGATTCTCACGGGGGGCAAGGGGATAATTTTTTGCGGGAAGCTAATAAATCACGAATTCTTATCTCTGGAACTACTAAACCGATTCTAAAAATTCTTTCACTAATAAAAACCTACACAGGGGGAGATATTCTCGAGGGGGGCAGGGGGAGAAATTCTTGCGGAGGGCTAATGAATCATAGATTTTTATCTCCTGAACTACTAAACCGATTCTAAGCATTCTTTCACTAATAGAAAGCCACGCAGGGGGAGAAATTCTCGCGGGGGATAACAAATTAACAATATAGGTACTAAATATATGTGAGTGGAGCAATGGGTGAACGCTATTAAACCATAATTTCATACCACCCGGCTGAAGCCGGGACGGGCCGCTAGTATATAATAATAACTTCAATTTGACAGATTTAGCGTTTTTTTCTCACATAATAATCTATAATAAAATAATAAGAACACCTTGGTTATAATGATTGGATAAAGTAACAACAGGATACAAGGCTTATAATTTAAAAACAGTTATTCACTTATCATTTTTAATGGCCAACGTTTCGGCAAACATTTTTTGCCTTCCTCAGGACCTATAACCAAAAATAGTACAATAAATTACTCTAAAAGTCTAAACCATACCTAAATCTTAAATGTAGAAAAAAAAATTATTTTAAAAATTTTTTAAAATTTTTTTTGGATATGTTTTGTTTGTTTGACCAATATAATATATTGACTGCACAATTTGAAGGACAAAATTTTTATAATAGAGGTTATTGGGGTTAAGACATCAATTTTGTGTATCAAATAACTAGCATTTTAATTCATAGTTTTTTAAATTAGCGAAAGCATAGTTTATATTTTAAATTTTTAAAATTTTTAAATTTCAATTTTTAAATTATTAATGAGGTATACTTTTAAAAAAGTTTTATTTGGACAAAATTAATTTTAAATTAATGCATGTTTTTAAAATTTTTAAATTTGTGATGATTCACTAAAATATTTAAGGTAATATCCAAAAAAAATTTTTAAAAATTTTTAAAATAAATTTTTTTTCTACATTTAAGATTTAGGTATGGTTTAGAGTAATTTATTGTACTATTTTTGGTTATAGGTCCTGAGGAAGGCAAAAAATGTTTGCCGAAACGTTGGCAATTAAAAATGATAAGTGAATAACTGTTTTTAAATTATAAGCCTTGTATCCTGTTGTTACTTTATCCAATAATAATCTATACATAGTATAAAAGGCAATCTGGTGTCTGGATGTCTGTAGGTACCGGCTAATCTCGGGAACTACTAGACAGATTTGATTGCGGTTTTTACTATTCGATAGCTTATTTCTTGAGGAAGGTTTAGATCTATATTAGCTGCCCGGCCCGGCTTCGCCCGGGTGAAAATTGGATTGATTCCAAGTTGGATTAAAATCAACTTTATGTCAATAGCGGTGTGAAATATAATATTATACCCAATAATAATACGCGGTTGCGGGAAGTTATTTACAAATTTGAGCAAACGAGCGAAGCGAGTGACAAACGCTTAATAATTTATTCCTAAAGTCCAGCGAATGAGCGAAGTGAGTTGCTAATGTATAAATTAATTATAAATTCGATGAACGAGTGAAGGGAGTGAGTAAAGTATTAATTAATTATAAATTGCTACCTGGACGAGTATGTTATTTTTTATGGATTTCAGGAACTTATCTAAAAATTTACAAGAATAAAATATTTATTGACACCTTGAATAATATTAATTTTACCATACTCACTATAAAATAGCTATACTTTATACATGCGTGTATGTATGCATGGAATGGGTCAGTTAACAGGCAGGTGTGTTGAAAGTGTTTTCAAAACACACTAGTATGGTAAGTAAATATTTTATTAGTGATTTATGTTTATTTACTCATGCGGCCTACTAAAAAAGTGAAGTTGGCGACGCAAATGACCTGTCAAAATTTTTTGAAAATACTCTGAAAATGAAGTGAAAAGTAGCTATTTTATAATGAGTATGGCAAAAAAATACCATAATATATTTCTCGTACGTACTGATATTATGACTCGTGTGATTGTTAAAACTCGCTAAATCGCTCATTTTGCCATACTGTCACTACTCGACAGTAAGATATACTTCATTACGACATTAGAAATACGATATACTATTATGAAATCGAAGATGTATGAACATGAGTTATAATATGAGTTACAGTTTAAGTTAGATAATAACAAAAATTATACGCTCTCGCATGTAGAGAGAATCGGTATTGAAACTGCTATATATAGGAAAGGAACAGATTCTACTCTCGGGTATTGTGTGACTAATTGGAAACTCATCCAGCCGGAGACTGGGAGTTTTGGGTTCAAGTCCCGACAGTGGCTTCTGATTTTTCCCTTGTATAGCCTAACCAATCGTCTCACGACTCACAATCATAATGGCACAGTCTGCTGATTGATATTGTTAATTCTTATTCACTACCTTAAGGTTACGTGAATGCATTGTGGGATCATTGCTTGATTTAAAAATTATTATATTGGTACGGATCACCCTGTATATAAACGGCAGGCAAGAGTTCTGAGAAACGGGGTCTGATTACTGTAACAGCTAGTATCTGCGCGAAAGTTCTATAGAGAAAGCGAGAACGCACTAGGCTTAGAGCACGCAGCATATATAAACAGCCAGTGCGAGTGAGTGAATGAATCAGTCAACGGTGAGTCACGCATTCAAGTCTACGGTGGATCAGTAATATAAATAGTGCCGTGATATAAATAAATAAACTGATAAAATAAATACCAGTGTAGTGGCAATAATTACGAGTTATTGTATATAGTTGTTTTGTTTTGCTTTGTAATTACTGTTTAGTTATTGTTTACTTGTGTTGATTGTTAGAACTGACTTTTCGTTGTTGCAATCATTATTATTGTGTTTTTAATTATTGTAAATAAATATTTATTCCGCCAACTCAGAAAACAGTATTGTAACAGTATTGTTGTCCACGAATAACTCAAAAATTGCGTTTATTTATTTGAACAGCTTGTACAATATTATGAACGCTTTCTTGAATTAGTTTACGTAGATGGTAGAAGCTTCTTTACAAATCACCCAGTCAACATCAAAATAAAACGCCGTAGCTTTGAAATGTTTTGACATTATTATTATTAAATTGCGTAAATTTAAGCATGTCTGAAAGAGAAAAATGATTTTATTACATTTTGATATTATAATATTAAACGAACATTTTTACATAGATTTAATACATAAGAATGTTCTGGGTTTATTTTTAAAGACATTTTTATTTGTTGAAAAATTATATTTTTAGTCTCCGGCGAGATGAAGAGACGCGCAGTGATCGAGTTATAAGCGAGCAAGTTATTTCCTTTAAAAGATGCCTAGAAAACGAATAAGTGACCAATAGTTAGTGATCGGCTGATTTTGATTTTAATTGATAATTTATAGAAATATTTTTTGTTTTATTTGCAGGAAAATGAGGCGTTTCTATTGATGTATTAAAACGTTTTTATTTAATGTCGACGTTTCGATGATTTTATCATCTTAATCGTGACCTATGGGAACAAATATAATAAAACATAGCGATAATTAATTACAATTCATTTTCCTGCAAATAAAACAAAAAATATTTCTACAACATTCTGAAGATGTGCCTTTCAACATATTTTAAATTGATAATTTATATGAAACTTTATTAGCCTCATTATTTTTTCGATCATTTACTCACGTTGAGCGTCACGTCACGTGATCGACCAGAGCAGTATTCATCGAAAAGCAGCGACGTTATGTTCATAAGTATTGTCTACATAACTAATATCGTACGAATATTCAGTCGAGCAGCACATCATTTGCCCATTAAGTACCAACGATAGAATCTATATTATATTCTTACGTTCGGTTCGTCTCCATACTGAGCAGGGCGCAAATTACATTACCAAAACCACGTAAACAAAATCATATACTTTCGGCGATTTCGGGTTACACGCATTTAGAAATTAGAGTTATGGCAATAAAGTTTCACTTGTACCGTGGTTTCATTAAACAGCACCCTAGTTTTAATATTTTGAACATAACTACCTATTAATTGGAGATGGATGAGCAGGCAAATTACACTAATGATCTATGTATTAAACAAGCCGTGAGGTGGGTCGTTTATTAGGACTAAAGTGCGACCCTTGAGGTCCACACGACGAACTTCCCAGTTTGATAAATATTTAATAATAATAATTAAATTAGATATTACACAGAAAAGTAATCACTTTAATCATTAAAACATAATTATTATTTATTTTTAACAATAATTAAAAAAAAAAAATATACGCGTCGTTTGGCACCCTAACGTAGTCGATATCATTTTTCATTCTCGAGATTTCGTCTTAGAAAGAAATGGACACATACGTACGTACGTACATACGTACACACACACACACACATATACACACACAGAGACATCTTTCTAAAAATAGTGTAAAAATAGTGTGGTGGCCTTGAAACATAAAAATTTGTTATACATTTTGATTTCGATTTTCGGACCCATTACAATAACTTCCAATGGGAAGTTAATAATTTTATCAACCTATGTCACAGTCGGGAAGCGAACCCAAGCCTTTCCTTAATCGCGGCGGAATGTGATTTTTTCAGGTAATATACATAGATCAATTGTGTAATTTGGCTGCTGCGATCCATCTCCAATTATTATGTAATTCAGCGGCATAAAAAATGTTTATAACTACCTACCTATGTTTTTTTCAAGATCTGTACACTACCTTCTCTATGAGCAGAATGGATTTACCAATCGACATTTTTTAGTATTAAAAACACAATACATCTTTAACCTTCAATTAACACATAAGGTTATATAATTGAATAGAGCGTTTGTGATCAAAGATTATACGAACTACTGCTTTAAAGTATTAATAGAGTTGGGTTTTGGAACTCAGCCTTAAAATACCGTTAATTGGTCTTGACCATTGGAAAGCTAACGATAGTTGTCCAGTGGTCAATGTTTACCATTAAGAGAGCTTCAATACCAAATCAAACAGCTTTATGATTACAGGATCGGTAAAACGGGGAACGCGGGAATATTGTCTGTTGTCTGCTTGCGTCAACACGGTAGTAACCATTATTTACATATTGTTAGTGTGGATAACACAACCCTTGAGGGAGGGGAAGATAACAGTTGTCTCCTGGGCTTGTCGTTTGCAAGCCAAAAATATCAAGAAACTAAAAACCATTCGAGTACTAGATATTCAAATGGTATGTTAATATAATAATTTATTAATAATCTAAAATAATAGAGCGTGTAACATCATCGCTCGACGACCTCAGTTGGTAGAGCGTTCGATTCAAGATCGAAAGGTTTCTGGTTCGGTCCCGGGTTTCGGATCGCAATGTTTTTGTTTTTTTTATACATCAAATATTTCTGTTAGTATATTTTTTTTACTTTAAAAATTAATTTACTTCAATTTGATACTGAAAATCTTTGAAACATTAAAAAGAATAAAATAAAATATAAATAAAAAAATGTTTTTAAAAACAAGCTTAATTAATAAATATGTTAATTTTTTACCTCTGTCTAACTAACTCGATGTGAGTTAGTGTGCCAGCCGTAACCTTCTCTTTTATTATAGTATTGTGTATCGACATAGACAAACATTTTCATCTCATTATAATGTAAATATGTCAGTTCTATTCTAAATGAGGGCACTCCATCACATTCTATCAGTTCTCCGAACTTTACCGTCGACAACGCGTTAAAAGCTTTAGGTGTCGAAGCGTCGTTAATCCTAAAACTAACCGAGATTTACAACTGAGGATTATAAACTTAATTTTCAAATTCTTGTGTTCTGTATTTATTTTTGAATCCTAACTTGTATTTGTAGGGTATTATTGTGATTGAATTCGGATCTATTATTATCCGAAATTATATCAATAATGAGTTGTGGATAATCTCGCTAGTTTATGCGTTCTGTTGTTCTTTCATTTAATGGGTTCGTCCCACTAAATCAAAATTTATTATACTCTGCCATTCTTACTTGACTAACATACAGTTAATTATACGTGATAATAGACCGAGAGCTAGTGAGAATTTTTTGGTGTTATTTATTCAAGGCCTTATTTTTGTGAAGATATTGAGGGAAGCACATTAAAGTGTCTTGAGTATGGGATTTTGCAGAACAAAATGTCGGTATTAACCCCCTCTCTTAGAGGGAAGCTTGCTCGCCTAGGTGTTTATATCGTTCTGCAAGGGGGTTAATACCTACCGACATTTTGTTCTGCAAATTGAAATATATGCTTAAAACAGTCGCCGTAACAACATATTAAAATTTGAAACTTGAACTATAATAATATAAATTTCGTCGGGCACATGACACACTTAGGGTGATCTGCCACCCCTTTAATACTGACCAATCGATCTGCAAATATTATAATGGCATTATTGGGTCACCGACAAGCTATACAAACAATTTCAGCCTTGAAGCAATAATAATTGTGACCATTTTTTTGTTACATGTTGCGAGCGGTCTGCATCCCTCCCATACCGCTATCTAGCAAAATCCCTTACTCAGGTCACTTTAATATGCCTCCCTCTGCTTAAAAGTTTATTCTCTTTAACTTTCTTTTTCCACTCTTCTCTATCCAAAATCTCAGTATGTATTATTTAA
This sequence comes from Mongoloraphidia duomilia, assembly GCA_039654895.1. Lineage (NCBI taxonomy): Eukaryota > Metazoa > Arthropoda > Insecta > Raphidioptera > Raphidiidae > Mongoloraphidia > Mongoloraphidia duomilia. The sequence goes on along the minus strand of CM077525.1, from coordinate 18,771,816 downwards.
GTACTAAATATCGAAATTCCACCTCTAAATCATCTAAATATTCTAAATCATCGATAAATCATCAATAATTGCTATTAGAGACTTTCTTTGATCCTCTTACTTAATTATCGTGTTAAAATACTTTTTCCAGTTTTTTGCCGCACGGTTGATCAATAATTAATGAGAATCTTTCTGAAACATGCTCATTGATATTCTTGCTTCATTCTAAAAAGAAACTTTTTACCTACTGTTTTCTTGCACGGTTATAATGAACCATGAAAAAGTCAAGATGAAACCTTCCGAAACTGCTCTCAGACAAGTAATTCTCTTAATCCATTCTGATAAAATACATTTTTATTAACTTTTTTCTCGCACGGTTGATCAGTCATGGAACAGTTAAGATTTCGTAAATTCCGCGGTGAATTTTCAGATGAACGCATTTAAATTACATCGGAACGTGGAATCTTCCTAAATTGTTCTCAAATACTTCCTCGACCGTCTTCTTCCATTCTGATAAGATCCCTACTTCTTTCTCGCATGGTTGATCAACAATGATAGAGTTAAGGTTGCCTAACTTGATATCTCAAGGTCAGGAATCAATTGAGCGCATTTAAACATTTTAAAGAAAGCTGAATCAGAGTGAATTAAGTTCCTACTTCTTTAAATTTTCGTTTTCAATGAGTGTTCAAATCAGTCGTCTAACTATTCAGAATCTATTCTACGATGTTTTGTGTACTATAAACATTTATTGTATGCAAGAAGACGTTTGCTATGTGTCTCATCTTCAACAATCAACAGTATCAACAAACCTCCCTGCCTGTCAGAAACATCTGTGTGGGCGTTTAGGGGAAATACACGTCATATTATGCCGGTTGTAATGGCGCCTCCATTAAACAGTTTGCAGTAATAAAATAACTATTTAAGGAACTCTGAATGTAATTAACACAGTTACAGGATGAAGGGAATCATCAAACGGCAATATGAACTATTGAATGTACGTATGTAATATAATGGATATTTTATTTCATTATTATGTGAGAAATAATTCAGTTAAACGTCATAAAAATGTTAAATTTGAATTTTATTGCTCATGCGACGTGTTATGAAACGAAGTGACAGTGTTTTAGAACCAACAATGTTCTGCTGTTCGAGTTTAAAAAAGTACACGGTCTGGTTTTTAGGCGCGATCTAAGCGAAGCTAGAAGCGCCTATTATAGAGGGTGATTCCAAAGTTGACGATATCCTTTCACCAGCGAATAGGGCTTCAACAAATAGGATTTTTTTCTTTTGACGCTTTTTCGAAATATCAACATCAACGGAGATGCAGGGTGTCAAAGTTTTATTTAAAAAATTAAAATTTATTAATAACTGCCAAACCACTTGAGATATTTAAGAAAAATTTTGTAGGCGTCAATAGCTACGTGGGAGGGAAATTCTTCAATAAATAAAATATTTTTGGGTTGACCAGTGGCGCGCGAAGAAAAAAAACTGATTTTTCTAAAAATAAAAATTATTATTGAATTCCTTGTTTTCGAGTAAAAAAATAAAAACCGTTTTAATGGACACCTACAATAAAGTTTTGAATACATACATATGTATTTTATTTTTTTACAAAATTTTTCTTAAATATCTCAAGTGGTTTGGCAGTTATTAATAAATTTTATTTTTTTAAATAAAACTTTGACACCCTGTATCTCCGTTGATGTTGATATTTCGAAAAAGCGCTAAAGGAAAAAAAATCTTATTTGTTGAAGCCCTATTCGCTGGTGAAAGGATAACGTCAACTTTGGAATCATCCTGTATATATGCACTCGCTTTGTCTGTACGGTTTTTTTTTGTATCAGTCGTACAGCCCAAACGGCTTAAGCGATTTTAATAAACTTTTTTTTGTTCGATTTCTCTCGGGGTCTATATATCCTAACGTCGCCCGATTTTTGAATTTTATCTATTCGAAACCTGTCTGAAACGAAAGAGGAAAAAATTTTAAATAGATTTCGTATAATATAGTCGTATAATAGTCTAACTCGCACTTGGCCAGTTTTTTTGCATGATAAAAAGTTAACTACCAACAATCATATCTAAAATATATAAAATTAAAATTTCGTATCACGTTCTCTCAATTTTTTACACGTCTGAGTGTAAGAGTGGGTGTTAGTTTTCAGCAACTATAATTCCATATGAAAACTTATTGATTGTAAAATGTGATAATATCCAATGGAGACACCGTAATGGCTGCTACATTAAAAGTCGTCAAGTTTCGTTACAAGGCCAGTTTTTGTAGTAACGATGTTATTTAGTGTTTCATACAGAGATTGATTGCACCTGTCTCGTTATTTTGAATAAATGTACGGTGAAATAAACAAGTCGCCTTTAGGGGACGCGACGCGATAGCTGGAGCTCCTGTGACATTTTTCCAAACACTTTCAGAGAATTGCTGTTATTCATAGAGGGGAAAAAACTTCTTCGAAATTTTTATATATTATTATGTGAGCTGGTCATGTTGCGAGAATGAACAACAACATAGAGACTAGAATGAATGAATTGTGAATTATAGACGCTCGACATCAGAGGTTCAACATAGAGACTAGAGTTATCGTAGGAAAACCAGTAAGAAAAATATTAGAAAAAACACTTTTTAGAGACAAGCTTTTATTTAAATGCACTAAAAAGAAAAGAATATTTTTTTATAATTTAGGTTCATAATTATAAAAGCGTGGGTCGTGAACTCTATCATATTTTATTTGTCACGATCCACGCTTTTATAATTATGAACCTAAATTATTAAAAATTATTTTTTCTTTTTTAGTGCATTTAAATAAAAGCTTGTCTCTGAAAAGTTTTTTTACTAATATTCATTTTAGTCTTTCAAAATTTTACTCCCCTTTGACACCCGTAGGGGTTGAATTTCGAGAAATCCTCTCTTAGTGGATGCTTACGTCAGAAAAGGAACCAACTGTCCAAATTTCAAGTTTCTAGCTTCAGCGATTTGGTCTGGGCGTTGATTAGTTAAAAAAAAACCCTACATCCCCGTTTGAACCCCTTAGGGGTTGAATTTATTTCTAAAAACGATTTATTCATGTATTGTCATCGGGAATACATATGTGTACAAAATTTCAAATCGATCAGATGCGTGGAAGTCGCTCAAAATTGACTTGCAAGTTTTGACTTAAACAAACACACAAACTAACTAACTAACTAACTAACATACATTGCAAGTTAAATAAAAGCTTGTAAAAAGACCGTTGGTTAGATCAAAGCGACGATGGGAAAACAAGGTTAGAGAAATAATTACTAAAAGAAATTAATCGATGGGAGGGTAGAAACAGGATTGGGGTAGCACAGGATAGGGAGAAATGGAGTGCAGATGTACATTCGGCTATAAATTTTGGAATTCCTAACGCCACATAATAATAATAATAATTATATGCTTACTTGATGTAAATTAATTTTTAACAATTGTTTTGTCAACACAGTGACTTCACTGTGTTGACGAAACAATTGTTAAAAATTGAAGATATAGTGTAGATTTCCTAAACCTTGTGTTTTATTTTAATAATTTTCTAGAGACAAACGATTCATATGGCTTAAGGATTATTAAAATATCATCAGGATCACTACAGCTTCTGTTTAAAAAAAAAACAGATCCTTATCAACTTGTGTTTTATTCTTCAACAAAATGTTTAATAATAATTATGCGTATACAGTAGACCTCCGGTCCTGCACCTAAGGTGACCTGCACCACTGTTTTGTTATTTTGTGGCAAATATTAGTAACAAAATACAGGATTTAGGATGAAAATACGACACCATATTTTTTAAGAGAAAGTCGTTTATTTATTAATATTTTCTAATTTCTCTTCGCACCAAAATACTATACTATTATGGATATAATATAAAACAAAATATTTATAGTAGATTGTATTTCTAGTGGCGTAATGAGGTATAATACTGACGAGTAGTCACAGTATGTTAAAACGAGCGATTAAGCGAGTTTTAACAGTCACACGAGTTATTATATCATTACGCACGAGATATATAGGTATGGTATTTTTCGCCATACCCACTATAAAATATCTGCTTTTCACTTTTTTTTCAGTATTTTCAAAAATTCATTCATTTTGTGTCGCCAACTTCATTCTATAGTATGCCAAACTGTCAGTATGTAATAGCAGGCGGATCAGGGCGAATAAACAGAAATCACTATGGAAATGGTTTGCTTTCCCACACTAGTGTGGGAAAGATACGTTCCCGTACAACGGCCTGTCAAAACTCACTTTACATACATGCATGTAAAGCAGCTATTTTATAGTGGGTATGGCAAAAAACATTACATCATAGGTTGCATAATATATGATAAACTATTAGCCTATTAGATATGCAAACTAGAAATCTATCACAAGTGAGTGGTCGACAATTGGTACATTAGTCTCTGCACTTAATTTTATATAAAAATATGCTTAGTATTTATAATCATGCCATTAAGAAATTATTCTGAAATGCAATTTCGCAAAAATTCCCATAATTTTGTGACATCGTTTACCCCTTTTGATCTCGTTTTTTGGTCAATAAATTATTATTATTATTATTATTATTTATTTCCTAGGTCAGGGATGGCGAACCTTTTCACATCTACCTACGTGCCAATTTTTTTCAAAATATATTTAAAGTGGTCATGGCGTGCCAACAAGCACCTAAAGAAATTTAGTAGGCAAAACATTTTTCAAACGTAGATAAAAAGAATAAAATATTATTGCTTCCTACCTCTACTATGGTAGGGAAGTAATGGATTTAGTCCGAAAAAAATATTTCGAGATTTTAACAGATCTTCACGTTTTGAGACCCTAGCAACCGTTTAAGATGATTTTCTGACTGATGTCTGTATGTATGTGTGTGTGTGTGTGTGTGTGTGTGTATGTATGTGGTCAATTTTCGCCTTCGATATCGTAAAAACGGAACAACATACGGCCATGCCGATTGTTCTATTGTGTTTATCAGCCTTTAACTAAGATCTGATTAGATTTTGAGTCAAATCGGTTTAGTGGATCCTGAGATATTAAAAAAAACGTTCTCAATGTCACGTATTAACATAGGTAAAAAAAAAATATAAATGAATTCTAGATGTTATATAATATGAAAAAAATGTAAATACTTTTTTTCTCTAAAGTGTACAGTTTTCGAGAAAAAAAATATTTTACTAAAAAAAAAATAAAAATTGTACATAAATCAAGGTAACCATGATTTTTGCTATATTAAGCTAGCCATCAGTAGATCATTAAACAAAAATTCGACTGATGACCAGTCCTATACTTCCCACCTAGTAAATATTTGCAAAAAATAAACACTTTTTTTTTTTATTCTTTGACTAGGCCCAAATAACCTTAGCTGTTGGTGGTCTTTAAAACACAATTTAATTTTTATTCTTTGAAAAAAGCATGGCCCTCTTTTTTGTTTGGTGATCTACTGATGGCTAACATAATATAGCAAAAATTCGACTGATGACCAGTCCTATACTTCCCACCTAGTAAATATTTGCAAAAAATAAACACTCTTTTTTTTATTCTTTGACTAGGCCCAAATAACCTTAGCTGTTGGTGGTCTTTAAAACACAATTTAATTTTTATTCTTTGAAAAAAGCATGGCCCTCTTTTTTGTTTGGTGATCTATTGATGGCTAGCTTAATATAGCAAAAATCATGGTTACCTTGATTTACTTACAATTTTTATTTTTTTTAGTAAAATATTTTTTTTCTCGAAAACTATACATTTTAGAGAAAAAAAATATTTACATTTTTTTCATATTATAACATCTAGAATTCATTTATATTTTTTTTTACCTATGTTAATACGTGACATTGAGGACGTTTTTTTGAATATCTCAGGATCCACTGAACCGATTTGACTCAAAATCTAATCAGATCTAAGTTAAAGGCTGATAAACACAATAGAACAATCGGCATGCCCGTATGTTGTTCCGTTCTTAAGATATCGAAGGCGAAAAATTGACCACATACACACACACACACATACACACATACACACACACATACAGACATCAGTCAGAAAATGATCTTAAACGATTGCTAGGGTCTCAAAACGTGAAAATCTGTTAAAATCTCGAAATATTGTTTTCGGACTGAATCCATTACTTCCCTACCATAGTAGAGGTGGGAAGTAAAAATCATGGTTACCTTGATTTACGTACAATTTTTATTTTTTTTAGTAAAATATTTTTTTTCTCGAAAACTATACATTTTAGAGAAAAAAAATATTTACATTTTTTTCATATTATAACATCTAGAATTCATTTATATTTTTTTTTACCTATGTTAATACGTGACATTGAGGACGTTTTTTTGAATATCTCAGGATCCACTGAACCGATTTGACTCAAAATCTAATCAGATCTAAGTTAAAGGCTGATAAATACAATAGAACAATCGGCATGTCCGTATGTTGTTCCGTTCTTAAGATATCGAAGGCGAAAAATTGACCACACACATACACACACACACATACACACACACACACACACATACACACACACACATACAGACATCAGTCAGAAAATGATCTTAAACGATTGCTAGGGTCTCAAAACGTGAAAATCTGTTAATATCTCGAAATGTTTTTTTCGGACTAAATCCATTACTTCCCTACCATAGTAGAGGTGGGAAGTAAAAAAGAGAGCCATGCTTTTTTTCAAAGAATAAAAAAGGGTGTTTATTTTTTGCAAATATTTACTAGGTGGGAAGTATAGGACTGGTCATCAGTCGAATTTTTTCGATAATGCATTGACTTGACTTGTTTTGTCGATGTATGTTTATTGGAATGATATTGTCAAATTTTTTCGACAGCATCTAATTCGATTGTGTACTACTTCAATCAATGGTGTGCCGACAATATTCTGTTGCGTGCCACCTATGGTTCGCCATCCCTGTCCTAGGTAATGATGAAGCGAACTTGCGTATATATGATTTCATGATCAATAAAGTTGTCTGCTAATTAACGTCGTCGTCTATTTTGCTCCAATATTCGGTTATAGTGATTAGATAACAATCCAAGTTATACTAAATGTGAACTTATGTGATCTGTAAGATTGTACGCATTAAATGGCAGTGACAGTCAGGGCGCTATACAAGGTCGTTTCTCATCTATGCGAACTCCCAACAACTTCTGATTCCTTGATACACCCTCACTTCCCCCAGATACACTCCCCTTTTACACCACACAGAGCTTATGTTCCATCGTTTATTCTCATCCGCTGATTATATTCACGTTAAAGCAACACACTTCAGCAAGTTTAAGCGCTTTATAAACGTGCTTTACAGACAGTGCAGTGTCGAAAATGGAAGGTGTGTTCTGTTGAAAAAAATCCAACCAATTGAACGCGGGACCATTCCAACTTAAAAAATTCGACTGATGACCGACCAGTCCTATACTTCCCACCTAGTAAATATTTGCAAAAAATAAACACTCTTTTTTTTTATTCTTTGACTAGGCCCAAATAACCTTAGCTGTTGGTGGTCTTTAAAACACAATTTAATTTTTTACCTTTGAAAAAAGCATGGCCCTCTTTTTTGTTTGGTGACTGATGGCTAACTTAATATAGCAAAAATCATGGTTACCTTGATTTACGTACAATTTTTATTTTTTTTAGTAAAATATTTTTTTTCTCGAAAACTATTTTTAGAGAAAAAAAATATTTACATTTTTTTTATATTATAACATCTAGAATTCATTTATATTTTTTTTACCTATGTTAATACGTGACATTGAGGACGTTTTTTTAAATATCTCAGGATCCACTGAACCGATTTGCCTCAAAATCTAATCAGATCTAAGTTAAAGGCTGATAAACACAATAGAACAATCGGCATGGCCGTATGTTGTTCCGTTCTTACGATATCGAAGGCGAAAAATTGATCACATACACACGCACACACACACACACACACACACACATACAGACATCAGTCTGAAAATGATCTTAAACGATGGCTAGGGTCTCAAAACGTGAAGATTTGTTAAAATCTCGAAATATTTTTTTCGGACTAAATCCATTACTTCCCTACCATAGTAGAGGTGGGAAGTTAAAATACTGAAATTTGACATAATATTATAATAAATAAAATAAAATTTCTGTTAAAGTGATCGATGACGCGGGTAACGGCTAGTATTAATTATTTATATTATATTTGCTTTTCGTTTCCATGGTTACATAATATTGTTTCACACGTCAAAATTAACCTAAGCATGCTTGTTAGATAACTCATTTATTTTTGACAGATCAATTACCTGCAATTCAGAACAAAAGAACAGCTGATTTTTTTTAATTTCAAAATATTTACGAAACTATAAGTATATAAGATTAGAAAAATATTTTTATTCAACACACGTATGCTTTTAGTGTTTTTTCGTATCTGTTTTGCGGATCTTAAATACCCGTTTATTGACTGGTAACGTCATGATCCATTATGAAACGTTTTTCGATGATATATTGAAAAACATTTGAAATACCCGTTATCTAATGAACATTATGTACCTCTTTTCGGTGTTATAAATGAAACATGGTTACTACATGGTAAGAAAGTAAATAAATATTGTATCGAGCCCAATGTTTTTATTATGAGATGTACTTCTGTCAGTGACATTAAATTATTCAATTAAAGTCTAAAACCATGCATGTGTTGAATAAAGTATATTGTGCAATGCGTGTGCTAAATCTTTATGCGTCAGGCGCGATGTTTGCAGCACTCGTATTCGGCTCTCGATGCTCACTCTGACTCGCCAAGGCTCGTGAGCGCTCGCCTACTACATCGCGCCTGACGCATAAAGATGTATTTAGCACACTATAGTCACACAATATACTTTTACAAAACTTACTTGCAAAAACGAATAGAATAATAAACCGTTATAAAAAAATATACCATTATAACAGAAAAAACAACATTATAGCGCATATATCTTCTGCGCATGCGGCGATTTTCCCCAAAAACAATAGGGCTCTTCCTTTTTAGATGTCAAACATCCTACCAAAATTTGGTTTCGATACGCTCAGCCGTTTGACCTGTATTGGGATTCGGAAGCCTTTAAATCGAAAAAATATTACAAAATTTTGAAAAGTGAATTTTGACCTACTTTAGTACCATTCCCCACTGTGGAATGGTTTTAAATAATTTATTATAACAATTATATCAAAATTTATACAGTGTGCCCCACCGTATCTGAGGCATAGGATTTTAACATGGGTTATACTATTTTGTTAATATTTGCTCCCCTTTAATTGTTTTTGTTATTTTTATTTTACGAGCTGGTTCTAAATGTCCTCAGGAATGATTTTGTAGACTTTTTATTTAAATGTCTTTAAAAATTTATAAAATTAATTTTTTTTTACTTTGTGTGTTACAAGTTTAATGGGCGGGCTGTGCTCCCTTGCTGTGGCTTAGTCAGTTAGGGCGCCCCTCATCAACAGTTAGATAGGCCAAGCCCGGGTTCGAATCCCGGAAGCTTATAATATTTTTTTTGTTTTTTTAAATACCTAATGAAAATGCATTGGATAACAATTTATATTATAAAAAACATAAATTGTATGTATAAAATTGTATAACAAACTACCATTTTTAATAAAAGAATATAATTTACAAAAATTTAAAAACTATGTTAAAAAATTGCTGACTGATATGATAATTGCTTCTATTCTGTGGAAGAGTTTTTAATTCATACATTTTAATTGCATATTTTGTATTGACTTGCAACTATTGTACTAACTGTACCAAATGTTGTTAAATATATATCTATCTATCGATAGATAGATAGATATATATTTAACAACATTTGGTACATTTGGTACATTTGTATTGACTTGCAACTATTGTACTAACTGTACCAAATGTTGTTAAATATATATCTATCTATCGATAGATAGATAGATATATATTTAACAACATTTGGTACAGTTAGTACAATAGTTGCAAGTCAATACAAAATATGCAATTAAAATGTATGAATTTAAAACTTTATCTAAAATTACAATTAATAACGCAATAATCCATTATTTAAAAATGGAAACTAAAAACTATAAGTATTGCGACATTAATAATTTGTTGTTAATATACGCTATATTATCAGACCTATTATAACATCATCTAAATTTTTTTTTAATGAACGCCAAAACTGTGTCTGTCCCGACTGGATATAAATCTGACAGTTTCGGTTGTGATCCATTTGAGACCTGCTTACTGTCATCCATCTGTTTCTAAAATGGTACAATGATTTTCCCGATAAATTTCCCTCATCCTATTTTTGTCATGACAGCCATTAATTGACGACAGCAATTGCATGTAGTACCAGTAAAATATCTATCCATTCTACTAGAAACACATTTCCATCACATTATATTTTCAATTGTTTTCCTCTCGGATTTTCAATCAGTTTTGTCTGTATTTTTTTCAATTAATGTCAACAACAGTTTAGTAGTAGCGAAATAAACGTATATGGCCGCCAAGTTGCGTGAGAATGCTTTGATGAAGATTTTGGGAATGAAATGTCAAGCATTGAACTGATTTAATGATATTAGTTTAACATAACCAGTTGTTTAAAGTGTGTGATAAGAATTTGTGTAAATCATCTTTGGAACATTTATTTGAATTTTAAGTTGTGATATTATAAGGGGCTTCGGCCTGTGCTATGTTTCTATATGTCAACAAATATTAGTGACCGTGCTTGAGTGCGGACGTGTTTTGTACCGTTTGAGAATCTTTAAATTTTTTTGCAAAACATACATTTTTTATATAAAAATGCCGGACACCCGGCTTAAAACTAAGGAATTAGCTAAAAAAGTTGCCGTTAGGGTCAACTTTGGGCCCTATTCTATTTCTTTTATATGCTAATGACATGGTCAACTGTTTAGATCCAGAAAATATCGAACCGATTGTTTACGCAGATGATACAACTTTGCTCTCCAGTCATGGTGATTTAATTGCCATAGAAATTAATCTAAATATAGCCGTTAATCAGACAGTAGATTTGTGTAATGAAAATGGTTTACAACTTAACGTTGCCAAAACTAAAACAATGCAGTTTCGTACGAAGCAATCGCTGCAGCACACTTTACCAGCAGTGGTAATAGATGAGTCAATTGTAGAAAACACTGTTGTGTTTAAATATCTTGGAGTTTTAGTGAACGAAAACCTAAATTGGTCTCATCATATTGATGGCTCTAAAAATATCTGTAAAGGGCTATTCATTTTACGTAGATTGCATTCCATAGTAGACTCAAAAACTTTAATCAGCATATATTTCCTTATCTAAATTATGGTTGCATAGTCTGGGGTAACTGTTCTGATGCGAAACGCTTATTTATACTCCAAAAAAGAGCTTTACGCATAGCCTTTTGGACTTAAGCCACGAGAAACCTGCCGTTACATTTTCATCAATCACAATATTATGACTTTGCCGTCAATTTATATTTATAAAGCTGCTATTTTTGTGCGGAACAACTCTAACAAGTTTGAATCTCTTGGGCATCAATATAATACAAGGAATAGGGACAATTTGAGTAGCATCAAACCAAATTTAACTCTTTATTTGAAAAGTCCTATGTATTGTTGCACCAAGATATTCAATCTGGTTCCAAATGAAATAAAAAATATAGCGAGTTTTCCCACTGTTTAAAAAAAATTGAAGGCTTTCCTTGTTGAAAAATGTTTTTATTGCTTAAATGATTATTTTAACATGTAACCATGTATGTTTCTGTATGTATATTATGTTTTTATATTTATTGTAATTGTATCTGAATTCTCCTATGCAATTTTTCTTTTGCCGGTGCAGGAGTAATAAACAATTTGAATTTGAATTTACAGTGTATTAAATTTTTTTAAACGCTTTTATTTAGCTTTAGTTTATTTAACGTTAGTGCGTTGTTAGTGGTCGAAAAATGTAAAAGTTATGGACATTTTTTATATGGCGTAAAGTTAGATTGCCCACGATGTATTTTCAAAAAAATGCTTAATCATTAATCATTAGTGCTTCCTTAGTGCTGCTAATCCCCAACATTTTTTCGTTAGTGCTCAAAAAATGTTAAAGTTGTGGACATTTTTTGAGCACTAACGACGAAATTTTAGGGTTTTACAGCACTAACGATTGGCATAAAAACAATTCAAAAATCTGTCATGGGCTATCTAACTTGACGTACGTTGTTAAAATCCTGTCTCAGATACGGTGCACACTGTATTTTAAGACGCAACATAGACCGGATTTTTGGTTATAAGAACTATAAACGTATACAATGTTCCATCGTAAATGCAACGGAGGATGGAAACGAGAAACGAAGCAACAACTAATGACATATTTTATCCTGTTACAGAGGCACAGCATCCATGGAATGATGGAGGAGGAGAATGTGATCCGTCCGCACCAGGAAATGGCGCAGCTCTCTCTCGAAGAGAAGAAGTTCTTGTTGGCCGTCGAGCGTGGTGATGTAGCTTCCACCAGGAGGTTAGTCTCACCATAAATTATTTCTACTTAAAATAAATCAAAGTTCAAAGAAGATAAATTTCAAACATAAATTATTGCGTTTTTTAAAGTAAAGAGGACATTTTTGAAAATTTGAAATAATAATTTCTTGAAACAAATATTTATAAAAATATTCTTTAAATGTTGATATTTTATATTATAAAAATCTGACGAATTTTAAATTAAATTTTTATTATTTAAGAAGTATAAAGTAATTTTAATATGTTGTTTTTTTTCGAACTTAAAAACGTATAAATTCACCACAAACTCCAAAAAGAATCCATCCTGCTCGAAAAATAATTGTTTGATTGAAACGATATTTTTTTTTGCCATACCCACTACAATTGGCAGGCGTGTCGAAAGGGTTTTACTTACCGCACTAGTGCGGTAGGTAAGTAAACGGTTGCCATAGAAACTTCTGTTTATTCGCTCTATTCGCTTGCATGTGCTTACGATTACTTACTCACGATCTTCACGGCATACTGTAAAAGTAAAGATGGCGACGCAAATGAACTGTTAACATTTTTTGAAAATGCAGTGAAAATTAGGTATATTGTAGTGGATATGGCAAAAAATACCATATATATCTCGTGCGTGATGGTATTATGACTCGTGTGACTGTAAAAATTCGCTATTGCTTGTTTTTACATACCGTCATCACTCGTCAGTAATATAGCCCAATACACATGTAGATATACAATCTACTATTTAAGCTGTATATACCTACAATTATTTACAAGTTTAATTCCGAAATTTCTACGCATTTTGATCAAAATTTTACTTGAAAAGTGATCTTTTTCTATGTAGATCAGTCATTTGTTTTTCTGTGAGTACAATCTAAATATTATGTTTTACATAACGATATTAGACTGTTTCTGCATAAAATATAAAATGTGAATATAATATAAAGTCATTGTCAAATTAAATTTTCAATCATTGATTTCTGCAACCGAATATTAGTAGAACGTTTGAGACAAGATATTATTTGTAATTACTTTGTTAGACAAAAAATGCGCAGCAATTTTTATGCACTTTCTTTAATATCCATCAAAATAAGATATCGATAATAATAAATTTTTATTATCTTAAAACAAAAACTGACGTCATACAATGTATGTAAACAGTGCTTGGTTTGAGTGACACTGTTTAAGAGACAACGGGGACAGGTGAATTGATCGGAAGGCCGAACATGAAACAAGTATTCCGATGCTCGTCTGTTCACATTAATATTCTCTGAGCGCTTGCCAATCGACAATTGACGGTTTTACTGCTCCGGGTGTCGCGATATGGTTTATTGCTTCTCGCGTATCAATCCGTTTCGCCCCTCCATTTAACCCATTGCCGTGGGTTTTGTAAGACCGTCTATGACATATTGGGTATCGGTCGTTCTCTTACAAAATATACTCCCCTTATCTTGAAAATAAATAATAATAATATGATAATTATTAAATCAACTGAAACCAATTCACAAGCATATAGTTTTCTTAACGTAATCAGTCGACAACCTGCCATCATAATGTTAAACGTTAAACAATTGTTAGGGTATACAAGGAAAAAACCAGAAGCCACTGTCAGGACTTGAACTCGAAATTCCCAGTCTTTGGCTGGTTGAGTTACCAATTACTCACACAGTGCCCGAGAGTGGAATCTGTTCCTTCCCTATACAGATTGTATCAAATTAAACCTGTGCATAGGGCATTCTGTGTGTAAGACAGAGATTGATACATAAAGCAATAAGTAAGAATGAGATAAATGATCGCTTAGTATGTTACGTGGTTACTGTAAATAAATAATATTTATACAACCTAATAGCGTCATCTTTGTTTTTTCGCTCCTTCTATGCTGTAAAAATGTAAATCTTTTATCAGTTTAATTTACAGTAACCACGTAACATCTTATTAGCGATCATTTATCTCATTCTTATTTATTGCTTTATGTATCAATCTCTGTCTTACACACAGAATGCCCTATGCACAGGTTTAATTTGATACAATCTGTATATAACTATTTCAACACCAAATCACACCTCATGCGAGAGCGGATTTATTTTTAAGTTATAATCATAACTAAATATTAATAACTCAAATAGTTCGGAAAAAGCCGTTTTATAATTAAATACAACATAATATGAGTTAATTGTGGACAATAATATAATAGTTATTAAATCAACTGAAACCAATCCACAAGCGCATTTACTTTTCTTAGCATAATCAGTCGGCAACCTGCCTGGAATAGTTGTATATAGGGAAGGAACAGATTTCACTCTCGGGCACTGTGTGAGTAATTGGTAACTCAACCAGCCAAAGACTGGGAATTTCGGGTTCAAGTCCCGACAGTGGCTTCTGATTTTTTCCTTGTATATCCTAACAATTGTTTGACGTTTAACATCACGATGGCAGGTTGCCGATTGATTATGTTAAGAAAAGTAAATGCGCTTGTGCATTGGTTTCAGTTGATTTAATAACTACGTATTATATTATTGTCCACAATTAACTCATATGTTGTATTTAATAATAATATGGTTTCAATGTCCGTTGGAATTATAGAAATATTATTATTATTGTCATGTTATGAAACAAAAAACTAGCCTGGGCAGGGCAGCCGTCAGCGGGCGTATAGATAGGGCTGCCACCTTTGCAATAATCAAATCCAGAGATTAAGGGAAAAAACACAGATCAAATCGGACCCTAATAGCTTAAATAAAACTCAGTATTTTTAGAGTATCTCTTTGTTAAATTTGACTTGACTAACCACAATCAATTTTTTACATAAACGTATTATTTTGGTTTTCTACCGCCATAGGTATGATTTGGAATGAATTACAATTTGGTATTCTTAATAATTTATTAACTAATTCTTACTGGAACCAGCTTAACACTTAAAATTAAAAACGTGTCACTATAGAGTAATTGTCAAGTCAGCCACCGCGAAAGTGGAAGTTTCGGGTTTCCCGACGGTGACATATGTTTGAAAATTGAATTTTTCCATTGTTGCATCATATTGTTACGTCATTTTCGATGGGTGTTTCTGACACAAATGCAAACTTTGCATTTATTTGTATACTTAAAATTATCTTTCATTCGCTTGAGAATGTTAAAGGTTTTTTGCATGGATGATAATGACAAATTTTGGACGTAGGTACTATTTAAGAATCTTCATCCATATTTAAGTCATTCTTGAAATCCGATGGTTTGTTGGCGCGATCATGTAATAACTTCATAAGAGAGTAAGTTGCCGTTTTTGTAACCAATTTTTGGACCATTTTATTCCGTTTTTGAGCGGTTTTTCGTCTTTGTCCAACAAAATTACCACAATTGAGGCTTTTGTCCTTTTTGACAAACTCGATAGCTTAGCAAAAATGAAAACAAAATGATATGTTGTACGACAAACACAAAAATGATTTATAGTTAGTGGGCAAAAGTGAAAACAATCTGTCTTCCCAACGGTATATCCAACTTGTAGTACAAGCCTGTTGTACCTACGATAGACCGTATAATGGGTGGGTGGTTTTATAGTTATCGTATACCAATATATAGTTATCGTATAGTTATCGTATACCAATCAGAGATCACGTATTGTTTATCTATCTGGTTGTCGTAGCATAATTACATATATGTCACTCGAGAAGAAGCAAGCTTTTAAAATCAAAGAATTTTTCAAATTGGTTCAGTAGATTTTAAGAATTGAATTGTGCATTATAGACGCTCGACAACAGAGGTCATTACCGAGTGGACTTTGATGAAAACATAATTTCATTTTTATGAATGATTCAATTTTTGTTTGCTCAATTTTTTCTAGAATAACACAAAATAATCAAGCTATATTTTTTCTTTTCGCAAAAAATAAAAGATAATTCAACTGGTTGTGCTGCTTATCACAGCTGGTACGCTATAAAAACCATTATTTTAATGTCTTGTACACAACATTTATCGAAAAATTATTTTTATCTTATCGTTTTTGTATATTAGTAGTAATTTTCAATGTGTGATGATATTTCGGTCAATTTGACCTAATAATATATTTAATTGGTTAAAGGATGCTACAAAGAGCCCAAGAAACCGACCATATCAACATAAACTGTGTAGACCCGTTAGGTCGGTCTGCACTTCTGATGGCCATCGACAACGAGAACCTCGAAATGGTAGAACTGCTCATCGAATACAAGGTCGAGACCAAAGACGCTCTCTTGCACGCCATCTCAGAAGAGTTCGTCGAGGCTGTCGAAGTGCTCTTGGATCACGAGGAGACGTTACATAAAGTTGGAGAGCCACATGTAAGTACTTTGCTAGGGATTCGCAGAATACCGGTAATTTGTTGATGTCGTCTCGACGAAATGAAATCGAGACAATCGATATCTGTCTAACAACATAAGATACTGTAACGATACCCAGTAGTGCAATCACTTTAGGAAAATTAGTCAAAATAATTCGAACAACATAATATAGTATTTGATAATTATTAATTAATTCAACATTGAATTTTTAATCCACAAGGCATCCACTAGGTAGTGAATAGTATTCCTTAACATATCAGTCAACATATTATGCCATCATGATTGTTAAACGTCAAACGATTGTTATGAGATATATAAGGAAAAAATCAGAAGCCACTGTCGGGACTTGAACCCGAAATTCCCAGTTTCCAGCTGGTTGAGTTGCCACTTACTCACACAGTGCCCCGAAAGTGAAATCTGTTCCTTCCCATATATATCTGTTTCTATACTAAATCACATCTTATGCGAGAGCCGATTTATTTTTAAGTTACAATCGAAACTTAAATATTAATAACTCAAATGACTCGAACAAGCCGTTTTAAATAAATATCAATATATGAGTTAGGTAATTGTGGACAACAATATAATAATTATTAATTAATTCAAAAATGAATTTTTAATCCACAAGGCATCCACTAGGTAGTGAATAGTATTTCTTAACATATCAGTCAACATATTATGCCATCATGATTGTTAAACGTCAAACGATTGTTATGAGATATATAAGGAAAAAATCAGAAGCCACTGTCGGGACTTGAACCCGAATTTCCCAGTGTCCTGGGAATTTCCTGGAAATTTTTTGAAAATTCTCATCATATCTTGTATCGCACGAAACCCTAACAGAGATCCGTGAATATACTTCTTTTGGGCCATGGATTTATTCGTAGTCTGTACAAATAGTATCATCTAGTATAGTCTTATCATTAGATCTTTCGATTCTACAGTGCCAATTCAATGCCATGACAAAAACTGCTGTAATAATAATAATAAATTTATTTATTAAATTGAATTTCAAGTCAAAATAGATGTGTTCTTAATAGAAGGCTACAATATCGAATGATATTTTTTATTCGACATTGTATACTTAAATTTCTAACCATTAATTATTTATATCAACTAGAAATTTAAGAGACGGTTAAATCGCACGAAGTTGACTATTCACGGTGCATTTTTATTATCTCTGAGCTGGTTCGAAACATTAAATATTTTAAACGTCATGTGTGTTGTAAATTTCTTCGCCCTTTTATCTATATGATGTACGACGCAATTTTATTACATCGGTTTATTTTAAATTTCACTTAGTTTTGTTTCGAAACTTTTATATTTTCATGTAATATGTTTTGTTTCAATAAAAATGGTTTTATTATTATTATAGCTTATAAATTACTAAAATATATTCACGTTATTATAATTATCGTAAAAAAAGAATATCTATACAATGCAAAAAATCATTCAAAATCAAACTATAGATTCTATAGTTTGACTTTTGACGGTTTCTTGCAGCTTTTTTTTCATTTTTTCTATTTCTACAATTCTTTGTTTATCATTATTTTCTCAATATCCTCATTCCAACTAACGTCTTGAGCTTCTTCTCTTACAGTAACTTTCCTGGACATCTCTTCTCATTCATTCGTCTCATATGACGATATCACTGCTAGTTCTTCTGTTACACCCCTTCCAACTTCTAAGATGCAAAAATAATCTATCTACCTACGATTTTTAAATGGATTCTCACAGCGTCCTATTTGTCAAGTTCCAATATTTTTTTTTCTATAGTCTTCCTTCTTTAGACCTTAGTTTGTTCGTTGTTTCATCCATATCATCACGCCAACTAAATCTTGTTTTTCCTGTCTTCCGTTTCCGTACTACATATTTCCACAATTTTTTTGGGTAGGTAACTATTTTTCTTTATTCATTTATCTCATAAACCTTCTATAAAAAGACTTTTACGTTAACGTATTCCTCGATGAGGAATGTGTTGGAAGCGAGACGGCTTCTTCAGTAATCCATCTCAGTTAAGAGTATTCGATACCGGAAGCTACCCCTTGCACTCTTCATCTCATCACCTAAAAGTTACCACTCTCCCAACGCTATTTCTAAAGCTAAAGTGTTCGGGAAAACGCCAAATGAAAGAGCAAGAATCAGATGAAAAATTGAAACAACATTTCCTGGAAAAACTTACAGTTTTTAAAAATTGCGTAATCTTTCATATTTATCCAAGACTTTTTTCTGTAATGTGATTCTTGGTCCTTAATTTGGCGTTTACCTGAACCCTTTAGCTTTAAAAATAGCGTCGGGAGAGCAAATTGCAAAAGAAAGCAGTCAGAATAATAACTAAAGCGAAACATAATGCTCACTGTGCTCCTCTCTTCAGGGCTCTAAATATCATGACGCTACCCTCTCTTTTTGTTTTTGTCAATCTTTTGTACGTCAAACGAAATTTATCTAAATTCCAAATTCTCACAATACACGTGGTGCGAGAGACATCAGAATGCCTTTTCATTCTGTAAACAAACAGAAATATGGTCCTAATTATTGGTCACTAAAATTATATAATTCTCTACCTTTGGAAACGCGTTCTCTTTCCGAAAATAATTTCAAAAAAGTTGTCAAAAAGCAACTAATGGAAATTTGTCTATACAATTTTAAAGATTCTTTGAATATTAATGTAACATGACATATTTTATATATTATCATTGTATTTTGACGTTTTGTTAATCTTTATAGTTGCGACAAATAAATCTTATATCTATCTATATAACTCTCTATCTATAACAGCGTTTTCGGGTGAGGGGAAAGGATCTGAAATTAAGTGTGTAGGGGGTAACTTTCGGGATCGAATATTCTTAAGAACATTTTATAGATTTCGTGTCCATATTTATATAATTATCAATGTAGTAAATTCGCAGGTATGTGGACAGTAAATAATAAAACAGACAGTTTTTTTAAAAGTACGACGTTTCGTTTATTGATTTAAACTTTTTCAAGTACCTACTTTATACTGGCAGTAAAAAATTTACCACATTAATTCTTAAGAACATTTTTTTTAGTTTTTTTACTTATTTCCCATGTCATGTTGTTACCTACACTTTGCACTTGCACCTATAGATATGTTTTCATTAGTACCTAATTGTAATATTCCTTGACCTTAGTACGAGGCTCATTGTTCTATTATAGCAGGTTTTCCTTTTCCCAATTTCTTTTCACTACTCTCTTCTTTAGTAAATGTGACGTATCTAAATAAAATACTAATTTCTATAATCTTAATAAATGAAGCAGAAAATTTATTTTTTTCGGGAATTCTATCCGAAAGAACTGGCATATTTATAATTAATAATCCCTCAACTAACGGAAAAAATCCAACATCTGCAGAACATTAATAGGAATATGAAGTAGGGTTCAAAAATATCTTTGTGAAAAACACTTATTTTAAAACAAATCGTTTTCTTAATTGCGTCGTTACTTCTGAATCATCTTTACATAAGTATAATTATTCTATGTCTGTTGTATTGCAGAGCTGGGAGGCGCTTCCGCCGGATACAGCCACGTTCACTCCGGACATTACTCCGCTCATTCTAGCTGCGCATCGTGACAATTACGAAATAATTAAAATTTTACTGGACCGTGGTTCAACATTACCAATGCCTCACGACGTTAGGTAAGTGCTGTTTACTTAGTACTTATAATGTATTATCAATGAGAAATCTGCAAGAGGATATTGTTAACGCCCAGTGGACAGATAGTAAAGTTTTATTATTTCGAAATGAAGAAAATTTATGGAACCCTATGAATAATGACTATAAAAAAATAGGTAAAAACTTTTAAGTTAAACGGTTTTATTTTAAAACATCAGCTGTACCAAAAACGAGAAAATAATTAAGACACAAACCAAGGGGCACTTTGTGTCGCTGCGTCAGCGGAGTAAGTAATAAAAACGTGGGGCGCATTTGAAATATTTCTGTTGGTGGGCTTGGAAACACATTTTCTAGACAAGCCGTTCTTATTTAATAATTATACAGTCGTTATACGTTTTTATTACTTATTCCGCTGACGCAGCGACACAAAGTGCCCCTTGGTTTGTGTCCTAATTATTTTCTAGTTTTTGGTACAGCTGATGATATAAAATAAAACCGTTTAACTTAAAAGTTTTTTTACTTATTTTTATTTTCTAGTTTTTAGTTTGATTTCTGGCCCGTATCATTATGCAAACTGCTCATCCTTATTCAACTGTCCACCTCCTGATTCCATCATCAGCCCAAGTTGAAATTATCATAATATTGTATTGTCACGGGAACTCAATGTGTGTGCAAAGTTTCATAAGAATCGGTTAAGTAGAAGTAATTGAAAAAGCTGTCGCAAGATTTAAAACAAAGATAGTAACAAACAAATAATCAAACAAATATACGGGGTCAAGCTAAATAAAACCGTTTAAAAATACAAATAAAAGTTCAGACTCGTATTTTCAAATATCCAAGGCATTTAAGATTGAAAAAGCGGAATTAGGAAGCCAGTTTGGTTTTGTTGAATTTAGCCCAGTTTGGTGAATCCCCAGCTTTAAGATCTCGAAAAAATTGCTTCTAAGGGGCCGCCGCTTATCTATGTTATATTTCATATCTATAATATTATCTATAGTGTGATTCAAGCCTTAAAAAAAACGAATACAGCAATTGATAAATCTGCAAAATATTCAATAGAGATGGCGTTAATAAATGAAAATTTCATTTAAAATTCAGTGTCAACAAATTAAATATAGCGCGCTACACAGAAGGGTGCTTGAGTGATTATTAAATCACAGAAAATACACGGAGTATAGAATAGCACAGCTCGTTTTCTTCATATTTCTCGAGATATTGAAAGTAGATTGTCGTATGGAATCCAATATTCATGTCTTCTTCCATCTTTTCAAATATTATTGTATAAACGTTTCCTTCCCTGATGTGCAAATTCCGCGAATAAATTTTATTTTCCAAGATTTATATTATTGCTTCTTTTATTTCAATGATTTGGCATTATTAGATTGTTTGTCATAAATTTTAGAAACAAAAATAAAGGTAGTTACTTCTTACCACAACAGTTTTATTGATGGATGTACATTTCGAAAGCTATACTTTCATCTTCAACAAACACTATACATGATTGAAATAATACATAAAGGGTATTTTATACTAATGTTACAGGTATTATAAATTTTAGATGCGAGTTATGTTAGAAAAAGCGGTCAAGTGCGAATAAAACTCGCGCTATGAGGATTCGGAAACGTTACAACAATTTAATATCAAAAATTAAGTTTGTCACGTAATAATTCCCAGATATAGTTTACAAGTATCGCGTAGAATGGCGTTTCGGTCGCCCGCAAGATTGGTTCGCGTCCATAGCTATATGTTTTTAAATATGGTTGCGCACGCATATCGCATCCTGCCACCTAGACAGCAGCAGCCAGTGACAACCGATATAGACAGAATGTTGCCTAGTCATCTGTGAGCACGGTATGCGCGCGCAATCCAGGTAAAAAAGATACGTGAATTCACTCCCCTCGTTAAAGATGTATATAACTAATAGCGGCCCGGTCCGGCTTCGCCCGGGTGCTAAGAATTTTCCGGGTGCGATACACTACTCACCCGCTTCGCTCGTTCGCTCGAATTTTATTAATACATTACTCACTCGCTTCGCTCGTTCGCTTGCATATTATAATTACTTACTCGTTTCGCTCGTTCGCTCCCGGGCGGTATGAATTTATGATGAAATTATGATTTATTAATACATAGCTCACTCGCTTCGCTCGTTCGCTCCCGGGTGCTACTTAGTCTCGTTAAAACTCAAAAACGGCTTGACCGATTTTAATTTTTTTTAGATAATCTAAACCATTCTCGAATCAACTTAATCACACACACAAAATTTCATCAAAATCAAACCAGCCGTTTAGGAGGAGTTCAGTCACATACATACGGACAGAAGAAATATATATTAATATATATATATAGATCAAGTAGTATTATATTACACTTAATAATATATTATATTACTAGCGGTCCTCGTCCAGGTTCGCCCGGGTGCTAAGAATTTATGATTTATTATTCCCCCGCTAGAAATTCTCCCCCTGCGAAGCGAAGTCGCCTGTCGTTGTTCTCGCTTCGCGTACTTGCCTACATTTTATAATATTAGTATAGTATCTAATCTAATAGATCTAATCTATCTAATCTAATCTATCTAATAGATCTATCTATCTAATCTAATAGATTAGATAGTCAAAAAATCCTACACCCTCGTTTTACCCCCTTTGGGGTTGAATTTCAAAAAAACTCGAATAGCCTGTAACCTTCCTCAAGAAACAGGCTATCTAACAAAAACATTTTTTTTTAATTGGACTGGTGGTTTCTGAGATTTGCGCGTTCAAACACACAAACAAACTCTTCAACTTTATTATATTAAGTATAGATTATACTCACATTCATGCAAAATTTCAATCGGTGAAAACTCGTGTATGAAAATGTTCACCAGCTCTTAGACTGTGAGTCATGTTGTGTATACGTTGTTAATTTCGCATCCCTTGTGAATGAAAGCAGTATTACTTGATGACAGCGAATCTATAACATAAACTGTAATAATATAAAATGGATACGACATTCTTTCATAAGCGTTGTTTGTGAGTTTCTCGATCCTCTATAATACATATTAAAGTTGATCCTGTCATAATCAACGTTGCGTGGCCGTGTGCTTAATCCATACTCCTTGTCGGCAAATCCAGCCGCGCTTAACGAGATAAGAACTTCGTCTCGCAGCAGGAAGTTAATTCCAATCACATCGCCGCGCTGCTGTCACGGAACTTTTTGATTGATCGTCACTCCTTGCATTTTTCTCTCTGTTAAAAATTTTATTATAATAATACAAAAAATAATAACTAGGAGGATAGAGTTGAAGAACTTTTAACGAGCTGTGGAGAGAAAAACTACTTGTAGTCGCTGATCATAGAATAAATTAAAATATTAATCATAAAAAAGTCTTTTTTGTGGAAAATTTAAGAGCTTTAAAAATTCGATAAATTACTTTAATATATTAATTTTAGACATTGGGTTCGTATATTTCGAGTATTGATTTTATTGCTTCCTTTTTTCTATTTTCGCTGTTATATTATTGTCGTAAAAGCAGGATTTTGTTACGAATAACTACTCTGGATCGAATGAGCTGTTTTTAAAACTCTTTCTTTTTAAATAAACATTCGGGTAGCTTTAAAGTTTGATACATTTTTCGGAGCATGTATAGTGTGAAACAAAAAATAATGAATGAATAGTAAATTATAGACGCTGGACAACTGAGGTCATTAGCGTCTGAGAAACAAAAAATTTACAGATTTCGCAATCCTTGCAACCATCGAGGACATTGGAAATGATAACAGCATATATGAAACATAATTAACTGTTTATTATACACACAATATTTATCAAAATGCACTGTTTAGTTTTGTCAGGAATAACCATATTATTCTTCTGTTATATACGCGTTCACTTTTGCTTGATTACTTAACTTTTAAATGGATTTTTCTACAGTATTTATTAACATTTGCTCAAAAATAACACCGCAAATCGTCGCAAATACCTCTCAATTAACTAGACATGATATAAAACACATTTAGAAAAAATTGCACTTGTTCAATTTTGCATGATTGCTCCTCACTTGATCGCGACACCGTTGCCTTTTGGCCTTGAACGAAAACTCGTAACTCTGCCCCCATATACGAACATAAACATTTCCAATGTTAAAATAATTAACATTATAGTGATAAGAATAAGAATAATTAAAAGCACTGTAGTTTTATTGACATAAAATAACAAACAACAGTTTAGTCACTTCTACAACAACAATTTTATTGATGAATGGTATATTTCAAAAGCTAAGGTCTCACCTTCAGCAAATACTAAACTTGGTATTTGCTGAAGATGAGAGCTTAGCTCTTGAAATGTAAATTCATTTTTACAATTTTATTGATGAATATATATATGTATATATATATACATTAATAAAATTATATATATATATATATATATAAAAGATTTATTGTCATAAAATAAAAAACATAATACAATACATAATATTTTCGACATGGCGGTTCCAGTTTTAACTTTATCCCGCGCTCTTCTCTTTTTTTTTTTGACAAAAACGGGTGTTATGCATAGCAACGTTATATTGATGAATGTACATTTCAAGAGCTAAGCTCTAATCTTTAGCAAATACTAAGTTTAGTATTTGCTGAAGATGAGAGCTTAGCTCTTGAAATGTACATTCATCAACAAAATTGTTGTGGTAGAAGTGACTAAACTGTTGTTTGTTATTTTATAACATTATAGTGAATCAATAAAAAAAATTCCAGCCAATTGGACGCGGGACAATTCCAACTTCCAAAATACTGACATTTGGCATAATATTATAATAAATAAAATAAAATTTCTGTTAACGTGTGCGATGACGCAGGTAACGGGTAGTATGAAATATTGATATTATATTTGCTTTTCGTTTCCATAGTTACATATGGTTTCACACATAAAAATTAACCTAAGCATGCGTGTCGACAAATTTTCCTTTACAGTTTTAGTAAATATTTTGAAGTTAATGAGAATAGTCGTTGAAGATAGCTTTAATATTGTAGCAAACCCCAAGATGTTACGCCACTGCCTCCAATAGAAACCACAAGAAAGCTCTGGTTCACAGTTGTAAAGCGTGGAATGGTATCGAAGATGCGAGAACGTACTAGGCTGGGCAGCGCAGGTATATAAACGAGTGAGTGAAGCGAACATGGATTCAGTCGACGGTGTCACGCAATCGGTAATCAGTGTCGTGTACGAAGTCAAGTACTGAGCGACGGATAGTGCGTTTGATATAAATGAATCTGATATAAATTTACCTGATAATATAAATATTAGTGTAGTTAATTGTATATACATATAGTTAGTAGTTAAGTGTTATTTAAGTGGCTCGTTTAGTTCAATAATTACCTTGGTATATGGTAAAATCAATCGATTTAAAACCCCCTTATATCCACACCATATTATTCACATAGGTAACAATTAGATGTGAAAATAATAAATATCTCAGACAGCTAGGCTGCCATGATTTTTGAACTATATCTAAGAAAAAATCGAATGACCACTGTTAACTCAATAATTACCGTTTAAGTTTTTTTATTGTTAGAATTGACTTTTAGTTGTTGCAATTATTGTATATAGTTAATTGTTACGAATTATTGTAAATAAATATTTATTCCGCCAACTCAGAAAACAGTTTTGTAACAATATTTTTATGCTAGGTTTCTGGTAACACTTTCAGTCTTAAATCTAGTATAAGAATGTCATATTTGAGAAATGACATCTTAAATCTAGATTTAAAGCTGAAAGCCGTACCAGAAATCCAGCATAAGTGTCGATTAGAACGGAGTATCAAACATTCCGATATCCGGTAACGGGTTAAGAATGCCACTAAATTCAACTTTGTTGTGTAACACGCTGTAGCTCAGTCAATTCCTTCCAGCGTTTATTGCTTTCCCTGTAGAAGAGTGAGTGCCCGATGTCCCCGGCCATTATTCTCATCCTCCGCGGATCGGCAGCAGGGCATCCATTGACGGCGCTGGAACGAAGGCAACTAGATCGCAACACAATACGGTGACCTGTCACATCGACAGGACCCCGTTAAACGGGATTTCACCGGATATGAAACTTCTCTCTTGATAATATAAAATATGTAAAGTTACATAACTAAAAAACTGTCACTTTAGCGGCAAAATGTTACTGATATTTTGGGTAATTTAATAAACAAGTCAGTGGACACATAATTTTATCATGATTGCCAAATTTCTTGACTTCGTAGAACTTTAAAGATTACTGGTATATGTCTAATTAGGGTTTGCATTTTCTATAGTTTTGGTTGAGAATATTCTGTACCTTTCGACGAAAGAAGATCAAAGTATAAACAGAACCACATACATAACCTTCAAGGTTGCCATGTACTCGATTTTCTGAACAGACAGTTCGCTTATGAAGTGTGGTGGTTTTTAGAGTTCCGTACCAGAAAGGAACCCTATTGTTGTGCTAACGATGTCTGTATGTCTGTCTGTCTGTCTATCTGTCTATCTGTCTGTCTGTTACAGGCCTCTAACTTCTAAACGAAATGAGATAGGGATACTATGTATTACCGCGACCCAAAGACGGAGAGAATAACTAAAGATTAAAAAGGTTTATTTAAGGGAAGCGGCCATACATGCAAACGGGAGTAAAAAAAATGTTTTTTGTACCTATTCTTGTGGGGTATCGTTAAAAAGGGCCTTCTGAGTAAATTATGAATGTGTTTTTATTTTATTTATTTTATCAGAATTGTAGGTTTGACATAACTTACATAGTACGGAATCCTACTCTTTGCGTGGCTCAACACGCACTTGGCCGTTTATTTTTAAATCGTAATAAAATTAACGAGTTCACACGGATAATAAGCGCAAAATAAGTACAATCGATAAAACGCCATCTAAAAACGAAAACGAATTATCGCAAATTATGAGAAACAATTCGAAGTGTCGCCTCCTTATAAAATTTATTTGTTCTTTGGTTCTATAAAGAATAATAATAATAATAATAATGTGTTTAACGTCCGTTTCTCGACATTATGTCATAACAGACGCCATTCGCACCATTTTTATTTCTCCATTTTTACCCCTTTCCCGTTGTTTTCTACATTTTTTAAACTTCAACTTTTTTTATTAACTTCCCATTGGAAGTTATTGTAATGGGTCCGAAAATCGAAATCAAAATGTATAACAAATTTTTATGTTTCAAGGTCACTACACTATTTTTACACTATTTTTAGAAAGATGTCTATGTGTGTGTGTGTGTACGTATGTACATACGTACGTAGGTATGTGCCCATTTCTTTCTAAGACAAAATCTCGAGAATGAAAAATGATATCGACTACGTTAGGGTGCCAATCGACGCGTATTAACGTAAATATGATCTGAAAGAAATTTTTTCAAAATCGGTTCAGCTGTTCTATTTTCTTAACCAAATAGACTCCAAAAAAGTAGATTTTACACAATATCTCGCGAATAAAAAATTATATCGACTTCGTAAGGGTGTCAATCGAGGCGTGTTAACGTCATTTTGATCCGAAATACATTTTATAAAAATCGGTTCAGCCGTTTTTTTTTTTAATTATTGTTAAAAATAAATAATAATTATGTTTTAATGAATAAAATGATTACTTTTCTGTGTAATATCTAATTTAATTATTATTATTATTAAATATTTATCAAACTGGGAAGTTCGTCGTGTGGGCCTCAAGGGTCGCACTTTAGTCCTAATAAACGACCCACCTCACGGCTTGTTTTATTAATAGCAATGTGCGAATGGAGGAATGATAGGAAATTAGGATAAGGTAGGCAACTTTGGGAGCATAGGAGTTTGACAGGTAATCGGCCATGGCCTTCTCGATTTTCATCAGGAATTATTGAGGAAAATCTCAAACAAGATGGCCGATACATGAATTACCGTTTCTCGGTGTGCGGCAGTAGGAAAAAGTCCTAGCCACATCTGCCCCCGCCGGGATTCGAACTCAGTACCTTCCCAATGCTAGTTTAGTGCTGTACCACTAAGCTACATCGCTGGGTTCTATAAAGAAGAATATAAAAGTTGATTGTTCAGATTTTTCTAATACCTTAAGATAAAGTATGAAGAGGGGGGCTTCGGAAGTAATTTATGTTGGTATCTATATTTTATGCAGTGTTCCATACAAAAAAACTTTCACGTAAAAATGCTAGTGAAGTGTTCACAGTCTTTAATATCCTAACATGAAATGAATAGGACAGTATTCTCACCAGTAAACAATAATTTATCGTATCCCGTTTACAACAAATTAGAACAAATGATGTGCTTAACGCGTTTATGTGCTCCGCATTCTAGTTATTACGATCCAGACTATGAAGTTGAACCGCGGTCTGGTTGCTTGTCTGTGCGTAAAGATTTCGGAACACACATTTTTAAATATACCAGTTTATGGTTCTAGGTAAGACGAATCCAGTTTCGTCGGAGGTAAACTAAATCAAATTTCTCAAGAAACAGTCTTCTGTTTTATTCACAGATGAGTCGTGAAAATGAGGACAAACTTGTTTTTACGATGTCGTATAAACGAAGTGAATTAGTTAATCTAATAAATTCATAAAGGATCTCATTTTCAGTGAATGTACGGGGTGGTTTGTTTTCAGCAGGACTACGAGTATAATGATGTGCAAATTGCAACACACTTCTTTTCCAATAATGGGAACGCTAGTGACATCAGTTGGCGATCCGTCTATAATTAATCTACAAGCTCGCTCTCTCCCTCCCACCCTCTAACTCCTCCCTTCATCCCTCTTACTTCATTATACCCACGTTTTTTCCGCCTCTATTTCTGAATCGTGTTGTGTTTTAAAGACCACCAACAGCTAAGGTTATTTGGGCCTAGCACCAATTCATATTTTTAATTCATTATTTTTTTTTAATAATAAATTGAAAATCCAATTGACACTTTTACCAGCTCTCGGGCTAGAACCCGGGAACTGGGGACTTGTAATAGAGGAACCATAGCAACGCCATGTAAACAACAGCATTGCTACACTCTCGGCTATTCTCAAGCTTTATTTCTGAATCAACCTGTAGTAAAGTTTAAATATGATTCCCGTCAAATCGACATGAACGCAATTAAATCGAAAAATAAAAAAAAATCGAAAATTAAAATTTAGACCCACATACATAAAATAGCATTGCCAGTTCGATTGGTCATTCTTATCATGTCGTTAGACTTGTTTAAAATTAAAAAAAAATTTTCATGTATCTACGTAAGGTCTGGCATATTTTTTTAACATAAAGGATGATATACAGGGTGCTGAATCGTTTTGCGGGTAATAGGAACTTAACCCGTAAAATCAAACTTTTGCGATTTCCTGCTCCCCTAATTATTTTAGGAAAAATATCTTCGAGTAAAAGTTTTAGAACATAAAATTCTGCATCTAAATCATTAAACAAAATTAATTTTGCGACGGCAGAAATTTGATATGGAAATGTCAAAATTTCCTCAAAAACAGATAGCGATAGCCATGGAACTTGAACAAAAGGATGACGTTTTAGCTGTCAGAATAATTTCTAATCATTTTCTTCAAGTTCCATGGCTATTGCTATCTGTTTTTGAGGTAATTTTGACATTTTCACATCAAATTTGTGCCGTCGCAAAGCATGCAAAATTAATTTTGTTTAATGATTTAGATGCAGAAATTTATGTTCTAAAACTTTTTGTTCTCCAATACCTATATATTTTCATTATAAAAAAAAATATATTAAAAGCCTTCGGAATTCGAACCTGGGCTCTGTAGACTCGTACTTCTCCACACGGCCACCGGTCTTACTGTATTTGAGACCTTATATTAGGCATATATTAGGCATAGATGCTGTGTTTTGTTTCACATGTCAACCACTTCCGACTATTTCCGTTACATCTAATATTTCTAAAATGCCACCCCAGTATGAGACATTAGACGTTATTCACGTCAAAAAATTGAAAGATCCACAGTCCACACATTTAAAAATGTCATGATACTTTTAAGTTTCATTAAACTCGATTTAGTATTTTATGTTTCATTATGAAATTTTCTTTTTTTTGAAATTTCATGCGACTTTATATTTGTGTATAAACCTTTGATGAAACTTTATTCAACGAACGCGGAACCACTGCTAGTAACGTAGTGTAATAAATTGAATTCAATTTTCTTTAAATTGAAATAAATTTCCTTCAAACTTTGAATTCAAACAAAACTAAACCGATTCATTTGTAAGACGCGACTACGCGACCTATTTTGACGTTTTAAATGCAATTTAGAAAGCATAATAACACATCTCACAAGAATAATTGTGCACTGAATCGGAGTTCTCTCGATCGAATAACATGACGAAAACCCATCCGTCCTCCCCCGGTCTTATTTTTCACACAATTTGCTTCCTGCTTGGCTTAGAACGGTCTACTAGATATCTGCTCGGTCGGCAAATTTTCGAAGTCAATACAGTAAATGTGTAAAATAGTAACGTCTGTCTGTTATTCTATTTTCAGGCGAGGTTTTTAAGTATTTTGAAAACATGTGTTTTCACAATTTTTGTCTCCCTGTACATATGTCTGTCTGTTTATACCAACATTATTCAAGAAAGGTTAGACAACTTTTGATGAAACTGGGTACCTATATACTATCGACTATGATATCTAGACTTGTGCTAGGTTTCTGATACGACTTTCAACTTTAATGTTGGGTTGCAGAAAGCATTGTCAGAAAATGTGATTTGACAATGATCTTAGATTATGACCATATAAATGATATATTTTTTAAACTGTGTTATATACATCAATTTAATGTAGTTTTTTGTACAATTTCCTCTTCCGAACAACATTTTTCTACGCATTTTGATCAAAATTTAGCTTGAAAAGCGATCCTTTTCTATGTAGATCAATATCACTTGTTTTTGTGTGAATACACCTGGCACTTGGCAAAGAGTTTAACAACAACATTAGATTGTTCGTGCACGTGAAAACATAAAAGCCACCATTTTGATTTACACTATAAACAATCAACTATCAAGACATCAAATGTATTGTAAATTTTCTATTTCAAGTTCATCTTTAACGAGAGAAGGAAACGAAGCAGGCGATGAAAAAAGTGAATGAGGACTGCATGGGTCGCTAGTTTAGATTAAGTGAATTTCACCACATGTCCAGCGAACTGGAAGAAATTAACTGACAGCCGGCATTTTTACCCACGCTGTCATTTGTAACACTTTAGACTAACAGCGAGGCGTCGTATATCGAGATGGGAGGATTGATAACAAAAGCGATGACACACACAGCGGTTTGTGCCGACTCTGCAGCCGAGTTGTCGACTCGACGATAACACACAGCAGTGTCAACTCGGCAGTCAGGCGTTTCTTGTGGAGAACGATATATCGAGGCCGCTGAGAGTCGGCTTTAAGTCGGCAGGCGATTCTCGCCGCGGTGTGTATTTTATATAATTGAAAAACATTAACATGCGTGCCGACTCGGCAACTGCCTCGGCACAAACCGCTGTGTGTCATCGCTCTTAATTATGAATGGGCGCAACAACAATGTCGTCACAAACTAACTGTTTTGATTTGGAAACAATAATTTTAAAGATTTTTTTTTATTATTTGATACTAATGCTTTAGAGACACAATGCTATAAGAATAATACCGAGACCTCATCACTCGACAATGGCTATTGTTGCGGTCTCTGCCTACTTGAACTCAAATCACGCCGCCTATGATAAAAAATCTTTAGAGAGCAGCAGAGAGGGTAACTGTTGTCAACCAGATAGTCCGTTGCTAGTGAGTAGTAGACCTCGCGCGGCGAAAGATGAAGCCACCGTGTCATAGTAACGTGAATGCATTGCGCCCGCCTTCTGGCTTGCTATTGGCTGTTTTGGAGATCCATGAGCGGTTTGCCAAAATTGTACCTAACGTCATAAAATCCAATGTGCAGTTTTGTGTGCACGGCACTGTCTGCGGGCAAGCAGGCGTTCACTAGCATATTATTGATGACGTGCCTGGCTTCATCTCTCACCGCGGGCACTCTAAGGGTTGAAATTTAATTTCTAACTCTGGCTAAATGCCTTGGTAATAAAAGTTAAAAAAAATTCGACTGATGACCAGTCCTATACTTCCCACCTAGTAAATATTTGCAAAAAATAAACACTCTTTTTTTTTATTCTTTGACTAGGCCCAAATAACCTTAGCTGTTGGTGGTCTTTAAAACACAATTTAATTTTTATTCTTTGAAAAAAGCATGGCCCTCTTTTTTGTTTGGTGATCTATTGATGGCTAGCTTAATATAGCAAAAATCATGGTTACCTTGATTTACGTACAATTTTTATTTTTTTTAGTAAAATATTTTTTTTCTCGAAAACTATACATTTTAGAGAAAAAAAATATTTACATTTTTTTCATATTATAACATCTAGAATTCATTTATATTTTTTTTTACCTATGTTAATACGTGACATTGAGGACGTTTTTTTGAATATCTCAGGATCCACTGAACCGATTTGACTCAAAATCTAATCAGATCTAAGTTAAAGGCTGATAAACACAATAGAACAATCGGCATGCCCGTATGTTGTTCCGTTCTTAAGATATCGAAGGCGAAAAATTGACCACATACACACACACACACATACACACATACACACATACACACACACATACAGACATCAGTCAGAAAATGATCTTAAACGATTGCTAGGGTCTCAAAACGTGAAAATCTGTTAAAATCTCGAAATATTGTTTTCGGACTGAATCCATTACTTCCCTACCATAGTAGAGGTGGGAAGTAAAAAATTTAGTTGGCGACAGTGGCGTTACAAAATGGCATTAGAAATAACAACAAAGAGTGAAATATTGCGGTTTTATTTGAAAATTGTAAACAACAGTGCATACTTTGCGATTAGAAACCTAAAACAGTCGATGACTATGGAGCAATTATTGCAACTCTATTACGCGCTTGTTTATTCGCACTTAAGCTATAACATAATCGTATGGGGACAGTGTGGGGACCTCCAGAGAGTATTCGTACTTCAAAACGTATTTTGCGCCTTATTTTTAACTTAAAAAACTTTGAAAGTTGCAGAACTACATTTGTGAATAATAATATACTTACTGTTACCTGTATCTTTATAAGATTTTGGTAAATGTTAAAAAGAGTAGAGACGAGTATACGGATAACTCTATGATTCATGATCATAACACGAGACAAGCATTGCAAATTCATATCTACAAATATAAATCGAAATGTGCCGGACCTACTCTTTTTAACAATTTGTCAAGTAGATTGCAAGAAATTACAGACTTAAAGCTATTTTGCAAACATTTGAAATTGTACCTAATTAAAAACTGCTTCTATGACATCCCTGAATATTTAAATATGTAACCAATTTTCCATTGACTGTTCATATCTGTATTTTTCAGTTTTTATGAATTAACTAGCCGTTACCCGTGGCTTCGCCCACGTATTTTACGATTTATAATTTTATTTATCGATCGAGATTGAGATTGCTTGGAATCGAGGGTTTTTTAAAAAATTTTATTATACAATACAATGTACCTACTTCAACCTATAAGAAAACAAAAAATATAATTAACTTAACTACAAATATCTGGGTGACCGAGCTTTGCTCGGATGGGATCAATAAAAATAGTACTTACTATGAGATATTGATTTTGTATTATTTTCTCAGAATATTATTCCGAAACGATTAACTGTCAAAATATTTTGACACAAAGTAGTTTGTTTCTTCCAAAGCCTACTCACCATACGACATTGTTTTATAACGTCAAAAAACTGTTTTTTAAAATTTTATTAATACCTACATTACTCACTCGCTTCGCTCGTTCGTTTGAATATTATTAATTCCTTTTTCGCTCGTTCGCTCGAATTTTATTAATATATTACTCACTCGCTTCGCTCGAATATTAATGATACATTACATTTGTTATCCCCCGCGAGATTCTCCCCCCCCCCTAATTTGTTATCCCCCCGCGAGAATTTCCCCAACTAATTTGTTATCCCCCCGCGAGAATCACCCCCCTAATTTGTTGTCCTCCCGCGAGAATCTTCCCCCCTAATTTGTTACCCCCCCGCGAGAATCTTCCCCCCTAATTTGTTATCCTTTGCTCGTACGCTCTAATTTTATAAATACATTACTCACTCACTTCGCTCGTTCGCTCGAATATTAATAATACATTACTCACTCGCTTCGCTCGTTCGCTTGAATATTATTGATATATTACTAACTCGCTCCGCTCGTTAGCTTGAAAATTATAA
The DNA here is from genome assembly GCA_039654895.1 of Mongoloraphidia duomilia. Lineage (NCBI taxonomy): Eukaryota > Metazoa > Arthropoda > Insecta > Raphidioptera > Raphidiidae > Mongoloraphidia > Mongoloraphidia duomilia. The sequence continues at coordinate 18,737,172 of CM077525.1, read as the reverse complement.
ATACATTACTCACTCGCTTCGCTCGTTCTCTCGAATTTTATTAATACATTACTCACTCGCTTCGCTCGTTCGCTCGAATATTAATAATACATTACTCACTGGCTCCGCTCGTTCGCTCGAATTTTATTAATACATTATTGCTCATCTACGATACCTATATAAGGAACTCCTGTGCAAAATTTGTTATCCCCCCGCAAAAACCTTCCCCCCTAATTTGTTATCCCAACGCGAGAATCCCCCCTAACTTGTAATCCCCCCGCGAGAAACTTACCTCCTAATTTGTTACCCACCGCGAGAATTTCCCCCCTAATTTGTATCCCCCCGCGACAATCTTCCCCCTAATTTGTTATCCCACCGCGAGAATCTCCCCACCTAATTTGTTATCTGACCGCGAGATTCTCCCCCCCTAATTTGTTATCCCAGCGCAAGAATCTCCCCCCCTAATTTTTTATCCCAGCGCGAGAATCTCCCCCCCTAATTTTTTATCCCACCGCGAGAATCTCCCCCATAATTTGTTATCCCCCCCGAGAGAATCTCCCCCCCTAATTTGTTATCACCCCGCGAGAATCTCCCCCCCTAATTTGTTATCCCCCCGCGAGAATCTCCACCCCTAATTTGTTATCCCCGCAAAAATCTTCCCCCCTAATTTATTATCCCCCCGCGAGAAACTCCCCCCTAATTTGTTATCCCCCCGCGAGAATCTCCACCCCTAATTTGTTATCCCCGCAAAAATCTTCCTCCCTAATTTATTATCCCCCCGCGAGAATCTTCCCCCCTAATTTGTTATCCCCCCTCGAGATTCTCCCCCCCGCGTAGCTTTCTATTAGTGAAAGAATTTTTAGAAACGGTTTAGTAGTTCCAGAGATAAAACAAAAACAAATCTATCCCACGGGAACCGTACATTTTTCCGGGATAAAAATTAGCCTATAACATTCTCTGACCCCTAAACTACCACTATGCAAAAAATCATGTCGATCCCTTGCTCAATGAAAAATAAAAACAAAACTATCCCACGGGAACCGTACATTTTTCCGGGATAAAAAGTAGCCTATGTGCTATTCCAGACTATAATCTATCTCTGTACCAAATTTCATCCAGATCCGTTCTGCCGTTCTGGCGTGATTGAGTAACAAACATCCATCCATCCATCCATCCATCCATCCATCCATCCAAACTTTCACATTTATAATATTAGTTAGATTAGATTAGATAAAAATGTATTATTATTATTATTAAAATATTGCAAACAAAATAATAAATAATCGGGGTTTATTTTCTTTTTTTTTATTTAATAAATGGTATCTATATAATTTACACTTCAATAATAAACTATAAATAGTAGATTTCCCTTTCTACATGTTTTTAACTTTGGGAATTTTAATATAATTATTGTAATTGGTCGACGGACTTAACAACATGTTACGCAAACTGATATTCGATTTTGGTCCAATCCGTTTGAAGGAGATTCGACGCTACGTATTCCGCTTTTGTTGTTATCAATTTATTATTCCAATTGTTAACCCAAAATTGGAGTAAAACAAAATGCTAAAGATTTTTTGCTTGTGATTTATGAATATTTGAGTCATCCCCAATTCACGAGGTATATTAATCCCAAAAACATTTAAATCGGGCGTTCTGTCATAAAAATATGCGACTACTAATATCGGTTCAAAAATTTGACCGTATTTGTAGAACCACCTAACAGAAGAAAATGGCCAAACGGTCAAATTGAAACGGAACTTTACTCAGTTCTTTCGCTTCATCAACTACCACCTCAACAAACAAAAAATGTTTTGATATATTTGGTTTCAAAGTTAGGTGAAACGCTTCGCTGCCATTTTATCCGTTGTTTTGTTTCTTTTGTTTAAACGGAAATACGGATTTCCCGGAAAGAAAACGTTTTCTTGTTTTCTTTTTGCCATTTGACATAAAACACAAAAGCGAGCATTAAATTAATTTTTTTCGTTATCATTTTTCGTATATTTAGCACATAGTATCTAATAAAATTAAAAGTTAAAAAAACTAAAACCCGACTACGTAAAACAAGAAAACAAGCAAATCAAAACGTAAAACAGTTTGTTATCAGTAGTCGGGGACTCGAATACCGAATTTTTTTCTTTAGCTCCCGAACAAGTCCCCGACTATTGATAACAAAATATACTGTTTTCCGTTTTGATTTGCTTGTTTTTTCTTTTACGTAGTTGGGTTTTAGTTTTTTTAATTTTTGATTTTATAAAAGTTTTTTTAGTTTGTATGTTTTTTATTTATTTATAAATCATTAGAAGTATACATTTTTGGAATCGCCGCAAAATTCTTTTTTATTTGATACCCCACTCGATCGATTTGGTCGGAAAAAAATTTTAGATCAAGATATTTTACACCTCACGGCCGCCATTTTTAATTCATACAAATATTGTATAGCCCAGGGGTTCCCTAACTGTGCGTTGCGACTAAGGGAGTCGCAATTTCAGAACTTCAGTCCCGGTTTAAGAAGTTATGCTCTGAAAAGCAAGCTCATCCTGCTTTTTAATTGTATTGTTTGTAGTTTTTTATGTTTTCTAATTGAATTGGTGAGATTAAGAAGGGAAAGATTCCATATTTTGTTAAAAATAAAGTGAGACAGCCATTTTATTTAAAAATTGAAGACGTATCTACTGATGCAAAAACGGGAAAGATTTCAACAATCATAATGTATTGGTGAGCCGTTGTAGTTTTTACTGAGATATAGAACGAAAACATTCCTGGAATGTTTACCTTTTTGATCTCAGTTAAAACTACAACGGCTCACCCATACATTAGGATTGTTGGAATCTTTCCTGTCTTTGTTTTAATAACAATTAATGTTGAATTATCTACTTATTTTTGAGGAAAACCGTTTTTTTAAATCTCAATTGTTTTTATAATGCTTCAGAAGGGACAAAAAATGTATTTTTTTATTGTAATCATAGGTATTCTTTACGAATAAATGTTATTTTCGTGTTTGACAAATGGATTTTTATTATTTTCTAGTAATAGTGTTCTGAAATGAAATCAAAAAGGAAAAGATTCCACTATCTTTTGCATATTATAAATAATATTTTATACAAATTAAATTTTAAAATGTGAATATAATAATTTAATAAGGCCATAAGGAACAACTTTGTATTTATAAGTTCTTCTTTTGACTATTAGTTCTTTAGTAAAAATCTTTTTTTCAATTTCCCGAAAATAAGGTCAAATGGAATCTTTTTCTTTTTAATCTCACCAATTCAATTATTACAATTAGAACTAATAAATAATAATTAAGATTCTATATTCTTTGGAGTTTTGTTTGAATAATAAAGTAATTTTATTGTCTGCTAGAGCTACACACAGGTATTTTAGAAGGACGTCGCAAAAATCGCAACCTGTAAAGGGAGTCGCAGTAAAGAAAAAATTGGGAACCTCTGATAGCCTATACCACTCGCGTGATTAAAATATATCGAATAACAACTCGGTTATGAAAATCGGCTCAGTAGATTTGACCCTACGAGCTAACAAACTAACATACTTATATATAACTTTGCATGCTTTGTAATGGCAGAAATTTGATATGAAAATGTCAAAATTACCTCAAAAACAGATAGCGATAGCCTTGGAACTTGAACAAAATGATGACGTTTTAGCTGTCAGAATAATTTCTAATCAATTTGTTCAAGTTCCATGGCTACCGCTATCTGTTTTTGAAGTAATTTTGACATTTTCATATCAAATTTCTGCCGTTACAAAGCATGCAAAATTAATTTTGTTTAATGATTTAGATGCAAAATTTTATGTTCTAAAACTTTTATTCGAAGATATTTTTCCTAAAATAATTAGGGAAGCAGGAAATCGCAAAAGTTTGATTTTACGGGTTAAATCTCTATTACCCGCAAAGCAATTCAGCACCCTGTATATACATAGACTGTAGACTGTTAAAATCATAACCCTACTTTTTTTCGTATTTGGGTAAACATATTAAAATCGTGTTTGTTTATAAAGCAACTTTTTCATTATGAGGAATAAATTTGAATGTTTTACTTTTCTCTCTAAAGGCAATCTATAATATTCAAGTCTTCTTGACACAAGAACAATGGCGGTCTGGTTTGAGAACCCTTAGAACCTACCGTTCACTTGTTCAATAATAACACAGCCCACTATACAAATGGTTATTACAAAGAACTGAACCTTTGTTACTGAACGTTGCCCTATTTTATTCTCCATTCAATCGGCCTGAAAATGCTATTAGAATTACAATTATATAAGTACGGTGCGGCATAGAAATTGGGCGATTTTTTAGATAAAATAATCAATAATCATATTATTGAAATTTTGTTTTTTTACCCGACTACAGTGAAAAAGTGGGTTATGTGGTCGGCACTGTATGTGTGTTTGTATCTTAGTTCCCTAATATCTCACGGACTATTGAACCGATTCAATGGAACAAACATTGAAAGATTCCTTGAAGTCGCAAGGGTGAAAAAACCGGTTAAGTGTGAGTTCTACTCGCGCTCAGAGGGTTCCGTACAACTAAGAAAGTAATAAATTAAAATATACTTCATTACATTAAATTTATTTTTTTTTAATAATTTTTAAATCGTTTTTAAATTAAATTTATTATTCTAAAAAATCCAAAATATTTTCATTATAAAAAAAGAAAAGAAATCACGTATCGTCAGTTGGATTTGAACCCGGATCTTCGTGGTGCCATGCAAACGTCTTACCGCTACTCCACCGTGTACCACAGCACAGCAATCGTAATTGGTACAGCTCTATGCCTATATAGGAGGGCAGTGTAGCCTAATGGAAAGCGTACTTGGTACCAGCCTCTAAACACCTGCGCTCATGGATGTTTTGTGATGTTATTTAGTTTTAAGTTATTTTTAAGTTGTTATTTAATGTAATTTAAGACGCTAATGACCTAAGTTGTCGACGCGTCTATAATCTACAATAAATAAAATCTATATGCCCATAACGGTATATACATAATAAAATTGTGTTTTCTTTCTTTCAGTCCGGGATCCTTAGCGCGAGCGCGACTCACAATTTGTTCGGTTTTTATTATTTGTTGTTTTAGTTTAGCGTTTGCACTATAATCACACCTAGTTTGACGCTTGTATGTATTATCGTTTTTACGATAGAGCAAAAACAACAGAACGTTGAAAAAAAAAAGTTTTTTGTATGGGGACCCCCTTAATTTTTACTTTTTGTTTTTTTATTATCTGTTAGAATATCCGCCATAATAACACAATATATGCTGTGAAAATTTCAGCCGGCAACCTGTTACGGTTCAAAAGATACAGCCTTTTAAAGGTAGGACAGACAGACAGACAGATAGACAGACGGCGTAGGCTTAGTAATAGGGTTTCCGTACGTCGTTTACCCGACTACCGAAGAGATAATGTGGTTGGGTGTAATGTATGTTTGCATGTATATACACTCCTGTAGCTTAAAATATTAAATCCAAAAAGCATTAAATAAAAAAGTTATTAAAAAAAATTTTTGACCACGACCCACAAAAAAACTCTTTCCCATCAACAGATATAGTAATCTCTATATTCTTGTCCAAGAATATAGCAATTACTTACTATATCTGTTGGTGGAAGAAACTAGTACACTTTCATGAAATGTCCAGAATGACTGCAGCATATTATAGGTTTTTTAGGGATTAGAGTAAAACAAAGTGAGTTTTTTTATTTTCAAAATGCAAAAAGGGCAGATAATGAAACTCCTTGGACTGGATTATTCTTATAAGAGTGCGTCGCACGGAACCTCCGCCTAAGCAAACTTCGAACAAACTGGTGGGAACCCCCCTGGCACTGAGAATACTTCCCCCTACCTAGGTCCGTTAGCCCACCGCGCCTGCGGAGAATTCAAACAAACTGGCGGGAACCCCCCTGGCACTGAGAATAATTCCCCCTACCTAGGTCCGTCCCACCGCGCCCGTGGAGAAACATTACTGCCCGTACATAGTTCTTTTGCACTTGTATATATAGTTATAGAGGTTGAAAAATCCACTATATGCGAGAGTCAATCACAAACATTTTTTTTTTCATTACAAGAAACAAATTACAATATCATTTGATGTAATTGCCAAGAAATATTTCAAAATCTCTTTTAAATGTTAGTTTTAAATATTTACCTGACCAATTTTATAAATAATTATTTGATGATTTAAGTTTTGAAATATTATGTTAATTCCGATCTAACCCTTAACACATGTAAATCGTATGTAACAATTATTCTCACTTAGGTACAAAAAGGTAGGTACACACAAAATATATATTTTTTTTTATCTAAGTGAGAAGAATTGCTAATGTATTTGGATAGTTCAGCAGCGACAAAAATAAATAAAAAAACTCGATAACAAAACTAACTTCGAATATGGAAAATAATATTAAATAAAAAGACAAAAAACCGACTGCAGATACTACAAAAGTTCAAAACAAGCTTCCAAAATGAAAAGTAGTCTGCAGACTACGCTTTTTAACCGACTTCAAAAAAAGGAGGTGGTTCTCAATTCGGTTGTACTTTTTTTTAACCGACTTCAAAAAAAGGAGGTGGTTCTCAATTCGGTTGTACTTTTTTTTAACCGACTTCAAAAAAAGGAGGTGGTTCTCAATTCGGTTGTACTTTTTTTTAACCGACTTCAAAAAAAGGAGGTGGTTCTCAATTCGGTTGTACTTTTTTTTAACCGACTTCAAAAAAAGGAGGTGGTTCTCAATTCGGTTGTACTTTTTTTTAACCGACTTCAAAAAAAGGAGGTGGTTCTCAATTCGGTTGTACTTTTTTTTAACCGACTTCAAAAAAAGGAGGTGGTTCTCAATTCGGTTGTACTTTTTTTTAACCGACTTCAAAAAAAGGAGGTGGTTCTCAATTCGGTTGTACTTTTTTTTAACCGACTTCAAAAAAAGGAGGTGGTTCTCAATTCGGTTGTACTTTTTTTTTTAACCGACTTCAAAAAAAGGTGGTGGTTCACAATTCGGTTGTATTTTATTTTTTTTTTATGTTTGTTACCTCAGAACTCCGTCATTTATAAAACGATTTGGAATTTTTTTTTTATTTGAAAGGATATACTTTCAGATTGATCCCATAGAAATTTCATCAAAATCCGTTCAGTAGTTCGGCTGATTTTAATAAAAGTTAGTAACGGCGCGTGATTCCTTAAGGTAAATGTCACTTTTTGACACATCAGACAGCGTAAGAAAGTCGGTTTAATAAAAGTGAGTAACGGCGTGTGATTCCTTTAAGGTAAATGTCACTTTTTGACACTAAAAAGTAAAAAATAAAAAACTTTTTAACAAAAAAAAACCTCCTTAAAAAAGCCTCTAAAAAGAGGAAAATAATGAAATTTTGAGGTCTGCGCCAATTTAATAAAATATGAAGTTGGTTAAAAAGAAGATATTAATCACTATTACTATACTTTTAAACCGACTTCATATTTTATTAAATTGGCGCAGACCTCAAAATTTCATTATTTTCCTCTTTTTAGTGGCTTTTTGAAGGAGGATTTTTTTTGATCTGAGCGCAAAACCGAACTTACCCTAAGAACTTGTCGAAATGTTGATTAGGTACAAGATTTGTCGCGGACAGAGAAAGTTAATTAATAAAAGCATTGTAAAAAAGTTATATTATTGGTAAAAAATCTATATTAGGGCCCCCTTTCTGGTTGACAAATTAAGCAAAAATGTGTTAATTTTTTATCGTTTCATTAATTTCGGAAATCCGATAGTTATTTCTTCAGTTCCAGAATTGATATGTTGAAAAATTTTGTCTAAAATTACGGAAAGGCGAAATCTCGCCATTCTGGTATGGAAGCTCTAAACACAATGTTATTATGTCATTCCCTGTTTATGATTACTGAAGCCTAACCATCAAATCAAATTTGAAAACCCTCAGATTTTTCTGTAGAATCTTTTACAAGCTATGCCAAAAACAAAATTGCCTTTAAAATGAAGGAAAAATATCTTTCCTCAAACATATTTTTATTTATTTATTTTCATTGAATCATTTAAAAATTCATAACATTCAAAATAGGTATTCACTGTGGGTGGTCTATCTTTATTTCAGTCGATTGATTTAAATCAATTTCTAATTTTATAAATAATAATATGAAATATGAATGTAAGTTTGAACAAACAATACATCTTTATAGAATTGCAAACGATCGGTTCACTTGTCTACGCTGTCATTCGTTTGTTTCATGTTTAACGTGTGTTTATTTAATTGTTAAAACAGCTGTTCATTTGTTTCAGGTGCGGATGCGACGACTGCGTGACGTCCAGACAGGAAGACTCACTCCGTCACTCGAGATCCCGAATCAACGCATACCGTGCTCTTGCATCCCCCAGTCTTATAGCTCTATCGTCCAAGGATCCGATCCTTACAGCCTTCGAATTGTCGTGGGAACTTCGGAGGTAGGTTACACACACACACACAGAGAGAGAACTTTATGTATATTCCTATAGATTTTCTTTATAATAAAAAACAAAGAATTTTGATAGCCTTCGGGATTCGAACCTGGGTTTGGCGTTTGTATCCGCACGACCACCTGGCTTCTGCGTCTGAAACCTTAACATAGTTATACAATATACACGCTTTGTTTTGTTTCACATGTCGAACTTTTCCGACAATTTCCGTTTCATCTAATATTTCTGAAATGCCACCCCAGTATGAGACATAAGACGTTATTCACGAAAAAAAAACCTGTAAATCGGTTGACCCTGCAGGTCATCCGTGGAACTTCCCGCTATTTTCTAGCGCTTTGAGTTCGAAGCACTTGATAATATACCCAAAAGTAGAATTTTGAGCTCTTCAAGCTCAAAAATCTGAAAATTGTTGATAAGAACACTATTTTAATTTTTGAAAAGCTATAACTTTTGAACGCGTTGTTCGATTTTGATCGTTAAAACGACATTCAACGCAGTTTTTAAGCTCTAAAAATATTGTAAGAAGTACAAAATCGATTGGTTGAGAAATCTCGAAGTTATTTTGAAAAAACACTTTTTTCGAAATCTGTTGACTACAATATCTCTCGGACGGATTAACCGATTTTGATGCGCTTAGCGGCATTCGACGCAGTTTTTTGAGGAGAAAAGTTGATTAGATTATGAAATCAATCGGTACAATATTCTAGAAGTTATTTTGAAAAAACATCGTTTTAACAACTTTTTTTTGGAATTTCTCAAAATCTATTGGGCCGAATCGGTTCAAATTTTTAGGAAATCTAAGTTCATTGGAACCCTTTCGAATGCCGTAAATCGCGATTCGATCGGTCAAGCCGTTCAAAAGTTATGAGAGGTTTACATACACACACACACAGACATACTGACATCATCGTAAAAATAGTCAGAACAGCTTCCTAGGATCACAAAACGTTGAGATCTGATGAAAACTCGATTTTCGAAAATCGTGGTGAAATGCAATAACTTCCCTATTTTTGAAAATTTTCAATTTTCTTAGCGGGAAGTTAAAAATTCATTAATATAACGGATTGTCAAAAAATCGAGTTGGCTATGATCTTAATTTGTGACTGTATTTATAATGTATAAATTTATATTTAAAGATAGCTACTGAACTTTTGAAGCAAAAGAATAGAATCGATTTATTTTAAACGTTTGTTATTATGATTAAAACCTTTTTTGATAATGAACATTTTCCGTAGTGAAATCGTTGTGTCGTAATGTGATTGCATAATAAATTAGTTTTGAATTTCTCTAAAAATACACAATTTAAAAAATTGACCGTTTTTGTTAGTTGTATTTGAAAGTTAACTAACCTAACCTGACCCGATTCTTCCACCATCACTAACCGATGTTGTTCGCGTTACAGATTAAGCTTCCTGGAGCACGAGTTTAAGATCGAATACCAGGAGTTGCGCAAGCAGTGCCAGGACTTCGCCACGGCACTGTTGGACCACACGCGCAGTTCGTACGAACTCGAGGTTCTGCTGAACCACGACCCGACCGGACCGGCCTTTGAACACGGCGAACGGATGCACCTTAATAGACTGAAGCTTGCCATCAAGCTCAGGCAGAAAAAGGTGAGACATTTTTAATTTGCGAATATTATAAACTAATAATAATAATAATAATGCGTTTAACGTCCGTTTCTCGACATTATGTCATAACAGACGCCATTCGCACCATTACTATTTTTCCATTTTTACCACTTCCCGTTGTTTTCTACATTTTTAAACTTCAACTTTTTTTTTTATTAATAGCAATGTGCGAATGGAGGAAATATAGGAAATTAGGATAAGGTAGGCAATTTTGGGAGCATTATAGGAGTTTGACAGGTAATCGGCCATGGCCTTGAATAAGGAACCATCTCGATATTCATCTGGAATAATTGAGGGAAACCATGGAAAACCATGGAAAACCTCAAACAAGATGGCCGGTACAGGAATTACCGTTTCTCGACGTGAGACAGTAGGAAAAAGTCCTAGTCACATTTGCCCCCGCCGGGATTCGAACCCAGTACCTTCCCAATACGAGTCTAGTGCTGTACCACTAAGCTACATCGCTGTTCAGTTCGGCTTCGTCCGGGCGCAAATCGCTGTTTTTGCTTACTGCTCATCCCTCCTTTTTCGTAACGTAATAATATATGGCGTGTTACTTATCAAGAGTTAAGTTTTTACATAGTGAAAGAATTGTTCAAATCGGATAAGTGTTTCTCGAGTTTTGAGGTAACATAGATGCAAACTTGTTCTTTTATAATATACAGTTTTCCGGCCCGCCTTCGCCCGGTTTTGCAACAAAATATTCAAAAGTAACAAATTCCTCGTGATATATCATTTTAAGATAAAGATAAGATAATTTATTATTCACCTCTAAACACAGGCAGAACCTGTGTTATCAGGCTAGTCAATTTACATAAATAAATTTCAGCATAAATATTAGTTATAATAACAATTTGTAACTAACATTTCTACACAACGTAAATACTGATATATTCTACTGCAAGAAATCATTTACTGAGTATAAACAAGCGTTAACTAAATATTTAAAAAGTTGGCTTTTGAAAGCGTTATAGTTAGATATTTCACCAAAAAGTTGTATACTTTTATTATAAAAGCTTATACCTTGGTGTATATAGCATTGTTGTTAATGTATCTATTATAATATCTTAGCCAGAGTACACCAATTGTTTAGCACAGATATCACGTGTGGGGTTCCCGACTTGCTTGACGTTTTCACTCACTGCTCATTCCCCGTTTCACCCCCTTTTCTATATACGGGAGTCTCCTAAATATGTAATGACGCTATTCCGTTGGAATTTTAAATAAAGAAATTATTCTATTAATCCGATAATAAATATTAGTAAAAAAAACTTTTTAGAGACAAACTTTTATTTAAATGCACTAAAAAGAAAAATAATTTTTAATAATTTAGATTCATAATTATAAAAGCGTGGGTCGTGAACTCTATGATAGTTTATTAGTCACGACCCACGCTTTTATAATTATGAACCTAAATTATAAAAAAATATTTTTTCCTTTTTAGTGCATTTAAATAAAATCTTGTCTCTAAAAAGTTTTTTTCACTAATATTTATTTTGTTCATTTTAGTCTTTCAAAATTTTACCCTCCTTTAACAGCCGTAGGGGTTGAATTTCGAAAAATCCTTTCTTACGTCAGAAAAGGAATCGACTGTCTAAATTTCAAGTTTCTAGCTTCAACGATTTGGCCTGGGCGTTGATTAGTCAAAAAAAACCTACATCCCCGTTTGAACCCCTTAAGGATTGAATTTATTTCTAAAAACGATTTATTCATGTGTTGTCATATGTGTACACAATTTCAAATCGATCGGATACGTGGAAGTCGTTCAAAATTGACTTGCAAGATTTGACCTAAATAAACACACAAACAAACTAACATACATTACAAGTTAAATAAAAGCTTATAAAAAAATACATTTGTCTGGGTTTGGGTCAATTTTTTTATTGCACTTACTATATTATTCATTAAAAATTGTAATTTCCGCGATCGAAAACTGTTTAACCGGGTTTGAATCAGCAATGTTTGCGTACAGGTAAAGTTGTATAACTATTTAATAGGCAATTTGTAACACATTAATTTATTAGAGTCCAGTCAAACCCTTGTTATATGTGTCCATGAAAACCCCAGTGGCTATGCAGCATTGAATTTTAATCTGTTCTCACCGCAAAATTATTAATAATGTCGAAATTATTCACATATTTACAGTTGAACAACCGCGATAACTGCAAAATGAACATTACAGAACATTGATTTACTTTACAATTAGGTTCTATTTAAGACTAACTTTCCCGTCCCGCTTCGTCCGAGTAAATCTTAATTTTTAACAAACAATAGTGATGGGATAATTCCGATTAAAAATAATCGATAATCCGATTATGGAAATAATTCGAATTATAAATAACTTAAATGATATATAATCTGAATTGAATACAATTTGAATTATAATAATCGGAAACAGAGAGAGATAAGATATTGTTATGATCGGAAATTGAAACGTGAAATAAATATAACATGATATAGAGATCGAAGTAACAAACACGAAATACATTTTTGATGAATACTGGCTAGTGAACTAGTCTTAACTAGTGATGCGCGTTACGAAATGTTTTAGCCGATTGTCTCGATTGTTCAAACATCTCGATGACTCTCGATGGTTGTCACTTGGACTCGATTGTTCTTGTTTCATAGTTCACCGAGACCGAGTTGCATAGTACTGAATCGTACACTGTTGAGAGCCACATAATTCACAACTGTGGTTGAGTTGTGCAGTAATAAATAAATAAATAACAACAATTATCTTCCTAAAATTGTTGATTATTTTTTTACACTCTGTAATATAATGCTTACCTATACCTCTTTAACTTCAAAAAAAAAAAAAAAAATTGAAACACGCAAGAAATCTAACCACAATTTACATAAAGTTATCTAGATATTATAATTTCTATAAAGTTATGCATGCTTTATAATATTTCGTGATATAAACTTGTTTATTTTCTTAATCTAAGTTTCTCGACTAGCTAATTAATCTCACCGACTAATTAGCTACCTCAGCGACTCGCGGCTTATAAACATTAATCTTTTAATCAAAGATTTCATAAGCTACACTAATTGCCGCAACCTCACACCAAAAGTTATTGGTGTTAATTTCTTTCTGATAAACACGATAACAAATGCAAATTGAAAAACACAAACCCTCCAGAGGACGGGCGATTCACAACTGTAATCCAGTTGTTCATTTTCAAATGAAGGATACAACAGTGTAATTACAAACTATTGACCTCAGTTGTCGAGCGTCTATCTAAAATCAGATCTCTCTTACAAGCAGGACCGGCTCTATGGGTGATGCAAGCAATTCGTGGTAACGTATAAGAAAAAATAAATTTAAAAAAACGATAAATTAACTTTTGTACAAGGAACCCTAAAACCAAGGACGAAAAATAATTGTATACATGACAAATATATCCAAACACGAATATTTTCCAAGTACGCCAGTCATATGATGTCGCCTTTAGGTAATTGCTCGTAGCAAAACCTTGTCTATTTTAAATCTAAAATATAGGAGACGAAAAAAGTTTACCAACGTACGAAAGCACACACACACAGAGAGAGAGAGAGAGAGACATCTCTCTAAAAAAGTAGATTCTGTCTCTAAGGACCTCAAAACGTCCAGATATGTCAAAATTTTTCATTTGCAAAATCGGACCCATTACGATAACTTCCAATGGGAAGTTAATAAATCCGCAAAAATATTAGCTGCTATCTCTTTCATTCTAGAATAAAATAAACTACTGAATGATCCACAAACTACAAAATATCTAACACAACTACCTTGAAAAAAGATTCCGGATCATAGCTGCTTCTTTCATTGTGGCGAGAAATAGACTACCGGGCGATCCAATATTTAATTTGTTCAGAGTATGCAAAGCTATAAGCTGCCATAAATCGTAAAAATATGAATCTCTGCTGTTTCTTTGAATGTAGATAGATAGGAAACGGGGTAGGAGAAATTCCCGCTGTACTCAGGCCTACACGGACCCATTGTGCATCCCCGATATCCAAACCAGATCCTGAAAAGTCGTAGGCCTTCGTGAGAAGGCACTGAATCCGTCAATTCATGATAAACCTGATAAATCTCTTAGTGTGGTTCCCAAGAGTTGTATTCTGCATCTCGTCTATTTTTGTTGGGGTATATCCTCGAAAAATTCTGAGCCTTCATAGAAGGCAATCAGTCATTTCTGAGTCCCCAGGGTATGGCAAACAAAGGTATTATATCTGAGGGACGCCAAACCAGCACACTCACCAATTATGTGGCAAGATGATTCGTCGCCACCTGCACCAGGCACTTCCAACGCGTCCCATTGTGTGAAGATGCTAATTCAGATGAAAGTGCACCGTTATAAGTAATCTCATGATTCTGCACACTACGTTCTCCAAACGCGTACCTCTTAGAAGCTTTTGTTTCACGGCCATCACGGTAACAAAGTAGACAAATCAGTGATCGTCAAACCGCCGAACGCAAGCTACATACACCGGTAGTTCAAGTAAAAATTAAGAATCTGTACACATACTTATGTTATATTCCTAGTCGACACGTGAAATGATAAAAAACAATGTTTTAAATCAGGTAGGGCTCACCAGATAATTTAAATTTCAAAAGTAGCTCCCATATTTATTGGGTTTCGACTATATTTGCGATAGACTATATTATAATGAAACAAGTAACAACTGACAGATGCAAAATAATGTAGTGTTACCAACTTAAATGCAAACGTATTATTTTATATAATTTATATTATGTGATGTATAGACATATGTTTCAATTATTTTTATTTCTGATTTATTTTTTTCTATGTACTTAATTATGATTGCTATATTGCCGACATCATGAAGTATTCTATACTATTTTTGTCTACTTTGCCACCGTGTACAAGGAGGTGCAAATTATTTCTAAGCGAAACACCTAGTGTTGCCGTCTATACAAGACAAGACAAGACTTTCAAAGTCTTGTCTTGTCTTGTCTTGAAATATCAAGACAAAACTTCACTTAGTCTTGTCTTGAAATATCAAAACTTCACTAAGTCTAAGTCTAGATTAACAAACTCTTGTCTTGTCTAATATCAAGACTCTAGATTATTTTCAAGAGTCTAGATTAGTAGTAGTAGGTAAAGTAAACCTTTACATACTACTACTTAGTTTATCTAGACTGTTGAAAATTGTCTAGAGTTTTGGCAAGACTCATGATCTAGATAAAGCAAGTTTTGTCTTGTCTTGAAAATTTCTAGACAATACTTTTGCAAGCCTTGTCTTGAAAATCTAGACAAGACAAGACAAGACAAGACAAGAGTCTAGAAAGTCTAGATCTAGACGGCAACACTAGGAACACCGCTTCCTATGGTAAAGCAAGCGTAACCATTATCTACTATCTGTTCAATGTTCATATCAATGATTCTGCAACGCTTTTTGTTCTGCTGCAGTAATTCTTTTGTTAGCCGGCAAGAATAATTTCGCTAATGTAATAATGCATAATTTCATTGTAACGAAACGACTAGTCGGGGATGTCCTCGCCATTCTTTTTCAGAGCACGCAAAGCTACAAGCGCGCAATGTAAAACACTCACTTGAATTTTACGCCGTTCGGCCCGCGTTATTTTAAAAAAAACTGTTTCGTTTACAGTGCATGACATGTGTTGTTTTATTGTGACCCGTCACTTCCACCATTCGTGACACTTCACCTACACCACAACCTTTTATTGTTTTAGAGAATACATCCGTTCGCCTCGAGTTAAATTGCGCGTTAACTGACAGCAACTCCGCTCAACCGAGTTAAATGATTTATTTACAATTTTACACTTGCTTCAACTTCCGGCCACCTTTTCTGTATACTCGAGGATGTTTGTTTATTAACCATTTAACTGGTTAAGTCTCTAAGGATAATTAAAATATGCATTGTGTTTATATAAAACTGAACTCTGACGAGGCAATGAGAATAAACGTTTATTACTTTGCTCATTAAGAACTGTCTGTAGCGGAAAAAACATGATCACAAGACAAACTGGCGTATGTCGAACTTTCAAAACAGTAATGTGAAGACAATAGAGTGCTTTCCATATACTAGAATTCGTGTCCAGTGCATCTCAGAAATACGCATAACAAGGAAAAATTACAGTTACTGACGAAAAATTATCAGGAATGGGTTAATAGTTCAATTTTTTACACGCTTATAAATTAGTACCACCTGTTGTATGTAACGGATTCTTTGAACGCGATTTTCAACCACTTCAAAACTTCAGATTGAACTGAAACGTTGCACACTTATCAAGGACCGAGGACAATACAATAATTCAATAAGTTTTTTAGTCCTGGAGATCATGGATCTCTAGGATTAAAAAAAGAAGCAAAAAACTTCAGATTGAACTGAAACTTTGCACACTTATCAAGGACCGATGACAATTCAATAAGTTTGTCCCATTATCCTGACCAGGATCTCCAGGACTAAAAAGCAAAAATAAATTATAATTTAAAAAACACGCTTTTTACAATAAAAATTATTTTTTACTTTTTAGTTCCGTTTACCATTAAAGCTTGTTTTTTAGTTTTTTAAATTATAATTTATTAACACCCTTTACATTAGAAAATAAGCATTTTAGGCCACATGTTTATACAAACTTTTCTTCATAAAATCGCTTCAGTAACCGTCTCTTAAAATATCTATATGTTGTTTCGGAACACCCTGTATAACTCTAGAGAGCTCATCAATCATTACTAAAAAATCTATATTAAAGCCCACTTTCTGACTGTCAAATTAAGCAAAAATTTGTTAATATTTAAAACTTATTAATATTTGAACTTTTCATTAATTTCGGAATTCCGATATTAATTTCTTCAGTTCCGGTAATGATATGTTTAAAAATGTTGTCCAAAATTCAGAAATTGCGAAATCTCGGAATTCCGGTATGAAAGCGCTAGTTGCAATGTAGATACCTATATAAATCAGATTAACAGCGTGTAAAAAGCGTATGCAGATGTGTATTGTGTATCATTCCCGTATTAGACTGTCAGTTGTGACCACCCTCCTCTCTCTTTCCCGTTCCCCTCACCATCCCGCGCCCGACTAGATGTACGTTAATATTTATTCATATGCAAATTACACGCTGAATTTTAATATAACGCTAACATTCAGAGAATCTAGACATACGGCAGTGTGTCAGCCAAGTTCGGCAAACACTGACTGTGTATATTTACACGAACCATTTCGAGCTACTTTCGACCACCCCATAACCAAAAAAATATTAGACCTAGTAACACACTTGCAATTTTGCATGTCTAATAAGGCCCTCTTGATGAACATCTAGAATTGTAAATTTCATGAAAAAACCTATTATAGTTCTTGAATTATTAAGGTCTGAAAAGTGACATTTTTTATCACTTGCATTAACTCTCACTGACTGAATGAATCACTCACTCACTGATCAAAAACTTAGGCCACTTCTAGGTGAGTTAGAAACTTGAAATTTGGCATCAAAGGTAGATTATTTGGCGTATACAAAAGAAAAAATCTTTAAACTACAAATTATCTTTAAGCACTAATTATATTAAGTAATAATATGTAAATTATATGGTGGAGGTGCAATGATTAATACCTGCGCTTCCACCACTTTTATCTATATTTTAAAAATAAGTTTATACTAGCAGCGATTTTAGTGACAGCTTTCCAAACTAAAAATCTTTTAGTATTTCTGACCTCTAGGGGGCAACTGCCAAATTAAAGAAATATACATATAATAAAGTAATTAAAAATAAGTTACTATAGCAGCGATATTTAGTGACAGCTTTCCAAACTAAAAATCTGAACAATGACAGACTTCGCGGGCGGAGGGGTAATAAATCATAAATTCTTGTCTCTGAAACTACTGAACCAATTCTAAAAATTCTTTCACTATTAGAAAGCTACACTATCCCTGAGAGATATAGGCTATATTTTATTTTGATAAATTTCTCGGGGGTGGGGGGGTAATTGCTGTGGGATAGTAACAAAACGTAACTCTGAAATTCTTTTGCATTTTAGCGTATATAGGTGAAATCTTACTTTTTTTATTTATTTATTGTAAATTATAGACGCGTCGACAACAGTCTTAAGTCATTAGCGTCTTGATTACATTAAATAACAACTCGCTTAAAACTAAATGACATCACAAAACATCCACGAGCGGAGGCGGGATTCGAACCCGCGACAGTCTGATCCAGAGGCCGCGGCGCTAACTACTGGACCACACTGTCCTCCGTAATCTTACTAATAATATAAACACCACCAGCCCGACTTCGTTTCGCAGGGGGAGAATTTCTCGCGGAGGGGTGAAATATTCTTATCTTTGGAACTACTGAAGCGATTCTAAAAATTCTTTCACTAATAGAAAGTTACACTATCCCTGAGTGATATAGACTGTACTTTATTTTGATCAATTTCTTACGGGGAGAGGGGGGATAATATTTAAGTAGAATGTAACTTTACAAAAAGTATTGATATCCCACCAAAAACATAAAAATGAAAAAGGGGCCAAGTTCGGTACAGAGAACAGCTTTGCCGAAAAAAGAATTGAGATCTAAGTAGGTGAAATTGAAAATCCAATTGACACTTTTACCAGCTCTCGGGCTAAAGCCCGGGAACTGTGGAATTGTAGTAGAGGAACCATATAGCAACGCCATGTAAACAACAGCATTGCTACACGCTCGGCTATTCTCAAGCCCTAAAGAAATTATTGATCCATACTATAATTCCCTTCAAAAACCGCCCCACGAAGTTGAAAAATAAAAAACACATTTTCTCTTCAAAATGGAAATAACTATGTCCGCTCTCTAGTTGTTATTATCCCACCAAAAACATAAATGTAAAAAGGGAGCCAAGTTCGGTACAAGGAACAGCTTCGCCGAAAAAAGAATTGATATCTAAGTGGGTGCCCAGTTTCCACTTGGCAATTTTTCACGTTTTATATTATAAATAAAGGAATCGTGTGTGAAAACTTGACATCCACTTAGAATTCAATTCTTTTTTCGGTGAAGCTGTTGCTTGTACCGAACTTGGCTCCCTTTTTACATTTATGTTTTTGGTGGGATAATAACAACTAGAGAGCGGACATAGTTATTTCCATTTTGAAGAGAAAATGTGTTTTTTATTTTTCAACTTCGTGGGGCGGTTTTTGAAGGGAATTGTAGTAATGGATCAATAATTTCTTTAGGGCTTGAGAATAGCCGAGCGTGTAGCAATGCTGTTGTTTACATGGCGTTGCTATGGTTCCTCTATTACAAGTCCCCAGTTCCCGGGTTTTAGCCCGAGAGCTGGTAGAAGTATCAATTGGATTTTCAATTTATTATTAAAAAAAAATAATAATGAATTGGTGCTAGCCCCAAATAACCTTCGCTGTTGGTGGTCTTTAAAAACACAATTTAACAATTTTTTAATAATTTCTTTAAGAAACGAATAAAGCAACGTGTAAAATAAAAAATGTAATAATTAGCTAACATATGTGTTTTTTGTACTTTTTCCGACGCAGTTTTCTAAGGAAATTGACATAAACAACTAGACTGCTAGTACACCACTGTACATCCACAGGCGCAGGAAAGAGTACCGATAAATTTGAGACATCGACTTATACTACTGGACGTAAAGGTTAAAAATAGGAATGTGTAACTAATCTCTATCTCTTTCAAAATAGTATCGTAAGGATGGGCCACAACCATAGTCTATCCTCCTCACTCATGTGAATTTTATGTGAATCCGAAAATAACTACAGAAAAAAACAGAGATAGACCACAAGACCACAACCATACTCTATCCTACTCAATAACGTGAATCCGAAAAATAACTTCAACGATATATTGCTAGTCTGTAAGTCAATGATCTGTATATTTATGTCTCTTTCTGACATTTTCTTATTGGCTCTTCATCATCAATACTCAACAGATTTACGCGTTGACGGAATATGCCCTAACTTTACCGCCCTCTCTTTCTGCACCATGTGGCTCGCGCAAGCCCAGACTAGCAGCCCAGTTCTTTATATCGATGATTTGTGTACCTACTTCGTTTACAAATTTGTCAGCTTATAATGTACTGTAAAATTGTTGTATAATAATAATATTATTCCCTGCACTATATGCTACGCTTCGAGTTTACACATCCGATTCCGAATGTGTAATCTGAAAGCGTCGATGATTTTAAAAACCGTAACGATCCCAACTGGAAGTGTATCGGCGTTGTGGCGTCGTTCGGGCGCCATCCCGTGAACCTTTTTGTCCCGACGCATCAAATAGGATAGGTTGTGCTGACAGCATTCCAATAACTTCCATCGATATATCGACATAATGAAGCGACCTCCGCTGCATTGCATTAAACCGGTATCAAGTTGTAAGCGATAAATCATTTTCCTCTTCTTTTCGTCGAAGACGCCGCTCCGCGATATGACGGCCTGTCAAGTGGATACTCAGACAAACGCGTAGACAGTGCCGTCCACTACGTTAGTCACATTTTCAAAGTTGTTTTTAAATCATCTGCCCTACTAACGGTACGTGCAGTACGCAGCTGGGATTCTATAGATGGAGCATGTATGATAGAATGGTGGCTGAAATTATAAGCGCTTATAGGTTTGCACAACGAAGCTTTGATACTAGCATTGATACAAGCTTAAATCGCGTTTGAAATGTCAGATAGCGAAGACGAATGTTTGTGTTCTTCTGCTACAAAGTGGTATATTTTAAATACAAATTTGGGTAGGAGCTATCATATCCACCCTATTAATAGAAAACGATCTAAACATGGCGAATTTCATCATTTATACCAAGAATTAAAATTTTACCTAAACCGGTTTTTTGAATATTTACGTATGGAACCTAACACTTTTAAATACGTCTTAAAAACTCAAAACAAATTAAATAAAAAGTGGAAAAATTTCACTTATTAAACTAGTCACATCCATTGCGAAACTTGTAACGGCCATTTGACAATTGTCACACGTTGATTGTAGTAGTCAGCGCGCTGAAAGAATGGTGAGATACATTCTTGTATTTAGCAGCTTTTGTAACAGCGCTTATACCTGCTGGCTGCTACACTCACTGCTTCGTTGTGTACGCTCGCATATTATATAACAATGCATTAATTCAAGCAAGCCCTGCTATGATCTACGCTACCATCTAGAATCCCAGCTCCATACTGCACGTACCTTAAGAATATCTGCGTTTAGTATCAATGCATATTCTCAATTTATTGTTATTTTTAAAATGAACAAATTTCAAACAATTATTTCATAAGTGAGGCGGTAAAAAATAGGTATATTACTGTTCCCTATTATAAATCATTCCCACAAACATAGGTAGTGGCGTTTATTTCATTTCAATACGAACTATTTACGGAGATAGAGATTTTTAAATTTTAATTTCTGTTACGTCATTAGAGTCAAAGCACGTTCGTTGCAAATATTTATAATCTATACCTATAACCATGCCGCCTATGTTTCCTGTACACTGACCTCGCACGGCCAGAATAAGATACATAGTGTATTAAAAAATATAATATGGCCTGTGGCAGTGGGCCGTGATGTTTGATGCCGATGACCTCAATTTCTTGAAAAGAAAATTAATTTTTATTTAACCAACTTCAAGATTTTATTGTGAAGCCGTTTTATGTCAAGACAAAAAATCTAACGGCATTAAGTTAGACGGAGGTCAGTCCAATGATTTAATAAAAATAAATATATAGGCTCATTATGGAATTAAAACGTGAGATAAACTATAGCCTTCTCAGGACATCTTTAAAACTAAACACCGAAAATCTAATTTATACTTTCACCGTAGTTCTTAGATTTACAGCTTGGGAACTGAGGCTTTAGTAATTCTATACTACGTCAACGATGTCCCAGCGATCTTGGCTGTTCCCAAGGCCTGAAAAAATATGGATGCACAACATTTTTAAAATATCGAATTTGGTATCGAATGATATATCGAAAGATCATTGTTTTTTTCCGATGTTTCGGAAACTCAACAACATCGATGTTTGTGAGCAGTGCTACAATAAACCATTAAAACTACACACCGAAAATCTAATACAGTAAAGCTCCACCAATCCGGAGACCTCCACTAATACTATCTATATTTAATTTTTTGATAATATATTTGTAACGATAATCTTGAACTAGGTTTACTGTTTAGTTTTCCTTGAAAATATGCATAACATTGGTTATAATAAATGTTCTACCTATATTATAAAGTGGGTGCTTACTTGATGTAAATTAATATTAAACATTTTGAATAATAATAAAACACGAAGTTTTTTAAATTTACACTATATCTTTATTTTATGACAATTGTTTCGTCAACACAGTGACTTCTTCAGAACATATCTTATACTCTATAAGATATGTTCTGAAGAAGTCACTGTGTTGACGAAACAATTGTTATAAAATAAAGATATACTTAGTGTAAATTTAAAAAACTTCGTGTTTTATTATTATTCAAAATGTTTAAATGTTCTACCATTATTACGCCTTTGCTTAATTACTTTAAAATTTCTCCAGTATTTCGGATTTTTTACTAATCCAGATTTCGCTAGTTTCAATGAGCCATTTTCCTGAGAGTAGTTCTTTTAATTATCTACGAGAGGAAGCACTTATGGTAGGGACAAATAAATTATTTATTCGCCATTAGTGTCGTGTCATTTTAGTGGTATAACTTATTAGTGTATTTGCCATATGGCACATACACTATTGGCGTCGGTCGGATGGCGGGACCTAGGGGTCGGACCAAAATTTCTCGACGTTTCATAGCCTCCTGAACACTTTGGCACCATTTTTAGAAATGTTTATATATATATGTATATATATATATATTTATTTATATATATATATATATATATGTGTGTTCGCGGCATAACTCTCGAAAGACTTAATTGATTTGAACGAAATTTGGTAGACACGTTGGAATCCATCACCGCACGGAACCTATTTAAAATGGGCCCAATCGGACTATTTTAAGGGTAGTTTTTAGGGGTTGAAAAAAGTTTTTGGGCCCAAAAATACCGAAAAAAATCTCAGAATTGTTTCAAAATTGGAATTTAACCCTTTAGTAGAGATTAAAATGTGTTGCTAAAATTTTAACAAAATCGGCACGACAGGACCGGACTTACAAATTTTATGAAAACACTAGTTTACGGATAGTGATTTATTTGCTGACGGCTGTATTTAATTTGGTACAGAGGTTGCATTGATAATAATATTGAAATTAGGAAAAAAAATATTATTTTAAGGGATGTATTAGGGGTTAATTTTTCATTTTGTCCAAAAACGAACTTAAGTTCACATAATAAAGCCACAGGGCCTGTATTAGCAAATACACTATAATGTCGGCAGGGTTTTGGCACTGCGACCCGAGTTTTTTTTTTTAAATTATTATCACTTATCATTGAATTAATTAAATAATTAAGTTATACCACTAAAATGACACGACACTAATGGGGAATAAATAATGTTTGTACCTACCACAAGTGCTGCATCTCGTGAATAACTGGGGCTTGAGAATAGCCGAGAGTGTAGCGGCGCTGTTGTTTACATGGCGTTGCTGTGGTTCCTCTATTACAAGTCCCCAGTTCTCAGGTTCTAGCCCGAGAGCTGGTAAAAGTGTCAATTGGATTTTCAATTTATTATTAAAAAAAAAAAATAATAATAATGAATTGAAAATATGAATTGGTGCTAGGCCCAAATAACCTTAGCTGTTGGTGGTCTTTAAAATACAATTACAAATTACAAATTCGTGAATAACTGAAGGAACTACTATCAGGAAAATGTCTCATTGATCCGGATTAGCAGAGCTTCATTGTATTGTACTTTCACCGTTAGATTAAAATTTAAAAACGGAAACTTTTGAATGGTAGTGTAAATATAAACAAAGGATCTCGGCTATTATCAGGCTCTATTTTATTGTTTTTGTTACAGTTCGTGGCGCATCCGAACGTACAACAGCTGTTGGCGTCAATTTGGTACGAAGGTCTTCCGGGCTTCCGGCGCAAGAACATGGTTCTCCAAGCTTTGGAAATCGTACGCATTGGTTGTCTTTTTCCATTCTTCAGCATCGGCTACATCCTGGCGCCTCACTCCGTCATCGGACAAACCATGCGCAAACCGTTCATCAAATTCATTTGCAACTCGGCTTCGTATTTCACGTTCCTATGTAAGTAATTTTGAAAATATTTGATACATTAAAAAAAATATTGAAGGCCACCGACGATTCCAGGATTACCAATCTGGGTCCTAATTCATATTTTGAATTTATTATTATTGTTAAAAACTGTTTTCTGAGTTGGCGGAATAAATATTTATTAACAATAATTAAAAATACAATAACAATAAATGCAACAACGAAAAGTCAATTCTAACAATAAAAAAACTTAAACGGTAATTATTGAACTAAACGAGCCACTTAAATAACACTTAACAAATAACTATATATACAAGGATTATTTATTTGTAATTATTTATGTCACTGTATTTATATCCGATTTATTTCTAACGTTTATTCGCTGTTCAACACTGTCACAGTATGATCTACACTGACTGATTCCCGTTGACTTATTCCGCGACTCACTGTTCACTGATTTATATAGGCTGCGTGGACTGAAGCCCAGTGCTTCTCGCGTTCTCTAGAACATTCGGGCAGGTACTCGTTGTGCAGTATGCAGACCCTGTTTCTCAGAACTCTTTGTTTGCCGTTTATATACAGGGTGATCCGTAACATTATGTTTAATAATTTAAAATCCAATTGATATTTTCATTAGCGTTCGAATTTTAATCAGGGGATTCTAAGCTATAGAAATGCTTAAACAAATTTTAGAGGAGTATTGAAATCGCGATAATAAGAGTGAGTATCGCTTGAAATTCACGAACGTCATTCACAGCTATAGGTCTTGTATAATGTATTCTTTCAATATCTGTTGTTAAAAGTGTACTAATTTAAAGGGTCATCTACTGTTTTTTATGCGTACTAAGCGAGGTCCTGTACCGTAGTAATACGCATCCGGATCAATAATCATTCTGCTATCGGGAAACTTCTTTAACCAGCCCCAATCCCCAATCTAATATTTTGACAATAATGATGACTACAAAGTAAATTCATAAGTACCTAGTACCTACTTACTTTTAAAATTAATTTTTTTTTGGCGGCCTCTCAGCTCCATCAAGCATATACAGGGTGGTGACCGTGACTGCTGCACATAGGAATTTAACCCGTAAAATCTTGCTTCCCTAATTATTTTAGGAAAAATATCCTCAAATAATAGTTTTAGAACATAAAATTCTGCATCTAAATCATTAAACAAAATTAATTTTGCATGCTTTGTAACGGCAGAAATTTGATATGAAAATGTCAAAATTACCTCACAAACAGATAGCGATAGCTATGGAACTTGAACAAAATGATGACGTTTTAGCTGTCAGAATAATTTCTAATCATTTTGTTCAAGTTCCAAGACTATCGCTATCTGTTTTTGAGGTAATTTTGACATTATCATATCAAATTTCTACCGTTACAAAGCATGCAAAATTAATTTTGTTTAATGATTTAGATGCTGAATTTTATCTTCTAAAACTATTATTTGAAGATATTTTTCCTAAAATAATTAGGGAAGTAGGAAATCGCGAAAGTTTGATTTTACGGGTTAAATCCCTATGTGCAGCAGTCACGGTCACTACCTTATATATACCCGGTTGCCTCCGGGCTCTCCTGGCTTGAACTAAGCCACGTACAATTTCAATTCTTCATTAGAAAATTGCTGAATTAAATAAAAATTTGTTTAAATCTGATGAATATAATTATTAACTGCTATAACTAAGTAAAAATAAAAAAAACTTCGTTTGTAAAAGTACTGAATTCGAGTGATCAATATGTTTTTTCCCGTATGACTCGATTTGTGCTAACCAAAAAAAATATTCTGAACAGAAAAAAGTACCTCTGGTGTAACGGCTATGCGTTAAAAGTGACGCCATTAATATAATATTCCGAGCAATAGTAGAAACTCAAGACATAACCTCACAATAATAGTGTGACTAGCCGAATCATTAGACCTATTATTATTCCGAATCGTTGTACGCGCGATGAGGTGACCATGCGACTTAAGGTTGTGGGAGGGGAGAGAGCTGCATTATAACACAGTGGCACACTAATCATGGTCATGCAACCGTAAACACAACTGCTAATCAATAAATGTTACATACATCCAACCGCGCCTTAACCGTTGCTCACAACAATGCCGTAACCGAACGACCCTCATCGTTCGACTATACGAAAGCCATCAGCTATCATTGTTGACAAACACCATTTTTTTATGTGAAGTTAACCCAATTGTTGTGGGATACGGACGATGAAAAACAAAAATTGAATTTCTAATTTAGCAACGTATTTCGTTAATCAATGTTAACTTCTTCAGGCATTTTGTAACAATGAAAAATTTGATATGTTATCTTGTTACATTCTATGTCACAAAAATTCGACCAGAGCTGCAGAAATGTACTTCGATCAGTATCCAGAACGAAGACAACCTCATTCGTCTATTTACAGAAACTTACGAGTAAATTTAATAAACTATGGATCATTTAAAAAGCCGTTTACTAAGTCATCGCGAATAAGTGAAGAAGACAAAACTACTGTTTTACGATCAATTGTTGAAAATCGCTTATTTTTAATTGTTACAAAATGGCTCCATGATAACAAAAGTAAAATTAATAAATCACTTAGTAAACTGACAAATTAGCAACAAACTACACTTTGACAGCTAAAACAAAACAGCCGTTTACTAAGCCAACGCGAATTTCAACTGTTTGCTAAGCCTTCTGTTGTTTTATCAATTAATTTAGCACAGCCTACTATTAAAAATCAGTGTTTTACGTATAACTCTGTTATTTTTGAAAATAAATCCATCAACTCTCATATCAAATTAAAGAGAAAAAAAGTCTCTTTCGAATGGTGTCATGGCCATCTTTGACGTGTATTTAAAAAAACAAAGTTAATACAAGTAGGTATCTCTAAAACTATAAAAGTAAATAAAAATATGAAAAGAGATTTGAAATCATCATAAAAAAGGGCCTTAAGAAAGTGAAAATATTTTTTTTCTAACTTACTTAATAAGCGAGTTATAAACAAAAAAAGAAAAGGGGTAAATCTCGTTTTTCAACTGTCGGTCGCGAACCAAGCAAAATATGGAAAGTTTGACTACGCAGGGTAGTAGTACTGGAGATTCTGCACATTTTGTCTCATTTAACCAAATCTCTATCTCCCATAACAACGGAGATCCCCATGTTGAGGATGAGTCTGTGGACACACTGTATATGCACAGTGTACTGCAGAAAGCACATACTGCGAGAGCTATTTTTATAAATGGCTGGATGCCTATTATAATCAAAATTGTCTACTGTTGGCACTGTGGAGTAAATGGAAACTTGCCTGACGCGTAATCGGGAGTTTCGGGTTCAAGTCCCGACAGTGACATTTATATTTTTCTTATATTATAGCCTTCTATTAAAAATCATGGCGATAATATTATGTCGTCTGATATATTGTGTTATTCACTAATATGTGATTTTATTTACGGATAGGACTAATAATTTCTTGTTAATTATAATATTTCCGTAACTACCTTACAGATCTTCTGTATTTTGAATTGAATCCAATTATCCAATACTTCTCTACCATTGGTGGGAAGTAAAAATAAGCAGACGATGTTAGAAAATTCCTATTCTGAAAGGAATTTGTCCTGTTGATTTTGGTGCCAATCGGCTCAGTGATCTTAGAAATATACGCAATTTTATGTATATTTTGTACCTATTATAACAATATCGTTAATGTATCTTATAAGTAAAGGGCTTTCTGGCAAATTCCACTGAAATTTGTCACATTAAAAATTCTTTTGAAAATTTTTAGAACATGCTGCAAGTTATGTATGGTTCGTCATACCGATATTTTCACTCGGTCTGTCTAGGACGATTACTGGTGTATTGTGACCACTACAATGCGTGGCCCATAGACCCGCTGGGATAATGCTAGTTCAGCTCGTTGCGTTTCTAGCATTCGTGTCTGGGACGCGATATCTCACAGGATTATGGAAAAAAAAACATTTTATTCAAATATATTACTGCTGAGACCTGTCTCTACGTATAGATCATAAAAACATTCGGAACTATTCAAATAAATTGTATGTGGCAGAAAGTAACGTCACATTCGTCTCTTATATTGCACCAGATGTGCAATTTCGAAGCACACGCATGTACATCGACTATATACTTCTCCAATTTTTTTTATGTATTTATGCACCCGTTTTTTTTTTAAAACGTACGTTTTAGTATTGCCGTATTTACCTGGCGTTGTCCTCTCTCTCTCTCTTCACTTGGATGGTTTATATCATGAATAAACAAGAAAAAACCCGATGAAGTACGAGTAGAACTTGCTCCATGAGGGTTCCGTACCGTTATATTAACTTAATAAAAATTAAGTTTGCCACATAATAATTCCTAGATATAGTTTACAACCATCGCCTAGGATGGCGCTTAGGTCAACCGCAAAATTGGTTTGCATCTATAGATATAGTATGTTTTTAACGTCTTGTCCTCTAGATGGTTTCTACTTTCGACATACTATTGTGAGTTTGTCAGTAGGCCGTAGGTATCTTTTTATTGCATTGAGTTAGCAGCTTGAATTTATTAAACGATTTTGAGGTTAGTATTTGATATAAATTTCAAATTGATACCTCTAGCCGTTCCTGAGAAAAAGGGTTTTGATGGACGAACAGACAGACAGACAGACAGACAGACGAACGAACAATAAAGTGATCTTATAAGGGTTTCTAAAAATAATAAAATTACGTCAGGTGTCACTGTAGTAACAGCTAATGCCGCTATTTTCGCGCACTGCTCAACCCACTTTTCTCGTAACGTTATATTATAGCCTATATCATTCGGGAAGAAGTAAGCTTTTAAACTGTGAAATTATGTTCTAATTCAGTTCAATAGGTAGATCTTCAGTGATTGACAAACGTTATTTCATTTTTATATATTACTAGGGATGTCACTTGGAAAGAGGTGGACTTATAAAAAGTGAAAGAATTGTTTAAATCGGATTAGAAGTTTGGGCATGATTGACATTAGTATTGATTTGATAATCGAATTGTAGGTAGTTAAATAATGTTTTTCTGATTCATTTTTGCAAAAACTATTATGTTTAAACTAGGTTCCAACTTGGAATCTATCCGATTTGCACCCGGACGAAGCCGAGCCGGGCAGCTAGTATAGATCTAAACCTTTCTCCAGAAATAAGCTATATAATATATCGAATGGTAAAAACCGCATTCAAATCTCGACAGACATCCAGACAGACGGACACCTGCCGATAAATGTTCAAATTAACACATAATATTATATGAGTAAAGCAATATAAAGTTTAATTTATTCAATTTTTTTGACCATTTTGACTTGAATTTTACACCTTCTTATTGGCACTACTCAATAGGATTAGACATAATGTTTCATTCTTCTATTTGGACTTTGCAAGTGAAATTTTAAACTTATAAAAATACATTAAATTTAATACTTATAAACATATATTTTTACTTTTAATTTAATACAAAATCTCTAAGAAAGTTGTTAGTTAATAAATAATCGTTTCCCTGATCATTTATTTAAAACATAAACAATACACACAAGTATTGAGTTACTGTGAACGGCTCTAAATATAAATAATTAAAATCGAACGATTTTTTAGCCCCTTATATCCACACCATATTCACAAGTATAGTGAATAATATATCAAACAGCAAAGCTGCGGCTGCCCTGATTGGTTGGCTATATCTAAGAAATTGGCATTTGATTTTTTCTTAGATATAGCCAACCAATCAGGACAGTTGCAGCTTTGCTGTCTGATATATTATTCACTATACTTAATTGTTATATGAATATGGTGTGGATATAAAGTGATAAAGAAAAATCGTTTCATTTTAATTATTTATAAAAAATACAGTTTTTCAAATAGTGTTATGATTTATGAAGCAAATATTATTTATTTCAACGTGTCACTATAGTGCAATATAGTGCACTACTATAGTAGGTATACTATACTATCAAGGGTTCAGCTTGCCGGCGTCGCCGCTTCGTGCCGTTGTTTTTAGTTCGACGTCAAAGGTCATTAACCTACAATAACTGTACATACAAACACAGTTCTGCGATGCTTCTGACGGAACTCTACTTTGTTCGTACAATTCGCCATGATGTAACATAAATGCCCGCACCTTCTACAATATGTGCTTGGGCCATTGTGTCTCTTTTGCAAAGGTCAGTTTGGTTCGTCAAATTGTTCTGCCTGGAATTCAACAATGCAGAAAACGTTGATCCTGGCTCTACCTTTCAACATAATATGTCCTCGTCTACTTTGTCATGTTTTATTAGTGTACTAGTTGTACCCGCGGCTTCGCTTGCCTTCGATTCGTACATAACGGGATTCTGTTACTTCTTGGTGACCTAACATAATAATTTGTATCTTAAAATTGTTAGACTTTAAGATAACGATTAATAATAATTTTATGGAAATTGATGCAGTAGTTCTCTAGTTATATGCAAATAAATACAGATATTTTTTTTGAAGTGAAAACTTCATTAGCGACGTAATTATTTAAAATCTTATGTAACGATAAAGAGGAAATCATTTGTAACGATAAAGGGGAAATTGGTATCACGTAGGTAACCTACCCATTTTGACATTTCAATTTATATAAACAGCAAATATTTTTATATAACACATGCACGCTTTTAGTGTTTTTTCGTATCAGTTTTGCGAACCTTAAATGACCGTTTATTGACGAGTGACGTCATGATCCATTATGAAACGCTTTTCGATGAATAATGGAAAAACATTTGAAAACCCCGTTATGTAATGAACATTATGTACCTCTTTTCGGTGTTATAAATTAAATATGGTTACTATGGTAACAAAGTGAATAAATATTGTATCGAGCCCAATGTTTTTATTATGAGATGTACTTCTGTCAGTGACATTAAATTATTCAATTAAAGTCTAAAACCATGCATGTGTTATATAAAGTATAGTGTGCAACACGTGTGCTAAATATTTATGCGTCAGGCGCATAAAGATGTATTTAGCACACTAGTCACACAATATACTATTTAAGTATAATTATTTTTCTAAAAAATATTCGAATGAAATTTTCACTTCCCCCGTAAGCTTATGTGAACGAGGCTCACACTTTTTTTAGAAAACGTGATATTTATATTATTTTGACATCAATTATAAAGACTATCCGTAAAGAATAATGATTTGTACCTTAAAAATTTTAAATTAGACGTTGACGACTAAAGTAATAAACCAATTTTTTAATTAATAGTTCTCGAGTTATAAGCACACAAACGTACAAACACACTTTTTTTTTGAAAATGCAATCTTTCGGTCTATCTATATGCTTTAAACTGTACAAGTTACGATTTTATTTATTTGCGTTGATTGAACTAACTTCAGAACTGGATTAAGCTTCACTGACATTAATCTTGATTTGATAGAAATCTTTTCTTAACCCGATCAAAGTCAAATAAAAAGAGCCTTATACTTTATGCTTGAAAAGGCAATGTACCTACTAAGTTTCAACGAATCTTCTATATCATGATTCATGTACCATACCTACTTTTCGAAATTAAGTTTTCTTTTTCATTCATACTTCGTCTTAAAAGATCACGTCACCTTTTTCCGTATGTCGTCTTACTTGATCACGTTTTCCTTTTTCAATCATTTTCTAACGTACCAGAGGGCAGTATAGCCTAGTGGTTAGCGTGCTTAGTGCCGCAACCACTGAACTGGACTGCCGTGGGTTCGAATCCCATCTGCGCTCATGGATTTTTTGTGATGTTATTTAGTTTTAAGATAGTTGTTATTTAGTGTAGTTGAAAAACGCTAATGACCTGAGATGTCGACGTGTCTATAATCTATAATAAATAAAATAAAATTCTAACGTACCTAAGATAAAGTTTTAAACCTTACTAGACAAAGTTCTGGATTCATAATTATCTAACTTACAATTAAAAGTTCATTTTTAGAGTATACTTGACCTTGGAAAACCAACTGTTTTCTTTTTAGATTGTGTTCCACCTTTGTCAATCATACATTTCGCCTTTCGTCCTCCATGTCAAACATGCCGACCCGTATGCCGATTGTTACCCGACTGGTATCGTGACGGTACCGACGATCACGTGTGTTCCATGTTTTGATTGAAGGCTCAACTTATTACTGGTGCTGTGTGTATATGTAAGTCATATAAATGCACATTACATCAAACAATGATTTATATCGCCGCCTATACAAAACCATTAATCAAACCGCGCAACTCCCCCGGCCTGAGGAAAACTGCCCGCACGCTTTCTCCAACTGGATAACATAATATGGTAACCTGCTCGGACAGGGCTGGAATAACAGAAAGAAGTTCGGGATTATATATCTGTTAAGAAGACTAAAACCAATTATGAACATGGAATCATTATTCTTAGTTTACAATGCCATTTCTTGTCACACTTGTCTTATGGGATAATTTTTTGGGGATCAGCCCAAATCTACGATGTTTTGGTTTGCAAAAACGAGCAATACGTTATATGTGTGGAGTAGCGAAACTCAGCTCAAGTAAACCGCTATTTGCTGATCTTCAAGTACTTCCTGTGACATCTGTGTACATCTATAAATTATTGAAATTTTACAAAATGTACTGCGTAAACATAGATGTTAAATGTAATGAGGAAATACATAATTACAATACTAGAATCAAAGCAGATATTCGTGTTCCTTTTAATCGGCTTAAAGTCATAAATTATAATTTAAAAAAACCTCGAAAAAAACTAAAAAACACGCTTTAATGAACTAAAAAGTAAAAAATAATTAATTTTATTGTAAAAAAGCGTGGGGTAGTATGAAAATATGATACAAAGCACCCCACGCTTTTTTACAATAAAATTAATTATTTTTTACTTTTTAGTTCATTAAAGCGTGTTTTTTAGTTTTTTTAAATTATAATTTATTTTTGCTTTTTAGTCCAGGAGATCCTGGTCAGGATAATGGGACAAACTTATGGAATGATTGTATTGTAATCGGTCCTTGATAAGTGTGCAAAGTTTAAACTAAATCTGACCGTTCAAAAATCAAGTTCAAAGAAGTCGGTTACAAACTGACAAACAAGCAAACAAGCAAGCAAGCAAGCAAACATACAGGTGAAGCTAATAAAAGCGTGTTAAAAATGGTCCTCTACCCATGGCTATCTGCTTGTTTAATAAACTGCACCATCCAACATTATAAATAAAATATAGTATTGAGTAATAAGGACCAGTTAAATGTATAATTTTTTTATTATTTGCCAACGTTTCGTTACAAAATTGCAACTTTGTAACGAAATGTTGGCAAATAATAAAAAATTTATACATTAAACTGGTCCTTATTACCCAATACTATATTATATTATTATAAATAAACTTTCATTCAAATAACGTGCATTTTACGTAACTCCTTTTTTTCAATTCTCGTTCAGGATTGCCTATATAGGTACTGTTAAAAATTTATGTATGCACCTGCTTGTACAGTAATCCATCACTAAATACGGTCCTGACTATTCTGATATAAAAGGTAATAAGTTGTTAGGAGTATCGACTGGACTGAAAATGAATAAAATACACTGCGTGTTTTTAGACGTATAATAAACATTGGTCCCGATACCTGGAATATGATGATAAGAATAAAGGTTCGGTCACACAGGACGTCCCGTACGGTCAATTCACGGAATCGTATTGCAACAAGACGCCATTTTTAAATATGGACATCCGAAACTGTTTAATTTCGTTCATCAACAAACTCTTATTTGAAAAATTAGAGGGAAAAAATCTCAATGTTTAAAAGTTGGTTTCGATCCGTTGAACTTTGTCAGCCAGGCCTTTGCAAATACGACCGAACGGACATTTAAAATTAACCTTTTCGGTATGACGTAAGAGCCATGAAAAGTTTAAATCAATTTAAATCTCCAATTCAGCCATCAAAACTCTCCCTGGTCCATTCTTCTATTGTGTCCCTGTCTAATTAATTAATTTTAAGTATGACGTGTTAGGTACTAGGTAGTGATTTAAAAAAAAATGACGTGGCCAACTGTTCTACAGAACAAAGACCAATAAAATCTACAATAAAAAATCTCGAATTCAATTTTTTTCGCCATTACAAGACTTCTGATATTCTCACTCCTATGGTAGCTCTAAAATAAAAAACATGAATGACATTTTTTGGCTCTAGTAATCTAGACAATTATTTTCTATTTTCGTTCATCAGTAAACTATAGGTATCCAAATTTGGAAGAGTAGGGGAAAATGAAAAAACCGTATGGAATCTCCTAAAAACCCTAAGTTTAAATCGACCCGGTGAACGGTGTGTCAGCTAGACCTCTACACCAGGGTTGTTACGGATGCAAAAATTTAGACATCCGCGGATGCAGATGCGGATGCGGATTATTAGAAGTTCACATCCGCGGATGCGGATTTGATGCGGATGCGGATGCGGATTTTGGGATTTTAAAAGGATAATTATTTAAATTTTAAGTGCATAAATAACTGAAAATCAATTTAATTTTAACTTTTTATTTATTTAATCATATTTTTAGCACGTGCCACTCTGGCTCCGCCCACTTTCTTTACATGTAGTTACTTGTTGATGTGAATCTGCATCCGTAAAAACTCCGCATTGATTGATGCGGATGTGAATGCGGATGCAGATGTCTGAATTAATGCGAATATTCCGCATTTACGGATGCGGATGCGAATATTCGTAACACTCCTGCTCTACACATATGAACCGGACATCTAAAACTGGCTTTTTCGGTTATGTAGGGACCATGAGACGTCTAGATCCGTCTAAATCTCGTTTTCGATTTTTACGTCATTAGAAGACTTTCTTCAGTCCTATGGTAGTTCGAAAGTTAGAAAACAAATGAAATTTGTTTGGCTCTAGAAAAAGGAACGCAATATCTCAGATTGGTTTTCCCACGTATGAAGAAAGATTACAGTAATATACGGATCTACCTTTATTCCTTCACTGCTCCCGGTTTTCAATGGCGTCGGCACACACTACATTCCTCTCCCTATGAAATGAATTATGTTCGTAAAGTCAACTTTCAAGTGGAGCAGTAAACGGATGAAATGCAATAATATACTTTCATACTCAAGACTAGCGCATTAGTTTGCTTGTGCAACTTAGTTGCGCCATTTTTAATGGAAACGCTTTAAAGTTCACTTTTTTTAAAGTTTCAACTTTTTATTACTTTATTTGAGTTTAGATCGGCAGTCACTGTGTTGTTATTCTTACACCTTATTTTGAAAAATAGTCTAGCTGAATGGTTAAAAACACTTAGGTAGGTACATACCCTTACAAATAGTTTAAGAACTAAACATAAAAAAAACTGTTTTTGCATCGTCGAACGCCATCCGGCAAAAAGTAATTCTAATCATTGGAAGTTTGGGATTGTAAGTCAAGTATTAAGCTCGATTTATATTATCCGGTCAAATAATAGTAAATAATAAAAACTCGGGTCGCAGTGCCAAACCCTGCCGACAATATAGTGTATTTGCTAATACAAGCCTTGTGGCTTTAATACGTGAACTTAGGTTTGTTTTTGGACAAAATAAAAAATTTAACCCCTTAATACATCCCTTAAAATAATATTTTTTTTCTTAATTTCAATATTATTATCAATGCAACATCTGTACCAAATTAAATACACCCTTCAGTTAGTAAATCACTATCCGCAAACTAGTGTTTTCATAAAATTTGTAAGTCCGGTCCTGTCAGGCCGATTTTAATAAAATTTTAGCAGCACATTTTGATCTTTACTAAAAGGTTAAATTTCAATTTTGAAACAATTCTGAAAATTTTTTCGGTATTTTCGGGCCCAAAAACTTTTTTCAACCCCTAAAAACCACCCTTAAAATAGTCCGATTGGGCCCATTTTAAATAGGTTCCGTGCGGTGATGGATTCCAACGTGTGTACCAAATTTCGTTCAAATCAATAAAGTCTTTCGAGAGTTATGCCGCGAACACACACACACACACACACATATATATATACATTTCCAAAAATGGTGCCAAATTGTTCAGGAGGCTATGAAACGTCGAGAAATTTTGGTCCGACCCCTAGGTCTTACCATCCGACCGACGCCAATAGTGTACGTGCCATATGGCAAATACACTAATAAATAAATAGGCTTTTAAACAGTTCAAGAATTTTTTAAGTCGGTTCAGTAGTTTCTCAGAATTCATAAACAAACACCCAAAAAATAAACAAACTTTAACGCTCTTTATATATATTAGTAAATTATAGGTGAATAAAGGATGCATTCTGTCTCACTTGCTCTTAGATATCCAATTACGGAGATAGAGTAGAGTTACATCCGCTAATGCATCAGCATCTGTTGGGTATCAAAAAGGGACGCCGGGACACCCATTTCGGGTTTGAGCGAAACTGTGATTGTCATGTTTTATTCACCGCAGAGATCTGTTTCGAACCGCTGTAAATTAAATATGCATGTCAGAATGCAGAACCTTTCAAATATTATGAGCGATCACAAAACTTTGACACTGATAAAATTTAAAATTTTCTTCAGAAGAACGGGATAGAAGACAAAAGAATAACAATATTTAAGTGAAACTTTCTAACCTCTTTTTTCCGTACGGTTACGCATGTCGAGGTCGCGTTACGTCTAATCGAAGCAATTGACCAGACCAGTATTGATTGAAAAGAAACGACGTTTATGTTCATAACTATATTGTACGTCTACATATAACTAATATCGTACGAATATTCAGTCGAGCAACACAACAAATACCCATTGACCACCAATGATAGAATGTGGATTCTTATGTTACTTTGTTTCCATACTGATCGGGGTTCATATTACATTACCAAAACCACATTAATAAAATTGACAAGCGACTAAGCCCTGCAGTCAGAAAAGATCAAAATGCGCAGAAAAATGTGGTTTCGAAGTGAAAATTGTACAAAGAACTATTTTAAATAAATGTATACACAGTTTAAAAAAATATCATTTCAATCGATCAATTTTTTTTCGAATAAGATCGATTTGAAATTCTACAATGCTTTGCTTGTGCAGAAATATGTGTGGTCACAATCTAAGGCCATTGTCAAATCAAATTTTCTGACAATTCTTTCTGCAATCAATATAAAAAATATTAAATTTTGGAGATACGAGAAATGTGACTATTTTTATTAATTTGTTTCTTAATTTGTATTTTGTTTTTTTAATAAACGTTATTTTCGGTTTCAAATTTCTTAAAAATTTTTTTGTAAACCTTACCACGCCTTATCATAGGTACCTACTAAAGTGATAGCGATTTAGTTCATCATTACTCTGTCTGTGCATTCCACTTGGCGACCGCAACGCCTACAACGACCAAACGGAATAAAGGTACGTGCAGTACGCAGCTGGGATTCTAGATGGTAGCATGTATGGTAGATGGTGGCTGAAATTATAAGCGCTTATAGGTTTGCACAACGAAGCTTTGACACTAGCATTGATACAAGCTTAAATCGCGTTTGAAATGTCAGATAGCAAAGACGAATATTTGTGTTCTTCTGCTACAAAGTGGTATATTTTAAATACAAATTTGGGTAGGAGCTATCGTGTCCACCCTATTAACAGAAAACGATCTAAACATGGCGAATTTCATCATTTATACCAAGAATTAAAATTTTACCCAAACCGGTTTTTTGAATATTTACGTATGGAACCTAACACTTTTAAATACGTCTTAGAAAAAACTCAAAACAAATTAAATAAAAACTGGCAAAATTTCATTTATTAAACTAGTCACATCCATTGCGAAACTTGTAACGGCCATTTGACAGTTGTCACACGTTGATTGTAGTAGTCAGCGTGCTGAAAGAATGGTGAGATACGTTCTTGTATCTAGTAGCTCTTGTACAGCGCTTATACCTGCTACACTTACTGCTTCGTTGTGTACGCTCGCATATATAACAATGCATTAATTTAAGCATGCCCTGCTATGATCTACGCTACCATCTAGAATCCCAGCTCCATACTGCACGTACCTTAAGCGTGGTCATATTATGACGTGGGCGTAGTGAGCGCAATGGTCGCCAAGTGGAACGCACCTTATATGAATTCTTATTCGATAACAACTACTCACAAAATACCGATTATGTAATGACTAATAAAATATAGGTACTTTTTAGAGTTTACAGTGTATTATATTGCATAATCGTTGAAACATGGTGTTTTGTTTTTTGCAGTTATGTTAATATTGGCGTCACAACGAATCGAGTCTCTGCTGTCCAACCTGTGGCCAGGGGCAGGGACTATCAGCAGTGATGAGAAACGCGACGAGCAGGCCATGAAGAAGGGCTCGCCGCCCTCCGTTGTCGAGTGGTTTATATTGGCCTGGGTCAGTGGTAAGTCCCTTTTGTTTAAATGTCAGTTTTCAAACTTTAAATCAATATCATAATATCTGCATAGAGCCGCTCTCTTGAGACCAATATTATGAAACTTAAAACTCACATTAGAGAACTGTTTGTGCGGGTAACACATTTAAAATATTTAATTTGATATTTAAGTTTAACGACCGACATATTACACCGGGTTCATAAGCTAAATGTGCTGTTAATTGTTTTTTTAAGGTCGACGTTTCGAGCCATGTAGTATTATCTTCAAATAATTAATTTTGTTGTAACTTCGTTGGGAAGACCGTGTCATAGAAGTAGAATTTTAAGAACGACTTTATTAAAATTTCCAAATCTTTAATAATATGATTGGATAATATTGTTAGTTTTGTTATCAGTTGAGATATTTTTAGTGTTCGTGATACAAATTTAAATCGAAGATGATTCTATATGAATTGAAACGTCGAACACAATAAAAAAAAGGTCAAGTGCGAGTAGAACTCACGCCATGTGGGTTCCGTACCGTTATGACAATTTAATAGAAATTAAGTTTGTCATACGTAATAATTCCCAGATATAGTTTACAACCATCGCCTAGAATGGCGCTTCGGTCGACTGCAAGATTGGTTTGCGTCCATAGCTATATGTTTTCAACTTGTCTATAGATACTTAGTCAGTATCGAAAAACGTGATTTTTTTAAAGACTGTATTTTTTTATTGCATTGAACTAGAAGCTTGAATCTTTTACAGGTTTATGAGGTTGTAAACCTTAGTATTTGATATAAATTTCAACTTGATACCTCTAGCCGTTCCTGAGAAGAAGGGTTTTGACGCAACCCTAAAAATTAAGTTTGTCACGTGATAATTCCACATAGAATTAGAAATGAATGATTTTCGGATTTTTCTCTTTACTTGTGCTTGTGACCTTCCTTCGTGCCAAATATTTAGATTTTAGGTCAAGGGGAAGTACCCCCTATAGGTTTTGATGAGTGAGACATTTTTTTAATCTTTTTATTGCATTGAGTTAGAAGCTTGAGTTTTTTACAGGATTATGGGGTCGTAGACCTTAGTTTTTGATATTAATTTCAACTTGATAAGTCTAGCCATTTCTGATAAAAATGGCTTTGACGGACAGGCAGACTGCAGACAGACAGACAGACAGACAGACAACAAAGTGATCGTATAACGAGGTTTCTTTTTTTCATTCTGAGGTATGGAACCCCAAAAATATTAAAAATGTGTCGTGGTCACACTCGGTAGAAATAAAACTATATCTATATGTGTAAAAATATTGCAAGACAGATAGATTCTGTCTATACTTACATTTTTTATATAGATTTTTCGTAAGTAAATGCCCTTTTTTTATTAATTTTGCGCTTTGAAATTTTCCGGTTGAAACTCTTACCCAAAATTATTATTTATATACTTAAGAAAATATTTACTGTTTATATAAATTAAAATATCAAAATAGGTAGTTCCCATGGTGACAAAAGTTTTTAAGCATTCATGTGACTTCACTTCCAAACCCAACTTCCGTGATAACAAAAACTGCGTTACCGTGAGCTAAGAAGTTTCACTTCAATAATTAACAGCACCCCTGTTTGTCTATGCATCCATGACCTTTCAAAGTCGAACATAGGGAATTAACGTTGTGTGCCATTAAATTTAATTGAAAACAAATCTCTAACACTCCGCACACTAACACCGCTGTAAAACGTTTTTACCATAAAAACTCTTTCTTCATTGGAGTAATTATTCATTTTTACTTTAATTATTGTAAAAATGCTTACGTGCACCAATTACGAGTACAAAAATTTTTTTGACAATTTTATTGCAGTTTTGTTTTTTTCCTACTTAATTTGAAATCATTACTGCAAAATCGGTAAATTTCAGATTAGTATTTTAAAGTAAAAATTTCATTTTTGATCTTTTTACTTCCCACCTCTACTATGGTAGGGAAGTAATGGATTCAGTCCGAAAACAATATTTCGAGATTTTAACAGATTTTCACGTTTTGAGACCCTAGCAATCGTTTAAGATCATTTTCTGACTGATGTCTGTATGTGTGTGTGTGTGTGTGTGTATGTGTGTGTGTGTATGTGTGTATGTGTGTGTGTGTGTATGTGGTCAATTTTTCGCCTTCGATATCTTAAGAACGGAACAACATACGGGCATGCCGATTGTTCTATTGTGTTTATCAGCCTTTAACTTAGATCTGAATAAATTTTGAGTCAAATCGGTTCAGTGGATCCTGAGATATTCAAAAAAACGTCCTCAATGTCACGTATTAACATAGGTAAAAAAATATATAAATGAATTCTAGATGTTATAATATGAAAAAAATGTAAATATTTTTTTTCTCTAAAATGTATAGTTTTCGAGAAAAAAAATATTTTACTAAAAAAAATAAAAATTGTACGTAAATCAAGGTAACCATGATTTTTGCTATATTAAGCTAGCCATCAGTAGATCACCAAACAAAAAAGAGGGCCATGCTTTTTTCAAAGAATAAAAATTAAATTGTGTTTTAAAGACCACCAACAGCTAAGGTTATTTGGGCCTAGTCAAAGAATAAAAAAAAAAAGAGTGTTTATTTTTTGCAAATATTTACTAGGTGGGAAGTATAGGACTGGTCATCAGTCGAATTTTTTTTAGAATCATTTGATGCGCAATAATTTTATCTTTCGATAGGTACCATTACCTTTCTTGTACGTTGAATTGCTGAACACGAATCAGCAAAAATGAACAATATACCATGTTAAATCCCTACGTTCACCTTTGAGACCGGACACTGGGTATTAGTTAAACATGTATAGGTACTAGAGTGCCCGCGGTGAGAGATGAAACCAGGCACGTCATCAATAATATGCTAGTGAACGCCTGCTTGCTTGCAGACAGTGCCGTGTAGACAAAACTGCACATTGGGTTTTATGACGTTAGGTACAGTTTTGGCAAACTGCTATTCATGACAATAAACAGCCAATAGCAAGCTAGAAGGCGGGCGCAATGCATTCACGTTAATATGACGTGGTGGCTTCATCTTTCGTTGCGCGAGGTCTACCTATCCCTTCTTCAAACGTGGATTGCAATAATTATCTTTTTCAAATTGCACCAAATACCTATGTAT
Source organism: Mongoloraphidia duomilia (assembly GCA_039654895.1). NCBI lineage: Eukaryota > Metazoa > Arthropoda > Insecta > Raphidioptera > Raphidiidae > Mongoloraphidia > Mongoloraphidia duomilia. Next base: position 18,695,536 of record CM077525.1, on the reverse strand, counting down.
TTTTGAAATTCACACCTCAGTATGCGAACCCCTTTTCCAATTTTTTGTATGTGTTTGTGCGCCCGTGGTTCATTGTACATTGTTCAAAGTAATTTGGATAATTACCTATGTGCTAATAAAATTTTTGTTAATTAACGTTCCAATTCAGTTTTTTGCAATAAATATAGAACCCTCCTGCATTCATCACTATTAATCCAACATTGCTTTCTCTGTCATCATTTTATCAATACGACCTTTTGTGCGTTAATAAAAAAGTACGAACCGCAACTAACAAAAAAATCACTGATAACTTTATAACCGTAGTGAATAATGAAAAAAGAGTTTGAGAATATTTTTCATCTCTTTTTACTTATACTTGTGTAATAAATAAAAGTAAAGCGGTATATGCACAGGCATGCTTGACAATTTTGATGATTATAGGTACACAAGCATTCTTAAAGGGTGTCGTTTACCACAAACAATAGAGTCATTTTGCCTAAAATTTATTTTATCTTAGTGCCCTGAAGAAACATCATGCTGAGTATGTTTGTATAGTATGTTTTCTTGCCTTTGAAACAGAGTACAAGAATTAGATATAAAAAGAAATAAATATTAGTAAAAAAAACTTTTTAGAGACAAGCTTTTATTTAAATGCACTAAAAAGGAAAAAATAATTTTTAATAATTTAGGTTCATAATTATAAAAGCGTTGGTCGTGAACTCTATGATAGTTTATTAGTCACGACTCACGCTTTTATAATTATGAACCTAAATTATAAAAAAATATTTTTTCCTTTTTAGTGCAATTAAATAAAAGCTTGTCTCTAAAAAGTTTTTTTTACTAATATTTATTTTGTTCATTTTAGTCTTTCAAAATTTTACCCCCCTCTGACACCCGTAGAGGTTGAATTTCGTGAAATACTTTCTTAGTGGATGCTTACGTTAGAAAAGGAGCCAACTGTCCAAATTTCAAGTTTCTAGCTTCAGCGATTTGGCCTGGGCGTTGATTAGTCAAAAAAATCCTACATCCCCGTTTGAACCCCTTAGGGGTTGAATTTATTTCTAAAAACGATTTATTCATGTATTGTCATCGGGAATACGTATGTGTACAAAATTTCAAATCGATCGGATACGTGAACGTCGTTAAAAATTGACTTGCAAGTTTTGACCTAAACAAACACACAAACCCACAAACGAACACACAAACTAACATGCATTGCAAGTTAAATAAAAGCTTGTAAAAAAGGGTTTGAATGAAAGAGAGCGGCTTAAAAAACTTTTATAGTAGCTATTAATTTTAATTCACTAAATTGGCATCAAAATTGTTGTATTAATGTATAAGTATGACTGCAATTATATTAGAGACTGCGGTTGTTTGTAAAAACAATACCGTATATTTTAAGAAAGCTTGCACAATCATCATAAGCGTTATAAATTTTTTTCTTTCAATTTTAACAGAAAAACAAAAAAAACTCTTCTATAAGGCATATCTTTTTAATTATTCAATTTACGACAAAAACTATCTCTAGTGAATTTGATTCTAAACAAAAAACCTCTCTATAAATTTTCTGTAAGATGTACCGTTATGGAGATACAGTGGAAAACCTGTTAGCACCCCTTTTTCAAGATGGTGGTGACATGGGGTGGCCGCCGACCCCGAAAACTGAATTTTAAACTTACACCAGCCCCTCCTACGCAACGAAAAAAAAACTTTGTCTTACCCAAAATGCAAACTAAGTCTAAAAATGTAACATTTCAATGGATTATAATGTTCATGATTGTTCTTTGCAATATAAAAAAAATATATAAACAAATATTAGAAATGGAATTTGGAATTGATCAGTCATTTAACCAGCCATGTTACCAAAAGAAAATTTTAGTAAAATTTGTCATAAAACAGTTTATTTGATAAAGTTGGAAATATTATACGTTTCGCTACTTGGTAGCATCCTTAGTAATCTGTAAATTTTTATAAGTAAAAATATTATCAACATTTCTAAGATTAAATACGGTCGTAATAAAGTCTACGTATAATAAACAAATATTCTTGGATTTTTTTGTGTGTGAATAATACGGCTTGAGGTGCCGACTCGAGTACCTACCAGTTTTTAAAATTGCAGACTTGTGTCCGAACCCGATTTTTTTCTTAACGAATGCGAGTATATACTCGATTCTTAAAATAAGCGGTTTGACACATGCTTGTCGCCAGTTGACAATAAAATTCGAACATAATTTGATATTCTTCAAGTATATGTGCAAGCCTTCAATATGATCCATAGGTAACAAAATGATTGTACAATCACGATTGTCAAGTATGCTTGACTGTGTGTGGGCCGCTTAATATATCGAAACAAATTATTTATAAAGCTTATGTAATCAAACTTAATAAAACGTAATAGATATGGATATTGACGTATTTCAGTGTGAAAGATATAACATCATATTATGAAATTTCTTCTTATTCGTTTTTTTTTTGTTAACTTGCTTTTCTTAATTAACTTCTGTTTCTTGTTGAACACATAAAAGTAATGATTCTCGGAGCAATTTTTCTTGTACCGATATCGTCTATCGACCATCAATTAGTTCTCGTGAGAGAAAGCAGACGTTCCGTTTGACGCTTTCTGTATCCCGTAGGTTTGATCTGGAGCGAGGTGAAGCAGCTGTGGGATGTTGGACTAGAGGACTACGTTCACGACATGTGGAATGTTATAGACTTCGTTACTAATTCGTTATATGTAGCCACCGTAGCGTTAAGAATCGTCACTTATTATAAGGTTAGTGCTTTCATTTTTAAAACGGTGTTTAACAATTACTTTGCTATAATGTCACCAATAAAATATTTATCTCAATTGTGTTTTATTTGCTTAAAATTTAACTTTTAAAGCAGTTGTTGCAAAAAATATTGTATGTAACGCGTATCTAAAGTGACAAATCTAACAGTCGCCATTTTACAATACTCTGCTAAGGAAGGCGAGCGCGGTAATCACACGAGTTCTGGTATAAATGCAACATAACCTTAGGCTCGTAACACAAAATCGCAACTCTCATATACTTAATTCGTCACTTAAGCCACTTGTTGAATAAATATCTATTATAAAAGACTTTCTTTAAAATATATTACTAATGTGATGTGGTATCTTCTATAAAAAATGTCTTTGATAAAATGTAACCTTGTGCTGTTTATCTTTTATGAAAAAAAAAACAGATTGATGATCTATATAAGATTATGAAACATTGTCAAAGATTTATTATATTATCTATTTAATCAAAGATCCATTAAAAAAGAACTTTGATAGCATATTAATTATTAATAACCTGAAAATATTTTGAAAACATATTTTCTTTTTTATTTCTAGGCACAACATAACCCGATTTATGCGGAATCGAAACGCGAAAATTTGGATGCTTGGGATCCTATGTTAATTTCAGAAGGTTTATTTTCTGCCGCTAATATTTTTAGGTAAGAATTTTTTTTTAATATTGATTCCAAAAGCACAAATACTTCGAATACTGTAAGTTAGAATTTCGAGTATGCAGTCAACATAATATTATATTAAATCTCAATGTATAGTGAGAGAAGCTGAACACATTTTATTTTTAAAATAGTATACTACTATGTTAAAAAAAACGAGTAAACTTTTTGATAGTACAGTAATTTGTTGTTATCTTTTTGGTTTTCATAAGTAGTGATGCAAAATTATCGTACCGAAATTTATATTTTGGAAATATTTTTCAAAAAAATAATAATTAGGTAGGTAGTAGATTTTAATTTTAATAAAATATATTATTTATATGTTTAATGTATTAATAAATCATAAATTCGACGAGCCGCCTAGGTGTAATTCATGACGTAATCAGACAATAACAGTAAAGCACATTTTAGTCGAATGTCCTCTGTACGACCATCAAAGGAAAATCACAGACCTAGAAACCGACCTAAAAGAAATTTTAAATAATAATGATAATATCAACAAATTATTGCACTACCTTAAAATAATAGTTTTGGAAAAAGAAATATAAATAATAAACTTATCTTACTATACAATTATGCGGTAGTCACTCTCAGCTAGAACAATAACAATATAATATTATATACTTACCAGAATTTCTTATTTTTCTTTTTTCTGTATGTGCTACTGGCCTTATAGTCTATGCACAATCAATGTAGGTAATCTACTTTTTTGTTTTGTTTTTTGTATTTTTTTTCTGATATAAAAAAATCATAATTTCGAGCGAGCGACCGAAGCGAGTGAGTAATGTATTAACGATATTACAGGGTGAACCAAAACAATACTCGCCCTTTTGACCCCCTTGTGATTGAATTTCGAAAAATCTCTCTTATTACCCCACAAAAGGAACCCACTGTTCAAATTTCAAGTTTATTGCTTCATCGGTTTGGCTTGTGAGTTGATTAGTAAAAAAACTCTACACCCCCGTTTTACCCCTTTAGAGGTTTAATTTAAAAAAATGCTCGAATATGCTTATTTTTAAAGTAGTTTTTAAGGAAGAATTCAATGTTGAATTCAATACCTCTCACCTTAACGATTTGTGAGATATGAACATTTTCTCAAAATACTCTACAACCCCTTTTGACTGAATTTCGAAAAATCCCTTCTTAGCGGATGCCTACATCCTCAAAGGAACCTAGCTGCCAAATTTCATGTTTGTAGGCTTTATGGTTTCTGAGATTTCGTGATGAATGAGTCAGTCAGTGAGTGAGTGAATGGTATTTCGCATTTATATATTAACAATAATTTAAGAGAGTTATTCCATGGGATATGGTAAATTGTAAAGAACGCGTCATCAGAGACTTCAATAATTCTGAACACGTAGAAAGCGGTTCAAACACAGACGAATGTCAAACCCAAGTTCAGAATGAGCGGGGACACGCTGCGGAGAGCAAGGGCGGCGGTTCTTGTAAAGTGTGTCATACACGTTCACATTAACCCATTGAGTGCAAGTATTTCTGAACACGTCACACAAACCGTCGATTTGTGAACAGTTTTTATTTAGGTGCAGTGCCACTAAAAGGGTTAATTTAATTTACCCCTTCAGTGAGCCCGTAGATCACGTATTTTCGCTTGAATGGAAACAGAAAGCGCTTTTGATCACGTGTCTTAAGTGCCTTTCCATTATACGAACGACACGACGAACGCAATTTACTAAACATGCTAAATCTATATAAACTCGAAGAGTCCGTTTATGGTTTTTAGAAGTTGATTTAAAATATACAAGCATGTTAAGGTAGTGTCGTGCTACAATAACATCCAAACGTTTCATTCATAATACGCTGTGAAACAATAAATAAGTATAGTGTTAAATGTAAAAAAAAATTGTTAGAGATTGTACCTAAACTGTTGTTGACATAGTAACACATATTTCACTTAGTTTATTCGCTTGGATTATATAAAAATGTCAATATTTTCTCATAAATTGTTGAACTTTGCGTTATTATATCTCAACAATAAAAAGGTCAATAATTTTTGGATTTTCTTTTTTAAACTCAGAACAAAAACATCAATGAACAGTTAGTTTTTTGAAAATTTTTGACTGTTACTTTTTTTTTTAATTAAAAAACTTGTCAAAAACACAACCTTTCCTATGCTCTCCGTGTTAATTATCCGAACTTTTATTAAGTTTATCTCAAGTTAGAGATGGTCAATCAACTTCAAATTTTAATGGTATTTGTATTATAGTATCCTTAATGAGTATACGAAAATTTAGAATTTTCTGACACTATGCCCATAGCACAACAACTACCTTAAAAATGAGTTTTCAAAATTGTTGCTTTATAATTATATGAAGAAAAATAGTGTCGACACATCTGATGACAGAAAGCTTCAATTGAGAAGAAAAATTATGTAAATCGGTTGAGTAGGAAACGCTGGCGAGCTGTCGAAAGAAAACCGATATTAGTGAATAAATTCCGTTCGACGCGTCGCCGGTTCCAAATGCAATGTAACTATAGCATTGTTGTCTCTTTTATTTAAGCAAAAATAGAAACTAAAATTATCCATCGCTGGAAAAAAAAATAAAAAAATTTCAAACTGGACACAATTATATTTTTCGAATTAAAATATTTTTGTATCGCGATTTTGTAACATTTCAATAGAGCGCTTGACCTAGAAAATTTGAAAAATGTTCGTCTCCCCGGTACTTAGGCTTACGTCACTGCTTTGAGAGCTACGCGCCTCGATCTGGCCCACCCTATAATGAAAAATTGTTGAATCTTTTCTCGCCCTCCATGTAGTATAAATTGTATTGTAACAACATATTTTATTAATAAAAGCTTGAAAAGGTCGACACACCAGTCGACGAAACGTCGCAAAAAAACTAGTGTTTTTTATTTCAAAAAGCCATTTGCCCCAGAAGATCGACTAACACAAATACAATCTATAATGAAAAAGTTTGGGCACGCCTATAAAGACAACTATTTTATAAGGGGTATGGCAAAAAGTTATATTTGCTTGTTTTCGCATCATTTTCTGCGTGCATGAACTTTTAAATCACCACGGGGAGTATTTTGGTTGAAAACCATACGTTGCTGGTTTGCTTATTCAAGGAATGTCCCTGCCGTTTAAATTTTAAACTGTTCACGATTTTGAGCCTTGAATCTCACAACAAACAGACATACACTCGAATAAACAGAATTAAATACCAAACGTCTCGTTCGCTCGGTCAATAAACATAATAATGCCATTGTGTGGTTTGATTTGTACATCTAAAGTTAAAAGAGAACGTATTAATCATATAGTATACTGCATATGATTTGATTTGATTCATTTCTCTCTGCGTATATATTGTTAAACCACTGCACAATGAGTGAAATATAAAGTCCTTCCCTCAGGAACCGTCCCTGCCATATCTCATGTCCCCTCGCAAACCAGTAGGAACACACTGACACACACACGTAATATCATTGACATAGAGAATGGACTACGCGTTCTCTGTCTCGGAAATGTGCTGAAAATGTCCGTTATTGTGCGAACGAAATAAAACAAGATAGCTGTCAATCCCTGTCTTTTCTAAGAATGCTATTGGTAGATAGATAGATTGTAGATTATAGACGCTCGACAGCTGAAGTCATCAGCGTCTATAATTTTATTGCTTGTTTTCAGTTTACGAATTAACTCAAAACTGATACTTAAGAGAAGTGTCCTAAACCATTTTATTACATAATAGAAAATGTGGTTTTTTTGTTAAAATAAATAACAAACTTTTGTACAATAAATATAAAATTAAAACAGACATTTTACATATAACATTATAACTTGAATCAAAAAAATTTTGCCAATAAGTACTGATGTGACAGATATTCAAATAGTCGTAATATTCCCTCCAAATTTGTTCTGTTTGTACCTACATGCAGTAACGACATTAAGAAGAGGGGGTGAAAGGTTGAGCGTCAGACCTGAAGGCTAGATCGCATACGGTTCACGGGCCGCAGATTGCTGAACCCTGGAATAGACCCTAGTCTAAAATCTAAATTTGATTAGAAAAGAACGTGAATAAGGCAGTCACCATTACCTATCTCCTTTTTCTGAATGACACTATTGCTGGCCAGTTACTTAGTCCAATCTCTGAGTCAATGCTTAATATAATATATATGTCTCATATTCTACAACCCAATGTAATTTAAATTCTTGCTACACATTTGTAGTAATATAGTAGCGGCATTTCATTCCTGCGACCTCCTTTCGTCCTGTTGCCTACTGCAGCTTGCTGGCTGTAAAACAGAGGCGCTACTAGCAGGCCAGTTTCTTTTGTCTGTCCGTAAAGACCCCCAAATGGCTCGGTTATATGAGCTTGTACTAATGAGGTTTCAATTCATTTTTCAAGTTTATAATTATTCTTTAAAATAAATTAAAAAAATTACTAAACATTTTAACTTTTACTGATTAGAACATACATAGTTATCTAAAAAAATGACGGCATCTCATTCTCAACATGTGTTGTTATTGCTACTTAAAAATTAAAAAAAAAATACTAAAAAGAAAAAAAGGTGTGTGCCTCATCCACATGCGCACGAGCGAAGTTATACTTCATACATTTACATTTTTCTTTTCCCCTCTCAGCAATATGAAAATTAATAAATAATTATTATTAATAAAATCCATGGATATCATAACATCTATACATAAGTATCCAAAGCCTGCTTATAATATTACACTATTTTGGAACGTCAAAAAATTGATTTTTAAAATTATAAAATCTACAAGAAAATCAATTTTTCCTGGAATGACATCTAGCTAAATCGATTTTTTGCCCGCCAAAACCCATTTTAGTAAATTTCATTCAAATCGTACAGCCGTATTATCCTTGTCAGCGTTTCATTAATTAATTTTGAGTCGAGGTCATTCCAATTCACTACCCTCGTTTGAGAATTTTAAATTCAAAAAATAAATATTCTAATAGAATTTTAATTAATTTAAATAGAAAGAAATACTTATTATAAAGTGTAGAATACAATTTAAATTAAAGCCTAAAATCTTTTAAAAAAAATTTAAGTAATAAAACTGACAAAATTAATATACAAGCCGTGAGGTGGGTCGTTTATTAGGACTAAAGTGCGACCCTTGAGGTCCACACGACGAACTTCCCAATTTGATAAATATTTAATAATATGTAATAATTAAATTAGATATTACACAGAAAAGTAATCATTTTAATCATTAAAACATAATTATTATTTATTTTAACAATAATTAAAAAAAAAAAAAACGGCTGAACCGATTTTTATAAAATTTATGTCGGATCAAAATGACGTTAACACGCCTCGATTGACACCTTTAGGAAGTCGATTTAATTTTTTATTCGCGAGATATTGTGTAAAATCTACCGATACTTTTTTGGATTCTATTTGGCTAAGAAAAAAGAACGGCTGAACCGATTTTGAAAAAATTTCTCTCAGATCATATTTACGTTAATACGCGTCTATTGGCACCCTAACGTAGTCGATATCATTTTTCATTCTCGAGATTTCGTCTTAGAAAGAAATGGACACATACGTACGTACGTACGTACATACGTACACTGACACACACAGACATCTTCCTAAAAATAGTGTAAAAATAGTGAAGTGACTTTGAAACATAAAAATTTGTTATACATTTTGATTTCGATTTTCGGACCCATTACAATAACTTCCTATGGGAAGTTAATAAAGCCTAAAATCCTTTAAAAGAATTTTAAGTAATAAAACTGACAAAATTAATATATAATATAAAGTAGGCTACGCAGGCAAATCTGCGGGAAAAATCGACATTCATGCAAGTGAAGCCACAGACAAAATATAGTGAAATAATTAACACAATTTTTCGATTTAAACTATAATATTTTTATAAAATAATCAAAACAATGAAATCCTTTCCATATTTTTTTTTAAATTTTAATCGATCAATACATAAGCGCTTTCGGACCTTCGTTCATCATCTGATGTCTATCAAAACAATAAGAATACTGTTACAATCCACATAACATAATGTTACAAAACTGTTTTCTGAGTTGGCGGAATAAATATTTATTTACAATAATTAAAAACACAACAATAATAACTAAACAATAAATAGCACTTAACAAATAACTATATATACAAATATTATTAATTTCTAATTATTTATATTCACTGGATTTATATCGAATTTATTTCGCACTATATTCGCTGTTCAACACTGTCACAGTATAATCTACACTGCCTGACTTCACACGTACTCGCTGCTTATATAGGCCGCGCGGCGTAAGCTCAGTGCCACCTCGATTTCTCCAGAACCTTCGTGCCGGTACTAGTTGTTTACAGCAAACAGATAGCGCTTCTCAGAACTCCCGCCTGTTGTTTATATACAGGGTGATCCGTAACAATATTATGGTTCCAAATCTTCATGGTTTCCGGGCTTGTAGGCCGTGGTCCGGTGGTATTTCTACCTGACGTTTCGTCTACAACTGCGGTAGACATTCTCAAAGGCGATGTGGCAGCGGTCGAAGTGTCCTCCTTGGCGGCTAACCTGTGAGCCGCCAAGGAGGACACTTCGACCGCTGCCACATCGCCTTTGAGAATGTCTACCGCAGGTGTAGACGAAACGTCAGGTAGAAATACCACCGGACCACGGCCTACAAGCCCGGAAACCATGAAGATTTGGAACAATGCCGGCCGTGAAAGCTTGCACACTTGAATATTATGGTTTTTAGATACAAACATTTCAGTATTGCCTACAGCGCGACACTGCTTTCAGTCGTATGATGTTGTCACGTGTCTTGTATGTATTTCAGAAACAAATGTAATCCCATTTATGTTTTCTTACCGGCATTCACTCTTTTCTCCGGGATTAATTCTTCAGATATAAATCCGGTTGTTATTAACATTCATAAAACTGTTCAAACGAACTCGTTTCTTTTTACACCGTTTTTCTAAAACTTTTTCATCGTACTTCATTAGTTCTAAACTTGAAGCTATAAATGCTGAGTTGCAGAAAGCATTGTCAGAAAATCTGGTTGTACAATGACTTTAAATTGTGACCACACATATTTCTCCATAAGAAAAGCATTGTGGAATTTCAAATCGATTTTGCTACAAAAATAACTGATCGATTGAAACGATATTTTTTTAAAACAGTGTATACATCTATTTAACAGTTTTTGTACAATTTTCACTTCCAAACAACATTTTACTACGCATTTTGACCAAAATTTAGCTTGAAAAGCGATCTTTTTCTATGTAGATCAATCATTTGTTTACAATCTAATGTTCCACATGCCAGAGAGTTTGACAACGGATGTATAAAAACTGTAATTATATTATGATCACAATCTAGGGTCCTTGTCAAATTAGATTTTTTGACAATGCTTTCTGTAACCCAGCATAATTTTTGTTGAGACTAAATAAACGAAAATACATGAAAACATATATCTATCCTTTTCGGTAAACTATAGATAGAGAAAGATAAATTACATTTTTACTTCCCACCTCTACTATGGTAGGGAAGTAATGGATTTAGTCCGAAAAAAATATTTCGAGATTTTAACAGATCTTCACGTTTTGAGACCCTATAAGTGATCATTTTCTGACTGATGTGTGTATGTGGTCAATTTTTCGCCTTCGATATCGTAAAAACGGAACAACATACGGCCATGCCGATTATTCTGTTGTGTTTATCAGCCTTTAACTTAGATCTGATTAGATTTTGAGTCAGATCGGTTCAGTGGATCCTAAGATATTAAAAAAAAAGTTCTCAATGCCACGTATTAACATAGGTAAAAAAAAATATAAATGAATTCTAGATGTTATAATATAAAAAAAATGTAAATATTTTTTTCTCTAAAATGTATAGTTTTCGAGAAAAGAAATATTTTACTAAAAAAAGAAAATTTACGTAAATCAAGGTAACCATGATTTTTGCTATATTACTAGCCATCAGTAGATCACCAAACAAAAAAAAGAGCTATGCTTTTTTTCAAAGAATAAAAAAGAGTGTTTATTTTTTGCAAATATTTACTAGGTGGGAAGTATAGGACTGGTTATCAGTCGAATTTTTTAATTAAATAATGCCGATTTCTATATTGGTTATAATTTTTTTTCAACAATTATTAACTCTATCCCATAAAATCAAAAAAAAATTATCAAAATCAGATGACTATTTTGTTTGGTTAAATGGGGTTAATTACTGAGTCAAGAGAATAATTATTTTATTCAGTACAATGATTCACAAAATTAAATAGTTTTGGATATTTTTTCTCGAAACGAAGTAATGAATTACTATTTGAGATTCTAAAGTTGGGATAGGTAAGGAAGAGGTGATGAATTCTGGCTCTAATAGCTTGGCCTCTTTCATTGAAGTGAAAATATATAATATAGTACCTGTCAGATAACTGTATCCTTGATTCCCAAAATATTGCGAATGATAACTTCTTGAATTAACACTACTTATGCCAATGATCAACAGCTAAGATTTACAAAAATCGAAATGAGTCTTTTTTTTGTTTCAGTTCGTTAAAATTGGTGTACATATTTTCGGTGAATCCACATCTTGGTCCTCTGCAGGTATCGCTCAGCAGAATGGTCATGGACATCATGAAGTTCTTCTTCTTATATGTTCTCGTTTTGTTTGCCTTCTCCTGCGGTAAGATTATCAAAAAAATTCATTCATATATTCTATAACGATGCGTTCAAATATCATAAAAATTAAAATCTTTCGTTCAGGTTTGAACCAATTGCTGTGGTACTACGCGGAGGAGACCCTAGGAAATAGACAATGCAATATGACTGTGAGTTCCAACTCGACCAAAGATACCAGCGCCTGCTTTGTTTGGAGACGTTTTTCCAAGTAAGAAATTAATAATTTACATTAAATATTTTTGTTTTTGTCGGAGCTGTTTCTCTATTAACTTCCATCTTTAGTTTTAAAATAAAAATAACTAAATAGCGTCTTTTTCCTTTTTTTTGTAAAATTTGATTGCACAATAATTGAGTATTCGTATCACAAAGACATTGAATTGAAGAGTCCGGCAAGGAGGTATGGTGTTTTTGAAAAGACGGTCACATATTTATTTTCGAGCCAATTTCAAAATTTATTGTTTTCGTACAAATTACTGGTACATTGCCATTTGAGAATACATAACGAAACATATAAAAAAAAAATCTACTGCGATGTTGAGACATTCTTGTAGACGGGTGGCGAAATTGTCCATAATTCTTTAAAGCATGGCACGCTGAACCCTTTGAATTTCTCGCGTTATGTTTTCAGAAAGCGCTTCAAGAGTACGTGGTTTGTTTATAGCCCCATAAAAAGTAGTCACAAGATGACAGGTCCAGTGACCGAGGAGGCCACTCGACACTCCACATTTCAGAAATAAAAGTTTGGTGCGTCTGTTTCAATATTTATTTTCTATTATAATTTACAAAACATTTATCATGAAGGACAACAGCACATTGGTCACAAGCTTTATTTGTCTTATTTCTTTCCGAAAAAAACGCTAGAAATTCAGAGGGTTCCGCGTGCCATGCTTGAAAGGATTATGGACAATTTCTCCACCTGTTTGCTATGTATTCTCAAATGGCAATGTACCTACTTGTAAGTACCAGCAATGTATGAAAACAATACATTTTGAAATTGGTTCGAAAATAAGTGTGTGACTATCTTTTCAAAAACACCATATCTCCTTACTGAACCCTGTACATTATATTTCTTTCTATTTTTTCGATAAGTATTATTGTTTTCCATTTTAACAAGATAATAGAGAACAGAATATCTCCATGTAATGCACTGTGGTTAGAAGACAGAGGGGGTATTTCCAAAGTAATCCGAACTATCCCGAAGCTTTGTTCAATTATTGTTAGCATGCCCATGTGCTTCTAACCGAACGTTTTTAAAATTTGGATCTATTCTAGCAGTTTTTAGCGATGCGTGCAACCAGATGAGAATAATTTTACGTTTTCCTTAAAGTCATAAATTGTTTCAAAAAACAATTAGTCATGGTTCACATTCCTCAGCTGTTTCAGTAAAAAATATTTGTTATAATCTTATAGCCAAATCAAAGAGTACTAGATATAAGTTCTATAAGAGACTACACGACGAGTGGTTACTTGACCTTGAAACTTTCAGTTCCTTTAAATTGGTTGTGTGTGAAGCGCGAAAATATTTAAATGTCGTGTCGTAATAAAAAAAATCACACTTTCGGAGAAATTTAAAAGATCACGTGAAATTCTCTTTATTTTTTTGAACATTTATAATTCCCTATCAAATTCTGGACATACAAATTACAAATACAGTAGCACGTGTCCAACTTATAAAATCCCGATGCATTTGGTAATACCGTAATGCTGTTACTGGCAGGTGCATCGAGGATTTTAAAATTTGACGCATTTGAAACTTAATCCCCATAGACCAGGGGTCGGCAACCTTTTGAGATGGAAGAGCCAAAAGTTACAATTTACAAAATTTCCCAGTTTTTAAAGAGCCACTAACATTTTTATTTCAATATTATGGGATTTGATTAGGATTAGGTATATAAAAAAAGTTCTGACTGCGACCGTTGACGACACAGTGCACCAATAACTAAACAAACAGAACAGTGTTGCCACATTTAAAAAATGTCAGCTGTTCGTATACTCTCTACTCCACCTTTTCTCACTGTTCTCTGTTGAGTGTTTCTATCCTGTTTAAAGTTTTTTTTGCAGTATAATATTTTTTATGAGTTTTGAAAATAAAATAATATAATTATTAATATTTGCGCATGGAACTGGAGAGCCGCATCTTGACATCATAAGAGCCGCATGCGGCTCGCGAGCCGCAGGTTGCCGACTCCTGCCATAGACCTTTAAATCGATTGTAATCGTTCTTCTCTATCGAAAATGAATTTCCCTGTTCGAGTGTCGCCATTTGCAGAACTCACCTACTCTTTATTAAAATAGCAAAAATATCGAAATCAGAGAACTGAAGGAATGACGAACCTATTGGCTGGTGACCGCGTAATGCTTATAATATATGAAGTCGGGGTGATTGCCTTCAGTCGATACTAGTGATGGAGAAAATTGTTACTTTTTGATAATAGTTATAACTGTTGCTGTTACTTGAAAAAAATTGTTAAAAATAACAGTTTGTTACTGACAGTCGCCATTTAATATTACCTTTTGTATAATAAAGATATATTTTGAATATTTATGATTTTTTCCAAACATTGCTAAACAATAACGGCCAACAAACAAGTTACAGTGTAACATACGTAAATAACAATAAATAACAGGTAATAGTCACGCGACAGTTAACAAGTAACCGATAATAAAGCAGAAAACGAAACTCTTTTAAGTGTAATTTTTTTGAATGTTATTTTTGGAACCGGTTCTCTTTTGAGAAAAGTTATAAAATAATTTATTGTTAAATAAATAAATACTATCGGTCATCTGGTCCCTTTGGCTGATTTTCCAATCACGCTGACTGTCGGCGCCGATCGGCGAATATGTATTATCACAATGCAGCGTTTCCTAGTGACACTACTCAGTGCTGAGCCGTACACGATCGTCAGCACCGTGCGTCGACGCCGCTTGATCGTGTGGCGCTGACGTCCTATACACCAATTGAGCGTTGCAGTGTCACGCCGAGCATACGTTCCAATGGGTACAGTCGTGATATTGGCGATCGGCACGAGACGACTGGTGTACTTGCCTCTTGGCCAATATTTGGTAATGGCGTATACTTGCCATGTTGTGTGAGTGGGGTTTGAGAATGACCGAGCGTGTAGCAATGCTGTTGCTTACATGGCGTTGCTATGGTTCCTCTATTACAACTCCTCAGTTTCCGGGTTCTAACCCTAGAGCTGGTAAGAGTGTCAATTGGATTTTCAATTTATTATTAAAAAAAATTAGTGTTGCCGTCTAGATCTAGACTTTCTAAACTCTTGTCTTTTCTTGTCTAGAAATTTTCAAGACAAGACAAGACTTGCTTTATCTAGATCAAGACTCTTGCCAAAACTATAGACAATTTTCAAGAGTCTAGATAAACTAAGTAGTAGTATGTAAAGATTTACTTTATCTACTACTACTACTAATCTAGACTCTTGAAAATAATCTAGAGTCTTGATATTAGACAAGACAAGAGTTTGTTAATCTAGACTTAGACTTAGTGAAGTCTTGATATTTCAAGACAAGACTTAATTGAAGTCTTGTCTTGATATTTCAAGACAAGACAAGACTTTGAAAGTCCTGTCTTGTCTTGTCTAGACGGCAACACTAAAAAAAATAATGAATTGAAAATATGAATTGGTGCTAGGCCCAAATAGCCTTAGCTGTTGGTGGTCTTTAAAACAACATAATTTCACAATTTTGTCGTGTGAGTGGTTTACTTGTAGGTACAATTATTGGTTACTGGTGAGTACTGGTCAGAGTCCCGTCTTCTGTCGGTAAAAATGGCACAAGTCAAAGGCATCACCATTTACACCTGACCAGTCGATGCATGTCTATATTTGTGGTTGCGCTCACACGAGTTGTACATATAATTTTTGTCTCCTGACGCAACTATTCAGTCTGTATAAGAAGCGAGTTAAAGAAATCCTGCACAAGCAACGACATTTTCAGAACGACCGCTATTCATGCTGCTCAACACTCATCTTATTCATCCCGCCAAGATTTTGCTGGCGTATTAAACAAACATTGCACACGTCTGTGAGCCCATTACCTGTTAATGGCTTTGTGAGTTGGTGTACTTGTCAAGTGCACCAGTCTAGGGTTTGACGATTTTTCAAACCCGGTTTTAAAAAACCGCTTTTTAAAATAAATTTGTCACATTTGAAAACCGGTTTTTAAATTAAGATTATTCCCTATACCTATTCTATTTTTTTTTTGACAAAAATTCGAAAATCGGCTAAAACCGGTTTTTAAGAAATCTGGAATTCGAAAATCGGTTTTTCAAAAAGTAGGTTTTTGTATAAACCCTACACCAGTCGTCTGAGTCCGGCTTAAAACGAGACTGGGCTACAGGTACGTGCTGACAGCTACGCGCCGACGATTAGCGTGAGTGGAAAATCAGCCTTACTTTGCGCATCCTACAAAAAAATCTTGTATTCTTGTCTGGCTGTACTTATAATATTTATCGCTAAGCGAATGTCGAGTAGAATTTAGAGCTTAGATCGCAAGTGAATTTGGGGGTTTTCCCGGCAAACGAAAAGCCGAAGGCCCCCTCAGTCAACTAACCGCGACGCCATTTTAATCGTTTTGCATGCGGCGTAGTTTTGAACACTAAACGCACGTAGAGAGAATATACCTGTTCTGTTTGTGTAATCACAGGGTGTCCGTGAAGTGCGCAGGCGCGTGTTACATTTGGAAGCGGTTCTCGAAGTATGCAACCATTCATTCTTTATTCACTCTTCTCTTTATTTCATTATCGCATGTTTGACGTATAGCAGTTCTTATTACCTAACTTTATAGTCTCGATACGGAAGTTCTTTTCACTTCCGCTTCAAATCAACACGGCGGTCCGGTATATTTTAAATTTGCCGCCATTTTTTAAATCAATTGTAGATCGGATTTTAAATTTCGCACGTTAAATTTTTTATTATAATTTGAATAGGTACTTTTTTTTCTACAGTAACCGTGGTTTTGGTGGCAGTCAATTTTTTCGTTGCTACCCTGAACAGAATTTTCAGCCAATGAAAGTTATCAATTCATTGAGAGGAAGAAAACAACTAATTTCATTGTAAATGTGAAAAAAACGTTTATATTTATGTTGAAGAACTCTATGATATAGAGAGATGGTGATCCGTAGATAATGTAGAAATTAGGAGAGAAAAGCTCAGTGGCAATAGGATCAAATAAAATTTGCAATACTGATGATTAAATTTGCATTTATAAGCTTACGTTTCGGTGCTCATTGCACCATCCTCAGAGCATCAATGCTATCAAAAAGTCAGTATATTGTACACTATTAATTTATAATTGAACATCATGAATTTTTTGTGATTTTTTTTAAAAAAACTGTTTTATATCTTTTTTTAAAAATATCACAAAAAATTCATGATGTTCAATTATAAATTAAAAGTGTACAATATACTGACTTTTTGACAGCATTGATGCTCTGAGGATGGTGCAATGAGCACCGAAACGTAAGCTTATAAATGCAAATTTAATCATCAGTATTGCAAATTTTATTTGATCCTTTTGCCACTGAGTTTTTTCTCTCCTAGTTTATATTTATGGTGTACGTACCTTCTTTTTGATCTGTATGACGATTTCTAAGAATTTCGTAAAATTTTGTTAAATTTGAATCTGGTTTTAGTGGCAGTCCATGAAATAAAATGTCATGCTTTTTTCCTCTCCGAATGCCGGACACCGTTCGAGTAAATTTGTCAGAAAAAAGACTCCAATTTATTTAAATATTTTTGGAAACCCCATATTTTGGCAAGCCCTAATTTGTTTAAAGTAGGTTAGCGTGTGTCGAAAAAACAATTGAACAGACTAATTAAAATAATACAAAAGTAATTAGTAAGAGGATTAATAGCCGGCTAAAAAGATAAATGATTAGAGATGGTGGAATGTTTAAAAAAAGGTGAAAAATGAATCAGTTGACAGCTACACAAAAAAGCTAAACAGACACACTTTTGTTGGAAGCACCACAGTGAGCTTTACTGCAAAATATATATATTGTGTTAATGCTTTAAAGCAGGCATGTCAAACTATTTATCTCCGGGGTTTGTATTCCGTTAATTCATTATTATTTTTAACAACGAATTGAACCACTATCAGTAATAGTAAGTGGATGACTGTTAAAGAGCAGAGTCGTCTCGTGGCGTAAGAGTCAAAATAAAACGGAACACTGATGTTGAAATATGTTATTTATCTAACGTTTCGACAGCGTTGCTTTCATCATCAGTGATCTGATGATGATACCGCCGGAAAAGACGTTGTTCTACGCAGTGCCGTCTTTACCATAAGGGCATGTGGGGCAAGAGCCCAGGGCCCCCGGCCTGATGGGGGCCCTGAAATGCCGAAACCAATAAAGTCACTAAACAAAAGTACGTTTTCATGTTTTCATCTACGTTTTTTTTTGCTTTCTAAAAGGGCCCCCAAACTCTGTGTGCCCAAGGGCCCCTGCATGGTTTAAGACGGCCCTGGTTCTATGTCAAAAGAGAGGTTATTTGTCTCATAAAAATTAAATTACGTAATTAAAAAAATACCTTTTCAATTTTTAATTTTCTGTTATTTTGTGAGAATATAACTCAAAATTTATAGAAATAATTATATTGAATAAAAAATTGCTGTATAAAGGTAAGGTATATAAAATGTTTTACATGTCTGGTTTACAACGCTGTTTTTCGATTAAACGATTTTGTTTTTAATTTAAAATGTGTTGTTTTCATTTTATTACGTGTTGTTTATACACATTTAATTGCTTTTCGATTATCTTCAACTGATTAATTACTTATTTTATTATTTTTATTCTAGAAAGTATTTAAGATCACATACTTTTTTTGCCATTTTTAATATACTGCACAAACATTTGAATTTTGAATGCATCAATAAGAAACTAACAAGAAAAACTTTTATACGATTTCATTGATTGATTTTTTTAAACATGTATGAAATAAAAATAAACATTTAATTTTTTTAAATCCATCAGTGATTAGAATAAAATTGAATACAGAAACCTTTTTTTAACTGTGGGATTTTCCTCCAAGCATTTTTTTAAAAATAACGTTTACACCTCAGTTTACACTTTTTCTGTAGTCAAGAGAATATTTTGTAAATGATTAAAAAAAAATGTGACTTCTCATTGACAGTACACTTGGTCACAACCTGAAATGCTTCTGTAATTGTCAACAGCTGTTTTATTAACCGCAGCATTATTCAGGAATGCGGTTGGCAAGCGATTGCTGCATTTAATTTATAACCTTTAATAGTAATTTTTGCAACTAGTGGCTTAAGTGACGGATTATATGACAGTCGCGATTTTGCGATACGAGCCTAAGGTTATGTTGCCTTTATACCAGAACGAGTGTGTGTTTACCACGCGAGCTGAAGGCGAGTGCGGTAATCACACACTCGTTCTGGTATAAATGCAACATAACCTTAAGAGAGTACTGTAAAATCGCGACTGTCAGATTCGTCACTTTAGACACGCGTTACATACAATATTTTTTGCAACAACTGCTTCAAAAGTTCAATTTTAAGCAAATAAAACACAATTTGGATAAATATTTTATTAGTGACATTATAGCAAAGTAATCTATAATAGTATATTGTGTAACTAGTGTGCTAAATACAACTTTATACGTCAGGCGCGATATTTTCAGCACGAGTAGTAGGAGAGCGCTCACGAGCCTTGGCGAGTGAGCATCGCGAGCCGAATACGAGTGCTGATGTTTTTAGCACGAGTAGTAGGCGAGCGCACACGAGCCTTGGCAAGTGTGCATCGCGAGCCGCATACGAGTGCTGAAAATATCGCGCCTGACGCATAAAGATTTAGCACACGCGTTGCACACTATACTTTATATAACACATGCATGGTTTTAGAATTTAATTGAATTAAAAAAAAAAAATAACAGTTACATAATGGTTCATTATGTAACTAGTTGCATAATGGTTCATTATGTAACTAGTTACATAATGGTTCATTATGCAACTGTTTTTTTCATTATAGCACTGAAAAGCGTTGCATAATGGATCATTATGTAACTAGTTACATAATGAACCATTATAGCACTGAAAAGCGTTACATAATGGTCACTAGTCAATAAACGACTATTTAAGGTTCGCAAATCAGAAACGAAAAAACACTAAAAGCGTGCATGTGTTATATAAAGTACTTTATTACGCACGTGTGTTATAAAGTAAAACAAAACAGTACTACTTTACAGAGCGGAGTGCATTAAAATTTAGTTTAAACACTACCGTTCGAATGCAGTAGAAGCTTCCATAAAGAATCACTTTTCAAACGGTACACAGCTACCTAAAATTGTACTTTTGATGCAAGTGTTGCAAAAAAAAACATTATTTGCAATACTTTACAGTAAACGTTCATAAAATGTTGGGAAAGAAATCGCTGACTTTTCTTAATTCAAACTAAACATACCTACTGTTAGTATCATTATGGCAAACATGAGTGGGGACTGATAACGATTGAAAACAATAAAGCACAGAAGAAGAAGAGAACTTAACAATCGGCGACTTTAATAGAAGCTACTTTTGACATTTGCTTTTTCACATCGAACAGTTAAGTTTCAGTTGTAAGTTTCTTATTCCCTATATATTTATTTTTAGATATAAAAGTTTTAACTTTTGATAATAGACCAGTAATAGCCTAGTCAGCCTATCAATGTTGTTATTGAAAAGAAAAACCGTTTTGGTACTGCCTGTAAGGGTTTTTGTTCACTATTCATAAATAGATAGATAGATAGATAGATATATTTACACACAAAAGTATTAAGTACAGTGTGAAGTCATCAATTAATACAGATACAATATTTAAAATCTAGAATTAAAAAATTCCTCTATGTTATAATAACATTTATTACTAATAAGCAATTTTATTTGTTTGTTAAATTTTTTCGTAGGCAAGTTTTGTAAATGACTAGGAAGCTTATTAAAAAATTTCAGTGCTGAATATTTAAAACTTTTTTGTGTCGTAGTTAACCGATGTAGCGGCAAAACTAAGCAATCCTTATTTCTTGTATTATATGAGTGTACATTTGAATGTGTGTTCATATTGCTGTAATGCTCCTTAGCATACAGTAAACAGTGAAAAATACTATGAATATATTGATTACTGAAAAATCCCAAAAAACAACTCTATAACAAAGTTCAATTCTATTGTTTCCGTCTAGACAAGACTTCACTAAAGTCTTGTCTTGAAATATCAAGACTTCACTAAGTCTAAGTCTAGATTAAAAAACTCTTGTCTTGTCTTGAAAATTTCTAGACAAAACTTTTGCAAGTCTTATCTTAAAAATCTAGACACGACAAGACAAGAGTCTAGAAAGTCTAGATCTAGACGGTAACACTATTCAATTCAGTTTTAACTTATTGTTGATCAGCTTAATTAGCTCAATTTAATTGAAACGTCCAAACATTTTTTAAGTATAATATTAATCAGTTCTACCTATTTATTATTGATCAACTGATTTAGCTTAACTTATTGTTGATTAGTTCTACCGTTTTTATTATACAGGGTGTCCTCAAAGACACTAAACACACGCTTATCACATGTTCCTGAGACCAAAATAAGCCGATTTAAGGAAACTTACCTTCTTACAAAATTGCTTAGTTTGGGCGCTATACGACCCTGAAGTTACAATTTTGAAATCGTTTTTTTGTTATAAATTTAAAACGGCTTGTGTGATTTTGCTAAAATTTGGCATGTTGACATAGTTTTATGGAACAAAAAACCCATGTCAAAATTATGATTAATATTAATCCATAGGCGTAGAAATCGGGTTTTGTAATAGTTGAACGTTTCAAATTTCTACGCCAATGGAAGAAAAGGGGTTTAAGTATAAAATTTAGAATCAGTAACTTATTTGCTACAAAAAAGCTACTCTTAATAAGACTCGATTACTCTCATGGTTTTTGAGAAATTTGTATTTTAATAATTCGCAGTAATTTTTACAAAATAAAGTAACGCTACTAAAACATTAATAGAAATAAATAAATATGTCATAAAAAGTGGTCAAAATGTCCACCATTTTTACGCATACAAAGATTTATACGACGTAGAAAATTGATTTACTCTGTGCATAACTTCTTCATTATCTCCAGTTTTATTCTTAGAAAAAAGCATGGCCATCTTATTTGTTTATTGATCAGCTTATTATTATCAACGTATTATTATTGATTACCTTATTATTAAAATACAAATTTCTCAAAAACCATGAGAGTAATCGAGTATTATTAAGAGTAGCTTTTTTGTAACGAATAAGTTACTGATTCTAAATTTTATACTTAAACCTCTTTTCTTCCATTGGCGTAGAAATTTGAAATGTTCAAATATTAAAAAACCCGATTTCTACGCCTATGGATTAATATTAATCATAATTTTAACATGGGTTTTTTTGTTCCATAAAACTATGTCAACGTGCCAAATTTTAGCAAAATCGCACAAGTCGTTTTAAATTTATAACAAAAAAACGATTTCAAAATTGTAAGTTCAGGGCCGTATAGCGCCCAAACTAAGCAATTTTGTAAGAAGGTAAGTTTGCTTAAATCGGTTTATTTTGGTCTCAGGAACATGTGGTAGGCGTGTGTTTAGTGTCTTTGAGGACACCCTGTATAATATAGATCTAGTGATTTAACTCAGCTTATTGCTGATTAATTGAATTAACTCATTTAAATTAATGTCAAAACACGTTTTACGTAATATTCCTCTATTAAACTATTCTATCGTATTTATTGATGACCAACTGAACTAACTCAACTTATTGTTGATCAATTTAGTTAAAGCACATTTATTGTTGATCAGCTAATTAAATTGGATCGACCCAACACGTTTTCAGCAATATCTCTCAATTATGAAGTCTAGAATAGCGTGTTTATTGTTTGATTAAATGATTGTTGACAAATAAAATTGGATCATAAGCAGCAACTGGTAAATTTAGGCTGACTAGACTTTAAAGAAAATGTTCAACTGCAGCGTTGATTGTTGATGATCATCGTTTAAATCCAATCGGATTTCAGTTTATTCGAGACAACGCAGACGCTGTTCTGGGCGGTATTCGGTTTGGTTGATTTGGACAGCTTCGAACTGGACGGCATACTCAGCTTCACCAGGTTCTGGGGCATGCTCATGTTCGGCACTTACTCTGTCATCAACATTGTTGTTCTACTCAACTTGCTCATAGCCATGATGAATCATTCCTATCAGCTCATATCGGTAAGTTAACCTTGAAGTTAATTTAGTATTTTAATCAGATTCTTTGTAATGTAATAGAGTCAAAGTTAGAAATTACAGTGCTGTTAATTTTTTGTCACTTTCTATCTAATTGGACATTTCATAAGGTAAAGTGAAACAGAAATTATTGCAGTGCTGTACTTTCTAGCATTGACCATTCATAAAGTCCAAACGACGAACAGTATTTTGGCTGAAGCCGAAACCGAACTTCGGTTTTTTTTCTCATCTTCGGTTGAACCGAAGGTATTGTATAACTCTAAAAAAGCGATTGATAATACTTATTATTGTAAATAACAATATATGAGTTAGGTAATTGTGGACTACAATATAATAATTATTAATTAATTCAACAATGAATTTTTAATCCACAAGGCATCCACTAGGTAGTGAATAGTATTTCTTAACATATCAGTCAGCATCTTATGCCATCATGATTGTTAAACGTCAAACGATTGTTATACTGTGGGCACTGTGTGAGTAAATGGCAACTCAACCAGCCGGAAACTGGGAATTTCGGGTTCAAGTCCTGACAGTGGCTTCTGATTTTTTCCTTATATATCTTATAACAATCGTTTGACGTTTAACAATCATGATGGCATAATATGCTGACTGATATGTTAAGAAATACTATTCACTACCTAGTGGATGCCTTGTGGATTAAAAATTCATTGTTGAATTAATTAATAATTATTATATTGTTGTCCACAATTACCTAACTCATATATTGTTATTTATTTAAAACGGCTTGTACGAGCCATTTGAGTTATTAATATTTAAATTTCGATTGTAGTAACTTAAAAATAAATCGGCTCTCGCATGAGATGTGATTTAGTATTGAAATAGGTATATATGGGAAGGAAAAGATTTCACTTTCGGGGCACTGTGTGAGTAAATGGCAACTCAACCAGCCGGAAACTGGGAATTTCGGGTTCAAGTCCTGACAGTGGCTTCTGATTTTTTCCTTATATATCTTATAACAATCGTTTGACGTTTAACAATCATGATGGCATAATATGCTGACTGATATGTTAAGAAATACTATTCACTACCTAGTGGATGCCTTGTGGATTAAAAATTCATTGTTGAATTAATTAATAATTATTATATTGTTGTCCACAATTACCTAACTCATATATTGTTATTTATTTAAAACGGCTTGTACGAGCCATTTGAGTTATTAATATTTAAATTTCGATTGTAGTAACTTAAAAATAAATCGGCTCTCGCATGAGATGTGATTTAGTATTGAAATAGGTATATATGGGAAGGAAAAGATTTCACTTTCGGGGCACTGTGTGAGTAAATGGCAACTCAACCAGCCGGAAACTGGGAATTTCGGGTTCAAGTCCTGACAGTGGCTTCTGATTTTTTCCTTATATATCTTATAACAATCGTTTGACGTTTAACAATCATGATGGCATAATATGCTGACTGATATGTTAAGAAATACTATTCACTACCTAGTGGATGCCTTGTGGATTAAAAATTCATTGCTGAATTAATTAATAATTATTATACTTATTATCGTAAGCTGAATATACAATTGCGTTGAAGTTGAGAAGTATTTTTCAATTTCTTGTTTTTTAATATCCTTTGCTTGCAGAGTTGCGTGTGTGATTTAAATAATAAATAATACTCTCTCGATTATTCAGTAAATTCAACATTAGTCTTCGGCAAAATCTTCGGCCTGATTTTGGTCGAAGTTGAATGTTTTGCCGAAGGTTCGATTTTTGGTCGAATGTGACCGCAGATTTGATCGGACTAGTTTTTTACACCTGGAATCGATTGATGATGTGAAAAAATAGTTTGTTATCCCAGACATCAACATGCCCTTACTACTAAAAGCTTCGACTCCCGTTTCGCTAATAAAGTTAGCATCTTCAAGAATAGTTATGTCATTTTGATGGTGCTAACGCAGACTTAATGTTACAAGGTGTGATTAATTCAGTATTATGTTTGTTTTTTTATCTAAAAAATATCGTTTGATTATTTGAAAAAGCAAAACTTACATTTAAGTGTTAAAAGTGTGTTCGTATACCTATTTTCCTCATTTATAGTTCTAATAAAAAAAAACAGCCAAGTGTGAGTTCGGCTCGCGCGCAGGGCACGGAACCCTAATAACAAACGAAATTTGAATCAATTTTTTTAAATAACTTTTTAAACCGGTTAAATTAAGTTTGTTTGTAATGTG
The DNA here is from genome assembly GCA_039654895.1 of Mongoloraphidia duomilia. Lineage (NCBI taxonomy): Eukaryota > Metazoa > Arthropoda > Insecta > Raphidioptera > Raphidiidae > Mongoloraphidia > Mongoloraphidia duomilia. The sequence goes on along the minus strand of CM077525.1, from coordinate 18,670,004 downwards.
ACTTAGTCCCTTATGCAAAAGTCGTATCCAAATCAGTTCAGTAGTTCCTTAGATTATCGGTTCCCAACCCATGGTCCGCGGCCCACTTGTAGGCAGCGTGATACTGGGCCGTGCACGCTGGTCGAGAGTGTAAGTCAAGATAAATATTATCGGAGCTTCAGGAGTAGAGATGGGAACAATCGAGTGAAAACAATCGAATTATTCGATAGGTTGGCTGTTAATGGTTTTTACTTGTAAATTTAGTTAGTGGGCCTGATTTTTTTTTACAAAATTGGTGGTCCGCACAACTAAAACGGTTGGGAACCGCTGCCTTAGATAATGTAATCATAGCTTGAAGATGAATTGGAAACCACTTTTTTTGAAGTCGGTTAAAAAGAGTAATTTATTTCAGTTACATACCGTCGTTCTTATATAGACTCGACTACAAATAAATGAAACAGGATAAAATTTGATTAAAATGAATCACAGTAACACTACATGTGATCGTGCGCAACAAAAATTGAATATTGAATTAAAATTTGTTTATCCAGAGCATAACTCTAGAAATCAAAACAAAGCTTTGAAGCTACATCGACTAGTAATAGCATCCTAGCTTTTTAAATTGATGTACAGTGTACAACACTACACATCCGTACCGACATCATCACCATAAAATTTTATTTTATTTGCTGAAATACAACACAATTGCAGATATTAAAGATATATAATATTTATTTTACAAAAATGTTTCACTTCAATATATTGTTGAAGAAATAAATATGAGTGCTCGAACTGAAATAACAACCCATAGGGCCATTTTCTGGTACCTTCGGTACCTGTGCGTAATGTATAGCACCACGTTATATGCAACGTTATTTTGCAGCAAAAACCCGTATTTTTACAGAACCGGCAAGTGCGAGACACTTAGTCATTTTCTGGTACCTTCGGTACATTTGCGTTACATATAGCACCATGTTACATGCAACGTTATTTTGCAGCAAAAACCCGTATTTTTACAGAACCGGCAAGTGCGAGACACTCAGGGTCATTTTTTGGTACCTTCGGTACATGTGCGTTACATATATCACCACGTTATATGCAACGTTATTTTGCAGAAAAAACCCGCATTTTTACAGAACCGGCAAGTGCGAGACACTCAGGGTCATTTTCTGGTACCTTTGGTACATGTACGTAACATATAGCACCATAAAAATATATACGAGCACTGTGGTTGGAATAAAAACAAAATAAAATATAGTTACTTCTTACCACAACAGTTTTATTGATGGATGTACATTTCGAAAGCTAAGCTTTCATCTTCAGCGAACACTACATGAATGAAATAATACATAACGGGTATTTATATACTAATATTACAGGTAATAAAATAATTAACAAATTGAAAACTTAACTATAGACCTAAAGTATCACTGTATATAACGTGACACACGTAACAGACACATAATATGTAACTCACAGGTACCTCTAAGCTACCAGAAATTGGCCATAATATTGTTACAATATGATTTTGTTATAACAATAACACGATACAGAAGTTATTGAAAATACAAAATAATAAAAATATCAAACTCCTTCCTACATAATTTAAGAGTTTAAGACGATTCTTTTAAGGTCTTGCAGGAAGTTATAAAGCTAGCAAAATGTTTTTATTGAAGTAAATAAATTCGTTTGATTATCAATAAAATCGACGCTTTGACCAGTAGGTATTTTAGTTCTTTATCTCGGAATCTTTAACAAAACAAGAAACTCTGAACCGTGCTTCGCACCCCTAATCCTGGATTAACCCCTGTAGCCATGTACGTAGTCCTTGTGTTTTTTTTTCGTCGTAATCCGATTATTTTTATGTTTTTTTGTACCTCGATGTTGTTATATCATACTTTATTAGAGGTATGTGTATAAATTGGCATCTTTATAACGCTTTAACTGTACTAATAAAATTATACCCAACTCAGTTCCCTTCACATGACTGCTCACAAAATATTCAGTCCTCCAAAATAGGGGGACCATAGTTTAGTTTGGTAGACGTTAGTAATGGGTTAAACAATCAATAACAAATGTTTCTCTTTTATTCTTTAAAGAAAGCCTATTCCAAATATCTCTTATAGACTAAGATCCGGCTGCAGAATTAGTACGTTCATAACGTAGGTAATCAAACTCTAATTTTTACACATATTTATGAATAGAATAAGACACTTTTCACAAGGTGCCGATCAAAAAGTGCCCGCAATTAATTTTAATTAAAATTGCGTTTATTGATTTTTCACAAAAAATTTCGTTCACTTGTTAGTCAAATAAAATATCATCCATTTCACAGCAATGTATGTAAAGAGTTTGAAAAGTTATGGGTGCCGTTACCTGCTCGGTCGCAACCTAATCGCAGCCAGGTGTAAACAGGTATGATTTAGTTATATTTATACGTTCATGACGTATATTCATTTCTTTTATACCACATTAAAGCTAATTTTTTTCTGATCATGACGTTATAAAGCTGCCTATGAAAAAGTGCCCGCAAATAGGGGTTGCCAGCTGTTGAAGATGCTAGGTATATCGTAAAAACGGAACAACATACGGCCATGCCGATTGTTCTATTGTGTTTATCAGCCTTTAACTTAGATCTGATTAGATTTTGAGTCAAATCGGTTCAGTGGATCCTGAGATATTAGAAAAAACGTTCTGAATGTCACATATTAACATAGGTAAAAAAAAATATAAATGAAGTCTAGATGTTATAATATGAAAAAAATGTAAATATTTTTTTTCTCTAAAATGTACAGTTTGTGAAAAGTGTCTTATTCTATTCATAAATATGTGTAAAAATTAGAGTTTGATTACCTACGTTATGAACGTACTAATTCTGCAGCCGGATCCCGTACTATTATAAGAAAACAGCTGTCTTTTGCTATAAAAATATACTTATATTTCTGAAGTTTTGAAGATGAACAAAAAAATAAATATTAGTAAAAAAAACTTTTTAGAGACAAGCTTTTATTTAAATGTACTAAAAAGGAAAAAATAATTTTTAATAATTTAGGTTCATAAATATAAAAGCGTGGGTCGTGAACTCTATGATAGTTTATTAGTCGCGACCCACGCTTTTATAATTATGAACCTAAATTATTAAAAATTACTTTTTCCTTTTTAGTGCATTTAAATAAAAGCTTGTCTCTAAAAAGTATTTTTTTTCTAATATTTATTTTGTTCATTTTGGTCTTTTAAAATTTTATCCCCCATGGACACCCGTAGGGGTTGAATTTCGAAAAATTCTTTCTTAGTGGATGCTTACGTCAGAAAAGGAACCAACTGTCCAAATTTCAAGTTTCAAGCTTCGGCGATTTGGCCTGGACGTTGATTAGTCAAAAAAATCCTACATCCCCGTTTGAACCCCTTAGGGGTTGAATTTATTTCTAAAAACGATTTATTCTTGTATTGTCATCGGGAATACATATGTGTACAAAATTTCAAATCGATCGGATACGTGGAAGTCGTTCAAAATTGACTTGCAAGTTTTGACCTAAACAAACTAACATACATTGCAAGTTAAATAAAAGCTTGTAATAAAAATAAAGTATTTCAGTATTTTCCATTCATTATATTTTAGTCTTAATAATTGAGGAATTATTGATTACTAGCGGTTACCTGTGGCTCCGCTCTCGTATATTTCGATTTTTTTATGCCCAGTAACAAACTTCAACACCCCGTTGCACCCCTCCATAGAAGTGTCTTAAAAAATCCTAAAATACGTGTTTTATTATTTGTTTTGAAAAGTATTTATACCAAGTTTCAAGTTGATACACTCTATATAAACTTTTTAATCCCATTTCGCCTCCTTAGGGGTTGATTTCCGAAAAATCCGTGCACTTCTACACCCTGTAAGGAACATATCTTCCAAATTTCATGTATCTATCTTCAGTGGTTTAGGCTATGCGTTGTCTGTCAGTCTGTCAGTCATGGAATTGTTTTATATCTATATTGTATAGGTCAATGATTGAACGAAACGTAAGCGTTCTTTTCGGAACTGTTCATTTGACAACCGTTATTTAAAAACCTGTTCTTTTAGAACCGGTTCTTTAGGAACATGTTACATGTTGTTTAAAATTGATTTCTTCAAAAACTTGTTCTGTTATAGGAACCGCGTTATTACTGAACAGCATAATTCGGAAAACTGCTATTTTTAAAACTGGTTCTTTAAGAGTAATAGCTCGTAAATAATCGTTACTGTTATACTTCGTCCCACTAACGGATAGATGAACAAACTGAAATTCCAAACGTTGGTGAACGATTTCCACATTCCGATCGATTTGAAATTTTGTAAACGTATTATGTATTCCCGATGACAATAAATGAATTAATCGTTTTTAGAATTAAATAATTATTTAATTTTAATAAAATAATGTTATAATTGTACAAATTTTGTTAAATAGAACAAAATAAAATATTAGTAAAAACTTTTTAAAGACAAGCTTTTTTGAAATGTACTAAAAAGGAAAAAAATAATATTTAATAATTAAGGTTCATAATTATTATAAAAGCGAGGGTTGTAAACTCTATTAGTCGCAAACCCCGCTTTTATAATAATTATGAACTTAAATTATTAAATATTATTTTTTCCTTTTTAGTACATTTCAATAAAAGCTTGTCTTTAAAAAGTTTTTTTACTAATATTTTTTACTTCTATGTTTCGTAAAGAAATGGAAGTTTAGTGATAGGGTCGAAAAATTTTGATGGCAATAAAGTCAGATTCTGATTGATCTACCCTCAAATTGTAAAGAAAAGTGATTTTCTACATAACTGCTGTGTATATGACTGTGGAATTTTCTTTCGTAGGCAATAAATTCGGCAAACACCAAATTGAATATTTTTTTTAATAAAATGTTTGTCTGAATACGAACTCCAGTCTCCAGGTCTATTGATTTTAGTGCCAATCGGATCAGTGGTTTTGTAAACATGCGAGGTTTTGTGTATATTATATTATATTAGTATTACCTAAGTAATATATAATATGCTGACTTAACAAATACAAACAAAGTCCTAAAAGATCCAATCTTCAAGACTACAATGTAATGAATAAAGAAAATTTATCGATTGATAAGCATCGTTTCGCCCTTTTTGAGAGGAGAGTCAGATATATGTGTACAGTAGGTACTATTTAATATGTTAACAGTAGAAATTAAAAATAAAACTACGCGGCATTTAAAAAATCGGTATTCGCAATATTACTAAAGGGAGAGTTTTATTCTGTTAATGATTTTTAAAGTGATAATTATTTTCTGTGATGGACATGTCAACCCTGTAATATATTTGACAAATAAAATTGTTATTATTATTTCTATTATTATTATTATTATTGTACCTGTAACAATATCGTTTTAGTATTGGACTGACATTTTTAATGTTACAAATTATTTTTGAAAAAATATTTTTAAAAATGATTTTGGAACATTGAAGTCATGTAGTACAGTTCTCAACACCGATTTTTTCTTTTCGTTTGTTTAATGTCAAAAATTTATTTTGCAAAAATTCAGTAGACTGTAAGTACGTTCCTGTTGCAGGAACGGGCCGATGTGGAATGGAAATTCGCACGAAGCAAGCTCTGGATCAGTTACTTTGAGGAGGGTGGAACGGCGCCTCCACCCTTTAACATAATCCCGACGCCTAAGAGTGTTTACTACATGGTGCAGTGGGTACGCCGAAGGCTCTGCGGTCACTCTAGGGCTGCCCGCACCGAACACATGCGGACGATAAGGGTACGTACTATATTAATCATAGAACCCAGTCGATACGTCGTCGGAGTATAGAACTAATTTCACAGCGCGGTTTAATTTGTCCAATTTTTCAACAATAATTTTATAGTATTTCTATTGCTATTCACGAGAAATATAAATAATTATTACAAGGTCTCGGAATAAAGTAAAATACTATAGAATATTTATAATGAAATCCCGTTATTTTATTAGAAAAAATAGGTGTGTGCTTATGACCACACGACAGAAGTGAAAACTTCAGATTTTCTAATTTTTGGTGTCATCTATTATAGCGAATTTATGAACTAAAATTAATATAACAATATAACAAAAATAAAAAAATATATAAATAAATGTCATGTAGAATTTAGAAAAAAAAACGCCAAAAACTTCACGCTGCCATCAGGTCTCGAACCCAGGTTCCTATGCATAGAACGCAACGACTAAACCAACTGCGCTATGGCTGGCCAGTGTGTACACGGTCGTTTTTATGATATAACTATGTTGCGAATTCTTACGCAAAATCGCGTACGCTTCACATTTTTTCAGTACCCAGGAAAAAAGTGCCTAACGCGCCTAAGGAAGTTTTCACTTCAAAAATTGCAAAATTATGCTCTCATGCCTTCAGAGCATGGGCATCGTCATGGGGATGAACTGACCCCCCTCCCCCCAAATAACCGAATGGTTTCAATGTATATTTTTGAATAGTTGTTTTCTTTTTAGGTCTTTATTTATTTTAATACATACCAAATATTTGATGTATCGAGGATGACTCTTTTAACTTTTTAAATTTTATTTTTTATTAGTTAAAATTAATGGAAAATAAGAACATAAAACTGTGCAAAAATATAATTTATTTTATTGCCAACTTCGTCGACATTGTCGACTTCTTCAGGGTTCTAGAATGAATAAAATTACATCAAAGACATGTCGACGAAACATTGGCAATAAAATAAAAAATATTTTTGCACAGTTTTATGTCCTTATTTCCCATTAATTTTTACTAATAATATATGATGGACGAAAAAAACAATGATATGAATTTATTTTTTATGTTTGAAAAAAAAATAATAGCATGCATACAGTATCCCGCTATTCCGAACACCGCTAATTCGACCTTCCGGCTAATCACGTTTTGCTCAGCGGTCAAATCTTTTAGTTCGCAAAATATATAGTCTGACAAGCATATCATGATGGCATAATCTGTTGATTGATATTGATAAAAAATAAAAATTAATTACTACCTGTGGTTTACGTGAATGTATTGTGAAAAGGGATCTTTGATTTAATAATTATTATACGTTTTTTTGTATTTTCTAGTTTTCAATGATATTAATGGTACAATCGTGTAAAGCGTACTATACATTAAGGTACGTGCAGTATGGAGCTGGGATTCTAGATGGTAGCGTAGATCATAGCAGGGCTTGCTTAAATTAATGCATTGTTATATATGCGAGCGTACTAAACGAAGCAGTGAGTGTAGCAGGTATAAGCGCTGTTACAAGAGCTTGGTAGATACAAGAATGTATCTCACCATTCTTTCAGCACGCTGACTATTACATAACCTGCGACAACTGTCAAATGGCCTTTACAAGTTTCGCAATGGATGTGACTAGTTTACTAAATGAAATTTTGCCAGTTTTTATTTAATTTGTTTTGAGTGTTTTCTAAGACGTAATTAAAAGTGTTAGGTTCCATACGTAAATATTCAAAAAACAGGTTTGGGTAAAATTTTAATTGTTGGTATAAATGATGAAATTCGCCATGTTAAGATCGTTTTCTATTAATAGGGTGGACATGATAGCTCCTACCCAAATTTATATTTAAAATATAACACTTTGTAGCAAAAGAAAACAAATATTCGCCTTCGCTATCTGACATTTCAAACGAGATTTAAGCTTGTATCAATGCTAGTATCAAAGCTTCGTTGTGCAAACCTATAAACGTTTATAATTTCAGTCACCATCTACCACACATGCTACCATCTAGAATCCCAGCTGCGTACTGCACGTACCTTACAACCAGACCTGTTTTGCTGCTTGGTTCAATACAGTTATTCGACTAATCCGAAAATCTGCTAATTCCAACAGGGCTCGGTCTCAGTTAGTTAAGACTAGCGAGACTCCACTGTATTATTTTTGTCTCCCCCTCTGGAAAATTTTCTAGCGGCGCCCATGCTTTACAGTAGTCTGTTTTCATAGAAATATCAGCAGAAGTACTCCTCTTTATGTATAGGTACCTGTAATTCAATATAATGCCGTTTTCATTATGGGAAAGAGGAAAACGTCGCATGGGGTGAGATTAGGGTTTCATTGCTTCAACATCCACCATTCAAGTGTTTCCACTTGTCTAAAACGAACGAACCAATGAAAAGGCATCATTTTGAATTGATGGAAAACATTCAAATGTTGTGACGAGATAAAATTGAAGTGTTTTTTTTAATGATTTATACCTGGTATTTGTAATTTTTATGTTTCGTTATTGTATACTTTTATTATCTTATACAATACTTTCGAAAAAACAATGTCTTTTTACATTTTGGAGGCTATTTTTACAGTAGAGGAAAATCCCAAAAAACTGGTGCTTTCTAAGACCGAAGAACCTCCACAAAAAAAATAAAAAAATAAAAACAATGAGTCTTTGGTGGTCTCTCTCTCAGAATTGTAAATTATATACGTTCGGCAACAAAGGTCGTTCGTCTGAAAAGATATGTAAACATTTAGATTTGAATACAAAGATAGCTATAGATATAGCTCAAAAATCATGGCAGCCTAGCTGTCTGAGATATTTATTATTTTCACCTCTAATTGTTATGTGAATAATATGGTGTGGATATAAGGGGTTTTAAATCGATTGATTTTATCATATACCAATTAATTACTGTCCACAGAAACTCAAAACGTTGTTTATCTATAGGTAAAATCTAAGGCTTCCCGGCCTAACGAGTTTATTAAGTTATAAAACTTATAAAATGTTAACTCTCGCATGTATAATGATTCGACTGTTTAATAGCTGTACTATGCTTTGCAGTTTATTTAAATAGTCGACTCTCGCATGTAGTGTGTTTTCAACGTGAAATTGCCATATATAAGAAGAGATCGGTTTCCACTCTCGGGCACTGTGGAGAAATCGGTAACTCACCTAGCCGGAAACTGGGGGTTTCGGGTTCAAATCCCGACAGTGGTCATTTGATTTTTTCTTAGATATAGCTCAAAAATCATGGCAGCCTAGCTGTCTGAGATATTTATTATTTTCACCTCTAATTGTTATGTGAGTAATATGGTGTGGATATAAGGGGTTTTAAATCGATTGATTTTATCATATACCAAATAGCTATACATATTCGAATCTGAATCTTAAGTTTTTTCGAAAAATTTTAAACAGCTGACAAAGGAGGGTTTATAACTGTCAGTGGTGCATTACTTCCGCAACACATAGAAGACTCACTTCCTTGACATTTAACTATAGCTGAAATTGGAAGGGGGGAGGGTTTTGTAAAGTTGTAAAAAGCTATAAATATAAAAATTATGTTTTCTTTTAAACTTATTAGTGTACATTAATAATAATTGACTGTCTCAAAAAAGTTGTCCTCTAGTAAAATGGTTGACAGCTTATAAACCGTTGAGGCAGCATTTCAAAACTAAAATTTTTCCGTTAAATTTATTGAACTATCTCATAAAAAAACGAATTAGTGAAAGTTTAATATTTTCGTACACTTTAAAGGCCAAGTTATACCGGGTGTCCGGTTTCAAAGTCGAACATAGGGAATTAACGTTATGTGTCATTAAACTTAATAGAAAACAAATCTCTAACTCTCCGCAAACGAACACCACTGTAAAACGTTTTTACCATAAAAACTCTCTCTTCATTGGAGTATAATTATTCATTTTTCCTTTAATTATTGTAAAAATGCTTACGTGCACCAATTACGTACAAAATTTTTTTGATAATTTTATTACAGCACACTAATTCTTTCAGTGTTTTGTTTTTCGCCTACTTAATTTGAAATCATTACTGCAAAATCGGTAATTTTCAAATTGGTATTTTAAAGTAAAAATTTCATTTTTGGTCTTATTTATAGAATCAATTGATGCGCAATAATTTTATCTTTCGATAGGTACCATTACCTTTCTTCTACGTTGAATTGGCGAACAAGAATCAGCAAAAATGAACAATACCATGTTAAATCCCTATGTTCACCTATGACACCGGAAACGGGGTATAAACTAACTGCACAAACATTTTTTTATATTATTTAGTGTCCGTACTGACGCAAATCACTTAGGTAGAGTAAACACACCATTTCAAATATCTACAATTTAAAACAATATTTTAGTGATCGGTGTCTGTGTGAAAAATATAAATCTATTTAATTGTTCTGTCAAAATTTCAAGAATAATTCACGCACTTAAAATGGAAATAGGTGCACTGGTTTTATTAAGAGTTTCAAGATTTCTTTTGTTTAGATATGAAGTTGTTGAAAAAGTTTGTCTTTAATTTTTATTGACTAGTGTATTATTAGAGGGTACGCAACCCCAACTCAACGGTCGGGCATCGGAAAGGGGGAGACGGTGTTAATGGCGGACACCTGAACCGACTAAAGTAGTTGTGTACAACATATGTAGGAGCTCGGGGTTGCTGGGATTTAAACACACTAGATAGGGCTGTGAAATGTTTATTGTGCCTTTTATACAAGTATAACATCGTATTGTTTAATATTAAATACTTCCGAAACTTTTATTTTTTTCTTTTAAGTGTAATTTTTTTAACAGCAAATGAACTACTAAAAATTATTGTTTTTTGTTTTTTTGAAGTGTAAACATTTTTACTTTCCCCCTCCTCCGAATTTCTGCCCGAGTGAATTATTACATAAAATTTCTACATCTACAGATAAAATTATATTTCGCTATCACACTTGGCATAGCCAGGGCTGGGATAGAAGTAGCGTTGCCAGACGTCTCGATTTTTTAGCTACAATGTCCGGCGCGGGACAGATAATTTCACGATTTTTCAACTCATAAAACTCATACAGGAACAGAAAGAAACTCTCCAGGAGGTAAAATCTTCAACCAAGTACAAAAATGTAGACCAATTCCTCGAAAAATAAATAGGTATCTACCTAGGCATTTGTTTAAAGTTATTATTTTCATATCTAAATTATTTATTAGATAATATAAAACAAAGTTTTGAAGTATCCAATTGCTTTATTTAGTTTTTCTCGCTTTTTGTGCCTAAATCCCGATTTTTTTAAGTTATACTTCTTTTGGCGCGTTATGGAAAAATGATGAGAGTGAATTTTTACGATGCGGGTGCATCGCGTCACGAAAATTTAACACCATAAAGTTAGTCGTTAGTAACACCATGAAGTTAGTCGGAAGTTCATGATTAGAATACCCTATTATATAGCACTGCTAAGTAAGATGTACGTAGCGTAATGGTTAGCACCGCCGCGTCATACGCAATAGGTCCCGGGTTCGAATCTCAACACAAACATTCTTCTTTTTTTTAAATAAATAATTAGATATAAATATAAATAATAAATATATTTATATAACACATGCACGCTTTTAGTGTTTTTTCGTATCAGTTTTGCGGACCTTAAATGACCGTTTATTGACGAGTGACGTCATGATCCATTATGAAACGCTTTTTGATGAATTATGGAAAAACATTTGAAAAACCCGTTATCTTATTAACGTTATGTACCTCTTTTCGGTGTTATAAATGAAATATGGTTACTATGGTCACAAAGTGAATAAATATTGTATTGAGCCCAATGTTTTTATTATGAGATGTACTTCTGTCAGTGACATTAAATTATTCAATTAAAGTCTAAAACCATGCATGTGTTATATAAAGTATAGTGTGCAACACGTGTGCTAAATATTTATGCGTCAGGCGCGATGTTTTCAGCACTCGTATTCGGCTCGTGAGCGCTCTCCTACTACTCGTGCTGAAAACATCGCGCCTGACGCATAAAGATGTATTTTGCACACTTGTCACACAATATACTGTTATTAAATTAATAATTTATTAAATTAAATTAATTTATTTAATATCTTTATTTTATTATTTTATCGTCATTTTTACAAACGTTTAGTACTGGCACGCGGGATAAAATTTTTGGAGTTATTTTTGTTTTGTTACGCCAAAGAAGTATAACTTCTGACGTTCGTACATAAGTACACACACACTCTTTTTTTATTTCACATGCTGAAATTCTCGATTTGATAAAATATTATTATCTGGCAACAAAACAATAAAATTACGTACCTAATAACATATATTCTTATAATTTATAATATTTAATGTGACTTTTTTTAAAAAAATGATCTTTCATCCCCAGGCATAAATTGTAGGAAGGATATTTCTAGCTAAGCGCAAAGGATGGGTCAGTCAGCTAAGTTTTTATGGCTTTCGAACGCAGCCTCCAACATAAAATATATGATTACAACAAGACTGTAACGGTGTGTGAACTTGTAACCTTGCCGCTGATAATTTACTGACTAGAGAATCGAACCCTCAGTCCTTTATACAAACAGACAGGGACGTAACAGTCTCTGATATACATGAATTTCACTTCATTTTCAGTATTTTCAAAATTTTGTGACAGTTCATTTTCTGTCGTCAACTTCACTTCTATAGTAGGCCGAGAGTAGCTGTCAGTAGGTAATAGGCGAATAAACATAAATTACTATGAAGGATTTTTTCGTTAGAGAGCAGCCAATTATATAATTGTTTCGAAACATATAGGAAAAAATCATTTTACCAACCAGTGGTCACAGTCAGGATTCTAACCTGAACCTTTCAGGTTAGAATCCTGACTGTGACCACTGGTTGGTAAAATGATTTTTTCCTATATGTTTCGAAACAATTATATAATTGGCTGCTCTCCAACGCCGTATAAAAAAACTATTATTATCATAAATTACTATGGAAATGGTTTACTTTCCCGCACACCGGCCTGTCAAAAACCACTTTACAAGCATACATACATGCATGTAAAGTAGCTATTTTATAGTGGGTATGACAAAAAGATATTTTTTAAAGATTATAGATTGTTATTGGTAATGTGAACATTAGTGCATTTACCCGAATAATTGAAATTGACCCCCTTCTATCTACCGTTCGTTACGCCACTGTCACGCGATATGTTGACCGCGGCAATTTAACACTGTGACCTACATTGTTTTGTGTAATTTAGAGCATGTTATTTGTTATATTTTACAGATAATTTGAAAATTACGGTAAATAAAATTACAATCAAAGTGTAATATTCTGAACATGCAAACCGAAATACCGAAAAAAAAAAGATTGAAAGTATATGTGTTGACAAATGACAAAAGCGCTTACATCGTATTTTTTGGCAAAATAAAATTAATTCAATTTTAATTTTATCATCCAGTTCATCACAGTGACTCACTTCGTGTAAGTCATAGTCAAATACCCGTTTTATCATTTGGCATCGCTCCCGCTGGAACGGCCATCAGCTAATGCCTACACTTAAGTTGTCGACGCGTTTATAATTTACTATCATCCAGTTCATATATTGATCCTATATGAAAATGAACCTACTTGGATATTTGACATTTGTCCAAATACCTACTTTATTACTTCCCACCTCTACTATGGTATAAGGGAAGTAATTTAGTCCGAAAAAAATATTTCCAGATTTTAACAGATCTTTACGTTTTGAGACCCTAGCAACCGTTTAAGATCATTTTCTGACTGATGTCTGTATGTGTGTGTGTGTGTGTATGTGTGTGTGTGTGTGTGTGTGTGTGTGTGTGTGTGTGTGTGTATGTGGTCAATTTTTCGCCTTCGATATCGTAAAAACGGAACAACATACGGCCATGCCGATTGTTCTATTGTGTTTATCAGCCTTTAACTTAGATCTGATTAGATTTTGAGTCAAATCGGTTCAGTGGATCCTGAGATATTAAAAAAACGTTCTCAATGTCACGTATTAATATAGGTAAAAAAAATATACCTAAATGAATTCTAGATGTTATAATATGAAAAAAATGTAAATATTTTTTTTCTCTAAAATGTACAGTTTTCGAGAAGAAAAATATTTTACTAAAAAAAAATCAAAATTGTACGTAAATTAAGGTAACCATGATTTTTGCTATATTAAGCTAGCCATCAGTAGATCACTAAACAAAAAAGATGGCCATGCTTTTTTTCAAAGAATAAAAAAAGAGTGTTTATTTTTTGCAAATATTTACTAGGTGGGAAGTATAGGACTGGTCATCAGTCGATTTTTTTTTTTAATTACAACGTTTTAGCCACCTTGTATATATGTGGCCCTTCTCAAGTAAGTACAATCTATTAAACATTAATAAACATTAAGGGCTTGGCCGAGGGTGTAGCAATGCTGTTGTTTACATGGCGTTGCTATGGTTCCTCTATTACAAGTCTCCAGTTTCCGGGTTCTAGCCCGAGAGCTGGTAAAAGTGTCAATTGGATTTTCAATTTATTATTAAAAAAAAATTCGACTGATGGCCAGTCCTATACTTCCCACCTAGTAAATATTTGCAAAAAATAAACACTCTTTTTTTATTCTTTGAAAAAAAGCATGGCCCTCTTTTTTTGTTTAGTCTACTGGTGACTAGCTTAATACAGGGTGTATCACAGAAAACCGAACATAGGGAAAACTCCATTGTGCAAATTAGTTAGGATCAACGATTACTTTGGCCACATATGAGAATGGGTACCATGGTAACGCTGACTAACCATTATTTAATAACAATAATAGCTAATAATGAATAATTAGAAAAATCAGTTAAAATAAATTCTTCAATATTAAATGAATTTATTTTTATTAATGAAACAATTTTTTATTAAGAAAATATTTTTTTAACTAATAATTAAACAAAACAAACAGTTAAAATAAAAAATTAAAGCAAATGTTCAAATAAACCTCCATTTTGAATTAAGCAGTGGCTTAATCGGTTACAAAAACTTTGTCTCACTTTATCTAACATTACAGGAGTCATATTGAAACATACTTCGACGATTTTGTCTTTAAGTTCATCCAGATTTTGTCAAATGAACAGCAATATGCATTTGTTACTGTATACGTACACCATGGTAACCATGGTAACGACCTCTGAATAGAGGGCAAAGCAATCTCTGATCTTAACTAATTTGTACTGTGTACTTTTCCCTATGTTCGGTTTTCTGTGATACACCCTGTATAGCAAAAATCATGGTTACCTTGATTTATTTACAATTTTTATTTTTTTTAGTAAAATATTTTTTTTCTCTAAAACTGTACATTTTGGAGAAAAAAAATATTTACATTTTTTTCATATTATAACATCTAGAATTCATTTATATTTTTTTTTACCTATGTTAATACGTGACATTGAGAGCGTTTTCTTTAATATCTCAGGATTCACTGAACCGATTTGACTCAAAATCTAATCAGATCTAAGTTAAAGGCTGATAAACACAATATAACAATCGGCATGGCCGTATGTTGTTCCGTTTTCACGATATCGAAGGCAAAAAATTGACCACACACACACACACACACACATACAGACATCAGTCAGAAAATGATCTTAAACGATTGGTAGGGTCTCAAAACGTGAAGATCTGTTAAAATCTCGAAATATTTTTTTCGGACTAAATCCATTACTTCCTTACCATAGTAGAGGTGGAAAGTAAAAATGAATTGAAAATATTAATTGGTGCTAGGCCCAAATAACCTTAGCTGTTGATGGTCTTTAGAACACAATTTAACAATTTATTAAACATTAACTATGAATAATTCATATAAAATTCACAAAAATATAAAAAAATTTCAATATTTTAATATTTTTGTAAATTTTATATTAATTACCCTAGTTATTAATGTTTATTATTGTTTAATAAATTGTAGGTACATGAGAAGGGCCACATATATAAGGTGACTGAAATGTTGTAATTTTAAAATAAAGTATTTGGAGTTTAATTAATTAATTAATGATCCAAAAATTATTGTGATCATATTTGAATGATTCTAGTCAGTGATGAAAAATTCTGAATCTAGTAAGTGACGTGGGTAACGGTACAGAGTTAGGCCGACGGTAAACAGTAATTCTACTTGGAAATACGTTATAGCTGTTGTGTATCTAGATTCTAGAATCTGGAACATCCGTTAATTACTGTATCATGAGTCATGACACACTATAGTGTCGCAAGTAAACCTTCCAATCCCGAAATCTATAATCTAGGTCAGTGTTTTTCAATCTTTTTCATGACGCGACCCCCTTAGTATGAAAAAATATTTTGGGACCCCCTACTCTCCGCTGTTCCATATTAATGTGACTTATGGGTATTTTTTTTAATCTTGTTAATTTGTGTTAGCCTACTATAAATGTCCTTTAATTAACATTTTCTTAATAAAAATATCTTTTTGAACTTTGTTTTTTTTACTGAGGCTTCGCGACCCTCCGCGACCTCCTTGTAGAGGTTTTGCGACCCCCCAGGGGGTCGTGACCCACACTTTGAAAACACTGATCTAGGTATATCTATCTAACCCAGGGTTCGGCAACTTGCGGCTCTTATGATGTCAAGATGCAGCTCTCCAGTTCCATGCGCAAATATTAAAAACTCGGGTCGCAGTGCCAAACCCTGCCGACAATATAGTGTATTTGCTAATACAGGCATTGTGGCATTATTATGTGAACTTAAGTTTGTTTTTTGACAAAATAAAAAATTTAGGTAACCCCTTAATACATCCCTTAAAATAATTAAATTTTTCTAAATTTCAATATTAGACATGGATTTTATCAGTACACGCAATTAAATACACCCTTCCATAAGTAAATCCGTATCAACAAACTAGTGTTTTCATAAAATTTGAAAGTCCGGTCCTGTCGGGCCGATTTTATTAAAATTTTAACAGCACATTTTAATCTTTACTTAAGGGTTAAATTTCAATTTTGAAACGATTCTGACAAATTTTTCGGTATTTTTGGGCCCAAAAACTTTTTGGAACCCCTAAATACAACCCTGAAAATGGTCCGATCGGGCCCATTTTAAATAGGCTTCGTGCGGTAATGGGTTCCAATGTGTGTACCAAATTTCGTTTAAATCGATTAAGTCTGTCGAGAGTTATCGTGTACACACATATATATATAAATATATATATAAATATATATATATATATATATATATATATATATATATATATATATATATATATATATATATATACATATATACATAAACATTTTTAAAAATGGTGGCAAACTGTTCAGGAGGGTATGAAACGTCGAGAAATTTTGGTCCGACCCCTAGGTCCCACCATCCGACCGACGCCAATAGTGTATGTGCCATATGGCAAATACACTAATAATTATATTATTTTATTTTCAAAACTCATAAAAAATATTATACTGCAAAAAAAACTTTAAACAGGATAAAAACACTCAACAGAGAACAATGAGAATAGGTGGAGTAGAGAGTATACGGACAGCTGACATTTTTTAAATGTGGCAACACTGTTGTTAGTGGCTCTTTAAAAACTGGGAAATTTTGTAAATTGTAACTTTTGGCTCTTCCGTCTCAGAAGGTTGTCGACCCCTGATCTAACCAATAGCGAGAGTTGTTTGAACCGAACACCAATTCATATTCTTAATTTAATGTTTTTAGGGTTTCGTACCTCAGAATGAAAAAACGGAACCCTTATAGGATCACTTTGTTGGCCGTCTGTATGTCTGTCTGTCTTTATCTGTCAAAACCCTTTTTATTAGAAACGGCTAGAGGTATCAAGTTGAAATTAAGATCAAATGCTAAGGTCTACAACCACATAGTCCTGTAAAAAATTCAAGCTTCTAATTCAATCCAATAAAAGATATCTAGAATACATAAGTTATGGACGCAAACCAATCTTGCAGTGGGCCGAAGCGCCATCCTATGCGTTGGTTGTAAACTATAACTGGAAATTATTACGTGACAAACTTAATTTGACCGATTTTTTTAATTATAAAATATTGAAAATCTAATTGATACTTTTTAGTAGTTCTTCGGATTAAAACCTGGAGGAACTGGGGGCTTGTAATAGAGGAGCTGTCGAAATGTCATATAAACAACGGCATCGCTACATGCTCGGCTATTCTCAAGCCCAGTAATTGAGTAGAGATGGAAACATTTTTACGAATTGTTGTACCAGCATTTAAAATTAAAAAATCCGTGTAACTCTATAGATATTGATAAAACACAACAAATAATTTGACATAAACGATTTTGCCTTGTCGACAAAGATATAATAACTACTTTCGTAGGTATTAGTGAACGTAAAACATATGCACATCGGCATTTCAAACAAGAAATGAACAGCGGAAAAAGCTCTTTGATATTCTCAAAGCTTTCAAAATGTAAATAATAAAAAGCCAGGAATTTGTAATCGCGCGTACATTTGCATTTCTTCGTTGATTTAAAATGGACGTTTCGCAGGTCTGAGACACTATAATATGTATAAACTAAACTTACAGCTTTCACGTCAGCAGGGATCTTAGAAATTAACTTTTTAGACGAGCCTTCTTTTTCCCAGTCAATTTTTTTTTTAAATGAGACTTCTATAATGAGACCAAGTTTGCGAGGCGATGAAACGAAAAAGCGACATGATAGAGATAGATAGATTGAGAAAGAAATAGATAGAGGACAATAAACGACTGACGCACTATTTATGAACTGCACAACGCGTTTGGTTGGCACTCTGCCATCTATGATTGGGTAGGAAAAGTAGTCAAAAAGTTTTACTCCTACTGTGTGATCTTAACATATGTACTAGTAAGTAGGTTTTGTATTTATTTAAGGCGGCTAGGATTATTTGGTAAATAACAGTATCCCAATGATATCGGATCTCCTCGAGTAAATCTTTTTTTTATTGACTGTGTTGTCGAGCGTCAATAATCTACAATATCTATGTTAAATTGAGTGGACATATTTTTTAAATAAACTTCCGTTTGGATTGCTAAACATTTCTGTCTGTTTTCTAATTCTTTGATATTTTGTATTATATTGTGCTAGTTTTACGTAAAAACATAAATATGACCTTATCTTTTATTATATGATTAACAAATGGCATATTTTAAGCTTATATATTATAGTAATCAATAGTTCATAGTTTTAACTAATTAAAAATAATGATGTGTATAAGTAGTTTTACCGAAAGAGCTGTAATAGTAATGGTTGAATAGACTCTAATGGTTTTTAGAGTAGAAAGCAATCCATAGAATTGATATGAAAATTGAAGGAAAACTTCCGTGGCTCAAGATCAAATAATATCAATACTGATATTTAAATATAAGAGATTAATGGGAACTTGGACCGTGGGTTGATTGAAACTCAGTTAAAGTTTTAATTCGCAACGTTTCGTCTATATTTTAGACTTCTTCATATAGACGAAACGTTGCGAATTAAAACTTTAACTGAGTTTCAATCAACCCACGGTCCAAGTTCCCATTAATCTCTTATATATAGTTACGATGGACATGACAACTAATTACTGATATTTAAATTATTAGCATTTATTTACTAACGTTTCGGCAACTCTTCGTGGTATCTTCAGAGTATCTAGAAATTGGACATTACATATATTGATGGTATAATCGTTTTGTAAAATATTTTACAAAATAAAATAATTCCATTACACCAATAATTATACCATTATATTATACCATATGTAATATCTAATTTCTAGATATTCTGAAGATGGCACGATGAGTTACCGAAACGTTAGTACATACATGCAAATAATTTAAACATTATAGTATTGACATCTGTGTATTGCTGTTTCAATACTTTCAAAGGGCGTGAGTTTTTCGCGGGGCGGGGGGTAATAAATCATAAATTATTATCTTTGGAACCACTGAACCGATTCTAAAAATTCTTTCACTAATTATCTTCGCAGGGGGAGAATTTCTCGCGGGGGGAGGGGTAAAAAATCATAATTTCTTATCTCTGGAACCACTGAACCGATTCTAAAAATTCTTTCACTAATTATCTTCGCAGGGGGAGAATTTCTCGCGGGGGGGATAATAAATCATAAATTCTTATCTCTGGAACCACTGAACCGATTATGAGCCACCGAGGTTTTCCTTCAATTTTCATATGTAATAGTAATTTTCAGCTGATTTGGCAGCATGAAAAAATGGAAATAGGTATAGTTGATTGACCTGAAAACCTATTGGACGCATTATTATTTCTTGCAAAAATATTTGTAGGTAATATTCCGCCATTAAATCGATGCTCGATATATTATTAGAGCCTTTCATCGCTTCCCGTTTTGCACTTCAATGCTTTCAATTATTACAACTCCTCGATCCTGGCTCGCATCTATCTTCTCTACAAAGAAAGCTATACAGTGTTCTCCCTCTATGTCGTCGAGCGTCTATAATCTACAGTCTAATATACAGTAATTTCTCATGTCACTGCTCAATAAATTACCGCTTCCAAAGCTAATGAACTTAGTTGTCAGGCGTCTATAATCTACAATTTTAGCATAAACTTATATGTTTAAAGAATACCTAATTAGAAAACTTACACTTTAATATACGTTTTCTTAGAAAATTGTGTCCTCCATGTATAACGTCCTTTGCTTACAAAGCTCATATATAACTTTTGAAAAACAATTGAGCGTACTTTGGCTAGGGATAGTTTTAAACCGGACAAAAATACGTTACGTAAACTTTTTTTTTTCAATTAATTAAACATTTAAATCAACTGTTTGACTTTTACCTTTTTTACAGAGAAAAGTGAAGCAAGCCAGCGAAAGAGACTTCAGATATCAGGTAAAAATATTTTATTAATTTCTACTTTTTCTTGCATCGCAATTTTTGCTCCTATATGAATGCCATAATTCCTTACTATAACGCGATTACTTTTATGTTCTTTCACTATAGCACGGTACATAATTTTATACCATATGTTTTAGACCGAGAGCTAGTGACAATTTTTTGGTGTTATTTATTCAAGACCTTATTTTTGTGAAGATGTTAAGGGAGGCATATTAAAGGGTCTTGAGTAGGGGATTTTGCTATATAGCGGTATGGGAGGGATGCAGACCGCCTTCAACATGTACAAAAAAAAATGCTCACAATTATTATTGCTTCAGGACTGAAATTGTTTGTATAGCTTGTCGGTGACCCAATAATGCCATTATAATATTTTCAGATCGATTGGTCAGTATTAAAATGGTGGCAGATCACCCTAAACGTGTCATGTACCCGACGAAATTTTTATTATTAGTTCAAGTTTCAAATTTTAATATAATCAACAAAGAATTAAATTCGGTAATTTTATTTTAATCAATCGGTTATAAAAAATTTATTTTTGTTGATCGACCTGTATGTATACTTATGCACTTAAAACCGATGGCGTGGACATTTTTTTTTCGCTCGAACTCACAAAAACGTGTTGTTTGGGAATAGATTAAACTGCAATCAAATAAAGTAACAAAGGAAATAAAAACTTGGCTTTTCTTTGTACGCGTTGGCCAGACGCAGAAAAAGAAAATCAGTGAAAAAAGTTTGTAAATAAAATTACCTTCACTAAAATAGTGCCTATTTTAGTCAACTTTTTATAAACTTATCTGTAACTAATTCACCAGGGTTTCGAACGTCAGAACATAAAGTAACACAGCTGTGGTATTTTTTTTTATTTACCCTTGCGTACACCAATGTTTGGATTTATAAATATCGAAGTAATAAATCGACAACTTCTGCATCTACTGTTTCCATTGCATGTATTGGTATCAGAGCTAGTTTGATAATATATTCGAAAAAGATTGCTTTTCAAGCAAAATTTTGTTCAAAATGCGTAAAAAAATGTTGTATAGAAGTGGAAATTGTACAAAAAACTATGTTAAATAGGTACATGTAGATTGTAGGTATACCTACACTGTTTAAAAAAAATCGTTTCAATCGATAAATTTAAAATTCTACAATGCTTTTCTTAGGGAGAAAAATGTATGGTCACAATCTAAGGTCATTGTCAAACTAGATTTTCTGACAATGTGTTCTGTTAAATCAAACCATATTAGATTTTATGGCCGGTTTATCGTACATTTTAATCACGATGTTTTTTTAATCACATTGTTAAATAACGGGTTGCTGTGGTAACGAAACGCAGCAACCAATGAATACATAGCTGTCAAAATTTAACAGTGTGATTAAAAAACATCGTGATTAAAATGTACGATAAACCGGCCATTAGTAATACGATGTATATATCCGTTTACATTAAGAAATCTTTTATACTTGAAGGGAATGTGGAAAAAACTAGTTATGTCCTTCTGACAAATTGCTGAGTAAATTGAATTTAAAGTTACTTACATTTCTTGTTCTTTTGCCATCCAATAATTTTAAGTTTTAAAATACACGGTGACCTACCCCACAATTTACCCAGTGCTGAATACCGTTACGGTCTATCAGATGGCACTAACAGCTCAAAAATCAAAAAAATGTGACATACCCTGTTCTTTCCCCATTCCCTTCACTTATAAATACGGGATTAAGATACCGTTGGAAACGTATACCAGTTGTTAGTTTATTCTCTTAACTCCATAATATTATGCATAGGCCGTTTCTGCGAACTTAAATTTTATAACAATCGTACGTATGATTTTTTAACACCAGAAAGATTACAACTTATCGCTTGTACTTTTTTTTAATAATTATTTTTTGTGAGTGTGATCTTCGAAAAAGTACATTAAATAGAAACAGCACTTATCCAACCATTCAACGACCGTCTTTTGTTAAACAATTTGTTCGTTTTGCTCAGAGCATAATGCGCAACCTGGTGCGTCGGTATGTAACAGTTGAGCAGCGCAAAGCCGAGAGCCAAGGTGTCACCGAAGACGACGTCAATGAGATCAAACAGGACATATCCGCTTTCCGGTGCGAGTTGATCGAGATACTCAAAAACTCCGGAATGAACACCTCCACGGCAACCGGAATAGGCTCAGGTAAGTACGTGTCACGCCACCTGCAACACATTTGACCCGTTACCTACACCATATTTGACTCGTTACTTACGCCATATATTAACTAATTTAAGAACATAATTTAAATCTACTTGTGAACGCAAAATGTACGTGACACGCTACCTGCTACACATTTGACTCGTTACTTACACCACATTTGACCCGTTACCTACACTACATAAGAACGTGATTTGAATCGACCTGTGAACGCAAAATTATCGTTCTGTTTTCGTCGAAGTTTAATTAAATTCAGTATGTATTTGTTTTCTTTATTATTAAAAGGGCTTGAGAATAGCCGAGAGTGTAGCGGCGCTGTTGTTTACATGGCGTTGCTATGGTTCCTCTATTACAAGTCCCCAGTTCTCGGGTTCTAGCCCGAGAGCTGGTAAAAGTGTCAATTGGATTTTCAATTTATTATTAAAAAAAAAAATAAATAATAATAATGAATTGAAAATATGAATTGGTGCTAGGCCCAAATAACCTTAGCTGTTGGTGGTCTTTAAAACACAATTTATTTATTATTAAAGTTTGTTTCTGTCCACGACAGCGGACGTATTTTAATGAATTGAAACAGATACCTATTCACTTCAGAATCCAATTACGTTTAATTATCTTGGAAATAAATCAATGTTTTCAAATTTTTGCGTATCGTCATTTACGTTTTTGTTTAAAACATTTTGAATACAGTTTTTGTAATACCTACGTGTCTTTATTTGAACAATATGAAACGCATAATTTGAAATATTTCGTTTTGTGTAAAAAACCAATGAAATTGTATAAAGGAAGACTTCTCGAATTTTTAAAACAAAATTTAATCAAATCTAATTTTTTATTCATATTTTTAGGATCAACAAACTAGTGCTACGTTTTCAATCAATAGAAATAGAATTTTAAAATAACCGATTCAAAAAATCATAACGTAAATATATTTCAGGGTTTCTCAAGCTTTTGCAATTGCGAGACATACAAAATCAACAAGCCATCAACTCTTGCTCCCTTCAAAAATAAAAATAAAATTTTTAAATTTCACCATGAATCTCACCGTGGCCTGCCTAAATTTTTTCACGACCCTACTTTGTAAACCTTAATAATTTTAATTATTATTTCTAAAAGAAATATTGCGCTTTACATAACGTAGAGTAACGTAATCCGTCGCATTTATTTTTTAACGACACTGTGTTAATCAACATAGGCCGTGTATAATTTGTTTCTAAGTCTAACATTTGAACGAGGGAACTGAAAATTGAACATTAGGTATTAAGGGTAAGTTCGGTTTTGCACTCGATTGATCGAGCCGAGCGAGCAGGTGATTGGTCACGTGGCAAGCGAGCTATTCGAGCCATCTAAACAATTCCGAACGTAATCTAGCAGATTTTTCCAAGCGTCAGAATAAAATGGCGCCATTGAATCAAAAAGCCGATGTACATTCTTAATTGTTCCTCATTTTTGATTTAATTCAACATTAAAGCTGTGTAGACTTTCACGGCCGGTTTCAATTGTCAAACAAGGTGAAAAATTCTTCCGGGCTGATAAGCCGTGGTCAACTGGAGGTTTCCCAGACGTTTCGTCTCTAACTGTGAGAGACATCTTCAGTGTCACTGAAGATCAGCCCGGAAGAATTTTTCACCTTGTTTGATAATTCAACATTATTATCCCTATATTATTAAACGAGTAAATCTTGTATATATGTTTCTATGTATCTATATAAATATTTTCTCGAAAACGGCTCTAACGATTTTGATCAAATTTACCGAAAAGGGGTTTCGGGGGGCAAAAAATCGATTTAGCTAGGTCTCATCCCTGGAAAAATTCGTTTTCCTATTGATTTTATCATTTTTAAAAACGGTTTTTTGACCTGTCAAAACATTGTAATATCGTGAGTAGGCTTTGGAGAAAACAAACTACTTTCATTATTTATATGTCAAAATACTCTGACAGAATTTTTAACTTATTAAAATAATCCGTGAACTATTTGTATAGTAAAAAATAACAGAAATAAAAACTAAACATAATTATGTAAGTAGTTTTAACTAATATTTAAATAAATAGGTACCTAAGTATGTTATTTTTATATTACCTATATAAAATATGTATATTATGTACGTTAAATATAGTATGACGTATAATCTTACCTAGACTTTTTTTTCTCAAAAACGAATAACGATTTTGATGAAGTTTACAGAATGGGGATTTTTCGGGGCGAGAAATCGATCTAGGTAGGAATCTTGGTCCCAGAGGGGAGCAATTAAAAAAAAGGGTTTTTTTATTTATAACTCGGTCAATTGTCAGATCGATTCGAAGCCTATTTCTACATAGATTTTGTATAATATATCACAAGGGTTAAAACTGTAAATGAACACTAATATAAGAAGTGTCTTGCACAATATGTAAATAATGACAAACAGGCGGCCCGAAGGGCCGCACTTCTGGCACCGCGAGTCTGTGTAAAAACACATCGATTTTTGAAAACTATTGTTAAGATACATACAAAAAAGTTTTGTTTAAAAATTTGCACGGCGGCCCGAAGGGCCGCACTTCTAGCGACGCAAGCATGCAGTATATCAAAACACATCGATTTTTAAAAACTATGGTGAAGATGCATGCAAAAAAGTTTTGCGCTGCAGGTTTATAGTCTGACGTTTGTTATTAAAAGATATAATATGAATTCTATTTCTTCGAAAATCGATTTTTGTGAGTTTTTCAGTAGGTACCTTCTATGCAAAAAAAATATTTGAAATTTACTGGAAGTTGCTAAGATGACATCACAGAGAAAAAGTACTTCGATAAAGTTGATATTTGGTATCAATGTTTAAAAATGGATTATTGAAACGGCAACGGGCAAGCAGAATTTCATCTGATTCGAACATTTTTACAAGATATTCAATCTATGAAAATCGGTTTTTGCGAGTTCTTCAGTCAACAAAACAATAACGGCGGTAGATTTGAAAATGGCGACCTAAGTAATATTTACAGGAAAAAAATGCTTGATTCAAGTTGATACTTAGTTATTACGCTTAAAAATACACATAGGTATTTAAAATATTTAACAGAAACAATTATTTAAATTATGTTTCAGAAATAAATTCGTTTCGGAATAATATTCTGAGAAAATAATATCTCACAGCATACAAGTACTATTTTTTTGAACTCATCCGAGCAAAGCTCGGCACCCAGATATTAATAATACTTAAGCCAAAATTTATAATTTTTTGCGTTTTATTCGTTTATTTTAGAATATAATAGTATTTCCGGCTGTTGATTTTTTTCGACCCATGGACAATAATTTATATTTTATTTAACCAATCTGTGCAGTATAGACTTATTGTTTATTACTATTCTTTCAATAAATATTATATGTGCACTTATACTTATTGAAAAATTACCTTGTACAAGTAAACTTCGAAATTTATCTATTCTCACAACTTATGTTTCCGTTCATATTTAAAATGGATGCTGTAAAGATGGTTAAATCTGTTTGCTCGCTCGCTTTCCTCTGAGCTCATAGAGCGTGCTCGATCTCCTCCAGATGTCAAAACGAAACGCAGGATAGTAATCTTTCAGAGCATATAAATTCGAACGCATTAGAGCACTCAGATCGGTCTGAGCGTAAAACCGAACTTATCCTAAGTAATACCTCCTGGATAGAACCTAGAGCGTTTCAGGAGGCGAAAAAAAGCATAAACTTGTCATATAAATTTCTCGGAAACATTGTTTATGGTTTTTATATTTGTTAAAAATTATAAGAGTTCCATAATCAAATATAACTCCCAAGAAGGGAGGCATCCGCATTAGAGCCTAAGGGAATCAGAAATTTAAGTCCACCTGTGAATACCCTTACTAATTACCTTCTTTGTTTCTTTGTCTCACAGCAGGATCCGGCGGAAAAAAGAATCGTCAGAAAGAACGACGTCTGATGAAAGGTTTCAACATAGCTCCGACGCCGTCGTCTGGTTCATCTCTTCCGCCCGTAGCCGAGTTCATAGCGTCACTGCAGCAACACCACGATCCAGGTTCACACGATCTGTTCGGTTCGACTCTGTCTGGCATCTTCGGATCGGCGCCTCCGGCTCTGGCGCCCACCAAGAAGTCGTCACATCATCATGGTCACTCTGTTTCACAACAGAATAGCATATGTGAAGGTCAAAATTACAATCGGCACCATGGATTCGGCAGGTTTGTGGTTACAGATTCAGGCTCGTTTGTGTAACCGGTTGCAACAACAGCTGTACTCGTTTCAGTAATAATGACTAGGGCAGGGGTCGGCAACCTGCGGCTCGCGAGCCGCATGCGGCTCTTATTATGCCAAGATGCGGCTCTGCAGTTCCATGCGCAAATATTAATAATTATATTATTTTATTTTCATAACTCATAAAAAATATTATACTGCAAAAAATACTTTAAACAGGATAAAAACACTCAACAGAGAAGAGTGAAAATAGGTGGAGTAGAGAGTATACGGACAGCTAACATTTTTTAAATGTGGCAACACTATTCTGTTTGTTTAGTTATTGGTGCACTGTGTCAACTACGGTCGCAGTCAAAACTTTTTTTTTATATACCTAATCCTAATCAAATATTGAAATAAAAATGTTAGTAACTCTTTAAAAACTAGAAAATTTTGTAAATTGTAACTTTTGGCTCTTCCGTCTCAAAAGATTGCCGACCCCTGGACTAGGGTCATAGACGTAATTGGGGTGTAGCAAGGGGTGGCACTTGGCCTCCCCCGAACATCAATGAAAATATTTTTACAAACATCAATGATAATCGCTCAACAAAATTTCCTAGTAATACATTTATGAGAGTAAAAGTGATAAAGCTATCTCATCGTAAAATTTTAGAAACATGTGAAATAAGGTCGTCCCACATTTTTTTTCTTTAGGGTTGGAATCTACGTTCCAAACAGATAATGAAACAATTTCTTCGAGAATTTTTCGGAAACTTTTTCTACAAGAAAAAAAATCCCAAAAGTGCCTATTATTCAATGTAATTTTAAACATAGAATTATACCGCCACGGAATACGTCTTTCACAGCCACCTATCTCTGATTGGCTGCTGATCCATAGATAAAGAGAGTATATGGAGAGAATATAGTACACTGATTGTTTACATACATTTGACAGGTCTAACTTAGGTTAGGTTCTTCACGAGTTACAACTGACGAGGAAGTATTCCTCTCTTTCCATAGACATTTCTCTCTATGCGTCTACGTATGTCTGGCATTGACTTCATCATATGGCGACTAAAGTGATCTGTTTGAAATGAACACATTTTTTTAATTCTTGTTTGCAATTAAGAGGAAGGATGTAAGAACAAAAAATTCGACTGATGACCAGTCCTATACTTCCCACCTAGTAATTATTCGCAAAAAATAAACACTCTTTTTTTATTCTTTGAAAAAAACATGACCCTCTTTTTTGTTTGGTGATCATGGTTACCTTGATTTACGTACAATTTTCTTTTTTTAGTAAAATATTTTTTTTTTCGAAAACTATACATTTTAAAGAAAAAAATATTTACATTTTTTTCATATTATACCATCTAGAATTAATTTTTTTTTTACCTATGTTAATACATGACATTGAGAACGTTTTTTTTAATATCTCAAGATCCACTGAACCGATTTGACTCAAAATCTAATCAGATCTAAGTTAAAGGCTGATAAACACAATAGAATAATCGGCATGACCGTATGTTGTTCCGTTTTTACGATATCGAAGGCGAAAAATTGACCACATACACACACACAACATCAGTCAGAAAATGATCTTAAACGATTGCCAGGGTCTCAAAACGTGAAGATCTGTTAAAATCTCGAAATATTTTTTTCGGACTAAATCCATTACTTTCCTACCATAGTAGAGGTGGGAAGTAAAAAGTTGGCTTACATTATTTTTTATGTATGAGAAATAACATACATTGTTCAAAATTATCAAATTTTGATACGCGGAACAACCTTATTATACTGTCAATAGCGCTGTGACGTAACTCAAAAATATTAGCATTTTGTTATGTCGCTTACATGGTAATTCACACTTAAAAATGAGCTTTTGTAAAATTGATGATTGAGAAAAATCTCTTCGTGATATTAACGACGATAAAATCAATTTCTGCATGATGGGCGATTGTAAGATTGAATTTGTTGTGTAGCCGATTCCACTTTAAACGTACTTCGTCCCACAAAAGGCGCTGGGGCACATTGATCGAAGCAGCCAAGTCGGGTCGGGTATCCCGTTTCATCAGCCGCTCGCGGTCCGAGGACTCCGTGTGCAACAACTGCAATCAAGAGAACAACAGTCAAAGCCACAGCAACAGTCCGGCGTCTGATGAAAACCCAACCGAAAGTCCGACAGATTCGAATCCGAGCCTCGACACGCCGGACGTACCCGATCAACACAATTACCAACACCAACATCATCATCATCATCACAGTGGACTCAGTGCTCTGGCGGCACTCAGAAGAAAGCGTAAGAAATTTGGCGCTTCCAGGAATCCGAGTCCGGTTAATGTGCCATCTTCGAGTACGCAGACGTCGTCCGAACAGCATGTTGGTTCGATCAAGGTCGGTGAAATTATTTTATTGTCTTGGACATTCATTCTGTGACTTTAAAGCATTGATTCCCAAAGTGGTCCAGGTGGACCCCCAGGGGTCTACGTTGGCGTGACAAAAAATGGGGGTTCACAATTCGTAAGCGGGGATCCACGAAAATTTATCTGGTTTCGATAGCGAAGAACTAAAATGTTGGCTTGACTTCACCTATCAATGTAGGCAGATAATATTTTAAGAAGCTCAGCGACTGTTACTTGTAAAAATTTGCGTATTCCATATTCAGTACAGTAATATGATAACAATAATAATGAATAGTGTAATAATTACATATTTGAATAAATACAACACAAGAAAATATACTATTTTTCTTTTTATTTTTATCACTCCGAATGGGGAGTTTTCTAAATAAAATAAGTGAGAATTGATTGGTTTCTTGTGCTGTGAGTAGATGTCAAAAAAGTAAAGTTGGATGGAATCACTTTTTTGATTGGCCAACTTTACTTTTTTGACATCCACTCACAGCACAATCAATTAATTAATTAACCAATCAATTCTCACTTTTTTTTCGAAAACTGTTAATTCGTGGTTGGAACTCAGCCGCAACGCAAATTTCCATAGTTAGATCTAATCTTCACATTTTTTGTCGAGTTTTGGGAATATGGTAGAAATGTAGCTGCAGGGGGTCCACCGGAACCAGCAAAATTTTTAAAGTGGTCTATGAGAAAAAAAGTTTGGGAACCTCTGATTTAAAGCAAAGTTGAAATTTTAGTTATATTAATTTTAAACAGATTTTTTTTAGCTCTGTTGTATGGGCTATGTGCAACTCATCATGTGCGAAATTCTCGCAAATTTAAATTAAATGTGATGTGACAAAACCCGCTATTTCGTCAAGTTTGGTTTGTTTTATGGTAAGTACGGTTTTGCGTTCAGATCGATTCGAATGCAGGAAAGATAGATAACACATAAAATAATGTTAAATTAATGTAAATTCGAATGTATTAGAGCGATCTGAGCATAAAACCGAATTTACTCTTACAGAATAACGCGTTTCCAGCTTAACAAAGGTTTGCCCAAGTTTTCTCATTTCGCCACCTCGAGCGCGGCATTCGAAAACTGCTTAGATCCATCCACTTGCACACAGCCCATTATGTTGTTTAAAAAGTATTTATTAAAAAAAAGACAGCACTCCCTTGTTATTTCTGATACATACGCGCAGGCCCGGATTTAGAAATTTGCCGCCCCTAGGCAGTTGCGAAAATTGCCGCCCCCCACAATAAATTAACAATAACGTTAATAATCGTTCACCGATGTTTAGTAATAATGACAGAGGAGGTTATGTGTATCACAATATACTGTAGAGGAGAAAATAAGATGATTTTCGATACAGAAAAATATTCGATATTAGGCCAATATCGAGACTTGCATAAATCGATGCTTTTCTTGATTCGGGCATTGTCCACTTATAATGTTGTACGCATGCCAACGAAATAGGCGGGAAATTCAATTCCCACGAATATAACAAGTTTTCAAAGTTTCCGTCAAAATTTGCCGCCCTTCAATTCTTGCCGCCCTAGGCAACTGCCTACTCTGCCTGCATGGTAAATCCGGGCCTGCATACGCATCACGAACGATTGAAGACCGAATCATGTCAAAATTAAAATTGTAAATGGACATTCGTAAATTAAGTGTAGGTATCTCAAGCGAAAAGTATAGCCAAATGGATCATTGTTATAATCCGTGATACTATGAAGGGTTAAATCTTATTTTAGCAAGAATATTAAATACATATTATATTATAAACCTTTTAACTTCGTCGAGGGCAGTATAGGCTAGTGGTTGGCATGCTTGGTGCCGTAACCTCTAGACTGGACTGCCGTGGGTTCGAATCCCACCTGCGCTCATGGATGTTTTGTGATGTTATTTAGTTTTAAGTTAGTTGTTATTTAGTGTAGTTGAAAGACGCTAATGACCTTAGATGTCGACGCGTCTATAATCTACAATAAATAAATAAATAAATTTTAACTTCGTGTTCATCAAACTGTTACTCTAAGAACATATATTTATTGTACTCCCAAATCCCAACGCTAAGATTTCAATAAATTTTTTCCACTACATGTGAGTGTCTTTAATTGAAGGTCAGTAAGAAGATATTACAACGGGCAGCTAGTGTTCCGACGCGTGTTCCAGAAGTCGTCGCGACGCCAAAACATCATCAGACGCAGTTGCATCAACAACAACAACAACAACAGCAGCAATCAGTCGACTTGATGCCACCCTCGATGAAGACGAGTCCTCCAAGTCAGCAA
Organism: Mongoloraphidia duomilia; assembly: GCA_039654895.1. Lineage (NCBI taxonomy): Eukaryota > Metazoa > Arthropoda > Insecta > Raphidioptera > Raphidiidae > Mongoloraphidia > Mongoloraphidia duomilia. The sequence continues at coordinate 18,638,429 of CM077525.1, read as the reverse complement.
GCGACGTTGACTCCCTCGACGACTGAGGAAAGTGTCGTCACGGCAGGACAACACGCTTCCAGGGAACCTCTACTAACATCGTCCAGTACGCCGCCGACCGGCTCGGTGCAGACTCCAGACGAAGAACAGCACCAAACGCATCCTAAGTTACCTGGTATCATCCCTCTTAGCGGGCACAATATTTCGACGGGCTGGCTTTAATAATTTATATACGGTTTTTAAGTAAGTTACGATTTTTTTTTATAACCTCTTTTTCTTCTTTAACATTTTAACTACCATAAGCTGTCAAATTACACCCGCAGAACCGGATGTGTATTCTAAAAAACACAAATAGTACCTACTTACAAAAAAATGGTAACGGAACCTCTCTGTCTGTACTTTCGTTTTCTGGGGGATTTTAAGGGGTTTTCGAATATTTTGCATGAAACCTATAGTCAAGTTCCAAAATTTAAGATAGTGATTCATGCACTTATACTTCACTATTTATATAAGCGGCACAATTTTTTATGCATGGAACGGGTATGCTTACATTATTTCATTGCTTTTCCGCTCCATTGTTACGAACGATTCATGACTTACTATCTTAAATTTTGGAACTTGATTATTGATGAAGAAGCGAGTTTCCAGATTCTTGTCTCTCGGTTTGTTTGTACAGGCATCACTTTAGAACGGTTGCGCCAATTTTTAATAAACTTAAAAAAATATATAAAATACTTTTTATCGAGCTATGATCGGGATAAGATAAAATGTTTGTCAAAATCGACATTAACGCGAGCGAAGTCGCGGGTAAAGGCTAGTCACATATTATATAATAATTCTTTTGCAATCGTATATTCTTCCACCACAGATTTAAGTTCCTTTTTTCGTAAATGAAAAATATTTGACACTTGATTTTTTACGTGTATTCTATCGAACAAACCCGAAATCGGGATATCTTAGTTCAGACTTGGCTAAAAGTAAAGCTCTTACTGCCCCTAGCTAGACCCTAGACACATTTCATAGGTTAGACGCGACATGACAAAATAATTGATTTTCGCACAAGAAGTTTTAATTTAGCCTAAAATTTTCATATACAGGGTGTTTCATAATATATGCGCAGGACTTCAGGATGTGATAGCTCGTCCAAAAATATGAAAAAAAGTTTCTATTAACTTACCCTCTAAAATGCACCATTTTAGAGATACAGGGTGTTGATACAGGGTGTTTGGGGAATTTTGTAAAGACAACGTTTGTATCATTTTTTCATTTTTTTTAATTTTGCAATTATGAAGGTAACGTTTGGTTTTGTTACTTGTTCTAACGTTTAAATAAATTTTGTTTAATTAGTAAGAAAAAAATTTTATTTAAAAAAATGACCATGTTTTTCAACATAAAAGTTGATTTTTTGTGTAGAAAACATTGGTGGTTCAAGTGGGCGTCTCAAAACCGTACTTTACCAGTAGCGTAGAAGTTGGGGAGAAAAACACCCACTACCCCTTCAAAACCTTCACCAATTATGACAAAAAAAAAAAATCCGCACAAAACATAGCTTATTATGAGTAGAAAATGCTTACAAAAGCTGTTCTCTGTACGATAAACGGTTCCGGAGATATTCGCAAAAAACGAATTTTTTTTTTTCAATTTCAACACCCTGTATCTCTAAAATGGTGCATTTTAGAGGGTAAGTTAATAGAAACTTTTTTTCATATTTTTGGACGAGCTATCACATCCTGAAGTCCTGCGCATATATTATGAAACACCCTGTATTTGACTAATAAATCTATCTTTTGAAACCATTTAGGATCGTATTGTTGGTAGTTAAAGTGTTAAAAAATTACTTATCAAATGGTAAAGAAATCGTTTTAGAAATATCAACTGGATATAAATTGCGTTCTAAATTTATAGGAAATTTGAGATCCATATTATACTTAGCTTTATTAGATCAGAATTATGATAAATTCAAATGTAAATTTTTTTTGTTAAGTTAAAAAACTTGTGTTTATTTTATCGACGTGTTTACTTTTTCTCGAAATAATGCACTTATTTAATTCTTAAAATCTAAAAAAGTAAACATTATAAACATTTCTACGAACATATAGAATAAGTATTTTTATTTAAATATATTAATATTCAATAATGAATTAGAAGAATTCAACACAATTATCGACGGCTAAATATCCATATCTCAATTTATATTCGTCGCAAAAAGTTTAAAACGCAAATTAAAATTCTTTTTGAAAAAGTCTTTCACTATTTTTTATATAATGTGTACATTGAAAAAATGTTTTTTGTTTTAAAAATTATTATTAAAACAAATTCGTATAAATATGAAATCAATTTTATCTTAAATCGACTGCAGCATTCTCTCTCTATGAACCCAACAATGGTGGCAGGGCCAGATTAATTATAATTTTCGTCATGTTCAATCGTTTTTAGAAGTAAATAATCCATTGATTTTAATAAAATAATGTTTCAATAGTAAATGGACCAAAAAGAACAAAAAATATAAGTAAGAAAACATCTTTTTAATCAAGCTTTTATTGAAATGTACTAAAAAGGATAAAATAATTTTTTTGCTATACCCACTACAATATAGCTACTTTCGATGTATGTATAGCGGTCATTAATGACCCATTTAACAGGTAGGTGTGAGGAAAATGGTTTACTTTCTGCACTAGCGCAGAAAATAACGGTTGCCATAGCAACTTCTGTTTATTAGCTCTATACACCTGCGTACGCTTGCTTGCGCCTGTCATTACTTACTTGCACGAACTTCGCGGCACACTGGAAGGAAAGATGGCGACGCAAATGAACTGTCAGAATTTTTTGAAAATGACGTGAAAAGTAGGTATTTTGTAGTGGGTATGGCAAAAAATGCCATATATGTCTCGTACGTAATGGTATTAGACATATAATCTACTATTAATAATAATTTTAGCTCCATAATAATTATAAAAGCATGGGTTGTGACTAATAAACTATCGTAGAGTTTATGATCCACGCTTTTATAATTATTATGAACCAAAATTATTGAATATTATTTTTTTCCTTTTTAGTACCTACATTTCAATAAAAGCTTGTCTAGAAAGTTTTTTTTACTGATATTTTTTCTTGATATGAGACATTTCTATTTGTTATTGAAATTCCTTGAGACTTTTTCATTCTCCTATTAAGTATTTAACGTTTTTAGACGGAGTAGCCTTAGATATTGCAGTTCGGCCGTGGTGTGTAAAGGGAATTAAAATACTACATTCTTAATAATATCCCCCACGCGAATCTGTCAGCGTTGTGTAAGCTTTCTGAATATCGCAAAGTGAGGTTAACTTGTTTTCAGCCCATGCCACGTAAAGACAGTCTGAACTCTGAATTAATTTACCCACGATGGTATAGATATGGTTAGGATTGGTGAAGGCAGGTCGCTTTTTGAAGCCAGTAAGTTCATTAGTAAGAAAAGGATAACCTAGGAAGCAAGGGCGTCGCCAGCCAATGGGCCAGGGAGGGGCAAGATAATAGATAGAGGATATGAATAATTGTAAAATAAATACGGTTTGTAATGTTTTAATCGTTTACTACAAAAATCTTAATTAAAACATTATCTTCTTGGGTTTCTTGTGAATTTTTCGACTACTTTATTATTAAAATCTTCTAGGTTGCGATCAAAATTTTTAAAGCTTTACCCTCTAGAGGGGGGCAGCTGCCCTCCCCTGCTCCCCCTTGGCGACGCCCTTGCTAGGAAGGCAAAACAAAACTGGCTTGGAAGTCCATTAATAAGACAAGGAAAGCATAGGAAGGCAATAACAAAACTGGCTTCAATAAGGGTTACTTTGAAGCAGTATTAAGACCTGATTTACCCTTCTTACTTTTGATGAGAGAAAGCTCAATGAGCAGTTAAGTGAGTAGTCATATAGAGAGAGACGACCATTGGCGGCGGAATGGGGACTTAATACACTTTACAATGTAAGTTTCCATAAGTGTTAGTGAGTCCATAACCCCCCCCCCTCCCAATAAAGTTGTTCCGCTGCCAGTGGAGACGACTGTATTGATTAAAAAGTATTTGGAGCAATAAAATTTGCCTTTAAAAATCAAACAGATTTACATTTTTAAATGTGCTAAAAAAATTACGTGGTTGAACAAAAAGGCCTAGACATATATTTTTCCTGATAATTTTAAACTTTTTGCATGTAAAATTATAATAAATAGGTATTTTATAAATCATAGTCACTATAGTTAAATAATGTAATTTGTAAACAAAAAAAAGTCATGAGTTGTCGTGGGACAACCGACGGAAGCTATGCTTCTTACGCATTGTATATAAAATCGAATTTATTTACATACAAAAGTTATAGAAACTATAGCAACAATACGCGCTGTCCAGCCAATGAGATGCGTTGCATCGCCGCGTTCGAGGCCGCGTTCGTGACGTTTTTTTTTATATTTTAGGTTCCCTATGCCAAACGTACGTTAAGAAGCACAGCTTCAAAAACTCATCGGTTAATAATTTTTTTTAACTGATGTCAACGAACACCAAGCTATAATATTTAAATAATTATATTTTATTGAATTTACTTCGCACTGATTAATTACAAACGGAGTCATTGCTACAGGCTACTTATCAAGTGATTGTATTTTTTGTACAAAGGATTTTGTCTGATTTTGGTCTCGTCCAATTGTTGTTCAGAGTTAAAAATGAGTGGGAATCAAAAAATCTTGATAATTGTTATAAATAACAATTTTTTGCACCAAAATAATGTATCCTACAGGAACAGAAATATCACTTCATCATTATTGATGTTGATACTAAAATATGAAATTAAACTCCGGGACGGACTTTCTAAGTACCACTATTTTTATGCGTCATACAAAACTAGAAACACATTAAAATAGAATTCGCGTCTTGTGAGCAACATTTGAATCAAATCCCTTAGTAAAATGAGCAACGTCCTTCCATTGCTTTATTTATGAGGTCATTCTCGTTAGGGTTAGCTGGTGTTGTCCTGATTCGGGCCTATAAGCCGTCGTTGGTTGGAATTGCTTCCTAACGTTTCGCTAGCACGAGTGGCGAGCTTCTTCAAAGGTCCTTCCATCTCCAGCATCGGAGATGGAAGGACCTCTGAAGAAGCTCGCCACTCGTGCTAGCGAAACGTTAGAAAGCAATTCCAACCAACGACGGCCTATAGACCCGAATCAGGACAACACCAGCTCATCAACTGGCCGCGAAAGCCTCAACCAATTTGTCTCGTTAGGGTAGTCAAAAATGAGGCGATTGCGATGTTAGATGTAGAAAAAAAACTACTGTGCTGATTGTTCTCAAGTTTTGCATAGTTTAAGTTCATCTAATGTTCATTTTTTTGTCTGTCTGTACGAACAAACTACTGAATCTATTGACATGAAATTTACACAGGTTATAGATGGTAACCCTGGGACCAACTTAGTCTTTATTTCATCGTGGTATCTCAAACGTTTTCGAAGATATGATGAAGACCAGGGAGATAGATATTATGGATTCCGTGAAGCGATTGGTAATCAACCACTTCACGGAATCCAACCGTTGGTCTGCAGGTATATCTAATGCAAGTCAAATGAATTCAATCACAGTGGAATCTGGTAATATTCCTGTATATATAACCATCGTCAGTATCTAAATTAAATTTAAGGTACTTGGGAATGATATCAAAGAAGTATTTTTAATAAAATTCCACAGGACGACATTTATGGTGCAGTAGGAGAACTTGAATAACGGACATTACAACAGTTAATTGATTATCGAACTCAGGTTGTACGCGTAAAGTAGCTTTTTGAATAAGATTTTATAGGGCACCTATGCATCAAGACATTAATAACCTGTCTAAAACAAATCCAATAGTCCACGCGAACGAAGTCGCGGACACAACTAGTTATAAATATATTTTTTCAATGTACAAAAAGACATCGCTTTCGATAAGTAGCCTTGTGTTTAATTAAATAATATTTGGAAATACAGTGTAAAATCCTTGATTTTCTATTGGTAGTTGATATATTTTGTTTCTAGTGTTGTAACTAGGGTCATCGGTACCCAGAGCAAGATTCTTTGCTTGCTATATTCAAATAAATTTAATATATTCATTACTATACGATTAGCATCACTGCCCTGTGGGTTTGCGCCCCTGGCGCGAGCCTCTGTTGCCAGATCCTATAGCTACGTTACTGTTGGTTTCGAATTGTTGTTTTTACTGAATTACCCACCGCCCATATTATCTAAATTAAAACGTGCTCTAACAGTGCCCCCAAATTATTATCCTATTCTTACGTTGGCGCTACAGTTGTCAGACTTGCAACACCTGACGTAAATCAATTGGGTAGGACCGGGTAGGACCTATTTGATTTAAAAAAAAAAATTATTTTTTTATTTTTTTATTAAATAAATTATCATAAATAATATTGAAAAATTGAAAGAATTTTTTTTAAATCCATATAAATTAATAACAAATTAATTAAAATATATAAAAATTAAAAAAAATATCACGTGACTACAAAACGTTCCAGGAATGTTTGTGACGTCGCAATGTTCGAATTTGTGTTCGGATTCTTTCGGCGCATCATCGGAACTTAGTTTAAAAGTTAATTCTTATTTAAATATAACTTTTTAATTATTAAGTAAAAAAATAAAATAAAATTAGTTTTGCTGTAAAACTTGTATGTGATCTTTCCATTTATGTAAAAAAAATCATTAAAAAACCCAATTGAAACTAAATCTTGGATAGACCACTCTATGGATACCTATTCGCTGTGAGCAGATGCATGGTTCTGCCGTCTGGTGAGTGATAGCGTAAATCGGCTGTGGTAAAGTTACAATTTTTAATCATTCAATAAATCTGTTGAATACAAAAAAAACAACGTGAAAAGTGTGTTTTGTGAAATTCCGTGAATTTTATTTATTTATTGTAAATTATAGACGCGTCGGCAACTTAGGTCATTAGCGTCTTGATTATACATTAAATAACAACACACTTAAAACTAAATGACATTACAAAACATCCATGAGCGGAGGTGGGATTCAAACCCACAACAGTCTGATCCAGAGGCAGCGACGCTAACCACTGGACCACAACTGCAGTCCTCGAAATTCTGTGAACAATATAAATCATAAACCTTCTTTTTCATGATTCGCAAAGCAATTTCGGTATCAAATCTACGCGCAAAACCGAAAACTCAGCTGTCAAATTAGAGCATTAATGTCAAATATGTAGTTAAATTACATCAAAAAATTACTTTATAATTATTAAATAAGTAAAAAAATAATTAGTTATGTTATAATAAATCTAAAAGTAAATGAACATTTTGCATATTATATTTTTTCTGCATAAAAATTCAAACTTTATTTTAACAAGAAGTGTCACTTTCACGGCATATTTTATATTTTATTATTTACCTCGTTATTTACTATGATGTATTTATGGTTAGCAGTTACCATAGAGAAGTACGTTAGGTACTATCGAATGTTTCTGTATTTATCCGTTGTTGTGCGCTAACAGTCACTCCCCTCCATGCATCTGCTCACAGCGAATATGAAAGCAACGGGGCTGATGTGTTTTTCTTCAAACAAAAAAAAAATAAGTGAAAAATGTTTACCTACTAAATCCTATTGAGTATTTCCAAAATATTAAAATTCAGGAATCCTACAATACGAACTGTAACTCTCTTAGGAAAGATTTTATTTAAAAAAAATGTATGCTAGCTAGACTGAATTTCGCTCCCAAAGTTGTTACCTATTTTGGAAACACTCTGTCTAATCAACGATAATACATAGGAAACGTACATGTTTTAGAAAACAAAGCGTAGAACATTTTCTAAAATGCGTAAAAATTTGTTTTTATGTTCTTTAAAATTCGATTTCTTGTAAAGGAATTTTCTACGCGTTAGAATTTCTTTAAAAGTTGTATATTTTTTCGACAAGACACTTTCTCAATGAACTCATAAGTGTTTTTAGGTACACCCCTTAATATCGGTATCCCTAGTTATTAGCTGTTATCACAAGAAAACGGATTTTACTGTACTAATTACAAAATAGGTATATTTATGTGTTATTTTGATTTACTAAAGTTAAAAATAATTTTGATATCTTTATTTATATTTTAAGTGTAAGATTACCGACACGACCAACTTTAGTAAATTTGGTTTTAATCTCATTTTGTATATATTTTCCTAGAAAATAATTCATATTTGGACAATTGGACCACTATTCTATGAACTTCGATTGTGTGAATAAGTAAATTAAACATTTTATATTTACAGGACTAATATAGATCATTTTCCATCTTCCTTAAATGATTATTCGAGAGAATAATATAATATTGTTATTTTTCTTTCTTTTTATATCTTGCCTAATTTTGTAACTTATTTAATTTATTATTTTGTTTATTTATTTTTTATTTATTTTCAGTGTAAATGGTATCGTAGCTTTTTCTTAAGTTTAAGTTGAAAATAAAATAAGAAAAGATGGTTATTATAAACAAGGTTAGTAAAAATTTATAAATATTTTTTAATAAAACTATAATTTTGAAAGCTTCATTAAATTCACCATAAGTATAAGCATGTTTTACAATATTCATTCGTAAATATTGTTGTCTGTCAATTGCTATTTTTTCTTGTGTCTATCGAGAAAAAACCAAAGTAAAATGAATACTACATTTGTTTGTTTTTTATCATGCCATATTGGGTGCGGTCCACACGGCGTCCACAACGCTCGTCGCTCACAACGATCGCTGTAGCCTGTGTCGTTTCACATAACGACCGCGCTCGTTCTAATCGCGACAAAAACGTCATACATGACGTGACGGATGGCGCGCACATCGAGCTCACGATGCCCACGTTTTTCTGTGCGTCGGCACGGTCGTTAACTATTTTCCCGCGCATTTTAATGTCACAGAGATGACAGCAGAATATGTTACATTTTATAATATTGAAATGGATGAATATATCGAACTCATTTCAGCTCAACATGTATGTGGAGGATGCGAAACGTATACCTATCAATATTATCATAACATTTGATCGGTTTAGCTTTTCTTAGAATAACATAACCTTACTTTGCTGCAAAATATTCTGTTTTTTTGACGCCATGTTTTTTCGCCTACAAGTCGTTGCACTAAAGTTTTCGTCCGCAACGTTTGACTACTATAGTGAAGTGACAAAATGTGCGATCGTGGGCGTGAGTGTTGCGGGCGTCAAATGGAACGCATCCATTGTAATATTCAGTTAATTCAAATTTTGAAACTGTGTATTGAAACATTAATAATTAAAACTGTGTAAATACCTAATGTTTTTAAAAATAGTGTGTTTTGTAAAAACGTTCTTTATTGCTACTGGGCCATGACACGTGCTTGTAAAAATATCGATGGGCTCATTTGCCGATCTACAAAATTGGTTTTGAAAACAGATCATATCAAACGCCCGTTTTCCCAATGTAAATAACGCTTTTATATATTATTAAGAAATTAAAAAAATTCTCACACAATTAAGAGGCCTTATAATACGATAATTGTTATAATAATAAAAATATTTAAAATAATATATAGACTCTATTATTATAATGTTAAAAAAGAACATCACACATATTGCGAGAAATAATTGTCATATTTCAGCTACCTACTTAATATTGTAATTTAAAAAATCATTTTTGTATTTCATTAGAACCTTTTTTAATTTTTAAACAAAACGCAGCTATCACAATGAATCAAAATTATTGACAAAATAAGTTGCATTTTTGTCTGTCGTCATCAAATACGTGTCGATAGGCATTTTGTTGAAACCACGGCCTTTTGGGTGATAGAAAATTAGTAGATGTGTCGAAAGTCGGTCTAGAACTCGGGTCCTTGCGATGGGAGGCCGACAGCTTACTCACTGGTCTATACTATTCGTGTAATTTGGTATCTTTAAAACGATATAGATGGGTGAATAGCACATAAATTGACAGCAACGGACGTGTCTTGCTCGTGCGGTGTAATACCCATATTCATAGTTTAACCCTTAAGGTAAGTGATAAGGGTCCCTTCGCTGAGGGTCGCTTGAGTGCTGAGGGCACAGTTGGTCATACTGCAGACCGATTGTGTTTAGTTGTCATTTTTGATATAAATGCGTGTTTTTAGCCACGATTAACCACGATTAGCCACGATTATTAATTTTCGTCAAACGATGGAATACCAACGATTAACAATACGTCTATATTACAACTCCTTTGCTGAATCGATATCTTTTCGAAAACTCATTTTCTTCGTAAAATTCAAAAGGATTTTCAAGATCGCGTATATATCTCTTGTTTAAACGTTCTACTTTCATCACTACTATCGTACAATTCGTCAAAATCGTCCATTTTTATAATCTTTATTTTACGTAATATTACGCTGTTTACACAGAGAATGCAGGTTAGGTTAGCAGAATAATAATAAATAATAATTATTACCTACGTCTATTTGCTTCTTTGCCAAAATAAAGACGCACATACTTTTTCGACACTTAAGGGACATACTACCCACCCTTAAGGTGAGGGTGATGTAAGGGCCCTTACAGACGTCAACGTTGACTATGAAACGCATATTCGATTTGAGGGTAGAGTTAAGTGTCCCTTACGGCCGTATTCATAGTTAACCCTTAAGTAGGTTAACTATGAATACGGCCGTAAGTCACTTCTTTCCCCACATTTCCGTTACAGAAAATTCTGCGTTATTGCGAACTAAAAAATTTCACTTTAAAAAGAAAACTTATGTCTTGTCCACTGAAAGTATGCGTCAAATTACGAACCGGAACGATGATGTCCGTGAAACTACGATTGGATCTTTAAGTTGATTGTCGAAAATCAGATTCCTTGTCCGAGTGTAGAAGCATCTAGTCTTTGATTAGTCTTTGAATAGCGCTAATATGAACGATCCCAGGCGGGATCTACTTAAATTAGAGTAACACATGTTAAAGAACTCCAAAGGCCGTGGTGAAAACAGTTTTGGTGCTACTGAAGCCTTATTGATTCTTCAGTACGTGGACTATGAAAAGATTTCTGCTAATCAAACGACCCACTGAAAGATTAAGAAGGCATAATATTAACTTGATTTTTAAGGGCTTCATTGACTTCTTCAGAACTGAATCTCGTTTTTAAATAATAACAGAATAATTAAAATAATGTTTAATTATTTTCATTATAAATGTTATACTGCGATTGGTATAATTTATGATCAAATATAAATACATATGAAACGAAAGTCATTGTAAAATTCATACACAATATTAAAACAATAAAACATGTAGATTTAATGATATTATTGTTGTTTTTTTTTATTTTCTTTTTCAGAAATGCCTTTATGCGTTTTGAAATTTTTTGGCTGGGAACATTAAAAACAAGGTACCTACCTACTTTAAAATTTTTGAAGGTGGGTATTTTCTGAGTTGTGCCCACTAATGAATAACCGACTAATCCCTGCACGGCACCTGATGAAGCCTCTTAGAAGCGGCAGGACGTACTGAGGGAGAAGGGAAGCTTTGAGTGACAACTTTACCGCGAAATTTGAATTATTAGTACAGCTAAAACATATTATGTTTACCCGCGGTTTAAAAAATATCAGCCAATCCCAACATCCTGACAGGCTTCACTTGATGTTTTGCGTCAATATACCGCTATACAAGTTAAAACGTCAAAAGTCCATTTATAAGGGAAACAGAAGCCAAAAAATAGTCCTTTGCATTACTTCATTCAAAAAGTTGTGAGACTTAGAACACTAAGTATCCCGTTTTATCCAACTCTCCCCTACGTAATTACATTTTGAGTCGGCGCCAATTTAATAATAAAAACTCGGGTCGCAGTGCCAAACCCTGCCGACAATATAGTGTATTTGCTAATACAGGCATTGTGGCATTATTAAGTAAACTTAAGTTTGTTTTTTGACAAAATAAAAAATTTAACCCCTTAATACAGCCCTTAAAATAATTAAATTTTTCTAAATTTCAATATTAGACATGGATTTTATCAGTACACCCATTTAAATACACCCTTCCATATCTAAGTAAATCCGTATCAACAAACTAGTGTTTTCATAAAATTTGAAAGTCCGGTCCTGTCGGGCCGATTTTATTAAAATTTTAGCAGCACATTTTAATCTTTACTAAAGAGTTAAATTTCAATTTTGAAACGATTCTGACAAATTTTTCGGTATTTTTGGGCCCAAAAACTTTTTGGAACCCCTAAATACAACCCTGAAAATGGTCCGATCGGGCCCATTTTAAATAGGCTTCTTGCGGTGATGGGTTCCAATGTCTGTACCAAATTTCGTTTCAATCGATTAAGTCTGTCGAGAGTTATCGTGTACACACATATATATATATATATATATATATATATATATATATATATATATATATATATATATATAAATATATACATATATACATACATATATATATAAACATTTTCAAAAATGGTGCCAAAGTGTTCAGGAGGCTATGAAACGTCGAGAAATTTTGGTCCGACCCCTAGGTCCCGCCATCCGACCGACGCCAATAGTGTATGTGCCATATTATGGCAAATACACTAAAAACTCGGGTCGCAGTGCCAAACCCTGCCGACAATATAGTGTATTTGCTAATACAGGCATTGTGGCAGTATTATGTGAACTTAAGTTTGTTTTTTGACAAAATAAAAAATGTAATTTCAATATTAGATATGGATTTTATCAGTACACCCAATTAAATACACCCTTCCATAAGTAAATCCGTATCAACAAACTAGTGTTTTCATAAAATTTGAAAGTCCGGTCCTGTCGGGCCGATTTTATTAAAATTTTAGCAGCACGTTTTAATCTTTACTAAAGAGTTAAATTTCAATTTTGAAACGATTCTGACAAATTTTTCGGTATTTTTGGGCCCAAAAACTTTTTGGAACCCCTAAATACAACCCTGAAAATGGTCCGATCGGGCCCATTTTAAATAGGCTTCTTGCGGTGATGGGTCCCAATGTGTGTACCAAATTTCGTTTCAATCGATTAAGTCTGTCGAGAGTTATCGTGTACACACACACACACACACACATATATATATATATATATAAATATATACATACATTTATATATAAACATTTTCAAAAATGGTGCCAAATTGTTCAGGAGACTATGAAATGTCGAGAAATTTTGATCCGACCCCTAGGTCCCGCCATCCGACCGACGCCAATAGTGTATGTGCCATATTATGGCAAATACACTAAAAAGTAGGTAGGTATATAAAAAGTAATTAATTTGGCGCCGACCTCAAAATTTAATTATTTTTCTCTTGAATTTGTCAAAACCGACATTAACGCAAGAAAAGTTATCACTGAGATCATCAGTTAAATGAAGTAATACTATATACAGTGTAGTCTTGATATAACGAGCCTCAATATAACGATTTCCTCGATTTAACAAATTTTTCGAAATCCCCTAGAACTGCCCGTAAGAGCTAATGCAAAATATACCTTTACATTACGAACACATTTGTCAAAAACCTCTTTATAACGAATTTTCAATCATTGCAAAATATAAATAAAAAGTATTATTTACCTCTATTTTGTCAACTTATAACCTTTACATAACGTATCCTATCAATTATTCACACTCAATTCCACAATAATTTATGTCTCGACAGGTTCAGACACGTTAAATTTTTCGTAAGACAATCATTGTTGTTTGATGCTAAGTAATGTAAACACTGCTGTTTGTCACTGTTGTTAGTTTTAAAGTTGCAAAGGCTGAGAAACCTTGTTAAAACGAATCGTAGTCCAACCTAACCCTCTATATAACAAACCTCATTGTAACAAATTACTTGGTATAACGAATATTTTCTAATTCCCTTCAGTTTTGTAATATCAAGACTGCAATGTAGTACCTACTTCATCCAATGGATGCAAAATGTCAGGGGCAATTTAACGCTATTTATACACTACTTTAAAGGTGGTCTGCAAGATGTCATCGCTTCGATCGGGTAAGAAAGGTTTTCTTTTTTAATCAACAAGCGGAACCGTGAATAAAGACCAATAAGAGACATAAAGATGTAAGTTCTCCTCGCCAATTTCAATAAAAGACGATATCAAAAAAGCTGTGAATATTTTTATGGAACAAATTTAAATACATATCGAGATACATATTAAAACAATTCAGGCACATTGGTATAAACACATATATAATTTTATTAATTATATGCTGCAACAATAACACATTTTATTTTATTATATTATTGCAGTGAAACTTCCCTATAGCGAACGTCTATTTAACGAATTTCTTTGTATAACGAAATGTATGTAAAACACTGCACTTTGAATTCAAACGTATATAATATAGTAATAAATAAAACACACAAAAACTGACTATAGCTGTCCAACTTTATTTTTACTATACGTTTCGGTCTGTTATAAGAGAGCCTTTTCAAGCAATAATGATCTATACACTGTTTAATTTTAAGAATTTAAGTTATTTATAAGTTTGATTGAACAGTCTGTAGATCATTATTGCTTGAAAAGGGTCTCTTATAACAGACCGAAACGTAATATTTAAAAATATAGTTGGACAGCTATAGCCAGTTTTTGTGTGTTTTATTTATTAAAGTAATCTTTTTCGCTGTCAATAAAACCTAATAAGTGTATATAATACAGCCTTACAAACATGCAAGATCACAATATAATAGAATAGCACTAGATGTTCATACAATCTATATACCTTTCACGTTGACAAAAACTATTACTGCTGTCACTGCTTGGCTATTATTGAAAGGCTTTTTGAAAATCTATTGTAATGTTATACCCGACGTTTTTATTTCAATAAAATTATTTAAAATTCAACCATATTTTTAACCTCATTTCCCCACTTTTAGTATTAAATATTAAACTAACAATAATTACAAAAAAAAACAAATTAAATTATAATCATTCGAATCTGTGATCTTGCATGTTTCGTTATCCCTTAAAACGAAGTAAATTCTTTCTAATTCGAATTTAGGTAAATTTACTGAGACTTTTACTGTAATCTGCTGCATGCTGGATGTCATAATTAACTTGAATTTCTTTATTTTCATACTTAGAATCATAAAAACATAATTTTCTTTATAACAAATTTTCCATGTAACGATTTTTTAAAGAAATTTGCGTATTCGTTATAGAGAAGTTCTACTGTATTTGATTTTTATCGTAAGTAAATTTCTCAAAATTAGTTTCAATTTATCAGTGATTTCAAATATTTTCAAGGAATGAAGTATACGCTACCTTTCTTTGTTAACCTATTGTTACTTATAATTTATTTCAAATAGAATAATTTGTTATTTGGCCATTGGAAATACATGTACATTTTTCTATTAAAATGTTTAAAATTCTAACGTCATTAATTGTTATAAGAAACAATTTTCAAAGTAATTATTTCAAAAATATCAGTCGTAACAATTCACGTTCATATTTTTTCGAAGTTCTGTAAATCTATAGTAATATTGAACAATTAACCTTTAACCTATATTTTCGTTAGTTAAGAAGTAAAATTTTGATTATATTATATATTTTGTTAAAAAATAATATTTCCTTTGAGCCACAATTTTATGACATAAAAAACTAATGAAATTTTAATATCTACCTACCTAAAATTTTTCGTATCTTTAAAAATAAAAGCTTGTATCGCTTAGAGTTTAGATAATCGATGTCTTCTTCGTTCTGAGATCAACAAGTTATGCGAATAAAAACAGAGTCGAACAGGAACCGTTGTAAAAAAATTGATATAAAAATGATTTCAATATTTTTGGAGTGAAACTTATTTAGCCACGTTCACGTAGGGTGAGTCAAACCGTTACGCGTTACGGGTCACATGTAACCAGGTCACATGCTATAAAGTCTAACTTTAACACGCACTCATTTTTTTTTAATTAGGAGATGTATTACAATTTATTAACCAGAGAAATACTGGAAAACTGAAATGTTTTTTAACTTCCCGCTAAGAAAATCGTAAATTTTCAAAAATTCGGGAAGTTATTGGTTTCAGTCCGATTTTCAAAAATCGAGTTTTCAACAGATCTCGACGTTTTGGGGTCCTAGGAAACTATTCTGACTATTTCCAAGTGGATGTCTGTATGTACCTATGTATGTGTGTAAGTAAGTAAACCTTGAATAAGTTTTGAACTGATCAACCGATTGAGATCGGGTTTACGGCCAGTTTAGATTTCCTAAAAATTTAAACTTAATTGATCAAGTGGATTTTGAGAAATCTCAAAAATAAAATTTTTGAAAAAATGTTCTTTTTTTAATAACTTTTAAAGTACTTTACCGATCGATTCCAACATCTAATCAGCTCTATATCCCAAAAAACTGCGTCGAATGCCGCAAACTCGATCTCAATCGGTTGATTCGTTCGTGAGATATCGTTGTCAAAAAATTTTCAAAAAAGTGTTTTTTCGAAATATCTTTTAGATTTTTCAACCGATCGATTTTTAAAATCTAATCGCTTTTTGCGCTCAAAAAACTGTGTCGAACTTTACAAATTCGATTTCAGTCGGTTAATTCGCTCGAGAGATACCTATCGTTGTCGAAAAATTTTCAAATCAAATAAGTGTTTTTTCAAAATAATTTTTAGATTTTTGAAACGAATCAACCAGTTTGAATGGTTCTTACGCTGATCGAAAGGGTTTATCAAGACTTTAGATCTAATTAGATTTTGAAGCTGATCAGTCAAATAATTTCATATTTGAAAAAAAATTTAAAACATGTTTTTTATAAGGTCACATAACTCCTAAATTACACGACCGATTGGTCTCAAAATTTATTCAGATTGAGTCTTGAATAGCTCTTTCGATTGCCGAAAGGTTTACCAAAATAAGGCGATTAGTTCAAAAGATATTGCACAGCTAACATTTCTTTTTTGTCGAGCTCGCAGACAGCGGGAAGTTTCAGGGATGACCTGCAGGTTCAACCGTTTTTCAAATTTTTTTTGTTCGGTATAGAGTTCGAATCTGTTTTTATTTTCATCGTTGGTACCTACTTTTCTATTATGACGTATACTGTTATAATTTCTATGTTTTTCCTATTTACTTTAATATATTTTTTATCGAGCTAAATAACTTTTCATTTGATAAATTAAAACAATCTTGGCACATTTTTAAAACTTTAAGATCCACAAATTTGTTAAACATTAATATTAATCGTAATGACTATTCTTTTTGAAGATTTACATCAAAATTATGTGCACGTGTGCCTCCCATCATTTTGATGGAAAACTTCAAAAAGAAGAGACCAACTAATACAATTAACCACTATTATAGAAATATAATAGCACGTTTTGTTTGCCTTAATTGTTAACAGTTTATAAAGTTCTGGAACACAGTAATTTGATTTGAATGAAGTGGCACATTTGTTGAAGCTCTTGAAGCAGTTGTTGCAGAACACGAATTACACAAACAACATACATTAAACATTTCTTATAAAGTATTTACAAGAAGACTCTAATTTGGCATAGTCGTACATAACGTATAAACAACGTCAATTAATTATTTTGACTGTTAAAAGACAGCGTTAAAACAGATGCATTTCAGTCACTTGAATATTGTGAAAAAGAGTCTTCGTGATGGCTTGGCGAAATCTCTCGAAGAAGTGGAATGTCTGTAAACCATAAAAAGAATACAAATGAATGCAAAGTTTGCATTTGTGTTAGAAACAGCCATCGAAATGACGTAACAATATGATGCAACAATGGAAAAATTCATTTTTCAAACCTATGTCACCGTCGGGACTCTAACCCGAAACTTCTACTTTCACGGTGGCTGAATTGACAATTACTCTACAGTGACACGTTTTTAAACAATCAATTATTTCCTAATGAAGCAATTTGTCACTGAAATATCACTACCTGCGAGAACTGATTTAAAGAATGTTTGAATCAAAATTCAAGTTGCAAGTAGTAAACGGAGAGACCATCGTCACACAGACAAATTTATCTGTTTGAGTTAGAATTGGGATTTGGGACAAACAAATAGGGAATCACAAACATTACTATTTTTATTCTGCCTGATCATGAGATACTGACGTCACTTTCGATCGTTTTTTAGATTGTCTTCTTATATGTCATCGACTTCATAAATAAAGCTGACTTCAAAATGTCAATCTCAACCATAGGGTGCCAGGGTTAATTCTGTCGCAACCCCTTGGCAGCCATAATTTTTCAATTTTCGATAGAATAAAAATAATAATAATTGTGGATCCCTGTTTGTCTGCCCAAATTCTAACTTACACAGGCAAAATTGTTTATGTATTCGATATATAGGAAATTCGACGGTTGGTCTGGAACTATTATACTCCATAGGTACAGCATAATTTGATTTATAGCAAAAAAATCACACTATAAAATCTACAGTATCCTACCATTAATAATTGCAAAAGGTCTCTAGGAGTAGGTTGCATTTTCTTTCTAATTCCAACTGTCAAATAGGTAATTACGTTAGTTGTTATTATGCGTAGAGAAAAAGATTTATGACGAACGCAGGAAAAAGAACCTATAACAATCGAAAGCACTAAAGTCCAGAGACGCTGATTTATCGAGCACCGATTTCACAGTATAGGATACTGTATCTAATGTCAATGCTTGATAAGTCAGAGCTTTTCCTCTTACACTTTACTGCTTTCGACTGTCACAAGTCTCTTTCTCTGCACGACACAATCCCTCCTCTCTACCTTATAGCCTAATACGAATAGTGTAGTTTTTCGATGACCAAATGTTAAAATAATAAAAACTAACATTATGTGGGCCTAGCATATTGCCAATTTATTATTTTTTAATAATATATTATTCCATTGACACTTTCACCAGTTCTCGGATAAGAATCTTGGTACTGGGGGCTTGTAATAGAGATGGAAACGCCATATAAATAACGTCAATGCTACACGCTCGGTATTCTCAAGCCCTGTAATTTTTGCTTCTTCTATAAAAGTTTTGTATCGGTTAGATGGGAAGTATTCTTACCGATTTGATCTCAAAGAGCCGTAGCTGAATCCCCTCCGCCTCCTCCACCATCTACGTAATCAGCATCAACAGGCAGGATTATATCAGCACCAGGACATCCAGTAAATCGAAACTTGGCGTCGTCTCCAACGATGACAGTCCGTTGACACGAAATCAACGTGATGCAAGACACGACGAACAATACTGACGGTATTATGGAAGCAATTAGAAATTGTTTCCACGCCACCGACATGGAAAATCTCGCCAAAGCCGTTGACATGTCCAACTCGGAATAAAAGCATGGAAAGCGTGCTCTTGCATTATAATCTGAACCATCCTTGCCGTACACCTTGAAGAATTCCTTGCATTCATCCATCAACGTGTTAACGCAACCTTCCAAATTAATTTTCAATTTACTCTCATTTGCGATCGTCAAACTCATCTCAGGTGGCACAAATTCCTTGAAATCTTCGACTGGTTTTGCGTAGAACGCGTTCAAATGAAGAAGGTAAGTAAAATTGGTAAGATCGGTAAGTACCGATGGATCGAGTAATGTACCGTCAATGCAATCGTACGCTTCGATGCCTAGCGGCGTATCGACGACGGCGTAACAAGACGCCATGAATACACTGTTCGACGACGCGTTCCAAATTTCGACGCCGGTTTCGAGTTCAAGCGCTTGTTGGCATTGCGATAAAAATACTTTATCGCTACTTAGGAATATTAAGTTTTTATTTCGGGTCGGTATATCGACACAGCGTCTGTCGCAGTTGTAAGGAGGCACGATGCGCTCGCACTGACCTCTGTGACAATCGTACAATCCGGTTATGTTTTTACAAATTGTTTTGCCTTTGATACCGCTGCACTTGATTGCTTTCTTATCGGTATGTTCAAAAGTGCATTTGAATGCGTCTGTGATGTTCATGCATTGACCGTCTGTACAGTTGAATGTACCAGTCAAATTTTTACATTCCTCTTTAATGCACCTAGAAGTTAGAACAATACATTTCGCTTCTAATCCTCGAGTGGAAGGAGAAAATAATGCTGAGCATAGCCTTTAGGTACCTTCAGTTTTGGATTTAGGGGAGGACAACAGAGACTGAAGCACCGAGGCCTCCATAAATTTTTATATGTTCACAAATTATTTCTTTAATGAAAATACAAAATTTTGCTTAAAGAAATAACAGAAAATTTTGAGCTTAATTTTGAAGTTATGATTTTTTAAATCATAAATAATACTTTTTTACATAATAATTAAAGTCTACGCCGTTATGTCACCATTTTCTCCCTCGACAGACCTGCAGTACATGTTTTCTTAGAAAATCAGTGCCGAATTTATAACTGGATAGTTACCCAGGGACCTCCACAAAAATGTTCAACCGACTTGACTGCCCAGGGGCCTTCACAGCCCTAAATCTGACACTGGATACGTTCTTATTACGAAATCGTCTGCAAAAACTATGCGGTCGTCCAGAGATAATTTCGTTTCGAGTTTTATAGATATAAAATACATTATATACTAAATAAATCCTATTTGTATGTAGAAAGGTACCTAAAGATATACTGTCTTTTTTCTTTATAGCAAACAATGGGCGATTAAATTACTATATGTAGGTATTTTAATTTTTTATCAACTGCGTCTACTTGAAAATATTTTTTAATAACATACACATTCTATTATTTCAAGTGACGTCTTCTAGAATCTGAATTCTTGAATATCTGCAAAACCGAATTAAGACCACGTCCCACAATCATTTATTGCGTGTATGTATGAACTGAGGCAATTGATATAACGGTTATGGTTCCAAAATCTTAAAGAGTCGACACATTGTTCCAAAATTGTTTAAAATGCTTATTTGTCCTGATTTGGTTTAAAACATCATTGATAAAAAATATATGCTGCCCACCCCCCAAATACTAGCTTAGAATATTGTTTATCATTGTGTTGCGAATAACCTTGTTTGAACATAATATTATATTTACATAATATGTGGTCAGTGATGGGCGGTGAATAAATACCCAACGGGTAAGTAAATAGAGTTTGGGTATATACCGGGTATATCTTGACAGAGGTTGTGGATATATATCCATTGGGAATATTGGACAATATACCTGGTATTTACCCGATATATACCAGGTATATACTCGCTATTTACTATCCAGTTTTCCGGGGAATACCATTACCACCACCTAATAACCTAACCTATTAGTGTTAGGAATTGAAAAGAGTCTTATGGACAGACAGACATACAGACATACACGCGCATCTCCACATTTTTAAGTTTATATCCTTTTTCTTTATTGAACATATTATTTTATTTGTTTGTAGTAAAAAATGATTATTTTGTTTAAAAAATGTATAGATTTTTTAAAATTGAAAGTGTATTTTGACTTTTGTTCATTATTTTGTCGTTTTTATATCGATTTATTCGAGATTTATTCAATATTTTCTTTGATGATGACATATTTTATGGTAAGTGTACACTATTTCTTGTTTTCAATCGGCATAATCCGACTACAAATTGTTAGAGTACCATAAAGTAACAAACAAGCAACACTTTGGTATATACCGGATACATGGTATTTACACAAATTTAATATATCCGGTATTTACCCATTGGATACATACCTTAGGTATTTACACAAATTTTAATATGCCCGATATTTGCCCATCTCTGTAAGTAGTATATATTTGATTTTATTGAATTATTGAATTCACGGTTAATATTTGGGCAAAGAAATTTAGAGAATAGGATTAAGCACCCCCCGAGAAAATAATCCTAATTGCGTCAATGTCTAAACCCTAGCACACATATTATAGATTCCCCACCATTTAATTTAATAATAAGCTTCACAGAGGACAGTGTGGTGTAATGGTTAGCGTAGCAGGCCTTTGGATCACACTGTCGTGGGTTCGAATCCCACCTCCGCTCATGAATGTTTTGTGATGTCATTTAGTTTTTATTTATTTGTTATTCGATTTGATCTAATTAAAAGACGCTAATGACCTAAGTTGTCGACGCGTCTATAATCTACAATAAAATAAAAATAAGCTTCACAAAGCAGAAATATACGATTATAGCTATCCTAACTTGATAAAACTTGATAAAACGCTTATAATAGGTTCATGCCAGGGATGTTATGGAGCTTCGTAACCGTAACCGAAACTATGGGATATTCGAAGGAATTTCATATCCGTATTCATAAGTCATAACCGAAACCGATAAAAGACTCCTAATATATCCTTATCCAGATCCGAAATAAGCAGCTAAAACTATCAACATGTGTAAAAAGTCTGGGTGTTTATCTAGATGAAGACCTCTACTTCACACAGCATGTGAACTTTAAGCTTAAAGCAGCCTATTTTCGTTTAAGATCAATTTATCATCTGAAGACAGCTTTAACAACAGAGATAAAATTGCGCTTAACGAATGCTTTAGTGCTCTCTATTGTAAATTATTGTGACTGTGTATATGTACCGACTTTAAGATGTGTAGACAAGGACAGACTGAAAGTGCTTCAAAATTCATGTATTCGTTACTCGTACGGAATTAGGAAGTATGATCATATCTCTAAGTATCGTGAGCAGTGCAACATGTTAAGTGTTAGGAATTACATGGAGATTCATTATCTGTGTCTTTTGCATAAAATTATATTAACTGGGAAACCAAGTTACTTGTTTAATAAAATTGTTAGACGGTGCGATACAATAACAGCTGATGTCAATTTGCGCTCTGTGAACTATTTGGTCATTCCTGAGCATAAAACGTCCAAATTTGAATGTAGTTTTTCTTATTTAGCACCATCCTTATATAACAATTTACCTGATGTAATAAAAAACTCAAGTATACCCTTATTTAATGAAAAAGTTAAACATCTTTATAAACAGTAGAACCGGTATATTTTTTGTTTTGGTTTTTTCTCTAAATTGTTTCTGTACTTATAATTTATTTAGAAGTATTATTGTATATTTGTATCATTCTTTTTCTCTCACATATATGATTGTATCTTTCTTTGTTGATGGTTTGGAATGAAAACCAGCTTTAAGCTGATTTCCACACCATTTGATAAAATGTTTATTTTATCAATAAAGGCATTATTATTATTATTATAAATCTCATATCCCTAACAACCCTGGCTCATACGTACCGACTCTTGTGTGCTGTTTCTTGGTCGATGCCGTAACACGTCTTGTTGGTCGAATTAACACAGCTAGCGAGTGCTACGTTGGTACCATTGCGTCTTAAGTGGACATAAATTTGCATACACTGCCCGCTTGTTTTGCTCAAACACCATTCGCCGCACGATTCCCAACTGCAATTGTTTTTGAGAAGGCCGCGGGTGGTTGTACACATGACTGGCACCTATAATAATTGTGAACAAGCACTTTAAGGTCGATTTATATTATGCGGTCAGACACGGGGCGGAAACGTAGCGTTTCAGGCAAGACAGACATTTTTACATGCATTTCAAATACGAGTATTGATACGTGTCTGAACGGACGGGATCCGCTAAGTATAAATATTCGTTTTTGAAATGCATATAAAAATGTTTGTCCTGCCAACAAACAGACCTTATGATGACGTACGTACCTCGGTGATTCCTGACTGAAACGCAACTATTGATGGCTTATAGATGGCAACTGTTAAATAAACAAGTGAAACGCAACTCAAAACGGCAATCATTTGGCAAACGCAGATTATACCACATATTCTCTGGTCTTGCGGTGGTATAATCAAGTCCTCAATCGGTACTGGCTTCTTCTTCGGCATTGTTGATAGATTGAGTCTTTCTTGTGTCGTTTACATTAATCTGAAATATTGAATGAATGGTGTATTATAGACGGTCGACAACAGAGGTCATTAGCGTCTGACTAATCTGAAGTATTATAAACTGTGTAATGTCAAATTTGAGTGAATTTGCCAAACGTCCTTCATTTTTAATAGTGGAATAGATGCATGGATCGAAGGAGTCCATACAAACTTTTCCCACTCGAACCTTTTTATTTTAGGTCGCGTTGTTTTTGACATAGATTTTAGTGAAAATGTTCGCTTGATACTAAATGCATAATATAAAACCGATCAAGCATACGTACTTCATGCACTGAGGATTCTATGTACGCATCATTCGATATACTTTACCAGCTTCTTGATATGCTTGATTTTTTTCAAAATTTTAGACCTAATACTTTCGGAATTAAAAAGGGGAGAGACTTGCTTTTTTGATACATCACACACCAAAAAAGTATTTTTTCCCCTTCTTATCTCCGAGAGTATTAGGTTTAAAATTTTGAAAAAAATCAGGGCATATAAAAAATGATGTACGGAACCATCGGCGCACGAATTACGTTCATGTTTGTGCATTTTTTAATACTAAATCGATACTAAATTGAAAATCCAGTTCTCGGATTAGAACCTGGGAACTGGGGGTTTGTAATAGAGAAGCCATGGACACGCCATATAAACAACGGTATTGCTACGCAGGCTTAGCTATTCGCAAGCCCTAACTTCATTTAAAAAGTAATAACATAAAAATGAAATTAAAAAAACCCCGACATAATAATATTATAAAAAGAGAAAAATTATTTGTTTTGTGCCAGTGAGATCATGGATTCGTACCTTTCTAATTAGGCTTAGAGCCTCCTCTAAGCCTCACAATCTTTGCACTAATAGTCCAAGAGGTCGCGGTCAAACATTGTAAGAATTTTGTATTGGTTAATATTTTTAGATTATCTTATAGTACTTGGAGTGTAAATAATTAATAACTATAATGTATACAGTCAACAAATCAGCGGTTAGGACACCTGGAGTCGGGTTGTTTTTAAGGATGTAAAAAACTAGTGTTTTGTAAAAGCTGAAATTTGGCACAAGAATGAAAAAAAATGACCTCATTTTGATAGCGTATAGGTTATAAGCCTGATAGCGTATACGTTATAAGTTATCTTTCTCTTTTCAAAAGTGTAATATATCA
This sequence comes from Mongoloraphidia duomilia, assembly GCA_039654895.1. Lineage (NCBI taxonomy): Eukaryota > Metazoa > Arthropoda > Insecta > Raphidioptera > Raphidiidae > Mongoloraphidia > Mongoloraphidia duomilia. The sequence continues at coordinate 18,613,530 of CM077525.1, read as the reverse complement.
GGAGGTTTTAAAAATTTTTAACTTCCCACTGGAAGTTATTGTAATGGGTCCGAAAATCGAAATCAAAATGTATAACAAATTTTTATGTTTCAAGGTCACTACACTATTTTTACACTATTTTTAGAAAGATGTCTCTCTCTCTCTGTGTGTGTGTGTACGTACGTATGTGTCCATTTTTTCTAAGACGAAATCTCGAGAATGAAAAATGATACCGACTACATTAGGGTGCCAATCGACGCGTATTAACGTAAGTATGATCTGAAAGAAATTTTTTCAAAATCGGTTCAGCCGTTCTTTTTTCTTAACTAAATAGACTCCAAAAAAGTAGATTTTACACAATATCTCGCGAATAAAAAATTATATCGACTTCGTAAGGGTGTTAATCGAGGCGTGTTAACGTCATTTTGATCCGACATAAATTTTATAAAAATCGGTTCAGTCGTTTTTTTTTTTTAATTATTGTTAAAAATAAATAATAATTATGTTTTAGTGATTAAAATGATTTCTTTTCTGTGTAATATCTAATTTAATTATTATTATTAAATATTTATCAAACTGGGAACTTCGTCGTGTGGACCTTAAGGGTCGCACTTTAGTCCTAATAAACGACCCACCTCACGGCTTGTTATTTTTATTTTCATTGAAATAAAATATGTTTTTATATGAAATGTATTTTTTAAGCAAAGAAATATTTTCCAGAGAAGTTTTATAAATTTATATGAATTCAGCATAAATTACACAAAATATGAGACATTTATGAGCTAACGCCCCTCCCTAGAACTCTGGTGTACGGCATACGTCATTATTTAATGTCCCATTGCATGTTTGTTCACTTATTCAAATAATTACACTACACAAACAAACAGGAGGTCGATAATTTATATTTTTACATTTTTAAGTTCAATCGTAAAAAATACTGTCCAAGTTTGAAACAAAGTTTTCACAAAAGTTTCAAATCTAATCGGTCCAATTTATGACAAAACTGTCTTTCTGCGTATGTCATACTATTTTGAATAGCAAATGTAATGAAAATGGCTAATCCGACTTTAAATTCAGTTTTTATTGGAGTCCTATTTCTGCACCACGAATTGGAATAATTTTATCTTCGCGTGTGAAAGAGAAGAGAAACGACCTCAAAATTTATTTTGGGTTTAAAAATAGTCGAGATTGTAGGAACGCCGTTGTTTAATTTGAAAACTGGTAAAATTGTCAACAGGATTTTAATTTATTATTTTCAATAATTGGTACTTGGCTCAGACAGTCCGGCATTTGTGGTTTTAAATAAATAAATTGAAAATAATCATATTGTCTCAAAAAAGATTGTAAGACAATTAGTTTATTTCATAAAAAAAGGAAAAAAAAGAAAAAGGGATTAGCTTTATAGAAAAAATATAATACTTACCTACGTATATTTTTGGCAATTAAAATAGAATTTAATTCATTGTATTGAAAGAATTCGCTGGATTTGACTTTTTTTACATTTATAATAAAACTTGAATGTTATAACAAAGATCCATTTTAGTTAAAACTTATTTTATAAATTTACACTGTGCTTTTAATATTGAAATATCAACATTTCAAATTTCTTTTTTTCAATGATTCATGAATTATATGCATTTACTTTTGTAATAATTACTGCGTGCGTCGCTCTAAGAGAAGCAAACTATAAATGAAGCGACGTTGAGCTTTTGCTATGATGGAGCTTTCCGCCGTTAAATGAGTGCAAAGGAAACGGGGAGGAAGGGACGACGCGACATACTGTCTCCTACGTGGCTCCAAAGAGCCGCCCCATTGGCACCAGTTGACGCTCTCTGTTTGTAAATAAAATCTATATTGTTCTTTTTGAAATGACTTAACCACAGAATAATATTTTTTGAAGTTATACTCTGATGAATCGGTATTGATGATTTATTGGTCACCAATGAAATATTTCTGAATCGAGGCTCAGCCAACTTTCAAGACAACGCCATAAGGCTCAATGAACTCGTTTAATAATAAACTCCGCCTTCAAAAAATAACAGATATTACATAATACAAATTTTTTAAGACTGCTCTCCTGATAACATTTTAAAGGCTGTTTCAAAACATATGGGATTTAAAACATTGATAGAATGAAAAAATTCATAGCTGCTTTCCCGCAGTGAATATTAGTAAATTAGATTATCTAACCCAGTTCGATTAATTTTTATCGAATGATAACAGAACTTTTGAAAAATCTTGCTTGAGTATCTTTTTCAGATTGTAGTAACAAAGAACTGATTATAATGTTAAAAACATTTAATTGATTTCTCTCAGAATGACGACTATTTTTATAGATAATGACCTATGTATAATATTAACACGCACTAACAATCTATCTTTGAACCATTCCGTATAAATAGCTGTTAAGGAATTGCATAACAGTCTATATTTTTGCAGTCTAATAAGAGTCTTCAGGCGATGTTATAAACAACGGCAGAGCCTTGATTCAGAATTATTTCATTCGTGACTAACAAATCAGCAATACCGATTGATCTTTCTGGTCCACGGTTAACAAATTTTAAAAAACTTGTCTTAAAAATATATTTCTATGCATAAACATTCGAAAAAATATTATTTGAATAAAAATAAAATTATTTATTTTAAAACTCCCCTGACATGTTATCCCCTTAAAAAGAGAGAAATTATCTGTAGTGTACCAGTGGGTTCGTCATCGTGCATTCATACCTTGCTATAAGTACCAAGGGAAAATTATCGATTTTTCAGAAATGCTAAAAACTCAACCAGATTACTAAGAAGTAAGAATCGGCCTTGCTCATTAAGAATCAACCCTGCTCACTAAGAATAACACCTTGCTCACTAACAATTGACCTTGCTCCAGTTCAGTGATGGTATGATTAAAACGAATTGTTTTAAATCAACCAATAAAAACATTTTAGTTTTAAAACACCTACATTTTTTGTATCGTTTTTTTAGCTTTTTTGTAGGAAAAAAGTTGTTCCTATAATATCTGTGAAAAGGACATTCTTAGGTTTGAATTAAAAATAAATAAATAACGTTGTGATGCTTCAGTTTGGCAACAACATCCGCTCGAACTTGCGATCGATACGATCATTTTCGACTTACGATCATTTAAATGCTAGTACAAATATTTTTTGATCGGCTAGAATTAATTTATGAGTCAATAAACCAAAAACAATTCTTGTAAAAATAAGGCCAAGTTTCACGATCGCGTAGCAGTAAAAGGTTATGAGATCTAATAGAGCCAAGTCCAATTAATTTAAGTCAAAAGTAGTGAAATCTAAAACTTAGATAGCTTCAAAGTTTCACTGCAAGGCCTAGCGTTTTAGTCATTCGCCTTTTATTTTCTTAGCGAACTTTGAAGAGAGCCAAGTTTTAGATTTCACTACTTTTCACTTACAATTAATTGGGCTTGGCTCTATTAGATCTCATAACTTTTTACTGCTACGTGATCGCGAGACATGGCCTTATTTTTACAAGAATTGTTTTTGTGGTTCATTTGTCTCTTGAAGTGAGAACGGCAGTGCAGAATTTTCTAGCATTGTTAATTGTTTTTGTCTTTGATCTGGACGCAACTGCAACCTTGTTTGTCAAAACAAAACTTTCTCGCACAACAAAAGTATTCTGCTTTGTTTACGGGCAAATGTTTACAAACGTTTGTTTGCTGGCAAGTGTATGTAGGTCTGGACTGCTTAATAGGAAACAGTCATATTCAAAACAGCACAGCTTTCAACAACTAGATCATTCATCGTCGTGCAAAACTATTTAGTCAAGGAGCGCGACGTTCTCGTGTCAATCTTAATAGATTTTTTACTTTCGTGAGTATCACGAACTCTAGCTAACTAGCGTGACTCACTCTCGTGCAATACGTGACAAACACGTTTGATTCGTTCACGCTTGAGTCGTGTGCGGTTACTCTTCTATAGGGACCCTTTATTTATGTTTTTAACTGGCGACATTGGATTTGAAATGTTTTTTTCAGTAAGAACGAACAATTCATATTTTTCAAAAACTTTGTATCAGGCAAACATACAGATGAATCGGTATTGATAATTTGTTGGTCAACAATGAAATATTTCTGAATCGAGGCTCAATGAATTCATTTAATAATAAACCCCGCCTTCAAAAAATAATAGATATTACATAATACAAATTTTTAAAGACTGCTCTCCTGATAACATTTTAAAGGCTGTTTCAAAACATATGGGATTTAGAACATTGAAAGAATGAAAAAATTCATAGCTGCTTTACCGCAGAGAATATTAGTAAATTAGATCATCTAACCCAGTTCAATTAATTATAATCGAATGATAACAGAACTTTTGGAAAATCTTGCTTGAGTATCTTTTTCAGATTGTAGTAACAAAGAACTGATTATAATATTAAAAACAATTAATTGATTTCTCTCAGAATGACGAATATTAATATAGATATAAATAAATATTATATGTATAGATAAAATGTCTATGACCTATGTATAATATTAACACACACTAACAATCTATCTTTGAACCAATCCGTATAAATTATAGCTGTTAAGGAATTGCATAACAGTCTATATTTTTGCAGTCTAATAAGAGCCTTCAGGCGATGTTATAAACATCGGCAGAGCCTTGATTCAGAATTATTTCATTCGTGACTAACTAATCAGCAGTACCGATTGATCTTTCTGGTCCCCGGTTAAAAAACTTGTCTTAAAAATATATTTCAATGCATAAACATTCGAAAAAATATTATGTTAATCCAGTCAAATAGTACTTTTAAATTGCGTTAATTATAGTTCAGTCAACGAAGATCCGAAATTGGCAAATAAATGCAATAAATCGTGCAGTCTGGATTATTTTAAGTGGTAGGGGTGACCCCCAGGTATAACATACTAAAAGTCCCCAGCCGGGGGATGCGAGCTTTGGGCGGGAGGGGGGCGAAAAGGTCCCATTTTTTTGTTTTTCGTAAATATCTCGAAAACTAAGCGTCCTAGAAAAAAAACTCTTCATAAATAATGAAGCTGATTAAATTTCCTACAAAATGGTGTATCAATTTTTTTCGAGGGGGTTGATTCTTAATGATCGAGGTCGATTCTTATAATGATCGAGGTCGATTCTTATAATGATCGAGGTCGATTCTTATAATGATCGAGGTCGATTCTTAATGATCAAGGTTGATTCTTATACCTCGATCATTATAAGAATCGACCTCGATCATTAAGAATCGACCTTGATCATTAAAAATCGACCTCGATCATTAAGAATTGACCTCGATCATTAAGGATCGACCTCGATCATTAAAAATCGACCTCGATCATTAAGAATCGACCTCGATCAGTAAGAATCGACCTCGATTAATGATCTAGGTCGATTCTTACTGATCGAGGTCGATTTTTAATGATCGAGGTCGATTCTTAATGATCGAGATCAATACTTTATGATCGAGGTCGATTTTTAATGATCGAGGTCGATTCTTAATGTTCGAGGCCGATTCTTAATAATCGAGGTCGATTCTTAATGATCGAAGTCGATTCTTACTGATCGAGGTCTATTTTTAATGATCGAGGTCGATTCTTAATGATCGAGGTCGATTCTTACAAGCAACTTGCGTATTTAAGGGCGCAAAAATTTACTCGCACACGGGTGCCAAGTGGTCTAGTTACACCACTGCAGTGTGTGAAAAGGACATTTTTAGGTTTGAATTAAAATTAAATAAATAAAGTTAGGATATCCCAGTTAACTTTTATAGGGACGTTTTATTTATATTTTTAACTAACGACATTGGAATGAAAACGAATGTTTCTTTTCAGTAAGATCGAATTCATATTTTTCAAAAACATTGTAAGTATCAGGCAAACATACAAATGAATCGGTATTGATGATTTGGGCTTGAGAATAGCCGAGAGTGTAGCGGCGCTGTTGTTTACATGGCGTTGCTATGGTTCCTCTATTACAAGTCCCCAGTTCCCGAGTTCTAGCCCGAGAGCTGGTAAAAGTGTCAATTGGATTTTCAATTTATTATTAAAAAAAAAAATAATGAATTGAAAATATGAATTGGTGCTGGGCCCAAATAACCTTAGCTGTTGGTGGTCTTTAAAATACAATTATTGATGATTTGTTGGTAACCAAAGAAATATTTCTGAATCGAGGCTCAGCTGACTTTCAAGACAACGCTAAGGCTTACATTGCTCAATGATTTCCTTTAATAAAAAAACCCCGCCTTCAGAAAATAATAAATTTTACATAACACAAATTTTAAAAGACTGTTCTCCTGATAACAACATTGTTCTATTTAAAGGCTGTTTCTAAACATATGGGATCTGGAACATTGAAAGAATGAAAAAATTCATAGCTGCTTTCCCGCAGAGAATATTAGTAAATTAGATCATCTAACCCAGTTCAATTAATTTTTACCGAATTATAACAGAGCTTTTGCAAAATCTTGCTTGTGTGTCCTTTTCAAATTTAACTGATTATAATATTAAAAACAATTAATTGATTTCTCTCAGATTGTCGAATATTTTAATAGATATACATAAATACTATGTAGATAAAATGTCTGTGTATAATAATATTATCACGCACCATCTCTCTTTGAACCATTCCGTATAAATAGCTGTTAAGGAATTGCATAACAGTCTATTATTTTGGTAGTTTAATAAGAGCCTTCAGACTATGTTGTAAACATCGGCAGAGCCTTGATTCATAAGTATTTCATTCGCAACTAACAAATCAGCAATACCTTTTATATGCTTCTGGGGGCTGGATAACAAATTTTGGAATATCTGTCAAATTCACACACAACGCCTGTTTAGACAAGGCAATGACGTAACAACAATTTACAATCTAATAAGAGCATTTAAGCGATGTCATAAACATCGGCAGAACCTTAATTCAGAAGTATTTCATTCGTGACTAACAAATCAGCTATACCGACCCGTCTTTCTGATCCCCTGTTAACAAATTTTAAAAAACTTCTTAAAAATATATTCCATATCGAAAAAATATTTTGAATAAAAATACCTTTTATATGCTTCTGGGGGCTGGATAACAAATTTTGGAATTTCTGTCAAATTCTTACACAACGGCTGTTTAGACTTTAGGCAATCACGTAACAGTGTATATTTTACAATTTTCATTGCTCGTTGATTTCATTTAATATTAAACTCCGCCTTCAGAAAATAAAAAATATTACATAATACAATTTTTTTAAAACTGCTCTCCTGATAACAACAATGTTCTATTTAATTAATTGATTTCTCTCAGATTATCGAATATTTTAATAGATATAAATAAATATTATGTAGATAAAATGTCTGTGTATAATATTAACACACACCATCTCTCTTTGAACCATTCCGTATAAATAGCTGTTACGGAATTGCATACAGTCTATTATTTTGGTAGTTTAATAAGAGCCTTCAGAGTATGTTATAAACATCGGCAGAGCCTTGATTCAGAAGTATTTCATCCGTGACTAACAAATCAGCAATACCGATAAGTCTTTCTGATCCCCGCTTAACAAATTTTTAAAAAACTTGTCTATTATAATATCCAACAAAAAACAAGTTTGCAAAATGAAGGTATTTTGCAAATTCATGTTTTTCCACTTTTCTTTAATATCTCAGATTTACAGAAAATGGGGTACGCTGAAATCATACAATGCAAACTTCACATGTATCTTTAACTTACCTCTTGTAATTTTCGGACACAGTATGTTTATTTAAATTACTCATAGGAATCACCCAACGTATAATACATACCTATATAAAGTTTTTCTAAACCTATATACTGGCATACTGCACCGTGTCCAGGGCCGTAGCTAGGGGGGGGGGCATTAAAGGGCAATGCCCTACCTTAAAACATCCAGTGCCCTACTTTAAGGAATTATAAACAAGCCGCAAAGACTGTCACGACAGAATGACAGAATTGATCTATCTGGCATTTGGAAAAACAAGATTAAATTCGTTGGACTAAATGAAGTTCTTCGGGAATTTGATAACAGGGCAAGTTCTGTATTTTTTTTTTTTTTTTGAATAAATTGTCATTTACCGTTTTCTTGCTTTTGTAATTTGATATCACCAGATGAGGTGGGCAATCCAATTAAAAAATTTTAGTCTTTTGCTTCAGCCCTACTTTAAACTTTCAGTGCCCTATCTTGAATTCACCTCTAGCTACGGCCCTGACCGTGTCCCAGATTCATTTACATAGGGAAAATAACATTGAGAACATTTACAATTTTGTAGTAAACTATGGGCCATGAGACCTAATGTAAATATGTAGTAGATGCTTTGATTTTTTTATTAAGGAGGTTCCGAGTTACTCTTAATCATCGAGTTATTACAGAGTGCTAGTCTACTACTGCGCATCCAAATGCGCTGGATAGAGAAGCCTCGAGTAATGAGGAAAGCGTCTATCTCTGTCTGACTTTTTCTTGTTGTTATCTGGTCGCTAAGGTTATATTCAAGTTGCGACGCGGACAATGCTTCTGTTTTCAAATTTTGCACGGTACACTTTGTAGGGCCTAAGCCCTAATGAGCATGACGAAGACAGAACATTTCCTCGGATTCGGAATTTTCTTTCTAATGGAAATTGGTATCTGGTCGCTATGCAGCGGCGTAGCTTTCCTTAGACGGGCCCCTGTATCAAAATTTGTTGGGGGGGAGGGCAAATGAAGGGTAAAGATTTTTCACAAAAGAAACGAAAACGCTCGCATTGAATTAAAATAATTATATATTGATTATAAGTTATTACTTACAATTAATACTCCTAGGAGCTAAGTTTGCCAAAAAATTCAAATCAAATATATACTATTCTCGCCTTTTTTTCGGCAAACTTATTTATTAACACGCTTATATTAGCTTCACCTGTATGTTTGCTTGCTTGCTTGTTTGTCAGTTTGTAACCGACTTCTTTGAACTTGATTTTGACCAACTTTGAACGGTCAGATTTAGTTTAAACGTTGTCGACTTACCAAGGACCGACGACAATACAATAAGTTTGTCCCATTATCCTGATCAGGATCTCCAGGACTAAAAAAAAAGCAAAAAACTTCATATTGAACTGAAACTTTGCACACTTATCAAGGACCGATGACAATACAAATAATTCAATAAGTTTGTCCCATTATCCTGATCAGGATCTCCAGGACTAAAAAAAAAGCAAAAAACTTCAGATTGAACTGAAACTTTGCACACTTATCAAGGACCGATGACAATACAATAATTCCATAAGTTTGTCCCATTATCCTGACCAGGATCTCCAGGACTAAAAAGCAAAAATAAATTATAATTTAAAAAAACTAAAAAACACGCTTTAATGAACTAAAAAGTAAAAAATAATTAATTTTATTGTAAAAAAGCGTGGGGTAGTATGAAAATATGATACAAAGCACCCCACGCTTTTTTACAATAAAATTAATTATTTTTTACTTTTTAGTTCATTAAAGCGTGTTTTTTAGTTTTTTAAATTATAATTTTTAAATCATCCATAGCTGAAGACGCGATTTCAGTTTTTCTTGATTTTCTGCCTCTATAGACAATAGTGACAAGTCTGATAGCCGTTTCTGTCCCATAGAAGTCCTAAGATAATTTTTTATCAGTTTTAATTTCGAAAAACTTCTTTTAGCTATTGGAGTTGTAACCGGAAGGGTCAAAAATAGAAAGCATGCTGTTATTACCTCCGGAAAACTGGATGCAAGACTATTGAATTTTATCAGTAATAATTCCATGAGTTCCTTAATGGAATGAAATTTCTGAATTTCAGATTTTAAGCATGTTTTCAAAGCAATTAATTGTTCATACAGATCAACTGACATGTCTTTACTGTATTTAGCAAACATTTTTCCGGCATCCTTTTTTATTATTTCGTTTGAAAAAGATACGAGTTCCTCCGGTTGTAATACTTCAAACGTATTACTCAGGTCACAGAGGATCTGAAATCTTTGTTTATTTTGAGAAATTAATATGTATATCTAAACAGCAATAATACACATTGACTTTGAAATACGATTCCCGGGTCTGAAATTCTCTCATCTTCTGATAGCTCATCAAAAAAACGTTTCGTTATCTTCCGTCTTTTATTTTTAAAAACATTTGTTACCCCTCACTCTTTGAGAATGAATTCATATATGATATTGTATGATACGATATATTTTTTTTCACGGGAAATACGGCCTAAGGGTTTAAGTGAGATTGTGGATAACATTTTACGAATTTTTGCTTACACACGTTCGGAGCCTCTGCAGCCCGGGTGCCCCGTATCATTGATATGGCTGATACGGCGGTAGCTACGCCCCTGTCGCTATGAATATATTCAAGTTGGAACGAGGACAGTGCCTGTTTTCAAAATTAGCATGGCACACTTTGTAGAGCCTAATCAGCGTGACGAAGACAGAACATTTCCTCGGATTCGAAATTTTCTTTCTAAGGGAATTGGCTCGCGCAGCTCAGACTAGCAGTCTATTTATAGATGTCATTGCTCTTAATAGTCAACCGTTGCTATGAAAAATTATTTAAAAAATTTACTGTACTATTTTTTCTATGTAATCCACTAAACTATGGTGAAGATACATGCAAAAAAAGTTTTGCGCAGGTTATAGTCTGACGTTTGTTATTAAAAGATTTTTGTGAGTTTTTCAGTAGGTACCTATGCAAAAAAAAATATTTGAAATTTACTGGAAGTTGTTAAGATGACATCACAGAGAAAAAGTACTTCGATAAAGTTGATATTTGGTATCAATGCTTAAAATTGGATTGTTAAAATAAATTCGTTTCGGAATAATATTCTAAGAAAATAATATCTCACAGCATATTAAGTACTGTTTTTATTGAACTCATCCGAGCAAAGCTCGGCCACCCAGATATTTATTATTATACATGAATATGGGACACAGTGTATCAGGTACCTACACATAGAATCAAAATCTCCAAGTCGAATTTTCCGATGAATACAATACTTCCTACTCTTCTAGTCTCACGAGAAAGTAAAAAATTGTATCTTTAAAATTTATTTTTCATTCCTATAATTTATTCTAAAATCCCGAATATCAACAACAAAAATAATAAAATTGTGGATAAAAGTATACAAAATACATAATAATAAAACAATACATTATATTTCGCAGTCAAAGAAATGATACGTGAAAAAAATCCAAGGAATTTTTATTGAACACAATATTTATAGAAATTAACTACATAATGTTTCACTAGTCTTTCACATCATTATACATGGTATCACATCACAGCTATGTTAAATGCTAACACTTCATTTCTCTGCTCGCACATGCGAAGCTATGACTTTACACACAAATCATCTCAGATCTGTACACGCCCGTAGTTTAATTTGCATGAATTTGTTCAGTAGTGTCATATCGACATACGATAATTCTTATCATGCAATGAGTTTTTACTATCGAAATATTTTTATTTTATAATTACAACTGTTTGTCCGCTTAGGATGCTTTCATATTGCACACAATGCCCATCTTGTGACTTGCCATCTTCAGGTGTGGTTAATTAACCACACCTGAAGATGGCAACTCGTTGCTGAAACGCGTAGTGATAAATCACAAGAAGTCACAAGACGGACATAATACACGGTATTTCTAATACTTCATAATATTCATATAGAGACTTGGAGACCCAACACTCTAAAAATGTATCATAGTTTTATGGTGTTGGATTATCAAACTTGTACTGTATATAAAAAAAATATTCGGCGAAGTTAATGTTGAAGATACTAATGGTGCAAGTTGAGAGAAACGAATGTTAAACACATAATTATTAATAGTATTTTAATATTGACTCTTCATTCTTGACCTACATGATTTTTGAGGTGTCTAACTAAACTACTGGACTGTGAAAAAGCCCTATTGCAAACGCTGCATAGATGTGCCTTAATGCCCGAATGCGTCGTCATATGCGAAGATAGACCACTACTCTGAATGAAACGCTTTCCGCATATCGTACACGCATAAGGCTTCTCACCGGTATGGGTCCGTCGATGTGATCGTAAATCTCCTGACTGGGCGAAAGCTCGTCCGCAAGTGTCACATGCATACGGTCTTTCACCTGTCAACAAAAAATATTTATTTTCACTTCGCATTTTTGCCCACTTTTTCACCCGTTGTTTACATTTTTACCAACTGTTCGTAAATGCAAACTATTGTCAATAAATAATTATTAATTAATTCAACAATGTATTTTAATCCACAAGGCATCCACTAGGTAGTGAATAGTGGATGCCTTGTGGATTAAAATTCACTGTTGAATTAATTAATAATTATTATATTGTTGTCCACAATTACCTAACTCATATATTGTTATTTATTGTCAATAATGTCGGTGTTGTAATGATTTTTGATCGACATCTACGTTTATTTATTTAAACTTGAAATTCAAAACATACTTCAATTTAAGTAATAACTAAATTTTTCAAAATCTGTAAAAAACTGTAAAAACTTGAGAAATGTGGAATTGTCTATTTTTTTTCTTTAGTAGAAAAATTCACTTTTTTTAAAAATCAGATCGCGGATGGATTTTTATTTCAAAAAGTAAAAATTAGTTGACACCCCTTACATAAGCTATAGCCCCAAAAAATTAAATTAAAAATTTAAAAAAAACCCAACACAAAAAAGCAAACCTTTAAAAAATAAAAAATAACTAATTTCTACTATATCTGACCCGACGCACCGACTTTCTTCGTTTGGATGAAATAATTAATTCATAAATGCGCCGGGGACTGTTGATACATTGATATTTCTGTCATTTTACAGTGGTTCTCGACGAATTTATGAATTAGATATTTCATCCAAACGAAAAAATATAGTCGGTGCGTCAGGCCAGATATACAGCGGAAATTAATTATTTCTTACTTTTTAAAAGTTTGTATTTTTGCGTCGGTGATTTTACTGTGTCAAGAGATGAAGATCTTAGAAACGGTTGAACCGATTTCCATCAAACATGGCTAAGAACCATCTCACAAACACAGGCTTTCAAACAAAATTGGGCTTGAGAATGGCCGAGCCTTTAGCAATGCTGTTTACATGGCGTTGCCATGGTTCCTCTATTACAAGTCCCCAGTTCCCGGGTTCTAGCCCGAGAGCTGGTAAAAGTGTCAATTGGATTTTCAATTTATTATTAAAAAAAAATAACGAATTGAAAATATGAATTGGTGCTAGGCCCAAATATTACCTTAGCTGTTGGTGGTCTTTACAACACACACACACTCAAACAAAATTAAACACACTGAAATCGATTCATCCATTTTGGGGCTACGATGCCACAGACGGCTTCAAACTTATAGGTACCCTCTTTTTGCATCGGGGGTTAAAAATGTAAACAATCATGACTAATTGTTTGAAATAAATACAAATTGATTTTACAACATTTGTTTCAAATAATTTCAAGATCTACCTTCTCCCTCCCTCCGACATCTAAAACTTTAGCGAACCGGTAGATAAAAAATTAAGGAAACACCACTGCCTAGAAGCTGTGATATTATGTTCTTTCTAAATAAAAAATACATATGAGCACTGTGGTTGGAATAAAAACAAAATAAAATATAGTTACTTCTTACCACAACAGTTTTATTGATGGATGTACATTTCGAAAGCTAAGCTTTCATCTTCAGCGAACACTACATGATGTAGTGTTCGCTGAAGATGAAAGCTTAGCTTTCGAAATGTACATCCATCAATAAAACTGTTGTGGTAAGAAGTAACTATATTTTATTTTGTTTTTTTTTTTCTTCTAAAGCTAACTCTGTTCTGAGATACAGCCCTTAACAAATGTCTCTTTCGTTGAAGAGACTCTACAAAGATGTTTTTACCTGTATGAGTTCTTAAATGTGTATTCAGATGTGTGATTCGAGCGAAGGACCTGCCACAAGTCGGACACAGATACGGTTTTTCTCCCGTGTGACTACGCATGTGGACTCGAAGGTCACCTGAAGCCGTGAAGCCCCGATTGCACTCTGTACACTTGTAAGGCCGTTCACCTACAGATAAAACATGAACTGATCAACAAAACACAAAAAACAGGGAATATAGGGCCTCATGCATAGTTTACAGAAAAACCTAAACGAAAATCCTAAGTCAATTTTGGGGGGGAAAGTAGAAAATTAAAAAAAAATCTGTAAATCGGTTGACCCTGCAGGCCATCCCTGGATGGCCTGCAGGGTCATCCAGAGTCATCCCTGCAGGCCATCCCACTATTTTTAAGCGTTTGAGTTCGAAGCACTTGATAATATACCCAAAAGTTGATTTTTGAGCTCCTCGAGCTCAAAAATCTGAAAATTGCTGATAACAACACTATTTTTATTTTTGAAAAGCTATAACTTTGGAACGAGTCGTTCGATTTTGATCTTTAAAACGGCATTCGAAGCAGTTTTTTAAGCTCTAAAAGTATTGTAAGAGGTACAAAATCGATTGGTTGAGAAATCTCAGTTATTTTGAAAAAATACTTTTTTCGAAATCTGTTGACTACGTAATCTCTCGAACGGATTAACTGATTTTGATCCGCTTAGCGGCTTTCGACGCAGTTTTCGAAGGAGAAGAGCTGACTAGATTATAAAATCAATCGGTACAATATTCTAGAAGTTATTTTAAAAAAATATCGTTTTAACAATTTTTTTTTTCGGTTTTTTTGGAATTTCTCAAAATCTATTGGGCCGAATCGGTTCAAATTTTCAGGAAATCTAAGTTCAGTGGAACCCTTTCGAATGCCGCAAATCGCGAAAAATGCGGTCGCATCTCGGAGAGCTGTGGTTGCCCATAAAAATATAACAGACGCGAGAGTTCGTTGCCATCAAAACATACGTCTGCAGTCCGCCTGGGGCCGGTACCCTCTGAGTGGTCGCCACAGTAGTATTTGTATAGGAGAATTACAGCTCTCGAATTCGCAACAGCATTTTTGCGGTCAGTCCGATTACAAAATGTGGCCCATGTACGGTCTGCCAAAGGTTCATGCTGCTTATATTAAAACCATACTAAAGTATGACATAATAAACGGTTGGTCATTATATGCAGAGTTATAATAAACAAACTCCACCGTATTTGGTTCTATGTGTAATCTGGCAGCGTCAAATGTATCTGACTGAACAAATACCTGTATGAATCCTTTTGTGCTGATTTAGTATCGCCGCTGAGGTGAATCCTCGTCCACATTCGCTGCATAGATGCGACTTCTGACCGGTGTGAACGGTCAGATGCGAGTTAAGTGCTACAGTCTTGGTAAACCCTCTATTACAATATTTGCACTTGAAAGGTCTCTCTCCCGTATGTGAATAACTATGAATGGTCAAATTGGCAGGACTAGTATATGATTTGTCACAGTCGGTGCATTGGAAACGCTTTTCTCCGTCTGACTGATGACGTTTCTTGTGACTCTATAACGAAACGTCAATGGTTATTTCTAGGGATACACCGAGGATTCGGTTATTAACCAGTACTTATACTCATACCGATCAATATCCGGTATTCAGCCGAATACCGAATATTAGAAGTATTAGAAATACCTTGTATTATGTCCGTCTTGTCACTTCTTGTGAATTTACACTACGCGTTTCAGCAACGGGTTGCCATCTTCGGGTGTGGTATAATTAACCACACCTTAAGATGGCAACTCGTTGCTGAAACGCATCGTGTTAAATCACAAGAAGTCACAAAACGGACATAATATACAAGGTGTTTCTAATACTTCATAATATTCATATAGTGACTTGGAGACCCAACACTCTAAAAACGTAGAATACTGAATATTTGCCTAATACTTGTTGCAACTCTTAATCTAAATATTTAGAAAAATATGCAAAAGAAAAATTCGGTATGAACGGCTTTGCTTTTTGGCCCTTGATATAGTCTATATGTAAGAGAGTATCCATGTAAAAAATAGTACATGGCATTTTACAGTCACCAATCCACCAAACAAACAAATAAATAAATACATACAGCTAAAGCTCCAGGTCCCTTAAATGATTTATTGCATGTGCTACAGTGATGACTCTTTTTCATGCCATGCGAGTACATATGTCTATGCAAAGTACTGGCTCTTTGAAACTGTTTTGAACATTTCCTACAATTGTATAACTTTTCGTTTTCATCGTTATCGTTCGATTCGGCTACAGGACTTTGTTTCAAAAGATCTTCTGACGATATGTAGTCGCATTCTTCGTATTTGAATACTTTATCAACAAGTAATTTGTCATCACCGTCATCGTGTAATATACTTGTATCCACTGACTCAAGTTTAAGAACCGTATCTTCCGTATCACTATAGTTCGTTATAACATTCTCCGTCGCGTAATCTTCTATTTCTGTATTGTCTTTTAACGATGTAATTTGTAGACTGACGAATGTTCTAAGAGTACTGTCTGACTGGTGACACAATTGTCTTAAATTAAATGCTTCATTTATTTTATCTATACAAGGAAAACAAACATGTGAAGGCAATCCATCACCTTCAATAATCTGAAAATTAGGTCTGTGAAAATTATCTATTATTAATAAATAATATTGATTATAATGAAATGTACCTCTAAAGATGTAAGTGACATTACTTTATCAAGTAAAGAAACTTCATGATCAAGGAAATCTATTTTAGGAGATCGGTAAAAAATCGACTTCATTTCATTGCCTTCTCCTAAACATATACGACAAATCTGATGAAATTTCCAATCTAAATTTTTACAATCCATTTGTTTAAATTACACTATAAAATTCTAACCAGTTTTTCAACTCAAATGTCAAAATCAGTCTTCAATGGAATCCGAATGAACCATGAATGAACTGTGAAGTTCGATATAAGTGAATATTACATCACGTGTTAAACGCCAACTTAAGGGGAAAAAAATTTGAATTCGAAATTTTTGAAAAATAAAACAATAGTAATTAATTAATAATATCAAAAATTGCATATAATTTATAAAAATATTTAGTTTTTCACATTTATTTTACAAAAAAATATAAAAATATAACTAGTATACATTTCCGATTAACAAATTATTCCGCTAAAAATGTTCGCATTGATTCATTAACTTTTTCGGGTGCATCTTGCTGAACGAAATGGGAAGCTCCATATATAAATTCAACTTTTAAATTTTTGTAATAATCTTTCGCAATGAAAGCTATTTTTGACTTTAGTGCCGTATCTTTATCTCCAAATATAAACAATCCTTTTGGCTCGTTGTCGACTTGAGGTTTCTTGACATCAGACGAGACGCTTCTGAATCTGAATAAGTTGCGATAATAGTTCAAAGGTGGTGTGAGGGCTCCTGTAACATTTTTAGAAACACAGGTATTAATATCAATGTAATGAAAAATTAAATTAACGTTCGAATTTCAAGCGCACTTATCGATTTTTATTTTATATTAGGTAGGTACTTTTTTAAAATTAATATTTTTGTTAAAAATGATTAATTTACTCGTTAATTTATAATATATAATTCCAAATATTGCCTAAATTAAAATTTTATAAGCCAACATAAATTTTGATAAAATTAGAAAAAAAATGTTGAAAACAATAGGTAGGTAGTTTACATACCTGGTTTTCCAAACGTATATTTATAGGCTTCTACCACTTCGTCCGCTTCCGTTTTCTTAAACATTACTTTAAAAATTGCCAGGTCGTTGGTTCGAATTGCGAATTCAGGAAGATACGGCATTTGGAAAAAGAACATATACCTGTAAATTACAATTAAAAATTCTTTTTATTTTCCGTAACGATTATTTTTTTTTAAATTGGCTTGCAGATTACTTTAGCAGTTAGCATGTAGACTCACATACATATTTTTAAAGAAATTAATTGTGAACCTTATAGAGCATATTATTATTCCGCTAGTTTTTTTATGAATTATTAAAGAATGAAAAGTTCTGAAGTATTAGAAATACCTTGTATTTTTTTTTATGTCCGTCTTGTGACTTCCTGTGTTTTAACACGACACGTTTCAGCAACGAGTTGCTATCTTCACCTGAAGATAGCAACTCGTTGCTGAAACGCGTCGTGTTAAAACACAGGAAGTCACAAGACGGACATCAAAAAATACAAGGTATTTCTAATACTACATAATAATCATAATAGTGACTTGGAGACCCAACACTCTAAAAATGTATCATGAAAAGTTCTTCAAAATAATTTTTGAAATAGACAAAATACACTAGAACACACAAAGAACATATTTTTCTATGGAAGGACGGTAAGAGCATGACCAACTAAAACTAATTTTCTAAAAAACGCCCGCAGGTAATTATTATTAAATAAAAGTAACTCAAAAATAAAGTCTGTTTACTGTACGTGTAAAAATTAAATTTTTAACTTGAGAAACTTGAGAAGTTATAAAATTAGATTCGCATATTTTACGAAGATCGCCCATTTCATCGTGTTTTATGTTCAATTTGGAAGAAAGTCAATAATTTTAAAAACAACCAAAAAGATGATTGATTCTTACTCACCAAGACATTTTGAATTGTTCCCAGTCACTTCTAATCAGACTTTGGAGAATTGATGGTGGTGAAGTATTCATCATGATGTACTTTTCAATCAGGTCAGGGTACTTGTTCACGAAAGTCCAGCCAACGAGACCACCCCAGTCATGAGCTACCAAGATGCATTTTTCTTTACCTGGAACAGAATTCGATTCGTGAATATTATTTATTTTTTTACGCAGAATAGGTAAATGACAATTTAGAGAGAAAAAAACTTTACTTACCCATTTTCGTCAGAAACTGGAAGATATCATCGACAAGATATTTGACTTGATAGGCATCCCGACCTTCTGGTTTGCTGCTGTCTCCATATCCACGCATGTCAATGGCGACCACCCTAAAATAATTAAATAATAATTAATTATCAGCTTTTTATGAGCTTATTTTGAATATAAAATAAAATTCTCAACTTTTTTTATTGAGATCAAATTTAAATTTAAATCGAAATTGAAGTCATCAAAATGGAGGTAAGTATAGTAATAGTCACTAGTCAGGGTAGCGATAGAAACTTTAGGACCCGAATACTAAATGCTTTTGAGGTCTCATCTCAAAGTTCCAACAAAAAAGTAAAAAACAAACAAACAAAGTATTATTCGCGTATCGACAAAATTTGCCAGATTTGGATGAAAGTTATAATGTTAAAAAAATTTGGTAAACTGTGCTGAATTTTTTTTTTTCAAGAATTAAATTCTAATTTTAAATTAAACGAGGCATTTTACGACGGTGGGTTCTTTGAAGTTCAAAACCCGATACAGATGTTTCCTTATGGCTTCCTTGTCGAGATTTAATCAATAGAAAAGCATTACTTATAATGAAAAATGTATTTAATCTCAAGTTAATGCAATGTAGGATCAGAAAACAATTTTTTTATCGAAAAAAAATTTACCAGTAATCATTCTTGAATTCTTTCAATTGATGTCTCCACGAAAACCAAAATTCGGGGAACCCATGGATAAAGAGCATTAGAGGATTGTTCCTGTCTCCAGCTTCCACATAGTGGATTTTCACATCCTAACGAAAAAAAAATTATAGTAAGTATTTAGGTAGATATGCATTTTTTATGAAAAAAAAGTAAATGTAAATATTTATGATAAGGTGTTGTAGTAATTAATATTTTGTATCCGAGACGATAAACAAGATAATAAATGTATTTTTGAATATTGTTTGCAGATTTTTATTAAACACTGTTCAACCTAATTGCAACAAATTTGATTTTCACAATGTAAATAATCATGATTGTATGATTACAAATATCAGGACAAGTTATTTTAATTTAAATGATAAAAAAGTACTAATCACAGTTCAAAGTTTAGAAATAATGCTATATATTTATTTATTATGTGTGCAAAGTGAAAAAAAGATTTTTTAACTTCGACCTTGGCGCAACGAAAATAATGCCATGTGGTAGATTTATTAATAGAAAAAAAAACAACAAGGATATTTGTCAAAAGCTATATACATATATAGAAACTTTGAAACTACAGGGACAAGCAAAAAGATCGAAACAATCGTTAGTTAAGTTCCAAAAAATATTTTTGCTTAGTTTAATATTTATTCGCTATAAATATACGCCAAAAGTTGTACTATAATAAATTTAATTATTATTCATGTGGCCTTGACAAGATTCAATTATTTATTAGTAATAGCAGACACCAGTATTGTCGTGTATAAACAAAATTTAACAATTCATTAACAAAACTAAAGTCGCAATTCTCCAGCGAAAAATATGTGTAGTACTGAATTCGAAATTGACTTTTTTATTTAATCGATATTATAAATTTAAAAAAAACTGTGCGATATTAATGAATATTGCAAACAAATGGATACCGGATCAAAGCTTTTCTCAGAATATTGAAGTATAAATTTTTTTTCAAAAACTTTTGTTGGCTAAAATTTTAATTAAAAAAAACTGAATTTTCAAATTTAGACTAGAGAGTACCAAAATGTCTTGTTACGTAAAAATTTAATTGTATTATCTAATAGCTAAACAGTTAATTATATAAATGGAACAAATTGTAATGACCATTAAAAATTTTTGTGCAATTGATAAATTAAAGAAAAAAAATTTTCCCGAGAAATGCTACTTTTAATGTTTTTTACAATAAATTTTACTAGAAAAAACCGTGAAAATTGTGCTCATACAGAAGTCGAGAAATGATCAAAGCTCCTACTTTTTGAATACGCCGCTTTTTATTGAGAAAAATTTCAGTAAACAATTTACGATTCTGAAATGGCTTTATACAGGCCATCATCATCAGATTTGGGCACACTTACATCGAGCTGCACGTAGCCGTGAATACAATCCTCCGGGTGTTGAATACATTTTGGCGGTACATCCCGACTCTTGACTTCCCATATTTTGCTGGGCCGTACTATAAACCGGATTATAAGTGTCACTGCGACCACACAACTATAAAATGTCGTCAGAAAGTAGGCCACCAGCATGCGGATGAAAGACTTGACGAAGTTCATGTTTTACTAAATATTATTGTAACTCCGTATTATTTGACTGTCTGCTATAATAATTTTGCTGTGTGCTGATAATATCGAAGTGGCCAGTAGAACGTTCTCTGTACGACTGCGTCGAGAATTGTCGCCGTTGCAAAGCTATTATACAGAGCTGTGCGATGATTTCAGACCAGATAATTCCAATATTGTACTCGCATTGACGATCGATTACTGAGAAACGTGCAGAGCCGTATTTACAATTATTAATGTTACAGAAAAAGAGATTCATTTGAATTTGATAATATTTTAAATGAGGTCATCCCGCACACAGCAATTTTTATATTCTAAAGACTCCTACAGACCAACGCGGCACAGCGGGAGCGAAAGCGAACGCGACGCGGGATCAAATTATACCTAGGGCGGGATATTATGTTGTTTGAGCGTGAATGCCTTTATAAACGTATTCCGCGTTGATACAAGCGACTAAGCCCTGCAGTCAGGATTCATTCTGATTGGTCGAATTCTCCATCTTGATGTCGTTCGACACAGACACAGACACCAAAACGAACGTAACAACTAACTAGTGAACTCTGTATACCTACTTATATGGATAGTTGATAGCGATTAAAAAATGGGTTTTGTATGTGGACAATGTTCAAATACATATTCTTCAAGACAGGCATTAATGTTCACAAAATTAAAAATATGAAAACTTCAGGTAAGGCTTGTAATTTAATTCTTTCTATAAAAGTCGATCAATTTTTTGACATTTCAAAATCAGCGTCTATAGACGCTCAACAGCTGAGGTGATCAGCGTCTATTAATGTAAGTGTTGACGCTAGCGATCGCAACCACGAATCTCAGTACCTATCTACAAACTATCTACCTAACATTTACACTAAATTAGTCTCCGAATTAATTACGTTTTTCACGACATTTTATCCATTTTGAATAGCCATTAGTCCCGATGGTGATAAATTAGTAAAATTCAAGTCAGTGATAAATACAAAAAACAAGCCGTGAGGTGGGTCGTTTATTAGGACTAAAGTGCGACCCTTGAGGTCCACACGACGAACTTCCCAGTTTGATAAATATTTAATAATAATAATTAAATTAGATATTACACAGAAAAGTAATCATTTTAATCATTAAAACATAATTATTATTTATTTTTAACAATAATTAAAAAAAAAAAAAACGGCTGAACCGATTTTTATAAAATTTATGTCGGATCAAAATGACGTTAACACGCCTCGATTGACACCCTTACGAAATCGATATAATTTTTTATTCGCGAGATATTGTGTAAAATCTTCTTTTTTGGAGGTTATTTGGTTAAGAAAAAAGAACGGCTGAACCGATTTTGAAAAAATTTCTTTCAGATCATATTTACGTTAATACGCGTCGATTGGCACCCTAACGTAGTCGATATCATTTTTCATTCTCGAGATTTCGTCTTAGAAAGAAATGGACACATACATACGTACACACACACACATACACACACACAGACATCTTTCTAAAAGTAGTGTAAAAATAGTGTAGTGACCTTGAAACATAAAATTTTTTTTTCCTTTTTGATTTCGATTTTCGGACCCATTACAATAACTTCCAATGGGAAGTTAAAAAAACAGTTGAAAAAGCTTTAAAGTTGATTAAGGTAGTTGTCGTGCTACAATAACATACAAAAGTTACGTTCATAATACGTTGTAAAACAATAGATAAGTAGATATAGTGTTAAATGTAAAAAAAATTTGTTAGAGATTGTACCTAAACTGTTGTTCACATAGTATAACACATATTTCACTTAGTCTGTTCGCTTGGATTATATAAAAATGTCAATCTTTTCTCATAAATTGTTGAACTTTGCGTTATTATATCTCAACAATAAAAAGGTCAATAATTTTTGGATGTTCTTTTTTAAACTCAGAACAAAAACATCAATGAACAGTTAGTTTTTTGATAATTTCTGACTGTTACTTTTTTTTTTAAATTAAAAAACTTGTCAAAAACACAACCTTTCCTATGCTCTCCGTGTTAATTATCCGAACTTTAATTAAGTTTATCTCGAGTTAGAGATGGTCAATTAACTTCAAATTTTAATGGTATTTGTATTATAGTATCGAAAATTTAGAATTTTCTGACACTATGCCCATAGCACGACAACTACCTTAACTTTTATTTTACTTTTTCTCCCGAAATAAATTGTGGTAGTACCATGGTTTTAATACAAAATTTAATTCAAATTCTTTAAAAATCCATTTTTAAACCAGCTTCAGAAATGTCACGGAAATCTTGGTTTTCGATCTGGCAACACTACCCCCAGTACCAAGGTTCTAATTCGAGAAGTAAAAGTATAAGTAATTGAATTTTCAATTTATTATTAAAAAGCTTACAAATTGACAATATGAATTGGTAGGTACTACCTACTATAAAACATTTTTTTCTTAAAAAACGGTTATAATGTAGGTAACGCCCTTTGTTCATAGAGTTCACATAATTTTTACGAAAAAATAGAATCGACTGTATTTGTATAAAATTTATTTAATTAAAAAAAAACGAATACACCTCTGACAATTCAATCAGCGTTACATCGCAAATCTGAACATTAGGTAAGTAATTATTTAAAATAATATTATCTAATTGTAATACGATAAAATTCTAATCTTTGAAATACTTTGTACTTTTGTAAAATTTACGTTTATTTAAATTTTACTGTATGGAATTTTATTTTGGTGTTGCATTTTTAATTTATTTAGATAATTTTAGATAATTTGTCTACCCAACCTGGAACGTGTTCACTTATAGGCTAGATTAATTACAAGTTACTTTGTCATTGTAGTATAAATAATAAAAAGTTAGCCCCTGCACTCATCATCTCAAATCCTTTCCCCTCGCCTAAAAACGGTTATCGGTCTCCCGACGCTATTTTTAAAACTAACGGGTTCGGGAAAACGCCAAATGAAGGACCGATAATCACGCTACAGATACTATGGGCGAAAAATTGAAAAAAATTCTCCTGGCAAAACTTGCAATTTCTAAAAAAATTAGTTATACACACGTATTGCCAAAACTGTTTTTTAAAAAATTCGTCTGTAAGATTTGTCTGTAGTATGATTCTCGGTTCTTCATTTGGCGTTTACCCGAACCTTTTAGCTTTAAAAATAGCGTCGGGAGAACTGTAACCGTTTTTAGGCGAGGGGAATGGATTTGAGATGAAGAGTGCAGGGGATAACTTCCGGTAGAGAATACTCTTATGAAATCAAAAGAGAAATTAATTTTTAACAGCTATCTTAATACAATTCTAGATAAATTTTGGGACTATATAAATAAGCAAT
This sequence comes from Mongoloraphidia duomilia, assembly GCA_039654895.1. Lineage (NCBI taxonomy): Eukaryota > Metazoa > Arthropoda > Insecta > Raphidioptera > Raphidiidae > Mongoloraphidia > Mongoloraphidia duomilia. The sequence goes on along the minus strand of CM077525.1, from coordinate 18,589,279 downwards.
TATAAATACCAACTTAAGAACTGTTTACAATGACCGGATCGCAAATTTGGTACTTATAATTATAATAATAGTAGTGATGGATCGAAATAACAGTAAATTAAATTTACAAACCGATAACTGAAGAGAACCGATTCTAAAAATAGAAGTTCATAAATTATTTATACCTCGTTATATACGTAGGTACTTATTAGTAAATAGTTCCTAACAGAACATGATCTTAAAGAACACCTTTCTAGATAAAAACCTTTTAAACAAAAAAAACTTCCTTCAAAAAAGTCACTAAAAAGAGGAAAATAATAAAATTTGATGTCGGCGCGGGGCGCCAATTTAACTAAAATAAAAGTAGATTATGTATAAAAAGTTTTAGTAATTAAATTGACGCCGACCTCAAAATTTTATTATTTTCCTCTTTTTAGTGGACTTTTTTGAAGGAGGTTTTTTTTTTGTTAAAAGCTTTTTATCTTTTACTTTTTAGTGGCTTTACAATACGTAGTTTGCACGTTAATAACCGACTTCTGTCTTCATATTTGATTAGGTACTAAAGTAAAAAAAAAACTGAACCGATTTTAGTAAAATTTATGTGGAACCCTGAAGGTATGCCCTATTAAATAAAACAAGAATCATCAAAATCGGTTCACAAATACAGAAGAAATCGGTAAACACATAAAAAAACATGTCGAATATATTTGAAGTCGGTTAAAATCCATAGAGATATCATAGATAGAGTATAGGAGAGCCATAGGCACAACTGTAAGTGACAGTGTTACCTTGGAAAAGAGAGATAGAAAACGAATCAGTTTTTTTTCCTTGTCTTCTAACGCATTTGTGAATTTAAAAATGTATAGTAGGTATTGTTAATTTACATGGTTATTTACAATGGTTATTTATCTGTGATAGAAGAAGATAGAAGAACTGCTCTATTCTCCATTTATATCTTTTGTATCCACACTTTTTGGGCGCCTTCCCTATTCTATCTATGATATTTCATTGTTAAAAGCACGTCTCTAACGAACACGTCTCTTAACGAACACGTTTCTAACGAACACTTTCTAAAGAACGCGTGTCTAAAGAACTTAGAAAACGTTTTTAAAGAACACGAACAAGTTCTTAAAGAATCACTTTTTAAAAAACAGGTTTTTAAAGTATGGTTGCTAAATGAACAGCTGCCAAAAGAACGCTTGCTTTGTTTTCTTTTTGTGCGTGTTTTAGAGACCACCAACAGCTAAGGTTATTTGGGCCTAGCACCAATTCATATCTCCAATTCATTATTTTTTTTTTAATAATAAATTGAAAATCCAATTGACACTTTTACCAGCTCTCGGGCTAGAACCCGGGAACTGGGGACTTGTAATAGAGGAACCATAGCAACGCCATGTAAACAACAGCACCGCTACACGCTCGGCTATTCTCAAGCCCGCTTTGTTTTCTAGTTGTGACTTATGAAGATGGATAAAAAGAACATATTGTGGAAATTAAAAATACTTTTTTGTGCTTCTTCTACAAAAGACTGTTATTTCATATTATATTTTATTCAGAACAGGTTTTTTTTTTAAGAACAGGAACAGTAACGCTTACTATTGGAAAATAACTGTTTCGCCCGTCACTGAACAATATCTCAAGGTTGACATTTCCGTATAACGTTCAGCATCAGCAACAGATTTTATTGGATTCAATTTAAAAAAACGTTAAAATATAAATTATTATTTTTGACAATGGGCGTGTCGGTGTGTTCTCAATACGTTTTTAGATTTATGTGCTACCATTTGGCAGAAGCGAGCTGAACGGCTGAACCTATATGTCTACAATATATTTCCCTCAAATTCAATCTGCGCTTTCAACCTCCGACGTGGAAGATGCTACACTATCATTCATCTTTCTCCGTTGAATATAATATATTCGGATATATGCACTACTAAAGCGTTCAATAAACAGAAAAAGAATATTATACAGTATGTCGTTTCTTTCTCGAGTCCATAGCAGTTTTAATGTTATTAACTTCCCATTGGAAGTTATTGTAATGGGTCCGAAAATCGAAATCAAAATGTATAACAAATTTTTATGTTTCAAGTTCACTACACTATTTTTAGAAAGATGTCTGTGTGTGTGTATGTGTGTGTACGTATGTACGTACGTACGTACGTATGTGTCCATTTCTTTCTAAGACGAAATCTCGAGAATGAAAAATGTATCGACTACGTTTGGGTGCCAATCGACGCGTATTAACGTAAATATGATCTGAAATAAATTTTTTCAAAATCGATTCAGCCGTTCTTTTTTCTTAACCAAATAGACTCCAAAAAAGTAGATTTTACACAATATCTCGCGAATAAAAAATTATATCGACTTCGTAAGGGTGTCAATCGAGGCGTATTAACGTCATTTTGATCCGACATAAATTTTATAAAAATCGGTTCTGCCGTTTTTTTTTTTTTTTTAATTATTGTAAAAAATAAATAATAATTATGTTTTAAGTCGCACTTTAGTCCTAATAAACGAGCCACCTCACGGCTTGTTTATTTATTGAATTATAATAGCCTAAGAGCCAGTGGCCGGCAGACAGAAAGTATTTTACCAAAGATTAAATTTTTCTCAGTGACTCTCCTATACCTACTATACATGAGGTGGGGAGTCACTAAGCCGAGCGAAGGTAGCGATGACGTCACTCAGGTAAGATAGGTATAAAAATCAGACCAACTTCAAAAGTATTTTACCAAAGCTGCCGCTTGGATATTTTAAAGAATACAACTATTGTTATTAAAAAATGCAATGGCAGACAATTTGGCCGGTTATAACCTCATGGCAGACGTCATTGAAAATTTGAAAAAAAAAAAAATTCAAAAGTATTTTACCAAATCTGATTTTTATATATGTTGTTTATAATAATATTAAAAGTTTAAATTTAAGACGGCAGACGTTTTCTCCGGTTGTAACTTCCCGGCAGACGGTAAAATCTTACCTATACTGCGAGTATAAGTACCTACTGTAATCTCTCTTACTTGTATAATATCTGCATGCAAATGGATAATCAAGTAAAAATGAATAATAAACTATGAAAATTATAAAAAAATACTTACTATTTTAGAGTAATAAGTAGGGAAGATGGGTCACTTATAAAATAACAATAATTATAACAATATAAAGACAATAATGGAAATATGATCAAAGTTTTTAATGATACTATTTTAGCGATTTTATCCAGGATATATCCGGTAATTTTATTATAATAAAATCTATTTTAAATTTTCTTGATTGAATTTACAAATTTTAATTGCATTTTTACAGATAATGATCCAGTCGATGATGAACAAAATGATGAGTCGTATCATGTTGAAAATGATTCCGAACATTAAGTTGACGAATTATAAACGAAAATGTAAACAAAAAAATAGTATCATTAAAAACTTTGATCATATTTCCATTATTGTCATTATATTGTTATTTTATAAGCGACCCATCTTTTCTACTTATTACTCTAAAATAGTAAGTATTTTTTTATAATTTTCATAGTTTATTATTCATTTTTACTTGATTATCCATTTGCATGCAGATATTATACAAGTAAGAGAGATTACAGTAGGTACTTATACTCGCACTATAGGTAAGATTTTACCGTCTGCCGGGAAGTTACAACCGGAGAAAACGTCTGCCGTCTTAAATTTAAACTTTTAATATTATTATAAACAACATATATAAAAATCAGATTTGGTAAAATACTTTTGAATTTTTTTTTTTTTTTTTCAAATTTTCAATGACGTCTGCCATGAGGTTATAACCGGCCAAATTGTCTGCCATTGCATTTTTTAATAACAATAGTTGTATTCTTTAAAATATCCAAGCGGCAGCTTTGGTAAAATACTTTTGAAGTTGGTCTGATTTTTGTACCTATCTTACGTGAGTGACGTCATCGCTACCTTCGCTCGGCTTAGTGACTCCCCATCTCATGTATAGTAGCTATAGGAGAGTCGCTGAGAAAAATTTAAACTTTGGTAAAATACTTTCTGTCTGCCGGCCACTGGCTCTTAAACTATAACTTCTTATGTACGAGTTTGGGCCATTTAACGTTTGCGTTAAATATTTGTAACCATGGCAACGAAAACCAAATCATAATATTCTGTAAATGTCAATTTATAACATTTAGATGTAGATTTTGCGTAAGTTTCATTTATGTAGTGTGTAGTGTAAACAACATATTGTTGTTTGCCGGATGACGCTCATACAGTTCGACCTTCGCCGGCTGAACTGTATAACTTTGTCCAGTTACAAACTGACGTTCCAGATCACTAACTGGAATCACAGTTTGCCGGACGGCGTTCATACAGTTTGGCCGTCGCCGGTCTATGAAAGAATTTTATAATCCGTTTTGTTTTATAATAACACCAAGTTCAGTTGAAATTGTGATTCATAATATTGTGTACCTATTCTGTTCACACCTCACATATTATTTGTTTAATAACACGAACTTTGAACGTATCACGTTACAGCGCGGGATGATATTCATTTTTTTTTTAAATAAAATTTGAATTATCATTCTTGCATCATTTTGCTCATAATTATTTGTATGTCCAATTAAGATTATAATGTAAATGATTGCTGAAGCCATATAAACCGAGAGCTAGTGACAGTTTTTTGGTGTTATTTATTCAAGGCCTTATTTTAGTGAAGATGTTGAGGGAGGCATATTAAAGTGCCCTGTGTAAGGGATTTTTAGTGTATTTGCCATAATATGGCACATACACTATTGGCGTCGGTCGGATGGCGGGACCTAGGGGTCGGACCAAAATTTCTCGACGTTTCATAGCCTCCTGAACAATTTGGCACCATTTTTGCAAATGTTTATATATATATGTATGTATATATTTATATATATATATATATATTTTTATTTATATATATATTTATATATATATGTGTGTACACGATAACTCTCGACAGACTTAATCGATTGAAACGAAATTTGGTACACACATTGGAACCCATCACCGCAAGAAGCCTATTTAAAATGAGCCCGATCGGACCATTTTCAGGGTTGTATTTAGGGGTTCCAAAAAGTTTTGGGGCCCAAAAATACCGAAAAATTTGTCAGAATCGTTTCAAAATTGAAATTTAACTCTTTAGTAAAGATTAAAACGTGCTGCTAAAATTTTAATAAAATCGGCCCGACAGGACCGGACTTTCAAATTTTATGAAAACACTGGTTTGTTGATACGGATTTACTTATGAAAGGGTGTAATGTGGTACAGAGGTTGCATTGATAATAATATTGAAATTAAGAAAAAAATATTATTTTAAGGGATGTATTAAGGGGTTAAATTTTTTATTTTGTCCAAAAACAAACTTAAGTTCACGTATTAAAGCCACATGGCCTGTATTAGCAAATACACTATATTGTCGGCAGGGTTTGGCACTGCGACCCGAGTTTTTTTATTCAAGGCCTTATTTTAGTGAAGATGTTGAGGGAGGCATATTAAAGTGCCCTGTGTAAGGGATTTTTCTAGATAGCGGTATGGGAGGGGTGCAGACCGCCCCCAACATGTAACAAAAAAAAATTGTCACAATTATTATTGCTTCAAGGCTGAAATTATTTGTATAGCTTGTCGGTGACCCAATATTGCCATTGTAATTGTATTTGCAGATCGATTGCTCAGTATTAAAGGGGTGGCAGATCACCCTAAACGTGTCATGTACCCGACGAAATTTATATTATTAGTTCAAGGTTCAAATTTTAATATGTTGTTACGGCGACTGTTTTAAGCATATATTTCAATTTGCAGAACAAAATGATGGTATTAACCCCCTCTCTTAGAGGGAAACTTGCTCGCCAAGGTGTTTGTGTCGTTCTATAAGGGGGTTAATACCGACATTTTGTTCTGCAAATTGAAATATATACGCTTATAAAAGTCGCTGTAACAAAATATTAAAATTTGAACCTTGAACTAATAATATAAATTTCGTCCGGTACATGACATGTTCAGGGTGATCTTCCCAGGGCCGCAGCTAGGGGGGGGGGCATTAAGGGGCAATGCCCTACCTTAAAACATCCAGTGCCCTATACTTTAAGGAATTATAAACAAGTCGCAAAGACTGTCACGACAGACTTGATCTATCTGGCATTTGGAAAAACAAGATTAAATTCGTTGGATCTAAATGAAGTTCTTCGGAAATTTGATAACATGGCAAGTTCTGTATTTTTTTTTTTGATTAAATTGTCAATCACCGTTTTTTTGCTTTTGTAATTTGATATCACCAGATGAGGTGGGCAATCCAATTAATAAATTGTAGTCTTTTGCTTCAGCCCTACTTTAAACTTTCAGTGCCCTATCTTGAATTCAGCTCTAGCTACGGCCCTGGATCTGCCACCCCTTTAATACTGACCAATCGATCTGCAAATATTACAATGGCATTATTGGGTCACCGACAAGCTATACACACAATTTCATCCTTAAAGCAATAATAATTGTGACCATTTTTTTGTTACATGCTGGGGGCGGTCTGCATCCCTCCCATACCGCTATCTAGCAAAATCCCTTACACAGGGCACTTTAATATGCCTCCCTCAATGTCTTCACAAAAATGAGGCCTTGAATAAATAACACCAAAAAACTGTCAATAGCTCTCGGTCTAATAGTATATTTACATGTAAATTTATTTTTTACTAAGACTTTATTTTCTTCTTGCTGTTATAGAAATGATGCACAGTTATAAAACATGAAAAGGACTGAGTAGAATTAGAACTGTAAAACTATATCGTAAAACGTTCTCTGGTGTCAATTCGGTAATAATACACCGATAGAAAATGTTATAAATGTACATAAAACGATATAATATGATTTTACGCGGTGTCCGCCGCGACACATCAATAAAAATGTATTGTAGAAGGCACAATATGTCTTCGGTTGCTTTATACGGCACTTCCGGTGATAAAAACTCACCGACGCCGATTGCGCAGTTCATGATTTATACGCGCGGTCATTCGATTTGCATAATCCCCATATGCAGTTCGTCGTCACGTGACATATATCCCAACACTATCAATACCTACTACTAATCAGGCCCGGATTTTTGCCTAGGCCAACAAGGCACCGGCCTAGGGGCCCAGCCGCCGAGGGGGCCCCGGCCAGGGCGGAGATGGAAATTAAAGAAAAAAAATCCCAAAAATTTTGTACGATAACCCAATTAGGAAGTTTCCATTGGACGAAAATACTAATTGGGTTTTTAAGTAAATTTTTTTTTTTACTTAAATGGAAGGACCACATACAAGTTTTATAGCAAAACTGTTTTTTTTAATTTTTTTGCTTACTAATTAAAAAGTTATATTTAAATAAAAATTAATTTTTAAACTCAGTTCCGATAACGCGCCGAAAGAATCCGAACGCGTGTGACGTCATTATGTTATCTATGGTCTTTGTATCCATGGTTACCAAGTTAAAAATTTATTATTTTTGATAGTATGTGTAATACATATACACAAATACCAACAAATGCAGACACATTTTAACATAACGACGTCACAAACATTGCTGGCGCGTTTTGAAGTCACGTGATATTTTTTAAATTTTTATACATTTTAATTAATTTTTAGTAATTTATCTATAGCTTTAAAACATTTTTTCTTTTCGATTTTCAATATTATTTATGTTAAATTATTAGAAAAAATTAAAAAATTAATAATTTTTTTTAAACTTAAATACCTAATTATCATACTGTCACATCATTGTAATGAAGATAACTTTAAAAATTCTTAACGAATTATTTTGATATCTTTAATTTCAATGGAGAATGGAGATATTCAATTTCTTGTACGTGGGGTCGCAAACGAAATTGATTTTTGAATATGACGTCACGCGGTACAAGTTTGCTGTTTTTTAGTTACTTAGTAACTATTTTGTTGTAATACAGACTTTTCTATTTATATTACATTAAAATTAACTGTCAAAAATTTAGATATGTCAATATTTTCCGTCATCAACTGGTTTGTTTTTAGTATTTCCATAACAATTTAAAGAAAGATATTTATCGGAAGTTACCATGTTAAATTACCACACATACAAACTGAAAATAACTTTTAAAAATATCGTGCCGCGTGACGTCACCCGGACAGAAAACTGAATTTCTTGGAGAATTCTCACATTCAAACTTTGAAGTAGCATAACTTTGTTGTTTTTAAAGATATTTCAAAAATTCTTCCGCCATTAATATTGTAATTTTTAGAACTATGATTTAGACTAAAAAAATAAAAAAGGGAAACTTCCTAATTGGCGACTTTTTTTTGCTAAATTTCCATCCAATTCCATTTTTTCCCCTTTTTTAGGGCTCAGGGGGCTCAACTGTCCAGTGCCTAGGAGCCCTGGGTCTTTAAGTCCGGGCCCGCTACTAATATGTAATAAAATAGTAACTAGACCTCTCTGTCTGTATATTTTCATTTTTTCCTACCTCCTATAAAATAGCTGCTTTTCATGCATGTACACCGGTTGTTAAAATAACACATTAGGCCGGCGACGAGAATCGGGCGACAAAGTAACTTTACCGGCCGCTTATCTTTCATTTAAAACATCATTAATAAAAAAAACCCGTCAAAAAAGTCACTAAAAAAAGGAAAATAATAAAATTTTGAAATCGGCGTCAATTTAATTACTATAAAACTGTTTATAAGTATTATACAGGGTGTACCATAGAAAATCGAACATAGGGAAAACTCCATTGTGCAAATTAGTTAGGATCAGTGATTGTTGTGCCCTTTTTCATGCTTAAAACCATGATAATTAATTTAGTTGAGTTAGCCATGTGTATTCTATCTTTGTCACGCTACCCATTTTGTTTATGTCTTCCCTGTTGCACTCATTTATTTTCTATGTTCTCAATCCTGTGATACACCCTGTATATCCACTTTTATTAAATTGGCGCCGACCTCAAAACTTTATTATTTTCCTCTTTTTAGCGGTTTTTTTGAAGGAGTTTTTTTTATAAAAAGTATTTTATTTTTTACTTTTTAGTGGCTTTGCAATAGGATAGGTACGTATAGTTTGCATGTTATTAAACAACTTCTATCTTGATACCTACTTATTTGATTATTACACTAAAAAAAACCTAAAACCGATTTAAGTAAAATTTAGGTGAGACCACCCTAAAGGTATGCCCTATTAAATGGAAAAAGAATAAAAAAAATCGGTCCATAAATGCAGGAGATATTATAACATACATTAAAAAAACCTCCTTTTTTAAAGTCGGTTATAAAAACTACTGAACTAATTTAAAAAAACTATTATATGGGACCATTCTGTAAATAATCTGAATACAACGAAATCAAAATCATAAAAATCGGTTAAGCCCTCGAGATGTTATGGTTGAACAAACATAAAAAATATACATGTCGAATTGATAACCTGTGTTTTTTTTTAAGTCTGTTAAAAATCGGTATGGAAAACCATACACGATCGCAAAATTAAAAAAATGCGTAATATATTTCCAAAACCACTGATCCGATCGGCACCAAAATCACTTAACCAGGACTCAGGAGTGCTTTTTTATTATTATTGTAGATTATAGACGCGTCGACAACTCAGGTCATTAGCGTCTTCAACACAACAATTAATAATCCAACCAGGAGTGCTTATTGAGACAGAGCGTAGGACGAGTAGATTCTGACCTTATCTCGGACACGGCCTTTTTTGGACCCGCGTCATTCTCTTACATAACATTCTTTTTATTTTTTCCTTTTAACAATACATTTACATGGAAGTAAAAATTCGTTTTAGCCGTTTATTCGCAGTTGTTATTATAGCTATTAAGAACTTTCACTATAGCTCCACGAAAAATGCAAGTGACGAGAGAAATTATAGAAGTAGTAATAGGGGCGATTTAGACAGACAGCTATTTAGACGTGGTATTTTATTTTCTTATCTTCTGGTCTTGTGTTTGAAAAACGCACACGGATGTGTCTAATCCCTACTAAAAACACGTACGTGAAAAACGCACCCGGACGTGAAAAATAAACGCACGTACTTGAAAAAATTTCACGTGCGGATGCGTTTTTCACGTACGTGTTTTAGTAGGGATTAGACACATCCGTGTGCGTTTTTAAAGTTTTTCAAATAATTACACGGACGTGAAAAACGCACATGGACGTGAAATTTTTTCAAGTACCTACGTGCGTTTATTTTTCACGTCCGGGTGCGTTTTTCACGTACGTGTTTTAGCAGAGATTTGGCACATCGTGTGCGTTTTTTAACACGCTTATATTAGCTTCACCTGTATGTTTGCGGGCTTGCGGGCTTGTCTGTTTGTAACCGACTTCTTTGAACTTGATTTTGACCAACTTTGAACGGTCAGATTTAGTTTAAACTTTGCACACAATAATTCAATAAGTTTGTCCCATTATCCTGACCAGGATCTCCAGGACTAAAAAAAAAAAAGCAAAAAACTTCAGATTGAACTGAAACTTTGCACACTTATCAAGGACCGATTACAATACAATAATTCCATAAGTTTGTCCCATTATCCTGACCAGGATCTCCAGGACTAAAAAAAAAAAAGCAAAAAACTTCAGATTGAACTGAAATTTTGCACTTATCAAGGACCGATTATAATACAATAATTCCATAAGTTTGTCCCATTATCCTGACCAGGATCTCCAGGACTACAAAAAAAAGCAAAAAACTTCAGATTGAACTGAAACTTTGCACACTTATCAAGGACCGATGACAATACAATAATTCCATAAGTTTGTCCCATTATCCTGACCAGGATCTCCAGGACTAAAAAGCAAAAATAAATTATAATTTAAAAAAACTAAAAAACACGCTTTAATGAACTAAAAAGTAAAAAATAATTAATTTTATTGTAAAAAAGCGTGGGGTAGTATGAAAATATGATACAAAGCACCCCACGCTTTTTTACAATAAAATTAATTATTTTTTACTTTTTAGTTCATTAAAGCGTGTTTTTTAGTTTTTTTAAATTATAATTTATTTCAAACACAAGACCAGAAGAAAAGAAAATAAAATACCACGTCTAAATCGCTGTCTGTATAAATCGCCTCTATTACTACTTATAGACGCTCGACAACTAAGGTCATTAGCGTCCACAGGTGACGCGCTACATTTATTTAATACTTACACCGTGCTCTGTCTATTTAAAGTTATATGGGAGAAATATTCAAAAATATTGGCAGTATTTTATAAAGCGAACGAATAGCAAGCTTTGTTGTACTTCGTGACGTCACACGGTTGATAATACGAAGTCGGAACAGTTGTACAAGAAATCGGCTGCCAATAATAATTGCTCAAAAGAAAACTTTACTTTGAAGGCGCTAATATATATCTTAAGCGTCAGGATATCTATACATGAAGCGTTGTTTAAATTATTCACCTCTATTTTCATTGGCATATTGTAGATTACCTTTATATATTTTTTCTGGTTAATATCTTGAACGGATTTATTTCCAAAAATAAAGTTTTAATTTTAACCCGAAAATACTCTTTTAAAACCACTCGATATTTTAAGATTGGATAATATATCACTTGATATATTATCAAAATTCATCAATATCGGTCGAGCCGTTTTCAAGCTATGACGATACAAACGTTTAGAAAAAAAAATGAAAAAGAAAAGGAATTCTATGTTCTTTAGGGTTCCGTACATCCGATGAAAAAACGGAACCCTTATAGGATCACTGTCGTGTCTGTCTGTCCGTCTGTCACAGCTTATTTTCTCCAAAGCTACTGAACGAAAAAAGTTGAAATTTGGTATACCCATATATAGAGTTCGGTGACCCAACCACGGACGCATAACGTAAATAAACTAATTCTGATTTTGGAGGTTAATTTTGGGGGGCAAAATTGAAAATAAAAAAAATGCTAGTGCATCACATGAAAGGGCTCGTTATAAAGAAACGAAAATCAAACATTGCCCTTCTTATCTCCGAAACTACTGAGTCTAAAAGTTTGAAAAATAGAAAATATTGGATTAGGGTCTCACTCATAGTTTATAGGAAAACCTAAACGAAAACCCAAAGTTTTTAAATTCCCACGGGAAGCGGAATAGTACGGAACCCTCTCCACGCGAGTCCGACTGTAAAGGAGTTATAGTGGTCTGTGGATACACTGTAAATATATAATTATTATAACTTATTTATTTGAATTCGCATGGTTGACGAAGACGAAAGGAGTTTCACTTCAACCATGCGCTAATGTCGGTAAGGCACATACCCTTTTTTCCGTCTCTTTTATAGACAAAATGATTACTTACGAGAACAGTAGGGTAGTAGGTACCACGCCAACAACCCAGTTCTCAGATAGCAGAGGATGATGCAGGAGCTCCCAGTGAAGCGGTAGATAGACAGGCAGATGCACAGTTTGTTCTCAGAGGGGAGGTTCACAATAAAGGCCCTTTGTACCGTGGCGTTATGCCGACGACATGCATTGAGCAGTTTATATTGGAAAACTTTCAATGCCTTTCATTAAGTTTCACCTTTATAGAGGCGAGTCGGGGAGTTACAACTCAGTTCTCCTGTGCATGCATGCATCTGTTTATTTCATCGCACACAGCGACAGGCCGTCGTATCGTGCCGCAACGTTAAAAACATAACCTTCAATCTCAGATAACGTATTAAGCAGCACTTGGGAACAGGGAGGAAAATACAAAACATGTGTCGCGGCCACTGAGGTTAAAGCTAGGTATATAGAGGGAGCACAAGCATTTAAAAGTGAAGCCAGTCGCCATTGTATACTTCGGCCCCCATTTTATATGTGAGGAAGAAGAAGAAGAAGAAGAATATTCCCAACCCATCCCGTGTTTTGCCGCCATGTTTGATCGGCCCTGTGACGTTAAACCTGGCTTCAATTTTGAAGCAGTTTTATACGGTATATGCGTCCTCTATAGATTTTACCTCAAAGACCGAAATAAAACTTTTTATGTATGAATAATACAAAATGAATGGATTAGAATGAGCCATGACTACAATAATTATTATTGATTTATTCAGGGTTATTATGATCATTCGCGTCACACCATTTTTGTCACCCATTTTGGTTTCATTTAGCCAGCATTTTACCCTTCAAGTCGTGGAAGCAGTGGCGCCTAAGAAGTTTTACTTCAAAAATGCATGTGTCACAACACACACGACCGAAGTAAAACTTTGTTATGTATGAATGATATGATTTTATTTAACACAATATAAAGTGAATGGAGCAGAAAGAGCCATGACCACATTAATTATTATTGATTTATTTAGGGTTGTTATGGCAATTCGCGTCACACCATTTTTATCACTCATTTTCGTTTAATCGAGCAAACATTTTACCTTTCAAATCGTCGAGGCAGTTCCGCCTAAGAAGTTTTACTTCAAAAAATCGGTTTACTCTGGAACCACAAAAGACTTTCATGTCCCAAAAATTTCAAAATTATTTTTAAATTGAAAAATGTCAGCGGAATTTGTCAGAACAGTATTATATGATAATTTATTATATGCTGGATTTCTGGTACGACTTTTAGTTTTAAATCTAGATTTAAGACTGAAAGTCGGGCTTGAGAATAGCCGAGCGTGTAGCAGTGCTGTTGTTTACATGGCGTTGCTATGGTTCCTCTATTACAAGTTCCCAGTTCCCGGGTTCTAGCCCGAGAGCTGGTAAAAGTGTTCGGATTTTCAATTTATTATTAAAAAAAAATAATGAATTGAAAATATGAATTGGTGCTAGGGCCCAAATAACCTTAGCTGTTGGTGGTCTTTAAAACACAATTTTAAAAAAAATGAAAGTCGTACCAGAAACTCAGCATTCGACAATATTGTTAAAGGTACAAAATATGCCCCAAAATCAATTTTGAATGAAAGAAAATAACATAGAAACATACACGCAATTTTTTTAAGTTTTTGGGGTTCTATTACAATCAGACTCTAATCTTAAAAAATTTAATGATTATTGTATCAAGTTACTATGCTTACGACAGGCATGGACAAACTTATTTTCTTCAGGGGTCACATTCCTAATTTGTAAACGTTCTGTACACCAATCGAAATAAAAATATATATTACTAGCGGCCCCGTCCGGCTTCGCCCGGGTGCTAAGAAATCCCGGGTGCAATACACTACTCACTCGCTTCGCTCGTTCGCGTTTATATATAATTTTTAGTTTCAAAAAAATTATAATTATCGTCAAAGAAAGAATATAGCAAAAATAAAAAAATGTATAAATAAATATCATGTAGAATTTAGAAAAAAAGCCAAAAATTCTACGATGCCATCAGTTCCGAACCCGGGTCCCTGTGCATAGAGTGCTGGGACGTGACCTCTACGCTGCGAGTGGAACAGTTAAGTACGGTCGTTTTTATGATATAAGTATATGTTGCGAATTCTTACGGTCGGGTTACGAATTTAATTAATTAATTATTAATTATTATCCCCCTATATTATTAAACGAGTAAATCTTGTATATACCTACCTATCTATGTTTCTATGTATCTATATAAATATTTTCTCGAAAACGGCTCTAACGATTTTGATCAAATTTACCAAAAAGGGGTTTCGGGGGGCAAAAAATCGATTTAGCTAGGTCTCATCCCTGGAAAAATTCGTTTTCCTATCGATTTTATCATTTTTAAAAACGGTTTTTTGACCTGTCAAAACATTGTAATATCGTGAGTAGGCTTTGGAGAAAACAAACTACTTTCATTATTTATATGTCAAAATTATCTGACAGAATTTTTAACTTATTAAAATAATCCGTGAACTATTTGTATAGTAAAAAACAACAGAAATAAAAACTAAACATAATTATGTAAGTAGTTTTAACTAATATTTAAATAAATAGGTACCTAAGGATGTTATTTTTATATTACCTATATAAAATATGTATTTTATGTACGTTAAATATAGTATGACGTATAATCTTACCTAGACTTTTTTTTCTCAAAAACGAATAACGATTTTGATGAAATTTACAGAATGGGGATTTTTCGGGGCGAGAAATCGATCTAGGTAGGAATCTTGGTCCCAGAGGGGAGCAATTAAAAAAAAGGGTTTTTTTATTTATAACTCGGTCAATTGTCAGATCGATTCGAAGCCTATTTCTACATAGATTTTGTATAATATATCACAAGGGTTAAAACTGTAAATGAACACTAATATAAGAAGTGTCTTGCACAATATGTAAACAATGACAAACAGGCGCCGCGAGTCTGTGTAAAAACACATCGATTTTTGAAAACTATTGTTAAGATACATACAAAATAGTTTTGTTTAAAAATTTGCACGGCGGCCCAAAGGGCCGCACTTCTAGCGACGCAGGCATGCAGTATATCAAAACACATCGATTTTTAA
Organism: Mongoloraphidia duomilia; assembly: GCA_039654895.1. Taxonomy (NCBI): domain Eukaryota; kingdom Metazoa; phylum Arthropoda; class Insecta; order Raphidioptera; family Raphidiidae; genus Mongoloraphidia; species Mongoloraphidia duomilia. The sequence goes on along the minus strand of CM077525.1, from coordinate 18,573,969 downwards.
AAACTATGGTGAAGATGCATGTAAAAATGTTTTGCGCTGCAGGTTTATAGTCTGACGTTTGTTATTAAAAGATATAATATGAATTCTATTTCTTCGAAAATCGATTTTTGTGAGTTTTTCAGTAGGTACCTTCTATGCAAAAAAAATATTTGAAATTTACTGGAAGTTGCTAAGATGATATCACAGAGAAAAAGTACTTCGATAAAGTTGATATTTGGCATCAATGTTTAAAAACGGATTATTGAAACGGCAACGGGCAAGCAGAATTTCATCTGATTCGAACATTTTTACAAGATCTATGAAAATCGGTTTTTGCGAGTTCTTCAGTCAACAAAACAATAACGGCGGTAGATTTGAAAATGGCGACCTAAGTAATATTTACAGGAAAAAATGCTTAATTCAAGTTGATACTTAGTTTTTACGCTTAAAAATACACATAGGTATTTAAAATATTTAACAGAAACAATTATTTAAATTATGTTTCAGAAATAAATTCGTTTCGGAATAATATTCTGAGAAAATAATATCTCACAGCATACAAGTACTATTTTTTTGAACTCATCCGAGCAAAGCTCGGCACCCAGATATTTATTTATTAATTATGCTATATATATATAAATCTTCCGTGAAAAATTATCTAACTGATGGTAAAAACCGTATCAAAATCCGTTGCGTGGTTTAGGAGGAGTTAGCGGTTAAACAGACAGACACACAGACGCGAAAAGCGACTTCAATTTATACTATGTAGAGATAGTATACCATATCACAAATAGCGGTGACAAACTTCAGGCCAGAATAATGTCTAAGTTATCCGAGGAACTACAAACACGAATCAGTAATTAAATAAAACATTTTTAACAAATTTCCCGGAGTGACTACGGATCAGAAAAAAAAATTTCACGAGCCAGATCCAATGCCAGGCTTCGTGTCAGCTGGAATCATATAATATCAAGTCTTTATTTATAGGAATTTGACATTTAACGCTATGACATCTCGAGGCAGAAAATAAAAGTATTGTAAAATGTCGTTTTGTGATTAGGCCACACCTCCACGTTAAAAACAGCTGTGTTGCGGTAAACATAAAGTAGCGTCATTGTGTCAGAGCATTTATTTGCTTGTAAGAGTGAGAAAACAGTTTCCCTTATCTCTCAGACATGAGTTGCCCCTCAAACACTGAGGTAATGTGTGCGAGAGGGAATAGTCCCTCATAAACCGAGGTCAGAGTCTGATGTGTTTATGGGAGGTTCAAGAGGCGTTATACTCAACTTTAAACTCGATGATATATCGATCTGCATATTGCCTTAACAGTAAATACACACACTTTATAACTTGTAACGTGTCAGGTGAAAGTTACAACTTTATCTTAACTTTGACGATTTATAAAGACAAAAAAAATGAGTACATATAACGAAGAATTTACATTTTATTAACATGAATATTTATACCGTATATTTTCAGTTCTGACCGTAATACTATAATTATAACCAATAATAATTAATCAATACTAATATTATTCTAAATTATAACGAGAACTCTGTAGATAATAAATATGTACTGTCTGTTTGTTTGTTTGTACCAGCATCACTCGAGAACGGCTTGACCGATTTATGTGAAATAGTCACTCTGAAATCCCCTCCCCTCACCTGCTCACAGCGAATACTAATATTATAATAAAGAGGAAGAGTTTGTTTGTCGTTACTGAACTGTATTGAAAAATTCTTTCACTTCTTAAAAGTTAGCTTCTTCTCTAATAACAGAGGCTATATATTATTATTACGCTAAGACAAGTGCAGTGGGTAAAGAAATTGGAGATCACGCACGCGATATCTGAGCTAAATTGGTTCAACTTTAAGATATAGACTAACAGTTCAGGCAAGTTAGATGAAAAATATCCAAATAGAAGAAATAATTAAAGTACTATGGATTTTTTTGAAAATGAAGTTTTGAAAGGGTTAGAAATAAGGTGCTAAAAAGTTTCCTGCAACTATGTCGTGGATGAAACATCCCCTTTTGGGCGAAAACTACCACTGGAGCGGACCCGTTTTGAGTTTTATTCGTTTGCCTCCTAAACCGTTACTAGTACATGTACTTTGTAGAAAAAATGCTGCTCTATAATTTTTGTCTTATGATATTTTTTCGTCCAAATAAGGGTTTAGACTGTAATAATGAGAAAAGCTCAAAACGGGTCCGCTTCAGGGGTAGTTTTTATAGGTGGACACTTTTTCGTACCTTATTTCTAACCCTTTTAAGAATTACTTTAAAAAAACATATTATTGCTTTAAATATTTCTTCTAAAAAGTCTAATATGCCTGGACTATAAAGTGATAATCAAATACAGGATAAAAAATTAGCTCTCGCACGTAGAGCGTTTCGGTGTTGAAATTGCTATATGAAGGGAATGGGGAAAGAACAGGGTATGTCATATTTTTTTGATTTTTGAGCTATTAGTGCCATCTGATAGACCGTAACGGTATTCAGCACTGGGTAAATTGTGGGGTAAAAGAAATAGGTAGGTCACCGTGTATTTTAAAACTTAAAATTATTGAATGGCAAAAGAACAAGGAATGTAAATAACTATATTAGAAATCGTGTCCATCGTGATTATAATAAAATTAAGAAAAATCGTCGTACATTCAATTAAATAAATCAAATATTTTGTCCACTATCCTGCGATTTTTCTTAATTTTAATGTAAATAACTTTAAATTCAATTTACTCAACAATTTGTCATATATGAAAAGAACAGATTCTGCTTTCGGGCACTGTGGAGTAATTGGTAACTGATCCAGCGGAAACTGGGAATTTCGGATCCAAGTCCCTTCAGTGGCAGTTGATTTTTTCATAGGTATTATAGCAGCATTGCTGTCTGATATTATATTAATTGTTATTCACCAATAATTTGTTAAGTGAATACGGTGTGGATATTAGGGGTTTTAAATCATTTGATTTAATTATTTATCTATAAAGTGATACTTAACTATATTCTAATAATTTGGTTGCTCTTGATTATTTAGTTGCCAAATCTAAAATTTTCCCGAGCGAAGCCGAGCCGGAAGGCTACTTTCTTTATAATAATTATTAAGGACTAGATTTGAATCCAGACTGTCGTGTTCTGGATCCTCAACAAATTCATAATATGAATCATCAAAAAATAATTATTACCTATAGTCTATTCATTTTCAAGACAGAGTGACCTCTGTGCGTGACCAGCTCGTGTCCCTTTGTTTCTTGAGTTGTGATTGGTCGGTCGGGAGAATTTCAAATTTTGCAAATCTACTGAACCGTATTTATCTATTTATTTTGTTGTAACCTGTAGGTAAGTGATATACTGTTGGAATATATTTTTTTCAAATTGCTCTATCTTGGAAATGAATAGACTATAAATAATTACCGCAATCAGTGAACCAATAAAACGCAACATTTACGAGTTAAATGCGTGGCTTCAGTTTCCTTTTATGAACCATATCAAGGTGTAAAAAATGCCTGAATAGTATTAAACAGTTGTAAAAATAAATAATCCTGAAAAAATCATTATGTTTCAGTCTAATGATACAGGAGAAATATTCTGGGGAATATTAAAATTAATTACCCAAATAAAATGAGTACAGCTAATTACTGTAAATACGAACAGTGCATAAGGGATATATAGCCGGGCGGGCATTCCCCTGTGGCGATAGACGGCGCGTATTTAAATCGCTCGGGACTACACAGATGTCTCTGTCAACTTAATACGTATTATTATTTCACTCTTTCGCTGTGATGGTTCGTTGATAAAAAATTCGACTGATGACCAGTCCTATACTTTCCACCTAGTAAATATTTGCAAAAAATAAACACTCTTTTTTTATTCTTTGAAAAAAAGCATGGCCCTCTTTTTTGTTTGGAGATCTACTGATGGCTAGTAATATAGCAAAAATCATGGTTACCTTGATTTACGTACAATTTTCTTTTTTTAGTAAAATATTTTTTTTCTCGAAAACTACACATTTTAGAGAAAAAAATATTTACATTTTTTTCATATTATAACATCTAGAATTCATTTATATTTTTTTTTACCTATGTTAATACGTGACATTGAGAACGTTATTTTTAATATCTCAGGATCCACTGAACCGATTTGACTCAAAATCTAATCAGATCTAAGTTAAAGGCTGATAAACACAATAGAACAATCGGCATGGCCGTATGTTGTTCCAATTTTGCGATATCGAAGGCGAAAAACTGACCACATACACACACACATGCAGAGATCAGTCAGAAAATGATCTTAAACGATTGCTAGGGTCTCAAAACGTGAAGATCTGTGAAAACCTCGAAATATTTTTTTCGGACTAAATCCATTACTTCCCTACCATAGTAGAGGTGGGAAGTAAAACATCAAATTATTATGCAAAGATGTGAGTTCTTCTGGTTCCTCTTGGAATAATGAATTTCCTTCTGTATTTCAAATTAAAGTCGAGCTAGTTAAAAAATGGGTAAATGAGTTAAAATGGGTACAAAAAATAGCCGAAGTTCGGCTTCGACCAAAAATTTATATTCCTCGAGGACTTCGTAAGTTCCTACAGCCTACTTTGTCAATGTTTGTAAATGTTGATAGGTAATAATTTTTACTTCCCACCTCTACTATGGTAGGGAAGTAATGGATTTAGTCCGAAAAAAATATTTCGAGATTTTAACAGATTTTCACGTTTTGAGAACCTAGCAATCGTTTAAGATCATTTTCTGACTGATGTCTGTATGTGTGTGTGTGTGTGTGTGTGTGTGTGTATGTGTGTGTGTGTATGTGTGTGTGTATGTGTGTGTGTATGTGGTCAATTTTTCGCCTTCGATATCTTAAGAACGGAACAACATACGGGCATGCCGATTGTTCTAATGTGTTTATCAGCCTTTAACTTAGATCTGATTAGATTTTGAGTCAAATCGGTTCAGTGGATCCTGAGATATTCAAAAAAACGTCCTCAATGTCACGTATTAACATAGGTAAAAAAAAATATAAATGAATTCTAGATGTTATAATATGAAAAAAATGTATATATTTTTTTTCTCTAAAATGTATAGTTTTCGAGAAAAAAAATATTTTACTAAAAAAAATAAAAATTGTACGTAAATCAAGGTAACCATGATTTTTGCTATATTAAGCTAGCCATCAGTAGATCACCAAACAAAAAAGAGGGCCATGCTTTTTTCAAAGAATAAAAATTAAATTGTGTTTTAAAGACCACCAACAGCTAAGGTTATTTGGGCCTAGTCAAAGAATAAAAAAAAGAGTGTTTATTTTTTGCAAATATTTACTAGGTGGGAAGTATAGGACTGGTCATCAGTCGAATTTTTTGAGTACGTACTTACAGTTGGCCCACATTCTCCGCCACTGTATACACCTATCTACTATACACAATGTTATATAGGAGTAATGCAGACCGTCGCAGAACTGTTTGAGATACATTTTAATTAGTCGTGAACCGAGTTTATAAAAGCGGATTTTGGTCTCATGACGACAATATGAACTTTTCTCAGTCCCATCTAGTGTTAGGTTCACAAAGTTACTCGATTTATCCAGTCCAGTATTCTTTTTCTAAGGTGCGTTTCCATCGTAGTTTTTAAAATTAATTTTCACTAACCGTTACCCGTGGCGTCGCACAAGTTAATTATTTTATTTATTATATTATGTCAACGCGAGCGAAGCCGAACATAATTTAGTGTGTCCTTTGAACTGAGGAACCCTCCATACGTGTACCAAATTTCATTGAAATCAGATTAGAGGTTAGAGTTACACATTTACACACACAGACAGAAATGCACGTTGAGAAGAGAGACCTCGTGTTTACAGAATCGATTTAATACTGTTACAAAACTGTTTTCTGAGTTGGCGGAATAAATTATATTTACAATAATTAAAAATACAATAACAATAAACGCAACAACGAAAAGTCAATTCTAACAATAAAAAAACTTAAACGGTAATTATTGAACTAAACGAGCCACTTAAATAACACTTAACAAATAACTATATATACAAGGATTATTTATTTGTAATTATTTCTGTCACTGTATTTATATCAGATTTATTTCGCTGTTCAACACTGTCACAGTACAATCTACACTGACTGATTCCCGTTGACTGATCAATATTTATTTCACGACGCACCATTCACTGATTACCGATTGCGTGACACCGTCGACTGATCCCCTGACTCACTCGTACTTCGCTTTTATAGGTCGCGCAGCCCAGCCTAGTACGTTCTCGCGTTCTCTAGAACATTCCGGCAGGTACTCGTTGTTCAGCATCTTCGATACCATTCCACGGTTTACTACTGTGACCTTTCTTTCTCGTGGTTTCTATTGGAGGCAGTGGCGTAACATCTTGGGATTTGCTACAATACTAACGTTTCGACATACTTTGTGTCATCTTCAGAGTTTCTATAAGTAAAAACGTTTTATAAAAAAAATTGAACCGCCTAATTTAATTACTAAAACTTTAATATTCTTTGATGAAATTGGCGCCGAAAACAAAATTTTATTATTTTTCTCTTTTTACTGACTTTTTTAAAAGCTGCTAAATTTTTTTTAAAGTTTTATTTTTCACTTTTTATTTGATTATATTATGTAGGTATCTATTTTTGAAACACGTATAGTTTGCACGTTATATTAGGTAACTGATTTCTTTTTTGATATTTGATTACTAGAAAAAAAACTACTGAACCGATTTAAGTAAAAATTATTCGACATCTTCCTGAACATAATGGGGTCGAAATCATTCAAATCTGTTAACCCTTCGAAAAGTTAAGGAAAAAAATAGGTAAGCATCGAATTGAGAACTTCCTCCTTTTTTAAAATCGGTTAAAAATTATCAAAGGTGCATGCCTATTAATTAATACAACTTCTTATGTGTGTGTTTTAAAGACCACCAACGACTAAGGTAATCTGAGCCTAGCACCAATTCATATTTTCAATTCATTATTTTTTTTAATAAATTAAAAATTCAATTGACACTTTTACCAGCTCTCGGGCTAGAACCCGGGAACTGGGGACTTGTAATAGAGGAACCATAGCAACGCCATGTAAACAACAGCACCGCTACACGCTCGGCTATTCTCAAGCCCACAACTTCTTATGAAATTTAAAAGTACCTAAAGTAAAAATGTTTTTCGTATGGGGGATTGAAAGAATATTTTTATGAAACTCCAAAGCGGTACGTTAAATACTAGCGTCGGAGCCCTGAATTCTTGAAAAGATGTGGTGTTATGTGATCGAGTCTTCACCCAAGCCAACTCTTTTCTTTAAGATCTCTTTCGCAAGCCAATGATTGTAGGATTAGCTACAGGGATATCTTGCTTAATGCTTAATGTAATTATTTGTTTTTGGTTTCGTTCAACAGACTTTCATTTGTCGTTTTCCTTTTTTCCGTCGTCGTACTAAAGAATTGAGACAAGTTTTTTTTACATTTTTTGTACTGTGTAAGGTACAGCCTTTGATGTTTGTCAAAGTATTTTGTATGAAACAGTGCTAATATACTTCGCTATTGTTGAGGTTTTTAAAAGTTCTAGCATGACAAAAAAAATGATCAAGAATCTCTATAAATGTGCAATTCTCAATAACGAATTTTAGGCCAGTAAAAACACATTTTTAAATATCAACAATTTCAAAAAATATGAAATAGTTCCGAAGTAAATCCGCACTACATTATTGCAAATATGTTAATTTTAAGATTTTCAAATGTTTACCAATTTTGTATTATAGTAAATTGTATGTCTAGATACGTAATGGGGCATATTACAGCGAGTGATGACAGTATGTAAAAAAGAGCGATAGCAAAAAGCTACAATTTGAATGGATATCGTGGGAAATTAACTTAGATATAATTTCTTGTATGAACGAAGCTCAGCTCTGACGCGCAAAGCGATAATAGAGCACATCCGCTAGTAGTCTAGCGGTATGTACAATAGACATACAAAACACCAAACCATTAACACTTACGTTTCGCTGACTATGTTAGAAATCATTTCTTGATGATGCTAATATGGTTAACGAAACGTACGTTGAGAAGAAATTGTTAGTGGTTTAGTATTTTGTGGTTATTTTTAAAATTCAGAGCGAAATTATTTAGTAAAATTAATTATCTTCAAATAAATACAATTAACATACAATATCAGTACAATAAATAATGTTAAAGAAAAAAATTAGAAACGTTTAAAAAAGTTAATTTTTTTTCGAAAATTGTAAAATATACTTGCTTTGTTGTTGAGATCTGCACGCACAACACTTTTATCAACACAAAAGGGTGGCATCGAAAATAAAACCAATAAATAAGCATTTTCTATAACTGCCAGTCTTCTAATTCTTGAATAACTTGAACGCACCCGAGTTTAAAGAAATACTCGTTATAAGCGAAATTTTGTTCGTTTTCTCGTTATAGCCGAAATCTCGCTATACCCGGGCAATGTTCCCTCTAAGCTGCGCGGCCGCGCACTAATTTTTCAAAAGTTGCGCAGCCGTTTTTGTATTCTGCGCACAATGGGCTTATTCACAATTTTTTTTATTTCATTTTATAGAAAAATTGCACCTAAAAATGGCAAAAATCTAAACAAAGAAAGAATAACAAAGACATGAACGATGATGTAAAAATCCTTTCTTGTTTGTGTGTTATTAAAATGCTATAAAACGTAATTTTCAAGAGTATTTATAAAAAAAAATTTTGACTTCAAACACAGGCATAGGACCTCCCCCCACTTGCACACTTTTACATGCGTTTTGAACATTTTTGCTCCCATATACTTTTGTACCGCACATAGTCAGCGAAAAAATTAGAGGGAACATTGTACCCGGGCCTCGTTATAGAGGGGATCTACTGTATATTATAATATAATAATATAATATAATATAATATAATATAATATAATATAATATAATATAATATAATATAATATAATATAATATAATATAATATAATATAATTATAATGTATAGGTCAGGGGTCGGCAACCTGCGGCTCGCGAGCCGCATGCAGCTCTTATGATGTCAAGATGCGGCTCTCCAGTTCCATGCGCAAATATTAATAATTATATTATTTTATTTTCAAAACTCATAAAAAATATTCTGCTGCAAAAAAACTTTAAACAGAGAACAGTGAGAATAGGTGGAGTAGAGAGTATACAGACAGCTGACATTTTTTAAATGTGGCAACACTGTTCTGTTTGTTTAGTTATTGGTGCACTGTGTCGTCAACGGTCGCAGTTAGAACTTTTTTCGATCAAAAAGTAAATATTTTCATAGTTATACTGTACGTTATATTCTGTTTGTTTCATTTTAAATCAAAAATCAAATTTATATACCTAATTCTAATCAAATACCATAATATTGAAATAAAAATGTTAGTGGCTCTTTAAAAACTGGGAAATGTTGTAAATTGTAACTTTTGGCTCTTCCGTCTCAAAAGGTTGCCGACCCCTAAGTATAGGTATATTCTGTTTACGATGGAAGCTCTCTACAAACTCAACTGTTTCATTTGCCGGAAGAAGGGAAGGGGTTAGGTCCGGAGTTCGGTCGGTTACAGTTATCTCTACATTGCCGATATACAGACTATGACAATACTTGATAGCGGTACTGCAAGCTGAGGATATCAGCTGTACGAGATATCGATGACAATATACAGCGATAACCCATCGAACGCGGTTTGATTTTAAAAACCATTAGAAATCGTAACTTTTTCGTAAAAAAATACAATTAACGACATTTTGAATTTCTTATAGGTATTGATTTTCACTTAAGTACATACAACTAGGGAATGCAATCTCGATCTCGCGAGATCTCGAGCCATTTTTCAAGATTTAATCTCGTGGGCAGGCAATCTCGTTTTTGAAATCTCGTTCGAGATCTCGACCCGATATGGTCGGGATTCAAACGAGATTTCAAGAACGAACACGCTTGAAAAAAAAACGTATAACTTATACGTAATAGTTTTTGACAGTCGCGCTAATTGATTCTGTTTGTTTCTCTACATATATTGTTTTAATTATTGTTTTCTTGAGTGAAATTGACAGTTATTTAACTTATACTATGTCTAAGAACAATTCAAACCAAATGTTCGTGAACGTTACTAATAGTAACTTACCCTATGCTTCCGAACTCCTAAGAAGTTATTTCCAAAATAATTAATTGACATATAGTGTGCTGTGTGAGTTGGGGTATTGCTGTTATATTTTGAAAATAAAACATTAATTGAATCCTGAAACAAAAAAATCAACGTTTATTTAAGAAAAGTAATGAATAATAATCATCTGCACAGTGCACTACGCAATAAATCACACACGTACACAGTGACACAGTCACACTGTCCCAAGTCGGTCCCAAGTAAGTAGTTTTCATTTTTAAGTATTTTAGATACAAAATAATACGTTCTTTTTAAAAGTAGGCGAAATCTCGATATTGTCGAGATTTATCGAGATCTCGCCAGACAATCTCGCGAGATCTCGAATTGCCAATCTCGAACCCAAACTTATCTCGCGAGATCTCGAATTACCAATCTCGGCTCGAGATTGCATTCCCTACATACAACACTATTCATTTAATGGATGTGTTACTGTAAAAGCTCGACTATCGCGGAAAATGTTAGGATTTACTAGGCAACACACTATTGGTAAAGATTATAAGAAAACTAAGTATATAGCGAATGTGTACGGAACCCTCGTCGCATTAAGTACGTTCATGCTTGCAAAGCGTACAACGGGTAAGCACAAATTAAAAATATTACTATTTTTAGTGTTCCGTGCAAACGAAACACTTATAGACTTCGGTGTCCATCCGTCTGTCACAGGCGATTTTCTCTGAAACTATTTGACGTAAAAATTTGAAAAAAAAAATCATGAACATTAAGAAAAATAATAATAATAATAAATAATCTTTATTACGACAAAAAAATTGGTATAATTGCGTCACAATTCGATTAAATATGGTCTATATTGAATGAAAATTATCAGGATTGAAAAATTCTAGCGCAATAAATTGTTATAAACTTTAAACAATTTAATTGTTTATTTCTTTACAACTGCAGAGCCAAAATTTTTTCTTTATAACTGCAGAACCAAAATTTGGCTATAGAACACACAAGTGGCGGGCTGATGGCACGGAACACTAATTGTGCAAGTATAGTTTGCACTTGACCGATTTTTTATCCGACTGCGCCAGAAGGAGGGTAATGTTTTTCGAGTGTATGTATGTATCTATGTATGTATATTTCTTTATCACGCTCTGTAGCCTAAACGGCTTGACGGATTTTGAAAAATGAGATGTCATTAGATTTGTCTGAATCCCCAGAGTGACATAGGGTATTTTACGTCATGGAAAATTTAATATGGCGAACGCTAGACGCCATTTTGTCAGAATGCAAAAGTAATTTTTCTTCTAAATACATTGATATAGGTACCAAAATCAAAACAAAAGAAAGGTTTCGTTGACATTTCAAATAGGGTACATGACGTCACGGAAATTCAATATGGCGGGCGCTAGACGCCATTTTGTTAGTACGCAAAAAATCGGTAAAACCTTGTGTGTGAAGTATCAAATGAAAAGGCTTGATAAGTAGATTCAACTAAAAGGAAGGAAATAAAAAATTTATTAAAAAAACAAAAAACTCGACTGCCTAAAAATCGAACATAAAAGATGGAAACAAGATCAAATGATAACATGCAGTCGGAGGTATTTCTGTTCAATTTGTTACTATACTATGCCTCCGACTGCATGTTATCATTTGATCTTGTTTCCATCTTTTATGTTCGATTTTTACGCAGTCGGGTTTTTTGTTTTTTTGATAAATTTTTTAATATAAAATTCAATTGACACTTTTACTAGCTCTTTGGTTAGAACTTGGGAATTGAGGGTTTGTAATAGAGGATCCATGGCATTAAGATACACGCTCGACGGGGAATTACTGTGTGGTCGAACTGTACATACAGATGAATATTCCATTGAACAAAGGTTTTACAAAACACTCACCAATTAAGCAGCTAGATCCTTTAGTTGGCATTGCATCGGGAAACTTTAAAAGTGTAATCTGAAAAGAAAATTGTTAGATATTAATAAAAAAAATAGAAATTATGTTAAATTATCTGAAACACCCGTTTTTATCTTGAAGTTGCCCTTGCCCAAGTTTTTTTTAGCATAAAATTTCCTCGAAAAATGTATACATAATTTAAAAAAATCTTATCCAAATCGACCCAAACGTTCTCTAGTTAGAAGCGATCATACATATAAGTACATTGACACATTTATCGGGATTGATACAAGTTTCACAGCAATGAATTAAATATTAATTTTAAATAAAATTAAATTTAAATAAAAAATATACCTACTTAGTATCAACGCGTTTTTTTTTTTGCCAATCAAAATGTCTCTTAATTACCTAACAAACTTATAACGTTCTATATTTCATATTAGACATATTTTAAACATAGACAAAATAAGGGTATAATAAGCCAATTGAGAGTTATGGGGGAAAACTTTGTAAAATTAGTTATAAGACGCTATTACTACAATTGGGATCCAAACAAAATATGCATGGTGTGCAATTTAAACAAAAATGAACTATTTATCACGTTTTATGTGTATGTCCGATATATGAATATAGCAGAGCTAGTTTCATAAGAAAATATATAATTTCAAATAATCTGAAGGAAAATAATTATCAATACCTTATGTCTGATTTAACTGATGAAAAAATTAATAATATTTATTATTATATAATATGCTCAAAATTACAAGCTTTATGCTGTACGAATAATAACATTAATATTTGTCGTTTCACTTTTTTATTTACCTATATTGAGGCAAACTTTTGACGGGGCTCGATACAGGTCCATTTAAAGAAGCAAAATATATGAGTTATTAATTAATATTAATTAAAATGGAGACTGTACAGGACCTATTTTTGAGTTTGTCTCAATAGTATTTCTTAATAGTATTATTTATTTTTATAATAATCATTTTGCTAACTGTAAACAATACTGTAATAAACTATTGTAATACTTATTATGCATGTCAACTTCCCTGTACGAATTAAATTTCAAATACAGCGTATTAAGTAAGTATTAGGCATATTTTTTTCTGGTTGGCAATGGCAATTTTGCTGTATATAGTATTCAGATCAGATGTTTGGTAAAATTATAATTAAATGTTATTTTACGTAGAAGCAGGGTCGAGCTTAGACACATAAAAAATTACCATCAAACAAAAAAAATAAAAAAAAATTAATAAATTTAAAATTTGTCGCCCTAGGCAATTGTCTAGTCTGCCTATAGTGGTCAGACCGCCCTGCCTAGGAGGTTTCGTATTATCAATTTGAAACCGCTGCAGGTTTGAGAGTTTTGAGACGATACACTTTTTCAAATCTATCTAGGTAAACTTTAGAGATAGTACATCGGTACCAATAGAACGTATTCAAACATTACTAGATACAGAAAGACAAATGATCAACGTACGCTAGACAGAGCCAGTCAAAGTCGTCATGACATCAAATTGTTTACCGGCGATCAATGCTAAAGAACCAATAAGTAATGCTGTACTGATAACAATAGAAACATTTGAACATCAATACAGTTAAATACATTTGGTTAGAGAAACACAAGTAGGTTGCTTCCCGGTTTTACTAAAAATTAATATGAAAGACAAAATTACATTTTAAATGCAGATAATCTAGGAATAAACATATCAATAGCAATATATAAAAACTCGGGTCGCAGTGCCAAAACCCTGCCGACAATATAGTGTATTTGCTAACACAGGCATTGTACTGTTATTATGAGAACACAAGTTTGTTTTTGTACAAAACAAAAAGTTATACCCCTTAATACATCCCTTAAAATAATATTTTTTTTCTTAATTTCAATAATATTATCAATGCAACCTCTGTACCAAATTAAATACACCTTTCAGTAAGTAAATCACTATCCGCAAACCAGTGTTTTCATAAAATTTATAAGTCCGGTCCTGTCGGGCCGATTTTATTAAAATTTTAACAGCACATTTTAATCTTCACTAAAGGGTTAAATTTCAATTTTGAAACGATTCTGAAAATTTTTTCGGTATTTTTGGGCCCAAAAACTTTTTTCAACCCCTAAAAACTACCCTTAAAATGGTCCGATCGGGCCCATTTTAAATAGGCTTCGTGCGGTAATGGGTTCCAATGTGTGTACCAAATTTCGTTTAAATCGATTAAGTCTGTCGAGAGTTATCGTGTACACACACACACACACACACACACACATACATACATATATATATATATATATACATAAACATTTTTAAAAATGTTGGCAAACTGTTCAGGAGGCTATGAAACGTCGAGAAATTTTGGTCCGACCCCTAGGTCCCGCCATCCGACCGACGCCAATAGTGTATGTGCCATATGGCAAATACACTAAAAATGCCCCACGCAAAAAAGCAAATCTTTAAAAAGAAATAATTAATTTAATCATATCTGGCCCAACGCACTGACTCTTCCTTCGTTTAGATGAAATATTTAACTCATAAATGCGTCGGAGACCGCTCAGACATTGGTATTTTTGTCACTTACAGTGGTCTCCGACGCATTTATGAATGAAATATTTCATCCAAACGAAGAATTTATTATTATTAAATAGTTTTTAAGGTTTGTTTTTTGCGTCGGGTGTTTTTTAAATATTTAGTAATTAAATTTTTATTTCATAATTTTCAAATAAATATTTGAACTCAAACTCGAAGTTTCTAGCAGTAAACTGTAATAAGAGCTAAGATATTGGAAACGGCTGAACCTATCTCCATCGAACATGGCTATAAGAGCCATCTCGCAAATACCAGCTTTCAAACAACAAAAACAAATTGAAATCGGTTCATCCGTTTTGGAGCCATGCTGTCACGGGCAGTCAAAGGCTTTAAATTTATAACACCCCTCTTTTTGCATCGGGAGTTAAAAATTATAATGGGACCTTAGTCTGTTATTTCATTTTCTTGATAGTTTTTGTGATATGATATCGGCAGAATATTATGATCCCTAGCTACATCCCATGCAAGGACTAATATTTTAGCTAGTTAATAAAAGAATCTCTTTAAAAAATTATAATTTAAAAAAACTAAAAAACACGCTTTAATGATAAAAAGTAAAAAATAATTAATTTTATTGTAACAAAGCGTGGGGTGCTTTGTATCATATTTTCATACTACCCCACGCTTTTTTACAATAAAATTAATTATTTTTTACTTTTTAGTTCATTAAAGCGTGTTTTTTAGTTTTTTTAAATTATAATTTATTTTTGCTTTTTAGTCCTGGAGATCCTGGTCAGGATAATGGGACAAACTTATGGAATTATTGTATTGTAATCGGTCCTTGATAAGTGTGCAAAGTTTCAGTTCAATCTGAAGTTTTTTGCTTTTTTTAGTCCTGGAGATCCTGGTCAGGATAATGGGACAAACTTATGGAATTATTGTATTGTCATCGGTCCTTGATAAGTGTGCAAAGTTTCAGTTCAATCTGAAGTTTTTTGCTTTTTTTTTTTAGTCCTGGAGATCCTGGTCAGGATAATGGGACAAACTTATGGAATTATTGTATTGTCATCGGTCCTTGATAAGTGTGCAAAGTTTCAGTTCAATCTGAAGTTTTTTGCTTTTTTTTTTAGTCCTGGAGATCCTGGTCAGGATAATGGGACAAACTTATTGAATTATTGTATTGTCGTCGGTCCTTGATAAGTGTGCAAAGTTTAAACTAAATCTGACCGTTCAAAGTTGGTCAAAATCAAGTTCAAAAAGAAGTCGGTTACAAACTGACAAACACACAAGCCCGCAAGCAAGCCCGCAAACATACAGGTGAAGCTAATATAAGCGTGTTAAAAATGTCAATTTTTATCTAGAATTGTACCAATCTGTAAAATAGAAACGTGTATATTGTTGTTGTTAGCCCTCACAAGTCTCAATAGAAACATAAACACGCGCGACAAAAAAATTAGCAAAGAACTGGAGTTTGGTGGATCAAAAGATTCTAGTATCAACAACATCAAAGTAGAAAAATACAGACTTTCTTTAAAAAAAGAGTGTGTGTGTGTGTACTATGTACGCACGTCAGAAGTTACACTTCTTTGGCGTAACAAAACAAAAATAACTTCAAAAATTTTATCCCGCGTGCCAGTACTAAACGTTTGTAAAAAAGACGATAAAATAATAAAATAAAGATATTAAATAAATTAATTTAATTTAATAGATTATTAATTTATTAAATATATTTATTTGTTATATTTATATCTAATTATTTATTAAAAAAAAAGCATATTTGTGTTGAGATCATTACGCTACGTACATCTTACTTAGCAGTGCTATATAATAGGGTATTATAATCATGAACTTCCGACTAACTTCATGGTGTTACTAACGACTAACTTCATGGTGTTAAATTTTCGTGACGCGATGCGCGCGCATCGTAAAAATTCACTCTCATCATTTTTCCATAACGCGCCAAAAGAAGTATAACTTCAAAAAAACACTATATACAGAGTGTTTTTCTATTATTGTTAAGTAGGTAGCTCTAAGAAAATTTTGAGGCTATCAGATTACATTTATCTACTCACAGTTGAAATCGAATTTCAGAGAGCAATGAGTACCAGATGTGGGACACAAATTATTATTATATGCGCAGAATATTCTCTACCGGAAGTTTCCCCCCGCACTTTTTATCTAAAATTTAATACTTATGTTTTATTTTTAAGTATAGGTAATTTAATACGCAAATTAAATATTCATTCAAAAATTTTCCATCTAAGTCAAAAATCCGGACAAATTCCGGACGGAAGGCCGAAAGCCTGGACAAATCTGGACGGATGGTAACCCTAGGTACATACCAAGTAATCCCGAAGAGACACTGTATACAGTGAGTCTCACGGCGAGGTACACAATGATACATAGATTTTTATCATTGGGAAAAAATGAATTGATCAGAGTGAGCCATGACTGATAAGTATTGTACGTATTTATATTGTAGAGTTGCTACGGTTATTTTAGTGTTTTTATTTTAGTTTCAATTATTTTTATTTTACTTGACATAAAACCATAGAGATACCATAACTAGAGTAGGTAAGCCACCCAAAAAAGTGAGTATGCAAAAGATAGAGATAGAGAGAATATAGATGTTCTATCACGCTTTGGTGGTACCTATACTAACAAGGGCATAAAACGGCAAGTAAAATAAAAATAACTAGTGTACCCGTGCAAAACTTTTTTGCGACGACTTAACACTGTCTTCAAAGAACAATGGTTTAGTAAAGGCTATCGCCAAAAAAAAATGTTTGCCAACACAAACCTTTTTTATATGTAATATGAATCACTTTATTAAGAAAACAATAAGAAATATATATTTCAAGCTTTCTCAATATCATTGTGTATACGAACGCGTGAGTAAAACACATAACCTAGCTTTTAACGATATGTTTTTAATATAATTTTTGATAAATATTTTTGATTCAAACATAACTTTAAAGTGTACGTAAAATAGTAGTTTTTTAGAAGCTATATAGAACGTATCTATCAGTGTAATACTTACGTACGAATGATCTTCAGAAAAAAATCGATGAGTTTGTCGGTATTTGAGAAACTAAGTACTATATTTAAAAGAGAAAAAAAATTTGCACGTACATATACATCTTTATTGTTTAATTTTAAATACTTTTGGAAATTTTGTCAATATAACCCTATTAAAATCTGGGCTCTAAAAATTAAAATGTACAACTGTCAAGATGTTTCATTGTTTATTGTTTGCATAGCCTATCCACGACATGCGTACATATTTGCATTTCTCTCACACTCATGTATCGTGAACGCCGATGGATTTTCTCTGTTTACGTTTCTCTTCACCCTACTGCCCCCCTCGTCATTTTTACTATTATCGCTTGAAATCACCCCTTTTAAAGAAATTTCACCAAAAAAAAATAGCGATAACATATCTGTGGACTAAAGGCCTCAATTTAAAAAAAAAATATGTCAATCGGTTGAGCAGGGGTTGCTGGCGGATTGTCTAGAGAAATAGGGCTTGTGTTTTAAATATATAGATTAATCTAAAATAAAAACACTAAAATAACCATAGCAAGTAGCAACTTTATAATATAAATACGTACATTATCAGTCATGGGCTCACTCTGATCAATTCATTTTTTCCCAATGATAAAAATCTATGTAAGTATACCTTGCCGTGAGACACACTGTATACGTGAATGTGTGTGTGTGTGTGTGTGTAATTTCGAATGGAAGTGTTGGAGATTGTATACCTGGAACGAGGTATTGTGTCCGACGTCAAAAGAAAATATCGACAGGGAAAATTAATTGATTGACTGTACACCATTTGTATCCGCTGAACTCATTCAAAAGACAGATGCGATACAGAAAAGAAAATATTAAAGCAACGCTTTTCCCGAAGCTTTGTCGAAGCTTTCAAATATTCAAATTATTAATAAACTGTAGATGAGAAAAGCTATTGAAAAATTGCAGCGTATTGTGAAAAGCGTTCATATAGAAAACTGTAATCAAAATAAAATTATGAACGGAACATTTCTGGAAAAAAATATAACAAAAGCTTACAAAAAATAATTTATTTTTTAGTCATAATGTCTTGTAGTAGTTTTAGTCACGAGGAAAATTATTATTATTTTTTTTATATTTTATTAAAATCATTGGCTCGACACTCGACAGGTAGAATATTAATTCTTATCGTTTTTTCAAATTTATTTATATAGATCTGAAACACGCTATAGATAATGGGATCGTCCCCACATATTTTTTTTGTTGGAATCCATATTACAAAATAGAGATTATGAAACAATTTTTTTGAGAATTTCTTGGAAGCTTTTTCTATAATAAAAAAATTCCCAAAAGTGTGCGTTTTCAATTGAATTTTAAATATAGAGTTGTGCCGCCATACCGATTATTATAATTATCAGCCTGTGATTGGTTGACTAAATCACGTTGATCTGTGCGAACCAGAAGGAACATTATTTATATACATCTCTTTCTATAGATAAAGAAGTGTGACTAGTCTTCTACGTCATCATAATATGGCGGTTTATACAGGGTCCGGCAGAATGGACTTTACACTTTGACTTCGCTATAACAATTTATTGAAAATGTTTAGAAAAAAATAAAAAAACATTAATAAACTACAAACTTAGGAAATTTATCGACCAAAAATTGAATCTCGCAAATGCCCTCCTCGCTTTTCCACACACTCCTCTAAACTACCTACGAAATGATCCATTACCGACCGGAGCACAAGTGGGGAAATACTTAGCGTGAATTTCAGTAGTAATGTTCACTTTAAGTTCTTCTAAGTTCCTGGGCTTATTCTTCTAGACTTTTTCTTTCAAGTAGCCCCAAAGAAATAATTGCTTGTCTAACTATCTCTTCGTTTCCTGCATTATTTACAGAACGTAGTCTGCCTGGTGGTTTCCTATTGCAAAGTGACCCTTCATTTTTCGATTTCTTTATTCAAGAATAAATAGCAGGACGTCAAGGGCTATCTCTGGCGTTAAATTCTGCTCTGAACCGTCTTTGAACGACGGTAATCGAGTTTGTATTGATAAATTGTTCTACACAAAAGACACGTTGTGGTATTGTCCACTGCATTCTAGGGCTTGAGAATAGCCGAGAGTGTAGCGGCGCTGTTGTTTACATGGCGTTGCTATGGTTCCTCTATTACAAGTCCCCAGTTCTCGGGTTCTAGCCCGAGAGCTGGTAAAAGTGTCAATTGGATTTTCAATTTAATATTAAAAAAAAAAAAAAAATAATGAATTGAAAATATGAATTGGTGCTAGGCCCAAATAACCTTAGCTGTTGGTGGTCTTTAAAACACAATTACCAATTCCACTGCATTCTTGAACAACTGTCAAATTCGACAATAAAATTTCCAAAGCCTCCTGCGTGATATGAAAAAAGAACAATCGCAATTTCTTATTTGGTTTCCTTGTAATTGAAAAAGAAAAATGTAAAGTCCTTTCTGCCGGACCCTGTATAAGCGTTTAAAAATATATATTTCATTAATCCTTTGTTCGCAATTAAGAGGAAGGATATAAGAACGAAAAAGTTGGTTTACATTATTTGTTTATGTATGAGGAATAACATGTACTGGTCAAAACTATTAAATTTTGATGTGTGGGAGGACCCCGTTATAGATTGAATGAATTTCAATTTTCATTCAACATACGCCACTTTGACTTGTGGCAGTAGAATTATTGATGCATGAACGTGGGGTCGTCTTAAGTCGAATATATAGGTACGTCTTGCGAATTGAAAAACGCTGGCTGCGAGACGCGGCGACGGCGTTTGTCTTCAATACGGCTCATTTGGCTTCTCGAATTCCGTGCTCTGAACTGACCATACGTCGACCGGTCAGCGGATATCCGGTCGGTTTCCGGATCTATTTTCAGTCGGTCAGTAGGTTGTGCTTTGCCTGTAACTAAGCTGTGGTTACGAATTTCACGCTTCGCGTCTCGAAAACTAATGTCTACAATTTGTCGTAATTACTCAACAGCCGTCCCGATATACTGTTTGATTATATATAGATACGGCGTATAATTCAAAGTCCCCCCCCCCGCATTCGCCGCACTGTGTTGTGTCATCCGTTTAACATACCGAATGTTCTGAAAGACGTAAGTAAGTGGCACTGGAATGCTGGAAAGCTTACTCTCTATACCAGGGGTCGGCAACCTTTTGAGACGGAAGAGCCAAAAGTTACAATTTACAAAATTTCCCAGTTTTTAAAGAACCACAAACATTTTTATTTTAATATTATGGTATTTGATTAGGATTAGGTATATAAATTTGATTTTTAATACGAAATGTTACAATTACCACAAAACACCAAACCATAACAAACACTCTCGACGTACGTTTCGCCAACCAAGTTGGCATCATCAGGAGATGATTAAAACTAAAGACTAAACACAAATTACTGCCTATTTATAGGCTACCTAATTTTAATTACCTGAAAACTAAACTAATTTACTAAATCAAAAAGCAGGCTACCTGGAATTGGGCCTTTGTCACTGTTCATAATGTTATTTTTACACTTATGAATCTCTAGACTCTCTACGGCGTCTAGTTGTCTAATATTAATGACGTTCCTAATTAATTTTAAATTAATATTGTCTATTTTATGGTCATTTTCAAATGCATGTTGGGCAACACTAGATTTATCAAACCTGCCATATTTTAGATGAGCCATATGCTCTTTAAATCTTACTGAAATTGATCTTCTCGTTTGGCCAACATACTTTTTATTACAATTTTGACAACTAATTTCGTAAATCCCGGACTTTTCTTCTTCTTCTACTAGTAGAAGAAAAAGAAAAGTCCGGGATTTACGAAATTAGTAGTCAAAATTGTAATAAAAAGTAGATAAACATGTGCATCGGCATTTGCCACTAGCACTACAAATTATAATGACATATTATAGTTAAGGTATACAAAGATAACTTAGATTATTTACGTCTTTTTAGTTTTGTTAAATCGTCTCAACGAGACCTTTCTTTTAATACCCATTACCCATATCGATGTATTTAGAAGGAAAATTACTTTTACATTCTGACGAAATGGAGTCTAGCGCGTCCACCATATTGCATTTTTTGTTACGTCATATACCCTATGTCACTGTAAAATAAATGAGATGCCTTGCAAGTCTTCCATAATATATTAACAAAATAACACGTTATAGAATAAACAATGATTCGCAATTGTTATGGCGATTTTCAACTGTCAGTATAGCGATTTGCATTTGTCTATATATATATAGTGCAACGGGGAATTTTAGACAAACGATGAAATTGATATATTTCGCGACGGCATTGTAAATTTGTATCTTGATTGGCCAGTCAATCAACTGTAATGAATGCCGGTGTTTGGATGTATGTGTGTGCATTAAATACAACATAACCCAACAGAGGGCCCTTAATCAGGCACTATTTGTACCGCATTTAATGAAATTAATCTTGGCTTATGCCAATGGAACACATTAAAATACAGACTGCGACTCAATCAAACATGGAACGACGATATTGTCCACATCATTGGAAAAAAAACAAGCCGTGAGGTGGGTCGTTTATTAGGACTAAAGTGCGACCCTTGAGGTCCACACGACGAACTTCCCAGTTTGATAAATATTTAATAATAATAATTAAATTAGGTATTACACAGAAAAGTAATCATTTTAATCATTAAAACATAATTATTATTTATTTTTAACAATAATTAAAAAAAAAAAAAAAAAACGGCTGAACCGATTTTTATAAAATGTATGTCGGATTAAAATGACGTTAACACGCCTCGAATGACACCTTTGCGAAGTCGATATAATTTTTTATTCACGAGATATTGTGTAAAATCTACTTTTTTGGAGGTTATTTGGTTAAGAAAAAAAAACGGCTGAACCGATTTTGAAAAAATTTCTTCCAGATCATATTTACGTTAATACGCGTCGATTGACACCCCAAAGTAGTCGATATCATTTTTCATTCACGAGATTTCGTCTTAGAAAGAAATGGACACATACATACGTACACACACACACACACATACACACACACAGACATCTTTCTAAAAGTAGTGTAAAAATAGTGTAGTGACCTTGAAACATAAAAATTTTTTTCCTTTTTGATTTCGATTTTCGGACCCATTACAATAACTTCCAATGGGAAGTTAATAATATACAGGGTGAGTTCGACCACCCGTATCAGTCGTTTTTTTCGAAAACGGTTAGTCGTAGAGAGTTGTGTCAAAAATTTGTATCATAAAAGCCCTAATAAAGAATCGAATGGTGATAATTCTTTTTTCCGGGAAGGTCGGCTTCCCTATTAGTTTGCTCCAGAATGTCCAGAACTCCGGAATTATAAATGTAACGATAGGTCGAAAGTGGTATTGTTGAAAAGATCTTTAAAAAATAAGCAAGTTTTGTAGGAAAATTTTTTTTATTACTGCCACCCCTGTTAAGTAATATATGTTTGAAATTACTAAATTAAAATGTCATAACAACGAACTTATTAAAAATCCGCATTTAAAATCTAGTTACCTAGCTATCGATCATTAAACACTGAAGAAGTACACTCACAGTATAACCAGAAGAGCTCAGTAGTATGTATTAAAGAGTAAATGGAAGACAGTTTGAACACTTGTGACAATGTCTAAGGTTGCTAGATTTTTAATGCCGACTTCGATCGTTATTATGAAATTTTGATTTAATAATTTCAAACGATTGTTACTTAACAGGGGTGGCAGTAATTAAATAATTTTTCCTACAAAACTTGCCTATTTTTTAAAGAGCTTTTCAACAGCACCACTTTCAACCTATCGTGCTTTCTAAAATTCCGGAGTTTTGAACATATAATAATTTATATTTATACTTATAGAAATTTACAGGGGTGGCAGTAATAAAAAAAATTTTCCTACAAAACTTGCTTATTTTTTAAAGATCTTTTCAACAATACCACTTTCGACCTATCGTTACATTTATAATTCCGGAGTTCTGGACATTCTGGAGCAAACTAATAGGGAAGCCGACCTTCCCGGAAAAAAAAATTATCACCATTCGATTCTTTATTAGGGCTTTTATAATACAAATTTTCGACACAACTCTCTACGACTAACCGTTTTCGAAAAAAACGACTGATACGGGTGGTCGAACTCACCCTGTATATATAGGTATCAATATTTTTAGTCTTCAGAATATGCCAGATGTCACCAGATGGCGGACCGCAAAAATATTTTTTATGGATCTCGAGGAGACATCAATAAACAGAAGAAATGACGATATTTCTCTCACATTAAACACAAGCATAAAATATTTTTTTGTCCCTCCCCCCCTATAAAATATCTGCTTTTCATGAATTATAGCGGTCGTAAAATGACCCATTTCAGGCCGGTGACGAGCTCCGGGCAGTAAAGTAATTTTACCGCTCACCGGGCGCTAAAGTAACTTTAGCACTCACCGGGCCCTAAAATACTATTTTCATCAATTTATTATTTTCAATAATAAATAAAAGTAATTATTAATTAAATACCTAAAAAACAAAAGTATTTTATACTGTCAATTCATATTTTTCTAATTTTCAAATTTTTCTGAATCTATTTTGATATATTTTTCATTAGGTTTGTTTTATATTTCATTTTTCTTTCTTTTTATTATTTTTGTTTTTTATCTATTAATTATTAATTTATTAGTTTTAATTTTTCTTTTCAGATTTTATACAGGGTGTCCAAGACTTGCGTTGTCGGCCGATATATTGATTTTGGCTGAAGATAGGAAAAAAGTTTAAATACAAAAGTTGTATAAATTTTAATGGTGTATAACCTAAAAATATTTTCAGTTATAGGCTGTATAACTGAAAATATTTTTAGGTTATACACCATTAAAATTTATACAACTTTTATATTTTCAATTATACAGCCTGTCCCATTTAAGCGTGGCAGATCAAAGTTATATTTTTTTTAACCTAGCACCCTGTTTTTATTCGTTGTTTCAATTCTGCACCTAAATGTGAATAGAAATTGTAAGGAAAGTTATGCTCGAAAATTCAGTAATTTTTGAGTTATTCAAGTTTTTTAGAAATTTTTAACACATGCAGACCTTTACCTAAAATTCGACATAGCCAAAATAGAAATATTTATCAAACTGAAATTTTGAGGATCACTAGATAATAGACGGACAAATCAATGTCTATCCTAAAAAAATGAATTTATTATACAGGGTGTTCAAAATAATGTAATTTTTTTACCTAACTTCAATCACGTGTAACTTTTGATTGTTAAATACAACAAGGTTATTTTTTTGCTGGAATTGTATTTTTTAGGATATTTACTTACACTTTTATTAAGGGTTGTCCAAACCTAAACCTAATATTTTAATACGAAAATATTAGGTTTAGGTTTGGACAACCCTTAATAAAAGTGTTAGTAAATATCCTAAAGAATACAATTCCAGCAAAAAAATAACCTCGTTGTATTTAACAATCAAAAGTTACACGTGATTGAAGTTAGGTAAAAGAAGTACATTATTTTCAACACCCTGTATAAAAAATCATTTTTTTAGGACAGACATTGATTTATCCGTCTATTATCTAGTGATTCCCAAAATTTCAGTTTGATAAAGGATTCTGTTTTGGCTATGTCGAATTTTAGGTAAAGGTCAGCATATGTCAAAAATTTCGAAAAAACTTGAATAACTCAAAAATTATTGAATTTTCGAGCATAGCTTCCCTTACAATTTCTATTCACATTTAGGTGCAGAATAGAAACAACAAATAAAAACAGGGTGCTAGGTTAAAAAAAAACATAACTTTGATCTGCCACGCTTAAACGGGACAGGCTGTATAACTGAAAATATTTTTAGGTTATACACCATTAAAATTTATACATCTTTTGTATTTAAACTTTTTTTCTATCTTCACCCAAAATCAATATATCGGCCGACAACGCAAGTCTTGGACACCCTGTATAATAATTTTTATACTTGAAAAGGGCATATATCTTTTACCGAAACGTTGTATATTATTTTTTATTATATCTATTTATTTATGTCTGTCAATTTGGTCGTTTTTATTAATTCAATTATTATTACACAGACGAAAAATAATTTACTAAAATAAAAATACAATTCAATAATTTGTATATTTTATATTACTCCAGCTGGAGGCGAACCTGCGATCTTGTGAACAGACACCGCTATCCACACGGCTTCGAACGCTCTATATGCATGCGACGGCTTAGAGAGGCTACATAATGTGTACAGTACCTACTTATAGGTGTTCATTATTGAAGTTAAGTTTGTTACACAAGCGAAATGTCAAAAATGTTGAAAATAGTGGAAATGAAGACAAAAGGCGCTATTTTATAGGATGTAGGACAAAAAATACATTATGTATCTAGCGCACAACGCTGTTTTCGAGTCATGTACCTGTTACTCGCTGACGTTTGTTTAACATAATGTCACATCTCGTCAAAAATATATGTCATTACGTCCTTAGATACAGAGTATTAAGTATCTTAGTTACCTAAAATATCTAAAGTTACTTTGTAACTGTCTAAGATACCATTAAATGAATCTTTTAAGCAGTACCTTCATTTTCAGATACAGGTACAATAAAAAGTATTTAGCCTTAGGGTACAAGTAAGTATACAGGGTGAGTTCGACCACCCGTATCAGTCGTTTTTTTCGAAAACGGTTAGTCGTAGAGAGTTGTGTCAAAAATTTGTATTATAAAAGCCCTAATAAAGAATCGAATGGTGATATTTTTTTTCCGGAAAGGTCGGCTTTCCTATTAGTTTGCTCCAGAATGTCCAGAACTCCAGAATTATAAATGTAACGATAGGTCGAAAGTGGTATTGTTGAAAAGATCTTTAAAAAATTGGCAAGTTTTGTACGGATTTTTTTTTATTACTGTCACCCCTGTTAAGTAATATTTGTTTGAAATTACTAAATAAAAATGTCATAACATACTTTTTAAAAGTCCGCATTTAAAATCTAGTTACCTATCTATCGATCATTAAACACTGAAGAAGTAGGTACACTCACAGTATAACCAGAAGAGCTCAGTAGTATGTATTAAAGAGTAAATGGAAGACAGTTTGAACACTTGTGACAATGTCTAGGGTTGCTAGATTTTTAATGCCGACTTCGATCGTTATTATGAAATTTTGATTTAATAATTTCAAACGATTGTTACATAACAGGGGTGGCAGTAATTAAATAATTTTTCCTACAAAACTTGCCTATTTTTTAAAGAGCTTTTCAACAGCACCACTTTCAACCTATCGTGCTTTCTAAAATTCCGGAGTTTTGAACATATTATAATAATTTATATTTATACTTATAGAAATTTACAGGGGTGGCAGTAATAAAAAAATGTTCCTACAAAACTTGTTTATTTTTTAAAGATCTTTTCAATAATACCACTTTCGACCTATCGTTACATTTATAATTCCGGAGTTCTGGACATTCTGGAGCAAACTAATAGGGAAGCCGACCTTCCCGGAAAAAAAGATTTTCACCATTCGATTCTTTATTAGGGCTTTTATAATACAAATTTTTGACATAACTCTCTACGACTAACCGTTTTCGAAAAAAACGACTGATACGGGTGGTCGAACTCACCCTGTATATAAGATACAAAAAGTATAATAAGATATAAAACAGTATCTTAGATACAAGATAATATTCCCCAGCTCTGACCTTAACCTTACATTCCAGAGAAATTTAAGAGTAGAATTAGTATCGGGATGTCTCTAGTCTCTACACATCCGTATACAGTTGAGCAATGTCAGGGCACATAACATAGTATCACATGATATTATGTATAAATACAAAATATATGTACATATAGTTACAACACACACATATTATGCGATAGAATGTGTATAGTTCGTCCGTTCCTAATTTGATAATATATGGCCGTTTTCTGAAAGAACAGGTACTACCTACACAAAACTATAGTCAGTACCGTCTTTACCATAAGCGCACTCGGGGCACGTGCCCAGGGCCCCCATCCTCACGGGGCCCCCGAAAGGCCGATATATTCACTTACATTACACATTTTTTTTTCTATTTTAGGGGCATTGTTAGCGACTTTCTGACAATACTGAGCATTATAAATATAAGATCATAGCAGAAAAATGTTTGTATCATTCACTTTCTTTATTTTCCAAAAGGGCCTCAAATTCTTGTGCGCCCAAGGGCCCCGGCATGGCCTAAGACGGCCCTTACTATAGTAACAACACCGGTACCGTCGCGATCGCGAAGTTACGTACCTGTCCTTTCAGAAGATAGCCATTTACTATAATACCGAAACGATAAATCCGAATTATAACGGTAGATAATAGTTAATTTATGTATTAATTAGAAGAAAGCACGCTCACGTTTATTGAATTACTCGCTTTATTATCGAAAATCCGAGACGAAAACATTTATCTTATCTAAGCAACTTTAACCAGTAGTAATTTTATGTATTTTTACCTTTAGTTTTATTATTAAAACTTTGGAAACTGTATTAGATAGATAGATAGTTATTTATTTGATCACAGTCGACACTGACAAAATGTATGTGATAAGTCAAAATAAGTATGTTAATTGAAATCATAAAAGTCTTTCAAATCATAAAAGCAATTCTGCAATCAGGAAATTTTTCAATGCGCGTTTAAAAGAGCTAAAGTTGCTGTCTCGAATTAAACAATGGCATTCACAAATTCACAAGTGTTGCACAGTTTTATTAAAAGTACGTTCTTCAGGTACACAAAGCCCAGGAAAACAGTTAGCATACCGTATGCGTGCTTCTGCAGAATATCCTCCAACTTCATCGTATAATAAAACCATGTCTATTTTTTCAATACCTAAGTAATCATAAAATGACTATGAAAATCACAGCATAGAACAATTCAGTAATAACTCATTATAAAATTATGCATTTTATCCAAATTTTATAGCAGTTACATAATCAGTGAGAAAGATTTGTATCTAGTTAGTATTTAACGAGTGCATACTATGAAATTAAATTCACCAGTGGCGGGTATAATTTTTCTAATAAAACTTTTGCATTTTTTTCCTCTAAAATGAACCTGCCGATTTCTTTCATATTGTAACAAAACTGTTTTCTACGTGGGCGGAATAAATATTTATTTAGTATAATTAACAATTCAATAACAATAAACGCAACAACTATATGTCAATTCTAACAATCAACACGATAATAATAACGAACAGTAATTCTTAAACAAAGTGAAGCACTTAAATAACACTGAACAATAACTATTTATATACTGTATTTATGTTCGCCGTTTAACTCAACACTGATTCACGACTGACCGCCTGACTCCCTCGTACCTCGCTTATATAGTTCGAGCAGCTTGGCACAGCACGCTCGCGCGCTTTCCAGAATATTCCGGCGGTTACTCGTATCTTCGATATCATTCCACGCCTCACCACTGTGACCTATTCCCGACGCTTCTATTGTAGTCAGCGGCGTAACATCTTGGGGCCTCTCTTTCTGAATCACTCTGTATGCAGATATGTCAGGACTTTTTTATACGCCTGCGAATTTTGATTTTTACCCTGCACTATTTAAATGTTATGTTTTATCCTGTAGTTAAGCGAATTTTATTTTTTAAACTGCAAGCTATTTGAGTGTGTTTTAATATATTAACTGTTGTCTTTGTTTATCTGCGCCATTGTGATTGTCGTGGAATTGTCGCGCCAAATTGTCGTGGATTCGAATCCCACCTCCGCGCATTGTTTTCTTGTGACGTCTTTCAATTTAATTTGACGTAATTAAACGCTAATGACCTTAGTTGTCGTGCCTCTATAATCTACAATAAAAGAAAATAAGTGATCGCTGGTATTTAAGTCTTCCACAATTATATCCACAGTTTGCCCATCCTAAAGGCCTGAGTACATTAGCGCGGTGGCGATGGCGTTTGAACGCAACACTAATAAACAAATTGACACGCGCATATATGTCGCTGCTTGTCAGCGTTAAGAGCGTTCTGGTGCAGCGTTTTATGGCGCGGTGGCGGTCAGACACAACTTTGTTGAGTTTGACCGCTGACCGCGTGTACCGACGTATAGTAAACGTTATTGTATTGTTGAGATGGCGAATGACGAAGACAATTTTACTGAAAAACTAATTGAAAGTCACCGCAAACACCACCGCAACTGTGTGGCCTATTCAAAAAACGCCACCGCCACCGCGCTAATGTGCTCAGGCCTTAAACGTGCAGTAGGTACCTACGTCAAAGAGTGAAACCTGTCCCATCATGATGTTCTTAGAAGTAGGACTGCCAATTATAAACTTTGAATTATAGACGCGTCTTTTAACATGTTGACTGCCAATTGCCATCCACGAGTTATTTCAATCGAAAGTTTTCTTCCGACTAAGAAATATCTCATATTAATTTTACCGACAACGAAAGTACATACAATTTTTTAATATGATTATTTTTTGAAGTATTTTAAAGCGTAATACTAGATTGTATTACTAGTATCGTAATGAGTAGTGATGTGCCGGATATCCGTATCCGTATCAATATCCGCGGATATCCGAGGGAAAAGAAAGATCCGTATCCGTATCCGTTAGTTTTTTGGCGGATCTTTTACGGATCTTTTACCTTATCAATTTTCAATTCATAGATAAAATTTTATATATATAGGTGATTAGGTAATAATGAAAAACAGTTAAATTCCATTCATATTATTTTTTATTTTTTAATATCGTGGTCAATAACTTTTTCCCATAACAGATAGTCTCTTTCCAAAGGTCGATGTGCAATATTTAGTATTTACCGCCGCGTACTCTAAGAAAGTTAAGATCCGTATCCGTATTCGCGGATCTTGAGACCAAATATCCGTATTCAGATCCGTATCCGCGGATATACATTTTTAACGATCCGGCACATCACTACTAGGTACCTACGTCAAAGAGTGAAACCTGTCCCATCATGATGCTCTTAGAAGTAGGACTGCCAATTATAAACTTTGAATTATAGACGCGTCTTTTAACATGTTGACTGCCAATTGCCATCCACGAATTATTTCAATCAAAAGTTTTCTTCCGACTAAGAAATATCTCATATTAATTTTACCGACAACGTAAGTACATACAAATTTTTAATATGATTATTTTTTTAAGTATTTTAAAGCCTAATAGTATATTGTATTACTTATAGTGTCGTAATGAGGTTTATCACTGAAGAGTTGTGATGGCATGTAAAAACAAGCGAATGCGATAGCGAGTTTTCACAAACACACGAGTCGTAATACCATTACGCACGAGAAATATACGGTATTTTTTGCCATACTTAAAATAGCTGCTTTTTACTTCATTTTCAAAAAAATTTGACAGTTCATTTGCGTCGCCATAATTACTTTTACAGTATGCCGTGAAGATCGTGAGTAAGTAATGGCAGGCGCACGCAGGCGAATAGCGAGCGGATAGACAGAAGTTGCGCTATGGCAACGCGTTTACTTACCGCACTAGCGCGGTAAGTAGAACACTTACCGCACGCCTGCCTGAAAAATGACTCATTACAGGTCGCTATATATGCATCTTAAGTAGCTATTTTGCAGTGGGGAGGGCAAAAAATTACTACTGAATTTACATTAAATTAATAATGAATTTTACTATCGCCCTAGTGTGGTAAGCAAGACACTTTCAGCACACCTATCTGTTAAGTGACCCATTAAACAAATTAAATATTTCTTAAGAACAGAGACAGCTTGGTGTAACGGTGATGTCATTTAATTCAATTGGATGTAATAGACGCTAATGACATTAGTTATTAAGCGTCTATAATATACAATAAATAAAATCTTCGAAGCATGCCTATTAAGTATAGAAACGTTTTGGCATCGGAGAACCAGGGCCGGCACGTGCGCCTGGTCGGACAGGCGATCGCCTTACGGCGACATATTTTTTAGGGCGGCATATTTTTGTAGCAGCGAATTTTTCGTGCGGTATTCTACTTTTTAAAAATGATTATATTGTTTGAGTTTTCACCGATTCTTAGTTCTACCTTCTACTACTAGATAAAAGATGTCGCATGTCGCCCAGCCGCTCGTCGCAAATACCATAAGTTGTAAAGG
This sequence comes from Mongoloraphidia duomilia, assembly GCA_039654895.1. Taxonomy (NCBI): domain Eukaryota; kingdom Metazoa; phylum Arthropoda; class Insecta; order Raphidioptera; family Raphidiidae; genus Mongoloraphidia; species Mongoloraphidia duomilia. The sequence continues at coordinate 18,542,358 of CM077525.1, read as the reverse complement.
GGGATATTTACAAATTATGGCAGCCAGGCAGCGTTTATTCGTGCACTGTATACGTATAGAATTACATTTGTTTTTTATTTGTTAAGTAAATAAAATATATCATCGGTTTATTAATTTTTTTAATATGTGGGGGGGCGGCAAAATTTGTATTCGCCTTAGGCGGCATATTTTGACGCGCCGGCCCTGCGGAGAACTGAATAAATTACACGCGTAAAATAAGTATGTCCCAAGCGACAAAATATTATCGCACGGTCGTGATCATATATGCAGTGGCGTCGTCGTGAATATTTCTTCTTGCCGATGTACCACTTTATATGTTAATTCAAACCGGACAGAGTATGCGGAACCCGACAAACATTCGTCGCCACATAAAACACACACACACACAGTACACACATACACGTAACGTATTCACGGTTGCAAAGGACAGATCTTAAAACCTCCATATTTTAATGAGAGACATGAAAAGGGTCAAGTCGACAAGGTCTGGCATAGAAATCACTGGACGCAATTTGTGTACACTCAGTGGTTTTAACAAGGACAGGACTTGCAGAGCTCAACAAAGTACTCCCGACACTTCATACGCGTCAACTTCATGTCTCTTGTTTCTTTTTGTATAGTGATAAACAAAAACGTGCTGCGAGTTTGTTTTTGTTTTTTAGGGTTCCGTACCTCTGAACGGAATTACTGAACCTACGATGTCTGTCCGTCCGTCTGTCACAAGACTCTATCTCACAAACGCGAACGGTAAGAGGTAGCTAATTTAAAGTTTTAACAGATTGTGTGTTGTTGTGGTATGAACCCTGGCAAATAATAATTAAATTTAATAATCAATATTAATTTTAATAAATTAATACTTTTTATTTTAATACATTACACGACTCCAGTCGTACTTCTATACTGTACTATAGAGCGTCTAACATCATCGGTCGACTGGCTCAGTTGGTAGAGCGTTCGATCCTGAGTTTCTCATCGCAATATTTTTGTTTTTTTATTCATTAAATATTCTGTTAATATATTTTTTATAACTCCTGCTTCTAAAGTTCAATATTCGAGCACTGTGAGGCGGGCGTAAAGAGGCGTATTTTAGTCACCGTGCGTGAAAGTCCAAAGCGTGCGTAAAAGTACCACCACAGTGCGTAAAAGTCCAAAGCATACGTAAAAGTACCGTCACAGTGCGTAAAAGACCAAAGCGTGCGTAAAAGTACAATCTCTACATCTTATAAATTCGAAATTTCCGCACTTTGTACAATACAAGCACTTACTGGCTATCGATCGATGTGTTCCTATATATAGTATCGCGCATACAAAGTCCACATCATGAGAGAGTCATGTTTTTAATGATTTATACAGAAGTTAATAACTTTAATAAAAATAAACTAAATCGTAACTTAGTCTGTAATTGTAAAGTTTTAAGGACTAGAAGAACGAATTTTCCGTTTTCATAATTTTTTTTTCTCTCTATTAAACTTTAGAAGCAGTCGTTATAAAAAATGATGTTCGATACGTCCGCTTAAAGTGAGATATCTAGTAGGCTTAAATTTAGGCACTCGCTAAAGGGACTGACGCATACACAACCAGATCGAGTGCGCTGTATACCCCCACGAGCCGTTAGACGAGTGGGGGTAAGCGCACGAGATCTCGTTGTGTATGCGACAGTCCCTTAGCTCGTGTCTCAATTTAAGCCTACTAGAATACCTCACTTTACGCACACGTATCGAAAATAACTATTTTTTTACTTTAAAAATTAATTTATAATACTCAACTATTTATAATACTCAAAAGAACAAAATAAAATATAAGTAAAAAAACTTTTTAAAAACAAGCTTAAATAAAAAAATCTATTAATTTTTTACTCTAATTTTTAGTATTGCACGGAACCCTCGATGCGCGAGTCTGACTCGCACTTAGCCGGTTTTTCTTTCTTATCCGCTTTCTTATAAATGATTCAACAGGTATATAGCAGTGGAATCATTGAAAATCTGTGCGAAAAAAAATATTATTTTTGTTTCTGACGTTATTTTATTAAAGAATGGGCTTTATCACGTTGCAGATTACCTATACGTTAATTCAAGTAATATCACGCGTTGAAAAATTCAAATTTTCGAGTTGATATACCTTTCCGGTTAAGCATTTGCGTATTTGTCCCATTAATTAAGGAGTATATTTAGATATATGCCAAATTTTAACTCTCTAGCTCATTTGGAAGTACACACAAATTAATTTATTGATTGTATGTTAAAACAAATTGTTTTTTTTTTACTTTCTAGGTGGGACGTTAATTAAGAAATAAATATCTTCTCGCTTTAAATTAAGCGAAGTTCGTGATCATTTTCATTTAAACTGTCGTGAAGCACAATAATGTTTTTTCAGCAAAACTGTGAACCCCAATAAAGTCCAGTCGCCAAAATCTTCTACTTAGAAAAAAAATCTGTATCGCGGGTACAGACAGATGCGTGAATACCGTTAAACACAAATAATTTTATACGTTGTCATGGAAAATAATTATAATTTTATTTTTTAACTTCCCATTGGAAGTTATTGTAATGGGTCCGAAAATCGAAATCAAAATGTATAACAAATTTTTATGTTTCAAGGTCACTACACTATTTTTAGAAAGATGTGTGTGTGTACGTACGTATGTGCCCATTTCTTTCTAAGACGAAATCTCGAGAATGAAAAATGATATCGACTACGTTAGGGTGCCAATCGACGCGTATTAACGTAAATATGACCTGAAAGAAATTTTTTCAAAATCGGTTCAGCCGTTCTTTTTTCTTAACCAAATAGACTCCAAAAAAGTAGATTTTATACAATATCTCGCGAATAAAAAATTATATCGACATCATAAGGGTGTCAATCGAGGCGTGTTAACGTAATTTTGATCCGACATAAATTTTATAAAAATCGGTTCAGCCTCAAGGGTCCCACTTTAGTCCCAGTAAACGACCCACCTCACGGCTTATTTATATTTTAAAATTGTTATCAAATACCTAAATATATTTTCATTATTAAAAAAAAAATAAAAATATTAAAAGCCTTCAGGAATCGAAGCTGCGCTTGGCGTTTGTACCTTTTCCACACCGCGGTGGGTGACTATGGCTTACTGTGTTTGAGACCTTAACTGCATAGTTATACATGCTGTGTTTTGTTTCACACGTCAACCAGTTCAGACTTTTTCCGTTTCATCTAATATTTCTAAAATGCCACCCCAGTATGAGACATTAGACGTTATTCATGTCAAAACCCTCTGGTTAGGTGGATAATAGTGTAGGTCTGTTTGGTTTAAATTTTGTAATTTTATTTAGATTTGAAATGTGCATAGGAGGCGATAAAACATTGAATAAAAATCACTTAGAGCCGGCCCTGTTGGGCTCAAAGCCTAACCAAAGCAATATGATTTTAGCAGTGTAATACAGTTAACCTTGTCAGATGGCGGTTTACATTGGCAACTCTATCTGTGTATATTAAACTTCAAAAGGATTGCCAACATAATAAACTAGTGTCCTAATCTCAATATTCATATCAAATGAAATTACATGTTTTGTTTGTTCATTTACAGACAATTTTAATTAAATATTTACATAAAATTAAGGATTAAAATCGCGTCTATTGTCTTATAGGCTTATACGAGCGTGTTTATATTGCCAGTGGTTAATTAGCTAGCACCAACTAAATTAATATTTTTGCACCTCACACATTTTCAAATAATGCAATTACTCAATCATTGCCTGTCGATCCTTTTTGCATCAGATGGATTGAGATCACAGAGATTTCGTTGTTATTTATATACCTTTTCCCTGATTCGTTTGTTAGAAACCCTCAGTTCTCGCGCTCTAGTCCGGGAACTGCACTGTAAAAAATGGATGTAAAAATACTTTGAAAAATAAAATGTATAGTTACATATATAAAATGGATGAATACAAAACAAATTAATGTAAAATTAGTAACCACGCATGCGCAATGTGTTTTTATGGAATCTACGCAATGTGGCGATACCTGTTTGCGACGCCATTGTCTCTTTGTGTGCCTATTACCAGATTAATCGCTGACTACAAATGAACCATCGATATATAATCTATGTAATCGGTCTTCTCATTTCTTATAGTGTGGTGAAAGTATCAGAAGAATATTCAGTTTATTGTTAAAAATAATGATAAACTAAAAATTATAGGTATGAAAAAAATGGGTATGTCTGTATCGCGGGTACAGACAAATGACGTGAATACAGTTTTAAACACAAATAATTGTATTCGTTGTCATGAAAAGAAATACCTACTGCATCCACTATTATTTATCTTATAAAATCAAATGTTCGTAATAGTAGATTGTATGTCTAGATACGTAATGGGGTATATTACGGCGAGTGATGACAGTATGTAAAAACAAGCGATAGTGAATTTTTACAGTCACACGAGCCGTAATATACCATTACGTACGAGACGTATATGGTATTTTTTGCCATACCCACTACAAAATACTTACTTTCACGTCATTGTCAAAAAATCCTGACAGTTCATTTGCGTCGCCATCTTTACTTCTACAGTGTGCCGCGAAGTTCGTGCAAATAAGTAATGACAGACGCACGCAGGCGTACAGAATGAATAAACAGAAGTCGCTATGGCAACCGTTATTTTCTGCGCTAGTGCGGAAAATAAAACTTTTTTCGCACACCTGTCTATTAAATGACTCATTAAAGGGCGCTATACATACATCGAAAGTAGCTATTTTGTAGTGGGTATGGCAAAAAATATAATAAAAAAAAATTATGATTTTGTTTTTTTATATTTTAAATTGTTATCCAATGCCCATATAATATTTTCATTATCAAAAAAAAAAAAACATAAACATAGATAATAGATATTAAAAGTCTTCGGGATTCGGACCTGGGTTTGGCGTTTGTACTGTGTACTTGTCGGTAGACTGGCACTTTTCCACACAACCACATGGCTTACTGTGTTAGAGACCTTAAAATAGATATAAATGCTGTGTTTTGTTTCACATGTCAACCACTTCCATCTATTTCCGTTTCATCTAGTATTTTCAAAATGCCACCTCAGTATGAGACATTGGACGTTATTCACGTCAAAAAGACTATGCCAAGATAACCTTAGCAGTTGGTGGTCTTAAATAAATAAATAAACAACAAAGGCATTACACATAACTCCAACTTTTACGTTAAATTAGATGCGCCCTGACTCGACTTCTTCGCCCCACGATGACACGGAACAACAGTCCTGGATTTATAAATAGGCCGTATAGGCCGCGGCCTAGGGGCGGCAGCGTCCTAGGGGCGGCAGATTTCAGAGGACGGTCATTTGATTTCAGAGGATAAAAGTCAAACACGTCCACTGGTTTTCTCATGGTTTTTTATACTTTCAATAAATCCCTATAGAAAGAAACTTATTCCTATCGACACCTATATTATCGCGTGAGTGATAGATGAGAGCAGCGCGAGGTCCCTTTACTACAAATGGAAAATTATTATTTTAGAAAGGTAGGTATGTACATGGGGCGGCGGAAATAAAGTGGCCTACACTCATAAAAAATATAAATCCGGCACTGCGGAACAATCGACACTTTCAGAAAACACTGCAGTAACGCTTATTCGTCTTTTTTCTACATATAAATGATGATTTTTTTCTACCATCCTGAGTCGATTCGAATCAATTCAGCGTGTTCTCTGATTTATGCATACCTATTTTTACTTCCCACCTCTACTATGGTAGGGAAGTAATGGATTTAGTCCGAAAAAAATATTTCGAGATTTTAACAGATCTTCACGTTTTGAGACCCTGCAATCGTTTAAGATCATTTTCTGACTGATGTCTGTATGTGTGTGTGTGTGTGTGTGTGTGTATGTGACCTTCGATATTGTAAAAACGGAACAACATACGGTCATGCCGATTGTTCTATTGTATCAGCCTTTAACTTAGATCTGATTAGATTTTGAGTCAAATCGGTTCGGTGGATCCTGAGATATTAAAAAAAAACGTTCTCAATGTCACGTATTAACATAGGTAAAAAAAATATAAATGAATTCTAGATGTTATAATATGAAAAAAATGTAAATATTTTTTTTCTCTAAAATGTACAGTTTTCGAGAAAAAAAATATTTTACTAAAAAAAATAAAAATTGTACGTAAATCAAGGTAAACAAAAAATTCGACTGATGACCAGTCCTATACTTCCCACCTAGTAAATATTTGCAAAAAATAAACACTCTTTTTTTATTCCTTGAAAAAAAGCATGGCCCTCTTTTTTGTTTAGTTATCTACTGATGGCGCTTAATATAGCAAAAATCATGGTTACCTTGATTTACGTACAATTTTTATTTTTTTTAGTAAAATATTTTTTTCTCGAAAACTGTACATTTTAGAAAAAAAATATTTACATTTTTTCATATTATAACATCTAGAATTCATTTATATATTTTTTTACCTATGTTAATACGTGACATTGAGAACGTTTTTTTGAATATCTCAGGATCCACTGAACCGATTTGACTCAAAATCTAATCAGATCTAAGTTAAAGGCTGATAAACACAATAGAACAATCGGCATGGCCGTATGTTGTTCCGTTTTTAGGATATCGAAGGCGAAAAATTGACCACATACAAACACACATACATACATACAGATTACAGACGTCAGTCAGAAAATGATCTTAAACGATTGCTAGGGTCTCAAAACGTGAAGATCTGTTAAAATTTCAAAATATTTTTTTCGGACTAAATCCATTACTTCCCTACCATAGTTGTAGAGGTGGGAAGTAAAAAGAACTTTTTTTTCAAAGAATAAAAAAAGAGTGTTTATTTTTTGCAAAATATATTTACTAGGTGGGAAGTATAGGACTGGTCATCAGTCGAATTTTTTAATTAACTAGCGGCCCCGTCCGGCTTCACCCGAATTTTTTTTTTAATTAGGTACTGATCTTTACAAAAATTTATTTTATTAAAAATATTATGAAGGATTGTCAAATTTAAGATTTTTCTATGTCTACTCCATGTATAGATACAGTTTTTTTTATAAAAACTCTTAGACAAAGCTGCTAACTATATAATTTGATCGGTCGGGACTTTTCAGCGTTCCTGTAGTTTTCAGATAAATGACAAATTACAGTGCATGGTATCAATTTGTATCGACATGGCAAAGTAGTATAATTATGTCGAATTTCTTCATGTGAACTTTTCTTAGTTTTATTTTGTGTAATCTCATAAAATTTCAATTCTCTACAATCCAAAAGTCTTAATTAATTCGCTACTGCATCAAATTTTAAATATTTTATTTAAACTGATATATTTGATCAAGGTAAATTAAAATCCTGACATAGATACTACTGATCTCAGTTGTCTGAGAGTCTAAAATCTACTATCCCTTTAAATCTTGACGATATGTTGAAGGGCTTGAGAATAGCCGAGCGTGTAGCAATGCTGTTGTTTACATGGCGTTGCTATAGTTCCTCTATTACAAGTCCCCAGTTCCCGGGTTCTAATCCGAGAGCTGGCAAAAGTGTCAATTGGATTTTCAATTTATTATTAAAAAAAAAAATAATGAATTGAAAATATGAATTGGTGCTAAGCCCAAATAACCTTAGCTGTTAATGGTCTTTAAAACACACACACGATATGTTGAAATAATAATTTTTTTGTAACACTTGCATCAAAAGTACAATTTTAGATGGTTGTGTACCGTTTGAAAAGTGATTCTTTATGGAAGCTTCTACTGCATTCGCGAACGGTAGTGTTTAAAGTAAATTTTAACGCACTCCGTTCTATAAAGTAATACTGTTTAGTTTTACTTTATAACACACGTTCGTAAAATAGTACCTTATAGATTACTTTGCTATAATGTCACTAATAAAATATTTATCCACATTGTGTTATATTTGCTTAAAATTGAACTTTTGAAGCAGTTGTTGGAAAAAATTAGTCCCTATACCATTCCCCCACTTGTGGGGTTGGAATGGTAAAATCTGGCATGAGCCCGTTCGCTTTGTGAGCACAGATAGAGAGATATTAGCATTAGAAGCAGCAGCATCGGTAGCCTGATCACACGTCAGCAAATTACACGCGTCCCGGCGCGTTGCGCTGGAGGGCGGCGACGACGACGACGACGGCGACGTCGTCTAGTATAGGGAAGAACCGCGCGCGCATCTAATACAGGGATGAGTGTTTAGGAGTCGAGTCATGTTCGTATCGTGTATGTCAGACTCAGTTGGCTTATACTTCCAAAACCTCTTATGTGACTAGTTACTAATATATACATACAGGCCCCGTCATCAATAAGATTATCGCATAATCAATTTATCAGTTCTTCAAGATCATCTCTACCAAAACCATCTGGACCTAGAACCAATGCACACCTATTGGGATCCGTCAGATAGGTGGAGCTTCAAAAACATGGCACAGACGGGGGGAAATTTCATATACGGGGAATACTTTTGCGTGTAATTTTATGATTTTCAAAGTGATAAGAAATGATAAATATAAGTGCAATTTGTGATTGGGCCGGTACGAATCCTAAACAAAGGAATTTCGTTGAAGGAGAACGGATTTTCAAAGCCAGGCAAATTATCAAATGTCGGAAATATAACGAGAAAAATGCATGCAAAATGAACTGTCAAAAGTAGTAATCTTTACGACATATTGCTTAAAAACATCAAAATTAAAAGAAAATCTCCACGAAATTAATCATCCGCGTTCAATGCGCTTTTAAGGCTGGGTTAGGTGAATAATGTAAACACATAACTGCAACATAATAAGTTATATTGTAATAAGTAGTTAAGTTACTAACCTCAAAATATTTGTATACGAAGTTAATCCTATAAATTTGTTAATCATCAGGGATTCAACTATTTTAGTGCAGTACTATAAAATATTTTTTTAATTCATAAATACAGTTTTTCCACATTTCATTAGAAAATAATTCTCTGTAAAGTAAGTTTTACAAGGCAATAACTGACATTGTTTATTGCCATGATATTAGAAAACGTCGCGAATTCCATTTTCGATAAACTTTTTGTTTATTTTACTTGTTTTATTTTTGTAATAAACAATTTCATAATTAATTTGCACTGTTAGCATGTAAAATTTTCCCTCGTTTGAGTACAATTTTCTGCCACCAGATGTCAGATGCTCATTTGACGGACCCTAATATTGCAAGCTTTTTTATCTTGGAATCCCGGAATCAAATTTTGACCTACTTCCACATATCCTATCGTTATCAGACTCATCTCTGATGTAAGAGGGCAAAGTTATAGGTACACTGTAAGAAATGAGAAGGCCGATTACATAGATTATCGATGGTTCATTTGTAGTCAGCGATTAATCTGGTAATAGGCACACAAAGAGACAATGGCGTCGCAAACAGGTATCGCCACATCGCGTAGATTCCATAAAAACACATTACGCATGCGTGGCTACTAATTTTACATTAATTTGTTTTGTATTCATCCATTTTATATATGTAACTATACATTTATTTTGTAATTTTTACACACTTTATTGGAATATTACACAAATTATGTAATTTTAATTAACTTTATGTAAAAATCACAAATTTGTTTAACTTTACAGTAAAAGTCCAAGTTTTTATGTAAAAATAAATAATAATGTAAAATCACTTAGAAAATCGAGCGAATTCTACCTTAACTTTCAAAGTATTTTTACATCCATTTTTCACAGTGTACAGTTCGTCCGGCGCCGTCCGGGAAACCTAGCGATATGTTACTTATACTACACACTACAGAAGTGAGACTTATTTACACAAAATCTACATCTAAATGTTATAAATTAACATTTACAAAATAATATATTTATGACTTGTTTTTAAGGGGCTCGTAGGCGAAAAAGTTTAGGAAACGCTGCTCTAGAGAATGATAATCTATACTCTGCTTGGAAAAAATAAATAAACGGTCAAGTGCGTGTCGAGCCACACAAAGAGTAGGGTTCCGGTACTATTTTGATAAAATAAATGAAATAAAAAAACATTCATAATCTATTCAAAAGACCTTTTTCAACGATTTCCCACAAAAATAGGTACAAAAAAAATTTTTTTTGGTTCCCGTTTGCATGTATTATGTTGTCAAAAAAAAGTCATGAATAAAAGATATGTAAACTTATCAATACAATCCAAAAATTCCATATATACAAGGTGTTAAAATAACAAAGTTGTACTGCCCCCCCCCCCTTAAATAATCCTTTTTAATCTTTTGTTATTATCCCGTCTTTGAGCCGCGGTAATACATTAATATGTGTGAATTTCAAGTCGCTACCCCATTTCGTTTAGAAGCTAGTGACCTGTGACAAACAGACAGACAGATATCCTTGGTTCAAAAATAGGGTTCGTTTCTGGTACGGAACCTTAAAAAAGGTTATTGCATTTAGTTCAAATCTAGACAGACGTTTGCAAATCGTGAATATATGCAATGAATAAAGTACATATTTTTTGCCATACCCACTACAAAATAGCTACTTTCGATGTATGTATAGCGGCCATTAATGACCCATTTAACATACAGGTATGCGGAAAATGGTTTACTTTCTGCACTAGTGCAGAAAATAACGGTTACCATAGCAACTTCTGTTTATTCGCTCTATACGCCTGCGTACGCTTGCGTGCGCCTGTCATTACTTACTTGCACGAACTTCGCGGCACACTGGAAGAAAAGATGGCGGCGCAAATGAACTGTCAAAATTGTTTGAAAATTACGTGAAACGTAGGTATTTTGTAGTGGGTATGGCAAAAAATACCATATATGTCTCGTACGTAATGGTATCACGACTCGTGTGACTGTAAAAACTCGCTATCGCTCGTTTTTACATACTGTCATCACTCGCAGTAATATGCCCCATTACGTATCTAGACATACAATCTACTAATATATATAGGTGGCTTAGCATGTACCTATACTGTATAGTCGTGGTATAGCAAGCAGAATATGTACAAATGACATTAGTTTCTTAGGCACGTTTAGTTCACTGCTTTGACACACAGATTGTGGCATCCACCATCGCCCCGCCGCCATTACCAGGAGGAGTGAGAAGCTTAATTACAGCGCGCCACTAATTAAGACTGTTATTTTTTAATTAAATCACTCTGTCTCAGGTACACACAACTATATATTCTTTGCTTATTAGTGTATTTGCCTATACATATAATTTATATTTATTTATTTATTGTAGATTATAGACGCGTCGACAACTTAGGTCATTAGCGTCTTTTAATTACATCAAATCAAATAACAAATAACTTAAAAGTAAATGCAACATCACAAAACATCCATGAGCGGAGGAAGGCCTGCTGTACGCTAACCGTTACACCACACTGTCCTCTATAATAATTTTATATTAAGTATACAATCCTAGCTCTGATCGTATAAGTCACTACTCAAATTTTATTATTGAATTTAATAGATAATGTTGAAGAACTCTATGATATAGAGAGATGGTGATCCGTAGATGATGTAGAAATTAGCAGAGAAGAAACTCAGTGGCAAAAGGATCAAACAAAATTTGCAATACTGATGATTAAATTAAGTTTTTTCGCTTGCTTTGTTTAATGTGAATTTCATAAAATTTTAAACAGATTATAAATTAAACTTAATTTTAGATGCTCTGAAGATGGTGCAATGAGCACCGAAACGTAAGCTTATAAGTGCAAATTTAATCATCAGTATTGCAAATTTTATTTGATCCTTTTGCCACTGAGTTTTTTCTCTCCTAATTTCTTAATAGATAATATTATGGTGAAACAGAAAAACATCAAATCGGTAGCAGACTAATTCAATTTTATTTTGACATTTTTTGTCAGGATCTCGAATACGGCTCAACACTACTTGACGAATTTATACAAATTACAGAGAAGTTATTAATTAATTAACAATATCAGAGTTGGGTAATATTGTGGACAACAATATAATAATTATTAATTAATTCAACAATGAATTCAATCCACAAAGCATTCACTAGGTAGTGAATAGTATTTCTTAACATGATATCAGTCAGCATATTATGCCATCATATAGGGAAGGAACAGATTTCACTTTCGGGGCACTGTGTGAGTAAGTGGCAACTCAACCAGCCGGAAACTGGGAATTTCGGGTTCAAGTCCCGATAGTGGCTTCTGATTTTTTCCTTGTATATCTTATAACAATCGTTTGACGTTTGACAATCATGATGGCATAATATGCTGATTGATATGTTAAGAAATACTATTCACTACCTAGTGAATGCTTTGTGGATTGAATTCATTGTTGAATTAATTAATAATTATGAAGTATTAATTATCATCGTCTGCCTTACAAGTTTTTTTTGCATACCTGGCAGGCCTCACTCATTTGGAGAGGTGTCTGCCTGATATATATAAAAAAATAGGTTGACCCTGCAGGCAATTCCTGGAACTTCCCGCCATTTTCAAGCGCTTTGAGTTCGAAGCACTTGACTAATATACCCAAAAGTAGATTTTTGAGCTCGAAGAGCCAATCTGAAAATTGCTGATAACACTATTTTAATTTTTGAAAAGCTATAACTTTTGAACGCGTTGTTCGATTTTGATCTTTAAAACGGCATTCAACGCAGTTTTTTAAACTCTAAAAATATTGTAAGAAGTACAAAATCGATTAGTTGAGAAATCTCGAAGTTATTTTGAAAAAACACTTTTTTCGAAATCTGTTGACTACGTAATCTCTCGAACGAATTAACCAATTTTGATCCGCTTAGCGGCATTCGACGCAGTTTTCTGAGTAGAAGGAGCTGATTAGATTATGAAATCAATCGGTACAATATTCTAGAAGTTATTTTGAAAAAACATCGTTTTAACAACTTTTTTTTTGGTTTTTTTGGAGTTTCTCAAAATCTATTGGGCCGAAACGGTTCAAATTTTCAGGAAATCTAAATTCAGTGGAACCCTTTCGAATGCCGCAAATCGCGATTCGATCGGTCAACCCGTTCAAAAATTATGAGAGGTTTACACACACACAGACATACTGCACACATAATCGTAAAAATAGTCAGAATAGCTTCCTAGGATCACAAAACGTCGAGATCTGATGAAAACCCGACTTTCAAAAATCGGGGTGAAATTAATAACTTCCCCCTATTTTTGAAAATTTTCAATTTTCTTAGCGGGAAGTTAAAAATTCTAGCTTTTATGTAAAGACAAAAATTAAGTTCACTGTATAACGATAATATTAATACCAATATCAATTACCATATAATGAATGCATTAGCTAATAATTTAGCTAATATTATTTTGTCGGCAGGGTTTGGCATTGCGTCCAATGTTATTAAAAAATTTGTAGTATGATTTGTTGTTTAAAAAAAGAGAAGAAATGCTAACAAGACTAAGTTTTTGTGTGACAGACTTGTTCTTCGAAAAGTTTCACGCAAACTTTTAATTTTATGTTAATAACATTGTAGTACAAGTAAGATCTGCTTTTCATAACGAATTTACATTGTTATAACATAAAATAGAACTGTGTCAATTTAATCTAGCATCCGGGAGCTTAGCTGAATGTAACATTAACAATACAGCGTGTCCACGAAAGTTCTTTACAAATGGAATTTTTTTTTATTAATTATTGGAGCAAAAATTTTTTTCTGTGGAAAAGTTCTGCTTCGTCCAAAACCTCTAAAACACCAAAGAAAATTTTTTACTAATACTTTTATTAAGGGTTGTCCAAAAATAAACCTAATATTTTCCTATTAAAATAATAGGTTTAGGTTTGGACAAGAATACAATTCCAGCAAATAAATAACCTCGTTGTATTTAACAATCAAAAGTTACACGTGATTGAAGTTAGGTAAAAGAAGTACATTATTTTGAACACCCTGTATAATAAATTCACTTTTTTTAGGACAATCATTGATTTGTCCGTCCATTATCTAGTGATCCTCAAAATTTCAGTTTGATAAAGGTTCCTGTTTTGGTTATGTCAAATTTTAGGTAAAGGTCTGCACTTGTCAAAAATTTCTAAAAAACTTGAATAACTAAAAAATTACTGAATTTTCGAGCATGGCTTCCCTTACAATTTCTATTCACATTTAGATGCAGAATTGCAAAAAACAAATAAAAACTGGGTGCTAGGTTAAAAAAAACATAACTTTAATCTGCCTCGCTTAAATGGGACAGGCTGTATAATTGAAAATATTTTTAGTTTATACACCATTAAAATTTATACAACTTTTGTATTTAAACTTTTTTTCTATCTTCACCCGAAATCAATATATCGGCCGACAACGCAAGTCTTGGACACCCTGTATATGATTTTGTGTCAAAATTATTTTACTTTCATATTCCTTAAGAAAATGGAATTATGATGAGAGGGTCAAAAAATCGTGTCCGAAATATAGGTTAGATTCTATTTGCACTGCCCTCAAAACGTAAAAGAAATTGGCAGCTGTACCTATGTGTGCGTGTCTGTCAGCAATCTTTCAATGATTGATCTTTTAGAATTTAACCAGTAGTGTAAAACATAAAAATAATATTTTTGAAGTAAAAAAAACCTTAGGCGCGTTAGGCACTCTTTGCCTGGGTACTGAAATAAAGTGAACCGTTTGCGTTCGCACGTTCGCATTCGCAACCCGACGGTGAGATTCGCTGAATCGGGGTTACTCGGCTCAAACACGACCACGTGTTTGCAGTATGCTGTTAATACACGTCTGGGTACTGACTTGTCACTCTCTTACAACTGTGCCCGGCTGACATACTTATATCTTAATAAATTATAATTTAAAAAAACTAAAAAACACGCTTTAATGAACTAAAAAGTAAAAAATAATTAATTTTATTGTAAAAAAGCGTGGGGTGCTTTGTATCATATTTTCATACTACCCCACGCTTTTTTACAATAAAATTAATTATTTTTTACTTTTTACTTCATTAAAGCGTGTTTTTTAGTTTTTTTAAATTATAATTTATTTTTGCTTTTTAGTCCTGGAGATCCTGGTCAGGATAATGGGACAAACTTATGGAATTATTGTATTGTAATCGGTCCTTGATAAGTGTGCAAAGTTTCAGTTCAATCTGAAGTTTTTTGCTTTTTTTTTTAGTCCTGGAGATCCTGGTCAGGATAATGGGACAAACTTATGGAATTATTGTATTGTCGTCGGTCCTTGATAAGTCGACAAAGTTTAAACTAAATCTGACCGTTCAAAGTTTGTCAAAATCAAGTTCAAAGAAGTCGGTTACAAACTGACAAACAAGCAAGCAAGCACACAAGCACGCAAACATACAGATGAAGCTAATATAAGCGTGTTAAAAACTGCACGCTACACAGTTGCACCGATAGCTAAGTAAGCAGCGTCTTTGCGTTGTATGTATAGGAACCTCGGTTCGAAACCTGACGGCATCGTAGAATTTTTGACGTATTTTTTTTCTAAATTCTATATGATATTTACTTATATATTTTTTAATTTTTGTTACATATATTTTTCTTTGACAATTATTATAATTTTTTTGAAACCAAGGTGGAATTAATTAAAATTATAATTCCAGTATTTTAGTAATTATTTTTAGTACATAAATGCGCTAATAGATGACACCAAAAATTAGAAAATCAGAAGTTATCACTTCTGTCATGTGGTCATAAACACACACCCATTTTTTATTTATTGTAGATTATAGACATGTTGACAACTTAGGTTATTAGCGTCTTAAATTACATTAATTCAAAACTAACTTAAAACTAAATAACATCCCAAAACATCCATGAGCGCAGGTGGGATTCGAACCCACGACAGTCTAGTCTAGAGGCTGGTATCAAGTGCGCTATCCACTAGGCTACACTGCCCTCATAAAAATAATACGTGATTAAATGTTGATGGTTATGGATTAAAAAGTTTCATTGTCTGCTGTTCGGCAATTATTGGGAATCTATAGTATCTAAATATTGAATAACGGAAATTATTATGTGCAATTTGATGGTCACGAGTGAATATTTAATATATTTATCAGGTAATGGATAACGTTCAAATATCGTGCAAATAACGAGTATATTTATTGGGTAATGGATATTGTCGAGTAACGGATAAATTATTATTCTGAGTAGCGGAAACAGATCGTAATTTCTAATTTTCACAACTAACTAACCGACAGCTCACATAAGTAGATAGGTTAAACTGTTAATTATTAAAACACGAAGATATAACTATTAATGAAGAAATACATTCCAATAACAAGATAATAAAACAGCAATAACTATTTGTAAATAAAATAGGTAAAAAACATTTATGAACAAGTTTTTATTAAAATGTAGGTACTAAAAAAACATTATTTAATTTAGATTTATAATCTATTGGGATCCGTCAGATAGGTGGAGCTTCAAAAACATGGCGCAGATGGAGGGAAATTTCATATACGGGGTATACTTTTGCGTGTAATTTTATGATTTTCAAAGTGATAAGAAATGATAAATATAAGTGCAATTTGTGATTGGGCCGGTACGAATCCTAAACAAAGGAATTTCGATGAAGGAGAACGGATTCTCAAAGCCGGGCATATTATCAAATGTCGGAAATATAACGAGAAAAATGCATGCAAAATGAACTGTCAAAAGTAGTAATCTTTACGACATATTGCTTAAAAACATCAAAATTAAAAGAAAATCTCCACGAAATTAATCATGCGCGTTCAATGCGCTTTTAAGGCTGGGTTAGGTGAATAATGTAAACACATAACTGCAACATAATAAGTTATATTGTAATAAGTAGCTAAGTTACTAACCTCAAAATATTTGTATACGAAGTTAATCCTATAAATTTGTTAATCATCAGGGATTCAACTATTTTATTGCAGTATGATAACAAGTACATCTTATTATTACTATAAAATATTTTTTTAATTCATAAATACAGTTTTTCCACATTTCATTAGAAAATAATTCTCTGTAAAGTAAGTTTTACAAGGCAATAACTGACAGTGTTTATTGCCATGATATTAGAAAACGTCGCGAATTCCATTTTCGATAAACTTTTTGTTTATTTTACTTGTTTTATTTTTGTAATAAACAATTTCATGATTAATTTGCACTGTTAGCATGTAAAATTTTCCCTCGTGTGAGTAAAATTTTCTGCCACCAGATGTCAGATGCTCATTTGACGGACCCCAATACTTACTAATATTATAAAGCTGAAGAGTTTGTTTGTTTCTTTGTTTGATTGAACGCGCTAATCTCAGGAACTACTGGTTCAAATCGAAAAATTATTTTTGTGTTGGATAGTCTATTTATCGAGGAAGGCTATAGGCTATATAATATCACGCTAAGACCAATAGGAGCAGAGCATCAATGAAAAATGTTGCAAAACAGGAAAAATTATTCCTTTTGAGAGCTTCCGCTGCGTGCGCTGCGTAAACGTAACGCAAAAATCATGTATGACGAAATTGTTCCCGGAAGGTTTATATACTATATAGCGAACGAGCAAAGCGAGTGAGTAATGTAATTCCTAAACCACGCAACGGATTTTGATGCGGTTTTCACCATCAGTTAGATAATTTTTCACGGAAGGTTTATATATATAGCGAACGAGCGAAGCGAGTGAGTAATGTAATTATAATATTCAAGCGAACGAGCGAAGCGAGTGAGTAGTTTATTTATGATATTCAAGCGAACGAGCGAAGCGAGTGAGTAATGTATTGCACCTGGGCTTTCTTAGCGCCCGGGTGAAGCCGGACGGGGCCGCTAGTTAATTTAAAAATTCGACTGCTGACCAGTCCTATACTTCCCACCTAGTAAATATTTGCAAAAAATAAATATTCTTTGAAAAAAAGCATGGCCCTCTTTTTTGTTTAGTGATCTACTGATGGCTAGCTTAATATAACAAAAATCATGGTTACCTTGATTTACGTACAATTTTTTAGTAAAATAATTTTTTTCTCGAAAACTGTACATTTTAGAGAAAAAAAATATTTACATTTTTTTCATATTATAACATCTAGAATTCATTTATATTTTTTTTACCTATGTTAATACGTGACATTGAGAACGTTTTTTTGAATATCTCAGGATCCACTGAACCGATTTGACTCAAAATCTAATCAGATCTAAGTTAAAGGCTAATAAACACAATAGAACAATCGACATCGCCGTATGTTGCAGGGGTGTTACGAATATTCGCATCCGCATCCGTAAATGCGGAATATTCGCATTAATTCAGACATCTGCATTCGCATTCACATCAATCAATGCGGAGTTTTTACGGATGCAGATTCACATCAACAAGTAACTACATGTAAAGAAAGATTTTTGATTATGAAACTCGAAGCTTAAAATTCTGTTGTGTCATAAGTAAAACTAAAAACTTGTGTAATTTTGTTCTAAAAATATGATTAAATAAATAAAAAGTTAAAATTAAATTGATTTTCAGTTATTTATGCACTTAAAATTTAAATAAATTATTATCCTTTTAAAATCCCAAAATCCGCATCCGCAACTTCTAATAATCCGCATCCGCATCTGCATCCGCGGATGTCTAAATTTTTGCATCCGTAACAACCCTGGTATGTTGTTCCGTTTTTACGATATCGAAGGCGAAAAATTGACCACATACACACACACACATACAGACATCAGTCAGAAAATGATCTTAAACGATTGCTAGGGTCTCAAAACGTGAAGATCTGTTAAAATCTCGAAATATTTTTTTCGGACTAAATCCATTACTTCCCTACCATAGTGGAGGTGGGAAGTAACAAGCGTGATCGTAAACTCTATGATAGTTTACTACAGCCACGACCCACGCTTCTATATTATGAACCTAAATTATTTTTTTTTTCTTTTTAGTACATTTTAATATAAGCTTGTTTTTAAAAATAATATCACTTATTTTATTTTGAAATTTTTCGTCATATTATATAAGAAACAAGAATTGGTAAAAAAGACACGTTCTTCCACCATAAACCCGGGACTTCCAGCATTTATACATAGGTTCAAACAACATCTTTTCAAATTTCGTTAAAATCGATCCACGCAAATCGACAAACAAATAAGCAGAATAAAATGCCGAATGTCGAGTTAAAATGGGACATCACCCGCTTCGCTCGCACAGCCAATAATAATACTATATTCATAAATCTCTCTGTAAGCATTTATTTCCGAAACATGCTTTTTGTTATAAATAAGGTGAAAAATTAATATCTTACAATAATCCTAGAAAAAATCGACTGTATAATAAAACACTATTTATGTGTAACAGGATTTCCAGTTGCAACGCGGAAAAAAGGTCCTGGAAAAGAGGGTGTGTGCAAGAAAAGGAGAGAGCGAATAAAAAAAGCAAACAAACAAATTTTAATGCATATAAAATAAGGTGTTTTTTACATAAATATATATCTGTGGCAAACAGACAAAATCGTTTATGTCGAAATTATGGTGTACTTTTAACTTCCCATTGGAAGTTATTGTAATGGGTCCGAAAATCGAAATCAAAATGTATAACAAATTTTTATGTTTCAAGGTCACTACATTATTTTTACACTATTTTTAGAAAGATGTATGTGTGTATGTGTGTACGTATGTACGTACGTACGTATATGTTCATTTATTTCTAAGACGAAATCTCGAGAATGAAAAATGATATCGACTAAGTTAGGGTGCCAATTGACGCGTATTAACGTACAAATATGATCTGAAAGAAATGTTTTCAAAATCGGTTCAGCCGTTCTTTTTTCTTAACCAAATAGACTCCAAAAAAGTAGATTTTTACACAATATCTCGCGAATAAAAAATTATATCGACTTCGTAATGGTGTAAGGGTGATTGAAGCACCGAGCATCAAGCACTTTCATAAATGCACGATTTATTCAAAAAACAAGCACTCTCGTTTTAAAAAGTGCTTAAAAGCATCGAGCACTCACTAAAGTGCTTAAAAAAATTAAACATTAAGGATTCTAATGTAACTTCTTAACTTCCAAAATTACAGAACAAAAGTCCAAAGTGCTAAGCATACATTTTGTTTATTAAAATAAGATAAGGATAAACGTAATATAGTTTATTAAAAATGCTTATCAAGCATTTAAAACACTCGTTAAGCATTCCAAATGCTTAATAAGCTTATAGAATGCTTATTAAGCAATTTATAATGCTTACGTACTTAATACGTAGCAAGTCTTTATTCATAGTGTTCCAAGCATCAAGCACAGAGCAACTGTTTTACAAAGTGCTTTAAGCATTGTAAGTGCTTAAAGCATTATTGCAAGCACTAAGTTCTCAGTACTGCCCAGCTCTGATAGAAAAATATTGCACAAATTCGACATACGAAGTTTTGTCTTTTAGCCACTGATATATACATACATTGTACGTAGATTATATACAAAAATACCCTACATATATGTTGAATCGTATCTTATTGTATGCACTTCAGTGGATGCATTTTAAGTTCTTAACTTCTTATAGTAGGGGTTACTAAGAAGCCAGAGGCGCGTCTGAATGTCCACGTAAATTATTTTTGAAAAGAAATCTCTGTACCGGCACTTTCAGTTTAAAAAAAGTATATCAAAGGTTTGATTTTATTAATGCTCGATTTTTGGTACGATTTTCAAGGCTAAAGTACTTTCAACATTGAATTACCATGGAAACAGCGGTAAATTCCAATACTAAATTCAGTTTAAAAGGACTTTTATTACTTCCCACCTCTACTATGGTAGGGAAGTAATGGATTTAGTCCGAAAAAAATATTTCGAGATTTTAACAGATTTTCACGTTTTGAGACCCTAGCAGTCGTTTAAGGTCATTTTCTGACTGATGTCTGTATGTGTGTGTGTATGGTCAATTTTTCGCCTTCGATATCTTAGGAACGGAACAACATACGGCCATGCCGATTGTTCTGTTGTGTTTATCAGCCTTTAACTTAGATCTGATTAGATTTTGAGTCAAATCGGTTCAATGGATCCTGAGATATTAAGAAAAACGTTCTCAATGTCACGTATTAACATAGGTAAAAAAAAGTATAAAATTCTGGATGTTATAATATGAAAAAAATGTAAATATTTTTTTTCTAAATTGTATAGTTTTCGAGAAAAAAATATTTTACTAAAAAAGAAAACTGTACGTAAATCAAGGTAACCATGATTTTTGCTATAATATTACTAGCCATCAGTAGATCACCAAACAAAAAAGAGGGCCATGCTTTTTTACACAGAATAAAAAAAGAGTGTTTATTTTTTGCAAATATTTACTAGGTGGGAAGTATAGAACTGGTCATCAGTCGAACTTTTTTTTAAAGTTGTACCAGGAACCCATCATAAATCTACCTTCTAAGTAGGTACCTACTTTTTACCGCAAAGGAGGGTATTGTGTTTATCAGTCTATGTATGTATGTATGTTTGTTCCTTTGTGGCACTCTAGAGACCAAACGCATGGGCCGATTTTGATAATTTTTACGTCAATCGATTTGTCTTGACAGTAAACAAAACTTAATATGACGAAAATGAGACGCCATATTGTGAAAAATGAAATGTAAAAAATAAAAAAAAAATTAAAAAACATGACCGTAAAAAAAACTAAAAAGAAAAAAAGAAAAAATAAATTAAAAAATCAAAAAACCCGACTGCGTAAAAAAAACTAAAAAGAAAAAAACAAGTTCAGTAGGTACTAAAAAATAAATTCTAATTTGGAACATAGCGATTTTAAACAGTCGGGACCCATAAGAAATCTAGATCGGCGCAAATCTTCTCAATAATGGGTCCCGACTGTTTAAAATCGCTATGTTCCACATTAGAATTTATTTTTTAAGCACCTACTGAACTTGTTTTTTTCTTTTTAGTTTTGTTGACGCAGTCGGGTTTTTTGATTTTTTAATTTATTTTTTAACTTCCCATTGAAAGTTGTAATGGGTCCGATTTTGCGAAAGAAAAATTTGGTCACATCTGCACGTTTTGAGGTCCCTAGAGTCCGAATCTATTGTTTTTAGAGAGATGTTTGTGTGTGTGTGTGTGTATGTGTGTGTGTTTGTGGTGTGTGTACGTTACTCAAGAACAAATAATGATATCGACTCCGGACCAATTTCATTCGACACATAATTACATTAAGAACACCTGATTAGGTTTGCAGGAAATTCCAATTAGCAGTATTTTCTTTATAACAAAAAAACTTTAAAAAATCGTAATATGAATATCTTGGTAGCAAGTGTTTCCGGGCTAGGTAGCCGTGCTACCACGGTACTACCACGGTTACCTAGCCCGGAAACACTTGCTACCAAGACGTCTATCGGCCGCGAAAGCATGAAACTCCAATTAATAATATGAATATACCTATGTATGTAAACTCCTTTCGTCTCGCATATCTCAAGGACTAATGGCGATATCGACTCTGGACCAATTTCATTCGACGCATAATTGCATAATGAACACCTGATAAGGTTTGCAAAAAATCTGAATTGGCGGTTTTTTTATAACAAAAAAAAATGTTAACCTGTATTGCAAATAATTATAGACTGGTCCAATGTCTAAGAGCACCCAATGGTAAGTTAGCAGTGTGGTTTCACCCACATACCAAGCCTCTTTTTATCAAAACCACAAATTCACTGCTAAAAGTTTTTTCTTGCCATACCCACTATAAAATAGCTACTCTACATGCGTGTATGTATGCATGGAATGGGTCAGTTAGCAGGCCGATGGTGTGTTGAAAGTGTTTTCAAAACACACAATAGACACTAGACCCAGCCTATAAGGTACAGATGTGTAAAGTTTAATTAAAATCTGGCCAGTGGTTTTTACGTGATGCTCGCCCAGCGACGGACGCTATCATTTTATTTATATAAATTTATCTAAAGAAAACAATCACAATCTAAGTAACTTTTTTATAAACATCCTGTACAACAGAAACATGTTCCGGTGTCACGAACCGAATTATTGTGATGTTAACATTCACCGGATTTGATTCGATGCTCCGTAATATATGCGATATATACAGGATGTCTCTGAATAACACGGAATAAATGGGGTAGATACTAAAATTTTCAAGATCAAAAAAAAACGATACTTACAATGATACAACTAATTTAATGTTAACTATTGCCAACTTTTTAGCGTTGCATCGATTAAATATTTATTATAATATAAATACCTACATGCCGTTTAAAAATGATTCAAAAACAATTTTTTGTTGTTGATTTGAAAACAGTACATTTTATAACATAAGTTGATATAAACTTTTTAATTTGATTTTGGCACAGGAACGTAGGTAATGTATCTTATTTATTTATGCCAAATTCCTGATCGTTTTCCCTCACCCGTTTCAGAAAAGGTCCCCAGCGTACATAACTAGAATTGTATTTATTGTATATTGTTTTGTTGCTAACCATTGTTGAAAATTACGAAATCCGGGCGGATTTCGTCCGTCGCTAAATCAAAAAGAGCGCGCTCGACATCAATCAAAAGTCGAAACCGTCCGAGAGTATATTCTGTAAAAATCTTCTCCTTCTTTGTTCGATTTGTGCCGCCTAGTAAGTACCTTGCTCTCTCGCCAATACCTGGCAAAGCTATTTCTACTTTGGTTTAACTAAAGATTTTTCAGACTTACTGGCTGCATGCTGCCTAGTATTTATTTTAACCTCCTAAATTATTAGTTATATTAATTAAACCCTGCTTATTGGCATTTCATATTTAATTATTTAATATTTTGTATTAAATAATTAAATAACAAATGCCAATAAGAAGGGTTTAATTAATATAACTAATAATTTAGGAGGTTCAAATAAATACCATTTTTCATACATAATATATATTGTGAAATAATCGCTGAATTTGTTCATCAGAAAAAACGCCAAACGATTTCATTCACAGTACTTATTTTTTATTTCCGCTGCATCGTACCCTGGGTTCCGGCGAGCCGATCCATTTTAACCTCCTAAATATTATTATTAGTTATATTAATTAAACCCTGCTTATTGGCATGTCTTATTTAATTATTTAATCTTTTGTATTAAATAATTAAATATGAAATGCCAATAAGAAGGGTTTAATTAATATAACTAATAATTTAGGAAGTTCAAATAAATACCATTTTTCATACATAATATATACTGTGAAATAATCGCTGAATTTGTTCATCAGAAAAAACGCCAAGCGATTTCATTCACAGTACTTATTTTTTATTTCCGCTGCATCGTACCCTGGGTTCCGGCGAGCCGATCCATTTTAACCTCCTAAATATTATTATTAGTTATATTAATTAAACCCTGCTTATTGGCATGTCTTATTTAATTATTTAATCTTTTGTATTAAATAATTAAATATGAAATGCCAATAAGAAGGGTTTAATTAATATAACTAATAATTTAGGAAGTTCAAATAAATACCATTTTTCATACATAATATATACTGTGAAATAATCGCTGAATTTGTTCATCAGAAAAAACGCCAAGCGATTTCATTCACAGTACTTATTTTTTATTTCCGCTGCATCGTACTCTGGGTTCCGGCGAGTCGTTCAGGCTGACGAAAAGCAGCGGACCCGTTGTAACAAAAGTTTCATGTCACCTTCAATTTTTATGTCACCTTCAAAACCCGGAACGTTGCAAAGTTAACAAACTAAATAATGAGGACAAGAAATTAAAAATGGAATTCATTAATAATTATAGTTTACAACCTTAGGAAACGATTGCAATTATTTTCGAGAAAACTGGATAGAAGGGAATAATTTGAAAGATTAACGAGATCAAAAATGTGTTATCCCAATTTATATATAACTGTAGCTGGTCGTTCGATAGACGATTAGTCTAAAATTTATTAAAATATCAATAAAATCGGTTGATGGATTTTCCTATGGCCCGCAAACAAGTACATATCCCTGTATATATTTTAATATATACACTTGTTGACTTCTTTAAATTCACTTCGACTAGAAAGCTAGACGATATCTTTCCTTTTTGCACATTATTATATGCACACGGTCTGATACCGCTTTGATACCCACACGTTTATCGCGATTATGTCGCGTTTACATTTACGTAACGTTGGTAGCCCTGCACGTATGTCACGTCTTTACCCATGCGGTATTCCCCACAGAATATTTTTAAACAAATATTTCCTGAGTTGGGAATTTCAAGGAAATATTATATTTAAAATTTAGTATCCGCTGTTCGTGTAATTTTATATTTTTTTAAAGTGTATGAACACTTCTTTCAAAAACTGTTGGGTATTTTTTTATGTTTTTGGTGGGACGTAAATACTTTTGTAAAGTTACATTCTACTTAAATATTATCTAGACACAAATAGTTCTTCATCATACTCCCCCCGCGAGAAGTTATCCCCCTGCGAAGCAAAGTCGCCTGTCTTTGTTCAGATTTTTAGTTTGGAAAGCTGTCACTAAATATTCCTGCTAGTAACTTATTTTTAATTATTTTATTATATATTTATTTAATTTAGCAATTTTTCACTAGAGGTCAGAAATAGTAACAGATTTTTAGTTTAGAAAGCTGTCACTAAAATCATTTTTAAAATATAGATAAATGTGGTGGAAGTGCAGCTATTAATCACGGCACCTCCACCGCATAGTTTACATATTACTTAATATAATTAGTGCTTAAATTTGATAATTTGTAGTTTTCAGATTTGTTCCTTTGTATACGCCTAATGATCTACCTTGATGCCAAATTTCAAGTTTCTAAGTCACGTAGAAGTGGTCTAGATATTTGATGAGTCAGTCAGTCAGTGAGTGAGTGAGTGAGTGAGTGAGTGATAAAAATTGCTCTTTTCAGACCTTAATAACTCAAGAACTATAATAGGTTTATTCATGAAATTTGGGATTCTAGGTGTTCAAGAGGGCCTTATTAGACATGCAAAATTGCAAGTGTGTAGGTTTAAAATTTTTTGAGGTTATGGGAGTAGCTCGAAATGGTTCGTGTAAATATACAACACAGTCAGTGTTGCCGAACTTGGCTGACACACTGCCGTGTGTCTAGATAACAGTAAAAAAATAGGGCGCCCTGTATATTATGTAGATATTTCTCAAAAGCAGCGCATACACGTCTGGCATTATATTTTTCTTGTTCTGGGGACACAAACTAAGAAATTAAAAAAGACCACAAACGCGAGCAAATAATTAATATAAGTATATAGCTTATTTTTTTACAAATTAACAATTATTTAAAAAATAAACGCAGCGTCCTAGACGTTTGGCAAATGTTTTTTAGGATCTATAGTTAATTTAATATATAAAAACTAAATGGCAGACACGAGCAAATAATTTAAGAGAGGTTTAATCATAAAAAATCGACATCAATCATTAAGAATCGACCTCGATCATTAAGAATCGACCTCGAACATTAAGAATCGACTTAGATCATTAAGAATCGACCTCGATCATTAAGAATCGACCTTGATCATTAAGAATCGACCTCGATCAGTAAGAATTGACCTCGATCATTAAGAATCGATCTCGGTCATTAAGAATCGTTTCTTCAAAACTCGAATACCTATCATTCCTAATGACGAGCAGATCATACGCCGAAATTGCCACCAGTTGGTGGTCTTAAAAAAATTACAGGGAACAACACATTATCAACGGCATTAAAGTTGGGCGAAGAAGCTTCGTTTTATGTCCGCGGTTCATTTGTCATTTGCATCGGTATATATATTTACGGGTAATGCGATTTCACGCGGCCGAAATATAGATTTTAAGTAACAATAAATCGTGTCGGGCAATACGTTTTAATTAAACAATATAAATTTGACATGCAAACTGTATAATATACTAGCTCGATGACGTCATGGCGTTGTAATTTTTTTATGGAAACAACGCGGCCAGGCAACATGCGTTAAGCCGATGTGACAAGAGGATCTTCTAGTTTATCACATCCGTAAAATTCATAACAGCGGAAACATACATAACATTATTATATAACAACACATATTGTAGTATACCCACCAAGGTTGTTACGGATGCAAAAATTTAGACATCCGCGGATGCAGATTCGGATGCGGATTATTAGAAGTTCACATCCGCGGATGCGGATTTGATGCGGATGCGATGCGGATTTTGGGATTTTAAAAGGATAATTATTTAAATTTTAAGTGCATAAATAACTGAAAATCAATTTAATTTTAACTTTTTATTTATTTAATCATATTTTTAGCACGTGCCACTCTGGCTCCGCCCACTTTCTTTACATGTAGTTACTTGTTGATGTGAATCTGCATCCGTAAAAACTCCGCATTGATTGATGCGGATGTGAATGCGGATGCAGATGTCTGAATTAATGTGAATATTCCGCATTTACGGATGCGGATGCGAATATTCGTAACACCCCTGGTACCCACTCACACATACAAAAGTGTCCACAGTTAAACGATACGTAGACATCGCTCATCACATGATAAACATAATAAATAAAAAAATTCGACATAAGTCAATTTGCCTTTAAACCGCCGATATAAAAGGCTATTTCTTGGATGTCAGAGTGAAGACCGTGTGTGCGCGCATTTCTTTGAATTCCATTGTTTTTAACAATCCATTAAAGAGTCGTCAATCATGCGAAGACAGCGCCGCTACGCTCGACACGGGATTAAGATGAAACTTTAATGCGTCAGCAAACAAGCAGACATGTTTTACAAAATAATGTTTATTTTACGTTTAAAATAAGCACGGCGAATAAAACTTAAAGCTGCCCCGAATTCCCCGGTAAAGAGCTTTTAAAAGTTAAAAAAAACACACACACACACACACACACTATAGCTTTTTTCAAGAAAAGGACATTAATTATGGCAAAAAAATCACGTTTAATAAATATGACAACTTTATATTTGTTTGCTACAATAATACAATCCAAATGTAATTATTAATATAATCTACGCTTATTGATATATTATCACAAATATAGGTACTTATTCATATTATTAATAGAATAAACATATGCAGGAAGCTTACGGTCGTATTCATAGTTAACCCTTAAGTTAAGGGACACTTACTCATTATACCTTCAAATCGAATATGCGTTTCATAGTCAAAATTGACGTCTGTAAGGGCCCTTACATCACCCTCACCTTAAGGGTGGATAGTATGTCCCTTAAGTGTCGAAAAAGTAAAAGCATTAAAACACATGAAAACACGCATTTATATCAAAAATGACAACTAAGTAAACACAATCGGTCTGCAGTATGACCAACTGTTCGAAAGGAAAAAATCATGGAGGTTTACTATAATTCTTCCCTCACTCAAGGAAATGACTATGAAACGCTCCTTTGAATAAGGTGCCCTCAGCACTTAAGTGACCCTCAACGAAGGGACCCTTATCACTTACATTAAGGGTTAACTATGAATATGGGCATTAGTAGAGCAGCCTATTGGCAGGATGCGTGGCGAAAACAACATCTGACGACCGCCCTAAATCAAGCTCTATAACCGTTGATGGAATAAATTAAAAATTTATTATCGCTAAAAAATATAAGTGCACACATATGAAAGGGCAATACCTAGAGCCGTGCTCCATCTGCTCCAAATTTTAAATCCGAAATCAGAACATATAAATGTTAAATTCGAACGCATTAGAACACTCGGATTGATCTGAACGCTAAACCGAACTTACCCTTTGACAACCTATGTTCTATTTTAAAATAAAACAGTAGTATGTTGTCAGAAATGTGTGTAACCGTGAAAATAGGAAATTGTATGTTTCGCATTCTAATGAGTAAGTGAGAAATGAATAACAAAAACTTCAAGTTATTAAAAATTACCATAGCGACACTAAATAAACTAATAATTAATGCAGTCATGATTTATTCTGATCCATTCATTTTGTCCCAATGCTAAATTCCCTATGTATACCTCGCCGTGAGACGCAGTATAAGTATTGGTTGGGAATTATATAAATTAAAGAGAATTATAACTAAATTATTGAAAAACAGGGTATATTGTGTAGACTGTAGATCTATCTTTAAACTCCTATCTCTATTAAACCTTATAAAAAAATTTGTGAATGCCGGGCGCTCCCCCTCCCCTAATTAAGGAAAACCTGTATCCGCTCCTGACTGGTACACCCTAAATAACAAAATATGATATTTAATAATTGTTACAAATAAGTTTTCAATCGATTGTCTGCAATCTACATTTTATGATATAATATGGAATCTAATATAAAATGGAAATATAACGTACGTAAGGCCTTTTGTTTTTTTGTTGTTTATTTACAATATAACAACAATCCTTTTTCGTGATATCAACAATGTGATTTCGTTTGAAAATAAGATTGCATTGTTATTTATCAACAAACAAATACTGACACAATTGACAACAAAGCCAGCGTATGGAGATACGTTTATGTATATTGTAACCAGCGGCGTGCCTATTAAAATAACAGAGGGTTTATGTTCATCCTTACTGCTCGACATCTAATACCACTACCACCAAATTTTTTTAACTTTTCAGTCAAAATTTTTATTTAATTTTTTTACACTAAAACAGTTTATTTATAACCTGAGATTTTTGAAGTGGATTGGAGTATGGATTAATGACATTTTAATACTGATTTAGATTTTAAGAATTATGCTTAACAGAGGTTTTTATTTATTTATTGTAGATTATAGACGCGTCGACATCTAAGGTCATTAGCGTCCTTAACAGAGGTACTATAGAGCTGACTGACAATGTGAAATTCTTAGGAGTCCATATCGATAGATATTTAACCTGGGAGAAACATATTGATAGTTTAGCTAATAATTTGTGTTCGGCATTATTTGCCATCAAAGTCGTAAAATCAACTGTTTCTCGAGAAGCGGTAAAGCAATTTTATTATTCACACGATTGAGGTGTGGGATTTTAATAGGGGGAAGGTCGAGACATATGAACCGTTTGTTCATAATGCAAAAAAGAATAGTACACAGTATTACTAGCTCACACGTGATTGCCCATTGTAAACCTTTATTCAAAGGTGAAAAGTTTTTAAATATTTATTGCATTTATATTTTAGAATTGGTTTGTTTTGTCAGGAAAAACCTCAATCTGTTTGTAACAAATAACGATATCTGCATTACTAATTACAACACGAGAGGTAGAAACAATTTAGCTATACCATCACATAATACAACAAAATTCGAAGATTCGTCATATTACATGTGTATTATATGCTATAATAAGCTACCAGATGAAATAAAAAAGATCACGGCTTTTAAACTATTTAAAAAGACAATGTGCACATTTTTAGTAGATAAATGTTTCTACATGCACAGAAGAATTTTTAAATTCTTAAAATTTTTACTAGCAGGCATATTTTGATGTTTTTTTCTTAATAATGTACTTACTTATATATTGTTTATATATTTACATGACACATGTTCTGCTGTTTGCAATATGAACAACAATAAATTTATTATTATTATTATTTTCATCTATTAACTAACGTTTCGGAATTATATTTATCTTCGATCTTAATAAAAACACAAACAAAATTTTTGCAAATTATAATATAGTTAAGTTAATGTAAAAAAAAACGAAAAACTTACCCAAATGTCATTATTCTACAGTATTTTGTGAGATGCTTGAATGTATCCATGATAAAGCAATGAAGCTGTAAAAAATAAAAAAATATATATCACAGTTCCCTATTAGAATTTTATTTTTATTGTAAATTATAGACGCGTCGATAACTTAGGTCTTTAGAGTTTAGCGTATTGATTATATTAAATAACAACACACTTAAACCTAAATGACATCACAAAACATCCATGAGCGGAGGCAGGATTCGAATTCACGACAGTCTGATCCAGAGGTCGCGACGCTAACCACTGGACCACACTGTCCTCGTTTCTTATTAGAAATTATTTCCAGAAACACAATGGCATTTTATAATTTCAATAAGTTAAGTATTTAGGAAGACACAATTTTTTAAACTTTAATAGTTGCTTACGTCACAACACACGCAAGGCGGACTATATAATTTTTACAACCAGTCCGCTCAAGACCGATTGCACCGTTGCTATCAATCAACTATCAAAATGGGACATGTATTAAATATATTATGTACTGTAGAGTAAGCCATGATATTCGGAGTATGTGACATCTGCTGCTCGAAAGAAAAAATAAAGGTGTGGCCTATATTTAACCAACTTCGAAAATGTATTGTGAAGCCGTTTTAAGTGCTAGACAAAAAAAAAATCCAACGGCATTATTTAAGTTAGACAGGGCTCTTTCTAATGACATAAGAAAAAAATTCACAGATTTCGCAATCCTTGCAACCATCAAGGACATTGGAAATGATAACAGCATATATGAAACATAGTTAACTGTTTATTATACACACAATATTTATCAATGCACTGTTTAGTTTTGTCAGGAATAACCCTTATTATTCTTCTGTTATATACGCGTTCACTTTTGCTTGATTACTTAACTTTTAAATGGATTTTTCTACAGTATTTATTAACATTTGCTCAAAAGTAACACCGCAGATCGTCGCAAATACCTCTCAATTAACTAGACATGATATAAAACACATTTCGAAAAAATTGCACTTGTTCAATTTTGCATGATTGCTCCTCACTTGATCGCGACACCGTTGTCTTCGTCGCAAATACCTCTCAAATCTCAATTAACTAGACATGATATAAAACACATTTCGAAAAAATTGCACTTGTTCAATTTTGCATGATTGCTCCTCACTTGATCGCGACACCGTTGTCTTTTGGCCTTGAACGAAAACTCGTAGCTCTGCCCCCATATACGAACATAAACATTTCCAATGTTAAAAAGAAAAAAAGTCGTTTAGAGGCTCATTATGTTGTATGAAAAAACAAACCTTATAAAAGAGACTGGAGACATGTTCTCCCACCACTAGCAACGGGACTTCCACCACATTTTTCTTTCAATCTTTTTAACTTGTTATTTAAATATTATTACAGTCATAATATCAGCAAAGTTTCAAGTCAATTATAATTGGAATTGGGTCAAAAAGCGTTACAAGATTTCACGCTTTTAAAATAGGTACAATCTCTGAAATAATAATTTTCCTGTAAATTAGAGAAAGAATGAATGATTGTAAAATATAGACCGCCGACAAGTTAGAGAAAGAGAAAACTCATGTTGCATATTGCTACAGTGTCGTTGTTTACTTATATGGAATTTATCTATTTAACTATTATCTATTACAAAAACCCAGGCTTTAATTTGAGTACTGCTGAAAATTTTGGATTTTCCATTTATTATTAAAAATGAAAATAAACTATGAATGAGTGACCCAGATAAATTTAGCAATTGGTGACATTAAATCAATACTGATATACCTAAAATAGTAACGGAAGCTCTGTATTTTTACAAGCTTTTATTTAACTTGCTTTTCTGTCTGTCTGTCCGGGACCAATTTGGCAATCGAATTTTCGACCACTTCTCAATATCCAATCATGCTGAAATTTTGCACACACTTTTGGTACTGAAGACAATACAATATATTATATTTAATATTATGGTAGATCCAATATGGCGGTCACCCCAAAATGGCGGATTACCTTATTCTTTAGAACCCCCTCGACATGGGTATCTAATAAAAGGGTATGACAAGTAGAATACAATAAGTTGTGTGACGTCATTCTAAATTAAATATGGCGGCCGACACAAAATGGCGGATTACCTATTTCTTTACAACCCCCTTGATATGGGTATTAAATGAAAGGGTATGATGAGTGGAATACAATAAGCAGTGTAACGTCATTATAAATCCAAAATGGCGGCCGAAAATTTTGGAAGACTAAAAAATAATAAAATATTAGTAAAAAAATTTTTTTAAAGACAAGCTTTTATTGAAATGGACAAAAAAGAAAAAATAATTTTTAATAATTTAGGTTCATAATTATAAAAGCGTGGGTCGTGACTAATAAACTATCATAGAGTTTACAATTCACGCTTTTATAATTATGAACCTAAATTATAAAAAAAATATTTTTTTCCTTTTTAGTCCATTTCAATAAAAGCTTGTCTTTAAAAAGTTTTTTTTACTAATATTTCTCATGTGTGATTTTTGATAATTTTGGATATTTTAGATGATACTTACAGACGAGAAAACATTTTTCCAGAATTTTTGTGTCTGTCTGTACCGGCATCACTCGAAATTGATTTTGATATAACTTGTTATTCACACTAAGTATGACTAAAGTACCTGTAGGTGGGATATTCTTTACCCGGTAAACCGATAATACAGTTTGACAAGCGAAAGAACGCCGGTAGAGAAAGAAAGAGATTGTAGATGAGTGTCTATAATGTACAATCTCTCTCTCTCTCTGTCTTTCTCTGCCTCTCTCTCTTTCTCTGTCTCTCGCTGCCTTTATATCTCTCTCTCTCTCCACCCCCCCTTTCCCCCTCCCCCCCCTCTCTCGACCTGCTTTGTTTCATTGGTCAAACAATAATGTATTCGAAGCCACGAAAACTAAGAAATAAATAAAATAATTAATCCATTGAGAATAGGAGCACGCCGCTGATGAGTTTATAAATGTGAAACAAATAAAAACACACGTGTTTTCTTTGCCTGTGTGCGTCTCAATTGAAACTAACATTTTGCTCGAGAACAGCAGGAGATAAACTTCTGAACATGTCTCTCAATCCTTCCGACGCGACGCCATGTTTGATTGCACTATCTACGTACATAAGGTCTATTTTCACTATATAGACGTATTTTTCCATTTCCATTGCAATGCCAGCAAATCATTATTTCCCAACTAATTTCTACATAAGATCTACTTTTCCAGTAAAAACCATAATATGCAATCTGCTTTGAGATTTACTATTGATAAAGAGGCCAGTGTAGTCTATAGTGGATAATGTATTTGGTTCCGCAACCACTAGACTAGACTGTCATGGCTTCGAATCCCACTTGCGCTCATGGATGTTTTGTGATGTTATTTAGTTTTAAGAAAGTTGTTATTTAGTGTAGTTGAAAGACGTTAATGACCTGAGATGTCGACGCGTCTATAATCTACAACAAAAAATAAATAAAATACTATTGATAAAGAGTGCTCTAACATTTTATCCATTCCACAATTTAGATAAATAAATAAATGCGTTGTAACGATACAAATTCATATTTAATATTTATTAACTTTAGCTCATATGTACCTTAATAATTTACTGTTCACTATTAAATACTGTATCGTATTCTGGAACAAAAATGCACTCTTACGATTAAAAAATCGAAGCTAACCTTCGCCTGACCTTCACAGCACCACCTATGTTAAATCTGATATCACAGTCTTCTGTCCCCCTTGACACTCTATAACTTTTGTATAAAACATTTTTTTATGGTTTGTACCGTTTACGAGATATTTCACTGCATTGTTTAAGATGTGCCACCCTGTATATTTAATTTATTGGTGCATGCATTTTTCAATAAATAGATAATAACGTCAGTATATACATAACCTGTAAAGATGTTTGTGTACCGCGGGATCAGTTTTGTTTGCGCAATTTAACTTAAGCCGCAGGTAATTATTTTTTAACAACCATGCTACATTATACCTATAAAACATATAAGATTTTCTCTGTGTTTACGTTTTAAATTTCAATCACGAACATTAAAAAAAATATATAAATTACTAGCGGCCCGATGACGTATTAACCCTGGCGATATAATTTTATGTTTAAAATTACACTAAAAAATACGCACTTCTGGGAATATTTCCTTGTAGAAAAAGCTTCCAAAAAATACTCAAAAAAATTGTTTTATCTATTTGTAACGCAGATTCCAACTCTAAAAAATAAATGTGGGACGACCCTATTATCCTTAAGACGATTTCCTAAAGTAGAAATGTTGACTACTGTAAAAATCTTCAGATTAATAATGAAAAGCTATGTTTGCATTATGACGTCACACATAAAAGTAGGTGTTATGGTTCAAGCTGTATACCAAGAGAGAAATGAAAAAGAACGACGCAACTTCAATGCTACTGACAGTGATGGAGATATGTGGTAGAAACGAGTTAAAAAGAGACGAAGAAAAGTTAGTGAAAACTCAACGGCCTCTAAAGCTTTGAGTAGTCATGTGAATAGGTGTTTCAGTTAGTTGGCTCGGTGACTTGGCCGAGGGTAAGAAAATTAACCTGTTTAACCTCACTTTTCTTATTTACAACTCAACTGGTTAAATGTGTGAATCTATATGAATTTTTGACACTATTTATAAGCTCTATCCTATAATCCTAACTAATATTAGGCCTATAAATGCGAAAGTGAGTTTGTTTGTTTGTTCCGCTTTCACGCCTCAGCTACTCAGCCAATTTCTAAAATTTTGCACATGCAATGGAGATGAACATAGGCTATAATAACTAGTCGGCCCGGCTTCGCCCGGGTGAATATCGAGGGTAATCTCAGAAGACCGATTTCAAAATTTTTTCACTGTTAATTAGGTATGATACTTTGCTTTAAGACACAGACTACAATAACTAGCCGGCCCGGCTTCGCCCGAGTGAAAATCGGAAGTAGTGTTGCCGTCTAGATCTAGACTTTCTAGACTCTTGTCTTGTCTAGATTTTCAAGACAAGACTTGGAAAAGAAATTTTCAAGACAAGACAAGACTTGCTTTATCTAGATCAAGACTCTTGCCAAAACTCTAGACAATTTTCAAGAGTCTAGATAAACTAACTAGTATAGTAGGTAAAGTAAACCACTCGGTTAATCTAGACTCTTGAAAATAATCTAGAGTCTTAATATTAGACAAGACAAGAGTTTTTTAATCTAGACTTTTAGTGAAAACTTGATTTTTCAAGACAAGACTTGAGTGAAGTCTTGTCTTGATATTTCAAGACAAGACAAGACTTTGAAAGTCTTGTCTAGACGGCAACACTAATCGGAAGTAATCGCAGAAATGACTGAACCGATTTCAAATTTCTTTCATTGTTCGATAGTTGATTAAAGTATTCACCTATCGAACAATGAAAGAAAATTGAAATCGGTTCAGTCATTTCTGCAAATAATTCCGATTTTTAATAAATTGAAAAACTGAATTGGTACTATACCTAGGTTCAAATAGCCCCTTTAAAAAATCATCGGAAATATTGAATCACTCAATGTAAAACACTGTCTGGTAGTGAAAGGGTTAAAGTAGACGGCACTTACGCACGAGAACGAAGCACGTACAGCAAGTTTTAGTTTGAAGGTAGCGGCAAATTAAGTGAACGACCTCAACCCTCAATATACACACTGTGATACCAACTATTAAAGTAACAACAAAGATATTATTACGGGAATAAGTTATGAGCCTTTAGGCTACTGGGATGATTTACGAGATAAACTATTATAACAACACACTATCTAGTTACACCCTGTATATACTAAAACCCTTAGTCAATATAATTGGGAAATATTTTTTATGGTATCTAAAGGGTGTCTCAGCAAGAACTTGAATTTTGAATCGCGCGCCATTTTCGACTGTTAATTGTTGAGTCAACCATATTTGGTATTTGTTTAATTATAACATTGACATTTACGAAAATGGTGAGTTACCTACAGGTCAGAAGAACGTTTGTTAATTGTGAAAACCCATTACAAAGAAATTGCACGCCAAATTCGTGAAATCCAGCAGCCCTTACTGCAAAATGTACTGCAAAGTTTCGTCAAAAGA
The DNA here is from genome assembly GCA_039654895.1 of Mongoloraphidia duomilia. Classification (NCBI taxonomy): domain Eukaryota; kingdom Metazoa; phylum Arthropoda; class Insecta; order Raphidioptera; family Raphidiidae; genus Mongoloraphidia; species Mongoloraphidia duomilia. The sequence goes on along the minus strand of CM077525.1, from coordinate 18,505,831 downwards.
GTATATTCCTACCATCGGAGCAACGGTGGTCATTTAACCGATATTTTGTTTCAGCAAGAAATTGAATTTTAAAAACTTAAAAAATATTATGTTAATTTAATGAGTTATTTACATTTTTTCTTCAAATGTAGATACATTTACACATGAAACAAAATATCGGTTAAATGACCACCGTTGCTCCGATGGTAGAAATATACTCTTTTGACGAAACTTTGCAGTACATTTTTCAGTAAGCGCTGCATTTCACGAATTTGGCGTGCAATTTCTTCGTAATGGGTTTTCACTATTAACAAACGTTCTTCTGACCTGTAACTCACCATTTTCGTAAGTGTCAATGTTTTAATTAAACAAATACCAAATATGGCTGACTCAACAATTAACAGTTGAAAATGGCGCGCGATTCAAAATTCAAGTTCTTGCTGAGACACCCTTTACATAAAAATGACGCAAAAAATACGACTAAATACAATCAAATTACGACTAGTTTCGTCCTCAGAAGAACACCAGCAGGCTATTAGAAAGTTAAATTAAAAATTTTGAAAGTTTTGATTTTATAAATAATTTTTACTTAGAACTCCCTAATTATCACATGATGATGTCCTTGAGAACGAAACTAAAATTTATTTTTGCAAAGTGTTTGTCTCAGTAAAAACTCCAAGTTTTGAAAATACATAGGTATAATTTTGTAGGTACATCCTAACAATATCGTTTAAGTTTGGTATAAGGGCTTTCTGGCGAATTCCGCTGAAATTTTTCATATTAAAAATTATTTTGGAACCTATATTTTGGTTCTTCATACCGATTTTTTAAGTATAGACATATTATAGCTTTTCAGCTGGTATGCATTTTTTGACACTAGCGGCGCGTAGTTTTGCACGAGTAACACTAGCACCGTGTCAGTGTTGAGTAGTGTACATGCTCTTCGTTTAGGACGTAGGCTATTACTCTGTCATTACCGCTGTCATGCTGCACTTTATTTACACGACCTCCCTGCGACGGTGATAAAAGTGTAACACTGGAGGTCGCACTAGCGTCCCACCGACTCCCAGCTGAACACGATACACTGTATAGCACTGCTCTCTACACTGACCAATCGAACAACGCTTCTTGATGAAAATTTACACTAGTGCGGCCTAGTGTAACAAAGTGTAACCAGCTGAAAACGCTATTAATCAAGAGGAACAAATTTCTCTTACAATATCACGTCTTTACCTATTGCATATATTATTGTTACAAAACTGTTTTCTGAGTTGGCGGAATATTTATTTACAATAATTAAAAACACAATAATAATGAATGCAACAACGAAAAGTCAGTTCTAACAATTAACACAAGTAAACAATAACTAAACAGTAATTACAAAGCAAAACAAAACAACTATATACAATAACTCGTAATTATTACCACTACACTTAGAATTTATTTTATCAATCTATTTATTTATTTCACGGCACTATTTATATATCACTGATCCACCGTGGACTTGACTGCGTGGCTCACCGTTGACTGATTCCTCACTCACTCGTACTGCTTTTTATATAGGCTGCAAGGCATAAGCCTAGTGTGTTCTCGCTTTCTCTAGAACTTTCGTGCAGGTACCAGTTGTTACAGTAAGCGGACCCCGTTTCTCAGAACTCTGGCCTGTCGTTTATATACAGGGTGATCCGTTATTATTATCTTAGTTTGCCAGCGTACACCAATATACCTCAGATATCGCTCACTAATCATCCCCCTTTTGCCTTAGCGTAATAATATAATACTATATAGCCTACACTGGCGTCTCCAGGATTTCATTTTGGGGGGAACACATCAAATCTCTTCTCCAGCTCCAAAGAATATTTGAACACTGTGCCCGAGAGCCTTAGCAGACAGGCGTCGCGTCGTTCATCTCCTTCAACATCTTCAGGCTGAATTGACTCGTAAGTAGTAATCAATAAAGTTGAGAAAATCCTCTCGGATTGAAATCCTACATAACTGCTGGGGGGGGGGGCATGGTCCCCTGGCCGCCACTGATAGCCTATACTTATATTATGTTATTCAGAAAGGAGTACGCTTTTAAATAGTTATAGAATTTTACAAATCGGTTCTCGAGATTACTCGCGACAAACAAACAAACATACATACAAACTTCGCTTCGTTATAATATTAGTATAAACTATTCTTGAGACCGTTACGCGGTTTTCTTGGAAAATTTTTGATTATTTAAAATAGCCTGCAATAAATTCCTAATCAATTAAAACAGGAACACAGCGCCTTCTATTCTTTGAATATAAAATGATGTGTACACGAAATCTCATTTACGTTCAAACAAAAAAAAATCTAAACATTCCGAGTTTACGGGTTAAATGTTTCATTTTTGCGGATTATTCGGCACAGTAAATAAATGAGCAGTGACTGAATACAAGAAACAAAAAATTTGACTGATGACCAGTCCTATACTTCCCACCTAGTAAATATTTGCAAAAAATAAACACTCTTTTTTATTCTTTGAAAAAAGCATGGCCTTCTTTTTTGTTTGGTGATCTACTGATGGCTAGTAATATAGCAAAAATCATGGTTACCTTGATTTACGTACAATTTTCTTTTTTTAGTAAAATATTTTTTTTCTCGAAAACTACATTTTAGAGAAAAAAAATATTTACATTTTTTTCATATTATAACATCTAGAATTCATTTATATTTTTTTTTACCTATGTTAATACGTGACATTGAGAACGTTTTTTTTAATATCTCAGGATCCACTGAACCGATTTGACTCAAAATCTAATCAGATCTAAGTTAAAGGCTGATAAACACAATATAACAATCGGCATGGCCGTATGTTGTTCTATTGTTACGATATCGAAGGCGAAAAATTGACCACATACACACACACACACACACACATACATACACACACACATACAGACATCAGTCAGAAAATGATCTTAAACGATTGCTAGGGTTTCAAAACGTGAAGATCTGTTAAAATCTCGAAATATTTTTTTCGGACTAAATCCAATACCTCCCTACCATAGTAGAGGTGGGAAGTAATTAATGTATAGGTACAATATCCAGGGTTTAAGAAAGCGCCCGTATCAGGTGTTTTTTTTTTCAAAAACGGCTAATAATATTAGCAAGTTGGAGAAAAAATGTGTCCTAGTGAAAAATTTAATCGGTATACTTGCGTTTCCTGGAAAAGTCGTGTAAAAACTGGCATAACTTCGTAATTTCCAACGTGAAGGGAAGTCAAGTGGGGTATTATCGGATAGATACCTAAGAAACAAGCCGTGAGGTGGGTCGTTTATTAGGACTAAAGTGCGACCCTTGAGGTCCACACGACAACTTCCCAGTTTGATAAATATTTAATAATAATAATTAAATTAGATATTACACAGAAAAGTAATCATTTTAGTCATTAAAACATAATTATTATTTATTATTAACCGATTTTTACAAAATTTATTTAGGATCAAAATGACGTTAACACGCCTCGATTGACACTCTTACGAAGTCGATATAATTTTTAATTCGCGAGATATTGTGTAAAATCTACTTCTTTGGAGTCTATTTGGTTAAGAAAAAAGAACGGCTGAACCGATTTTGAAAAAATTTCTTTCAGATAATATTTACGTTAATACGCGTCGATTGGCACCCCAACGTAGTCGATATCATTTTTCATTCTCGAGATTTCGTCTTATATAGAAAGAAATGGACACATACGTACGTACATACGTACACACACACAGACATCTTTCTAAAAATAGTGTAGTGACCTTGAAATATAAAAATTTGTTATACATTTTGATTTCGATTTTCGGACCCATTACAATAACTTCCAATGGGAAGTTAACAAACAACTTTAGAATTTTTTGATTTAAGTAGTAATATTTTTACCAATTAAGTACAAGAAAAATAAAAATTATTAATTTTATTCACACATCCAAATGTTAAATTTCATAAAATGTATGAGGAATGATGATATACCTATCAGATAATCAAAAAATTTTAGAGCAGTCGTAAAGCGTGGATATTTTCCGTGGATAGACACATTCAGGGAGTCTATAGGAGTCTAAAGGATATGGAATTCCCCTCAATTTTTTGATAAATAAGCCTCTAAAACGCAAATTTCATCATATTATCTATAGCATTTTTCGCCCCTGAAATATTCTATTAGTCAATAAGATAGATTTCGGGTCACAATACCTCAGTTGGCAATCCTAGTATCTATAGAATGCGAATTTATAGAATGCGATATCATAACAGTTACAAAAAGTAGTAGTAATACAGGATGCTTCATGGCCCCTAAAACTTCCGGGTCGGGGGCAACTGTCCACTCTGCCTCCCCGGTAGTTACGCCACTAGTCCGGAACTATACGCAAATTTAGAAGAAATGGAACCAGTGGCGGCGCGTGAACATTTTAAATGGGTGTTCTGCAGAGTCAACCCGGAGATTGGAGTAGCCCCCCCCCCCCTAATGAGGCAACCTCGAAAAAAAGAATTCAAAAATACATTTGATGCAATTTTTAAGTGTATTTTTTGATCTGAATAATTTGTCTATACATTATACAATGATTTCGCTAGCGCTAAAATCGTAAATAAAGTGATTTTTATAGCAATATTTTTTATTGTATTAAAAAAAAGAGTGTGTGTGTACTATGTACGCACGTCAGAAGTTATACTTCTTTTAGATAACAAAACAAAAATAACTCCGAACATTTTATCCCGCGTGCCAGTACTAAACGTTTGTAAAAAAGACGATAAAATAATAAAATAAAGATATTAAATAAATTAATTTAATTTAATAAATTATTAATTTATTAAATATATTTATTTATGATATTTATCTAATTATTTATTAAAAATAAATAATAACGTATGTTTGTATTGAGATTTGAACCCGAGACCTATTGCTTATAGAGCCACTACGTTACCGCTACACCACGAAGACACCTTATTGCATTGCTATATAATACGGTATTATAACCAAGAAAAATAATACTGTACCAGGTTCTGTGCACCCGTTCTGGCTTTTACGCGTATAAATCTGTCTCATTTTTACTAAATCATCTCTCTTTAACACATTGGATTTAGGTGCAACACAAACTGCAGCACCTCCTGCAGGACTGTTTATAGAATATAGGCCTGCGGCATGCCGTCATTCATAATAATGCTATGTGATTATGAAATTAAAACATATTATGCAGATTTATATAATATTTTTTTTGAATTGTGCGTTATTTTCTGGCAGTGCGGCAGCTCCGCAGCTCTCATAGAGGAGCCGCCACTGAATGGAACTGAATGAGACAGAGTGCAGGTGAAGTAAAATGTATTGTGCAATGCGTATTTACAGAAATGTGGAGGCGGCGGCGGCGGCGGCGTTCTACGTGAAGAAACAGCATCTGTGGAAGTGCAGGAAAACGAAGAAGAGGAACGTAGCATGTAACAATCCTCTGCCTGCTTCCCCTTTTTCCCGTCATCGCCCTTCGAGTCCCGACTCCGGCGGAACTAGAGAACATATGTACATGCAGAAAGATACAAGAGAACTTGGTGCTGCCGCCTACTGATATTTTCTAGTAGTAGTGCTGTGTGAACGTTTTACGACCACGAACTCTGCGGACTGACAATTAAATGTGATCCAATGTAATTGCGAGCCTCTAGTGTGATACTCCCCGTTGTTTTACTTTATTTTATTTCCAGTTTTCTTTCTTCAACAGCGAGAGCGCGTATACACAGCGTCTGACCGAAACTAATGTTGGGTTGCAGAAAGCATTGTCAAAAAATTTGTTTTGACAGATGACCTTAGATTGTGATCACATGATTACAGCTTTTAGGGTTCCGTACATGCGTATTACTATTACTCTGCCTACGATGTCTATATAAGTCCTTCCGTCCGTCCGTTTGTCTGTCACACGGCGCTATCTCACAAACGGTAAGAGATAGCTAGTTGAAATTTTCACAGACTGTGTGTTGTTGTGGCATGAATCCTGGCAAATAATAATTAGAATTAAATAATCAATTAATTTTTATAAATTAATGTTTTTCATATGGACAAGTGAAAGTGGCGTCATCGTACGCAATTGATAAACTATATTAATTGTATATACTTACATTGTTTCAACCCGAGTTAAAGACATCGCGGACTATATTAATATTTAATATACCAGAATTTTTATAATGCTTATGTGTGCATTAGTATTTGAAACATCTATTTGGTATGACGTGGCATAATGCTGCAGCTTGCAACATTGGAAAAAATTCATTTTTCTAAGCTATGTCACCGTAGGGATTCTAACCCTAAACTTTACATTGTCGCGGCGGGCTGAGTTAACAATTACACGCACAGTGACACATTTGCGAACGACTAACTATTTTCCCTTGAAGCATTCTGTCACTAGAAAACCACCACATGCGAGAGTCGATTATTAACTAAGGTGCTATATAACCGAACCATCTTACATGTCAGAGCTAATCTCAAACGGGTGAATTATTTATATTGGAATCAAACCATATAACTGTTAACATAGACACAGTTTACACTAATTATAAATTGTTTTAACGGTACGGAACCCTCGTGGCGTGAGTTCTACTCGCACTTGATCGATTTTTATACATGCAGATTGCAGGAACAGTCTAATGGGGCTTAAGAATAGCCGAGCGTGTAGCAATGCTGTTGTTTACATGGCGTTGCTATGGTTCCTCTATTACAAGTCCCCAGTTCCCGGGTTCTAGCCCGAGAGCCGGTAAAAGTGTCAATTGGATTTTCAATTTATTATTAAAAAAAAAAAATAATAATAATGAATTGAAAATATGAATTGGTGCTAAGCCCAAATAACCTTAGCTGTTGGTGGTCTTTAAAACACACACAACTGCAGTCTAATGTCGTTGTGAAACTCCCTGTAATATAGAATAGAACATTAGATTGTACACACACAAAAACAAATGATTGATCAATAAATAACAATATATGAGTAAGGTAATTGTGGACAACAATATAATAATTATTAATTAATTCAACAATGAATTTTTAATCCACAAGGCATCCACTAGATAGTGAATAGTATTTCTTAACATATCAGTCAGCATATTATGCCGTCATGATTGTTAAACATCAAACGATTGTTATAAGATATATAAGCAAAAAATCAGAAGCCACTGTCGGGACTTGAACCCGAAATTCCCAGTTTCCGGCTGGTTGAGTTGCCACTTTACTCACACAGTGCCCTCGCATGAGATGTGATTTAGTATTGAAATAGGTATATATGGGGAACGAACAGATTCCACTTTCGGGGCACAGTGTGAGTAAGTGGCAACTCAACCAGCCGGAAACTGGGAATTTCGGGTTCAAGTCCCGACAGTGGCCTCTGATTTTTTCCTTATATATCTTATAACAATCGTTTGACGTTTAACAATTATGATGGCATAATATGCTGACTGATATGTTAAGAAATACTATTAACTACCTAGTGGATGCCGTGTGGATTAAATTCATTGTTGAATTAATTAATAATTATTAAATGATTGATCTACATCGAAAAAGATCGCCATTGAAGCTAAATTTTGATCAAAATGCGTAGAAAAATGTTGTTTCGAAGTGGAAATTGTACAAAAAACTATGTTAAATATATGTTTCTATAGTCTATACACAGTTTATAAAAAATATCGTTTCACTTTCAATCGATCAATTATTTTTCGAACAAGATCGATTTGAAATTCTACAATGCTTTTATTATATAGAGAAATATGGGTGGTCACAATTTAAGGTCATTGTCAAATAAGATTTTCTGGCTAGGCTTTCTGTGTAATAAGTACCTCCCTGTGTAGTAAGATTTTCCAAGACTTCAGCCACGAACAACAGTGTTGGGATACGTATATACGCGATTCTTAAATTGGACGTGACGTGACGTGACCTCGATATGCGTAACCTGACGAAAAAAGTGGGTGTGTGCTCGCTAATGACCGCTGTTGTCGAGAGTCTAATAATTCACAAAAGTGGGTGTGTGCTTATGACCACACGATAGAAGTGAAAATTTCTGATTTTCTAATTTTAAAATATATATATATGTTTTAGTGTCCACTATTAGCGCACCTATGAACTACAAATAACTTATTACTAACACACTACAAAAACCTTTTCAATTAAGTTTCAATTAAGTTTTAGTGTCATCTATCAGCGCACTTATGAACTAAACAATTAAGTTTTAGTATCATCTATTAGAGCACTTATGAACTACAAAAAACTTATTACCAGCATACAACAAATACCTTTTCGTGTTTGAGCCGAGTAAACCCGATTCAGCGTCACCGACCCGAAGCGTGACGGTTCAATTTCGTTCACTACTCAGGCAAAGTGCGCTTAAGGAAGTTTTCACTTCAAAATATGAGGCTAAAAAGTTTCACTTAGAAATCAAATAGGACTACTTATAGTTAAAAAAGAAACTTTATACCTAACCTACGCTACTGATTTATGTATCAAGTCTAGTACAGAGAAACCGCCAACACAATTCTCCGATTAACTGTGTACCCAGTAAATGCGCTTTGCTTCTATACATGAAATATCCAACACAAGGAGTAAGGACTTTAAAAAAACCTTGTCACTGTCGTCGACGACGACGTAAACCGATTTGAATTTAAAAACAAAAATAAAAAACAAAACATGTATCCAATTACTTCTTCTCCACAATATCAGTAATTCGAATGCGACGTCAGGACACAGGAAGTTCAAATTTTCATGGCCCACAAAAACTATATTTGAATTTACTGCTCTAGTATACGACGCCATGTTAGGGTACGGACATATCGAAGATACCTCGATGAGCGCGGTGGAGGTCGAAGTCGCGGTCGATGTTTACATCGATGAGAGGGCGAACATACCGGAGAAGCATCATTATTCTTTGCGGTTTCTTAAAAGAAACACGTTTTTTATTACAATACTAGCGGCCCGGTCCGGCTTCGCCCGGACTTCATTACACTACTCATTCGCTTCGCTCGTTCGCTTGAATATTATAATTACATTACTCACTCGCTCCGCTCGTTCGCTCCCGAGTGGTACATTACTCACTCGCTTCGCTCGTTCGCTTGAATATTATAATTACATTACTCACTCGCTTCGCTCGTTCGCTCCCGGGTGGTACATTACTCACTCGCTTCGTTCGTTCGCTCCCGGATGGTACATTATTCGCTCGCTTCGCTCGTTCGCTTAAATATTATAATTACATTACACACTCGCTTCGCTCGTTCGCTCTCGGGTGGTATGATTTATATACAAAATCTTTGTTTTATATATACAGAATAATAATCTTTGTTTTATATATTCTACAAAATAATACATTAACACTCGCTTCGCTCGTTCGCTCCCGGGTGAATTTTTCCGATGTTTTAATAGTTATTCTGTTAGCCAGGGCGGAGACAAATCCAAAAAATCAAAGATCATGAAAATCGGTCCAGCCGTTCTCGAGTTATAAATGGTGTAACTAACTAACTAACACGACTTTCTTTTATATATACAGATTGGAAACTGTAGAACAGTGGGTTTAAACTTTATATAGGTTTATAAAAATAGTGAGAAATGTATAGAAGTGATAGCAGCGAGAATAGTGACGATATGTCTTCAAGTGCAAAATGGTACTATTTCTAATTCTTCAAATCGCCGGTTTCATGCGCATAGCATCCCATAAATTAGAAAAGACAATATTAATTATAGGTGAATACCATCATGTGTTTAAACAGCTTAAGGTCGATTTATATTATCCCGTCAAACACGGGGCCGGAACGCAGCGTTTCCGACAAGACAAACATTTTTACATGCATTTCAAATACGATTGTTTATACTTAGCGTATCCGGTCCATTCTGACACGTTGCGTATCATTCACGTACCGTCAAGCATTGCCGGCGAGAATGTTTTTCTCTTTTTAACATTGGAAATGTTTATGTTCGTATATGGGGGCAGAGTTACGAGTTTTCGTTCAAGGCCAAAAGACAACGCTGTCGCGATCAAGTGAGGAGCAATCATGCAAAATTGAACAAGTGCAATTTTTTCGAAATGTGTTTTTTATCATGTCTAGTTAATTGAGAGATATTTGCGACGATCTGCAGTGTTATTTTTGAGCAAATGTTAATAAACACTGTAGAAAAATCCATTTAAAAGTTAAGTAATCAAGCAAAAGTGAACGCGTATATAACAGAAGAATAATAGGGTTATTCCTGACAAAACTAAACAGTGCATTGATAAATATTGTCTGTATAATAAACAGTTAATTATGTTTCATATATGCTGTTATCATTTCCAATGTCCTCGATGGTTGCAAGGATTGCGAAACCTGTGAATTTTTTAACTTCATCTAACAATATTATAGGGCAATTATACCTACATAAATCTGCTAATGATAAATGTGAGAACATTTTAAAATAATTCGTTGTATAATAAAGTTTTTCTTTTAAACAAAGCACCTTTATCATAATTAAATTCGTCTGGTGTCTGATAGTATAAATACCTACTGTATTTGACGAAACGTTAACGCTACGTTCCCGCTTCGTGTCTGACCGGATAATATAAATCAACCTTAAAGGGACATTCAGACAGGTTTTATGCATACATGACAACGACTCCTAAAACATTTTGTTATATCACGTGATTAATGTAAACTGCAACGAGCTTCAATTTACCGCGATGTCTAGATTTCTACATCGATGAAGTAACAAACTATAATGTTTTTGTATCTACATCGATGTAAACAGCGGGGTAAGCGGCGAGGATGAATTGGTGAAACATCGCTCTGATATGTACGGTCTCATAAGAACATGAGATTTGTTTTATTAAGAGGTGACATCGATGTAGCGACCGCGACCTCGACCTCCACCACGCTCATCGAGGCATCTTCGGCATGTCCATATACCCTCAAAATTCGTTCCTGTGTGTGTTTTAAAGACCACCAACAGCTAAGATTATTTGGGCTTAGCACCAATTCATATTTTCAATTCAATATTTTTTTTTTAAATAAATTGAAAATCCAGTTGACACTTTTACCAGCTCTCGGGCTAGAACCCAGGAACTGGGGACTTGTAATAGAAAATCCGTTCTTATTTCCAAAAAAAAAAAAAAAAACTTATATTGTGTTCCTATTTTTATAGATAAATAATAATATTTTGTTCAATAAATAATGGATATTCAAACGTCCCATTTGAATTTAAATTTAACCCAAAAATAAGATTATTATTTTTAATCCCGAAAATACCGGCACTAAAATATTGATATCCAAATTGAAGCCTTAGTTATAACTTGTAGCACTGCTTTCAGTATCCACGAAAACTTACACCGACTCCGAGTGTATATATATCTATGACCATTAATTATGATATGTTTGCAAAATGAATCCCCTTGGGATTGGCGTATTTTTTTTCAAATTGTTCCAATTTCCAAATTGCGCAAACGTAATGACATTTTGATTGATGAAAAAGTCACGGAATAATAAGGAACTATTTTTTTTAACAATACGCCACAGTTTAAATATTAAGACTAAAAAAATTCTTCACCAATCTCGAAAAATTTCGAGTGTTCAAACTACCTAATAATAATAATAATAAAAAGATGCTTGTTGTATGGTTAAAACATATAGATATAGAAATGTGATGATGCGTAGTATAAAGTTCCACTTTAGACGAGGGGGGAAGTCAATTAGGGGAGGGTGCATGTCTGTCTTATGAATATGTCCATGCTATGCATGTGCCCACGTTCTATTGGCCGCGTCTTTGCGCATGCTCAATTGCTCGTACAGCGCTTGCGCAACTGAAGCGACCAATAAAATGTGGGCACACTTGCTACCTCACCGCCCTCCTCCTTAACAGGGGAGGGTCCAAAAACAAATTTAAGTTCACGTAATAAAGCCACAAGACCTGTATTAGCAAATACACTAAATTGTCGGCAGGGTTTGGCACTGCGACCCGAGTTTTTTACATTTATCTTTAAGAGCAATTTTTCCGTTTACCGTTTATCTGAACGCGAATTTTTATGGAATTGTGCCTTGTGAGTTAGAGAATTTGTTGTAAAGCCTTCATTTCCCAATCCCAATAAGACTAGATCGCTAATCCCCAACACTAGATCGCACATCCCCGACACTAGATTCCAAATAGCTATTTTGCATTTTCACCTTTGTTACAAACAATAATTTAGTATTTAGGTTAAATAGAGTAGGTAATTAGTATAGTAGGTAATTAGTATATTTAGATTCTATATTATAAGGATGGTTTTGTATTTTATAAGTTTAGTATAGTTCTTGTACTCCTGAAGATGGGTTGATAGCCCGAAACGCGTCGAGTGTTAATAAATATTGTAGAATTTTCAAGTGTCTTTTTTCTTGTATTTAATCATGTTCTTCCAAGTGCCTAGCGAGGAATCAATTCAAGAAAATGCATATGTTTATAAAGCAAGGAACGCCCTAAATACTATGTAATATGTACAAAGTCGCATGAATGAGGTTATGAGCCAGAGCTGTTCTGGTTGTGCCGATTACACAAAAAAAGTAATTGAATACGATTACAGTTACTTTACAAAAAATGTAATTGAGTACGATTACAGTTACATTCGTTTTCAAAAGTAATCGATTACAGTTACTAAGAAAAGTAATTGGTAACTGTAATTAGCTACTTTTGCGCGATTACACGCCCAGCTCCTCTTACCACTACGCTAATCACTCGATGGAACCTTCGAATCACATTTCAAGGATCCAGCTATCTTAGCTACGGATATTACACAAGCAAACCATCTCTTCACTGATTTCCAATGGCTAGCAGTGGTTAGCATGCTTGGTGCCGCAACCTCTAGACTGGACTGCCGTGGGTTCGAATCCCACCTGCGCTCATGGATGTTTTGTGATGTTATTTAGTTTTAAGTTAGTTGTTAATTAGTGTAGTTGAAAGACGCTAATGACCTTAGATGTCGACGCGTCTATAATCTACAATAAATAAATCCAATGGCACCTAACAATTCCGAACATCTGAATATGAGTTTAATGCTTTCACCACTACGCTACTCACTCGGTTGAACCTTCGACTCATGTTTCAAGGATCTCTATTTTAGTTACTAACGTTGCATAAGCAAATCATTGCTCCAGTGATTTCTAGTAGCATCTAACAGTTCCGAACTTGTCGACTTTTTTATAGGTGTGCTGGATGGTAAACTTACTTGAGAGAAAAAGAAAACAAACAAAAAATTACTGAACACTTCATGTCGTAAACTGTAAACTGTAAGACAAGAAATTCACTAACGATTTATTAACCAATAAAGGAAGTGAACTGAAGTTAGCGTTTATTCGTGAAGTGTTTATCAGTTTCGTGATTAAACGCACAGTCACGTCCATTCATCAAACATTGCCGCCATTGTGTTGTCTGATTGTAGTAAAAGATAAAATAAAATACGTATCAAACGTCGAAAACTTACAATCGCTTGTACAAAGTTAAAATCGACAGCGAAGATATTCCACCAAATCAAACACAATTCAGTTGTATTATTTATATTATAACCATTTTTAGGATTCTGCATACCTCCGTATGAAACCCTATTACCCTGCCTACGATGTCTGTCCGTCCGTTCGTCCGTGTGTCCGTCCGTCTGTCACAAGGCTTTATCTCACAAACGGTAAGAGGTAGCTATAGTTGAAATTTTCACAGATTATGTATTGTGGTATCAAATAATAGAATAGATTATATTGTAGCAAACCCCAAGATGTTACGCCACTGGCTCCAACAGAAACCAGTAGAAAGGAAGGTCACGGTAGTAAAGCGTGGAATAGTATCGAAAATTCTAGACAACGAGTATCTGCCGGAACGTTCTAGAGGATACAAGAACGCACTGAACGTACACCGCACGCAGGTATATAAACAGGAGTGTGTCATGTTGAGGGGATCAGTCGACGGCATCACGCAAACGGGAATCAGTCAGTGTAGATTATACTGTGACAGCGAAATAAATCTGAAATAAATTCACCTGACAAAATAAATATTAGTGTAGTCAATTGTATTTATTATTTAAGTGGCTTGTTTAGTTCAATAATTACCGTTTAATTTTTTATTGTTAGAATTTACTTTTTGTTGTTGCATTTTATTGTTATCTATTTTTGTTAACATTTAATTCTTGTGTAAATAAATATTTATTCCGCCAACACGGAAAACAGTTTTGTTACAATATTTATTGTCCAATATAGCAGTGAGCAGGATTCGTCATACAAAAATATTTAATAATATTATTATAATTAATTGAATAAAAGTCATTAACTGAATACAAACAAGATTTAATTAGTATAGAGTCTTTAGCTCTCTTTTAAATTTAGGGAAAGGAAGTGACTTCAGTTCAGCAGGAAGACTGTTGTAAAATTTTAAAGCTGAATAGGTATTCTGGACTATTAGTATTGCAATATAGAGACTTAAGTTCGGTTTAGGGAGTAAAATCAAGTTGATATTACGCGTTTGATAACTATGCAGTGTATTGTGAGTGGAGTACTTCCCAAAATATTTCCGAATGTGACAAAGCAAGTAAAAAATGTGGATAGACGGAGCAGTTAAAATTTTATGTCTTATAAAATAATTTTTGCAGCTGTCACAATATTCAAGATTGAAGATAATTCTTATGATTTCTTCTGCATTAAGAAGACTCTATGGAGTTCCGATATACTACAACCCCAAAACATGATTCCATATTTAATATGCTGGTAGAAGTAGGCATAATAAGTTGTAAGGTTTAAATCATAGCAGCTGTGTTGAATTTTCCTCAACGCTAATAAAGATTGTAAAAGTTAGAATTAAATATACTCAATTAATTTTAATAAATTAATGTTTCTATTCAACACATTTCTACACTGTGTATACTATTATATTATATTGTATATAGAGCTATACCAAGTGTAATACAAGTATACCATTGTTTCTGCAGTGTTACAGCAGGGTCGATTAGAGTAACGCTAAGGCACGAGGCATTCGCATGTCAACACGAAGAGCCGGGTTCAAATCCAATTACTGACGATACGTGAATGTTTTTGTTTTTTTATTTTACATTTGAAATTTTTTACTTTAAAATTTTGAAACACCAAAAAGAACAAAATTATATGTAAGTAAAAATTATTTTTTTAAAAACAAGTTGAAATAAATAAATCTCTACCCAACTCCTTATTTTTATTATTATACGGAACCCTCGATGCGTGAGTCTGACTCGCACTTGGCCGGTCTTTTTATAGTTCAGCTGACACCATCTATTCAATGAGATCAAAAAGTATGTATTTATATGTATTTTAATATAATGTCAAGGTATATACAAAATTAGCGGTAATTTGTGTTGCCTTTTTAAAAATTAGATAGATACTAAATAAATTAACAAACGCACATTAAAAATGTTAAAAAATAATAACTGAATGGAGGCGTCTTTGGCTTTCAAATAACATCTCAAACATCGTTCAATCTTTATTTTTTATGAACGTACAGCGATTCTGCCTGTTTTATAAAAGCGTTACATGAGCAAGTCGAAGTAAATGGCATATACCCGCGAGAACATAACGTCTATGTTCTCGCGGGTATATGCCATTTACTTCGATTTGCTCATGTAACGCTTTTATGAAACAGGTAGAATCGCTGTAAGTTCATAAAAAATAAAGATTGAACGTCAAAAACTCGATTTTCAGAAAAAAAATTTAACAATGACAACCGAACTAAACACAGTTTAAATTTTATTTAGAAGTTGTGTAAAAAGACTCTGACAGTATAAAAATAATACTAAAAGTTCAGAATAAGCCCCTTTGTTTTGTGATTACATACATACAGTATACCCACTTCAAGACGGGGAAAAACTTCACAGGATGATCATTCCTATGAGAAATTCAAATAAAAATCTTCAAATAAACATGTGTTCGAAAATCCTTTCTAACGGAACTGTAGCCTCTCAAATTTGTTTATTACATATAATAGGCCGCGAGCTAGTGACAATTTTTAGGTGTTATTTATTAAAGGTGTTATTTTTGTGAAGATTTGAAGGGAGGCATACTAAAGTGGCCTGAGTAAGGGATTTTGCTAGATAACGGTACGGGAGGGATGCAGACTGCCCCTAATATGTAAGAAAAATAAATGGTCACAATTATTAGTGCTTCAAGGCTGAAATTGTTTGTATAGCTTGTCGGTGAACTCAATAATGCCATTATAATATTTGCAGATCGATTGGTCGGTATTAAAAGGGTGACAGATCACCCTAAATGTGTCATGTACCCGAAGAAATTTGTATTATTAGTTCAAGGTTCAAATTTTAATATGTTGTTACGGCGATTGTTTTAAGCATACATTTCAATTTGCATAACAAAATGTGGGTATTAACCCCCTTGCAGAACGATATAAACACCTAGGCGAGCAAATTTGCCTCTAAGAGAGGGGGTTAAACCGACATTTTGTTCTGCAATTTGAAATGTACGCTTAAAACAGTCGCCGTAACAACATATTAAAACTTGAACCTTGAACTAATAATATAAATTTCGTCGGGCACATGACACGTTTAGGGCGATCTGCCACCATTTAATACCGACCAATCGATCTGCAAATATTATGACATTATTGGGTCTCCGACAAGCTATACAAACAATTTCAGCCTTGAAGCAACAATAATTGTGACCATTTTTTTTTGTTACATGTTGGGGGCGGTCTGCATCCCTCCCATACCGCTATCTAGCAAAATCTCTGACTCAGGCCACTTTAATATGCCTTCCCTCAACATCTGCACAAAAATAAGACTTTGAATAAATAACACCTAAAAATTGTCACTTGCTCTCGGTCTATAACCCCAATTAATCAAGCAATCAAAGATATCGCGTTACCTATGAGCTGTTGCTAGAATGAATACAGAACGCCGCAAATGAAATAAGAATTGAACCTGCTATGCTGTCTCGAGTCAGAGATTCACTCGTCCGATGTTGTCATCTTTGCATTTGTGGCGAAGAAGGACACTTCGCGAAAAATTAAATTAGTACCTAAACATTGTCTTAAAGTTGTATATATTCGACATATTATAATAAATTTTAATGGGCTACAATTCCGTTAGAAAGCATTTTCGACCATATGTTAATTTGAGGATTTTTATTTGAATTAGGTACTTAAATTTAAAAAAAATTATTAATTTTTTAATTTTTTCTAATAATTTAACATAATCAGTATTAAAAAACGAAAAGAAAATGCTTTTTAAAGCCATAGATAAATTACTAAAAACTAATTAAAATGTATAAAAATTTAAAAAAAATCACGTGACTTCAAAACGCGCCAGGAATGTTTGTGACGTCGTTATGTATTTGTGTGCATTTGTTGGTGTTTGTGTATATTATGTACCTATTACACATACTATCAAAAATAATAAATTTTTAACTTGGTAACCATGGATACAAAGACCATAAATAACATAATGACGTCACACGCGTTCGGATTCTTTCGGCGTGTCATCGGAACTGAGTTTAAAAATTAATTTTTATTTAAATATAACGTTTTAATTAGTAAGCAAAAAAATTAAATAAAAACAGTTTTGCTATAAAACTTGTATGTGATCTTTCCATTTAAGTAAAAAAAAAATCATTTAATAACCCAATTAGTACTCATTGTAATCAGCCTGTGAATTTCTTCCCCGATGTGATGAATCATCCTGTATAACAGTATTGCCTCCTTAACTGACCTGAAAGCATGTCAGAGAGAAGTTGAAAAGCCTGTTTCATTTTACTATTTCTACTGCAACTGGTGTGCTGTAATAGCGTCAAGTAATTAGAGAATGTTGGTGCCGTAGAGAAAAGTTGTTAATTTAAAAATGTGGTTGTTTTAAGTTTTTCCTAAACAATTTATCCCTTTCAACGCTGAGCAAAGTTTTTGTGTCATTTTGTCTGCTCGAAGTCTAATTAAACTCGGTGTTATTTTCCCATTGATTCATGCATACAAGCTGTTATTCATTTGTTTTGTAATTCGAAAAAAGACACTGAGGCAAAAGTTTATGGAGGCGCTACAAGCATTTAAAAGTGAAGCCAGTCGCCATTTTTATTCGGCCCTCATTTTCATATTTGAGGAGAAGAAAAAGAAGAAGAGAATAATATTCTCAATCCATCCCGTGTTTTGCCGCCATGTTTACTCGGCCCTATGACGTCATACCTGGCTTCAATTTTGTATAAGCAGTTGTATACGGTATGTTTCCTTTAGTACTTTAACCTCAGTGAATGAGGGCTATAACATTTTTATTCGTCAGATAGCGTTAGAGGCAAGTAAGGTATATTAAAAAATAATGAATTGAAAATATGAATTGGTGCTAAGCCCAAATAACCATAGCTGTTGGTAGTCTTTAAAACACACACAAAATATCAGTTTGATAAAGGTTTCGGTTTTGACTATATCGAATACTAGGTAAAGGTGTTTCGATAAAATTTGAATAACTCAAAAATTGCTTAATTTTCGAACATAGCACGTTTTTATAAATAAAGTAAAAAGACTGCCACCACAGGTAACACAAATATTTATTAAAAAGATCTTTCGATAAGCGATTTTATTGGGGTAAGTAATTTATTAATTACTAAATTCAAAAAGCGATAAATGTTGAGTCACTCAGGGTGTCACTTGCAAGTGGCACTATGAAAAAGTTCCAAATCTCATCTGTCTCTGCAAAAAATCGAAGGGTGATTTTGAAAATTTTAGTGGAGATTAAAATTTAAACTATGAAGACAAAATGTTTTTTTTTGAGACATTACATAAAATTATCTGTCTGAAGACAGAATAAAATTAACAATAATTTGAAAAATTAACACTAACGAAAAATATTGTTACAAAACTGTTTTCCGAGTTGGCGGAATAAATATTTATTTACAATAATTAAAAACCGAGTAAAAACACAACAATAATAAATACAACAACCAAAAGTCAGTTCTAACAATCAACACAAGTAATTAACACTTAACTATATACAATTGACTACACTAATATTTATTTTATCAGGTGAATTTATATCACTGTATTTATATCAGATTTATTTCTAACGTTTATTTATGTCGGTCATTTACTCAGTTACTCAGTACTATTTATTTATATCCACTCCACTATTTATATCACTGTACTTACTGATTCGACCGTTGATTGACTAATATTTATATCATTGATCCGCTTGGTTGCACGACTCACCATTGACTCTTTGACTTCCTCGCACTCGCTTGCTTATATAGGCCGCTTGGCTTAGGCACAGCGCATTCTAGCGTTCTCTAGAATGTTCGTGCAGTTACTCGTTGTTCAGCAAGCAAACACCGCTTCTCAGAATTCCTGCCTGACGTTTATATACAGGGTGATCCGTAACAATATATTATAGATATCTGTAATCCACGCTTATTGGATGACTAAATTAA
Source organism: Mongoloraphidia duomilia (assembly GCA_039654895.1). NCBI lineage: Eukaryota > Metazoa > Arthropoda > Insecta > Raphidioptera > Raphidiidae > Mongoloraphidia > Mongoloraphidia duomilia. Next base: position 18,486,469 of record CM077525.1, on the reverse strand, counting down.
TCCTCTTTTGTTAGACGCTAATAACCTCAGCTGTCGAGCGTTTATAATCTACAATCTAATCCTATGTTATGTAAGCCACTTTACCTTATGACCTCAGACATAACGCAAGACTGCCCAAATCGAGCGTTTATTTATTAGAAGACGCTAAATTTAGATAATAATGCAAAATGCGTACGGCGCCTAAATCTGGCTGCAGACGACATGGCAAATGTCGACATTCGGACAATTGCATATGTGTGGATGGTGTGGATGGTTTTCCTGTGCCCTATATTTAACAGTCACCAACGTTGGCATTGAAAGATTTCGCTTTGAGGACGGTTTTCTGAACACACGTCAACGGGATTGGCCAACGCTGGTCTCGACTTGCAAATATCACTTTGACAGTTTTCACTACGCGATGTTAGTCAGTGTGTATATATTATTGTGATTTATGAGTTGCATGAAACACGTATTAAGAGCTGGACACAAGAAATTTTACCGCTGAAGCACTTGCAATAATTGCGTCATCTTCGCTATTCATTTTGTTTAATGTTGGTGTATATTCGCTAAACATTGAGTGTACTAAGTTGGTTAAACAGATTCCTGTCGTCTGTTTTATTTATTTATTGTAGATTAATAAAGACGCGTCGACAACTTAGGTCATTAGCGTCTTAAATTACATTAAATAACAACTAACTTAAAACTAAATAACATCACAAAATATCCATGAGCGCAGGTGGGATTCGAACCCACGACAGTCTAGTCTAGAGGTTGGTACCAAGTACACTATCTACTAGGCTACACTGCCCTCTCCTGTCGTGTGGATACTGAACATGTTCAAATGATCACACATGTCCATACCCAACATTGGCAGCCAATACATTCGCCAACATTGGCATACGTTAGCCATTGTCATCTGGAGCCGGCTTAATAATGATATGCGATATTGGACGACCCTATCGGATGCATGTAGACGATAATACGTAGATTTGTACTGTGTATCGAGGATTTAGTTTCGAGCATCGAGCATATCTTGCACGTATCAGTCTGCTACCTGAACTAACTACATTATTTATTCAACTTTAAAACTTCCATTCGTATATATCCACGTTTGTACCTTTAACAACTTAAAAAGATTAACGAGAATAATGTCTACACAACAAAAATGCTTTCCTCCTTTTACTGCGCATTTGAACATTACAAATAAAAAGAAAAAGAGTTTCTTGTCAGGAAAAAAAACATAACCTATTGCAAATTACAATCAACGTGCGATAACGATTTTAGTTTGTGTCACGATCAATTTTAAAATATAGTCGAATCCTCTGATCAATACTCTTTCTCACCAACAGATATAGTTATCAGTGATACGTAAAGAGTTTCACTTTTACCGTGTGGTCTGAAGCATACTCTCTTTTTGAGGGTTTCATACCTCAGAATGATAAATAATATCTTTGTTTAAAATTTATTTTTGCTTTCTAGACATAAATACGTGAACTTTCTTCTGAAAAAGCTGTTATTTAAATTAATTGTAAATTATAGACGCTCGACAACTGAGGTCATTAGCGTCTGCTATTATTTAAAAGCGACGTTATATAGAGAGCTGGGTTCGTCGTTCGGACGCTGCTAAGATGTATCAGTGTGTATGTGTATCAAACGGGCGGGGTGACCGACCAATCAGAGACGACAAGAACTGCTAGAGATAGTCGCTTGTTGTAGAAACTATCTAGAGGACAAGTTAAAAAAAAGCGACTAGGCCCTGCAGTCAGGGTCCATTCTGATTGGTCGAATACCCCATCTTGATGTCGTTTGAGACACACACACATACCTAAACGAACGTAACAACTAACTAGTGAACTCTGTATACTAATATGAATAGTTGATAGCGATTAAAAAATGGGTTTTGTATCTGGAGATTATTCAAACACATACCTATTCTTCAAGACAGGCATTAATGTTCACAAAATTAGAATGAAAACTTCAGGTAAGGCTTGTAATCTAATTCTTTCTATAAAAGTCGAACAATTTTTTGACATTTCAAAATAAAACCTAATTTAATATTATTATTTGAGATATTAGGATGTCCAAAATTTATACAATAACAGTGTTCTTGAGAAATTGGAATACAAAACCAAATTTTAATTAAGTTCTAATTTGAAATGTCAGAAAATTGATCGACTTTTATAGAAAGAATTAGATTACAAGCCTTATCTGAAGTTTTCATTCTAATTTTGTGAACATTAATGCCTGTTTTGAAGAATACGTGTTTGAACCATCTTCACATACAAAACCCATTTTTTAATCGCTATCAACTATCCATATTAGTACAGAGTTCACTAGTTACTTGTTAAGTTCGTTTAGGTGTGTGTGTGTATCAAACGACATCAAAATGGGGTATTCGATCAATCAGAATGGACCCTGACTGCAGGGCCTATAGTCGCTTGTGTTAAAACATAGCTATGGACACAATTTCGCAAACCAATCTTGCGGTTGACCGAAGCGCCATCCTGTGCGATGGTTGTAAACTATATCTTAGAATTATTGCGTGCCAAACTTAATTTTTATTAAATTGTTATAACGAGGTATTAGTCGTACTTGGCCGGTATTTTATTGTTTTAATAATCTGTAACAATTAATAACTGTTCGGCAAAACAATGTACTGCTACATTTATCAGTGCTAAAATAACTAGCCATTTAAAAAGTGTATACAAAAGGGAATCTGTCGTCACAATTCGACTAAGTCATTACCCTTTAATGGTTCCCGAATAATTCTCGTTTCCCCCGTCTGCCAATATGCGTTTATAAAATAACACAAAACAGGAAACAGGGATTTTATAAATTAAAAGCAAGTTGTGTCGCCCACTTGAGGACGTTTTCTTTTCATTCAGAAGTTTGTTGAGAGGCGCGAGAGGGTGATTCCATGTTATTTTTGAAAGGAACGCGCGAACACAAACAGCTCTTTGTCATACGAATGCGAAGGGCATTATGCTAGGTATACTCTATAGGCTGATTATACCCGGCTTCTCGACTGATGAGCTTACTGAAATGTACCTCCTGCAGTACCGTACTCAAACTGCGACGTCTTCGCTTTCTTTCTGACCACTCTTACTCCTTCGTGGTAACCACCTATAGATGGAATTCTCGATATTCGATCGACGCGCCTCTATTGGTGATTACGTTAAAAACACCGAACAACGTGGTCGTACCGAAAAGGGGTGTGCACTTGAAGGGTGGTGGATCTTCATTAAATTACACATTGATGATTGAAGCATTGTTTAGAAATTTAATAGGTTGAAGAAGAATTCTTCTGTGGGAATAAGTACCAAATAATCCAAATAAGAACGCAACACCTGCACAATTTTGTTTTTGTTTGTTTTGTATTTTTTGATTTAAATAAAAAAAAAAAGAACGCAACACTGATGTTAATTTTTTTTACTTTTCATCTAACGTTTCGATAGTGATTTTGTCATTCTCAGAGATTTGCATGTAAGCATGTAAAAATTTTGACAATTATTAGCAAGTCCAATTTATATTATTTATTGTTCACAATAATTATATTTGTTATTAACTTCCCATTGGAAGTTATTGTAATGGGTCCGAAAATCGAAATCAAAAAGGAAAAAAAATTTGTATGTTTCAAGGTCACTACACTATTTTTACACTACTTTTAGAAAGATGTCTGTGTGTGTGTATGTGTGTGTGTGTGTGTACGTATGTACGTACGTACGTACGTACGTATGTATGTGTCCATTTCTTTCTAAGACGAAATCTCGAGAATGAAAAATGATATCGACTACGTTAGGGTGCCAATCGACGCGTATTAACGTAAATATGATCTGAAAGAAATTTTTTCAAAATCGGTTCAGCCGTTCTTTTTTCTTAACCAAATAACCTCCAAAAAAGTAGATTTTACACAATATCTCGCGAATAAAAAATTATATTGACTTCGTAAGGGTGTCAATCGAGGCGTGTTAACGTCATTTTGATCCGACATAAATTTTATAAAAATCGGTTCAGCCGTTTTTTTTTTTTTTTTTTTAATAATTATTGCTAAAAATAAATAATAATTATGTTTTAATGATTAAAATGATTACTTTTCTGTGTAATATCTAATTTAATTATTATTATTAAATATTTATCAAACTGGGAAGTTCGTCGTGTGGACCTCAAGGGTCGCACTTTAGTCCTAACAAACGACCCACCTCACGGCTTGTATTGTTTCATTTTTATCAAATAATGTTTACATGCAGATCTCTGAGGATGACAGAATCCCTGTCGAAACGTTAGATGAATAGTAAAGAATATTTACATCATTAATGCGTTCTTATTTGATCTTTATGCCACAGTAGAATTCTTCTTCAACCTATTCAATACATATCAAAGATCACAACTTCAACTATTAGTAGAGTTAAATTGGTATATCAGCCAAATTACATAATGTATTCTGCATTGTCACAGTCGCGATTCAAAGCCGAACTATTCCACTATCGCGGCGGATTGGGCTATTATTTACTCAACCGTTACAAGAATTGATAAATCTAGTTCCCATATATGCAGAACGCGTTCATAATTTCACTTCATGCGAGAGTTATTATTTTTATTAATATTTCCCAAATAGTGCAGAATACATATTATGTAATTTGGCTGATATACCAATATAACTCTACTTATGTATTTCTCAGTCGTACTTCACTCTTTAATATTCAACTACTATTAGCTTCGTAGAAAATTCGCACTATATTATTTAGAAACATGGAAAGTGTGATTCTGAGATATAATAATTCTATTAATCTATTGTAATATGTTATGATTTTACAAATATCAAACGCTTCATAGTCTGGGCGTCTTTTTACCCGAATAATACATTCTTATACTGAACTGTCCGGATGCAGAATACCGAACATCTAGCAAGTCTGCCAATGACTCATCCCCAAGATGGTAATTATATATCGTAGCTCCGATAAAATCACTGACATAGGGAATCAAACAATAGTATTCACAGAGATGACCATTTTATTTTATTTCGATTACACAAAGGTAGACATTTTCAAAACATTGCTGACGTAGGGAATAGCGCAGTCTATTCTATGTCAATGGACATTCACAATAAAAATTATAGGTTATATTGTGCCAATATGTTTTCAGTGTATTTTATATAAAGTTTTTTAAAGAGATAAAAATAATGTTTTACTATAACGACAGAATATAGGTGGAGTCTGGACCCCGTAAAAAAAGATCTGTTTTCAATGAATTTTTGGTAATTGAATATGAAATAATTTGTTACATAAAAAAATATACAATTGATAGACCAAACAAAGCTAGTGAGGTTCCAATTTTTTTTGACCGTTTGGAATTTCAATTATTTGTCTATCTGTTTATTTGTTAGTTCCGCTATAAATACGGCCAAAGGCATGAAGTAATTTTAACGAAATTTAGCAATTTGAAATCTAATCGAACAACGTTTTGTGAACATATGGGTTGCGGGTGGTTTAAAGGTTCGTAAAATAATAAGAAAACTGGGAAATAACCTTAAATACATATATGTTGTTTTATTTAAATTTCAAGCCTTCTTCCTTCATTAACCGTTTGACAGATATTTATTTATATCACAATTACTATATGCGATGTGATAAAAATAGTTCATTAACTGAAATAAGTTGCGTACAGCCAAAAACCAAATTCAACATATCGTCTTTAAACAACTGTTTTTGCTTAAAATAACTGCATTCACATCACCAAGGGATAAATCTATGTACATAGATATTTGTTTCAACTTCATTTTTTTCCATCCAATGTGCATTTTACAACTCTTTGCTCTAACAGGGGACTTTCCATTCATGTTTTACAATATCACTTGCATCAATAAACCAACGCTAGAGCATCGAAGTCTTATTTATTCTAGTCTTATGTTTTTTTTTCAAGCAAAGTTTCTTTTGACGCTTTATACTCAGAAATCAATTATTTATCATCAATTCATATTTTAAATAGCGCAGGGGATTTCCCTGTACGTTTTCTTCATAACTCATATTAATCCTTAAAATTCAACTATAATAACCAGTAGACTCCACCATTTCAATAGGTGCTGAGTTACTAGCTAGATCAGCACAAATACCAGTAGGGAGAACAATAAAATCAAGAAAATGGAAATGTATAGGACATTCCCTTAGAAAAGAAAAAACTGATATTACTCGTAGCGCACTAGAGTGGAACCCACAAGGAAGCAGACAACAAGGACGTCCAAAAAATACTTGGAGACGCACTATGGAAGCCGAAATGAGAGAATATGGCGTCACCTGGCAAGAAGTTAAGAGACTCGCTCTCGATAGACCTCATTTCAGAGCATTTGTAGAAGCCCTATGTTCCTAATGGAACCAAAAAAATTATATATATATATATATATATATATATATATATATATTTCATTAGGTTGCTATTTCTTTTTCAGATTATGTTTAAGAATTTTTGAAGTCTTGAAATAATTATAATTGAGTATGGTAAAAAAAGATTAAAGCTATTAAGTTCGAACCTGTGTTTTGGCATGTAAAAGCTTATTAGTACTCCAGCCGCAGAGAGTTGCTCGTCTCCTAATGAACTGCAACCCTTGTGGCCGCCTCGCTACCGCACCTTTCTCTCTGATTCCACTACACTACAACCCCCGTCTATGCCTTACAATCCTTATACCTTAGTACCTTATACAACACACCTTTCTTAAACATCATGCCGCCATGTTTCAAAGAACGTGTACAACTCTCTCGAAACGGCCATCGTGAAAGAGCAATGCCTTTTATTGCGAATTAAACGTTTTAAAGTTAAATGTGTTTTTCTTTGTTGATCGTACAAATTGAATGTTGGAAATTGAAAATAAATCGCAAAAACTACTCCGAATTTACTAGTTGAATAAACGAGTCATTTCAAATTTTCAATAATAGAGAAATACCTATATTTTTTTACTACCCACCTCTATACTATGGTAAGGAAGTATTGGATTCAGTCTGAAAAATTTTTTTCGGGATATTCACAGATCTTAACGTTTTGACACCCTATAAGGAATCGTTTGAGAGTATTTTCCGACTGACGTGTGTGTTTGTGGTAAAATTTTTTCTCTTTCGATATCTCAAAAACGGAACGACATAGGGTCATGCGGTTTGTTTTATTGTATTTGTCAGCACTTAACTTAAGTATACCTAGATCTGATTAGATTTTGAGCCAAATCGGTTCAGAGGTTCCTGAGATATTCAAAAAAATGTTCTCAGTGTCACGTATTTAACATAGGTATAAAAAACAAATATAAATGCATTCTAGATATTTAAATATACCTAAATAAAATCTTAATTTTTTTTCCGAAAATTTACAGTTTTCAAGAAAAAAATGTTGTCACTTCCGACATCAATTTCCGTGACGGAAAATGACGACGTCACTTCCGTCATCAATTGTATTTAACGGAAAATGACGACGTCACTTCCGTCATCAATTGTATTTAACGGAAAATGATGACGTCACTTCCGTCATGAAATTTACGTGACGCAAAATGACGACGTTACTTCCGTCGTCAATTTTGCCTGACGGAAAATAATGACGACACTTTCGTCATCAATTTCAGTGACAAAAATGATGACGTCACTTCCGTCATAAATTTTGCGTGACGGAAAATGATGACGACACTTTCGTCATAAATTTTGCGTGACGGAAAATGACGACGTCATTTCCGTCATCAATTTTGCCTGACGGTAAATGATGACGACACTTTCGTCATAAATTTTGCGTGACGGAAAATGTTGACGTCAGTTCCGTCATCAATTTCATCAAAATCACAACGTCACTTCCAACATCATTTTCCGTGACTGAAATTTTGCGTTACCGCAAGTTCAAAAGTTTTATTACAAAAAACCCTTTCTATCAAAAATATCCCTATATAAAACTACGGACAAAGTTCCTAAAATGGCATCACTTATATGAGATTAAGAAGACGTAACATTCCAATATGTGTAATTATTTGAACGGCAACGCTTAAATAATTACATTATTTCCGTCAGAACATGTTTAGATTATTATTAATGAGGGAGGAAGCTCGACTCTTATTAAACTCATCATAACATTCATATTGTATATAAGTTTTAATAGCGTCTACTAACTGACATAATTCAATTACGAAGAACATCTAAAGAGATTTGTTAATGTAATTAACGGAATGACTTGTTGTCTTTAAAGTCGCTTCTATAAGTAGAACGGGGCAAGGAGAAAATATAATGAAAGGTCTCCCCTAACCTGTGTACCTATATTTATTAAACGTACACTTTTGCTTATACGGTTCCCATTCGTCCTCTCTTTCCCGGACACAATTCTTTTTGAAGTGAAAACTTCCTTAGGCGCGCTTTGCCTGGGCTGTTAAAAACAGTGATGCGAAACGCACCCAATGGTGACAATCGGAGCAACTCGGCTCAAACACGAACACTATTTGCAAAATGCTGGTACTAGTGTATAGTTCATAAGTGTGCTAATAGATAACACTATAACTTAATATTATCGTTAAGGTATTATATTCAATTAATTTAATTGTATAGGCCGATTTTAATATATTTATGATTATACTGTGTGCTTAAAAAATTATATATAGGTATATATCTATTTTAAAATTAGAAAATCTGAAGTTTTCACTTCTGTCGTGTGTTCATTAGCACACACCCATTTTTTTAATAGGGCGTCCGAGGGAATTTTTCGAATGTGTCGCGAGTATAAGTTATGTATGTCCGAGGTTTAAGGAAATTCCTAAATCTATTGTTTCTCTAATCCATTCGCATTTTTGTAGGCGTCTGAGAAAACTAAATTTTGTCGACTAACAAAAATTGTGTCGCGACATTCGAAGGACGCGTAACTTTTTATGCAATACTTAAAGGCTACACAGCAATTTTAATTGTTTCGTAGTCCTTAGTCGACGCAATCTGAAGTTAGTCTGAGCAAAAGCCCGCAGGGCACCGTAGATTTGCGTCATAATGCTCACTTCTCCCCACCCGCGCTCACTACAGTTGCGCATTCCGAAAGAATATCTTAAATATTTGTTGGAGACGATGTCTTCAGTGGCTGAAGGATCCAAAAAGAAACGCATTTTTTTCTTTTTGGATCCTTCAACAAACAACTCGGCTATATTTATAATAATAATAATAATAATAATAAAAACTCGGGTCGCAGTGCCAAAACCCTGCCGACAATATAGTGTATTTGCTAATACTGGCATTGTAGCTCTATTATGTGAACTTAAGTTTTTTTTTGAACAAAATAAAAAATTTAACCCCTTAATACATCCCTTAAAATAATATTTTTTTTCTTAATTTCAATATTTTTATCAATGCAACCTCGGTACCAAATTAAATACACCCTTCAGTAAGTAAAGCACTATCCGCAAACTAGTGTTTTCATAAAATTTGTAAGTCCGGTCCTGTCGGACCGATTTTATTAAAATTTTAGCAGCACATTTTAATCATTACTAAAAGGTTAAATTTCAATTTTGAAATGATTCAGAGAATTTTTTCGGCCCAAAAACATTTTTCAACCCCTATAAACCACCCTTAAAATGGTCCGATTGGGCCCATTTTAAATAGGCTTCGTGCGGTGATGGATTTCAACGTGCCTACCAAATTTCGTCAAAATCAATTAACTCTTTCGAAAGTTACTGCCCGCACATATATATATATATAAATATATATATATTTATATATATACATATATAAACAGACATTTCCAAAAATGGTGCCAAACTGTTCAGGGGGGTATGAAACGTCGAGAAATTTTGGTCTGACCCCTAGGTCCCGCCATCCGACCGACGCCAATAGTGTATGTGCCATATGGCAAATACACTAATAATAATATATTTTATCCAGTGGATCAAATTGTTCGATATAGGACAAGTCAATAATTACAGTAACATAAAAAATATATAGTTACTAATTAAAATGTAACAATAAATATACTATAGTTACTATACTATAGTTACTAATTAAAATGTAATAATAAATAAAATATAACAACAAATTTAAATGTAACAAAATGAAAAATTAAAATATATCAGTTAAAAATTCCTGTATAGAATAATAAGCTTTTTTCACTAAAACATCCCGTAATAGTTTTGAAAATTATAAGATGAAACATTATCGCCCATTTTCGTAACGCTCGACTTTTCGTGCATGCCTCCCCAGTATCTACTGTACCGATTTTAAAAGCGATTCACATCAAGAACAATAATTGTTATTTGATAACGACCGTAGAAAGTGACCACACATATTTCTCCATAAGAAAAGAATTGTAGAATTTCAAATCGAGCTTGCTAAAAAAATCTGTAAATCGGTTGACCCTGCAGGCCATCTCTGGAACTTCCCGCTATTTTCAAGCGCTTTGAGCTCGAATCACTTGATAATATACCCAAAAGTAGATTTTTGAGCTCTTCGAGCTCAAAAGTCTGAAAATTGCTGATAACAACACTATTTTAATTTTTGAAAAGCTATAACTTTTGAACGCGTTGTTCGATTTTGATCTTTAAAACGGTATTCGACGCAGTTTTTTAAGCTCTAAAAATATTGTAAGAGATACAAAATCGATTGGTTGAGAAATCTCGAAGTTATTTATATATATATATAAAACAATTGTGATTATTTGATCACAATCTAAGGTACCTAATTGTCAAATCAGATTTTCTGACAATACGTTCCGCAACTCAGCATTAGTGTCTGATGTCAATATTTCGTTCGTTGTCGTTTTTTGTGCGAACAAAAACACTCCATTACTCTTTCCAATTTTAATACTATTCTACCTCGTAACTGCTATTTAAGTACGACCGTGACGTATTCTGACCAGACAACGTTCCTTTACTAGGTAACCTATAACCGTATTTAGCAACCTTGTGTTGTGGGCGAGCTCCACGAAGAACGGACAAGCTGCCAAAAGGCGCGCACGCTCTATCTTCAGGTTTTGTAACATTTTCCGACACGTTCATAAATGGAACCTATAGTCGATCCGTTTCACAATTATAACACATGCTTTTACTTATATGAAGTTCACATATTATTATCTAATATCTGATCTCTAATTTGCGACTCTATTTAAAATAAGATATAGTAGATTGTATGTCTAGATACGTAATGGGGAATATTACAGCGAGTGATGACATTTTTTAAAGACGAGTGATAGCGAGTTTTTACAGTCAGACGAGCCGTAATACCATTACGTACGAGACATATATACCTATGGTATTTTATGCCATATAAGTACCCAATACGAAATACCTACTTTTCACGTTATTTTAAAAAAAATCTTACAGTTCATTTGCGTCGCCATCTTTCCTTCCACAGTGTGCCGCAAAGTTCGTGCAAGTAAGTAATGGCAGGCGCACGCAGGCTAGAGCGAATAAACAGAAGTTGCTATGGTTACCGTTTACTTACCACACTAGTGCGGTAAGTAAAACACTTTCCGCACACCTATCTGTTAAATGACTCATTAAAGGCCGCTATACATACATCGAAAGTAGCTATTTTGTAGTGGGTATGGCAAGAAGATATTATTGTCACAATATAAAATTTATACCTAAATTTTAAAGTTAAATTGTTCACACGATCCAAATATCGCAACTTTAAATATTTCAAATGCGCCCCACGTTTTTATTACTTATTCCGCTGACGCAGCGATACAAAATGCCCCTTGGTTTGTGTCCTAATAATATTATTTTCTAGTTTTTGGTACAGCTGATGATTTAAAATAAAACCGTTTAGCTTAAAAGTTTTTTTACCTATTTTTTATAATAGATTTATATATCATGCATAGTCCCCGTGTGCTAGACAGGTAAAAAAAATTGACTGTTAAAAAAAAAATTATACATGTAAGTGTAGATATACAGACGATTTAACTTGAACATATTTGTGTATTATCCGATATTTTTGCAGCTAGCCAGCTTTAATATAGGCAATATTACAGTTTTTGCAATAACAATGAAAACTCTATTATTTTATTGTACATAAAAACTTTTCATAAATGGATAAACTATAGTTTTGACGTTGAGTTTCGTTTCAACTACTGCTCAAGCTAATGTGCACATTTCGGAAATAGAGTGCCTTTATAGGTATAGTGAACCCAATCGGAATGTTACACTTTCTATATGTGTTACACTACGTTTTACGTGCTAAAATTACATAAGATCAAATTAATTATTATATCAAGTATTTAGTAGTACCTATTTAAATTAATTAAGTCATATAAGTATAAGTTAGTCCATTTAGGGCCGTGCGAAAGGAAAATTACGCCCGGAGCGTAGCACTAATTAAAGGTATTTGTTAGAGTATAGCTTCTGGCGCCCCCTAAATCGGGCGCTCATGATCTTGGCCCCTTTCGCTCTACCCACTTTCGCAGTGTCCTGGATCCATATTATTAAGACATAGGTATGTAATTTTAATTTGAATAAAGAAATAAACGCATTGCTTCTAATCCAAATAAACGTAAGCCCAAACTTTTATTGATTTATTTATTGTAGATTATATAGACACTCGACAAGTTAGCTCATTAGCGTCTTAACTACATTAAATAAAATCATCTATTAAAACTAAACGACGTCACATAACATCCATAAACAAGGTGGGATTCGAACTCTCGACAGCTTGTTCCAAAAGGCAGCACGCTGGCCTACACCAAGCTGTCCTCTTAAGCATGAATCAAAAATGGTCACGAAAATTGTGAACAAAATTCAGAATAGTTTCAAAATTGAAATTTAGTAAAGATTAAAATATAACACAATCGGCCGACAAGCCTGGACTTGCTTTGTTATACATCGAAGCATTCGATGTATATTAAATTCGCCTTTTTCCTGTATGTATGTATGTATGTATGTCTCAATCCTTTGTCGTACCATAACTCGAGTAACTGTAATTTGTTTTTAATGAAATTTTGGACACACATGCGTTCCCATCATGGCAGGATCTGTATTGTTTTTCATTTACGTAGCTAAAAAAATAGTGCCCTTTTGGCCATAAAATGTCAAAAAATCTTCCGTATTTTCAATACGGTTCAACCTAGAAAAAAATTTATCGAAGCAAATTTGTTCGTTAATTCATTATCTTTCCGACTGTCATATCAAAAATAATGCCATATATCCGCATCTAATCATATTTAATTGATTTGTATCGGCTTGCATGAAACTAGATTTTTTCGTTATACGCAATATTTTGTCAAATACCGCTTCGATCGTTTCAAAATTTTTTTTAAACTGTAAGAAATTGCCTTTGAATGGTAAATCATACAATTTCCGATGTTAAAAAAACGTTAAAAATACCTTTTAGCGTAATTATCAGTAATTTTTTCCAAAGAAAATAAACCAATCGTTATTCAATTTTTTTCAGTTGCGAAGAATGTATCAATATGAGGAACTGAACTTTGTGGACAGTTAAATTAGATGAATGAAATAATAGATAATTTTCAACGTAATAGGTATAATTTATCGTTCAATGAATAGTCATTATTTTATCACACTAAAAATAATCATATACTGATTTTAATTTACACGTAACCTAAATAAACAACTTTTAAACTGTCAGTCTAAAATCGAAAAGTCATAACATCAAAAATGTGAAATTTTTAGGTTAAATTACCTTGCCTCCCAAACTTTTTTTATGACGAACGCGCTACTACTGACTTCGCATATCTTAATATTTTAACGGAACACCTTGGTTATTCCGTGCCATCTATACAGTAAAAATTCCATTCTAAATTTAAACAGTAAACAGTAATTATTTATAATAATGGATCAATTAACAAACATGGATTTTTTCTTGGGTGACAGTATTTTAAGACGATTACAAAATTATGACGTACCAACCAACACAATTATTATGAAATTTAAAAAAAATAAAAATCTACTTGAAAGGTTTGTATAAACTATAAGTATACATATTTAATGGGTATTAGTTATTTTAATTAATATTTATGTGGTTTCACTGATTGGTGTCAAATGAAGCATTAATTATTAGTTAAGCTTTCTAAAACCATTTACAAATAATAAAACGATGCTGTTGGATACATCCTTTGAATACAAAAAGAATTCAAGAAAGTCGGACGTCCGATCCGATATCAAATCGTAAGTGTGCGATATGGTCATATAATCTTATAGATATTTGAGCGTTAGACACCCGGATCCGACAATCGGATCCGATAGTAGGAAATGTGCGGCCGGCCTAACCACAATTATTAATCTCCCTTAGTAATTATTAATAAATAATAAAAATGTTGATTTAATATTTTTAGGGCTTCATATGAGAGCTATGGTGATCCAATCAGTTATGTTCAAATGAAGCGAATGGTTCATTATGCAGAGACTCCTGAGAGGTCCCGAGCTTAAGAACACAAATATATCCTACTCACTAACATTGGTTTTGAATGAAGCATAGATGTAACGGAGTTTCGAATCCGAAAATATAGGTAATCCGATACTCTTTCACACACGATTCCTTATTCAAAATAATTGTGACCGATCTAAACGTCGATACCGTAGATCGTTGCTTGGCACGATATGGCAGGGTTACATTATGAATCTGCAGCCTGTACTAATCGTGGAAGTTTCATTCATCATTTGTATTCGTAATTGCAATTTTTTATTTTAAAGAAAAAGATCTGTCATAAATTTGTATTTATTATTTACCAGATGCACACATGCAAACTGAAAGTCAGTTATTTAGTGTGCAAATAGATTTAGAATTACATTTTTATAATTGGTAACAGAGCTGCAGAAAATACTTGAAAACAGTATCTTAGTGGAAAATGTTATATAAGCTAACTGTTATATGGGTTCCCTATACCTATAATATGGAAATCTGCTTTTTTAGTGGCTGAATTGAAAATTTGCACACATGTGGTTCCGATGAACATACAATATTATAGTAACCAGCTGACCGGGCTGGCTTTTGTCTGGGTGCAAATCGCACTTTTGGATTTTTTTAATGTTTGTATGAGAACGAATAAGATTATTTTGTAAATTGTATTATAGAATAATAATTTATTTTTTACCTATTTGTATTAATTTAATAAATTTTAGTAAAAATTAAAAAGTTATCTATTTATAAAATTCTCAATCTTTTCAAAAAATGTTGTCGACGTTTATTCCGGATATTCAAAAAAATCCTCGCACGATCCTCCGTTTCTTCAGGTGAGAGCAGTCACCGCGACAGCCGAATTTTGGCACGCTTGACAGTAACTCGGAGAATTACGACGATAACTCAGAGCCCGGACATACAGAATAGAATATTTATTGCTTTGTACAGGTTGTCACGAAACAGGCCTATCTTTGCTATATATTATATTATTTAATACCTTGTACGGTTCATTTTGTAGTCGTCAATATTTGCTAGAGAAAGATCGATGGTTCTTTATCGGGTGAAACTGATCTTTCGTGTTGACATCACAGGACAGATGTGTCATCGCTACATATTATAGAAAAAACGTTTATTACTTTTCAAACATTGATGCCTGAAAAGTAATAAACGTTTTTTCTATAATATGTAGCAACGACACATCTGTCCTGTGATTTAAAAAAAATATAACCAGGGAGAACGTGACAATAATCATCGGATAAAAGAATGAAAAAACATTAACCGGTTGAAATAAAACAAACGAACTTGGCAATATTCGTATATGGACAAAGGAACAAATAATGAAGATCAAGGTATCCCTGGTCGGAGAATGAACCCACAGGGGACAAGAAAAGAGGTATAATTCGGATACTGATTGACAAAGGGCGTTCCATTGGCACCTTATCATATACCGAGTTATATAAAAGATTAAAGGAAGAATACGTAAATATAAAATGTAAATTAATAAAAAACAGAAAATATTAATACATTGTCTAAAGACCTCTAATCAAAGATAAGTAAATAGATAAAGAAGAAAGGAAGAATGAAAGTAAAAGAAACGGGAATGCAGAAGCTCCGAATTAATAGTTAAAGAATTAATAAAATATTATATATTTATAAACTAAAATTAAAACTATGCTAAGAATAATTAATCTTATGAACTAAATTAAGAACTTAAATTAATGTAATGGTCTGAGTGTTTTTTCCACTAGAATGACTCGGACCAATTATGTTGTAGAATATGGATGATGTAATTTGTAGTCGTCAATATTTGCTAGAGAAAGATCGATGGTTCCTTTATCGGGTGAAACTGACCTTTCGTGTTGACATCACAGGACAGATGTGTCATCGCTACATATTATAGAAAAAACGTTTATTACTTTTCAGGCATCAGTGTTTCGATTTAGTTTTGGGGGAAAATCGATAATAATTTGAATGAATCAGTAACCTAACCTTTAGGTTTTCAACATTTTATATGCATACTTTTAATGTAAATAACATGACAATATTTACATAATATTTTGAATGTATCTGTAAAGAAATGAAATGTACAGTTAGTAGTTATGACATTATGTTTAGATTGCTAAAAATGATATTATATTATATATGTAAAATACCATACCATGTGAGATCAAACCCCATTTATAAGTTTGTATCGGGCCCGTGGTTTGTATTTGACACTTCCAATAGCTGACAAGGTTGTAACCTAAAAGATAGTTAAAACTCACAATCCCTAAAAAGTAACTAGAATTCAATGTTTATCGTCTGTTGGTACGCTCAAGCGACCAACAGATGGCGGTAGGCTTAAATCGTGACCTGCGCTGTTGAAATGCGTGTTGAAATACGGCCGCCATGCGTGAGATGCAGCTATTTACTAAATCATGCGTGTTTTGCAATGTTAGTCAGTAGAAATTGAAGTTCAATTTGAATTCCACTCATACCGTTTGTTGCTTCTCGACTTATCGGTAAGTACAGCTGCAAGCCAGAACCTATTGGGAAATTGCATTCTAATTTTCTAAACAACTTTTCTTAATGGAATTTTTTCATATTTTGAAAAATAAAGGTACTTTTTATTGGTCATTTGTACAACTTATAAAACACCTGTAGAGTGTAGAAGACCGAATAAGTGACGCTTCGATGTATTCAGATAAGGGCCGTTTAGGTCCCTTTTCATTCAATTAATTTGAAAAAAAACACACTGTAGACACACCGTTTTGAAATTGCATCCATTACTGTAAAATCTAATATATAATGCAATATACATAACTTTTTAGCAGCTATGATTAGCGTACCCAGTTTCAAAACCAACGCCATCCTAGTGGGTACTCACTATTCAAAAATTATACTTTTTAATTTCTATGCACAAAGCATGTTTCCAAATACTCATTCAGAAAAAGCCGAAGGCTTTTTAAGAGGAAGCGCAGCTTCCTGAGAAGCGAAGCTTCTCTCGCGAGTGTTTGCCGTGCAAACACTTGTTTTTACACTATTTTTAGAAAGATGTCTGTGTGTGTGTGTACGTACGTACGTATGTGTCCATTTCTTTCTAAGACGAAATCTCGAGAATGAAAAATGATATCGACTACGTTAGGGTGCCAATCGACGCGTATTAACGTAAATATGATCTGAAAGAAATTTTTTTCAAAATCGGTTCAGTCGTTCTTTCTTCTTAACACGTTTAGGTCCGATGTCACACACCGTGTGCCATCGACTATTATTGTTAAGGGCCGATGTCACACCATGTGTGCCACAGGTATAAGTAGCTAGTACAGCTCAGTACTGTGTCGGCTGTTAACAGAGAGTGTTGTGTTTACTCCGGCCTCTTAAGAACGTCATACTGCATATCAGTACATTTTCGGTTTCGACATTTTTTATATTTAGGTGCCGCTGTGGAGCATGACGGTCAAATACTGCAATATTTCAAAGTTCTGATGCCGGCTACTGACGTGCGTCCTGCAAAAGTGACCGGCAGTGAACGTGTTAACCAAATAGACTCCAAAAAAGTATATTTTACACAATATCTCGCGAATAAAAAATTATATCGACTTCGTAAGGGTGTCAATCGAGGCGTGTTAACGTCATTTTGATCCGACATAAATTTTATAAAAATCGGTTCAGCCGTTTTTTTTTTTTAATTATTGTTAAAAATAAATAATAATTATATTTTAATGATTAAAATGATTACTTTTCTGTGTAATATCTAATTTAATTATTATTATTAAATATTTATCAAACTGGGAAGTTCGTCGTGTAGACCTCAAGGGTCACACTTTAGTCCTAATAAACGACCCACCTCACGGCTTGTTCTATGTATTTTTTACTCCATAACTTCCATAACTCGAATTTTTTTTTATGTCCTTTGAGAATCTACTTAGAGAAGTTCAATGAAGATGGCCACATAAGAAACATTATATATATGGCAGCAGGTATATAGCCACCTAAGTTATCATTGATTTTCATAGAAAAACGCGCGAGAAATCAAATTTTTTTCTGATAGCATGCAAACATTTCTTTTCAGTTCCGGATCCTTTGGAAATACCAAACCTCATATATATGATTTGAACATTGGTAAACACAGCACATCGGCATTGTCAATGATTTATTATATTAAATAAACATATTCTGCAGTAGGTACACACTACTATGAACTGCCCACAGATCGAGGAGGCTACATAGTTGGCGCCCCTAGCAGTCAAGTTGGGCAATGTCAATCGTATTTGTGCAATAATATTCCCACGATTGCACAATCGGTCCCGACAGTATGTAATCTGACAGCTTCGACTGTACAATTATAATTACAGATGTTCAAATTAAGCAACGGTACCATGGGGTGCTCTACTAGGACAGCGCCCGTTTCGACATGCCTTGGGGTTAAGATTTAATTAGTAGAACTTTTGTGTGGCCGACTGTAAATGTATGTATGTGTGGGTGTGTATATGTATATAATGGTGCGCCACGGTGCCCTTGTGCCTTTAACAAGACGCTCTTCCAACAACCACCTCTGTTTGTCTCTATTGCCATCTCTCTCAGTTCACACTTGACGTGTTTTATATTTCATATATTATGCGAGGCAATCACACTTTGAGATTAACTTTTATAGTACAGAAAAATAAATGCTTCATAGCGTGTATTTTAATGCGTAAATGACGTCACAGTCCCCAGTTTGAGATTAGGAGCGTCGCAGTTAATGTTAAGGTGACTATTTTTCTTTGTTTTAAATATGAAAATCCCATATCCCATATTTAAAGCAAAGAGAAATAGATTACGATATTGAATTTAATTTAAAAGTTGTTGAAAGGCACCTCTTTGAAATGTTGTAGAAATATTTTTTGTTAGAAGGAAAATGAGTCGTTTTTTCCTTGATGTTTAAAACGTTTAAAATGTTTTATAAATATTTGTCCCATAGGTCATGATTAGGTGATTAGGTCATTACACGTCTTTGACTACGGTCAACAAAGGTCCTATCAATGCAATGTTGAAAGTGTTTAATAAGTTGCCCCAAGATATCAAAAATTTACCAGTCACCAAATTTAAACAGAAATTAAAATTTATATTATTACAGAAAACTTTTTACTCTGTCGAGGAATTTTTTAATCATAAGTTTTAAATTGTATACTTTTATACTGACGCATTCTACACTGTATATACAGTATTAACAGAATAAAGTTTATATCTATCTATCTATCTATATTCATCGAAACGTTGACACTAAATAAAAAACGTTTTAAACATCAAGAAAAAAACGCCTCATTTTCCTGCTAACAAAAAATATTTCTACGATATTGAATTTATGTAAGTAAGTACAATAAAAAATATATTTTTTAACTTACCGCTAAGAAAATTGAACATTTTCAAAAATAGGGAAGTTTTTGATTTCACCCCGATTTTCGAAAATCGAGTTTTCATCAGATGTCGACGTTTTGTGATCCTAGGAAGCTATTCTGACTATTTTTACGATTATGTCAGTATGTCTATATGTATGTGTGAGTGTGTATGTAAACCTCTCATAACTTTTGATCGGCTTGACCGATCGAATAGCGATTTGCGGCATTTGAAAGGGTCCCACTGAACTTAGATTTCCTGAAAATTTGAATCGATTCGGCCCAATAAATTTTGAGAAATTCCAAAAAAACCGAAAAAAAAAGTTGTTAAAACGATGTTTTTTCAAAATAACTTCTAGAATATTGTACCGATTGATTTCATAATCTAATCAGCTTTTCTCCCCAGAAAACTGCGTCGGGCGCCGCTAAGCGGATCAAAATCGGTTAATCCGTTCGAGAGATTACGTAGTCAACAGATTTCGAAAAAGTGTTTTTTTCAAAATAACTTCGAGATTTCTCAACCAATCGATTTTGTACCTCTTACAATATTTGTAGAAATTAAAAATGCCGTTTTAAAGATCAAAATCGAACAACGGGTTCAAAAGTTATAGCTTTTCAAAAATTAAAATAGTGTTGTTATCAG
Source organism: Mongoloraphidia duomilia (assembly GCA_039654895.1). Taxonomy (NCBI): domain Eukaryota; kingdom Metazoa; phylum Arthropoda; class Insecta; order Raphidioptera; family Raphidiidae; genus Mongoloraphidia; species Mongoloraphidia duomilia. The sequence goes on along the minus strand of CM077525.1, from coordinate 18,466,157 downwards.
CCATTTTCAGATGAGCTCAAAAATCTACTTTTGGGTATATTATCAAGTGCTTCGAACTCAAAGCGCTTGAAAATAGCGGGAAGTTCCAGGAATAGCCTGCAGGGTCAACCGATTTTTTTATTTTAAGACGCGCAGCAACTATAGATAGATAGATAGATATTTATTTGATCACAGTCGACATTGACAGAATGTATGTGACAAGTCAAAATAAGTATATGTTAATTGAAATCATAAAATTCTTTCAAATCATAAAAGCAATTCACAATCAGGAAATTTTTCAATGTGCGTTTAAAAGAGCTAAAGTTGCTGTCTCGAATTGATATAGGCAATCTGTTGTAAATTTTACACCCAGAACCAAGTGGTCCTCTGCCGTACAATGATAGTCGGTAGTTTTGAATATATATCTCATTGTTTTGACGCGTTTGGTGACTGTGAACAGTGCTAACAAAGGTAAGGTCAGATATATTCTGTTTAATTAATTTACAAATTAACCTTATTAACTTAAGAATAATTTTTCCTGTGGTACTGATGGTATTCCGAATAAAATTGTAAAAAATAATCTATCTTTAATTAAACCTCTACAATTTATTATTAATCTTTCATTTTTAACTGGATCTTTTCCTAATCTGCTTAAGGAAGCTAAAACTGTACCTGTTTATAAAAAAGGAGATAAACATGATGTCAATAATTATAGGCCAATTTCCATATTATCAACCTTTTCAAAAATCTTAGAAATGGCTTTCTCCCTTAGAATTACATCCTTTAATTCTATTAATAGAATTATTTGTAAGCATCAGAATGGTTTTGTCCAAGATAAATCTACTGATGATGGGATCTTCAATCTAATTACATCTGTAGCAAACAGTCTAAATGATAATAAGATGGTATCCGTATTATTCTGCGACCAAAGTAGAGCGTTTGACACTGTTAGTCATGATAGACTTCTAGATAAAATACAACATCTTGGTCTTAGAGGTAACTGCTACAACTGGATTAAATCTTATCTGTCCAATAGAACCCAAAAAGTCAGTATTGGTAATGTTACTTCTGAATCTGCTTGCATCACTTCAGGTGTGCCACAAGGATCGGTCCTTGGACCTTTACTTTTTATTCTTTACGTGAATGATTTGCCTGACCATGTAAATGCTGATAATATTGTTCTATATGCTGATGATACCTCATTAATTACTACAGCTGATAATTGTACAGAATTGGAGGCCAAGATGCAAAATACATTGGATGATGTTTCCTTGTGGTGTAATGATAATGCACTATGTTTAAACAATACAAAGACTCATTATATGATCTTTCAGGCCTCTCTGATAAAAAATTATTCTTTGTCTCTTAACCTAGACGGTAACATACTCGACAAAATATCTGAAGTCAATTTCCTCGGTGTGACTATTGATAGTAAGTTAAGTTGGATGCCTCATATAAATACTTTATGTCTTAAGTTATCAAAATCTCTATATGCTCTAAGGGTAATAAGGAATAGTTGCGTATTAATTGAACCTTGTATAACTGCATATTATGCTTATTTCTTTCAATATGTGAGGTATGGAATAATGTTCTGGGGTCGCAGCTCCACTGGACTGCATAAAGTGTTGTTGTTACAAAAACGAGCAATTAGAATAATTTTCAAGCTAAATTCGCGTGAGAGCTGTCGTGATACTTTCATTTCTAATAAATTTTTAACTATTCCATCAATATACCTATGGGTATCACTTTGCTTTATTAAAAAACATATTGCTGAATTTCAAACTATAAATGCCCACCATTCTTATTTAACTCGTAACTGTGGCAATATCTTATTACCTAAATGTAATCTCTCTCTCTTCAAAAACAGTCCGCATTATGCTGCCTTGAAGCTTTTCAATGATTTGCCTAATGACTTTAAAGACTTGCCTTTTAATTCATTTCAAAAGAAACTTAAGAAATCATTGATTGCACAATGTTTGTATATCGTTGATGATTTTATTATGTAATAATTTATTGTATTGTTTATACTTTATTTTTATATATGCTATTGTTTTTATATTTATCATGTCTGACAAATTCGACTCCTTGTAGTCTTTTGAACGTAATAAAATAATAATAATAATAATAATAATATATATAAATGCACGTAAAAGTCAGCAGATTATTTTTAACGAAAAAGGTGCGACATGAGACCCTGCGACCAATATTAAAGATTGCCCTAATAATGCGTTTTTGCAAAATAAAAATCCGATTACACTGGCTGTTATTACCCCAAATCGCAATGTTGTAGCTCAAGAGAGAATACACAAATGCGTAATACACATTAATTAATGTTTTAATGTCACAGTTTTGCTTTAAGGAGCGAATGCAGTATAGGTGATAATTAAGTTTTTTGCACACAAATTCAGCGTGATCATGCATAGAAAGTTGTTTATCCAGGAATATGCCTAGAAATTTCGCATTATTAGAGAAATTGAACGGAAGACCATTCAGAGGATTATGTTTTGAGGCACTGAAGAGGACAATAGAGGTTTTATCATCATTCATTACTAAACGATTGTTGCTACACCATTTACGGAAGCCTTCAATAGCATTTCCAACCTTGATTGTTAATTCGTTTTCACTGCTAGCTGAAATGCCTATAGAGGTGTCGTCAGTGAACATAGTTAAATGGTCATGAGGGACATATTCGGGGAGATCGTTGATGTAAACAAGAAATAGCAACGGTCCGAGAACCGAGCCCTGCGGTACGCCCAAGCGAATATCGTAAGTGGATGAGAATTTGTTGTCATGTTGAACAACAAGATGTCTGCCCGAGAGGTAAGATTTCAACCTATCATTGGCGCAACCTCTAACTCCTAGTTTATCGAGCTTAAATAATAAAAAATCTATATTGACACAGTCAAATGCCTTAGAAAGGTCGAAAAATATACCAACAGTATATTTTCCTGCATCGACTGATTTAAATAAAAATTCAACAAATTTGAAGGAGGCTGAGCATGTTGACTTTCCACTCTGGAAACCATGATGATGTAGTGATATAGCATCATTTTTTTTGAAGAAGGATGTCAAGCGTGAGAACATTAACCGTTCAATAAGTTTCGAGAAAGTTGATAATAGATGAATTTGTCTGTAATTGTTGATATCGTCTTTATCACCTTTTTTGTGAAGAAAAATGACTCTAGATGACTTAAGGATATCGGGAAAAACACCAGCACAAAAAGATTGGTTAGCCAAGTACGTAAGAGGTTCAGCTAAATAAGCTGAACATTTTTTTAACAAATTATTGGAAATCTCATCCAAGCCGACAGAATTCGAGTTCGCAAGTTTATTAATAACAGTTATTATTTCAGGTGCAGTAACAGGTGTAATAAAGAAACTGTTATCTGCAGAGACAGATGCAGTACACGATTCTAACGGAATAGAGCTGAAATGATTGTTTACTAAAGTATACGCAGCATTAGAGAAAAAATGACCAAAAGCGTCGGCAATCGCAACAGTATCATGCAACTCTTCGTTGTTATATTTAATATATGATAATTTTGATTTATTTTTATTACGTCCTAATAAACAATTTACATTTGACCAGACTTGACGTTGTTTATTTTGAGAATTGTTTGTTAACGAATTATAATATTGACGCTTGGCTAGAGAAATTTCCCGATTGTAAATTGCTTTCCTGATTTGATAAATATGGTCTATCATATCTAAATTTGTTTGAATTTTAAGAATATACAAGTCTTTAAGTTTATAACTGTCAGTTAAAATATCATCAGTAATCCATGGGTTTATCTTTTTCGGCTTGATGCGCGATACACTAGGAGGACAACTTACATTAAGACACCACATTATTGTCTCCAAAAAATCATTAGAACAATGGTTAACATCTTCATATTTAAACACACTGTCCCAATTACTGTTAAAAAGTAAATAGTTAAAATAGTCCACATTAACGTCATTAAAATTTCGCTTTAACCGGCTACTATTAGGCGTTGTAAAGGTGCTGTTGGGAGTAAACAAGCTGTTTTTAAGTGATAGGAGCTGTACAAAATGGTCAGAAAGATTTTCATTAATTACTTCCGAACAGAAGTCATCAGAGTTAATGTTAGTGACTATATAGTCGATCAGCGATGCAGAGTTTTTTGTTACTCTCGTCGGCTCATTGATTATTTGCGTGAGGCTATATGCGCCGATATGTGATTATAAACTTTGGGGGTCAGTACAGCCTAGTGGTTAGCGTGCTTGGCGCCGCAACCTCTAGACTGGACTGTCGTGGGTTCGAATCCCACCTGCGCTCATGGATGTTTTGTGATGTTATTTAGTTTTAAGTTAGTTGTTATTTAGTGTAATTGAAAGACGCTAATGACCTGAGATGTCGACGCGTCTATAATCTACAATAAATAAATAAAATATAAACTTTGGTCAGTGATGTTAATTGCAGTATTAAAAGTTAAGTAAAGGTTATTTAATATTTTATGTTGTAATTTTATACACAATATTTTAATTGTAAATTATTATTTTTTCAGGTTTTAGTAGTTTATTAAATGAGGTGAGCCAATTTGCTATCCTCAAGAAAATTAATGAGTTTAGTATGTTATACTGATTGTCGCCAAGGATGTCGGATAAGTTGTTTGTTAAGTTTGCCGTTATTCTTAATTCTATTTATGTTATATTTGGAGTATGTTAATAGGATATGCAAAAAAACATTTCATTGGACTATTTGAGAACAAAACAGATTTGGCAAAAATGCAATTTTTGGAAAAATTTACATATTTTTCAAATCAGTCATGAGCTTGAGAATAGCCGAGCCATGGCTCCTCTATTACAAGCCTCTAGATACTGATGTTATTAAAAACAAAATAGGTAAAAAAAATTAAAAAACAAGCTTTTATCAAAATGTATAGGTATCTACTGAAATGAAAAAAAATATAATTAATTTAGGTTTACAACGTTTAAAAGCGTGGGTCGTAAAATAATTGTTTACAAAAGCGACTGGAGACCCGTTCTCCCACTACCAATACCGGGACTTCCACCACATTTTTTTTAACTTTTTATTTGGACACTAGCCGTTACCCGTGGCTTCGCCCACGTATTTTACGATTACAATTTATTATTCCCCCAGCGAAAAATTCTCCTTCTGCGAAGCGAGGCCGGGCTCGGATTTTATTAATACATTACTCACTCGCTTCGCTCGTTCGCTTGAATATTATTAATATATTACTCTCTCGCTTCGCTCGTTCGCTCGAATTTCATTAATACCTACATTACTCACTCGCTTCGCTCGCTCGTTTGAATATTATTAATTCCTTCTTCGCTCGTTCGCTTGATTATTATTAATACATAACTCACTCGTTTCGCTCGTTCGCTCGAATTTTATTAATACATGACTAACTCGCTTCGCTCGTTCGTTTGAATATTAATAATACAATACTTATTCGCTTCGCTCGTTCGCTCGAATGTTATTAATACATTACTCACTCGCTTCACTCGTTCGCTCGAATATTAATAATACATTACATTTGTTATCCCCCCGCGAGAATCTCCCCCCCCCTAAATTTGTTATCCTCCGCGTGAATCTTCCCCCTAATTTGTTATCCCACGCTAGAATCTCCCCCCCTAATTTGTTATCCCTCCGCGTGAATCTTCCCCCCAATTTGTTATCGCCCCGCGAGAATCTCCCCCCCTGCGTAGCTTTCTATTTGTGAAAGAATTTTTAAAATCGGTTTAGTAGTTCCAAAGATAAAACAAAAACAAATCTATCCCACGGGAACCGTACATTTTTCCAGGATAAAAAGTAGCCTATAACATTATCTGACCCCTAAACTACCACTATGCAAAAAATCATGTCGATCCCTTGCTCTGTGAAAAACAAAGACAAAACTATCCCACGGGAATCGTACATTTTTTCGGGATAAAAAGTAGCCTATAACATTATCTGACCCCTAAACTACCACTATGCAAAAAATCATGTCGATCCCTTGCTCTGTGAAAAACAAAAACAAAACTATCCCACGGGAACCGTACATTTTTCCGGGATAAAAAGTAGCCTATGTGCTATTCCAGACTATAGTCTATCTCTGTGCCAAATTTCATCCAGATCCGTTCAGCCGTTCTAGCGTGATTGAGTAACAAACATCCATACATCCATCCAAATTTTCACATTTATAATATTAGTTAGATTAGATCTATTAGATAATTAAAATATCAGAATAGTGTATTGTCATTGGAAGTGCCTACTACTGCAAAGTTTTAAGTCAACTGGACAAGTGAGTCAAAAATGCGTTACAAGATTTCGCCCTTACATACAGACAAGTGAAACTAAATAAAACCTTGTTAAACGGGATTTTTTCTTTTTTCTTTTCAAAACATATATAGGCAACTAAAAAGAGTATCTTAACTCACCATTTTTAATAGCGCCCTTGTCCATCCAAAACGACTGAGGTTTACGTATATCTATAACAGAAAAAAAAACAGAATAGGTAAATTTTTGTTTCGAATACATAACAAAATTTTGACATCAACACAAATTGAATTTTGTTAATTTATAGTTCTCTTTTTAACTTCCCACTGGAAGTTATTGTAATGGGTCCGAAAATCGAAATCAAAAAGGAAAAAAAATTTTTATGTTTCAAGGTCACTACACTATTTTTACACTACTTTTAGAAAGATGTCTGTGTGTGTGTGTGTGTGTGTGTGTGTGTACGTACGTACGTACGTATGTGTACATTTCTTTCAAAGACGAAATCTCGAGAACGAAAAATGATATCGACTACGTTAGGGTGCCAATCGACGCGTATTAACGTAAATATGATCTGAAAGAAATTTTTTCAAAATCGGTTCAGCCGTTCTTTTTTCTTAACCAAATAACCTCCAAAAAAGTAGATTTTACACAATATCTCGCGAATAAAAAATTATATCGACTTCGTAAGGGTGTCAATCGAGGCGTGTTAACGTCATTTTGATCCGACATAAATTTTATAAAAATCGGTTCAGCCGTTTTTTTTTTTTTTTAAATTATTGATGTTTTAATGATTGAAATGATTACTTTTCTGTGTAATATCTAATTTAATTATTATTATTAAATATTTATCAAACTGGGAAGTTCGTCGTGTGGACCTCAAGGGTCGCACTTTAGTCCTAATAAACGACCCACCTCACGGCTTGTTATTTTTATGACTTCAATTGCAGCGCCGTATTTTGTAAAGTGGTGCAAGATCTCATGATTGCACCCGTCACTCTGGACCACACATTTATTTAGGTGTGATTCCGATTAGATATGGGAAAAGCGTGATGGAAATAGTAGTGGGGGTAAAGACCACGATACTAGTACAAAGAAATTAGTTAACTCGCTAATAGATGGCAGTAAAAATATATGAAAATGCGTTTCCTTTGCTCCAAATTCCAATATTATCCTATAGATGAAACTTACTAAGTTTGCATTGTTTTTAGTGTATGTAAAAGAGAGAGGGGGCGCAAAAGTATACCGATAAGTCAGAGAGAGAGGAGTCACTTCTACCGTCTGGTCTTAACCACACACTCTCATTTTTATAAATTTCGATTTTCATTTTCACCGACAAAAAAAAGGGTGTGGGTCTCGGGACCCCCGACAGATGTAAAACATCAAAGAAAACGTTATTGAACTCGGTGGTATTCTCTATGTAGTAGTATATATTTTTTCAAAAGCAGCAACTAACTGTTAGCTGCCGTAATCTTATATACTGCACTGTAACACACGCGGTTGTCTTCCCGTGCCCGAGCGCGCGGAAGTCGAGAGAGAGAGAGTGCCGCAGTGGTGGGGAGAACAGCAACGAAGGAGCGGACCTTAAATTTCGTTGCATATTTCCCCTCACGCGGCTATTCACAGCCCGACATAAGATGTTTCACATCAAAAACCGGTTCGAAAATGGTAGTTAGAGAGCAGATCCGCCACTTTAATTTTGCGAGCTTTAATTCACAGTTAAATTTGTACCGCTGCACAGTCAAGAGCAGCTAGCTCTTAGCATACATGGCATATCTTTCCAGGCCGCTGTTTCTGATAATATTGTTCTGTACCCGGAAGTTTATCCGCAAGTTAATTCTTATCTCGATCTACCTTCCTGCAATCCGCTCATATCATCGTACAAGGTCTACACGCAGATTCGAACCCTTCAAATCTATAATATACAGGTCGCTAACAGGAACTCTACATTTTACACGCATTGCTGATTTTTGTCTTTTATCCTGACGAATTTAATTACAAGTTTATACACTCCTAGCCAAAAGTAACGCACCACTCTGTTTTTGAAGTGAAATTTATTATGCGGCGCACCGACGACACAGCTTCGACGATTTGAAGGGTAAAATGCTAGCCCGATGAAACGAAAATGTGTACATAAAAATCTGTAACGGGAAAGAATGTTTGGAATGTAACCCCTCTTCTCGCGAGGACTGTGTTATAATATGTTACATGGTATAGAGATGCATTCGCAGTTGTGACCATGCCTATAGACCGAGAGCTGGTGACAAATTTTTAGGTGTTATTTATTCAAGGCCTTATTTTTGTGAACACGTTAAGGGAGGCATATTAAAGTGCCCTGAGTAAGGGATTTTGCTAGATAGCGGTATGGGAGGGATGCAGACCGCCCCCAATATGTAACAAAAAAAACAGTCACAATTATTATTGCTTCAAGGCTGAAATTGTTTGTATAGCTTGTCGGTGAACTTAATAATGCCATTATAATATTTGCAGATCGATTGGTTGGTGTTAAAAGGGTGACAGATCACCCTAAACGTGTCATGTAGGTACCCGACGAAATTTTTATTATTAGTTGAAGGTTCAAATTTTAATATATGTTGTTACGGCGACTGTTTTAAGCATATATATTTCAATTTGCAGGACAAAATGTCGATATTAAGCTCCTTGCAGAACGATATAAACATCTAGGCGAGCAAGTTTCCCTCTATGAGAAGGGGTTAATACCTAAAAATGGTCACTAGTTCTATAGTTACCGGGATATATAAATCCTGAAATAGCCAGTGACTAGTCATTCGATTTCTGACTTCGCACGACGCACAGTGTATAAGTACTCCTAGCCTTACTTGATTTTTAAATTATTCATACAAAAGTTAAAACAACTATAGAAGTGGGGACGTGTCGTGAGGGGGGGCCGTCTTGGTGCCGTTGGGCGGCACTATCGGAATTACTGTGCCCAATTGTAATTATTGTGTATTAACACGAAACAAAAAAATCGACTGATGACCAGTCCTATACTTCCCACTTAGTAAATATTTGCAAAATATAAACACTCTTTTTTATTCTTTGAAAAAAAGCATGGCCCTCATTTTTGTTTGGTGATCTACTGATGGCTAGTAATATAGCAAAAATCATGGTTACCTTGATTTACGTACAATTTTCTTTTTTTAGTAAAATATTTTTTTTTCTCGAAAACTATACATTTTAGAGAAAAAAAATATTTACATTTTTTTCATATTATAACATCTAGAATTCATTTATATTTTTTTTTTACCTATGTTAATACGTGACATTGAGAACGTTTTTTTTTAATATCTCAGGATCCACTGAACCGATTTGACTCAAAATCTAATCAGATCTAAGTTAAAGGCTGATAAACACAATAGAACAATCGGCATGGCCGTATGTTGTTTCGTTTTTACGATATCGAAGGCGAAAAATTGACCACATACACACACACATACAGATATCAGTCAGAAAATGATCTTAAACGATTGCTAGGGTCTCAAAACGTGAAGATCTGTTAAAATCTCGAAATATTTTTTTCGGACTAAATCCATTACTTCCCTACCATAGTAGAGGTAGGAAGTAAAAAAAACAGACAAACAAAATTATAAATGATACCCTCGAAGAATATGAAATATATAAAGCCACAAAATTCGACAATACCAACATTCTTAATGACAAACTAACACTAAAATCGAACATAATATACGACACAATAATTAACAACACACAAACACCCAATACTCAGTAATCGTCTACACATATACTCACATTTCCATTTCATCTACCTACTATATAAATTCATAAAACCTCGAAATTTAAATCAGTACTTCACAAACCACGACATAATACACAGTGCTTAGCATCATAATATTATATAGTGTTACGAATACTCAATGTGTGTTTTTAAAAAAATAATTAACCACACCTGAAGATGGCTATTCTTTGCTGAAACGCGTGATGTTAAATCACAAGAAGTCACAAGACGGACATAATACAAGGTATTTCTAATACTTCATAATATAAAATTATAAAAATAGCTAAGTCGCTTTAGCTACGTATTATCCTAAAAATCAACTCAAGCTTCAAACTGGTATTATCTTTTACTAGTCAGCACCTTGTAAAAACATCGTACATGCACATAATGTACATTATGTAGAGAAACTGGAGACACTGATTTGACTTGAAGCAAGTTTTAGAAATAACTTTGATTATTATTAACAACTCTGACATAACATTTGAGAGAATATCTCGAAACAAGTTTCGCAAATCATAACTTTGCAATATGTCAAGAACTATTAATGAGTTCAAAATTATTAGTTGGGAAAAGTTCGAAAGATATTTTTTTTAAATAAATTATAGATGGGTACTACTATGAATGTTTCAATCTATTTGAGAAAAGATTAATAATGTGAACAAAAATGTATATACTATTAATTTCATTCTGTGAATGTCGAGCGTCTATATAATGCTGGGCTGAAGAACGCATATGTCAGAAAACCAGAGTTGACAACGACCTTAGATTGTGACTACATATTATAGTTTTTATCGACGTAGAAACAGTCTAATGTCATTGCCAAACTTTTTATTATAACAAAATAACAATTATATATTTTTTTCACAACGTCGTTATTGAAAATTCGATTTTCGGTACCTATTTAACGTGTTGAAACTGAGAGTTTCAACCCTAGGGATGAAAATTTTCAGTTGTCGGTTTTCTCTGTTTTTTAACGTAGTTAAGAGGGAGATAGAGCGATTGAGTCGCGCCGACTTCAATTCGCATATAATATTCGAAAACGTTAAAATGACAGACATAACCCCACATAAATTTCACATGGATCTGGCAGATCTAATATTTTTGCGGCTTTTTTGCGCGCTCAAATTGCAGGTACTTACCTCAAATCGAATTGTCAATAGAGCTGTTGTGAAAAAAATAAAATAATATGCAATTACTCGGAACGAAACATAGCGTTTGTGCAAACGCTATGTTTCGACCCTTGCAAGGCAATATATTAGATTACATAACTATACAAAGCACAGATGTGAACGATCATATGTAGAACATCAGTATATGAAGTACTCACAGATAAACAAAATTGACTGATCTACATGAGAAAAAATCGTTTTCAAGCTAAATTTTCTAAAAAATGACTAATAGTCCAGGAGTCAGGTACTTTTTACCTGAAAAGTATTCCGAAGTTAATGATATTTTGGTATGTTGTTTGTGGGTACTCTGTGGAGTAGAATCTGAGTTTTCGACCTCGAGGACCCTGTGCTAACGTGGGGGGAGCCGAAAAACCACGAAATTTTAGCACCTTTTTTGCTTTTTTCGAAATCTCTCAGAAACGGTCGACTTAAGCAATTCTTTCATTATGTAATATTTTGAAGAGGATTACATTTCCTACAATTTTCATTCCCACAACTTTTCTGTGGTACTAATGGTAAGCGCGCTGCAGCTTCTTGAAAATCACCCGCTCCATTGGAAGATGCTCTCCGCTTCTCCGAACGGGAAAACCGTTACACAGGACCAAATGTCAGCGGATCGAGTGTTCAAGAGCTGCAGCGCGCACCTAGCACGGGCGAGGGGCACATCGTTAGAAAACGGCAACATCAGTTCTTAATCGATCCGATTTTTTAAGCAATGATTTTCTTATAAAGACATGCGTGTGTGGTCACAATTGAATCAATGTCATTGTCAAACTATGTATCTAACAATGCGTTCTGGAACCCAGGTAAATCTGTGAAATTTGAACAGTAACATAAACACTTCCTGATGTCATAGAAAAACAGTCAGGTTTTCTCAAAAATTTCAAAATTAAAAAATGCATTTTTCTTGCTTAAAAGAATGTCACAGACGACGGTTAACATTGCTTGCTTTGTTACTATAGTGGTCATAGAAACGACATTAAATGAACAAAGTAGAGCAGAATTTTGTGCTAATTAATAATATACCGGCATTCATTTGTTTCAACAAATTTTGTTTTGTTTACTATCTGGCAGTATTCTATTCCAAACTTACTTTCGCATCCTAATTTGTGCCAATACAATGTAAATCCTGCAATATGGAATATTTTACGAGAAATAAAGTTCATATATAACAATTATACTTTTATATGAAGGACATTAAAAACAACTAAAAACTATTTCCCACATTTACTGAAATAACTGAGTTATTAAATTTGACACTAAAAACGGCCATAACAAAGTTTAGTTTTGCTGCATTCAAAAAAATATGCTGCATACTGCATTTTTAATGCACGTCGATATTTTACATTTTCCAATGAGAAAAGATCAATAGTATCACGCACGTAACAAAACGTAAACGTACAGTTTATAAGGGAAAGCTAGAAAAATTAAGCTGACAGATATTAATAACTAGATCTTAAATAATGACTGAAAAACATAATCATTGACTGTATAGATAGATAGATAGATAAACTTTTATTTGCATGGCCATCACGTGGATACAAAAGGTCAAATAATGTATAAAAATAATGTATAAAAAACATTATGATAAACATTACATTATGACAAATTAAAATAAGTTAATTAATAAAACAAAGTATATGTATATGGCCCATTGTAGGTAGATGTTGTAGATTACAAACGCTCGACAACTAACGTCATTAGAGTATGACCTTTGTAGCTCCCATGTTGAACGTATGTTTAAATTTTAAAATAATGTTATTTAAAAACCAGTAAAGTTAAGAATATAAGAAAATAATAACTTTATACTTTATATAGACTTAAATTGAGTGAATTTAGTAAAATTTAAAATGCATGTTGACGAACAAATTTGATTAGGAATTCGCTTCGCGTACGTGAGTATCCGGCTTTATATATAATGTATAAAATAAGCCATTTAAAGTATAAACTTTTTATTTATTATAACATTATTACATTGTAGTAGGTAGGTATATGAAGTCAATTCTGTAATAAGATTTATTTTGTAAATAATGAAGTCAAGTTAGCGTAGAAATATTTACTTTAAAATCAACGAAACGTATCAAGAATAATAAAAATAAAAATCAAAGTGAAGTTTCATTTGGAGAAGTCAGTCGTGTAAAGTAAAAACGGATTTTTCATTCTCTTCACCGTTCACAGATGTTTATATGAAACACTATAGCATCGCCTCTCTTACCAACCTAACGTACCTAAATAACACTGACTATGCTATTCATTCCTGTTTCCTCTAGCTTTCTACAGACGAGCCAACTGTCAAATAATAATTGAAACACGTTGATTAGTATTATATATAAATACTAGCGGACCCGGTCCGGCTTCGCTCGGATGGTATGAAATTATGATTTAATAGCGGTCACCCATTACTCCGCTCACGTATATTTAGTATAGCTGACCCGGCAAACGTTGTTTAGCCATATACGTTATTTCCAGGAATAATTACATTACTCACTCGCTTCGCTCGTTCGTTTGAATTTTATTGATACACTACTCACTCGCTTCGCTCGTTCGCTTGAATATAATAAATACACTACTCACTCGCTTCGCTCGTTCGCTTGAATATAATAAATACACTACTCACTCGCTTCGCTCGTTCGCTTGAATATTATAATTACATTACTCACTCGCTTCGCTCGTTCGCTTGAATATTGTAATTACATTACCCACTCGCTTCGCTCGTTCGTTTGAATTTTATTAATACACTACTCACTCGCTTCGCTCGTTCGCCATATATGTAGGTATTTTTTAAAGCTTAATATAAAAATCGCGATTAAAAATCAGGGGTTGATCGTATAAGGGTGAAAATTTAGAGTTGTATGTATTTTTCAATGCAGAATCATGAAAAAATTAAAACAAAAAATTTTGTCCAAAAAATAAAAAGAAAAATTTGGGGTGGACCACCCTTAACATTTAGAGGGATGAAAAATAGATGTTGTCCGATTCTCCACCCTACCCGATAAGCACACAAAATTTCATCAAAATCGGTCCAGCCGTTTCGGAGGAATTCAATAACGTACACCGCGACACGAGAATTTTATATACAGGGTGAGTTCGACCACCCGTATCAGTCGTTTTTTTCGAAAATGGTTAGTCGTAGAGAGTTGTGTCAAAAATTTGTATTATAAAAGCCCTAATAAAGAATCGAATGGTGATAATTTTTTTTTCCGGGAAGGTCGGCTTCCCTATTAGTTTGCTCCAGAATGTCCAGAACTCCGGAATTATAAATGTAACGATAGGTCGAAAGTGGTATTGTTGAAAAGATCTTTAAAAAATAAGCAAGTTTTGTAGGAAATTTTTTTTTATTACTGCCACCCCTGTACATTTCTATAAGTATAAATATAAATTATTATATGTTCAAAACTCCGGAATTTTAGAAAGCACGATAGGTTGAAAGTGGTGCTGTTGAAAAGCTCTTTAAAAAATAGGCAAATTTTGTAGGAAAAATTATTTAATTACTGCCACCCCTGTTAAGTAACAATCGTTTGAAATTATTAAATCAAAATTTCATAATAACGATCGAAGTCGGCATTAAAAATCTAGCAACCTTAGACATTGTCACAAGTGTTCAAACTGTCTTCCATTTACTCTTTAATACATACTACTGAGCTCTTCTGGTTATACTGTGAGTATACTTCTTCAGTGTTTAATGATCGATAGGTAGGTAACTAGATTTTAAATGCGGACTTTTAAAAAGTTCGTTATTATGACATTTTAATTTAGTAATTTCAAACAAATATTACTTAACAGGGGTGGCAGTAATAAAAAAAAAATCCGTACAAAACTTGTTAATTTTTTAAAGATCTTTTCAACAATACCACTTTCGACCTATCGTTACATTTATAATTCCGGAGTTCTGGACATTCTGGAGCAAACTAATAGGGAATACGACCTTCCCGGAAAAAAAAAATATCACCATTCGATTCTTTATTAGGGCTTTTATAATACAATTTTTTGACACAATTCTCTACGACTAACCGTTTTCGAAAAAAACGACTGATACGGGTGGTCGAACTTACCCTGTATAAGATAATAAAAGGAAGTCCCGATAGGTGTCTGTCTGTACCGGCTAATCTCGAGAACTACTAAACGGATTTGAATGCGGTTTTTACCATTCGATAGCTATAGTTTCTTGGGGAAGTTTTCGGTCGATAATAACTGCCCGGCCCGGCTTCACCCGGGTGAAAATCGAGTTGAATCCACATCTATACTGATCAGATATTAATGTGGTCTTTACCATTCGACAGATTATTTCTTGGGTATAAGGTTTAGGTCTATAATAATAGTGTCAGATGCCAGGATTCGCGCAGTGGGCAGTGGATCGAATATAAAAGTTTATGATCTAAAATATTTGAATAAGAATTTTAATTTCTGTTCATCGAATGTTCGTAAGCGAGTGCACCCGGGTGAGTCCGGACAGTCATCAAAGTCGAACATCAGGGAATTAACTATTAAGTGTGCCAGTTTGTAAGTATTTTGTGCTCTTACTCTCTACACGTTATAGACTTATAATAAGAAAACAAACAGGTACCTGTCTAAGTAATGAAGAATTTAATTGGTTTATTGTATTATTAAAGACGCAAAGTCGACATACTTAATAAAGAAAATAAAATTATAATAAATATTCAAATAACCGCCCATTTTCAACTAAACAATATCCCAGTCTGTTATAAAACGAGTTTCTTACGTTTTGTTTTTCGCCTACTTAATTTGAAATCATTATTGCAAAATCGGTAAATTTCAAATTGGTATTTTAAACTAAGAATTTTATTTTTGGTCTTATTTTTAGAATCATTTGATGCGCAATAATTGTATCTTTCGATAGGTACCATTACCTTTCTTGTACGTTGAATTGGCGAACACGAATCAGCAAAAATGAACAATACCATGTTAAATCCCTATGTTCACCTTTGAGCCCGGACACGGGGTATAAATAAAATCATAAATTTTAACTTATGTGTCACGTGATTTCAAACACCGCGTGACGTCGTGTCCATAGCAACGGAGCATGGATTGTTTACATCATGTTTACATAGGTACAAAACGGTATTTTTCAACACTGTTCTTTGGTTTTTAGATAATCATTATTAGCTGATATAAACGCACGTCTCATAAAATTATGACGTCATACCTCAATATAGCAAAAACGATTTTTTTGCAGGCGGGGCTAACATAAATAATTCATAAATTATTTTTCGAACTTATTTGAAATCAGAATGACAGTGATTTAGGTAACATTTTGTTCATAATTTACTTCTCTGTTAATATAATACAAACAAAATCTAGTCATGCTAACCCATTGTCCGGCCCGGCTTCGCACCAGTGCAAATCGGATTGATTCCAAGTTAAATTGAAACGAAGCCGTGAGGTGGGTCGTTTATTAGGACTAAAGTGCGACCCTTGAGGTCCACACGACGAACTTCCCAGTTTGATAAATATTTAATAATAATAATTAAATTAGATATTACACAGAAAAGTAATCATTAAAACATAATTATTATTTATTTTTAACAATAATTAAAAAAAAAAAACGGCTGAACCGATTTTTATAAAATTTATGTCGGATCAAAATGACGTTAACACGCCTCGATTGACACCCTTACGAAGTCGATATAATTTTTTATTCGCGAGATATTGTGTAAAATCTACTTTTTGGAGTCCATTTGGTTACGAAAAACGAACAGCTGAACCGATTTTGAAAAAATTCTTTCAGATCATATTTACGTTAATACACGTCAATTGGCATCCTAACGTAGTCGATATCATTTTCATTCTCGAGATTTCGTCTTAGAAAGAAATGGACACAATCGTACGTACGTACGTACACACCACACACACACACACACACACACACATACATCTTTTCAAAATAGTTTAAAAATAGTGTAGTGACCTTGAAACATAAAATTTGTTAAAACTTTTTATTTCGATTTTCGGACCCCTTACAATAACTTCCAATGGGAAGTTAATAAAGTTTGTCAACTTTTTAATCCTTAATCCATATCAACGAAATTTGGTACACGTATATAGGACTAACTAGAGAGTTGCCAGGTTGACAGGTTGGGACTCAAAATTGGAAGTTCTTTGGTAACAACAAGAGTAGTCCAATGTGCTTAATCTTATCAAATTTCAGCTTAGGTAGAAAGTTTATACTTTACAGTTTACAGGATACCCAGACCAGTTTCATAATTTTATGATTATTATTCGTTTTATTTTCGTATAGCCAAATAGCCAAGAAATTGACATTTTGTACAAATCTCAAATAAAATATTTCATTTAAATATTCATCAATTGATTAGAAACATTGCTGAATAAAAAAAATTTAATGCAGTTTTGAATAAAATGATATTTTGATTTTTCGGCAGGTAAATTATTGAAAATGTTGATTCCAGAGCAATTAGGCCTTTACTCTAGATAAAAACAGGCATTGTTTAGGAATTACGCAATGTGTATTTTGCCTTGTATTGTAATTATGTACAGTCTGATTAATCGGAAATAGTTCCGGGTTAACTCAAAAACTACTGAATCTATTTTGATCGGACTTTCACTATATAGGTAGTATTTTGTTATACATCAAGGAATAGGATCGTGCTTCTTCTAAATAAGTAGGTACCATTAAACAGTAACAAAAAAAGACATTAATTCGAGTGAAGACGCGGTCAAAGGCTAGTATTATATAAAATCAACTTAAAGACAGATTGTTCTATTTACAAAGTTAGTTTGAGATGATTTCTCAATTTCATTAAATCATTCGCCTGTTGAAAGTAAATTTATTGGTTTATAGAAAGGCATTGTTTATTTTAATAGAAAATACTGTTTTTGCTGTTTATTTAACAATACGTTTTATATTTTCCCCGGAATTTATGGATTGTTTATCTAAGGCTACCAGCAGGGTTTTCTGGATCTAGTATCAAATCGTATGTTCTGCAGCTCATTATTATTTTTAACAACAAAACTGAGAATTTAAACATTCACTAGTTCTCAAAATCAGAATTTGGGAGCTGGGGTGTTTTTAATAAACGAATTGGTATGAACACCAGTGTCCCTACAATTTTAATGTTTCTGACAACATTATGGTTTGTATCTTCTAATCCAGATGTTCGGTATACCTTTCCAGGAGAGATGTAAAATAAATATCGGGGAGACGTGAAATGGCCTTCAGAAAACTGTTCGTAACTCGATATTTTTTTATAATTAATTAATTAATCGTAGATTATAGACGCGTCGACAACTCAGGTCATTAGCGTCTTCAACACAACAAATAATCCATTTGTGTATTAGAATTCGCCAGCCGGCATACACAAACCGACTGGTACGAGCTCGGGTCCCTGGGAGCGCTAATTCCCAAAGAACATTGGAATGCAATTTGAATGTCCCCCCTGGGGGATATTTTTTTTATTTTTTTTTATATGTGAGAAATTACTTGTAAATACAACCTCTTTATCTTGATTAATTTGAGGACGAATAGGAAGTGTAAATATAAAATTGATTTTCAGGATAGTCGTAAGGATATAACAATCAACAACCTCTGCTTTATCTTCTGTAAATAGGAAGATTCAAAGATAAGCAAAGAATTTATAAAAAGTTTTCAAATAATCCAAACCTGGAATATAAGACTAAAAATTAATGGTGTCGACTAAAATACATTAATTCTAAAGAGTTATATTACACTTCTATGCCGACATTAACCTCCAGTCATAAGCGTTAATCTTTGAAATTAAATAAAGAGTTATGGTCCGGCCTATAGGCATTAGGCAACACATTTCTGTAAATAAAGTTCACAAAAAAGGTGCTAATAAGGCGAGATTGTTGGGTGTACGTTTACACCTGCGTCCGGATGTTGATGGAACGGGTGATCCCGGGATCCCCTATCCCAGGGGACGCATTCCTACAAATGGTGTACGCGCGCGAGAGACGGAGAGTACACTACATACACAGACGAAGGGCGCTCCACCCCCTTCATTCCGCGCGATGAGCAAGACACGCTGCCGCCACCGCCCGGTTTCCCCTAGTTTGTATAAATGTATGACGCTATTACAGAACGGGCCGCACAGGCGCGGACGTTTATATTTTGTTTAAAAATAAATGACAATCGACGAATTAAGAAATTCAACGAGCCGATACGACCGCAAAACGATTCCAAACGAAGTGAAGAAAATGGTAAATGCGTATACGAAAAGAAATAAAACGAACCTATATGAACTCAAAAGGATACGAAGTAAAAAAATGATAAATGTTCACACTATCAAAATAAAACGAGCTCAAAACAAATTTCAACTAATAAACTGATCAAAATAAAATAAAACAAACCGACACGAACGCAAAACGAATCTTAACGAAGAATAGAGACAAACAAACTAAACCGAAATAAAACGAACCGATACGAATGCAATACGAAACTCAACGAAGAGGAGTGACAAACGAACTAAACCGAAATAAAACGAACAAACACGAATGTAAAACGAAACTTAACGAAGAGGAGAGATAAACGAACCAAACCAAAATAAAACGAATCGATACGCATGCAAAACGAGTCTCAATGAAGAGTAGAGATAGACGAACCAAACCGAAATAAAACGAACCGACACGAACGCAAAACGAATTTTAATGAAGAGCAGAAGCCAATTTTTGAGTTTATTAGAAATCAAAATGAAGTGATTTAGGTGTCATTTTGCTCAGAATTTACTGCTCTATTAATATAACCCAAAAAAGTCCGTGCAAATATCCTATTCACATCGAATTATGTTGCTAGATCTTAGTGCGTTCCTGTACAAGACTATTTACCGTTCATATATTTTTTCAAAAGCGGAAGACTCTATTTAATTTAAGCAGATTCACGAGATGATATCAAAGTTCAAACCAACATTTCAGAACTCTATACGTTTGAGAATGAACGTTTATTTCACAACTGTTCAGTCCAGTTCTGTTGAACATAATATTCAGCCCAACAAACAAACAGGGAGGTTTTTGTTTCGCCCCACTCACTTATATCGCCCCCATCCGGGTCCAATGCACAACGCTGCAAAAGTCAAGTTAATAATTTAGTTTGTTTCATTTAATGTTTGTTTTGACGCTGTCAAGTACGAGCTGCAAAATGACAGATAATTAGGGTAAGAATTTCACGAGGACAATGTTTTATAAACATACAAGGCCACTACACAACCTTTCAATCTTATCCGATTATACTGTCAGTCCAACTACAGTACGCCAAAACATAAATTCTAAGAACTATCTTGACTTTTCCAAGTCTTCATGGTTTCCGGGCTTGTAGGCCGTGGTCCGGTGGTATTTCTACCTGACGTTTCGTCTACAACAGCGGTAGACATTCTCAAAGGCGATGTGGCAGCGCTCGAAGTGTCCTCCTTGGCGGCTCACAGGTCAGTGTGTCGGTGACTGGTGTTCTCCCTTCTTTTATACCTAGTGCCAGTGTGTTCTCTGTTCCACATCGCCTTTGAGAATGTCTACCGCAGTTGTAGACGAAACGTCAGGTAGAAATACCACCGGACCACGGCCTACAAGCCCGGAAACCATGAAGACTTGGAACAATGCCGGCCGTGAAAGCTTGCACACTTGGATATCTTGACTTTTGTTTGAGATATAATTATTATTAAAAACCGGTCAAATACGAGTCCGACTCGCAAGCAGAGGGTTCCATACAACCATAAAGAAAAGAATAAATTAAATAAAATACACTTTTTTCTCCTACCTAGGCCGAAAGTTCGTACTTTCGTCCCTGCCAAGCGGGAACAAAGTCGATCTTTATTCCCGTGGTACGGACAAGTGCGCGTGCGCAATAGTACTTACGCCGACTCTCACGCACCTGCTTCTGTCTCCTACACATTAAAATTATTTCCTTTAAAATTATTTTTTAATAATTTTGATAATAAAATAAAATAAAAATAATAATTTTAATATTTTTTTTCTCAATTTTGCGAACTTCCGGCCTGGCAGGAGAAAAAATAGTATGCGCAACACGGGAGGAAATTACTACATCTCCTCCGCGTATAAGAATTAGAATTTTTAAAATAAGATATTTAGTAATCATTTCAAAAAAATAAATTTAATTTAATATAGTACATTGTGCCACAAAGGAGGAAAGTGCTACATTTCCCACCTCCCTTGTGGCACAACGTACTATATTAAATTAAATTTATTTTTTTGAAATTATTACTAAATTTCTTATTCTAAAAATTCTAATACATTATAAAAAAACATAAAAGAAACACGTGCAGTCGTCAGTCTGATTTGAACCCGGCTTTTCGGGGTGACATGCGAACGCCTTACCCATTGCGCTACATAAATAGCGACGGCCGAACTGTGTGAACTCCGTCCGACAAACAGTGCGCTGTTTACAATACACACTATACACAAGTGAAACTTACGCAAAATTTACATCGAAATTGATTTATGAATGCTTTTTCGTTGGCATTGTTACACCGTTAGCGTTAAATATTTAACGCAAACGTTAAATGGCTCGAACTCGCATGAGAAATTAAAACTGATTGTGTCGTATCGTTGTGAGGCAAGTCACATAACCGAGAGCGGGCACAACGCAGACATAACGGCTACAGTGTAGAGGCATGGTAGGTACATACTTACACGCGCGTGATCAATGGTGCTGTGAGCCACGTAAAATACAAATAACCTGTTAAAACCGACGCCCACAACTATGTTTATATCAAATGAGCTCTAAATACCAGATACACTCATTATACTCATCTGCACTCGTACACACTCACTCTATGACAGTGTAATATGACCTGCACTCATTATTTATACAGTTGGGGACTCAATCACTCACTTGCGTCATTCGGATGTTTATAGATAAATAATTATTGATATTAATAGCCTAGCCCGTGTTATCCATGCAGGCATGAATAAATAAAGCACAGAATAGAGCTTTTCATCGACGAACATTTTTTTCTGCGCGTGCGCCCAATTCCGCCATGTTTTTCTGGACACTTTTCATATTGACAGATAACAAGTGATTGATTTTGAAAAAAGCAAATATAGTAATTAAATATGAAATATTAAGTATTTAAAGAAGTGGTACAACACCCTAGAAAAATATTTGAGTACTTTTGAAGATAAACTTTTTACGATAAACAATTTATGACAGGTAGGATTCTAACCTTCCAATCAATTTTTGTTTACTTTCACCAGTTTTCCGGCCACCGTCTCAATTTAGCACATGTGTGTTCTTCACTATTTTGTGCACTAATTTAGCACCGTCAGTAACATTTTCATCTAAATTAATATTGAAAAACGTTGCTGGCCCAGTCATTTCATCAAACAGTATCCGAAACTTCTGAATACCGCGATGAAAACCATGGCGACGGCGCTTGCGCGTGAAAATTATGAAAAAGTCTATACTCTAATATCGCACAAGAGTGTTAGCGGGTTTCAGAATAGCCGATCGTGTAGCAGTGCTGTTGTTTACATGGCGTTGCTATGGTTCCTCTATTACAAGTTTCCGGGTTCTAGCCCGAGAGCTGGTAAAAGTGTCAATTGGATTTTCAATTTGTTATTAAAAAAAATAATAACTTGAAAATATGAATTGGTGCTAGGCCTAAATAACCTTAGCTGTTGGTGGTCTTTAAAAACACAATTACACAATTCACAGCTAATGTGAATTGTGACGTAAAACAATGATTGATAATTTTCTGTGCAAACGGGTGATAATCAATAATTAATATATTAAGAAGAAAACATACTCACATTTATTGAATTACTCGCTTTGTTATCGAAAACGCGAGACGAAAACATTTTTCAAACTATGAACAACTTTAACCTGTGGTAATTAAATGTATTTTTCCGCAAAATTAAAAGAAAAATTTATACACAATTATTAACATGCACTTACACAAAACTTTGGAAACTTTATTAAATAATGGAATTCATAATTTCACAAATCCATGAATGTTGCACAGTTTTAATAGGAGTGCTTGATTTAGGAACGACGCCCGGGAAAACGATTAGCATACCGTCTGCACGGTTCTGCAAAATTTCCGTCAGCTTCACCGTTAAAACAATGTCTATTTTATTCAATATTAGTTAAAGCCATACTGTTTTATGACTGTCACGGCAGAGCAATCGGTAATAACTGATTATAAAATTATGCATTTTTTTCAAATTTTATAGTAGTTACATAATCAGTGGTACAAGGTTTGTATTTAATTAGTACTTATGCTTAACGAGTGCATATTATGAAATTTAAATCGCCAGTGGCGTGTACAATTTTTCTAATAAAACTTTTTCATTTTTTTTCTCGAAAATAAAACTGCCGATTTCTTTCATATTTTAGTATAGTAATTATTTAAGCTTATTTGATTTATTGAATTTTTTTCGCCTCTATTTCTGAATCACTTTGTATAAAAACAATTATCTATATGATACAAAATTTGTTCCACTACATACTTGCAATAAAAGTAAACACATGGATACCCTCGAGGAATATGAAATATATAAAGCTACAAAATTCAACAATACCAACATTCTTAATGACAAACTAACTTTAAAATCGAACATAATAATGAATGAATTGTGAATTATAGACGCTCGACAACAGAGGTCATTAGCGTCTGTTAGAACATAATATACGACACAATAATTAACAACACACAAACACCCAATACCCATTAATCGTCTACATACACACTCACACTTCCATTTCATCTACCTACTATATAAATCATAAAATCTCGAAATTTAAATCAGTACTTCACAATCCACGACATAATATAGACATAGTCTTAGCATCATAATATTATAACGTGTTACGAATACTCAATGTGTGTTTTATAATATAAAAAATTAACCACACCTGAAGATGGCAACTCGTTGCTGAAACGCATCGTGTTAACAACAAATGAAGTCACAAGACGGACACAAGATATTTCTAATACTTCTTATTATTTATAATTATCTATAGGTTTTAAAACATTGCATATTGTTTGCTTGAAGACAGCAAGCACAGCAGATTGATTACCGGTAGTATATGGCCACACAGCTTTCCATTTAGCACGATTTAGCGCGTATCTTATGTAAATAATAACGTATTATGTGAAGCTTATGTTGTTATTTATTTATATTCTGGGTACTGCAATAATTATTGACGCAAAACTGTTAAAATATGCCGGGTAAAACAGAAAGTGATGTATCCAATTTAAAATATTTTAACCAAATTCGTCTTAAAAAAATGTTTTATAGAAAAAATAAATCAATTTTTGACAAAAATTCAAACTGATCCCGATCGTGTTTTTAATAGGTTCCTAAAATATGAAGCGACTAGTCCCTGAAGTCAGGGTCCATTCTGATTGATCGAATACCCCATATTGATGTCGTTTGACACACACACACCTTAACACGAACGTAACAGCTAGCTAGTGAACTCTGTATACTAATATGGATAGTTGATAGCGATTAAAAAATGGGTTTTGTATGTGGAGAATGTTCAAATACATATTCTTCAAGACAGGCATTAATGTTCACAAAATTTGAATGGAAACTTCAGGTAACGCTTGTAATCTAATTCTTTCTATAAAAGTCAATCAATTTTTTGACATTTCAAAATAAAACCTAATTTAATATTATAATTATTTGAGATATTAGGATGTCTAAAATTTATACAATAACAGTGTTCTTGAGAAATTGGAATTGAAAAATAAATTTTAATTAAGTTTTATTTTGAAATGTCAGAAAATTGATCGACTTTTAAAGAAAGAATTAGATTACAAGCCTTACCTGCAGTTTTCATTGTAATTTTGTGAACATTAATGCCTGACTTGAAGAATATGTATTTGAACATTCTCCACATCCAAAACCCATTTTTTAATTGCTATAAACTATCCATATTAGTATACAGATTTCATTAGTTAGTTGTTACGTTCGTTTAGGTGTGTCTGTGTGTATCGAACTACGTACATCAAGATAGGATATTCGACCAATCAGAATGGATCCTGACTGCAGGGCCTAGTTGCTTGTCTAAAATATACGTACTAGTTGATATTCGTATGAATTTAAAATTGTAAGTATCAGTTCAACTCCATCACTATATTTTCATCATTTTTTCCTTCTGCAAACACGCCATAGTCATCGCCATTACAGAATCATCTTAACCTTCAACTCCATTATCATCAACATCATAGCTTCCATCTTCTAGCTGCTGGCAGTTCATATCACAGTATTTTGATTTGAATAAAGTCTCATACGGAGATAGCATTTTAGAAATATTAGATGTAACGGAAATAGTCGGCCAAGTAGTTGACATGTGAAAAAAAAACAACATGTACAACTATGTTAAGGTCTCATAAGAACCATTTCATAGCTCCACGTGTCGCCGGTCGCGTACACGACCAGCGTATTTCAATCATTCGATGTGTTTCTTAGCGCCCCGTATGGCCGGCGGACCGGCCGAGACACGTCCGACCGATCTAAATATGAAAAGACTCTAAAATTGAAGCAAGTTGCATAAAGTCGCTATTATATTTATTTAATTTCCATAATAGAGAAATGTACTTGCGTGAATAAATTTCGTTTATCGCGTCATTTCCAATATAGTTGTACCTATATTGGGAAGGTACTTCAAACCACAATGCTATCCCTTTTCATTACAACAAATAATAATCTTGATGACAATAATTCAGGTCAATGATATTCAATTTAAATAGAATCACGTGAAAAAAGACCTCAAATCGAATTTAATATCAATCCACAACGTTTCGTTAGGTAACCCTACCTTCTTGAGGTGTCTGTAGGAACATTAATAATAATTACAATAAAATAAAAACTCGGGTCGCAGTGCCAAACCCTGCCGACAATATAGTGTATTTGCTAATACAGGCCTTGTGGTTTTTGGACAAAATAAAAAATTTAACCCCTTAATACATCCCTTAAAATTATATTTTTTTTCTTAATTTCAATATTATTATCAATACAACCTCTTTACCAAATTAAATACATCCGTCAGCAAATAAATTACTATCCGCAAACTAGTGTTTTCATAAAATTTGTAAGTCCGGTCCTGTCGGGTCGATTTTATTGAAATTTTAGCAGCACATTTTGACCTTTACTAAAAGGTTAAATTTCAATTTTGAAACAATTCTGAAATTTTTTTCGGTATTTTCGGGCCCAAAAACTTTTTTCAACCCCTAAAAATCACCCTTAAAATAGTCCGATTGGGCCCATTTTAAATAGGTTCCTTGCGGTGATGGATTCCAACGTGTGTACCAAATTTCGTTCAAATCAATTAAGTCTTTCGAGAGTTATGCCGCGAACACACACACACACACACATATATATAAACATTTCCAAAAATGGTGCCAAATTGTTCAGGAGGCTATGAAACGTCGAGAAATTTTGGTCCGACCCCTAGGTCCCGCCATCCGACCGACGCCAATAGTGTATGTGCCATATGGCAAATACACTAAAAATATATCTTGTTGTTCCCACAGATACATGAAGAAGTTAGGATTACCTAACGAAACGTTGTGAATTGATAATAAACTCGTTATAACACTTAATTTGAGGTCTTTTTAAACGGTTTTATTTATGATACATTATTTAGCTTGACTTCGTATATTTGTTTATATATTTGTTACAAATCTTGCGACCGATTTTTCACCCAGTTCCCGTTATCCGATTCAGTTGAAATTTTGCACACATGTGTAGCTCCGGTGACAATACAATATTATGGTAACTACCTGACCGGCCCGACTTTCGTCCGGGTGTAAATCGTACATTTGAATTTTCACCCACTTCCCGTGATCCGATTGAGTTGACATTTTACACACATGTGTAGCTCCGGTGACAATACAATATTATGGTATCTAGCTTACCGACCCGGCTCCCGTTCGGGTGCAAATCGCATTATTGAATTTTCACAGGCAAAAGATTACGTTTCAGTAGATCGGATAAATGTAATAAAATCAGACTAAGCAAATAAAGCACACTAAAAAATTAAAAATAAAAATAGGTAAAAAAACTTTTCAAGTTAAACGGTTTTATATTATTGTACTAAAAAGAAAAAAATAATAGTTAATTTAGGTTCATAAGCATAAAAGCGTAGGTTGTGACTGTAATAAATTATCATAGAGTTCACGACCCACGCTTTTATACTTATGAACCTATAAATTAAATATTATTTTTTTCTTTTTAGTACAATTATTATAAAACCATTTAACTTAAAAGTTTTTTTACCTATTTTATTTCACCTGATTCTACCTAAAACAATATTAATCTGCTTAATGATCTACGTGAACGTCTACAGCAACTTGGCTCTGTTGGCGGCAGCGTTTTTTTTTCGGTACTAAACTATCGTGAAAGATAAAGCTTGCTGGCAGTTGCAATTAGTTTAAATTACTGAAAAACAGTAAACAGGTTCCTTTCACGATGCGATATTGTTTGTTTCGCGCTGCGATATTGTTCTATATATACCTGTTTACCTGACATAATATTATATAAGCACCGGAAAGGAGGTGGCGGGACAAGTTGTACACGTTCTCACGGAGGATTTAGAAATAACATTATATTAAATCAAAGCAAGCCATGTTCGCCACTTTCAAACAATGCCGTTATATAACTTTAACACTTTTATTGTTTTACATCGTGTATTTTATTGAACGTAACTTGTTTTGCACACTTTCGTTCCGCAAAATCATTTTCAGTTAGTTTCAAGCTTGCATTAACCGAATTTTAAGCTAACTTCTATAAAATGTAGACATTTAATTTCTTTTTTAGTGGACGAACAATTCCTATGTGATTTTTTTGCTGCAATACAATGGTTTTATTTTCAATCTTTTTGTTCAATGATTTCAAATCGATATTAAACAGTACGTGAATGTAGAGAATTTTTGGAATGTAAGGGAGCTAAAAAATAGTAATTGTTTTAAAAATGAGGTCTGATACATATTAAAGACAAATATTTTGAAAATTTTTGTTGGAAAGCAGCCAATTATATAATTGATTCGAAACATATTAGAAAAAGC
Source organism: Mongoloraphidia duomilia (assembly GCA_039654895.1). NCBI lineage: Eukaryota > Metazoa > Arthropoda > Insecta > Raphidioptera > Raphidiidae > Mongoloraphidia > Mongoloraphidia duomilia. The sequence goes on along the minus strand of CM077525.1, from coordinate 18,437,996 downwards.
CATTTTACCAACCATAGTCACAGTCAGGATTCTAATCTGAACCTTTCCACTTTCGCGGCGGAATGAGCTTACATAATTTTCACTTTCATGATGAGCTCTCGCTAGTACGAAGATTCACACCTACGACCTAGCTATAATGAATTAACACTCGCATGTAGTGAAAATCAATTGATTCCGAAGCATATAAGGAGAATGTTAGATTAGTAATCACGTCGCGGGTGAGTAATTGTAAGCTCATTCCGCCGCGAAAGTGGAAAGGTTCAAGTTAGAATCCTGACTGTGACTATAGTTGGTAAAATGATTTTTTCCAATATGTTTGGAATCAATTATATAATTGGCTGCTTTCCAACAAAAATTTTCAATTGCAATTCAGCCGTATAAATCTTTTAATTTATCACAAATATTTTGATTCATCCAAATATTATAAAAGGTCGTATAAGGTCTATCTTAAAATGTAATAATCATTGATTTTCTAATAAAGCATTTTAAAGGTTTTCTTAAATTTCTTATCAGCGATACTTTTGAAATTAGATGGAATTGAACACAAGTGTCGCAATAATATATAAGGGACCATTGCTATTACAACTTTTTAGATATATAATTTTGTAGATTACAGACGCTTGATAACTTAACTTTTCTGTCAGCTAAAGAAAACACGAGTGCCTTCTTTAAACCTGTTTGTTATAATTGTGGATTTCATAGTTACATTTAACATCGATGTTTAAAAATAAAAACTACTAATTTATATAAATGCACACAGAAGCTACAAAAAGAACTTATAGGTGGGAAAATAGATCCTGTATGCTAAATTTGTTAACGAAGCTTGTGTTAAATTTAAAAATCCATTCGTAAAAAAGTTTTTGACAAATATTTTTTAAATTTCTATAAAAATTCAATTTTGACAAAAATATTTATTAGAAACTTTTGGTTACGCTTTGTACATTGAACAAAAAAAATAGATCAACCTGTATTATAAAAATAAAACATGATTGTTATTGTATTATATTCCAGGATATCCGGTGTCAAACACTGTTTCTGTAAATTATTACCAAAGCTCCTTCTGGACGCCTTTATATTGAATTATTTGATTTTCTTTTCAATGCATCGGATGAAGCTTTTGTATCTGGATTTATTACCAACTTTGAAGTATAATTGTATTTCCAAACACGATTCATATTCCGTTTCTCTGAATATAGTACACTAAGTCACTATAGCATACAGATAGTCCAAGCTCTGACTGTACAAACGTCATTGTAATTTTTTTTTGCATATTGAACATTTATCCATTTGAAGAGGTCTGCTAGGTACGAAAAAAATTTTTGCACGGCAGGCGATGATACTAATTTGTAAATAATTGACACTTCTCAAAATAATTTAGAGAAGTACCCTATCAATTATTTACCGTACAAAAGTCTACTGAAAAACACTACTAAAATTTATTATTGAATTTAACTGATAATATGATGAAAAACATCAAATCGGCGGCAATCATTCTTTTTTTTATCATTTTTTATTGTCAGTATCTCGAATACGGCTCAACACTATTTGGTGAAATTTATACAGATTATCTCTATAATCTACCTACCTATATTAATTATTTACAATTGAGAAGCTGGGTGGAAAAACATCTTAAGTCCAAAAACATCGTTTTGAGATAAATGGCATAAAAGTTTTAAATTAATATAAATGTTGTTTATGGATGTTAGACATTTTTCAAACTTTTAAGATGGATTGTTATTATACTTGAAAGTTGAAAATACCAATTTAATTATATTATAATAGTATTTAATCGAAAATGTCACTAAATTTATAAATATTTTAGCTCAAAGTTAAGACGTTTTTTCATAAAACGAGTATTTTGACTATTAATTTTCATATATATTGTAACAAAATCACCTGAAAAGTGAACTTAAAAGCAAGAAAAAATCAAAAAATATTGAGATTTATTATAAAAAAAGAAAACAGTACAAATTTCACTGCTAAAGTTTTTACTTAACGCGTACTCACTGTCGTGTTCGACGCCATTTTAATACATGGTCAAACGTTTACGTTTGACGGAAGAACAGTTTTGAACATGAGTACCTACCTATTGAAAATTTTTCGTTGGAAAGCAGCCAATTATATAATTGATTCGAAACATATTGGAAAAAACCATTTTACCAACCATGGTCACAGTCAGGACTCTAGCCTGAACTCTCGCATGTAGTGAAAATCAATTGATTCCGAAGCATATAAGGGGAATGTTAGATTAGTAACCTTGTCACGGTTGAGCAAATGTAAGCTCATTCCGCCGCGAAAGTGGAAAGGTTCAGGTTAGAGTCCTGACTGTGACTATGGTTGGTAAAATGATTTTTTTCAATATGTTTCGAATCAATTATATAATTGGCTGCTTTCCAACGAAAAATTTTCAATTGCAATTCAGCCGTATAAATCTATTAATTTATGAGTACCTATCTATAAATAAATAAATAAATATACGTTTATTGTTCCTTTTACGAAACAAAAGGAGCGGGATTCAAACACATTTAAGACATTTAATGCCATCTAGCGGCAACATAGAAAAGTAAAAGCCTTGCAATATATTTGCATTTCTGGCAGACCTCTTTTCAAATGGATAAATGTTTAAAATGAGGTCTGTCAGATATTTGTAAATAAATAAATTGATACTTCTCTATAAATAAAATATTTTTACGATCAAAGTAACTGAAGCAATTATTTGTACTTCTTCTATAATCTGTATAAATTGCATCAAGTAGTGTTAACCCGAATTCGAGTTACTGACAAAAAATGATAAAAAAAATTTGAATTAGTCTGCCGCCGTAATTCCTATGTTTCTCATCACATATTATCTGTTAAATTCAATAATAAAATTTTAGTAGTTTGGTCCAGTAGACTTTTGTACGGTCAGAGCTTGGACTAGGAGGTTGGTATTCATGCAAATAATCGCGCACAGAAAAGGTGGCTGTTCTAGAATAAATAAAATGCTGTATGCATTAGGAAAATGTGTACGTACAATAAATAACAAAACGTATACCTTCGAATATTGTCCACCAGTCGGCAGCGCGGACGTCTACTGCACTTATACCTACATAGAGCGATTATTTTCAAAATACACTAGGGTCGCGCTGATGCGGTGGAGTACGTTGCACGCGGTTGTCGGATTATCAATTTTGTCCGCCCTAAGCCTGCGGCACACCGGCGGTTTTTGTTCTAAAGGAATAAATAATTCGGCATACCTACATCACCTACATGTTACCTTCACCTGTTATGTAATAAGGAAGGAAGGGATATTAGGAAACGGCATTAAAAATAAACAAAGACTCCAAAATCCAGACATGCCGGATAAAGCTCGATTTATATTATCCGGTCAGACACGGCGCGGGAACGTAGTGTTTCCGGCCAGACAAACATTTTTTCATGCATTTCAAAAACGAGTATTGATACATATTTGAAATACATGTAAAAATGTTTGTCTTGCCGGAAACGCTACGTTTCCGCGCCGTGTCTGACCGAATAATATAAATCAACCTTTAGAAGAAGTTCCGGATTATTATGTTAAAAATATATTTCCATATTATTTTTATTTTCGAGCGGCGACCGAAAAATCGAGTTCTAGATGCTCGATGTGAGTAGATGTTTGGCTGACACATCGTTGAACGGTCGAAACTAAATATTAAGCTAGGGTTCTTAGAGGATTCTTCAGGAGTTTTTATTTATTTTATCCCTAATGATCCAAACAAAGGTATAGTTTTAATTATTAAAATTGGCTAATATCCGTTACAATTTTTTCGTATCAAGATCTTTTAGCCGTTACTCGTTTAACAGAAGTAATAAGGTAATCGAAAATTGTAATTTTTTCGAAAATGGTTTCAATGATTTCACTCATATTTCGGAGACATACCTACATGTATAGTAACAAGTTGAACAGAAATATCTGATGCCTCCGACTGCATGTTATCATTTGATCTTGCTTCCATCTTTTTAGTTCGCTTTTGACGCAGACTGGTTTTTTGATTTTTTTGATTTTAATTTTTTTCAGTTATAGTGATTACCTGTTTCATAAAAAGAGATACATGAGTAAGTCGCAGTGAGTGGCGTATACCCGAGAACATAGACGTTGTCCTACGTCAAAATTAAGAAAAATTCAACCTAAAACCGTTTTGCCTTTTGGCCCCAGTAATATATAAGCAGGTGTATTCAATCTAAAAATAAATTGTTTTCTTAAATCTGTCTGTCAGACGGAACAACACACGTCTATATCCGTTAAGCACAAAAGAATATAACCTGAAATCTTGTTAATTTATTTCTATGCCATAGAGATTTGCATGAACGGGACAGTTCTGGGACAGTCGGAAATTAGATGTCACGAGACAAGACAGAAAGAATCGTCAGAATTACCTACAGAAACATACGCTGCTGCACAAGCAGCGCTGCCTACCTATATAATATATATATCGTTCAACTGATTCGGCCGTCCTAGCGCTGCAGCGGTTTAATCTGAATATTTTACTAATGAAGATGTGCACATGAGAAACGTAATATAGATGGCAGCAAGTATATAACTACCTAAGTTATCATTGGTTTTCATAGAAAACCGCGCGAGAAATCAAATTTTTCTCTTCTGATAGCATGCAACCACTTCTTTTCAGTTTCAAATCCTTTGGAATTACATAACCTCTATGATTTGAACATTGGTAAACACAGCACATAGACTGTCAATGATTTATTATTTTAAATGTACACACTACTATGAACTGCTGTTAAGTTTGGCAGTGCCCATCCTCTTTTTCTCAAGAACTTGGCCTTCAATAACGCTGCAAATCATACACAATAAGATTTTGGTTTCATTTAACTGACTCAGCTATCCTACCGCTGCAGCGAGTTTATTTGAACAGTAAACAAATTAACTAGTGTTGCCGTCTAGACAAGACAAGACTTTCAAAGTTTTGTCTTGTCTTGAAATATCAAGACTTCACTAAGTCTAAGTCTTATAGATTAAAAAACTCTTATCTTGTCTAATATCAAGACTCTAGATTATTTTCAAGAGTCTAGATTAACCGAGTGGTTTACTTTTACTACTTAGTTTATCTAGACTCTTGAAAATTGTCTAGAGTTTTGGCAAGAGTCTTGATCTAGATTAAGCAAGTCTTGTCTTGTCTTGAAAATTTCTAGACAAGACTTTTGCAAGTCTAGACAAGACAAGATAAGAGTCTAGAAAAGTCTAGATCTAGACGGCAACACTAAAATTAACTAGAGAACTGAACTTCCAATAACGCTAGATATCATGCAAAGCAAGTTTTTGCTCTGTCAACTTATGCAGCTATCTTAGTGCTGCAGCGATTTGATTTGAATAATCAACTCATCTTCAGAACTGTTTCCAATAACGCTGCTTACGTTATGCATAAAGCGCATTTGATTACATACAATGAGGACTGTCCGACTTTTTTCTACCACCTGATAGCGCCACTGGCAATGTAGGTATACGTCACTTTGATGTCATTCAAATGTCAGTACTGTTTATATTTTCCACTCACTTGATAGCGCCACTAGCAAGTGAAGAATCTGCATTCAATCATTTATAAGGGTTAAATCGCAGTTTTGTATTTATTTAATTATTTATTCTGTAATAATGGATACATGAAGAATGACTAAACACAAACCGTTAGAAAAATTTTTCGTTGGAAAGCAGCCAAATACATAATTGTTTCGAAACATATTGGAAAAAATCATTTTACCAACCAGTGGTCACAGTCAGGATTTTAACCTGAACCTTTCCACTTTCGCGGCGGAATGAGCTTACAATACTCAACCGTGACATGACTGCTAAATTAATACTCTCCTTATATGCTTCAGAATCAATAGATTTTCACTACATGCGAGTGTCAATTCATATATGCTAATTCAATAGCTATGATATGAAGTGAATCTTCGTACTAGCGAGAGCCCAACATGAAAGTGGTACGAAGATTCACTTCATATCATAGCTATTGAACTAGCATATATGAATTGACACTCGCATGTAGTGAAAATCTATTGATTCTAAGCATATAAGGAGAGTATTAATTTAGCAATCATGTCACGGTTGAGTATTGTAAACTCATTTCGCCGCGAAAGTGGAAAGGTTCAGGTTAGAATCCTGACTGTGAGCACTGGTTGGTAAAATGATTTTTTCCAATGTTTCGAAACAATTATATAATTGTGTGCTTTCCAATGAAAAATTTTTAAATTGCATTTCAGCCGTATAAAACTATTATTTATCACAAACCGTTAGTCTCTAAACGTTTGACATATCTTTCTTGCCACTAACGCCATCTGACGAATTAAAAATGTACACGTTTGACGTATACCTTACTTGCCACTAGCGCTATCTGACGAATAAAAATATGGTATAACCCTCATTGGCTCAGCTGTTCTAAGCGATTCAATTTAAGCGCTTTGTTATAAGCTCACTTTTAAAATCCAATACGGCACTAATGTACAAACAATGATACACAACGGGCTTTTGGGCTGCGTTCAATTATTTCAAACGCTGTAACGTTTTTAAAGTGTTTTGATAATCATAACCTAATTTTAAAACTTCAACATATGCCACGGAATAGCTTGCCAGTTACATTTATTTTTTTTTTTTATTGTGGATTATAGACGCGTCGACAACTTAGGTCATTAGCGTCTTAAATACAACAAATATAATATATCACTTAAAACTAAACAACATCACAAAACATCCATGAGCAGAGGTGGGATTCGAACCCACGACAGTCTGATTCAGAGGCTGCGACGCTACCAACTGAGCCATACTGTCCACTTGCCAGTGACAATATTTTTATAAAATGAACATGTAAAATAGTGTTTTACATGGTTACGGACCGTGCGTGAACAGTCACTTTATGACTTATGAGCCGTGTGTAAAAACAGTTTTTACACACGGATTTCGCTTTTGTTTCGCTTTTTTCAAACGGCTGTCACTTTTTACGCACATCCATTTACATGTTTTCGTTATACAAAATATCGTGCGTTACAAATGTGAAAGAAGGTGCCTTCTTTTTAAAAGTCGTGCGATGATTTTGAAACTCGCCTCCAACTCGGTTTCAAAATAACGCACTCGTTTTTAAAAAAAGGCACCTTCTCACACTTGTTACGCAATTATTATACATCCAAACGAAGTAAGGAAATAGAGGAGGTCATTTCCAGTCAAAATAACCACATATTATGTGGTTATCCAATTGTTGAAAAGTTATTTCAATTTCTTGCAACCGAAAAGTGTTAACATAACCATTTTTTTTATTTGACATATGACAACAGAGCTCATGAAACTACTTTTTTTTTGAAAAAAAAAATTTAACCAAACAAGTCATAGATAGGTATATTTATTTTAATTAATTTTTTGGTGGAAGTACTACGCGATTTCAGAACAAAATACAAAAACTGAAATAACTTTTGAATCGTAAATTGGATAACCACATAATATGTGTAAACAGCTATATATTATATTATGGTTATTTTGATTGGAAATGACCTCACTTCGTTTTAACGTCGAGTTTTGGGACACTCTATACAACGGAAGTACAATTTAATTAATTTTAATAATAAAGTTCAGCTGTTTCTATATAGTACCTACATATACCTATGCAAATAACATTTTTCAAACGTTTAGGTAAAGTTGGAAGCACGCGCGTTCATGATGGTATCAATTTTAATACGGCTTCAATTTGAACATGCGAATAAGTGCATTCTCTCGTCTAGGTAATAAAACAAATTGAAATTCAATTCGTAAAAAGAGAATGCAGTGCTGTAACTTTACTATAATATATTGAAATAAAGTACGAAAAAAATTCATCGCATATAAAAAAAAATGATCCTGAAATAAAAATAGGGATGTACGCGTCTTTTTCACAATAATTAGATAACGTTTACAAGTAATTATAGGTATAACTAGCGGCCCGGTCCGGCTTCGCCCGGGTGCTAGGAATTTCCCGGGTGCAATACACTACTCACTCGCTTCGCTCGTTCGCTTGAATATTATAATTAGATTACTCACTCGCTTTGTTCGTTCGTTCGCTCGATTTTTATTAATATACTACTCACTCGCTTCGCTCGTTCGCTTGAATATTATAATTAAATTACTCACTCACTTCGCTCGTTCGCTTGAATATTATAATTATACTCGCTCGTTCGCTCCCACGGGTAGTATGAATTTGTGATGAAATTATGATTTATTAATACATTACTCACTCGGTTCGCTCGTTCGCTCCCGGGTGCTACTTAGTCTCGCTAAAACTCAAAAACGGCTTGACCGATTTTAATTTTATTTGAATCTAAACCATTCTCGAATAAACTTAATCACACACACACAAAATTTCATCAAAATCAAACCAGCCGTTTAGGAGGAGTTCAGTCACATAGACACGGACAGAAGAAATCTTAAGACTCAAAAACAGCTTGACCGATTTAAAAATTTTTTCTTAAACCACCTCTGTATTAGAGCAAACAAAACAATAAAAAAATTATTTAAATCGGGCAAGCCGTTTATATAATATATAAAGATTTATCTTTTGTCCGTCTGTTTACTCCGCCATTTTGGCGAAATGTGTTGACCAATTTTAACGAAATTTAACAGAACCATTTTTTTTTAATTCGGGGAACCTCAAAACGGAAAAATATTGTAAAATTTTGAAAAGTGAATTTTGACCTAGGTAAATTAGTGGATACCATTCTCCACTTGTAGAGTTGGAATGGTAAAAAGTATCGAAAATTTTCAAAAAACGTCGATAATTATAGTACTATCGGCCGTTTCTATACAAACGTTATAGTAGATTGTATGTCTAGATGCGTAATGAGGTAGGTACTATATTACTGTCGAGTAGTGACAGTTTATTAAATCGAGCTCTAGCGAGTTTTAACAGTCACACGAGTCATAATATCATTACGCACGACATATATATAGTATTTTTGCCATGTCCACTAAAAAATAGCTAGGTACTTTTCACTTTATTTTCAGTATTTTCAAAAAAATGTTGACATTTCATTTGAGTCGCCAACTTCACATTTATAAAAATGGATTTAAAATATGAATGGATTCAAACTTATCCTAGTTTCATACCTCTAGTCCAATTATGCCTTTAAAAACACTAAATATTATAGAAAAACTAAGTATGTGTGTGTTTTAAAGACCACCAACAGCTAAGGTTATTTGAGCCTAGCACCAATTCATATTTTCAATTCATTATTAACTTCCCATTGGAAGTTATTTGTAATGGGTCCGAAAATCGAAATCAAAAAGGAAAAAACATTTTTATATTTCAAGGTCACTACACTATTTTACACTACTTTTAGAAAGATGTCTGTGTGTGTATGTGTGTGTGTACGTACGTACGTACGTATGTATGTGTCCATTTCTTTCTAAGACGAAATCTCGAGAATGAAAAATGATATCGACTACGTTAGGGTGCCAATCGACGCGTATTAACGTAAATATGATCTGAAAGAAAATTAAAATCGGTTCAGCCGTTCTTTTTTCTAAACCAAATAGACTCCAAAAAAGTAGATTTTACACCATATCTCGCGAAAAAAAAATTATATCGACTTCGTAAGGGTGTCAATCGAGGCGTGTCAACGTCATTGTGATCCGACATCAATTTTATAAAAATCGGTTCAGCCGTTTTTTTTTATTTTTGTTAAAAATAAATAATAATTATGTTTTAATGATTAAAATGATAACTTTTCTGTATAATATCTAATTTAATTATTATTATTAAATATTTATCAAACTGGGAAGTTCGTCGTGTGGACCTCAAGGGTCGCACTTTAGTCCTAATAAACGACCCACCTCACGGCTTGTTTTTTGTTAATAATAAATTTCACATTTATAGCAGGCCGTGAGTAGGTAATAGCGGGCGGATCAAAGCGAATAAACATAAATTACTATAAAAACTGTTTACTTATTTTCCACACTAGTGTGTTTTGAAAACACTTTCAACAAACCTGCCAAACACGCATGTAGCTATTTTATAGTGGGTATGGCAAAAAAATTATTCAAATTATGTAGATTATCAAGTGCATCTCTGTGTATTATGTAGTTTCATTCGATTATCCGAAGTCGAAGCTATTACAACAGAATTAGTTCGTGAGACGAGGAAACTAACTACGCCACTGGGAGATGTTATGAACGGTTCACAATGCAGTATAATATTATCAACGTGTTATTTCACTAAACGTTCGAAGCGATAAAATGAACATTCTTGTTCTGTCAATAATTGTTTCGTGCAGAGCTTCCCAAACTGGAGTCCGTAAGTATATCCGAGGGGGTTCGCAAACTCATCTCTGATGTAAGTGGGCAAAGTTATACAGTTCGGCCATCGATGGCCGTACTGTAGGTATAAACGCCATCCTGCAAACAGTGAATCTACACTGTAAGAAATGAGAAGGCCGATTACATAGATTATCGATGGTCCATTTGTAGCCAGCGATTAATCTGGTAATAGGCACACAAAGAGACAATGGCGTCGCAAACAGGTATCGCCTGCACATCGCGTAGATTCCATAAAAACACATTGCGCATGCGTGGTTACTAATTTTACATTAATTTGTTTTGTATTCATCCATTTTATATATGTGACTATACATTTTATTTTGTAATTTTTACACTTTATTGGAATATCACACAAATTATGTAATTTTAATTTACTTTATGTAAAAATCACAAATTTGTTTAACTTTACAGTAAAAGTCCAAGTTTTTATGAAGTTTTCTGTGTAAAAATAAATAATAATGTAAAATCACATAGAAAATCGAGCGAATTCTACCTTAACTTTCAAAGTATTTTTACATCCATTTTTTACAGTGTATAGTCAGTGATCTGGAACGCAAGTTTGTAAGTGCGCGAAGCTATACTGCGACTGCGACGGCCGAACTGTATCAACGCCGTTCGGAAAACGGGGATATGTATTTTATACTACACGCTATACAGAAGTGAAACTTCCTTAGGCAAAATCTAAATGAAATTGGTATTTACACTTCAAGAAAATTAAATAAATAGATTCGGGGAGACCTAGGAGGGTTGAAGCAATTTTTATGTTATATCTAGCATATCTCTGCCAAAAATAGTCTTATCTCTATGAACCCTGTAACTAAACATAGCCAGTTCTATACAGTTTCCGGTCTTTTTGATGTTAATATGCTTCTATTTGCTTTCTAACAAAGTCGATATCATTTTTTATTCGCGAGATTTCGTGTAAAATCCACTTTTGGCAGTCTTTTTCTTTAAACAAAAAATTCGACTGATGACCAGTCCTATACTTCCCACCTAGTAAATATTTGCAAAAAATAAACACTCTTTTTTTTACTCTTTGACTAGGCCCAAATAACCTTAGCTGTTGGTGGTCTTTAAAACACAATTTAATTTTTATTCTTTCAAAAAAAGCATGGCCCTCTTTTTTGTTTGGTGATCTACTGATGGCTAACTTAATATAGCAAAAATCATGGTTACCTTGATTTACGTACAATTTTTATTTTTTTTAGTAAAATATTTTTTTTCTCGAAAACTATACATTTTAGAGAAAAAAAATATTTACATTTTTTTCATATTATAACATCTAGAATTCATTTATATTTTTTTTTACCTATGTTAATACGTGACATTGAGGACGTTTTTTTGAATATCTCAGGATCCACTGAACCGATTTGACTCAAAATCTAATCAGATCTAAGTTAAAGGCTGATAAACACAATAGAACAATCGGCATGCCCGTATGTTGTTCCGTTCTTAAGATATCGAAGGCGAAAAATTGACCACATACACACACACATACACACATACACACACACACACACACACACACACACACACACACACACACACACACACACACACACACACACACACACACACACACACACACACACACACACACACACACACACACACACACACACACACACACACACACACACATACAGACATCAGTCAGAAAATGATCTTAAACGATTGCTAGGGTCTCAAAACGTGAAAATCTGATAAAATCTCGAAATATTGTTTTCGGACTGAATCCATTACTTCCCTACCATAGTAGAGGTGGGAAGTAAAAAGTGGTTGGACCGATTTTGATAAAATTTCTTTCGAATCAAAATGACGTTAACACGCCTCGATTGACACCCTTACGAAGTCGATATAATTTTTTATTCGCAAGATATGGTGTAAAATCTACTTTTTGGGAATCTATTTGGTTTAGAAAAAAGAACGGCTGAACCGATTTTGAAAAAATTTCTTTCAGATCATATTTACCTTAATACGCGTCGATTGGCACCCTAACGTAGTCAATATCATTTTTCATTCTCGAGATTTCGTCTTAGAAAGAAATGACCACATACGTACGTACGTACGTACACACACATATACGCACACAGACATCTTTTCAAAAATAGTGTAAAAAATAGTGTAGTGATCTTGAGCATAAAAATTTGTTATACATTTTGATTTCGATTTTCGGACTCATTACAATAACTTCCCAATGGAATGGGAAGTTAATAAAAGTAATCGACGAAAACTAAAACAACTCCCCGCGTTACAACTCTCCTAGTATCGAGGTAAGTTGAAACAGAGGTCGAAACAACTGAAAACTTGCGTAAAAAAGCAAAACAAATACGCAATTCACCACCACTACACATTGCGCAGTTGACCAATGGCAGAGAGACGGACTACGACCGAACAGAGAACAGACTGGCACTAGGTATAAAAGAAGGGAGAACACCAGTCACCGACACACTAACCCGTGAGCCGCCAAGGAGGACACTTCGACCGCTGCCACATCGCCTTTGAGAATGTCTACCGCAGTTGTAGACGAAACGTCAGGTAGAAATACCACGGCCTACAAGCCCGGAAACCATGAAGATTTTGAAATACGCAACGTACCAAGACATCAATTGTTTTAGTTGACCGATCACTTAATTTAGTAGTTAGTCCCTTTTACCCTCGTTAAAGTAATATATTATACAATAGCGAAAGTTTGTAGAGAAAAAAATGTCCAGTCATTAAAATATAGATTCGTTGACATAGAACGACAGGGTAAAGCAGCCAGCGGTGCGTGAGGTGTGTGAGGAAGGTGGTACTGGTGGAGGAAAGGGAGGAGTAAGGGAGAGGCACAGCCCGGCGGTACGCGACCCGAGTACAAACCAGACACTGCCGGATTCCCCGGACTTAGCGCGATTCCTCATTCCGGAGTCCGGACTCGTAGGCCGAGCGTTGCTCTGCTTTGTCGTGGACAATCAGGTCCCAAAGCTAAACAAATTATATATACATAAACAAGTGCAAAACGGCCATGTTTAATTGTTTACATTCTTGATCTCCGTACACTCTTTGCAGTCCGACAGTTTTTAATTAATTTAACATAATATTTCGAACATTATATTACAGTGTGATTTCAAAGTTTGTTAACTTTTAATTAGTAAATTACCACTTCAAAAGTCAACGGCGGAAAATTATTATAAAGCTAGAGGTGCATGGACTGTAACCCAGGAGTCTCATATATTTTGTATCTAATAGGCATAGGGCATAAAACTGCAAGTTTAAATTACTTTTCTCAGTATTTTCAGTTTAAGCTCTGGCTCACTTTCGTATTTAAATAGATTTTTGTCGTCAGAAATTTTCTTATTATCACGATTGTTTTAATTTCTTTTAATTTCTAATTTAACATTTTGGTTTGGTTCTAACTAACCGAACGTAAAATGACAAAATAAGGGGAAATAAAAATTATTTATCTCGACATAGTCATTTCCACAAATTTTCTAAATGTTCACTTAATCACAAAAATTATACAGGACCCCTGAAAAAACTTAGCTCAGGAAAAAGCCCATAAACCGCCAATGCGTCTAAAATAGTTAAATATTGAAAAATCCGTGTTGTAAAAGAAATACAAAACTGAATTCCACAAAGGTGAGATGTAAAAAAAAACGTTTTTAAAAAAAATTGCGGTATAAACATCGGCAGCATTTCTCCATAATTCCGCTCAAACATTGTGTAGACGAATTGTCTGACAGCAAAGCAAGAGCATTATATTCAACACGAGATGAGCAACATAACCTAACTTCCGTTTCAGGTTTAGCAGATGAGGATTTGTTGAGTGAAGAAGACTGACTACCCGCTGTGCTATGCTAGCTGTCTCTCTCTTATTTTATATATGTGCATTTCTAGTCAGTGTAGGCGGTGATAAAAAGGCCACCGTATTTAAAAAATGTATAAAACAATAATTATTAATGATCTATAATGGATCTATACATTGTATCATGTGCAATCTTTGTAAAAAATATCCTCAATTATTTGTAAAAAATGTATACAATCTATACCTATACAGTGTGTCCCACCGAATTTGAGACATAGGAATTTAACATAGGATTTTGATATTTTGTTAATATTTGCTCTCCATTAAATGTTTTTGTTATTTTTATTTTACGAACTGGTTCTAAATATCCTCAGGAATGATTCTGTAATTTATTTTTTTCTTAATTCTCGTTAAAAATTCAAAAAAATCACATTTTTGAGAAATAAAATACGAAGCTTAGTTTGTATACCAGTTTTATGAGCGTCGACATCGTTTCGTTCATAGCCAAGTTGACAGCGCGCAAGGGCAATAATTTTACATTCCACCAAGCTTGAGTTCGAATCCCGGGTCCTCAAATATTTTTTTTTTTTTTATGAAAATACATTGGAAAATTATTTTAGATAAAAAAAATTTAATTGAAAAGTTATTTAAAAATAAATAAATTTAATGTTGAGCGTCTATAATTTACAATTTTAATTTTTTTCGACTATTAGTCATTATAAAAATAAAACAATAGTTTAGACACTTCTTACCACAATAATTTTATTCGTGAATGTACATTTCAAGAGCTAGCTCTCATCTTCAGCACATACTAAACTAAAAGTTTTAGTTTAGTATGTGCTGAAAATGAATAGTCGAAAAAAATTAAAATTGTAAATTATAGACGCTGAACATTAAATTTATTTATTTTTAAATAACTTTTCAATTAAATTTTTTTTATCTAAAATAATTTTCCAATGTATTTTCATAAAAAAAAAAAAAAATATTTGAGGACCCGGGATTTGAACTCAAGATTGGTGGAATGTATAATTATTGCCCTTGTGCGCTGTCAACTTGGCTATGAACGAAACGATGTCGGCGCTCATAAAACTGGTATACAAACTAAGCTTCGTATTTTATTTCTCAAAAATGTGATTTTTTTGAATTTTTAACGAGAATTAAGAAAAAAATAAATTACAGAATCATTCCTGAGGGTATTTAGAACCAGTTCGTAAAATAAAAATAACAAAAACATTTAATGGGGAGCAAATATTAACAAAATATCAAAATCCTATGTTAAATTCCTATGTCTCAGATTCGGTGGGACACACTGTATATAAAACAGTTCAGTTACTGACTGACTGACTGACTGACAGACAACGCCCAGGTCAAACCGCTGAAGATATAAACTTGAAATTTGGACGTAGGTTCCTTTTGTGACGTAGGCACCCACTAAGAGAGGATTTTTGAAAATTCATCAATTAAGGGGGTTCAATAGGGGATAAAAGGTTGTTTTTCATTTTTGAAGTTAGAAGCATGAAATTTTACACAGGAGTTTCTTATATAACGTAGGTGAACACTAAGAAATGTTTTTTTGAAAATACATCCCCTAAGGGGGTTAAAAATGGGATGAAAGTTTGTATGGAAGGTCGTCATTTTTGAAGTTAGAAGCATACAATTTTGTACAGGAGTTCCTTATATAACGTAGGTGAGCAATAAGAAAGTATTTTTGAAAATTCATTCCCTAAGGGGGTTCAATAGGGGATGAAAGTTTGTATGGAAGTTCATCATTTTTGAAGCTAGAAGCATGAAATTTTGCACAAGAGTTCCTTATATATCATAGATGAGTAGTAAGAAAGGATTTTTGAAAATTCATCCCTTAAGGGGGTTAAATAGGGGATGAAAGTTTGTATGGAAGTTCATCAGTTTTGAAGTTATAAGCATAAAATTTTACACAGGAGTTCCTTATATAACGTAGGTGAGCAAAAATGTATTAATAAAATTCGAGCGAACGAGCGAAGCGAGTCAGCAATGTATTATTAATATTCGAGCGAACGAGCGAAGCGAGTGAGTAATGTATTAACGATTTTCGAGCGAACGAGCGAAGCGAGTGAGTAATATATTAATAAAACTAGAGCGAACGAGCGAAGCGAGTGATTAATATATTAATAATATTCAAGCGAGTGAGTAATATATTAATAAAATTCGAGCGAACGAGCGAAGTAACCCAGTAACTAATAACAGTCCACTCAACGCAATTATATAAGAGTTTACAACAAATTGTCGACTTCGATAACCAGCAAGGATTGCTCCCTTATAACATTTAAAAACAATATTGAAAGATTACTAAATCAATATAATTATTACACAATTAAATGAATGCATACAATGACTGCATCAGTATATATATGAAACACCCATTTGGACAATGACGTAACATAATGCTGTAGTCAGGAAAAATTCATAATTTCAAACCTGTGTCACCTAGGGATTCTAACCCTAAACTTTCCACTATCGCGGCGGACTGAGTTGACAATTACTCACACAGTGACACATTTTCAAACGACCAACTCTTTCCCTTTAAAGCATTCTGTCACTGAAAAACAACCACATGCGAGATATGATATGATAGAAAACTATATTTTCTTGGCGTTATTAAAAATGGATCTTTCATCTTTGATTGTGTTTGTGTTTAACTCTCGCATGTGAGATATTTCGGTAATTTAGATTTAGCATCTGTGTTAAAATATCGACTCTCGCATGTGGTGGTTTTTCAGTGACAAAATGCTTTAAAGGGAAAGAGTTGGTCGTTTAATAATGTGTCACTGAGTGAGTAATTGTCAACTCAGTCCGCCGAGATAGTGGAAAATTTAGGGTTAGAATCCCTACGGTGACACAAGTTTGAAATAATGAATTTTTCCTGACTACAGCATTATGTCACGTCATTGTCCAAATGGGTGTTTCATATATACTGATGCAGTCATTATGCATTCATTTAATTGTGTAATAATTATATTGATTTAGTAATCTTTCAATATTGTTTTTAAATGTTATATTTGTATGGATTAACCCTCTGTATTACAAACGGAGTTGCCGTCACTGATTTGAAACACAGAAGCGCGCGCGGTCGTACGCTTCACACGCTGTGCAAACCGTCAAGTAAAGTTGGATACTGTATTTTATACGCGTTTTTGCACTGACAACTTTGATAAATACGCAGTAAGTGTGCAGACTTATGACTTGACGCTATGATTTTAACTTTATATTATCGTTTATATACGCGCTATATATCATATCTGTGACCGCGAGGCCAAGTGTCTTATAACGTTATTAGTGTATTTGCCATATGGCACATACACTATTGGCGTCGGTCGGATGGCGGGACCTAGGGGTCGGACCAAAATTTCTCGACGTTTCATAACCTCCTGAACTCTTTGGCACCATTTATATATATATGTGTGTGTGTGTGTGTGTGTGTGTGTGTGTGTGTGTGTGTGCGTGTGTGTGTGCGGGCTATAACTTTCGAAAGAGTTAATTGATTTTGACGAAATTTGGTAGGCACGTTGGAATCCATCACCGCACGAAGCCTATTTAAAATGGGCCCAATCGAACTATTTTAAGGGTAGTTTTTAGGGGTTGAAAAATGTTTTTGGGCCCAAAAATGCCGAAAAAATTCTCAGAATCGTTTCAAAATTGAAATTTAACCCTTTAGTAACGATTAAAATGTGCTGCTAAAATTTTAATAAAATCGGTCCGACAGGACCGGACTTACAAATTTTATGAAAACACTAGTTTGCGGATAGTGATTTACTTACTGAAGGGTGTATTTAATTTGGTACAGAGGTTGTATTGATAATAATATTGAAATTAAGAAAAAAAAATATTATTTTAAAGGATGTGTTAAGGGGTTAAATTTTTTATTTTGTCCAAAATCAAACTTAAGTTCACGTATTAAAGCCACAAGGCCTGTATTAGCAAATACACTATATTGTCGGCAGGGTTTAGGCACTGCGACCCGAGTTTTTTTTTTAAATGAAGCCTTATTAGCCTCGTTTTTTAGGGTTCCTAAATCCGATGAAAAAACGGAACCCTTATAGGATCACTCTCGTATCTGTCTGTCTGTCTGTTCGTCTGTCACAGTAGAAATTTGGTACATAATATTGTTACAAAACTGTTTTCTGAGTTGGCAGAATAAATATTTATTTACAGTATTTATTTACAATATTTATTTACAATAATTAAAAACACAATAATAATGAATGCAACAACTTCTAACAATCAACACTTAACTATATACAATTGACTACACTAATATTTATTTTACCAGGTAAATTTATTTCACGGAACTATTTATATCATTGTATTTATATCAGATTTATTTCTAACGTTTATTTATGTCGGTCATTTACTCAGTTACTTCAGTACTATTTATTTATATCCACTCCACTATTTATATCACTGTACTGACCGATTCGACCGTTGATTGACTAATATTTATATCACTGATCCGCTTGGTTGCACGACTCACCATTGACTGCTTCCCGTTGACTGATCAATATTTATATCACTGATCCACTTGATGGCACGACTCACCATTCACTGATTGATTCAACACGACACACTCGCTGTTTATATACCTGCGTTGCTTAAGCCCAGTGTGTGCTCCTATTCTCTAGAACTTTGTTGTTGTTCGGTAAGCAGACCCCCGTTTCTCAGAACTGTTGCCCACCGTTCATATACAGGATGATCCGTAACAATATCTAGAGTTATAGGTGACTCAATCACGGACGTATAGCGTAAAAAAACGAATTCTGATTTTGGGGGTTAATTTTGGGGGCAAATTAGAAAATTAAAAAAAAAACTTTTTTCAAGTGTATCATGTGACGAAAGGGCTCGTTATGAGAAATACAAATATATTTTTATTATAATTTCAAAATGCATACTTTAAAAGATATTAAAGAAAATATACGAAAATCGAGCATCTCCTCCCCCCGTTATCTCTGAAGCTACTGAGCCAAAAATTTTGAAAAAAACAGGTAATATAGGGCTTCACTCATAGTTTACAGGAAAACCTAAACGAAAATCCTGTCTTTAAATTCTCACGGGAAACGGAATAGTACGGAACCCTCTCCACGTGAGTCCGACTCGCACTTGACCGGTTTTTTCGTTCGGTTACGCATGTCGATCGTCACGTCACGTCCAATCGAAGCGATTGACCAAAACAGTACTCATCGTAAAGCAGCGACATTATGTTCATATACTATATTGTACGTCTGCCTAACTAATATCATACTTCAGTCGAACAGCACATCAAATACCGATTGAGCTCCAACAATAGAATCTGGATTCTTACGTTCGTCTCCATAATGATCAGAGTTCAAATTACATTACCAAAACCACGTAAACAAAATTATACACCTACTTTCGGCGATTTCGAATTAAGCGTTTATGGTTATGGCAATAAAGTTTCACTTGTACCGTGGTTTCATAAAACCGCACCCTAGTTTTTGAGGATTTTTTCATATCCAGAAAAAAGTTTTGCAATTTTTGCCCGGTCTGCTTGGTAGCGGTGCAGCGACACACGTAAACGTCATCAAGGAAATTGAATGTCAGGGACTGTATTCGAGAATTTTTGACGATTTTTTTCGCAAAATTACATGAGTTTGAAAATTGATGATTTTTGACTTTATGATCGTTTATCCCAAAATTCTTTTGAGGAATTTAATTATTGATACAAGTAACAACGTACCTTTTTGACCCTTGATTTACCATACTTCCCGTTTTTAACACAACAGCAGACAGCTCCGACCGTATTCAGTCGAATTATTGTAGAAATAGAAAGTAAAGCTTTGGTCAGATAGTGGGTGTGTGGCTATAGAATCTTGACGTTTCGTTATGCCTATATTTTTGATCAAAAATTTTACATAAGCCGCATGACCTTGTGATCACAGGTAATCTATGTAGATATGATGTATAACCCACGCATAACGCCTACTACCCTGTCCCTGCGAGCCTTCTTCTTTTGTAACTTTGTTACAATGTTACAATATGTAGTATTAAATTAACACCAACCATTATACATCACACACTAATGAAGGAAATCAAACAAGCCAAAGTAATGTAGCAAATTATTTGACCCGCAACTGTTACGACAAAAAAATGATAAATCAATTTCTCTGATCGATTAGTAAGAGTATGTTATAAAAAACAATAAATTAATAGTGAATAGAAGAATCAAAACATTAAAAGTGAATCAGAAGAACTTGTGAATGCCTTATCCATCATCCACTTAGTCCTGCTGAAGAGTTTGTAAATCCTGCAAGCGTCAGGTATTGTATTGGCATTTGTGGATTTGCATTTCAAACTTATAAGTACCAGGAGCTTTAAATGTAATCACTTGTAGGTATAGTTTGTTTTTGATCACGGGGATGTGTTCAGAAGAACTTAAGTAAACACTCGACGATTTTAACTGCATCATCGTCGAAAGAGACAAGACTCTACCAGTGTTGCAACCTTTACAAATACAAATACTATTGTTCCTTTTCTTGTATACCCGCACTTTCTTTTCTTTTTTGTGTATAACTACGTCTTTCTCGGTGGTATATATAGAGGTAAATGTTGTCTGACGAAAAAACGTGATGAAAATGCGTGACGAACGGTTTCTTGCTCATAATTTGCTCAATTAAAGTCAGATTGGTTCGAAACCGACCTTAAACGAAAAAGGAGACGTTTTTACATAGTTTTCGTATATAAGAATGTATCAAAAAAAATTTTATGCATATTCATACACAATTTAAAAAAATTATACCGATTTATCTATACATATAAAATAAAATCGTAGACGATTTTTTTGTCTGTTTATCTGTCTGCTTGTGCACGCTAATCTTCGCAATGGTTGAACCAATTTGGATGTGGTTTTCAGTGATGATTAAGATAAGCTTGTTTTATTTAAATCGGCTGGCAAATAAAAAAGATATGTCAATTTTAAAATTCATCTCGCGAGCATTGTGACACCAGTGATGCAAATCTCAAAACGTAGGGTTGGATTGACTGTTTATTTATGTGACACCGTTAATGCAAACTATATTTCCATGTGATTTTAAGCCCGACTTTGCTTCGCAGGGGGAGAGATTTTCATGGGGGAGATACTAAATCATAGTTCGCTTTGCAGGGGGAGAATTTCTCGCGGGGGAGGATAATAAATAAACAATATACTAATATACGGGTAGCCGCTAGTAACTAATAAATTAATAAATCAACTTGTTTCGGTTGTCCTTTTCTGTTGCACAGAGTGATATGGACTATATCTATGCTGTAAATCACAAACACGTCCATTTTATTTACATATATAGATATATGTACCTAGATTGTGATGATGTACCCTTACTCATCACAAATTTCCTATTTTATAACCTTAATCTACTTTCTAATTTTTCTTTTTACTTATAAAGGTTCTCTCAGTTACGATAAGGTCGGGCTCGCTTTTGAAATTAATTTAAATAAATACTGAGTGATAAGTGTAGCTGTGGTTAGCGGATTTTTAAGAAAAAACATTTTTCATGTTTGTCTAACAATTAAACCTACCACGGCAATGGAAAAATATAAACAGATCTTTTCATAGATCGAAAGGGGCCATTATGGCGATCGGACGTATATTTTGGAGTTCCTCAAGAAAACTCCCCAAGAATCTATATATTATATTATATATATCTATATATATTAAGCATTTCTTGTCTCAGAAGAGCTGTTCAACAATAAGCTGTTCTTATGTAATATTTATTATTATGTTTAAATAAAAAAAAATTTCCTAATCCTTATATTCTTTATCTAGTGGATTGAACATCGACTGGATCGATTACCTGACTGTTATAAAATACCTCTGGGATTTCTTAGAATCGATCAAATGGGCCCAAATATTAACATAACTGCAGTCACTGATCGATCTTGCCCATGACCGGTCCACTCGAGTTTTTCCTGCCTATCTTTTAATTTATTCAGGTGGGAGTTCGACTACAAAGCTGAGCGCACCCTGCAAAGCTCACAAGATATATACGGTTTAAAAATGTCAAATCAAACAGCCCGCCAAAAAAGTCACCCATCAAATTCGCTAAATAGGTTGGTTTCTCGGTCGCTGCCATTCGCTATCCATTAAATATAAATCAGTGATTCCAACAGTCTATTAAACACGCTACCTCACTCTTAGAATATTTTAATCACTTTACCAAATTTTAATTATAAGATTTAACAACATTACAATTTTGAGGTTATGTTCTGCAGTTAAACCGCACCCTCCAATTAAATGAGTACGTACAACAGTTATATGTAGGTATTCATTCGTTATTGTAATGCTGAAAGTTAACCATCAATTGACTAAGAAATTATTATACGAACTCAACTTAATCGAAACTAGATCAGCAAGTTTAAATAAACCGAATTCTTTATAAAGGGTGTCATGCAAAACAATAACATTGAGAATATTATAGTTAATTATTATATTGCGTAGAAATGTGATATGAATTATACCTTGAAGAATTCGAGATATTCTCAGCTGTCGAGCATCTATAATTTACAGTCTATCTAATGTTGACTCCGGAGTGGATACAGGTTTTCATTTAAGGGGAAGGCCGTGTTCACAAATTTTTTATAAGGAATGATAGAAATAGGAGTTCAAAGATAGATCTACACAATACACTGTTTTTCAATAATTTAGTTATAATTCTTCAAAAAAAAAAAATAAAAAAATTTCGTAACTAAATTTTATTTTTAAATAAAACCTTGTTTTTCAAATTTTTTACCTATTTTATTTTAAGTAGTCCCAGCATCGTAAAACAAAATTGCTCTCAAATATTTCAATAAACGTATAATCTTACACCATGTATAGCCAATGTAATGCCTATGTGATAATATCACAATAGATGTAGTACAATAAAAGCTTCAAATAGTTCATGCGTTTGAAATTTACAAAAGTTATATGCCTAGTATTGCAGCAAATTCACTAGGAATTTTTCACAATCACCAATCAACTTCGAATCAGTAACTACATGTGCAAAATAACCGCCATTTTAGCAACTTCACAAAAATGCTTACAGAATTTGGAAATTGGTTAAATGAGATTCACAACTTTAACTGCCGTTAACTTTTAACAATTGCTTTTTTTGTAAATTTGTTTATCAGGTGTCGAATAAATTATCGTTACATTTTGAAAATTTCTAGATAACAATGTACACTCCAGCGCAGACGGTATCAGGCAAATACATTATATAATATACATATGTTAGACAAGAAGTCTATTGAAACTTTATGCACTTGGCACAACTTCGCCTTGTCTCACGAGGTTAACTCAAATATTACTGTACATATGTTCGAACTATAGATACACTGTGCGCGTTTAAAATATCGACTGTCGCTAAAAAGCTGTTCATAAATCGCTCACTTCATTTTAGGGGGAAAAGCAGTTCTTTAAGGTATCTTATAAAAACCATAAATACAATTAATAAATTTGTACAGTATATATATCAATGGCTGCTAAAAAATTCAAATGTTGAAAGTCTATTGAATATTAATTTTTAGAAGTTAACTGTATAGTCATTCTATTAAACATAATTTCCTAACTGTATTATATTATAGCAGAGAATTATTTTTTATATTCTTTCTTAACAACACCATATAATAAATATAGCTTTTTATGGTTCATCTAAAACAGGTCTTTTCCTTCAGATGGATCTAGTTCAGGGGTCGGAGACCTTTTGAGATGGAAGAGCCAAAAGTTACAATTTACAAAATTTCCCAGTTTTTAAAGAGCCACTAACATTTTTATTTCAATATTATGATATTTGATTAGGATTAGGTATATAAAAAAAAAGTTCTGACAGACCGTTGATGACACAGTGCACTAATAACTAAACAAACAGAACAGTGTTGCCACATTTAAAAAATATCAGCTGTCCGTATACTCTCTACTCCACCTATTCTCACTGTTCTCTGTTGAGTGTTTTTATCCTGTTTAAAGTTTTTTTTGCAGTATAATATTTTTATGAGTTTTGAAAATAAAATAATATAATTATTAATATTTGCGCATGGAACTGGAGAGCCGCATCTTGACATCATAAGAGCCGCATGCGGCTTCGCGAGCCGCAGGTTGCCGACCCCTGATCTAGTTCCACAGCTTAGAAAATTTTTTTCTTATTTTGTTTTTGTTTTGTTTTATTTGAAAACAGATATGTTTGAATGTTATTATATTGTATTATTGTATTTTTACTTCCCACCTCTACCTATGGTAGGGAAGTAATCGATTTAGTCCGAAAAAAATATTTCGAGATTTTAACAGATTTTCACGTTTTGAGACCCTAGCAATCGTTTAAGATCATTTTCTGACTGAAGTCTGTATGTGTGTGTGTATATGTGTGTGTGTGTGTGTGTGTGGTCAATTTTTCGCCTTCGATATCTTAAGAACGGAACAACATACGGGCATGCCGATTGTTCTATTGTGTTTATCAGCCTTTAACTTAGATCTGATTAGATTTTGAGTCAAATCGGTTCAGTGGATCTTGAGATATTCAAAAAAACGTCCTCAATGTCACGTATTAATTAACATAGGTAAAAAAAATATAAATGAATTCTAGATGTTATAATATGAAAAAAATGTAAATATTTTTTTTCTCTAAAATGTATAGTTTCGAGAAAAAAAATATTTTACTAAAAAAAATAAAAATTGCACGTAAATCAAGGTAACCATGATTTTTCACCAAACAAAAAAGAGGGCCATGCTTTTTTCAAAGAATAAAAATTAAATTGTGTTTTAAAGACCACCAACAGCTAAGGTTATTTGGGCCTAGTCAAAGAATAAAAAAAAAAAGTGTTTATTTTCTGCAAATATTTACTAGGTGGGAAGTATAGAACTGGTCATCAGTCGAATTTTTTTTGCTGTATTTCATATTTTTGTGGAACAATAAATCTAATTCTAATAATTCACGCTATACCGTGCCGGGGTCGGTCCCGGCCCGTACCGTTTCGTTTCAACCGGGCGCCGGACGGGCCATAGTCATTCATGCTACACCGGGCGGTTTACAAGTAATTATTGGACGACCCTGTCTGCGTGTGTACCAAAACCAATTAGTGTTGTCAAGCTGATCGGAGCTGGGAAAGAATACTCACCGACATTTCGATTTTGTGACCCGGCCGTAAACGGCCGAGGCACGGACTCGGCCCGGTCGAGTAATACGAAGGCAAGTAAGTCGCTGCAAGAAGAAATTTTGTAAAAGATTTCTAAGTACCGCTGCAAAATAATACTTACGCAGGATAACCAAGTATCGCTCTAAGATGAGAGTTGTCTGAATTGTAGATTATAGACGCTCGACAACTGAGGACATTAGTGACGACATTTGTGCAGGGTAGTCGAATACAATTATTGTGAGACGCGACTTATACAAAACAACCGTTATATGATAGTTCGCACTTGCAGCATGTAATAGTCGTACATATGGCGCCTAGCGCCGCGCATGTTGAAACATACATACATACATACATTGGTACGTACACTGTACCTATGTATGTATGTATGTTTCTTAGACGAGTTTCTCAATATAACTCTATCCTATACACGGTTGCAGCTAACTTAACCGAACGTCTAACTGTTTACAGTCAATGCAAGTCGACTTGTCAATCGGAGTGACTAGCCGTCATTGTGAGACGATCATATTACAATGGCTGCCAGTTGAGCAATCAGCTGATGTATGTTATCTAGGTTATGTCTGATGTGGTTTGATACAAAGAAAGTGTCAGTAACAAATTACACTAATAGTTAGCGCAAGTCGAAAAGTTACGCTGTAATGGCCACCAGTTCAGTGAACAGCTAATCGATGATGTGTAGGTTATGTTCGATAAGATTTAAATAAAAACTTTTTAACAAAAAAAAACTTCCTTCAAAAAGCCACTAAAAAGAGGAAAGTAATGAAATTTTGAGGTCTGCGCTAATTTAATAAAATATGAAGTCGATAAAAAAGTATAGTATAGTGATTAATATCTTCTTTTTAACCAACTTCATATTTTATTAAATTGGGGCAACCTCAAAATTTCATTATTTTCTTCTTTTTAGTGGCTTTTTGAAGGAGGTTTTTTTTTTTTTTTTGTTAAAAAGTTTTTTTTTTACTTTTTAGTGTCAAAAAGTGACATTTACCTTAAAGGAATCACACGCCGTTACTCACTTTTATTAAACCGACTTTGCTGTCTGATGTGTCAAAAATTGACATTTACCTTAAGGAATCACATGCCGTTACTAACTTTTATTAAAATCAGCCGAACTACTGAACCGATTTTGATGAAATATCTATGGGACCAATCTGAAAGTATATCCTTTCAAATAAAAAAAAAATTCCAAATCGGTTTGTAAATGACGGAATTCTGAGGTAACAAACATAAAAAAAAATACAACCAAATTGAGAACCACCTCCTTTTTTTGAAGTCGGTTAAAAAGAAACTACGGTAATAATAGTCGGCTCAAGTCGAAAAGGCTGGAGTTACGCCAAAATGGTTGCCAGTGCATTGAATAGATGATCGATATTTTTTTAGGTTATGTTAATAGGGTTTAAAAATATGCACGTGAATGAAAACAAATTATAGTAATAATGACCGCTACACAAAGCATTAAAAAAAGTGTATAGATAATAAAAGATCATAGCATGTGAATTAAAAACCTATTAATTTAATTACGGCCACATTAAGGCCATATTACTTTTTTTTATATTTAAATGTCTGTATCGAGCAAATAATAATTATCACCACATATTATTATTATTATTATAAACTAAAGTCCCCCACCGCGTCTGTCTGTGTATATCCACAGACCACGCTAATCTCAGAAACTACTGTGGGGATTTTCATTCAGTTTTCAATTATGGACAGACTGATTCACGAGGAAGGTTTAAGTATACTTATAATTTATGAATATTTTGTGCAAATCAGCTAATGTTATGATGATATTTGGCGATTAAGTCGGAAAAAATTAGCGTTTGGCGGAATCCACTAGCCCGGTTTCGCTTCGCAGGGTGAGAATTTCTCGCGGAGAGATAATTCCCACCAGCCCGGCTTCGCTTCGCAGGAGAAGAATTTCTCACGGGGAGGGATAATTCCTGTGGGATTGTAACAAAACGTACCTCTGCAATTTGTTTGCATTTTAAAGTATTGGCGGAATCCTACTAATATTATAAACATCACCAGTCCGGCTTCGCCTCGCAGGGAGAAAATTTCTCACGGGGGGGGGGATAATAAATCATAAATTCATAGCATCCGGGCGAAGCCGGACCGAGCCGCTAGTTAAAATAAACAATGGGTGTGTGCTTATAACCACACGACAGAAGTGAAAACTTCAGATTTTCTAATTTTAAAATATAAAAACTCGGGTCGCAGTGCCAAAACCCTGCCGACATAGTGTATTTGCTAATACAGGCCTTGTGGCTTTATTATGTGAACTTAAGTTTGTTTTTGGACAAAATGAAAAATTTAACCCCTTAATACATCCCTTAAAATAATATTTTTTTTCCTAATTTCAATATTATTATCAATGCAACCTCTGTACCAAATTAAATACACCCGTCAGCAAATAAATCACTATCCGTAAGCTAGTGTTTTCATAAAATTTGTAAATCCGGTCCTGTCGTGCCGATTTTGTTAAAATTTTAGCAACACATTTTAATCTCTACTAAAGGGTTAAATTCCAATTTTGAAACAATTCTGGGATTTTTTTCGGTATTTTCGGGCCCAAAAACTTTTTTCAACCCCTAAAAACTACCCTTAAAATGGTCCGATTGGGCCCATTTTAAATAGGTTCCGTGCGGTGATGGATTCCAACGTGTCTACCAAATTTCGTTCAAATCAAATAAGTCTTTCGAGAGTTATGCCGTGAACACATATATATATAAATATATATATATATAAATATATATATATAAAATTATATATAAAATTATATATATACATATATATATAAACATTTCCAAAAATGGTGCCAAATTGTTCAGGAGGCTATGAAACGTCGAGAAATTTTGGTCCGACCCCTAGGTCCCGCCATCCGACCGACGCCAATAGTGTATGTGCCATATGGCAAATACACTAATAATATATAATTTTTTAATCACACAGTTTAATCATAAATATATTAAAATCGGCCTATACAATTAAATTTAAAGAATATAATACCTTAACGATAATATTAAGTTTTAGTGTCATCTGTTAGCGCACTTGTGAACTACAAATGACTTTTTACTCGTATTAAGTTTTTAGTTTATTTATTTATTTATTGTAGACTATAGACGCGTCGACATCTCAGGTCATTAGCGTCTTTCAACTACACTAAATAACAACTATCTTAAAACTAAATAACATCACAAAACATCCATGAGCGCAGGTGGGATTCGAACCCACGGCAGTCCAGTCCAGAGGGTGCGGCACTAAGCACGCTAACCACTAGGCTATACTGCCCTCTAAGTTTTCAGTGGCATCTATCAGCACACTTATGAACTACACACTATTACCAGCATATTGCAAATACGTGTTCATGTTTGAGCCGAGTAGCCGCGATTGTCACCGTCGGGTGCGTTTCACATCACTGTTGTTAACAGCCCAGGCAAAGCACGCCTAAGGAAGTTTTCACTTCAAAAATAATCTTATGTGTTTATTGTGTCCTCATGACTCGACTCTTACAAACATCCAATTCCTAGTTTCTAACCAGAGAACTGATGAAAATATCAACCAGATTTTCGATTTACATATTAAATACTATACATCCCGATACTGAATTGCCAGTTGGTGACGTTAAAATTTTTTTTTTGAAATGTATAAAATGTGTGAATTGATAAATAATATATATTTGGCAGAACGTAATTTCGATTTTAAAATTAACTCAAATCAGAAATAATACTTAAACGTTTTAAAGTGCCAAGTTAAGTTGGAATTACTGTAGTTTTCACCGAGTTTCGGTCACGTCTTATCGATATTATTATTAGAACAGATGAATATTTTAAACAGGTCGTGATAACGACTCCACTGAAAAACCGAAGCTATAAAAAGAATTCGCTATCAATGAAAATAATATTTCGTTTAAATATTACATTATCATCTTTAAAACAATTCCAGAAGCATTACCATTGAATATAAAAGTTTTATTTTTATTCGCAACCCTAATAAAAACTGTTGCAACATTTACCGAGTAGAAAAAAAATTCCCTGTTTAAAATGGAAAAATATTGTTCACCTTAGTAAATCTATACACCTACACTAATATAAAAAGATGCGTGTATTTTTGAGTATGTAAGTTACTTCAAAACTCGAGAACTACTAAACCGATTTACATCATTCTTTCAGTGACAAATAGCGCATACTTTCAGGAGTAACATAGACTATCGCTATATAATGCTACTACAAAAAAGAGGGATGAACAGTGAGGAAATAGAGACTTGAACCTGGACGAAACTGGACCGACCTGCCGGCTGCCAGTATTCAGTAAATTATTTCTTTAAATAATACATCTGCAGTGACATCAAATTTGTGATAATCGTAGATTGTATAATATTTAGTGTCGTATTGAGGTATATTACTGACGAGTTAGTAACAGTACCTATGTTAAAATATCATTACGCATGAGATTTATATATGGTATTTTTTTCCATACCCACTATAAAATAGCTGCTTTTCACTCCATTTTCAAAATTTATGACAGTTCAGAATCACATCACACAATTAATAGACTTCACTTGTTATAGGCACGTACATATATGCAGTCGTCGCTAGTTTATATTTGTATACGCAAGCCATGTTACAAGGAGGTCAGTAGCCGTGTGATCAAAGGCGTTGTGCTATATGAACTTTACAGGGTACAAGGCTTCGAGGCATAGCTAGAAGAATATGAAATATTTGAATTTTTATTTATTTATTATTAAAAATAATAAATTGAAAAAACTTTAAATTACTGTTCAATTTACATTAAATTAATACTGAATTTTACTTGTTTGAAAACACTTTCCACGCACCTGCCTGTTAAGTGACCCATTACACGTCAGTACACATGCATGTAAAGTAGTTATTTTATAGTGGATTTGGCAAAAAATAGCATTCATGACGATTTAATCATCAAATTAATGATCCGGTTCTACATTTCTAATTGCAATCAGAAAAGACAGTGATGGCAATGAGCGGCGTCGAATCGAACAATAGTAAATTGTATATCTAGATGTGTAATGAGCTAAATTGCTGACGAGTTTTTACATACACGAGTACATACATGAGTCATAATAGCATTACGAACGAGATATATATAGTATTTTTGCCATACTCACTACAAAATACCTACTTTTTACTTTATTTTCAAAAAAATTTGACAGTTCATTTTCATCGCCATTTTTACTTTTACAGTATGCCGTGAAGGTTGTGAGTAAGTAATCGCAGGCGCACGCAGGCTGATAGAGCGAATAAACAGAAGTTGCTGTGGCAACCGTTTACTTACCGCACTAGTTCGGTAAGTAAAACACTTTCGGCACGCCTGCCAGTTAAATCACCATTTAGGCCGGTATACATGAATCGAAAATAGCTATTTTGTACTGGGTATGGCAAAAAATTAATTAACTAATGCGCATTTAAAATTTAAGTAAACTCGAAACGGTGAGCCACCCTCATCATTTTTGTGAGTTTATTTAAAATGGACGTTGATGACTGAATTTCATTCGAATCAACATTCGTGACGGTCGCTCTGGTGAGATAGGAAGGTATCTCGATGTATATGATCAATAATTGCTAAGCCAACCGAAATTAATTCATTAACGCACATTTTAAATCTAAATAAAATCGAAACGGTGAGGCCACCTATACTGGAGTAACGCCAGAGGAAAAAAGGGCATTATCTCAGAACCGGTTAAAACCACTCCGATTTTAATGATTTTTTTAAAATGTCAAATACAAAATAATAAAACCTTTATAGATATAAATATTGACACTCACCCCCTTCGCTTTTTGGAGATTTCATCGTTTTTGTGAGTTTGTTTAGATAAATGTATGTTAAAGAATCAATTTTCTTTGACTTGAAGATCGTGACGTTCGTGTGATAGGAATGAATAGATATGACTGACGATACTGTCTCTTTTCGTTGCAGCGTAAAATGGAAAGCTGTGGCGTTAAATCGTTATTAAACTTATTTTACTACAAATCTACACTAATAAATTTGTTTGTTTGTCCACGCCTAATCGGAGAAACTACTGAACCGGTTTAAAAAATTCTTTCACAGTTTGAAAGCCTACTTCTTTCTCAGTGACATATAGGCAATATATTAAATTACAATACGACAAAACGGGGATGAACAGTGAGCGAAAATGCAAGACAAGATAAGGATCCCGCCTACTCATACGATCTCTAATGTAAGCTAAATTGGTGTACGCTGTCTAAACTATTAAGAATCTATATATTTAAAACACAAGCCCTATTTCTCTAGACAATCCGCCAGCAACCCCTGCTCAACCGATTGACATAATTTTTTTTAAACTGAGGCCTTTAGTCCACAGATATGTTATCGCTTTTTTTTTTGGTGAAATTTCTTTAAAAGGGGTGTTTTCAAGCGATAATAGTAAAAATGACGAGGGGGGCAGTGGGGTGAAGAGAAACGTAAACAGAGAAAACCCATCGGCGTTCACGATACATGAGTGTGAGAGAAATGCAAATATGTACGCATGTCGTGGATAGGCTATGCAAACAATAAACAATGAAACATCTTGACAGTTGTACATTTTAATTTTTAGAGCCCAGATTTTAATAGGGTTATATTGACAAAATTTCCAAAAGTATTTAAAATTAAACAATAAAGATGTATATGTACGTGCAAATTTTTTTTCTCTTTTAAATATAGTACTTAGTTTCTCAAATACCGACAAACTCATCGATTTTTTTCTGAAGATCATTCGTACGTAAGTATTACACTGATAGATACGTTCTATAGCTTCTAAAAAACTACTATTTTACGTACACTTTAAAGTTATGTTTGAATCAAAAATATTTATCAAAAATTATATTAAAAACATATCGTTAAAAGCTAGGTTATGTGTTTTACTCACGCGTTCGTATACACAATGATATTGAGAAAGCTTGAAATATATATTTTTTATTGTTTTCTTAATAAAGTGATTCATATTACATATAAAAAAGGTTTGTGTTGGCAAACATTTTTTTTTGGCGATAGCCTTTACTAAACCATTGTTCTTTGAAGACAGTGTTAAGTCGTCGCAAAAAAGTTTTGCACGGGTACACTAGTTATTAATTAATTCAACAATGAATTTTTAATCCACAAGGCATCCACTAGGTAGTGGATAGTATTTCTTAACATATCAGTCAGCATATTATGCCATCATGATTGTTAAACATCAAACAATTGTTATAAGATATATAAAGAAAAAATCAGAAGCCATTGTCGGGACTTGAACCCGAAATTCCCAGTTTCCGGCTGGTTAAGTTGCCACTTACTCGCACAGTGCCCCGAAAGTGAAATCTGTTCCTTCCCATATATACCTATTTCAATACTAAATCACTGTGCGAGTAAGTGGCACTGGCAACTCAACCAGCCGGAAACTGGGAATTTCGGATTCAAGTCCCGACAGTGGCTTCTGATTTTTTCCTTATATATCTTATAACAATCGTTTGATGTTTAACAATCATGATGGCATAATATGCTGATTGATATGTTAAGAAATACTATTCACTACCTAGTGGATGCCTTGTGGATTAAAAATTCATTGTTGAATTAGTTAATAATTATTATATTGTTGTCCACAATTATCTAACTCATATATTGTTATTTATTTAAAACTATTAAGAGATTACAGTAAAGTACTACCCTAGCACTGGCTTGCCAAATTGGGTATAGAATAATTCCAAAATATGTTTTTTACTTCCCACCTCTACTACGGTAGGGAAGTAATGGATTAGGGATGGGGTTCCTCAGGGTTCGGTGCTTGGACCATTTTTCTTCATTGTCTACATCAATGATATAGCAGTTAACATTCTATCTGGAAAGACATATATGTACGCAGATGACACCACCATAACTGTTGAAGCTAAAGATGATGCCATTTTATCATTAAATTCAGAGATATCACAATCCGAAGCATTGGAATGGTTCACTGCCAACAGGTTAGTAATTAATGAGGGCAAAACACAAAAACTTAAAATGTTCCCCAACATAAAAAATGTTAACGACATCTGCAGTGTTAAGTTGTTGGGCATTGCAATTGACTCTCATGGAAGGTACATGTGGATAGCCTAGCAAGGAGCTTATCAAAAACTGTGTTTCTCTTACGAAAACTAAAAAATACTGTTTCAACAAAGATCTTAATAGTGGCCTATCATTCTCTGTTCCATTGTAAACTGGTATACGGAATTGAAATTTGGGGAAACTCAACCGCAGTTTCAAAAATATTTCTTATTCAAAAAAAAGCAGTCCGTTTAATTATTGGTGCCGGCTATAGACAAGGATGTAGGCCGCTATTTAAACAACTTAAAATTTTAACAATCTACTGCCAGTTTATTTTGAATTGTTTAGTTTTCGTAAAAGAAAACAATGAAAAATTTAATTGTCACATGCATAGTCACAACACCAGAAATAAAAATGATATTTGTCTACCACAACGTAGGTGTAAAAAAAGTACATACGGTCCTAACTGGCTATGCATAAAACTATTCAATAAGCTACCTTGCTCGGTTCGCAACCTAAATATAAAAAAATTCAAAAGCGTGACAAAGAAATATCTCATAAATGAGGCCTTTTACACTGTTGAGGAATTTTTGACTGCAGATGTCAAGATAGGCTAAATGCTATATTTTATGTATTTTATGTATTTATGTATTTTATTATGACGAAGTTATCCACATTGTGGTTTTCAACTAATAAAGTATTCTATTCTATTCTATTCTATTTAGTCCGAAAAAAATATTTCGAGATTTTAACAGATTTTCACGTTTTGAGACCCTAGCAATCGTTTAAGATCATTTTCTGACTGATGTCTGTGTGTGTGTGTGTGTGTGTGTGTGTGTGTGTATGTGTGGGTGTATGTGTGTGGTCAATTTTTCGCCTTCGATATCTTAAGAACGGAACAACATACGGGCATGCCGATTGTTCTATTGTGTTTATCAGCCTTTAACTTAGATCTGATTAGATTTTGAGTCAAATCGGTTCAGTGGATCCTGATATATTCAAAAAAACGTCCTCAATGTCACGTATTAACATAAGTAAAAAAATATATAAATGAATTCTAGATGTTATAATATGAAAAAAATGTAAATATTTTTTTTCTCTAAAATGTATAGTTTTCGAGAAAAAAAATATTTTACTAAAAAAAATAAAAATTGTACGTAAATCAAGGTAACCATGATTTTTGCTATATTAAGCTAGCCATCAGTAGATCACCAAACAAAAAAGAGGGCCATGCTTTTTTCAAAGAATAAAAATTAAATTGTGTTTTAAAGACCACCAACAGCTAAGGTTATTTGGGCCTAGTCAAAGAATAAAAAAAAAAAAAGTTTATTTTTTGTAAATATTTACTAGGTGGGAAGTATAGGACTGGTCATCAGTCGAATTTTTTTCTGTAATAATTGTGTACAACATATTATTATGGAATAAATTTCTTACGTTTGTCTCCCTACTGATCAGGGTTCAAATTACATTACCAATAATAATAATATAATATGAGCCTATATCATCCCACTAATGGGCAAAGGCCTCCCCCATAGCTGTCCATGTCTTCCTGTCTATTGCAGAGTGATGCCAACATTTTCCAGATAATTTTTCTATGTCATCCTTCCACCTTTTCTTCTGTCTTCCTTGCTTCCTTTTTCCATCTCTTGGGTACCATTCCGTTAATATCTTTGTCCATTTGTCGTTATTCATTCTTGCTACATGCCCTGCCCATGCCCATTTCATGTATTTAATTTTTTGATTTACGTCAATTATTTTTGTTTTTTTTCTAATGATATTAGAATTAGTTTTATCTATTAGCTATTTAGCAAAACCACGTAAACTTTCGGAGATTTCGGTTGTAAGCGTTTAGGATTATAGCAGTAAAGATTCACTTGCACCGTGGTTTCATAAAATCGTACCCTAGTTTTTTTATTATTAAATATTATTTTTATAACGATTTTGGATTATTTCGCTACTAAATCAAAATCTGCCCCAACAATGTCGGACTGAAAAGCTTCGACAACTAAATCTGTTTTGTCTTTTGCCTACGGAAATAAACTCGCAGTTGATTACATAATTGAAATACACGATTATTAAATTAAAATCAACTAACATTGTTAGAGTGCACATAATTATATCAATTGTTTGAAGCCAGTTAGAATGAGTTTTGATTTCCAGCTTTTAATGGAAGCTAGATTAATTAACTCAAATAAATTGAAATCGCCATTAGTAATAATTATCAATAAATTAAATTGCAAACGTGAACGATTTAAACAATCATGATGCTCTTACTATATAAACATTTAATAACTCATTTAAAACAAATTACAATATAGAAGGGACCGGATGTGTAATCCCAGAGCACTTTATAAGGTAGGTATATTTATATTATACACAAGCAGTTGATAACCCTTATACTAGGACCGTGAAAATAATTCCGAGTTCGGGGGGATTCAGTTTTACAAAAGTAAGAGTAGATTGTATGTCTAGATGCGTAATGAGGTATATTACTGACGAGTAGTCACAGTATGTTAAAACGAGCGCTAGCGAGTTTTAACAGTCACACGCGTCATAATATCATTACGTACGAGACACATATGGCATTTTTTGCCGCACTCACTATAATGGCGGTTTTACACCAAACCGACAAAACAGCAACTCAAATTGAAAAAAAACAAAACCGCAATTTTTCGCAGATTTATTGAAGATTTTTCGGCAACTCCTATTTTTCCAACAGTGGCTGTTGTGTTTTTCGTTTCCCGATCAAAGTCGGTAACTTCAAAGGGTTACTGCGTGTATTGCAATTCAGTCGGCTTAGTGTGAACAGTGAGTTGTGTTTTAGTTTCACGTACCAACAGCCAACCACACATGAGAATAAAAAACCGTTCCTCACTAAACATATTAATTATTTTTTAAACAAATAATAGAAAAAAACGACCTACTTCCTTTTGACTGGCAAGAACTGAACTGAAAAACAAAACAAAATTGCAACTGTTTCTCTGATTTAAATGACAGAAAACAAAAACACAACAGCAATTTTTTTTTTATTTGCACGGATATACTTTCAGATTGGTCCCATAGAAATTTCATCAAAATCGGTTCAGTAGTTCGGCTGATTTTAATAAAAGTTAGTAACGGCGTGATATTCCTTAAGGTAAATGTCACTTTTTGACACATCAGACAGCGTAAGAAAGTCGGTTTAATAAAAGTGAGTAACGGCGTGCGATTCCTTTAAGGTAAATGTCGCTTTTTGACACTAAAAAGTAAAAAACTTTTTAACAAAAAAAAACCTCCTTCAAAAAGCCACTAAAAAGAGGAAAATAATGAAATTTTGAGGTCTGCACCAATTTAATAAAATATGAAGTTGGTTAAAAAGAAGATATTAATCACGATTATACTTTTTAACCGACTTCATATAATATTAAATTGGCGCAGACCTCAAAATTTCATTATTTTCCTCTTTTTAGTGGCTTTTTGAAGAAGGTTTTTTTTTTGTTAAAAAGTTTTTTTTGTTTTTGAAAACAGCAACTCAACTAGTCGGTTTGGTGTAAATCCGCCATAAAATAGCTCTCTCTACTGTGACATATAATATACAAAACAACGATAAAAACAAAAGAGGTTGATTATTTCGTGAAGATCTTTCTCTTGTCAAAATAAGTGAATTAATAAAACGAAATGAACATTTTTACAGCGCAGCAGGACTCTCAATAAAGAACTTTCATTTCCATGCAGATGATTTAACCATCAAATATAATTTAACAGATTAAAAAAGAATCTAAATGTTGACGAAACGTCTTATTGTCGGGCGAACAACTGAATGCGACTGTACTCGACAATAATCCAATAATGTATTATAGAGATGATTCCTAGAAATCGAGAAGAAGCAAAGGGTAGAGGTTGAGATTCGTCGGTTGCTTTTAGTAGTACATAGTTACCGAGTCACTGACTCATTCAGCCAGCGTTGTGTATATAGCATGTTTGAAAATAAATACACCCAAGGTATCGCTATCGATAATCTCCCCATTTTATAGCTATTAGTGCAGGGGCTTATGTAATTCTGTGGGATTTCAAATGAAGGAATAGTGTGACTACGTGGGATGGCTAGCTCATGAGTCACATATAATCAGATACTACCAGGTGTTTTGCCCAATTTTTTGGCGGACACCCTATGTGACAAAATTTTTTTTTTGTCTCTGTAACTCATGTGAGGTTGGTTCTAGACAAATTTTGGTAATGACCTTTTTTGTTGTAAATAAAATAAGGAACAAAAAAGATTTTAACAATTATTTTGATATCTGTTACCGTTTCAGAGATAGGTACATATAATCATGTATACAGGGTGTTTCTAAAATAGGAGGCCGAATTATTATAGTTGTATTCATCAAAATAAATCAAAACGTTCATATAAACATATGGTCTAAAATGCACCCTTAGGGCGAGGCATAGGCCCTTAACGGTGTTCAGATGAAATTGGTTTTTTTTTCTATTATTTGAAGAACGTTAAAAGATAAATAGTTAAATTTCTGGGAATTTGCTTAATTTTTTATGCTAAATAAGATGGACTAGTTGATTTTTGGTTATTATAATATTTTAGAAACACCCTGTATACATGATTATGTTTCCGAAACGGTAATAGATATTAAATGTTAAAACCTTTTTACTTCCCACCTCTACTATGGTAGGGAAGTAATGGATTTAGTCCGAAAATTTTTTTTCGAGATTTTAACAGATCTTCACGTTTTGAGACCCTAGCAATCGTTTAAGACCATTTTCTGACTGATGTCTGTATGTGTGTGTGTGTGTGTGTGTGTGTGTGTGGTCAATTTTTCGCCTTCGATATCTTAAGAACGGAACAACATACGGGAATGCCGATTGTTCTATTGTGTTTATCAGCCTTTAACTTAGATCTGATTAGATTTTGAGTCAAATCGGTTCAGTGGATCCTGAGATATTCAAAAAAACGTCCTCAATGTCACGTATTAACATAGGTAAAAAAAAATATAAATGAATTCTAGATGTTATAATATGAAAAAAATGTAAATTTTTTTTTCTCTAAAATGTATAGTTTTCGAGAAAAAAATATTTTACTAAAAAAAATAAAAATTGTACGTAAATCAAGGTAACCATGATTTTTGCTATATTTAGTTAGCCATCAGTAGATCACCAAACAAAAAAGAGGGCCATGCTTTTTTCAAAGAATAAAAATTAAATTGTGTTTTAAAGACCACCAACAGCTAAAGTTATTTGGGCCTAGTCAAAGAATAAAAAAAAAAAGTGTTTATTTTTTGCAAATATTTACTAGGTGGGAAGTATAGGACTGGTCATCAGTCGAATTTTTTTTCCTTATTTTATTTACAACAAAAAAGGTCTGTACCACAATTTGCCTAGAACCAACCGCAAACGAGTTACAGAGACAACAAAAAAAGATTTTTGTCATATAAGCCGTCCACCGAAAAATTGGGCAAAACATCTGGTAGTATCTGATTGTGTGACTCATGAGCTATCCATCCCACGTAGTCACCCTATTCCTTCCTTCAAAATCCCACTGGCTAGAAAATATCTACTGATGCCCCTGCAATACTTACTACTTTTTGAGATAAAAATAAACGGTTCGACACAATTTGGACTAATAATTTTCCCAATTAGGAGTAAGCTTATACAATACATAATATTATATCGTCATCCCCACAGGCCACAGCCTTACTACTTGAATGTTCTAGGCAAAACTAGTCATGCCATCTCATATACAGGGTCCGGCAGAAAGGACTTTACACTTTGACTTCGCTATAACAATTTATTGAAAATGTTTAGAAAAAAAATAAAAATACATTAATAAACTACAAACTTAGGAAATTTATCGACCAAAAATTGAATCTCGCAAATGCCCTCCTCGTTTTTCCACACACTTCTC
Source organism: Mongoloraphidia duomilia (assembly GCA_039654895.1). NCBI lineage: Eukaryota > Metazoa > Arthropoda > Insecta > Raphidioptera > Raphidiidae > Mongoloraphidia > Mongoloraphidia duomilia. The sequence continues at coordinate 18,398,810 of CM077525.1, read as the reverse complement.
TAAACGACCTACGAAATTATCCATTACCAACCGGAGCACAAGTGGGGAAATAGCGCGAATTTCAGTAGTAACGTTCACTTTAAGTTCTTCTAAGTTCCTGGGCTTATTCTTGTAGACTTTGTCTTTCAAGTAGCCCCAAAGAAAAAAGTCCCGGTGGCCACTTGCAATAATTGCTTGTCTGACTATCTCTTGATTTTCTGCAAATTATTTACAGAGCGTAGTATGCCTGGTGATTTCTTATTGCAAAGTGACCCTTCATTTTTCCATTTCTTTATCCAGGAATAAATAGCAGGACGTGACGCACTATCTCTGGCGTTAAATTCCGCTCTGAACTGTCTTTAAACGACAGTAATCGAGTTTGTATTTATAAATAGTTCTACACAAAAGACACGTTGTTGTATTGTCCACTGCATTCTTGAACAACTGTCAAATTCGACAATAAAATTCCCAAAGCCTCATGTGTGATATGAAAAAAGAACCATCGCAATTTCTTATTTGGTTTCCTTGTAATTGAAGAAGAAAAGTGTAAAGTCCTTTCTGCCGGACCCTGTATTTATATAATATATTTATTTCAGAGCATATATACAAAAAAGTCAATATTCTATAAGATCTTAAATAATTATTATTCAATTTATCTACATCATTAAAAAGATTTTTTGAAGCTAGAACTTCCCAGAACACACTGTATACATGTTAGGAGGTACACAGAAAATACACGCAAGGCAACTGAATGCCAGTAGCATCCATTTGCCAAATTGCCCCCCACGGGGGAGTTGGCGGTCCGCGCCAGTGTCGTATCTTTGTCGCAGTCGTTCACTAACAACTTTCTATTCGTGAATTTCTCCACTGCGCAGGTTCGTACCGAAATAAATACAAAGATTAAAATATAGTTTCAATAAAGAAGGGATTATCGTGTAACATATTATTATAATTAATTATTGAGATTGAGAAAAGCCGGGATCGTAGGGATGTTGTTGTTTAAATGGCATTTTCAGGGCTTCTCTATTACAAACCCCCTAATTCTTACGTTCTATATGAGAACTGATCTAAGTATACATTAAAGGAAGTCTCGACAGGTGTCTATCTGTACCGGTTAATCTCGAGAACTACTGAACGGATTTGAAAGCTTATTTCTTGGAGAAGGTTTAAGTCTATACTAGTTGTCCGGCCCGCCTTCGTCCGGATTCAAATCGGATTGACTCCAAATTGAATAGTCTATGTCAAAAGTGGTGTAAAATATTATATTATATTTAATAATGAGTCGCGGGCAACGCGAGTGGTAACGTTCTAATTAATTATATAATTACGAGCGAAGCGGGTGCACCCGGGCGAAGCCAGACGAGACATCTCGTGAAAGTTTAGATTACATTTTTGGTATATCATTAAAATTAATATTAATTTTCTTAAAACACTTTGTTTAAAGTTTATTTACTCTAGGGAGAACATCTATATATTTAAAACACAAGCCCTATTTCTCTAGACAATCCGCCAGCAACCCCTGCTCAACCGATTGACATAATTTTTTTTTTAAACTGAGGCCTTTAGTCCACAGATATGTTATCGCTATTTTTTTTTTTTTTTTTGGTGAAATTTCTTTAAAAGGGGTGATTTCAAGCGATAATGACGAGGGGGCAGTGGGGTGAAGAGAAACGTAAACAGAGAAAATCCATCGGCGTTCACGATACATGAGTGTGAGAGAAATGCAAATATGTACGCATGCCGTGGATAGGCTATGCAAACAATAAACAATGAAACAACTTGACAGTTTTAATTTTTAATTTTTAGAGCCTAGATTTTAATAGGGTTATATTGACAAAATTTCCAAAAGTATTTAAAATTAAACTTTAAAGATGTATATGTACGTGCAAATTTTTTTTCTCTTTTAAATATAGTACTTAGTTTAGACACATTATTAATAGTTTTTTATATTGTCAAAACGTCCATTGACAATGACATTATAATGAAGGGAGGTTACCTCAGTGTTGCAATACTTCTATAACTACACCTGAAAAAAGGTATTCATATTCGTGCCTTATAATATAAGCTGAAATACGAAGAAAGTGATTGGCAACTTGGAAGAAAAACCGATGTTTCTTAAATATCGACAAACTCATCGATTTTTTTCTGAAGATCATTCGTACGTAAGTATTACACTGATAGATACGTTCTATAGCTTCTAAAAAACTACTATTTTACGTACACTTTAAAGTTATGTTTGAATCAAAAATATTTATCAAAAATTATATTAAAAACATATCGTTAAAAGCTAGGTTATGTGTTTTTTTCACGCGTTCGTGTACACAATGATATTGAGAAAGCTTGAAATATATATTTCTTATTGTTTTCTTAATAAAGTGATTCATATTACATATATATTCATTTACAGAGAAAAAAGGTTTGTGTTGACAAACATTTTTTTTTTGGCGATAGCCTTTACTAAACCATTGTTCTTTGAAGACAGTGTTAAGTCGTCGCAAAAAAGTTTTGCACGGGTACACTAGTATAATATTATATTTAATAATGAGCCGCGGGCAAAGCGAGTGGTAACGTTCTAATTAATTATATAAATACGAGCGAAACGGGTGCACCCGGGCGAAGCCAGACGAGGCATTTCGTAAAAGTTTAAATTACATTTTTGGTATATCATTAAAATTAATATTAATTTTCTTAAAACACCTTGTTTAAAGTTTATTTACTCTAGGGAGAACATATTATATTAAATGACAAGAACATTCTAAAATATAAATTTTACTTTAATCTTTTGTTGTGTCATTTAAAATTCGCGCGCTTTATATTCTATCCGTTTTAAGATTTAATATTTTTAATTTATTGTAGATTATAGACGCGTCGACATCTAAGGTCATTAGCGTCTTTCAACTACACTAAATAACAACTAACGTAAAACTAAATAACATCACAAAACATCCATGAGCGAAGGAGGGATTCGAACCCACGGCAGTCCAGTCTAGAGGTTGCGGCGCCATGCATGCTAACCACTAGACTATACTGCCCTCTCCATTTTAAGAGTTTGACGATTGAAACTCTTCCCTAAAAACAGCAAAGGGAACCGCTCGAAGCAGACTCTGATAAAACTCACACTTAATTTTTACTCCTAGTGCCATACGAGCTATAAAACTTTCAAATTATAAAGAAATTACAGAAAACTTTCACTAACCTTCAGTCAGAAATATAAGTTCGACCCTGACATAGAGTATGAAGTATTCGGGTGAATACCTTATAAAGAGAAGACTGGAAAGACTGTGTAGACGAAAGAGATTGTACGACGTACGTGAGACCAAAAGCGAACTTGGCACAGTCTACCTTTAAACTGAACGGATCTAATAGGGCAACGATATTAAATCACGAATAAATATCATAGATATACTAGGGTTCACAGAATAATGACACCAGGAGCACAGAAGGTAACAGAGTTGATATTGGGTGATTTATTCTATTGTTCAATGAACTGTGTACCAGGAGCACAGCACTCTGGAAACTAACAGAAGAACAGCTGTTGAAATTAATGATAGAAACTGAATCAAGACAGTTTGTTTACAATCAACTTACTGTATATCAAAGTTTAAAATAATAGGATAACAGCTCACGTACCTAATTAATGAAAATTATGAATACCCATAGAGTTTTAAGTTCAAAACTAATAAAGAGTATCACGGCAGCTTATTAATCAGAAGCATTGTGGGTTAATAGGAGTCAAGAAATTAACAGGATGATGTAATTAATGAAAATAATAGAATGGTCGGTGAACTTTGAAATGGATGAAAATAAAGCCAGCCAATTTACAATCAACTGTATATCAAGAGTACAGAAAGTAACAGTGTAACAGACAGAATCGTCATATATACATACATTATGCATACTTGTAGCTGATGACTTCAGTCAAGATGAAGTGTGTGAGTAGAAGCTTGACAAACTTCAACACACCCCACATCATACGGTAGCAACCCCAATCTCATACGACCTCTGGGACAAGACACAGCTAAAGAAACTCTCTTATTCCCGCCCTCCTCAAACCAAGACTCTCACTTTCACTACTCGTCATCGTACGCGAGATTTGAATACAGACAGCGACAAAAAATGTTCACGCCAAGTTTTCTTTACAATGATAAGGCACATGTTCAGTGTGCCCGATCTGACATATGTTGACTGGCATGAAAAATAAACAGCGTACATTAAATGTGCTCAGAGTTTGGTTTAGAATTATGAAGATGTTTTAACGTTCACGGAACATGTTCTACAATAGTAAAAAATCTTATAATATGTGCAGTTATAATATAAATATTGAGTTTTTTCCGCTGAACGTGCGGATTTTATATTCACTTTATTCAGTTCATTCGAATCGATTCTTCGTGTTATTCAATGGACATGTTCTTGGTATAAACATGTGCTAAGAATTATAACCTGGTAGTTTCCTGTCAATTTACGACTTCGTTTCTTTATTCGCTTCATCTTAAATGTTTATATTGTGTAAGGAACACAGTCTGCAACATTATACGAATTAAAGGACAAGGCGTTTGTGATGTGGAGGGAACATGTTCTTAGAGTCAACAAAGTTCCATACTTTTTAATACTTACGAATACAATAAATACACATACATTTTGTTATGTTATCTTTGTGGTTTGTTGCTAGCTCGAAATTTTAACATTACAGTTTTGGAACATGCTCTGCGTCGACAAACATGTTCCATTTTTATTCTTTTGCGAGAATTCATTCACTAAACGCATCGTTTGTTTAATTGATGTAACATGAATTCTTCCAAATAAAAGACTATCAATTTTAGTTATGTGGTTTTCTTAATGGTAATTAAAAAGTATTTGAATTTTAGAACATGTTCTATGTTAATAAAAATGTATATATGAATAAAGTCGTCGAAAGGATAAACGAGTTCTAATCTTACCCATGTGGTTACTTAATGATAATTAAAAAACTTTTGAATTTTTGAACATGTTCTATATTGATGAAAATGTTAAATATCAATAAAGTCGTCGAATGAATTTCAGTGAACGATATTTTTTGTCGTTGCCTGTAAGCATAGAGTCACGATGCAGTTAACCCAGCGCAAAAGTATATGCGCAAGGCAATAAACAAATTTACCATGGCACACTACAAAAAGCGTTACCAAATATTGCGCTGACTGTATATTATGCATGAAGCTAATGAAAAAAATTATTACGTTGGGGGAAAATATTATAAACACGGAGACACCGTAAAATAAATTTTAATTCAACACGAGTCTACGAAAATGTTTGCTGCTTTTAGAAAAGTCAACATTGACTTTGAGTCATTCAAGTTAATTTAATATATTATTATGAAACTTTTCAAATATAAATGTATATAAACTTCAAACTATTTTTAGTTAGAATTCAAAAAATTTACTTACTTGAAAATGCATCCGGAATTTGAAACTGCACCAAAGCGTCAACCTGAATTGAAAAAAAATGAAAAAATAAATAAATAAACAAAATTTAAAAAAAAGAAATGAAAGACAGTCGATACGTTATTTTTATAGGAAATATTATTATTATAATATACAATATTACAATAATTAATATACATATTACAATAATTATTAATTTATTATAATCGAGAACACATTAAAGGGCGTTTATTTGTTTAATAATTAGTTTAGTGCTTATATACAATACCTAATATATACAAAACTCAATTGTTTAAATCATTTTATACATAACATTGCAACGCAGTTAAATTTTCGACATGCAAATGTTTAAACAAAAGATTGTTACACAATATTTTCAGTATGACACAATGTTGGATTTCTGGTACGACTTTCAGAATGTCACTTGTTTTCAACTATAAAATGGAAATCTTCATTTAGTTGAAAAAATTACATTCTTAAATCTAGATTTAAAGCTTAAAGTCGTAGGTATCAGAAACGGAGCATTATATTTTTGTATACACTGTAAGAAATGAGAAGGTCGATTACATAGATTATCGATGGTCCATTTGTAACCAGCGATTAATCTGGTAATAGGCACGCAAAGAGACAATGGCGTCGCAAACCGGTATCGCCACATCGCGCAGATTCCATAAAAACACATTGCGCTTGCGTGGTTACTAATTTTACATTAATTTGTTTTGTATTCATCCATTTTATATATGTAACTATACATTTTACTTTGTAATTTTTACACACTTTATTGGAATATTACACAAATTACGTAATTTTAATTTACTTTATGTAAAAATCACAAATTTGTTTTACAGTAAAAGTCCAAGTTTTTATGAAGTTTTCTGTGTAAAAATAAACAATAATGTAAAATCACTTAGAAAATCGAGCGAATTCTACCTTAACTTTCAAAGTATTTTTACATCCATTTTTTACAGCGTATAAGAGATTAACGGGAACTTGGACCGTGGGTTGATTAAAACTCAGTTAAAGTTTTAAATAGCAACGTTTCGTCTATTTATATTAGACATCTTCATATAATATGAAATAATCCCTTTAAAATAATTGATAATAATTCTTTAAATTTAAAACTTTAACTGAGTTTCAATCAACCCACGGTCCAAGTTCCCGTTAATCTCATATACAGTGGCGGATTTACACATTTGCCGCCCGTAGGCTATTCAAATTTTGCCGCCCCTAACCGACTTCTACAATTCGATATCCTAGTTCACAATCATATTAATTAAATTGTAACTTTATTATTTGTGCACTATCGATCGTCCTAATTACACCACCTTTTTCCCGTAATTAGTATGATTGTGAACTAGAGGATCGATGTATCAGTTCCTAGATTATTTTTACAACCCAATTAAGATTGCACAAAAAATAGTTTTTGGGTATATTTCTGAGCTAATAAAAGCTCAATCATGTACTACTAATAAGGCGGGGACCTAATAACATTTAGGTACCTATATAAATATGAATCTTTTTAATTTCTTTAAGACAAAAAAAAATTTTAGCCCCAAATTTGCCGCCCTAGGCTCCAGCCTACTCTCCCTGCTGGTAAATCCGCCACTGCTTATATATAATACGATGGACATGACAACCAAAAACATTATATTTTTGGATATTATTAGAATACATCCGCATAGAATACAGTATAGACTAGGTCCATATTTCGTTCCAAAAAGTATTAATAAAAGCATCTACATTTTTTATCATATGCACGTCGAAAACTATTATTACAGAGAACTCTCTACTTTCGTAAATTGTACGGTTTCAAAGCTAAGCCACCTTTCGCACACCAATTTAGTTTTCCCTACATCAACACAAAAATAATTTGTATAAACACAAAGGAAGGAGTTCAACTTCGTTTTTGACAATTTCCAAAATAAGTTGATAAAACACTTTAGCAATATTAAAATCTGTAACAATTCACTATTATGAAATGCAAATTGGCAAATGATAATTGTAGTGGAAGCGTAAACCGTATTTAAAAAATATTGCTGCAAGCGAATTTATTCTTTTAATAGCTATTTATGCTACAAGTGCGGAAAATTACGAATTATGCCTTGGGAAATTGTGTTTCAAAGACCACCAACAGCTTAGGTTATCTGGGCCTAGCACCAATTCATATTTTCAATTAATTATTTTTTTTTTTTTAATAATAAATTGAAAATCCAATTGACACTTTTATCAACTCTCGGGCTAGAATCCGGGAACTGGGGACTTGTAATAGAGGAACCATAGCAATATGGCTTGGGGTAGTTACACAACGAGCCGATAGGTTGTGCAGTGTCACAGGAGAACGAGTGGGGATAATCGCCCGAGCCGAAGGCGAGGGTAACTATTCATATGAATTATCCTGTGACACAGCACAACCAGAGGCGAGTTCTGTAAATACCCGATGACAAATAAGTCACCTTCCGCACTTGTAGCATACAATATTTTTTGCAACAATTGCATCAAAAGTAAAATTTTAGATGGCTGTGTATCGTTTGTTAAGTGATTCTTTATGGAAGCTTCAGATGTGTTTGAACGGTAGTGTGTGAAGTAAATTTTAACGCACTCCGTGCTATAAAGTAATACGGTTTTGTTTTACTTTAAAACACGTTCGTAAAATAGTACCTACTTTATACAGGGTGCTGAATCGTTTTGCGGGTAATAGGGATTTAACCCGTAAAATCAAACCTTTGCGATTTCCTGCTTCCCTAATTATTTTAGGAAAAATATCTTTGAATAAAAGTTTTAGAACATAAAATTCTGCATCTAAATCATTAAACAAAATTAATTTTGCATGCTTCGTAACGGCAGAATTTTGATATGAAAATGTCAAAATTACCTCAAAAACAGATAGCGATAGCTATAGAACTTGAACAAAATGGTGAAGTTTTAGCTGTCAGAATAATTTCTAATCATTTTGTTCAAGTTCCATGGCTATCGCTATCTGTTTTTGAGGTAATTTTGACATTTTCATATCAAATTTCTGCCGTTACGAAGCATGCAAAATTAATTTTATGTTCTAAAACTTTTATTCGAAAATATTTTTCCTAAAATATTTAGGGAAGCAGGAAATCGCAAAAGTTTGATTTTACGGGTTAAATCCCTATTACCCGCAAAACGATTCAGCACCCTGTAGATTACTTTGTTATAATATATATCCAAATTGTGTTTTATTTCCTTAAAATTGAACTTTTGAAGCAGTTGTTGCAAAAAATATTGTATGTAACGCGTGTCTAAACTGACGAATCTGACAGCCACCATATTACAATACTCTCCTAAGGTTATGTTGCATTTATACCAGAACTCGTTCTGGTAAAAATGCAACCCCTTTTTCAAAATGGCGGTTAAATGGGGTGGCCGCCGACCCCAAAAACTCAACTTTAAACAAACATCGCCCCCCCCCCTCACTCAACGAAAAAAAACCTTGTCCTACCCAAAATGCAAACCTAATGTAACATTTCAATGGACTAAGAAAAGATAAAGACGGAAAGTTTTGGTTTAGCATAGTAGGTGACAAAAAGTTAACTCCGGTTCTCGGATTCAGTATTACTGTCACAATTGGTTCGTTTGCCTCTCAAAAACGAATTGAGAATAAGCCTGTTCAATATTCCCATGTTTTTAGGAACTAATCATCTACGAAAGTAGATAATTATCTGCACTCCATAAGACTGCCAGATTAAATTTCCAAGATTCGATGAAAAAATCAAATCTCGAACAACACAACCTATTTTGATTATTTACAAATTAATGATATATAGAGGCACTGAAAGACAACGGTCAAATCGTATACACAATTTAAATAAATTAATTAGTAGAATCGTTTTAATCGAACTTATACGCCGTTTTATCGATTTATCAACCTTTAGAAGCAATGAGTTATCACTTATTGAGAAGATGACATTATTATAGAAATGTTGCGTATAGTCTAGCACTTAGTGACGCATGAGTTTCAAATACTATTCGGCCAACATTTTTTTTTGAGTGATTCTCCTTAGTAGGTATGAGTAGTGCTGATTATAAAAATGCATGTTGCCATGGGGTAACCTTGGTGCCATATTGTTTAAAACGCAATTATTTAAACAATTGCAAGAAAATGAAGCTTTTGAACAGAACAAATATTTCTCCTATATTAAATATATAGGATATTGGGTACTTCCAGGACTAGAAAATAAGTAGGTGTTAAATCTTTAAATTTTGTAACGTTTCGTTGAGTTTTTATCAAGTTCTTCAGGCAAGCTACAATATAATGATATAATTAATTATATTGTAGCTTGCCTGAAGAACTTGATGAAAATTCAAAGAAACGTTGCAAAATTTAACATTTATTTATTTTCTGGTTCAAGTACCCAATATCCTAAATATTTATTACAACATGGACGAAAACAACCATAATTAATTTTTCGTATGTTTTGACTATAAATATGAACATAAAAAATGTCTTATGACTTTTTGCGTCTTTGGTGTTCGACTTTTCTTCGTAGACATCAAATCAATAAGAAAAAAATCGTTACAAATACAAAAAATTTTAAAAATAGTTCGTTACTGGTAAAGACGCCATATTATATTATTAAGTCACATGCAGTGTGTTATCTCCTCTGTATTAATAACTCAATGCTAAGAACACATTGTTATAAAGGAACGGTAAATTATTTTGACTATTTACTGTCAAAACAAAAGCATCCAATTTAAAACTTCGTTGTGAATAAAAAAAATGACAACTACTAAAGATTTTCCTCTGTTTTTTTTTGTATAACATTAGACAAAACAAACAAGAGAAAGTTAAAAAAAATCTGACAATATAATTGTTTTTTTTTTAACAAGACGCTTTGATTTTAAAGCTCTGTTAAAAGAAAGTTGAATTTGTCTACGTATTACGAATTACTTCACATCTCAGTTGGCGTTGATTTGTACAAATAAACAGTATAATTAATATATTAATTAAGATATTCACTGAACTGTGTGTTAACTTATGTATATAATTATCATGTTTATACACAGAAAGGTACCCTAGAAATGCGAATAATGACTCTATTAATTACCATTATAGTGGGTCATACGCGCCCAACTTTGCTTTTGAACTTATCTGAACAGATCAAAACAATCAGTCAAGATAGCGAGCGGTTATTCTTTACGAAAAAATGTTAAACCCTATTCGCTGTGAGCTTCTACACTGGCGCCGCCTATTGGTTCGAAAAAGGCATCTTTGCTGTAACTTTAGTATGCGAAATTATAGGAAAGAGCAAAAAATTCGCTTACTACTTGAAATTGAGACAATACTTCCAAAGTTTCTAATTGTATTGTAAACGTTAAGTGAATATATTCTTCAAAAATTCAATGTAAGTACCTAAGCATTATTATTCATAAATGTTTATTGCTTTAAGGTATTAGGACTATGTAGAGGTTATGTTTCCACATTTTGTTGCTGTATTAGTTTAGGTCCGAACCATATTTGTAACCTGCCCTTAGATATCTAGTTGCTACATTGCTCTTATATTTAGTTTTAAATTCTAACAATTATTATAAGATTCGTTTATTATAAACTCAATTTGCCATACAATAAAATTACATTCTTTAATTATCTGTTCTTCCACTGCAACACTACAACACGTTCTCATTAAAAATACAACAATAACGCAAAAGTCGCCGCATAGAGCGCTCGTGAAAAACTGCTTATCCCCTCCTTCTCAAGGCTCACAACGAATAGGAAGGTAGCTGTATCGCAACTCCTGAATATAAGTTTTCATAAAAACTTAAATTAACATTACTTGTTTATTGCTTTTTAGGGTTCCGTATCTCTGTCCGTCCGTCTGTCACAAGACTCTATCTCATAAACGGTAAGAGGTAGCCAGATGAAATTTTCACAGATTGTATGTTGTGGCATGAATCCTGGCAAATAATAATTAGAATTAAATAATCAATGAATTTTTATAAATAATTTTTTTTATTTTCTACAACATTGACTCTAGCCGTACTTCTATACTGTATATCATCGTTCGACTGGCTCAGTTGGTAAAGCGGTCGACTGAAGATCTAAAGAAATTTAAAGTAAAATAATTTTTTCACAGACATTAAACAACTAATAGATAAAATCTTAATACCTTGAAAAATTCAAGATTTTTTTTGCTTGTTCAAGTTCAAAAACAAAACTGGATGTGTGTGTCCTTCATATTAAAAATCAGTGAAAACTGTTGCAAAAATAACGTAGTTTTAATTAAAATTTTACAAATAAGATTCTATGTTTAGATAATTCGAGGTACTTTAAAAAATTAATTGTTTCTAGCAAAATATCCTTTATAAGTTATTATTTGGCACTCTATAATTTGTAAATTATAATACATATTTACAGATTAAATTTACCATAATTTCGAGGAGATACCAGATTTTTACAGTTACTCCACGATTTGATATAAGTACTAAGTAGGTTTATAACAGTCACACATTTTCTATAATAATAGTTTCCCTATACTTATTTTGACGTGAATAACGTATAATCATTATGTCTCATATTGGGGTGTCATATGAAACAAAACACAACATATATACCTATGGTAAGGTCTATATTAAGGTAAGTCAGCTGTGGCTGTGTGGTAAAATAAAAGTCCACCGACAAGTACAAACGCCAGGTCGAGGTTCGAATCCCGAAGGTTTTTAATATTTTTTTTTATATAATGAAAATATATTGGCATTATAATTCAAAATACAAAAAAATAAAATTACAATTATTTTATTCATTATAAGGTATTTTACGAACAATAATTGATTTTATGAGATAAATAAAAGTGAATGTATTAATACAATTATTTATGTTTAACGGTATTCACGTCATCTATCTGTACCCGCGATACAGACATTGCCCATTTTTTTAAATTTTGATATCTGTATTGTAACAGTTGTGTGTATTAAAAAAAAATTAGTAGACATTTAAGTATGAGACCTACTCGCGACTTCGCCCGCGGAGCTTGGGAAATAAAAGTTGGTTAGTTCTGAGAGTTCTTTATTTATTATTCCCTCCCACGAGAATCTCTCCCCTGCAAGCCAAATCCCCCTCCGCGAGAAATTCTATTAGTGAAAGAATTTTTAGAATCGGTTTAGTAGTTCCAGAGATAAGAATTTATGATTTATTACCACCCCATTTAACCCCCTTAGGGGTCGAATTCCAAAAAATACTTTCTTACTGCACCTCTACACCCTGTAAAGAACATAACTTCCAAATTTCATGTTTCTATATTCAGTGGTTTAGGCTGTGCAATACACCCTCTTTTGACCCTTTTAGGGGTTGAATTTCAAAAAATCCCTTCTTATTGGAAGCTTACGTCACAAAAGGAACCTACTGTATAATTTTCAAGTTTATAAATTTAAACAAGACGTATGTTATCTTTATTTATCCATATATAAATGTTTGTATAGGTAAAGAATGAGATAAAATTGAAGTTTTCTATTTTTAAATATTTGCTTACATTAAAATTTAAATGATATACCTAACTAATAGGAAAATAATCACAGAGTAACTTTTTTGTACACAGAAAAGAAAGAAATAAACAGTTGTCAAACATAAAGTTATGTTTAAAAACACTTTATACTTGTAGGAAATTAGTTCAATCAATTTTTCCTGAACGTTTTAATTTACGAACATATTTTCATGTTTTCAATAAAATATATGCAGGGTGGTTATTTGCGCCACGCAAGGAATTTATAATGTAAATTCTTAAAAGGGGCCTGCACGTCAAGTTGCCGTTAAAAGCCTTTAGAGGCGCTGTCGTTGTTATAAATGTACCTAATATTATTTTCAACAACAGTTTTTTTTTAAATGACTTGAGTAGGTCGACTACTAGCATATAGAGGACTCTGAAACACAATCACAAAACCTTTGAAAACACGAACTGAACAAGAAATTCAAAACCGAGATATATACCGATGTAAACAAAACGAAAGTAGCGCCGTCTCTTAGACAATAGCTACACTTTTTTAGTTACTGATAGCAGCCACAGTTACAGTATTTTGTCACGAGTGACTTATTATTCAACATTCTGCTGTTGTTATTAACAATTTCGTCTTGAAGTTTGAACTTCAGCATATCCATTTGTTGTCGTCAAATTTAGGTAATAAATACCTCAAAATGTCTCTTCATTGAAAAAAATATTTGAAATTCAATCTCAATTCTTACTTTTATTAATTTCAATACATGAACCCAAAAATGTTTAATACCAAGAATGTCATCTATAGAATCTTACTGATCACACAAATTGACTGTAATTTCAATATAAAAGCTGCTATGTTGTGAGAAAGATTGGGTTACATTACGTATGGTAGCGCCATCTTTTAAAATCGGTGGAGTGCAGGCCCCTTTTAATATGCAATTGTTGTTTCCCTAATTATGTTACAGCTAAAGTGTATGCAGATTTTTTGCAGAGAAAAAATACTGCATCTATACATAGGTACTCTAGTTTACAATTTTTCTGGAACAGCTAAATATAAATTCTATTTTTACAAAAAACGATGGCAAATTTATCATTGGTTTTTATAAAAATGGACTTTTATTTCGTCGATTTTTACGGTTTCGAAAAATAAGAAATTATTAATAGTATTTCCATACCTACTGAGCTCCACCCATAACTGGAATGACATTCATAAGATCAGATTGGTAACAATTACAATCTGCGGACGGGGCTCGCGAACCTGCGCCTTACAAAGTGAAACTGGCGCCAAATTTAAATTTTAGTAGTTTGGACACTTTTCGGTTCTGGGTTTTTTGTGATTATCAATAAAACTACAAAATAAGCTGAAGTATTTATTTTTGTATATCACAACTCAAATCCAAACAGTCAAAGACGCAACAAACACGAGGTTAGGTTACGTAACTAGGTTCCCTTTGTTGTTTCGTCTCATGTTTCGACTAAAATTTTGACAGTAATTAACATAACGGAAACGAAAACTGCCGATCGTAGCTGGCGATGACGAACGAAATATTTACATCGCAACAGTGCGCAGGTCCCGGATCAAGCGAATATCGACCGCATTGAATTGTTCAAATGCGAGTAAAAATTTTTCGCGCATGTAAGCTTGTCTGGCATTCCAGTTATGGGTGGAGTTCAATGGTACAAAAGAGTTTTTTCTCTCTACAAAAAACCTAAATACACTAAAGCTCTAACATAATAGTAAAGGCAAATAATTGTACATTAACAATTTAACATTGAAATTCCTATGCTGCTCGTAAGTCACCACCCTGTATGTATATCATGGCATCTAAAACAGTTGCTATTTGTGTTTCGTTACTATATACAGCTCATTTGAATATCACGGGTAATGTGTTGGATGTACTGCTACATAAAATGTGGGTTATTGATCAATACTGGACAACCCTAGTTACTACACAATGTGAACAAATACGTAATTATGTATCCACGGCCTACACTAGGTACCAATCAATAACGGACAGTAATATGTCTGGGGATGAAAATAAATTAGGTAAACATAACCTAAATACAGGTAAGTTGTTATTTTACGGCGAAAGATACAATAAGCAGTAACTGGCATAGGGCGAGTTTGGCCGAACTAAGTTCTTAGTCAACTTAGTAAGTTACTCAGTCGACTTTCTTAGTTTGCGGCTGGGACACAAAAACTTTACTAAGGCACTAATGGCCGATTTATCATACATTTTAAACGCGATGTTATTTTGACGCTGTTAAATTTTCACAGCTACGTGTTCATTGGTTGCTGCGTTTCGTTACCATAGCAACCCGTCACTTCATCGTGATTAAAATAACATCGTGATTAAAATGTACGATAAACTGGCCATTAGTATAACTTAGTATCGTGACGCCATTTTGCTTAATATGAACGTGACCTATGTCTTAAAGGCTCATTTACACGGGTAGAGTAATGAAGCAAGTACTTGATAGAGTAGAGTAACTCTACCCGTACAAACGGTCAGTAGAGTAGAGTAGCGAGTAGAGTGTGTAGTAGGTGGTAGAGTAGAGTTACTAGCAACATGTGGCAAAGTAACTCTACTCTACTACCACCACTCTACTTGCTACTTTACTCTACCCGTAACTATACCCGTGTAAATGTGCCTATAATGTCAGTATAAGCCTGTCCAGGCGGAAAATCGCTGTACTCGATCGCTAAGAGTTTATTTTTCAGGAATTGTTTCCCTTTATTAATTATTAGGTATTATTACTTATTAGCATTTTTGAAAAATTTAGACGTGTCAAAACGAATCTACTGTACATTCATTCAACAGTAAAACTCTGTATGACAATATTTTTGAATGTTTGTTTTTTATAAATATATAATATGTACTTCAACTAAAATTTTACTGCTGTTAGATTTCCAAAATACACAATACGTGTTTTTTTAAACGGTTTTATTTAGCTTGACCCCGTATATTTGTTTCAAATCTTGCGACCTATTTTTCATCTAGTTCCCGTTATCCGATTGAGTTAAAATTTTGCACATATGTGTAGCTCTGGTGACAATACAATATTATGGTAACTAGCTGACCGGACCGGCTTTCGTCCGGGTGTAAATCGTACTTTTGAATTTTCACCCACTTCTCGTGATCCGATTGAGTTAAAATTTTTCACACATATGTGTAGCGCCGGTGACAATACAACATTATGGTAACTAGCTGACCGACCCGGCTCCCGTCCGGGTGCAAATCGCATTTTTGAATTTTCACAGGTAAAAGGTTTTGCTCCGCCGGTAGCGTTTCAGTAGATCGGATAAATGTAATAAAATCAGACTAAGCAAATAAAGCACACTAAAATATTAAAAATAAAAATAGGCAAAAATAACTTTTAAGTTAAACGGTTTTATAAATGCATTAAAAAAAAAATAATATTTAATTTAGGTTCATAATTAGTATAAAAGCGTGGGTCGTGACTGTAATAAATTATCATAGAGTTTACGGCCCACGGCTTTTATACTTATGAACCTAAATTAAATACTATTTTTTTCTTTTTAGTACATTTATAAAACCGTTTAACTTAAAAGTTTTTTACCTATTTTTATTTAATTTTTAAAATATCACTATTTTCACTACAATGAAGTGAAACTGCGGAAGAAGATCGTTCCTCGAACATGTCGGACACGTTTCTCGGAAACGTGTCCGCTCAACAAAGAAAACGTTACATGCTCGATCCGTCTTTGGAACTGTTCTGAACAAGCGAACACAATTTCATTCACAGTAAAGGGTAGGTTGGCAGATTTAAAGGGCCATCAAAAAAGACGTACTAGTGTGTGAAGTCACATGGAAAAGCAGATTTATGTCTTTCCCATTAAAAATATGCACATGTAGCCGTCGTTCTTTTGTCGCCTTAAGGGATTAAGTTATTTGAGCATGATTGGGTTAAATGTAAAACAAACTTTATCGATGTAGAAAACAAACGAATGAGTTGAGTGTACTTTTACATATATAGTCGAATACCAGTGGCACTCAAACAGTCACAATATTTTAATTTTTTCTCAGATATACTAAAAACCAAATCTATAATTTGAAATCATCAGATCTTCTCTGACTGACCCCAGTCTATTTCAATACATCATTTCCGAAAGAAAAGGCTATAGTCAGATAAGATGGGCAAATTTGCCCCCGCACGGATGGTGCTCATTTTTTTTGCTTCAATTGTAATTAATATCACTTATAATTTTCACAAATTTCAACCCTCAATATTAAACCGTTTAAGAGAAAAAAAAATTTTTTTTTTCGAAATTTTCTTTTTTTATCTTTTGAATGGCTTAACCGATTAGAATGATAAATACCAGTTATAGATAATATCAGAAGGCATTTAAAAAAAAATAGCAACCCCTTTAAAGTTCTGGCACAGCTACGAATTTTTTTTGTAGAATCTTGGGATGGATTTTTACCACACATAATTTTTTCAAAACGATAAATTATGATACATTGATAGTAGGATACTGGGGAGTTTCACACCGTCGGCTCTCCGACGGTGTGAAACTCCCCAGTATAAAGTAATACTTTCCTACTAATGTATCATAATTTATAAGTTACAAAAAAAAAAAAAAAAAAGAAAGAAAAAAAAAACATTTTATTTTTTTTAGGTATTGCATACCCATTTGATCGTTTATCAAATAATACCTATAAAAATGTATCAAAAAATATAAAATTAGGTAGTATCTTCAAAGTGAACTTTTTCTAGCAAAAAATAAATTAAAATACTGGATAAATTTGAAAAAAAAAATAATTTTCACTCTAATAGCCGCAATTTTTTTTGTAAAACAACCCCTTAAAATACCAAATTTGAAGTTTCTAAGTCCAGCCATTTAACTAGGAGTTAACGGACGGGTGGGCGGGCGGACGGACAACCGAGTCTCACTATAAGGGTTCCGCGTTTTTTAACTATTTTGGTACGGAGCCCTAAAAATTTACGATATTCGCATGGCGTTACTATTTTGCCCCGTTCTACTGCAACCAAACCACGCTGAGCAAGAAAAATGATGTACTCGTACCACTTCGCTAGTTATCGGAAATCGAGCGTCCGATAGCTTGCTATTATTATTGTTACCGATCGTGTTTTGTTATGTGAGTCGCGCGTCTCGTTTGTTAGCGATAGCATTTTGTTATCGTGCGTCCGCAGCTTTCAGTTGTTTTAGTAGCACAACAAACAACGATACAGAGTCGTACGTGTGGCCGTCGGGAACGAAAACAAAACCTCTGACAACTAATTTGTTTTTGGTTAATCGAGAAACGGTGATTTAACGGTACGATGCACAGCGGACGGGACCGAACGGGATTCTCCATATTATATCTGCAGTTACAAGATGAAGTGGTTTATGTCGAAATTTTGACAATATTTGAAGTGAATTATTTCATATGCAACTTCGGAAAAGTTTGCGCAAAGCGTTAGACGATGCGCGCGTCCCACCATGTTTCGTGAAAGGGATCTAAGAACTTTATAAAAATTCTCTTAGATATCTATAAGATACGATAACGAACTTTAAGTATACTTTATATTCTATTCCGTTTAATTTTAATAATTAATTCAATATGGCTGCTATTGCATTATAAATTATACGGGTGTTTCATAATATATGCGCAGGACTTCAGGATGTGATAGCTCGTCCAAAAATATGAAAAAAGTTTCTATTAACTTACCCTCTAAAATGCACCATTTTAGAGATACAGGGTGTTGAAATTGAAAAAAAATTTCGTGAGTAGGCTTTGGAAAAAACAAACTATTTTCATTATTTATGTCAAATTACTCTGACAGTCCTTTAACTTATTAAAATAATCAGTAATTATTTGAAAATATGTAAGTACATACGTTATGTAGTATGACGTATAATAATATTATCTACTTATAGGTATGTAATTTTTTTTCTTAAAAACGACTAACGATTTTGATAAAATGGGAACTTTAAGTACTATTTTTTTTTGAACTCATCCGAGCAAAGCTCGGTCATCCAGATATGATATATGATGTGAAGAATGTAGGGTGTAACTTCCGGTAGGGGATAGGCTTAAACCATTTTGCCTCGCGGTCACAAAATACATTTCTATAGAGCGGCCATTGATGAATTTACGAACAACGGACTTTCGAGCGACTGTTTTATATGTTGCCGAACAACTCTAATTACGTAGACACAAGAACCGGCTTTTTACGATTTTAAAAACCAACCGACTGTTCTAATCTTTCCATTGAACGGAAAAACGATCGCAGCCTTACCATTTCTCATTTAGCCACCGCATATACACCCACATTAGTGAGGTTAGGTTGGTTTTAATTTCAATACGTAGGCGCGTTCAGCAAACGAGACAATTAATTTAACTGCGTTACTTTTATCTTTATATTATTAAATTTATATATTAATTTGATTTTAAAGCTAAAATATTGTTATATAATTAATGTACAGGCAATTATTTTGTCAAATTTAAATTAATAATGTTGTATCTGATCATTTCAACTTCAAAGATCGTAATATATATTGCGTACAAATTTTTTGATTTATTCATTTAGTTATTAGCTTTTGCCCGCGGCTTCGTAAACGTCAATTTTGCTCAATGACTGCAACATGGAGGATAGAGAGAAAGGAGACTGATCTCGGCAAGCCGCAATGCGAAGCGCGTGTCCCGAAAATCGATGGTAAGGATGGTAAGGCCCCGAGTCACGTGCATGGACCACGGTTGCACCTTTCTGCATGGATCAGACACTTATGACCTTTGCTGTCGAGCGTCTATAATTTACAATATCTATCTATCAAACCCCTCTGCATGAAGCCAGTCTTCGCTTTTTTTACTTTACACTGTAAGAAATGAGAAGGCCGATTACATAGATTATAGATGGTCCATTTGTAGCCAGCGATTAATCTGGTAATAGGCACACAAAGAGACAATGGCGTCGCAAACAGGTATCGCCTCCACATCGCGTGATTCCATAAAAACACATTGGGCATGCGTGGTTACTAATTTTACATTAATTTGTTTTGTATTCATCCACTTTTATATGATGTAACTATACATTTTATTTTGTAATTTTTACACACTTTAATGGAATATTACACTAATTATGTAATTTTAATTTACTTTATGTAAAAATCACAAATTTGTTTAACTTTACAGTAAAAGTCCAAGTTTTTATGAAGTTTTTTGTGTAAAAATAAATAATAATGTAAAATCACTTAGAAAATCGAGCGAATTCTACCTTAACTTTCAAAGTATTTTTACATCCATTTTTTACAGTGTAGTATGTCCGGTTTGTCACGCTAGGACCATTCACAGCTGACTTCAGAATAAATTCACTTTACAGGGTGATTTTTAAGTTGAGGCATTTTTTTACAGCGTGTAGAAATCAAGTAGACAAATATATTTCAAGAAACTTTTTTTATCAAAACTCAAAAATAAGAGAGAAAAAGCCTTTCAAAGTTGAAGTAAATTTTGAGGCCAGTCCTGACGTTTAATCAGAGTACGGTCCTGCCCTGCCAATGTAATGCCGCGCCTACAGAAATTGTTCGAAGTTGTCCCCGTTTTGGTGCACACAAAGATGCGTGTACGTCGTAGCCATGCTTATCTGTACATGCGCTTGTAGTACCGATAAGGGACTGCCGCGAATTATTTGGGATGCATTTTCAATTCGTGCTGTCCTAGTTCTTCTCGCGTATTAACCGGGTTTTTGAAGACTAAACTTTTCATCCGCCCCCACAAGAAAAAATCCAAAGGTTTTAGATCCGACGATCAATGGCGGCCACGCGACAGGTCCTTCACGATCGATCGTTTAGGAAACAGAAGCATGGCTACGACGTACGCATCTTTATGTGACCAAAACGAGGACAACTTCAAACAATTTCTGTAGGCGAGGTATAACATTGGAAGGTCAAAATTTACTTAAAATTTGAAAAGCTGTTTCTCTCTTATTTTTGAGTTTTGATAAAAAATTACTTGAAATATTTGTTTGTCTATTTGATTTCTACACGCTGTTAAAAAAACCTCAACTTAAAAATCACCTGTATAGAGTAACGCTAAGGGTCAGGATTCCCTGTCAACACTGATTGTTAAGGCGACATAGCACTGACATAGGACGATAACGTGGATATACAAATCGTTCAGTTACCCACTCTACTTGGGGTCTTACAGTTTCAGCGCCTCTACCGCCGGAATACAAATCCTTATTTTTCTCACATTTCAGACAACGGCGAATTCATGGAGTTGTAAGATTTGTTTGTACTGACATGTTTGTACAAACATGATGTTACGTGTAGGGATAAAACATATTTACCCTCTGATAGTAAATATGTTGTTACGCAAATTGTTTATACCGTTTTATTATGTCCGTAAAAATACACTTTTATTAGCTACGTAGTTATACACGTGTGGAACGCGCGCCGCCGTTCGCCGGAATGCCCCAATCCAATCCCTTCCATTTCCGCCTGGAGACCATTCACCGTGTGCCGTGTTGGCACAATTAGTTCTCGCCAGTGCCGCTAGGCTAATACATACGCCTTGTTGTTATAAGGATGAAACTTATTGTTTCTAGATTTTGTATGTGCATACAAGTCGTACAAACATTCCGCTGCGTGTATAGGGGGCGTTTAAGTTACGCTTAATTTGTAAATAAGTAGGGGTTTTCTGTGAGAAATATTTTCCTTTAAAAAGAGTGATTTCGAGCCCATATCATCGTCCTTAGTGAGAGTTAACTGTATGACAATGTGATATTGCCATAAATCACTAATATTTAAAATCAACTTCTATGTCCTCCGACATTCGAACTTGCTACCACCCGAACGTAAAGCTTTTCGGTCAGACGTTAAAGTAACAGTCTAATGACTGCGTACACACATTATATAAGTGGATTAAGAACATTAATATATAGGGTGTGTTCAAAATAAACGTCCGTGTTCCTCAAAAATATTCTTATAATAAAATTATAATTCTGTTTGTTCAGTCATCATGCGCAAATATAGTACATTGTGCCACAAAGGAGGAGATGTAGTAATTTCCTCCCGTGTTTCGCATACTATTTTTTCTCCTGCCAGGCCGAAAGTTCGCAAAATTGAAAAAAAAATTATTATTTTTATTTTATTTTATTATTAAAATTATTAAAAAATAATTTTAAAGGAAATAATTTTAATGTGTAGGAGACAGAAGTAGGTGCGTGAGAGCCAGCATAAGTACTATTGCGTACCAAGGGAATAAAGAGCGACTTTGTTCCCGCTTGGCAGGGACCGAGGCAGGGACGAAAGTACGAACTGGCCTAGGTAGGAGAAAAAAGTGATATTTCACGAAACTTGATTACTTAGATGTTAGGCTAATAGAGCGAAGGCCAGTGTATGCAACCCCCCCGTGGGAATTTTTGAGTCATATATTTTTTGTTGGTAATGCCAGGTAGTTCGAAGTTTTAGTTGCTTGCCTCTTGTCGATTACAGCATATCCCGGAAAAACCCGGAAAACCACAGGAACAAATCAACGCCCAGACCAAACCGCTGAAGCTATAAACTTGAAATTTTGACAGTAGGTTCCTTTGGTGACGTAAGCACCCACTAAGAAGGGATTTTTCGGAATTCGACCCCTAAAGGGGTCAAAAGGGAATGAGTTGCAAAACCTAAACCACTGAAGATAGAAACATGAAATTTGGAAGTTATGTTCCTTACCGGATGTACGTACAGGTGCACTAAGAAAGGATTTTTCGGAAATCAACTCCTAAGGAACATAACTTACAAATTCCATGTTTCTATCTTCAATTTAGGCTGTGCAATACACTTCCTTTTGAGTCCCTTATCGGGATTAAATTTCGAAAAATCCCTTCTTAGTGGGTGCTTGCGTCACTAAAGGAACCTACTCTCCAAATTTCAAGTTTCTAGCTTCAGCGGTTTGGTCTAGGCATTGATTAGTCAAAAAATCATAAACCCGCGTTTTACCCCTTAGGGGTTGAATATAAAAAACATTCTTGAATATTGGTTTGCTTATTTTTAAAGAATAGTTAGTATGTTGAATTTCAAATTTATAGCTTCAGCGGTTTGGTCTGGGCGTTGATAAGTCAAAAAATCCACACCCCCGTTTTATCTCCTTAGGAGTTGAATTTTAAAAAATGCTCGAATATTAGTTTACTTACTTTTAAATTATTTACCTGAAAATAAAATATAAATTGGAATATTAGGAGCAAATAATAAAGATTTGTTTGTAAAAAGTCATTTACTCCGTATCTCTGTGGTTTTCCGGGTTTTTCCTGAATATGCTGTAATTGACAAGGGGCAAACAACCAAAACCTTAAACTAGATGACAATACCTACAAAAAAATGTGTGACTCATAATATCCCACGGGGGGAGGAGGGTTTGTATACGCTGGCCTATGGTCTATAAACTCCATATTAGAATTTCAATTTTTAGTAGGGGTTAGCGGCAGCGGTTGCCAGATGTCCCGATTGTTATTGGGTATAAAAAAAATCGAAATATACGTGAGCGGAGCCACGGGTAACCCCTACTTTTATATGTTAGTCTAGACTCTAGACTAGGAGGACGAGCGGATGTTTTATCTGATTCTGAACGTTGTCTAGGAGTTCAGTGTGGTTCGACCAAATCCACAGAGCAGAAGTAACGTATCGGACACCACAAGGACACACGAGGCGGTCCAGTAAGAGACGAGGCGAGGGGAGGGGGCTGTACCACTACACTGGACTGTAATGCAGTCGCCATCCAGGGATTATACGGGTCCCCGACCTACACTGAATTAGTACGACTTATACTAAAGGTACACGCTCTTTTATCCAACATCTATAGCCGCGTGTATAGTAAAACAACGATTATACGTAACAATATCTCGTGGGGTTGTTGAATGACTAATTCTGGGCTACACATTGTCAGAAAACCCGAGTAATAGACGAGCGTTTTCCTCGTGAAAATGAGAAAAATGTATTCCAAATACACAAGCGACAAACACGTTCGAATTCGCTGACTGATCGCGTTTTGTACGAAACATAATAATTAAAAAACTCGGGTCGCAGTGCCAAAACCCTGCCGACAATATAGTGTATTTGCTAATACTGGCATTGTGGCTTTATTATGTGAACTTAAGTTTGTTTTTGAACAAAATAAAAAATTTAACCCCTTAATACATCCCTTAAAATTATATTTTTTTTCTTAATTTCAATATTTTTATCAATGCAACCTCAGTACCAAATTAAATACACCCTTCAGTAAGTAAAGCACTATCCGCAAACTAGTGTTTTCATAAAATTTGTAAGTCCGTCCTGTCGGGCCGATTTTATTAAAATTTTAGCAGCCCATTTTAATCGTTACTAAAGGGTTAAATTTCAATTTTGAAACGATTCTGACAATTTTTTCGGTATTTTTGGGCCCAAAAACTTTTTGGAACCCTTAAATACAACCCTGAAAATGGTCCAATCGGGCCCATTTTAAATAAGCTTTGTGCGGTGATGTGTGTACCAAATTTCGTTTAAATCGATTAAGTCTGTCGAGAGTTATCGTGTACACACATATATATATATATATAAATATATATATATATATATATATATATATATATATATATATATATATATATATATATATATATATACATATATATATATAAACATTTTCAAAAATGGTGGCAAACTGTTCAGGGGGGTATGAAACGTCGAGAAATTTTGGTCCGACCCCTAGGTCCCGCCATCCGACCGACGCCAATAGTGTATGTGCCATATTCTATGGCAAATACACTAATAAACTTTCACAACGCCGCTATTGAAAATTAGATTTTCGGTATCTACTTAGCGGATTGAAATCATCCCTAGGGAACTGTAAATTTTTTTGAAAACAGGTCAACATTATTTGAAAATACTTACAATGAAGTGAAAAGCAGCTATTTTATAGTGGGTATAGCAAAAAATACCATATATATCAGGCAGTCAGTTGTGAATCAGTGTCGTGTTGAACAACGAAAATAAATACAGTATATAAATCTAGTTATTTGTTCAGTGTTATTGAATTGTTTCACTTCGTTTAAGAATTACTATTGCGTTTATTGTTATTGAATTGTTAATTATATTAAATAAATAAATAATTTATTCCGCCCACGTAGAAAAACAGTTTTGTTACAAGACTTTAGAAATAAATGAGGTGGGACAGGCGATTTTTGCGGTTTTTAATTTTTTTTCTTAAGCAAATTTCACTAAATAATTTTTTTTAAATATTACTGTTTTCTATCGGTCACTAGCTTTCATTAGACACCCCACTCAATGGGGTTGAATTTTTTCATAACCTGTTTGACCCCCCATTATTACCCGTAATTATCCAAATTATTTATCCATATCTAAACCACAGCATTGGGCTATGCCAAATTTCGAGTCTAGTTTATACCGTTTGAAAGCTTGTGACAGACAGACAGACGGACAGGCACCGGAGTGAAACCATAAGTGTTCCGTTTTTCTAATTTTGGTACGGAACACTAAAAAACGGAGTAAGTTTTAATTTCCCTTATTTTTTTATAAAAATTAAAAAAAAAAAACTAAATATATACTTATGCAACAGCTACAGTTACGGGTGTCTATATACAGGGTGTCCCAAAATTGCTGGGACACAGAGCTACCACGTGTAGTAGAAGTCAAAATAAATCGATTGGACCCAATTTATTTATTTACCAAAATGGACCGTTGCCCGTGAGAAGAGTTCAAAGTTTACATAAAAAAACACATTTTTGTACGCTGTTCAGAAATGAGTGAAACAAATTGAATGATATTTAACAAAAGTGCATTTTAGAGGATTACTCTCCTTTCGGTAATCAAAGAAACCCGAAAGAAATTGCAGAAGGGTTAAAACCACTCTCACCCCCTGACATTTTTTTAGAACTTTCTTAGGAGTGGTAATACGGTTCTCAAATTTTTTAGCGAGAAGACTGATTAATTATCTTCATTTTGTTACTCTTGTAAAAATTTCGTATTCCGCATAGTTCCTTCTGCTAACAGATATTCCTAGTACAAGTTTAAAAAAATTGTAATACAAAATTTTATATACAAAATTTTATGTAAACTTTGAACTCTTCTCACGGGCAAACGGTACATTTTGGTATATAAATAAATTGGGTCCAATCGACTTATTTTGACCTCTACTACACGTGGTAGCTCTGTGTTCCAGCAATTTTGCGACACCCTGTATAGAAATAAAAATAATTTATTAGTTGCAAAATTGAAAATAAACAAGAAAGCAAAAACCATATCATATTGTAAAGTTAAATGAAAGTAAACAATAAACACAATACAAAAACAATGTAAAGATTAAATAATTGATAAAATAACAAATACTCGGCGATCTATTGTTTTATAACAATAAAGATACTCACGTGTACGCCAATTATTCTTATTAACCTAATGATCAAAGTTTCCAATTTGGAAAAATCGTTTTATTAATCTTTTTTTACAAAGAGAAATCAATTTTTCAAGTTTTATGTTTTTACAGCCTCATTATACACTGAATTACCTATATTAGGAAAATTTCAAATTATTCAAATAAGCCGGCGTATACCAAGTTCAAAAATAAAAACGTAATAATATATAGTGTGGAAACGGTAGACCCGAACATAGGAAAAATAACATTGAGAACATTAACAATTTTGTAGTAGGTTATGGGCTATAAAATCTAATGTAAATATTATGTAGTTACGTAGCAGATGTTCTTTTTTTTATTTAGCAGGTTCCGAGTTACTCTTAATAAGTCAACCGTTGCTTAAGAAAATTGCTTAAATAATTCACTGTATTATTTTTTCTACGTAATCTACTACATATTTACATTAAATCTTGTGGCCCATAGCCTACGACAAAATTTATTTGCATTATGTTCGGGTCTACGGTTTACAATAGCCTATGTCACTCAGCAAAAAATAAGCTTTTAGACAGTGGAAATCGATTCTGTCTAAGATTAATCGCCGCAAAAAAAACATACAAATTTTTACACAGCTGATTTTTTCCAGATTTTTCAAGGTCAATAGTACATTATTGACGCTACGCCACTGTTTATTGCACACAGCAAACCACACTTGCGTAGGAAGAACTTTAACAATTATTTTCCACGAATTAACTGATTTTCTTTGGTTATTTAACTTTAAGAAACATCCTCGTCGCCAATTTTATGCATCATGTATTTAAATACAAGAAAGGGGTTCAATAAGTATTTACCAAAGAATAACGAACTGACGTGAAGTACTATAAGTGGGTAAAACATTTTTTAACACCCTGTATAACGTCATGCTTAGTATTTGCATAGCTGGTGTGGGTAACCGAGACTACACTGTAATGTTGGACAATCATTAGTAACTGCTCAGTGGAGCGCATCTAGATTTTAAGTGGATGGAGATGATAATATTACAGAAACAAGAGTCACATTATCTCAGACTTCGATAGATGATAGAGTTACCGTTAACATTAACACTTCGGCGGGTAACCGAACATTACCGATACAGTATGATGTATAAAATAGTGGGAACTTGGACAAATAAAATTATCAGACGCTAAATTTTTTAATAACTGCGACGTTTCGCGAACGTTTGTTCGCTTCTTCAGGCAAGATTAACTGTTAGCATCTTCGTTTCATTTGCTAACAGTTAATTTTGCCTGAAGAAGCGAACAAACGTTCGCGAAACGTCGCAGTTATTAAAAAATTTAGCGTCTGATAATTTTATTTGTCCAAGTTCCCACTATTTTATACATCATACTTAATCCATCATGGACGATACCAATGGTAATTTATTACCGATACATTTACAGGGTGGATTTGCTATTTTATCAAAGAGGCAGGTTAGCAAAAATTCGTCTTTGAAAAAAACTTTCTCGACAATAATTTATTGCTGGATTTTGTCGAGGACATGCTGTTATAACAGGATGGCCAAACGTATTCATATATTAGTATAGTTCAAGTGCCGGGTGTCCTCGATATATACAGGGTGGCACATCTTAAACAATGCAGTGAAATATCTCGTAAACGGTACAAACCATAAAAAAATGTTTTATACAAAAGTTATAGAGTGTCAAGGGGGACAGAAGACTGTGATATCAAAATTTACATAGGTGGTGCTGTGAAGGTCAGCTTCGATTTTTTAATTGTAACAGTGCATTTTTATTCCAGAATACGATACAGTATTTAATAGTGAACAGTAAAGGATGGCCAAACGTATTCATATATTAGTATAGTTCAAGTGCCGGGTGTCCTCGATGAAAATATATACAAGGTGGCACATCTTAAACAATACAGTGAAATATCTCGTAAACGGTACAAACCATAAAAAAATGTTTTATACAAAAGTTATAGAGTGTCAAGGGGGACAGAAGACTGTGATATCAAAATTAACATAGGTGGTGATGTGAAGGTCAGGCGAAGGTCAGCTTCGATTTTTTAATTGTAACAGTACATTTTTATTCCAGAATACGATAGAGTATTTAATAGTGAATAGTAAATTATTAAGGTACATATCAGCTAAAGTTAATAAATAGTGAGATATTTAGAAATTAAATAGCAAATTTAATTTGTCAATTCGGTTCTTTTATGAATTGAATTCAAGCCAAGAAGGCCGGTGCGTTATTATATCATGGCTATCTGCTATGCCATACTTTATCTAATTGTCGTTCATTTTGGCTGTTATTTAATTTGTAAATATCTCAATATTTATTAACTTTAGCTCATATGTACCTTAATAATTTACTGTTCACTATTAAATACTGTATCGTATTCCGGAATAAAAATGCACTCTCACAATTAAAAAATCGAAGCTGACCTTCGCCTGACCTTCACAGCACCACCTATGTTAAATCTGATATCACAGTCTTCTGTCCCCCTTGACACTCTATAACTTTTGTACAAAACATTTTTTTATGATTTGTACCGTTTACGAGATATTTCACTGCATTGTTTAAGATGTGCCACCCTGTATTTATTTATTTATTTCAAACTATACAATCTGCTACATAGTACAAGGAAACAATATGGTAAGATACTTTCCCTCACTAGAGCAAACTTTGATAGATAGAGAAAAAGGATGAAATGCATTATAAACTAACGTTTTTTATGTGTTAACATCTCTACTACCCCTTCCCAAATTTCTCCTAGAGTGACTCGGTGAAATGTTACGAGAGAGCTTTGTGTTATCCTATTTGAATATTTTGAAATACATCTTTGGAATTTTGACAAACTCCACAATCTCAGTTTTTTTTAAAGATACAAAAAAAAATAAATACTGAGTTGGTTTGTATTTCACGGATAATTTAATAATATTTTCAGTTAACAGTGAATTATGTAATTCCATCTCAAATAAGACATTCTATATATGTTACGCTCGGATACCTCCCGAACTGTTCCGAAATTCCTTTCATCAATAAACAACAGCATAACATAATATAGATAAAAATTCCTACATGCACTGTTTATGACGTTATTACGTGTGACCCGATGCTTCCACTGTATGCAACTCTGCACCTCCACCATCATTAGTTAGTTTACCCTACACAGCTTTATAATAGAATAGGTTTTACATGATTATTATTTAACTCACAAATAAAAATTATATCTCCTAGCATTTTTTTTTATATTTGAAACTTTAAATACCTAAAAAAATTTAATTTGTATTTATTTTTCCGCCGCCAAACTACTGATAGCTGATGTGTGACGTCACTGTGCAAATGCCAAAGGTCTTTGTTAAGTTTTTGTATGCATGAGTTCATAAGCCAGATATTATAATGCCAACCACATGCCTTTAGTAGTTCTGCTAAAATACATTTTTCGGGCATAAAAACACTCGGATTGCAACACTTCGGTACTATACAGAATAAGTACACATTTTATAGGAAGGCTTTTTTCTGTCACAATGAAAATAACAATATGAAACACAAAAACTACACGAATATCGTCACACAAATAAAAGTGACATTTTATGTTACATAAATTATAACATTTTCTCAGTTTTTGATAGTAAATTTTACATCCAATATGCAGGGCCGTCTTTGGCCATGCTGGGGCCTTTGGGCACACAGAGTTTGGGGACCCTTTTAGAAAGCCAAAAAAAAGTGAATGAAAACATCAGAATGTACTTTTGTTTAGTGACTTTATTGGTTATTGGTTTCGGCATTTCGGGGCCCCCATCAGGCCGGGAGCCCTGGGCTCGTGCCCCACATGCCCTTATGGTAAAGACGGCACTGCCAATATGTTTTTACTTTTAGCATGGAAATTTACAATTTTCACTTTCCAGGTATGGAATATAGAAATATACTCATTTTTTGACTTGAATAACGTCTAATGTGTCATACTGGGGTGGCATTTAAGAAATATTAGATGTTACGGAAATAAAAGAAAGTAGTTGTCAATTGTCATATGAAACAAAACACAAAATGTATACCTATGTTGAGGGTTATGTTGAGGTAAGTCAGTTGTGGCTGTGTGGTAAAGTAAAAATATACCGACAGGTACAAGCGCCAAACCCAGATTCAAATCCCGAAGGCTTTTAATATTTTTATTTTTTAAATAATGAAAATATATAGGTATACAATTTAAAATATAAACAAGCCGTGAGGTGGGTCGTTTATTAGGACTAAAGTGCGACCCTTGAGGTCCACACGACGAACTTCCCAGTTTGATAAATATTTAATAATAATAATTAAATTAGATATTACACAGAAAAGTAATCATTTTAATCATCAAAACATCAATAATTAAAAAAAAAAAAAAAAAAAAAAAACGGCTGAACCGATTTTTATAAAATTTATGTCGAATCAAAATGACGTTAACACGCCTCGATTGACACCCTTACGAAGTCGATATAATTTTTTATTCGCGAGATATTGTGTAAAATCTACTTTTTTGGAGGTTATTTGGTTAAGAAAAAAGAACGGCTGAACCGATTTTAAAAAAATTCCTTTCAGATCATATATACGTTAATACGCGTCGATTGGCACCCCAACGTAGTCGATATCATTTTTCGTTCTCGAGATTTCGTCTTAGAAAGAAATTGACACATACATACGTACGTACGTACGTACATACGTACACACACACACACACACACACACAGACATCTTTCTAAAAGTAGTGTAAAAATAGTGTAGTGACCTTGAAACATAAAAATTTTTTTTCCTTTTTAATTTCGATTTTCGGACCCATTACAATAACTTCCAATGGGAAGTTAAAAAATAGGTAAAAAACTTTTAAGTTAAACGGTTTTATAAATGCACTAAAAAGAAAAAAAATAATATTTAATTTAGGTTCATAAGTATAAAAGCGTGAGCCGTAAGTTCTATGATAATTTATTACAGTCACGACCCACGCTTTTATACTTATCAACTTAAATTAAATATTATTTTTTTCTTTTTAATACATTTATAAAACCGTTTAACTTTAAAGTTTTTTACCTACTTTTATTTTTAATTTTTTAGTGTGCTTTAATTGCTTAGTCTGATTTTATTACATTTATCCGATCCACTGAAACGCTACCGGCGGAGCAAGACCTTTTGCCTGTGAAAATTCAAAAATACGATTTGCACCCAGACAGGAGCCGGGTCGGTCAGCTAGTTACCATAATGTTGTATTGTCACCGGAGCTACACATGTGTGAAAAATTTCAACTCATTCGGATCACGGGAAGTGGGTGAAAATTCAAAAGTACGATTTACACCCGGACGAACCCGGGCCGGTCAGCTAGTTACCATAATATTGTATTGTCACCGGAGCTACACATGTATGCAAAATTTCAGCTCAATTGGATAACGGGAACTGGATGAAAAATCGGTCGCAAAATTTGAAACAAATATACGGAGTCAAGCTAAATAAAACCGTTTAAAAATAAAATTACAATTATTTTATTTATTATATTTTACGAACAATTGATTTTATAAGATAAATAAAAGTGAATGTATTAACACAATTGTTTGCATTTATCGGTATTCACCCATCTGTCTGTACCCGCGATACAAACATATACCCATTTCTTTGTCAGCCAGTTTCTAAGACCAACACAATTACTATGTTAAGCGCGCGCTATAACGCCGTTCTTAATTTCACTATACTATTGATACGACACTTTGAGTCAGAACTGGTAGCTATGTCTGCTCAAAAAATGGTGGTCGCTTATGCAGCATACCGTATACGCGAATTGCTAGGTTTCAAGTGATTTAGCTGATTAAGCTGTAATTACCCGACTGCCGAAGGAGGGTAATGTTTTTCGGGTGTATGTAAGCATTTTCATCGGCGGTTTCTGTAGCCTAAACGGCTTGACGGATTTTGAAAAATTAGGTGTTTATAGATTTGTCATAGTCTCACGAGTGCAATTGGCTTAGATGACGTTACGGAAAATTCAATATGGCGGACGCTAGACGCCATTTTATCAAAATGCTAAAGTAATTTTCCTTCTAAATATATCGATATGGGTATCAAAAGAAAGGTTTCATTGAGAAGATTTCAAATACGGTATATGACGTCACGAAAAATTCAATATGGCGAACGCTAGCCGCCATTTTGTCAATATGCTAAAGTAATTTTTCTTCTAAATACATCGATATGGGTATCAAAAGAAAGGTTTCGTTGAGAAGATTTCAAATACAGTATAATGACGTCACGGAAAATTCAATATGGCGAACGCTAGACGCCATTTTTTCAATACGCAAAAAATCGGTAAAACCTTTTGTGTGGGGTATCAAATGAAAAAACTTGATGAGTATATTCAGCTCAAAGGAAGAAAATAAAAGTAAATTAATACAAAAAAAAACCCGACTGCGTCAAAAGCGAACTTAAAGATGGAAACAAGATCAAATGATAAAATGCAGTCGGAGGCATACATGTACTTTAATCAGTTGAACAAAAATATCTGATGCCTCCGAATGCATCCTATCATTTGATCTGCTCGCTTTTTACGCTGCAGTCGGGTTTTTTGTTTTATTTAAAAAAAAAGTTTTTTGATACACTATTTAAAAAAACTTTATAAAAATTCATGAGTCAATTCTAAAGCCTTTTAACGACTGTAAAGCATGTGCAGTTATAATAATATTTTGAAAACGGAAAATTATTAAAAACCAAACATAATTTCCAACGTTACTCAAAATAATAAATGGACCTGTCATTTTAATATTATTTCAACAGTATATTGTAGTATAGATAATGGACATTCTGGCTTTGTGAATATAATTAACAATAATAATTAATTTAAAATACAATCAACTTATCTGATTCATAATTGAATAATTAATGAACACGGAATATATTTTATTGCACAATGAAATATTGACAGGCTTCATTTATTTACTCCAATGGCTGTGACGCCACTAACACCGTATTTGATTTATGGGCTGCTATTAAACTTTATACAATTAATTGTAAGTACACATGTAATTAAAATCACCGATACAAAAAAAACTGAGCGATAATAGTTTTGAAACTAGAAGCACGTAGCGTAACAAAATAGTCGATAGAAAATTGCAGCTTTGATAAAAATAGTCCAGTCACGAGAGGAAGTCCACCTTCCGTTTTGTGTAGCAAATGATTTTATTTTTTTGTGTCCTCAAGCATGTTTAGGAGATGTCAAATCCAAGTTTGCGACCTCGTAAACAGGGCGAAGGAGTTTTAATGGGCTAAAAACCACGATTTTTTAGCACCTTTTTCGGTTTCTTGCTTATAACATGGAAACGGCTTCTCCTATCAAAAAAATGGTCCTATTCAAAATTAAAGGGCACAAAATTTACTTCAAAATGCACTAGTCAAATATATTTATATGTTCCCATTTATACCGGCTCTACAGAATTTAGAAATCGCCAAAATTTACCAAAATGAAAAAAAAGCATTTTTTCAAACTTTTAACTATTGAAAAACTCGAATAGCCCTTTAATTTTGAATAGGGCCATTTTTTTGATAGGACAAGCCGTTTTTATGTTATAAGCAAAAAACCGAAAAAAGTGCAAAAAAATCGTGGTTTTTAGCCCACCAAAACTCCCCCGCCCTGTTTTAGAAGTCGCAAACTTGGATTTGACATCTCCTAAACATGCTTGAGGACACAAAAAAATTAAATCATTTGCTGCACAAAACGCAAGGCGGACCTACCTTTTTAAGCTCTCGTGACTGGACTAAAAAGGCATGTTGGTGTTGAGATATTCAAATCAAACCCCGGGACGAATTTTTAAAAGTACCATCATTTTTATGCATTAGACAACACTAATTATAGAAACACATTGAAATATTGAAATTCCCTAGTAAGATGAAAAATTGTTCTTTAGCACAAAAGGTCATTGCGAATATGTTCTAAAGTCATAAAGATGCGGTCTATGACAATCCCCATACACCGTAACAAGTGCGAGAGAACAAAACGATCTCCTTTCTTTAATGTCTACTAATAAATTATTTTATGTACTGTACGAATTTTTTACTATGATATGTTTAAAAATGTGTGCTGAACTTCGTCTTTTACAAAACCAAACACAAAACGTATTTATAAGTATATTTTCATGAAGTACTATTTGTCATAATCATAAGAAACATTTACTATTACCTTACATCAATATACCCATGGAACAGGGAGTGGCTATACTTATAAAAAAATAAAATGGCTACAGCGATATGTATTAATTTAACATAATAATTCCAATAATTTTTGGAAAATGATTGGAACCTAATAAAAATTCAAGTACATTTGCGAATCACTTCGCAAAACAAATATTTATATTTTATACTGACATTCATTTCCTAAAATTAAGAACGTACCTTCTCTGATCACGCAGTATGTCACGACTTTTCGATCACCTGTATTAAATATCTAACAATAACAATAATCCAATTTATATGGATACAATGTATGTATATACAGATTTACTACATATTTTTTACATTAATATTCCTTTGGCAATTTTTCTAATTTGATTTACACATATAAATACTTTCACTTCATTTAAATAAAGTCTTCGGAATATTTTTAAAACAACATTTTTTTATATCTACAGCTTCGCACATTAAAATTTCATTTATATAACCTTTTTACACAATTATTTAAAAATTCACAGTTTGTTTTTTGACATCAAACAGACAGAATTAATCAATTATTTATTCGAAACCTTTAGCTACCAGTGTATCCGATGGTGACAGAGATGCCATTATTGCTTTTTTACTCGTGTACATGTGAATAAGTGAGAAAACAATAAAGCATTAATATTATTTAAATTTATCATGATGAGTTACAATCTGGTCTCACATGATGTGACGCCATTTGTTTAATCGATTCGAAAATGATTGGTCAATTCGTTACATTTGTCAGATATGATCTTGAAATTTGTGAAATTTTGAACATCTACAGCAGCGTTTCCCAAACTATGTTCCGCGGAACACTGGTGTTCCAACTTCCGCGGAAAACCAGTAAGTGTTTCGTGAACAACCATAAAAATTAGTAACATAAGTAAGTCTCGTATGATTTTAAATGCTGCGCCAAGTTGAAATATGTTTGAAACCATAGGAAAACTTTAGGAAATGCTGATTTACATAATGAACTACAGTACTGACTTTCTCACTAACTCCATCGACCGCGAATTTTGGTTCATCACCATTCTGGATTTTTCTGAGACAAATGAATGATGCAAATTGTGGAGTAATTAGGTAATGAACAAAATCATTGGAGTCGCTTTCGAAAAAATCGCAACACAAAAAATATATATTTGGGGAAGCGTAGGGAAATTAAATTTAAAAAAATCATGAGAAATCCTCTAAAAACGCTAAGTTCAAAATATTGTTTCGATAGGTTGAACGTTGTGTCAGCCAGGTCTCTACGCATATGGACGGATGAACGGACGAACAGACATCCAAAATTTGTGACTGCATAAAGTTAAAGAGTACGATCCGGCGACTGCAAGAACTGTAGAGACGCCATCCGACAAATATGTGACAAACTGATCAATCTGCTTTTATTTTAGTAACTAGAGACCCTTATTTATATTAAGCAATCTCTATAAAGTATAATTTTTTCTGATAAGAGCTGCTATCGTATTATTTAGCGCATATTAGAAATAAGGGCTTAGGACACTACCTGGACTATACTAATAAGTACTGCCGATTATTTTTTCCATCAATTTCAAATGAAAATCTATGATAAAATCGTTCACAGAGTATGGTTACTCACAACTACAAAACATAATGACCAAAAATACAAATCCTGACGTCACTGATATGATAATTGTTCTGGTTAGACAGGCCACATTTACCAGAGCCATTCGGAACCGCCCGCAAATTAATCTAGTAATTGCATGCAGAATTATTGTGTTGGAACATCAAAAAACAAACCGCAATTATTGACGTCTAGTATTATATTGAATTGTTCTAACAGTTCCGCTACGCCGGACGGTTTCATCTAACAGGGCTATTAAATGCCAAAACAACCGATACGAGCACAGCAACAGTCCAATCACAATTCCTCACAACACACGATTGTCCTGACGGTATTTTGGACGCTTCAAGATTACCTCTGGTCACTTGCTCCTGACATCGTCCTATCGAATCCAAATCAAGTTCAATCATCGCCTTGCCATTGACTTCGAGCGGCGAGATACAATAATTTCTTGACATGAATTCTTCAGCCGATCCGTTAGCCAATGGTCCAGCGATTAAATCATGAATATGACAATCGCACGGAAAATGATTATACATAATTGTGACACGCTCAACACCCATAAAACTGACAGCGCCAACAGCTGGTGTCTCCAACAAATGATTACCTTGCATTTTAATTGATTTAATATGATGTTCAATCGTTATTGTCAAATCCTGTATCGAATCAATTTTATTATTAAGAAAATTCAAATTCTCCACGTGAGACAGGCCATCGAAAGCGCCCAACTTGATGACACCAAGATCGGATTCCTGTATCGAAATAGTTTGTACTTTGGTCAGTCCATTGAACGTGTTGGGTTTGAGCGAATGAAGATCCATGAAGCCTAGTTTAAGTAAACCGACCATATCGAGGCCGTTGAATGCATCCGGTTCGATGGACCTAATTCCGGACGGAAATATTAAATGTTCGACGTTCGATAAGCCGGTGAATGCGTTTGTGTCGACACGTTGCATCGGATTGTTGTTCAGTTTAATCGTTCGAACATTATTAGTACCGGCGAAAGCGTATTCTTCCACTTTTTGGATTCGATTGTAACCGAGAAGGATCGATGTGATATTTTGAAGGCCGGCGAATGAGAATGGTGCAACTGTCTGAAGAGGTGTATGCTGGATGGACAGTTCGCGAAGACGCGGTAGCCCACGGAACGCGAATGGTTTGATAGTTGTGATGTTGTTGCCGTCAAGAGACAGCTTGCGG
The DNA here is from genome assembly GCA_039654895.1 of Mongoloraphidia duomilia. Classification (NCBI taxonomy): domain Eukaryota; kingdom Metazoa; phylum Arthropoda; class Insecta; order Raphidioptera; family Raphidiidae; genus Mongoloraphidia; species Mongoloraphidia duomilia. Next base: position 18,361,625 of record CM077525.1, on the reverse strand, counting down.
ATAGCTCGTAGGCCGGCGAACGCCTCGCTTCGGATTGTCGGGAAGTGGTTCTTGGTTAACGATAGCTGCTCGACGGTTGACGGTAACTCCTTGATGGGGATCTGAGTTAGACCGCCGGAGTTGCACAACACCTGCGGCGGGATCGATTCGTTAATGCCACGTCTTGTCTTATTCGTCACTACTTGCGTGCTTGATCAAAGCTTTTACATTACGACATGCAATAACATTTAACACGACACTTCACATGCAGGAAGCAAAAAAAACATACATCTTCGTCTTACAGACTGTCAACATTGTTATGTATGTCGCAACACATCAAAATAACATGATATGTCAACATGTTATTTTGCATCAACATATTATGTTATGTCAACACGTAATATTGCATTAATATATCGTATTGTCAACACATAAAAAGCATACTACATTTACACGCCATGTTAACATAACATGTTATATCTGTATTTTATATCAACAATATTATGTTACGTCAACACGTTGACATTGACATATCATGTTGTGAATACAATAATTCATCATAATAAATATCAACATACCATGCTATAGGTACCAATTAAAACATGTTATTTATCCGACTACACTAATCCAAAAGAGGATAATCTGTTTAATGTGTGATTATGTTTGCGTGTTTCCTTCTAGGGTCTAAATGACTGGACCGATTTTTATAAATGAGCTGTTGAAAGGTTCGTCTCAATCGCTTAAATAACACAGGATATATGGAACTGTTAGAAAAACAAAATTGTTATTGCAGAACGTATATCAAGAAAGTGACACACAGCAAAGTTGTCATGAACGTTACAATAATTTCTATTTCGAGTTCGAGTTCCGGCAATGGCTTTTAGATTTTTAACATTGGAAATGTTTATGTTCGTATATGGGGGCAGAGTTACAAGTTTTCGTTCAAGGCCAAAAGACAACGGTGTCGCGATCAAGTGAGGAGCAATCATGCAAAATTGAACAAGTGCAATTTTTTCGAAATGTGTTTTATATCATGTCTAGTTAATTGACAGGTATTTGCGACGATCTGCGGTGTTATTTTTGAGCAAATGTTAATAAATACTGTAGAAAAATCCATTTAAAAGTTAAGTAATCAAGCAAACGTGAACGCGTATATAACAGTAGAATAATAGGGTTATTCCTGACAAAACTAAACAGTGCATTGATAAATATTGTGTGTATAATAAACAGTTAATTATGTTTCATATATGCTGTTATCATTTCCAATGTCCTCGATGGTTGCAAGGATTGCGACATCTGTGAATTTTTTACATAGTCTTGTAACGTTCATAGCAACTATTGTCTAGAAACATCGTTAATGAAAATAAATCGTATATGGAATTTGTGCTCAGAGCTGCGAAGTATCTTGCTTTAAGCTACTTTTTGAAGTGAAAACTTCTTTAGGCGCACTTTGCGTTCTTTCTGAATAGTGAACGAAAATGAACCGTCACGCTCGGGTCGGTGACGCTATATCGAATTTACTCGGCTCCACTCGACATCAAGAGCGCTCGGGTCGGTGATCACGTTTACTCTCTAACAAGGAGTGCAACGTTTCAAGAATTACGTTTTTAATATTACGTATTATAATAATAAAATAATATTATAATATTATGTATGTTTTGCATATAATCAAGTTTTCACTTCTGTCATGTGGTCATAAGCACACACCCACTTTTTTTTGTAAGTAACTGTATCTGAAAATGAAGATACTTCTCAAAAGTCAAAAGTATGTAGAAATTTTTAACAGTATCTAGATTCTTTTAAAAGCATCTAGATCCTTTTAAAAGTATCTATAGTTACTTTTAATTTTTAAAGTATCTAATTACTTTCACGACTCAAAATATCTTGTATCCTGTATCTTTTGGGGAATCAAATCTTTAGTATTTTGTACATTTATCTTGTATCTAGATACTTTTTTTAAGTTTTTTCTACAGCTCTGTTTGTGATAATGAAAGTGAATTCGTAGTACGGAAAGGAGTTATAATCATTTATTATTATAAAACTAATATTGTTATCCGCAAGTTATTCTAACTTATTTGATTTAGGCCCGTATTCACCAAACACTTAAAGATAGAAGTTACTAATCTTAGAATAAATTTATTCCTTGGAATAAAATTAACTTTCAATACACCAAGCAATTAATTCGATAGAATAGTAACTTCAGGTACAAATTTACTTTACACCATACACATTGGACGTTTTACCAAATATTTTGATTCTAAAACACGTTTACCGAAGATCGAAAATGTAAATTTATTTTATTTTAGTACAAAAGACTTTACCTGAAAGATATGGAATTAATATTTACCTGAAAAGGTCGCCAGGTTATAAAGTAATTTGTGCATTTCGTGCCCATCCTATTTTACTAGGCGAATAAATATTTATACCCTTGAAATTGGACAGAATAGTTATTCTGACGATTTATACTTGCAATAAACTTAACTACGTTTGGTGAATTGAATTATCGCTATTTATTCCGAGTAATAGTTACCAGGGGAATAAATAAACGGAATAAATAACCAGCTAGGCTCGGTGAATACGGGCCTTATACCTGCAATAAACTTAACTACGTTTGGTGAATTGAATTATCGCTATTTATTCCGAGTAATAGTTACCAGAGGAATAAATCAACGGAATAAATAACTAACTAGGCTCGGTGAATACGGGCCTTAGAGATACGCTTATATTTAATCACCGCTTGTGTAAATTTTCTTTTTTGAGAAAATAAAATAAATTAAATAAAAATTGTCAAACAATAAAAAAGTAGATGTGTTTATAAGAACACGGTCGAGTATAATTTGAAATAGCTACATAAATTGAAAATAAAAGTAAATAAATTTTCTTTCGGTTTCACGGTTAACGGTAGAATCTAAATTTAGCAAATTAAAATGGGCAAATGTATACTTTAGAATGTAGACCTTTTTTTATTATAATATTTTATAGGTTCTCGCGAATACAACTCGTCTTTTATTGAGGAAATTTTAATAAAAAAAATATACAAATTGCAAACATCTATTTGTTTTATTTACACACGAAAAAGAGACAAAACAAGAAATGACAGAATTCGTTTGAATTCAACGCATCAGTTTAAAAAGAAATTTCAACGCCTGCTTAATTTTTAAAAAGCTGAATATACTACATCGAAAATGATTGTATATTTCAGCGGTTCTAAAACAATTCCAATACAGCTTATCAAAAACAGTATTTGAAGCCAATACTCTTTTTCTAAAGAATCTCATTGATTTAGAATAAAATATTTCAGCGGTTCTAAAACAATCCGATTATATTCAATTCCAAAAATGCTTATCAAAAACAGTATTTTAAACCAATACCTAGGTACTCTTTTTCTAAAGAATCCATCAATGATTCAGAATAAAGCTCAGAATGGATCGACATTCTAGCATTAAAGGTAAGTGCACACACGTAAGTTAGTTTACATTATGCATGCACAATTCGCATTATGCATGAATGTACAACCAGCTTTAAGAGATACAGGAAGTCGGAAGTGCAGACTTTACACATGCGTCACAAAGTAATACAACACACACACTTCCGCCCAACTCCCTATCAACCTACATCTACTCCCCACAGAGCTAAATCTACGACTGAAAGCATGTTTGACACGAATTCGTCAAAGATTCAAATTTGGTTATTTATACATCTCTGACTATACTCTCGTCGACGAGTCGAGGCAGACACAAATCGGTGTGGTGTAACGGTTAGCGTAGCCGACCTTTGGATCACACTGTCGTGGGTTCGAATCCCACCTGCGCTCATGGATGTTTTGTGATGTCATTTAGTTTTAAGGATGTTGTTATTTAATGTAATTAAGACGCTAATGACCTAAGTTGTCAACGCGTCTATAATCTACAATAAATAAATAAATAAAGCAGACACAAATCACTAACTTCGGAGTCTTATATAAAGTTGCCATAAATTCATAACACGCTTTTAAAAACTAATCTCTTAACTCCATATTCCGTTAGGAAATGGAAGTACGGTGATAGGATTCAGAAGTGTCCATAATAAGGTCGTTTAGAGAAGACACCAGCGTCATACATGCGCACAAACGAGTTCAATGCCGAGCGAGTTCATATTCTGTTTAAAGAGGTCGCGCGTAACACATCCGTCTTTCGTGTCGGATGAGTCCATATTCTATCACTGATAGCTCTCCCCATTACTTCTATCACGCAGATCGGCCATCTTGTTAGTGTTTTCTCTAAACAATACTGTACTCTACTACTCTCAAAACGTAAAGAGGAAAAAATAATTTTTAATAATTTAGGTTCATAATTAATAAAAGCTGGGTCGTGAACTCTATGATAGTTTATTAGTCACGACCCAAGCTTTTATTAATTATGAACCTAAATTATTAAAAATTATTTTTTCCTTTTTAGTGCATTTAAATAAAAAAAAGTTTCTTTAACTAATATTTTATTTTGCTCATTTTAGTCTTTTACCCCCTCTTTGACACCCGTAGGGGTTGAATTTCGAAAAATCCTTTCTTAGTGGATGCTTACGTCAGAAAAGGAACCAACTGTTCAAATTTCAAGTTTCTAGCTTCAGTGATTTGTCCTGGGCGTTGATTAGTCAAAAAAAAACCTACATCCACGTTTGAACACCTTAGAGGTTGAATTTATTTCTAAAAACGATTTATTCATGTATTGTCATAGGGAATACATATGTGTACAAAATTTCAAATCGATAGGACACGTGGAAGTCGTTCAAAATTAACTTGCAAGTTTTGACCCAAACAAACAAACTAACTAACATACACATTGCAAGTTAAATAAAAGCTTGTAAAAATAGTTTTTTACATGTCCGCTGTGCATGTGTGTGTCTTGATCTAAAAAATGTAATGTAAGACTATGAAATAAATTATCTGGCTCCTCCACCACTCAATTGAATCGACCTCAAATTTTCGTTCATCACTAAACTACTCTTTCTGGATTTTGCGAGCGAAATGAATGATGCGACATATTGTTTCTTCATTAAAGATTATAGACGCTCGACATTAAGGTCATTATCGTCTGAATTATACCAATAAATAACATTACAAAACATCCATGAGCGGAGATTATAGGAAACGAACCCACAGCAGCTTAATTCGAAGGCAATTACGCTAACCGTTACACAAAGCTGTCATCGGTGGAAGGGTCTATAATGATATATGAATAAAATCGTTGGAATCGTTTTTGAGAAAACTACAATTTTCGGTTTTCGCTCATCAGTAAACTATCTTTATTTGGGGATGTATAAGGAAAATTTAAAAAAATTCTGAATCCTCTGCAAACCCTAGGTCTAAAATTTCGTTTCGTTGAAAAGGGTGTTAGCCAGGCTTTTGCACATACGGACAGACGGACGAACATCTATAAAATTCGATTTGTTGACATGTGTATAGAGACCATGTAAAGTCAAAATCTTGAATTTAATTTACAAGACCTGCTGCACTTCTGTGATCGCTCAAAAGTAAAAAATTATATCATTTTAATATTTGGAGTTATATTTAAATGTCAATTTTCGAAACTTGATTCTTATTCTTATTCTAAGTATTTCAAACCCGAGTCAGCGATCAAAATATAGTTTCCCCTCTTTTATATATCAGACACAGATTTATAAAGTCTATATTTAAACTTTGATCAATTGTAAATTGAAAAGAGAATTTCTTATGTCAACATTTAAAATATTAAATTTATTTTAGTGCTGAAAGCATATTCTTTGATTATACTTATATAAAGCGAATTTCTCTCTTTTCCATTTTATTTATAAAAAAGTAATATTAAATTTTCATTTATACCTTCTAGGAATGCTGTGTTGACAATATTTTTAAATAACATTTAGATTAATACGAAAATGTTCTTGTCGATTTCCAAACGTAAAATACAATAAACCACATCAAAAGATTTTTCGTAAATCGAATTTAGTGAGAAATAATTTTCAAAAACGTCTTTTATTACATTTAGCTCAATACTTTTAAACTCACGTGTATAGCTCAACAAGAAAACCGACATTTTCTAATTATTTTAAAACCAAAAAATAGAACAAAGAATTAACAATATCGAGAAAGACGAACAGAAATCTGTCAAAGTGTTCAGAGTCAGTTTTGAAAGTACAATAATGCCCAAACAATCTTGCCGTAAACACGTATAAAACGTTGGCAAGTAAACAAAAAGAAAACAAAATACCATCGTCTGTGTAGCTGTTGTTACGTGAGTCGTGCGCGTATAAAAAAAGAGCAACAAAACAAATGAATTACAACACTGTTGTCGTTTCTGCCGTTATAGTATAAAAGATGAAGTAAAACAATGGAAAAAACTGGCCCTGACATACGACGGCTGCGTTCTACAAAGGAAAATCAGATGGGATGAGTTGGGCGACGGGTAACCGGCGAGACGAGACGGAGGGGAAGTAGGACTCGGAGCTGTGTGTACATCACATGCATAGTTGCGGTCCTACAGTCGAACCTTGGGGAACCCTTGCTGTGTTACACATCAAGTTTATACAAACCTCTTGCTATAACGTGTGCCATGATTTTTTAATTCAATTCTCGAATAAGTTTCGCTTTCGAATTTAATAAAACTGTACGACATGAACGGATAAAACACTGTACCAAAAAAAGGGTGAAATTTAACTTTAAAACTATTGATTTTTAATTTCAACTTTTAATATCTATATCGTGATACCGTTAGCATGTTTTGCTATTTATGTAAAGTTATACACGTATGAACTTCAAGTTCCAAACTTTAACTTGAGATTTGATAACAACCGTAGCTCTGCCATGGTATCTGAGCATAATACGAATTTCAATCCATTATACCAAAATGGTAAAAACAGAACCGTAATGGTGAGATACCGTTATCCGTTTGTCTAATCTATCAGACCTCCTAAACGATTAGTGGTAGGAAGTTGAAACTTGGCATGCAGTTGGAAATTGGAATGATGTGTTTCGTTTGAAGCATAAAAGTATTTTCACGATTATTTGTGTTCTTTTGGAGAAGTTCATATGATTTTACTTTCTATAAAGATTTCTTAAGAAAGATACAACTAATTTTAAAAACATTTCTCAACCTACACTGGTGTAGTATAGAAGAACGCTCTCCGTCATATATCTTATAAATTTTAATAATATTTAATCAGCCAGTGTAAATATATCAATAATAAGGTTCCTTACGGAGGCACGGAACCCTAAAAATTAGCAAACTGATATTCTATGAGCTTTCGGTTCAAGTCCCAACAAAGGCATTTAATTTTTGCTTATACGTACACCCTTATAGGACCGTGTGTGTGCATTTTTTCGAATTTATTTATTTACCTACATTAGAGTGGGTATAGACAGAGTAAAGCCAATTAACGGGAAGCCGCCATTTTTAATAATTTGACAAAGCGGTAATTTTGAACGATTATTCTGATCATAATAGTATAATTACTACAAAGTACTGACTATTTTGATAGAGAGACGAAATGAAGGAATAAGGTTGGAAAACTTCATAAAATTAAAAACCAGACATACTTTTTCCTAATATTTATTAACATTTTTGTCGTTATCATTATTATAAATGTCGAAAATTGCATTGTACTACTTATCGCAAATTTAATTTAATAATGCAAAAAATAATATTTATAATATGCTAAAAAATCTCTCAATTTAAAATATTATTAAATAAATACAATTTTGGTAATTAAGGTAGTTGTCGTGCTATGGGCATAGTGTCAGAAAATTCTAAATTTTCGTATACTCATTAAGGATACTATAATACAAATACCATTAAAATTTGAAGTTGATTGACCATCTCTAACTCAAGATAAACTTTATTAAAATTCGGATAATTAACACGGAGAGCATAGGAAAGGTTGTATTTTTGACAAGTTTTTTAATTTAAAAAAAAGTAACAGTCAGAAATTTCCAAAAAACTAACTGTTCATTGATGTTTTTGTTCTGAGTTTAAAAAAGAAAATCCAAAAATTATTGACCTTTTTATTGTTGAAATATAATAACGCAAAGTTCAACAATTTATGAGAAAAGATTGGCATTTTTATATAATCCAAGCGAACAAACTAACTATGTGAACAACAGTTTAGGTACAATCTCTAACAAAATTTTTTTACATTTAACACTATACTTATTTATTGTTTTACAACGTATTATGAACGAAACTTTTGAATGTTATTGTAGCACGACAACTACCTTAATAAAAATAGGCATTTATCAATTAGGTACCTACAATATTACTTATCTTCGTTTTCAAACTTAAATGACATACATGATAAAAAACAACAAACCATGTCGTACCTGTAATCATGGCAAGAGCACATTATTCATCTAAAAAATCATTTAAAATGGCGGAACCAACCATTGATTGATAGTGTGCTGGCCACTCTCTGTCTATACCCTCTCTAATTTACACTGGGTCCTAGCAACCTCTATCATTAATTTTAAATAACTTTTTAAAAAGTTTTTATTTGTATTGGAAAATATAATATTTTATTTAGTTTCCAAACTGAAATAGTAAAAAGCGATCTACTAGTTTTAAAAAGATCAATAAAAAATTCAAATATACAAAGTTGGTAATGAATAAACTTTTTAAAACGGAACTCTATTGGTAAGTATTGATTTTTAAGTGCTTTGAAGAAGCTAAAGTTTCAGAAACTTTGGCACCGCAAACTGTACATGGTAGGTTGTTACTACTACAAGTACATAGGTACTACAAAAGTATTTACATTATCCAACTAAAAACTCATCCAAAATTATTATAACTAGAAAGAGACGCGAAAAATCAACTATCATGAATTTTATACAAAAATATCCATTAAGTACCGACCCCAAAGGGTTCCATACGTGCAGATATTATATCTCAGAAATTTTTAGTGGCTTATCTCAGAAATCATTGAACCGATTTTTATGAAATTTATTTGTCATCGGGTGTAAATCATGACTTCACATCAGAAACATTTTCTCTATCGGGGAACATAAAATACTGTACCACAGTTGGCCATTTTGCGGGTCCTCCCGTCGCCATTTTGTAGTAAAAAAAGGAATTAAAAGATTTTTTTCATTCTACTCGATCATACTTTTTTTATAGATACCCGGGTATCTTTAAAAATTATAGTTTTTTACCCCCATTTCGATTAAAAGAATCCTCCTAAATATGTCTATTAAAAATTAGCATTTTTGTAGGCTAAGGATATCAACTTAAATAATATATATCAATTTCAATAATGTAATACTTAATATCATGTAGTTAAGGAGCAAAAAGTCTGTGACAGGGTACCTATAGAATAAACGAGAAAATTGCCGAATTTTCGGTACCTATAAAACTAAATAATTCGGCCATAACAGAATTAAAAAAAAATTTCGAATACTGAACAATTATTACTGAATATTCGGCGCATCTCTAATAATTTATATGTATTTGCCTCAGTGAATTTGAGAACGGAATATCAAATTTAAAATGAATATTTTTTAAATAAAATATTTCACAAACGGATTTTGAATTTTTATACTTTGTCTATATTAAAATCCATATTTTCGGACATTCTGTTTCATTCACGAAAATATGGATTTTTTCAAGCTTCAATATCTTTTGAAGTGTAACTTCTTATACGAGTTCGGGCCGGCTATAACGGTGTAACCATGGCAACGTGAAACAAATCATATTCTGTAAATGCCAATCTATAAAGGTGTCTCCACACAATCGGCCATGATGGGCGATTACAGGCCATCATGAATGTGTGGAGGGCATAATCGCCTGTAATTGCCCATAATCGCCCATGATAGAGCGTGATCTCCTCTGTATGGATCGCCCATGATTGCGCGCATTTTCACACGTTCGTCGATCACTCAGTTCATATTTGTTTCGATCTCCATTTCGGACAGATGACAATTCACAAATGGCACGATTGTGTGGACAGATGCGCAATGATGGTGACAATCATGGCCTATTCTGTGATTGTCCATCATGGCCGATTGTGTGGAGGAGGCATTCATTTAGATTTTGGTACATGGGGGATCTCCCTGAAGCCATATGGTGAGGAAAAAAATACATTTAGATGCAGATTTTGTGTCAGCAAGTTTCACTTATGTAGTGTGTAGTATGTAAGCAACATATTATCACTATTTGTCGATCGAACTGTATAACTTTGCCCACTTAACTGTCTAGAATCACTGTTTGCCTGACGTATGTTATAGATTTTGCGTAAATAACTTTTACGTCTGTAACGTGTGCTGTAAGTTTACAGCACACGCTATACAGACGTAAAAGTTACTTACGCAAAACCGAATGAGTTTAAAGTCCGTTTAACAGTTCAACCTATATCTTATCCAAACGTGTTTTACATACTGAGTTTAATTGGCAAGCTTATATAAATATTATATTACCGTATAATAATAAAATAAAAAAAATTTTATTGTCATAGTATAAGAAAATATATAAAATTTTACAATATTGTTGTAATCAGTGTTCCTGATACCACTGCATTATTTTGGCTTTAAATTAAAATTTTCATAATATGTATTGTAACAAAGTTTAATTAAAGAACAAGAACAACCGAAACAAGTTGCTTATAAATTTGCATAAAAAACTGTTTTAACACATTCTACTCAATACGAAATCTATGTCGAAATTTCTCCTTTTTCGTTTAAGCAGATCTGACTTTAATTAACCGAAGTATAAGCAAAAAACAACCAAAAAACACCGTTTTTTTTAAATTTAGGACCCTTGGGAATCAAAATTCAGAACAATCGGGCGACGTCAGGCACAACTAGGTCTCGGAAGGAAACAAACAAAAAGAAGTTTTCCAAAATCGGTCGAGCCGTTTGAGCTGAACCACTGATACAAAAAAAGAATATGCGTATAAACTAAACCTTTGAGTATTTATAATAATAATAATAATATTTATTTATTTGCACTGCCAACAAATGGATACAAAACGTCAATAAAATTCAAAATTACATTAGTTCATAAAGATCATAAGGCACAGATTTCAGAAAATATTTTTTTAATTCTTTTTGGAATTTGATCAAATTTTTTTCTTTTCTAACAGCTTCAGGCAATCTTGCATATATTTTATAGCCTATATATGTAGGGCATTTTTCATAAAATGTTGTTCTATGTTTTATGGCAACATTGTTATTGGGTCGCGTATCATAATGTTTCAAATTGCTGTCCTTTGCAACAAAGTAATTTAATTTATGCATTTCAGTAATCAGTTCATAACCAAAAATCCCATAGTATGTTAAAATCATGTTATTTTTAAAAAGTGAGAGGCAAGATTCGGTATATTTTAGATTAAAAATTGTATAAGGAGTTACATTTCCTCCGAGTATCACGACGCACACCATTTTTTTATTTAATATTTCAATATCTTTCTAAGGTCACGTTTCTATATTTACGAAAACAATAAACAAGTTTATATTCTACTTGAAACACCTGGATATTTGCGATTGGTGTACATAGAGTTGAGTAGCCGTGGAAGTCCGGGAGGAAATCGGAGGCGAAGGGGTCAGGGGTCGCGCGCTAAATCGCTAAATGGCGCGAGAATACACACAGTCAATATTCAGGGGCTCACGTACGCCCCATAAACTGTGTATCCAGCACGTGTTCCGAGAAAATAAAAATGTCATCAAAATATAAAAGATAGACTCGCTCTATTTACAGCTCCCGTAGTGTAGGCAGCGGTATGTTTGGGGTTCCCACGAATATAATACACCGATCTCAACACTACAGTAGCGCCGCTCACAACGAATTCCCCAATCGCTTCACATAATATTTATGTCTTATTTTGATAATCTTTTATAAAACTCTTCTGATCGGAAGATTATATACGTGAAAACTGTTATTCTTGAAAGCTTCGTGAGAAATCAAAACTTTCTTGATCCCGACGAGACGATATTTATATGGCAACTAGCGGCCCTGTCCGGCTTCGCCCGGGTGCTAAGAAAGCTCGGGTGCAATACACTACTCACTCGCTTCGCTCGTTCGCTTGAATATTATAATTACATTACTCACTCGCTATACGCTATATATACCTTCCGTGAAAAATTATCTAACTGATGGTGAAAACCGCATCAAAATCAGTTGCGTGGTTTAAGAAGAGTTAGCGGTTATACAGACAACCAGACAGACAGACAGACAGACACGGAAAGCGACTTCCTTGTCTACTATTGTTGTGTCTTTTTGAGTCAACATTAATACTCTACATTGTCGACCACAACATTGTTTTGTTTTGGCAGTTTCTATTAGCTACGCTTTTGAAACAAACAAGTTAATCAAATTTTAAATCTCGTTGTGATCAGACCTATTTTAGACTCGTCTTGATTAAATCAAATTTTGTTGTTTTATTTATTTATTATTAATTTTATATAAAGATCTACGATAACATTAAATCGTCAAAAAAATCTTTATGATATGTGTTTTATTTATTTATTATTTATTTTATATAAAGATCTACTACATTATTAAATATCACCAAAAAGATCTTTATACTATGTAGACATATGGAGTTGATAGGTATACTAATGCTGGGTTACAGAAAGCACTGTCAAAAAATCTTATTTGACAATGGTCTTAGATTGTGATCATATAATTACAGTTTTTATACATGCAGGAAAACAGTCTAATGTCGTTGTGAAACTCTGTCATGTAGAACATTAGACTGTACTCACATAAAAACAAATAATTGATATATACCTACATAGAAAAACACTTTTCAAGCTAAATTTTTGCGTAGAAAAATGTTGTTTCGAGGTGAAAATTGTACAAAAACACAGTTTAAAAAATATCGTTTCAATCGATCATTTATTTTTCGAGCAGAATCGATTTTAAAATTATTCTACAATACTTTTCTTATGGAGAAATATGTGTGAGGTCATAATATAGGCTCATTATCAAATCAGATTTTCTGACAATGCTTTCTGCAACCGTGCTTGAGACAATATTATAATCATGGTACAGTACCGGATTTAGAATTTAGACATAAGCAAAATAAGACACAGCTTAGGGCTACCAACACATATCTCATGGGGCCTTAAAAAAATTCAGAATTTTTTGGGGTATTTTAAGATTAGGTATCTGTTTCTCAAAGAAATGGAAAAAACGACTCACAGACAAGACAATTATTAATGAGACGATACCTACTGAAGTCAAGACGAGACAAGACATAAAAGGGCCATTTAGTAGTCAAAAATCTCACTTTATCTCGTACGTAGTTCTATTCAAAGTGTTTTCAAAAAAAAAGTAATGTCAAGATCTTTTGAAAATATAAACATTTTGATTTCAACAAGCACAAGCGCACTTCTGTATTTTTCGGTTTAGAAGAAATAAACCTTTGAACATAAAAATAAAAATTACAAAAAATGAATTGTAGATTATAGACGCTCGACAACAGAGGTCATTAGCGTCTAATAAAAATTACGAAAAATAAATTGAACGGCCGCAACTTCTCCACCAAAAGATGTTACAGAGCACGAATGGACTCAATGTCTGTGTTTTTATAAATGCTATGAATTTGGAAAATTCAAGATGACTCGAACTTTGTCACTTTTTATAATTGTGATAATAAATATTGGTCCACGTGCAAAAATGGTTTTGCAGTAGCTATTAGACATAATATTATAAAGTGATAGACTCATAAAATCTCAATATTGTTGAATTTTTATACAAATCTACAATTCAAAATCTCTCAGTAGAGCATCTGATCACTTTTCTATGACATCAAGAACTTATTATAAAATTCAAATATCAAATATTTCCGTAAATTATACAATTATATTTCTACTAAAAATAGGGCTTGAGAATGGTCGAGCGTGTAGCAATGCTGTTGTTTACATGGCGTTGCTATGGTTCCTCTATTACAAGTCCCCAGTTCCCGGGTTCTAGCCCGTGAGCTGGTAAAAGTGTCGATTGGATTTTCAATTTATTATTAAAAAAAAATAATGAATTGAAAATATGAATTGGTGCTAGGCCCAAATAACCTTAGCTGTTGGTGGTCTTTAAAACACAACACTCTACTAAAAATACCTAGTTGTTAGCCGACTTAAAATTTACAATAAATGAATATACGAGAATGTTGACCAGTAGTGTTAGTCGTTAATTGTTTTACAAAAAAGCTGTAGTTGTAAGTTACAAAACAATTTTGTTGTATAAATGTTTTAACACTTTGAAAATTCAATAAAGTTGCATGCAAAGGTCACTTTAGTGTTTTAAAGCGAAGGACGCTAGCAAAGTGCAGTCAATAAAGATAGCTTGTTTGTTTTTTTTTTCAAGAGTCAAGCCAAAGTAGCAATAAAAGCCACATTTATTTCGATAAAACAAAACATAACACAAGCTTCTAAAATAAAGCCAAATAAAACGTATGCATAAGCTGCAAGACAAACTATATCTGCTATAAATTACTGAAAGTCCGCTTAAAAAATTATTCGTTTAAAAGAAAGACTTATTTTTGATGTGCAAACATCTTAGCTCTCGCTTCGTGGTACGGGCTTCAATTTAATGGGAGTTCAAGCGTCAGACGTAAGTCATGTAGTAACTATCGTATACTGTTAAGTATACAGTTTGCAAATCTACGAGTTGCTCATACGAATATAACGAGAGCGAGCATGTTCGAATAATGAAATGTATAATATATTAGAGTGAGATAAGGCAATCATATATCAGACGGATGCCTTGGAAACTGCATCATATCAGTATATTCGTATGGGCAGCAACTTGTAGATTTCCAAGCTGTATTTATACTCCAGTAATTTTAGAAATTAAAATGACCCACCTGCAGAAAAATTCCCAGTTAGCTGATTTTTTTTTATTTACCTTCGTTATGGTGTTTTAAAAAACGTGTAAAAAGTCCCCATCGATATCGTGCCGGCGTTGCCAGATATTCGAGGTTCAAGTTCACGATAGACGGTTTTTAGCGAATTTCTCGGTCCCGTTCCATTTTTTGTAAAAAATGGTTATTATAAATCTTGTAGAGGACAAAATTATCTACAACTTTTGTATAAACATTTTTTGTCTACGATTTATAGTTTTTCTTATTAAAGTACTCGCGGCTTCCTCCCCCTCGATTTTACATAACGGGATTATGCTGCTTCCCGAGGGCCTAACATAATGATTTGTACCATTATTTTAAGTTGAACTTAAAGCTAACGATTAATTATAATTTTATCGAAATTAATGCAGTAGTTCTCTACTTATAAGCAACCAAACATACAAATCGAAAGCGCTCAAACAGACAGACAGACAGACAATTTTTTTTCGAAAATACGATATTTATACTTGACATCAAATATAAAGACCATTCGTAAAGTAATTTTGTACAAAAAAATTACAAGGGTTGAGAGAGTGCTGATTAAGTACGAGTATGCATTTGCATACCGTATAACGCACTGTAGTAATAGTAGCCACATTTTAAATTTTTTTTACAAAACTCCTTTACGAATAGTCTTTATAACAATTATAATGAGTATTCGTAAAGGAATTTTGAAAAAAAAATTAAAAGTATGGCTATTCCGAGCTATTCTTAATAAGATAAGATAAGATAAATTTATTTGAAAATCACATATTGTGGGTACAAAACGTCAGAATACATAGTTAAAAACTATATTTAAAAAATTCACTTATGTGATAAAAACAGTTATGTTTAAAAAATTCTTTTAGGTTCTTTTTAAAATGTTTTATAGGTAAAACCTGAATTGATTTTGGCAGCTTGTTAAACATTTTTTTGGCCATATAATCTGGGGCAGTTTGGGACAAATTAAGCCTTCTATGAGGTAAGCATATTGCGTTTTTTAATCTGGTGTTATGGCTGTGGTAGTCAGAATGGCTTTCAAAGCGGTTTATGTTAATTTTAGCATATATTAGAGTTTGATATATATACAATGATGGTAATGACATTATGCCATGCTTTATGAATAAAGGAGCGCAATGTTCGTTATATTTTGCTCTACTTATAATTCTCACAACTTTTTTTTGAAGTCTTAAAATCTTACATGCGTGTGGGGAATTACCCCACAGTACAATCCCATAAGCCATGACACTATGAAACATACCGTAGTATGCAGTGATTGCCGCCTCAGTTGACGCCACCTCTACGATCATTCGAATCGCAAAAATCGTGCGTGATAACTTATCACAGACCCATTGGACGTGAAATGACCAATTAAGTGAGCTATTAAGGTATATACCTAAAAATTTTATATTTTTTGTATCACTTATCGTTCTCTTATCTAATGAAAATTTGATTTGATCTGTTTTATCTTTATTAAGTTTTAGATTATTTGCTTTAAACCAATTTTCCACCTCCGACAGTGCATCGCACGTTGATGTGGAGCTCTTCAGAATTGTCGTATCATCCGCATAAAGGACTATGTTAATCTTATTGTCATTAATACTGGCTGGGAGATCATTTGTGTAGATTATGAAAAGTAAAGGGCCCAGGACTGACCCTTGAGGCACGCCGTTTTGTACTATTTTCAATTTTGATTGAGCATTATTAAAAGTAACTAGCTGTTTCCTATTCGTTAGATAAGATTTAAAAAGATTTAGGGTGGTACCCCTTATGCCATAATACGACAATTTTGATAGAGTGCGTTATAAGGAATGCGAGTGCATACTCATACTTAAATCGCATTCTCTCAATCATTGTGAATTTTTTTTACAAAATTATTTTACGAATGACCTTTATAATTGATATCAAGTATAAATACCGTATTTTCCAAAAAAAATTGTCTGTCCGTCTGTCTGTTTCACTGCTGTCGATTTGTATGTTTGGTTGCTTATAAATACAGAGCTACTGCATTAATTTCGATAAAAATATAATTAATCGTTAGCTTTAAGTTCAACTTAAAATAAAGGTACAAATCATTATGTTAGGCCCTCGGGAAGCAGCATAATGACATTATGAAAAATCGAGGGGGAGGAAGCAAGTGATACTTAAATAAGTAAAACTATGAATCGTAGACAAAAAATATTTATACAAAAGTTGTAGATAATTTCGTCCTCTACAAGATTGATAATAACCATTTTTTACAAAAAATGGAACGGGACCGAGAAATTCGCTAAAAACCGTCTATCGTGAACTTGAACCTCGAATATCTGGCAACGCCGGCACGATATCGATGGGGACTTTTTACACGTTTTTTAAAACACCATAACGAAGGTAAATAAAAAAAAATCAGCTAACTGGGAATTTTTCTGCAGTGGAAATCTAAAATTACTGGACTATTAGGCTATATCGCTTGGAAAACAACGAATTGCCCATACGAGTATAACGAGAGCGAGCATGTTCGAATAATTATTTGCAAGAATGAGGTAATAAGGGAATTGCATAAACGAACTGATTGCATGTATTACACGGGTGCCTTGGAAATTGTATTTCCCTTATGGCGCCGGTGATCTTACGGTTTGAAAGTATCAACCACTCGTTTTTCGAGGTTATAACTCCAACGAGGAATCTATAAAACTTTATTTTACTTAAACCGTCATTAACACAACATTCCGGAATGCAACAAGTATTTCCAGATCGCTTATAGTTTTCCCATGTTTTGTTTGTAATTGAAAAACTTTATGAAATTATAACTATTTTCAGTTTTAAACAACAATGCTCACTGACATACGGAAAATTAAAGTTCAGAGTTTACAATAGTTCTCACTACGAGCGCTTGCATAGCCTACATGTAATTTCCATGACTTGTCTATTACGAACCCTCTTTTATCAAATTTTAATTTTATAACTGGTGAAAGTATTAATTGGATTTTCATTGAAAATTAATAATAAATTGAAAATATGAATTGGTACTAAGACTAGATAGCTCCTACAATTAGTGGTCATAAATAAAAAAAAACATGTATCTATATTACAGCAAGTTTGCGAAATAATAAACATGTATTGCGAAGCGAAATGAAAAATATAAAAATCGACAGAAGAATAGCTACTTGAGAATGTGGCTAGGTATTCCCAAAAACATTCATGTTATATACCAGTATATAGTACTACTCAACAATAAATGGCATAATATATATTATACAGGTACAAGGTGTCCATACATACTTATCAAATATTTTTTTTAAATTTTTATACAGAAAAATCCTATTCAAAAAGTTAGTTACAATGGGGTTGACCCACGTGTTTTCGAATTTAAGGCTATCAAATTTTTTTTGAAATTTTTAGAAACTCGGAAAGGCCTTAAAAAATACACTGGACTATGTTCGCGCCTATTCTAACAGCCAATAAGATTAAAATCAGCAGAAATGAAAATACACTGCTGTCGTATTAACACCTGTCAAGCGTCAAGAAGCATGCTTTCGTGTTTTTTTACTTCAAACGTTCAAATATCTATAGTGTTATTTTTGCACATTATTTATTTTTCAGACGTTTTTGCTGAGAAATTGATAACAGTGAGAATTACGAATTTAACATTTCACATCACAACGACAAAATGACAACGCTGTCTCAGCCATATTTCTTCTGATTGACCCTTTAACTAGCGGAAATTTTAAATTACTGTAAAATTAAATTATTAAAAACAAAATAACAAACGTTTCGAAATTCCTACCAATAATGAATATTGATTATACACCAAGAGAACAATGATATCCGTAAAAAACAGCCATTTTCAATATAGTGGGTCAATCCCATTGTTGCGCATAATAAAAAAATCAACGAAAGTATCCTTTGTATTTTAAGTATAAGCCAAAAAAAGTAAATATTCAACTGACAATTGGTGAAACTATCAACTGAATTTGTTATTAAAAATTGTACTCAACTGAAAATAAAAAAATCTAATCAGGTGTTCATTATGTAATTAAGTGTCGAACGAAATTGGTCTGAAGTCGATATCCATTATTTGTTTCCGAGATATGCGAGCAGAACACACACACACAGACATATCTCTAAAAACAGTAGATTCGGACTCTGAGGACCTCAAAACGCCCAGATATGTCAAAATTTTTCATTCGCAAAATCGGACCCATTACAATAACTTCAAATTAAAAATGCTACTAGGCCCAGATATGCCTGCTAGTTGGTAGTCATAAAAATAAAAATGTATGGACACCCGGTGCTATAGATCGTACGGAGACACGTACCTGTGTTTGCGACAGACAGATGCATTCCGGTGGACAAGGCGGTGTTAACAGGGTCAACGCGGCAACGTGTAGCATTCCCAGGGCTGCCAATAGCTCCCATATCGCGCCTCGACCCGAACCCACTCGCGGCATCTGCGCACGCTGCAGGCCGTCTGAAACAATCGAGAAAAACTTTAACATACACATTTTTATACATATAATCTATACCAGAGCTGGGTAGCATCCGGATACAGTATTTCGATACTTTTTGTGTATCCGAATCCTTTGAAAAAAATGTATCCGTTATCCGTCTCCGCCGGATAACTATTAAAGTATCCGTAACCGGATACTTTCCATCTTTCCACGGATACAATTGAATGATTCATCAATATTTCCCGTCTTGCAAGCAAGATAGTAGATACTATCTACAAGATAGTATCTTGCGGCGTAACAGTAGGAGAGGGAAAAATGCGCTGATGATTACTTAATGTGCACAAAAATAAAAAAAATAGGTGCCGAATACAGAACTTCCTCCTTTTTTGAAGTCGGTAAAAAAGACTTTAAACAAAAACCACGCTATTTTTTATACTGACATGAAACACCGATTTTGAACCCATATCGTCGACTGTTGTTTACAATCACCCTGTTTTTGCCCAGCTGCAAACAAACCAACAACCGAGGTGGTCACGTGACGTCTGTCTTAACTGTTAAGCTACCGAAATGACCAGACGGCTTTTTGCAGTGCGCCTTGGCTTATTTAACGATCCGATTAGTTAGCTTGTCACTGTCTTTATTTATCTTTCTGGAAACTGTCTAACTGAACAGTTACATTAACAATTCTCACAGACCACTCATTTGTCATTTGGAAATAATATCTCTAATTGAATTATTATTATCACACTCCTTTTTGAAGAGTAACTTCTTTTGCGAATTATTTAATGCTAACTGTATGTGTAACCATGATGGCAACGAAAAACAAATCATATCTACGCATAAAAGGAAGTCTCCGTGTCTGTCTGTCTGTACCGGCTAATCTCGAGAACTACTACAACGGATTTAGGAGAAGGTTTAGGTCTATAATAACTGTCCGATCGGCTTCGCCTGGGTGAATGGAGGCGGTTTTTACCATTCGATAGCTTATTTCTTGAGAAAGGTTTAGATCTATACTAGTTGCCCGGCTCGACTTCGACCGGGTACAAATCGGATTGATTCCGAGGTGGATTGATTTTACTTATCGTAGATTATAGACGCGTCGACAACTTAAAAGGTCATTAGCGTCTTAAATACATTAAATAACAATATTCTTAAAACTAAATGACATCACAAAACATCCATGATCGGAGGTGGGATTCGAACCCACGACAGTGTGATCCAAAGGCCGCTACGCTAACCGTTACACCACACTGTCCTCGAGGTGCATTGAAATCAAGTTTATATCAAAAGCGATATGAAATATATGTCGCAGGCAATAATAAATTCGAGCGAACAAGCAAAGCGAGTGAGTAACGTATTAATTATAATTAATTTTAAATTACTACCCGGGCGAAGCCGGACGGGGCATCATCTAGTAATATAATATGTAATAGATATACTAAATTTTTCTGTAACATTTAGATGTAGATTTCGCGTAAGTTTCACTTTTGATTTTTGAAATGTGTAGTGTAAACAACAAATTATTGTAGGTCGGGTGGCGGTCATACTATTCGACCGTGTTATTTACAAACTTTCGTTTCAGATCACTGACTATAGAATCACTGTTTGCCAGATAGCGTTTATACAGTTCAACCGTCGCCGGTCGAACTGTATAGCTTTGCACACTTACAAACTGGCGCAACGTTCCAGAGTAAAGTAAATTTTAGTGCGTAACCTTTGAGTAGGTATTGCATAAGAAGTTACACTTCCTCTGAGTATCGCGACATAATCTTTTTTTTTATAATTTATAATTATTAAAAAAATAAGAACGGCTTGTCTAGAAAAATGTGTTTCCAAGCGCACCAACAGAAATATTTCAAATATAATTTCAAAATAAAACCGTTTAACAAAAAGGTTTTTTACCTACTTTTTTAGACTTTCCCTAATCCAGAAGTCTAATCTAAAAAACACAATTGATACAGACTGTTCTATTAACTACGCACTTATTCACCAAAAAAATTATATTGATTTCTCCACAAGTTTCTAAAGGAGAAAAAAAAATTGATGGATACACGCCGGACACTAATGTATTTTTTTCATTTAAGAAAAAACCGTTTCTACTTAGAGTATACTGTTTATTGTGGAAAATTGTAACACAAAATTTATTAATTAATTATTAATGAACAAAATTTTTTATTAACTAGTGTCGCTTGTGGTCGAAATTCGACTAATTGTGTCTGTATATAGTAACGAAATTTTAACGGCAACATTACACACATGATTTTTTTTGTGCACATCTGGCACAGTACCTACCTTTCGAATGATATGTTTCATTCCCCTCCTTTCATAATAAATGATAAAAAAGGGACCACAAATTCCG
Organism: Mongoloraphidia duomilia; assembly: GCA_039654895.1. Taxonomy (NCBI): domain Eukaryota; kingdom Metazoa; phylum Arthropoda; class Insecta; order Raphidioptera; family Raphidiidae; genus Mongoloraphidia; species Mongoloraphidia duomilia. The sequence continues at coordinate 18,340,043 of CM077525.1, read as the reverse complement.
ATGTTCACGTATTAATAATAATATATCGATTTTATTCATAATCATCCAAAAATCAAATATTGTTTTTCTCGATATCAACAAAAATTTAGAAATCTAATAATTATTATTAGTTCGCGCACAATATTATTAATGATAATGAAAAATACTAACACTATAAATTATTATTAATGCTAAAAAACTGAGTTCGTGCGTTTCAATAAAATTGACACTAATTAAAAATGTTCAATTGATAATGAATACAATAATTTTTAACTTAGCGAGTTACATAAGGTTACGAAAAGAATTATGCCTTTCATAATTATTATATCTAAGAGTAAAGCGGGTGTCACAATGTAGTTGCAAGTTTCACATCGCTAGAAAACCATGCAAACACGGAGTCGGTTTAAGATCCAAAAGGCCGTGGATTTTTTTGTTGTTTCCGTGGAAATGTTTAAAAACAAATATGGCCACCTGTATTAACTACATATAGGGTGAGACATATTTTATTGACTCTCAAAAAAAGAATAAAACAAATTGTATGTGTCGCGACACTCGTAGGAAGTGAAACTTCTTATGATAAGAAATAAAATCAGAAGAAAATATCTATAATTCTCTTGTGCATACCTTAGATGCTGGTTTTAACTATTAATCAATTTCGACACTGCAGTTAAATGCTGAGAAACTAATGTTTTTAGTAATGTTACTATTGTGTCTTTTTGAGTCAACATTAATACTCTACATAATCGACCACAACATTGTTTTATTTTGGAGATTCCATTAGCTACGCTTTTGAAACAAACAAGTTAATTCAAAATTATAATTTCGTTGTGATCAGACCTATTTTAGACTCGTCTTGATTAAATCAATTTTTTTTGTGTTTTATTTATTTATTATTAATTTTATATAAAGATCTACAATATTATTAAATCAAGCCAAAATGATCTTTATACTACTATTCGTTGTGAGCCTCGAGAAGGAAGAAATAAGCAGTTTTTCGCGAGCGCTGTATGCGGCGACTTTATGCGTTAATGCTGTATTTTTAATGAGAACGTGTTGTAGTGTTGCAGTGAAAGAACAGATAATTAAAGAATGTAATTTTATTGTATGGCAAATTGAGTTGATAATAAACGAATCTTATAATAATTGTTCGAACTTAAAACTAAATATAAGAGAAATGTAGCAACTAGATATCTAAGCAGGTTACAAATATGGTTCGGACCTAAACTAATACAGCAACAAAATGTGGAAACATAACCTCTACATAGTCCTAATAACTTAAAGCAATAAATATTTATTGCTTTAAGTTATTAGGACTATGTAGAGGTTTATGAATAATAATGCTTCCTTACATTGAATTTTTGAAGAATATATTCACTTAACGTTTACAATACAATTAGAAAATTTGGAGGTATTGTCTCAATTTCAAGTAATAAGCGAATTTTTTGCTCTTTCCTATAATTTCGCATACTAAAGTTACAGCAAAGATGCCTTTTTTGAACCAATAGCGAATATAGCGTCGAGCCACAGCTCACTCTATTTCCTTATTCCTCCACTGCAGTGGCGGACTAAGCCCGTCGGAGGCCCGGGGCGGCAGAACCAAATGAGGCCCCCGTTCTGCCTAATGATGCATTTGTAGTGTAAATTTCGTAAAAAATGAATAATATAGATGTAATGGCTGACAAAAAAAATCAAATATTTATAATAAACGTAGGGTAGGTTTAACCTACCTACATTTATATTTTGTATACGTACGGGGCCTCCAACTCCAAACTGCCTCTTACTTACTAAACATATTTTGGCCTTGTTTGGGATTTGATTAAGAAGGATTTCTCGAGGTTTAAAGGTCCCCCAGGATCAGAGGCCCGGGGCGAGCCGTCCCCTCCGCCACTGCCCCACTGCATTTGCTTTCCCCTTCTACGTTAGCGTTAAATATATTTAACGCAACGCTCCGAACTCGCACAAAAAGTTACACTGCGAAAATCCTGAGACCAATTTTTTTGGCAAAGTAAATGTGAATGATGGTTTCATTCTTGACTGACCGTGTACGTCATTCGTTATAATTAGATCATTCATGACTGACCATTGACCGTGTATGACCCGCTTATTTCACGTTTCGGTATTCTTGTGTCTCCTTGACTTATGAGAAAAGAGGTAGTTATATAATATACTTATTAGTAACTAGTAAGATAAACTAAGTGAAACGAAAATATTATTATACTATATCCTACTAAATGTAGTAATACTATGGCTAGCCAGTCTTTCTTGACGTTTGAGCTACGCACACCACATGATCTCTTTTAAAATTCATTCATATTTTAAAACTTTGCTTGTACAATTCATAAATTTTACAACTGATATCAATGTAGATCTCAAATTAGTATTATTCTTAAGATAAGAGCTAGTTTACGACCTATGAATACTTACTCCATATAACGTGATAAATATATAATATTCGAATATTTTCAAACTTTCGGAAGGCTTTCCCATCCCACAAAACATTTCTTTTTAGTCCCATAAAAACGGAAATTGAATTTTTTTCCTTATATACTAATAAAAAATGATTACTTCAAAAGAAAAGGAATGCAAAGCAAAATAATAAGAATATTTATTTCCTAAACTCTATATTTGCAAATTTTATTGTGGTGACCACGTATATTTCATCCATTATTCTCTTCCGAAAGTTACCTCCTACACTCTTTATCTCAAGTTCTTTTCCGTCGCCTAAAAACGGTTACGCTCTCCCGACGCTATTTTTAAAGCTAAAGGGTTCGGGTAAACGCCAAATGAAGAACCAATATCAAATTATAGAGCCTGTAGGCGAATTTTTCGAAAAAAATTTTTCGCCACGTGTGAAAGATTACGAAATTTCTAAAAAATTTAAGTTTTTTCAGGAAAATATTTTTCAACTTTTCGCCTGTAGGATCATGTAGTGTGATTCTTTGTCCTTCACTTGGCGGTTACCCGAATCCTTTAACTTTAATAATAGCGTCGGGAGAGCGGTAACCGTTTTTAGGCGAAGGGAAAGGATTTGACATGAAGAGTGCAGAGGGTAACGTCCGGTATATAATACTCTTAAATTATAGATTCCGTACTTGCAGCTGTTATAGGTACCTATCTCAAGATTTTTTGAGACGCTTATCTCAAAAACCAACGCGGCCGGACCAATTTTGAAAATATAGGTTTAATAGTTTCTATAAATGTGGCCGGAGGATCACAATATTGTACCCAATTTGGCCAATTTTCGGACCCCAAACGTCGTTATTTTGAACCAAAATGAAATTAAAAAATGTTTGTTACACTCTACTCGATGAGATCGATTCATGGACACCCTACATAGCGACTTTAAAAAATTTAATTTCGAGCCCCCTAAATATAAGTAGGTACCTACCTACAATAAAAAAAATATATCGTTTTTCTGGGTTTGGGCCATCAATTTATTTATAGTTTAAGACTTAGGAGCTAAACAGACGAATAGACAGACAGACAGAACATTGAGAACAAAATAGGGTTCCATTATTTCGGTACGAAATGCTAAAAAGAGAAAACGTAGCATTTCTATAAAAAAAAAGAAATTAGTCTGTTATCGAGAATGCAGAAGGGCGGCAGAAGAGTTCAATAGAGCGCTAATGACACAGCAAACATCAATTTAGAAAGCAGCCGTCGCATTAGATTATTTCGAATCAATAAGCTCACCGCCGCGCCACGCCGCCGTTGTGGGACCTGCGGTGTTATCCAGGGTCACATACACGCGCACACACACATACACGCCTCTGATTGGCCACTGCCGTCGCGTTTTATACCGGCTGAACAATACAAAACATCACATTTGAAAATAGAAAGATTTCAGTTTAAAAATATTCAACATAAAAAATATTTGCACTAATAAATCAATTAATTAATAATTTTTTTTTTCCACTTACGACTTCTTATACACCGTTTTTTTAGGGTTTTGTACCTTCGTACGGAACCCTATTACCCTGCCTACGACGTCTGTCCGTCCGTCCGTCTGTCACAAGGCTCTATCTCACAAACGGTAGATAAGAGGTAAGTAGTTATATCTAATTAAAATTTTCACAGATAGGTACAATAGTGGAAGTGGCGTCATCGTAGGCGATGATTATAGCCTATAGGTAAACTACCTATATATTATCTATATTGAAATCAAACCATATAGCTGTCAAAGTGGCGTCATCATACGCGATGATCATAAACTATTATTATTTATATTGGTATCAAACCATATTATACACAACTGTCAACCGTGAGGTTCGAACTTATACTGTGCTTTTTAACACGCTTATATTATTAGCTTCACCTGTATGTTTGCGGGCTTGCTTGTTTGTCAGTTTGTAACCGACTTCTTTGAACTTGATTTTGACCAATTTTGAACGGTCAGATTTAGTTTAAACTTTGTCGACTTATCAAGGACCGACGACAATACAATAATTCAATAAGTTTGTCCCATTATCCTGACCAGGATCTCCAGGACTAAAAAAAAAAAAAGCAAAAAACTTCAGATTGAACTGAAACTTTGCACACTTATCAAGGACTGATTACAATACAATAATTCCATAAGTTTGTCCCATTATCCTGACCAGGATCTCCAGGACTAAAAAGCAAAAATAAATTATAATTTAAAAAAACTAAAAAACACGCTTTAATGAACTAAAAAGTAAAAAATAATTAATTTTATTGTAAAAAAGCGTGGGGTGCTTTGTATCATATTTTCATACTACCCCACGCTTTTTTACAATAAAATTAATTATTTTTTACTTTTTAGTTCATTAAAGCGTGTTTTTTAGTTTTTTTAAATTATAATTTATTAACATACAGACACGGTTTATAGAAATTGTTGTAACGGTACGGAACCCTCGTGGCGCCAGTTTTACTCGCACATGACTGGTTTTTTAGGGTTCCGCACCTCCGAACGGAACCCTATTACTGAGCCTACGATGTCCGTCCGTCTGTCACAAACGATAAGAGGTGGGTAGTTGAATTTTTTTAAGTTATACTTCTTTTGGCGCGTTATGAAAAAATTATGAGTTTGAATTTTTTCGATTCACGCGCATCGCGTTACGAAAATTTAACAGGATGAAGTTGCAGCATTAATGATTTCCATAGTTACCATATAAACAAATATAAATAAATTCACTCCAGTCCTTTTATTATTTTATATTTCAATAAATTATTTGCATGCAAATTTAAAATTAGTTCTTAATCACGCCAAAGAAGTATAACTTCTAACGCGCGTACAAAGTACACGCATCCATTTTTTTAAAATTTCATTCATAAAGTATTTAATTCAATCTGGTTTATATATACGTACAGTAAAACTGTTTTAAATTTTGTTTATTTTTATTTTAAAATTACATAGCTTTATTAAATTTTTCTCGCGGTTTCGCTCACAAAGAGGTCGATTTTAATCACAGTGTCGCTCACGTTCCTGTCGGTTTTGCGGGGAGCGTATCCGAGTTAAGTTTCATCAAAATCGGTTCAGCCGTTTTCAGGTGATACCGGTGCCAACATGACACGAAAATTGTTAAAAAAATTTGTTACTTGTTAAAAATGTTTCTAATTAGTCCATCTCTAAACAAGTAAAGTGTGCGATGTTATTAGTGCGGGCAGACTGAGTTCACAATTTGAACATATTGTAACAAAACTGTTTTCTACGTGGGCGGAATAACTATTTATTTACAATAATTAAAAATGTAACAACAATTCAATAACAATCAAAGCAACAATTATATTATGTCAATTCTAACAGTCAACACAATAGTAATTCGCAAACAAAGTGAAACACTTCAATAGCACTGAACAAATAACTATACTGTATTTATTTCCGTTGTTCAACACGACACCGATTCACGACTGACTCAATTCCCGTCGGCTCCTTGCTTATATAGAGCTTAAACACAGCGCGTTCTAGTACTTTCCAGACGTCTAGCAGGTACTGGTATCTTCGATATCATTCCACGGCTCACCACTGTGACCTATTCTCGACGCTTCTATTGTAGCCAGCGGCGTAACATCTTGGGGTACAATATGAAATGTTTACTTGAAAAAGTAACATGCTATACAAAACACGTTCGTATGTTTTTACTTTCACAAATCAAAAAGAAACTAAAATAAAAAAACTACGGTGCGGTGTTATGAAACCACGGTGCAAGTGAAACTTTATTGCCATAACCCTAAGCGCTTCTAATCCGAAATAGCCGAAAGTATATAATTTTGATTAGGTGGTTTAGATAATGTAATTTGAACCCTGATCAGTATGCGGAGACGAACATAAAATCCAGATTCTGTCGTTGGTGTTTTTTTAAAGACCACCAACAGCTAAGTTTATTTGGGCCTAGCACCCATTCATATTTTCAATTCATTATTATTTTCTTTTAATAATAAATTGAAAATCTATTTGACCACTTTTACCAGCTCTCGGGCTAGAACCCGGGAACAGAGGACTTGTAATAGAGGAACCATAGCAACACCATGTAAACAACAGCATTGCTACACGCTCGGCTATTCTCAAGCCCTTCTGTCGTTGGTGATCAATGGGTATTTGGTGTGCTGCTCGACTGAACATTCATATCATTTAGTTGTGTAGACGTACAATATAGTTCTTTTTTAACACGCTTATATTAGCTTCACCTGTATGTTTGCTTGCTTGCTTGTTTGTCAGTTTGTAACCGACTTCTTTGAACTTGATTTTGACTAACTTTGAACGGTCAGATTTAGTTAAAACGTTGTCGACTTATCAAGGACTGACGACAATTCAATAATTCAATAAGTTTGTCCCATTATCCTGACCAGGATCTCCAGGACTAAAAAAAAAAAAAAAAGCAAAAAACTTCAGATTGAACTGAAACTTTGCACACTTATCAAGGACCGATGACAATATACAATAATTCCATAAGTTTGTCCCATTATCCTGACCAGGATCTCCAGGACTAAAAAAAAGCAAAAAACTTCAGATTGAACTGAAACTTTGCACACTTATCAAGGACCGATTACAATACAATAATTCCATAAGTTTGTCCCATTATCCTGACCAGGATCTCCAGGACTAAAAAAACTAAAAAACACGCTTAAATGAACTAAAAAGTAAAAAATAATTAATTTTATTGTAAAAAAGCGTGGGGTAGTATGAAAATATGATACAAAGCACCCCACGCTTTTTTACAATAAAATTAATTATTTTTTACTTTTTAGTTCATTAAAGCGTGTTTTTTAGTTTTTTTTAAATTATAATTTATTTACTGGTCTGGTCGACTACCATCACACTTGTATGCAATCGTACAATATTACAGTTATAAACATAACGTCGTTGCTTTTCGATGAGTACAGGTCTGGTCGATCGCTTCGATTGAATGTGACGTGACGCTCGACATGCGTAACCGAACGGAAAAAAGAGGCTAATAAAGTTTCACTTTAATAACACGCCAAAACGATAATGTTTATAAATAGAGTTGTAAAGTCCACAACAATAAAAACGCACGTATAATAGTAGGTATGTATTGTGTAACAAATGTGCTAAATACATCTTTATGCGTCAGCCGAGATGTTTTCAGCACGAGTAGTAGGAGAGCGCTCACGAGCCTTGGCGAGTGAGCATCGCGAGCCGAATACGAGTGCTGAAAACATCGCGCCTGACGCATAAAGATTTAGCACACGTGTTGCACACTATACTTTATATAACACATGCATGGTTTTAGACTTTAATTGAATAATTTAATGTCACTGACAGAAGTACATCTCATAATAAAAACATTGGGCTCGATACAATATTTAATCACTTCGTTACCATAGTAACCATATTTCATTTAAAACACCGAAAAGAGGTACATAATACGTGCGTTTGGTATCAAGGTGTAGTGTAAAAAGTGTAAGCACTTTTGACACTATTACGTTTGTTATACAAAAGTGTAAAATAACTGATCTGTTTGTTATTTCAGTGTGGGACTAAAAGTGTAACAACTATTAGTCCTGACTTTTGAGCAGGTGCACGTAGTGTAGTATAGGTCACGTGATATATGTCTGAATTGACAACCGCTTTGACAGATTTGATACTTTTTTCGTACTCAATTTTTTACATTTTGTGTCTCTTAAAAATGAATGAGCTTCAAAATGTAATGGTACAAGATAAATATGGCAGTGAGTTTAACATTTTTACGACCAAAAAAAAACTGTAAAAACTAGAAATAATGAACTCAGTCAATCTGTCATTTATCTATTTTGTAATGCGCATGTACAATCTACTCAGAATGTACACTATCCCGTTTGTTACAAGTGTACATTTAGTTTACACTTTTGGTGAACTTTTTACACTTTTCAGTGAAAAATTATCTACACTACACCTTGATACCAAACGCACCTAATGTTCATTAGATAACGGGTTTTTCAAATGTTTTTCAATATATCATCAAAAAGCGTTTCATAATGGATCATGACGTCATCAGTCAATAAACGGCTATTTAAGGCCCGCAAAACAGATACGATAAAACACTAAAAGCATGCATATGTTGAATAAAAAAATATATAGTTACAAAATATCGTTTACCGGTTTCATTTACTTAAAACGAAAACGCATCGTTTGTTTGTTGACAGCTTAAAACAAAACAATAAGTTTGTCAGAGCACTTCGATCAGTTTGTAGTAGGTACGCATATTATGTTGTATAATATGAGAGAGACAACGGAACAAGACAACATGACCTAACAAAACAACAACAACACGGAGGAAGAGAGAGAAGTGAAAGCAACGTGCGAATGGTATTTACAACGAGAAATAGCTAACAGCACGTATCCGGAATCATCGGTCGATCTGACTGCCGTTGCGGAAACGGTTCATGCCATGCACAGGCCTTTGTCTGTACCTTATCTACAGACGAATCAAACGTTTACTGTCTTCAAGTTTCCTTAGGATAATAGTTTTATCCAAGTGTGCAAGCTTTCACGGCCGGCATTGTTCCAAGTCTTCATGGTTTCCGGGCTTGTAGGCCGTGGTCCGATGGTATTTCTACCTGACGTTTCGTCTACAACTGCGGTAGACATTCTCAAAGACGATGTGGCAGCGGTCGAAGTGTCCTCCTTGGCGGCTCACAGTTGTAGACGAAATGTCAGGTAGAAATACCACCGGACCACGGCCTATAAGCCCGGAAACCATGAAGACTTGGATAATAGTTTTGTTAGGAGTATTCAAAAACGGAAGTTGAGGACAGTGTGGTGTAACGGTTAGCGTTGCCGAACTTTGGATCACACTGTTGTGGGTTCGAATCTCACCTCCGCTCATGGATGTTTTATAATGTCATTTAGTTTTAAGGATGTTGTTATTTAATGTAATTAAGACGCTAACGACCTAAGTTGTCGACGCGTCTATAATCTACAATAAATGAATAAATAAATAATGGAAGTTACTCCCTGCATCTCAAATCCTTTCTCATCGCCTAAGAACAGTTACGGCTCTCCCGACGCTACTTTTAAAGCTACAGGGTTCCAGTAAACGCCAAATGAAGGACCAAAAATCACACACTGCAAATCCCTCAAGCGAATTTTTTTAAAAAAGTTTTAGCTACGTGTTTAAGAAGCTGTAAGTTTTTCTAGGAAATTTTTTTTCAGTTTTACGCCTGAGGGAACTGTAGTGTGATTTTTGGTCCTTCACTTTGCGTTTACCTGAACCCTTTAGCTTTAAAAATAGCGTCGGGACAGCCATAACCGTTTTTAGACGAGAGGAAAGGATTTTGAGATGAAGAGTGCAGGGGGTAACTTCCGGTATGAAATATGTTTAATCTAGAGGTATATATCGCGACTATTCACGAATAAGATTGCGTACAAAGTAGGTAACTCATGAATCATTCGAAGTGTAAAACCTTATTCGCGCTGATCGCGCATACATGCTGCGCAAGTGACCGCCATTTTCTTAGCATGCACTGTCGTCAGTTCTGATTCAAACTGTTGTTTGATTTAAATTAAATCAATCGTATAGAGAAATTAGGGGCGGGGTTAGTGCTTAATACACCTGTGTGCAAGGTCATAAAACACATCGCAAAGTGCCGAAATACGTGTAAATTTAGGGAGCTCCGTCAAAATGTATCAAATCGGGCTCCAGGTTTGCTAAGGTCCGCAGCACTGTGAGAAAATGAGTTGATTTACGCAAATACCTCAAGAGTTATATAAGGCGTGAGAGGGTTTTCCTTCTAAAATTCGTTTTCCTTTCCTTGGAAAGAATAATTTTCAAAAATTTGGTACCTTTTTAAAAATTGTTGGCGATTACAATAGAATAAAAATAAGAGCTAATACATGATTTCGTCTCAGGAACGTAGCCAGCATTTTTTTTTGCATGGGCCAGAGCTGAGCCACACTGATGTAGATCTCCAATTCCATATAACCCAAGACGTGCCTTGAGTTCCGTAAAAACGACAATGTAAAACCACAAGCATTTAATCCCAATAAACAATTGTCTGTAAGACGAGCAATTAAAAAAATGCTAATTTATAATAACACAAGCGCGCTAGAACAACACAATTCAAGAAGCTACTAAATTTTAAGCCGATACTTTTTGTTTATTCAATAATTAAATTGCTTAACAAACTTACGTCTTGAGTTATCACATGGGCCAAAACTTTTATTGCATGGGCCATGGCCCACCTGGGCCCATCCGTTATGTTTGAAATGTCGTATTTCGTTTTCCACTCTGTTAATATTCCACTTGTTTGCTTCTTTTTCATTTTTTGTGAAGACGGAATCACGTTTTAATTTTCCAATTTCAACACTATCGATCATTTAAAGAATTACTCGGAATTGTGCAGCTATGTAGGTGTCAGCAAACAGCTTGAATCATCAGATCAAATATCGACAGATAAGATAACAGGCGTCAATTTCTTAAATACCAACTGAAATTGGAACAGCGCTTTATGACCTGTTCCTTTTCTCAACAGCTATTTAAACATCCTTGACGACCTTAAAACAGAGATAGCTAGAAGTATAGCATATGTACAACTGAAGCCAGTCGAGACGTGCGGGAAACAATTGAAAATATAATAAAATATTTTTGTTCAACACCCGCAAGAAATATGTAATTTCGTAGCCCTACTGAGGGTGGGCGAAATAATAAATTCCCTGACTGTTGACGCACAGAGTGGGCGAAATGGCATTTCGACCACGTTCAAAAATCACTGTTTTACACTGTTTTGCGGTAGTTAAACAAAATATTATGTGCTACTATTGATCAAAAGAGAAGATTCCACTCGCGTGTTACCGCACTCGTTACTCTCGTGCCGCAAACTCCACGCTCGAGAAATCTTCTTTTTCTCCCACTAGTCGCACAATATACTATTACTTATTGATGATATAAGATAGGTACACCTTGATTTTTCGTAAGCGTTTTAGAAAATTTATTGTAACATTCAGGCACACAACACGACATTAAGAGTAATTAACACTACGGAATTCAAGCAACGAATGATCATAAAGTCGTAATTTAGTGTATAGTTGCAGTGGCGGACTAAGGAAGGGGGCGGAGAGGGCGGGTCGCCCCGGACCTCTGATGCTGGGGGGCCTCCAAATCTCGAGAAGTCCTTCTTAATCAAATCCCAAACAAGGCCAAAATATGTTTAGTAAGTAAGAGGCAGTTTATTATAAATATTTGATTTTTTTGTCAGCCATTACATCTATATTCCTCATTTTTTACGAAATTTACACTACAAATACATCAATTTCTAAGACTAGCGTGCTTAGTGCCGCAGCCTCTAGACTGGACTGCCGTGGGTTCGAATCCCACCTGCGCTCATGGATGTTTTGTGATGTTATTTAGTGTAGTTGAAAGACGCTAATGACCTGAGATGCCGACGCGTCTATAATCTACAATAAATAAATAAATTAAATAAATCAATTTCTAAGCAGACCGGGGGCCTCATTTAGTTCTGCCGCCCCGGACCTCCGACGGGCTTAGTCCACCATTGTATAGTTGTGGTTTCACAGGCGACGTGATAATTATGCTTTTTCTATAGCTATCTCTATTCTGAGTTGACGACATTAAAGCGGATCGTCCTTATTATAGAAGCAGCAATAGTAGGCTATTCTACTCTATTCGAGCGGTAGGTCATATCACCCACCTAAGACTTCACCCATACCGCCGCCATCTACCTCATCGTTCTCTAACCAAACCACTCTAATGTTGCCATGTCGTTCCACGCCGAACACGGAAACACAAGGTGTCTAGATCCTACTTCACCCATGTTTTACACGCTCTTCTACAAACACTATAGCATAGTGTACAGTCGGATAACAATTATTCCGAATTACGCTCACGGAACGGCCCGAACCAATTATCGAATCAATTGTTGCAATGCATTCGAATTGGTCTCAAAGAGAAGCTGAGCTTTACAATCCCATAGGAATTAATTATCTCCGACACAAACCGTTCCAAGCAGCCAAGATTATAATTCAACCTTTACAATAAGCTGTGTCGAATATTTATATTAGAAATCGTGTCCATCGTGATTATAATAAAATTAAGAAAAATCGCAGGATAGTGGACAAAATATTTGATTTATTAAGTGTACAACGTTTCGTCTATTGATTTAGACTTTTTCAAAAAGTTTTTTGAAAAAGTCTAAATCAATAGACGAAACGTTGTACATTTAATAAATCAAATATTTTGTCCACTATCCTACGATTTTTCTTGATTTTATTGTGTCGAATATATTTTCAATGAGACGTCTCTGTTTTTTTAAAGCTTTTTAGACACATTCTGATAGAAATTTATTAATTATTAGACATATAACCGACAGAACATATAGCCCATGGTTTTTAAATGCGTGGATTAATAAAAAACACTTTTTATATAGGTACTAATTTACGTAAAATTGTTACATAATTTTTATCAAAAGGTGAAACTTAAAATAATATTTTTATTATAATAATATTAATTTAGTAAATTATAACAGAACCTCTATCTGTAATTCGTTGTCTTGTGTGTTTTTGGTTATATTTTAGAAGATAGACTGCGCCAGACATATGTGTACAGTACTTTATAATAAACTAACTCTAGAAATTAGAAACAAAAACTTCACGGCATTTAAAAAAGCTATATTTAAAATATTATTAGAAGGAGAATTTTATTCTGTAAATGATTTTGTAAAGTAATATTTATAATTATTTCTGTAATTTGACGTGTCAACCCTGTTAATGTACATTTGACTAATAAATCTATCTATCTATCTATAGACGGGAGAACGTGTTTCCAGAATTTGTATCTGTCTGTCTGTATCGGCATTACTCAAAAATGGCTGACTGATTTTGAACAATTGATCCACTTTCAATACTGCCCAAACTTAAAGAATAGAAAAATTCTGACTTGACCGGATTAAAATAAGGTTTTTGAACTGACATTAACGCGAGTGAAGCCACGGGAAATAACTACGTATACAACAAACAAACCGAGTAAAAGTTCCATGTTTTATCACTAAAAATTACAAAACAAAATATGTTGTTTTTTACTTCCCATCTCTACTATGATATAGGGAAGTATTGGATTCAGTTCGAAAAAACTTGTTCGAGTTTTTAATAAATCTTATTCAAGACGTATGCGATTGCTTACTATAGATGGGAAGTATAGGACTGGCTCCCCAGTAGGATTTTCGAAGTTATACCTACCTCTCTAGCAAGGGTAGTGAATTAAAATTACCTCGAGTTAAAAAATACCGACACAAAAATTAATGAAACGCTGACAGGGATAAAACGGCTCTAACGATTTGGATGAAATTTAGTAAAAAGGGGTTTTGGAGGGCAAAAAATCGATCTAGCTAGGTCTCATCCCAAAAAAATTTGTTTTCTTATAGATTTTATAATTTTAAAAATCGATTTTTTGACGTTTAAAATAGTGTAATATTGTAAACAGGCTTTGGATGGGAAATTTTATAAATCATCATTAAACAGGGTGCTGAATTACTTTGCGTAATAGGGATTTAGCCCGTAAAATCAAACTTTTGCGATTTCCTTCTTCCCTAATTATTTTAGGAAAAAACACATCTTCGAATAAAAGTCTTAGAACATGAAATTCTGCATCTAAATCATTAAACAAAATTAATTTTGCATGCTTTGTAACGGCAGAAATTTGATATGAAAATGTCAAAATTACCTCAAAAACAGATAGCGATAGCTATGGAACTTGAACAAAATGATTAGAAATTATTCTGAGAGCTAAAACTTCATCATTTTGTTCAAGTTCCATGGCTATCGCTATCTGTTTTTGAGGTAATTTTGACATTTTCATATCAAATTTCTGCCGTTACAAAGCATGCAAAATTAATTTTGTTTAAAGATTTAGATGCAGAATTTCATGTTCTAAAACTTTTATTCGAAGATATTTTTCGTAAAACAATTAGGCAAGCAGGAAATAGCAAAAGTTTGATTTTACGGGTTAAATCCCTATTACCCGCAAAGCAATTCAGCACCCTGTATGTCAAAAATAAAAATAAGTAGACAATTAAAATTAAAAATGCTAAAAACTTCAACGGAACCTGTGATGAAAAATGTATAAAGTATAACTTCAACCGTGCGCTTATGTTGGTCACAGTCAATTTTTTTTGCTTATGAGTTTCATAGCTTAAAGTAGTTGTCGTGCTATGGGCATAGTGTCAGAAAATTCTAAATTTTCGTATACTCATTAAGGATACTATAATACAAATACCATTAAAATTTGAAGTTGATTGACCATCTCTAACTCGAGTTAAACTTAATTAAAGTTCGGGTAATTAACACGGAGAGCATAGGAAAGGTTGTGTTTTTGACAAGTTTTTTAATTTAAAAAAAAAAGTAACAGTCAGAAATTTTCAAAAAACTAACTGTTCATTGATGTTTTTGTTCTGAGTTTAAAAAAGAAAATCCAAAAATTATTGACCTTTTTATTGTTGAGATATAATAACGCAAAGTTCAACAATTTATGAGAAAAGATTGACATTTTTATATAATCCAAGCGAACAAGCTAAGTGAAATATGTGTTAGTATGTGAACAACAGTTTAGGTACAATCTCTAACAAATTTTTTTTACATTTAACACTATACTTATTTATTGTTTTACAGCGTATTATGAACGAAACTTTTGGATGTTATTGTAGCACGACAACTACCTTAACACACTATTAAAAACAAAATAAGCTTTAATGAGCTTTGGTAGCTCCCTGAGTTCATTTATCAATGACATACATAAGTCATTAATGAATCAATGGCATACTTAAATCATTAATGAATGGGCCAATGTAATTGTCTGATAGTTTACAGGAAGTTAAATTCGAGATCTGTAAAGTGTGGCGTCCGACTGTACGTGACGCTTTGCATATTAATATTTGCTGGCAAATTGCACAACCAACTTTGCGTAACAATCCTTCAAAGTTGGAAGACAACGCTCAAGTGAGATAGTTATATTAACATTTACAATAACTCATTTTCAAAGCAAGTAACTTTAATTGGCCTTTTCATTATAAATACAATTGATTAACATAACTTCCTTTGACTTAATATGACGTTTGTTGTTTCATTCCGGAGAAGTTTCACCTTCTATAGAACATTGTTCTATAAGTTGAAAGCTCGGAAAAAATACAAAGGAAAAAATAACTTAAATTAACCAAAATTAAACTGAAATACAATCACTAATAAATTAGACGTCAAACAAGTGCCTTAACAGTTGTAGTTAAGCGACATCGGAAAAACGCAGAATCATTTACTAAATTGCACACAACATGAAGCGGTGAATTAGTCACCCTTGTTTTTATAGCACATTCCAGCACGTACTGGCGCATGAGTATCAAAAACTATTTGCCAAAAAATGTTTCCGCGATTCTCTTTAGTATGTATAACTGATTATAAAAATGTATGTTGTCACAGAGCAACTTGGTGCTATTTTGTTTAAAACGCAATTATTTTAACAGCAAGATAATGAAATTTTTGAACGGATCTAATTTTTCTCGTGTTCTTTCACTAAATACGAACATATTAAATTAATGTCTTATGACTTTTTGCGATAAATTCAATATTTTCAGAGATATGAATTTTTTAAAGTTCGAAAAATCACGATTTTGATAACTTTTGAGCCATTAAAAATTTGTCCAAAAATTCAATGCGATATAAAAAATATTTTTTTTTATATTCTTTATACTAATGTTAATAAGATCCGTTAGCGAGATAAGAAATATTTTTATTATTATTTATTACTTATTTATTGTGAGGTAGCTTAGAACTGTATTTCTCAAGATTACCGATACCTGGCGATAAAAGCACCAAATTTGGTATGATGGTACCTTAAGGTATACTAATAAAATATGTTAGCCTAGGAGCCTTCCGGTATTTCTAAAGAACAACTTTTGGCGAACTACGAAATTTTACCACCTTTTTTGCTTTTTTCGAAATATCTCAGAAACGGTCGACTTAAGCGATTCTTTCATTATGTAATGTTTTAAAGAGTGTTACATTTCCTACAATTTTCATTCCCACAACTTTTCTGTGGTATTAATGGTAAGCGCGCTACAGCTTCTTGAAAATACCATTAATATATCTCGTATGTAAATGAGTAATGATATTATGTGACTGTTAAAAATCGCTATCGCTCGTTTTTACATACTGTCATTAGGCAGCTAGATTACGCAGCTAGATATAGATACTGTCTATAAAGTGCCAATTTCAATCAAAGATGCCAAAATCATCACAAATTTTAAAAATAAATTAAAATTAATAAAATGTTTTTATAGCGTTGATGAGTACAAATCCCGGTCATAAAATCCCAGACAATATATCCCAGGCAAAAAAATCCCATGCCAAAATATCCCAACTAAAAATATCCCTTGACAAAAATATCCCACGACATAAATCTCCCATGACAAAATATTCCCGCGACATTAATATCACAATCAGCACATACACATAACATGCGACGGTTTTGTCGGCGGGATGAAGAGGGGGGAGGGGGGAGGCGGCGCAGAAAAAAATAACAAGTTATTCTTTCACATAGGAACATTAATTGAATATCAGGACCGTGCAATTCTTGCGGGGGCAGAGTTTCCCGCGAGGGGGGTGTTCGTGCGATGGTTTTGTCTGCGAGGTGAAGAGGGGGGGGGAGTGTTTGTGCGACGGTTTTGTCTGCGGGGTGAAGAGAGGAGAGGGGGTGGAGGCGGCGCGCGCCGCTTCCACCCCCTCTCCTCTCTTCACCCCGCAGACAAAACCGTCGCACAAACACTCCCCCCCCCTCTTCACCTCGCAGACAATACATGAAAAGGAATACACTGGAGATAGATATCAATGCAGGCTATTCGTGCTGTCCGCAGACGCTTTTTTTGACTTAACTTGAATTCAATGTAATTCAAATGGAGAAATTTAACATGTAAAGTCAATATTGTTGGTTGAAATCAAACGCACTGTATATTAATTATATTCTTAAAAATTGTAATTTATTTTTTTGTTATGGGATGTTTTTGACATGGGATATTCTTTCCATGGGACGTTTTTGTCATAGTTTAATTTTGTCTTGGGATATTTTTACTGGGATATTATTTACAGGGATATTAATTACTGGGATTTTATGACCGGACACCGATGAGTACCTACTTATCTTCTAATTTTTGATGTGTAGGCATCTGTTATATTAATTCTTTTTTATGTATGTGACTGTATCCAAGACGTTTGTCTGCATATGGAAATAAACTTATCGTATCGTATCGTATCGTATCGTATCGTATCGTATCGTATCGTATCGTATTGTATCGTATTGTATCTACTGATATAAAAAATACAACGCAATAAGACCTACGCATGGATTATATTTTGGTCGTTATATTTATCTATATGTGTTTTGCAGGAAAGTATATTTCTCATGTAAACAAAAGTTAATTGAAAAAGGCATAATTATTACTCTAAATAAGTACTTTGTGGAACGTCAAACTTTGTTCTAATAAAATTTAATATTATGCCAGTTAAACACACTGGTAACCTTTCACTGAAAATTACGTGCCAGGAAAACTTTGATCATACTGAAAGTATTCTTCGAAATTCATATACACACTCTCCCGAATAATCATACAATATTAATAAATAACCTTGTCACGGGATCTGGTTGTAATTTCATTTTCTTGGTACCTACGTACTTAAAGTATTTTTATCTGTTTGTTTGCACCATAATCACTCGAAAACGGCTTGACCTATTTTTAAAGTCGATGCACTATTTGTTATAATATAGAAGAAATGAGTAAGATCATACTGTTTGCGAAAGCAATTTGTTCTGATAAGAATACCGGATCGAATAGAAAATAATAATAATAAAGAAAGTAAAATAATAAAAATAAAATTGAATTTATTTAATAATATGTCGATGTAAATTAGTTTACGCTATAGGAGGTTTCGAGTTTATCTACATCTGGTTTTTAAAAACACAACACCACCAATCTGATTAAAAAGTGTAAAATTGTTCGTACAAAAGTGCATCTTTATAATAAATTTGTTGTAACACATATAACAGTTCAGCCAGTTACCCCCACCACAAGAACAGAGTGTTCTAGGCCCTAGGGTAAAAGACTGTTTGAGAGCATTCGTATGCGTGACGTCGGTCGTGGCCGCCACGTATATGGGAACGTTTAAAAGAAAAAGTCTCCTGTTATTATTATTAATTAAAAAACATTTGTAAAGAGACCTGAGTTGTTATAATACATTATTAAAGCCTGGATCTTCTCAATAAATATATGTGAATGTTTAAAAGAAAAAGTCTCGTGTGATTATTATTAATTAAAAAACATTTATAACGAAACCTGAGACGTTATACACATATTTGAAATGTACAGCATTTCGTGCCTCTAGTCGGCTGCTTAAAATAATATACATCACACGCGTACAATAATATAATATTTTATGTAATACGACAGTATAGATAGGCGTGCGTAAAACATAAACTGTGACATCAGCGTACAATAATGCATATTTTAGGTCATACGAGAAATATAGGAATATAGTTGCCATGGTGACGAAGTAAATAAATATTGGTTCAAGGCCAATATTTTTAGCTGTCAGTGAGATTTCGGTGTTTGAAATTAATTCAATAAAGCTTTAAAGTTGAAAATGTTGTACATTTCAAATATGTTACAAAAAATAATGTACCTATACTTAGAACTAGTACATTTATATAAGTATAAGGCGCTCGGGGTGTTGGCACCACATAGATATAGATAGAGGAGGGAAGTCACCCAAATAAACTTAAAAACAATTATTGTATTCGAATTTCGGCGGGAACATATCTGACTAGTGTCGGGTTTATCGTACATTTTAATCACGCTGTAATGTTAATTCGCTGTATTTCGTATGTTTTATGTGTAAAAATTTAACTGCGATTAACAAAACAGCGTGTTAAATGTACGATAAATCCGACATAGGACTTTTTTCCTGCAGCCTCTGGGATCCCGCACGTGATTTCTGAGCTAAATTTCTGTAAGATAAATAAACTATACAGTGAATTTCACTTAAGACACAACATAGACACATTTGTTTAGCTGGTAGTTATGGAAACCATTAAATGCATTTTAGAAATATGTTTCACTTAAAATATAACATGCACTGAACAAAAACATGTATCACTATCAATATTTTATTTAAAACAAATGAAAGCAAATAAACGTAGGGTAAATATCTTGAACCAATAGTAATTCGCAGACTTAACTTACTTATTTATTTGCCTCGCATGAGGGAAACAATTTGTTAGGAAACCAGCAAAAAATAAAGCGATTATTGTCGACGGTCGTAGGTATACAAACCTCGGCATTTTTGCCGCGTGCCAACTTCCACAGCCTACTTTTCCAAGGCGTGTAAATAGACCACACTTCTACCCCAGACCACTCTCCTACACCCACCGTTTATTCACGTACGAGCTAAAGTAAAGGGGATTATATTGGAGTCGAGTGCATTTTTCAGATGTGATTTTATAACCCCTCCACTATTATATTTCACCATTCTGTGAACTGATTTCTTCTAATAAAAATCAATCGTTTTATTTCCTGCAATTTTGTTGTAATTGAAAATACTTAAGAATAATATCCCCTATTACAGCTAAAGATAAGTTTAATTGACTATTGAATTTAGAAATCTATACGCATATCTGCGACGTAAAGGCAAAATCACTTATATGTAATGTGTATAAAAATAAGATTAATTACTATTCTTCCATTGGAATCTGAATCTTGGATTTATAAATGTCCAATTATTACATCTGATGATCTGCAGATTCTGTGCCGTTTCCACAGCATATGTAATGTCCGTTCAATTATAACATGTGTACCTATTAATTGGTCAAAAATAAAGATAGCTACTTCTTACCACAACAGTTTTATTGATGGATGTACATTTCGAAAGCTATGCTCTCATCTTCAGCGAACACTATACATCCATCAATAAAACTGTTGTGGTAAGAAGTAACTATCTTTATTTTTGTTTCTATTCCAACCGCAGTGCTCATATATTTTTATTAAATGGTTATTATTGTAAATCTATTGACATTAAATTGATTAATATGTCATTAATCGTTAATACAGGGTGTGTTTTAAAATCACCGACAAACGAAAACAAGAAATTATAATGATCCAAATTAATACTATTGACGCTATAATTGCTATACCGAAAATCTCGGTTATAGGAAGCATTTTCGGAATAGCAAATTATTATAGCGTCGATAGTATTAATTTGGACGATATAATCTCCAATTTTCATTTGTATGTATACTATAAAATAATAAAATACACCCCGATATATAAAGTGTAACATTGTTATAGAAAAAACAATGTTATAGCACATATGTCTTCTGCGCAGTCGCCGATTTTCCCCAAAAACAATAGGACTCTTCCTTTTTACATCCTCCCAAAATTTGGTTTCATTCCGATGAGCCGTTTGAGCCGTTGTATCGTGCTTACAGACAAACAGACTTTTTCCAAAAACATATTTTTTGGACTCCGGTAACTTCAAAATGTAAAAATATTGTAAAATCTTGAAAAGTTAATTTAGACCTAAATTAGTACTACCAGTCCGCTGTATTTGTGGGGATTGAATGGTAAAAGTACAGTATTGTACCTTTGGACCTCCGAACAAGTATTTTACAGTCGAGCATATGCTAGCGTCAATGCACAACTGTGGACATAAGCTGCCGACGATAGTTGTTCAACAGAAAAGTCAAAAGACGATCGATGTAGTTTTATGTTTTTTTTGTTGTACAACTATCGTGTTGATAGTATGCGCAGTCCCTTTTGATCCCATAGCCTTATGACAAACAACTGAATAGTTGTGCGAGTAAAAATTGATTCTATGCGCCGGCCCTTAGGGGCCGCTTAAATGTTTTCTAATTTTAGGTCCCTTTACAATTAAAAACGCAGAGTTCTCCGTATGTAATGGGTTCTTAGTAATCTAACTTTTTTTTAAGAATTAGATGTCGTGGCGTAGAAAACTCTCTATACATCAGACATCAAATGATCAGAGACCTGCTTGTATACAAAATGTCAGCTTTATTTGAATTTAATTTGAGTTTAAACTGTTCTAATATATATTTTGTTACATCATGTATAACAGAATTTGTCAGTCTTTCAAGTATTCTCAGCGTTGGCAGTTAATTTTTGCCATAAGCAATTATGCTCGGCATTCCGTTTCAATAATATTTCATGTAGACAGTGGTGAAAAATCACAGGCCGCGGCCATTCTGTAAACAGCTGGCCGATTATTTATCTCTTGTCCCGTCGCATGAATGAAAAGACTAATAAATTAGCAGCCTCAGTCTGGTTGGCGTGCGTCTCCGAACAAAGAAATGGGCGCGAAAAACGGCGGAGGGCTTCCAGAGCACGGAGGTTGAGACGCCGGTGGCAGAGCATCTAGGATGAGAAGAAGGAGCCAGATTACGGAGAATGGGAAAAAAGATCCAGAAGACGGAGCTCGAGTATGTAGGATGAGAAGACGGAGTTAGGACATGGAGGATAAGGGAGCCAGAGAACAGAGGAGAGGAGAAGACGATGTCGGAGGAGAATGGGGAAGGAAGATCACCACATAGTCACAAAGAGATAAAGAGAGGCACTGCCCGTATGGTCTTGCTACCGCAACAAGAGCGGGAGACGCGATGCAACCAGCCGGAGGGAGATAACCCTTATAAATTTCACACAGTCAACTCTTGCCCTGCACCAGTGAGCGAACATTTTCACACTGTTGGTGGCTAAAGGCCAATTGTACTTTGTTGAAAGTGATATTGAACTCTCTAATCTTAAATAACGAATGAGCTAATTGTGCTTGAAAAAAATTGCATTTGTGGTGTGTTTTTATTATGGATCACACATTTTTTTTAAAGCAATCGAGACCATCAACTGTCAAGTGTCAGGGTTATTTGGATCTAGGATCAATTTCAATTTATTTTTACTGTAGATACTTTTAGTGCCGAAAGATTGAATACAATTAATGGTTGCGTACATGCAGAGAAGATTTTTGTGGCAATTTTGCCATGACATTTTTGATCAATATTGACGAGTGGTTATGAGGATGGTCAATGTTATAGGATCCACTGTAATGTCCCGTACTGTCCTCATTTTTCCAGGTACACCTCAGAGTGGAAAAACTACGTCGCAAAACAACTGCGCAACATTGTTTGAATTTATAACAAAAAACTAAGGTGCGGTTTTATGAAACCACGGTGAAAGTGAAACTTTATTGCCATAACCTTAAACGCTTTTAACCCGAAATCGCCGAAAGTATACAATATTGTTTACGTGGTTTTGATAATGTAGGTAATTTATAGCCATGATCAATAAAATCACAAAAATTTTCAAACTTTAAGTCTCATGAGGAACCTGAAGATACAAAGATAGGTCCTCCAGTTTTTGAGAAGAATTTTTATTTACCTAAAGGCACATTTTGACACCTATGGCAAAACGTTTTGAAAAAAATTTTTTTTTCGTTCCACCCTAATGATCAGTATGGAGATGAACATAAAAATCCAAATTCTATCGTTGGTGGTCAACGGGTATTTGATGTGCTGCTCGACTGAATATTCGTACGATATTAGTCATGCAGATGTACAATATAATTATTTACTGCTTTTCGAGTGGACGTGACGTGACGTCACTTTAATAAACTCAATATCCAATCGATATTTTTATCAGTTCTCAAATTTAAAACCTGGGAAAATAAGTGGGAATGGTGTAGTACTTTACTTGAAATAATTGTTTTATGATGCAGAAAAAAATTGACTTCAATTTGAACAAAATTCTAAAATATGACAAACATTGAGCGGTTCATTTAGAAGCACAATAATTTATTAAAGTTACTGTGCTATTTAAACAACAATAATAGAATTATTCATAATTAGTTTGGAAAATTAAATCCGTATGTCCAAACGACGAGCTTTCCCGTTTGCCTAGGTCCGCTTAAAAAGGGACATGCGTTATTCTATCAGATTTTATGAAGTTGTTGAAAGGCAATAACACAACAAACAGCATTGCAAATGAAGTTTTCAGGGCCGACCGCAGAATCCGTGCGGCGAAAGTGTTAACCCGGGAGCAAAGGCCAAAAGTAAACTGGCCAAACCGACAAAGTCGACCTATCGGTACATTATGAAGTGGCAACGGCCTACTTACGCAGTACATGTAGTGCGTTAGTACGGATTCGCTACTGCCTTTTAGACTTAATGTTATGTAACTACTAGATATAGGAGAATAATATAGTCTGATCACTGTGAAAATAGATATGACGAACATTATAATGCTCTATTTAAAACCACAATTGAAGAAGACTATTTCAAGATTTCTCTAAGAAAAGACATAGCATTTCTTGAATTCATTTAGAATTAATCTATATCTATATATAATACCTATATAAAAGAAAGTCCTGTTAGTTAGTTAGTTAGTTACACCATTTATAACTCGAGAACGGCTGGACCGATTTTCATGATCTTTGATTTTTTGGATTTGTCTCCGCCCTGGTTAACAGAATAACTATTAAAACATCGGAAAAATTCACCAGGGAGCGAACGAGCGAAGCGAGTGAGTAACGTACCACCCGGGAGCGAACGAACGAAGCGAGTGAGTAGCGTATTGCAGTCTGGGCGAAGCCGAACGGGGCCGCTAGTTTATATTAAAAAAAGATCTTTTGAACCAAACTTAAAAAAGAAATCAGAATGTCTCTAAAAAAATAAAATAATGTTTCCCATCGTTTTACAATCTTTCTAATTAAGTGTAGGCATGGAAGGTGATTGTAGAGTGAAGGAATAAATTATTTACATCTTCTTATAGAAGCATTTTGATTTCTTTTTTGAAGTCAGTTCAATTTTTGTAAAATTATTTTATTTCACAATTTTCAATCTGTATTATATTTCATTCCAGATCGCCCGAATAAAGTTGGACATTGCGATTAATCTAATGTCCTTCCCCATACAAACCTGAGCAAATTAGTAAAAGTTTTATCCAAATCGGTTCAGTAGTTTCTGAGATAATTGCAGTGGTCATACATACAAACATTCACGACGAATTAATAACCTCTTTCTTTGAAATCGGTTAAAAAGCATTTTTAGACTCAGGTCTGTGGATTTTATGCGAC
Source organism: Mongoloraphidia duomilia (assembly GCA_039654895.1). Lineage (NCBI taxonomy): Eukaryota > Metazoa > Arthropoda > Insecta > Raphidioptera > Raphidiidae > Mongoloraphidia > Mongoloraphidia duomilia. The sequence continues at coordinate 18,315,484 of CM077525.1, read as the reverse complement.
CCGACACACATATAGGCATCAACGACTTCAAACTATTTCATATATCAAAACGAAATCTATCCGAAAAAAATGTTTCGGTAGGTATATGATTAAAATACTTCTATCCTCCGACTGTATGTTATCATTTAATCTTTTTAGTTCGCTTTAGACACAGTCATGTTTTTTGATTTTTTTAATTTAACTTTCTATTTACGTCTTTACTCTTTTTGGTTTTTTGAAATCGCCTTAACGAGACCTTACCTCACCAAATCAGTTTTTTATACGCGAAAATATAAAAAAAAATATCGAAAATATGCAACGCCCAACGCCGCTAAGATATGAATCGGATGTCCTTTTCTATGCGTTGCCAAAAATTTCGGGGAGGTTTGAACCCCCTAAACCCATCCGAATCCGCCACTGAATTTTCCCAGGTTTTAAATTTGAGAACTAATAAAAATATCGATTTGATATTCAGTTTACGTCACGTCACATCCAGTCGAAAAGCAGTTCATATGCCATGTCACTGTCGGGTTTAAGACGAATCTAAATTGACACCTCATTTATTAAAATCCATCTAGCCGTTTGGATGCTACGAGGGAGTAAAGAAAACATACTTACATACAATTAGATACAGCGAAAAACATAATCCTGGCTTTACTATCGCACTGTAGCCGGGTAATAAAAATGAGTTTTATTTTTGTGTTAATCTTTTTTTTTAAATAAAAATCGAAAAAGAAAATGTCCGAAGAAAATAATCTTCTTTTAATGTAGATAGAGACGTGCTTTTTCATTTGATACCAAACATTGGATCATACTCATCATTTTCATTGTCTGTTTCTCATATTAGAAAAAAATAATATTATTTACGGTGAGTAAGCAGGGCATTTTTTAAATCAAATCTGGCTAAGCGTTTCTTAGTACAAAAGAAAAGTTTAATAATAAGTATGACGACCTTTGTTCAGTGGACGTAATCGCGGTCACACGTTATGCCGGAAGTCCGAAAAGAACGGAGGAAACGCAAAAAGAAGGAAACAGGAAATGGGAATGGGACAAGGGATTCGAGTGGCGTTATTAAAAGTGTAAACCTTTAGTCTCAACTCTACAGACATTGAGGTATAGAAGACTATGTCATCCGCTATCGCTACGGCATTTTCTTGTCATCAACTATCAGAATTATCAATTTATATTTTCAACTAGCTTTTACCTACAAGTTTGCTCGCATTAATGGGCGTATGCAAGGCGGTCAGGGGAGGGCAGCTACACTCCGGAGGGGATCTGGAATACTAAACCCTTATGTTTCCTGTTATTGAACTTTGGCGCTTGAAAATTCCCCAAATTTCAGTGTGATAACCGGATGTTCATGTTTACTCTCATAACTCCTGAGACGGCTGAAGTATAGCGATATGTCAGGAGTATAGTATAGCGATGATACTGTCATCTGTAATAATTAGTAAGAACTATAAATTATAATTTAAAAAAACTAAAAAACACGCTTTAATGAACTAAAAAGTAAAAAATAATTAATTTTATTGTAAATAAAAAGCGTGGGGTAGTATGAAAATATGATACAAAGCACCCCACGTTTTTTTACAATAAAATTAATTATTTTTTACTTTTTAGTTCATTAAAGCGTGTTTTTTAGTTTTTTTAAATTATAATTTATTTTTGCTTTTTAGTCCTGGAGATCCTGGTCAGGATAATGGGACAAACTTATGGAATTATTGTATTGTAATCAGTCCTTGATAAGTGTGCAAAGTTTCAGTTCAATCTGAAGTTTTTTGCTTTTTTTTTTAGTCCTGGAGATCCTGGTCTGGATAATGGGACAAACTTATTGAATTATTGTATTGTCGTCGGTCCTTGATAAATGTGCAAAGTTTAAACTAAATCTGACCGTTCAAAGTTGGTCAAAATCAAGTTCAAAGAAGTCGGTTACAAACTGACAAACAAGCAAGCCCGCAAACATACAGGTGAAGCTAATATAAGCGTGTTAATAAATGACAAATGGCAAAATCAAACCAAAGTCAGAACCGCTCATGTAATGAAATGAAGATGTTTACACATAAAATTCAACGAGTGCTTTACATTTGTAGGCTTCCGTATCAAAAAGGAACCCTACTGTTCTACCAACGATGTCTTTCTGTCTAACTTCTAAACGAAATGAGATATGGATTTGAAATTCATACATAATATGTATTACCTCGGCCCAAAGACGGAGAGAATGACAAAAGATTAAAAAAGTTTATTTAAGGGGGGCGCCCATACATGCAAACGGGGGTAAAATTTTTTTTGTACCTATGCTTATGGGGTATCGTTGAAGAAGGCCTTTTGAGATGACTGTTTTTATTTTTGTTTATTTGATCAAATTTGTAGGTTTTAGAGACCGTCAAAATTGCAATTTTTAGACCTACTTTGTTACCAGATCTATCTTAATAACGCCATGACCTATAAAGCTGTTATTCACGTCAAGTATCACTCATATCCTCTAGTTAATCAACAAGTACTAAAAACAGAAAAAAGAAAGCAAGCAAACGGGGGGCAAAAACACATTTTTCTTTGTACCCATTCTTGTGGGGTATCATTGAAAAAGGCCTTTTGAGTAGATTATGATTGTGTTTTCATTTTATTTATTTTATTAAAATTATAGATTTAGCATAGCTTACATAGTACGGAACCCTACTCTTTACGTGGCTCGACACGCACTTGGGCGTTTATTAAAATTTATGTAGTAGTTCCGTCGACACTGATGGATGTCACAGTCAATTACTTTGAAGCCGACATGCCAGTATATCGAATCAAAATGGTTCAAGCCCACAATTCTACACTCATAGTGTCTCAAAGTGCCTCGCCAGTGTCGTGTGTGTCTCATTGTAACAGAGTCTAACGAGCTAATTGGAATTAGTGTTTCTGAGACTAGCCTAAAACAAAAGCCTCGGGCGATTAGATAAAATGGTAGCTGATGACTTCATTTTGTTGACTATCTTGTTACGACCTCTTCTTAACATGACTTCAGTTCATTTTTCTCTAAACGGTACAGTTTTATTACAGTGCTTCTATAGATCTATGTCAGTATTACTTTAAACACAGACGGAATAGAAATTAAGAACTGGTCGAGTGCGTGTAGAACTCGCGCCACGAGGGTTCCGTACCGTTACAACAATTTAATTAATGTAAGCTCGAAACTCAGCATGGTTGATGGTTATAAATAATATAGTGCAAATTTTCTACGATGCACTAGAGTTTGTGATCCTTGGTGTAAGCCATTATTGTACACCAAGGATCACAAACTCGACTGCATCGTAGAAAATTAGCGCTATAGTACACTGTAAAAAATGGATGTAAAAATACTTTGAAAGTTAAGGTAGAATTCGCTCGATTTTTTAAATGATTTTATATTATTATTTATTTTTACACAGAAAACTTCATAAGAACTGTAAAATTAGTGATTTTTACATAAAGTAAATTAAAATTACATAATTTATGTAATATTCCAATAAAGTGTGTAAAAATTACAAAATAAAATGTATAGTTACATATATAAAATGGATGAATACAAAACAAATTAATGTAAAATTAGTAACCACGCATGCGCAATGTGTTTTTATGGAATCTACGCGATGTGCAGGCGATACCTGTTTGCGGCGCCATTGTCTCTTTGTGTGCCTATTACCAGATTAATCGCTGGCTACAAATGGACCATCGATAATCTATGTAATTGGCCTTCTCATTTCTTACAGTGTAAAACATTGGCTAATTGACTCCACAACTTCTCACAACAACTCAACATGCGGGTTTCTTCAATTTTGTAACAAACAAATTTGATCTCTGATGATGCCAGAATCGCTGGCGAAACGTTAGATGACTAGTAAACACTAATAATATACCTATGAATGCTGCTTTTTATTTTGATCCCTAAGCCATAGAAGAATTTTCAATCTGCTATTGTAAATAATATAGTACAGATGACGCCACTAGTTACATGATTTGATTCAATCGCGTAAGATGACGCCACTAGTTATATTAGTATTGTTACAAAACTGTTTTCTGAGTTGGCGGAATAAATATTTATTTACAATAATTAAAAACACAATAATAATGAATGCAACAACGAAAAGTCAGTTCTAACAATCAACACAAGTAAACAATAACTAAACAGTAATTTTTAAACAAAGCAAAACAAAACAGTAAATAACACTTAACTAATAACTCGTAATTATTTCCACCACACTAGTATTTATTTTATCAATTTATTTATTTATATCTCGGCACTATTTATATCACTGATCCACCGTAGACTTGACTGCGTGACTCACCGTTGACATTGATTCACTCATTCGCACTGGCTGTTTATATATGCTGCGTGGCCTAAACCTAGTGTGTTCTCGCTTTCTCTAGAACTTTCGCGTAGGTACTAGCTGATACAGTAAGCAGACCCCGTTTCTCAGAACTCTTGCCTGCCGTTTATATACAGGTGATCCGTAACAGTATGATTCCAATAAAAATAATATAGTTTATAATGCGATGACGCCACTTCACTTGTCAGTATGAAAAACAATAATTTATTACTATATTGATTATTTAATTTTAATTATTACTTTCCAGGATTCATGCCACAACAACACACAATCTTTGAAAATTTCAGCTAGCTATCTCTTACCGTTTGTGAGATAAAGTCCTGTGACAGACGGACGAACGGACAGACATCGTAGGCAGGGTAATAGGGTTCCATACGGAGTACGGAACCCTAAAAAGGAACATTATGCAATGTATATACGAATTAAAATACAGTATCCATAATTTATTCTCTTCATTGTACTATAAGCTTTAAGTAATAAAAAAACTTTAAAAAAATAGAACCTCCTTCAAATTTTAGTGGCTTTTTTGAAGGAGGTTCTATTTTTAAGTTTTTGATTTTTTACTTTTTAGTGGCTTTAACAATACGTAGTTTTCACGTTATTAACCGACTTCTGTTTTGATTTTTGACATTTATATCTAACGGTGTTACAGTCCGTTATTCACTTTTTATTAAAATCCGATTAAAATCAGTCGATTAAATCTAAGATGGGCCAAAAACATTTATTCCCAAAATTTCAGTGTTCAATAACATTTTAACACAGATTACTTGCTATAGAATTTACAAGAAAAATTGTTGAAATTTCGAGGGTTAAAAACGTATTTAAAAGATAACCTAAAGATTGGGGATTATGCCAGGGTGGGCCAAAACAGTTTACGGTAGGCCATGACCTACCCGGCCCACCCTCTGGCGCCCCCACTGTTAATAAGCATAGCATTCGTTTTATTCTCTATAATTATTGTTTCAACAAAAGACACTAATTATAACTAATTAATTCATTTAAATTACAATTTTATGACCAGATTATAGGATTATCTAAATTAATTAATTTAAAACAATTAAATTTACTCATTTAGCTATAAACGGATTTATTTTATATGCCATTTCAACAAACGAAAAAACTGCACTTTAGACTATCAACATTTTTTACTAAGGCTTGGATTAAAATTATTATTGTTATAAGTACAGTTTTATTTAGGCTTTTATATACCTACTACCATTTCTTATAGCCCATGTCCCAAAGCACAGTATCACCTATCGTACACTGAATTTGAAATCGGTTCAGTAATTTCTGATATTACCCACCGATTTTCACCCGGACAAAGCCGGGCCAGCCAGTTAATATAGTCCTAAAGCAAAGTATCACCTATCGAACAATGAAAAAATGTTTGAACTCGGTCCACTGAGATTACGTTCGATTTTTACCTGGGCGGCCAAATTCAATTCAACCTTCCTCGTGAATTCAATCTACCTAATAGTGAAAACCGGACAAAATCCGTTAAGTAATCGGGCACAGACAGACAGACAGACAGATAGACAGACGCGACGGGGAACTTTGTTAACCCACGACAAAAAAGGGGTGTTATAAGTTTAATTTTATAATAATATATATCTATTGATGACAAACAATTATTTTAAACGCTTTCTTTTAAACATCCTTAGTTGCTTGTTTTTAATTTCGTCGAGTGTTAGCTGAAACCCGATTCATACAAAATATATGTTTGAACGCTCGCTTTGGACTTCTCCGAGTAGCGCCGAGGAGTTCCGATGAAACCCGGTTCATACACAAGCATGTCAAAAAGGAACGGTCATAATCCCAGATTTATGTATACATAAGACAAATAACATTGAGAATATTTACAACTTTGTAGTAAGCTTAAGCTATGGGCCATAATCCTCCAGGGGAAACATTGGAATGTAGTCGTTCTCGCAATGTTCTTTGGGAATTGGCGTTCCCAGGAGCCCGAGCTCGTACACGTCGGTTTGTGTATGCCGTCTGGCAGATTCTAATACACAAATGGATTATTAATTGTTGTGTTGAAGACGCTAATACCTGAGTTATCGACGCGTCTATAATCTACAATAATAATAATGTGGGCCATAAGACTCAATGTAAATATTATGTGGATTAGAAAAAATAGTAAAGTGAATTTTTTTAACAATTTTCCATAGTAACAGTTGACTACATTAGGTTTTATGGTCCATAACTTAATACTACAAAATTGTAAATGTTCTCAATGTTATTTTCCCTATATGAAATTGTGTTTTAAAGACCACCAACAGCCAAGGTTATTTGGGCCTAGCACCAATTCATATTTTCAATTCATTATTATTATTATTTTTTTTAATAATAAATTGAAAATCCAATTGACACTTTTACCAGCTCTCGGGCTAGAATCCGCGAACTGCGGACTTGGTAATAGAGGAACCATAGCAACGCCATGTAAACAACAGCATTGCTACACACTCGGTCATTCTCAAGCCCTATTTTCCCTTTGTATACATCAATCTAGGACACCCTGTTTAATAATATTATAATTATAAACAACTAGCGGCCCCGTCCGGCTTCGCTCGGGTGCCAAGAAAGCCCGAGTGCAATACACTATTCACTCGCTTCGCTCGTTCGCTTAAATATTATAAATACACTGCTCACTCGCTTCGCTCGTTCGCTTGAATATTATAATTGCATTACTCACTCACTTCGCTCGTTCGCTTGAATATTATAATTACGAACAAATTTGATTACCATAAAAAAAGTTATAGTGAGTCAACCTTAAAAGATAGACATATGCTGTCACGGACTTTTTTTTAGAACTTTTAAAGGGGAACAATTCCGTCATAAATGATTTTTGCGTAACTTTAACCGTTTACGCAGCGGAAGCTCTCAAAAGAAATAATTTTTTCCGTTTTTGCAACATTTTTCATTGATGCTCCGCTCCTATTGGTCGTAGCGTGATATTATATAGCCTATAGCCTTCCTCAATAAATGGGCTATCTAACAAAAAAAAATTTTCAAATCGGACTGGTAGTTCCTGAGATTAGCGCGTTCAACCAAACAAACAAACAAACTCATCAGCTTTATAATATTAGTATAGATAATAAGAAAAAGAAAAATAGTGACGACACGTCTGTGGACAAAAAAAAATTATGTAAATCAACTGAGTAGGAATCACTGGCGGACTGTCGAAAAAGAACGGTTTTCGTTTTAAATACATAGATTAATAACGTAGTTTCGACATTTTACTTTTTTCATATTTTTGTACGTAGATACTAAACTAACCCCAAATGAATCAATCATAAATATATGCATAAAATATCATGGCTCGTTACATTTAATACGACAATTCCGGTACTGAATTATTAATAGTAATCGATAACCCAGCCCTACAAAGCTGATAAATAATAATACAACACAAAATACAGACCACGCACACAAAATATTATTAATAACTTTTTTTTTCAACTCTTCGTCGAATAAAATTAGTCATAATTATAGATATAAGTTTTATTTGGCAGGCGGTTCCGATGGTAATTAAATAATTAATCTAGTTTTTTTCTTTTCCATATTTTATATATTACATATTATAATATGTCGCAGCCGTCTAGTGTAGTACCGGACGATTCATGAAATGTTTAGACAGTTCATAAAACGATGACAGACTGCGTAACTTAAATATACATATCATAAAAAATTAACATTTCTGGACAGATCATACACATTTTTTATTTTAAAACAAAAGCCTGTAAATTAAGCAACATGGTCTTTTATAACAGAGCAGTCCTTCTAGGGTAGAGTGTCCGCGGTGAGAGATGAAGCCAGGCACGTCATCAATAATATGCTAGTGAACGCCTGCTTGCCCGCAGACAGTGCCGTGTACACAAAACTGCACATTGGGTTTTATGACGTTAGGTACAATTTTGGCAAACTGCTATTCATGACAAAAAACAGCCAATAGCAAGCTAGAAGGCGGGCGCAATGCATTCACGTTACTATGACGCGGTGGCTTCATCTTTCGCCGCACGAGGTCTACATCAAACATTTGAACTAGTAGCTAAAAGGTCGCGCAATGAGGGCTACCGTATTTTTTTTCATCAGATAGCGCTAGTGAGAAGTATGAGGTATGCGTCAAATGCTTACATTTTTTATTCGTTAGATGGCGCTAGTAGCAAGCAAAGTATGCCTAAGGTTTAGAGATTAACGGTTTGTGTCTAGTCATTTTTCATTTGTCCATTATTAAGGAATGAATAATAAAAAAAATACAAAATTGCGATTTAGCCGTTAAATGATTGAATGACTGATAATTTACTTGCTTGTGGCGCCATCAGGTAGAGGAAAATATAAACAGTACTGACATTGAAATGACATAACTGACGTATATCTTACTAAAGTTACTAAATCTAGTAACTTTATACCTCACTAGCCAGTGGCGCTATCAGGTGATAGAAAAAAGCCTAGTAGCCCTCATTATAAAATACATCCAACCCTCTATTTGCACGGTAGATTGGTTCTGCAAAAATAGCGTGTAATTTGAAATCGTGTAAATCGTAATACATTTTACACAGTGGAAATTGATAATTGAAAAATATATTTCCTTATACTATATTAGTTACAAATCCATAGAAATCATCCCTAAAGAATGCTTCATTATTATTATTTGTCTGTGCATTTGTGTCAAATCGAAAAAGTTTCGTGTATAAAACGAACTTTTTCGCATTTCTGCGACCGCGTTAATCAGAAACTGTAAAATTCGAGTACCTTATACCTCTGTTGTTGAGCGTCTATAATAAATTTACAATATCTATCGAGGGTTAGGTGAAAATTACCCAAGGTGAATAAGGCCTCCAATCCTATTAATTTTGGTGCCAATCGGATCAGTTTTTTTTAATATAGGCAATTATTTATATGAGCATATCTTGCACCTATTGGGATCTGTCAAATGGGACATCTGGTGGTAGAAAATTTTACACGGATAAGGGAAAAATTTACATGCTAACAGTATAAATTTATCGTGAAATTGTTTATTACAAAAATAAAACAAGTAAAATAAACAAAAAGTTTATCGAAAATGGAATCTCGCGACGTTTTCTAATATCATGGCATTTAAACACTATTAGTTATTGCCCTGTAAAACTTAATTTACAGCAAATTATTTTCGAATGAAATGTGAAGGAACACTATTTATGAATTAAAAAAATATTTTATATTAATAATAAGATGTACCCATTATCATACTGTACTACTACAATAGTTAAATCACTGATGTTTGACAAATTTAGCACTAACAGTAATCATACAAATATTTTTAAGGTTAGTAACTTACTTATTACAATATTTATAACATATTATGTTGCAGTTATGTGTTTGCATTATTCACCTAACCCAGCCTTAAAGGAGCAATTGAACGGATATTAATTTGGTGGAGATTTTCTTTTAATTTTGATGTTTTTAAGCAATATGCCCTAAAGCTCACTACTTTTGATAGCTCATTTTTATCGATATTTTTCACACATTTGATAATATGTCGGGCTTTGAGAATCCGTTCTCTTTCAACGAAATTCCTTTGTTTAGAATTCGTACCGGCCCAATCACAAATTGCACTTATATTTATCATTTCTTATCACTTTGAAAATCACGAGATTACAAGCAAAAGTATACCCTGTGTTTGAAATTTGCCTCCAACGCCGCCATGTTTTTAAAGCTCCGCCCATCTGACAGATCCCAATATACTTAGGTAATAATATTGTCCAGTGCTCGGTTGCAGAAAGCAAATTGTCAGATAATCTGATTTGACAATGACCTTAGATTGTGACCATACATATATTTATCCATAAAAAAAGCAAATTGTAGAATTTCAAATCGATCTTGCTCGAAAAATAACTGACCGATTGAAACGACATTTTTTAAACTGTGTAATCATTCATTTTACATAGTTTTTTGAACGATTTCCACTTGTAAACAACATTTTTCTACGCATTTTGATCAAAATTTAGCTTGAAAAGAGATCCTTTTTTATGTAGATCAATCAATTGTTTTTGTGAGAGAACAATCTAATGTACTACATGACAGGGAGTTTAACAGAGACATTAGACTGTTCCTGCAAGTATAAAAACTATGATTACATGCTCACAATTTAAGGTCGTTGTCTAATTAATTTTTTTGAAAATGCTTCCTGCAACCCAGCATAAGTATCGCATAAATCAGAAGAGGTTTCTGGCAAATTTCAATGAGATTTTTCATTTTAAATACTATATTTTGAAAAATGAATTTGGAATTTATGTATCTACGGTTCTCCTGCTTCTCCATACCGATATTTTATATAAATAGAGCTGTTTATGAATTAAAATAATTTTGTGTTTAGTATTTATAAACTGCAAATTATCAAACGATAAAATTTCCATTCATTCGAAACTATATTTCAAAACTCTATTGAAAAATTCAATTACCAATCATACGTTTTTTTTTTTCAACAAGTCAACCCATTTGTACGGGAAGTAAATCGTGTAGGATAGCTGCGAGGAATAAATTATTAACGACAGAGGGGAGGAGAAGAAGTAGCGGAAGAGTTCAGAGAGAGATGAGAAAACGTGAAGTGTGTGGTGGGTGAGAAAGATGTTGACTCAAATGATACAGCAATGTCTGACATTAATAAGAGAAATAAGCTGCAATAAATATCATTCCCTTTTCATCCCGAGTGAATATGAATAGTTATTCAGAGATGGTATTTTCTCAAGAACTGGTTTATAAGGTGTTATAAGCAGACGTATATTTAACGTAGAGGCTAACTAGGCTAGAGCCCAGGGTGGCAGAATTGTAGGGGCGACTAAATTCAGTATCAACATTACAAGTTAAAATAAATATTAGTAAAAAAAAACTTTTTAGAGACAAGCTTTTATTTAAATGCACTAAAAAGGAAAAAATAATTTTTAATAATTTAGGTTCATAATTATAAAAGCGTGGGTCGTGAACTTTATGATAGTTTATTAGTCACGACCCACGCTTTTATAATTATGAACCTAAGTTATTAAAAATTATTTTTTCCTTTTTAGTGCATTTAAATAAAAGCTTGTCTCTAAAAAGATTTTTTTCTAATATTTATTTTGTTCATTTTAGTCTTTCAAAATTTTACCCCCTTTTGACACCCGTAAGGGTTGAATTTCGAAAAATTCTTTCTTAGTGGATGATTACGTCAGAAAAGGAACCCTCTGTCCAAATTTCAAGTTTCTAGCTTTAGCAATTTGGTCTGGGCGTTGATTTGTCAAAAAAAACCCTACATCCCCGTTTGAACCCCTTAGGGGTTGAATTTATTTCTAAAAACGATTTATTCATGTATTGTCATCGAGAATACATATGTGTACAAAATTTCAAATCGATCGGATACGTGGAAATCGCTCAAAATTGACTTGCAAGTTTTGACCTAAACAAACACACAAAGTAACTAACATACATTGCAAGTTAAATAAAAGCTTGTAAAAAAACTCCATTATAAATCAAATAATTTCATTATAATAATAACGGTTTATACAGACTGCTGTTCCTGATTATCTTTTAGATTAAATTAATTGGCTTCGATAATCGATGTTTACTGTTGATATACGCAATATAGCAAAGTTCAAAATATCATTAGATAATTAATATTCAGTATAAGCAGTTCCGATATATCGATAGTTTCGATATACCGCGATGTGCATCCCTAATTATATTTCGATTAAGATGCGTTCTGAGGAAAGTCGAACGATACACTAAACCTTAGCCGTACCGCAAACTTTCGGCTCCCAGTGCGCGCGCACCTAGTTCAATGTCTCATATCCTTGGCTGCGCGACTCTGCTGTCAGTCCACAAAACACGTGTGTTTTGTAAGTCAGTCAGTCAGTTAAAGGTAATTGTTAGTCATTTGAGACAGAAAAAAACAAATTACTCACTGCATTTCACAGTATTGAATTTATGATTCCTTACCTCTTTTATCTTTCTCTGTTCTATGAAGCACCGCATGCAGGTGACTCACTCAAGTCTCAACCGAGATATTATTTCAAATGACAGACGTTCACCCCACTAGGTGCGCGCGCATCTGGGAGCCGAAAGTTTAGGGTACGGCTAAGGTTCAGTGAAAGATACATGTCTGGAACTACCAAAGTCTAGACTAGACAGACGGACGGACATAAAGAGTCTCAAGATAAGGATCCTTAATTTTTTACCATTTTGCTACCAAACCCTAAAAGTATGCTAATAAGCACATGGAAACTTCTATGCTATAAAGTTCATAAAAAAATCCTGTATTTTTTTAATTTGTTTCGATGTTTTTCCAAATCGTAAAAATAAGAACATAAAAGCGCGTTGTCCCTAAATAGATATTTCAGTATTATGAAGTATTAGAAATACCTTGTATTATGTTCGTCTTGTGACTTCTTGTGATTTAACACTACGCGTTTCAGCAATGAGTTGCCATCTTCAGGTGTGGTTAATTATTTTTTAAAACACACATTGAAGTATTCGTAACACTATATAATATTATGATGCTAAGCACTGGGTGTTATGTCGTGGTTTGTGAAGTACTGATTTAAATTTCGAGATTTTATGATTTATATAGTAGGTAGATGAAATGGAAATGTGAGTATGTGTGTAGACGATTACTGAGTATTGGGTGTTTGTGTGTTGTTAATTATTGTGTCGTATATTATGTTCGATTTTAGTGTTAGTTTGTCATTAAGAATGTTGGTATTGTCTAATTTTGTGACTTTATATATTTCATATTCTTCCAGGGTGTTATGTGTTTACCTTTACTGCAAATATGTAATGGAATAAAATTTGTTTCAAAATCGTGATATTCATGATTTTGTGAAATTATATGTTGTGCGTAATTTGATTTAGCATTTAAAAGTTTCTTTTAGGGAGATGTTCTTTGAAACGTTCTTCAAAAGGTCTTCCAGTTTGTCCTATATAGAATTTATCACATGTGCTGCATATTATTTTATAGACGCCGGTGTGTTTGTTTTAGGTGTTTTGTTTTTTGGGTTGAGGATGTTTTTGATTTTGTTGTTTGTACGGAAGCTTACTGTGTAATTGTATTTTTTTTTAATTAAATTAATTTTTAATTAACCACACCTGAAGATGGCAACTCGTTGCTGAAACGCGTAGTGTTAAATCACAAGAAGTTACAAGACGGACATAATACAAGGTATTTCTAATACTTGATAATATTCATAATATAGTGACTTGGAGACCCAACACTCTAAAAATGTATCAGATATTTCAGATTAGTGTATATTTTTACAACGATGCGACGCGACGTACAAAACAATTGCCGCTAATAACGCCGACCAGTTATTCGTTGGACAACTTGTATAATATGAGCGTTTATATAATTTATGAGTGTAAATTAAACAGCCGTTGTCAAACATTATTATTCAGCAAACAGTACGGAAATGTTTAAGTAAATAATTAAAGGTGCGTTGAATACTGCAACAGAATCACGTAGATGCTACTTGTATATAATGATATGTATCTTCTGGTACAACACTATATAAAATATTCAGTGTACAGACATATATACCTACTCTAGTCAAGAGGCAAAGTCATGTATGTTGAATTTTTCATATTTTTGAAATTATAACTTCTTATGATAAATTAATAGATTTATACGGCCGAATTGCAATTGAGAATTTTCGTTGGAAAGCAGCCAATTATATAATTGATTCGAAACATATTGGAAAAAATCATTTTACCAACCGTAGTCACAGTCAGGATTCTAACCTGAACCTTTCCACTTTCGCGGCGGAATGAGCTTACATTTACTCAACCGTGACATGATTGTTAATCTAACATTCTCCTTATATGCTTCAGAATCAATAGATTTTCACCACATGCGAGTGTTAATTCAATATAGCTATGTTGTAACTTGTAGGTTAGAATCCTGACTGTGACTATGGTTGGTAAAATGATTTTTTCCAATATGTTTCGAATCAATTATATAATTGGCTGCTTTCCAACGAAAATTCTCAATAACTTCTTATGCGAATGCGGAAAAGTTTGCGCAAAGCGTTAAACGATGCGCGCGCCTCACTATTTTAGGTAGAATGAACTATAAGTTTTAAAGAAAATCCGCCCGGTGTCACTACAAACTTAAACTAATTTCTTTAGTTTCTCTAATTTTAACTAGATGCTGCTGCTAGTTACAAAAACAATTTAGTGAAAGAAATAACTTCTGCCGTGCGTATAATGATTTATATTTATTGTAGATTATAGACACGTCAACATCTCAGGTCATTAGCGTCTTTCAACTACACTAAATAACAACTATCTTAAAACTAAATAACATCACAAAACATCCATGAGCGCAGATGGTATTCGAACCCACGGCAGTCTAGTCCAGAGGTTGCGGCACTAAGCACGCTAACCACTAGACTATACTGCCCTCGCCGTGTGTAATGAAATACACAGCATTTTTTCGATATCTTCAAATAAACTTTTTTAACTTTAGGTAATAGTTTATTTGCGTAAGTATACATAGTATAATATCATACAGGGCTGAATTATGTAAATTATCGGTGTGGGCACAACGTTTTTGAGCCCCTATCCTGACATAAAATTCTGCCAAAAAAAGGCTACCGAGTGCCCAATGGTTCCGATACATAATAAAGTAACGCGATAAGAGACCCCTGCCAGCCCGAAGTAATCTGTAAATGGATTCCCCCCTCATATTAAAAAAAAAACATTTCTAGCGGGCGGATCGGAAGCGCGAGTATGGCTTCATGTGTTGTCTTTTTGAGTCAACATAATACTCTACATAGTCGACCACAACATTGTTTTGTTTTGGCAATTTCTATTAGCTACGCTTTTGAAATAAACAAGTAATTCAAAATTATAATTTCGTTGTGATCAAACCTATTTTAGACTCGTCTTGATTAAATCAAATTTTATTGTGTTTTATTTATTTATTATTGTGTTTTTAAAGACCACCAACAGCTAAGGTTATTTGGGCCTAGCACCAATTCATATTTTCAATTCATTATTTTATTTTTTAATAATAAATTGAAAATCCAATTGACACTTTTACCAGTTCTCGGGCTAGAACCCGGGAACTGGGGACTTGTAATAGAGGAACCATAGCAACGCCATGTAAACAACAGCATTGCTACACTCTCGGCTATACTCAACCCCTTTTATTTATTATTAATTTTATATAAAGATCTACGATATTATTAAACCACGTCAAAAAGATCTTTATAATGGAAATACAACTCGCGAGTTAAAAAAAAAACGTTTGATCAAAATTTAAAAGGGATCTGCAGTTAACATTATACACACTGATCATTAATTTTAATTTACCACAAAGTCGACATAAACGGTTTTACCTTATGACCACTGGCCACTAATATATAGGGCGTAAAATAACACGCACTGTACACTATACGCCTTGTGCTTTATCATACAAAATAATAATAGTTTTCCCTTAACGTATAACAAATCGAATAAAAACCACATAATTTCGTTTAAGACGAAAAAACGTAAGTAATTTCTGTTTTTTATACCGGGTGCTGATTTGCTTTGCGGGTAATAGGGATTTTGCATGTAAAATAATGTTTATGAATTTTCCTGCTTCCCTATATATTTTGGTGAAAAAAAAAACAAACAAGCCGTGAGGTGGGTCGTTTATTAGGACTAAAGTGCGACCCTTGAGGTCTACACGACGAACTTCCCAGTTTGATAAATATTTAATAATAATAATTAAATTAGATATTACACAGAAAAGTAATCATTTTAATCATTAAAAACATCAATAATTAAAAAAAAAAAAAAAAAAAAAAAAAAAACGGCTGAACCGATTTTTATAAAATTTATGTCGAATCAAAATGACGTTAACACGCCTCGATTGACACCCTTACGAAGTCGATATAATTTTTTATTCGCGAGATATTGTGTAAAATCTACTTTTTTGGAGGTTATTTGGTTAAGAAAAAAGAACGGCTGAACCGATTTTAAAAAAATTCCTTTCAGATCATATATACGTTAATACGCGTCGATTGGCACCCCAACGTAGTCGATATCATTTTTCGTTCTCGAGATTTCGTCTTAGAAAGAAATGGACACATACATACGTACGTACGTACGTACACACACACACACACACACACACAGACATCTTTCTAAAAGTAGTGTAAAAATAGTGTAGTGACCTTGAAACATAAAATTTTTTTTTCCTTTTTGATTTCGATTTTCGGACCCATTACAATAACTTCCAATGGGAAGTTAATAAATAAAATATTTTTAATTTAAACTTTATTACAGTTCCTTAACAAGCCGTGAGGTGGGTCGTTTATTAGAACTAAAGTGCGACCCTTGAGGTCCACACGACGAACTTCCCAGTTTGAGAAATATTTAATAACAATAATTAAATTAGATATTACACAGAAAAGTAATCATTTTAATCATTAAAAATTATTATTTATTTTTAACAATAATTTGAAAAAAAACGGCTGAACCGATTTTTATAAAATGTATGTCGGATCAAAATGACGTTAACACGCCTCGATTGACATCCTTACGAAGTCGATATAATTTTTTACTCGCGAGATATTGTGTAAAATCTACTTTTTTGGAGGTTATTTGGTTAAGAAAAAATAACGGCTGAACCGATTTTGAAAAAATTTCTTTCAGATCATACTTACGTTAATACGCGTCGATTGGCATCCTAACGTAGTCGATATCATTTTTCATTCTCGAGATTTCGTCTTAGAAAGAAATGGACACATATACGTACGTAGGCACGTACATACACACACACACACAGACATCTTTCTAAAAATAGTGTAAAAATAGTGTAGTGACCTTGAAACATAAAATTTTTTTCTCCATTTTGATTTCGATTTTCGGACCCATTACAATAACTTCCAATGGGAAGTTAATAATTATTTTGTAATTAAAAACTGCATATTGGTAATTTGCAAACATACGTGTCAAGTAGAGTTTTTAATTATGAACAAATTTTGTATTTGTTTTTTTTTTCACCAAAATATATAGGGAATCAGGAAAATTCATTCAGACGCTAATGACCTCTGTTGTCGAGCGTCTATAATTTCATTCAGGAAAATTCATAAACATGATTTTATATTTAAAATCCCTATTACCCGCAAATCAAATCAGCACCCGGTATATTTACAGTAGAATTCCTCACAAAAAGCAGGGAGCAACAATATATTAAACTGACTCGTCATTTCACTATAGTAGCTACGGTTCGAAAATAATAGTTCGTAACACGGTTAATGGAGCGGAAAGCAATGAAACAATGTAAGCATACGCGCGCGTCCCATTCATAAAAACTGTGCCGCTTATATAAATACAGTGAAGTATTATTTCCGAACCGTACAGTATAGTAGCTGTCTACTCTTTACCTATACAAATTGTATCAGATTAAAGCTGTGCATAGGGCGTTTTGTGTGCAAGACAGAGATCGATATATAAAGTAATAAGTAAGAATGAGGTAAATGATCGCTAATTTCTTATCTTTGGAACTATTGAACCGATTCTAAAAATTCTTTCACTAATTGTCTTCGCAGGGGGAGAGTTATGAAAATGTTTCACATCTGCCAGGCGTCCCACGACATTTTTAACTTCCCTTTGGAAGTTATTGTAATGGGTCCGAAAATCGAAATCAAAATATATAACAAATTTTTATGATTTAAGGTCACTACACTATTTTTAGAAAGATGTCTGTGTGTGTGTGTGTGTACTTATGTACGTACGTACGTATGTGTCCATTTCTTTCTAAGACGAAATCTCGAGAATGAAAAATGATATCGACTACGTTAGGGTGCTAATCGACGCGTATTAACGTAATTATGATCTGAAAGAAATTTTTTCAAAATCGGTTGAGCCGTTCTTTTTTCTTAACAAAATAGACTCCAAAAAAGTAGATTTTACACAATATCTCGCGAATAAAAAATTATATCGACTTCGTAAGGGTGTCAATCGAGGCGTGTTAACGTCATTTTGATCCGACATAAATTTTATAAAAATCGTTTCAGCCGTTTTTTTTTTTTTAATTATTGTTAAAAATAAATAATAATTATGTTTTAATGATTAAAATGATTACTTTTCTGTGTAATATCTAGTTTAATTATTATTATTAAATATTTATCAAACTGGGAAGTTCGTCGTGTGGACCTCAAGGGTCGCACTTTAGTCCTAATAAATGACCCACCTCACGACTTGTTTTTTCATAAATTATATTCAATAAATTAACCCCGTTCCAAATTTCAGTAGTTTTTCTTTTATATCTTTTAAAACGTCCCGACCCAGGTGTCCCGACTGCTGACTAGTATTATTATTTACACCTTAAATACTAGCTAATCTCAAAATATTGACCTTTACATAATTCTTATAATTTTTGACCACGACCTCTTGGACTAAAACAAATAATGCTAGCTTTCCCTAGACGTCAAAAGCACCATAGAACAGGCAGCGTACCGTACTTTGATTGGCGGATTGATGCAGTGTGCACGCGGAGTTGGAACCTTGTGTCTAAACGAAAGGGTGCGCGTGTCAACCCTGCGTCGGTACGGTCGGTGCACTGTATTACCGGCAGTAAACTGATTATACGGCGCCGCCGCGCTCTGTACGTTTCGCCCGGAGTTCTGTTAACTTTTCGTGAATATAATCCCAATAGGGATCGCACGTGTTTCGTTGATTTTCCGGCATCCATATAAATGTTTCACTTATTCGAGATAAGTAAATTTTCTGTGCTTATAACTTCAAATTGAATTAACTTTTAATTTAATACTTTTTTTGTTATAAGCACTATAATAATAATAATGCGTTTAACGTCCATTTCTCAACAGTATGTCATAACAGACGCCATTCGCACTATTACTATTTTCCATTTTTACCACTTCCCGTTTTCTAAATTTTTTTTATACTTCAAGTTAATTAATAGCAATGTGCGAATGGAGGAATTATAGGACATTAGGATAAGGTAGGCAACTTTGAGAGCATAGGAGTTTGACAGGTAATCGGCCAGGGCCTTGAATAAGGAACCATCTCGATATTCATCTGGAATTATTGAGAGAAGCCATGGAAAACCTCAAACAAGATGGCCGGTACAGGAATTACCGTTTCTCGGCATGAGGCAGTAGGAAAAAGTCCTAGCCACATCTGCCCCCGCCGGGATTCGAACCCAGTACCTTCCCAATGCGAGTCTAGTGCTGTACCACTAAGCTACATCGCTGGATATAAGCACTATAATAAACGGGGGATGTTACAAAATTATTTCACTAATAGTAAATGTGGTATTATCGCACTGCATTGTTTACAAAATAATTATGTATAAAATTATTGAGCAGACTTCAGTGCAATTTTTAATATCGACATTAAAAGCAAAGTGGCTGACATCTGGTGTTCGATGTCGCGAAGTCGTCGTAAGTGGGGTCTACGAAAAAAAATGACAGCTCCTTTATTAAGTCTTTTTGACTCAAACCAACGTATTTATAAATATCAATGTATGTTAATGCTCGATGTGACATTGTTGACATAAAAATCTAACCTCATTAGCTTAAAAATTTACTGTGCCTGCTTAAAAAATCATTCAAACCATCATTTCGTCCGAAGTGCTGACATCTACATTTAAAATTTGTTAGTGCGACTACTAGGTATTGAAATTTCATTGTAACCACGTAGATTTAAATTACCAATAAGGTAGATATCTCTCTAGAACAATTTCTCGAATAAATATTCAGGTTTACTAGCCGATACAATTTTGTGGAGTAAAACGAGAAACTAGGTATAGAGATTACATAATATTCCATTAAAAATTAATTATTTGTGAAATAGTATACCAATATTTCTTTGAATAATAAATGATATAATAATCCGGATTACATTGGAAGCATGTCGGAAACATTTTCATAGAATTTCGCATTACGTCAGGTTGACTATTATTTTATTCATGTTGAAAATAGGATAGACGCTTATAATTTCAGTCGTCGAGGGTCTATACTCTATAGGTTGTGTGCACGAAGCCTACTAGCGCCACTAGCGGGCAATAGTGCACAACTGACCTCATTTTTATTGTTGTTTTAGACCGCAAATTTTTTTAATAAACGAATACCATTTAATTTCGCTGCGTGCATATAGTATAAATAGCATAGCATAAAAGGTACATGAAAATTATTTATTTTAAGTTTTTTTCTTCTTCGATTTTGACGTATAATAAAAAATAACTAATTAATATCCGACATGGAGGTGTACCTACATCTATGTCTATGGTTTATATCGACAGACGACAGCATAACCTAAAACCATGGCGCCTGTAATCTTGCGGATCGGGTTTAAAAGTGTCAAATTTATCAGATTTATAGTAATAATTTCCAAATAAGTTAGAAGTAAAATCATGGTTTTACTTACTTGACTTTTTAAACAACAAAGCTCATTGACAATTACGGAAAATTAGAGTTCCAAGTTTACAGTGAACCTCACAACGAGCGCTCGCGTTGATATTATTATAACTCCGCCCCCCTGCACACAGTCTATAATCTACAATATCTTGAACATAAGAGACTTAAAAGTCAATCATAGATCTGATAATACAATATAGAATGTATGGTATCGCCTATCTTAATACAAATTGTTTTAAGTGTACCTACCTATCCTTTTTCAGTTGTTCCCCCACCACACATTGTATAATTATCATGACTAAAAGAATAATAAAACAACATGGTACGTATAAATAGGTAACATAAAAAAACTAAAAAGACAGAAATAAAATTAAAACTTAAAAGAACTATAACCAGACTACGAAAAAGAAGAAAACAAACAAATCAAAACATGAGACAGTATTCTTTTGTTATCAGTAGTTGGCGACTCGAATACCGAATTTTTTTCTTCAGCTTCTGAACAGGTCCACGACTACTGATAACAAAAAACACTGTCTCACGATTTGTTTGTTTTCTTCTTTTACGTAGTCGGGTTTTAGTTTTTTTAACTTTTAATTTTTATGCATTTATATTTCTACCTACGGAACATAGTAAACAAAGATTTCGTAAATAAGGCGCCTTGACACTTAACTTGCATTTTATGTTAGTTTGGAAAATTTATTCACTACGAATGTAACTCTATTTTATTTACACAACATAAATAAGAACGAACGGTTTTTCAAAATTATCTTCTTTCTTTATGTTTCCACTGCCCCCTCATTATTATTCCACCCAATTTCTTTCTAGGATACTACACTTCCTGGATCGCTCCAGCGCCCCCAGGGAGAAACACTAATTCAGAGTCTAGACTATTGGAAAAGAGGAGAGGGGAGTTGTGAGAGCAGGAGTATGGACACTGGAATGCTGTTAACTCCTATCTCGCATAATTAATGTAGTTGAGTAATTTATAATTGACGGCTTGCTGCATTGTTGTCCGCTACGGGCATTGTCTCGATACAAATCGCCAGCAGCGCTCGTCGCGGCGCCACCGTTCCACTATATTTGTGTACACGTGGCAGCGCTGTTCTTCGAACTACACATGTACTACAAATGAGCTACAAGCTGCCTCATTAAAGCGCCTTGCACATTGAAGGTGACGGGACGTAGCGGAAATTAATAATAATAATGTGTTTAACGTCCGTTTCTCGACATTATGTCATAACAGACGCCATTACTATTTTCCATTTTACCACTTCCCGTTGTTTTCTACATTTTTTAAACTTCAACTTTTTTTAATTCAAAAAACACTATATCAATAGCATATACAGTATAATTTTGATTGTTAAAAAACAAGGGTATTGTTCGCAAATTTCAAGTGATAATAACATTTTTAGAATTTTCAATAATAATTTTAGTTAGCTCAATAGTATAATTGACAATGAAATAACCAAATTTTTTTTCTTTTTTTAAATATGAACTGATGGCACCACAGTCCACTATTAAAAAAATTGTAACGACACTTGATGTCAGACAAGCTAATTTAAGAACTCACAACCGACCATTTTAGATTTTGGTCTAAAAAATTGATTATTTCAAAGACAAAAGAATTTTAATTTAATCAACTTGATATCTATAGAGTGTAATATTACTCAGATAAAGCAAGGCCTTAACATTAAAACAAATGTGAAACTGAATTTTGAGGTAAACAATTTTAATGTTATATACTCTAAGCCAGGGGTTCTCAAACTTTTTGAATGTTGTACCACTTAAATAAACTATTTAAGATTCATGTACCAACCAGTGGGCGCAATCTCTCCCCCTCTTCAAATGCGCCGCAGGCGATTTTTTTTAAACAAAGTTATATGGCTATATGGCGCCTCTAAGAAAATGTATTTTTAGAGGTACCAGTCCAATACATACAATAATTGCCAAATGCTTGCGCACAAGACGTGCACAGACCAACAAAAGTAACTACAGTATAATCCCGCTTAACACGACTTCGCTTAACGCTTAACTGAAAGCCGGCTGAAAAAAATATAATATTAAACACGTCTTTGGTTACATCTCTGTGTACCACCTGGAACAACGTAATGTACCACCAGTGGTACATGTACCACAGATTGAGAATTCCTGCTCTAAGCTACAGATGTAACATACTAATGTATTTCGTTTGTTTTATATTTGCAATATTATAAAGCCTGATGAAGGAATAACGTGTCAATTTCATTTGCGGATCCTAAAAACCTCCTAAAGTAATTTTTTATTCAACTTTTTTTTTACCTTATAAGCAAAGTAAGTTTTATATAAGAGATGACGCGCGATAAAGGGTTAGATGTTTGACTAAATCAGAATGGTTTCGTACCTAAAAAAGAAACCATTTAACGAAGACACCCGGTATATTGGTCGTCACATTTCATTGTGTACCCTCGGCGTTGAAATGTAATATTGTGAATGAAAAAATGTGTACGTTTTAATTTTTAATTCAATTGCAATTAAAAAAATTCCAACATTCGCGCTTATTGTTTCAAATACAGACTTCTGCTCAGATGCCTGCATTGTTATTACACGATCATGAAACAATGAAATTCTGTATTTTATTTCTGTTTCAAAGTTAACAATATCTTATTTGAAATATAGAAGTTCTATTTTAATTTACAAACGGAAATTATTTCTACAGAATGTTTACAAAAAAATTAATCACTACTCAACATATTTGACATTCTCTATTTTACCAACAACGAGTTTTGTGTACATTTTTGGCATTACAATTTAATATGAGCTCCGGATATATAATTTTTTTTTGTAATTTTTTCAACCATAGCCAAAACCTTATAAACGGCCAAGTGCGTGTCGAGACACGCAGAGTATGCTTTCATATTATGTAAGTGCTAAACCTGCAATTTTGATAAAATAAACAAAATAAAAAACTCTTTAACAAAAAAAAAACCTCCTTCAAAAATCCACTAAAAAGAGGAAAATAATGAAATGTTGAGGTCTGCATCAATTTAATAAAATATGAAGTCGGTTAAAAAGAAGATATTAATCACTATACTATACTTTTCAACCGACTTCATGTTTTATTAAATTGGCGCAGACCTCAAAATTTCATTAATTTCCTCTTTTTAGTGGTTTTTTGAAGGAGGTTTTTTTTTTTTGTTAAAAAGTTTTTTATTTTTTACTTTTTAGTGTCAAAAAGTGACATTTACCTTAAAGGAATCACACGCCGCTACTCACTTTATTAAACCGACTTTTTTACTCTGTTTGATGTGTCAAAAAGTGACATTTACCTTAAGAAATCACACGCCGTTACCTACTCACTTTTATTAAAATCAGACGAACTACTGAACCGATTTTGATGAAATTTCTATGGGACCAATCTGAAAGTCTATCCTTTCAAATAAAAAAAATTTCCAAATCGGTTTATAAATGACGGAGTTCTGAGGTAACAAACATAAAAAAAAATACAACCGAATTGAGAACCACCTCCTTTTTTGAAGTCGGTTAAAAAACACATTCATAATCTACTCCAAAGGTCCTTTTCAACGATACCCTACAAGAATAAGTACAAAAAAATTTGTTTGCCTCCCGTTTGTATGCATGGGCGTTTTCTTTTTTTCTGTTTTTATTAGTATTTGTTGATTAACTAGACAAAATGAGTGATACTTGACGTGAATTACAGTTTCATAGGTAATGGTGTTGTTAAGATAGACCTGGTAACAAAATAGGTCTAAAAATTGCAACTTTGACAGTCTCTAAAATCTACAATTTTGATAAAATAAATAAAAATAAAAACTGTATAAATCTAAGTGTGCAAGCTTTCACGGCTTTCACGGTCCGGTGGTATTTATAAATCTACTCAATATGAGTAGTGTATTGCACCCGGGCTGTCTTAGCACCCGGGCGAAGCCGGACGGGTACCGCTAGTGTATAAATAAATTTAAAAAATTGTCGCAGGAATAAAAAAACTCGGAGGTAGTGAAACTTCTAATGCAATTCTCAAAGACCGTGTAGTTTACACTACACACTACAAAAGGTAAACTTACCTCAAAATCTACGTCCGGCAAACCGTGATTTTAGTTAGTGATCTGGAACGCTTATTTATAAATGGACAAAGTTGTACAGTTACGGCCGAACTGTATAAATGCTGTCCGGCAAACAGTGATTCTAGTCAGCTACTTGGAACGTAAGTTTGTAACCGAGCAAAGCTATACAGTTCGGTCAGCGATTATTCGTATAAATGCCATCCGGTCATCGGTCAAATATTGTTTACACTACACACTTAAAGAAGGGAAAACAAAATCTACATTTAAATGTAAAAAATTGACACTTACAGAATAATATATAAATTTATTTTTAGTTCCCATGCTTACGCCGTCAGCGTTAATATTTTTTACTTCCCACCTCTACTATGGTAGGGAAGTAATGGATTCAGTCCGAAAACAATATTTCGAGATTTTAACCGATTTTCACGTTTTGAGACCCTAGCAATCGTTTAAAATCATTTTCCGACTGATGTCTGTATGTGTGTGTGTGTGTGTGTATGTGTGTATGTGGTCAATTTTTCGCCTTCGATATCTTAAGAACGGAACAACATACGGGCATGCCGATTGTTCTATTGTGTTTATCAGCCTTTAACTTAGATCTGATTAGATTTTGAGTCAAATCGGTTCAGTGGATCCTGATATATTCAAAAAAACGACCTCAATGTCACGTATTAACATAGGTAAAAAAAAATATAAATGAATTATAGATGTTATAATATGAAAAAAATGTAAATATTTTTTTTCTCTAAAATGTATAGTTTTCGAGAAAAAAAATATTTTACTAAAAAAAATAAAAATTGTACGTAAATCAAGGTAACCATGATTTTTGCTATATTAAGTTAGCCATCAGTAGATCACCAAACAAAAAAGAGGGCCATGCTTTCTTCAAAGAATAAAAATTAAATTGTGTTTTAAAGACCACCAACAGCTAAGGTTAATTGGGCCTAGTCAAAGAATAAAAAAAAAGAGTGTTTATTTTTTGCAAATATTTACTAGGTGGGAAGTATAGGACTGGTCATCAGTCGAATTTTTTTTTTATTAAAAGTTTAATAGTGTTTCGATTCTTGTCATTAACACTCATAAGTTAGGTATTATAATAATTAGATGAAACAATTTTTCCATTATTGTTTCATCTAATTATTGACTATTGTGTAATACCTAACTTATGGATGTTAATGACAAGAATCAAAACACCATTAAATATTTAATTAACAAGCCGTGAGGTGGGTCGTTTATTAGGACTAAAGTGCGACCCTTGAGGTCCACACGACGAACTTCCCAGTTTGATAAATATTTAATAATAATAATTAAATTAGATATTACACAGAAAAGTAATCATTTTAATCATTAAAACATCAATAATTAAAAAAAAAAAAAAAAAAAAAAAAACGGCTGAACCGATTTTTATAAAATTTATGTCGGATCAAAATGACGTTAACACGCCTCGATTGACACCCTTACGAAGTCGATATAATTTTTTATTCGCGAGATATTGTGTAAAATCTACTTTTTTGGAGGTTATTTGGTTAAGAAAAAAGAACGGCTGAACCGATTTTAAAAAAATTCCTTTCAGATCATATATACGTTAATACGCGTCGATTGGCACCCCAACGTAGTCGATATCATTTTTCGTTCTCGAGATTTCGTCTTAGAAAGAAATGGACACATACATACGTACGTACGTACGTACGTACGTACATACGTACACACACACACACACACACACACACAGACATCTTTCTAAAAGTAGTGTAAAAATAGTGTAGTGACCTTGAAACATAAAAATTTTTTTTCCTTTTTGATTTCGATTTTCGGACCCATTACAATAACTTCCAATGGGAAGTTAAAAAAAAATATTAACGCTAACAGTGTAACCATGGCAACTAAAAATAATTTATATATTATTCTGTAAGTGTCAATTTTTAACATTTAAATGTAGAATTAAGGAAAATTGCAGGATAGTGGACAAATATTTGATTTATTAAATTAAATGTACGACGTTTCGTTTATATATTTAAACTTTTTCAAGTACACAAAAATAACAATATTTATGAAAATTAATATTAATTACTAACCATAGCAATTAACATAAGATAGGGTACATAAGACAAAAAGAGTCAAATTGGAAGAAACGCAATATCAGTGAAATGTGTTTTATTAGAAAAAACAATTCAATCAATTATAGAACAGACACTCAAAATTTAAGTAGTCAGTACAATTATGTTATGAAATTATACTAAAATTTGTATTATTATTATTATTGATTGTTAAAAAGTTTTAGTCAACATAATTTGTTACCATGTTACCATGTTTTTGTCTTATGTACCCTATCTTATGTTAATTGCTATGGTTAGTAATTAATATTAATTTTCATAAATATTGTTATTTTTGTGTACTTGAAAAAGTTCAAATATATAAACGAAACGTCGTACATTTAATTTAATAAATCAAATATTTGTCCACTATCCTGCGATTTTCCTTAATTTTATTATAATCACGATGGACACGATTTCTAATATAAATTTAAATGTAGATTTTGTTTTCCCTTCTTTAAGTGTGTAGTGTAAACAATATTTGACTGATGGTCGGACGGCGTTTCTACGAATAATCGCTGGCCGAACTGTACGTTCCAAATAAACAAAAAGGTACATCGTTAAATATTTAACGCAAACGTTTATTGGCCCGAACTCGCATAAGAAGTTACACTTAAAAAAAATATACTTATAATAAAATATAGAATTTCCATGTCTATATAAATGAACTTTATTTACTTAACTCTCTTAAATTCATTACACTGTGTTTTGTTAGGGTAAATCGATTTTAATTTCCTCTAAACCTCAAAGATGAGAGTATAACAGAATCGTTTTTATCATGTTAAATTAATTAATCCTTAATTAACGCATACAAAATCATCAAATAATGAAATAAAACCTTTAAATTTAATTTGCGTCGATGAAAAGTTTTTATTATAACAGAGCCAGCAGCTAAATGGTTGGTTTTAATATTAAAAAAAAACCATATTTATTTTTGTTCGCGTGACCCGTCGCTTCCACCGTACGCAACCCACTACCTCCACCTCCACCGTAAAATCCAACATTTTTTGAATACCATTTATTGCAACAGGGAATTTTTTATTTTAAAATGGCATGGTAAACTTTGATAACATGTAATCCAGTTGATAATTTCACAAATTAGAATTTGGCAGTATGGTATTTTTAAACGCTTTTATTTAGTTTAACTAACTAACAATCAAATCTTATAATCGAATTGTCACCCATTTCTCAATTGAGTTAAAATTACGCACACCTCTGTAGTTCCTATGGCATTACAATATTATGGTAACTAGCTGACCAACCCGGCTTCGTCCGGGTACATATCACACTTCTTTTAGTTTCACAGCTAGCTAACAAAAAATGTATTATGTTGTGTTGAAAGTGTAAATCAATTCGCTTCCATAGTTACGGTTTTAACAGATATCAACACGAGCAGAATTTGTTACTTTTTGTGAGAAATTGTGTCAGGTCGAAGCCTCAAAATTTTAATTCAATCTAAAAAAATTGTGTATGTCGCGACACTCGGAGGAAGTGAAATTTCTTATCTATACTATTTAATAAAATTCTTTTTATGTTTGTTTGTATGCATATTGGAAATGATTTAACTTAAAATCTCTTTTACGGATTTTTATGACATTTTTAAATGTTCCTTAACTTTTTTAACTAATTTTTTAATGAATTAATTAATTAAATGTTTATTGGTTCTCTACTACTAACAAAACGTGACATTCTTTTGCATTTTAGCGCATTAACGGAATCCTACTAACACCAGCCCGACTTCGCTTCGCAGGGGGAAGAGATTCTCGTGGGGGGGTATAATAAATCACAAATTCCTATCTCTGAAACTACTGAACCAATTCTAAAAATTCTTTCACTAATAGAAAGTTACACTACCCCTGAGTGATATAGGTTATATTTTATTTTGATAAATTTCTCGCGGGGGGAAGAATAATTCCTGTGGGATAGTAACAAAAAGTAATTTTATTCTGACATTCTTTTGCATTTTAGCGTATAGGTTGAATCCTACTAATATTATAAACACCAACAGCGCGATTTCGCCTCGCAGGGAAGAGATTCTCGCGGGGGGGATAATAAATCATAAATTCTTATCTGCGGAAATACTGAACCGATTCTAAAAATTCTTTCACTAATAGAAAGCTACACTCCTTTAGTGATATAGGCTATATATTTTATTTTGATACATTTCTCGCGAGAGAGGGGATAATTCCTGTGTGATAATAACAAAACGTAACTCTGAAATACTTTTGCATTTTAGCGTATAAGCGGAATCCTACTAATATTATAAATACCACTAGACCGACTTTGCTTCGAAGGGGGAGAATTTCTCGCGGGGGGTAATAAATCATAAATCAAAATAAACGTGGGCGAAGCCACGGATAGCGGCTAGTAAAAAATAAAATCACAAGAAAATAGCTAGTTCTCTTGTGCATACCTCTGATACTGATTTTAACTACTAACCGTTTCGACACAGTTAAATAGTACTTTTCAAGTGCATATTTTATTGATTAATGTTACGGATCACCCTGTATATAAACGGCAAACAAAGAGTTCCGAGAAACGGGGTCTGCATACTGAACAACGAGTACCTGCCCGAAAGTTCTAGAGAACGCGAGAAGCACTGTCTCCAGTCCACGCAGCCTATATAAATCAGTGAACAGTGAGTCGCGCAATCAGTAAACGGGAATCAGTCAGTGTAGAGTATTCTGTGACAGTGTTGAACAGCGAATACAGTACGAAATAAATCTGATATAAATATAGTGATATAAATAGGGCCGTGATAAAAATAAATAAACTGATAAAATAAATATTAGTGTAGTTAATTGTATATAATTAAGTGTTAATTACGAATTATTGTATATAGTTGTTTGGTTTTACTGTTTAGTTATTGTTGATTATTAGAATTGACTTTTCGTTGTTGCGTCCATTATCATTGTGTTTTTAATTATTGTAAATAAATATTGTAAAAACAGTTTTGTAACAGTAACTAATGTTTTTGGAAATGCTACTAGCGTAGCATACGTATTACGTATTTTATAGTTTGCTTCCCTTATTCTCCCTCCACATTTGTATTCCACCTGTAGATTAACGTTAAACATTAACGTAAACGTTCCGAACTCGCATTATAAAAATGTTTTCAGTTATTTGTGATATTTGAATTTAATCTGCACGCTAATGATATCAATAACATAAAAACTCGGGTCGCAGTGCCAAAACCCTGCCGACAATATAGTGTATTTGCTAACACTGGCATTGTGGCTTTATTATGTGAACTTAAGTTTGTTTTTGAACAAAATAAAAACTTTAACCCCTTAATACATCCCTTAAAATAATATTTTTTTCTTAATTTCAATATTTTTATCAATGCAACCTCGGTACCAAATTAAATACACCCTTCAGTAAGTAAAGCACTATCCGCAAACTAGGTAGTGTTTTCATAAAATTTGTAAGTCCGGTCCTGTCGTGCCGATTTTGTTAAAATTTTAGCAACACATTTTAATCTCTACTAAAGGGTTAAATTCCAATTTTGAAACAATTCTGAGATTTTTTTCGGTATTTTTGGGCCCAAAAACTTTTTTCAACCCCTAAAAACTACCCTTAAAATGGTCCGATTGGGCCCATTTTAAATAGGTTCCGTGCGGTGATGGATTCCAACGTGTCTACCAAATTTCGTTCAAATCAATTAAGTCTTTCGAGAGTTATGCCGCGAACACATATATATATAAATATATATATACATATATATATATAAACATTTCCAAAAATGGTGCCAAATTGTTCTGGAGGCTATGAAACGTCGAGAAATTTTGGTCCGACCCCTAGGTCCCGCCATACGACCGACGCCAATAGTGTATGTGCCATATGGCAAATACACTAAAAAAGCAGGACGGAAGCCAAACGCGAAACAATTTTTAACTTGCCATTTGTATAATTATCGTCATTTAGTTTATATAAATAATTATTGTATAACACAATATCGGTGTCTGGTAGCAGAGCGTAGTTTAACACATACCTACATGCAATAATGAATTGTCCACCACATCATAGAACTCCCACCAAACGCAGGACACATAAGGGCCATTACTGTAATAATATTGTCAACATAATGACTCTCCATCTCCATTGCTGACGCATTCATCTCCCTCCACCCCAAAACACGCTCTTTCTCTCTCACTCTCTCTCTCTACCACACCCGGACGTCCCTAATCGACAGATGCAGTGGATCACAAAGCTAGCTCAATTAAGCTAGAATAAATAGTATGTTGTCGGTGTACATATTTTTCATTCTGAGGTACGGAACCCTAAAGGTACGTACAGTACGCAGCTGGCATTCTAGATGGTAGCATATATGGTAGATGGTGGCTGAAATTATAAACGCTTATAAGTTTGCACATCAACGAAGATTTGAAACTAGCATTGATACAAGCTTAAATCGCGTTTGAAAAATGTCAGATAGCGAAGACGAATATTTGTGTTCTTCTGCTATAAAGTGGTATATTTTAAATACAAATTTGGGTAGGAGTTATCATGTCCACCCTATTAATAGAAAACGATCTAAACATGGCGAATTTCATCATTTATACCAAGAATTAAAATTTTACCCAAACAGGTTTTTTGAATATTTACGTATGGAACCTAACACTTTTAAATACGTCTTAGAAAAAACTCAAAACAAATTAAATAAAAACTGGTAAAATTTCACTTATTAAACTAGTCACATCCATTGCGAAACTTGTAACGTCCATTTGACAGTTGTCACACGTTGATTGTAGTAGTCAGCGCGCTGAAAGAATGGTGAGATACATTCTTGTATCTACCAGCTCTTGTAACAGCGCTTATACCTGCTACACTCACTGCTTCGTTGTGTACGCTCGCATATATAACAATGCATTAATTTAAGCAAGCCCTTCTATGATCTACGCTACCATCTAGAATCTCAGCTTCATACTGCACGTACCTTAAAAATATCAATATTTTTGCCGACATTGCTTAAACAAATACGCGTCACCATTCAATTTCGAACACAAAACCTCCTGTATACAATATATTTTACACTTATAAAAATGTCGTTTTCACGATGCAATAAAAAACACACCAGACTGTAAAAGGTAAAACAGTAAGGCAACTTACACTGTCACAATCTAAACACACAGAATATATTTTTATGTACATAATATGATCTGGACGCACGATTAAGAAGGTTACTTTATATATATAACTTTACCTTTCACATTGTTGTAAGAACACAAGAAACTTGCTTCTTTTTTCAACCTTTTGACTTCTTAAGCTTTATTTAACTTCTCTCAACTAAACATCTGTTCCAAGATTTTGTTGTTTTACATCTTTGTAGTTCTTTTTAATTTAAATATAATTTAACACTCCTTGTTGATGTAAGATAAGGCAAAAAAGTACTTTTATTTTTTAAAATAACTAATACTACAATTTTTATACACTCAAAAAAATACGGGTGTCCCATAACTTATGAACCATAGAGCACGTGCAGGTGTAAAAATAATGCCGTTGAATTTTTTCGTCTAACATTTAAAACAGCTTCACAGTAAATTTTTGAAGTTGACTAAAATAAACCAAACCTCTATTTTTTTTCTTTCGAACGGTTGACATCATTTACGCCAAACATCATGGTCCACTACTACAGCCCATATATTTAATACATTATCTATCTCATTCTGACCGTGCGAGATCAGTGTATAGTACAGAGAAGATAGGCGACCGCGGTTATAGTTAGATAAATTGTAAATTATAGACGCTCCACAGCTGAGACGGCCGGTTATATAGAAGTATAAAATATCTGCAAAGAAACGCGCTTGGCGCAAATGACGTAAGCAGGTATTACATTTTTTTAAACTGGATCTCCGTAAATACTTAACTTATTGAAATAAACTCAATTGTGTTTTTTTAATGATTTCTAATACAGGAACCAATCATAATAAATAGATATATTAATTTTTAACTTCCCGCTAAGAAAATTGAAAATTTTCAAAAATAGGGAATTTATAGATTTCACCCCGATTTTCGAAAATCGAGTTTTCATCAGATCTCGACGTTTTGTGATCCTAGGAAGCTATTCTAACTATTTTTACGATGATGTCAGTATGCCTGTGTGTGTGTGTGTATATATATATAAACCTCTCATAACTTTTGAACGGCTTGACCGATCGAATCGTGATTTGCGCCATTCGAAAGATTTCCTAAAAGTTTAAACCGATTCGGCCCAACAAATTTTGAGAAATTCCAAAAAAACCGAAAAAAAAAGTTGTTAAAGCGATGTTTTTTCAAATTAACTTCTAGAATATTGTATCGATTGATTTCATAATCTAATCAGCTCTTCTCCTCAGAAAACTGCGTCGAATGCCGCTAAGCGGATCAAAATCGGTTAATCCGTTTGGGAGATATCGTAGTCAACAGATTTCGAAGAAAGTGTTTTTTCAAAATAACTTCGAGATTTCTCAACCAATCGATTTTGTACCTCTTACAATATTTTTAAAGCTTAAAAAACTGCGTCGAATGCCTTTTTAAAGATCAAAATTGAACAACGCGTTCAAAAGTTATAGCTTTCCAAAAATTGAAATATTGTTGTTATCAGCAATTTTCAGATTTTTGACCTCGAAGAGCTAAAAAATCTACTTTTGGGTATATTATCAAGTGCTTCGAACTCAAAACGCTAGAAAATAGCGGGAAGTTCCAGGGATGACCTGCAGGGTCAACCGATTTTTACAGCCTCATTCCGTTTCCATGAAAATTTTTAAAAATCATTGAAAATGATAAATTTAATTTCAGTAAAATTATCACTCTTCTATCTAATTATTAATTAACAAATGAAGTTAATAAATTATAAATTATTTTTTGCTATACCCATAATAAAATAGCTACTTTACATGCGTGTATGTATGCATGGAATGGCTCAGTTAACAGGCAGGTGTGTTGAAATTATTTTCAAAACACAATAGTGTGGTAAGTAAACAGGGAGTAAACACTGACCAACAAAGGGTTAATATCAATATTTATAGGTTATGTGGAACAGAATAGTCTATACTCTATAGAGTAAACTGGTGTCTTAAAACGCAAAATAAACACTGCTATCTGTCAGTTTGCAGTTCACCGCTATTTTCACATAAAAAATACAGCCACAAAGTGTATTATTGCATGCACACAGATATAATAATAACACAGAACTATAATATCTAAAAAAAAATCAAAAAAACTACAATTTTTACGTCTTTGAAAACATTTTAAACAAATTCATGTCTTATGAAAAATAAACACGGAACTAAACGTATTTTGGTATGTCCAACGCAATCTCAAAAAGGTCAAATAAGTATAATTCCCAAATGTGTTTTGATTATTTGAGTTAATGACTATTTTCACATATAAGCTTTGTTCCAACCACTCTGAATACCGTAATATTACCGTCACGCTCATGCGCAGTGAATAGAACGCGTTCCAACCGAACTTCTGACGCTGGCTTCTAGCGTCAAATGTGGTCACGTGACATAAACGCCATCTTGAAAACTGTAGCGTAAAGTTCCAGCGTCAAATTGATATATTGATAAATTGATATATTTTGATCATATGCATGGTCATGGGGGCCATGATTTGATGCACAAAACGGTCACAAAAGCGTTCCAACCAATGTCTACGTTTGTACCGTCACAGGACTGTGCAAGGTTGACGCATGCGCACAAAACCGATAAAAACAGTTTCGTTACCGTTTCAAAACAATCCATTTATATTAGGTTGGAACATAGCTAATGAATCGGGAACTTCTCAGTCACTTGTGTACTTAATTCAATTATATAAAACTAATACAGAATCCACACAAGATAAATGTGTATTTTAATAAAATGAATAGTTACATACAACTATACTGTTCATCAATTCGGTGTTCGGTTAACTTAGAAAATGTTCGTCGATTCGGGGTTCGGTTATCTTAAGCTACGTATACACTAGAGATTTATTTCATGATAGAAATCTCAACTATCCGAGACATTTTTCTTGGTGTGTTTATACTATGACATAAATGTAAGTGAATAAAATGCTGACATTTCTGGTTGAGAAAAAATGTCGATATAAGTGTACCATTGTGTTTAGACTAGAGATAGAGAAATATGTCGACACTTCTCGCCACATTTCCATTTTCCTGTTTTGATCATGCCTTGTACTTAAGCGCCAGGCGGCTGCATTAATAATTTTATAATAGTTTGGGTGCGAAATTGGTTATTAAGAAGAAGTTCCCTAGGAGCTTACTCACAATTACGCAATGAATTGAAAATTGAAGATCCAATACAAATACAAAATTTTGCAAAAATGTCTTCAACGGATCTCGACGAATTAATAAATCTAGTTGAGCCATTGATTGAAAAAAACAATACCAAAATGAGAAAAAGTGTTTACTTATTTGTTTGATTGCTTGCTCGTCAATTCGAGTATAGGTGAGTTGATCATGACTACATTCGAATAATTTCGAAAAGAATAGTTTTACAACTCGGACACATGCTGGTTGATCGGATAAGTTCGGGTAGTGTCGTTTAAAACAGACACATACGCACAAGTACGTTATGAGGCGCGTACAATCTATATACGTATTACCGTAGTAATCCCACGGCGATATTCAGTCCAATTAACGACCGTTATCATTGTTACAATACCTATGCCATAGTTCTGTGACAGTACGGTACCTCTCCTTAGTACTGCACTACCATTGCGGCCCTATGTAGTTCTGTTGCAATGTAGCAATTACGTACAGACTGCCACTGAAGTAGCACAAATCAGTTGATATTGATTTTAGGATTATTTTGGTCGGAGAGTCGTTGATAATTGATTTGTTATCTATCGGTTTTCAACTTTAGGGGCCGTTAATAAATTACGTAACGCGCTTAGTACAGAGTGGTCACTTGATATGTTACGACGAAGGAGGGAGGGGGCTAAGTTCCGTTACGCAACGAAAAAAATATGCCTACCCATAGTAAGCGTACAAACAAAATTTATACAAAAAAAAACCGGCCAAGTGCGAGTCACTCGTGCATTGAAGGTTCCGTACAAAAAATAAGGAGTTAGGTAGGGATAAAAAATTAATAGATTTAATTTAAGCTTGTTTTTAAAAAGTTTTTTTTTACTTCACTTTGTTCTTTTTAGTGTTTCAAAATTATTTCGTGTCAAATTTATTTAAATTAATTTTTGAAGTAAAAAATTCCAAAATGTTTACATTATAAAAAAACTCGGGTCGCAGTGCCAAAACCCTGCCGACAATATAGTGTATTTGCTAATACTGGCATTGTGGCTTTATTATGTGAACTTAAGTTTGTTTTTGGACAAAATAAAAAATTTAACCCCTTAATACATCCCTTAAAATAATTAATTTTTTCTAAATTTCAATATTAGACATGGATTTTATCAGTACACCCAATTAAATACACCCTTCCATAAGTAAATCCGTATCAACAAACTAGTGTTTTCATAAAATTTGAAAGTCCGGTCCTGTCGGGCCGATTTTATTAAAATTTTAGCAGCACGTTTTAATCTTTACTAAAGAGTTAAATTTCAATTTTGAAACGATTCTGACAAATTTTTCGGTATTTTTGGGCCCAAAAACTTTTTGGAACCCCTAAATACAACCCTGAAAATGGTCCGATCGGGCCCATTTTAAATAGGCTTCTTGCGGTGATGGGTCCCAATATGTGTACCAAATTTCGTTTCAATCGATTAAGTCTGTCGAGAGTTATCGTGTACACACATATATATATATATAAATATATATATAAATAAATAAATAAATATATATATATATATATATATATAAATATATACATACATATATATATAAACATTTTCAAAAATGGTGCCAAATTGTTCAGGAGGCTATGAAATGTCGAGAAATTTTGGTCCGACCCCTAGGTCCCGCCATCCGACCGACGCCAATAGTGTATGTGCCATATTATGGCAAATACACTAAAAAAAACAATCACGTATCGTCAGTTAGATTTAATCTCGGTTCATCGTGGTGGCATGTGAAAGCCTAGCGCGTTACCGCTACTCCACGTGTACCAAGGTACAAACAATGCTTAGTTCAGGCAAATACGACAAAAAGTTGCCCGAACCCGGACATTTGAAACCTCAAGCTAAAAATTGGTGGAAATGTCAAAGAATAGTGTTCTGATGGATATCCCAAACTTCCCAAAAAATTCCTCTGGGGGAAAATCCGCCATTTGGAAAAAACCACGAAATTTTACCACCTTTATTACTTTTTTCGAAATATCTCAGAAACGGTCGACTTAAGAAATTCTTCCACTATGTAATGCTTTAAAGAGGATTACATTTCCTACAATTTTCATTCCCACAACTTTTCTGTGGTACTAATGGTAAGCGCGCTACAGCTTCTTGAAAATCACGCACTTTTTGTAACCTTGGTAACCAATTGTTATAATGTTAAGTCCTTTTCAGTAGCTTTATTTATTGTGTTCTTCATCGAATTTTAAATTGAAAATAACTATGTTCATAAAGCAAGGAACGTCCTTAACCGTGCTTTTTGTCCCATTTCGATATCTTTAAAAATTGAGAAGCTATAGACAGTCAAAGTTGAAATCATCACAGAGTTTTACGTGTTCTTTTTAACACGCGTTTCGAGTACCTTCCATACCGAAGACAAAAAAATGCGTCTAAGAATCCATAGGAAATTTAACGCCCTAAACGATGTTTTTTGTCCTATCTCGATGTAACATTTCAATGGACCAAAACTGCTTGTCCGAATTTGCTATTTTTCCGGGTAGAACACGAAATTACATTATGCCGATAGTTTCAAATTGCTAAGGACTATGCTAGCGCAAAAAAAAAATAGTTTCAAAGACGGAACGAACATATATGAGACGTTTCTTTTCTTTTTGTATATTTTAATAGGTATTGATTTTGTATTACAAATTCAAAGATTATTACAAATTGATCCAAAACTACTTTAATAAAATAAAAAAAACACTGTTCTGTTTTCTAGGTACAAGTTTCAGCGCCAACTTGTATGTAGGAAATGTGACAACACTGCGGATGGCACGTTAGATAATTATGTATGTATGAATTATAAATACGCTGTTAATTAACACTACATAAACAATGCAATGCCGTGCATCTGTTTGTAAATGTCTCCACAACTAACCTTCCGGTTATCAAAAGACTAACTGAATTATTTTAACTAATTCTCTATTTTGCGAAAATTAGACCTCGCAGTCTCTATATTTTTAAAATTAAGGAATTTTAATGTAGGTAACAGAATTTCGAATATCTCTGATCACAGTCAAGTAGACAACCACTCACTGTAATAATAATAATAATAATAATGCGTTTAACGTCCGTTTCTCGACATTATGTCATAACAGACGCCATTCGCACCATTACTATTTTCCATTTTACCACTTCCCGTTGTTTTTCTACATTTTTAAACTTCAACTTTTTTTTTAAAATAGCAATGTGCGAATGGAGGAATTATAGGAAATTAGGATAAGGTAGGCAATTTTGGGAGCATTATAGGAGTTTGACAGGTAATCGGCCATGGCCTTGCTTAAGGAACCATCTCGATATTCATCTGGAATAATTGAGGGAAACCATGGAAAACCTCAAACAAGATGGCCGGTACAAGAATTTACCGTTTCTCGACCTGAGGCAGTAGGAAAAAGTCCTAGCCACATCTGCCCCCGTCGGGATTCGAACCCAGTACCTTCCCAGTGCGAGTCTAGTGCTGTACCACTAAGCTACATCGCTGGGTCACTCACTGTAATATGTAGAACCGGACTTACGACGGGGCAACCGGGGCGGGAGCTACGAACACATTTACATTTAAATTGAACTTTCGGTTGAGCTCTCCTTTTGGTGTCCATGTGATATAAATTTTAGTAATTTAATTTTTTTTTAAATCGGATAGGTTGTGACCGGGGATGCAAACCACAGCTTTGATGTGATTTATATCGGCCTTGATGTTAGATTGTTGAATGAATGAAGTAAGTTCACGATGATTGTTGCTCAATATTGATTGTAGCGTAGTTCGTTAGCTTTCGATTGACACCACTTTCGTTTTTTTGAGCAAACGCTGTGTTTCGTCCCTTGTAATGCAATATACTATTCAACATCAAAAGATTTAGATACGTGATTTAATTCGTTAAAGATAACTCGTTAAAATTAAATCTGTCGTCAAAAATTTTATATAACTTTTGAGAATTTCATATTATATAATAGTTTGAGAACTTTTCAATAATAACGATCGGGCATGTTTAAAAGTTTCTGCTTGTATTTTGTTTGTAAGTTTTTTAAAACTTTTTAAATTATAAACTAAAACTAATAATGAGAGAACTGCACGTTCGAAATTGCAACCGCAAATGATTGCGCATTGCAACCGTTTAAGTAACTCCAAAAAACTGTTCTAAATTTTCAAAGATATGGTGAAGGTACAGAGTTTTACATGGTGGAAACAACGGGGCACGGGTATTATAAACAAGATGTAAATGATTTATTTCGTCTGTATATTTATTGAATTAATAATAATTATTAATTAATTTCTAAAAAAAATAAAATAATTTTTAAACTGTCACTTTCAAATTTTTCTAATTTTTTCAAATATTTTTTGAATCTATTTTTAACAATTTTTTATATTTTTCATTCATAAGTTTGTTTTTTGTTTTTTATTCTATTTTTATTTTTCTCAGTCTTATTTTTGTTTTTTCCATTAATTATTAACTTTAATTTTTTTCTTTCCAGATTATTATATTATTTTTATTTTATATCATATTTTAGACTTGAAAAAGGCAAACATATTTGCCGAAACGTCGTATTTTTTATTATATCTATTTATTATATGTTTGTTAATTTGGTCATTTTCTTTTATAAATTATAAACAACAGTTCGGGGAATACCCAAACATCTGTATCCTATGGACTATACTAATATATAAAAAAGGAAGTTTATGTTACCTCAAAACTCTGGTACCACTGAACCGATTGGAAAATTCTTTTACTGTTTAAAAGTCCACTTCTTAACCATTAACATATAGACTATACTTATATAATTATTACGCTACGACAAAAGAGGGATGAGCAGTGAGCGATAGATATTTGCACCAGGACGAAGGCGGACTGGACAGCTAGTAGACATCATATAGGTGTCTGATTTTCTAAAAAACTACAGCGCATAGGTACTCAAAATTTGTCGAAAGAAGAAATATTGAAAAAATTGTTAAATTCTACAAAAAAGTAAACATATTTTTTTTTGACAATTTTAAAAATAAATGAGTTTCTGGAGCTTAATCAAATATCAAAATCAACTTTTTTGCAAAATACTCGAAAACGACAACAGATGCCAGATTTATGGTTTGAAAGGAAAATTTCTACTGAAAAGGAAAAGTCAGTCTTTTTAACACATTTTCAATAGCACAGTAACAAAGTTATCATGCAATAGGAAATGAAAATACATTAACACTATGAAAACAAATATATGAATGCGTTCGGCCATTCATGTCCTCAACAATGTTCCCTCTAAGTTGCGCGGGTGCGCAGCAGCGCACTAATTTTTCGAAAGTTGCGCAGGTGTTTTTGTATTCTGCGCACAATGGGCTTGTTCACCATTTTTTTTTAATTTCATTTTATAGAAGAATTGCATCTAAAAATGGCAAAAATCCAAATGTCACAAAAAAAAGTAAAATTTAGAGGGCCAAAAATTTTTTTGAAACGGCCTTTGACATTTAAACGTCAAACGAAATCTCTTTGTTGTGTGAGTTTTGCATACAGTGCAGCGTGGGTGGTTGCAGTATTTATTAAAAAAAAAATTTTGACTTCAAACAGGCACAGGACTCCCCCTCTACTTATACACTTTTACATGTGTTTTGAACATTTTTGCTCCCATATACTTTTGTACCGCGCAGTCAGCGAAAAAATTAGAGGAAACATTGGTCCTCGATAAGATCCAGCAATATAACTGTTGAAAAAATCTTTTCAGAAACGCGTTTTTATAAACACTCTTTCATGAAACGGTAAATCCACCCTGTAA
This sequence comes from Mongoloraphidia duomilia, assembly GCA_039654895.1. Taxonomy (NCBI): domain Eukaryota; kingdom Metazoa; phylum Arthropoda; class Insecta; order Raphidioptera; family Raphidiidae; genus Mongoloraphidia; species Mongoloraphidia duomilia. Next base: position 18,274,601 of record CM077525.1, on the reverse strand, counting down.
ATATATCGGAAATGTTTGCTTACCAGCTGTAGTATTAATGTTAACGGTAAATCTATCATCTGTCGAAAACAGATTGCATCGGAAATAAGATACTGTAGTGCTTTCAAAAAAAACTTTTTAACGAAAAAAAAAACCTCCTTCAAAAAACCACTAAAAAGAGGAAAATAATGAAATTTTGAGGTCTGCGCCCATTTAATAAAATATGAAGTCGGTTAAAAAGTATAATACACATAGTGATTAATATCTTCTTTTTAGCCGACTTCATATTTTATTAAATGAGCGCAGACCTCAACATTTTATTTTTTACTTTTTAGTTTCAAAAAGTGACATTTACCTTAAGGAATCACACGCCGTTACTCACTTTTATTGAAATCAGCCAAACTACTGAACCGATTTTGATGAAATTTTTATGGAACCAATCTGAAAGTATATCCTTTCAAATAAAAAAAGAATCGGTTTATAAATGACGGAGTTCTGAGGTAACAAACATTAAAAGAAAATACAACCGAATCGAGAACCACCTCCTTTTTTTGAAGTCGGTTAAAAAATCTTACAAAGATTAAATTTCATTTTTTTTTATTCAGACCTATATTTTATTTTATTGTTCTGATTTCATACTTAAAATTGTTATTTTTTCAAAATTATATAGATCAGTCAGTGTATCAGTGAGTCATATAAAATAAAACAGGATAAGCCTGAAGGGTTTTGTTGGAATTATTCGACAAACGGAGAAAACGAAGATAAAAAAGGAAAAAGAATAATACAGCAAATTCCTTCATAACATTGCAACACAAGGAGCATTCACAAAGAAGTAGGTATCATACATGTCTAATGCAGTGAACTGAATTTACGCTACACTGAACTCAAATCAAAGCTGCATTATTTCTAAACTCATTAAAAACTTGAATAAGTAAACAAAACTCATGCGCTGATTATCAAATCTGTCAATAGCATAAAAGGGAAATTGTCTCTTTGTATGCTTTATAAGTATGCAAAACGAGTATAATTGCTGGTCAATTGATAATATGTCGTTAACAGTTTAGTTTTGTTTTTTGTTAAATTACATTGAAAATTATTGTATTCTCTTTGTAGAGATTTTAACAACAATAGTATTATTTCAAAATGATATTATTAATTGCTGTCTAAATAATTAATTCATATAATATGTGTAGTCGCTGTTCATTAATTTATTTTTTATTTATTTGCATAAAATAAATAACAGTAATTTAGGTTGAGTCGAGAGGAAGTTTGAGATAAATGAGTGTGATAGAGTAAAATAAATTCCACTACTTCACTTTTACAAGCTTATATATATTGTACTGACAATGTAAATACACTACCGTACAACAGAAACTACATGAATATTGACAAAAAATAAATGATCGATCTTTGAAACAGTAAATTGTAAATTGAGTCTATTAACAAACAATTAATGTAAATTGTATTTAAAAATATATACATTAAATAATTATTTTTACGTTTTACTGAATTAACACTTTTTTTCAACAATTACGATAGATAAATTAATAAGATTTATACGACTGAATTGCAATTGAAAATTTTTCGTTGGAAAGCAGCCAATTATATAATTGATTCGAAACATATTGGAAAAAATCATTTTACCAACCATAGTCACAGTCAGGATTCTAGCCTGAACCTTTACGGTTGAGTAAATGTAAGCTCATTCCGCCGCGAAAGTGGAAAGGTTCAGGTTAGAGTCCTGACTGTGACTATGGTTGGTAAAATGAATTTTTCCAATATGTTTCGAATCAATTATATAATTGGCTACTTCCAACGAACAATTACGAAAGATAGCATAAGCATAGGAGTCTAGCCATGGCCTTATAAGGAACCATCTCAATATTTATCTGTAATTATTAAGAGAAACCATGGGAAATCTCAACTAGATGGTCAGTACAGAAATCATCGTTTCTCAGCCCTAGCAACATCTGCCCTCGCTAGGACATCACTATTGTTCATATTTAGATCCTTAACAACTATTGCCTCTTCATACACTTTTGGAGAGAGCAGTACTCTCTCCAAAAGTGTATGAAGAGGCAATAGTTGTTAAGGATCTAAATATGAACAATAGTTTTTTTATTAGAAGACTAGCTGTACCTGCGGCTCCTCTCACGTGCATATGGAACTGCTGCTGTTATTTTTTATACAGGGTGAGTTCGACCACCCGTATCAGTCGTTTTTTTCGAAAACGGTTAGTCGTAGACAGTTGTGTCAAAAATTTGTATTATAAAACCCCTAATAAAGAATCGAATGGTGATAAATTTTTTTTCCGGGAAGGTCGGCTTCCCTATTAGTTTGCTCCAGAATGTCCAGAACTCTGGAATTATAAATGTAACGATAGGTCGAAAGTGGTATTGTTGAAAAGATCTTTAAAAAATAAGCAAGTTTTGTAGGAAATTTTTTTTTATTACTGCCACCCCTGTAAATTTCTATAAGTATAAATATAAATTATTATATGTTCAAAACTCCGGAATTTTAGAAAGCACGATAGGTTGAAAGTAGTGCTGTTGAAAAGATCTTTAAATAATAGGCAAGTTTTGTAGGAAAAATTATTTAATTACTGCCATCCCTGTTAAGTAACAATCGTTTGAAATTATTAAATCAAAATTTCATAATAACGATCGAAGTCGGCATTAAAAATCTAGCAACCTTAGACATTGTCACAAGTGTTCAAACTGTCTTCCATTTACTCTTTAATACATACTACTGAGCTCTTCTGGTTATACTGTGAGTGTACTTCTTCAGTGTTTAATGATCGATAGATAGGTAACTAGATTTTAAATGCGGACTTTTAAAAAGTTCGTTATTATGACATTTTAATTTAGTAATTTCAAACAAATATTACTTAACAGGGGTGGCAGTAATAAAAAAAAATTTCCTACAAAACTTGCTTATTTTTTAAAGATCTTTTCAACAATACCACTTTCGACCTATCGTTACATTTATAGTTTCGGAGTTCTGGACATTCTGGAGCCAACTAATAGGGAAGCCGACCTTCCCGGAAAAAAAATTTATCACCATTCGATTCTTTATTAGGTCTTTTATAATACAAATTTTTGACACAACTCTCTACGACTAACCGTTTGCGAAAAAAACGACTGATACGGGTGGTCGAACTCACCCTGTATATCATGAAAATTTATAAAAGTTTTCCTTAAACGACAACCCCTGTAAAGTACGTTAAAACCAATTAACACTAAAAACGAATGTTCGAATTTGACGCTACAAATTATTAAAAAAACAGTTTCGTTTTATTATACCCTCAAAAACTGTTATTTAACAATTACAAAAACGCATTATTTAATAATTCAACACCAATTAACGTTTTTTAAAAAAATTATTAGTAAAGTAATTATGTACAGAAATTTTGACACTTCGCATAACTACATATACCTATCATTTGCTTTCTTGAAAAAAAAAAACTTTTTAACAAAAAAAAACCTCCTTCAAAAAGGCACTAAAAAGAGGAAAATAATGAAATTTTGAGGTCTGTGCCAAATAAAATATGAAATTGGTTAAAAAGAAGATATCAATCACTATATACTATACTTTTTAACCGACTTCATATTTTAATTTCATTATTTTCCTCTTTTTAGTGCCTTTTTGAAGGAGGTTTTTTTTTGTTAAAAAGTTTTTTATTTTTTACTTTTTAGTGTCAAAAAGTAACATTTACCTTAATGAATCACACGCCGTTACTTACTTTTTTATTAAAATCAGCCGAACTACTGAACCGATTTTGATGACATTTCTGTGGGACCTATCTGAAAGTATATCCTTTCAAATAAAAAAAAAATTTCAAAATCGGTTCATAAACGACGAAGTTATCCGCGAACATACATAACCACATAAAAAATATATACGGTCGAATTGAGAAACCTCCTTTTTTTGAAGTCGGTTAAAAAAATTTTTACCAAACTAACTTCCAATGATACTTTATAGTAATATCAAATCGCGTCTGATATCGTTAGTACTACTTAATTCACTGTTTTCGCTCACTGCTAATCCCCCATGAGAAATATCGTGACAATTCTAATTGAAGAAAAGATGCTTGGTCTGTGAGTAAAACCACACTGCCAACTTCCCATTGGGTGCCCTTAGAGATTAGAGACCAGTCTACCGTAGAGAAACTATTGGCAATACAGGTTAACACGTTTGTTTTCTTGTTATAAAAAAAACTGAATTCAAATTTTTTGCAAACCTTATCAGGTGTTTATTATGCAATTATGCATCGAATGAAATTGGCCCGGAGTCGATATCATTCTTTGTTCTCGGAATATGCGACACGAGAAACATTTTACAATTTTACAGTAGTTTTTTTGTTATAAACAAAAAACCGTTAATTGAAATTTCCTGCAAACCTAATATAATCATAAATCAGGTTTTCACTTTATAACTGTGTGTCGAATGAAATTGGTTCAGAGTCGATATCATTATTTCTTCTTGAGATTATATGCGAACCGAAAAAAAGTTCAAAGTTCACCAACGAACGAACGAACGTACGTATACACACACACACACACACAGGGAGAGAGAGAGAGGGAGAGAGGGGGTAGAGAGGGAGAGAGGGGGTACAGAGGGAGAGAGGGGGTACAGAGGGAGAGAGAGGGGGAGAGAGTGAGAGAGAAGGAGGGATAGAGAGAGAAGGAGAGAGAGAGAGGGAGGGAGAGAGATAAGGAGAGAGGGAGGGATATAGAAGGAGAGAGAGAGGGAGGGAGATAGAAGGAGAGAGAGAGGGAGAGAGAGAGTGATAGAAGGAGATAGAGAAAGGGAGAGAGGGAGGGGGGAGAAAGAGGGGGAGAGAGAGAGAAGAGAAAAATAGTAGATTCGGACTCTAGGGACCTTAAAACGTGCAGATATGTCCAAATTTTTCATTCGCAAAATCGGATCCATTACAACAACTTCCAATGGAAAGTTATTAAAGACCCAGCCTATGAGGTGTAGTTCTGCAAAGTTTCATTAAAATCTATCCAGTGGTTTTTGCGCGATGCGCTAACAACACGAACACCAATTATCATTTTATTATATGTATATATAGATTGATAAAAACAATTTTCAATTTGCACAGTAGTGCAGTATATAATACGGCACAGCTCAGGTACGGTAAGCAAGTGGCAAACGGAGACGAAGCACTTGGAATAACGAATTACGTTAACAAAGTATGCAACTGCTGCAGTTACTAGCGCTAAATTGTCTGTGCAAATAATACACTTGCTCCATACTCCCTGTTGTCCAGGGCAGGTTCTGACTATTGCTATCGATCGATCACAGATAACCGCTGTGACATACAAAATAAAACCAGAGGAATAATTATTTTTGCCATATCCACTATAAAGTAGCTGCTTGACATGCATGTATACACCGGCCTGTAATGGGTCACTTACGGCCGTATTAATAGTTAACCCTTAAGTAGTTAGGGACACTTACTCATACCCTCAAATCGAATATGCGTTTCATAGTCAAAATTGACGTCTGTAATGGCCCTTACATCACCCTCACCTTAAGGGTGGATAGTATGTCCCTTAAGTGTCGAAAAAGTAAAACACATGAAAAACACGCATTTATATCAATAAATTATAATTTAAAAAAACTAAAAAACACGCTTTATTGAACTAAAAAGTAAAAAATAATTAATTTTATTGTAAAAAAGCGTGGGGTAGTATGAAAATATGATACAAAGCACCCCACGCTTTTTTACAATAAAATTAATTATTTTTTACTTTTTAGTTCATTAAAGCGTGTTTTTTAGTTTTTTTAAATTATAATTTATTTTTGCTTTTTAGTCCTGGAGATCCTGGTCAGGATAATGGGACAAACTTATGGAATTATTGTATTGTAATCGGTCCTTGATAAGTGTGCAAAGTTTCAGTTCAATCTGAAGTTTTTTGCTTTTTTTTTTTTAGTCCTGGAGATCCTGGTCAGGATAATGGGACAAACTTATGGAATTATTGTATTGTCGTCGGTCCTTGATAAGTGTGCAAAGTTTAAACTAAATCTGACCGTTCAAAGTTGGTCAAAATCAAGTTCAAAGAAATCGGTTACAAACTGACAAACAAGCAAGCACGCACGCAAGCCCGCAAGCAAGCAAGCATACAGGTGAAGCTAATATAAGCGTGTTAAAAATGACAACTTAACACAATTGGTCTGCAGTATGACCAACTGTTCTAAAGGAAAAAATCATGGAGGTTTACTTTAATTCTTCCCTCACTCAAGGAAATGACTATGAAACGCTCCTTTGAATAAGGTGCCCTCAGCACTTAAGTGACCTTCAGCGAAGGGACCTTTATCACTTACCTTAAGGGTTAATTATGAATATGGGCATTAACAGGCTGGTGTGTGCAAACGTATATTCCATACTAGTGTGGAAAGTAAATCTACATTTCGATAATGATTTATGTTTATTCGCCTGATCCGCCCGTTATTACATACTCATGTGCGTGCTTCGGCCTACTATAGAGTGAAGTTGGCAACACAAGAACTGTCAAAAAAAAATGTAAATACAGAAAATTAAGTGAAAAGGAGCTATTTTATAGTGGGTATGGCAAAAAATACGATAGGTATGTATCTCGTGAGTAATGGTATAATGATTCGTGTGACTGTTAACAACTTGCTGTGCTCGTTTTAACATAATGTCACTAACTCGTCAGTATTATCTCCCGTTACGACACTAAATATACAACCTACTATTTTGTAATAGGCAGGTGCATTGAAAATACAACATAGTATAGGTATAGATACTTGACACTTGTTTTCTGGAACGAAAACTGACATTTGTATAGCAGGAATAAAAAATGAAAGTAGTGCATGCGCAAATCAAAAGCAAAGTGTTTTCGTCCCTTGGGCAACGTTTTTCGATCGAAAGAAAGCGAAAGTGGTGCCGTCCTACGCGATGATTCAAAAACTACATCTAACAGTTCTAACTAACCTATGCAATATACATTTACGATGTTTTTGAAGTAAAACTTCTTTAGGCGCGACTTGAGGATAACCGAGTTCTTTTTCGGACGGAAGTAACATTTCACAACCGTTCAACTCGCTATATAGCATAAATATAGCAGCTCACTGTAAGGTTTGCGTGACGTCGTGGTTAGAACGGCTGCTTTATACGCATTACGTCGCAGGTTCGAATCTCCGTGCAAGCACCATTAATTTTAGTTTTAATTTTTCATATCTATACTAATATTATAAAAGCTGAAGACTTTGTTTATTTGTTTGTTTGTTTGGTTGAACGCGCTAATCTCAGGAACTATCAGTCCGATTTGAAAAAAAAAATTTTTGTTAGATAGCCCATTTATTGAGGAAGGCTATAGACTTTATAATATCACGCTACGACCCATAAGAGCGGAGCATCAATGCAAAATGTTTGCAAAAACGGGAAAAATTATTCCTTTTGAGAGCTTCCGTTGCGTAAACGGTTAAAGTTACGCAAAAATCATGTATGACGGAATTGTTCCCCTTTAAAAGTTCTAAAAAAAAGTCCGCGACAGCATATGTGTCTATCTTTTAAGGTTGACTCATTATAACTTTTTTATGGTAATTAAATTTGTTCGTATTATAATATTCAAGCGAACGAGCGAAGTGAGTGAGTAGTGTATTTATAATATTCAAGCGAACGAGCGAAGCGAGTGAGTAATGTAATTATAATATTCAAGCGAACGAGCGAAGCGAGTGAGTAGTGTATTGCACCCGGGCGAAGCCGGACGGGTACCGTTAGTTTATTTATATCCAGGTGGCTCCATTTTTCTAAAACCAAACAAATCACATGGTTATGATTTTTTACCAAAAAAATAATAATTTAAATACACTATTTTCGACTATTCTACTATATTTAAATAAACGCGAACCCCCACTGATCGTACATCACGTAATAGCATTGCATTATTTTAGGTTGGTAGTTGCTAGAAAGAGAAGTTGGCAATAGTTGAATCTAACATCCATATACATATAATGAACACCAGACTGAAATCCTGCGGCGGTATACATAGAACGTATATACCTTCTAATGTTGCACAAAATAATAAACTAGCTTATTTACATTTCCATATGTGGTACAAAGCTGCGGAGCTATTGGGACTAAGCCCCAAGGCGACACGTTCAAAAATCTGACATAAAGAAAATAAAATATCTACACTTATATAAGGCAAAATTCCTATGTCGAAATAAGTTTCAATATGAAAGCATTGTCGAAAAATTTGATTTAACAATGACCTTTAGATTGTGATCATATAATTACACATAATTTGTAGTTCCTCTAGCAGCTAGCTATATAAATATGGCAGCGGCTGTCTCTGACTAGTGTTGCCGTCTAGATCTAGACTCTTGTCTTGTCTAGATTTTCAAGACAAGACTTGCAAAAGTCTTGTCTAGAAATTTTCAAGACAAGACAAGACAAGACTTGCTTTATCTAGATCAAGACTCTTGCCAAAACTCTAGACAATTTTCAAGAGTCTAGATAAACTAAGTAATAGTATGTAAACGTTTACTTTACCTACTACTACTAATCTAGACTCTTGAAAATAATCTAGAGTCTTGATATTAGACAAGACAAGAGTTTGTTAATCTAGACTTAGACTTAGTGAAGTCTTGATATTTGAAGACAAGATTTAAGTGAAGTCTTGTATATATAGGAAAGGAACAGATCCCACTCTCGGGGCACTGTGTGAGTAAGTGGTAACTCAACCAGCCGGAAACTGGGAATTTTGGGTTCAAGTCCTGACAGTGGCTTCTGATTTTTTCCGTGTATATCTTAATTGTTTGACGTTTAACATCACGATGGCAGGTTGCCGACTGATTACGTTAAGAAAAGTATTTGCTTGTGGAATGGCTACTGTCTATTTAATAATTATTATATTATAACCACAAAAAACTTAACTCATTGTTGTATATAATCAGTTTTGCTTTGTGACCACAGATATCCACAAGTATTCCTTCTCCATGATTTATGGATAAATTAAGAGTCAGACTTCCCCTACTATTTTTTTTTAAAAAGCTCAATCCATCATCAAGTCGCTATAAAAACATCAAATCGCCTTCTTGCATTATTTAACAGAACAAAACAAAGCGTGTATAATATGTATATTTTAATAAAGATATAAAAGGATTAATTAAATTCAAGTAAAATTTTATTTTTAACGTAGCTAATTACTAATTAATAATAAACAAACAATATTTGCTTAAATGGTGCAAGCGGTTAATACAATTACAAACAGTACAAAGATGCGAATATTATTTAAATATCTCAAAAAGCTCTTTTCATTCATCGACTTATCGTATTTGTGAAAGGAATTTCTAGTTTTAATGCTTTGTAGCAGGGATGTTACAGACGTTCGCATCCCCAAGCGCGAAGTGTTCGCATCATTTTTGACATCATCATCCGCATCCGCAAAAAATGTTGTGGAGCTTTAGCTGATACGTATGGGATGCAAGTCATGAAAAAACATTACCTGAAATTTGATTATTAAGTAATAAAAATAATGAATTATTATTAAAAATGGATATATCATCTTAGATTCAGCCGTATTAATCGTATGTTAGACGGGCAATATGCATTTATTTTTGCATTGCCCTGCGTCTTAAGATGTCTTAAGGTGCATTTTCATGTGACGCTCGACGCTGGCTTCTAGCGTCAAATGTGGTCACGTGACATAAACGCCATATTGAAAAAAATGTAGCGTCAAAGCTAAACATTGTTTAGCTTTTACGCTGGCGTCATTAGTTGTCTCTGGTCATTAATGATACGAGTTTTCTACAGCTAGGTACTGAGTTGTGCATCAAGTATCAACACATAGGCTTGCTAAAGAATGGCTTTATGTTGCTACTAGGGGGTTGATTCTACGAATTTAACCCATTGATTTTATTACTTCGAAAGTACCTATTTATTAAGGAAAATACTATCACCTGATGGTTTTTCGATGGTTAATTAAAATTCCCGTCTCACTTAGAACAAAACAATTTTTTTTTATTGAATACTAAAAACATTAAAATTTCTCAAGATACAATTTATTTTTTTCTCATATTCTGGTAGTGCATATAATTACCTATAAAAAAGTAAGCATAGTTATATTTTTAATTTTTATTCCTTATAATTCGTGTACTTTCGCCGGTTATTTAAGTCAAAAATATGGGAATTTCATTTTTGATAATCGTATTCAGACATTGTCTTTTCTGTTAATAAATTTACAAAGAGCTTATTTATTAATTATTATAACAAATTCACCAGGGTTTTGATTTATGGATGTCTTTATTTTACGCTCTCTTTACAAGTTTACAACTGTCAAAACCTTGCTGTCTGTTGACGCTAAAATTTGACGCTGGAACTTGACGCTACAGTTTTTCAAGATGGCGTTTATGTCACGTGACCACATTTGACGCTAGACGCCAGCGTCTAGCGTCACATGAAAATGCACCTTTAGGTTTTTGCCTCCTGGCACGTAGTTCTCAGATCTATGACATGCATAATGTAGTGCGATGTGATGCTTAAAATTGAACTTTTTATTACGGACGAATTTTACAGTTTGCTTGTTTTTTAGATCACTTTTCCACTCTACAAAATCCTCAAATGACTCAAATGTAATTTCTTTTGAATGTGCCGTGATTTGATGTTCATTATTGAAATGAGTAAACAAATCCTTTGTAGAAGACGTGTGGTAACGACATAATGGACATTTCTTCGAATTTGGTGACACGGCAGCCTCTTCTGAACCTCCAACGGTCTCTGTGTTCCAAATATGAGTTTTGATATGGGATTTAAGATGATGTTCATAGTTGAAATTCTTACTGCAAAGAGCACATGTAAAGTTGAAGTTTTCACTGTTTTTATAGCTCTCGCATGTGAGAAGGGGCATCTCTATAGTAGATACCTAATTTAAATCAGCTCTCGCATGTAGGGATATTTCAGTGACAAATTGCTTCATAAGGAAACAATAATAATAATAATAATAATGCGCTTAACGTCCGTTTCTCGACATTATGTCATAACAGACGCCATTCGCACCATTACTATTTTCCATTTTACCACTTCCCGTTGTTTTCTACATTTTTAAACTTCAACTTTTTTTTTTATTAATAGCAATGTGCGACATAAGGAAACAAATGATTGTTTAAAAACGTGTCACAGTAGAGTAATTATCAACTCAGCCATCGCGAATGTGGAAGTTTCTGGTTAGTATCCCGACGGTGACATGGGCTTGAAAAATGAATTTTTCCGATGTTGCATCTGTTACATCATTTTCGATGGGTGTTTATAACACTAATGCAAACTTAAAAAAAGCATTCATTTGTATAGATATAGAAAATAATGACTTTTTTAATAAAGATAATAACAATCTGCAGTTCTTAATTTCACGAAAATTTAATATTTAGCCTTCAGAAGTCACATTTATTGTTAAAAATATTATTGTTATATCCGCATCTGTATCTGTAAATGTGGACGTTTTGAATCAGTTCTCAGGTGAATAATATGCCTACGTACTTGCAGCATGAAAGCACAAATAATTAACAGTAAACAAACTGAGTATTAGCATTTAAAAGTACATCAAATCCGGCTAGCCTTAACAATTAGAGGATCATAATGGTCCCATTAGCGTCCGTTAAAAAAGACCCTCGCTTTACAAAACCGCGTTTTAATATTAGTGGAATACACTAAAACAGAATAAATGTATTATTAATGTATTTTACTATCTTCCAGGTGAAAATTAATCTGACCACGAGTTTCAGTGGGTGGCTTTGTAAATAACAAAACAAAATAAAACAAAAAACCGGTCAACTGCGCGTAGAACTAGCGCTATGAGGTTTCCGTACCGTTATAACAATTTAATAATAACAAGTTTTTTTGTTCTTTTTAGTGTTTCAAAATTTTTCCGTATCAAATTTAATTAAAGTAAAAAAAAATACATTAACAGAATATTTGATGATAAAAAAACAAACAAAAATATTGCGATCCGAAACCCAGGATCGGAACCACTTTTCAGTCAAACGCTATACTACTTCACATAATGCAGTATAAGCAGTACGACTCCAGCCGTCTGCTATTATACTGTACATGTTCAATCACAGTACATTCATAGTATAAAAAACTCTCTACTATGAATGTACTATGAACCTATAACAACATTAATTTATTAAAATTAATTGTTTATTTGTTTAATTATAATTATTACAAATTTTAACAAGGACGTCGTGAACAAATACATAATTAAATGAATGCATAATGACTGCAAACAGTATATGAAACACCTGAGTAAGAACAATGACGTAACACAATGCTGTAATCAGGAAAAATTCATTAATTCAAACCTATGTCACCGTAGGGATTTTAACCCTAAACTTTCCACTATCGCGGCGGACTGAGTTGACATTACTCACACAGTGACACATTTTCAAACGATCGACTTCTCCCTTTAAAGCATTCTGTCACTGAAAAACCGCTACATGCGAGAGTCAATATTCCAACACCACTGCTAGACTACAGACATAGGTTTGAATTAATGAATTTTTCCTGATTACAGCATTGTGTTACGTCATTGTTCTTACTCAGGTGTTTCATATACTGTTTGCAGTCATTATGCATTCATTTAATTATAATTATTATTTGCCAGGATTCATGCCATAACAACACACAATCTGTGAAAATTTCAAGTAGCTACCTCTTACCGTTTGTGAGATACCCTGTGACAGACGGACGAGCGGACATCGTAAGCAGGGCAATAGGGTTCCATACGGAGGTACGGAACCCTAAAAAGCATTAAAGTATCATGCGAAGATATAAAATGTCATCATGAAACTCTCTATAGGCAATTTTTTTAAATGCCAACTGTAATCGATTTTGAAAAGTTCAAGGTAAAAATGTATCTCAATTACAATTTTCAATTGTATTTCAAAAGTTTTGGATCGACCTAGAAACAAAACAGAAACAACTTTGTCTCAAAAAACAATTCCTGTAGTATAAATCACGTTGTGAGGCAGTAAAATAAGGTTGTACATATAATTAAAAGAAGTAGGGAACCCACTTACAACGTGTGTACTTCCTACATCTTTTAAAGGATACACCAGCGTTTCTCAAATTTTATCTCTTTGCGATCCACTGCCAAACCTTAATTGTAGGCCAATGATAAATTAAAAAATTCGACTGATGACCAGTCCTATACTTCCCACCCAGTAAATATTTGCAAAAAATAAACACTCTTTTTTTACTCTTTTTCTTTGAAAAAAAGCATGGCCCTCTTTTTTGTTTGGTGATCTACTGATGGCTAGTAATATAGCAAAAATCATGGTTACCTTGATTTACGTACAATTTTCTTTTTTTAGTAAAATATTTTTTTTCTCGAAAACTATACATTTTAGAGAGAAAAAAATATTTACATTTTTTTCATATTATAACATCTATAGAATTCATTTATATTTTTTTTTACCTATGTTAATACGTGACATTGAGAACGTTGTTTCTCAGGATCCACTGAACCAATTTGACTCAAAATTTATTCAGATCTAAGTTAAAGGCTGATAAACACAATAGAACAATCGGCATGGCCGTATGTTATTCCGTTTTTACGATATCGAAGGCGAAAAATTGACCAAATACACATACAGACATCAGTCAGAAAATGATTACTTCCCTACCATAGTAGAGGTGGGAAGTAAAAAAATGTAAAACATCAAACAATTATTTCCTGATCCAACAGTAATTTATTGCTTTAACGTCACTTATCTTCATTCTTAATTACATAATTTTAAGTATTATTTACACGCTATTGCTAAATAAGTTCCTGGTCAAAAATTAAGGGAGATCCTTCATATAAACTGAGAAGTTATTGGGGGGGAGGGGGTGAAAAATTTTGTATTTACTTTTTTTTCAAATTCTGCTAAAGAAAAAAAAACTAAACTTTAGTGGACGTTTTCCACTATAAAAATTCTGCTTATAAATATTTTTTAATCCTCCTGCAGTATCAACTATTTCGTATAATCGATAATCGACTTCATGTCTCAACAAGGGCTCATACGTTTGCGAGTTCAAGTTTAAAATGAATATTGGTGAACAAACTTCAACGACACGTCTTGTGTAGGAGGAAGGTACCTCATCGTATTTATCCAGTAGTACCTAATTATACGTGTTCCTGTTCATTATAACGAAATAACGAAAAATTGACAGATGCACGCAACACAAGAAAAACATTTTTACACAACAATTCGGCAAGCCGCCTATATATAGCCTTGTAACCACAGAAATCATTATAGTTTGATAACCTCTGCCTCAAACAATACAACACATGTATCAGCATCAGCTAATTTAGCAAGCAAAATGGGTCGTAGTACATGTATAAACAATATGATTTGCAGTGGCCATAAAACTGGAACGAAAACAAAAGATATACTTGCATTCACCGTTAAAAAGAAACTCTTTCGGATCGGGAAGAACAGGACCGGGTCCAAAAATCTGTCTTCTTTTAAGGATACCGAGAGGGAATTTTCATAATCTTTTTTACTCTTCACTACAAATTTATAGAGTTAATCTGCTGATATTAATATGATTAGCGAAATGTACGCCGAAAATGACAAGGGGCACAGTAATTACGACTGTGCCGCAACCGAAGACGTAGAACCAGTGGCATAACTACAGGATGGCAGGACTGGCATAAAGCCAGGGCCCCCCGGTTGCAAGGGGCCCCGCGGCAGCTAACAAGTGGATATGCAGCACACCACTCGACAATAGTCTGCAAAGCGTACTAAATTTTCGTTCCTTCCATATTATGCTTATACGCCATCATCTAATTTCCATATCACAGTACAAATTATTAAATTATTAGTTATAAATCAACATAATTTTTTTTAATTATGTATAAATATGTATAAAAAAACTGTTTTGATACATTCTTATATACAAAATCTATATAAAAATGCTTCCTCCTTCGTTTAAGACAGGTTTCGAATGAGCAAATTATGAGCAAAAAACCGTTTGTCACGTATTTTCATCACGTTTTTTCGTCAAGTTTTTTTCGTCGCGTTTTTTGGCAATATTTTTAGTGCTGTCAGGGAAAATAATGTATACATCTCGTAAAAATAAATATAAGACGCGAGGGGTGAGTTTGGCATTCTCGCCTGCAACTCGCGTACCAAACTCACCCCTTGCGTCTTATACTTATTTTTACGAGATGTATACATTATTTTTTGTAACATATTTGAAATGTACAACTTTAGAGCTTTATTGAATTAATGTCAAACACCGTAAATTCACTAACAGCACAAAAAATATTGATCTTGATCCAAAATTTATTTACTTCGTTACCATAGCAACGTACGTTAGCCTGCATACTGCTGTAAGGAATAAAATATTGCATTATTATACTCTGGCATTACAGTCTATAATTTTACGCACGCCTAACTATACTTCCGTATGGCATAAAATAGTGCATTATTGTACACGTGCGACATATATTATTTTAAGAAGCCGACTAGAGGCACGAAATGTACATTTCAAATCTGTGTTTCAAAAACGATATTAAGCAATTCGTAGTCCGTAAACAAATTTAAATTTGCCTACATAATATGATGCAGTTACGTAATTCTCCATTTCATGGTGATAGATAATTGGCTCCATGAAAATTGAGCACTAAGTAATAAAAACTCCGCGAATCAAAAAAAGAATTTGATGATAAAATAAATACGCAAACATATCAGATTTCCTAAATAAAATATAAACAGACATTTTACTAAAAGTACCTAAAGTGAAACGTCTGTACTGGCATCCCCTTTTCTGTGGTTACGTGGAGTGTGACGTCTGTTCGGAACTGTGGTAAATCCCCAAAAAACAGTACTATAAAGTTTTAATGCTGGGTTGCAGAAAGCATTGTCAAAATATCTGATTTGACATTGACCTTAGATTGTGACCACGCATATCTCTCCATATAAGAAATGCGTTGAATCTTAAATTGATTCTGTCGGAAAAAATCGATCGATTGGAACGATTTTTTTTTTAACTGTGTTATCATGTATTTAACATATACTTTTTCGTATAATTTCCACTTCGAAAAAACATTTTTCTACGCATATTGATCAAAATTCTTGAAAAGCGATCTTTTTCTATGTAGATCAATCATTTTGTTTTTGTATGAGTACAATCTAATGTTCTACATATGACAGGAAGTTTCACAACGACATTAGACATGTATGAAAACTATAATTAAGTGTATTATCATTATCTAAGGTCATTGTCTAATCAATTTTTTTGACAATGCTTTCTGCAACCGAGCATAAGAGTGCTCTAGTCATTTAAGTCGAGTAACTTGTGAGTAACTATAATGTCAAACATCGCTAAACGAACCGCGTTATATAGAGAAGGATTTACCGTATGTTTAAATATTATACGGGAATACTCCGATTTTTGTGGTTTCGATCAGCGCGGTTTTCGATTTATTGCGGTTTATAATTTGATACCAAATCCTGTTTTCAGCGTGTAATAATTCGAATTACTGCGGTATTTGCATTCATATATATTTGTAGAGTTTAGCGCCAACCAAAAAGTGCAGTAAATAAAATTTGATTAATTATTTACAATTATTTAATACCTTCCTTACTTATACTTATTTATTTTAATACTTATTAGATCTTACTTTCTTGTACCCTCATGACTTTTTTTAAATTTTTTTAATCGTGCACACTAATCACAATATAGTTATTTTCGATACGTGTGCGTAAAGTGAGGTATTCTAGTAGGCTTAAATTGAGACACGAGCTAAGGGGCTGACGCATACACAACGAGATCTCGTGGGGGTATACAGCGCACTCGATCTGGTTGTGTATGCGTCAGTCCCTTTAGCAAGTGCCTCAATTTAAGCCTACAAGATATCTCACTTTAAGCGGACGTATCGAACATAATTTTTTATAACGACTGCTTCTAAAGTTTAATAGAGAGAAAAAATATTATGAAAACGGAAAATTCGCTCTTCTAGTCCTTAGAACTTTACAATTACAGACTAAGTTACGATTTAGTTTATTTTTATTAAAATTATTAACTTCTGTATAAATCATTAAAAACATGACTCTCTTATGATGTGGACTTTGTATGCGCGATACTATATATAGGAACACATCGATCGATAGCCCGTAAGTGCTTGTATTGTACAAAGTGCGGAAATTTCGAATTTATAAGATGTAGAGATTGTACTTTTACGCACGCTTTGGACTTTTACGCACTGTGACGGTACTTTTACGCGCGCTTTGGACTTTCACGCACGGTGACTAAAATACGCCTCTTTACGCCTGCCTCACAGTGCTCGAATATTGAACTTTAGAAGCAGGAGTTATAAAAAGTGTTTTTCTATACTTATTATCAAATACAATATTTTTTCGGTAGAATTTTGGCACTGCGGCCAGTGTTTTTAATTTTGATGTGTAAACATATTTACGCCTCCCTCCCAAAAGATATATGCTGCCATCTGTGACAATTAGCATGAACTATAAATAACAACCATTGACAAAATCAAACTAAGATCAGAACCAGTCACATACTAATTAGGTGAAGATGTTTACATAATATATTAAAGATGTTCAAAGATCAAATACCCGCAAGGGCTTCGCACTCACCATTTATGGTCGAGGTCGCGTCACGTCACGCCCAATCGAAGAATCGAGTATATATTCCAGCACTATTGCAAAACAATCGGTCATCCCAAACAGACAACTTGGTATATCATATAAATACAGCAGTACACACAACGGGATGCGTGGCGTAGGGGTATCGCAGCTGCTTTATACGCAGTAGATCGCTGGTCCGAACCCGGCCGGCACCATTAATTTTAGTTTTTTTAACTATTCCATACTCCACTTGATATTTATTTAATATATTCTATTATGATTACATTTTCTCTATTTATTTTTCATTTTAATATTTTATTATCATACAGTGTCAAACTTAACGAGATGTGAATTTTAGCTTTGCAGAGTTTAAGCCACGTAAACAAAATTATGTACTTTCGGCGATTTCGAGTTAAAAGCGTTTTGGGTTATGGCAAAAAGTTTCACTTGCACTGTTGTTTCATAAAACCGCACCCTAGTTTTTTTATCAAAACATAACGAACTAAAATAATATACGTACGGCGGTGAAGATATTCATTTTATATTTAGTAACCAAATGACGCACGGTACATTCAGAAGTAATAATGAAGTACAATAATGACAAACGTGATTATGTGCTGAAACAAAATGACAACTCTGGCATACATAAAACACGTATTTTGTTATCCAATACCTGTGCTTTACTATATTATGTAGACTTGTGTATATTGTAACATAGGTGGCAATGTATAAGGACTTCTTCCTTCCGCCGCCGCCTCAAAGTACCTATTCTGCTGTTTCACATTTTCCACTATACTGGGGACAGAGTTGGGCAAAGCACTGAACCTAAGTGCTTGAAGCACCGAGTACTTTCATAAATGCTCGATTAATTCAAAGAGAGAGAATCGGTCGTTTGAAAATGTGTCACTGTGTGAGTAATTGTCAACTCAGTCCGCCGCGATAGTGGAAAGTTTAGGGTTAGAATCCCTACGGTGACATAGGTTTGAATTAATGATTTTTTCCTGATTACAGCATTGTGTTACGTCATTGTTCTTACAATAGGTGTTTCATATACTGTTTGCAGTCATTATGCATTCATTTAATTATTATAGATATACAGATTGTATCAAATTAAACCTGTGCATAGGGCATTCTGTGTGTAAGACAGAGATTGATACATAAAGCAATAAGAAAGAATGAGATAAATGATAGCTAATAGGAAGTTACTGTGGTTACTGTAAATAAATAATACCGAACAACCTGATAGCGTCATTGTTGTTTTCTAAAGTAAAAATAGTCACTATACTGAAATTATTGATAAAATGGCAATTTATACTGTTCGGGAAAAAATCCAAATAATTAAATGGTTTTATGGTGGTAATTCAACCGGCGACATAATAAAATTATTTGTAGCTGCCTTTGAAAATAGACCGTCTCCTTCTGTCACAACAATTCGCAATGTCATAGCAGAATTTGAATCAAATGGTTGCCTATCTCCGAAATATTATGGTTTAGTTGCTTTAGTTGGTAAACTGGTAAAAGATTTACATTTTTACAGCATAGAAGGAGCGAAAAAACAAAGATGACGCTATTAGATTGTATAAATATTATTTATTTACAGTAACCACAGTAACTTTCTATTAGCGATTATTTATCTCATTCTTACTTAATACCTTATATATCGATCTCTGTCTTACACACAGAACGGCCTATGCACAGCTTTAATTTGATACAATCTGTATATAGTTCTATTTAATTGCCAATTGGATTTTCAATTTATAACTAAAAAATAATATATTGAAAATATGACTTCGTGCTATGCTCAAATAATCCTGACTGTCGGTGACCTTATGAAAAATTGTCGAGCGTCTATAATCTAAATTAACAAACTTTAAAAAATAAATAATAATAATCAGGTGTTCATCATATAATTATGTGTCGAATGAAATTGGTCCGTAGTCGACATCATTATTTGTCCTTGTGATATGCGAGCGGAAAAAAGTTCACCAACGTTCGAAAGAACTAACGTACGTACGTACACACACACAGACGTCTCTCTAAAACCAGTAGATTCGGATTCTAGTAACCTCAAAACGTGCACATATTATTAGGTCCAAATTTTTCATTCGCAAAATCGGACCATTACAACAACTTCCATTGGGAAGTTAATAGATTCGTAATTAATGAATATTGTGTTATCAAAGACAAAAAATTCACAGATTTCGCAATCCTTACAACCATCGAGGACATTGGAAATGATAACAGCATAATATATGAAACATAATTAACTGTTTATTATACACACAATATTTATCAATGCACTGTTTAGTTTTGTCAGGAATAACCCTATTATTCTTCTGTTATATACGCGTTCACTTTTGCTTGATTACTTAACTTTTAAATGGATTTTTCTACAGTATTTATTAACATTTGCTCAAAAATAACACCGCAGATCGTCGCAAATACCTCTCAATTAACTAGACATGATATAAAACACATTTCGAAAAAATTGCACTTGTTCAATTTTGCATGATTGCTCCTCACTTGATCGCGACACCGTTGTCTTTTGGCCTTGAACGAAAACTCGTAACTCTGCCCCCATATACGAACATAAACATTTCCAATGTAAATATGGAAACGATTTCTACAGCGGCAAATAAATCTAAATCCAAGTACACAGCCATCTAGTGTGCTCTGGCGTACCAGCCGATTGTTCAGCAGAATAGATGACGGCGTTCTCGCGCCCGGCTTGTAAGTACAAATGGATGTATAGAAGGGAGATACTATAGCGCACCTCTAAACTGGCACTTTAATGTTTGCACATAAAACACAACAACAACCTTTAAAACTGAAGGAAACCGTTTTAATTACATGGATAGCAAAGAGCGACCGTCCGACCTGCTCCTCCTGCAACCTCCTCCTGCGCGACCGCTTCGCCTGCCCAACCTTCACATACACATACGACCATAAGATTGTTTCAAAAAGGTTTGCGAATGTTGTGGATTACAGTGTGGAACTTGTAAACAGTCTCAAAAAATGCCGCACAGTGGAATCATAAAAAATGTGGAAATCGGTTGATACTGCGGTCCAACCCGAAAACTTTCCGCTGTTTTCGAGCTAAAAGAGCCCGAAAACGTTATTATTTAGGTATATATTTTTGAGCTCTTTGAGCTAAAATTTTCTTTATTAATTATGAGGAAATAAAATTTAATTAAAAAAAAAAAAATAATAATAAATAACTTAATAAGGTATTGGATACTTGAACGAAATAATCAGATATTAAATTTCTAAAAGTTGCAACAATCTATAATAATTTTTGTCGCGCGATAGCTCGTGAACAAATTGACCGATTTTTATGAATCTTGCGGCAATTGAAAGAGCTATTTACGAATTAGATCTGATTAAATTTTGAGCCCAATCACACACAAGTAGTTTTCAAGTTATTCAAAATATGAAAATAAAAAAAATAATTACGTTTTTGATGTATAACTCTCAAACCACTTGTGCGATTGGGCTCAAAATTTAATCAAATCTAAGTACCTATTGATGAGCCCTTTCGATCGCCGCATTGATCGTTCAAATCGATGGTTTCGTTTCAAAGATAGCTTGTGCTTTATACATACACGCGCACGCAACACACACACACGAACAGACTGACGGGCGGACGTCTATCCCAAAATGGTCAGAATAGATTCCTAGGACCATAAAACGTCGAGATCTATTGAAAACTCAATTTTCGAAAATCGGACTGAAACCCATAATCTTCAATTTTCAATAGCGGGAAGTTATTATATACAGAAGCGTCATAATCCAATAAGTAATAGATGTTTTATAGCGATATTAGGCACAGGTGCCAAATCGCAATTTTTTTCTTTAATAAAAAATAGAAAAGTGAAAGATGAAAAATTTAAATATAAATAGCTTTCAATTCTTAGCGATCCAAAGTTCAGTATGAAGTCCTAATACTGTAGTTCCACTGTACTGAAGTTAGTGTATATTAGCTATATTATATTCTAGCAGCTTTTATTGTACATTCATCAGGTACTGTTTCTAGAGGAGTTTGGTGATTATATCCAATTATTCTCGTTGAAAAAAACAAATAGAAACACACATACCTATATAATATGTATATTCATTTTACAATATTTCTGAAAGATGCTTATTTTAGCTCGTGACGGGCAGGGCCGGATTAACCATTAGGCAGAGTAGGCAACTGCCTAGGGGCCCCACATCGGCTAAGGGCCCTGCGCGCGCACAAAAGAAATTGAAAATGTTTCATAGAGTGAAAATTTAATTGGAAAATTTGTATTCTCAATGACAATATGTATTAGGTATTGCTTTTTTCGACGCATGCTGTCAGTTGATGAAATACTTCATACTTACAGAACAAAACCATCTAGTATCGAGTAGTAGAACTAATAATATGGAATGCGAATTGCGAATTGTAGATTATAGACGCTCGACAACAGAGGTCATTAGCGTCTTAATAATATGGATGCGTTACGTAGCGTATTGTATATGAATCATACAATACGCTACCTTCATCAACTTGAAAAGAGTTTATCATCTTTAAACGGCTGAAAAGGGCCCCGAGAATTGCATTGCCTAGGAGCCCCGACATGGTTAATCCGGCCCTGGTGACGGGCCCCCCTTAACTCTTTGAGCCCGATAGTGCAATACGCTTGCAGAATTGTGGCCCGAAGCATTAAAACATTTTACTTATCGTGGTAATTTTTTATTTTTCTAATAGGTATAAATAATGATTATAATTTGTGTATTCGAAAATGAAGATAGGTATTTCTCAAAAGTATCTGGTATCTAAGATACTTTTAAAGGTAACAAAAATAGATACTTAAATTATTAAATATAATATAATCTTAGATACTTTACTTTAGATATCTGACAGTACAAAGTATATCTTACATAGTAAAGTATTTTTTATTTAGATAAGGCTGCGACCAAGTATTTCAAAATATGATGCAAGTGATGCATCAACGAGCTCAAGGGATTAAAGAGCTCTCACCTCCGATCCGATCGAAATGTAAATATGATATGTCGCAATAGCATATGTTCGAAGTTGAATCGACCTTAAAATACGTTGCAAGTTTCGTGAAAATCAGTTCAGTAATTTTGCGCGATGTCCGATTAAAAAGAGAGAAAAACAATTCTATTTATATAAATTAAAATTCACAATTTACACATCTGTTATTTTATCATTGATTAACTTTAAACCGCAGTTTTTCCGTAGAAATAATTGTTTAAACAATGTAAATCAAATTGTAATTAATTGAATGTTGAAAAGTAATTAAAAGTTACCGGTCAATGTTCCATAGTATAAAAAAATAACTAATAAGTGAACGAAACATCGATGAAAAAAGGTCTATCAAAATACAAAAGTTTAAAAAACGATTTTACATAAAAGAAAAATTTAATCCACACATTTCCTTTCCAATAATCGATGGAACGTAATCGATTTTCCCTTACAATAATAAAGAAAATTTTATTCAATTTCTTCGAGGGAAAACTTTAACAATGAAACTGACGATCCATAAACCTGACTCTTCAATAAGTATCAAACTACAATAAGCCGATATTGAACTGACCCTTGAATACTCCTTGGCCCCCGGAAACTCTTTCTGTCGGTTCAAACATATGACTTCGTTTTCCTGATACCCTTAGCTACACATGTACCTATATAATATAGAGACACCCGACTGTCGAGTGGTCAGTGTCACACTGACCAGACAACAGATGAAAGACTGAAAGTTACTAATCGGTTTTTTGAAGTGAAACTTCTTATGCGGCGCCACTGCCTCGACGATTTGAAGGATATATTTTTGACATGGGATCAAATTCTCATATCAAAACAGACAGGTACTTATATGAAAACGTGTTCCGCTAAAACATGTGGTAGTCAAAAGTGGTTTGATGTTCGGCCATTCCGAATATGTCGTTCGCTAATAAAAAGTTTCGTGAATATTGTGTCGAAGTCAATGTCGAACTTTGTTAATAATAATAAGTGCAGTGAGCAATGTTCCCTCTAATTTTTTCGCTGAGGGCGCGGTACAAAAGTATACGGGAGCAAGAATGTAAACAACGCATGTAAAAGTGTGCAAGTGGGGAGGAGTCATGTGCCCGTGTTTAAAGTCAAATTTTTTTTTTAATAAATACTGCAACCACGCACGCCGTACTGTATGCAAAACTCACACCAGAAAGAGATTTCGTTTGACGTTTAAATGTCAAAGGTCGTTTCAAAAAAATGTTTGATCTTCTAAATTTTACTTTTTTTGTGAAATTTGGATTTTTGCTATTTTTAAATGCAATTCTTCTATAAAATGAAATAAAAAAAATGGTGAATAAGCCCATTGTGCGCAGAATACAAAAACGGCTGCGCAACTTTCGAAAAATTAGTGCGCGGCCACGCACCCGCGCATCTTAGAGGGAACATTGGCAGTGAGTCATCCTAATTAATGAGCACAGAGCAATATTTTTGCGATTGTCTTAGAGGAAGTTTGCTTTCGAGATTAATATCACAAAAACTATAAGTGATGCGACAACGAGTGATATACCATTTTTTAAAGTCTTGAGAGAGGCTGTCGATCGGTGTTTGTTTCATCAAGATCGCATAAGAACTTTCAAAGCTGCATTTGAATCAATGCTGGACACGACGACATGCCAAGAAGAGGTAAATTGCAAAAATAAAAGTCGAAAATGGCCAAAAAACCACCCACCGCCAGTTACGGACGCGAAGAGGCAGCAGAGATGTCGAGGAAAGAAGAAATCGCAGGAATCGAACGAACAGGAAAACGCCCAGGGGATCCCGACTACGAGCGCGCGCAACGAAATTCGGAAGCGTGAGGCATAGTCGACATCGGGTGTACGTTCAAAGGGACAATCGAAGATGGAATTTACATAAATTTTTAGTTCCATGTTCAGCACATGTCCACAAAAGCGATCTGCCCACGTCAATTTTTTTTAAATGTTACGCATCATTACTCCGTATTGTCTTCATTAGTATGTAATTATTTATCATATATACTCTCTGAAGCGTTACAATATTTTGTATGTGTTTTTGAGTAACAACTATAAAAGAAGAGTTTATTTCTGCGTCCCCCTCAGCTCCAACACCCGGGATGAATGTCCAGCTCTAGTTACATCCCGGTTCTCACACCGTTCTGTTTTAATAGTATCCCGAGCTATACTCAGGATAAACAAAAATTATTTTTAAAATGCTTTGTGACAAAAAGATACCTATATATTGATTTGCTTTAATTCATAATAATAGATTGTGTATCTAGGGCGTATTATTCGACGAGTTGTATATTTTCGACGAGTTGTAACATTATGTTAAATAATCACAGCGAGTTTAATGCTTTTAGCCTCTAGAATATTCGCATTTAAAAACCAAAAATAGAGCGATATCCCTAGAACTTACAGTTTTCGAGAAAAAAAAACTAACAAACTTAATTATGCGATACTAGTCTGTGTTATTACTGGATATATTGCACACTCTAAGTATTTATTCATTTGTTAATTCCCTCACACTTGGGCCCGTATTCACCAAACACTATTAAAGATTGAAGTTACTAACCTTAGAATAAATTTATTCCTTGGAATAAAATAAACTTTCTATTCACCAAGCAATTTATTCGATAGAATAGTAACCTTAGGTAAAAATTTACTATATACCATACGCCTTGGAGATTTTGTCAAATATTTTGATTCTAAAGCACGTTTACCAAAGATCCGACCGATGGCGCATCGATCGAAAATGTAAAATGGTGAATATTGACATATTTTACTGACAAAGGCCTTTACCTGAAATATATAAAATTAAGATAAATAATAGTTTTTATACGGCTGAAATGCAATTGAAAATTTTTTTTCGTTGGAGAGCAGCCAATTATATAATAGTTTCGAAACATGGAAAAAATCATTCGAAATAATTTTCACTTTCATGTTGTGCTCTCGCTGGTACGAGGATTCACTTCATATCATAACTATTGAATTAGTATATATGAATTGACACTCGCATGTAGTGAAAATCTATTGATTCTGAAACATATAGGAGAATATTAATTTAGCAATCACGTCACGGTTGAGTATTGTAAGCTCATTCCGACGCGAAATTGGAAAGGTTCAGGTTAGAATCCTGACTGTGACCACTGGTTGGTAAAATGATTGTTTCCAATATGTTTCTAAACAATTATATAATTGGCTGCTCTCCAACGAAAAAAAATATAAAATTAATATTTACCTGAAAAGGTCGCCAGGCCATAAAGTAATTTATGCATTTCGTGCACACTCTATTTAACTAGGCGAATAAATATTTATACCCTTGAAATTGGACAGAATAACTATTCTTACGATTTATACCTGCAGTAAACTTAACTATTGAAAGATTTTTTCGTTGGAGAGCAGCCAATTATATAATTATAAACTTAACTATGTTTGGTGATTTGAGTTATCACTATTTATTCCGAGTGATAGGTACCAGGGGAATAAATCAACGGAATAAATAACTAACTAGGCTCGGTGAATACGGGCCTTGGTCAACCTTTATTTTCATCTCGTGTTTGTGTGACCGACTCACGAAGTCGAGGCGAAGTCACAATATTGGAAATTGTACAGTCGGACATCATCATAGGACCGGTCAATTCGCATTTAAAAGTCAAAAAGCCCACTGCCTTTGTTCTCATTTACATGTTAACTGAGTTATGGAAATGTAATTAGCTGGCCACACAAAAGGCAGCTGTTTTATACGGTTATTGTACCAACAAACGCTTGCGTTCAAGTTAATAACAAAATAATAATAATAAACTGGCGATATTTCCGTCGTTATCGGACACAATATCTGTGGTCGAACGGCGAAACCGCTTATGTCGAGTTTGTGGTAAAACAAGATTAACTAGCGGACCCCGTGCAAGAATCAGCGATAAGTATATAAAAGAAAAAAAATTCAGCCAATTGGACGACAGAACTATTTCAATTCTACGACTTTAGTGTTTAAATTAAAACTAAGCAAATTAATTTGAAAATTAAAAAAAAATTGTTATGTTATAAAAATAATAATATAACAATTAATTGTTTTCCATTGTCTTGGTTACCACCCCGTAGTTTACTTATTGTAAAAATAATCAAAGCATGCTTGTCAGCAAACTCATTTCTTTCTGACAGATCAATAGATTAGGAAAGGAAGGCGTCGCGGAGTCGCAACTGTTTCCTTCTAACTAGAATCCATCGACGCACGACACAACTGTCAAATTTCATTCATTCTACTGACATAACCTCGTTTTTTTAAACACGTCGTCGTTAATAATTAAAGCAATTTGTTATGGGATGCTGTCTTGTACTTGACTGCAGTTATATTGAAAAAAATTTTTATTTTTTTTTATTTTAATAAGACGCGCAGCTACTAGGTTATATGCGTCATTATAAGTCTGTTGTTTAAAACAGGTAAGTATAGTATAATGAAAATTATGACTGAAAAAAATTTAAATTTCCGACTGAGGAAAAAGCTAAAATAATACCTAGATATCCAATACTCAATTGATGAAAACATATTTTTTATCCTTTTAGCTTTCCCTCCCTTGATCTAGCGTAGCTCAAACGACTTCTGAACACTTTTTCAACTCCAAATGGCAAGAACAAACTCAATTTCTAATTATATTTGCTTAAATTATACCTCGACAAACGTCAACGAGATTAAGTTAGGTTAGAATAAACGTCACTGGCTGAATCAAGTTAGGACATTCATTTTTTATAAATTTTTAATTTCAAATAAAAGATTATTTCACACGAAATAATAAAGTTTCGTAGCCAATAATGACGGGATTTATTAATTATTTTTATGAAACAGCCATTGTTTTAGTAAGAAACGTATTTTAAGAGAATAGTAATGAATATTCCATTAAACCCCATACATTTTTGAATGCCAATCGACTCCACTTTAAATTTCGCGCTCAAATTCGGACCGCCAACTTAAAAACTCAAAAAAACAACTAATTTTTTATTTTCAAAACATCTACGAAACTACAGTTTAGAAAAAAACTTTTTTACAAAACTTCTTTATTAAAATGAAGAATAGCAAATCGTTGTGAAAATCTCTATACAGTTGTAATTGAAAAAACGTTATAGCAAACGTATCTTCTGCGCATGCACCAACGTCGGGGAAAAACTTCACAGGGCGATTCCTATATGAGCATTTCAAATAAAAATCTTTAAATAAACATATGTTCGAAAATGTACCCAAAGTTTATTACACATGTTTATAGCTATAGCCCCAATCAATCAATCAAAGATATCGCGTTACCTATGAGCAATAATTGCTAGAACGAATATAGAACGCCGCAAATGAAATAAGAAATTAACCTGATGTGCTGTCTCGAGTCAGAGATTCACTCATCCGATGTTGTCATCTTTGCATTCGTGGCGAAGGAGGACGCTTCGAATACTTAATTAGTACCTGTCTTACAGCCGTATTCATAGTTAACCCTTAAGTAGTAAGGGACACTTACTCATACCCTCAAATCGAATATGCGTTTCATAGTCAAAATTGACGTCTGTAAGGGCCCTTACATCACCCTCACCTTAAGGGTGGATAGTATAATATCCCTTAAGTGTCGAAAAAGTAAAAACAGTAAAACACATGAAAAACACGCATTTATATCAAAAATGACAACTAAACACAATCGGTCTGCAGTATGACCAACTGTTCCAAAGGAAAAAATCATGGAGGTTTCCTATAGTTCTTTCCTCACGTACTCAAGGAAATTACTATGAAACGCTCCTTTGATTAAAGTGCCCTCAGCACTTAAGTGACCCTCAGCGAAGGGACCCTTATCACTTACCTTAAGGGTTAACTATGAATATGGACATTAAAGCAGTACACATTCAACATAATATACTAAATTTTGAGGGACTATATTTCGCATATGGGGATGTAAAAATCTATCTGAAGATATAGAAAAATGCAAAATATTTGACATAACCGATTTTGCTTTTTGGTCACAGATTTACATGCATAAACATTAGCCATAATTGAATCTCGTATCAATATCCATTCTATATTCGGAGAAATTGTTTTTCTTTCTTTCTTTTTGTTGGTTTTTTATTTATCTACAATCGCTTAACAAATTATACCTACAGATTTTTTTTAATATTTTGACATCGAATTGATTTTAAATTATATTTTTTATTGATACAATTTATTTAAAAAATATACTAAAAAAACTGATCTAGATAATAAAATATAGAGGAAACAATTCATAATAACAAACTGATAAAAAATTTTGTATATTGGTATAGGTATGTTGATGATATTTTGACATGCTTTATTGGAACTACTAGACAGTTAGATTCATTTTTAGCGTTTATTAATAATATCCACCATAATATCACTTTCACTATAGAAGAAGAGTCCAATAATTCAATTAATTTTCTAGACTTAACTATTACAAAGAAAAATAATTTACACAGTTTTGCTATTTACCATAAACCATCATATTCAGATGTAATCATACATAATAGTTCTAACCATCCATACCAACAAAAAATGACTACTTTTCATAGCATGGTACATAGACTCATCAATATACCTATGTCCATAGAAAATTATAATAAAGAATTAAACTTAATAAAACAGATCGCGATTAACAACGGATTTAACCCATCAATAGTTAATAACATTTTGACAAATAAATTATTTAAAGATGCTATTAAGCTTATATTTCCTATCCCTATTAAAGACAAGAATAATAATTATAAATCAATCACATATACAGGAAGAATTTCGGAAACATTAGCCTCAAAAATATTAAAACAACATAACTTAAAAATAGCATTTAAAACAAATAATAAACTGAGTAAAATAATAAAAAACAATAAAGATAGAGCAAATAAAAATAATAAATCTGGTGTCTATAAATTAATGTGCAAGGATTGTCCTAAATATTATATCGGTCAAACAGGTAGAACTTTCAAAAGAAGAATTGGAGAACACATAAAGAGCTATAAAATGAAAAAACAGGATTCCACGTACGCCAATCATTTACTAGAAGAAGGACATACATATCAAGAAGACTTCAAAATTCTACATATGGAAAATAAAAGCATGAAATTAAACTTGTTAGAATCATTAGAAATTAATAAACACAAAAAGTTAGGATATCTCCTAAACGATCAATTAGACTTGAATAGTTCACCCCTCCTTAATATAAATTATAATTATTGAATGTATACTTTAGTTGGTTGTTCTTTTCTTTTTCTTTTACTTAGTCTATAGATTTGCTAGTAGTTTTAACTTTATTTCTTACCTGATAAGAACCTATATATTATTTGTACGTTTTGTATTTTATTTTAGTATAAGATATTTTCTGAAGAAGTCACTGTGTTGACGAAACAATTGTCATAAAATAAAGTTATAGTGTAAATTTTAAAAAACCTTGTGTTTTATTATTATTCAAAATGTTTAATAAAATATTTAGTCTTCGATAATGATTAATTGCTAACATTATGTGATACTACGAATCAATTGTGTTTGTTATAATTAGTAAGAAAAACTAAATGGCATAATAATCATTACACTGTTTTCAAAACTCCTCGCTTCATATAGGTAAATAGATCCAATATGAAATAAATCGTCAATACCTTTGCATTTTGTGTCAGGCACATTTTCCGTTGCCATGGTTACACCGTTAGCGTTAAATATTTAACGCAAACGTTAAACGGTCCGAACTCGCGTAAGAAGTTACATTTCAAAAATCATTCAAATCGGTGCATCGTTACACACGGCTGAAGTTAATACTTTTTAAAAGCAAACGTCGAAAAGCGAAAGAGAGAGAACGTTGATCTCTCGTGGCCTTGCGTTGCACTACTCGCTCGATACTGGTACAGAACTCCCCGTACCCCGCGTCTACCTCTCATTAAATTAGTGGGGCGCAACATTTGACGCGTCCGGAGTCGCATATTAAGTATTTGCTTTAAAATTTTTTTTGAATATATTTTAGACATATTATGCCGTCGGGGACTTTTTTATAGAAAATTTTACACTCATTTTGTAGAGTATAAAATTTTTTTTATAGAAAATTTTATACTCTACAAAATGAGTATAAAATTTTCTATAAAAAAGTCCCCGACGGCATAATATGTCTGAAATAAAAAGTTTAGAAATGCGAGGATGGCCTGCAGCTCAAACGTATTTTTTGACAGAACTGGCAAGCGCGTTCGTTCGAAAAATTATTGAAGGTATATTAAGTAAGGATACTCTGGACATCAATTCTCCAAAATTAATGTGCCGGAACCTACAAAAATGGCGTCTGGTCTGCAACTCACTCCTACGCAATAATATCAATTGACGCTAATGACCTCTGATGTCGAGCGTCTATAATTCACAATTCATTCAATAATATCAATTTCGAGTACTCCGCAGTTCTGAACTGACTTTAATATGCCGTTGGGAACTTTTTTGTAGAAAATGTATAATACACTACAAAATTACTGATATGCAACTTTCACGATTTTTACACAAAGTTGAGTGAGAGCTGGAAAAACACATTTTTAACGAACTTTTTCACCTTGAGGACGCCATTTGAGGAGGTTCCCCCACTTAAAAATAAATAAAAAGACATAGTTATATTCAGAATAATAAAATTTATCGATTAGAATCAAAATCAGGTAAAAAATCAGCTAAATGATTAGTTGGTGAATGCAAAAAATTGAGGCTGACTTACTCGCCTATTTAGGAACGTATCACCAGCGGTTGACAATGGATTATTAGGTATATTAATTTTTTGAAATCATATAAAACGATCGTAAATGACACCATTATTTACATTAGCAATTTTGAACAACTGGAATATTTCAATTAAAACAAATTACACAAATAATTGTACCGCAGTCATTAATAATTACGTAGCCTAGAAACTAACACACGCTCATATAATATCCATGGAAGTACAAAATCAACGCGTACAATGTGTAGAAAGCTAATCCCAATTGTCAGCTGTTGAACAACGCATACCTAAATATTTGGCATACTAAGTTCCAAGAGAATTCAACAGACATTAACATGTTGGGCGATTAAAGCTACAAACACACTTTACTCGCATAGAAGCTGCGAACGGGAGCGGCAAACATATTTTCAATTAAAGCCGGTCCCACACGATGTTGCGAATGCCTTCCAACATTGGACACATCCCCACGCCACATCGTGTGGGAGTTCGCTGGCGAATTTCATTTGCCCAACGTTGGCCACATACCACGTTCGGGCTAAAGGCGATAAAGAATTAGCTTTCAGCGTAGGAAGCATATCGTGCGTCACACGCCCAAACAAGCGAGAGTTTGACAACGAGATTAGACTGTTTGTGCGTTATATAAAAATAAATATTAGCAAAAAAAAAAAAAAAAACTTTTTAGAAACAAACTTTTATTTAAATGCACTAAAAAGGAAAAAATAATTTTTAATAATTTAGGTTCATAATTATAAAAGCGTGGGTCGTAAACTCTATTAGTCACGACCCACGCTTGTCTTTAAAAAGTTTTTTTTTGCTAATATTTATTTTGTTCATTTTAGTCTTTCAAAATTTTACCCCCCTTTGACACCTGTATCTAGGGGTTGAATTTCGAGAAATCCTTTCTTAGTGCATGCTTATGTCAGAAAAGGAACCAACTGTCCAAATTTCCAGTTTCTAGCTTCAGCGATTTGGCCTGGGTGTTGATTAGTCAAAAAAACCCTACATTCCCGTTTGAACCCCTTAGGGGTTGAATTTATTTCTAAAAACGATTTATTTATGTATTGTCATCGGGAATACATATGTGTACAAAATTTCAAGTCGATCAGATACGTGTAAGTCGTTCAAACTTGACTTGCAAGTTTTGACCTAAACAAACAAACACAAACTAACATACATTGCAAGTTAAATAAAAGCTTGTAATAAAAATTGCAATCACAATATGATCACAATGCTTTCTATAACCCAGCATTAGAGTGCCTACAGGCCGGTAAGATAAGGTTTCTGTATTAAATGGCATCAACGCGAGTGAAGCAGCGAGGAAATGTATATGACTGCATTCTAGTGGGGCCGTTAAGCGTTTCAACCTTGCACTTTGTGATAGAGAGATGCCACTCGGTACGAATGTTGGTCGAACCCATATCTTCACTTTAAGATGTGAAGGCATTTTGGGCCTTACGACCGGGCCCCTAGACAGGGTGGTTGCGTAACTTTGAGGGGCAAAACGCCTCTAACTCAGCAACCGTTCCTCGCACATTCGTACCGAGTGGCATCTCTCTATTACGTCGGGCATGGTTTAAACATTTAACGGTCCCACTACACCTCCTTTTCAAGGTGGCAGCCAAATAGGGTGGCCGCCGACCCCGAAAACTCATTTTTAAATTTACACCGCCTCCCCCCACGCAACTAAAAAAAAACCTTGTCCTACCCAAAATGCAAACGTAGCCTAAAAAAATTTAACGTTTCAATGGACTACTTGTATTTCACCTCTATAAGCGGGCTGGTGGAGGTTTCGAAGGTGGTCTGAAGACCGTCCCGTATGAAATAGAGTGTGCTGAATCCAATGAGACTACCCCCAAGGATGTGCGTGGAACGGTTGCTGAGTTACAGGCGTTTTGTCCCTGAAAGTTACGCAACCACCCTGTCTAGGAGCCCGGTCGCGGGGTCCAAAATGGCTCCACATCTTAAAGTGAAGATATGGGTCCGACCAACATTCGTACCGAGTGGTATTTCTCTATCACAAAGTGCAAGGTTGAAGTTGGATTCGTCGCTTGGCGGCCCCACTATTCATAAGTCATAACGTACATGAAGAGGGTGATATTTAGCTGGTCCGGCCGCCAACTTTGTGTTGTGACATACGAGACCGCGATCGCTGTCACACGTAGCCTGTGTGCTCGAAGGTTTTAATGGCGATCACATAGTTGTAGAATACAATACACAATGTTGCGGTATTTGGGCGATGGTGTCCGACAGTCACAGACACGGAAGTGACCGACAGATAAAACAAAAACAGTGAATTATGACATAATTTAATCTCGTGTAATATATAGGAGGCGGGCGAAGGCGGTCGGGCGGTTAAACTGGGCGGGCATATGTACTGTTGTTATAATATGTTCTATATTATACAGTTAGGATGTCAGTTTGCGTTATAATGTGCGGTCACAGAACCATAGTAAAACATATTATG
Source organism: Mongoloraphidia duomilia (assembly GCA_039654895.1). Lineage (NCBI taxonomy): Eukaryota > Metazoa > Arthropoda > Insecta > Raphidioptera > Raphidiidae > Mongoloraphidia > Mongoloraphidia duomilia. The sequence continues at coordinate 18,240,839 of CM077525.1, read as the reverse complement.
CTCTGCCCGCTTTTAAACCAACTATATGAATTTAAATTGCGGTCTAAATTTAACACTGCTTTCATGAAAAGCCCAACCGTACACAAAAACTCAACCTCATAAAACATTATATTATTATTATAACATTATATCAGTTAGAATAATAAAGTGCTTCCCAAACTTTTTTCTTCATTGTCCAAAACAGCTTACCAGAAAGTCATTTTTACCGAATGAACGTAAAACACTAAGGTCCCAGCCGCAATAAATTTAATGACACTTGCGGCATCTTATTTGTGCTTCAGGCAAAACGTACTATATGACACATATACAGGGTGAGTTCGACCACCCGTATCAGTCGTTTTTTTCGAAAACGGTTAGTCGTAGAGAGTTGTGTCAAAAATTTGTATTATAAAAGCCCTAATAAAGAATCGAATGGTGATAATTTTTTTTCCGAGAAGGTCGGCTTCCCTATTAGTTTGCTCCAGAATGTCCAGAACTCCGGAATTATAAATTTAACGATAGGTCGAAAGTGGTATTGTTGAAAAGATCTTTAAAAAATTAGCAAGTTTTGTACGGATTTTTTTTTATTACTGCCACCCCTGTTAAGTAATATTTGTTTGAAATTACTAAATTAACATGTCATAATAACGAACTTTTTAAAAGTCCGCATTTAAAATCTCGTTACCTATCTATCGATTATTAAACACTGAAGAAGTACACTCACAGTATAACCAGAAGAGCTCAGTAGTATGTATTTAAGAGTAAATGGAAGACAGTTTGAACACTTGTGACAATGTCTAAGGCTACTAGATTTTTAATGCCGACTTCGATCGTTATTATGAAATTTTGATTTAATAATTTCAAACGATTGTTACTTAACAGGGGTGGCAGTAATTAAATAATTTTTCCTACAAAACTTGCCTATTTTTTAAAGAGCTTTTCAACAGCACCACTTTCAACCTATCGTGCTTTCTAAAATTCCGGAGTTTTGAACATATAATAATTTATATTTATACTTATAGGAATTTACAGGGGTGGCAGTAATAAAAAAAAATTTCCTACGAAACTTGCTTATTTTTTAAAGATCTTTTCAACAATACCACTTTCGACCTATCGTTATACATTTATAATTCCGGAGTTCTGGACATTCTGGAGCAAACTAATAGGGAAGCCGACCTTCCCGGAAAAAAAAATTATCACCATTCGTTTCTTTATTAGGGCTTTTATAATACAAATTTTTGACACAACTCTCTACGACTAACCGTTTTCGAAAAAAACGACTGATACGGGTGGTCGAACTTACCCTGTATACATTATTGGCATTGGTTGGATGGCGGGACACAGAAGTGGGACTATAAAATGTCAACATTTTACATCATTTCAATAAAACCTTTTCAAAACCGGTTCCAAATTATTCAGAATGTTCTGAAACGTCGGCATTTTATAGCCCCACTCCTTGGTCCTTCTTTTCTTCTTCAATTAATATTTTGCAATCACTTTCTTCGGTGTACTTCTTCTTTTACAGTTCCATGACAATTTTTAATACGTATTCCGAGAATTTGTTGCTCAAGGAAAACTCGCTTTATACCGATTTTGGATAATTTACCCAGGTTTGGGAAGCACTGATAGATGAAACATTATTCCATTCCACTAGTTAAATTTATGTTTGTGCGAATTGTCTATATTTCAACCGGTCATTATACTGTGAACATTTTTCTGTACTCTCTCAAAGTGATCATTTATAGTTTATTTCGTATGGCCGGAAGTTGTAAAATCCAATATTCACGGGAATCGAAAGAACAAAAAAATTCACAGATTTCGCAATCCTTGCAACATCGAGGACATTGGAAATGATAACAGCATATATGAAACATAATTAACTGTTTATTATACACACAATATTTATCAATTCACTGTTTAGTTTTGTCAGGAATAGCCCTATTATTCTTCTGTTATATACGCGTTCACTTTTGCTTGATTACTTAACTTTTAAATGGATTTTTCTACAGTATTTATTAACATTTGCTCAAAAATAACACCGCAGATCGTCGCAAATACCTCTCAATTAACTAGACATGATATAAAACACATTTCGAAAAAATTGCACTTGTTCATTTTTGCATGATTGCTCCTCACTTGATCGCGACACCGTTGTCTTTTGGCCTTGAACGAAAACTCGTAACTCTGCCCTCATATACGAACATAAACATTTCCAATGTTAAAAATGTTAACAGTTGGATATGAAATAGTATTGCATTACAAGGGATGAAACACATCGTTCGTAACTCACACACGCGTTGCAAACGCTGTGTTTCGTTCCGAGTAAATGCTATTTTTTACACTTGTAGCATGCCACATGTTGTCCAGTGTTGACACAAAATTTACAATGTCGCACGCGACACTTGACGCCCAATGTCGTATGCACTTTGTCGTCTGTGTTTGTTACATGCATCTAAACCAATTCAATAGAAACAACCAATTTGTACCATCATGTCTCTAGAAGCTCAAACCATTTCCCTTTCTTGGAAGGAGATGAACCACTCTTCTTTGAATTCGGTAGTATTTTTCGTTCGCGATGGAAAGCTGACCGTAAATTCTTAATTTTCTTCTTCACCTCGATCACATGTACTTATATTCGTATTTACTCGCTATAATCAGTAATTTTGTTATTCTACAATTCCGGTGAATTATGATAATCTTCAAAAAAAAGAGGTTAGGTATAGTTCTCTCAATATTCTACTCCATGTCAACGTTACATGACGCACCGATTCGCTGACTGTTGGATAAGGGCGACACCGTTCGACACACTAAATCTTATCGAAAGATGATGTATGCGTCCGACAACATGTATCCAACTTGTGGCATGTGGCAAAAATACATGCGTCATGTCGCTCTCTGTTCCTTCGATTAAAAGACTCTGTGTGGCATGCATCATTGTCGCACGCTACATGTTGCCTCAGTGGAATTGGGTCTTAAAGGCGACACCGTTCGACACACTGAATCTTGTCGAAAGATGACGTATGCGTTCGGCAACATATATCCAACTTATGGCATGCGGCAAAAATACATACGTCATATCGCTCTCTGTTCCTTCGATTAAAAGACTATGTGTGGCATGCATCATTGTCACACGCTACATGTTGCCTAAATGTTGCCTCAGTGGAATTAGGCCTTATAAGGGCGACACCATTCGACACACTGAATCTTGTTGAAAGATAACGTATGCGTCTGGCAACATGTGTTCAACTTGTGGCATGCGACAAAAATACATGCGTCATGTCGCTCTCTGTTCCTTCGATTGAATGACTCTGTGTGGCATGCGTCATTGTCGCACGCTACATGTTGCCTCAGTTGAATTGGACCTTAAGGGCGACACCGTTCGATACACTGAATCTTTTCGAAAGATAACGTATGCGCTCGGCAACATGTATCCAACTTGTGGCATGCGGCAAAAATGCATGCGTCATGTCGCTCTCTGTTCCTTCGATTGAATGACTATGTGTAGAATGCGTCATTGTCACACGCTACATGTTGCCTCAGTGGAACTGGGCCTTTAGGGCGACACCGTTCGACACACTGAATCTTGTCGGAAGATGACGTATGCGTCCGGAAACATGTATCCAACTTGTGGCATGCGGCAAAAATACAACATTCGTGATGTCGGTCTCTGTCCCTTTGATTGAATGACTCTGTGTAGCATGCGTCATTGTCGCACGCTAAATGTCTCAGTGGAATTGGACCTATACACGTGTCTTTCATGCCGGACGAGTCCATATTCTACCACTGATAACTTTTCCCACTACTTCTACAGCGTAGATCAGCCATCTTGCTGGTGTCTTCTCTAAACAATATTACTCTATACCTAATACCTATACAGTAGAGTCCGGCTATTACGACTTCGTTTATAACCGTTTTTAGCGACGTAAATGCAAACTCAAATTAGGTTTCATATATGCAGTGCAACCTCGATATTACAAAACTGAAGGGAATTAGAAAATATTCGTTATTCCAAGTAATTTGTTACAATGAGGTGTTTGTTATATAGAGTTTAGGTTGGACTACGATTCGTTTTAACAAGGTTAAGGAACACCTTTTTCGTTTGTCAGTCATTGCAACTTTAAAACTAACAACAGTGACAAACAGCAGTGTTTACATTACTTAGCATCAAACAACAATGATTGTCTTACGTAAAATTTAACGTGTCTGAACCTGTCGAGACATGAATTATTGTGGAATTGAGTGTGAATAATTGATAGGATACGTTATGTAAAGGTTATATAGAGGTAAATAATACTTTCTATTTATATTTTATAATGATTGAAAATTCGTTGTAAAGAGGTTTTTGACAAATGTATTCGTAATGTAAAGGTATATTTTGCATAAGCTCTTACGGGCAGTTCTAGGGGATTTCGAAACATGTGTTAAATCGAGGAAATCGTTATATTGAGGCTCGTTATATTAAGGTTACACTGTACTATATTGAATATATTATGCGTCCGCTTTGTGCGTCGTCCGGTGAATACGACATAATGTCGCCGATCCCTTGAAAGTCGTTCTATCCGGATTCTTATTTCAGTAACTTTTGGCGTCTGACTTGACGCATTCTAAATCCGTACAATAGTTTAATTTTTTTTAATTTTCAGGATTAAAGTCAATGAGAAATCGATCACCTATATACACAATAAAATCATATACGATTTCATATAGTAATATGGTCAGCTTTGTGTGAACACAAAGCTGGTGACGTCATCAGTGATGAAACAACAGAAGATCATTTATTTCAATATCAACCTTCAGTTTCCGCTGACAAATTGAAACAAACCTGTGTACATCCTAGGCGGTGAGTAATGATTTGTTCCTGCGACAAAAAAAAAGAAAAATATTGCGAATCCAACACTTGTTATAGGTAATCCCCCTATATTATTAAACGAGTAAATCTTGTATATACCTATGTATCTATGTATATATGTATATATATAAATATTTTCTCAAAAACGGCTCTAACGATTTTGATCAAATTTACCGAAAAGGGGTTTCGGGGGGCAAAAAATCGATCTAGCTAGGTCTCATCCCTGGAAAAATTCGTTTTCTTATCGATTTTATCATTTTAAAAAACAGTTTTTTAACGTCATAAAACAGTGTCGTATTGTGAGTAGGCTTTGGAAAAAACAAACTATTTTCATTATTTATGTCAAAATTACTTTGACAGTCAATCTTTAACTTATTAAAATAATCAGTAATTATTTGAAAAGTAAAAAAAATACAACAATAAAATCTAAACATAATTATGTAAGTAGTTTTAGCTATTATTTAAATAAATAGGTATGTTATTTTTATATTACCTATATAAAATATGTATAGGTAAGTACGTTAAACAGTTTTTCTTTGTTGAACAATAATAATTTTTGATATGCAAATTTTGAATATTTGGATATTTAAATATTTGTCATAGACTGTAGTTAGCTTCTTTCCGGATTCAAATGAAAATCAAAATGCACTACTTTTATTATTTTTTATCGTTGTTCAACAATAACATTTATTATACATTTATACAACAGCTGTTCTTTGTTTTTGGCTAAGTATCGTTTGTCGCCAATTATTGCTCATTGCTCTGTTTATGTTTTGATTTCAATATGCGATTTATGATTTTAGATTAGCGATAGAGATAACAATTTTTCCAGAAATATAATGTATTTTTTTTCAATCATTTAACAAATAACAATAGTTATGCTATTTGTTATGACTGCCCAGCATTGTTTGTTTTAAAAATTGTTGGGAAACCAGTGTAGTGAGGGCCGTGACTATTTCGATCTCGGCAGACTGCCGGATCTTTGTAAAAATCCAAAAAACAGCGAAATTTTGGGCCTTTTTCAGTTTTTATTACTTTTAACTATTCGAATAGAAGTTTAAATGAATATTCGAATACTTTAATTTGAAAAATTCCGAGCCCTATTATAAACAACAAACAAAACAAACTTCAACAATGCGTTGAAATCGATCAGAGCTAATTTACTTTCAATTTATGGACTACTGATCATAGGTTAAACAAATTATTATACTTTTAAATCATACCTGAAAGATTCATTTTTTCGCCAATATCTCTCCACAAAAGACCTTTCACGTCCCTGTTGTGGTATCTTAAATCTTTTATCCCAAATAGGAGGATTTTCACGTATTAGATCAATTAAAAGTGATTTGTCCATACTCACAATTGATATTTAACAATGTCTTTAAATAAAATGGTAATAATAGCTAGCATAAATTTAGAATACACAACACTGTTTGTTGAAAACTGTCAAATGTACGGCCGTAGTCTGACGAAAATATCAAACAACGTCCGACCGTCGGAACGTGTCTGTTGCAATCTGACATCTGGCGCGGTCTGAAGTGATAACTGTAGCCACTTCAATAAGGTTACTGGTGTTTGTTCACATCCGACAATAATACGGATCTGATCTGGTCGGAAACGGCGTCAATGTAACGGGTAGCCTCAGCCTTACGATTTTGATGAAATTTACAGAATGGGGATTTTTCGGGGCGAGAAATCGATCTAGGTAGGAATTTTGGTTCCAGAGGGGAGCAATTAAAAAAAAGGTGTTTTTTATTTATTATAACTCGCTCAATTAAAGTCAGATTGATTCGAAGTCTATTTCTACATAGATTTTATATAATATATCACAAGTGTTAAAATTGTAAATGAACACTATAATATAAGAAGTGCCTTGCACAATAATATGTAAATAGTGATAAAATTTCTGGCGCCGCGGGTCTGTGTAAAAACACATCGATTTTTAAAAACTATTGTTAAGATACATACAAAAAAGTTTTGCGTATCTAAAAATTGGCACGGCGGCCCAAAGGGCCGCACTTCTAGCACCGCAGGCATGTAAAGATACATGCAAACAAAGTTTTGCGCAGGTTATAGTCTGACGTTAGTTATTAAAAGAATCGATTTTTGTGAGTTTTTCAGTAGGTACCTATACAAAAAAAAATATTTGAAATTTACTGGATGTTGTTAAGATGACATCACAGAGAAAAATTACTTCGATAAAGTTGATATTTAGTATCAATGCTTAAAATTGGATTGTTAAAATGGCAACGGGCGAGCAAAATTTCATCTAATTCGAACATTTTTACAAGATATTCAATCTATGAAAATCGGTTTTTGCGAGTTCTTCAGTCAACAAAACAATAACGGCGGTAGATTTGAAAATGGCGACCTAAATAATATTTACAGGAAAAAATGCTTTATTCAAGTTGATAGTTTTTACGCTTAAAAATACACATAGGTAGTTAAAATATCAGAAACAATTATTTTAAATTATGTTCCAGAAATAAATTCGTTTCGGAATAATATTCTGAGAAAATAATATCTCACAGCATATTAAGTACTGTTTTTATTGAACTCATCCGAGCAAAGCTCGGCCCCCAGATATTAGTGTTATAATCAACGCAATAACAATACAGCCCATAGCGTTAAAAACGAAACTATAATTTTGATCGGCCATGTTAGAAAAATGACTGTTTGTTCTGTTGTAAATAAGTGTCAACCGTCATGACGGTGAAGGTCAAGTGTAAACCTCATTTGTTTACTTACGTTTTTGTTTTATTTACAAATCCAAATATTGTTACAACGTTGTTATTATAAATGCAATACAAGTCGTGAGGTCCACACGACGAACTTCCCTGCAGTTTGATAAATATTTAATAATAATAATTAAATTAGATATTACACAGAAAAGTAATCATTTTAATCATTAAAACATAATTATTATTTATTTTTAACAATTAAAAAAAAAAAAAAAAAAAACGGCTGAACCGATTTTTATAAAATTTATGTCGGATCAAAATGACGTTAACACGCCTCGATTGACACCCTTACGAAGTCGATATAATTTTTTATTCGCGAGATATTGTGTAAAATCTACTTTTTTGGAGGTTATTTGGTTAAGAAAAAAGAACGGCTGAACAGATTTTGAAAAAATTTTTTTCAGATCATATTTACGTTAATACGCGTCGATTGGCACGTACGTACGTACGTTCATATGTACGTTCATACGTACACACACACACACACACAGACATCTTTCTAAAAATAGTGTAAAAATAGTGTGGTGACCTTGAAACATAAAAATTTGTTATACATTTTGATTTCGATTTTCGGACCCATTACAATAACTTCCAATGGGAAGTTAAAAAACATAACCTAGCATTAAAAAACGAAACTATAATTATGAGCCATTTTCATGAGAATAGTTCCTTCAATTATCCACGAGAGGCAGCACTTGTGATAGGTACAAACATAATTTATTCCCCATTAATGTTAACAATAATAATAATTTAATAATTAAGTAATTATAGATACCACAAAAATGACACGACACTAATGGGGAATAAATAATTTTTGTACCTACCACAAGTGCTGCCTCTCGTGGATAATTGAACGAACTACTCTCAGGAAAACGGCTCATTCTAGTCGGCCATGTCAGATAAACGACTGTCGTTTGTTTTGTTTAAATAAGTACCAACCGTCATGTCGGGATCACGTCGACGCTGAAAGCAAAGTATAAAACATATGATGACCGTTTGATCTCGCTAATGAATATAAACCTCATTTGTTTACTTATCGATACGTTTTTGTTTTATTTGTGTCGGTGTAATCTATGGCCGCTCTACGCCATGATCCGAAAGGTAATTGGCCGTTAATTGTGGCTTCAAAGCAGTTTAATTAATCAACGCTACGGTGGACACAGTTTGAAAAATAATGTAATGTTATTATCTGAAACCGATATTGGAAAGCAAACAGAGGTCACGATATAATGCAATTATAGACAGATTATGTAATGGAGCGATCCGATGAACTGAAATGTGGTATTGTTCTTCTGTGACGTTGGTTATCGAAATGGGTTATCTTAATTATTATTGTAATTGTGCCCCCAATGCTTTCTATAAAACTGATTTCTTATTACTGTATATTTGCCATATGGCATATAATATAGGGTACACTATTGGCGTCGGTCGGCCGGAAGGACCTAGAGCAGGGCTCGGCAACCTTTTGAGACGGAAGAGCCAAAAGTTACAATTTACAAAATTTCCCAGTTTTTAAAGAGCCACTAACATTTTTATTTCAATATTATTGTATTTGACTGGGATTAGGTATATAAAAAAAAAGTTCTGACTGCGACCGTTGACGACATAGTGCACCAATAACTAAACAAACAGAACAGTGTTGCCACATTTAAAAAATGTCAGCTGTCCGTATACTCTCTACTCCACCTATTCTTACTGTTCTCTGTTGAGTGCTTTTATTCTGTTTAAAGTTTTTTTTTTGCAGTATAATATTTTTTATGAGTTTTGAAAATAAAATAATATAATTATTAATATTTGCGCATGGAACTGGAGAGCCGCATCTTGACATCATAAGAGCCGCAGGTTTCCGACCCCTGACCTAGAGGCCGGACAAAAAATTTCTCGACGTTTCACATCATCCTGAATAATTTCGTACAATTTTTGAAAATGTTTATATAATATGTGTTAACACACACATATATAAACATTTTCAAAAATTGTACTTTCGACAGACTTAATCGATTTAAACGAAATTTGGTAGGTACACATGTTGAAATCTATCACCGCATGATGCCTATTTAAAATGGGACTAATTTAGGGCTTGAAATGCGTCTTTGGGTCCAAAAATACCAAAAAAATTCTCGTAATTGTTTCAAAATTGAAGTTTAACACTTTAGTAAAGATTAAAATGTGCTAAATTTTTATTAAAATCGGCCAGACAGGACCGGACTTACTAATTTTATAAAAACACTAGTCTGCTGAATTACTCGTACATAATTATACTGAAAGATGTATATAATTTGGTGCAGTTGTATTGATAAAAGTCATGTCAAAAATTGAAAATGAGAAAAAAATAATTGTTTTAAGGGATCTCTTAAGGGCTTAATTTTTTTATTTTGTTCAAAAACAAAAAGTTCACAGAATGAAACTGCAACGCATGTATAAGCAAATAGGTAGGTACACTTAACACTATTTTGTCGACAGGATTTGGCCCTGCAACCCGTGTTTTTTTTATAATAAGATTTATAAACTATGCAATAATTATGTAAGTACGAAATACGCATTTTACTTCTTGAGTGGATTTATTGGGGTCCGTCAAATGAGCATTTGACATCTGGTGGCAGAAAATTGTACTCAAACGAGGGAAAATTTTACATGCTAACAGTGCAAATTAATCATGAAATTGTTTATTACAAAAATAAACAAAAAGTTTATCGAAAATGGAATTCGCGACGTTTTCTAATATCATGGCAATAAACACTGTCAGTTATTGCCTTGTAAAACTTACTTTACAGAGAATTATTTTCTAATGAAATGTGGAAAAACTGTATTTATGAATTAAAAAAATATTTTATAGTAATGATAAGATGTACTTGTTATCATACTGCACTATAAATAGTTGAATCCCTGATGATTAACAAATTTATAGGATTAACTTCGTATACAAATATTTTGAGGTTAGTAACTTACCAACTTATTACAATATAACTTATTATGTTGCAGTTATGTGTTTACATTATTCACCTAACCCAGCCTTAAAAGCGCATTGAACGCGGATGAATAATTTCGTAGAGATTTTCTTTTAATTTTGATGTTTTTAAGCAATATGTCGTAAAGATTACTACTTTTGACAGTTCATTTTGCATGCATTTTTCTCGTTATATTTCCGACATTTGATAATATGCCCGGCTTTGAGAATCCGTTCTCCTTCAACGAAATTCCTTTGTTTAGGATTCGTACCGGCCCAATCACAAATTGCACTTATATTTATCATTTCTTATCACTTTGAAAATCATAAAATTACACGCAAAAGTATACCCCGTATATGAAATTTCCCCCCGTCTGCGCCATGTTTTTGAAGCTCCACCTATCTGACGGATCCCAATAGAGAGCATTAAAGATTGGTTCTTGTCTTAATTAATAATTTATTGATTTATTTAGGGTTGTTCTTGTTATGTTAATTCGCGTCACACCATTTTTGTCACAACTTTTTTGTTCTGCATTTTTGTTGCATCTAACCAGCTCTGCCAGTACTTTACTCTCCAAATCGTCAAAGCAGTGCCGCCTACGAAGTTTAACTTCAAAAATTCCGATGTATTCTGCCAACTAATATTACAAATTCGATTTCCGACATCAAATATCCACAATAATGAATTAGAGTAGCAACACGGGTGGCCAATGAACACGATCGTTTTTAAACAACAAGGCGTACAGCAGAGGGCATATACAGGGAGGATAGGCGATGATCGATTCAACATACAAAACAGATAGTCCCAGCAGACTGATTATGTATAATTACGTGCGCGGCGCACAGCAGCGAGAAGGAGTATAGACTATTATACAACCCAGTAAACGGTTTATTCAAATATCAGCCCTAATGATATATTACAACCGGCGGCTTGTATTGTTACATAACGCGTATTTATCATTGTTACACTGTGTTAAAACACGTCATATTACATAAAGCAACGGAAACAGGCAAACCAGGTGTTCGCTATGGCGGCACTGAATAACTCGAATGCACAACAGATCAGTAACTCGCAGACACGACCGAATACAGTCGACTCTCCAGACTGCAAAAATTCCGGACGGATATTATTGTTACAAAACTGTTTTCTGAGTTGGCGGAATAAATATTTATTTACAATAATTAAAAATACAATAACAATAAATGCAACAACGAAAAGTCAGTTTCTAACAATCAACACAAGTAAACAATAACTAAACGGTAATTAACACTTAATTATATACAACTGACTATACTAATATTTATTTTATCAGGTGTATTTATATCGCGGAACTATTTATATCACTGATCCTCTTGATTGCACGACTCACCATTGACTGATTGATTAAACGCTTCACTCACTCGTTTATATACGCTGCGTGGCTGAAGCCCAGTGCTTCTCGCGTTCTCTAGAAACTTCGCGTAGTTACTCGTTGTTCAGCAAGCAGACACCGCTTCTAAGAATTCTTGCCTGACGTTTATATACAGGGTGATCCGTAACATTATGTAATAGATATGGCGCGTTTTTACGATTCAAATTAAGAGCGATGACACACACGGCGGTTTGTCAACGGTTTGTGTCGACTCGGCAGCCGAGGCGGCTGCCGACTCGACGATGACACACAGCGGTGTCAACTCGGCAGTCAGGCATTTCTTCTGGAGAACGATGTGTCGAGGCGGCTGAGAGTCGGCAGGCAATTCTCGTCGCGGTGTGTGTTTGCATCTTTGAAAAACATTAACATACGTGCCGACTCGACAACCGCCGGGTGTAAGTATACAAACGGACCGAGCGTACCTATTGGAAGTTTGTGTCATGTGATGGCACAGCTGAACATTGATCGCTTAGTATATTAGTCAGTGACATCACGTTTTACACAACGATAGTATTTTTAAGCATATACACGTGACGTCACTTAAGTCATCAATTTCCGTGACAGAAAATTCCGAGTTACCGCGAACTAAGAAGTTTCACTGCAATATGAATAAACCATAGACATAGAGAACTCTACGTCTATGGAATAAACCGACAAAAATCACACATTACTATAGACTATGGTGAAGCATATTAATTCTTGCCTCATCAAGATTGCACTAAACTGTGACTAATAATTAATATCACACAAACTACCTAAGTGTACGTCTATCTTATCTATAGATACAATGGGGAGGGGGAGGAGATTGTGAGACTACTTCTCCTCCCACTTATCGACAAGCACCTAGTGAACCGTGTACATGTATTTGGTATGAATAATGGCATCTATCAATAGGTTCCTGCGGCCCGTCACTGTTCCTCCGTCACTAGTGCACTAATATTATAGTGTCTCTCTCACGCGCATGTACACACACACACTAGTGTCGCTGTGTCCTCAGCGAAAATACAATCAACTAGATGACAGCGTCAATGTTTCCTGTTTAGTAGTACGTTTAGTGTTGTTTGGCACTATCTTTGTGTTTGAACTATTCATTGTATTTACTGCACTTACGTAGTGTTTCTTTCATTTTATGTTATAACTAGCGGCTACCCGTGGCTTCGATTTCATATATAAGTATATTGTTAATTTATTATCCCCTCCACGAGAAATTCTCCCCCAGCGAAGCAAAGTATGATTTATTATCGGGCTTAAAATCACTTGGAAATAGTTTGCATTAACGGTGTCACAAAAATAAACAGTCAACCCAACTTATCGTTTTGACATTTGCATTAATGGTGTCACAACAAGCGCGAGACAAATTTTAAAATTGACATATCTTTTTTATTTGCCAACCGATTTAAATGTTAGCCCAAGCTTATCTCAATCATCACTGAAAACCACATTCAATTTGGTTCAGCCATTGCGGAGATTAGCGTGCACACACAGTCCAGATAAACAGTAAAAAAAAAAAGCGTCTACGATTTTATTATATGTATAGATGTTGAGTGCTTGAGTATTATCTGACACTTGGCACTATATGTCCTTATACTAATGCACTAACTTAGTGTTTGTTTCATTTTATGTTATAATTAGTGATGTGCCGGATATCCGTATCTGATCCGTATCCGCGGATATCCGAGGGAAAAGAAAGATCCGTATCCGTTAGTTTTTTCGCGGATCTTTTACGGATCTTTTACCTTATCAATTTTCAATTCATAGATAAAATTTTATATATATAGGTAATTAGGTAATAATGAAAAACGTTTAAATTCCATTCAGATTATTTTTTATTTTTTAATATCGTGGTCAATAACTTTTTCCCATAACAGATAGTCTCTTTCCAAAGGTCGATGTGCAATATTTAGTATTTACCGCCGCGTACTCTAAGAAAGTTAAGATCCGTATCCGTATCCGCGGATCTTGAGACCAAATATCCGTATTCAGATCCGTATCCGCGGATATACATTTTTAACGATCCGGCACATCACTAGTTATAATGTACAATGCCTTATTATTATCGCTTGTCTGTATGTCCGTGCTTGCACTATCCTTTATGTTCATTGCACTAATTTAGTATTTTTTCTGCCACAAATTTTTGTTACTTAAATCATTTTATAACTTAAGCTGACATGAAAGTTTTTAAAGTGTAACTTCTTATGTGAGTTTGCGTTAAATATTCAACCTAACGTAGATGGGAATAAGGAAAGAGGGCGCGCAGTGTGCGCACTACGTATTCTCGTAGACCCCAGTTTAGAGAATACTCTAAACTGGGGAGAGGACAGAGTGGTGTAACGGTTAGCGTAGCGGCCTTTGGATCACACTGTCGTGGGTTCGAATCCCGCCTCCGCTCATGGATGTTTTGTGATGTCATTTAGTTTTAAGTGAGTTGTTATTTGATGTAAACAAGACGCTAATGACCTAAGTTGTCGACGCGTCTATAATTTACAATAAATAAATAAATCTAAACGGGGGTCTGCGGACTTCTAGGGGTTCGTAAGTATAAAGCTATACCAGTTCCGCCGCTACTCCGCATTTGCTACTCTTGAAATGTACTTATTATTTAACTGTCTCGAAACGGTTAATAGTTAAAACCAGTATCAGAGGTAAGTACAAGAGTATCCTCCGAGTGTCGCGACATACATTTTTTCCATCATACATTATGTTTATATTAGATTGTGGAAGTGTCACGTTTGGTGAAATGCACTATACAAACGTGAGAATTTCAACATGTTCACTTTAATCGGATAAAGGATTTGTGTTTAATTTTAAGATTTATTAGACGATAAAATTTCATTGTACTAAAATTTGTAAAGCGTTTCCTTATAACACTTGCGCAAAGTCAATTTTCAAATCTACCTCTGAAAAAGCGCAAACAGGCGTCGGTGAAGTGATAAATGCTTCTCTGAGTGTTATAATATATCAAATTAAACAAAACGTTTTTATTAATTTTTCTTTTATATACAGATTGAACCTACTTCCTGTTTTTATTGTAAGTATCCGTAATCCGAAAATTATTTTTTTAGTGTTGCCGTCTAGACAAGACAAGACTTTCAAAGTCTTGTCTTGTTTTGAAATATCAAGACTTCACTAAGTCTAAGTCTAGATTAACAAACTCTTGTCTTGTCTAATATCAAGACTCTAGAGTCTAGATTATTTTCAAGAGTCTAGATTAGTAGTAGTAGGTAAAGTAAACCTTTACATGCTACTACTTAATTTATCTAGGCTCTTGAATATTGTCTAGAGTTTTGGCAAGAGTCTTGATCTAGATAAAGCAAGTCTTGTCAAGTTGTCTTATCTTGAAAATTTCTAGACAAGTTTTGCAAGTCTTGTCTTGAAAATCTAGACAAGACAAGAGTCTAGAAAGTCTAGATCTAGACGGCAACACTAATTTTTTTGTCAACCCCACTATAAAATAACTGCTTTACATGCATGTGTGTATGCATGTAAAGTGATTTTTGACAGCCCGGTGTACGGGAACGTATCTTTCCCACACTAGTGTGGAAAACCAAACAATGTGTAAAGTGATTTATGTTTATTCGCCCTGGTTCACCCGTTATCTGCACCTACTGACAGCTGCCCTCGGCCTACTATAGACGTGAAGTTGACGACACAAATAAACTGTCAAAAAATTTTGAAAATACTGAAAATGAAAATTTTGTTCGAAAGCAGCCAATTATATAATTGATTCCAAAAATATCGGAAAAAATCATTTTACCAACCTAAATCTATTGATTCCGAAGCATATAAGGGAATGTTAGATTAGTAATCATGTCTTAAAGTTGACTAAATGTAAGCTCATTCCGCCGCGAAAGTGGAAAGGTTCAGGTTAGAATCCTGACTGTGACTATGTTTGGTAAAATGATTTTTTCCGCTATGTTTGGAATCAATTATATAATTGGCTGCTTTCCAACAAAATTTTCAATTGCAATTCAGTCGTATAAAAAACTATTAATTTATACTGAAAATGACGTGAAAAGCAGCTATTTTATAGTGGGTATGGCAAAAAATACCATATATATATCTCGTGCGTAATGATATTAGGACTTGGAATAGAATAGAATAGAATAGAATAGAATTTATTTCTTTCAAATTACAATAGCACTGTACCTACATTTTATAACAAAAAAATATATATTTGAAAGATATAGGCTCCTTCTAAGGTAATAATGTGTGACCATTCTAGATATTTCAACTAATTATGATACTTTTGAATTAGTATTCTTATGAAGAAAAAGTTATTGTGAACCAGTTTATATATTTAACCCCTGAAGCGTTAAACAAAATACGCATTAATAGATATTTAATTTATACAGTTTTATAGAACCGACATTTGCATTTAAAATAACAAAAATTAAAATTTAATTAAAAATATCAAATAAAAATAAATACGAGGTGTCGCAGCGTAGTGAAACTACATTTGCATATAGGTATAATATATAAAGGGTGTCTCAGCAAGAACTTGAATTTCGAATTGCGCGCCATTTTCGACTGTCAATTGAGTCAGCCATATTTGGTGTTTGTTTAATTAAAACATTGACATTTACGAAAATGGTGCGTTATAGCTTGGAAGAACGTTTGTTAATAGTGAATAGTTACAAACCAAGTTTTCAGGTCGTGTCATCTCTCGTTTTGGAGACCAAAACTGGTCGTCAAGAAGTTGCGATTTAACTTGTTTGGACTATTTTCTCTGGGGTTCTTTGAAAAATAAGATCTATGCGAACCACCCTGAGACAACTGAGGAACTCAAAGAAGAAATGTCACGTCAAATTCGTCAAATCCAGCAGCCCTTACTGCAAAATTTTGTCAAAAGAGTGCATACCTGCCAACAGAGCAACGGTGGCCATTTAACCGATATTTTGTTTCATGTTTAAATGTCATCACTACCTCCTGCTGGATTTCACGAATTTGGCGTGCAATTTCATTGTAACGGGTTTTCACTATTAACAAACGTTCTTCTAACCTGTAACACACCATTTTCGTAAATGTCAATGTTTTAATTAAACAAATACCAAATATGGCTGACTCAACAATTAACAGTCGAAAATGGCGCGCGATTCAAAATTCAAGTTCTTGCTGAGACACCTTTATATACGGAATGAACTGTACTAGGTATTTACGTAACATATTGAACGAAAACTAAATGTATACAAATTCATTAATTAAAAAAAAAATGAGTGTGTGCTTATGACCACACGACAGAAGTGAAAACTTCAGATTTTCTAATTTTAAAATGTATATATTATATATAATTTTTTTATCACACAGTTTAATCATAATTATATTAAAATCGGCCTATACAATTAAATTTAATGAATAATCTTAACGATAATATTAAGTCTTATTGTCATCTGTTAGCGCACTTGTGAACTACAAATGACTTTTTACTCGTATTAAGTTTTTAGTGTCATCTATTAGCACACATATGAACTACACACTATTACCAGCATATTGCAAATACATGTTCGTGTTTGAGCCGAGTAGCCCCATTGTTAACAGCCCAGGCAAAGCGCGCCTAAGGAAGTTTTAACTTCAACTAGAAATAAATAAACCGGTCAAGCTCACGTCGAACTTGTATAATGATTAGTGTTCCGTAGGAACCTTTCAAATTTTCTAATTTTTACTTCCCACCTCTACTATGTTAGGGAAGTAATGGATTTAGTCCGAAAAAAAATAATTCAAGATTTTAACAGATCTTCACGTTTTGAGACCCTAGCAATCGTTTATGATCATTTTTTTTATATAGCTACTATATAGGTATCAAAAATAAACTTATGTAATGCAATGCTGATTATTTTCGTTTAATTTAGATCTCATTACCAATGTTCTCGATTTTTTTTCAGATTTTTCTGAGCGATATTTTATGAGATCGTGAGGGGGGCAGCGATTTTTAAAATACTTCTGAAAAAATGCAAACAAAATTTTACAATAATATATTTTTTGGACTCGCACTCTTGTAAGGTTCCATTTGATACCCAAGATGATGACCCCAATTTTTTTTTTGTTTTGGTCCTGCCTTCCACCCTGCAAAACTGCCCCCTAAATATGAAATTCATTTTGTCGTACTATATGTTTGTGATTGGACATGCATAGTGCGCTTCCTATAAATGTGTCAAATTTCAAATGAATTCAGATGTTGAGCGCCTATAATCTACAATTTATCTATTTTAAATTTCAAAACGAACTGTAACAGACGGGGACAGGCATCGAGTTGATTCCATAAGTGTACGGAACACTAAGAACGAATTGAAAATTATCTGCCAGATATCTTAATCCGGAAGATAGGTATCGGAACGTGTGAATAAATCGGCTATAAAAGTCGTATCCGAAATCGAACAAAAATGTTGCTCGGTTCAATGAATAAGGGCCTAAATTAAATTTTCTCGAGAATAACTCATCATGCATAGAAAAACAATAACTTTTTCTAGAATATTATGTTGTAATACCATATGGTATTTATAACATTAATCATGTATCTAAGTTTCTTATTTAATGTATCCCCTTTGGGTGTTTGAAATAATTTCACCTACATGAATATCTCTCGCTACTACGATGATTCCCATCTACAACCTAGCTATAATTAGTAACACTCGCATCATCGCATGTAGTGAAAATCTATTGATTCCCTTGCATATATGGAGAATGTTAGATTGATAATAATTTATGGCATGGTTGAGGTAAGCTCATTCCGCCGCGATAGTGGAAAGGCTCAGTCCTGACTGTAACTATGGTTGTCAAAATGATTTTGCAGGAATCAATTATGTAATTGGCTGCTCTTCCAATAAAAATTTTCAATTGCAAACCAGCCGTATAAATCTATTTAATATAACTATAACTTTTTAGGATTTACTGAAACGAATTACCTATATTTAAAAAAAGTTTTAAAAATTTGACGATTTTTCAGCTCTTAACTGTCCGTTAAGTTTACGTGTGCACTCTGCTACACGGTACATATTATAATACAAATAATATAAATGCAAAGCAGTAGGTAGTTAGATAAAGGCCATAGAGTAGAGAAGCTAATATAGAGAATAAAAAGCAAGACTCACCCGAGGCAAATAGAAGAGATGATTGTTAATTCACTTAATAACTCCCCACTTATACCGCTATACTCGACACTGTCCAACAGCCGTCTGCGTCTGCAAGAAAGAAAGAGATAACATTAGAATAACAATATCATGTTAGCAAGTTGAAAAACAGAACATGTTAAAACCGTTGCAAAAGCTTTCCAAGCCAATTATAATATTGATATGCAGTTAGCCCAGTTTAAATCGTCCATCAGCCATTATTTCCATGGTAAAAAGGCAAAGTGGCGTATGTGGAATCTTTCGTAATTTTTGAAGTGAAACTTCTAAGTATTTCGCGATGGTAAGTTCGTGAGGAAATAAAACGTAAAAGCGTATCATGTCGCATTTTCGAGATGCGAATTGAGAATGATAAAAAGAACTATTTTAGTAAAGTTTCAAAATTTAATATAGTGAGTCATGCACTTATAATTCGCTATTTATATAAGCGGCACAGTGTTTCCATGCATGAGACGTGTATGCTTACATTGTTTCATTGCTTTCCGCTCCATTATAGCCTTAAGTTACGAACTATGCATGAGTCACTGTTTATGTGTTACACAACGCTTTTGGTTAGCACTGCCATCTATGGTTGGGTAGGAAAAGTAGTCAAGAAGTTCCAATTCTACTGTGTGGTCTTAAGAATAGCTTGGAGTTGATTTTTTTAACTCTTTTTTTAAATAAAATTATATGTAAGAAACTTTCATCTCTACATAACTTCCAAAAGGGCTTGAGAGTTACAATTACAAGCACCAAGTCTCCGGGTTCTAATCCAAGAGCTCGTAAAAGTGTCAAATTTTTTTTCAAAAAAATCCATGTGTCGCGGCACACAACGAGCCGTAATACCATTACGTACGAAACATATATGGTATTTTTTGCCGCATATACCCACTACAAAAATACCTACTTTTCACTTCATTTTCAAAAAATTCTGACAGTTTATTTGCGTCGCCATCTTTCCTTCCAGTGTGCCGCGAAGTTCGTGCAAGTAAGTATTGACAGGCGCACGCAGGCGTATAGAGCGAATAAACAGAAGTTGCTACGGCAACCGTTACTTTCCGCACTAGTGCGGAAAGTAAACCATTTTCCGAACACCTGCCTGTTAAATGGGTCATTAATGGCCGCTATAGGTTCATACATAGAAAGTAGCTATTTTGTAGTGGGTATAGCAAAAAAAATATTACGAGAAAATCGTCTATCTCTCTCTGACATTTGACATTTCCGGCCTGGTATATACCTACTACAATTGATTTATTTATATAGCTTGCTATTGGTTACGCGCGTAGACACTTTTGTTTCATTTGGCATTTTGTCCTCAAATCGGCAATCCAACGCTGCCTAAGAAGTTTTGCTTCAAAAAATAAATTAAAAATATGAATTGGTGCCAGGCCCGAATAAGGTTAGCTGTTGGTGGCCTTAAAA
Organism: Mongoloraphidia duomilia; assembly: GCA_039654895.1. Taxonomy (NCBI): domain Eukaryota; kingdom Metazoa; phylum Arthropoda; class Insecta; order Raphidioptera; family Raphidiidae; genus Mongoloraphidia; species Mongoloraphidia duomilia. The sequence goes on along the minus strand of CM077525.1, from coordinate 18,220,389 downwards.
AAATAACTTTTAAAGAATTGCATTTCAAAGTTAGTTAAATCTTAAAAATTAGACATAAGAGGTTTTTTTTAATCCACAGATTTATCTGTTATACTACCTACTTATATTCGTAGGTGCAGTTTTAACTGTTCTTAATAAGTAGGCAAACAAGTTACGAGAATGATAAAAGATCCGCACAGATCACTGCGCTTTGTAAATATCTGTTTGAAAAGTACCTATTTAACATTATAAATATCTAAATGCGCTTCAGAGTAGCTGAGATCATAAGCTTTCAATTGTTTATATAACATTTCGGTGGCTCGTTTATTAATAAAATAAAACCGTTTAACTTAAAAAATGTTTTGTCTATTTTTATTTTCTAGTTTTTAGTTTGATTTCTGGCCCGTATCATTATGCAAACTCCACATCCTTTCAACTTTCCACCTCCTGATTCCATCATCATACCCTCGTTACTAAGTTGAAATTATCATAATATTGTATTGTCACGGGAACTCAATGTGTGTGCAAAGTTTCATAAGAATCGGTTAAGTAGAATTAGTTGAAAAAGCTGTCGCAAGATATGAAACAAAGATAGTAACAAACAAATAAATATACGGAGTCAAGCTAAAGTTCCCATACTCTTATTCTGAGAACTGGTGAAAGTATACATAGGATTCCACTTTAGAAGTTAGACATAACTTTCAGATACACCCTCTATAATATCATATAAATAAAAATCTGTAGTTCTATTGTTAATACTTCAATTTTTGAAAAAATTAAAAGGGTAACTTGCAATTTTTGTTCTTTTTTACTGCAAATATGTACGTTTAATTCATTTAAAATATTTACAAAAACATGGAACAAAAAACGAACAAAGTGCTTAATTTAATTTTTACATTCGAAAATGTAGATACTCTTTATAGTAAACACAAAGTGTTCCAAAATTTAATAAAAAAGGGAAGAAATTTCAAGCCTTGATAGAATTTTCCTCGAAATTTTTAAAAGAGTAATTTATACCAGTACCAATAATTATATATACAAACTTTATCATCTCATTTATTTACGAACAATTTATATGTTATTACCTATATACTTATACCTAACTTTATTTTCAAAATTATGAACAGAGATAGATAGATAGATATTTATTTGATCACAGTCGACACTGACAGAATGTATGTGACAAGTCAAAATAAGTATATGTTAATTGAAATCATAAAATTCTTTCAAATCATAAAAGCAATTCACAATCAGGAAATTTTTCTGTGTGCGTTTAAAAGAGCTAAAGTTGCTGTCTCGAATTGATATAGGCAATCTGTTGTAAATTTTACACCCAGAACCAAGTGGTCCTCTGCCGTACAATGATAGTCGGTAGTTTTATTATATGAAACGCATAGATAATATAATATCTAGGTATGTTTTTCTATGCTGGTGTAACGTAATTCTGTGTAGGAATTTAATGACATCATTATATGAATAATCCTGCCCGAGATAAGGTGATATTCTGATTATACTACCCTCAAAGCATCAAGAAAATGGTATTACGGCTCGCTCGTTTTTACATACTGTCATCACTCGCCGTAATATGTCCCATTACGTAACTAGACATACAATCTACTATTAATTTTATTTTTTTAATTAATAATTGCTAACATTATTTGTATCCTGAAGAAGACATAATTACTGTCAAAACCGTCGAAACATTGATTTCAACAAAATTTAGCAAATATTATTTACTTTTATTATTTACTTGCCTTGTAACCTGTTTCAAAAATTATTTACAAATAAAAAAATATTTTTGTGCATCGTGTATATTTTCCGAGTGGAGCGTCAATGAGAACAACTATTGCAATATTTCGAGTTGTAAGTGCTTATTCGGCCGTTAGCTTCATATTCATCCAATGACAACCAACGCGTCCCAATAACAACAATGAGATAATTCGGCCGCAAACTGCAGCCATACTGGCCGTAATATGGCGCAGGATAGTATCTCCCACTGCACCAGTTCAATGCAACTGTATCCAATCATTGAAGGGTATAGTGCAAACATCTGCAGCGATTCCCAATAAGTTTTCGTTTTAAGGGTCAACACACACGTCACACTACTTTTTCTATCGAAAAGGCGCTATTATTTTAACAATGGAGATGCGCACCTGAGAAACGTAATATAGATGGCAGCAGGTTTATAGCCACCTAAGTTATCATTGGTTTCCATAGAAAAGCGCGCGAGAAATCAAAATTTTTACTTTCTGACAATGCAACCATTTCTTTTCAGTTCCGGATCCTTGGGAAATACAAAACCTTTATGATTTAAAAATTGATAAATACAGCACATCGGCATTGTCAATGATTTAGTATTTTAAATTAACTTATTCTATCTACAGACCGAGGTGGTTATATAGCTGGCACCCCTAGCGGTCAAGTTTAGAAGTGTCCATCCTCATTGCACCGATATACTGCATCGCAGTTTGACGAATACTCAGTTACTCGAAATGTCTCATTCGATCGCGCGATTTGACAACAGCATGAAGACTCTATCGCAATTTTGTTCGATTTAGCGATCGTTTCGCAGCCTCATCGGAATCCATAACATGGACTAGCGCGAACCCGTGAGTAAGTGTGCGAAGCTTTTTCGACAATCGCGCGTTCAGGGTACATCATTTGTGTATTTCAACGAAGAGTGTGCGGCTTTACGCATTTACGCTGTTGCATCAAGCGACGCAAAGTTGTGCCACAAAAAGCAGCATGTGTGAGTTGGCCCAAATAGTTTTCGACTTCGTCATCATTATCGTTTTCTTTCTAACTTTACTCCCCGTATTTTTGACCTAAAATTACTAATTAAATTTGTTCTGTTTTTCTCGACGTTCATTTTTTAGCATATCAATTTAAGGTTTTCAAGAGAGCTTCGGCTTCTTAACGATTTGTATCCTGCATAACCATTTTTGCAGTCCCTCTCAATTTTAATAAACTGTAAATAGGTAATCATAGTCATCATTACTGGCGCTATACAGGCTGGCACATCTTAAACAATGCAGTGAAATATCTCGTGAACGGTACAAACCATAAAAAAATGTTTTATACAAAAGTTAAAGTGTCAAGGGGGACAGAAGACTTTGATATCAGATTTAATATAGGTGGTGCTGTGAAGGTTAGGCGAAGGTCAGCTTCGATTTTTTAATTTTAACAGTGCATTTTTATTTCAGAATACGATACAGTATTTAATAGTGAACAGTAAATTAATAAGGTACATATCAGCTAAAGCTAATAAATATTGAGATATTTAGAAATTAAATAGCAAATTTAATTTGTCAATTCGGTTCTTTTATGAATTGAATTCAAGCCAAGAAGGCCGGTGCGTTATATTATGGCTATCTGCTATGCCATAATTTATCTAATTGTCGTTCATTTTGGCCGTTATTTAATTTCTAAACATCTCAATATTTACCTATTAACTTTAGCTGATATGTACCCTAATAATTTACTGTTCACTATTAAATACTGTATCGTATTCTGGAATAAAAATGCACTGTTACAATTAAAAAATCGAAGCTGACCTTCGCCTGACCTTCACAGCACCACCTATGTTAAATCTGATATCACAGTCTTCTGTCCCCCTTGACACTCTATATAGCTTTTGCATAAAACATTGTTTTATGGTTTGTACCGTTTAAGATGTATAGACCCGTATAGGCCCTTTGAAGGTCTTGGCGTTGAAAGTCAGACAATTTATTGCGGATCTTTATAATTCACTTCTTAAGTTACAGACATATTTCTATGCGACATTCCGTATTACAGAAATAGCCGTTATCTTTAAATGTTTTAATAACACCTATTAAACCGTCACCTAAACGTCGTTAATCATTGGATAACAGTCAGCACGTTAAACGTTTGCCCATTTGTCTGCGTTGAAACAAATGAATTAACACATGCATAGAGAGAGAATGTCGGTTTAATTTGCAAACAGAAACAACTGACTGTGCATACAGGTAGTTCTCCGAACTATTTGAAATGACCAACATTTATAGACGACCTTGTAGTTTGCTTTATTTATTCAGGTCATTAGCGTCTTAATTACATCAAATAACAGCATCAATTAAAACTGAACGATATCATAAAACATCCATGAGCGAGGTGAGATTCGAGTCCACGACAGCTTGATCCAAAGGCCGGCACGCTGACCATTACACTAAGTTGCCCTCATTGTATTATAAAAATATACACTTGCATTGACCGAACTCAGTATTTAAATCAAAATTATTTTAGGTACCTATAGCCCATAGATATAGAAATCTGGGGATGTACTACAAGCGAGTGGAGTGGTTACTGTTGAGGGGGGGGGGCGGTGAGGAAGCAAGTGTGCCCGAATTATGTTGGTCGCTTCAGTTGCGCAAGCGCTGTACGAGCAATTGAGCATGCGCAAAGACGCGGACGACTGCATCTGGCGCAATTCATCATGCGCAAAGTCGTAACCAATAGAACGTGCGGGCACATGCATAGATGTCCATAAGACAGGCATGCGCCCTCCCCTGAATGGCTTCCCCCCTCGTCTAAAGTGACACTTTATTCTACATCCCCGGATTTCTATATCTATGCCGTATAGGTACAGCTTGTCTAACATAAGTGAACAGTCGATCTGCGCACAATGTAGAATGATTTCTTTGCTTTGTCCACTAATTTTATTTTTCGTTCTAGATTTATAAGGAGTAACTTTTACCTGGCGCAAAAAAGAACTCCGAATGGTTAAGAAAAGTTTACGTTCAATATTTGTGTACAATTTTCATTTGCAGTATCTCTGAACAATATTTAAAATTAGCATCAGTCAATAATATTAATTTGCATTTCATTAGAAATATTAGACGCGTTGAATAATCATAATAATAATAATAATAATAATAATAATAATACAGCGTGCACAATATCCGTAATCATTATTCAATACGGGACTCCCCGTTTCGCCGCACAGATCGGCGGAAGTTCGTTAAGGGTAACAGAGACGACGCTATACCATTCAACAGACGAGAAACAAAGACAAAAATACCCGCATACATACGTGGACTCTCGCGCTAATATAAAAATTCTGTGCTGGTACAAAACAATCCTTTGTTAAATCAGGAGAGCGGATAATCAAATTCAATCTGTTTGTATGATCTAAATCAGTCTATTCATTCTACACAGGCGCAAGTTTGTTTGGAGCACGTCGACGATATCGGAACGATATTAAGATTGGAGACACTGAACGGAATCAAGATTGCCGAATGGATCTGCCAATTTTTATAAAATAAAAATTTAATTAAGAACTGTTGTTAGCAACATCACACCGAGGACATTCTCTAATAGGCCGAGAGCTAGTGACAATTTGTTGGTGTTATTTATTCAAGGCCTTATTTTTGTGAAGATGTTGAGGGAGGCATATTAAAGTTACCCGAGTAAGGGATTTAGCTAGATAGCGGTATGGGAGGGATGCAGACCCCCTCCAACATGTAACAAAAAAAATGGTCATAATAATTTTTCTTCAAGGCTGAAATTGTTTGTATAGCTTGTCAGTGACCCAATAATGCCATTATAATATTTACAGATCGATTGGTTAGTATTAAAAGGATAGCAGATCACCCTAAATGTGTCATGTACCCGACGAAATTTATATTATTAGTACAAGGTTCAAATTTTAATATGTTGTTACGGCGACTGTTTTAAGCATATATATTTCAATTTGCAGGACAAAATGTCGGTATTAACCCCGTCTATTGGAGGGAAACTTGCTAGCCTAGGTGTTTATATCGTTCTGCAAGGGGGTTAATACCGACATTTTGTTCTGCAAATTGAAATATATGCTTAAAACAGTCGCCGTAATAACAAAATTGAACTAATAATATAAATTTCGTCGGGTGCATGACACGTTTAGGGTGATCTGCCACCCCTTTAATACTGACCAATCGATCTGCAAATATAATGCCATTATTGCACTAGTTAACCCGAAATATAAATTTATGTAGGATTTTTGTTAGTAGCATTATTGGATTAACTCGGGGACATGCTATGATAATAGTATGACCGAATAAAGTATTAGGAATATTGACGTTAAAATCAATATTTTTAAAATATTCGTTATTGCAGTATAATAGTATATTGTGTGATTAGTGTGCTAAATACATCTTTATGCGTCAGGCGTGATGTTTTCAGCACGAGTAGTAGGAGAGCGCTCACGAGCCTTGGCAAGTGAGCATCGCGAGCCGAATACGAGTGCTGAAAACATCGCGCCTGACGCATAAATATTTATCACACGCGTTGCACACTATACTTTATTCAACACATGCATGGTTTTAGACTTTAATTGAATAATTTAATGTCACTGACAGAAGTACATCTCATAATAAAAACATTGGGCTCGATACAATATTTATTCACTTTGTTACCATAGTAACCATATTTTATTTATAACACCGAAAAGAGGTACATAATGTTCATTAGATAACGGGTTTTTCAAATGTTTTTCAATATATCATCGAAAAGCGTTTCATAATGGATCATGACGTCACTCATCAATAAACGGTCATTTAAGGTCCGCAAAATTATTATTGTTGTTTTTTTTTCTCTCTTTTGTATTTACTTTGTAAATGAAACTTATGTTAGGTACAACTATGCTATTATAATATGTATAACTTTACATTTTTTGTTAGGTTAAGTTGTAAAACAGCTTTATAAGCTGAACTTTACCTTTTATAGTGTTAACTAATAAAAAAAATATTATTATTATTAAAAGCGTGCATGTGTTATATCAAAACTATTTTTAACTAACTGTAACTAAAAATTAATAAATAAAAACGTGCCGTAATAATATTGACAAAAATAACAAAATTCAAGTACAGTTTTTGCAATCTAATATATTTATAAAATCGTTGGAAATTGTTGCAATGCACTTAGTGTAGACATTGCATAATACTGTAAACTGATCATAGATTTGTAAGTCACGTATTGGAACTGGTGCAGCGGTGAGTCGAGCATTGGGTATGCATTTTGATAATACATTTGTGAGAAAACCTCAAATCGATACAATTGATTCTACGTCGGTGACGTTATTGTCGATTCAATGATATTATAGGAAGCAACAGTTCTAGTAAAGAAGAACATATTGAGATACAGAAACTTTGTTAAAAATGGTTGGTCAAACGTCTTACATCACAAACATAAAAGAAATTTATAAAAATGTGTGTATCCAGTTAGTACTCATGATAGGTAAGTGTGAACATCGTGTGCAGCGGAATAGCTGACGTGCGCAGCATTTGCTTTACTGCGCATGGCATATATCCGTTTGGTTTAAAATTATTATCGTATAAATTTTTTGGGGGAGGTACGAGCTTAGATTTTTACACATCAAAAAGATCTGCGAGAAACTAGTACTTACTATGTGTAAAATTTAATCAATATCTTTAGAGCCGTTTTTTTTTCATTTTTACCGGTTTTCAGGAAAGCACTTCTTACACAATTGAATTAGGACAGATTTTGCGATTTAGCCTTAAATTTTGTATCCGTGTATTTAGTCATCCTGAACACGAATAGAACACTAACACAAAATTTGAGCAAAATCAGTATTTGAGGTCTAGGTGCGACTACAGACACATTTTTGAAGCAATGCTTCTATAGGCGCGTTAGACGATTTCTGGCAGGGGGTAAACTTTTAGATTCGCGTCACGCTAATGTTATTAAAAGTATATCTATACTTATATAGCTATGGCCAGCGGTGAAAGTAATATACTGGCGCACGCGTAGTGCCCTATGTAAAATTAATATCTGAGAATTTTATAGGACACAAAAAAATAAAATGGCGTCAGATTTCAAAATGGCGGCCATATGTACTTTTGTAAAAATTATCCGATCTTTTTGAAAATTGATATACAGTGTGTCCACAGACTCATCCTCAACATGGGGATCTCCGTTGTTATGGGAGATAGAGATTTGGTTAAATGAGACAAAATGTGCAGAATCTCCAGTACTACTACCCTGCGTAGTCAAACTTTCCATATTTTGCTTGGTTCGCGACCGACAGTTGAAAAACGAGATTTACCCATTTTCGTTTTTTGTTTATAACTCGCTTTTTAAGTAAGTTAGAAAAAAAATATTTTCACTTTCTTAAGGCCGTTTTTTATGAAGATTTCAAATCTCTTTTCATATTTTTATTTACTTTTATAGTTTTAGAGATACTTGTATTAACTTTGTTTTTTTAAATACACGTCAAAGATGGCCATGACACCATTCGAAAGAGATTTTTTTTCTCTTTAATTTGATATGAGGGTTGATGGATTTATTCTCAAAAATAACAGAGTTATACGTAAAACACTGATTTTTAGTAGCAGGCTATGCTAAATTAATTGATAAAACAACAGAAGGCTTAGCAAACAGTTGAAATTCGCGTTGGCTTAGTAAACGGCTGTTTTGTTTTAGCTGTCAAAGTGTAGTTTGTTGCTAATTTGTCAGTTTACTAAGTGATTTATTAAATTTACTTTTGTTATCATGGAACCATTTTGTAACAATGTTACATGTTACATTCTATGTCACAAAAATTCGACCAGAGCTGCAGAAATGTACTTCGATCAGTATCCAGAATGAAGACAACCTCATCGTCTATTTACAAAAACTTACGAGTAAATTTAATAAACTATGGATCATTTACAAAGCCGTTTACTAAGTCAACGCGAATAAGTCAAGAAGACAAAACTACTGTTTTACGATCAATTGTTGAAAATCGCTTATTTTTCATTGTTACAAAATGGTTCCATGATAACAAAAGTAAATTTAATAAATCACTTAGTAAACTGTAAATTAGTGTTTTACGTATAACTCTGTTATTTTTGAAAATAAATCTATCAACCCTCATATCAAATTAAAGAGAAAAAAAATCTCTTTCGAATGGTGTCATGGCCATCTTTGACGTGTATTTAAAAAAAACAAAGTTAATACAAGTATCTCTAAAACTATAAAAGTAAATAGAAATATGAAAAGAGATTTGAAATCTTCATAAAAAACGGCCTTAAGAAAGTGAAAATATTTTTTTTCTAACTTACTTAATAAGCGAGTTATAAACAAAAAACGAAAATGGGTAAATCTCGTTTTTCAACTGTCGGGGGCTTGAGAATAGCCGAGAGTGTAGCGGCGCTGTTGTTTACATGGCGTTGCTATGGTTCCTCTATTACAAGTCCCCAGTTCCCGAGTTCTAGCCCGAGAGCTGGTAAAAGTGTCAATTGGATTTTCAATTTATTATTAAAAAAAAAAAAAAATAATGAATTGAAAATATGAATTGGTGCTAGGCCCAAATAACCTTAGCTGTTGGTGGTCTTTAAAATACAATTTACAATTCAACTGTCGGTCGCGAACCAAGCAAAATATGGAAAGTTTGACTACGCAGGGTAGTAGTACTGGAGATTCTGCACATTTTGTCTCATTTAACCAAATCTCTATCTCCCATAACAACGGAGATCCCCATGTTGAGGATGAGTCTGTGGACACAGTGTATTTAAGAGTTTTATAGGACACAAAAAAATAAAAAAATAAAATGGCGTCAGATTTTAAAATGGCGGCCATATGTACTTTTGTAAAAATTATCCGATCTTTTTGAAAATTGATATTTAAGAGTCTTATATGACACAAAAAAATAAAAAAATAAAATGGCCTCAGATTTTAAAATGGCGGCCATATGTATTTTCGTAAAAATTATCCGATCTTTTTGAAAATTGATATTTAAGAGTTTTATAGGACACAAAAAATAAAAAAATAAAATGGCGTCAGATTTCAAAATGGCGGCCATATATATACTTTTGTAAAAATTATCCGATCTTTTTGAAAATTGATATTTAAGAGTTTCTATAGGGCACAAAAAAATAAAATTGCATCAGATTTCAAAATGGCGGTCAAAACATAACTTTTCAATTGTATTGTCTATAGCTTTGATAAATTCGGTTTTATATAACTTCACCAAAATCTCAAAATAAATTGTTTGCACGATCACAAGACATCTCCTTATACACTTCGTATATGAAAAAAAGAAACTAAAAATGTTAAACTGTCGTTTTTAAATACTTATTTCTAAAAGGAATAGCTTATAAACATTGTATAACTAAACTTTTCAACAACATAAAAATAGTTTACTCGAAAACTAATTAAACAGAATATTCATTTACCACAAATCGGCGAAAATCCAGCCAATATTCGTGCAATTTCCCGTCTTTCCGGTTAAAATCGTTAACATATCATCGCAGTTAAAAGCCGTGACCTCGTTAAAACTTGTACTAAAGTTAACCAAAACCGATACCTACGCATATATAATATTATAATGCCGCTAACCTGTCTCCGTTACTGGTTACAACCGCAGGCAACGCGGACGTGTTGCAGCGACCGTGCTACCGTATAACGACAGAGTTGTACTCGGACCGCGCATGGTGGAAGAACGGGTCGAAATTATGGCAGAGGAGCGGGTCGACATTATGGTGGAAGAGCGGGTCGACATTATGGTGGAGGGGCGGGTCGACATTATGGTGGAGAAGCGGGTCGACATTATGGTGGAGGCAAGAGTTGACATTGTAACAGGTCAACATTATAGCAAAAAAATTCACTCGTTAACTGAAAACAATTCTCTTTTCATATTCTTAACATAAAAATCACGGCCATCTCATTTGTTTATTGATCTACTAAAGGCCAACTAAAATCACAGACATCTTGGTAAGGCAAATAAATATCTATAGTATATTGCATTACAAGGTAAGAAACTTGGCGTTTGCAACCAGTGTGAAGTTTGCTGCCCGAGGTACAAGGACATGCAACCAAAAGTGTTGCAAACGCCAAGTTTTTTATACCGAGTAACTGCGTATTATTTTTCACAACAACTCTATTGACAATTCGATTTGAGGTACCTACACTTTGGGCGTGCCAAAAAGTCGCAAAAATATTAAATCTGTCAGATTTATGTGGGGTTATGTATGTCATTTTCACGTTTATGAATAATATATGCGGATCCAATCGCTCTGTCTCCCTCTTAACAACGTTAAAAACAGAGAGAACCGACCTGAAAATTTTCATCCTTAGGGGAAAACGCACAGTTTCAACCCGCTAAACAGGTACCGAAAATCGAATTTTCGATAGCGGCGTTGTGAAAAAATTATTTCCGAGAAATTTTTTGTAGAAACAATTTTTTCTCAAAATCTGTACATTATAGAAAAAAAAACTGCTAAGTTTTTGTTTATATTTTAACACCTAGAATGCACATGCTAAGACGTGACACTGAGAACATTTTTTTTCTTTTGCTTAGTGATGAGCAAAGCAAGACCAAGACCAAGACTTGGACAGTCTTGGTCTTGGTCTTGCTGATTCAGTCTTGGTTTTGGTCTTGCTCAAATATGTCTGGTCTTGGTCTTGCTTATTTAGTCTTGGTCTTGGTCTTGCGTATCAGTCTTAATCTTGCTCATTTTATCTGTCTTTTTTTAGTTTTTTACTTCTGAAGATCATCATAGTTATAAATTAAAAATAACTCACAATCTATTATTAACTAACAAAATACTTTATTTTATTAAAATGTTAAAAAATATCAAAATTACATCATTTTTAACACGCTTGTTCATTCGGTCTTGGTCTTGGTCTTGCTAGTCAATGATAGTCTTGGTCTTGGTCTTGCTAGTCTAATGATAGTCTTGATCTTGATCTTGGTCTTGCTTTTTCGCAAGACCAAAACCAAGACTGCAAGACCGCAAGACCAATTTTGCTCATCACTATTTTGCTAAAAAAGAAAAAATTGTGTTTGTGATTCTTCTGAAATTATCAAATGTAAAATAATCACATTCATTTCGTAGGTACTCTTTGGAAAATTATAGAAAATGCATGTTTTATCTATAATACCAAAAGCTCAAAATTTGGACCTAAAGTAGTAATGTTAAATATTTTGAAAGTGAATATGTGCAATAGTATTGAGATAATTTTATTGGAATTATTATTGAAAAGATAACCCAATTTTCTAAGCACTTTGGCCGCATAGCTCGCAATTTTTTTTTTTGGTAAAACGACTCCTGAAATCATTTAAGGACAACAATAATCTAGCTATAAGTTAGAGTTTCTCGCTATTGCTCGTTTTTACATACTGTCACTACTCGTCAGTAATATACCTCATTACACCACTAGATATACGATCTACTATTTCAAAGAATTGTCAATATTTGATTACTGATTCGTGTTTTTCAGAAAATATATAGTTCTTATTTATAAGAGACATTTCTTAGGTACAAATTACAATTTAATCTCCTCCACCTGTTTGAAGCATTCACCTGTCGAACAGATCGATTTTCCCGTCGTTAAGCCACACGCGATACGTCAATGAGCTGCACTGCCTTTAAACATTTAATTCCGGAGCTATTTATAATTTAAAAATGCGTTTTCGTAAAATGACAAGAAGCCAATATCAATCAATACAAAAAAAATAAAATCATACCTTCATCTACAATATCTAAACCGAATTATCCATTTCTTTGAATGTTTGTCTATTTAATGTGAGTTTTACGTTAATTTAAAAAATATCGAATCGATTTTGATCGGACTTTCACTATTATATTTATTGTACATCAGGGTATAGAATAGGTCACAAGCGACTATAGGTCCTGCAGTCAGGGTCCATTCTGATTGGTCGAATACGCCATCTTGATGTCGTTTGATACACGCACACATACCTAAACGAACGTAACAACTAACTAGTGAACTCTGTATACTAATATGGATAGTTGATAGCGATTAAAAAATGGGTTTTGTATGTGGAGAATGTTCAAACACATTTTCTTCAAGACAGGCATTAATGTTCACAAAATTAGAATGAAAACTTCAGGTAAGACTTGCAATCTAATTCTTTCTATAAAAGTCGATCAATTTTTTGACATTTCAAAATAAAACCTATTTTAATATTATTATTTGAGATATTATTATATGTCTAAAATTTATACAGTAACAGTGTTCTTGAGAATTTGGAATGGAAAAATAAATTTTAATTAAGTTTTATTTAGAAATGTCAGAAAATTGATCGACTTTTATAGAAAGAATTAGATTACAAGCCTTATCTGAAGTTTTCATTCTAATATTGTGAACATTAATGCCCGTCTTGAAGAATATGTATTTGAACATTGTTCACATACAAAACTCATTTTTTAATCGCAACCATATTAGTACCTACACAGAGTTAACTTGTTAGTTGTTACGTTCGTTTAGGTGTGTGTGCGTGTGTCAAACGACATCAAGATGGGGCATTCGATCATTCAGAATGGACTCTGACTGCAGGGCCTAGTCGCTTTATACGTGAGATGAGGAACGATATTTTTAAGTAGTATTTCGATTTTGTACCTCAATCAACGCCGTGCCAACAATATTCTGTCGCGTGCCATTTATGGCACACATGCCATAAAATCGTGTTTTAAAGACCACCAACAGCTAAGGTTATTTGGGCCTAGCACCAATTCATATTTTCAATTAATTATTTTTTAATAATAAATTGAAAATCCAATTAACACTTTCACCAGCTCTCGGGCTAGAATCCGGGAACTGGGGACTTGTAATAGAGGAACCATAGCAACGCCATGTAAACAACAGCACTGCTACACTCTCGGCCATTCTCAAACCCACGCATGCCATAGATGCGCCATCCCTGGAATAGGTTATAATACATCATCGCGCTTCTAATAAAGAGAACTGATGCAGCAGCCAAAAAATCGGCATTAACAGGAGCGAAGCCGCGGGTAAACAAAATTATTAGTTATACTTATACAGCTATGACATATTTTGGGAAAAGCATAACAAAAATTATTAACCACACACAAAAAATTGAGTTTGTCGCGACACTCGGACGAAACGTCACACTACACACTACAGAAGTGAAACTTACGCAAAATCTACATCTAAACGTTATTAATTAAAATTTACAGAAAAATATATCATATTTATAATATCTATACAGTTCAAAAAATATTTTTTTAAACAAATGCATTTATGAAAACTTATATTAGAAATCGTGTCCATCGTGATTATATTAAAATTAAGTAAAATCGCAGGATAGTGGACAATATAATTTGATTTATTAAATTAAATGTACGACGTCGTACATTTAATTTAATAAATCAAATTATATTGTCCACTATCCTGCGATTTTACTTAATTTTAATTTATGAAAACTGTTCCGAATTTTATGATTGCAGGTTGAACTGAAATCAATTTTTCAGCGAATATTAAAAAATGCGTATTAAATTCCGTAATTAGAGAGACGTGTCTAAAATAATTTGTTTGTTTGTTTACTCAGCCTACTGGGCTGTCGCCTCAATTAAAATAGTGGTTTTTAATTACGGGGTGAAAACATTTTTTCAGTATTTTGGCATTTTCACTACACACGGGGATACGCGTTATATTCAGTTTTTTTCAATTAAAAGGGAAAAAAGAGGTATGTACATCTGAATGGATAATTACCTATTAGATAATATAAATTGAAATATTAGACGGTGATTACAAAAACACTTTTTATAAAATGTTTTTAAAATTGACAAAATTCGAAATTTTTCATAAAAACTTTTATAATTACACTTTTATGCTGGGTTTCTGGTACGACTTTCAAAAATAAAAGTACTTTAAAGTACATATTTTAACATTGAAATTTGCCGTGGTTTCTATGGTAATTCAGTGCCCAATATAAAACTTTAGTAAACTTAAATCTAGCAACCACTGATATCTATTATTTACTAGTTGGATAGCTGATTCTGCAGTCCGCCAGTGTCCCAAATTGAACTACAGTGACTTTATAGAGACAGTGGCGACAATGGACTGTCGATTCAAAATTTCAACACAACATGGCGGTGTTGTTTACATGGCGTTGCTATGGCATTGCGTGAATTTTTCGGATGTATCGAAATTTACTTCAAAACAGTGGAATATACAAACAAAATGAGATAATAAAATTAGGAAAAATGTATGACGTTTCGTCTATAGATTTAGATTTGTCAAGTACATACTTAAAAATAACAATATTTATGAAAATTAATATTAATTATTAACCATAGCAATTAACATAAGATAGGGTACATAAGACATGTTACCATGTTTTTGTCTTATGTATCCTATTTTATGTTAATTGCTATGGTTAATAATTAATATTAATTTTCATAAATATTGTTATTAGTGTATTTGCCATAATATGGCACATACACTATTGGCGTCGGTCGGATGGCGGGACCTAGGGGTCGGACCAAAATTTCTCGACGTTTCATAGCCTCCTGAACAATTTGGCACCATTTTTGAAAATGTTTATATATATATGTATGTATATATTTATATATATATATATTTATTTATATATATATATATATATATTATTATTTATATATATATATATATATATATATATATATATATATATATATATATATATTTATATATATGTGTGTACACGATAACTCTCGACAGACTTAATCGATTGAAACGAAATTTGGTACACACATTGGAACCCATCACCGCAAGAAGCCTATTTAAAATGGGCCCGATCGGACCATTTTCAGGGTTGTATTTAGGGGTTTCAAAAAGTTTTTGGGCCCAAAAATACCGAAAAATTTGTCAGAATCGTTTCAAAATTGAAATTTAACTCTTTAGTAAAGATTAAAACGTGCTGCTAAAATTTTAATAAAATCGGCCCGACAGGACCGGACTTTCAAATTTTATGAAAACACTGGTTTGTTGATACGGATTTACTTATGGAAGAGTGTATTTAATGTGGTACAGAGGTTGCATTGATAATAATATTGAAATTAAGAAAAAAATATTATTTTAAGGGATGTATTAAGGGGTTAAATTTTTTATTTTGTCCAAAAACAAACTTAAGTTCACGTATTAAAGCCACAAGGCCTGTATTAGCAAATACACTATATTGTCGGCAGGGTTTGGCACTGCGACCCGAGTTTTTTTTTATGTATGTACTTGAAAAAAAGATAATTAATATTAATTTTCATTAAAAAATGGTGGAACCTTTGGTGTAAAGATACGAAATGTTACAATCACCACAAAACACCAAACCATAACAAACACTCTCGACGTACGTTTCGCCAACCAAGTTGGCATCATCAGGATGATGCCAACTTGGTTGGCGAAACGTACGTCGAGAGTGTTTGTTATGGTTTGGTGTTTTGTGGTGATTGTAACATTTCGGATTAATTTTCATAAATATTGTTATTTTTATGTATGTACTTGAAAAAGTCTAAATCTATAGACGAAACGTCGTACATTTAATTTAATAAATCAAATATTTTGTCCACTATCCTGCGATTTTTCCTAATTTTATTATAATCACGATGGACACGATTTCTAATACAAAATGACATATTTCCAAAACATTGGTATAACCCGGGAACTGAGAACTTGTAATAGAGGAACCATAGCAACGCCATGTAAACAACAAAATTCTCGACACATAATGGCGGATGATACCATGTGACTACAATAGCCAATTAAAAATGGGACAGCTATTGTCGCCACTGTCTAAAATAAAGTCACTGTAAATTGAACGGGTAATCAACGCCACACAATATCGAGCTAGTCACTAAAATGTGCATCGCCATGGAGATCGGTGCTTATTGCACACGCGTCGCGAACATGAATTCATTTTAGTTCTCGGCCCGATATTGTGTGGCGCTGGCTACCACATCAATTGGTTCCATGTTTTTAATAATATAAACAAATAAAAATGAATTTTACATGAAATTAAGACAGCTTATATCAAATATGCTCGTCCCACATATTTTTTATCGCAGATTTTGAAAATTTATAAAGATAATAATATCGATATATTAAACCAAATTTCAACAATCTACATTTTAAGATTATTTCTTTTCGGGTACTATTAACAGTATATTGTGCGACTAGTGAGAGAAAGAGGAGATTCCTCGAGTGTGGATTTTGCCGCACGAGCGTAGCGAGTGCGGTAAAACACACGAGTGGAATCTCCTCTTACGACCAATAGTCGCACACAATATTTTGTTCAACTACCGCAAGAAATATTCATTTCGTGGCTCTGCTGAGCGTGGGCGAAATAATGGGTGACCTGATTGATTGCGTAAACGTTCCCCGTAATAAACGTGGGCGAAATGTGATTTCGCCCACTCTCTGTAATGATTTGTATAAATTACTTAGTTTATGTAATGTACATTATTAAGTTATGTAATTATTGTAAGAATTTATTTTAATTTGATTTTAAATAAAACCAGTATTAAAACCTACGTTGTTTGATCATGACACTCTCTACGTCAACAGTCAGGGAATTCGTTATTTCGCCCACCCTCAGTAGAGCCACGAAATTACATATTTCATGCGGGTGTTGAACAAAAGTTGTACCTACTAATTAAGCATTTGGGTATATTTCAGCAATTGTCAAGTAATCAATCTGCAGGCAAGTTACATTGCATTACGCATTAAGATGATCTAAAGCAAGATTGAGCATTTCTGATTTCTATTATCTTTCTTTTTTCAGTCTTTCATCACAACAATAGGGTTGATAGACACTAAAAGAAAACAAATATATTGTATTTTTTGTCGATAGTCTATAATATAATATATAAACACTGAAAATCATATAGTTTTTAATTATATAGTAGATATTGAAAATATTTTTTAATAATTAAATAAAAAATTAATAATTCATTCTTGTTGTCACGTGAACTCAAACACCCATCACAGCGCGTGACATCACAACCATCCAAACATTCTATTCTGACGCTTGACATATCAACATCAGTGAATGCTTTGTGGTATTTTTTATGGACTAAACAGAAATTTTTTGATTAACCTGCAGCGTTATTACATGATGGAATATATTATATAATATAAATAATAGTTTTATACGGCTGAAATGCAATTGAAAAAATGTTTCCGTTAGAGAGCAGCCAGTTATATAATTGTTTCGAAACATGTTGGAAAAAATCATTTTACCAACCAGTGGTCACAGTCAGGATTCTAACCTGAACCTTTATTACCACATAATATTCTAGAAATGTCACGGTTGAGTATTGTAAGCTCATTCCGCCGCGAAAGTGGAAAGGTTCAGGTTAGAATCCTGACTGTGACCACTGGTTGGTAAAATGATTTTTTCCAATATGTTTCGAAACAATTATATAGGTAAATGGCTGCTCTCCAACGAAAAAATTTTTTATATTATATAATAACAAAAAAAACTCCCGAACACCGAAGAAACATCTTGACGTTTAGGAGAACGTGACGTCATCTTGCCACCATGACAGGATATTAAGTTTTAGCGGGATAATTTGAAAGTAATAATACAAAACATATTTTTTAAATGGAAATGCGAAAATAAAATTATGAAAAATTTTTTAAGTAGGTATAATATACTGTAACAAAACTGTTTTCTTACGTGGGTGGAATAAATTATTTATTTACAATAATTAAAAAATGTAACAACAATTGATAACAATAAAATGTAACAATTATATCTCAATTCTAATAGTACACACTGTTTATATAATAATAACACGAACAGTAATTCTTAAACGAACTGAAGCGCTTTAATAACACAGAACAATTTATATGCTGTATTTATTTCCAATCGACACTGTCACACGACTCTTGTTGTTGTTTCTCCGGTGACTGCTCCTGCTTATATAGAGCTAGCAGCTTGACCCCCTCACGCTCGCGCGCTTTCCAGAACATTCTGGTGGTTACCTGTGTCTTCGATATCATGCCACGCCTCACCATTGTTACTTGTTCTCGATAATTCTATTGTCGCCAGCGGCGTAACATCTGGGATTTTGCTACAATACATGAAGCTATAAAAAACATTTTCAAAAAAGTGTCTACACTCCTATTTTCAACTCCGCACATGTAACAGATTATTAAAATAGCAATGGCGCAATATGCGGAAGATGGTCTCATCAATTAATTAATATAATATATTGTTATCGTGGTTAAAACTGTGATGAAGGCAAACTGTTGGTGCAAGCGGTCATTAAAGGACTTTGATCGCGTTTACCACGACGCAGACAACGAATGCAAGGAACACGTTGATTGGATTAGAAACCTGATCTTGGAACGGTTCGATGCGGCTGGTTTTAAACGTAATTAGCGCCAAGTCGTGAGTTGACTACACTTCGCACACAATGGTGTCAGTAGGTTGGTATTACCTACACCCAACCTCACGTTACACAGACAATGTCTACAGGTGCTCGCCGTCTTTAATAAACGTTCCTCAATTAGTATCAGAAAACTGGCGCACCATACCACTTCAAGTTAATGAATAGATTAATGCGCCGAAGGAGAGACACCGTGTCTTGTCTTCCAATTGAACAACACTTAACCTTTAAAATTTAAATTGTCACCTTATCAGTTTTGACTTGACGTTTCTTTGATCACAATATACATTAATTAAAGCTTTATTTTAAGTATTATTTATTTAACAATTTAACAGTGGTCTTTTATTTTAATTAAAAGATTTGTGCCGGGTTTATTGTGCATTTAACATGCTGTTTTGTTAATCTCCGTTAAATTTTTACACCGAATAACACATAAAACATACGAAGTAACCATAGAAATAACAGCGAATTAACAAAACAGGCGCACCATACCACTTCAAGTTAATGAATAGATTAATGCGCCGAAGGAGAGACGCCGTGTCTTGTTTTCCAATTGAACAACACTTAACCTTTAAAATTTAAATTGTCACCTTATCAGTTTTGACTTGACGTTTCTTTGATCACAATATACTCCAGTAATTTTAGATATTAAAATCACCCACCTGCAGAAAAATTCCCAGTTAGCTGATTTTTTTTTATTCACCTTCGTTATGGTGTTTTAAAAAACGTGTAAAAAGTCCCCATCGATATCGTGCCGGCGTTGCCAGATATTCGAGGTTCAAGTTCACGATAGATGGTTTTTTGCAAATTTCTCGGTTCCGTTCCATTTTTTGCAAAAAATGGTTATTATCAATCTTGTAGAGGACGAAATTATCTACAACTTTTGTATAAACATTTTTTGTCTACGATTTATAGTTTTTCTTATTTAAGTACCCGCGGCTTCCTCCCCCTCGATTTTACATAACGGGATTATGCTGCTTCCCGAGGGCCTAACATAATTATTTGTACCATTATTTTAAGTTGAACTTAAAGCTAACGATTAATTATAATTTTATCGAAATTAATGCAGTAGTTCTCTACTTATAAGCAACCAAACATACAAATCGACAGCGCTCAAACAGACAGACAGACAGACAATTTTTTTTCGAAAATACGATATTTATACTTGACATCAATTATAAAGACCATTCGTAAAGTAATTTTGTAAAAAAAATTTACAAGGGTTGAGAGAGTGCGGATTAAGTACGAGTATGCATTTGCATACCGTATAACGCACTCTAGTAATAATAGCCACATTTTAAATTTTTTTTACAACATTCCTTTACGAATAGTCTTTATAACAATTATAATGAGTATTCGTAAAGGAATTTTGAAAAAAAAATTAAAAGTATGACTACTCCGAGCTATTCTTAGTAGAGTGCGTCATACGGTATGCAAATGCATACTCGTACTTTAACAGCACTCTCTCAACCCTTGTAAATTTTTTTTACAAAATTACTTTACGAATGGTCTTTATAATTGATGTCAAGTATAAATATCGTATTTTAGAAATAAAATGTCTGTCTGTCTGTCTGTTTGAGCGCTGTCGATTTGTATGTTTGGTTGCTTATAAGTAGAGAACTACTGCATTAATTTCGATAAAATTATAATTAATCGTTAGCTTTAAGTTCAACTTAAAATAATGGTACAAATCATTATGTTAGCCCCTCGGGAAGCAGCATAATCCCGTTATGTAAAATCGAGGGGGAGGAAGCCGCGGGTACTTTAATAAGAAAAACTATAAATCGTAGACAAAAAATGTTTATACAAAAGTTGTAGATAATTTCGTCCTCTACAAGATTGATAATAACAATTTTTTACAAAAAATGGAACGGAACCGAGAAATTTGCTAAAAACCGTCTATCGTGAACTTGAACCTCGAATATCTGCCAACGCCGGCACGATATCGATGGGGACTTTTTACACGTTTTTTAAAACACCATAACGAAAGTAAATAAAAAAAATCAGCTAACTGGGAATTTTTCTGCAGTGGAAATCTAAAATTACTGGACTAATATACAATATACATTAATTAAAGCTTTATTTTAAGTATTATTTATTTAACAATTTAACAGTGGTCTTTTATTTTAATTAAAAGATTTGTGCCGGGTTTATCGTGCATTTAACACGCTGTTTTGTTAATCTCCGTTAAATTTTTACACCGAATAACACATAAAACATACGAAGTAACCATAGAAATAACAGCGAATTAACAAAACAGCGTGTTAAATAATATACGACAAACCCGGCATTAGTTCAATTTTTTAACCATTATTAAATATGTAAATTGCACAATGAATCTCTTGATCAATGAAACCTTTACATTGGTGTGAAGTCATTGAACACTAAAAAAGTAACCCCACAAAACACCAACGATCTCCTGAAGATGCTAACATGGTTAGCGAAACGTGCGCCGATAAAAAAATGCTTCGGTGTTTTCAACCGACTTCAAAAAAAGGGAGGAGGATCTCAATTCGATCAGTATGTTTTTTTTTTAATGTATGTCCATTGTCTACTGATTATAAAATTGAAAAATTTTGACTTCGTTGTGTTCCGGAAGATGTCAGATTGGTTCCATATAATTTTTTTTTAAATCGGTTCCGCAGTTTTTTTTTTTTAGTTTGGTAATCAAATGGCAAGAAGGAAGTCGGTTAATATAGAATGCAAACTACGTATTGCATAAAAAAACTTTAAAAAAGCCACCAAAAAGACGAAAATAATACAATTTGATGTAATTGGCGCCACTTTAATAATAGTATAGATATTTAAAAAGTATTAATAATTATATTGGCGCCGACCTCAAAATTGTAATATTTTGGTCTTTTTAGTGACTTGTCTAAAGACAAGCGACTAGGCCCTGCAGTCAGGGTCCATTCTGATTGGTCGAATACCCCATCCTGATGTCGTTTGACACCATACACACACAGACCTAACGAACGTAACAACTAACTAGTGAACTCTGCATACTAATATGGATAGTTGACAGCGATTAAAAAATGGGTTTTGTATGTGGAGAATGTTCAAACACATATTCTTCAAGACAGGCATTAATGTTCACAAAATTAGAATGAAAACTTCAGATAAGGCTTGTAATCTAATTCTTTGTATAAAAGTCGATCAATTTTTTGACATTTCAAAATGAAACTCATTTAATATTTATTATTTGAGCTATCTAGGATGTCTCAGAACACTGATATACAATAACAGTGTTCTTGAGACATCCTAGAAGTCTCAAATAATTATATTAATTAGGTTTTATTTTGAAATGTCAGAAAACTGATCGACTTTTATAGAAAGAATTAGATTACAAGCCGTATCTAAAGTTTTCATTCTAATTTTGTGAACATTAATGCCTGTCTTGAAGAATACGTGTTTGAACATTCTCCACGTACAAAACCCATTTTTTAATCGCTGTCAACCATCCATATTAGTAGGTATACAGAGTTCACTAGTTAGTTGTTACGTTCGTTTAGGTGTGTGTGTGTGTGTGTGTGTCAAACAACATCAAGATGGAGTATTCGACTAATCAAAATGGACCCTGACTGCAGGGCCTATATAGTCGCTTGTTGTTTAAAGGAGGTTTTTTTAATAACATTTTTCTCTGTTTCTTCAAAACGTTCGTACACCAGGTTTCACTTCTGTATATTAATTAATGAGCTATCGACCAGTGTAAATCGCGTCGAAATCGAGTCAGTAATTTAGGCTACAGAAAGGCACTAACGAACGAACATTTAACGACATTGCCCGGGTTGTTTTATTTTACGTTTATACTCGAACTATTGTATCTTTGTATAGAAAAGAATGATATTTTTATAAATATAAACGTATTTGATTTGAACAAGTTAAGTTTAGTCAAGAATGACATACGAAAGAAACTTTACAAATATGATGGATACAGGGTTTAAAGTCCGAAGAGCTTTCTCACATTATATGAAGTTACGTTTTAACAGCAACAAGCAAAAAATATATAGCTTTGGAAAAAGCTCTTTCTAGCCGCTGATCTACGAACGAACAAAAACAGATATATCAAAAGTTTAAGACTTTGTGACAGATTCTTTACTTGTGCTTTTAAAAAGAAAAACGTTCGGTTTAGTATCAAACTTTTTATCTCAAAGTGAAAACGATCCTTTGAAATTTGAAATAAACTGATTCGTTGGCATCTCTGGTTTATGAAAAAAAAGTTGTGGTTTTTCTTTGACCCCCATTGCAACTCTTTACTTCTAATCCTGAATCATTAAAAATGCCGATTTTTTTCATTTTGATCCCATATCTTCATTTTCGAAATATAATTTTTCTTAAATTAATTATCGTGATTTTAATTAAAAAACCGTGAATACTATGAAGAGATTTGATTGTGTCACTTTTTTTGCTGACCGAGGAAGAATAATATAGCTGACAGTAGAGATTTGCGTCACTTCCACGACACACCATTTCTATAATATTTCCCCTAGTCAGTCTGGCAGAAATTTGGAGGAGGGGTCAGTAAAGCTGCTTACACATAAAATATATATATAAAATTAAGTATCACAATTTTTACTTCCCACCTCTACTATGGTAGGGAAGTAATGGATTCAGTCCGAAAACAATATTTCGAGATTTAACAGATTTTCACGTTTTGAGACCCTAGCAATCGTTTAAGATCATTTTCTGACTGATGTCTGTATGTGTGTGTGTATGTGTGTATGTGTGTATGTGTGTATGTGTGTGTGTATGTGGTCAATTTTTCGCCTTCGATATCTTAAGAACGGAACAACATACGGGCATGCCGATTGTTCTATTGTGTTTATCAGCCTTTAACTTAGATCTGATTAGATTTTGAGTCAAATCGGTTCAGTGGATCCTGAGATATTCAAAAAAACGTCCTCAATGTCACGTATTAACATAGGTAAAAAAAAATATAAATGAATTCTAGATGTTATAATATGAAAAAAATGTAAATATTTTTTTCTCTAAAATGTATAGTTTTCGAGAAAAAAAATATTTTACTAAAAAAAATAAAAATTGTACGTAAATCAAGGTAACCATGATTTTTGCTATATTAAGCTAGCCATCAATAGATCACCAAACAAAAAAGAGGGCCATGCTTTTTTCAAAGAATAAAAATTAAATTGTGTTTTAAAGACCACCAACAGCTAAGGTTATTTGGGCCTAGTCAAAGAATAAAAAAAAGAGTGTTTATTTTTTGCAAATATTTACTAGGTGGGAAGTATAGGACTGGTCATCAGTCGAATTTTTTAATTAAATCTTGATACCTGTATTCTGAAAAACAAATTCTTAGAAAAACATTTTAAATTAAGGAATCTTCAAAACCTCAGAAAAGTGTAAATTATAAAATGCTATGCACTTTTAATGAACTAAAATTAAAGATAATACAATCCTGAATTAGAAAACAAAACAAATAATCCCGCAAAATACAACGCACTAAATTAAAAACTTCTAAAGAAATGTCTTCGACATGTTTTTCAAAACAAAATTGGAACATCCTGTTAACAAAGAAAAAAGGCATTTCTTATCTGTCATATAATAACGAAATAATTAAAAGTTTTCGAACTTTTTTCTTTTTGAAATTAAAAGTTTCAGATGTTCGTTGATTACGCCTTGGAGCGTTTTTTTCTTCAAGCATATGTTTATTTACAGAAATTTAATTAATTTTGCAGTTGTGTAGTTAAATAGATATTAAAAAATGTAAATCAAAACATTAAAAGAAAAAGTGAAAATATTTTGAACTTTAAATATTTATATAAAACTCATTCCACAATAGAGAAATCCCTTTTACACTAGCAAATTACAACTAAGTATATTATAATTAACTTCATACAAATATTTGAAAAAAAAAATTAATATATAAATTTTTTAAGGCCACCAACAGCGAAAGTTATGTGGACCTAGCGTCAATTTAAATATTACTTTTCAATATTTTCAATTTATTTTTCAATAAATCGAACTCTATAACTTTTCCATTGACAAACTTGCGTTCCAGATCGCTAACTAGAATCACTGTTTGCCGGACGGCGGTCATACAGTTCGGTCGTCGTCGGCCGAACTGTATAACTTTGCCAACTTACAAACGCGTTCCAGATCGCTGACTAGAATCACTGGCTTAGTAGTAAAGTACTAGACTACCGACAGGTTCAAACGTCAAGCCCAGGTTCGAATCCCGAAAGCTTTATTTTTTTTTTTATAATGAAAATATATATCTAAAATATATTGTTACAAAACTGTTTTCTGAGTTGGCGGAATAAATATTTATTTACAATAATTAAAAACACAATAATAATGAATGCAACAACGAAAAGTCAGTTCTAACAATCAACACAAGTAAACAATAACTAAACAGTAATTCTTAAACAAAGCAATATATAGCACTTAACTAATAACTCGTAATTTTTACCACTACACTAGTATTTATTTTATCAATCTATTTATTTATATCACGGCACTATTTATATCACTGATCCACCGTAGACTTGACTGCGTGACTCACCGTTGACTGATTTATTCACTCACTCGCACTGGCTGTTTATATATGCTGCGTGCCCTAAGCCTAGTGCGTTCTCGCTTTCTCTAGAACTTTCGCGCAGGTATACTTAGTTGTTACAGTAAGCAGACCCCGTTTCTCAGAACTCTTGCCTGCCGTGTATATACAGGGTGATCCGTAACAATATATTATATGTAGTATTTTAATCCCCAGCAAAAAAAGGGGTGTTATATTTATTATATTTTACGAACATTTCATATTATAAAATAAATAAAAGTGGATGTATTTCTTATCCATGACAACGAATACAATTATTTATGTTTTACGATATTCACGTCGTCTGTTTGTACCCGCGATACAGACATATCCATTTTTTTCTCAATATATCCCAGAGATGAGTCCGCGAACCTCGTATATATACTTACGGACCCCAGTGTAGGATACGCTGATCTAAAGATATAGAAAAAATTACCACCAATTCGGAATAAGCGGTTTTGCCTCTTCGCCACAGATATGTGGTAATCATTTGGTATAACACGAAAAAAAGAAGACATTTTCATACGGCGGAAAATGGATACATAAGATTTTCCCAAAAGATAAGCTTGTACATGTAAGTAAGTAAGCAGACCAATATTATATTTTTCCAATTTTATAAACTTTGAGAGAGTACACATATAAAGTTTCCATCTAGATATACTTTTTTTTCCAAGACAGAAAAATCATTTCTTTCCCGGTATTATTTAGTTTTTATAAAGTTGTATAAGACAGAATGTACAGTTGGGTTGGATCGATGTTGTTTTGTTTTTGAAATTGCAATCTCTGGAGTTTTCGTGCCCGGTCAGAAAATGGCGTACTTATGAAAAAGTTTTCGTAAAAATATGTGGATATTGTTAAAAACAAAGAAAATTATTTAAAGTTTGAAAAAAGTTCACAACTGAGAAAAATCGACATCCATTTATTTAAATACGAAAAAAGGTTATGTGTTTCGAATATTAAAAAACTGAAACATTTTTTTCAACTTAAAAATAATTACATTTACACATACAAATTACTTCATTTCCTCAGTATATTTTACGTTCTAGCAATATTGGCCAAGTATACTTTTTCCAAGTATATAGAAAACTTACCATATCCAACTACACCGAGTTGAAATTATAGTACATTGCGTAACAAGCGTGAGACGGACACGCACACGCACAGCGCTTACGACCTCTATTGTCGAGCGTCTATAATCTAAAATATCACAACGAGGTGAAATTAGTACATTGCGTAACAAGCGTGAGACGGACACGCACACGCACAGCGCTTACGACCTCTGTTGTCGAGCGTCTATAATGTAAAATATCTACACACGCGCAGCTGCCATGCCAAAAACCTTGTAGCTGAATAAAAGAGACTGTTAACTTATTGGAAGTTATTGTAATGTGTCCGAAAATCGATATCAAAATGTATAACAAATTTTTATGTTTCAAGGTCACTACACTATTTTTCCACTATTTTTAGAAAGATGTCTGTGTGCGTGTATGTGTGTGTGTGTACGTATGTGTCCACTTCTTTCTAAGACGAAATCTCGAGAATGAAAATGATTTCGACTACGTTTGGGTGCCAATCGACGCGTATTAACGTAAATATGATCTGAAAGAAATTTTTTCAAAATCGGTTTAGCCGTTCTTTTTTCTTAACCAAAAAAGTAGATTTTACACAATATCTCGCGAATAAAAAATTATATCGAGTTCGTAAGGGTATCAATCGAGGCGTGTTAACGTCATTTTGATCCGACATAAATTTTATAAAAATCGGTTCAGCCGTTTTTTTTGTAAATTATTATTAAAAACAAATAATAATTATAGGAAATCGATTCTCGGGAACAATAGACTTTGTAATGCAGTGTATTTGTTTAATACATTTTATTTGCCAAAGTCTATTGTTCCCGAGAATCGATTTCCTACATTTGAAATTTATAGACAGATCACTCAAGAAATAATAATTATGTTTTATTGAATAAATGATTACTTTTCTGTGCAATATATAATTTTATTATTATTATTAAATATTTATCAAACTGGGAAGTTCGTCGTGTGGACCTCAAGGGTCGCACTTTAGTCCTAATAAACGACCCACCTCACGGCTTGTTTTTAATGATTTTCCCATTTTAAAAAAGTGTTCTATAGAGAGAATTAATAGTTGGAAAATACGCATAGGTACTGTTATTATTTCTCGTTCGATAACAGATAGGTAATAGACTCGTCCAAAGACACGACACATTCAATTCACCATGGAATCAAAACTTCACTTTTTCTATCGTCAGGTGCAAATATTAAAAAAACGCTGTACACGTTGAGGTTATATAATACCAATAACTCGATTAAAATGATTGGTTTAATTAAAATATACAGAGAGAGGATCGAGCTAGCGAACCGGGGAAGTACAACAACACTGTCAGTTCCAATCAGAGCGTGCTATGTGAAATAACTTAATTAGTTTTTTTTATACCACACTGAGAACATTATTATCATCAGTGAATACTTTATAAAGTTACTACGTCTCTACTGACTCACTCATTTGTCTGGACTAAATGATATTGTAGTCGAAGTTTAATATTCTCGGTAAATATCTTTTTCTAACATTTTTATCTGTGATTTACCACATATTTTTTTAAAGAAAGATTTGCAAAAAAATTGAAAAAAGCTAGTTTTTTCTTAGTTTTTAAACGGTTTCATTAGTGTATTTGCCATATGGCACATACACTATTGGCGTCGGTCGGATGGCGGGATCTAGGGGTCGGACCAAAATTTCTCGACGTTTCATAGCCTCCTGAACATTTTGGCACCATTTTTGGAAATGTCTATTTATATATGGTATATATATATATACATATATATATGTGGTGTGGTGTGTGTGTGTGTGTACGGGCTATAACTTTCGAAAGAGTTAATTGATTTTGACGAAATTGGGTAGGCACGTTGCAATCCATAACCGCACGAAGCCTGTTTAAAATGGGCCCAATCGGACCATTTTAAGGGTGGTTTTTAGGGGTTGAAAAATGTTTTTGGGCCCAAAAATACCGAAAAAATTCTCAGAATTGTTTCAAAATTGAAATTTAACCCTTTAGTGAAGATTAAAATGTGCTGCTAAAATTTTAATAAAATCGCCCCGACAGGTCCGGACTTACAAATTTTATGAAAACACTAGTTTGCGGATAGTGATTTACTTACTGAAGGGTGTATTTAATTTGGTACAGAGGTTGCATTGATAATAATATTGAAATTAAGAAAAAAAATATTATTTTAAGGGATGTATTGAGGGGTTAAATTTTTTATTTTGTCCAAAAACCAGCTTATGTTCACATAATAACAGCACAATGCCTGTATTAGCAAATACACTATATTGTCGGCAGGGTTTTGGCACTGCGACCCGAGTTTTTTATATAAAGAGATTAATGGGAGCTTGGACCGTGGGTTGATGGAAACTCAGTTAAAGTTTTAATTCGCAACGTTTTGTCTATATTTTAGACTTCTTCAGGCTCTGTGAATAATAACCACATACATTACTGTACAACTCATACAAACTTATAATATATCTTATTACAAACCTTAAGACATAACACGAGTATGTCAGTAATAATCTGTAGTCATCATTCATTTACAGCGATAATATAATATTCAACAATCCTTTTGAAATAATTGATCATAATAATTTCATGCCTGAAGAAGTCTAAAATATAGACGAAACGTTGCGAATTAAAACTTTAACTGAATTTCAATCAACCCACGGTCCAAGTTCCCACTAATCTCTTATATATAGTTACGATGGACATGACAACTAATTACATGGTTTTATTTATCTTGACCCCGTATATTTGTTTGTTTGTTACTATCTTTGTTTCAAATCTTCCGACAGCTTTTTCAACTACTTCTACTTAACAGATTCTTATGAAACTTTGCTCACACATTAAGTTCCCGTGACAATACAATATTATGATAATTTCAACTTGCTAACGAGTGTCTGATGATGGAATCAGGAGGTGGACAGTTGAAAGGATGAGGAGTTTGCATAATGATACGGGCCAGAAATCAAACTAAAAACTAGAAAATAAAAATAGGTAAAAAAACTTTTAAGTTAAACGGTTTTATTTTAAATCATCAGCTGTACCAAAAACTAGAAAATAATTAGGACACAAACCCAAGGGGCACTTTGTGTCGCTGCGTCAGCAGAATAAATAATAATCTGGGACTTTTAACAGACTAAAATAAAAACGTGGGGCGCATAAAAATCTGTATAACGACTGTATAATAATTTATTAAATAAGAACGGCTTGTCTAGAAAAATGTGTTTCCAAGCACGCGACCACCAGAAATATTTCAAATGCGCCCCACTTTTTTATTTTAGTTTGTTAAAAGTCTCAGATTATTACTTATTCCGCTGACGCAGCGACACAAAGTGCCCCTTGGTTTGTGTCCTAATTATTTTCTAGTTTTTGGTACAGCTGATGATTTAAAATAAAACCGTTTAGCTTAAAGGTTTTTTTACCTATTTTTTTGGAGAATGATTTGTTTAATTAACCTATACACAACATATTGAATAATTATTAAAATAGACAATAGCCAAACCACAAATAAATACTTTTCTTATCTTAACGTAATCAGTCGGCGAACATGCCGGAAACTGGGAATTTTGGGTTTAAGTCCTGACAGTGGTCTTTGATTTTTTCCTTGTATATCTTAATTGTTTGACGATTAACATTTACGATGGCATGTTCGCCGACTGATTACGTTAAGATAAGAAAAGTATTTATTTGTGGTTTGGCTATTGTCTATTTTAATAATTATTATATTATAACCACAAACAACTCAACTCTCATTGTTGTATTTACAACATATTGACTATATTTACAATTTAAACTAGCTTTCCGCTCCAGTTTCGTCCAGGTTAATTTTGGTTTGGCAACTAAATAATCAAGAGCAACAAATTTCTTTTATATCACTTTACTGTACATCATTACAGTTTAGCTACGTACACTAGCGTGCAGGATCCCCGACTTGCTTTAAATTTTTGCTCACTGCCCATCCCCACGTTTTGTCTTAGCCTATATAGAAGGGAAGCTTTTAAATAGTGAAATAATTTTTCAAATCGGTTGAGCAATTCTAGTATTAGTATAGAATATAGATATACTGATTATTGCTTGCAGCTTGCATTCATTATGACGAGTGCACTTAAAAAACTTTCACGCGAACACTCCTTTAACCACTTAAATATCAGCAGCGTTCCAATTAATAAAATCATGTAAAAATAATGGTTTTCTTGAGAACGGGGCTTCTGGACAAATAACGGGTTTAAATTGCCTGTTCAAAAGTAGGTTTAGGCGTCGTATAAAAAGGACGCGTCCACGTCAGAGCAAAAGAGTACATTTTTGTGATCAAATTTCTATCATTATTTATTTGTATAAAATAGCATTAAATATTAGTTATACAATACTATAAAATGCACTGTTAAATATTTTGTAAAATTATACCTTTATATTTTTAATAAAAAAAAACATTTGGTGATCTTTTTTTTATTAAAAATATAAAGGTATAAATCTTTTTAACTTGCTAGAAAATATATTTCGCAAACTCGATTGGAACAACAAAGGGATAAACATAAATGGACAAAAAATCTCTAATCTAAGATTTGCCGATGATATTTGCTGAAAATGTGAGTGATTTAACAAAAATGCTAAAAATTGAAAGTAAAAAAGCAGGATTGACTATAATAATTATAACAAACTGTGTGTACAGTGACATCAAAATAGAAAACGAACCTATCGAAATAGTAGAAGACTATAATTATTTAGGTCAATTAGTTTCATTTATGGATAGGCAGGAAAAAGAATTAAATAAAAGAATAAACAAATCGTAGAAATGTTTCTGGTCTTTAAAACATGTTTTAAAAAGCGATATTCCGATGTGTTTAAAATCGAAAGTGTCTAATAGTTGCATAACACCATCATTAACGTACGGTGCTCAAACATGGTTTCTAATAGATAAACAATATAAAAGTCTCCAAGTTTGTCAACGGCGTATGGAAAGGAGTATATTAAACATAAAATTAATGTAAAATCTATACGGGAAAAAACAAAAATTATAGACGTCAAACATAAAATAAAAACCCTAAAATGAAAATGAGCAGGCCATTTAGCAAGAAAAGGATAACAGAATGGTGCCCGTTAGAAGAGAAAAGAAAAACAGGAAGACAAAAGAGAAGATGGAAGGACGAAATAGACAAGTTGGCTGGAAAACTCTGGCACCGAATAGCACAAGACCGGGATATGTGGAATGTCAAGGGGGAGGCCTTTGCTCTGTAGTAGGATTTTAATGGGCTTATTATTAATATTTTTAATAAATTCTAATTTGTAACGTGTACCATATACCGCCCTCCTTCCGTCATCGTATAATATAAGTATTAAAAACAAACCCTAATCATCATTTCTTTATTAAAAAAATAATGTACTTCTGGGTACAATACAACTTGAAAATGTTATTTATCTAGCGAAACATTACGCTGTACCAGGATGGTCGAATGCATAGCGAGCCAAATTTTAAAAATTATTTCTGCACAATTTTATCTTTCTGTCACAAAATGATATATCAAAAACAAACCTTAATCATTCTTTGTTTATTCATTTACATTTATAATGAGACAATTGCATTGAGCATTTTTATTTATTTATTGTAGATTATAGATGCGTCGACATCTAAGGTCATTAGCGTCTTTCAACTACACTAAATAACAACTAAATAACATCACAAAACATCCATGAGCGCAGGTGGGATTCGAACCCATGGCAGTCCAGTCTAGAGGTTGCGGCGCCAAGCACGCTACCATCTAGGCTATACTGCCCTCTGCATTGAGCAGGTTGGCCGAATGTATAAATCGCCATATTTAATTAAACGTATTTCTCATGAATTTTAACCTTGACGAAATCTACATTATCTGAAAAGAATCGATATGCAAGTCTACTTAACCAGATTATCGAATCGTCCCGTAGGATGGCCAGGAATGCTGTGAGGAAGCACCGTGGTTATCTTAACAAATGAACACGGGTAAGCCGATCGCATTCAGCGATCACGTGACACATTCCGCTCGAGCGGCACACGCTTTGTTCGATATTGGATTTCAATAATATAATATTGTGCGCCATTATACTCCACTAAATGTGTCTCACTACCATTCAAATTTAACAGCGTTCTTATTTTACACATCTCCCGTTCGCCAGTGGCGTCGGTCACCGTCTCGACGCCGACTTCAACGGAGATGTCTCACCGATATACAGTGTGCTGTATTGCTTTGCGGGTATAATAGGGATTTAATCCGTAAAATCAAACTTTTGCGATTTCCTGCTTCCCTAATTATTTTAGGAAAAATAACTTCGAATAAAAGTTTTAGAACATAAAAATTCTGCATCTAAATAATTAAACAAAATTAATTTTGCATGCTTTGTAACGAGAGAAATTTGATATGAAAATGTCAAAATTACCTCAAAAACAGATAGCGATAGCCATGGAACTTGAACAAAAAGATGACGTTTTAGCTGTCAGAATAATTTCTAATCATTTTGTTCAAGTTCCATGGCTATCGCTATCTGTTTGGGGAAAATGATTAGAAATTATTCTGACAGCTAAAACGTCATCATTTTGTTCAAGTTCAATGGCCGAACTGTATGAACGTCGTCCGGCAAACAGTGATTCTAGACAGCGATTTAGAACGCAAGTTTGTAAGTGCAAGGAAAAGCTATACAGTTCGCCTGGCGACGGCCGAACTGTATGACCGCCGTCTGGCAAATACTGATATGCTACTTACACTGCACACTACAGAAATGAAACTTGGTTGGGCAAACTCTTCATCTAAATGTTATAAATTCACATTTACAGAATAAATATAATATCTATTATATGATTTGTTTTTCATTGTCATAGTTCCAGCGTTATAGCATCAAATATTTAACGAAAACGTTAAACGGTCCGAATTCGTATAAAGACGGCGTTACACATGTGGCATTGTGACAAATACCCAATGTTTGGCAGTTGATGAACCGTTTGCAACTCGACAATAAATGACTATTATAAAATGCGCAATACAAATTTTTGTAGGAAATTAACTGCTCTATAAAAATGGTCTCTTATGTTTTGGCGATTAAATTAAGCGTTCAAAAGATATTAATCAGTACACATGAAAGTTTGATGATGAATATCTTTTGAACGCTTAATTTAATCGCCAAAACATAAGAGACCATTTTTATAGAGCAGTTAATTTCCTACAAAAATTTGTATTGCGCATTTTATAAGAGTCATTTATTGTCGAGTTATAAAATTCATGAACAAAAATGAAATTCGTCTTAAAATAATCAAACTTAAATCTTCAATATCTTTCAAATGGTGAGGTTTACGGAAAAAATATAAGATACCTTTTTTGTGGAGCATTAAATTTCCTACAAAATTCTCTTAAAACATTTTTCTGTACAATCAATTAATGATGAGGTATGAATTTTTTTCTATTGAACTGAGAAAAAAATAAAAAACTGTGATGCGGAGGAACTTCCTATTAAAATTAAGAGCTCATATTTGGTGAGAATTTTTTTAAGGTGTCTAGCAACCTATTTTTCCGTGTCACTTGTAAAAAAAAAAATAATTGATTTTTTTGACCCTATTACACATGGATTATTTGGCAAACTTGTGTATATCTGGTGCGAATTCTTTGTTTTATAAACATTGGCCCACTTTGATAAAAGAAGAAAAATTATGTGCGCCATTGGTAAGCGGAAGTAGTATAAGTTCAAACGACATATTCACGTTTCCTTGTATTCCGGTGAAAAAGTCTTTACATTAAAGAATAAAATGAAATTCAACGCCAAGTTAAAAAGTTTTTAGACTTGTATTAAAAAGAATCTTTTGTAAACAGTCTACGGCCGGCGACAATACAAGCGGCGCGTTCATATTTTTCAATTATCATTTAAATCCATCTTTTTAAAAACGACAATTGACGTCAAAATGCTTTTTGCATATATTATTGTTAATTCAAAAAGCATATTTTACATATAAAATCAACCGCTGAACAAAATACAATACGAACTACAGACCGCTGAAAATTACAGCTATTGCTAATTAATAAAAAAACAAAAATACAGGTGACAAAAACAAATTAAAAAAATGTTAATAATAATAAATTCTCGGGAACTTGGATAAAAATAAATTGATGCTAAATTTTCAAAATTTGCAACGTTTCGTTGGTTCATTTTCCAACTTCTTCAAGAAGTTGGAAAATAAACCAACGAAACGTTGCAAATTTTGAAAATCAAAAAATTGTGTAGACATTTTTTTGATTACAAATTTACTACCACAATATCTCAAGATTCTTAAAGTAACAAAGAACGTATTTGTACGCAATTTTAAATTCTTGTAAAATTTGTTTTTTAAATTGACCTGATGATGAGAGCTTGAGCTCTTGAAACATGTCGTCAATCTCTTTGATTAAATAAAGAGTTTTATATCTTGTTCCGGAAGCAAATTTAGTGTTTTACTATTTTTATTCTACTAAACCTTAATATGGTCCTATTGGGCCCATTTTAAATAAGCATCGTGCGGTGATAGATTCTAGCATGTGTATCAAATTTGATTTAAATCGAATAAGTCTGTCGAGAGTTACATATCGTGCTAATTAAAGATTGATAAGATACTTAATGAGTATTGAAATGAACAAAAAAACATAACCATTTTAAAAGGTGCATTAAAAGATGTGAAAAATAGTACATTGTGTAACTAGTGTGCTAAATACATCTTTGTGCGTCAAACGTGATGTTTTCAGCACGAATAGTAGGCGAGCGCACAAAAGCCTTGGCGAGTGTGCATTGCGAGCCGATTACGAGTGCTGCAGAAAACATCGCGCCTGGCGAATAAAGATTTAGCACACGCGTAGCACACTATGCTTTATTTAACACATGCATCATTTTAGACTTTAACTGAATTAATATCAAACACTTTAGATTCACTGACAGTAGTACATCTCATAATAAAAACATTGCCCTTTATACAATATTTATTTAATCCGTTGCCATAGTAACCATATTTCAATATAGCATCGAAAATAGGTATACAGGGTACTGAATTGCTTTGCGGGTAATAGGGATTTAACCCACAAAATCAAACTTTTGCGATTTCCTGCTTCCCTAATTATTTTAGGAAAAATATCTTCGAAAAAAAGTTTTAGAACATAAAATTTTGCATCTAAATCATTAAACAAAATTAATTTTGCATGCTTTGTAACGGCAGACATTTGATATGAAAATGTCAAAATTATCTCAAAAACAGATAGCGATAGCCATGGAACTTGAACAAAATGATTAGAAATTATTCTGACAGCTAAAACGTCATCATTTTGTTCAAGTTCCATGGCTATCGCCTTAATATAACGAGCCTCAATATAACGATTTCCTCGATTTAACAAATTTTTCGAAATTCCCTAGAACTGCCCGTAAGAGCTAATGCAAAATATACCATTACATTACGAATACATTTGTCAAAAACCTCTTTATAACGAATTTTCAATCATTGCAAAATATAAATAGAAAGTATTATTTACCTCTATATAACCTTTACATAACGTATCCTATCAATTATTCACAATCAATTCCACAATAATTCATGTCTCGACAGGTTCCGACACGTTAAATTTTTCGTAAAACAATCATTGTTGTTTGATGCTAAGTAATGTAAACACTGCTGTTTGTCACTGTTGTTAGTTTTAAAGTTGCAATGGCTGAGAAACCTTGTTAAAACGAATCGTAGTCCAACCTAACCTCTATATAACAAACCTCATTTTAACAAATTACTTGGTATAACGAATATTTTCTAATTCCCTTCAGTTTTGTAATATCGAGGTTGCACTAGTAATTATTATACATTTCACTCTATGTGGACTAAAAATGAAGAGTGACAAAATTTCTCGCATGGATGCAAAAACATTTGGAATTAAAACGGACGAATGTTAAAATGAGTCAAAATTAATTAGACAAATTTTAATTACAAACAGAATATTCATGTAATGATTAATTTCAAACAATAAAATCTCGATTTGCAAAGATAAAACTTATTCCGAAGAGCTGTCGGTTTTTAATTAATACATATTTATCAAATAACGACTTATAAAC
Source organism: Mongoloraphidia duomilia (assembly GCA_039654895.1). NCBI lineage: Eukaryota > Metazoa > Arthropoda > Insecta > Raphidioptera > Raphidiidae > Mongoloraphidia > Mongoloraphidia duomilia. Next base: position 18,183,581 of record CM077525.1, on the reverse strand, counting down.
GCTACATCAAGATAAAATATTATCACGTTTTATGTGTCGTAAAATTCGAATAAAAACTGCAAATACACGGGACATAAAAAAGTAATGGAGATAAATATAAATTCACATAAATGAAGCACAAATCATCACGTTACTATGTGTATCGATTGACGACGGAAATCGAAAAAGACGATTGCGTTACGTTTATTTCCACCGCAATCGCACCGTACTTCCACTGTATTTTATATTTGTGCCTTCAACATTATATAATTATATTACCGCCACATCAATGCATGAGGTAAAAGCATCGATTGCCGACCACTCATCTGTGGTTGACAGTTCTATTTATTGTGCGCAAAATATTATATTGTTACCGTGACTGTCGATCATAGGATTTTAACATGTAAATTACTTTCGTGACTTCCTGCTTCCCTAATTATTTTAGGCAAAAAACCCGCAAAAGGCTTAGGGCATAAAATTCTGTATTCAAATTCTTTTCAATGGCAGAAATTAGATATGAATACGTCTAAAATTACTTCAGAAATAAATAGCGATAGTCATGGACCTTAAAATTAGGGCGTTTCAATAAAACTTTAAAATTTGATTTTCTTTCACTAATTGTGAAACTGTTGGCCATTTTTCCAACCAATAAAATTTATAAACTTTAAACTAACTTTTGTTATCTATTTCTGAGGCATTTTCGACATTTTCATATATAACTAGCGGACCCGTCCCGGCTTCGCTCGGGTGGTATGAAATTATGATTTAATAGCGGTCACCCATTACCTCGCTCACGTATATTTAGTATAGCTGATCCAGCAAACGTTGTTAATAATTTCTAGGAATAATTACATTACTCACTCGCTTCGCTCGTTCGTTTGAATTTTATTAATACACTACTCACTCGCTTCGCTCGTTCGCTTGAATATTTTCGCCTACTCACTCGCTTCGCTCGTTCGCCATTATTGTATTTTTTAAAGCTTAATATAAAAATCGCGATTAAAAATCAGGGGTTGATCGTATAAGGGTGAAAATTTAGAGTTGTATGTATTTTTCAATGCTGAATCATGAAAAAATTAAAAAAAAAAATTTTGTCCAAAAAATAAAAAAAAAAAATTTGGGGTGGACCACCCTTAACATTTAGGGGGATGAAAAATAGATGTTGTCCGATTCTCCACCCTACCCGATAAGCACACAAAATTTCATCAAAATCGGTCCAGCCGTTTCGGAGGAGTATAATAACGTACACCGCGACACGAGAATTTTATATACAGGGTGAGTTCGACCACCCGTATCAGTCGTTTTTTTCGAAAACGGTTAGTCGTAGAGAGTTGTGTCAAAAATTTGTATTATAAAAGCCCTAATAAAGAATCGAATGGTGATAATTTTTTTTCCCGGGAAGGTCGGCTTCCCTATTAGTTTGCTCCAGAATGTCCAGAACTCCGGAATTATAAATGTAACGATAGGTCCAAAGTGGTATTGTTGAAAAGATCTTTAAAAAATAAGCAAGTTTTGTAGGAACATTTTTTTTATTACTGCCACCCCTGTAAATTTCTATAAGTATAAATATAAATTATTATGTGTTCAAAACTCCGGAATTTTAGAAAGCACGATAGGTTGAAAGTGGTGCTGTTGAAAAGCTCTTTAAAAAATAGGCAAGTTTTGTAGGAAAAATTATTTAATTACTGCCACCCCTGTTAAGTAACAATCGTTTGAAATTATTTTACCAAAATTTCATAATAACGATCGAAGTCGGCATTAAAAATCTAGCAACCTTAGACATTGTCACAAGTGTTCAAACTGTCTTCCATTTACTCTTTAATACATACTACTGAGCTCTTCTGGTTATACTGTGAGCGTACTTCTTCAGTGTTTAAGGATCGATAGATAGGTAACTAGATTTTAAATGCGGACTTTTAAGAAGTTCGTTATTATGACATTTTAATTTAGTAATTTCAAACAAATATTACTTAACAGGGGTGGCAGTAATAAAAAAAATGTTCCTACAAAACTTGCTTATTTTTTAAAGATCTTTTCAACAATATCACTTTCGACCTATCGTTACATTTATAATTCCGGAGTTCTGGACATTCTGGAGCAAACTAATAGGGAAGCCGACCTTCCCGGGAAAAAAAATTATCACCATTCGATTCTTTATTAGGGCTTTTATAATACAAATTTTTGACACAACTCTCTACGACTAATCGTTTTCGAAAAAAACGACTGATACGGGTGGTCGAACTCACCCTGTATAAGATTATAATTAGATTATAATAAGATTATAGGTAATCATTTTTGTAACACGTATACCTGGTAGGGGTGCCATAAATTGGACAGTAAAAGATAGTTAAAAGGCAAAGTACAGGTAGGTACGTTAATTCTTTCGTCAGCGTCCAATTTAAGGGTAGGATTAAAATGAGACAGGTATTCCTAGCGTACAATTCATGGCCGCCCATTGCACACAGTCATGGATTCTTACGTCCCTCTTCATACTAATCAAGGTTCAAATTACATTACCAAAACCGCGTAAACAAAAATTATATATTCTCGGCAAATTTTATTACTCATTTATTAAATAAACAAGCCGTGAGGTGGGTCGTTTATTAGGACTAAAATGCGACCCTTGAGGTCCACACGACGAACTTCCCAGTTTGATAAATATTTAATAATAATAATTAAATTAGATATTACACAGAAAAGTAATCATTTTAATCATTAAAACATAATTATTATTTATTTTAACAATAATTAAAAAAAAAAAACGGCTGAACCGATTTTTATAAAATTTAAATGACGTTAACACGCCTCGATTGACACCCTTACGAAGTCGATATAATTTTTTATTCGCGAGATATTGTGTAAAATCTACTTTTTTGGAGTCTATTTGGTTAAGAAAAAAGAACGGCTGAACCGATTTTGAAAAAATTTCTTTCAGATCATATTTACGTTAATACGCGTCGATTGGCATCTTAACGTAGTCGATATCATTTTTCATTCTCGAGATTTCGTCTTAGAAAGAAATGGACACATATACGTACACACAAACACACACACACACAGAGAGAGAGAGAGAGAGAGAGACATCTTTCTAAAAATAGTGTAAAAATAGTGTAGTGACCTTGAAACATAAAAATTTGTTATACATTTTGATTTCGATTTTCGGACCCATTACAATAACTTCCAATGGGAAGTTAAAAAAGTTTCACTTGCATCGTGGTTTCATAAAACCGCGCCCTACTTTTTCCTATTCGTTTAGGGACACTATTTATAAGTATGCTAAATTTCAAGGCTTCACACTAAATCTTTTTCAAACATATACTATCTTTCAGACTTAATACTTTCTAGAATCTAAATTAAAAGTAACAGTTTGGCTTCATTATATAGAAAATAAATCAACAAATATTTAGAAATAAAAAAAATAATACATTTTCGAAAGCGCCTCATTGTTAAATGTGTGTCAAAAGTATAACGCGATCGTCTTCATTTGTTCCATTGTTAACTTAACAATGGAGCCGCTGGCAGTATAGTTCATTGGATGGCAATATAAAAAAAAGAGGCAGGACTTAATTGTGATACGACGAAGAGTGTATATTTTTCTTTTCAGAGAGGAAATAGCCAATACAGATGATTTATGTCGCCAATATTCCTCTTACGAGACCTATACATTAACTTCTTTATATAGGCTGTCCGATACAAACGTTCTCGAATTACATACAAGCGACAACAAGAGTGTTACACGCATCAAGAGCAGTGGCGCTTCAATTCGGCTGATGGATATTGTACTACCGATTTAGGTTCACTGGCGTATAACCATAGACAATAACAACAAGGCGTATGTATTAACCTAGCGGCACTGGCGAGAACTAATTGTGCCAACACGGCACACGATGAATGATCTCCAGGCGGAAATGGAGGGGATTGGATTGGGGCATTCCGGCGAACGGCGACGCGCGTTCCACACGTGTATAACTACGTAGCTAATAAAAGTGTATTTTTACGGACATAATAAAACGGTATAAATAATTTCCGTAACAAAAGTATGTACGCAGCACCGTATTTAGAGATTGACGGGGATGGCCCTCGCGAGGGGCGCCCGAAACAAAGAGGCGCCGGATAATACAGTTTGCCAGGGACGCTAGGATTCCTATTGTATGTACGTAATTAGGTAAACTAACAAGTGGAACAGAAATAATTCAAGTATGGAGAAATATAATTGTAATAAAAATAGGTAAAAAACTTTTATGTTAAACGGTTTTATTTTAAATCATCAGCTGTACCCAAAACTAGAAAATAATTAGGACACCAACCAAGGGGCACTTTGTGTCGCTGCGTCAACGGAATAAGTAATAATTGATATGGGACTTTTAACAGATTAAAATATTGTTGGTGGGATTGGAAACACATTTTTCTAGACAAGCCGTTCTTATTTAATAATTATACAGTCGTCATACAGATTTTTATGCGCCCCATGTTTTTATTTTAGTCTGTTAAAAGTCCCACATTATTACTTATTCCGCTGACGCAGCGACACAAAGTGCTCCTAGGTTTGTGTCCTAATTATTTTCTAGTTTTTGGTACAGCTGATGATTTAAAATAAAACCGTTTAACTTAAAAGTTTTTTATCTATTTTTATTTTCTAGTTTTTAAAAGATCCACTGTACACTTCCTGATTCCATCATCAGATCCTCGTTACCAAGTTTAAATTATCATAATATTGTATTGTCGCGGGAACTCAATGTGTGTGCAAAGTTTCATAAGAATTGGTTAAGTAGTAGCAAATAATTGAAAATTTAAGTAGAAGTAGTTGAAAAAGCTGTCGCAAGATTTGAAACAAAGATAGTAACAAACAAACAAATAAAGGGAGGTCAAGCTAAATAAAACCGTTTAAAAAAACAAGAAGGTCCCAACTCGCGTATCACTTATTTATTTATTGTAAATTACAGACGTGTCGACAACTTAGGTCATTAGCGTCTTGATTATACATTAAATAACAACACACTTAAAACTAAATGACATCACAAAACATCCATGAGCGTAGATGGGATTCAAACCCACGACAGTTTGATCCAGAGGCCGCGACGCTAACCACTGGACCACAACTGTCCTCACGCGTATCACTTGAAGTCACCGCGCACCAAAGGTTGAGAACAGTGGCGTAACTTTACTTCGCGGGGCCCAGGTGTAAAATTTTTTTTTGGGCCCCCCCTCCCCCCACTTTACCCAACAAAGAAAAATTTCCAATTATTCATGACATCATCATCCCATCAACATTTGATTGTATACTCAAAATGTTCTACGTCATATTATTACAGTAATGTCAACTATTATTACAAATATTCATAACTTACAGTACACCTTAGAGTGCTATTATACCATACAATCGGTAAATATTGAGTGCGCGCCCTGTCGAAATCCCAAATAAGGTACACTCTAAATTAAACATGGCGAATTTCATATTAAAAAGCAATTGATTGAAACAATAGTATTTGAATCTAGAAAGTAAATGCAATCTGCGCTTAGATCATATATAATTGGACTGAGAAAAAAATCGAGTGTAAGGATTAATCAATCAGTAGTTGACCCAAAAATTGGGGGCCCCTCGAGGTTAAGGGGCCCCGGTGATTGCCACCTGGAACACCTGTGGTAGATACGCCACTGGTTGAGAACTGCTGCTCTAGCACATTATCGTTTTAAAAACATGATGACTGGCTTATCTAAAATTCACGAAAAATAGAAATAAAAAAGCATACCGAATAGCGTGTGCAATCTTTTCGGGCGTCCGCAAATAGTGTGTAAATTGAGACTTTGAGGTTATACGAAACGTGATCGATGTACGAATGACGGAGGAGGAGCTGGAGCTAGTATAGCAAGAGGCGGTAACCGCGGAAACGGCGTTCTAGCTATAGAGTGGCTTATGTAAGAGCCGGCCGACAGACAGACAGACGGTCAAAGGAGCCAACAAGTAACGCGGCGCGATAAATGATTTCCCCGAAGTAACTCAATGCAATGCTCTCTCCCGTACAACTAAACTAGCGGTATTCAACCATTTACACTTCGAAAGCTCCATGCGGCAACATGGGCTTGAGAATAGCCGAGTGTGTAGCAATGCTGTTGTTTACATGGCGTTGCTATGATTCCTCTATTACAAGACCCCAGTTCCCGGGTTCTAGCCCAAGAGCTGGTAAAAGTGTCAATAGGATTTTCAATTAATTATTAAAAAAAAAAAAATAATGAATTGAAAATATGAATCGGTGCTGGCCCAAATAACCTTAGCTGTTGGTGGTCTTTAAAACACAAATTTTTTTTTCCATGCGGCAACGGTGAAAAGAAATCGAATTTCATTTTTAGACTTTCGTACTACCTCTGAGCGGAACCCCGTTGGGACTTGACGGAAAACGTGAGACATCTGGTGGCACAAAACTGCAGGTACCATTTATGAATACAATTTAAATGACAACTCATATTGCTTATGTGTCATTATTTGCTGTTTGTCGCGAATAATAATAATAAAAAAAAACTTTTTAACAAAAAAAAAACCTCCTTCAAAAAACCACTAAAAAGAGGAAAATAATGACATTTTGAGGTCTGTGCCAATTTAATAAAATATGAAGTCGGTTAAAAAGTATAGTATAGTGATTAATATCTTCTTTTTAACCAACTTCATATTTTATTAAATTGGCACAGACCTCAAAATTTCATTATTTTCCTCTTTTTAGTGGTTTTTTGAAGGAGGTTTTTTTTTTGTTAAAAAGTTTTTTATTTTTTACTTTTTAGTGTCAAAAAGTGACATTTACCTTAAAAGAATCACACGCCATTACTCACTTTTATTAAACCGACTTTCTTACGTTGTCTGATATGTCAAAAAGTGACATTTACCTTAAAGAATCACACGCCGTTACTCACTTTTATTAAAATCAGCCGAACTACTGAACCGATTTTGATGAAATTTCTATGGGACCAATCTGAAAGTATATCCTTTCAAATAAAAAAAAATTTCAAAATCGGTTTATAAATGACTGAGTTATGAGGTAACAAACATAAAAAAAAATACAACCGAATTGAGAACCACCTCCTTTTTTTGAAGTCGGTTAAAAAGGTGGCAAATTGTTCAGGAGAGTGAAACGTCGAGAAATTTTGGTCCGACCCCTAGGTCCCGCCATCCGACCGACGCCAATAGTGTATGTGCCATATATGGCAAATACACTAATAATAATGGAATTTGTAAAATCAAAGTGCCAAATAGTTTGTGTTGTAAAAGACGGCCCACCTTAAACTGTCTTGGCCCACCCTGGAACAATCCCCAATCTCTAGTTTATCTTACAAATAAGTTATTAAGCCTCGACATTTCAACAATTTCTCTTGTAAATTCTATAGCAAGTAATCTGGGTTAAAATTTTGACGAGCACTGAAATTTTGGGAACAAATGTTATTGGCCCACCTTCAGAACATCATGCCCAAGTCTGGCCTACTGAGTACATTTAGACAAAAAATTAGTTTTTTTAAATGTCGCACAACAAAACCAGAAATACCTATAGGTAAGCAACTACATTTTTGCTCTATTTTGTTAATTCTTGCGGGCTTGTATAACATACATATGATCACACTATTGAATGGCTGGTCAATAAAAGTACCTGTCCTGGTCTAAACACTCACTTTCATGACACAAAAAAGAAACAGAATATTTTCAATATCCATCAACTGGTAGACTTGAAACAATTGTTTAGGTCGCCAAATCTGACGTTTATTCCCCGCGTGTCATCACGTTATGAGACATACCCTCCCTCCATCCTATTCTATACCTTTATGGTCCTAGGTATTTAATAATAATACTAGGTAGGTACATACCTAGTTTTTATACCTCATCAATTCACTTTTCTAAAGTGCTCGCATGTTACCTGTGCTCGGTACCTCTACCTACATAATATATTTCAGTGTGAAAGTTTCCTTAAACGTGTTCTTAAGTTTTTTTTGTTTACTTACAATAGAAAGTGCAGATACAGTTGAAAATATAAATATTTTGGAAAAGTGATAATCTATTAAATAAAGTGTTTTTAAAAATAAATATATTGACATTATTGAAAACGAATAACAGCGTTTTTAAAGTATAACAATCGCAATAAAAGGAATCATTTTTGAAGATAAATATCCTATACAAACAATGAGTGTGGATAACAAGGTACCAGCTTTGAACAATTTAGCGTTAAATGTGATAGCCGGAGAGTTGATAAATTCACGGGTATTTGTAAGGGAATGCAATACCGTATCGTATGATGATGATGATGATGAATCTATTCAAAGATACGAACTTTTTATAAACATAATGGGGAAAAGTATTCGTAAATTACAATTTCCAAAATCAATCCAACGAGAATTAACAATAATAGGGAATATTATGTTAATTTCGAATCGTAATTTTATAATAGAATTTCGTACAGTAAACAAATTTCTTCCAAGTGGTTATAAGCAAGTGTATTGGAAATCTAATTGTGAAATTAATATGGAAAAAACTATAAAAGGGTTATTTTTAAAACAAGGATTAATATTTCTCGAAAAACAACTGTATACTGCGAAATGTTTTGGTTGTGAATCAGTTTTTTCTGAAATATGGAACACATGTAATACGACTGTCAAAGAAAAGTACACAAGAAGATATTGTGCCAACATATCCCGCAGAGAAGATATTGGCGTTATTTTAAAACATTTCATTTTTTTCGGTTGGTATCACTGTGATTTTGTTTTCCGTAACCTTAATTGCAACCATAAAAACGAGATTCTAAAAAAGGAAATCTTACCTCTAATTTATTTGCCGTTTTACGAGCTTTTGTCTATTTCAGGTTTGCATGTATTACTACTGAAATATGGTAGTTTCTCACAAATTAAGGCCGTTATCAAAGACTCCGGAACCAGTTTTGATTTTTTAATGGCCACCTTAAGTCATATTTCTGTACTTCATTTTTTCCCCACTGTTTTAGAAATAGTCATTGCCAATAAATATCTAAGTGAAAATGATCTTAAACGTGTTCTTAGACTAAGAGATGCGATGAGTGATCCCAGAGGACCCAGTTTTTGGTTATATAAAATTCCGATGTTGGGCAATCACAGTAATTAATTACGTGACCGTAAAAGTTACAAAACTTTTTTTTGTTACTAATTTTTATTATATGAACAGTAAAGCTATATTATATTAAGTGCAAATAAGTTGGAAAAAATTGTAAATACTTTTAATTAATTGGGAATGGTTCAAATATTCGAATACGCAAACGCCATATTTCTGCCCGAATAACACATATTACTTTTTGTAATAAGTGCATTGAAAGAACAACAATAAATACCTAGAAAAACACAGATTTGTCTATAAATTATTACCAAACATAGGTAATTGCTACTTAATAAATGATATTTATGTATATTTATTTATAATTTTAAAACAATAAAATAAATTCAATGAAGGGTATTTTAATTTATTCGTAACTTTTTACTTTTGCGAACCCTTACCGTCATCGATTTTCGGGACCGCGCTTCATTGTGGATTGCCGAGACCAGTCTCCTTTCTCTCTATCCTCCACGAGCGCGGATCCACCGTTGTGGGCACGGTGGGCATGCCGTTATATTCTATGCCTTAATAAACGTCTCCTTTGTAGGAATGCAATGTATCGACCGTGAGCGAGTTCGTAGTCCGACTCGCACTTGGCCGATTTTCGGGTGACCGTGACCACAACCTTTTTTGAGGGCTGGATCCGCGCCTGATCCTCCATGTATGGTAGAATCAGATAATCTTGGCAATTAATGGCCTTGAACTTCACGACACTGTTTTAGTACCTCTGGTGTACTTTCGGCGCTGTCATACAAGAGGAATTAAACGGGAAAGGAAAAAGGATAGCATGACGTCGAGTTGATATTAACCATCAGTAACAAGCAATCTAACAAACTGTACTGTTGTTTAGTTTAGCGAGAGACAGGCAAAGAAAAAAAAAACGACTGAACAAATCAACCAGTTGGCTTTGACTGTATTTTAAGTTGGTAACACTAATTAGTTGGTCGCAGAAATGAAAATAAACCATAATCTTGTGACTCGTCGTTAGCGTTATGTCATAAAATCCGACTTGAAAAGAAATTAAAAGATTTTAGAACTGAAAAAAGCTATTTATAATTTTGACAAGAATGATCTTAAATGTATGATCAATAAACATTAGTAAAAAAAAGTTTTTAGAGAAACAAGCTTTCATTTAAATGCACTAAAAAGGAAAAAATAATTTTTAATAATTATAAAAGCGTGAGTCGTGAACTCTATGATAGTTTATTAGTCACGACCCACGCTTTTATAATTATGCACCTAAATTATTAAAAATTATTTTTTCCTTTTTACCTAGTGCATTTAAATAAAAGCTTGCCTCTAAAAAGTTTTTTTTACTAATATTTATTTTGTTCACTTTAATCTTTCAAAATTTTACCCCCCTTTGACACCCGTAGGGGTTGAATTTCGAGAAATCCTTTCTTAGTGAATGCTTACGTCAGAAAAGGAACCAACTGTCCAAATTTCAAGTTTCTAGCTTCAACGATTTGGCCTGGGTGTTGATTAGTCAAAAAAACCCTACATCCCCGTTTGAACCTCTTAGGGGTTGAATTTATTTCTAAAAACGATTTATTCATGTATTGTCATCGGGAATACATATGTGTACAAAATTTCAAATCGATCAGATACGTGGAAGCCGTTCAAAATTGATTTGCAAGTTTTGACCTAAACAAACAATAAACAAACAAATTTGCAAGTTAAATAAAAGCTTGTAAAAATACATGGAACGTTAGTATAGTTGGTTTTTTGATCAAATCAACAGTTTGTGGTCTTTCATCAGAGCACCTGATCACTTTTATGTGTCATCGGAGCCCTTTATCTTAGTGTTCAAAGATTTACATATTAAAAAAAGTCACGAGGTGTTGTGGGACACCCGACAGAAGCTATGCTTCTTACGTATTGTATATATTTTTTGCTTTCTTATTATAAATATTACAATATAAATATTATTTGCCTAGTAACAATACGCACTGTCCAGTCAATGAGGTGCGTTGCATCGTACTTGACGGTGCAATTTTTCGTGACGTTTTTTTAACTTCCCATTGGAAGTTATTGTAATGGGTCCGAAAATCGAAATCAACAAGCCGTGAGGTGGGTCGTTTATTAGGACTAAAGTGCGACCCTTGAGGTCCACACGACGAACTTCCCAGTTTGATAAATATTTAATAATAATAATTAAATTAGATATTACACAGAAAAGTAATCATTTTAATCATTAAAACATCAATAATTAAAAAAAAAAAAAAACGGCTGAACCGATTTTTATAAAATTTATGTCGGATCAAAATGACGTTAACACGCCTCGATTGACACCCTTACGAAGTCGATATAATTTTTTATTCGCGAGATATTGTGTAAAATCTACTTTTTGGAGGTTATTTGGTTAAGAAAAAAGAACGGCTGAACCGATTTTAAAAAAATTCCTTTCAGATCATATTTACGTTAATACGCGTCGATTGGCACCCCAACGTAGTCGATATCATTTTTCGTTCTCGAGATTTCGTCTTAGAAAGAAATGGACACATACATACGTACGTACGTACGTACGTACATACGTACACACACACACACACACACACACAGACATCTTTCTAAAAGTAGTGTAAAATTAGTGTAGTGACCTTGAAACATAAAAATTTTTTTTCCTTTTTGATTTCGATTTTCGGACCCATTACAATAACTTCCAATGGGAAGTTAAAAAGGAAAAAAAATTTTTATGTTTCAAGGTCACTACACTATTTTTACACTACTTTTAGAAAGATGTCTGTGTGTGTGTGTGTGTGTGTGTGTGTACGTATGTACGTACGTACGTACGTATGTATGTGTCAATTTCTTTCTAAGACGAAATCTCGAGAACGAAAAATGATATCGACTACGTTGGGGTGCCAATCGACGCGTATTAACGTAAATATGATCTGAAAGGAATTTTTTTAAAATCGGTTCAGCCGTTCTTTTTTCTTAACCAAATAACCTCCAAAAAAGTAGATTTTACACAATATCTCGCGAATAAAAAATTATATCGACTTCGTAAGGGTGTCAATCGAGGCGTGTTAACGTCATTTTGATCCGACATAAATTTTATAAAAATCGGTTCAGCCGTTTTTTTTTTTTTTTTTTTTTTAATTATTGATGTTTTAATGATTAAAATGATTACTTTTCTGTGTAATATCTAATTTAATTATTATTATTAAATATTTATCAAACTGGGAAGTTCGTCGTGTGGACCTCAAGGGTCGCACTTTAGTCCTAATAAACGACCCACCTCACGGCTTGTTATATTTTAGATTCACATCCCAAACATGCGTTAAGAAGCATCACTTCAAAAATTAGACTAGTGGATCTCAAGATTGAAGTATATAAACTCACAACAACTACAGTAGATACCCATAGAGAAAAATGCAATATAAGGAATGTTATCATTTTTGTGCAAATTTACAGTTCGAAATCTTTCATTAGAATACCCGATCAATTTTCTACAACATTAGGAACTCTTTTAGATATAAGCGTAAAAAAATATCCATTTACGTGACTTCGCCCACATATATTTCGATTTATGATTTATTATCCCTCCCCCTCGGGAGAAATTATTCTTCCTCTGCGAAGCGAAGTCGGGCTGATGGTTTTTATAATATTAGTGAAAGAATTTCAGAGTTACGTTTTGTTACTATCCCACAGTGGATCCCGTGCAAGAAATAAATTTCTACACAATTCCGTATTTTTGTGAGAGCGTAAACAATAAGCAAACAAACAAAGAACATTTATCATACAATATCCACGTTCACAGAAATCTATGTATTATCTTTTGATACAGATATTAAGAGATACAATAATTCCGATGAGGATAAAAAAGACTGAAGATCGGTATTCTATAGTTCACAGTATATTAGTATTGAGTAGATTGATTAAAGATGCAGGCACACTGACTGAGACGAAAGGACGACGCGTCTATAATTTACAATAAACAAAATAAATGAGACGGAAGGAGCGATAAAGAAGTACATAATGCATTTAATTTAGTAGGTATATTTTTGAAAGGTGTCCTGATTTTTGTTTTTTATTTCCCACCTCTTGTATGGTAAGAAAGTATTGGATGCAGTCCGCGTGTGTGCACAGTTCAGTGGAATATCTGACGTGCGCACTGGCTTTGCTGCGCATAACGTATATCCGTTCGGTTTTTTTGACAAATCAATTTTTTGCGATTACTGTCGTATAAAATTTGGAGGAAAGGGCGAACTTAGTTTTCACACATCAAAAACAAAACAAATCTTAATTCCTCAGATTCCTCTGCCATGGAACTGCAATCCAAAAAAATGGGTACCTATGTCTGTATCGCGGGTACAGAGTAGACAGATGGTATGAATACCCAAAATTAAATGTTCGTAAAATACAATAGGCTTAAATAAAATAACTGTACTTATTTTTATTTTTTTATATTTTAAATCGTTATCCAACATCTGTATATTTTCATTTGGTATTAAAAAATTCACAGATTTCGCAATTCTTGCAACCATCGAGGACATTGGAAATGATAACAGCATATATGAAACATAATTAACTGTTTATTATACACACAATATTTATCAATGCACTGTTTAGTTTTGTCAGGAATAACCCTATTATTCTTCTGTTATATACGCGTTCACTTTTGCTTGATTATTTAACTTTTAAATGGATTTTTCTACAGTATTTATTAACATTTGCCTAAAAATAACACCGCAGATCGTCGCAAATACCTCTCAATTAACTAGACATGATATAAAACACATTTCGAAAAAATTGCACTTGTTCAATTTTGCATGATTGCTCCTCACTTGATCGCGACACCGTTGTCTTTTGGCCTTGAACGAAAACTCGTAACTCTGCCCCCATATACGAACATAAACATTTCCAATGTTAAAAATAAATATTAAAAGTCTTCGGGATTCCACACGGCCAACTGTCTTATTGTGTTTGAGACCTTAACATAGGTAGTTATACATGCTGTGTTTTGTTTCACATGTCAACCACTTCCGATTATTTCCGTTACATCTAATATTTCTAAAATGCAACCCCAGTATAAGACATTATTCACGTCAAAAAACCTCAACACTAATAATAACACAATAAACACAAGACACACGAGTGTTTCTGTGTGATTTCGTTCAACATAACCTCAATATCGAAGCGTCATAATGAACAGTCAAATCTATCGCATGTGCTGACATACGCGTGTGTCTCAATCCCAACATAACCTCAATGTTGATACCAACATAATAGCACACAAATCCTCCAGTACAGAGTTTTACGCATGTGTCTGTATTAAGACGCAAGATAGCGTAATTGCGTTATAGAATACGGTTTTATTGTGCAATATAAACCGTTATTTTTATTACACATGGTGATATTTAGCCTGTATAGAAGCCAAAACAAGCCGATATTAGACGTGAGGTTTATAGTGCCGGATGCGGTTAATGTTGCTTGTTTTTACGGTTTGATTTTACTAGTGTATTTGTAAAGGTTATTTGTGCAGCCATGTTTATTCTGTTCCCCGACGATGTATTGAAGACGCGGTGTTGAATTCAGACAATTCCTCCAGGGGAAGTCAACAATATGTTTATATTGTGAACAGACTTAAAATATCAAGAGAATGTTTTTTATCGAGTAAAGAATTTTCATCTTATATTCAAGTCAACGCCCGCAATAAAAGACGAACGACATAAGACTCGGTTTAACCGTTTTTCGCATACTAAAATCAGATTTTTTCTGAACAAAATTAATATTATCTCAATACTCATACGTTTAACAGAAAAAAGTTTTTAATAAAAAATGTAGCTCTTAAAAATACGAACATTTTATGTGATACATAATTTTTTCATACGGATCAAAATTTTCGAGATATTTGAAAAAAATAATCCGTGTTCGAATTAGTAAACAGGATCTCGGACCAGAACTCAATATTAATTCTTAACTATATTTAAAATGACGAACATTTTATAAAATACCTAAAGGTTTTCATACGAGTCGTAACTACATATACCGAGCTATTTAAAAAAAAGTTCTTTATGTCTATCTTTGTCAGTCCAATTGAATATTCTATTGTGAATAAAAAATTGAGCTTTTAAAATAACAAACATTTTTCTCTTCGGGTCGAAATTTTCAAAATATTTTGAAAACAATTACTCATGCACTACAAAAAGTCTGGTTATCTCATTTTCTGCGCTAGTTAGAAAATGCTGAGAATAAGGAATGTAGCTTTTGAAATCAAAACATAATATCCTAATATTTTATAAACGCGAAAGTGAGTTTGTTTGTTTCGCTTTCACGCCTCAATACTCTACCAATCTCTGTGAAATTTTGTACACGGGTTGCTTCTGCAGTGGAGATGAACTAGCCGACCAGGATTTCGCCCGGGTGAAAATCGAAGGTAATCTCAGAAGACTGATTTCATTTTTTTTTTCAATTTTCTATAGGTGATACTTTGCTTCAGAACATAGGTTATAATAACTGGCCGGCCTGACTTCGCCCGGGTGAAAATCAAGGGTAATCTCAGAAATTACTGAACCGATTTCAAATTTTTTTCACTGTTCGATAGGTGATACTTTGCTTTAAGACAGGCTATAATAACTGGAGCGAACGAACGAAGCGAGTGAGTAATGTATTAATAAATCATAAATTCATAGCACCCGGGCGAAGCCGGACTAGGCCACTAGTTTAACTCTAAGCATAATTTTACATAAGAATCGACTTTTCAATACTTGAAAAAAAAGATTTTAGTGTTCGATATAAATAATACAACTAGGTTTATATCAGTAACTAAATGTGTGTGGACAATGCAATGATCCAATCAGCAAAATTGGTAAATCAATGGACAGAGCGATTCTACTGGGAAGTGAATGGACACATAGGGAGCAGTTAGTGAACCGGTATCAGTCAGTAGCCGGTTGCACAGAAACAATACGCTCATTAGTTAGTCACGCCGTGACACAGCTCTATAATATGTACAGGCCGAATTATAATATACTTATTACTCTTGTTTATTATGATTTACGATTTTTTTCAGGACAGCAGTTATTAATTCAGTTAATTGAAAGGCAGGGGCGGATTTGAAGTTTTGGTGCCCTAAGCTATAACTGCTATAAGAATCATGCCGTCTTTTTTAGAAGTATCATTGAATTATTTACTTCAAAAATTAAAAAAAAAATCGTATACTCGTATACTAAATAGGCTCAAGTTTTGTTTTGATTTACTCGCTGCATTATCGAAAATCCGAGATAAAAACATTTTCCATACTTTTCAAACATTCTAATTAGTACAAATTGGGGAATTTTCAGGCCCCAAAGTTTAATAACGTGAAATAAAAGGCATTATAAGTATGAAGTAAGTTTAATAAATTTTCAGACTTTATTCCATTATTCCAGGTCCCAGCGGGGACACTTATCCTCCCTGTCCAAAAAATAAATTTTGTTGTGTTCATATTTTAATAACTAACAATATATCGTTCAATAAATAACGGTCAGTTACAAAGTACTTAGAAAATCTTGATCCCCAAAATCAGGACTATTAGTATCTTTAAACCAGAAAATATCGAGACTAAAAATTGATACGACGTCAATCTGCATCAGGGTACCATTATTTTAGTCTCGATATTTTCAGAATTAAAGATAACAGTCCCGATTTCGAGATTACAATAATTATTATTGTAATCGAGTCAATTTTATGATCTCCTGTATACAGAGAATTTCTATGTGTATCCAGAGATGTCGCTGAATCATACAAGCCCGACTGAACACTAAAGGAGGGGGGCGGAGCAGTGTTCATTAGCGTCCCCGGTACTGCACTCGTGATCACTTTATTCATTTAACTCTACAACGAAACAGCAAAAAAAAATTTAAAAAAAAAAACGAAACGTTCACCAGTTCAAAACAACTGACAGAGAAACATGATCCAATGTATTTTTGTCTGAATTTTCTGGATCTTTTTTACGAATTAAATATGTTTCTTTTTTAACACGCTTATATTATTTTTGTATTTTTGTAATGAGTTGATTTCATTACTGGAACTTCTATTGAAGCGTGTTTACATTGCTAACTTTTATATAATTTTTAGATACATTTTACCAACATTAAAAACACAGGAACGAAATCAAACTTTGCAATAATGAAACGATATCTCATTATTTTTGTTTTCTATTCAAAATATACAATATCTGTTTCTATTCAAATATTGGAAAAACAAAATTATGTTCATTTGTCTTTATATTTTACTGTGAAAATAGGTTCAGTTATTTACTAAATAATGGGAATGGGCACTGCCAAGCTTAATCGCTAGAGGCGCCAGTTATATAACCACCTCGGTGTGTGACTGAACGGTTCATAGTAGTGTGTACAGAATAAGTTTACTTAAAATATTAAATAATTGGCAATGCCGATGTGCTGTGTTTACCAATGTTCAAATCATAGAGGTTCATGTATTTCCAAAGGATCCGGAAATGAAAAGAAGTGGTTGCATGTTATAAGAAGTGACAAAACTTGATTTCTCGCGCGGATTTCTTTGAAATCCAATGATAACGCAGTTGGCTAGATATCTAATATTACGTTTCTCATGTGTCCATCTCTATATAATTATTTCACCCGGATTGTCCCACTGTTACCACCAAAATGGTACAAATTTAGATTTCTTTCAGTGCTGCCAAATGAACTTTTGCATTTTAATAATAGTATATTGTGCGACTAGTGGGAGAAAGAGGAGATTTCTCGAGTGCGGTAAAACACAAGAGTGGAATCTCCTCTTTCGACCAATAGTCGCACACAATATTCTGTTCAACTACCGCAAGAAATATGTCATTTCGTGGCTCTACTGAGCGTGGGCGAAATAATGAGTGACCTGATTGATTGACGAAACTATCAACACTTGCGTAAACGTTCCCCGTAATGAGCGTAGGCGAAATGCTATTTCGCCCACTAGTGGGAGAAATAGCATTTCGCCCACTCTCTACGTCAACAGTCAGGGAATTCATTATTTCGCCCACTCTCTCGGTATAGCCACGAAATGACATATTTCTTGCGGGTGTTGAACAAACAAATTTTTTTAGAAAAAATATCATTCTAGGAATCAATTTTTTGAAAATTAATTTTTGGAAAATACGTTACCTATATTCCGTCATAGAAATAGACATAGTCACGAAATAATTACTTCATCGAAATCTTACCATCAAAACGACACATCTACAATTTATATATTTTTTCAATTGTAACCAATGATTTTTTGTAAGTAAAAAAAACATTTATTTTTTGAAACAATATTGTCTGCAGCAATGCACTTAACAATTTCTTAATAAGTTTTAGAAAAATATTCTATTGTTATGATTTAACATTTCACGCTGACATCTGGTAGCAAAAAAAGAAACCATAGCAAAATATCGTCGTTGACGCCTCCATGGAATTTCGATTTGACATTTGACGTGAGGATATCTGGTGATAGAAATTGAAAGTATAGCAAAATGTGGTCGTCACGTCTTCATGCCAAATTCCAATTGTAAAAATATACAGAATAATTATTATAATTTCACCCGAACTGTTCCACAAGCACTAAAAAAACAACGTGCAATTTAGAATTATTTTAATGTCGCCTAATGAATTCTTTAGTTTGAAAAAATAAATTTCAAAGAAAACATTTTTCGAAACTCTTGTCTGCAACTAATTCAGTTTCTCAGAGACGAAACTTTTTATGAATCTCGTCCTTTCGTACTTATTTCTCAAAAAAAAGACTATCATCTTCGCAATCCAGTTAATTTCTGTTTTAACCAGCAGGTATTTTTTTCCAGACATTTCACAGACTAAAAAATGAACATAAATGGCCTTAGGGATTTTAATTAAACGTTTTTAAAAGCAAGTTTTATTATAAAAAAAAAACAATACGCCGCGCACCGTCGTTTAATGCAATGTTTTTATCCCGTCTGTTCCCTTCTTCTTATCGCCTCGTCCACTGAATTAGCGTCATTCGGGACGACGTGTTATTGCCGCTGTTATAAGTACGTGAGCTCAAGCAAGCTGTACTAAACATGTACAGTTCGTCTCGTGAGGGTCGACCTGTAAGCCTTCCGACTTTTAGAATATGCATTTTACAGCTTGTTTGATAAACATTGTGCCAAACTTATAGAGGCTGTTGAAGGCATCAAAATAAGCAATTTTGCTCAATAAACCCCTATCCGGAAATGTACCGTTTTGACTCTAAAATAAATCAAAGATTTATTGTTTATTTTACATATCAACGGAGTTAGTATCTCTTTATGTAGCGTATTTCAATCAAGAGCACCTTGAAACAATTGTCGGTATAACTTATCAGCGCGATTCACCAATTACATGTCACTTTGCATATCTCGTTGAGTGAAACATTAAGTATTGGGATCCGTCAAATGAGCATATGACATCTGGTGGCACAAAATTGTACTCAAAACGAGGGAAAATTTTACATGCAAATAGTGCAAATTTATCGGAAAATTGTTTATTACAAATATAAAACAAGTAAAATAAACAAAAATTTTATCGAAAATGGAATTCGCGACGTTTTCTAATGAAATGTGGAAAAACTGTATTTATGAATTAAAAAAATATTTTATATTAATAATAAGATGTACTTATTATCAGACTGTACTACAATAGTAAAATCATTTTATTTATAGGACTAACTTTGTATACATATATTTTGAGGTTAGAAACTTACCTACTTATTACTATGTTGCAGTTATGTGTTTACATTATTCACCTAACCCTGCGTTAAAGAAGCATTGAACGGATGATTAATTTCGTGGAGATTTTCTTTTAATTTTGATGTTTTTAAGCAATATGCCAATAAAATATATTTACAATTAACAATTAAGTTGTGAATTAACAAGTTGCTATCGAAATGGCCCAATTTTCATATGCCGAACTCGCTGATAATCACCTTATTTACGGAAAGGCTAACGAGAATGGAAGACGACTGACGAGCCGAACGGTTGTATGTCGCGAGATGGACGCCATTTTGAGCCGTTGCTGTTGTAAGCTGTATTAATAAAATAATAGTACCTATACCTTAAATTTGTCTCTCACTTAACCTACCGCCAAACCAGCACATTTTCGGACAGGAAGCACTTGAATGAATGAATTGTAAATTATAGACGCCAGTCGGTTTGTGTATGCCGGTTGGCGGATTCTAATACGCAAATGGATTATTTGTTGTGTTAAAGACGCGAATGATCTGAGTTGTCGACGCGTCTATAATCTACAATTAATTAAATTCAAAAATATATTGTGAAGCCGTTTTAAGTGCTGGACAAAGAAATCCAACTGCACTATTTAAGTTAGACGGGACTCTTTCTAATGACATAATTAAAAAAATGTCGTTTACAGACAAACGATGCTATTAAAATATATATAAAAATGCTTATATTTTCAGCATTGATCCGATTAGCACCAAAATCAATTGATACCTGTACCTATTCTAATTAATGTAAATTATTATCAATATTCTATAATATTATTGTGTAAATTATGTTTATATTACTTTGTAGTGCTAGTGATAAAATGCCGATGTAACATTTTGTTTTCTTTTAAGACAAATATTTTTTTTTTAAATCGGCGCATTTTTGTGGAGGTTATTGTGAACGAAAGCAAATTTCAGAGACAGACAGACACACAGAACACACACATGTGGAAAGCCACTTTTCCTTACGTTTTTATTTATTTATTTGTTTATTTATTTATTGATGTAACCAGCATCAAGTAGGTACCTACTATATACTATACTTTTTAACCGACTTCATATTTGAATTGGCACAGATCTCAAAATTTCATTATTTTCCTCTTTTTAGTGCCTTTTTGAAGGAGGTTTTTTTTTTTGTTAAAAAGTTTTTTATTTTTTACTTTTTGGTGTCAAAAAGTAACATTTACCTTAAAGAATCACACGCCGTTACTTCTTTTATTAAAATCAGCCGAACTACTAAACCGATTTTGATGAAATTTTTATGGGACCAATCTGAAAGTATATCCTTTCAAATAAAAAAAAAAAATTCAAAATCGGTTCATAAACGACGAAGTTATTCGCGAACATACATAAAACATAAAAAATATATACGGTCGAATTGAGAAATCTCCTTTTTTTGAAGTCGGTTAAAAACAATATCAAACAGAATACAATTGAAAATACTTATAACAAAAAAATAAGGGCCATAAAATAACGTTTAACAAATTTTACATAAAAAAGAGATATTTTATACAGTATAGTGTTTGTTGAAGATGGAAGCATAGCTTTCGAAATGTACATCCATCAATAAAACTGTTGTGGTAAGAAGTAACTATCCTTATTTTTGAGTATATTTATACATTAACAGTGATGTGGTGAGGTAGTACAATCAAAATTGGACCTTTATTTCGGACACGCTTATTAGATTCATATTTTCTATTTTCTCATTGAACATGGAAGTAAATGCAACGATTTTCACAACAAACTGAAATATCTCCACCTGTGTTATGTGCATTATTTCAGCAGCACATTTATTGTCACCCCTTTTCTGCGGCCTTAGATTTACTTATATTCCCGCGGGTTTATTTACGAATTTTCTGAGAATTGAATATAAGGGTCCCATACATGTTAAAGTTCAAACAATTCGCGCAGTAGAATTCAAAGTGGTAAAACCGGGTATGAAAGGGATATACGTATATATAGAATAGACAAGGACAAAAGGAGGAAAACTAAAGGTTGGGATGCGGTGTAGTTGAGGGATTGCACGTGCAGAGAACCTCACACAACCTCAACCTAATACATATTAAGGTCCGAGCTTATTTGCATTCAGAACACTCTATGTCGGGAATGTCCCATTGCAGTCCCCGTTATCCCGGTCCTCCAGCGGGACAACCAAACCGGAACGGCGTTGCTTGTCAACAGAACGTTGAAGGTAGAGTATATACTCTCAAATATGTTCCCGAAGGAGGAACCGCCACCGAGACCTCGGGGTCCATTGTTCGGGATTACGGAATAAAAGACCGGTTACGAATACACTTGAGAGTTTATGATTAAACGAAAGAGGATAATATCCTGTTTCCTATATTTTTTTATCCTTCTGAACATTCTAAATAAAAACACGGCTTAAAATTTGCGTATCCCTAATCCCTATACACAACGGACGTTTAGATTTCTAAAAATATATTTTTGAAAAAAAAAAAACAATTCCGATCTTTAGGAAAAAACTTAGTTCGAAGATTAATTTTTTTTTGTCATACCCACCCACTAATGTGGAAAGTAAACAATTTCCATAGTAATTTATGCTTATTCGCCCTGATCCGCCCGCTATTACTTTCGGCTTACTATAGAATGAAGTTGGCGACGCACACGCAAATGAACTGTCAAACATTTTTGTTAATAATAGTGAAATATCTTACGTTCCTAAAAATGAATCTGTAAAATACTTGGGTGTACATTTAGACCAACGACTAACGTGGAGTGCGCACATCAAAACTAAATTGAAAGAGAGCAACGCAAGACTTTTTTCGCTATATCCGCTAATCAACAAAAAATCTACATTAAACATAGAGTGCGGCCTTCTCTTATATAAAAGCCTGATGAGACCTCTGTTCACATACGCGTGTCCAGTATGGCAAGGAGCATCAAAAAGCAACCTATACAACGTCTGCAGAAGTTTCAAAATAAAGTCTTGCGAACAATTATTAAAGCCCCCTGGTTCATCCGCAATTCACAAATACACCGCGAACTATCCATCCCTACAGTTGACAATTACATAAAAACCTTAACAAAAAAATTTCTCACAGGAATGCCCTCATGCCCAGGCGCGAAACATAAAATAAGCACAAAAACGGACAGCCCTAGACTAAAAAAACCGAGACTACCTCAAGACATAAAGTTATAGCCATATTATTAATTTTTTTTCTTTTGTTTTTGTTTTCAAGTGCACAGTTAAATTATAACAACAGTACCTATATATTCTCAAAGATTTTATCAAACTTGTAGTTACATAATTACTGGATACTGTTTTTATTATTATATACACTGTGAGTAGCTGATCACAGCTGAACCAGTGATTTTAAAAGCTAAAAAAAAACATTTTTGAAAATACTGAAAATGAAGTGAAAAGTGGCTATTTTGTAGTGGATAGGGCAAAAAATACCATATATTTCTCGTGCGTAATGATATTATTATGAATCGTGTGACTGTTAAAACTCACATGTTAAACATTTAAAATTAGTGTTGCCGTCTAGATCTAGACTTTCTAGACTCTTGTCTTGTCTTGTCTAGATTTTCAAGACAAGACCTGCAAAAGTCTTGTCTAGAAATTTTCAAGACAAGACAAGACTTGCTTTATTTAAATCAAGACTCTTGCCAAAACTCTAGACAATATACAAGAGTCTAGATAAACTAAGTAGTAGTATGTAAAGGTTTACTTTACCTACTACTACTAATCTAGACTCTTGAAAATAATCTAGACTCTTGATGTTAGACAAGACAAGAGTTTTTTAATCTAGACTTAGACTTAGTGAAGTCTTGATATTTCAAGACAAGACAAGACATTGACAGTTCTGTCTTGTCTAGACGGCAACACTATTTAAAATAGTATAGTATAAGACGTGAGACCATACAAGTGTGCCATCCCCAATATAAAATCACGAATCAGTTTGTTAACATTACTGTTTTAAATATAACTTATTAACTATCTCTTACCTTGAGATTAGTGTATACAACGGTATCCATAACCCTTCACAACGGAAAATTTATTTACAGAATAAAGTCATTTTTACGAAAAACACCGGCAAACCAATATCACACACGTGAAAAAGGAATTTTCAAAAACACTTTTCAACAATCACATTGTTTAAATTAACGATTTTTTATGTTAAAACTCAAAAATATTACACAGCTACAAATTGACTAATTAACTGACAGCGCGATGCTCAT
Organism: Mongoloraphidia duomilia; assembly: GCA_039654895.1. Classification (NCBI taxonomy): domain Eukaryota; kingdom Metazoa; phylum Arthropoda; class Insecta; order Raphidioptera; family Raphidiidae; genus Mongoloraphidia; species Mongoloraphidia duomilia. The sequence goes on along the minus strand of CM077525.1, from coordinate 18,159,604 downwards.
ATTTTTATTTTGTTTCCAGTCTGACCAACATGTTGAAGTCACTCAAATTTGGATAGATCATGTCTATTGTGATTCAAGTCAATTTAAGCAATGCAATGTCTATACAGGGTGTTCCTTAATGATGTGTTAATATTTTAGGTTGTGATTCCTCAGGACATATGAACATATGTCCGCAACGGATTAAATTTTTTAATACAGGGTGTCGAATTTTGTTTTTAAAGCATTATTTTTTAATATCTCCGAAAGTAGGTACTTTAGATTGTGACGTCTTGTTTTCTGCGCAGTGGATACTCGTGCTTTTGCCACAATTAATTTTAATTATTTTATTATTTATTGATTTTAATAATTTTAGTTGAAACGAAATGATTATAAGTGAATAAATTAGTTTTTTTTTTATTTCATAATTTGTTTATTATTATGCAATTTAAATAAATTTTGTAAGAAGTATACAATACAATTGAAGTTTTGAACGTTACTTTATTATGAAGATGTATTGAATTATAGAAACAGATATATATATTTTAAAAAAATTAGGTACCCAATTATAAATTTGATGGTCATTTCAATTTAATATGTACAGCCTGTCCTTTGAGATACAATTAACTATTTAGAAACGCGATTATCAATTATTGTTGTATATTAAATTATTGAAATTAATATGAAATTATTTTTTTATTTTATTATAAATCTTTTGTATAGAGGTCTGGCTCTTAACAAAATCTTGATTTTGAAAAATTAATTTTAAATAGATACTTATTACTTGATAACCGCTGAAGGCAAAAGACAGAACTGAACTTAAAAGATTGAAAAATGAATAATTATTTTGTAGCAATGCCAGTTTATTACGTAAATTAATAAATTATATAAAACAGAAAACGAAAGGAGTGAAAAAAATACAGTACAACTAATAAAACTGGCATTGTTACAAGATATTATTTTCAATTTTGATATGTATTAAAAGGATATAAAACCACATATTTTAGTTAGGAAAGTTATTCTAATGCACCACCAAAAAAAAATTCAACACTCTGTAGCAAAAAATTTACATATGAACTTTTCTTCATAAAATGACCTGCGAGGATTCACACCCTGAATTAATATTAGTCATTAAGGAACACCCTTTATATAAAAAGAATATCGAAAACATTTTTACACAAAAACAAAAACCAGTTGACACTTGCACCATTTCTCAGATTAGAACCCAAGAGTCAAACATACGTTATACACGGTTCCATGACATTTGATCCCAGCAATTTTATACCACGACAAGTGATCCCACGACAACCGATCCCAACGACATTTGATCCCAACGACGATTGATCCCACGACATTTGATCCCAAAAAATTGTCTATAAACTAACAGAGCCTGATAAGTAATAAAGTTATTAAATTTTATTAATTTAATGAAATAATTTAATCGAAGGAAATTTGTTTGAATTAAATTTGTAGACGTTATGATAGACGTTATGATATGACAATTTTTTGGGATCAATTGCCGTTGGGATTATTTGTCGTTGGGATCAGTTGTCGTGGGATCACTTGTCGTGGTATAAAATTGCTAGGATCAATTAACGGCACACCGTTATACACGATACATGCCAACAACGACGTCCTTACGATCTCGGTTATACACGAATCAAAAATAAATGAATAAATCAGAAAATAAGTACCTACTTAAAAGAAATAAGCAAGGAAAAACACTGATACATTTTTCAATCGTTACGCTCTACCATCTCAGGTCAATTTAAAATTAGTGAGCGTATGTAATAGGTCGCTACATTTCGGGTTACCAAAAGCCGATTGTAAGCAGAAATAAGCACTATATACTTTGCTGACCGATACTAACTGAAAATGCATCTAAATTATCACAGTAAGTTTACAATCATCGTCCAACGCTGCAAAACGAAAATAAACCTTACATTGTTATAGTTCCTAATTCAGATTCCAATATGAAGTAAATGAATTGGTGACTTTTAATATGTTGTTTTATTCCAATTTTGGGTTAACTAATTGGAATAATAAGCCAGGGCCAGATTAACCATGTCGGGGCCCTTAGGCAATGCAATTCTCGGGGCCCCTTTTCAGCCGTTTGAAGATTATCAAGCATTTCAAAATTTTTGTTTATCACACTGTATTTTGACGGATGCTGTCAGTTGATGAAATACTTCATACTTACAGAACAGAACCATCTAATATCGAGTAGTGGATGGTTCTGTTCTGTAAGTATGAAGTATTTCATCAACATCAACTGACAGCATGCGTCGAAAAAAAGCAATAATAGCTATTGTCATTGAGGATACAAATTTTCCAATTAAATTTTCACTCTATGAAACATTTTCAATTTCTTTTGTGCGCGCACGGGGCCCCTAGCCGATGCGGGGCCCCTAGGCAGTTGCCTACTCTGCCTAATGGTTAATCCGGTCCTGATAATAAATAGGCCAAAACATCAAAGCGAGGATTTGCGCCTGACCACTCATGCTGGGTTGCAGAAAACATTGTCAAAAAATTTGATTTGAAAATGACCTTAGATTGTGATCATATAATTACAGTTTTTATATACGCAGGAAGAGTCTAATGTCATTGTGAAACGGAAATACGAAAGTATTTTAAATATTGTTATTATTTTAAACATCAATTAATTTAAACAAATACCTAAGCTACAGATAATTTTTTAACTTCCCATTGGAAGTTATTGTATTAATGGGTCCGAAAATCGAAATCAAAATGTATAACAAATTTTTATGTTTCAAGGTCACTACACTATTTTTACACTATTTTTAGAAAGATGTCTGTGTGTGTGTGTACGTATGTACGTACGTACGTGAGTACGTATGTGTCCATTTCTTTCTAAGACGAAATCTCGAGAATGAAAAATGATATCGACTACGTTAGGGTGCCAGTCGACGCGTATTAACGTAAATATGATCTGAAACAAATTTTTTCAAAATCGGTTCAGCCGTTCTTTTTTCTTAACCAAATAGACTTCAAAAAAGTAGAATCGAGGCGTGTTAACGTCATTTTGATCCGACAAATTTTATAAAAATCGGTTCAGCTTTTTTTTTTTTAATTATTATTAAAAATAAATAATAATTATGTTTTAATGATTAAAATGATTACTTTTCTGTGTAATATCTATTTTAATTATTATTATTAAATATTTATCAAACTGGGAAGTTCGTCGTGTGGACCTCAAGGGTCGCACTTTAGTCCTAATAAACGACCCACCTCACGGCTTGTTTTAATTACTAAAATAAGTAGTTTTCATAATTTTTTTTGACGGTGAAAAGAGCAAAAAGTTCAGTTACTTTTTTGAGTCATTATAGATACGCTCGAACCTCCTTGTTTCCCCGTGATCAATCGCAAACTTTATCTCGTGTTTGGTAGCACTGATGGATCATTTAAAATAAAATCCACTATACCTATACACTGAAAGAAGAAAGTTCCCACATAGCACAACGTTCTCGGGCAAGTTAAAAAGTTACGATAGAGGGAGTCAGAGGAAGATTCAAGAGCGTCGGAACACTGAGGGAGGGAGAGGTAGATGAATAAGAGAGGACGATAGCGTTTTGTAATAAAGTCGTCCCAGTGTTGGGTTAATTACCAACCTAATTACCATGATATTGCTGACCACACCTACACAAAGTACTGACACAGCATTGTTATCTAGTGCAATACGTTAGAGTTTGGTACCGCTCTATCTGGTGTAATGCATTCAACGATGCTTACGAATGCACTTATAAAATTATTATTATTATTATGTGACATTTCCCTCGGTGGACGAGAATTGTTTCAGCTGAATAGGTAATAAGAATTATTGTCGCCGTTATTAATTCTGTAGTTTATTATAATAGAATGACAATCTTAACCAATTTTAACCATTTTACGGTTTATTTTTATTACAACAAAATGATGATCATATTAACCCATCATTGTCCAACTTATTTTTTTTTACAAAAACTACGATGATTTATTAAGATTCTATTTAGAAGATTTTTTGTAGTGTTCTTTTTCTTAAATTATTTGTCTTTTTATCTCGTGACGGATGGATTAATATAAAAAGGTCCTAAGACATTTTTGTTGCACTAGAGGAGACCTATCTAAAGACACCCCACTCAAATGGACTAAGTAGGTACACTTTGAATTCTATAGGAAGGGGTAAAAAAAATATTTTTCCAAAAAGCTCATCATTTCTGTTTTCTGACTGAAACTATAAGGGTTTTTATAGACCTTTTCATCGACAAACATTTTTTTCTGCGCATGCGCCCAATTCCGCCATGTTTTTCGGAGACTTGTCATATTGATAAATGGCAAGTGATTGATTTTGAAAAAAGTAAAATTAAGCAACTAAATAAGAAATACTATTTAAAGAAGTGGTAGATACAACACCCTAGAAAAATATTTGAGTACTTTTGAAGATAAACTTTTTACAATAAACAATTTATGAGAGGTAGGATTCTAACCTTTCAACCAATTTTCGATTTTCGCTTACTTCCACCAGTTTTCCGGCATGGCACTTCAACCACCGTCTCAATTTAGCACAAATGTGTTCTTTCACTGTTTTGTGTACTAATTTAGCACAGTCAGTAACATTTTCATCTAAACTAACATTGAAAACCGTGCTGGCCCAGCCATTGCGTCAAAAAGTGTACGAAACTTCTGAATACCTCGATTATAACCATGACGACGGCGCTTGCGCGTAAAAATTATGAAAAGATCTATATAGTTTCTACATCAGAACCCTAAAAACAACAAAATAACATCACTCGACATAACGAATTAAAAACAACAATAAATTATAAGTTTGAATTATTACTAGGCCTTAACAATGCTAAAAATTGATGTTATTAAAATAACAGTTAATTTTTGGAAATCAAATAATATTGATGTCGAACTTTTGTTTTGGTATTTAAAAATGGCTGTGAACTTGCGGTAGATATTTAATTTAACCTTTTAGTTTTTTTCCAGATTTTGTAATCTTCTTTAATAATTGTAATCATCTGATCTATTAATATTTTTTTCCCCTTTCAATTGTAATTGTATGTATTTAATATTTGTATGGCTTTGCGACTTGTAACTATTCAATAAACTATTAACTATAAAACTTCACATCTCGCTTGATAAGTAAAAAAAAAACGCAAACGTCACAAAATGGTGTTACTCGAAATCATTTTAAAAACAAAACAAAATTGGAATTCAATTGGTAAATATTTCATTTATAATAAAAGGTGGTGGTCTGTAGTATTGTCCACCCCACAAAATAATTATAAGAAACAATAACCTCACAGTATATAAAACATCACGTCTCGGTTGATAAGTTGAAAAAAAAGCAAAAAACAAAACAAAATAGCGTCACTCGACGTCATTTTAAGAACAAAACACGGTCTCTTTAATATTCCATCGCGTCATGTAAACATAAATTTGTATACTCACTTAAATTTTAATTTAAAAGTCTTTTAGTGTTGAAAATAAATCATGTAGGAAAACTTAAGCGACTGTAATTATTAAAAAGAATCTTCTCTTCCCACATAAATTTTAAAAAGGACGAACTTTTATGCTGTAAGAAAAAGCTTTAGTTTTTTTTACAATGTTTGCCTGTGCTTACATAATTTCTCTTCTTCACAGGGAAGTCGAGATTGGGCAACAGTCCCGTTCCTCTATTATTTTCATTTTATCTATTATGTGTATGCGTCAGGCAAGGTGGGAGGGGAATTGAGGATGATATCGAGAGAGGAAGTCGGTCATGCGACTGAATGCGTCAGCCTTGATCGATTGATCCTTGAATGGCGACATTGATTCCATAGATATCGTTATCGACAGTCCTTGTTTAAGAATGTATAGCAAGTATAGTCACAGGCCTAATATATGACGTATCTAAGTAACTATACTTATAAGATACACGCATACTGGATTTTTACTTCCTACCTCTACTATGGTAGGGAAGTAATGGATTTAGTCCGAAAAAAATATTTCGAGATTTTAACAGATTTCACGTTTTGAGACCCTAGCAATCGTTTAAGATCATTTTCTGACTGATGTCTGTATGTGTGTGTGTGTATGTGGTCAATTTTTCGCCTTCGATATCTTAAGAACGGAACAACATACGGGCATGCCGATTGTTCTATTGTGTTTATCAGCCTTTAACTTAGATCTGATTAGATTTTGAGTCAAATCGGTTCAGTGGATCCTGAGATATTCAAAAAAACGTTCTCAATGTCACGTATTAACATAGGTAAAAAAAATATAAATGAATTCTAGATGTTATAATATGAAAAAAATGTAAATATTTTTTTTCTCTAAAATGTATAGTTTTCGAGAAAAAAAATATTTTACTAAAAAAAGAAAATTGTACGTAAATCAAGGTAACCATGATTTTTGCTATATTAAGCTAGCCATCAGTATAGATCACCAAACAAAAAAGAGGGCCATGCTTTTTTCAAAAAATAAAAATTAAATTGTGTTTTAAAGACCACCAACAGCTAAGGTTATTTGGGCCTAGTCAAAGAATAAAAAAAAGAGTGTTTATTTTTTGAAAATATTTACTAGGTGGGAAGTATAGGACTGGTCATCAGTCGAATTTTTTAGTTAAAACTTTTACGCCAACACACAGACTTAAATTATAATACAAATGACTGCATACTTACATAGCAGAGATCTTAGCAGCGTTATATTTAAACTGTAAATCGAATGTCAAAGAATCAATCAATATCACTGGTTAGTTCTCAAAAGGGCGCTGTAATAATATGTTTACAATGTTTATGTATATGAGAGCGCTGTTGCCAAGTATAAACACGCATTTTATAAAGTACGCCATTTGTTTGATACTTTTTAGCAATAATTTTTTGTTCTCGTGATTGACATCGGTAACCATAGATAAAATTTTGACCAAAGCTTGTTAGATATTATGTAACTAACATATTCTAAAAATTACAATTTTTCTCGGTGATATTACTGGTATTAAACTATGAAAGCGCAATTTTTCCATAAGAGCTCATGTTAATTTTATAATTATACTAGCGGCCCCGTCCGGCTTCGCCCGGGTGTTAAGAAAGCCCGGGTGCAATACACTACTCACTCGCTTCGCTCGTTCGCTATATATATATATATAGAAACCTTCCGTGAAAAATTATCTAACTGATGGTGAAAACCGCATCAAAATCCGTTGCGTGGTTTAAGAGGAGTTAGCGGTTATACAGACAGACAGACAGACAGACACGGAAAGCGACTTCATTTTATGTTATGTAAAGATAAAGATATCTTTTTAAACTATTCGGTAAGCCGTTGTGAAATTTTGCGTATTTATTTCAGATATATTAAGAAGTAACTTTACAAAATTTCATTCATTTCTCGGTGATTTCAGATAAGAGCCATACATCCTTAAGGCCGATATTACAATGTTAAATGAAAGATCTTTGATTAAAGAATATATCTTTTAAGAAGTAATATGATTTTTGTACAGACCAAGTAAACTTATTTTCGATTTTGGAATCTGTTTTTCCTACTAAAACAATGGTTTCGATTTTAGGTAGGTATTGAATTAAAACAATGTTTAATTGATATATCCATAACAAGATTTCCATAAGGTCTGTAGTTCTTACAATAATTTCACTAATTGTTTTCAAAAGGAAGTATGTAGGTACTACATTATCTATCCCGGTTTTACCTTAATCTTCAGCCAGTTACTATAGTCAAGTTCTAAAATTTAAGATAGTGGTTCATACATAGTTCATAACAAGGTTAATAGAGCGAAAAAGCAATGAAACAAGCTTACACGTCCTATGCCGCTTATATAAATAGTGAAGTACATGTGTATGACTCACTATGAAAATTTTTCGCAAGAAAGCAGACAATTATATCATTGATTCGAAACATATTGGAAAAAATCATTTTACCAACTATAGTCACAGTCAGGACTCTAACCTGAACCTTTCCACTTTCGCGGCAGAATGAGCTCAATTATTCAACCGTGACAAGATTACTAATCTAACATTCCCCTTATATACTTCGGAATCTTTTTATTTTATTTTATTTATTGTGGATTATAGACGCGTCGACAACTTAGGTCATTAGCGTCTTACTTCGGAATCAATTGATTTTCACTACATGCGAGAGTTAATTTATTATAACTAGGTAGTAGGTGTGAATCTTCGTTTTAGCGAGAGCTCATCATGAAATATAAATAATTTTCACTTTCATGATGAGCTCTCGCTAGAACGAAGATTCACACCTACTACCTAGCTATAATAAATTAACTCTCGCATGTAGTGAAAATCAATTGATTCCGAAGCATATAAGGGGAATGTTAGATTAGTATTCTTGTCATGGTTGAGTAAATGTAAGCTCATTCCGCCGCGAAAGTGGAAAGGTTCAGGTTAGAGTCCTGACTGTAACCACTAGTTGGTAAAATGATTTTTTCCAATATGTTTCGAATCAATTATATAATTGGCTGCTTTCCAACGAAAAATTTTCATTTGCAATTCAGCCGTATAAATCATTAATTTATGACTCACTATCTTAAATTTTGGAACTTGACTATATATAAACTTCTATAGTATTTTCATCGAGAAAAAATTATGGATCACAATGGTAATAGTGCCGATTATGTTTTCGTCGTCTACGACCTGAATAGGAGCGTTCAGCCGTTCAGAATTCAGCTAAACTAGAAGTGTTGAATAAACACGTTCAGTTCGGTAGTCGTTATTAACCTTTCGATGGCTATATTTCAACAAACAACTCAACATAGTGTATGCAAAATACTGAATATTTTCACCAGACAACATATCATGCGTACCTATACTAAAGTATTGTAAATTTACAGACATAATTTGTGAAAGTTTGTGTACATAATATGAAGGAGAACTGGAGATAAAATCTCAAGGTCACTATATAGTTTTGAGATATTCTTAGTTTTAATTTTTGCACATAAAAAATTTAAAAAAACGATATTTTTTTCCATTTATTTCGCGAAAAAAGTCTTGACGGAACCCTAAAAATTAAGTTTGTCACGTGATAATTCCACATATAGAATTATAAATTAATGACCTTAAGATTTTTTCTTTTACTTGTGCGATGAGGCCTTCCTTCGTGCCAAAATTCAAGATTCTAGGTGAACGGGAAGTACCCTAGGTAGGTTTTGATGAGTGAGTCACTATCAAAAAATACATTTTTTTAAATCTTTTTGTTGCATTGAGTTATAAGCTTGACTTTTTTACAGGATTGGTCGTAGACATCAGTATTTGACATTAATTTCAACTTGATACCTCTAGCCGTTCCTGAGGGTCTTGATGGACGGACAGACAGATAGACGGACAACAAAGTGATTCTATAGGGGTTCCTTTTTTTCATTCTGAGGTACGAAATCCTAAAAAGCAACATTTTAGTCACTTCTTAGCCATAACAATTTTATTATTAGATGTAAGTATCTACATCCCGAGAGCTCCCATCCGCAGCAAAAACTAATAATTTTTGATAAAGATGGAAACATAGCTCTCGAAGTGACTAAATTGTTGTTTTTAGGGTTCCGTATCTCAAAAAGAAAAAACGGAACCCTTATATAGGATCACTCGTTTGTCCGGCTGGCTGGCTGGGTGTCCGTCAGTCAAAACCCATTTTCTCAGGAATGGATATCAAGTTGAAATTTATCCGTAAAATAGAGGTCTACGGTCCCTTAAAGGTATAAAGAATTTAAGCTTCTAGGTCAACGCAATCAAAAGATACGGCCATTTTATCATCTCATCAAAAACCTATAGGGTACTTCCCGTTGAGCTAGAATCATGAAATTTGGCAAAAAGCAAGGTCTCGCAGCACAAGTAAAAATCCAAAAATCACATAAAGTACAAATTAAAGGGGGTCCTATACCTATTTTGACATTCGCAAAATCACTCATCAAAACCTATATAGGGTACTTCCCGTTGACCTATAATCATGAAATTTGGCAAAAAACAAGGTCTCGCAGCACAAGTAAAGGGAAAAATCCAAAAATCACAAAAAGTAAAAAATAAAGGGGGTCCCCACACATAAAACGGAAAAACCTTTTAAAGGCTGTATCTTTGGAACCGTAACATGTAGTCGGTTGAAATTTTCACAGAATATGTCTACCTAATTTAATTTAATTATAACGGTGCAGAACCATCGTAGCGCGAGTTCCACACGCACTTGACCGTTTTTTTATAGTATACCTACTTATATACTATACTCTATATACTATTATATATTTTTAAAGAACCAAGCCATATAATAAATAAAATAAAACATGTGAGTATTTCCAGCTATGACATAAACAATAAAGCATTGAAAGAAAGAAAGAAAGAAATGTTCGTTCGTATATAACGACGTCGATGTTAACACACTCGACGCTCTCTTCCCGGCTGTTAATTACTTCTTGTTCAACTTTATAATTACACGGGTAATTCTACAGCAGCTGTCAACGGCGAGACGAGTGGTTTGCAAGTTGTACAACGATGTATAACGGCTGTCGTGACTCCACCCCACCGACCGACTCACAGTGCCCCAAACCCAAACCCCGACCTGACGTACACATAAAAGTACTGCCAACCGTGGAGTGTTATAGACAAACTTCAGCTACAAATTGATACTTCCCTGTAAAATTAATTAAGAACACAGTAAAGCATATAAAACATTGACGTCCAAAGTATAAACACAGATCTTACGTAATAGAATTTCTTGTGGATGGATGGACGCTTGATTTTCGAAGGTAGAGGGAATTCCGTCGCACCTACAAAGTTTTAAATAGAATTCCTTATATAGCCGGGAAGATTACATGACTGTCTTTTGATTTAAGGACACAATTTTTATCTGAATATATAAAATCTATATTATAATTATATATTATAAAGAAATATCTTGACTGTGTAGTATGTAAGTATTGCACAATAATTAATGTATATAGATTTTGCACACTAGGGAATATTACTGAGTTCATTGATACTGCAAAGTCAGCGAGGGCAATGAACAATAAGGTACTTAGAACTGTGCTAGCTAAAGAACGCAAAGCTAATCAAATATACTAATATAAATAACAATGAATTTGGTCATACGGGGAACAGAAGGATAGATGTGAGAAGGACGTTACTCTGTCCGTCGAAGTAATAAGTTATAGTTAATAAATTGTATATAAGATTAAATAAATAAAATAATGAATAAATCGATAAAGTTATTTATTTTCTAAATTATATAAAAAGAACCTATATACAGGGTGAGTTCGACCACCCGTATCAGTCGTTTTTTTCGAAAACGGTTAGTCGTAGAAAGTTGTGTCAAAAATTTGTATTATAAAAGCCCTAATAAAGAATCGAATGGTGATAATTTTTTTTCCCGGGAAGGTCGGCTTCCCTATTAGTTTGCTCCAGAATGTCCAGAACTCCGGAATTATAAATGTAACGATAGGTCGAAAGTGGTATTGTTGAAAAGATCTTTAAAAAATAAGCAAGTTTTGTAGGAAATTTTTTTTTATTTCTGCCACCGCTGTTAAGTAATATTTGTTTGAAATTACTAAATTAAAATGTCATAATAACGAACTTTTTAAAAGTCCGCATTTAAAATCTAGTTACCTATCTATCGATCATTAAACACTGAAGAAGTACACTCACAGTATAACCAGAAGAGCTCAGTAGTATGTATTAAAGAGTAAATGGAAGACAGTTTGAACACTTGTGACAATGTCTAAGGTTGCTAGATTTTTAATGCCGACTTCGATCGTTATTATGAAATTTTGATTTAATAATTTCAAACGATCGTTACTTAATAGGGGTGGCAGTAATTAAAAAATGTTTCCTACAAAACTTGCCTATTTTTTAAAGAGCTTTTCAACAGCACCACTTTCAACCTATCGTGCTTTCTAAAATTCCGGACTTTTGAACATATAATAATTTATATGTATACTTATAGAAATTTACAGGGGTGGCAGTAATAAAAAAAATTTTCCTACAAAACTTGCTTATTTTTTAAAGATCTTTTCAACAATACCACTTTCGACCTATCGTTACATTTATAATTCCGGAGTTCTGGACATTCTGGAGCAAACTAATAGGGAAGCCGACCTTCCCGGAAAAAAAATTATCACCATTCGATTCTTTATTAGGGCTTTTATAATACAAATTTTTTACACAACTCTCTACGACTAACCGTTTTCGAAAAAAACGACTGATACGGGTGGTCGAACTCACCCTGTATACCGTGCGAGTTTTTTCAAAACGTACATAGGCTGTTTCACAATTTAAAATCGTGGTATAGATATTGTTAGAAACTATGGAAACGAATGTTTTTATTTACAATATTTATTATTATTGAGTTGTGATAATAAATTTTATAAGTTCAGAGATTTATTTGTAATTTTTTCTATGAAAAAATGTACACAGTGGAAGAACAGGCTCTTATGTACAATTTGTATTTTGGGGGAAATAGTTGTCGGCAAGTTTCTGCGTTATTTAGTGTGCAGTTTCCAGGCAGACCAGATAGATACCATCAATGTCTATACCACGATTTTAAATTGTGAAACAGTCTATGTATGCTTTGAAAAAACTCGCACGGTATATAAACCAAAACTATTACAACTGATTGACTGTTTTATCAACGCCCAGGTTAAACCGCTGAAGCTAGAAACTTAAAATTTGGACAGTAGGCTATTTTTGTGACGTAAACATCCACTCAGAAAGGATCTTTCGAAATTCTAAGGGTGTCAAAAGGGGGTGTATTTCACAGTCTAAACAACTGAAGATAGAAACATGAAATTTGGTAGTCATGTTCCTTACTGGGTGTAGAAGCGCACTAAGAAAAGATTTTTCCAGAAATCAACCACTAGAGGGTGAAAATGTTTGCATAGAAAATCGCATTCCCTGCGTATATCAACTTGAAACTTGGTATAAATACTCTCTAAAACAAATAATAAAACACGTATTTTATGAAGGAGGGGTGCAACGGGGTGTTGAAGTTTATATGGGAAGGCATAAATAAATCTAAATATACGTAAGCGGAGCCACGGGAAACCACTAGTCAAAATATAAAGATCAAAATCATAGGGTAAAGGCTTCGGTTTCCGGCCATCTACTTTTGGTCGAGCATTTTTATAAGTATTTATAGTTGACGAAATAAATGAAGTCGAATCAAAATCGCAAGCCGCCCTTGATACACATTGTATTTTTTGACCTACACACTATAAAATAGCGACTTTTTTATTCATTTTCAGTATTTTCAACATTTTCAGCACCATTTTTACTTCCCACCTCTACTACGGTAGGGAAGTAATGAATTTAATCCGAAAAAAATATTTCGAGATTTTAACAGATCTTCACGTTTTGTGACCCTATAGCAATCGTTTAAGATCATTTTCTGACTGATGTTTGTATGTATGTGTGTGTGTGTGTACGTGGTCAATTTTTCACCTTCGATATCGTAAAAACGGAACAACATACGGCCATGCCGATTGTTCTATTGTGTTTATCAGCCTTTAAGTTAGATCTGATTTGATTTTGAGTCAAATCGGTTCAGTGGATCCTGAGATATTAAAAAAAACGTTCTCAATGTCACGTATTAACATAGGTAAAAAAAATATAAATGAATTCTAGATATTATAATATGAAAGAAATGTAAATATTTTTTTCTCTAAAATGTACAGTTTTCGAGAAAAAAAATATTTTACTAAAAAAAATAAAAATAGTCGGCTAGCGTGTCGCATCTGTACAGCTGTCAAACTAGATCTCAGCTTCAGGACTATGAATAATTATTGAATTTTACTGTTTCGCCCGTATTATAAGTGGGCGGTAAAATTACTTTATCATCCGGCTCGTCACCGGTCTGAAATCGGTATATATGTGTGAAATGCAAAAGGGGTAGGACAAAACATATTTTTGACTTCAATCAACAGCTAGGGTTATTTGGTCCAAGCAACAGTTCATATTTTCAATTTAATATTTTTTTTTAATAATAAATCAAAAATCCAATTGATACTTTCACCAGTTCTCGGATTAGAACCTGGGAACTCGGGGCTTGTAATAGCTGGGAGTCATGGAAACGCCATATAAATCGTCCCTCAGCTCACATATAAAGACGTATCTGCCATCTACACCACAATTACCCTATAACTTCGTGGGTTGGCCGGTGACATATCTCATTTTTTCAATTTTTGTCAATTATGTCTTTACGTGAGATCAGAGACGAAATAATAGCGTTGCTACACTTTTAACTGTTGACAAGCTCTAGAAAATATTAATTTGCAAGTGAGTTATACATCAAGCAACAAATATGTAACTCGCTTACAAATTTACATTTTCTAATTGAACGAGAGATAAGAATTTACCATTTAACACAATTTACCCAAATTTACCCAAGTATACCCTAATTTCTTGAATTTACCCTAGTTGTTCCTAAATACCCTAATTTACTCTTATTTAGCCCCCTTTGCCTTAAGTTACCCTAATTTGCCCTAATTTACTCTAATTTACCCTAAATACCCTAATTTACCAAAATTTTCCTTAATTTAATCTAATTTACTCTAATTTACCCTAATTTACTCTAATTTACCCTAAATACCCTAATTTACCGTAATATACCTTAAGTTACCCCAATTTACCCTAATTTACTCTAATTTACCCAAATTTTCCTTAATTTAATCTAATTTACTGTAATTTACCCTAATTTACTCTAATTTACCCTAAATACCTTAATTTACCGTAATGTACCTTAAGTTACCCTAATTTGCCCTAATTTACTCTAATTTGCCCTAATTTCCACCCTGCGAGAAACTGTCACCCTGCGAAGGTATTGAATTAAACGACGTACTATATGCTGACGTATATATACAGCTCTGTAACACCGCGTGTTCTATACTGCACTGTAAGACCGGGTGTGCCACAGTGCAAGCCTAGCCAGTGCCGCAGTAGTGGGGAGAACAGCAGCGAAGGAACGGACCAAACATTCCGTTTCATATCTCGTTGCGTATTTCCCCTCACGCGGCTGTTCACAGCCCGACATAAGATGTTTCACATCAATAACTGTGTGTATTCCGACAACTAGGACTGCGTTTTTGGGACCAAATAATGTTTGATTTCAAACATGAAGGTCCATTAAAAATAAAGATCCAGACGACAAAATTTTGATTACAAATTGGTTCAATGGACTAATATACACACGAGAATAGCAGTATAAATCTTAAGAGAACACGTTGCAAGCAGCCATTACTACATTTGTCAGTTTAACGGAATTGGCTCTAATTTTCTTTGTGTACTTATTTAAACAACAGCCAGTACAAAGTACACAGAGTACCAACGTAGCATAATACCCAACCATATATATATTGTACGTCGTATTCTCTTAGGTATATTTGTTTTATTCAATTCGCTACTAACTTCAGACTCTGGCGCAAAAGAACACAAAGCTCTCTGAACATTTGTCATATCTCATGATGATATTCTGTGTCCATTACAAGGCAAAGTTACTTTTAATGATTTTTTTAATTTATTTTTTATGTATTTTCAAATCGAATTTTCCTATTTACTATTTTATATAGCACTAGGTAAGTTCAACGACGACATAGCACTAATAAAAATAGCGACGGGTAGTCTTGTTGAACGGATGCTACTTGACAAATGACAGCTGATAGAAAACAACAGAGATTATAATAGGTACATCTCTACATAGTATAAAATAAAGTCGCTTTCCGCGTCTGTCTGTCTATATAACCGCTAACTCCTCCCAAACCACACTGTAAGAAATGAGAAGGCCAATTACATAGATTATCGATGGTCCATTTGTAGCCAGCGATTAATCTGGTATAATAGGCACACAAAGAGACAAAGGCGTCGCAAACAGATATCGCCACATCGCGTAGATTGCGTACATTGCGCATGCGTGGTTACTAATTTTACATTAATTTGTTTTGTATTCATCCATTTTATATATGTAACTATACATTTTATTTTTTAATTTTTACACACTTTATTGGAATATTATACACATATTATGTAATTTTAATTTACTTCATGTAAAAATCACAAATTTGTTTAACTTTACAGTAAAAGTCCAAGTTTTTATGAAGTTTTCTGTATAAAAATAAATAATAATGTAAAATCACTTAGAAAATCGAGCGAATTCTATACCCTTTCAAAGTATTTTTACATCCATTTTTTACTGTGCACGCAACGGATTTTGATGCGGTTTTCACCATCAGTTAGATAATTTTACACGGAAGGTTTATATATATATAGCGAACGAGCGAAGCGAGTGAGCAGTGTATTGCACCCGGGCTTTCTTAGCACCCGGGCGAAGCCGGACAGGGCCGCTAGTACAAGATATATATATCCATGTATGGGGAGCCTTCTAGGCATAAAAATTTCTGATTTTTTATTATTTGCCAGAATTCATGCCACAACAACACACAATCTGTAAAAATTTCAACTATAGCTACCTCTTACCGTTTGTGAGATAGAGCCTTGTGACAGACGGAACTACAAAGTAACAAAATGCTCGAACGGTTCACGTCATGTTGCACTAGCGCTGCATAACGCTCTAGAGCCGTTAAATCTATAGTCAAGTTCCAAAATTTACGAGAGTGAGTCATGCACTTATATTTCACTATTTATATAAGCGGCACAGTTTTTATGCATGATACGTGTATGCTTACATTGTTTCATTGCTTTCCGCTCCATTAACCTTGTTACGAACTATGCATGTTTCACTATTTTAAATTTTAGGACTTGAGCAGAAGAGCGCACTTAAGGTAAAAGATTAGGGCGCAAAATTTTGAAATTGCCGATTATGTGCCTTGAAACACATTTTCTATTACCTACACAAGTGTCGGGAAGGAATTTCATTCGCTATTTTATTTTAAAGCTAAATAAACTCGAAACGGGCCGCCTCCCGGGAGGTCCTCATCGTTGTTATCAAAAGGCGCCTGAAGCATGTACAGGTCGGCACTGTTGTCTCTTTCTATTACAGAAAAAAAGAACAACTAAATCAATATTGTAGTTCACTCGCCCACTGCAAGGATTAAATCGTCCTTAATCTTACTTTACAAAAAGTTCGACATGGGTCAGTTGGCCGTTGTGGCCACATTTCTAGATATTATATTCAATGGCGCACAATGTTTAACTGCATAAAAATACTATTAGCAACAGTATGTCTGATGAATGCATATGCACAATGTTGGAAAGAGAAAGAAGGAGTCACCCCTTTCTTTCTCTCCCTCGTACGAACAAGACATGAGCAAATATGTTCCTGCTGGATGTGCAAATATATGAAAGTTGTTCCACAATGTGCCGTAATTTTCTCGACTCAAGTTTCTAAGTCGCGGTTATTTTATTCTGAATGAATAAGGTACACTTCGAGAAAAAACTGTTGTGCCGGGTTGCAGAAATTATTGTTAGAAAATCTGATTTGACAAATGACCTTATAGATTGTGACCACACATATTTCTTCATAAGGAAATCATCGAATTTCAAACAAATCTTGCTAAAAAAATAATTGATCAATTGAAATGATTTTTTACTTTCCACCTCTACTATGGTAGGGAAGTATATATATTTAGTCCGAAAAAAAGATTTCGAGATTTTAACAGATTTTCACGTTTTGATATCCTAGAAATCTTTTAAGACCATTTTCTAGGCTTGATGTCTGTATGTGTGTATGTGTGCGTGTGTGTGGTCAATTTTCCGCCTTCGATATCGTAAAAATGGAACAACATACAGCCATGCCGTTTGTTCTGTTGTATTTATCAGCCTTTAACTTAGATCTGATTAGATTTTGAGTCAAATCGGTTGTGTGGATCCTGAGATATTAAAAAAAACGTTCTCAATGTCACGTATTAACATAGGTAAAAAAAAATATAAATAAATTCTACACACACACACACACACACACACACACACACACACACACACACACACACACAGACAGACAGAGAGAGAGAGAGAGAGAGACATACATCAGTCAGAAAATGATCTTAAACGATTGCTAGGGTCTCAAAACGTGAAGATCTGTTAAAATCTCGAAATATTTTTTTTCGGACTAAATCCATTACTTCCCTACCAAAGTAGAGGTGGGAAGTAAAAATATTTTACAAAAAAAAAATTGTACGTAAATCAAGGTAACCATGATTTTTTCCATAAGCTAGCCATCAGTAGATCAATAAACAAATAAGATGACCATGCTTTTTTTAAAAGAATAAAAAAAGAGTTTTTATTTCTTGCAAATATATTATGCTGTGTATCTTCCCTGTATACTTGTCGCGCACGGTTAGAATGAGATATAGACAATACACAAATTTGAACGTTGAGGTACTTGAAGGTCTTTGTAAGTATTCGTTACCACGGTTATTTTTAGTTAATTATTGTTTACTAGGTAGGAAGTATAGGACTGGTCATCAGTCGAATTTTTTAAAACTGAAGTGTATACATCTATTTAACATAATTTTTATCTACAATTTCCACTTCGAAACAACATTTTTTTCTCCTATCTAGGCCGAAAGTTCGTACTTTCGTCCCTGCCAAGCGGGAACAAAGTCGCTCTTTATTTCCGTGGTACGGACAAGTGCGCGTGCGCAATAGTACTTATGCCGGCTCTCACACACCTACTTCTGTATCCTACACATTAAAATTATTTCCTTTAAAATTATTTTTCAATAATTTTAATAATTTTTTCAATTTTGCGAACTTTCGGCCTGGCAGGAGAAAAAATAGTATGCGCAACACGGGAGGAAATGTAGCACTTTCCTCCCTTGTGGCACAATGTACTATTCTACGAATTTTAATCAAAATTTAGCTTGGAAAGCGATCTATGTATATTGTATATGAATTATTTGTTTTTGTGTTAGTACATTCTAATGTTACGGAGAGTTTGATAACGACAGTGTTCCTATGCATGTATAAAAACTGTTATTATATGATCACAAACTAATGTCATTGTCAAATCAGATTTTTTGACAATGGTTTCTGCAACCCAGCATTAGTGATGATGTGGTCCTTTCTCTAAGAGAAAATTTAAAAAAAAACTTTCCTGTGCACCGTACAATGTGCCAAAGAACATTGTCCATTTTACTAGAAGATTTGGTCCAATGTTGCGGCCACAAGTGAATTCTATTTCAATGTGTTTCTGTAGTGTTGTATATAATGCATAAAAATAATGATACTTCAAAAACCCCCCCGGGGTTTGAACTATAATAAATTAATTTAGTAGTTTTACTTTTTAACATAAATATTGATAACCATTGTATTTTTCTCTGTAAGTACGTACCTATATAGTGATAATGGCCACAGCAGCCAATTCACTTCGTTTTTGTTATCTATAATTAAAAAAAATATTGATAAAACGATTTTTCTGTTCCACTAGAATAAATAATTTTGATGCAATAGAAAAAGTGGTTGTTTATGACAATATATTTCGATTCCCACTCATGTTTAACTCTGGACAATATTTGGACCAAAATCAGATAATGTCCTTTTAGACGTAGGCGTTTGTAGTTTTTGAACCACTAAAAAACGCTCGTGATAATAATAACAAACCTATGTCACCGTAGGGATTCTAACCCTAAACTTTCCACAGTTTAGGGTTAGAATCCCTACGGTGACATAGATTTGAATTAATGAATTTTTTCTGATTACAGCATTGTGTTACGTCATTGTTCTTACAATAGGTGTTCATATACTGTTTGCAGTCATTATATGCATTCATTTAATAATAATAATAATGCATTTAACGTCAATTTTTAGTGTTATTATTATCGTTTTAATGAATCCATATTAACACCACTTAACTGCAACGATAAAACATAGATGTCCAAAATAAAATACGCTAATGACCGGTAGCTGACTGGCGTCTTTAATCTGCGATCCCAACGCCAAAAATAACTTCAAATGTTTTCAAACGTGTTCGCCATAATTTCAAGTATGAACACAAAGATACGAAATTGTATATGAAAATTGTAACAGTTGAATCTACAAAATCTCAACTTAAATCACTGAAAAATCTGCAGCGTTATTTTATTTGTAACAAAACTTTGCACCACAGCTCTCTAGATTTTCGCATAATTTGTCGTGTATTATATACAACACTGCGCAAATACGTTTTTCGTACATAGGTTATGTAATAAATTGTACATAAATGTTTGTTTACATAATGTAAATACGTGTATGTTTAGTGTTTACAACGCTGAGGTACACTACCGATCATAAAAAACTATTGGCTTTACGGAAATGTTTACCTTAATATTTAAAACGACTTTAATTTAAAGAGACATTAAACTAGGGGTCAAAATTCTTTGTTAAATTACATCTGACGAGCCACCATCTTTTTTTTTCAAGTGGTTCTCGGAGGATTTTTTATAAATTAGCCATCCCTGGGTCTGGTCTACATGATTCAAAATTAAAGTGCCACAATTTTTTAGTCACAATCTACAAAAAAAGGAAGTGGGTCTCGGGACCCCGAAAACGTTATTGAACTCGATCGTATTCTCTATGTAGTATAGTATATATTTTTTCAAAAGCAGCAACTAACTGTTATGCTGACGTAATCCTATATACTGCACTGTAACACACGCGGTTGCTCGAGCGCGCGGAAGCCGAGAGAGAGAGAGAGGGTGCCGCAGTGGTGGGGAGAACAGCAGCGAAGGAGCGGACCAAACATTTCGTTGCATATTTCCCCTCACGCGGCTGTTCACTGCCCAACATAAGATGTTTCACATCAAAAAATTTATCCACGGATGCTTTTAAACTACAATTGAATTTCCATAACTCGATTTTTTTCGGATTTTTTACCTTTACCATGAATATTGATGTTTGGTGGTTTAATCAACTATCAAGATTTTAGAGTAGAAACGATCCTTAGAATTGATATAAATATTGAAGGAAAACCTCCGTGGCTTAGTATTTGAGCTCCTCGACAGAAATAAAGTTGCTCCAACCTCCTCTTTGTATTTAACGGAATTAAAAATGTGCAAAAGGAACAGAAAGCATATGGAAGGATGTATTTAACGAAGCCTAGAACGTTTTTCAGACTTTTGTCAAGTGGTGCGCTGCATACCTACTTATTGTTAGCTGCCGCGGGGCCCCCTGAGGTCGGGTGCTCATGACTTTTTCCAGTCCTGCCACCATATAGTTACACCGCACTAGGAGATGAAATTTTCCAATTTTAAAACTAATGCATTAGTAATTATCAGCAATAGTGTACACTAGCTTACACTTTCACATATGTTGTTGGAAGACTGCATGCAATTTTTATTCGCAATTTAAAAGGTACTAAGTATAAATTGTTACAATTATCTCCTATAAGACCTTGTAATAATGAAAAAGAATTGCTGTATTAAACAGTCTGGCTGAATATTTATGCCCAGACACCATTACGTTTAGCGACGCCCAGCGTCCGTTAAAGAAAACCACATGTGTTCTTGTTATCGATAAATTAATTGTTATTGATTAATTATGTGGTCGTAAAGGCAAAGTAATTTTTCTCCTATCCCCTATAAAAAAAACTCGGGTCGCAGTGCCAAACCCTGCCGACAATATAGTGTATTTCCTAATGCAGGCCTTGTGGCTTTAATACGTGAACTTAGGATTGTTTTTGGACAAAATAAAAATTTTAACCCCTTAATACATCCCTTAAAATTATATTTTTTTTCTTAATTTCAATATTATTATCAATGCAACCTCTGTACCAAATTAAATACACCCTTCAGTAAGTAAAGCATTATCCGCAAACTAGTGTTTTCATAAAATTTGTAAGTCCGGTTCTGTCGGGCCGATTTTTTTTAAATTTTAGCAGCACATTTTAATCTTTACTAAAGAGCTAAATTTCAATTTTGAAACGATTCTGACAATTTTTTCGGTATTTTTGGGCCCAAAAACTTTTTGAAACCCTTAAATACAACCCTGAAAATGGCCCGATCAGGCCCATTTTAAATAGGCTTCGTGCGGTGATGGGTTCCAATGTGTGTACCAAATTTCGTTTAAATCGATTAAGTCTGTCGAAAGTTATCGTGTACACACACACACACACACACACACACACACACAATATATATATATATATATATATATATATATATATATATATATATATATATATATATATATATTCTCGACGTTTCATACCCCCTGAACAGTTTGCCTCCCTTTTTAAAAATGTTTATGTGTGTGTGTATATATATACATAAACATTTTTAAAAATGGTGGCAAACTGTTCAGGGGGGTATGAAACGTCGAGAAATTTTGGTCCGACCCCTAGGTCCCGCCATCCGACCGACGCCAATAGTGTATGTGCCATATGGCAAATACAGTAATAACTGCTTTTCATACATGTAAACCACGGTCGTAAAATAACCGATTTCAAGCAGGTGGCGAGAGCCGGGCGCTAAAGTAATTTTATTTATTTATTTATTGTAGATTATAGACGCGGCGACAACTTAGGTCATTAGCGTCTTAAATACATTAAATAACAATTCTCTTAAAACTAAATGACATCACAAAACATCCATGAGCGGAGGTGGGATTCGAACCGACGACAGTGTGATCCAAAGGCCGCTACGCTAACCGTTACACCACACTGGCCTCTAAAGTAATTTTACCACTCGCCGGACGCTAAAGTAAAATTCAATAACAATTTATCTAATTATTTTTAATTTATTATTTATATTAATAAATAGAGAAAAAATCAATAATTTTAATATTTCAAGTTACTCCAGCTTTATGCGAACCTGCGATCTTGTGAACAGTACACAATACAGATGACACAATATACGCTACCCACAGAGTCACGTACAAGTCCGCGTGTGACAGCTTAGAGGGGCTAGTACTAATTATACATGTTTGCAGTACCTACCTACCATTCATTATTGAAGTTAAGTTTGCTTCACAATTAGTGTACGACAAAAAATGCACCGCGTATGTCTAGGGCCTACTATTCATGCTGAAAACATCGCGCCTAACGTATAAAGATGTATTTAGCACAACTAGTTACACAATAAACTATTAATAACAGATTAAAGAATTTGTAACAGGTCTCAAAAAATTGATGTAGGTACTATAATGGCATTTAAATTTCTTACACTGAAAAAATGACACTTCATTTATTTGTGAAATATTTAAAACAATTAAAAATCGGACAATGTTTTCCATAGAGTAATTGCGCATTTGAAAAGTGTGATCATTATTGAACATACGAAGTTCTGTTTTCAAAGTGTAACGACATCATTATTTTGAATTGCGAAATGACCAGTAGTTATTAAAAAAATCAACAGTGAAAAAGGATTTCATTAAACAAACAAGCGCTAGGGAATGGAAAATTGTGGGAAAATTATAACGAGGCCGCACTTCACACAGATTGAATAAATCATCTATGTAGATCTCTCGTTATAACTTATCACTCGGTTATCATAACTGACACCATGTACAGTGGCATACACTAAAAAATAAAAATCTTATACATTATAGTAGCAAGATATATTAAATCACTTACAAGAAACGAGGACAGTATGGCTCAGTTGGTAGCATCGCGGCCTCTGAATCAGACTGTTGTGGGTTCGAATCCCACCTCTGCTCATGGATGTTTTGTGATGTTATTTAGTTTCAAGTGATATATGATATTTGTTGCATTTATGACGCTAATGACCTAAGTTGTCGACGCGTCTATAATCCACAATAAATAAATAAAAACCTACAAGAAACGCTCGTCATTCTAAATATACAAGACGTGACGTCAATCTTATTTACACATGGTTGTTATAGCATCATCAAAACAAATATGTCTTGAAAATGTTGTCATTAAACTTTAAACTTAGCATTTAATGAAAATGTTATATAAAATTAACGTATTAAATTTAACATCAAACATAATAATATGTGATAAAGTTGTCTTCAAATCTTAGACCAAACATTTAATGTACTTAAATGTTGTCTTGTCAGCAAGCATCAAATTTTTTATGCGAGTGTCTTCAAATTTGACATCAAACATGAAATATATTTCCATCAAATTATTTTAAATGTTTAATAAAAATACTACCAGCAATTTTTATTTCAAATAGTTAAAAAAATGTTACAAGCAAATTTTAGATCAAACATTTTATGAAAAATGTTGTCAAAAATCTGGCATCAAATATTTAACGTACCAAATACATCAAACATAATGAAAATTCCCCGCCAGACATTAAATTTAATGAAGATTTCCCATAAAATATTTAATGAATAGGTATGTTAGGTTTAAATTATTGGACATCACACATGTAATGAAAATGTTGCCATCAAATTGTATATTTATATTAAATATTGGATCAAAATGCTACCAGTCAATTTTAGATCAAACATTGGATGAAAATGTTTCATTCAAACTTTATATGAAACATAAAAAAAATAATTTTGCATGAAATATTCATGTATAGGTACCGACTTTATTGTAATGAAATATGCAACGACACCAACCTAAAAATCAAAATACCTACATCAGAGATACCAATCTTATCTCCAATAAAAAAAGTTCATATCTACTTTATGATAGATAATCTTATAAAGTTATGTCATTGCTAGTAATTAGTTAATAATTAATTAGCGAAATGTGTCTAATTAAATATATAAATTATTCAGTAATGAGTATATATAAAACGGAGTTCAAATACGCTGGGGGCGGCTATAAATTAACTGATACAGTACAGTGGCGTCCCCCGATGTGCTGTAGTCGTAGCGACGTTACAGTGCTCTCAAACAACAGTATATCAAAAAGCGTTTGTACATTATTAATAATTAAATCACTTTTCGTATCCATTTTGTAACTTTATCTTAAACTAAAAGAATGTTTATAGTTGTTAAACCAAATAGACAATAGGATATCTAAGTTTAAGGTATATATAATGTAAAAAATAGATTTATTTATTGTAGATTATAGACGCGTCGACAACTCAGGTCATTAGCGTCTTCAGCACAACAAATAACATATTTGTGTATTAAAATCCGCCAGCCGGCATACACAAACCGACTGGTACGAGCTCGGGTCCCTGGGAGCGCTAATTCCCAAAGAACATTGGAATGCAATTGCGATAACAACTACAACCCAATGTCCCCCTGGGGGGGTAAAAAATAGAATTACAAAATAATGTTTTATTAATAATTTATTTATTTATATGAATTGTAGTTGCTGAAGAAGTCTCAAATGCAGACGAAACGTTCAACATAAACTAATTAAAAATTCTATAAGTTTTATTAAGTCCTTCTCCCTATAAGATAAAGTTTACATTATTAATAATTTTTTTATTTTTTAATTAACAAAACAAAACAAAATGTGCATCGAGCATTTTGCCACTAGCAAGCTACAAAGTATAAACATAATAATTTAGGTATACAACATTATAGTCACTATGCATCTCTTTTTTGTTTCACAAGTCGATCAAGCACTCGTTCATAAGTAAAATAAAGCTTAATTACGCCAATGTCCGCGGTTGTCGAACGTCTATAATCTCTCTATCTATAAGCCCAATTTTCCTGAATTTCAAGACAAATACGCATTTTTTCAATATCTATAGTATAAAAAGCAAAAAATTATATTGTCAGCAATAGCTATGATTGGGGACACTTGCCAAAGAATCAATAGTGTAAAAAAAATGGCGAATGCGAATCACTCGCGGGGTTCCTAGAATCCGAATCTACTGTTTTTAGAGAGATGTCTCTCTGTGTGTACGTACGTAATTTCGTTCTTTCATACGTTCATACGCAAATCTCAAGAACAAATAATGATATCGACTCGGGACCAATTTCATTCGACACATAATTACATAATGAAGACCTGAATAGGTTTGCAGAAAATTTCAATGAGCGTTTTCTTGTCTATAACAAAAAAACTACTGTAAAATTAATGATGAATAGGTACTTCAAATCAATTGTGTGTTAAAATTAACGTACTTGATACAAAATCGTCACAAGATAGATTGTTACAGAATAAATAAATTTATTTCGATAGCTACATGTTTCGACAATTTTGTATCAACTACATTAATAATTACTGTAAAATGTTTCTCGTATCTCATATCTCGAGAACAAAGACTGATATCAACTGCGGACCAATTTCATTCGACGCATAATTGCATAATGAACACCTGATAAGGTTTGCAAATAATTTGAACTGACGGTTTTTTATAATAAAAAAACTATCGTCAAATAGTTGTAAAATGTTAATCTGTATTGCACATAGTTTCTCTACGGTAGACTGGTCTCTAATCTCTAAGCCGGGCACCCAATGGGAAGTTAGCAGTGTGGTTTTAGCCACACACCAAGCCTCTTTTTATGTTTTAAAAAGTGCATTGAAACAAAAAAGTACTGTGTATGACTCGTCTGGTTGCCGCCCCCGCTGAGCTCTGGCGGGCAAACGTCACACTCGTTCGCAAAGACCAACTTTTCGCCCTAGTTGTACAATTTGCTACTGATTGTTACTTAAAAATGTGTATACTTAATAGTTACAAAATGTTGAGTCGGTACTTAGGTTATATTTTATGAAAAATTGTTTCCAAGTTGCACAATTTACTTTCCCTGCATTGTCGCTACAAACATTTTACAAAAATGGATACCACGGTTACATCTAGTGCCTACTTCTTGTTCAAAATGTTATTTGATAACATCAAGACAATTTTTTTTCTCGTTACACAAAAAAGAAAAAAAAAGGTTTCCGAACATGCACGAGTTGTTTCCGAAGACCAAAGCAACGCAGCTAAACCAAGACGTAATAACAAAAGAGAGACAAGCAGCAGTGAGCAAGTTTTTCTAATTTATCCAAAGGCCGTCGTTATGCGCGGTCCGTCGCCCACGGTCGGCAATGTCTCCCCCGATGTTATCGGCTCATCTCCCGCACTTTATTTTCTGATTAATTCCGCGCTCGGCGGTTACAAAAACCCTCCCTCTCTCCCTCTCGTTTCTCTCCACCGTACGTTCGCTCTTATACACGAACCTACTTAAAATTTTACTTCCTCAAATAAAACTCGATTTTTATTTATTTTTTATGCCCGTATTTAGCCGTTTCATGGCCTATTTGGGGAGTTAACTCATCTCCTGGGACGCATAAACAACATTGTGTTAAAAGAAGCACAAGATATTAAAGAGAACCTAATAAAGTATCTTTACTAATTTCCTATTATAAAATATAATGAATGGATCGCTTTACACTAGCGCAGGTCAGGTTAGCCTTTCGAACAATCGCATTTTTGCGCCGTTATCATTGTCAGTTTCCTAGTACAGTAATACCCCGAAGTAATGCTGGTCACTTAATAATTTACGTTTTTGACAGCATTTGCTCACGACTGCAGACATCTGTACATCGATATTATCATTTCCTGCAGGATTCGACCGCATTATTGTCGATTTTGAAAGAAATCGTAACTTAAACTTCGTGCCTAGCCAGGTAAAAAATACACTGCACTTCAGATTTGGATACCAAATGAAAATGTATCAAGTCATCCAATCAATTTCAAGAAACAAGCTTTTTCCGGAGTCTTGAAAATATTGTAGGTATCTAGAATGGCTTTTGTGATCTGTCAGATGGGTGGAACTTTAAAAACATGGCGGCTTTAGGGAAAAATTTCAAATACGGGGTATAGTTTTGCGTGTAATCTTGTGATTTTCAAAGTGATAAAAAATGATAAATATAAGTGCAATTTGTCATTGGGCCGGTACGAATCCTAAACAAAGAAATTTCGTTGAAGGAAAACGGATTCTCAAAGCCGGACATATTATAAAATGTGCGAAAAATAAAGATAAAAGTGCGAGCTGTCAAAAGTAGTGAGCTTTACGGCATATTGCTTAAAAACATAAAAATTAAAAGAAAATCTCTACGAAATTAATCATCCGTTCAATGCTCCGTTAAGGCTAGGTTAGTTAAATAATGTAAACACATATCCTAACTGCAACATTGCTATATTATAATAAGTAGTAAGTACGTTTCTAAACTCTAAATATTTGTATTATACATATCGTTAGTGCTAAATTTGTCAGTCATCAGTTATTTAACTATTGTAGTACAGCATGATAATGAGTACCACCTCTTATTATTAATATAAAATATTTTTTCATAAATATAATTTCTTCACATTTCATAAGAAAATAATTTGCTGTAAAGTAAGTTTTACAGGGCAATAACTGACAGATGCAAAATTTTATGTTCTAAAACTTTTATTCGAAGATATTTTTCCTAAAATAATTAGGGGAGCAGGAAATCGCAAAAGTTTGATTTTACGGGTTAAATCCCTATTACCCGCAAAACGATTCAGCACCCTTTATACATAGATTTTTAATATCTTTCTAATGTTCTATCTCCAGCTATAATTTTGGTGCATTTTAACCGTAGTATAAGAAAATTAGACTGATGCAATATGTAATATGCTAAAATATATTAGGTCGTGATATTCATTGCTTCCTTGTTGAATGCATAATTCTCCATTATGAAAATATATATTTATGATCCAGGACATCGCCCCAGGGATCGATATAGGGAGGTCATACTATATATCATAAATATTACGACTCGCAGAAGGGCTGAAATGTGATGTAAAGCTTTTTTTTTGAAAATATAAAAGAAAGGATACATTATGTAAACAAAATGTTCTCGATGAAACTACCTATATTATAATTTAAAGAGGTAAAGTTTGTTTGTCTATCCACGCTAATCTCAGAATTTACTGAACCGATTTGAAAAATTCTCTCACTGTTTAAAAATCTTCTTCTTTTCGAATAATACAGGCTATTTATCTATATTATTAAACATCCTAAGTTTGTAACCACAGCTTCTGCTGGCTAGGTTACATATTTTAGATCTCAATCTTTTCAATCCAGTCTTGCAGATTTGCAACTATAATGACCAGAATTTTAAAAATTGAGTGCAACAGTCCAGGATAAACTTAGGTAACTTTCTATGCATATCAGATATTTTTGGAAGTTCGGGATTTTCCGAGAATCATCGTGTTCAGGAAAAAGTTAGCGTTGTTATCATTTTTTTAAGCGACGAATGTTTGGGAGTCTTCGAGAGTCTGGGAAATCAATAATCTGCAGTACTCGCGCACACCGCGTACCAGAAGAAAAATTAAAAATCTTTGTGTCTAGGAAAAAATTATCTGACGCCATACTTCACAATATATTGTAGCAAACCCCAAGATGTTACGCCACTGCCTCCAATAGAGAAATCGAGAAGCGGTGTCTGCTTGTTGAACCACGAGTACCTGCCGGAATGTTCTGGAGAGCACGAGAACGTACTAGGCGGGGTTGCGCGGCCTATATAAGCGAAGTACGAGTGAGTCAGAGGATCAGTCGACGGTGTCATGCAATGAAATAAATATTGATCAGTCAACGGTAATCAGTCAGTGTAGATTGTACTGTGACAGTGTTGAACAAATAAATAAATCTGATATAAATACAGTAACTAATATAATTACGAATAAATAATCCTTGTATATACGATATAGTTATTTGTTAAGTGTTATATAAGTGGTTCGTTTAGTTCAATAATTACCGTTTAAGTTTTTTTTATTGTTAGAATTGACTTTTCGTTGTTGCGTTATTATTATTGTATATAGTTAATTGTTTTTAATTATTGTAAATAAATATTTATTCCGCCAACCCAGAAAACAGTTTTGTAACAATATTTTGTATGAAGACAAATCGTGTGAATAAACAGTTTTTTTTTCAAGTGAATCCAGTTTATTTATATATGAAAATATCTTTTATTATTTTGCAAATTATTTACGACCTTGCTTACGTCATTTCGACATAACTGGTCACAAACTAATTTTTTTTTTATAACAGATATACAGAATGGAATAGAATAGAATAGAGGATAGAAGGGCTTTTATTTTTCTTGACAAAAAAAGTTTGCATAGAAAACGTCAATAAAAAATTACATTTTAAAGAATTCTGTTAAATTAGAAACAAATTAGATAAAATATATTGCCATGGACACTGGACAGACAATAATAATAAATCATGAAAGTGGCTATTTCTGTCCAGATATCCTATATAAACTGTATCTGCGTCCTACATCTAAGCGGGAATTTTGTTAAAAACTTTTAATTTATTACAAATATACGATTTTATGTTTATTTTATTAAGCGATTATAACTTTTTTGTAGCTTCATCATTCATATCTGTTGATTTTCGTTTCAACGGTCTTTTCTGTCAAAATTTACCAGTCTGTTTTTTAGGCTTCCAAAACCGTATTTTCACAATATAGGTATACTTACAGAAAAATATACCTATATAGGCTTACAATGTACAGTGCAATAAAAACCACGAAGAAAGAAAACCATTTCTCAGTGAAAGAAAATATAAGATAAAAGCGAACTTTTTGTATTTTTACGTATGTTTATATATTTAAAATTAAGATCCCTTCACTCATCAATTCACAAAATATTTTCCAGACATTACTATATCCTCTCATAAACGTTCTGTTTGAAAAAATCTTAAGACATCGTAAAACAATTGAAGTAGGTATATAATACTAATCTCTTATTATAGGTACATAATATACAGGGTGAGTTCGACCACCCGTATCAGTCGTTTTTTTTCGAAAACGGTTAGTCGTAGAGAGTTGTGTCAAAAATTTGTATTATAAAAGCCCTAATAAAGAATCGATTGGTGAAAATTTTTTTTCTGGAAAGGTCGGCTTCCCTATTAGCTTGCTCCAAAATGTCCAGAACTCTGGAATTATCAATGTAACGATAGGTCGAAAGTGGTATTGCTGAAAAGATCTTTAAAAAATAAGCAAGTTTTGTAAAAAAATTTTTTTTATTATTGCCACCCCTGTAAATTTCTATAAGTATAAATATAAAATATTATATGTTCAAAACTCCGGAATTTTAGAAAGCACGATAGGTTGAAAGTGGTGCTGTTGAAAAGCTCTTTAAAAAATAGGCAAGTTTTGTAGGAAAAATTATTTAATTACTGCCACCCCTGTTAAGTAACAATCGTTTGAAATTATTAAATCAAAATTTCATAATAACGATCGAAGTCAGCATTAAAAATCTAGCAACCTTAGACATTGTGACAAGTGTTCAAACTGTCTTCCATTTACTCTTTAATACATACTACTGAGTTCTTCTGGTTATACTGTGAACGTACTTCTTCAGTGTTTAATGATCGATAGATAGGTAACTAGATTTTAAATGCGGACTTTTAAAAAGTTCGTTATTATGATTTATGACATTTTAATTTAGTAATTTCAAACAAATATTACTGAACAGGGGTGGCAGTAATAAAAAAATTTGTCCTACAAAACTTGCTTATTTTTTAAAGATCTTTTCAACAATACCACTTTCGACCTATCGTTACATTTATAATTCCAGAGTTCTGGACATTCTGGAGCAAACTAATAGGGAAGTCAACCTTCCCGGAAAAAAACATTATCACCATTCGATTCTTTAATAGGGCTTTTATAATACAAATTTTTGACACAACTCTCTACGTCTAACCGTTTTCGAAAAAAACGACTGATACGGGTGGTCGAACTCACCCTGTATAACACGCTTCATTTAGCGCTGTTTCGCTATAACGGGATTTACAATTTTACACCATATATTCGCTATAGCGCTGTTTTCCCGAACTAACTAGCTACTTTAATAATCTATAGTCTATACTATAATAATTTATAAAAGGAAAAGTTTGAAAGTCTTTCATTGTCTAAAAGCCTACATGTCCCCGACTAACATAAGTTACTTATTTATTATTACCGATATTATTACCTATGTCAAGACAAAAGTGAGATGAACCGGAACCGAAAATGTAAAGCAAATCGGGGATCCCGCACAACCGATTTCTGAGCTAAATGGGGGTAGGTACGCTGGCTAAACTATAATAATAATAATAAATAAATTTATTCCAAAATATACATACACAATTTATTTTATACAAAATTCTTAGGAATTTAACCTACCCAACTTGGCAATGCAATACTTAATTAGAGATGCATGTTAAATGATATTGTTACGGAAATTATTTATACCGTTATATTATGGCCGTAAAAATACACTTTTATTAGCTATACGTAGTTATACGCGTGTGAAACGCGCGTCGCCGTTCGCCGGGATGCCCCAATCCAATCCCCTCCATTTCCGCCTGGAGACCATTCACCGTGTGCCGTGTTGGCACAATTAGTTCTCTCCAGTGTCGCTAGGCTATTACATACGCCTTGTTGTTATTGTCTATGGTTGTGGTAATTGTCTATGGTTATACGCCAGTGAACCTAAATCGGTAGTACAATAGTCATCAGCCGAACTGGAGCGCCATTGCTCTTGATTCGTATAACAATATAATGAGAAACTTATTGCTCTTTGCTAAAATCTACACGGACGAAGCCGGGCCACAAAACTAGTAGAAAATAATATTAATCAAAACTATCTGTATTCGATCAAATAGCAAAAATTTCGACAGAATGGGGAGTTATAGTAATTGCCTAATGTTGCAACTCTAATTTTAATACTATTTTACGGTTAGCGGAATGCAAGCACAAAATAATAATATATTATGTATGTATGTTTATTATATAATATCTAAGACTAAGACTGAACGTTCAAACGGAATAAATAATACAGAAAGTTATTTTCATATTCCACCTAATATTTTGGAAGTTTTTGAAATTATAAGCAACTCCCACATTTTCATATAAGTGTATTCAAGTTAAATTGTGCACCATCGTGCAAATAGGTATATAGCAGGTATATATACAGCAATACAACGCTAGGGTTTATTTAACACTTTTATTTTTAACCGACTTCAAAAAAAGGAGGAAAGTTATCAATTTAACTGTATTTTGATGTGAAACATCTTTAGGCACGAGTGTAAAATCGGTTGAATGGAACGTCGTTCAGAACGCACGTCGTTACGTCGCGTCTTCCCGTACTATACTGTTACACAGTCGCTATGTTACGTGTGTGTGTGTAAATACTGTGTATTGCTGTTTTAATACTTTCACAGGGTGAGACTTTCTCGCGGGGCGGGGGATAATAATCATAAATTCCCATCTTTGGAAGTACTGAACCGATATGTCTGGTATAAATTATATAATTGGCTGCTTATCCATTTATAAAAATGTTCAATGTAAGTATAATTATTGTTATAATTAATGTGTCACCATTTAATATGCCTTTGCTTAATTACTTTCATTTTAATCCGTATTTTTCATTAATTCGGATCGAGCCAGTTTCAATTGATCCGGACTAGCGAAACTTTACTGTATACAGTGTGTTCGCCGGCTGTGGAACGCTGTGAGTAAAAAAATTCCGTTAAAAATGCTTGACACGTCAACCTTAGTTTTTAAACGCGCATCTTTCCTTGTAGTTGTAATTTATTTTAACCCCCACCCTTCTGTGCAATGACGTCAGCGACATTTTTTTTTAATGGCAACCCCAATTTTTTTTACGGATTCTGATTCTACTCGAAATTCTGGATTCAGCAATATTAAGAAATCAAGAATTTCGAGTAGAATCAGAATCCGTAAAAAAAATTGGGGTTGCCATTTAAAAAAAATGTCGATGACGTCATTGCACAGAAGGGTGGGGGTAAAAACAAATTACAACTACAAGGAAAAATGCACGTTCAAGAACTAAGGTTGACGTGTCCAAGCATTTTCAACACATATCTTCAGGAAATGTTTGATTCACAGCGTTCCACAGCCGGCGAACAAACTGTGTACATCTTACATTAATTCCTAACCCTTCCTTTTTTGCAGTCGCAGTCTGGTAAAAATAGGTCCATAATGCTATCCCACTATCGATTCTACACAGATAATTTAATAATAGTTGGCGCCACAATAGAGCACCAGTAGGAAACATTTACGACGGTCCCGTTAAAAAGACTGCCACCGATTCAAACAGAGACGAAACGCCTCACACTCTCTTTCTCTCTCTCAGTATTTTGTATGTAATATACAAAACCTACGTGCTAAATTTACATAATGTATCTAAGAATAAGAATAAATTATTCAGTAGATACCTGAAGAATTCAACGTGCGTGCTTCGTGTGTACATTGGCCTTACATATTATCATCAGCCCACTGGCATATTTACCTCTGATTTTTTGTCAATATAACGAATCTTCCAAAATCCGCTAATGGAAAATAGAATTCTTCGCTGAATGAGCCTCTATATACATATATACAGGGTGTCTCAAAATTGCTGGGACACAGAGCTACCAAGTGTAGTAGAGGTCAAAATAAGTCGATTGGATCCAATTTATTTATATACCAAAATGTACCGTTTGCCCGTGAGAAGAGTTCAGTTTACATAAAATTTTATTAAACTTGTACTAGGAATATCTGTTAGCATTATTTAAGAAAACATTTTTTTCCTTCGGAACTATACGGAATACGAAATTTTTACAAGAGTAACAAAATGAAGATAATTAATCAGTCTTCTCGCTAAAAAAATTTGAGAACCGTATTATCACCCCTAAGAAAGTTCTGAAAAAAATGTCAGGGGGTGAAGGTGGTTTTAACCCTTCTAAAATTTCTTTTGGGTTTCTTTGATTACCGAAAGGAGAGTAATCCTCTAAAATGCACTTTTGTCAAATTTCATTCAATTTGTTTCACTCATTTCTGAACAGCGTACAAAAATGTGTTTTTTTATGTAAACTTTGAACTCTTCTCACGGGCAAACGGTACATTTTGGTATATAAATAAATTGGGTCCAATCGACTTATTTTGACCTCTACTACACGTGGTAGCTCTGTGTCCCAGCAATTTTGGGACACCCTGTATATATAGAGCGTCTAACATCATCGTTCGACTGGCTCAGTTGATAGACCAACACCAACACACCCCCGCATACATGTTTTTTGGAGAACTCCGCACCTGTACCACCCTCCTTTCACCCTGTAGAGTAGGAGTAAAATATTAACAGTTTTATTTATTTAAGGTTTAAAGCTTTTTTTTACTTAGGTACAAATTCTTCATTTCATTCTTTTTAATGTTTCAAAATTTTTCCGTATCAAATTTAGTTGAAATAATTTTTAAAGTAAAAAAAATATATAAACGGAATATTTAATAAATAAAAAAACAAAAACATTGCGAATCGAAACCCGGCATCGAACCGGGTAACTTTAGAGAAAAGACGTCAGTGTAAACGGGACGGGACGATGACATCATAATGTTTGTAATTGTCAGTACGGTCTGTAATAGCATGCGGTTTATGTGAGATGTGAGAACCCCACTATTAAAAGGGTTAGAATTACGTACTAAACTGGGGTAATACATCATTATACATTGCATTTACATAAAGTACTCACGTAATACCGGAGCATGAAAGAGATAGAACAATATATAGTTTATACTTTATCTTGGTTGATATTAAATCCCAACTGCTACACATTATGTTCACGTTTAATACCTAGTCAGCTACTCAAAATTATTACTGCGAATGTCTCTAATTACTATTAACAGATAATCACTCGACGTGCCGGCCGGTCACAACGGAAACTGTGTAGGGTACTGCCAAGCTTTCTCTCTACTGCCGTGCTCCTAAATACGGTTTATATATGATCTTAAATCGCGTAATCCGAATTTAATGCAATCGTAAATGTAATTAATTGTAAAATAATCATAAATGCTGATTGCAACGACAAAAGGGACTCTAAAAATACAGTCGCTGTAAGGAGCCTTTCATAAACCACGTGACCTGTTCAGGGGGAAAGAGATCGGTAAAAAGCTATGCTGGGCTACGTGGGTGAAGGGGGTCGGCAAAAGCAGGCCCGGATTTACCATGCAGGCAGAGTGGGCAGTTGCCTAGGGCGGCAAGAATTAAAGGACGGCAAATTTTGACGGAAACTTTGAAAACTTGTTATATTCGTGGGAATTGAATTTCCCGCCTATTTCGTTGGCACGCGTACCAACATTATAAGTGGACAATGCCCGAATCGAGAAAAGCATCGATTTATTGCAAGTCTCGATATTGGCCTAATATCGAATATTCGATAAGTTTCTGTATCGAAAATCATCTTATTTTCTCCCCTACAGTATATTGTGATACTGCACATAACCTCCTCTGTCATTATTACTAAACATTGGTGAACGATTATTAACGTTATTGTTAATTTATTGTGGGAGGGGGCGGCAATTTTCGCAACTGCCTAGGGGCGGCAAATTTCTAAATCCGGACCTGGGCAAAAGGCTATGCAAAAAGGAGATGAAGGAGGCATAAGAGGCCCTATAGGACTTTTAAAATGTTTTTCCTCACACTCGATACAATATTTTCACTAATTTAGAGAGATAAATTTTTGATTACTGGTTTTCGGTACAATTTTGTCAAAAAACTCAAAACTGAGGCCTGGAAATCGAGGACGTCGACATGAGAATTTCCGAGAATTTTAATATGTTGTTCCCTATGGTCAATAAAGTCACTATACAAAAATGCAGTTCTACTTCGAGGTTTACAATACACAAAAAAATATTATAATTACTTAACTGTTTATACAATTAAATGAAGGAACATTGAAACCTTTACATGTAAATATATCGCCTTACACGGTAGCCCGCGAGAGTCTCGAGAAATACTTAAATCCTCGACATTGAGACAGCGTGATGCCCGATAACCCTTCTTTCCCATCACATCTTCAGTTTTTCGAACGGTTGCCGACCATAAACTTACGCGCCCCTTCCGTATACGAACAGTAATGTGTGATATTTTATAGAGTGTAGAAAGGGCGTTAACACTAGATGGAAGACACTCTTGTGGCCATACATTGCGATATGTACAGAGTGATTCTAAAAAATGTGGCATTTTGTACGCAGGCAATTCTACAGATCAAAATAAAATGAAACAAAATGATTAGAAATTATTCTGACAGCTAAAACGTCATCATTTTGTTCAAATTCCATGGCTATCGCTATCTGTTTTTGAGATAATTTTGACATTTTCATATCAAATTTCTGCCATTACAAAGCATGCAAAATTAATTTTGTTTAATGATTTAGATGCAGAATTTTATGTTCTAAAACTTTTACTCGAAGATATTTTTCCTAAAATAATTAGGGAAGCAGGAAATCGCGAAAGTTTGATTTTACGGGTTCAATCCCTATTACCCGCAAAACGATTCAGCACCCTGTATAATAGACTCGATCGTTGCTTGATGTCAATTAATGTTATTCGCAATTAAAAGCAAAGTGGCTGACATCTGGTGTTCGAATCCGAAATCATCGTATGTGAGGTCTACGAGAAAAAAATGGCAGCTCCTGCTGCTGTAACCTTTAATGATTGTGATCATAAACATAGAAATCTAGGGACGTGTACAAACAAGTGGAGTGGTTGCTGTTAAGAGTGGACGGTGAGGAAGCAAGTGTGCCCACATTCTATTGGTCGCTCAGTTCTTGTTGACCCGTAAAATCACCCGTATAAACTGTGCTACACATTTGAGATTCACCTGTATATGCGTACCTTAAAGAGCCAACATGTTTTATATACGTATATAACGCGTATACGCATTATCACATTCGCGTAGAAGAGTGTTCCTCCAAGGTTCGGTAATGGGGCCCTCACGTGTAGAATTCAAACTTTATTCAAAGATTTATATACATTTTTACAGAGGTGTTCCTCAACATTTTTAACATTAAAACGTACAACACAGCTCAAATTTAATAACTCGCTCGCGATGCTGCTAAATTTGTTAGCGAAACGTGCATCGAGTATTATATCGGAAGTAGTCTTTACTCGCGTTTTTGACAGAATCCTTATCTGATCGTAGCAATGACACAGTAGACTGCTTTTACGAGTGGTGCACAAAAATATCCACCAGTCACTGGCTGTATTGTTACTTCAATAAAAGGTTGTTAGATGTCACGAATAACTTTTCGCGGCTTTGATTGTGTTAATGTCGATTTTGACACGACCAACCCGATCATAGCCAGATAAAAAGTAGCCTATTCGCTGGGAGCTTCTACACTGGTGCCGCCTATTGGTTCGAAAAAGACATCTTTGCTATGTAACTTTAGTATGCGAAATTATAGGAAAGAGCAAAAAATTCGCTTATTACTTGAAATTGAGACAATACCTCCAAATTTTCTAATTGTATTGTAAAAGTTAAGTGAATATATTCTTCAAAAATTCAATGTAAGTAAGCATTATTATTCATAAATGTTTATTGCTTTAAGTTATTAGGACTATGTAGAGGTTATGTTTCCACATTTTGTTGATGTATTAGTTTAGGTCCGAACCATATTTGTAACCTGCCCTTAGATATCTAGTTGCTACATTGCTCTTATATTTAGTTTTAAATTCGAACAATTATTATAAGATTCGTTTATTATCATCTCAATTTGCCATACAATAAAATTACATTCTTTAATTATCTGTTCTTCCACTGCAACACTACAACACGTTCTCATTAAAAATACAGCATTAACGCATAAAGTCGCCGCATACAGCGCTCGCGAAAAACTGCTTATCCCCTCCTTCTCGAGGCTCACAACGAATAGACCTTTTCATTATAATTTTTTTTGCGCATGCGCTCAATTCCGCCATGTTTTTCAGAGACTTGTCATATTAACAGATGGCAAGTGATTGATTTTGAAAAAAGTAAATAGTAATTAAATAAGAAATATTATTTAAAGAAATGGTACAACACCCTAGAAAATATTTGAGTACTTTTGAAGATAAACTTTTTACAATAAACAATTTATAACCTTTCAACCAATTTTCGGTTACTTCCACTAGTTTTCCGGCCATGGCACTTCAACCACCGTCCCAATTTAGCACAAGTATGTTATTCCATTGTTTTGTGCACTAATTTAGCATCGTCAGTAACATTTTCATCTAAATTAACATAGAAAAACGTTTCTGGCCTAGTCAATGCGTCAAAAAGTGTACGAAACTTCTGAAAGCCGCGATTATAACCATGGCGACGGCGCTTGCCCGTAACTAGTCGTGAAAAGGTCTATACTATACTTGAGGTTCGCGTACCAGTTATAGGTAGTATATCGAGTGTCATCAAAAGCACTCCAGCCGTTTTCGAATGATATTGGTGTAAACAACGGCATATATACATACATTTGTATTATTTCTTGTGCCATGTCCGTGGGTAGATTAAAATATGTAGTAGTATTTATCAGGGTTGTTAGGGATGTGAGATTTCGAATTTGGGTCTGCATACTTATATTAGGATTCTTTTATCGTTTTCGGTTATAGATACGGATATGAAATTATTTCGGATATTCGATAGTTTAGGTTATACCGGTTACGGAGCTCCATAACATCTCTGGTATATTTAGTAGACGTTGCGTGATCAAGCGTACTATAATATTATGAAACATGACCAAAACAGAATGCCAGTTTGTACCTATATCACGATTGGTATGTACATAAAAGAAATGCGGTTAGATTAAAATTCCTTAACGTAAAATAATCACAATTCTAATTGTTTGGTAATAAAGAAAAATAACTTATTAGTAAAAACAGTGTTTTTAACAAATAAACTTTTTTTTTAACATTTACGGTGAAAATGACGAGATAGTTTCAGAAATTCCGATGATGGAGGAACTGGTTTTGCAAACTAGATCCCTATAAATTAATTGTTGCTATTATTCATTCTGCATTTCCTGCTATGAAGGATGTGTTTTTTGCGAGTTTTTCCCATATAAATAAGAACAAATGTTTAAACAAGTTGAAATGCAAAAGAATTTCAAAGTTACGTTTTGTTACTATCCCACAGGAATTAACCGCCCTCCCCCCGCGAGAAATTTATAAAAATATAATATAGCCTATATTACTCAGAGATAGTGTAGCTTTCTATAAGTGAAAGAATTTTTAGAATCGGTTCTGTAGTTCCAGATATAAGAATTTATGATTTATTATCCCCCTCGCGAGAAATTCCCCCCCTGTGACGCGAGAAATTAATTAATAAAATATAGCCTATAGCACTCAGAGATAATGAAGCTTTCAATATATAAATATAGATAAATATGGTGGAAGCGTAGCTATTAATCACGGCACCTCCACCACATAATTTACATATTATTACTTACATAATTAGTACTTAAATTTGATAATGTGTAGTTTTCATATTTTTTCCTTTGTATACGCCTAATTATCTACCTTGATGCCAAATTTCAAATCTCTAAGTCACCTAGAAATGGTCTAGGTTTTTGAAGAGTGAGTGAATGAGCCAGTCAGTTAGATAAAAATGGCACTTTTCAGACCTTAATAACTCAAGAACTATAATAGGTTTATTCATGAAATTTAGGAATCTAGGTGCTCAGGAGGACCTTATTAGACATGCAAAATTGCAAGTGTGTAGGTCTAATGTTTTTTGAGTTATGGGGGGTCGAAAGTAGCTCGAAATGGTTCGTGTAAATATACAAACAGTCAGTGTTTCTGAACTTGACCAACACACTGCCGTGTATCTAGTCTTATCTTATCTTATCTTGTAAATTAATTAGTGTTGCATTTTACCAATTTTGGTACGGAACATTAAAAATATTCTATTTTAATCGGAACTACATACCTACGTGTGCAAAGTTTCAAGTCGATCGGATATGCGGGAATGGGTCGAAATTGGATTGCAAGATTTGACCCTAACTAACAACTAACAAGTAAAATTAATAAAAAGCGTGTAATATACCCCAGCCTTGACTATATTTTTTTTGTTGATAAGAAACATACATAGGACGTTGACCGATTGTAAAATACAACAAAAACTTATGATGTACATCGTGACGTCAGTAACTTCTGACCGATGTAGCTACGTCACTTACGTTGAAGAAACAAAACACTATACGCACGTGTTACGTGGCACACTCACATATATCTAACGTATCAAATATGATTTATGTTCTTATAAACCACTTCTTGACCATTTTTTTATTACAGAAAAACGATGAAATAAAACTAAAATGGCGCACACTTACAAAAAAATATCTTTCATATTAACTTTGGCAATATCTGCCCTTTGCAAAAAGAAAACGAATTCTGACGAAGAAGCGAAATAAAACCTGATTCGAAATTCTTCTGTTTTAAAACAAAAATTTTTATAACAAATATTTTTGATCTTTTTAATTGAAATTTCAGGTTTTCACAAATATGCCAACACTAACATATATAGCATTATTTTTTTGTTGTTGTTTAAGACCATCTACTGCCAGGACTCTCTGGGTCTAGTAGCAATTATTTTCAATTTTTTAAATATTATTTATAGGTAATACCTAATTTTCAATT
Organism: Mongoloraphidia duomilia; assembly: GCA_039654895.1. Classification (NCBI taxonomy): domain Eukaryota; kingdom Metazoa; phylum Arthropoda; class Insecta; order Raphidioptera; family Raphidiidae; genus Mongoloraphidia; species Mongoloraphidia duomilia. The sequence goes on along the minus strand of CM077525.1, from coordinate 18,118,455 downwards.
GATACCTTCACCAATTTTCAGATTAGAACCTGGTAGCTAGGGGTCTGTAATTATTAGTCAAGGAAGCATAAAACATAAAAACCGATCAAGTGTAAGATAGTCGAACATTGATGATTACTTCCCTACCATTAATTTTTTTTTTAATTTTTTTACATATCTACCAAAAACTATCTTATATTCAATGTAGACGTCATTACCAATATTTTTAATTTTGTTCAGATTTTTCTAAATGATATTTTGAAAGATATCGTGAGGAGCGACAACGATTTTTAAGATATTTTTGGAAAAAATGCCAACGAATGTTTACAATAAATAAATAAACTATATATTTTTGAACTCGCACTCTCATAAACTTTCCATTGATATCCAACACGACGACTCTAAAAAAATGTTTTTGACCTCTCTCCTCGAAAAACTATCCCCAAATAAAAATTCGACTTTTAGTAATTTACGTCTGTCATTGAGCCATGACTTCCTACAACTATGACAAAAATTTCAACTTTCCGTGTCAAACGGTGTCTGAGAAAAAAAGCTGTGACAGACGGACAGATAGACATCGAATTAATTTCACAAGTGTTCTGGTACGAAGTGTGGAACACTAAAAACTGCAGTTTACCTTTGAAAGTTGACAATATAAAACTAACATTAGCATTCATATATTATCTAGTGTCTAGCAGCCTAGTCTATCCCCCTATATTATTAAACGAGTAAATCTTGTATATATGTTTCTATGTACCTATATAAATATTTTCTCGAAAACGGCTCTAACGATTTTGATCAAATTTACCGAAAAGGGGTTTCGGGGGGCAAAAAATCGATTTAGCTAGGTCTCATCCCTGGAAAAATTCGTTTTCCTATCGATTTTATCATTTTTAAAAACGGTTTTTTGACCTGTCAAAACATTGTAATATCGTGAGTAGGCTTTGGAGAAAACAAACTACTTTCATTATTTATATGTCAAAATTATCTGACAGAATTTTTAACTTATTAAAATAATCCGTGAACTATTTGTATAGTAAAAAATAACATAAATAAAAACTAAACATAATTATGTAAGTAGTTTTAACTAATATTTAAATAAATAGGTACCTAAGTATGTTATTTTTATATTACCTATATAAAATATTTATATTATGTACGTTAAATATAGTATGACGTATAATCTTACCTAGACTTTTTTTTCTCAAAAACGAATAACGATTTTGATGAAATTTACAGAATGGGGATTTTTCGGGGCGAGAAATCGATCTAGGTAGAAATCTTGGTCCCAGAGGGGAGCAATTAAAAAAAGGGTTTTTTTATTTATAACTCGATCAATTGTCAGATCGATTCGAAGCCTATTTCTACATAGATTTTGTATAATATATCACAAGGGTTAAAACTGTAAATGAACACTAATATAAGAAGTGTCTTGCACAATATGTAAACAATAACAAACAGGCGGCCCGAAGGGCCGCACTTCTGGCACCGCGAGTCTGTGTAAAAACACATCGATTTTTGAAAACTATTGTTAAGATACATACAAAAAAGTTTTGTTTAAAAATTTGCACGGCGGCCCGAAGGGCCGCACTTCTAGCGACGCAGGCATGCAGTATATCAAAACACATCGATTTTTAAAAAATATGGTGAAGATGCATGCAAAAATGTTTTGCGCTGCAGGTTTATAGTCTGACGTTTGTTATTAAAAGATATAATATGAATTCTATTTCTTCGAAAATCGATTTTTGTGAGTTTTTCAGTAGGTACCTTCTATGCAAAAAAAATATTTGAAATTTACTGGAAGTTGCTAAGATGACATCACAGAGAAAAAGTACTTCGATAAAGTTGATATTTGGCATCAATGTTTAAAAACGGATTATTGAAACGGCAACGGGCAAGCAGAATTTCATCTGATTCGAACATTTTTACAAGATATTCAATCTATGAAAATCGGTTTTTGCGAGTTCTTCAGTCAACAAAACAATAACGGCGGTAGATTTGAAAATGGCGACCTAAGTAATATTTACAGGAAAAAATGCTTGATTCAAGTTGATACTTAGTTTTTACGCTTAAAAATACACATAGGTATTTAAAATATTTAACAGAAACAATTATTTAAATTATGTTTCAGAAATAAATTCGTTTCGGAATAATATTCTGAGAAAATAATATCTCACAGCATACAAGTACTATTTTTTTGAACTCATCCGAGCAAAGCTCGGCACCCAGATATTATATTATTATATTAACAGTATAAATTTTGAAAAAACTCACCACAATGAAGTCCATGTGCTAACGGTGTGTGCGTTGATAAAAAACCAATTCGAAGTTCCAAGGCGTTGTAACTATTTTTTCTTCAAATAAAACTCATTCCGTAAAATCGAAGTTTCCTGTAAAAAAAGAAACTACTTTTAATTAAAGTCCAAAGAAACAAATTAAAAACATTTCTACAATTTAAAAAACTCGGGTCGCAGTGCCAAAACCCTGCCGACAATATAGTGTATTTGCTAATACTGGCATTGTGGCTTTATTATGTGAACTTAGTGTGTTTTTGGACAAAATAAAAAATTTAACTCCTTAATACATCCCTTAAAATAATATTTTTTTTCTTAATTTCAATATTTTTATCAATGCAACCTCGGTACCAAATTAAATACACCCTTCAGTAAGTAAAGCACTATCCGCAAACTAGTGTTTTCATAAAATTTGTAAGTCCGGTCCTGTCGCGCCGATTTTATTAAAATTTTAGCAGTACATTTTAATCGTTACTAAAGGGTTAAATTTCAATTTTGAAACGATTCTGAGAATTTTTTCGGCATTTTTGGGCCCAAAAACATTTTTCATCCCCTAAAAACCACCCTTAAAATGGTCCGATTGGGCCCATTTTAAATAGGTTCCGTGCGGTGATGGATTCCAACGTGTGTATCAAATTTCATTCAAATCAATTAAGTCTTTCGAGAGTTATGCCGCGAACACATATATATATATATATAAATATATATATACATATATATATACATATATATATAAACATTTCCAAAAATGGTGCCAATTTGTTCAGGAGGCTATGAAACGTCGAGAAATTTTGGTCCGACCCCTAGGTCCCGCCATCCGACCGACGCCAATAGTGTATGTGCCATATGGCAAATACACTAATAAATCAAGAAACTATACAGAGTTAATAAAACTATTGCTGGGTTTATATTCATAGAAATATCATAGATAGAGTAGGGAAAAAAGTGTCGATGTATAAGATAGAGATGGAGAAAGCCCGGGTGCAATACACTACTCACTCTTTTCGCTCGTTCGCTTGAATATTATAATTACATTACTCACTCGCTACGCTAGTTCGCTATATATATAAACCTTCCGTGAAAAATTATCTAATTGATGGTGAAAACCGCATCAAAATCCGTTGCGTGGTTTAGGAATTACATTACTCACTCGCTTCGCTCATTCGCTATATATACCCATAAGCCTTCCGGAAAAAATTATCTAACTGATGGTGAAAACCGCATTAAAATCCTTTGCGTGGTTTAGGAGGAGTTAGCGGTTAAACAGACAGACAGACGCGGAAAGCGAATTCATTTTATACTATGTAGAGATGAGGAATAATATGCTGCACTGTTCAAAATTATCGAATTTTGATACGTGCAGGTACGACCCTATGATGGCCGATTGATAGCTGGTTTTTAGAAAAACAATAACAATTTTTTAAAAATGTTATTAAAAAGTAACTTCACTACTTAAAAGTCTTAAAACTTTAACGACATAACATTGCGTCTTGAAAATATTAAATATGAATTTGGTTTGCCGGTATTAGGCAGAGCAATAAAAAGGACAACTGAACACGGGGATGCGTTCAGTTAATTAAACACAATTGCTTTAAAGCGAACAATATCCAATCTTAAATGGAGCGTCTGTTTTACGGATTGTTCTCCGAGCTACACTTTTAGCAAACAATCATTAGCGAAGAAGACAAATAAATTGCTAAACAATGTCGCATTCTGCCTGTTATACTGAACAGAGAACACTCCATTATCTCACAGCCCCACTGAACTCGCTATAGCAAGGATTCGCAAACAATTGATACTCGTTTTCTAAAGTAAACTAGATAATTACTATCCATTTTATTTATTTATACTTTTAATATTGGAAATGTTTATGTTCGTATATGGGGGCAGAGTTACGAGTTTTCGTTCAAGGCCAAAAGATAACGGTGTCGCGATCAAGTGAGGAGCAATCATGCAAAATTGAACAAGTGCAATTTTTTCAAAATGTATTTTATATCATGTCTAGTTAATTGAGAGGTATTTGCGACGATCTGCGGTGTTATTTTTGAGCAATAGTTAATAAATACTGTAGAAAAATCCATTTAAAAGTTAAGTAATCAAGCAAAAGTGATCGCGTATATATAACAGAAGAATAATAGGGTTATTCCTGACAAAACTAAACAGTGCATTGATAAATATTGTGTGTATAATAAACAGTTAATTATGTTTCATATATGCTGTTATCATTTCCAATGTCCTCGATGGTTGCAAGGATTGCGAAATCTGTGAATTTTTTTATTATTAAAAGAAAATGTAATCTACCACACACAGAACGAGATAAAAGTCGCTTAAATTCGATTTCACACTTTTTAGTTCCAAAACTTGGATATGAATCGTCAGTTATGCTCTGCCATCTTGTGGATGGATCCCCAAACGATGTGAATTATTGTACACCGAGAATCAATGGTAGATATTCATTTCGAACAAAATTTGTCAATTCGCAATTAAATCGTACTATAGGTGGAAGCATGGGTAATGTTCTATGTGGGATGACCTTGTCCATTTAACACATCCTGCTCCGACCTTTGACGATACAACTATGGACTAGTAACGCTAACTTTACATTGCATTGCTACTATGAGAAAAGGAGATGTATAACTATAGCTGTCTATTTCAAGGTTCAGACATTCAGCAGATGCCTTATTTGTTTTCGAGGTCATCCCACTTAGGAATGATTTCAGTTACCGAATATAAAGGTCAGCCATATACAATAAAATATAAGGAAATTGTTTTTTTGTTACAATTTTTTGGGAAAGCGACTTTTATCTCACCTGTATAATTAGGTGTTCTACCCGACTTCGCCCGAATGAAGTTTAAAATGTCAGCGTTTAGTTAATTCCAAATAGTAATAATATTGGGAACTGACATGTGGGAGTGGCTTCAAAAACATGGCCGACAAAAAACTGCAGTTTTAAAAAAATTACATATGGATAGTAGAGTTGACGATTAAAATGCTATTAAATTTGAGTGAATTATAATCTTAGATTGGTGATAACTCAAACCAAGAAAATAATTTATATATGATGCAGAACGAATTTTATCTGTCGGACATTTACTGAAATGTGGAATAAATTATGAAAAAAGTGATAATGATGTGACAGCTATTAACGCGCTATGTTTACAAACGTCAACATGAAAGAAAAACCCAATGAAATAAATGCTATAATATCTTAGGGTGGAAAAATAATTTTTATAATTTGTTCTTGTAAAGCAAAGTTAGGAGAAAAATGTAATTATAACATGTACTTATATTATACACTTTTTTAACATTGTAAAAAAGAACATATTTTCATTATTCGAATACTTCTTTTAATTTCAATAGATTTTTCTACGTCATATATTAATAAATTTTTTGAACATTACCAAAAAACATTTCAATACCAACAGTATGATGCTTCGGAAACTTATGGAAAATAACATTTATATCTTTAGCAGATTTACTTTGACAACCGTTTACTACACAACAAACTTTAGCTTTCGATTTTTTACGTTCTGGAAAACGTTCAACATCCATTTTAACTTTTTTATTTAATAATTATTTAATTAAATTTAAATGTCAATGTTAACATCATATACTAACTAGACAGTTGCAATTTTATGACAGTTTAATTTTTCGCCACCAGATGTCATGTCTCAATTCGTCAGTTCACAATATCTCGAAAAACCGACACCCTCGCCGTTCACCTGTTCAGATGATTTTTCCGATAAACAATCGTACATGTTTATTTTTTAAGAAGAGTATTTTCCCGAGTTTCACGTTTGTAACTCAAACAGTTTCAGAGATATGGCCCCCATACTGGTATATCCGTAAAATCATAATATATCCTAGGACACTTGTAGGGTCAATAGTGTAAATATTAAATTTGACTGACAGTTGGAGGATATTTCAGAGAAATCTATTACTGTGAAGAAATTTTATTAATTTCAGTAAAAGTTCTTAGAGTCAAATTCCTGCGATCATCTCTATAACAATTTGGTTCAGTGCAGTATGCGCCTCTGGCGGCACGCGGCGTACTAACATTCGACGGAGTACTTGGATGGGTTAGCGTTAGGTGAACATGACGTGTGGAGTAGTGCCATGCCTTCGTAGTAATTACAGCTGCTCCTTACACATATAAGTTACTCTGCGCTACTGTGCATACGTCCGCAGATCATAATACTGTACGACTACGTACTCTACCCCCGTTCGCAAGCACGCCACTGAGAACTCGGACATTCTGAGTATTATATATTATTACATGCACAATTTAAGCGAAATGACTATTCAATTCGATAACTATTTTTCGAGTAAGATCGATTTAAATTTCAAAGTCTACAATACACTTTTCTTATGATGAATATTGTATATTACGTCGCCGCCAAATTGTAAATTTCACCCCTTTACAAAGCGAGTAGCCGTTTCATAATAGTAGATTGTATGTCTAGATACGTAATGGGGCATATTACGGCGAGTGATGACAGTATGTAAAAATTATAATTTAAAAAAACTAAAAAACACGCTTTAATGAACTAAAAAGTAAAAAATAATTAATTTTATTGTAAAAAAGGGTGGGGTAGTATGAAAATATGGTACAAAGCACCCAACGCTTTTTGATGTGAAACATCTTATGTCGGGCTGTGAACAGCCGCGTGAGGGGAAATATGCAACGAAATAATACAACGAAATGTTCTCCTTCGCTGCTGTTCTCCCCACCACTGTAGCACTTATATTGTACTGGAATAATAATATATAAATTAATTGTCCGGGTACATTCAGTTATACATATATCAGTAACAACGGCTGTCTAGACAAGTTCATCCGTAGACTAGTGGTACGACTTTAGTCTTCTATGCATGGGGACTTGGGTTCGGAAACTCATGGCATCGTACAATTTTTGACGTTTTTTTTTCTAAATTCTAGATGATATTTATTTATAAAATTTTTTATTTTTGTTATATTCTTTCTTTGACAATAATTATAATTTTTTGAAATTTCATGACACCAAAAATTAATTTTTTTGTTTTTATTTAAAAAACGAAACTTTGGGTAAATTAGGGTATTTAGGGTAAATTAGGGCAAATTAGAGTAAATTAGGGTAAACTGGGGCAACTTAAGGCAAAGGGAGCTAAATAAGAGTAATTAGGGTATTTAGGGAAAACTAGGGTAAATTAAAAAAATTAGGGTATACTAGGGTAAATTTGGGTAAACGAGGGTAAATTAGGGTAAATTGTGTTAAATTGTAAATTCTTATCTCTCGAACTACTGAACCGATTCTAAAAATTCTTTCACTTATTATCTTCGCAGGGGGAGAATGTCTCGCGGCGTTGTAATTTACAATAAAATTAATTATTTTTTACTTTTTAGTTCATTAAAGCGTGTTTTTTAGTTTTTTTTAATTATAATTTATTTTTGCTTTTTAGCCCTGGAGATCCTGGACAGGATAGCTGTTTTCTGCAGCAGTCGCGAGTTCCCAATGGCGAGCCTACAAATCCAGAGCCACCGTACATTACGTATACTATACACCGTGCGGTTAAACTTAACGCAAAACCCACATTTTATTTCGCAGAGCAATGAATTCTCTCCTCTCCACACTCTCTCTCCATTCCATTTCCTTCGCTTGCTTTGTTTTAATGCTAGATAAGTCTTACAGGCCCGTATCTATACCATCCAAGAACCCTAACAGTATTACAGCCATCTCGCTCGACGAAAAATAGTCGTCCTCGTTCTCGGTTCGTATTTCAAGACGAGCAATTTGCAGCTCGCGTCTCGATACTTTCACAGGGACGCCTTTTTCATTTTGATAACGAAATTTCTCGTAAAGTCTCGTCTCGATAATTTGGTATGCCATATATGTACTTATGGGGTAAAAAATTGATATGTCTCTATCACGGGTACAGACAGATTAAGTTTTAAAGTTAAAAATGATATCGACTACGTTAGGGTGCCAATCGACGCGTATTAACGTTAATATGATCTGAAAGAAATTTTTTCAAAATTGGTTCAGTCGTTCTTTTTTCTTAACCAAATAGACTCCAAAAAAGTAGATTTTACACAATATCTCGCGAATAAAAAATTATATCGACTTCGTAAGGGTGTCAATCGAGGCGTGTTAACGTCATTTTGATCCGACATAAATTTTATAAAAATCGGTAGTTTTTTATTTTGGGTGACTGTTAGTAAGTAGAGGAGGAGCTACTTACTAACAGTCACCCAAAATAAAAAACTACACTTTTTTACGTTAGGTACATTAAAAAATGCGCTTGAAAAGTTAATTTAAAAAATAATTTTATAAATATAAAGCTATATTTACAAAAAAAAATATCAGAGTATGATATAGATACAACAATTTTTTAAATTTCATTTTGAAAATACTTCAGTTTTAGTTAAAACAATAAAAAAACTGAAAAACCTTACTTAAATGTAAACTGTTGACTTATTTATAACAAAAACTTTTTCACTGATTTCGCAATCAAAAATTTCGAAACTAATTTAAAACAATAAAAGTGTCACACAAATCATCTGGCTCCAGCTCTCTTGTGCCATCAGTGTTAATGTTGAGTGCCTTGACTAGTTCGTGGCTAATTAGACCGGTGAAATGCTAACAGCTCAATCGACTTTCTGTTTGTATAATTGGTTTTCGGCCTTCTATACAGAGAAACTGCATCCCCATCTCGTTCCCCCTTCCCCGTCTTTGGGGTCCATCAAACTCATTATGTAGTACCTATATACTCATCGCTAGATGAACAGGTATGCAATGTATGTGATGATAGAGCTTACTAATGCTGGGTTGCAGAAAGCATTGTCAGAAAATTTGATTTGACAATGACCTTAGATTGTGATAATATAATAATTGTTTTTATACATCTAGGAGCAGTCTAATGTCGTTGTGAAACTTTCTGTCATGTACAACATTTGTACTCACACAAAAACAAACAATTGATCTACATAGAAAAAAATCACAGATTTCGCAATCCTTGCAACCATCGAGAACATTGGAAATGATAACAGCATATACGAAACATAATTAACTGTTTATTATACACACAATATTTATCAATGCACTGTTTAGTTTTGTCAGGAATAACCCTATTATTCTTCTGTTATATACGCGTTCACTTTTGCTTGATTACTTAACTTTTAAATGGATTTTCCTACAGTATTTATTAACATTTGCTCAAAAATAACACCGCAGATCGTCGCAAATACCTCTCAATTAACTAAACATGATATAAAACACATTTCGAAAAAATTGCACTTGTTCAATTTTGCATGATTGCTCCTCACTTGATCGCGACACCGTTGTCTTTTGGCCTTGAACGAAAACTCGTAACTCTGCCCCCATATACGAACATAAACATTTCCAATGTTAAAAATCGCTTTTCTAGCTAAATTTTGATTAAAATGCGTAGGGGAATGTTTTTTTGAAGTGGAAATTGTTCAAAAAACTGTGTTAAATAAATGTATACACTGCAGTTTTAAAAATATATTGTTTCAATCGATCGATTATTTTTCGAACAGGATCGATTTAAAATTCTATACAATGCTTTTCTTATGGAGAAATATGTGTGGTCACAATCTAAGGTCATTGTCAAATCAAATTTTCTGACAATGCTTTCTGCAGCCCAGCATTACTTTTATTTTAGGTACGTCATTGGCATGCAAAAGCCAACTTTCATATAATGATGCACTTTCAATGCATTTATTAAAAAAAATAATGAACGCGAAATCACTTTAGCAAAACGGCAAAATTCAATTTTTACGTACGCCACTACAAGTGTCATCCGTAAGATCTTTAGCACTATGACTCATAGAGCAATTAAGTCAATGTTTACTACCTGCAGATGTAGACGAAGAGGAGGGCAGAGAGTCTCACCTCACAATTGGGGGCGGCGTTAGGCAGCAAGGCGTAAGTCTATTACCTACATTATATTATAAAAGACGCCTCGAGCACAATTCGCGAAACTATAAACACAATATAACGGTGACAAATAACACGCTTGCGACTTTACAGACTGGGTGGCACAAAAACATCTAGCGCTAATTTTCCGACCCGGCTTCGCCCGGGTAAAATTTTGGTTTGGAAACGAAATAATCAAAAGCAACAAATTTCTCATATTAAATATATAAAAACTCGGGTCGCAGTGCCAAAACCCTGCCGACAATATAGTGTATTTGCTAATACAGGCCTTGTGGCTTTAATACGTGAACTTAAGTTTGATTTTGGACAAAATAAAAAATTTAACCCCTTAATACATCCCTTAAAATAATATTTTTTTTTCTTGATTTCAATATTATCAATACAACCTTTGTACCAAATTAAACCTTCAGTAAGTAAATCACTATCCGCAAACTAGTGTTTTCATAAAATTTGTAAGTCCGGTCCTGTCGGGCCGATTTTATTAAAATTTTAGCAGCACATTTTGATCTTCACTACAGGGTTAAATTTCAATTTTGAAACAATTCTGAAATTTTTTTCGGTATTTTTGGGCCCAAAAACATTTTTCAACCCCTAAAAACCACCCTTAAAATGGTCCGATTGGGCCCATTTTAAATAGGCTTCGTGCGGTGATGGATTCCAACGTGCCTACCAAATTTCGTCAAAATCAAGTAACTCTTTCGAAAGTTATAGCCCGCACACATATATATATAAATATATAAATATATATATATACATATATAAACAGACATTTCCAAAAATGGTGCCAAAGTGTTCAGGAGGCTATGAAACGTCGAGAAATTTTGGTCCGACCCCTAGGTCCCGCCATCCGACCGACGCCAATAGTGTATGTGCCATATGGCAAATACACTAAAAACTATAATTTAGCTCCGATATTTCGTGATCTTTTTTCGATTTCTTTATACTTGTAGATAGAATATTATGTCTACATAGTATAAAATTCAATACGGTTCATGGGTTCTTGGATTAAAATAAATTGTTATTGATTAATAACTCTTTTATTTATCTTCGTACGACGTTTCGTCTCTTTCGAGACTTTATCAAGTACTGTAACAAAAATATAAACGAATACATCAAATCAATAGTTGTCTATCTTGGAGAATAACAATTATAATTAGAAATAAAAATTTGTTACCTCAATAACGAGTCATTAGTTGTCAAAAATTGTACTTAAAATGTCAAGACATGAAAATAATAAACTATAATTATATAGTAACATCGTTCCATCCTTAATCAATAAAATAAATAATTTTAAAAAATATCAATAATGCAGTAAGAAAAGAACGGGTAGCTGTTTTCTTACTGCATTATTGGTATTTTTTAAAATTATTTATTTTATTGATTAAGGATGGAACGATGTTACTATAATTATAGTTTATTATTTTCATGTCTTGATATTTTAAGTACAATTTTTGACAACTAATGACTCGTTATTGAGGTAACAAATTTTTATTTCTAATTATAATTGTTATTCTCCAAGATAGACAACTATTGATTTGATGTATTCGTTTATATTTTTGTTACAGTACTTGATAAAGTCTCGAAAGAGACGAAACGTCGTACGAAGATAAATAAAAGAGTTATTAATCAATAACAATTTATTTTAATCCAAGAACCCATGAACCGTATTGAATTTATTAAAAAATGGATATGAACCGAGTGAATAGTATAAAATCAAGTCGCTGTCTGCCTCTGTCTGTTTCTCCGCTTACTTCTTCTAAACCACGCAACGGATTTTGAAACGGTTTTCACTAATAGAAAGAGCTAAACGAGGAAGGTTTGTGTATATAATTTGTAAATATTTTGTACAAAATGGCTGAACTATGGCGGTGTTTTGTAAAAAAAAAACTGTTTTCGTACGCTTACATGGCTAACGCTGGCCAAATCTTTAGAGATACATCAAAACAATGTACGAAAAAATTGTAGATCTTAAAAACCGCTATTAAATCATAATTTCATACCACCCGGGCGTAGCCGGGACGGGCCGCTACTACTAAATAAACTAAAAAGCGTAAGACTAAAATTTTTAATGATAGGATAAACGGAACTTCTTTCACTTTCAAACGACACCTCAAACATTGCTTTATCTAAGTGTGCAAGCTTTCACGGCCGGCATTGTTCCAAGTCTTCATGGTTTCCGGGCTTGTAGGCCGTGATCCGGTGGTATTTCTACCTGACGTTTCGTCTACAACTGCGGTAGACATTCTCACCGACCGAACAGAGAACACACTGGCACTAGGTATAAAAGAAGGGAGAACACCAGTCACCGACACACTAACCTGTGAGCCGCCAAGGAGGACACTTCGACCGCTGCCACATCGCCTTTGAGAATGTCTACCGCAGTTGTAGACGAAACGTCAGGTAGAAATACCACCGGACCACGGCCTACAAGCCCGGAAACCATGAGGACTTGGAATTGCTTTATCTTTTTAACAAAGTTATAGCGATTCTGCCTGTTTCATAAAAATCGTTACATGAGGAAGCCGAAGCGAACATAGATGTAGTCCTATACGTCAAAATAATAATTATTATTTAGTAGCTTTAACTCACACGTACCACAATACAACGACATTCTGTGGTGACGCTGTCGCAGACGCTGTCGTAGCAATGGACCACTTTTCAACCACATTTTAGTTGGCGTGCAGACGCACGTGTGAGTAGATCGCTTTGTCGACAATACACACCAAACTTGCAGGGCAAACAGTCAGTCTGCGTTGACACAACACAGACTGCCGGCCTGTTGTTGGTGTGTCGCTGGAGAATCGCACGTGTGAGTTGTGTTGGCCTGCCGACTGCGACAATTTTGTGGATGATACCGTCAACACATTGCGACTATCGTCGCATTGTCGGGCAATGTATCGGACGTGTGAGTGCTGCGACCCAGTTTAGATACGTTTAGGTTACATTTTAGCTACTATCCACAGACGACGACTTTATTGTGGTTCTGATGTCGTCGGAAAGTGGTACGTGTGAGTTAAGCCTAATAAAAAACATGAAATAGCCTTTAAGTGGAAGTCGCTGGCAGCGTAGTAGCTAGGGTCTGACAACCGGGGCCCGCGCCAGAGTGCGAAATCAGAATCTTGTCCTGGGCGCCGATGATCCTAGCTACGACGCTGGTCGCAGGCGGATAAACCGTCTTGTGTTTTAAATACTTATTACAAATTATTATCTACACAAATCTATCGTTAATTTGAAAACAAATGACAAATAACTGATGATAAAACAAACCTTTGTCCCATTAAATATAATTACTAACCGACAAACTTTAAATGTCTTCCAATGTTAAATGTTTTAAACAGGATTAACTCCTCCGGTAGGGCAATATATTATGTATGTAAGTGAAGGTATCTAACCATAGCAATCTTTATCGACGGTGTCGAGCCAAAAGGACACAACATACCTATTATCATCCAGAACAATGCACGTCACCATGTAAATTTAACACCAAAATTTATGACCTCTGTTGTCGAGCGTCTATAATCTACAATTCATTCAACACCAAAATTTTCTGTTCACTAGTTAAACACTGGCACCACTAGTAGTTAAACAAAACGTTGTAACGTGCTATTTTGGATTGATAAACAATTGCACAAGGGTGGCAGATTTGTACAAAAAATGTTTTTTAATTTTAAATCAGTTCTTTAACTGTTTTATATCTATATTACTGAATTGAATGAGAATTTATTAATGAATACGAAAACCGAATTGAACAAAAAATTGTGTAATCGTTAAAAATGACCTATTAGATAATGTGGTTAAAAACAAAAATATATAGTTCTCTTTCCCTTGTCTTCTGACGCATCTGTGAATTTATAGTAGATTGTATATGTCTAGATACGTATTGGGGGATATTACGGCGAGTGATGACAGTATGTAAAAACGAGCGATAGCGAGTTTTTACAGTCACACGAGTCGTAATACCATTACGCACGAGACATATATGGTATTTTTTGCCATACCCACTACAAAATACCTATCTACTTTTCTTGTCATTTTCAAAAAATTCTGATAGTTCATTTGCGTCGCCATCTTTCCTTCCAGTATGCCCCGAAGTTCGTGCAAGTAAGTAATGACAGGCGTACGCAGGTGTATAGAGCCAATAAACAGAAGTTGCTATGGCAACCGTTATTTTCTGCACTAGTGCAGAAAGTAAACCATTTTCCGCACACCTGCCTGTTAAATGGCTCATTTATAAATAAAGTAGCTATTTTGTAGTGGGTATGGCAAAAAAAATGTATAGTAGGTATTTTTAATTTACAACTGTAACCATGGTTATGAATTCGTGATAGAAAAAGATGGAAGAACTGCTCTATTCTCCATCTCTATCTTTTGCACCGACACTTTTTTGGGTGGTGGCTTGTTCTATGGTTCTGTCACCTAGCTAGCAGCGGTCAGTAACAAACGATATAGATATAGGACTATTGCCTTATAGTTACCGGATCATCTGTGAACACGGTATGCGCGCGCATTCAGATAAAAAAGATACGTGGATTAGAGAACTGGTAAAAGTATCAATAATTGAAGTTATATGAATGTTTTTTTTGAGAAAATTACAATTTTTTATACAATGTGAGATCCATAACCGGTTAAAGTTTTACGGAAGGTTTCCTGGACGCCCGTATATACGGGCGTCCAGGAAATTAACGATAATTTTCAAGTCTATCATTTTAATATTAAAATGATAGACTTAAAAAATTATCGTTAATTTATACAAATTGAAGTTACGTTCTGTTACAGCAACACCATCAATAAAATTTCCAAATAAATTTACGCAAACGGATACTGTTTTATTTATCTACAATCTACATGTTTCAAATGGATAAGATAGGTAGTACTTTGGCACATAAAATATTTGAACGATGTTTTCAATAATCCTTTCGGGAGATTGAAAATAACCGAGCTCGTAAGGATACCATTATAATACGGCATTTTCATGGTTTATCTATTCCAAACAAACCTCTAATCCGTTGCCAGGTTCTATACTTTGAAAACAAGTGAAAATATAAACAAATTCAAATTGGTTATTACTTAAGTACTAAGTACTAACTAAAGGCTATGTCTGTTTAACCGCTAACTAGTGATGGGAGTATTCGAATGCTAGAATCGAGAAGTATCCGATTCTCATAAGTTCTCGGTGTTCTCGAATACTTTTTTGAAAGTATTCGAATACCGAGTTCTCGTAAGAAGAATTGCAAATAAACTGCAATCGAAGATTCGGCGTTCTCGGTTCTCGATTCCGGTACTCATCCAGTCAAAGTCAAACTATTTCCCACACATATAAACACACACGCGACACGACGGTGAACGCCCAACATTCTTTTTATTGCCGTGATTTCTAACTTGTGTAGAGTACTAATCGGTAGAGTCCGTACAGACTATGGTATTATGACATTGTCGCGGTGCAAAGAAATAAGAATATCACAATATGAGAAGCGAGAACCGAGAATATTATGGAATAATATAGGTATTATATTATTCATAATATTCTCGGTTCTCGAATACTCATTCGATTCTTAAAAGTATTCGAATACCGGGTTTTCGATTCTTAAAAGAATTCGATTCTGCCCATCACTACCGCTAACTCCTCCTAAACCGCGCAACGGATTTTGATGCGGTTTTCATCATCAGTTAGATAATTTTTCACGGAAGGTTTATATATATAGCGAACTAGCGTAGCAAGTGAGTAGTGTATTTATAATATTCAAGCGAACGAGCGAAGCGAGTGAGTAGTGTATTGCACCCGGTCTTTCTTAGCACCCGGGCGAAGCCGGACGGGGCCGCTAGTAAATCATAAATTCATAGCACCCGGGTGAAGCAGGAACCGGCCGCTAGTAAGTATATAAATGAGAGGATGGGAGGGCTATGACATATACAGAGATAGACGAACGGACGGACGGACTGACGGAACCTGTAAGGGATTCCTAGTTTCAAGTTTCAACGGAACCCTAAAAAGACAGGCTTGAGATAAACAACAACGAGAGGCAGCTTTATCCAGCATAGCGTGACTATCCACCCTGAATACAAACTGACAGGGCGTCATCCAACATTCGTACACAAAGCCTATAACTCATCACGACACCAAACTGTGTTATCTATTGTTTATTACGATATGAAATATTATATTAGACTTTATATTATATAATATAACAACACACGTAGATATATAGCTACGAATGTTAAATTAAATATTAAGGTCTCATAATTGTCAAGGGTGCTCAATTTAGAAAATCTCTTCATACTGAAATATTAGAAGTCAGGCTCTTTAGTGCAGGACGTAGTGGCGTAATCGCTCACATAAATCCCAAGATAAACAATTTTTCTATTGTCGTTTTCAGAATTTTTTTCTGATTATAAAACTGTTTGTTGTTTGTTATTATCGTTCCTGGAAATTGTTTAAACCACGAAAGTATTGTCTCATTCGCACTCTCACGTTTCATACGAGCGAGGGAGAGAGAGAATGAACGCCTTAAAAATAGTTCAAATTATTTATAAAAATACTAAAAATTAAAATTTTATTATCTGCGTTGATTCTGAATAGTGGGCGTCTAAAGTCTACAATCCTCCACCCTAACTTTTGAGCGAATTGGACGCTTACCAAGTTGAGGCGCGTACTATATTGCTAGTCTGTTTGGCGTCTAGTTAAAGTAAGGGTACAATGAGCCGCAATATTTTTTGTTTCATAAAAATGTCTTTGTTGAAATGCAGGCTTTTAGAGTTTTTCCGTGTCTGTAAGACGGATCTTAAATAGTCGTTTATCGACTGATGACGTCATGATTCATTATGAAACGTTTTTCGATGCTATAATGGAAAACATTTGAAATATATTAAGAAGTTAAATAAAAGTTTGTAAGAAACAATATTTCATCAAAATAGTATTTTTTTGAAGGTCACCAACATCTAGGGCCATTTGGGCCTAACACCAATTCAAATTTTCAATTTATTATAATATAATAATAATAATATAATTATTTATTATTGATTATTTAAATCAAAATAGTACCTGCATTATAATAGCAAGATATTACTGCCAATTCAGCCAGCGCGATTCTGGTAGTTTCGGGTTTGAGTCCCGATAGTGACATTGCATTGGTGTAAATAAATTGTTCTGATATTACATTGGGGGCAGTGTAGCCTAGTGGATAGCGTACTTGGTACCAGCCTCTAGACTAACTGTCATGAGTTCGAACCCCACCTGCGCTAATGGATGTTTTGTGATGTTATTTAGTTTTAAGTTAGTTGTTATTTAATGTAATTTAAGACGCTAATGATCCAAGTTGTCGACGCGTCTATAATCTACAATAAATAAAAATTATTAATATTTAAGTTTCGATTGTAACTTAAAAATAAATCGGCTCTCGCATGAGATGTGATTTAGTATTGAAATAGGTATATATAGGGAAGGAACAGATTTCACTTTCGGGGCACTGTGTGAGTAAGTGGCAACTCAACCAGCCGGAAACTGGGAATTTCGGGTTCAAGTCCCGACAGTGGCTTCTGATTTTTTCCTTATATATCTTATAGTACAGTAAATAGAGACACAAAAATCGCGTTTACTAAAAGAAAAAACTTAATGGCTGAAATTTTGAGGAGGTGTTCGGGGGCATGTCCTGAGTCTAAAACCGAGTTTTCGTATTCGAGGGGGTGGGGGAAGTTACATCCCCCGGTCAATATAGGGGTAAGTTTGTTTTAATTTTTTATCTTCGTTGCTGTTGCCCGTACGGCGTACAGTCAAGTCCAAGAGATCAAACTTGTAGGAAATGAAATTATCTATCCAATGATAAATCAAGGTCATAGGTCGATCAGGTCAATCACAATGGCCGGTAAAAGGTCAAAAGTGAGGGGTAGTTTTATTTATTAATGTTCACAAAATTAGAATGAAAACTTCAAATAAGGCTTGTAATCTAATTCTTTCTATAAAAGTCGATCAATTTTCTGACATTTCAAAATAAAACTTAATAAAAATTTATTTTTCTATTCCAATTTCTCAAGAACACTGTTATTGTATAAATTTTGGACATCCTAATATCTCAAATAATAATATTAAACTAGGTTTTATTTTGAAATGTCAGAAAATTGATCGAATTTTATAGAAAGAATTAGATTATAAGCCTTATCTGAAGTTTTCATTCTAATTTTGTGAACATTAATAAATAAAACTACCCCTCACTTTTGACCTTTTACCGGCCATTGTGATTGACCTGATCGACCTATGACCTTGATTTTATTATCATTGGATAGATAATTTCATTTCCTACAAGTTTGATCTCTTGGACTTGACTGTACGGGCAACAGCAACGAAGATAAAAAATTAAAACAAACTTACCCCTATATTGACCGGAGGATGTAACTTCCACCAACCCCTCGAATACGAAAACTCGGTTTTAGACTCAGGACATGCCCCCGAACACCCCCTCAAAATTTCAGCCATTAAGTATTTTTTTTAGTAAAATATACCGTTTTACTGTACTATTATAACAATCGTTTAGACGTTTAACAATCATGATGGCATAATACGCTGACTGATATGTTAAGAAATACTATTTACTATAGGTACCTAGTGGATCATGGATGCCTTGTGGATTAAATTCATTGTTGAATTAATTAATAATTATTAAAAATAAAAAGATATTGCATTGTAACGTTACATCAACAAGGGGTGTTTCTTAACAGTAACTTGCTATTTGCGTATCAAAATATGTTGGTTGAGCACAATATTATACATCGCATAGTAATATTAGAAGTGTCTTTCTCTTTGCTATTATAAAGTCTACGCTAAAACAATATAACTGAAATTGCGAATTAAGCTGTTCTCGTCAATTTTGACATTTTCAGACACCATCTAAGCTCTAATCTAATGCAATAACAGAACGCCACATAACCTCAAAAGCAATGATACAATCAAAAAATAAAACGTAATTAAGAGGACTGTGTCTGTGACGCATGCATAATTAGTTTAATTATTTCAATTAAAACATACAATGCCGCTCTTCTTGAGAAATGTTATTTTGATGTCAGATGTTACACAACTTGCTTTACCTACCTAGCATGGAGATACTAGTAATGCCAGTGTCATATTACACATGTTCCCGACTAGATATGTCGGATCAGTGCTTCGCAAAATGTGGCACTTCTCATCTATAATATTACACATTTTGACTAATTTGCTGAATCTATACTAATATTATAAAGCTGAAGAGTTTGTTTGTTTGTTTGGTTGAACGCGCTAATCTCAGGAACTATACCAGTCCGATTTGAATTTGTTTTTTGTTAGATAGCCCATTTATTGAGGAAAACTATAGGCTATATAATATCACGCTACGACCAATAGGAGCGGAGCATCAATGAAAAATGTTTGCAAAAACTGGAAAAATTATTCCTTTTGAGAGCTTCCGTTGCGTGCGCTGCGTAAACGGATAAAGTTACGCAAAAATCATGTATGACAAATTGTTCCCCTTTAAAAGTTCTAAAAAAAGTCCGCGACAGCATATGTCTATCTTTTAAGGTTGACTTACTATAACTTTTTTTATGGTAATCAAATTTGTTCGTAATTATAATATTCAAGTGAACGAGCGAAGCGAATGAGTAATGTAATTATAATATTCAAGCGAACGAGCGAAGCGAGTAAGTAGTATATTAATAATATTAATAGCGAACGAGCGAAGCGAGTGAGTAGTGTATTTTGGTCCGACCCCTACGTCCCGCCATCCGACCAACGCCAATAGCGTATGTGCCATATGGCAAATACACTAATAAGACTAGACAAAGAGAGAGAGTACAATTAAAAACAAAGTTAGAATTATAAACACAGTTGCATATAAAAACATGTTTATTACTTTTCTTAATTTTTCCTAGATAGCTTTTACACATACGAGTTGAGCCGCGAGTGTAGTAAGAAAACTTAAATAATCTTTATAAAGATTATAGATATCTGTCAGCTTTTGAGAAGCACTGATTATGAGGAGAGATGTATGTATGCAAGATGAAAACTGTTAAACATTCAAGTACCTACTTAGGAATAGAGTTTCTGCGACTTGAACTCATATAACGGCGTGTATTAACGTCCGTTAACTTAACGAAATATGAACGACTTGCATGTAAATGTCATGTTTAGATTTGTATACTAGTTTTGCGATGCTCCTACAGGCTACAGAGCCTCCACTCTTTCTATCTCTTTCCACTTCAAAAACGCTACCCCACTCGAACTTAACCTCACATAATGCTCGCTAAGCTGAACTATCGCAGATGTCACTACTTACGTACGTAGTGTACCGCTCTCTATGTCACTTTTTGTCGTCAATTTCGGCAAGATAGTGCCTGGGCCAAACAAAATTAAAACCGTTCTGACATTGTATTCTGCGACAGACAAAAACTAGCGTCATCTCTTTTTACTATTACTGGTCTTCAGACACGCTAATATCCTAGTAAATGAAAGGAACAGTCAAATTTTAACTGGTTTTTCAATTATTATCAACTAGGTTTGTGATATTCGTATTGTGTTTGGTGGATTTATTCATTATTTTATCACTATTGATCAAATAATACAAAGTTTGACAACGACATTAAACTGGAGGGCAGTGTAGCCTAGTGGATAGCGTACTTGATACCAGCCTCTAGACTAGACTGTCGTGGGTTCGAATCCCACCTGCGCTCATGGATGTTTTGTGATGTTATCTAGTAATTGTTAGTTGTTATTTAATGTAACAACATATTAAAAATTGAACCTTGAACTAATAATATACATTTCGTCGGGTACAGGACATGTTTAGGGTGATCTGCCACCCCTTTAATACTGACC
Source organism: Mongoloraphidia duomilia (assembly GCA_039654895.1). NCBI lineage: Eukaryota > Metazoa > Arthropoda > Insecta > Raphidioptera > Raphidiidae > Mongoloraphidia > Mongoloraphidia duomilia. The sequence continues at coordinate 18,097,411 of CM077525.1, read as the reverse complement.
AATCGATCTGCAAATATTATACCGACAAGCTATACAAACAGTTTCAGTCTTGAAGCAATAATAATTGTGACAATTTTTTTTTGTTACATGTTGGGGGCGGTCTGCACCCCTCCCATACTGCTATCTAGCAAAATCTCTTACACAGGGCACTTTAATATGCCTTCCTCAACATCTTCACAAAAATAAACAAGCCGTGAGGTGGGTCGTTTATTAGGACTAAAGTGCGACTTTTGAGGTCCACACGACGAACTTCCCTGCAGTTTGATAAATATTTAATAATAATAATTAAATTAGGTATTACACAGAAAAGTAATCATTTTAATCATTAAAACATAATTATTATTTATTTTTAACAATAATTAAGAAAAAAAAAAAAAACGGCTGAACCGATTTTTATAAAATTTATGTCGGATTAAAATGACGTTAACACGCCTCGATTGACACCCTTACGAAGTCGATATAATTTTTTATTCGCGAGATATTGTATAAAATCTACTTTTTTGGAGGTTATTTGGTTAAGAAAAAAGAACGGCTGAACCGATTTTAAAAAAATTTCTTTCAGATCATATTTACGTTAATACGCGTCGATTGGCACCCCAACGTAGTCGATATCATTTTTCATTCTCGAGATTTCGTCTTAGAAAGAAATGGACACATACATACGTACGTACGTACACACACACACACACACATACACACACACAGACATCTTTCTAAAAGTAGTGTAAAAATAGTGTAGTGACCTTGAAACATAAAATTTTTTTTTCCTTTTTGATTTCGATTTTCGGACCCATTACAATAACTTCCAATGGGAAGTTAAAAACTGTCACTTATATAGCTCTCGATCTATATGTACACAGTCAAAAAATAAAATAAGATACATTACAATAATATTTATATTACGTTATATACTCGTCAAAAAGGAGGCTTTTAAACAATGAAAGAACTTATCAAATCGGGTTGAGTTTTGAGGTAATATAGATACAAACTTATTCTTTTATAATATATTATAGATTACAGATATAAATTAAAAGAAATATACAAAATATGCTAGAAATTAATTTTTGTAATATAACGATTTTGTTAGTTGACAAAAAAAACCTACTATAAATGAGAGATTAAAAATACGGTGCATTTGAAAATGACATCTGCAGATGATCGATTTTTGTATTGTAAATAAAATGATAGAAATAGTACATATACATAGTTCAGAAATAAGTTTCTAAACCAATTACTATCTATTCAATAAATGGAAATACGATTCCATATTTTCATGATGGAAATTTCAATTCTTCGAGCTTACTGTATTTTTGAAATAAGAAATCGGCGATAAATTGAAAAAACAGAATTCAATATTGTTATCCTCCATGTTGTAATTTACTTGTCATTTAAAATATAATAAATATTTTTCATCAAGTATCGCCGTTTTTGAAACCGGTCAAGTCAACTGGATTGGAATTCATTGGGTAGTTTTGAATATCTTTATTGCTTCCCGTACCTCTCAACAAAAATCTGCTGGAGTGCCTCGGTGAAATGTTACGGAAGTGATGTGTCGCTCTATTGTCAGCTATATTTACCCTCCTTGATCAGTTGTCTTATCTTATTCGAATCTGAATGTTTTCACAGCATAATATTTGTATGACACTATAAAATACACAAATAAAAAATTTATTAAAAAAACAAAAAACCCGACTGCGTAAAAATCGAACTTAAAAGATGGAAACAAGATCAAATGATAACATGCAGTTGGAGGCATAGTAGTAACAACATGCAATCGGAGGCATATAGTAGTAACATCAGGTATTTCTGTTCAATTTGTTACTACTATGCCTCCGACTGCATGTTATCATTTGATCTTGTTTCCATCTTTTATGTTACGCAGTCTGGTTTTTTGTTTTTTTAATAACTTTTTTATTTCCTTCCTTTTAGTTGAATCTACTCATCAAGCCTTTTCATTTGATACCCCACACACAAGGTTTTACCGATTTTTTGCGTACTGAAAAAATGGCGTCTAGCGCTCGCCATATTGAATTTTCCGTGACGTCATGTACCCTATTTGGAATGTCAACGAAACCTTTCTTTTGTTTTGATTTTGATACCTATATCAATGTATTTAGAAGGAAAATTACTTTTGCACTCTCGGGATTCAGACGAATCTAATGACTCCTCATTTTTCAAAATCCGTCAAGCCGTTTAAGCTACAGAGCGTGATAAAGAAATATACATACATTATAGATACATACATACACTCGAAAAACATTACCGTTCTTCTGGGGCAGTCGGGTAAAAAGTAAGTAGGTATAACTTACTGTGTGTCGTTACACACGGCTAAAGTGAATAAATATCTACTATACAGGGTATCTTCAAAGACACTGAACACACTCCTACCACATGTTCCTGAAACCAAAATAAGCCGATTTAAGCAAACTTACCTTCTTACAAAATTGCTTAGTTTGGGCGTTATACGGCTCTCGAAGTTACAGTTTTGAAATCGTTTTTTTGTTATAAATTTAAAACGGCTTGTGCGATTTTGCTAAAATTTGGCACGTTGGCATAGTTTTATGGAACAAAAAAACCCATATCAAAATTATGATTAATATTGATCCATAGGCGTAGAACTCGGGTTTTTGAATATTTGAACGTTTCAAATTTCTACGCCAATGGAAGAAAAGGGGTTTAAATTTCTCAAAAACCATGAGAGTAGTCGAGTCTTATTAAGAGTAGCAAATAAGTTATTGTATCTAAATTTTATACTTAAACCCCTTTTCTTCTATTGGCGTGGAAATTTGAAACGTTCAAATATTCAAAAACCCGAGTTCTACGCCTATGGATCAATATTAATCATAATTTTGATATGGGTTTTTTTGTTCCATAAAACTATGCCAACGTGCCAAATTTTAGCAAAGTCGCACAAGCCGTTTTAAATTTATAACAAAAAAACGATTTCAAAACTGTATAACTTCAGGGCCGTATAGCGCCCAAACTAAGCAATTTTGTAAGAAGATAAGTTTGCTTAAATCGGCTTATTTTGGTCTCAGAAACATGTGGTAGGAGTGTGTTCAGTGTCTTTACAGACACCCTGTATTCTGGCTCGATTCAACGTCTATTTCTTCGTTTAGATAAAATATTTAATTCATAAATGCTTCGGGGACCGCTGCGGCATCAGTATTTTTGTTATTTTACAGTGGTCCCCGACGCATTTATAAATTAAATATTTCATCTAAACTAAGATATAGACGGTACATCGGGCCAGATATAACAGGTAAGTAGATATTAATTATTTATTTTCTCACTTTTTAAAGGTTTTTGCGTTGAGGGATTTTTAAATTTTTAATTTAATTTTTATTTCATACTTTTTAAACTAACTAATCAAAAACTGAATATTTGAGTTCAAACTCGAATGTTTCTAGCTGTAATATACTGACCGAGATTTCTATACAAACTGTGATGAGAATTGAAGATCTTGGAAACGGCTGAACCGATTTCTATCAAACATGACTAAGAACCATCTCACAAATACCAGCTTTTAAACAAAGAAAACTGCATATAGACATCGGTCCATTCGTTTGGGAGCTACAATGCCACAGACAGACAGACAAAAGGCTTCAAACTTATAACATCCCTTTTTTTTCGTCGAGGGTTAAAAATAAATGAAAATATTACACATTCTATTGATTTTTATACATTCGTGAAATATTTGCATTGAAAACATATTTATTTCTATAGAAAAATATACAAGCGACTAGGCCCTGCAGTCAGGGTTCGTCTGATTGGTCGAATACCCCATCTTGATGTCGTTTGACACACAAACACACACCTAAACGAACGTAACAACTAGTGAATTCTGTATACCTACTAATATGGATAGTTGATAGCGATAAAAAATGGGTTTTTGTATGTGGACAATGTTCAAATACATATTCTTTAAGATACAGGCATTAATGTTCACAACATTAGAATGAAAACTTCAGGTAACGCTTCTAATTTCATTCTTTCTATAAAAGTCGATCAATTTTTTGACATTTCAAAATAAAACCAAATTTAATATTATTTTTATTTGAGATAATAGGATGTCCAAAATTTATACAATAACAGTGTTCTTGAGAAATTAGAATAAAAAAATTAATTAAGTTTTATTTTGAAATGTCAGAAAATTGATCGACTTCTATAGAAAGAATTAGATTACAAGCCTTACCTGAAGTTTTCATTCTAATTTTGTGAAAATTAATGCCTGTCTTGAAGAATATGTGTTTGAACATTCTCGCACATACAAAAACCCATTTTTTATCGCAATCAACTATCCATATTAGGTATACAGAGTTCGTTTAGGTGTGTGTGTGTCAAACGACATCAAGATGCGGTATTCGATCAATCAGAATGGGCCCTGACTGCAGGGCCTAGTCGCTTGTAAAAAACATGGCCCAAACTCCTAGTAGGTATATAAGTACTATACAAAACTTATATAAAGTTAATAAATGAAAAAGGGCGAACACGAATTCGCTTTTAGAAGTATTTGTCATATCATTAATGCGACACGTTTGTTACACTGTACCTACATGTGTATTGTGTGTATCATAAAATATGCACAGTGGTTCAAAACAACACATTTTTACTTCCCACCTCTACTATGGTAGGGAAGTAATGGATTCAGTCCGAAAACAATATTTCGAGATTTTAACAGATTTTCACGTTTTGAGACCCTAGCAATCGTTTAAGATCATTTTCTGACTGATGTCTGTATATGTGTGTGTGTGTGTGTGTGTATGTGTGTGTGTGTGTGTGTGTGTGTGTGTGTGTGTATGTGGTCAATTTTTCGCCTTCGATATCTTAAGAACGGAACAACATACGGGCATGCTGTTTGTTCTATTGTGTTTATCAGCCTTTAACTTAGATTTGATTAGATTTTTAGTCAAATCGGTTCAGTGGATCCTGAGATATTCTAAAAAACGTCCTCAATGTCACGTATTAACATAGGTAAAAAAAAATATAAATGAATTCTAGATGTTATAATATGAAAAAAATGTAAATATTTTTTTTCTCTAAAATGTATAGTTTTCGAGAAAAAAAATATTTTACTAAAAAAAATAAAAATTGTACGTAAATCAAGGTAACCATGATTTTTGCTATATTAAGCTAGCCATCAGTAGATCACCAAACAAAAAAGAGGGCCATGCTTTTTTCAAAGAATAAAAATTAAATTGTGTTTTAAAGACCACCAACAGCTAAGGTTATTTGGGCCTAGTCAAAGAATAAAAAAAAAGAGTGTTTATTTTTTGCAAATATTTACTAGGTGGGAAGTATAGGACTGGTCATCAGTCGAATTTTTACATGTCTAAATGACCTTGTAAAGCAGCGTTTCTCAAAGTTTTTTAAACACGGAGCAGCCCCTATAAAGTGGAACATACAATAACTGAAAACTAGTAAGAATAACATATTTTTATTTAATGTGTTTTTAACAAGATAAATGTGACGAGTGATATTGTATTTTATTTGCAGAGACTTCTTTGATATTTGGCTTTATTTATATAAATGGCGGAGGAGTCCCATGGCTCCACGGAACACAGTTTGAGAAACGCTATTGTAATTAGGGAATGCAATCTCGATCTCGCGATATCTCGAGCCATTTTTCGAGATTTAATCTCGTGGGCAGGCAATCTCGTTCGAGATCTCGACCCGATATGGTCGAGATCTCGAACGAGATTTCAAGAACGAACGCGCTTGAAATAAAAACTTATAACTTTTATACGTAATAGTTTTTGTCAGTCGCGCTAATCGATTCTGTTTGTTTCTCTGCATATATTGTTTTAATTATTGTTTTCTTGAGTAAAATTGACAGTTATTTAACTTATAACAAGCATTAGAAATGGCTAACAATTTACACTGAATATGTCTAAGAACAATTCAAACCAAATGTTCGTGAACGTTACTAATAGTAACTTACCCTATGCTTCATAACTCCTAAGAAGTTATTTCTAAAATAATTAATTGACATATAGTGTGCTGTGTGAGTTGGGGTATTGCTTTTATATTTTGAAAATAAAACAAAACATTAATTGAATCTTGGAACAAAAAAATCAACGTTTATTTAAGGAAAGTAATGAATAATAATCGTCTGCATAGTAGGTACACTACGCTATAAATCACACACGTACACACTACACAGTAACACCATTGATTAACATATTATATGGGAAGATAGTGATTCCATGTACTGAAAAATATACTATAGCTGCCCGCTTACGTTTCATTCCCCTGGCCCACAAACTCAATGTTGACTTGTGGTTCCACCTATATTATTGTTGAACTAACAGCTCAGATATTGTCAATGCTACCTCTAACTGATCCTAAATAATGATATAAGATATTTACATCACTGCCGCAGCTGACATTATTTTAATGTTTTGAAATTTGTTGAGACTGTATAAAACTTATATAAAGTGAACTTAGTTTAGTTACATAATTTATCTGTAAACGCTATCTGATTTTATATTTCTTTGTCTCTGAATAAAAATTGTTCAAACACTCGTAAAATATATTTTGATGTATTCATAGGCTAAGAGCTGATAACACTTTTTTCATGTGTTTTTATAAGACTTGGAACTTTTTTAAAAGATGAATTTTATATATCTCTACAAGGGGTATATAGTCTGTCATTCCAAACGCGGGGCAAAACCACCCCATATTTTTTTGTTCACTCTTGCGAAAAAAGACTTATGTGTGTTTATCATTATTAAAGTCTAGAAAAAGTTTTGCCCCGCGTTTGGAATGACAGACTATTTACCCCTTGTAGAGATATTTAAAAGTTATCTTTTAAAAAAGTTCCAAATCTTCTAAAAACACATAAAAAAGTGTTATCCGCTCTTAGTCTATCATAGCAACTTATACTAATTAGTTAACAAAAGCAAGCAGTTTAAGAGAATTAGATAATCAAATTCATTAAGATTGTAAAATTTGTTGTTAAATAAAAGAATTTAAAATAAATCTTTCACAATTTTTCCAATCGTTAGGGGCCTACACACGATCAGTTTATCTTCGCAGTTTATCTGTGCAGTCAAACTGCACAGTTGTGTGAACTGTACGTTGTGTGGGCTATTTCAGTTTGCTCCTCAATTGTTCTCAGTTTGAAGAGCTGACGTGCGTGGCTATACACGACTAGAAAGGGAAGTTCGGTTTTGCGCTCAGATTGATCTGAGCGCAAAGACTACACATGACTGTGCCAACTGTTCAATTAACTGAGCTGACTTCGCAGTTTATCGGTGCAAAGTAGAGTCAAATGCGCAGGCCAAAAGCCTGCGTTAAAATTTGTCGGAACTATGCAGTTATCTCAGTTTATCGCTCAGACATGACGCCACAAGGGTTAAACTGCGCAGTTAAACTGATCGTGTGTAGGCCCCTTTAATGAATTTGATTATCTAATTTTCTTATGTATGAATATTTTTAGTTTGACATAATAATGATTAACATTATTAAGTTTAAAATTAAATAAAATATCAGAATGGTCCAAAAGTCTTGCCCTAATGTTAAATCCATTTAAATTCAATATAATGCCTATAGAAAGCCGGAATCAGTTGGCTAAAGTGCCGTAACGCTGTCTGGTCATCAAACTAATTCTGTAGACTACTGCAAAAATTTAGGATTATACATAGACAAATACTTAGTGGAATCGCTCATTTTATCATCTTTTAATTATTGTGATATTGTGTACGGACCATGTATAAACCAGTCAACATCGCAGCTTATCCAAAAATTTTAAAATATATGCTTCAGATATATTGTATACAACATAAATTTACATATCGCATACTTCGTAGACAACTTGATCACAACCGGGCAGCCAGATTATCTAAATTGCAATTTAAAATATTTATCAGATTATCATAATAATAATAAAAATACGATGTCACAGGATACAACATTGTCAATAAACTTGCATGAAACAAATTTTTATAAAAAATCTTTTACTTATGGTTCTGCCTCTATATACTTATAATAATATTCCTCGTGAATATAAACATCTCAAAAAAGAGGCGTTTCGAAAGAACGTTAGGGGTTGTCTATTAATAGTCACCGCGAAATATTATGCAATATGAACCAATGACGCAAGATTGTCTTAAATAAAATTAAGATGCTAGTCACCAGATGGCCTAACGATTGTCAACACAACTCACTTCTGTAAACTCTACAATTATTCTGTACTCAAAGATTAAATAATAAAACTTAGGATGCTAGTCAACAGATGGCCAATAGTGCGACGTCTAGCTGCCTCTATTAAAAGTGGCCTCATTTACGCTCATAAGGATCAAAATCTTCTAGTAATATGTTAAACAATGGTAACACCAGTCACACTGTCCCAAGTAACTAGTTTTGATTAAGTTTTAGATACAAAATAATACGTTCTTTTTAAAATTAGGCGAAATTTCGATATTGTCGAGATTTCTCGAGATCTCGCGAGTCAATCTCGCGAGATCTCGAATTGCCAATCTCGAACCCAGACTGATCTCGCGAGATCTCGAATTGCCAATCTCGGCTCGAGATTGCATTCCCTAATTGTAATGTATACTTTCCATAATGCCCCTACAAATACTCATATAAAAATGTCGTGGCTCGGCTATTTTTCGGGTTCCGTATCTCAATAAGAAAAAACGGAACCCTCATAGGATCACTCGTTTGTCCGGCTGGCTGGCTAGGTGTCCGTCAGACCCATTTTCTCAGAAACGGATAGAGATATCAAGTTGAAATTTATACGAAATACTAATGTCTACGGTGTCTCTTAAAGGTGTAAAGAATTTAAGCTTCTAGGTCAACGCAATCAAAAGATACGGCCATTTTGTCATCTCATCAAAAACCTATAGGGTACTTCCCGTTGAGCTAGAATCGTGAAATTTGGCAAAAAGCAAGGTCTCGCAGCACAAGTAAACAAAAAAAACCTCCTTCAAAAATCCACTAAAAAGAGGAACATAATGAAATTTTGAGGTCTGCGCCAATTTAATAAAATATGAAGTCGGTTAAAAAGTATAGTATAGTGATTAATATCTTCTTTTTAACCGACTTCATATTTTATTAAATTGGCGCAGACCTCAAAATTTCATTATTTTCCTCTTTTTAGTGGCTATTTGAAGAAGGTTTTTTTGCGTTTTAGAAATAGAATAACCACAGCTGAAAACAAACTAAGCGTCGTTTTAGTAACATTTACTGCAGTTGTAATTAAAACAGTTATCAAATATGCAGAAGTCAGATGATATTATAAATTTTCATTTTAAGATACTGTAAGCTTAATGTAATTATACTGTAGGTACTAGTTTAATCTAAATTACACACATTTAAATAAGTTCAAAACGTATCTCGTTGCATTTGATAATTTAAAGAAAATAGTAATTATAAGGTGTGCAGAAATGGGAGGAGGATATTGTAAACATTTGCTGTACAAAATTTTCCTAGCCTGATACTGTCACCAGTCACAGTTATTCTCCACTATAAAAAAAATCGACTGGATAGTAAAGGTGGAAAGTGAAAATACATGTGTACTTTTGTTTCTTGAGATATGATTGGTTGGTCAGGACATTCGAACGTCATGTATTTGTGTTTATTAGTGTACATCTACTTCGTATTGAAAATAGAGTAGGTATAGAACAATTTCAATTATTTATTTCTTTATTTTGTTACGAACATTCCGATAACCTGATACAGTAATTTTATATGGTAGGTACATTGTAAAAGTTGACGCAAAATAAAACTATTTATTTTTCTATTCTAGTCGCGCCAAAATGTCTGCAGGTCGCCCATGATTATAATAGTATAAACTCAAGTGTTCCTGGACACACTGAGATGTGGTCAAACGGTTTTATTACTCATTCGTTGTAAATTTAAACTAACTTCCATACGTGTTACTTGTACTTGCAATTGTTCGCGCACAGGTGAGCACTGAGCAGGCTTATTCTACTATAATTATAGGTAGGGTTGGAAAGACTAGAAGTTTATTAGAAAGACAGCAGCTGAATGGAAAACAGGCGCGGATCCAGCCCTCAAAAAAGGTTGTGGTTACGATTTTCCGAAAATCGGCCAAGTGCGAGTCGGACTACTGACTCGCTCACGATCTATACATTGCATTCCTACAAAGGAGACGTTACTGTATGACGCCCCGGCCAAGACATTGTACAATGTATAGGTCCACGCGGGCAAAGCCGCGGGGCGAACACTAGTAAATTAATAAACCTGTAAAATGTTTGTTTGCTCACGAAAATTACAAAAGTAAATGTGTGTTTGTTTACACATCACAATATCACATCTAGACTCTAAACTGCTGAACCGATTTTGATGAAACTTTTACAGCTTGAAAGCATATCAGATTTTACATTTAATTAAAAATATACATTTTACACTGAATAATTTTATTTAGGCGCTTACTTAAATAGCAAATTCAAGCTTACGTTTCTTTTTTTAATTTTATTAAGGCATAACATCAGCCTATCGACCTCAATAATTAAGGTTGTGGGCATGCCCACCGTGCCCACATGGGTGGATCCGCGCTTTATGGAAAAAGAAACGTCAAGAGAAGTCAAGGTTAACAGAAACATAATAGTACGGACAAAGCAACAAAATAATTTTTTTTATTACGAATTTTTAAGCTGGTGAATTACATTGAAAATTAAACTATATCTAATATACATACGTCAAACCTACATATAATTAGAGAATGCAATCTCGCGAGATTTTGAGTAAGTCGAGATCTCGAGAGATTAGGAAAGTCAGTCTCGCGAGATCTCGACAATTTTCTATTTTGAAAATCAATAACAACTAAATGACTGGGAGGCTAGGTTACGATTTTTAATGAGTAAAAATAGTATCTAAAAGTAATAATCTTCCTCGAAAAACTTCGAATTGAGTTCTAGTTTAAAAAAGTACACGATAAACATTTAAGGTAGTTGTCGTGCTATGGGCATAGTGTCAGAAAATTCTAAATTTTCGTATACTCATTAAGGATACTATAATACAAATACCATTAAAATTTGAAGTTGATTGACCATCTCTAACTCGAGATAAACTTAATTAAAGTTCGGATAATTAACACGGAGAGAATAGGAAAGGTTGTGTTTTTGACAAGTTTTTTAATTAAAAAAAAAAGTAACAGAAATTTTCAAAAAACTAACTATTCATTGATGTTTTTGTTCTGAGTTTAAAAAAGAAAATCCAAAAATTATTGACCTTTTTATTGTTGAGATATAATAACGCAAAGTTCAACAATTTATGAAAAAGATTGACATTTTTATGTAATCCAAGCGAACAAACTAAGTGAAATATGTGTTACTATGTGAACAACAGTTTAGGTATAATCTCTAACAAATTTTTTTTTGCATTTAACACTATACTTATTTATTGTTTTACAGCTTATTATGAACGAAACTTTTGGATGTTATTGTAGCACGACAACTACCATTGAAAGAAATTCAATTTGCATTTTGCACATCCCTAATTCGACAGCAAGACTTATCTATAGGTGGGTATGATGCACAAATTTATAATGAAAGCCGCGAATTGCATTGTCCCGCCGCAGAATAATAAATCCTCCATGTTTGTATTACTGCGCGATCTAACCTCATTGTTACTCAGTCACACACACGTTAGAAACTTCATGTTAGTATTATGTCACCGCACTGCATTACTGTGTAGTAGTATCCCGCCTGTTCGACCCAACCATATCCTTTATATACGTTTTGCTATAATGGGGAAACTTTTGCACATGATAATTCGAAACATCAAACTTATATGCAACTGTTTATTCTGTGTTGGCATAGCAACGATCCTCAAACAAAAGATAATTCATACTTGTCAGTGTAAATTGTAATCATTAACCTCACTTTCCAGAGAAACGTTTCAATGTAATGTCTGTTAGTTGTTACAATTAACCATCAAGATAAAATCGAATTCATTTGTTAAAATTTGTAATAAACAAATTTAAAACAAAGAAACATCACTCACTGTATACGCTATACGACATTATTAGAAAGGATAACACGTGTTGTGTACAGCTTTTGTTTGATTAAATTTCATTATTATTATTATACAGGCTGGATAGAAATGATGTAAGTGAATTAAAACGACTTCAAAGAAAAGCTCTAATCTAAGAATAAAAATATCAATCTTCCTTTGTTTTTGGTTTGTAACATTTAGTGGCGCATCTCCTAAAATTTCTCCTGTATAGTAACTTCGGTGAAATATATCGGATATACGTGGAAGGTGAGAGATTAAAATCCTATTTCTTTTTGGGGGACCAGCTTGATGTAATGGTCATCGTGCTGATCTTTGGAGCAAGTTGTCGTAAGTTCGAATCCCACCTCGCTTATGGATGTTTTATAATGTCGTTTTGTTTTAAGTGATGATGTTATTAATTGATGTAATTTAAGACACTAATGTCTTAAGTTGTCGACGCGTCTGTAATCTACAATAAATAAAATTGGAAATTACATATTCACGACAGTATTTTTAATTTCTTTTCACCATACGTTTGGTATATAAAAAAATTCGACTGATGACCAGTCCTATACTTCCCACTTAGTAAATATTTGCAAAAAATAACCTCTTTTTTTATTCTTTGAAAAAAAAGCATGGCCCTCTTTTTTGTTTGGTGATCTACTGATGGCTAGTAATATAGCAAAAATCATGGTTACCTTGATTTACGTACAATTTTCCTTTTTTAATAAAATATTTTTTTCTCGAAAACTATACATTTTAGAGAAAAACAATATTTACATTTTTTTCATATTATAACATCTAGAATTCATTTATATTTTTTTTACCTATGTTAATACGTGACATTGAGAACGTTTTTTTAAATATCTCAGGATCCACTGAACCGATTTGACTTAAAATCTAATCAGATCTAAGTTAAAAGCTGATAAACACAATAGAACAATCGGCATGGCCGTATGTTGTTCCGTTTTTACGATATCGAATGCGAAAAATTGACCACACACACACATACAGACATCAGTCAGAAAATAATCTTAAACGATTGCTAGGGTCTCAAAATGTGAAGATCTGTTAAAATCTCGAAATATTTTTTTCAGACTAAATCCATTATCTACTTCCCTACCATAGTAGAGGTGGGAAGTAAAAATAAATATAGTATAGTGACGTCATTATATGTTGCGCACTTCTTGAGAATTTCGAGGATTCACTGTTTTTTTACCAAATTCAACAGAACTTTTTTCTTCACATATAGTTTCTATAAAGTTTGGATGCCACTTACGAATGAGTCGGAAAATATGTTTCATAGTTTTAAATATACTCGCTGAACGCTGTGAATACATGAAACTCCATATTTCTACATTATAAAGTAGAAGCCACTGAACTATAATCATTGTGGAACGCGGAATTTCGAATCCCCTCATCGACAAGAACAGTTGTTAAAGGTATTTTCCTCTCTCTCTTAAACGTATTGCACAATCCTATTCGTGGTAGTGTCAAATTACCCATAATTCTCTTCATGACTGAGATAGACTTGCCTCACTGAGTTCCAACCAAAATTATTATTGTTACAAAACTGTTTTCTGAGTTGGCGGAATAAATATTTATTTACAATATTAATAAATACAATAACAATAAATGCAACAACGAAAAGTCAGTTCTAACAATCAACACAAGTAAACAATAATTAAACAGTAATCAACACTTAGCTATATACAATTGACTATAATATACCAGGACTATTTATTTCTAGTTATTTATTTTATCAATTTATATCACGGAACTATTTATATTTCTGCACGATTTATATCACTGTATTTATATCAGATTTATTTCGCTGTTCAACACTGTCACAGTATAATCTACACTGACTGATTCCCGTTGACTGATTGCGCGACTCACTGTCCACTGATTTATATAGGCTGCGTGGACTGGAGCCCAGTGCTTCTCGCGTTCTCTAGAACATTCCGGCAGGTACTCGTTGTTCAGTATGCAGACCCCCGTTTCTCGGAACTCTTTGTTTGCCGTTTATATACAGGGTGATCCGTAACATTATTATAGTTTTGTGAGCTCATATCCAACCTAGAATAGTGTAACTGTAAAAGTAAAATACTCGCCGAACTCTTGTTTTGTGAGAAAACGAATTTACAGTCGTCAATAATAATAATAACACACTTAAAACACGCGTTAAACTTGACGTAAGCTGACAAACAAATGACGAGTTGTGTTTACAACAATTTGCAACTATTGCAGGTACCATTCACAATTATTATCTTTCTATTTAAAAGTATTAAAATTCCCAGAACGGATACGGCTACATTTGATTTTATGATATTGTAAACTAAATTTCTGCGTAATTTTAGAACTAAAGTTTTAAGCTAACGGTTTTATTTATTACAAGAGATTCTAAGATACTGACAATAAAATAATTGGCTTAAATAATAATATAATCTATTCTATTGTTAATAATTTTTTTATATGTAAGTATTTGACAATACAATTTTTATCTATCTTTCTATCTGTCTGTCTGTCAAACTATCTATCTATAGTTTAGTAAGAATGGTTGGCGAATTTTAATTTAGCAGTCATCAATAATCTTTAAATACATTTTTGCGACTGCGCTAGGAGCACTTTCCGATGTGTAAACATCTAAGCTAGCGCCTTGCCACAAAAAATTTATATACAACCTTAATTTCAGAAAATTGATGCGACGAAAAACCGAACGAATATACGTCATATACGCAACAAAGCCAGTGCTCATATCAGCCATTCCACTGATCCGTCTATGCGCACATACTATAAGAGTACTAACTGGACTCATTCCTGTTTTTGTTTTTTTTTTCAACACACCTGCCTCATTTTTTTATTTATTTATTGTAAATTATAGACGCGTCGACAACTTAGGTCATTAGCGTCTTGATTACATTAAATAACAACAATTCACTTAAAACCAAATGACACCACAAAACATCCATGAGCGGAGGCGGGACTCGAACCCACGACAGTCCGATCCAGAGGCCGCGACGCCAACCACTGGACCACACTGTCCTCCCTGCCTCATTTTGTTACAACCTGTACTCAAATAAATCAGATTTCACAGACGAGACCCAGTGGCGTAGCTTTACTTCGCGGAGCCCAGGTGTAAAATTTTCTTTGGGGGCCCCCCTCCCCCCACTTTACCCAACTAAGAAAAATTTCCAATTATTCATGACATCATCATCCCATCAACATTTTATTGTATTCTCAAAATGTTCTACGTCATATATAAACGACTCTGTAATTAAAAGAAGTTCTACTGGTATTCTTCAGATAATAATATATTGCGTTCTTTTATATTTAAGGATAAATAAATCCTCCAGTCGTCTTCATCAAATCATAATTATTGACATAAACGATATAGAGTTTGCTAAGAAAAAAATCGAGTGTAAGGATTAATCAATCAGTAGTTGACCCAAAAATTGGGGGCCCCTCGAGGTTAGGGGGCCCCGGTGATTGCCACCTGGAACACCTGTGGTAGATACGCCACTGACGAGACCATTGCAAGAATATTCTAGACGTTTAATTAGTACTGTACTTATATAAAATAAATCGGTTTCTAAAACATCAAATAAGCGTCAAGAAAGCAGCAAGTTAGAGTTTAGTTATAATAACAATAACATGTTATTTGAAGATTAATTATAGGTTATTAGTAAAGTACATAGCGTCTGAGTTAATGCATGAATCTTAGAGGATATGGAAACGCACACAGCTGTCATTTCATTGGGTGTGTCCGTCTCTTTCTACCCTCAGGGGAGATATATATATAATAATTACACTTCCCGTTTCTCGTTTTCTGTCTCACTCCAACACCACTGACGTTTGTCTTCTTGTTCACGATTCAAACTCGTCCAATTAAACATTAATTCTTCGGCGAACTGTCATTCCTTCTGAGCCCCTTTTCGCTTTAAACTGAGAGCATTTGATCGCTTTATTGGATATTATTCTGTCGCTATTCAACGTTCACTGATTAATTATTATCGTAAATGTATATTATAAGAATAATGCAGACAACATTTCAAATCGGGCATTTTATAGCGAACATAGATTGTAACAAAATAGTGCGGTATAAACACCGACATGCGACTTTTGCTCTTGTCGTTTTCACCAAAAACGCTTAGCTAATTAGTGTATATAGAATCTTGATAACATTTCAAATAGTAGTATATTTTAACAAAATGTTCAAAAATACTACGATTCTTAAAATAAATAATTCTACCTAATAATTATATCTGGATGACCGAGCTTTGCTCGGATGAGTTCAGAAAAAATAGTACTTAAAGTTCCCATTTCATCAAAATCGTTTTTAAGAAAAAAAATTACATATACCTATATAAGTAGATAATATTATTATACGTCAGTATACGTCATACTGACATAACGTATGTACCTACATATTTTCAAGTACTTAATTACTGATTATTTTAATAAGTTAAAGATTGACTGTCAGAGTAATTTGACATAAATAAAGAAAATAGTTTGTTTTTTCCAAAGCCTACTCACCATACGACACTGTTTTATAACGTTAAAAAAACTGTTTTTTGAAATGATAAAATCGATAAGAAAACGAATTTTTCCAGGGATGAGACCTAGCTAGATCGATTTTGGCCCCCCGAAACCCCTTTTCGGTAAATTTGATCAAAATCGTTAGAGCCGTTTTCGAGAAAATATTTATATAGGTACATATATACAAGATTTGCTCGTTCAATAATATAGGGATAAAGTACTAGGAATAGACCGATATCAATATCGGCCTTGTGGCCGATTATTAGTATCGGTCGGTATATGTATTGCAATATTAGTCAATATTTTTTTTAAGTTTAAAATATTTTCTAGTTCAGGGCTAATTACACAGATGGTGTAGAAGCCAACAATTTACATATTAAAAATATATATATATATATTTTCTATGGGCGATAATCGGCCGATACCGATAATCGGAAATAGGTATATCGGTATCGGCGTATTTACGAAAGTACTATGAATATTATGTGCTAGATGTTAGCATTCATCATATTGTGCATTTTTGGTGAAATTTGCTGAATCTAAATAACTAAAAAATATTTTAATTTAATGTGTAAAATAGTAACGGAAGAAATAAGGTACACGTCAAAAGTAGCATTAATTCGGTCGAAGCCGCCGGTAAAAGTTAATAGAATGATAAAATAACTTCGACATGATTATGGTGGAAGTACGGGTACCATATGGTGGAGGTGCAAGTATAAGGAGGACAAAAATATTGCATAAATTATTTTATGTTTACTTTTTCCTTTAAATCGTTATATATTCCCATACAAATCTGTTGTAAGGTTGCTAATGTAAATTATTTGACCATTAGTATACGTAAAACATAACAAAATTATGCAACATTTTGTTTCATATTTATTTTTGTCTATTATAGGTACATACACAAGCGACTAGGCTCTGCAGTCAGGGTCCATTCTGATTGATCGAATACCTCATTTTGATGTCGTTTGACACACACACATACACACCTAAACGAACGTAATAACTAACTAGTGAACTCTGTATACTAATATAGATAGTTGATAGCAATTAAAAAACGGGTTTTGTATGTGGAGAATGTTTAAACACATATTATTCAAGACAGGCATTACTTAATCCCCCTATATTATTAAACGAGTAAATCTTGTATGTATCTATGTATATATGTATATATATAAATATTTTCTCGAAAACGGCTCTAACGATTTTGATCAAATTTACCGAAAAGGGGTTTCGGGGGGCAAAAAATCGATTTAGCTAGGTCTCATCCCTGGAAAAATTCGTTTTCCTATCGATTTTATCATTTTTAAAAACGGTTTTTTGACCTGTCAAAACATTGTAATATCGTGAGTAGGCTTTGGAGAAAACAAACTACTTTCATTCAAAATTATCTGACAGAATTTTTAACTTATTAAAATAATCCGTGAACTATTTTAGACCGAGAGCCCGGCGTTAATATATGAAGCTCATTTGTGACAGGATGAAATTTTCAGGGAAGGTAGTATTTATTATGACAAAGAAAAAGCGCTAGGGTTGCCTAGTCAAATCCTGGTGCGACGGCCGGGATAAGCCACTTCCGGTGCAAAATGTCAATTTTTATATGTATATGTATATATGTATAAATTGAAACAGCTCAAAATTACAAAGTGGCCCTTAGTCCAGCATGGTAACCATAGTTTTTAAGAAAATGACATTTCGAAAATTATAAATTGTTAATAACTGCTCAAAATTGGATAAAATATAATAGTTAAATCCTGTATCACGAAAAAGAAAAGTTATACATTTTGTAAAGTAGTATCAGTATATGCAAAAATTTAAATTTTTGTTGTGAAACATCTTTAGGTACGGGTGTAAAGTTGTTTGAATGGAACGTCGCCAAATGTCATTTGTTATTGCATTTTGAAACTACGTGGTCAATAATTATAGTTTTTTTACTAACATTATCAGCGCGTAATGTGTCATGCATCGTTTTTTGTTTTTTTTTTATTAAAAAAACAGATAGATTATTATGTATTGTTTTTTTCTTATTGAAAAATTATTAAAGTGATATTTTTTAGCACCTTACCTATATTAAAAATGTTAAAAATTCAATTTCCAACAAAAAATATCTCGCATTCAATGATGTAAATTATTTTCTAATTTAACTAGCATAAAGAGATACCTTTATTAAAAAAAATATATATAATTTTTATTTCATGATTTTCTTGACTTCTTTTCAAAGCAACTACCTAAACTGAGTTTTGTTTAAAAATGTTTACATATTATTGTAAAAAAAAAATAATGATTTTAATATAAGTATGCTTCGAATAAGTAATTTAATAATAATTCATAAAATGTTATTGCCTTTGTTCGGATACATTTTTGAATAGTTTAATGTATAGTAAACTATATTGAAACTCATGTTGATCACTCACGTATGTAATATAATAAAATTAAAAAAACCGGTTGATTTATGAATCAGAATTGTCAATCATTATTATGGCAATGTTTGCCTTCTTCAGGCCTAAAATTACATAATTCTAATAATGTAATTTTAGGCTTGAAAAAGGCAACAAAATAGTTGCTAAAAAGTTGCCATATTAAAGATAGACAATTCTGACTCACAAATCAACCGATTTTTTCTTTTATTATAGTAAATTATTATTATTTTCCATTTTTTCATTATAGTTATTTTGGTTTTATATTCGCTTAGTTAACTTTATACCTGCGTCTGATTAAGTTGAATTTCAAGAAAAAATATTAATCGAGGTTCAGTAAAGTCAAATGCTTCAATTAATTTTTAGCATCAAACCAAATTTAAAATCACAAACAAAAATCAATCTTTTTTCTCTTTTCGAAACAAACCCCAAACCACCTTTTTTAAAACTTTTATTACAGGTTATTACGACCTTCAAGTAAGTAATTTATACTAATTTATATAAGAGGTGCACGTTGAATTACGTTGAAAAATAAAAATAAGAAATTGCTACCCTAAAATATATAAATTCTTGGGAAAATTGTTAATACCAGATTCAGGCAATTCCTGCGTAATTATACGGATATGAGTTAGAAACCAAATGCGTTGAAAACATAAAGTTATACATAACTAAAGTCTATCCCATAATTGTAGATTTAAAAAAAATGAATATCTAACGTTTGTTTTAAGTTGGCAACATGTAAAAAATTTCAAAATTTTATATAAGATTATTTATATTTTTCAGGTTTACTGTTTTAACACTGTTTTACTAAATAAAAATAGAAATTAACCAAGGAAACGGAAAATAAAATGTCATTTTTAAATAACAAAATATTAGATTTGAGTTTTCAAAAAGTAAATAGAAATTAATCATGCTAAATTCTTTAAAAAATGAAGAAAAATAGCTTCAGTGAACAGTTCTGTTCAGATAAATTTCTACGAAATAATACTGCAGCTCGTGTTGTGATGTCCTAATATATTTTACAAAAATCGTCATTCCTTCATGACCGTTTATTGGAAAGAAATATTTGGAAAAGTGAACACGTATAATGTAAATTTTAAAATATTAATATACAAATGTAACAATCTTAATAAATAATTAACTACATTTTACAGTTATGTATATTTATATTATAATAATACCGAATGTAAATTTTTCGTTGAACAAGAGACGCAAAAATAGAACAAATATTATGTAGTTGCTATATTTTTTATGAATTATTTTTCTTTTTATTGTATAATTTCGTAATTTATAATTCAATGTTTTTAAATAAAACTATAAATTTAAAATTGCAACGATACAAGTATAATACACGCACACAAAGATTGATAAAAATTGTAATGTCAATTTGATAATAATTTATTCAAACTTCATAAACCAAATCAATCAGCTATAAAACATTAATTTTTTATGACAAACTTTTAAAATTCAGTTAATAAAATATAATGAAACACAGTGGCGGCTCGTGTTCCTTTAGGTCAGGAGGTCAATTTTATACAAAAAAAAAACAAAAAAACAAAACAAAATATAAAGTACCTAATATCAAAAAAGCGTATTGAGTACTTACATTAATTAAAGTGATTTATATTTTAGTTGAATTCGTCTATCCTTGCTGTTGGCAAAATGATCGATTCGTTCATTAAAGTTTTTAATATCTTTGATAAACGACTTTTCAATGCTTAAAATAGAAGTACCTTTAAATACAATACTTTGGTCCAAATGAGCTGTAAAAATGGAATCTAACTCGGAAACAAAATTTATCAGCCCCCGAAATATGCCGGCATTTTCCGATGACTCGGTTTCGTCGTGTCCTCGTAGAGCTAACTCGAAGGCGCCGCAAAACTTTATGCAGTCGATTATTTTATTTAAGACATATCTGTTTTTATTCACATTTTCCATTATATTCTTTAATTTTATTTCGGTAAGCACTGCTCAACTGTAACTGAATGTCAACACGACCGAGCGTACCATAATCAATAGCACTATTCATATGATCTGCGGATGAAGCATGCTTCTTTACTTTTTCTTTTAAATGTTTTAAGTCTATTAGACCGTTCTTGCACCATAGCGAGTCATTTGAATTTGAAAAAAGTAAACAAATGAAACAATAAAATGAATTGGTCACTTCACACCCACAAATCCATTCAGATATATCGTACATTGAATCTTTGTTTTTGTCCTTACTGGTTTGTATTATTTTAACTTTTAAGTGATGGTCGTGGGCGACCATATTTTTTAAACTCTAAACGTTAATCATAATTTAAACCATTATTAATTTTCAGATTTTTAATAGTTTGCACAACAAACATTTTTACATTAGTAAATAATAAATTTCTAATTGTTTAACCGTTAACAATAATAATATAATATGAACGTGCCAGGAATTTGTAGAGTGGGTAAAAAATATTAACCATTCATACGTCACAGCGTCTGACGACATACGGCTGTTGACCGAAACGATGATGTACGATGAACAGATCATAGCTGTGTAAGTCGTGTAGCGTAGCGTCCGATTGGTTCCGATTCGATAGCCATATCTCTGTACATGAGGGCAAATTTTTATTTGACCCACAGCGTGATTCTTTATTTTGATACAGAATTGTATTTGATACAGAACTTAAGAATTAGGTATACTATTACTTATTAGTATTCTGCATTTGTTGAAACAGAATACTTATTTGGTTTTAAGTTTTTAATATTTTTTAAAATTTTATTTTCTAAATTCTAAATGTTTTTTTTCTTTTTTTCATTTTACATTTCCAGGGAGGTCATTGACCAATTGACCTAATGGAGGAGCCGCCACTGATGAAACAACACATTCTGACAATTTTAACAAATTTTGACGTTTTGAAATTATGTCATCTTGAATATTAGATGACAGTTATTTATTTATTTATTTAAGTAAAACTTACACAGTACGCACTTTTTAAAACCTTTATCACAATATCAAAACATCAGGCGTTATTCATTTTTTTAAAATCTACAATTATGGGATGGACTATAGACATAAGTATGAATGTTTGCCAAACACAAAGCCGATAACTCATTTCAGAACGGTTACAATATATAAGTATACATATATACATAATGTTATTTGACAGCTTTAAAAATGTCAAAAAAACAAATATAATTTATAAGTTTTCAATGTGTTACCCAAAATTTCCTTAGGCAACCCTATGTATTTCATTACAGCTCTTCGAGATCTACAATATGGCGTCAATTGTATCCTGTCATATAATGAGGAGAGATAATTATGAGCTAATGAAATATGTGTATTTTGCACCGGAAGTGAGCTCCTCCCGGCCGTCGCACCAGGATTTGACGAGGCAACCCTAGCGCTTATTCTTTGTCATACTAGATACTACCTTCCCTGAAAATTTCATCCTGTCACAAATGAGCTATAAATATTAACGCCTGGCTCTCGACCTATTTGTATAGTAAAGAATAACAGAAATAAAAACTAAACGTAATTATGTAAGTAGTTTTAACTAATATTTAAATAAATAGATACCTAAGTATGTTATTTTTATATTACCTATATAAAATATGTATATTATGTACGTTAAATATAGTATGACGTATAATCTTACCTAGACTTTTTTTTCTCAAAAAAGAATAACGATTTTGATGAAATTTACAGAATGGGGATTTTTCGGGGCGAGAAATCGATCTAGGTAGGAATCTTGGTCCCAGGGGGAGCAATTAAAAAAAAGAGTTTTTTTATTTATAACTCGGTCAATTGTCAGATCGATTCGAAGCCTATTTCTACATAGATTTTGTATAATATATCACAAGGGTTAAAACTGTAAATGAACACTAATATAAGAAGTGTCTTGCACAATATGTAAATAATGACAAATAGGCGGCCCGAAGGGCCGCACTTTTGGCACCGCGAGTCTGTGTAAAAACACATCGATTTTTGAAAACTATTGTTAAGATACATACAAAAAAGTTTTGTTTAAAAATTTGCACGGCGGCCCGAAGGGCCGCACTTCTAGCGACGCAGGCATGCAGTATATCAAAACACATCGATTTTTAAAAACTATGGTGAAGATGCATGCAAAAAAGTTTTGCGCTGCAGGTTTATAGTCTGTCGTTTGTTATTAAAAGATATAATATGAATTCTATTTCTTCGAAAATCGATTTTTGTGAGTTTTTCAGTAGGTACCTTCTATGCAAAAAAAATATTTGAAATTTACTGAAAGTTGCTAAGATGACATCACAGAGAAAAAGTACTTCGATAAAGTTGATATTTGGTATCAATGTTTAAAAATGGATTATTGAAACGGCAACGGGCAAGCAGAATTTCATCTGATTCGAACATTTTAAAAAGATATTCAATCTATGAAAATCGGTTTTTGCGAGCTCTTCAGTCAACAAAACAATAACGGCGGTAGATTTGAAAATGGCGACCTAAGTAATATTTACAGGAAAAAATGCTTGATTCAAGTTGATACTTAGTTTTTACGCTTAAAAATACACATAGGTATTTAAAATATTTAACAGAAACAATTATTTAAATTATGTTTCAGAAATAAATTCGTTTCGGAGTAATATTTTGAGAAAATAATATCTCACAGCATACAAGTACTATTTTTTTGAACTCATCTGAGCAAAGCTCGGCACCCAGATATTGTTCATTAAATTAGAATGAAAACTTCAGGTAAGGCTTGTAAACTAATTCTTTCTACAAAAGTCGATCAATGTTCACTGCTAATGTATAAATTTTGGACATCCTAATATCTCAAATAATAATGTTAAATTAGGTTTTATTTTGAAATGTCATTAAGGCCTGTCTTGAAGAATATGTGTTTGAACATTCTCCACATACAAAACCCATTTTTTAATCGCTGTCAACTATCCATATTTGTATACAGAGTTCACCAGTTAGTCGTTACGTTCGTTTAGGTGTGTATGTGTGTGTGTGTCAAACGACATCAAGATGGGGTATTCGACCAATCAGAATGGACCCTGACTGCAGGGCCTAGTTAGTTGTATATGTACCTATAATAGACAAAAATAAATATGAAACAAAATGGTTTATAAATGAATATGAAACGGTAAACTTTAAACAACAGTTAGATTGTAACAATTCAGAGTTTTTACTGTTTTCCAATTCAATCGGAAATAACTTATACAAAAGTTTGAATAAAATCTCTGATTCCAAACAAATATTACAATTTTATTGTTCGTATAAATGCATAAACCACTTTAGACACAGGGTAAAGGTACCAGTTCCTGACCTATAATCGACTATTTTTATTTATTTTTACCCGACTACGGCAAATCCAAAAGGAGGATTATGAATCTCACAGGCAGGGCCGGCACGTGCGCCTGGTCCGACAGGCGATCGCCTCACGGCGCCATATTTTTAGGGCGGCATATTTTTGTAGCAGCGAATTTTTCGTGCGGTATTCTACTTTTTAAAAATGATTATATTGTTCGAGTTTTCACCGATTCTTAGTTCTACCTTCTACTACTAGATAAAAGATGTCGCATGTCGCCCAGCCGCTCGGCGCAAATACCATAAGTTGTAGAAGGGGTATTTACAAATTTTTTTTAATATGTGGGGGGGGGGCAAAAGTTGTATTCGCCTTAGGCGGCATATTTTGACGCGCCGGCCCTGCTCACAGGCTATGTATTTATGTGTGGTAACCCTAACCTTATGTATATAAGCGAAGGGATGCCTGTCTAGGGTGCCTGGAATACCTGATTTTTCAGAAAAATGCCTGTCTAAAATAAAAAAGCTGTAGGTAGGTAATGACGAAGTCACGAATGGCCGCGAAATTTTAAAATGCCTGTCTCTGACCAGCGCCGGCCGCACGCCTGTCTAGATTTTAAAATGTCAGTCAAATGCGGCAAACGCCTGTCAGACGGTAACCCTAGTCTCGGTGAACTATGAAACAACAACAATCGAATCCAAGGGACAACCATTGACAGTCATCGATATGTTTGAACAATCGAGACAATCGACTAAAATATCTCGTAATCGCACATCATTAGTATTAACAGAAGTAAAATTGAGCAGACTAGCTACACGTGGTGAAATCGGACATTATTTTGAAACAACACGTTGCTAGCCACGATCTTGTTTTAACAACATTAGCATGTTATGTATACGGCTCATGTAAAGGGTGGAAAACGTGAATCAAGGGCAGGGGGCACAGGCGAAGGTAGTTTTCAATTTAAACTTGTAGTAAAACAAATGTATAATTATGCTCGCTTTAGTTTACTTTTCCAAGTAGACTATTCAGCGTGGGTGTTTGAGGTTAGGTATATATATAAAGCGTTTATGTTTTACTCGATCCCTGTTAATAACGAACCCGAAAACAATTATACTGGGTCCTCTGCATAAACTGCAGACAAATTATTTACGAACCGATTTTCAGTCGATAAAATAAACAGAAATAAAATCGAACATAATATACTAATATTATGTTCGATTTTATTTCTGTTTATTCTGAAAATCGGTTCGTAAATTGTCTGCAATTTATGCAGAGGACCCAGTATAATTGTTTTCGGGTTCGTTATACAGTAAAACAATAATTAACACACAAACACCCAATACTAATTAATCGTCCACATACATACAAACTCACACTTCCATTTCATCTACCTACTATATAAATCATAAAATCTCGAAATTTAAATCAGTACTTCACAATCCACAAAATAATTGACATGTGCTTAGCATCATAATATTATAACCTGTTACGAATACTCAAAATGTGTTTTATAATATAAAAAATTAACCACACCTGAAAATGGCAACTCGTTGCTGAAACGCGTCGTGTTAACAACACATGAAGTCACAAGACGGACACAAGGTATTTCTAATACTTCTTATTAAACAGAATCGTTTGAATAAATCGTTAGCCAAACTTCTGGAATAGTGATTTTGTATAGCGGTCAAAAATAACCGTTTCCAAAATTAATAGAACTTCAAAAAAAGATGTTCTCAAATTAACGTGTAAATATGAACGCATGAGCCGCATGACCGCGTTTATCTCAGGAATCACTGAACCGATTTGCGGTAAACTTTTGTACATTGTTTAAGCCGGCTCCAGACAACTAGTGTTGCCGTCTAGACAAGATAAGACAAGACTTTTAAATTCTTGTCTTGTCTTGAAATATCAAGACAAGACTTCACTTAAGTCTTGTCTTGAAATATCAAAACTTCACTAAGTCTAAGTCTAGATTAACAAACTCTTGTCTTGTCTAATATCAAGACTCTAGATTAGTAGTAGTACCTAGGTAAAGTAAACCTTTACATACTACTACTTAGTTTATCTAGAAAATTGTCTAGAGTTTTGGCAAGAGTCTTGATCTAGATAAAGCAAGTCTTGTCTTGTCTTGAAAATTTCTAGAAAAGACTTTTGCAAGTCTTGTCTTGAAAATCTAACCTAACAATTATTGTTTCGCACAACCCAGACAAAAATCTTATAAAGTTTACGAATACGATAAATTTATTATAACCAGGCCGCCTATCTTCCCTGTACTCTGATCGCGTCGTCACATAATCAATACGAGACAGAATTAAATATATGGGCTGTAGTAGTAGGTTGTGATATGTGGCGCTGGTAATCAACTTCAAAAAATGATTGTGAAGCCGTTTCAACTTTTAAGTGCTAGTCATAAATAAATAATTTACTTCAAGTATTAAGTAACGACCAAATCTATTATTTATAAAAAAATATAGGTACAGACTGAACTCCCGGTACATTTTTACATATTCACTAGCGGCCCGTCCCGGCTTCGCCCGGGTGGTAAGATATAATTTAATATAGGTCACCCATTGCTCTGCTCACGAATATTTATTATATTGTTAATTTGTTATCCCTCCGCGAAAATCTCTCCCTATTAGTAAAAGAATTTTCAGAATCGGTTTAGTAGTTCCAGAGACAACAATTTATGATTGATTAGCCCCCCGCAAGAATTTTTCCCCCTGCCTCCCGCGAGAATCTCTCCCCCTGCGTAGCTTTCTATATTAGTGAAAGAATTTTTAGAATCGGTTTAGTAGTTCCAGAGATAAGAATTTATAATTTATTACCCCCCCCCCCCCCGAGAGAATAAAAAATAAAATATTGTCCATATCACTCAGGGAAAATGTAGCTTTCTAGTAGTGACAGAATTTTTTGAATCGGTTCAGTAGTTCCAGAGATACCAATTTATGATTTATAACCCCCACCCCGCGCGCGAGAATAAAAATAAAATATAGCCTATATCAATCAGGAATAGTGCAGCTTTCTATTAGTGAAAGAATTTTTAGAATCTGTTCAGTAGTTCCAAAGATAACTTTTTTCACTCGGGCGAAGCCGGTTTGTTTTTAGACAAAAAATAGCCTATGTCCTTCCTCAGGGTGCAATCTATCTCCTTGCAGTGGCGGCGCGTGAACATTTTAAATGGGTGTTCTCAGAGTCAACCTGGAGATTGGAGTAGCCCCCCTAATGAGGGAACCTCGAAAAAAAATTCAAAAATACATTTGATGCAATTTTTAAGTGTATTTTTGATCTGAATAATTTGTCTACACATTGATTTCGCTAGCGCTAAAATCGTAAATAAGTGATTTTTATAGCAATATTTATTATTGTATTAAAAAAAAGAGTGTGTGTGTGTGTACTATGTACGCACGTCAGAAGCTATACTTCTTTTACGTAACAAAACAAAAATAACTCCAAAAATTTTATCCCGCGTGCTAGTACTAAACGTTTGTAAAAGACGATAAAATAATAAAATAAAGATATTAAATAAATTAATTTAATTTAATAAATTATTAATTTATTAAATATATTTATTTATGATATTTATATCTAATTATTTAAAAAAAAAAAAGTATGCTTGTCTTGAGAATTGAACCCGAAACCTGTTGGATATAAAGCCACTACGTTATCCGTTAGACTACAGATACATCTAATCCCACAGTTATTATAATACGGTTACCCTGTGTGCATATGGTAAGAGTTCGTACTCTACCGCGTCCTGTGAACCTAAAAAGCTTGCTAACGCATACAAATCTGTCTCTTTCTGTACTTTGTTTACTCTATTTAACACATTGATTTTGGTGCAAAATATAATACAGCACGCGTCACTTGCGTAGTGAAATTAGTACGGCTGCGGGCGGTTTATAGAATATAGGCCCCGTGGCATGCCGTCATTTATAATTATGTTATGTGATGGCTTCATAATTAGGCTTCATAATTATGAAATTAAAACATATTATGCAGATTTATAATACAATTTTTTTTTAATTGTGCGTTATTTTCTGGCAGTGCGGCAGCTCCGCAGCTCTCATAGAGGAGCCGCCACTGTCTCCTTGCCAAATTTTATCGGAATTTGTTCAGCGGTTTAGTCGTGAAAAGGTAACAGACAGAGTTACTTTCGCATTTATAATATTACTAAGGATTATTGATGATGTGCACTAATTTCTGAGACACTCTGTAGTCGTGTACCTACTTTCGACATCCAATTATTGTAGCGAAATTTGATATTTGCATAATAAAATGAAGTTTCCGAGAGCGAATGACACAATTCGATATCAATGTTAACTCAAGGAAATGTCTATACGCCTTTCTCTATCTATATAACATTATGTATACAATAATATACAACGGTGTAGTTCAGGCATGGCCAACCTAAGGCCTGTAGTTCCTCCGGGAAATAAACAAAATAGGCAGTCATGAAAAATTATTAACACTAGTGTACCCGTGCAAAACTTTTTTGCGACGACTTAACACTATCTTCAAAGAACAAGGGTTTAGTAAAGGCTATCGCCAAAAAAAAATGTTTGCCAACACAAACCTTTTTTATATGTAGGTAATATGAATCACTTTATTAAGAAAACAATAAGAAATATATATTTCAAGCTTTCTCAATATCATTGTGTATACGAACGCGTGAGTAAAACACATAACCTAGCTTTTAACGATATGTTTTTAATATAATTTTTGATAAAAATATTTTTGATTCAAACATAACTTTAAAGTGTACGTAAAATAGTAGTTTTTTAGAAGCTATAGAACGTATCTATCAGTGTAATACTTACGTACGAATGATCTTCAGAAAAAAATCGATGAGTTTGTCGGTATTTGAGAAACTAAGTACTATATTTAAAAGAGAAAAAAATTTGCACGTACATATACATCTTTATTGTTTAATTTTAAATACTTTTGGAAATTTTGTCAATATAACCCTATTAAAATCTGGGCTCTAAAAATTAAAATGTACAACTGTCAAGATGTTTCATTGTTTATTGTTTGCATAGCCTATCCACGACATGCGTACATATTTGCATTTCTCTCACACTCATGTATCGTGAACGCCGATGGATTTTCTCTGTTTACGTTTCTCTTCACCCCACTGCCCCCCTCGTCATTTTTACTATTATCGCTTGAAATCACCCCTTTTAAAGAAATTTCACCAAAAAAAAATAGCGATAACATATCTGTGGACTAAAGGCCTCAGTTTTAAAAAAAAATTATGTCAATCGGTTGAGCAGGGGTTGCTGGCGGATTGTCTAGAGAAATAGGGCTTGTGTTTTAAATATATAGATTAGTCTGGTTTTCACATCTATCGGCACTCCGAGCAACAAAGAAGTTTTCACCACAAAAATTATAATTAATCTTAAAGAAAGAATATAAAAAAATAAAAATATATAAATAAATATCATGTAGAATTTAGAACAAAAATAAACAGAAAAATTTCACGGTGCCAGTGTGTTTCGAACCGGGGACGTTATGCATATGACGCAGACGCTGCTATCGTCGCCATCGGTACAACTGAATGACGTGCCGTTTTTATTGTATATGCGCGCGGGCACAGTTGTGACAGAGACATTCTAGCCCACAGCATGTCGGTGACGCGAACACATAAGATTTTCCCCTACCAAAAATCGCTCAACGCGCCTAAAGAAGCTTTCACTTCAAAAAATGGGTATGTCTGTATCGTGGGTACAGACAGATGACGTAAATAGCGTTCAATACAAATTCGTTGTCATGAAAAGAAATACATCTACTTTTATCATATAAAATCAAATGTTCGTAAAATGTATAATAAATAAAATAATTGTAATTTTATTTTTTTATATTTCAAATTGTTATCCAATATCTATATATTTTTATTATTGAAAAAAAAATTAAAAGCCTTCGGGAATCGAACCTGGACTTTGCGTTTGTACCTGTCGGTAGACTCATACTTTTCCGCACGGCCACCTGGCTCAGGTACTGTGTCTGCGACCTTAACATAGTTATACATGCTGTCTTTTGTTACACATGTGAACCACTTCCGACTATTTCCGTTACAACTAATATTTCTAAAATACCACCCCAGTATGAGGGATTAGACGTTATTCACGTCATGCCGACTAAATTGTCAAAAGGAATTATTGGGAACTTATTCTAATAAACTAATAATAGTCAAAAAAACAGTGCCTGCTAAGTTCAACACTGTTATCTTTTTTTTACAAAATTCTTCAGCGTCGCGTCGTCTCAACTGAAAGTCACTAATTAATGAAATTTGTTTCGCGTTATTTCTACCCTGAAAAAAACCTTCAAGAATTGAATTCGGAAAAGGGTTTTAACAATTCTGTTGGAACAAACTTTAATGTAGCGTTTTATGATCAAATATAATTTCAAGTCAAAGTTTTATGGCTTCAGTTTTATTAGGTCAAACTAAGCGTCATTTCTTACTACATTCGTGTCGATAAGCAGCAGTACCAAAAACTAAGTGAATTAATTGTAGATTATAGACGCTCGACATTAAAAAACTAAGTATTTCTAAAGCTGCAGGGTTATTTGGGCCTAGTACCAATTGATGTTTTCAATTTATTACTTTTTCATAATAATTTGAAATTCCAGTTAGGGCTAGCATAATTTTATTCGTCAGATAGCCGCTTATAGTGGCAAGTAAGGTATACGTCAAACGTCGAACTGTATGAACGTCGTCCGTTGAACAGTGATAGGTTTATTGTTTACACTACACACTTAAAAAAGTAAAAGCAAAATGTACCTACATCTAAATGTTATAAATTGACAGAATAATATATAGTCTTCATGGTTTCCGGGCTTGTAGGCCGTGGTCCGGTGGTATTCTAGGTAGAAATACCACCGGACCACGGCCTACAAACCCGGAAACCATAAAGACTTGGAACAATGCCGGCCGTGAAAGCTTGCACACTTGGAGAATAATATATAATCTGTTTTTCGGTGCCATGGTTACACCGTTAGCGAATATTTAACGCAAACGTTAAACGGCTCGAACTCGCATAAGAAGTTGCACTTCAAAAAGAGCACACACTAGGTATGAAAAGAGAAAGGCGAAACAAATGTTTACGGGTTTCCAGACCTAACTACCTTTCAAAGGACTCGAGCCACGATATGGCGGGTGTTTATTAAATTATGTACAAACGTTGCGTGAAGACAATGTTTTGCCAATACAAAAACACCGGTCATAAATTAAAAATATGCAAATTGATATTTACTTTTAAAACCGCGCTAAACGGATACAGAAGCTCGGCTTTAGTTATAGGTTATGTTATGTTTTGTATCTACAAAATGGCACTAAACACTTCGACATATAAAACAGTCACTGATCTCTATTATACTGTTACAAAACTGTTTTCTGAGTTGGCGGAATAAATATTTATTTACAATAATTAAAAATACAATAACAATAAATACAACAACGAAAAGTCAATTCTAACAATAAAAAAAACTTAAACGGTAATTATTGAACTAAACGAGCCACTTAAATAACACTTAACAAATAACTATACAGTGTGTCCACAAACTCATCCTCAACATGGGGATCTCCGTTGTTATGGGAGATAGAGATTTGGTTAAATGAGACAAAATGTGCAGAATCTCCAGTACTTCTACCCTGCGTAGTCAAACTTTCCATATTTTGCTTGGTTCGCGACCGACAGTTGAAAAACGAGATTTACCCAATTTTGTTTTTTGTTTATAACTCGCTTATTAAGTAAGTTAGAAAAAAAATATTTTCACTTCCTTAAGGCCCTTTTTTATGAAGATTTCAAATCTCTTTTCATATTTTTATTTACTTTTATAGTTTTAGAGATACTTGTATAAACTTTGTTTTTTTAAATACACGTCAAAGATGGCCATGACACCATTCGAAAGAGATTTTTTTTCTCTTTAATTTGATATGAGGGTTGATGGATTTATTTTCAAAAATAACAGAGTTATACGTAAAACACTGATTTTTAATAGTAGGCTATGCTAAATTAACTGATAAAACAAAAGAAGGCTTTGCAAACAGTTGAGATTCGCGTTGGCTTAGTAAACGGCTGTTTTGTTTTAGCTGTCAAAGTGTAGTTTGTTGCTAATTTGTCAGTTTACTAAGTGATTTATTAAATTTGTTTTTGTTATCATGGAACCATTTTGTAACAATGAAACATTTGATATGTTGTCTTGTTACATTCTATGTCACAAAAATTCGACCAGAGCTGCAGAAATGTACTTCGATCAGTATCCAGAACGAAGACAACCTCATTCGTCTATTACTCTATTTACAGAAACTTACGAGTAAATTTTATAAACTATGGATCATTTAAAAAGCCGTTTACTAAGTCAACGCGAATAAGTGAAGAAGACAAAACTACTGTTTTACGATCAATTGTTGAAAATCGTTTATTTTTCTTTGTTACAAAGTGGTTCCATGATAACAAAAGTAAATTTAATAAATCACTTAAACTGACAAATTAGCAATAAACTACACTTTGACAGCTAAAACAAAACAACCGTTTACTAAGCCAACGCGAATTTCAACTGTTTGCTAAGCCTTCTGTTGTTTTATCAATTAATTTTGCATAGCCTACTATTAAAAATCAGTGTTTTACGTATAACTCTGTTATTTTTGAAAATAAATCCATCAACCCTCATATCAAATTAAAGAGAAAAAAAATCTCTTTCGAATGGTGTCATGGCCATCTTTGACGTGTATTTAAAAAAACAAAGTTCATACAAGTATCTCTAAAACTATAAAAGTAAATAAAAATATGAAAAGAGATTTGAAATCTTCATAAAAAAGGGCCTTAAGGAAGTGAAAATATTTTTTTTCTAACTTACTTAATAAGCGAGTTATAAACAAAAAACGAAATTGGGTAAATCTCGTTTTTCAACTGTCGGTCGCGAACCAAGCAAAATATGGAAAGTTTGACTACGCAGGGTAGAAGTACTGGAGATTCTGCACATTTTGTCTCATTTAACCAAATCTCTATCTCCCATAACAACGGAGATCCCCATGTTGAGGATGAGTCTGTGGACACACTGTATATACAAGGATTATTTAATTGTAATTATTAATGTCACTGTATTTATATCAGATTTATTTCGCTGTTCAACACTGTCACAGTACAATCTACACTGACTGATTCCCGTTGACTGATCAATATTTATATCACTGATCCGCTTGATGGCACGACTCACCATTCACTGATCGCTCCAACACGACACACTCGCCGTTTATATACCTGCGTGCGGTGTACGCTCAGTGCGTCCTCGTATTCTCTAGCGTTGTCTAGAATCTTCGATACCATTCCACGCTTTGCTACTGTGACCTTTCTTTTTCGTGGTTTCTATTGGAGGCAGTGGCGTAACATCTTGGGGTTTGCTACAATACTAACTGGGATACTCTCAACTTGAAAGGTTATCAGCGCCACAGAATGTTGGCCCGATATAAAGTAGCCTATTCTTTGAGTTGAGTTGAGGTGGTGACCGTGACTACTGCACATAAGGATTTAACCCGTAAATAAAACTTTCGCGATTTCCTGCTTCCCTAATTATTTTAGGAAAAATATCTTCAAATAATAGTTTTAGAACATAAAATTCTGCATCTGAACCATTAAACAAAATTAATTTTGCATGCTTTGTGACGGCAGAAATTTGACATGAAAATGTCAAAATTACCTCAAAAACAGATAGCGATAGCCATGGAACTTGAACAAAATGATTAGAAATTATTCTGACAGCTAAAACGTCATCGTTTTGTTCAAGTTCCATGGTTATCGCTATCTGTTTTTGAGGTAATTTTGACATTTTCATATCAAATTTCTGCCGTCACAAAGCATGCAAAATTAATTTTGTGTAATGATTTAGATGCAGAATTTTATGTTCTAAAACTCGTTCTAAAACTATTATTTGAAGATATTTTTCCTAAAATAATTAGGGAAGCAGGAAATCGCAAAAGTTTGATTTTACGGGTTAAATCCCTATTACCCGCAAAATTATTCAGCACCCTGTATATACGCGTACGAAATTTTATTGAAATCGGGTTAGGGATTTAAAAGTTATAACGGAACACACAAACTCCCTTTTAACAGTTTTATTATTAGTATATGGATACAGTATAACATACTAGTTAAGGTTATGTAAATTTACGCTAAAAACTATAGTTCAGTTCGGAAATTGTAAGCATAGTGACTATAATACTTAGGATAGTTTCACATGCAAAATAAGCGGCACAATTTTTTTGCATGGACAATTCTAAGAGCGTATGCTTTACATTATTTTAATGCTTTTCCGCTCCATTAAAGCTTGTAACTATATAAATATTAGTCACTGCTTACAATTTCCAAACTGAACAGATGCAAAAACAATGAAGACTGATTAAATTCACGTTTGATGTTTTTAATTGCAAAGCGTAATTAATATAAAATTCCAGCTGCAATTTGACGCAAAAAGAAACAAGCTTAATTTCGCCATTTTTCAGTTATGACGTTATCAAAACGCAATCGTTTGCGGACAGGTATTTAGTGGAACCAAATGGGCATTAATCAAGCGGAGTCAATTTTGTCATTATTTTATCTGATTCATTGTCCCAACCGCATATTGACAATAAATCAGTGACTTTATAAAACCCGATATTCATTTCAAAACAACATATTTTATGAGCGGCTGCATAAAACGATATTACGATAATAAAATGAATATCATCTTTTAGAAAACATAATTTAAAATAAAAACGAAATCTTAATACAAATCAAGTTTACTTATTTTAAACGGCCTACAAAAAATTGTCAATTAATTTTTATTAATAATAAAACAAAACAGGAAAATTTAAAATTTTTATTTTAAAAATACATTAACTTGTAACTACCCGTGCGAGAATGTGCACATAGAGATGTCCATCGGGGGGGGGGGGTCAAACTGACCCGGGCGTGCGACAGGGGGGGGGGCGCCAGATGTCCTCTCTGAGAATGTCAAAACCGATAGATATAACTTAAATTTTGAAACCAAAAAACATCCATACATCCCATCAAGTAGGTAAGTTACTAACCTCAAAATATTTGTATAATTGTATACACATAATTAGTCCTAATTTTGTCAATCATCAGTGATTTAACCATTGTAGTACAGTATGATAATGAATACATCTTTATTGTTAATATAAAATACTTTTTTAATTCATGAATACAGCTTTTCCACATTTCATTAGAATATAATTCACTGTAAAGTAAGTTTTACAAAGCAATAACTGATAGTGTTTAATGCCATGATATTAGAAAACGTCGCGAATTCCATTTTCGATAAACTTTTTGTTTATTTTACTTGTAAGTTGTTTTATTTTTGTAATAAACAATTTCACGATAAATTTGCACTGTTAGAATGTAAAATTTTCCCTCGTTTTGAGTACAATTTTCTGCCATCAGATGTCATATGCTCATTTGACGGATCCCAATAGTTTACATTGGTACAACACAGTATTTTTCAACAGTATTTTCTTGATTTATTAATCCATTTTAGGATCACAAGAGTAGCAAATATTATTAGCAAGAGTTGTATCTAGAAGATATATGACTGAAGCTATTAAACAGAAAACTTCAGGCACGATGACTAGGGCAGAAATTAGCATTTCTTGGCGGGAAGTAATAAAGAAAAAGTCATATGTCACGCATCCGCAATAGTCAAGGGCTGTGTTGCCATCCCTAGAAAAATATTACTATAATCTATTCATTTCCAAGATAGAATAATTTAAAAAATACATTCCAACAGCTTACAACAAAATAAATAGGTAAATGGGGTCCAGTACATTTGCAAAATTTGAAATTGTCCCGACCGACCAATCAAAACTCAAGAAACAAATGGACACGACTCACGAGTCAATCATGCTCCCAGGTCAGTCTATCTTGAAAATGAATAGAAGCTATAGTTCAAAACATTTTTTAAAAACCATTTTTTTAATTTCAGGAAACTCAAAAACTTGTGAATTCCAAAATCGAATTTTTGCACAATCACAAAACTTCCCAATAGGTATTTCCGCATATGGGAAAGAATAAAAATAAAAATATATACATAATATATTATAATATAGTCAATAATAAATTTGCATGCCAAATATTTACATCGATGACGTCACGGTGGTTAAAACGTTTGAATCTAGCCTCACGATATATTTTGCTTACCCCAGAGCAACTGAACCATAATAATATTTGAGCAAAATCATTCTTTCGCACAAAAAAAAAAACATTTTTATGATTTTAACTTTTTCTAGCGGTTTTAAAGGTACCACTTTTAGGACTCATTTTGCAATTCAGCCTCGAGGTGTGACCGTCCTAGACTTGCATGCTAAATTTGAGCCAAATTGATCCAGTGGTTTGGGCAGAGAGACAAACAGACGAAAGACAGTATTTTTTAAACTACTTTTCTGGTTTCACGGGATTTGATAAGTCGCGTGAAGTCAATAAAAACTCAAAATTGAAAAAAGTTTTATTCAGATTTAAGAAAATGGAAGGTAATAGTATATTGTGTAACTAGTGTGCTAAATACATCTCTATACGTCAGGCGCGATGTTTTCAGCACAAGTAGTAGGCGAGCGCGCACGAGCCTTGGCGAGTGTGCATCGCGAGCCGAATACGAGTGCTGATGTTTTTAGCACGAATAGTCGCTGTGAGCGCACACGAGCCTTGGCGAGCCGCATACGAGTGCTGAAAACATCGTGCCTGACGCATAAAGATTTAGCACACTATACTTTATTCAACACATGCATGGTTTTAGAATTTAATTGAATTACAATTACATAATGGTTCATTATATAACTGTTTTTCATTATAACACTGAAAATCGTTGCATAATGGATCATTATGTAACTAGTTACATAATGAACAATTATTATAGCACTGAAAAGCGTTACATAATGGTCACTAGTCAATAAACGGCTATTTAAGGTCCGCAAAACAGATACGAAAAAACACTAAAAGCGTGCATGTGTTGAATAAAATATTTTTCAGTTGATATATATGTTTAAAGAAACGAATTTGATACATTAATTTTAAAAAGGCGCAACTTATTTAATATAACCTAATAAATTTTGCGTAAAAAGTAAACGAAGCTCATTTAGCAACCTGCCATAGCAAGTACCCACTCTATATTATAATGCAGCACAACATAATATATTATATTTAATGTACATAGATAACCCTTAAAGTATACATTTCCAAGAAAATAAATTTCCTTTTGTCTTTAATCAAAAATATTGAATGTGACATCCTGAAACATTATCTGTTTCCGTTTATATTTACACCACATTTAAGCATTTTAAAAATCCCCATTAAACATTTTTTAATGTCAACTAGCCGTATTCACCCGGCGTTGCCCGGGAATTATATGTTTCATCTCGATATTCGTTAAGTCGCATGAAAATCGGTTGAATAGTTTCCGAATTTATCGCGTTTAGACTGCAGGCAAACATCAGCTGATAGGCGTTGCCTATGTTTGACCTCTGTCCGTATTTTTGGTTTCCTTGCGAGGTCTTTGGATATTTTGTATGGCGCGTAGACAGACATTCGTGTTTCTAGAATTTTGACGTAAACATCTAATCATACTAGGGTAGTGGGGTGGCATTTTAGAAATATTAGATGTAACGGAAATATTCGGAAGTGGCTGACATGTGAAACAAAACAGCATGTATAACTTTGCTAAGGTGTCACTGTCAAACACAGTAAGCCATGGTGGCCGTGCGATAAAGTATGATTCTACAGACACGTAGAAACGCCAAGCCCAGGTTCGAATCCCAAAGGCTTTTAATTTTTTTTATAATGAAAATATACATATAGATAATATAACAATTTAAAATATAAAAAAATAAAATTACAATTATTTCATTTATTATATTTTACAAACATAAAAGTTGATGTACATATTTCTTTCCATGACAACGAATACAATTATTTATGTTTAACGGTATTCACGCATCTGTCTGTACCCGCGATACAGACATACCCATTTTTTCTATCAATATATAGACTTCCATTAGAAATATTTATCAACTATTCCAAAAATCATACAAATTCTTTTATTCACAATTTTTTGAATTCATACTTTATAATTTTAAAGCCAAAACATACTTTTGAAAATTTAAAATATTGTATCGTATTATTCACAATATAAAACTCTGAAAATGTTGAAAAATAGCACAGCTTTACGTTTTGCTTGTATGATAAGCGCCCGAACAGCGATCTAAAAGAAAACCTTGTGCACTGAATAAAATATAAAGACCAGTGCTTGTCAATAAAAATTACACATTGAACTATAAATAAATAACAAATTAATATCTATGACCAAAAGATAAAGCCGCGCATGTCAAATTTTTTGTAGATTTTTTCTACGTCTAGATGGATTTTAGCGTGAATAACGTCTACCTAATGTCTCATAATAAGGTGGCACTTTAGAAATATTAGATGAAACGGAAAAATTCTGAAGTGGTTGACCTGTGAAACAAAAATCTATGCCTATATTATTATTAAGGTCTCAAATACAGTAAGACAAGTGGCCGTGCGGAAAAGTACGAATCTGCCTACAAATACGAAGACCAGATTCGAATCCCGAAGGCTTTTAATATTTTTTTTTTTTAATAATGAAAATATATAGGTATGGATAACAATTTAAAACATAAAAATTTAAATTATAATTATTTTATTTATTATATTTTACGAATATTTGATTTTATAAGATAAATAAAAGTGGATGTATTCCTTTCCATGACAACGAATACAAATTATTATTTGTGTTTAACGGTATTCACACGTCATCTGTCTGTACCCGCGATACATACATACCCTGCATTTTTTGGATTCCGTAGCCAAATGGCAAAAACGGAACCCTTATAATTTCGTCCTGTCCGTCCGTCCGTATGTCACAGCCATTTTACTCGGAAACTATTGGCACTAAGTATATATAGTAGCTGAAATTTGGAAGGTAGGTGTTTTCTATGAAGCGCTATATGTATACAATGATGAAGTGAAATTACGAAAAAAAATTAGGGGTGGCACTCCATACATGTATAACTGAGGAAACACTGTAAAAACGTTTAATCTCTACGCATAAATTCTAAACTATATTTTAAAATGTCATACAGATTACAGAGTTCATTTTTCATAGCAATGAAAAGAGACGGTACTGTAGACTTAATTTTTATTACACTAAATCGCCAAATGAAGCCAAACGTACCTTCAAAAGTTTTTCAAGAATAATTTGCTAGATTCGGAAAAAGTATAAGTCCGCATAATTTTCTTTGATCAGAATGACATTAGCACCTAAAAGAAAATTGCAGGAAAAATCGGAACATCATGTACATTTAAATATAAATACATTTTCATAGTATTTAAACTTTATTTAATATCCAAAAAATACTCTATTTTTTTCTGGAACTAATAAAAGACGTTGACAAACCATGTATAAGTCCGCATAATTTTCTTTGATCAGAATGACATTAGCACCTAAAAGAAAATTGCAGGAAAAATCGGGACGCATGTACATTTAAATATAAATACATTTTCATAGTATTTAAACTTTATTTAATATCCAAAAAATACTCCATTTTTTTCTGGAACTAATAAAAGACGTTGACAAACAATTATAGGTAGGTACGTACATTATAGAAGTATCATTGATCTTATTTAGATTATATATCTTGATTGA
Source organism: Mongoloraphidia duomilia (assembly GCA_039654895.1). Taxonomy (NCBI): domain Eukaryota; kingdom Metazoa; phylum Arthropoda; class Insecta; order Raphidioptera; family Raphidiidae; genus Mongoloraphidia; species Mongoloraphidia duomilia. The sequence continues at coordinate 18,057,519 of CM077525.1, read as the reverse complement.
TTAAGATAAGAAAAGAAAATATCCCTTACTAAAATATATCGTAAATTCACTCAAGAAATGTCGATCACCGTTTAAGAATTTCTGATATAAGCTTCACAAATAAAATAACAAGGAGTTAAAAACTGGAAGATAAACAGGTGAATGTCAGAGTTATTTCCTTTCTCAGCTCCGATATGTTTATTTCGTAGAAACAATAAATGATTTGCAGGTAAACAAATCAGTGGCGTAGACATATAATAATATTGTCATCACTTAAATAATCCCGACACAAAATTTGAACGCTCAAAATATATTTCTAAATTATTTTGGTGAAGATTTTTAGTCCTTCAATCACAGAGTTATATTATGGTAAAACCTTAATTAAAAACAAAAGTTTCAGTCAGCGAAATCACGCTGACACAAAGTGATGTGTTTGAATTTGAATCAAAACTTATTACAACTTCGGAAAGTTCAAACCCTCTGTACAAAAGCGGCATTATACGTTATAGAGGCTGTAGATAGCATTGGGTAAAATTTGTAACATTTCTATTGGTGCCTCGCAACTTGAAGAAACTCATCAGATAATATCTTTAATCACATTAAAGTAGGACTTCAAACTGTCAAACACACCCAGACCAATCAGGTTACTTAAAAATGTCGAACAGATAAAGGTCGATTTATATTATCCGGTCAGACACGGCGCGGGAACGTAGCGTTTCCGGCAAGACAAACATTTTTACATGCATTAATATTTATACTTAGCGGATCCCGTCCGTTCAGAAACGTATCACGCTAATGACCTCTGTTGTTGAGCGTCTATAATCCACAATTCATTCATTCGGAAACGTATCAATACTCGTATTTGTATAATGCATGTAAAAATGTTTGCCTTGCCGGAAACGCTAAGTTCCTGCGCCGTGTCTGACCGGATAATATAAATCGAGCTTAAAGCGCTTCTTTGCCAAACACTACTAAAAAGCGTGAATAACAAAAGAATCGTCCTCTATTATTTAAATGACGGATATCATAAAAAAATAAAATCGAATTTATTTAAAGGCAAAGGTCAGCCGTAATGTGGTTTCAGATCGGTGACCGAAAATCCGTACTGCAGGTAGAAAGAGGGTAGCGTCGGGACGCCGCCTCTGGTGTCCCCGAGGGTGCGTCGGCACGACGCTCACGTCGGCCCCGATGACAGACGGCCATCCCGACGCCAGGCGCACAACACTAGCTGCCAGTAACTGACGTTATGCGACGATAGGTACGTGAAATGTTCAGCCATGCGGAATAGCAAAAGGAGAAAAATGGCAAAGAACTGAGCTCCAAGTGTGAGAATAGAGAAAAGAGAAGGGGCGAAGTCGACTGTTGGAGGTGTCGTCGAGGACGGCTGTGTGTACAGGATGGCCGAAGGCTAGGGATGCCATCAATAGACGAGAGAAAAGTGGTTAAGTGGGAAGCTTAACGCAAGGGATGCATGCAGTAGCCAAAAAATACTGCTGGAAAAAAAGACATCGATGACACTATTATAGGATAGCCGATAACAATTTATATTTCAAAATATTTTCTAATGTGCATTCGCTATTACAAATGAAATCAACAGTATTCTTGTTTTATATTTTTTTACACCATTAAAAGTGTTCCATCAGTTTCCTCTCAAGCTTACAGTTTAAATTAAGACTTTGATAACATGTTACCTATATTGTTAATCTTGAAATGGTATAGGTTACTAAACAATCAGCAACCAGCGCTAACAAGCTCAGTTACCGAGCGTCTATAAACTACACTAAGTATACACAGAGAGAAAAGACATTTAATTTTTTATCATTACTGGCGTCCTTCCCCCCATAAAATTTCTGATGTAGTGACTCAATGAAATGCCGAGGAAGTGTGTCACGGAAACGGAGTAATATAGGTAAGCAGTTTGAATAGGTCCTATCGTATTGCCCTACTTGGTCAGCTATAAAAATATTTTGAGGTTATATGTAATAATAGATGTCATCCTATATTCGAATCAGAAAGTTTACACGTCTCTTAAAAAGTATCGCGAGCTCACTGTTTCTTTTTTTTGTTAATGACTGTATATACGTGAGAATTAAAAAAAAAACTCCACCGAGGCAATTTCAGCCCCCATAAATAAAATATCAAAGAAAAGTAGAGTACAGTGATAATCATAATACAATCAGGCATTAAACATCCAGCGTACAAAACGGAACGGTCAAAGTGTGTTGAAAAGCTCTGTAATTAAAGTTCCCTCCTGTGTTAATTAATTTATTAAAGTTCATCTTGTAGTTAATTCTGAAAGCTCCCCACAACTAGTTTACATTGCATTAGTTATACCTGTGTGTCTGACCTCAAAGCTCGTTTTCCAAATTGCTATAGCTCTATCTACCTTCCGTGTCATAGGTCAACTTTATCCTGAGTTGATGTGTATGTCTACAGTTTGTCGAAAACGTTATGGAGGCGATTAAGATATTATCGAACATGAACCTCGAGGAGCGTGAATTGTATTATAGTCCAAGCTCTGACCGTGCAAATGTCTACTGGATAACACTATTAAAATTTTATTATATAAATTTAACAGATAATATGATGAAAACATCAAATTGGTGGCAGATTAATTCAATTTTTGACTTGAATACGTCCACTTCAGTCGGCGGTTCAGAAAAGTTGGGGAAGAAATATGAAACGAAAATCGTCACGAACGGTCCGCAGCAATTACCTTGTAGAGATTTTGCAGTACGTTAAATGCAAATACACGATAGGGTAAATTAGGGTAAATTTTGAAAATTGTATTTGAGTTTTATAAGATACAAAAAAAATAAAATGGCGGCCATATGTACTTCCGTAAAAATTATCCGATCCTTTTGAATATTGATATTTGAGAGTTTTCCACTTTACACACTAAAAAATTAACCGCTTATAACGTCCCTTAAAATAAATAATTAGCAATAGTTTTATATACCTACAAACAATAAAATATATAATTATCGCAAACATATTTTCTAGCACAAGTGTGGGAAAGATGCGTTCCCGCACGCCGGCCTATCAGAAGTCAATTTATATACATTCTACATGCATGTAAAGCAGCTATTTTATAGTGAGTATGGCAAAAAAATCGTTATTTTCAAACCCATTTTTAAGATTTTCGTACCAGAAAGGAACCCTATTGTTGTGCCAACAATGTCCGTCCGTCTGTTTGTCTGTCATAGGTCTCTAACTTCTAAACGCAATTAGATAGGGAGTTGACATTCACGCATAGTATGTATAACCGCGGCCTTAAGACAGAGAGAATAACAAAAGAATAAAAAGGTTTATTTAGGGGGGGGGGTTATTATACATGTAAATTGCAAACGGGGGTTAAAAAAATGTTGTTTGTATAGGTACCTATTCTTGTGGGGTATCGTTAAAAAGGGCTTTTTGAGTAGATTATGAATGTGTTTTTATTCTTACTTATTTTATCAAAAGTGTAGGTTTTAGAGACCGTCAAAGTCGCAATTTTTAGACCTATTTTGTTACAGGTCTATCTTAACAACGCCATTATACCTATAAAGCTGTATTTCATGTCGTGTATCACTCATATCCTCTAGTAACTAGTTAATCAACTAAATCAACAAATACTAAAAACAGAAAAAAGAAACGCTTATAGGTAGATAATGCAAACGGGGGAGGGGCAAAACAAATTTGTTTTGTAGGTACCGATTCCTGTGGGGTATCGTTGAAAAGGGCCTTTTTAGTAGATTACGAATGTGTTTTTATTTTATTTATTTTATTAAAATTTATACATGTGAAATGGGGCAAAACAAAAATTTGTTTGTATACCTATTCTTGTGGGGTACCTATCGTTGAAAAGGACCTTTTCAGTAGATTATGAATGTGTTTTATTTTATTTATTTTATCAAAATTGTAGGTTTAGCATAACTTACATATAGTACGAAACCCTAATCTTTGCGTAGGCTCGACAAGCACTTGGCCGTTTTTTACTTCCCACCTCTACTATGGTAGGGAAGTAATGGATTTAGTCCGAAAAAATATTTCGAGATTTTAACAGATCTTCACGTTTTGAGACCCTAGCAATCGTTTAAGATTATTTTCTGACTGATGTCTGTATGTATGTGTGTGTATGTGGTCAATTTTTCGCCTTCGATATCTTAAAAACGGAACAACATACGGCCATGCCGAATATTCTACTGTGTTTATCAGCCTTTAACTTAGATCTGATTAGATTTTGAGTCAAATCGATTCAGTGGATCCTGAGATATTAAAAAAAACGTTCTCAATGTCACGTATTAACATAGGTAAAAAAAATATAAATGAATTCTAGATGTTATAAATGAAAAAAATGTAAATATTTTTTTTCTCTAAAATGTACAGTTTTCGAGAAAAAAAATATTTTACTAAAAAAGGAAAATTGTACGTAAATCAAGGTAACCATGATATTTGCTATATTAAGCTAGCCATCAGTAGATCACCAAACAAAAAAGAGGGCCATGCTTTTTTTTTTCAAAGAATAAAAAAGAGTGTTTTTTTGCAAATATTAGGTGGGAAGTATAGGACTGTTCATCAGTCGAATTTTTTTACTTGTGCTGAATGCTGATGTGCTCTAGCATCGGTATAGGTACTAAAATGAGCAAAGAAATCCTTTTCGAGAAACCTACTACTTATTATTTTTATATTACGAATATGATAAAAAAATTAATTTAATGCAAAAGTCGTTAAAGTATGCTTTTCATCAGGCACAACGTTTATTTTTCAACCGGCAGTACGTAATAATATAAGTTTTTATATGCCACACATTTCTTATACCCTGAAGCATATATCCCAAGTATAACCCCGTTTCATATTCTATACGCCGTGAAACAAATTTCAATACTTTAAAAAAAATAAAATGACATAATATCAATAAAAATTTATCGAGAGCAATATACATATCAGTATTTATAAATTGAAAGCCCTAGTAAAAAACGAAGGTGGATTCTAAGAAGAAAAGTACAGTATTATGACGTTTCCCTGTTGTTGATAAAGGACGGAGATAAGGGATAGATAAGGGATGAAAGGACGTCGTGAAAGTAATGTCTTTATATGTTGACCCCGTGGGCGCTGCTCCCCCAAACTCCCAATCAGTGATGCAACATAAAGGTTCATTCACATCACAACTAACATTACAATCAACCAATTAAAGTCAGAAATCGATTATATTAACATTCGGTTCCTTCTTTCCTAAATTTATAGAAACACTTTTTGTTCGTTTTGTCATTTTTTTAAATTAAATTTTCAATAATTTTTTTTGTCCCATAAGGTAAGCATCGGACATTTGGGGGGGGGGGCTTTTTCAAATGTTTCAGGGTTAGGATTTTTCACATCATTTTCAGACTCCTAGGAAACTCCATGTCAAATTTCAACCTTCTATTTCACTGTAGGGAAGTAAGAAAGAAACCTTCGGAAAGCAAAACTGACAAACACGACAAAAAAAACTATGTTGATTACATATCGTTTCAATCGATCAATTATATTTCGAGCAGGATCGATTTAAAATTCTACATTGTTAACTTCCCATTGGAAGTTATTGTAATGGGCTCGAAAATCGAAATCAAAATATATAACAAATTTTTATGTTTCAAGGTCACTACATTATTTTTAGAAAGATGTCTCTGTGTGTGTGTGTGTGTGTACGTATGTACGTACGTACGTGCGTACGTATGTGTCCATTTCTTTCTAAGACGAAATCTCGAGAATGAAAAATGATATCGACTACGTTAGGGTGCCAATCGACGCGTATTAACGTAAATATGATCTGAAAGAAATTTTTTCAAAATCGGTTCAGCCGTTCTTTTTTCTTAACCAAATAGACTCCAAAAAAGTAGATTTTACACAATATCTCGCGAATATAAAATTATATCGACTTCGTAAGGGTGTCGATCTAGGCGTGTTAACGTAACTTTGATCCGACATAAATTTTATAAAAATCGGTTCAGCCGTTTTTTTTTAAATTATTGTTAAAAATACGTTATAATTATGTTTTAATGATTAAAATGATTACTTTTCTGTGTAATATCTAATTTAATCTAATTTAATATTATTATTAAATATTTATCAAATTGGGAAGTTCGTCGTGTGGACCTCAAGGGTCGCACTTTAGTCCTAATAAACGACCCACCTCACGGCTTGTTTTTTTTTTTGTGGATAAATACATATGTGTGATTATAATCTAAGGTCATTGTCAAACTAGATTTTCTGCAATACTTTCTGCAACTCAGTATTTATTAATCTTTGGTTTGACTCCGGCTTTAGAACGCGTGTTCAGAGTCTGATGCGTGATATACGAGATGAGAAACAATCGATTTCCATTGCACAGACATATAGTATGTGGACGCCATATGTGGTGCATGAATAAAAGCAGAACGAAACTGGTTATAGTGTAATATATCTTATCTCTGACGTATAATGTTCGCGCTCTTCTCAGCTCACACGCCCACACATGCTATGCTAAAATTTTTATAAGGTTTCGCATATATTGGATCATTTTTATTATGTCGAACAGCGAAAATTAAATTTTAGTTGAGAGGTTATGTGTACCCGACTTTATAAAATTCACTTTTAACACTTTTAGTACTACCTTATTTTAGTTTTTTTAATATAATATGGTTTTGTGTATTTTTTTATTAAATTTATAAAATATGTTGAGGTAAGAAATGGAAAGCCACAGTATGACTGCCACTTTTTTAACAATGTTCAAGTTAAATGAAAATGGATATATTATCTTTTGTGTGTACTTAGTTTGAAGCAATAGTGATTAGTGTACTTAATGAGCCATTTTCCTGAGAGTAAGTCCTTCAACTATCCACGAGAGGCAGCACTTATGGTAGGTACAAACATTATTTATTCCCCATTAGTGTCGTATCATTTCAGTGGTTTAACTTAATTATTTAATTAACTTAATAATAATAATAATTTAACAAGCCGTGAGGTGGGTCGTTTATTAGGACTAAAGTACGACCCTTGAGGTCCACACGACAAACTTCCCAGTTTGATAAATATTTAATAATAATTATTAAATTAGATATTACACAGAAAAGTAATCATTTTATTCATTAAAACATAATTATTATTAGTGTATTTGCCATATGGCACATACACTATTGGCGTCGGTCGGATGGCGGGACCTAGGGGTCGGACCAAAATTTCTCGACGTTTCATAGCCTCCTGAACACTTTGGCACCATTTTTAAAAATGTTTATATATATATGTATGTATGTATATATATATATATATTTTTTATATATATATATATATTTATATATATATATATATATATATATATATATATATGTGTGTGTGTGTACACGATAACTCTCGACAGACTTAATCGATTGAAACGAAATTTGGTACACACATTGGAACCCATCACCGCAAGAAGCCTATTTAAAATGGGCCCGATCGGACCATTTTCAGGGTTGTATTTAGGGGTTTTAAAAAGTTTTTGGGCCCAAAAATATCGAAAAATTTGTCAGAATCGTTTCAAAATTGAAATTTAACTCTTTGTAAAGATTAAAATGTGCTGCTAAAATTTTAATAAAATCGGCCCGACAGGACCGGACTTTCAAATTTTATGAAAACACTAGTTTGTTGATACGGATTTACTTATGAAAGGGTGTATTTAATTGGGTGTACTGATAAAATCCATGTCTAATATTGAAATTTAGAAAAATTTAATTATTTTAAGGGATGTATTAAGGGGTTAAATTTTTTATTTTGTCAAAAAACAAACTTAAGTTCACATAATAATGCCACAATGCCAGTATTAGCAAATACACTATATTGTCGGCAGGGTTTTGGCACTGCGACCCGAGTTTTTTATTTTTAACAATAATTAAAAAAAAAACGGCTGAACCGATTTTTATAAAATTTATACCGGATCAAAATGACGTTAACACGCCTCGATTGACACCCTTACGAAGGCGATATAATTTTTTATTCGCGAGATATTGTGTAAAATCTACTTTTTTGGAGTCTATTTAGTTAAGAAAAAAGAACGCCTGAACCGATTTTGAAAAAATTTCTTTCAGATCATATTTACGTTAATACGCGTCGATTGGCACCCTAACGTAGTGATATCATTTTTCATTCTCGAGATTTCGTCTTAGAAAGAAATGGACACATACGTACACACACACCGACATCTTTCTAAAAGTAGTGTAGTGACCTTGAAACATAAAAATTTGTTATACATTTTGATTTCGATTTTCGGACCCATTACAATAACTTCCAATGGGAAGTTAATAATTAAGTTATATCGCTAAAATGACACGACACTAATGGAGAATAAATAATGTTTGTACCTACCACAAGTGCTGCCTGTAGTGGATAATTGAAAGAGCTACTCATAGGAAAATGGCTCATTGTAGCTCTGAAAAAGTTAAGACGCCTCTGATGTCAGTTGTCGAACGTATCCAAATTAATATTATAAATGCGAATGTGTGTGTGTTTGTTACCTCTTCATGGCTTAACCACTGAACCAATTTCGACGAAAATTAGCAAGGAGATTCCTTCTTGAAGTCCGGCAAAGAACAAAAGCTACTTTTCATCCCGGAAAACTGTTCAAGCCACACTATCCACACTACTGTACATACCGAGAATGGCCGAGCGTGTAGCATTGCTGTTGTTTACATGGCGTTGCTTATGGTTCTTCTATTACAAGTCCCCAGTTCCCGGGTTCTAACCCGAGAGCTGATAAAAGTGTCAATTGGATTTTCAATTTATTATTAAAAAAATAAAGAATTGAAAATATGTATGGGTGCTAGGCCCAAATGACCTTAGCTGTTGGTGGTCTTTAAAACACACTGTAAGTGCGTTGTAAAGACAGGAGGTCATGAATTAATGATGCGTTCTACGTTTCCATAATGTATGTATGTATTTTGGAAAACAGATCATTGTATTTTTAACTGTCAAAATAATATAAAATGTTTGTGATTCATCTGAATTCCTGTCATTAACGTAGGTATTAATTAATTTTAAATTCGAGCGAAGCGAGAGAGAGAAATATTATTAACTCTATTGAGCGAATGAAGTGAGTGAGAACCCGCAATTAAAGAACTTATGAACAGAGAGTTTTGAGATTACAAAATGAATCTACACGAGCGAACTTCAAAACCGTACCGGCCGGAGCTAGTATAACATATAAACATTTCGAAAAATGATAGCAGGTAGTTCCCAATGATAAACGTCAAGATTTTATGGTCCCACCCCTAAATCCCCCCATTCGACCAAAGCCAACTGTCCATCTGCCTGTATATATTAACACACTAAAAATAGAATCGCTATTCGTGGAAAATAATTTTGTTACACTCTGTAACACACACAAACAGTCTGTACGTATACGATTAGAAACAATATAAATAACATTTCCGACATATTGTGTACACATTTCTATATTTTATTTTGTGTATGACGGAATGATTTTTCCAATAAAGCTACATAAATCTATTTTAGAATAAGCAATAGATAACAATGAGACGCGGCTACAACAGCAAGCCCATTCTTTAGTCCAGTGATTCTCAAGTCTCAAAGTTGGTCACAACGTCGGCCATCTAAGGAGCAATGACATATTTATTAAAAACCAACCCAAAGCTTATTTTAGTTATAAGTACAGTTAAAGTGGCGCTTGTATATTTATTTATACAGGATGAGTTACTAAGAATGTCTCGGGCGATATCTCATTTATTATGAGCATTAGAAAAAAAGTTTTAAATAAAAGTTAGATTGGAATGAGAGCACTATATACTTTAAAATTATTTTTAGTTAATTATTGTTTACTAGGTGGGAAGTATAGGACTGGTCATCAGTCAAATTTTTTAATAAGCCATAAACTGATATTTTTAGCATTGTTGATAGTTCATATTAATTATGAACTATCAATAATTTTAAATTTTTTAAATTTTAAATATACTATATTGTGTTGTCTTCAGAACCAAAGGTGTGTGCAAAATTTCAGCATGATTGGATATCGGGAAGTTGTCGAAAATTCGATTGCCACATTTGTCCCGGACAGGCAGACAGGAAAGCAAGTCAAATAAAAGCTTGTAATAATAAAAAAAAGGGTGTGGGTCTCGGGACCCCCGACAGATGTGAAACATCAAAGAAAACGTTATTGAACTCGGTGGTATTCTCTATGTAGTCTAACTAATATTATAAACGTGAAAGTTTGGATGGATGGATGGATGTATGTATGTATGGATGTTTGTTACTCAATCACGCCAGAACGGCTGAACGGATCTGGATGAAATTTGGTACAGAGATAGATTATAGTCTGGAATAGCACATAGGCTACTTTTTATCCCGGAAAAATGTACGGTTCCCGTGGGATAGTTTTATTTTTGTTTTTCATTGAGCAAGGGATCGACATGATTTTTTGCATAGTGGTAGTTTAGGGGTCAGAGAATGTTATAGGCTAATTTTTATCCCGGAAAAATATACGGTTCCCGTGGGATAGATTTGTTTTTGTTTTATCTCTGGAACTACTAAACCGTTTCTAAAAATTCTTTCACTAATAGAAAGCTACGCGGTGGGGGAGAATCTCGAGGGGGGATAACAAATTAGGGGGGGAGATTCTCGCGGGGGGATAATAAATTAGGGGGGAAGATTTTTGCGGGGATAACAAATTAGGGGTGGAGATTCTCGCGGGGGGATAACAAATTAGGGGGGAGATTCTCGCGGGGTGATAACAAATTAGGGGGGGAGATTCTCTCGGGGGGGATAACAAATTATGGGGGAGATTCTCGCGGTGGAATAAAAAATTAGGGGGGAGATTCTCGCGCTGGGATAAAAAGTAGGGGGGAGATTCTTGCGTTGGGATAACAAATTAGGGGGGGAATCTCACGGTGGGATAACAAATTAGGTGGGGAGATTCTCGCGGTGGGATAACAAATTAGGGGGGAAGGTCCTCGCGGAGGGATAACAAATTAGGGGGGGAAATTCTCGCGGGGGGGTAACAAATTAGGAGGTAAGTTTCCCGCGGGGGGGTAACAAGTTAGGGAAGATTCTAGCGGTGGGATAACAAATTAGGGGGGAAGGTTCTCGCAGGGGGATAACAAATTTTGCACAGGAGTTTCTTATATAGGTATCGTAGATGAGCAATAATGTATTAATAAAATTCGAGCGAACGAGCGAAGCGAGTGAGTAATGTATTTATAACATTCAAGCGAACGAGCGGAGCGAGTGAGTAATATATTAATAATATTCAAGCGAACGAGCGAAGCGAGTGAGTAATGTATTATTAATATTCGAGCGAACGAGCGAAGGGAGTGAGTAATGTATTTATAAAATTCGAGCGTACGAGCAAAGGATAACAAACTAGGGTGGAAGATTCTCGCGGGGGGATAACAAATTAGGGGGGAAGATTCTCGCGGGATGATAACAAATTAGGGGGGGTGATTCTCGCGGGGGGAAAACAAATTAGGTGGGGACATTCTCGCGGAGGGATAACAAATTAGGGGGGGAGATTCTCGCGGGGGATAACAAATGTAATGTATTATTAATATTCGAGCGAAGCGAGTGCGTAATGTATTAATAAAATTCGAGCGAATGAGCGAAGAAGGAATTAATAATATTCAAACGAATGAGCGAAGCGAGTGAGTAATGTAGGTATTAATAAAATTTTAAAAAACAGTTTTTTGACGTTATAAAACAGTTTCGTATGGTGAGTAGGCTTTGGAAAAAACAAACTACTTTGTGGCAAAATATTCTGACAGTTAATCGTTTCGGAATAATATTCTGAGAAAATAATACAAAATCAATATCTCACAGTAAGTACTATTTTTTTTGAACTCATCCGAGCAAAGCTCGGTCACCCAGATATTTGTAGTTAAGTTAGTTATATTTTCTGTTTTCTTATAGGTTGAAGTAGGTACATTGTATTGTATAATAAAATTTTTTAAAAAACCCTCGATTCCAAGCAATCTCAATCTCGATCGATAAATAAAATTATAAATCGTAAAATACGTGGGCGAAGCCACGGGTAACGGCTAGTAGTATATATCTTTTCAAAAGCAGCAACTAACTGTTATGCTGACGTAATCCTATATACTGCACTGTAACACACGCGGTTGTCTTCCTGTGCCCGAGCGCGCGGAAGCCGAGAGAGAGAGAGTACCGCAGTGGTAGGGAGAACAGCAGCGAAGGAGCGGACCATAAATTTCGTTGCATATTTCCCCTCACGCGGCTGTTCACAGCCTGACATAAGATGTTTCACATCAAAAAGGTGGTAACTACATGATAAATGAAACTAAGACGAAGGGCGTGATATAAAATAAGGTTGAGAATCACTGTCCTAACCCATGCCTGTGTGTTTGTTCTGGGGTGAACCATAGTTGAACATCCCTCATGCGACCGCAAACCAGGCTTGACGTATGGTACCACCAATAACCACTATACAAGTAAACGTACACACAGATACTACCTATATATATACTTAGTTACTATAGGAGTAACTACATCCGTGTCGGCGATACAACGCCATGTTTTAAACTGAATCAAAACCGCTAACTCACCTGACCGAACCGATATACAAATTATACTAGGTATAAAGTTGGACTAATATTAAAATTGGAAGAGACTTCGTCAATCAATGTGATGCGAAAATCGCTTGAAATTCATCAACCAGGCGCAGATTCAGCCCTTAAAAAAGGTTGTGGTCACGGCCACCCGAAAATCGGCCAAGTGCGAGTCAAACTACGGACTCGCTCACGAAACGTCAAACAGTACAAACTACTAGACTAGTAGCCAAAATAAAAAAGTCACTCGCGTTCTTACCCGCACGGTGCGTTTTTTTTAAATTTTATTAAGGCATTGCAGATATAACATCAATCAACCTCAATTAGGGTTGTGGGCATGCCTACCGTGCCCACAACGGTGGATCCGCGCTTGGCATCAACATCAAGTTCACGGTTGCTTGTCTTCTTGTCTGTTCTATTTCATATACTTTAACGGTCAGCTTCTTTTTGAAGCGAGTTTTTCTACCGACGTTGCGCGCTTGGCCGCCGGGGAGTAAAAATGTCACCGCGTTACCATCACCATCAACTTTATAGGTGTAATCATCGCTAGTGATGCGCGATACGAGATGTTTTAGTCGTTTGTTCAAACATCTCGATGACTCTCGATGGTTGTCACTTGGACTCGATTGTTGTTGTTTCATAGTTCACCGAGACCGAGTCGCATAGTACTGAATCGTACACTGTCGAGAGCCACATAATATACAATCGTACATCACTCAGCAACACTGTGGTCGTGTCGATGGTCGACTGTGCCTTAATTGCGTAATTCGAATTCAATAGTGAAGAGATCACAGAGTAGTGAGTACCAACTGAACAGTGTAAACAGTGAGCAATCAACGAGTCGTGTGAACGTCAGTCGACTAGCATATAACCTTGAATCGCGATTATATGTATTCTCATTCGCTATCTTACTATTGCCTTAACCTATGTAGCAAATATTCGACTTGAACGATCGAACATTTCGATTGTAAAATCAAACTCCGAGTCGATTGTGGACTCGATTGTTATTATGAACAATTACAATTGTTTCGATTGTAAAAATATCTCGTAATTGCCCATCACTAATTGTCGCTAGCAAGTAGCAGTTGCCATATATGAAAATTGATATTTGAGAGTCTCATACAGAACACAAAAAAATAAAATGACGTCTTTTGAAAATTCATATTGACTATACTGCAGGTACATATTTTAATCATCAGATCAAGACAGCCATTGAAGCAGTTAAAATGTTTCCAACGTTAACTATCGGGTCCAGGCAATCGCAATTTTGATGTGTAATATCTTAGCTCTCGGTATGCGGCATTTGGTGGGACTAGTTTCGTGAATGCGATGGAAATGTGTAACAGGAAGTAGCGAGAAGCGCGTGCTATTCAATTTAATATATTATGATTCGGCGGTGCACCCTACAGTTGGCGCTTGTGCTGGTAGCGTATCAGCGAGCGCACACATTTTCATAGCGTTTGAAGAAAGAGAGAGAGAGAGAGGGCGATGGGGAAAAAGAAAACACAGCTGTGAACCGTTCGTTCTGCTATTTTATAAATGTTGTATTAAAATACGAGGTTAGATGTTACATCATTGGCGACTACTGTAAGACTCGCTCATTTTTTTTATATATATACAGAGTGTCTCTAAATTGACGCCCGTGCTTTTGGGGTTTGTTTCAGAGGGCTAACACAAATCGAAAATTAAGAGTAGAAAATTTACCGATTGTCCTTTGTTATCTAGTTACTGATAAAAAACTACAATTTAACATTTAAATTTTAAACTTAATTAAAAACGAATAGTATTATAAAGCAAGATATTTTCCACATATGTTGTCACAAAATATGCTCAAATACAGTGGCGTAGCTACCGGAGGGCTAGACGGTGCCTTGCACCGGGGCCCTTAAGCTCAGGGGGCCCTCGGACACTGACCATCAAACCTCATATTGAACTAGCGAAAAATTCTCCCATCTTATTTTGACTTGATAAAACCTATAAACAGTTTAGTTAGGGCCCCAGTTTTTTTGTGCACCAGGGCCTTTGGCTACCTAGTTAATCCTCTGCTCAAACAGGTTACCTCCTACTTCAAATCAAACATTCGCGCTAGTGATGAGCAAAATTGGTCTTGGTTTGCGAAAAAGCAAGACCAAAACCAAGACTATCATTAGACTAGCAAGACCAAGACCGAATGAACAAAAACAAGACCAATACCAAGACCAAATATGCAAGACCAAGACCAAATACACAAGACTAAACTAAAAATTCTTACTTCAGAGCCAGTGGCGGCTCGTCTTTAAGTGCACCGCAACTAAAAATAGTAGAGGTGGGAAGTAAAAAGACAGATAAAATGAGCAAGACCAAGACTTGATACGCAAGACCAAGACCAAGACTAAATAAGCAAGACCAAGACCAGACATATTTAAGCAAGACCGATACCAAGACTGAATCAGCAAGACCAAGACCAAGACTGTCCAAGTCTTGATCTTGGTCTTGCTTTGCTCATCACTAATTCGCGCGATTATAGCATGGAAGCACGAACATTCTGTAGCATATTTTCGTCTATTAACGCCACAGCAGCGTGAAGACGAGCTACGACATTTTCAAGATAACGAAGGACAATCGGAAAATTTTTCACTCTTAATTTTCGATTTGTGTCACTCCCCTGAATCAAATCCCAAACGCACTGGCGTCAATTTTGTGACACCCTGTATAGGTAGTAGACTTCGAATACTTCACGATAGTAAAGTTGGGCAGTGTAAAGCAAGCTTCAGAGAGCGTTTAGGTGAGCATAACCCTTAGTTACAGCTCTACTTAAATCGTTAAAGAACAACAACAAAGTTGTGTCCATTTAACGCAGCATCCCCTATATGTTGTGTCTGCGTACAGTATATGTAGGGTAAAAGTGGTTTGTATGTGTGTGGTTCACTACATCGGCAATAAATAGGATCCCATCAAAGTTGGCAGTGAGAGGGAAGCACTAAGTAGCCGTCCGTTTGTACGTCTTCAGTCCCACCCCGTTCCCACCTACCCCCACGGAACCTTAACGCCACCGCCACCAGAACGTGGTTATCCCAATAGCAATTCGCGTAAATCCTAAAGACGCGAAGCCGCTTTTAGTGTTTTTCTGACATTTCTCTATGTGTGCTGTGTGCTACAGACCACTGCCAGAATTTCTTCACTCTACCTAAAGAATAAGTTCTCAATAACTTTATCCGGGAGATATCTTTGGGAATTTGCTTTCATCACTTCCAGATAGTACCTACCTATAGGTACTACAGAATACAGATAAAGTTATCCGCTTCTCGCTAGTGGTAGCGAGCAGATATCTCTGACAGATATTTAAATACCCTCTGCGTATGACCAAGAACTATACAGGCTGGTTCAGTTTATATTTCACCAGCCGATAGTTTATCGAAAATTAAAGGTGGTTTGTCTAATAAAATATGGTCGAGTTTTGCTTCCAGTGACGTACGTTTTGTTAAATAAAGAATTTTTGAGGAAACCCGTACGCACGCCTTTGCATTCTAAATAAAAATATTTGCAATTGGGATCTGTTAAAATGGGCATATGACCAGGTGGTAGAAAATTTTACACGGATAAAGAAAAAATGTACATGCTAACAGTAAATTTATCGTAAAATTGTTTATTACAAAAATAAAACAAATAAAATAAACAAAACTTTTATAGAAAATGGAATCACCGACGTTTTCTAATATCATGGTATTAAACTCTATCAGTTATTGCCCTGTAAAACTTACTTTATACAGCAAATTATTTTCTAATGAAATGTGAAGAAACTGTATTTATGAATTAAAAAAATATTTTATATTAATAATATAGATGAATCTACTCACAATCATACTGTACTACAATAGTTAAATAACCGATGACTGACAAATTTAGCACTAACAATATGTATACAAATATTTTGAGGTTAATGATTTACTTATTACAATATAACTATTTTGCAGTTATGTGTTTACATTATTCACCTAACCCAGCCTTAAAGGAGCATTGAACGGATGATTAATTTCGTAGAGATTTTCTTTTAATTTCGATGTTTTTAAGCAAAATGCCGTAAAGCTCACTACTTTTGACAGCTCACTTTTATCTTTATTTTTCGCACATTTTATAACATGTCCGGCTTTGAGAATCCGTTTTCCTTCAACGAAATTTCTTTGTTTAGGATTCGTACCGTCCCAATCACAAATTGCACTTCTACCTATTTATCATTTCTTATCACTTTGAAAATCACAAGATTACCGTCTAAAGTATACCCCGTATTTGAAATTTGCCACTAAAGCCGTCATGTTTTTAAGCTCCACCCATCTGACAGATCCCAATCACTATTAGAGAATACAAAAAAAAATATCTATGCAAAATTTCAGGATAACTTTTTATTATTGATTTATAGAAAATTATTTAAAATATTTTTTTTTCAACCATTGAAACAATGTACTAAGCATATACGCGTCACATAATATACTTACATAAAAACTTATATAAATAATGAAGTACAAGTGCATGACTCACTCTCTTAAATTTTGGAACTTCACTATAGATGTAAGTAAATACGTCCAACTCTTAACAATTTGCACACACATCCCTACGACAGAGCTATATCTCAAAACAAAGCCATATCTATGGGCTCGGGATGTCAACGGTGTAGCAACAATTATTGGCTACATTATCTCTCTCTTTCTCTAATCTAGGTAATATTTACGCGGGAAAATTGAAAAAATCAATCTGCTGATTACATTATAATATTGTTTCTGCCATACCCACTATAAAATAGCTGCTTTACATGCATGTAAGGCGACTTTTGACATGGCGCTATGGGGCTTGAGAATAGCCGAGAGTGTAGCGACGCTGTTGTTTACATGGCGTTGCTATGGTTCCTCTATTACAAGTCCCCAGTTCCCGAGTTCTAGCCCGAGAGCTGGTAAAAGTGTCAATTGGATTTTCAATTTATTATTAAAAAAAAAAAAAAAAAAAAATGAATTGAAAATATGAATTGGTGCTAGGCCCAAATAACCTTAGCTGTTGGTGGTCTTTAAAATACAATTACAATGACATGGCGCTATGGTGCCGTGTGAAAACGGCCTATAAAATCTGACGAACGGTTAGCCGTCCAATACTTTACTAGATGTCTCATTGAAAAAAACGAATTCAAAATTATCTGACAGATATCTTTATCCAGGAGATAGCTATCGGGAGACGTACGGAAATCAGGCATAGCCGCATAAGGCAGATGGCCAAGTTAACAAACTTACTGTATTTGATGACAATAATTCCCATAACGTATCACAAAGAACACATAAATCTGACAATCGGATGTTTGCATAATTATTGCAGCGCAGTGTGTACATCACTGTGCAAAGTAAACTATAATAAGTACTTTAGCTGACGATTTTCAGCTAGATTAAAAATATTTTTTACCTCCTGCAAACTTATCTTGTAGGTTTTATAAACTGAGTTATAATTCTTGACTTTACAATATTAGTTACGCCTTTTCTGAAATTAATTTGAAGTTATAAAATTCCTATAGCATCAAATACAAAGTGCCTTGATAGCCGCAAAAAAACGTTATTTATTGTTGAAGTGAAATTTCTTTAGCGAGAGTAGTGAATCGAAATGATCTCGACACAAAAAATAGCGACACGAAAAATACCGACACAAAATTCGAACGCATGACAGTATACACAATATGTATAACTCTGTTACGCGATCACATAGAATGTCTCAGATGGTTACGTGAAGAAACGCATTGGTGTACGGTGTATAATATTGCAGTTTCGCGTCAACTTGGAGTAGATAATAACATGAAATATTGAATTTATTATTTTTTTTCTTATATATAAAAATAGCTAAACAGTTTTATTTTAAATCATCAGCTGTACCAAAAGCTATAAAATAATTAGGACACAAACCAAGGGGCACTTTGTGTCGCTGCGTCAGCGGAATAAGTAATAAAAACGTGGGGCGCATTTGAAATATTTCTCAGTTTTATCTTCAATCTGATTTAAACAAATTTTACTTTATTTTATTAAAATGTAATTAACATTACTATGATCTGTTTTCCCCTTTATGATGGCCTTATAGCACATCATTCAGCACACAGCGTTATATATTGTTACAAAACTGTTTTCTGAGTTGGCGGAATAAATATTTATTTACAATAATTAAAACAGGTACAACGGTAATTACTGAACTAAACGAGCCACTTAAATAACACTTAACAAATAACTATATATACAAGGATTATTTATCTGTAATTATTTATGTCACTGTATTTATATCCGATTTATTTCGCTGTTCAACACTGTCACAGTACAATCTACACTGACTGATTCCCGTTGACTGATCAATATTTATATCACTGATCCACCATTCACTGCTTACCGATTGCGTGACACCGTCGACTGATTATCATTCACTCGTACCGGCTTGTTTATATACCCTGCGCGGCCTAGCCTAGTACGTTCTCGCGTTCTCTAGAACATTCCGGCAGGTACCTCCGTTGTTCAGTATGAACGTAGCATAGACTCGTTAAGAATTGATTCTTTCAGCACAGTACCGTATCCGTGTGTAAAACTGTATCCATCTATATCCTGTATAATATATATATATATATATATCGGTGTTCCTCGACTCACCCCCAAAGAAGATGGCCGCCACACCCCCGCCATTCGTCGACCGCAAACGATTGAGGTTAGCTTTCTGTAGTGCAACATACTGTATGTTCTCTAACACAATATAATACATATATCAACCGTAATTGATGTCCTTAAATTTGTCTACGATTCACACAACCACTGAACGGAGAGAGAACGGTGGATAAATGTGTACAATACTAGCCTTTACCCGCGACTTTGCTCGCATTAATGTCGGTTTTGATAGGAATATTATCTTTTTCGTTACTATATTTTATTTTTACATATAGTCCGAATTCCGAAAGCTATTGTGAACATAGACAATTAATGAGTGCAGCAAAGAAGTCATATTTTACGTGGTTACTTTTGTTTAAAATATTTTTGTCACGCTATTTATTTTGTTCATGTCTTCCTTGTTGTACTCATTAATTTTCTATGTTCAGAATTGCTTTCGGACAACCTGTATATAAATTCAAAATAATTTAAGTTGTTCAATTCAGCAGAGTCACAAAAAGTGCGTGATGAGTGCTGACATCTACTACATATTCGTAGTACTTAAATACTACGACCAAACACACTGATGGCAGCAGTGCTATGGAAAACAGCAAAAGTTGCGAATACCAATACCTACGTCAAAAAATTCAAAAATGGTTTTGAAGCGACCGGATTAACAGATCGATATGAAACAAAGTTCAGATCATTTTAAACAGTTTTTATTAAAACTGTGCCATTTGTTTTTGTGCCAACTCGAAACTGACAGACAGACAGACCTAAATTTTTATTATATTTAAATAGACAGTACATGCAAGCCCCTCTTTTCCACTGGCCACTCTGGGCAAGTGCCCAGGGCTCCGCGATCGATGGGGCCCCTAGTTCCAGCCAGATCACCAACCGACTATAACACCTACTTACTTATCATAAGTATACGTAGGTATATCATAAATAAGTAGGTATTATATTATAGGTATTATAAGTAAGTATTGTAGTCAGCAATTAAAAAAAGCTAATAAGTAACTTAGGTATTAGCTTTTTTAACTTCCCATTGGAAGTTATTGTAATGGGTCCGAAAATCGAAATCAAAATGTATAACAAATTTTTATATTTCAAGGTCACTACACTATTTTTACACTATTTTTAGAAAGATGTCTGTGTGTGTGTACGTACGTATGTGTCCATTTCTTTCTAATACGAAATCTCAAGAATGAAAAATGATATCGCCTACGTTAGTGTGCCAATCGACGCGTATTAACGTAAATATGATCTGAAAGAAATTTTTTCAAAATCGGTTCAGCCGTTCTTTTTTCTTAACCAAATAGACTCCAAAAAAGTAGTCCTAATAAACGACCCACCTCACAGCTTGTTGGTATTCTAATGAACAAGGGGCCGAACACTGGCAAGGCAACTCTGTCTGGCTGCCTACCTACAAGGGTGATTCCCCTAAATTATTTTTAAGTTATATTGTTATAATTTTTAATGTTTTTACTTCCCACCTCTACTATGGTAGGGAGGTAATGGATTTAGTCCGAAAAAAATATTTCGAGATTTTAACAGATCTTCACGTTTTGAGACCCTAGCAATCGTTTAAGATCATTTTCTGACTGATGTCTGTATGTGTGTGTGTGTGTGTGTGTATGTGTGTGTGTGGTCAATTTTTCGCCTTCGATATCTTAAGAACGGAACAACATACGGGCATGCCGATTGTTCTATTGTGTTTATCAGCCTTTAACTTAGATCTGATTAGATTTTGAGTCAAATCGGTTCAGTGGATCCTGAGATATTCAAAAAAACGTCCTCAATGTCACGTATTAACATAGGTAAAAAAAAATATAAATGAATTCTAGATGTTATAATATGAAAAAATGTAAATATTTTTTTTCTCTAAAATGTATAGTTTTCGAGAAAAAAAATATTTTACTAAAAAAAATAAAAATTGTACGTAAATCAAGGTACCCATGATTTTTGCTATATTAAGCTAGCCATCAGTAGATCACCAAACAAAAAATTCGACTGATGACCAGTCCTATACTTCCCACCTAGTAAATATTTGCAAAAAATAAACACTCTTTTTTTTTATTCTTTGACTAGGCCCAAATAACCTTAGCTGTTGGTGGTCTTTAAAACACAATTTAATTTTTATTCTTTGAAAAAAGCATGGCCCTCTTTTTTGTTTGGTGATCTACTGATGTAGCTTAATATAGTAAAAATCATGGTTACCTTGATTTACGTACAATTTTCTTTTTTTAGTAAAATATTTTTTTTCTCGAAAACTATACATTTTAGAGAAAAAAAATATTTACATTTTTTTCATATTATAACATCTAGAATCCATTTATATTTTTTTTTACCTATGTTAATACGTGACATTGAGAACGTTTTTTTGAATATCTCAGGATCCACTGAACCGATTTGACTCAAAATCTAATCAGATCTAAGTTAAAGGCTGATAAACACAATAGAACAATCGGCATGCCCGTATGTTGTTCCGTTCTTAAGATATCGAAGGCGAAAAATTGACCACACACACACACACACACATACACACACACACACACACACACATACAGACATCAGTCAGAAAATGATCTTAAACGATTGCTAGGGTCTCAAAACGTGAAAATCTGTTAAAATCTCGAAATATTGTTTTCGGACTGAATCCATTACTTCCCTACCATAGTAGAGGTGGGAAGTAAAAAGAGGGCCATGCTTTTTTCAAAGAATAAAAATTAAATTGTTTTTTAAAGACCACCAACAGCTAAGGTTGTTTGGGCCTAGTCAAAGAATAAAAAAAAAAGTGTTTATTTTTTGCAAATATTTACTAGGTGGGAAGTATAGGACTGGTCATCAGTCGAATTTTTTTATTGACGTTCAACTTATCACTCAAAGCTAGAATTGTATAATAAATGCTAAAAGAGATACTTTTCGGGATTATCTTATAATTACCTATTCATTTAATGTGATTGTAAAGAAATAAAAATAATAACAGTTGAATAAATCTAGAATTTTACTTATCTACTCCTTTTGTCTGTTTTAATAAAACAGTCCTCTACCATGGTCATAGGGACCCCATTATCCCAAAGTACCCAGGGCCTCCATTAGGTTAAAGACGGCTTTGAGAACATGAATAGTTCAGAACGTGTGGTAATGAGTCATTTTCCTGAGAGTAGTTCCTTCAATTATCCACGAGAGGCAGCACATGTGGTAGGTACAAACATTATTTATTTCTCATTAGTGTCGTGTCATGTTATTTAGTGGTATAACTTAATTATTAAATTATTATTATTAATAATTAAGTTATACCACTAAAATGACACGACACTAATGGGGTATAAATAATGTTTGTACCTACCACATGTGCTGCCTCTCGTGGATAAATGAAAGAACTACTTTCAAGAAAATGGCTCACTGAAAAGAATCGGATTTCGAGAACGGTCGGTATATGCGGTAGTGGCAGTACCGGTAATAGCGGATTTATGTGTTACCTTACATATGTGTTCAAATAGTGGCCTGAGAATCGTAAAACTTATATTGTTGAGCGGGTCTTCATTCTAGAAGAACACTATACCTATATTACGAAGGTAAATGGACATTGGACACAATGTCCTCATCCACACTCTGCAGGTAACAATCAACTAACAGGCGAGATTGCTAACATACTGTTTAAGGTGTGTATTATAAACGTCAGTTAAAATTTAATAGAGAGTAAACCTGATATACCTTACATTCTCGAATGTGCACAATTTCCACCGATTAAAATGTTTTATTTGAAAAAAAAGAGTGTGTGTGTGTGTACTTATGTACGTACGTCAGAAGTTATACTTCTTTGGCGTAACAAAACAAAAATAACTTCAAAAATTTTATCCCGCGTTTGTAAAACAGACGATAAAATAATAAAATAAAGATATTAAATATCTTTATTTATTATATTTATATCTAATTATTTATTTAAAAAAAAGCATGTTTGTGTTGAGATTCGAACCCGGACCTATTGCGTATGACGCAGAGGTGCTATCCGTTACGCTACGTACATCTTACTTAGCAGTGCTATATAATAGGGTATTATAATCATGAACTTCCGACTAACTTCATGATGTTACTATACCGACTAACTTCATGGTGTTAAATTTTCGTGACGCGACGCGCGCGCATCGTAAAAATTCACTCTCATCATTTTTCCATAACGCGCCAAAAGAAGTATAACTTCAAAAAAAATTCAGCCAATTAAACGATGAGACCTTTCTAACTCCAAAAATAATTGTAATAGGTATAATAAATAAAATAAAGTTTCTGTTAACGCGTGCATTGCTGCGAGTGACGGTTAGTAATAAATATTTATAAAATAACAGAGAAGCGGACAAACATGATTTTTGCAAAAATATGTTTTGACATTCCGGGAACCTCAAGTAAGGAAAGTATTGTAAAATAGTGAAAAGTGAATTTTGATCCAAATTTATTTCAGTCCCCACTGTTGGAATGTTGGAATGGTAAATATAATATACATATATTAAAATTTAAAATTATTACTTAATTATTAGTTGCTTCAAGTTTAAAATTTACCTTAAAAAATTTAATGATTTTATCAATGATCACATAATATAGGTAGTACTCTATTAATAAAAGGAAAATACCAAAAAAATAACTATTTATTCTTTCGTTCAAAAAATAAATAGAACAATATAAATTCAAAAAAAGCGAGTTTTATCGTTACTTACTCTATAATGTTGTCATCTTTTTTTAACACGGCAATTAGAAAGAGTAGAAACAAATGGTTGGTCGACATGCACACATTTTAACTTCTAGCCATATAAGTCCATTTTCACTATTATTTCGTGCGACATTGGAATATACAGATCTTACTTTAGTAGTTTTAGAAGAATTGTCCTATGTGTTGATACTCTGAAACAAAGAAAAATATAGATTAGCGACACTTCATTCAGAAAAATACAAATTCCTTAAATTTTATTCACAAAAAATTTGAGGTATTGGACAAAAATTTTCCTTAGATTCAAAAACTTGTTCAAGTTTTAAAGGCAAACAGAAATGTTTTCTTTTGAATAAATATTTTTATAGCATTAATGAGTTTGTACCAGCAGATTTTAAATGTTTATTTTACTAGCTACCCAGTAACCAGTTCGGCTTCGGCCGGGTGCAAGTTGTATATTCGAATCATAAATTATTGCGAGCGCTATTCTGAACGACTTTTAGACGTGACCTTGTCAATCTAATATTATTATATTAGTATAGATGTATATTTTATTTATATATTTTTTTAACACATGTATGAAGTGTACAGCATATCGTCTCTCTAGTTGACTACTTAAAATAATACATTTGTCGTATCACATAAAATATTTTTTGTGATACGACTTTATATGGAGGCGTGCGTAATAGTTATTTTCGATACGTGTGCGTGAAGTGAGGTATTCTAGTAGGCTTAAATTGAGACACGAGCTAAGAGACTGACGCATACACAACGAGATCGAGTGCGCTGTATACCCCCACGAGCCGTCAGGCGAGTGAGGGTAAGCGCACGGGTTTACAGCGCACTCGATCTCGTTGTATATGTGTCAGTCCCTTTAGCGACTGCCTCAGTTTAAGCCTACTAGATATCTCACTTTAAGTGGACGTATCGAACATAATTTTTTATAACGACTGCTTCTAAAGTTTAATAGAGAGAAAAAAAATTATGAAAACGGAAAATTCGCTCTTCGAGTCCTTAAAACTTTACAATTACAGACCAAGTTACGATTTAGTTTATTTTTATTAAAGTTATTAACTTCTGTATAAATCATTAAAAACATGACTCTCTCATGATGTGGACTTTGTACGCGCGATACTACATATAGGAACACATCAATCGATAGCCAGTAAGCGCTTGTATTGTACAAAGTGCGGAGATTTCGAATTTATAAGATGTAGAGATTGTACTTTTACGCACGCTTTGGACTTTTACGCACGGTGACGGTACTTTTACGCACGCTTTGGACTTTTACGCACGGTGACTGTACTTTTACGCACGCTTACTAAAATACGCCTCTTCACGCCCGCCTCACAGTGCTCAAATATTGAACTTTAAAATATATTGTGGCGTCAGCGTGCGATTATACATAATATTTTATTCCATACGAGAAAGATAGCAGTATTGGTTGCTATGGCAACGAAGTAAATATAACTGTCAGTTAGATTTCGGTGTTCGAAATTGATTCAATAAAGCTCTAAAGTTGAAATTGTTGTACATTTCATACATGTCTTACAAAAAATAGTGTATATACAACACGTACAATTATATATATGGGGTTATATATATGGGGTTAAAAAATTTATATTCCGTATTATACTGCTGTCACTTAGGTAACTATGGTAAAGTGATTCGGTCTTTTCGTTACGCTGCTGTCTACGTTACACGTTACGTTCAACCGTATGAATAGATTACGAAAGGAAGGCGTGGCGGAGTCGCAACTGTCTCCTTCTAACTAGAATCTGCGTTAAACGTACGTTCACCCATTGACACGACACAACTGTCAAATTCCATTCATTCTACTGACATAACCTCGTTTTTTTAAACACGTCGTCGCTAGTAATTAAAGCAATTTGTTTTGGGGTGGAATTTTGTACTTGAATGCAATTATAATGAAAATTATGACTGCAAAATGTTTAAATTTCCGACTGAAGAATACCTAGATATCCAATACCTAATTGATGAAAACATTTTTTTATCCTTTTAGCTTGCCCTCCCTTGATCTAGCGTAGCTCAGACGACTTCAGAACACTTTTTCAACTCCAAATGGAAAGAACAAACTAAATTTCTAATTAGAATTGCTTAAATTATACCTCGACAAGCGTCAACGAGGTTAAGTTAGGTTAGAATAAACGTTACTGGCTGAAATGCTGAATCAAGTTAGGACATTCATTTTTCATAAATTTTTAATTTCAAATAAAAAATTATTTCACACAAAATAATAAAGTTTTGTAGCCAATAATGACGGGATTTATTAATTATTTTTGGTAAGAAATGTGTTTTAAGAGAATAGTAATGAATAGTCCGTTAAACTCCATAAATTTTTGAACGCCAATCGACTCCACTTTAAATTTCACACTCAAATTAGGACTGCCTACTTCTGTAGTCTATTTAATTCACTCTACTGTGCGTAAAGAAATTTCACTCAAAAAGATAAAAAAAACTCGGGTCGCAGTATAAAACCCTGCCGACAATATAGTGTATTTGCTAATACAGGCCTTGTGGCTTTAATACGTGAACTTAGGTTTGTTATTGGACAAAATAAAAAATTTAACCCCCTTAAAATAATATTTTTTTCTTAATTTCAATATTGTTATCAATGCAACCTCTGTAAGAAATTAAATACACCCTTCAGTAAGCAAATCACTATCCGCAAACTAGTGTTTTCATAAAATTTGTAAGTACGGTTCTGTTGGGCCGATTTTATTAAAATTTTAGCAGCACATTTTAATCTTTACTAAAGAGTTAAATTTCAATTTTAAAAGGATTCTGAGAATTTTTTCGGTATTTTTGGGCCCAAAAACTTTTTTCAGCCCCTAAAAACTATACCCTTAAAATGGTTCGATCGGGCCCATTTTAAATAGGTTTCGTGCGGTGATGGGTGTGTGCACCAAATTTCGTTTAAATCGATTAAGTCTGTCGAGAGTTATCGTGTACACACACACACACACACACACACACACACACTACATATAAACATTTTCAAAAATGGTGGCAAACTGTTCAGGGGGGTATGAAACGTCGAGAAATTTTGGGCCGACCCCTACGTCCCGCCATCCGACCGACGCCAATAGTGTATGTGCCATATTATGGCAAATACACTAAAAGCAAGTTAAAAGTTTGATATATCGTTGAAGTAGTTTTAGTTGTTTCCTAATGTGGTGGCAGTGATGGGTCATACAATATTTCTAAATAAAAAACGAGCGATAGCACTGTAATTACAGTTGAGTAAGGGTGGATGAAACAAAACATCGACAAATAAATAAAACGACGTCGAGGGGACGGGACATGATATAGTGTATTATATAGAGTAAAACGGGGCAGGGAAAGTGTTTTATAAGACGTGTTTATAAAAGTGTAAAATGACACAACTGTTAAAGCCAGTTTGATACACATCGGGCGAGACAGCGCGTCGGGCGGCGTTAAAGCCCGGATATTCGTGCTTAAAGTATCATAAATCGTACACAGCCATTCTCTCTACACTGTTATGTTTTAGAGAAATATAATACTCGTACATATCATAGACGGCCGCCTCGAAAATAAATGTCCCGAACAGACGTCGTAACTTAAATTACCGAGCTCTCTACAGTTACCGACCTGCCGACCTTCTCCCCTTCCCCCCGCCAGGAGCGTCCCAAGCACCGAATATACGTTATGATACAGGCCGGCCAAAAAACACTAATATTTATTAGCTTACCATATTTTATTTTTGTGAGTTCACTTGGATCGTACTTATAATCGAGCTTGAAAATGGCCGAGCGTGTAGCAATGCTGTTGTATACATGGCGTTGCTATGGTTCCTCTATTGCAAGTCCCCAGTTCCCGGATTCTAACCCGAAAGCTGGTAAAAGTGTCAATTGGATTTTCAATTTATTATTAAAAAAAATAATGAATTGAAAATATGAATTGGCACTAGGCCCAAATAACCTTAGCTGTTGGTGGTCTTTAAAACACAATTTAAGAATTTTTGTACTTATAATCTAGAAATTAGCCTGACTGTCATTTGATGCGTATCTAGGAGTTTAGTGGGTGGTACGTTAAGTCAGGAGCGTATGTACTTATAAATTGAGAGGTGCGTATTTTTTTTTTGTAATATAATAATTAAGAGTATTCTCTACCGGAAGTTACCCCGGGCCCCTGCACTCTTCATCTCGAATCCTTGCCCCTCGCCTAAAAACGGTTACCGCTCTCCCGACGCTATTTTTAAAGCTAAAGGGTTCAGGTAAACGCCAAATGAATGACCGATAATCACACGATAGATCCTACAGACGAAAAATTGAAAAACATTTTCCTGGAAAAACTTACAACTTTTTAAAAATTACGTAACCTTTCACACGTAGACAAAACCGTCAACTGCCATAATATACAGAACAAAGTATAATACTGCTTAAAACATTTTTAATAAAATTACAGGGCTTGAGAATGGCCGAGCGTGTAGCAATGCTGTTGTTTACATGGCTTTGCTATGGTTCCTCTATTACAAGTTCCCAGTTCCCGGGTTCTAGCTCGAGAGCTGGTGAAAGTATCAATTGGATTTTCAATTTATTATTAAAAAAAAATAATGAATTGAAAATATGAATTGGTGCTAGGCCCAAATAACCTTAGCTGTTGGTGGTCTTAAAAACACACAATAAAATTACAAAACGCTGATCTGGCGCTGATATGTCTAGCATCCATATTTGTTTCCAAGACAAAATAAATAACTAAAATATAACTGTCCACAGAGATTTGTGCCAGTTTCCGTTTTTTAATAAATAATAAAATGCTATTGTAAACAAACTTCGAATGCAGTTAATTAATTATAGATAAAACGTCGTAGAGTTTGAATCGGACTTTACTGTGAAAATTGATCAGCGCCACTTCAGTTATATAACCTTTCAATCTAAAATAACAACGTACAAACGCTAACACGAACTCGATCTTCAGTTAATTCATTATTTACAGGAGTTATCTACACTTGCATTTGTTACAATATTTATACGTCGAATGAAAGGACGTTGGCTATGCTTAGGATGGCCGAATGCTCACTGCATATATATAGCTACGAGTCTTTGACAAACTATAAGCGTCATCGTTGTACATTAAAATATTTAGATGTAGATTTTCAAAATTGAAATCACAACCAAATATAAAATAGGTCAATTAGGAAGTTTCCATTGGACGAAAATACTAATTATGATAGTGTCACATCATTATAAGTACTAAATAACCTCGGTTCTAATTTCTCACAAAGCTAATCAGTTTCGTTTGCGACCCTACGTACAAGGAATTGAATATCTCCGTTGAAATTAAAGATATTAAAATAATTCTTTCAGAATTTTTAAAATTATTTTCATTAAGTAACTATTTTGTTGTAATACAGACTTTTCTATCTATATATATATATAAAAGAAAGTCGTGTTAGTTAGTTACACCATTTATAACTCGAGAACGACTGGACCGATTTTCATGATCTTTGATTTTTTGGATTTGTCTCCGCCCTGGTTAACAGAATAACTATTAAAACATCGGAAAAATTCACCAGGGAGCGAACGAGCGAAGCGAGTGAGTAACATACCACCCGGGAGCGAACGAGCGAAGCGGGTGAGTAAGTAATGTAATTATATTATTCAAGCGAACGAGCGAAGCGAGTGAGTAATGTACCACCCGGAATCGAACGAGCGAAGCGAGTGAGTAGCGTATTGCAGTCTGGGTGAAGCCGGACGGGGCCGCTAGTTTATATTAAATTAAAATTAACTGTCAAAAATTTAGATGTCATAATATTTTCCAACTGGTTTTTTCAACTGGTTTGTTTTTAATGTTTCCATAACAATTTACGAGTTTAAAGAAAGAAATTTATCGGAAGTTACCATGTTAAATTACCACACATACAAAATGAAAATAACTTTTAAAAATATCGTGCCGCGTGACGTCACCCGGACTGAAAACTGAATTTCTTGGAGAATTGTCAAATTCAAACTTTGAAGTAGCGCATAACTTTGTTGTTTTTAAAGATATTTCAAAAATTCTTCCGCCATTAATTTTGTAATTTTTAGAACTATGATTTAGACTAAAAAAATAAAAAAGGGAAACTTCCTAATTCATAAAAATTACACACGGAACAAAAAGATATAAGTATGTCTATTTTCAGGAGGATCTAACGCTTTCCGTTTGCAACTGTAAGTTTTTGGTCAACAATAATTAATCGTCCTCCTTTTAAGTTAAAGAAAAAGTACGTTAAATTCAAACTAAAATCACAATGCCCTATGAAATACATATGTTTAGTTTTCAAAAATTAGACATGGAGTAAAAGGACGTCTAGGATGAACGTAGGTAACGAGTCTTAAACTAACAATGAGTCCTCTTATAAAAAATACAAGTTAATTTAAAACTAAAATCATAATCATAATATACTTATAATAATAAATACGTGTATTCTTCAAAGTTAAAGAAAATCGAGGACATCGATAAGTGGAGGTTGGCCGAACATAACCTGTAGTCTGTACCGTATCTCTTTTTATTTATTTACTACAACAGAACAAAAAATATCAGTGTTAACTCGTCTTATCTTTTCTCTAAAATAATTACTTGACAATCCCGTCGACAGTAAGATAGTAAGTGTGTTCAACCAACCTTGATTCGTCGATGTCCTCGATTTTCTTTATTAAACTAGAAATCTGGCATCTGTTACCGTTTCTCGAGTATTTTTCAAAAATTTAATTCTTAAAATTTCGACTTATTTTAGTTATTTTAAAGTACCTAAAAGTTTAAATATATTTTTATACAATTTAAAAACGTTCTAAATATTTACCTCAGAATGAATATATATATTAGTAAAAAAAAACTTTTTAGAGACAAGCTTTTATTTAAATGCACTAAAAAGGAAAAAATAATTCTTAATAATTTAGGTTCATAATTATAAAAGCGTAGGTCGTGAACTCTATGATAGTTTATTAGTCACGACCCACGCTTTTATAATTATGAACATAAATTATTAAAAATTATTTTTTCCTTTTTAGTGCATTTAAGTAAAAACTTGTCTCTAAAAATTTTTTTTACTAATATTTATTTTGTTCATTTTAGTCTTTCAAAATTTTACCCCCTTTTGACATCCATAGGGGTTGAATTTCGAAAAATACTTTCTTACGTCAGAAATGGAACGAACTGTTTAAATTTCAAGTTTCTAACTTCAGCGATTTGGCCTGGGCGTTGGTTAGTCAAAAAAAAACCTACATCCCCGTTTGAACCTCTTAGGGGTTGAATTTATTTCTAAAAACGATTTGTTCATGTATTGTCATCGAGAATACATATGTGTACAAAATTTCAAATCGATCGGATACGTGGAAGTCGTTCAAAATTGACTTGCAAGTTTTGACCTAAACAAACACACAAACTAACTAACTTACTAACTAACATACATTGCAAGTTAAATAAAAGCTTGTAAAAAATACTCTCTTGTGTTGTATGTCTGTCTGTCTATCTGTTCGTCCGATCTCCCCCCCCCCTTATCTCCGAAACTACTGTCTAAAATTTTGAAAAAATAGGAAATATATAGGGCCCCACTCATAGTTCACAGGAAAACCTAAGCGAAAGTCCTAAGTCTTAATCGTATACTCGCGTGGAGAGGGTCCACGCGAGTCCGATTCGCACTTGACCGGTTTTTTACGTTCAATATTGATTAAATTTTAAATTCTATTGAAAATAAGTTACACTGTAAATGTAGGCATAGGTAATTAAAATCTGGATAAAACAATACTTAATTAATATAACCTCTAGACTGGCCGTGGGTTCGAATCCCACCTGCGCTGATGGATGTTTTGTGATGTTATTTAGTTTTAAGTTAGTTGTTATTTAGTGTAGTTGAAAGACGCTAATGACCTTAGATGTCGACGCGTCTATAATCTACAATAAATAAAAAAAATATAAGAAAATTGCTCTTGTCGAGTGGCCAACAGGTAGTAGCTTACCGGGAATAATCTTCCGTCGTTGTTCTTTGCTCTTGTGAATATGATGCGATGCCCCTGTAACCGAGCGTACCACCGCAGACGCTGCCCCGACCCGTTACTTTGATATATTAATTCACTTTCCTTGTTGGATGTCGACAGAGAGAAATATAGGTTCAAACGCCATATGTATATATAGCTGCGCATATGTATAAATGTGCATTCGAGAATAATGGCGGAGTGAGGTTAGGTGTAAATAAGTACCGCCCGTACAGTTCAATGAAAAATTATATACGATCAGTTCAAAAAATTCAACTGTCACATTTTGGAAGCGTAACTGCTTATTCAAGTTCGGGCCGTTCAACGTTTACGTTAAAATTTTTAACGCTACGGTGTAGCCATGGCAACGAAAAACAAATCATACAATATCATATAGTAGCATATGGATGTATTATACTCACTGGATACCTGACTAGTGGTTTAAAAGTGAGGCAGGACCGCCATATTTGAAACGGGCAAAACATATTATTATCGACGCTTGTAATGCTATACAGCAGGGTTGTTACGGATGCAAAAATTAGACATCCGCGGATGCAGATGCGGATGAGGATTATTAGAAGTTCACATCCGCGGATGCGGATTTGATGCGGATGCGATGCGGATTTTGAAATTTTAAAAGGATAATTATTTAAATTTTAAGTGCATAAATAACTGAAAATCAATTTAATTTTAACTTTTTATTTATTTAATCATATTTTTAGCACGTGCCACTCTGGCTCCACCCACTTTCTTTACATGTAGTTACTTGTTGATGTGAATCTGCGTCCGTAAAAACTCCGCATTGATTGATGCGGATGTGAATGCGGATGCAGATGTTTGAATTAATGCGAATATTCCGTATTTACGGATGCGGATGCGAATATTCGTAACACCCCTGCTATACAGGGACACACTAGAGAGCAATGGATATGTGTACAAACTTTTTCATTTATATTGTTGTGAGCTGTGTCAACTTAAATGATTTCAAATGTCAGCCATGTTTGAACATAGCAAAAACAGGTCTGCTTCATTTTTGTGACCTATTGAACATAAGCAGTCGGGCATCCAGTGAGTATAATACATCCATGTATAGTAGATATATATGGTGGTGACCGTGACTGCTGCACATAGGGATTTAACCCGTAAAATCAAACTTTCGCGATTCCCTGCTTCCCTAATTATTTCAGGAAAAATATCTTCAAAAAATAGTTTTAGAACATAAAATTCTGCATCTAAATCATTAAACAAAATTAATTTTGCGTTCTTTGTAAGGGCAGAAATTTGATATGAAAATGTCAAAATTACCTCAAAAACAGATAGATATAGCCATGGAACTTGAACAAAATGATGACGTTTTAGCTGTCAGAATAATTTCTAATCATTTTATTCAAGTTCCATGGCTATCGCTATCTGTTTTTGGGGTAAGTTTGACATTTTCAAATCAAATTTCTGCCGTTACAAAGCATGCAAAATTAATTTTGTTTAATGATTTAGATGCAGAATTTTATGTTCTAAAACTTTTATTTGAAGATATTTTTCCTAAAATAATTAGAGAAGCAGGAAATCGCGAAAGTTTGATTTTACGGGTTAAATCCCTATGTGAAGCAGTCACGGTCACCACCCTGTATATTCTTTAAGTGTAATTTAGATGAAGATTTCAATTAATGTAATAAATTAATAATATATTTGTTTCTCATTGCCATGGTTATGTTAGCGTTAAATATTTAACGCAAACTTTAAACGACCCAAAGTCGCATAAGAAAAAAACAAAAAATACATATTGTCAATAATTTACATTTCCGATACCTATAACACCAATTACGTCACATCACGGTGGTTAAAACGTTGTTGAATCTAACCGCCCATAGCAACGAGCTATAAAAATTTTAAAACGCGCTCTTCTGAATCCATCTTGTGTATCGAGAACAAACCGATAAGGATAACTGTTAAAGGTATTCTCCTCTCTTTTGTACGCTTTGCGCATTGTGTACGTGTCACGTGGTGTCCATAGACATAGAGGATTGGACAGTGCGCTTTGCCCGATCGGTGGTTAGAGGCAAGCAAAGAGATGGAGATTGTAGACGACTATCGATCTCTCTTTCTATCCACTACCTATACCATAACCGTATACGTAATCGTCTACAATAGCTATCTCTTTTTCTCATTTTTGTGACGATAGTAGAATAGGGAACGCACTGTCCAATCCTCTATGTCTACGGTGGTGTCATCAAAACTAGCCCTTTTATATCTGTCTCAAAAAGACAGCTATGTGCAATTAACAACTTATGTCGGTTGCCTTATACAACTGTCTCAAAGGTACCTACTAAAGGGCATTGACAGACACGGCGGTTTTGACCGAAGCATTTAACAAGTCGATTTCCAAGTCTATAGGTCGTGTAATATAGCATAATTGTGTAAAACATACACAGCTGTTTCAAAACCACCGCAGGAAACGCACCGAACTGCACAGCTGTGTGTGTGTGTGTTTTACACTATTACGCTACATTAAACGACCTATCGACTTGGAAACCTACTCGTTAAACGCTTCGGTTAAAACCGCCGTGTCTGTCAGTGCCCTAAGACTGATTGATTATCATTATTAACTTCCCACTGGAAGTTATTGTAATGGGTCCGAAAATCGAAATCAAAAAGAAAAAACAAATTTAATGTTTCAAGGTCACTACACTATTTTTACACTACTTTTAGAAAGATGTCTGTGTGTGTGTGTGTGTACGTACGTACGTACGTATGTGTCCATTTCTTTCAAAGACGAAATCTCGAGAATGAAAAATGATATCGACTAAGTTAGGGTGCCAATCGACGCGTATTAACGTAAATATGATCTGAAAGAAATTTTTTCAAAATCGGTTCAGCCGTTCTTTTTTCTTAACCAAATAACCTCCAAAAAAGTAGATTTTTCACAATATCTCGCGAATAAAAAATTATATCGACTTCGTAAGGGTGTCAATCGAGGCGTGTTAACGTCATTTTGATCCGACATAAATTTTATAAAAATCGGTTCAGCAGTTGTTTTTTTTTTTTTTTTTTTTAATTATTGATGTTTTAATGATTAAAATGATTACTTTTCTGTGTAATATCTAATTTAATTATTATTATTAAATATTTATCAAACTGGGAAGTTCGTCGTGTGGACCTCAAGGGTCGCACTTTAGTCCTAATAAACGACCCACCTCACGGCTTGTTTTATTTTTGTTTGATACCTCGATGTGGAGTTCTGACGAAGAGTATTTAAAGAGTTTGGAAAATTTCTAAAAGAGTACAGAAAAATTCAAAGGGAAACCCAACGTAGCTACAGAAGATTTCACAACTAGAATAAAACATCAACGAACTAGTATCCGAAAGGTTTGGAACGATGCTCAGAAAAGAAAATGTTGGTTCACTTGAAAATTTGACTAGGTAGTACTACTGCATGGTTTGATGTGTTTGTAGTCCCGATGCTTTTAAACTAATGAAATTTAGCCGGCAAAAAATAGCTGTCTATTCAATTTGATAGAAATAATATTCCGATTTCCGATAAGCCTGTTCTTCACTATATCAAAACTTTTTATTCAGTATACCTATTTCAGTTATATATTAAAATAGAATCTTTTCAAAATTATTTTCAAAGTATAGGAAAGAAGCATATCTAAAAGAAATCGTTGGTGAGTTTTTATCCGTAAAAAGAAACGTAATCTAGAAACGTAGTCCACATACAGTGTGATTACAAAAGAATAAGTCGGTTAACACAAGCAACCGGTTTCGGAAAACTGTCGGCACCAGCGTAAGATATTCGACTTGTTTGGTGAATCAATGCCATATTCACGACGAAAAGCCCGTTACACAACCGTAACAGACTCACTTTTCGCATAAAACGATTTTTGTTGAGCCGTCCAACCCGAAACTCGTTTGTGCGCAGAAATGACGCTACTATCCTCTCTAAACGATACTACTCTTATATTGTTTAAAATAAACCGCTTTAATCCCGCAAAGTTTTTATGTTGACATCTTCCTCGCTCTTTTCATTTAGCGTGATCCGACAACGCAATTTTCCGTCAAGCTACAATGAGTAATACACAAAACAGCGTTATCAGTTCCCTGTTTGTTTTTTTTCCTATTCCGGCAGCCGGCGAAACCGACGTTTAGAACAATCGAACGCGTGGTCGACCCGCGGTTCAAAGCGGCGTCATTCCACAACAACTACCGTGACGACACCATCAAAGGAAAGGACGGAAGAAGAAGATCTTTGATGCCGATAACTAAGACAACAACGGGCGCCAATGACATTTCAGTGAAATCGACTCACAGACAGACAGACATGTCCCCGGATGATTTATTTATGTTTTGTGTTTGTGAATAGATAGATATGGGCCTGCATTCACTATCCGGTCTCCCTTTCCCCAATCTTCGGATTGCGTTCACATCACCAGGTGACAGTGGTTTGGCATAGACGTTACATCATAAACTAGATAAAGCTGTGAGTTTGCATACTATCAGATTGCACATATAAAAACGTCAACTTACATTTTGCATATCCACACCGGAATATCGACGAACTGCAATAGTGTATATGCTGAACCTAAATGTCGCGTTCGATCGCGATGGTCCAAAACACATTGCCCATTTTACTAGGCTAGGAAATTTAATCCAATGTTGTTTGTGTTTTAAAGACCACCAAATATAAGTGTTCGTTGTAAGAGTCACCTATTGTATCTAACCCTACCCATCCCGGCCGACCTTCTTCCTGGCCATCTTGTTTGCTGAGCATGGCCCGAGGTTAAACCATGCCCCCTATCCTAACATCCCTACGTTTTGTCCCTCTTGTGTCCCTGTCATTTATGTTGTGTTTTAATCGCGTCGCTTATATGGTTTTTAATTATCAAACTTTTAAACCCGCACTGGCTAATTGCTGGTCAAAGCAAAGGCCATTCCGTTAAAAATAAAAAAAAGACCACCAACAGCTAAGGTTATTTGGGCCTAGCACCAATTCATATTTTCGATTCATTATTTTTTTTTTTTTAATAATAAATTGAAAATCCAATATAGACACTTTTACCAGCTCTCGGGCTAGAACCCGGGAACTGGGGACTTGTAATAGAGGAACCATTATAGCTACGCCATGTAAAAAACAGCATTACTACACGCTGGGTTATTCTCAAGCCCTAGTCCAATGTTGCCCACATGTGAATTCTATTTCAATGTTTTTCTAATGTTGTCTGATACACGAAAATGATGGTATTTTAAAAATCCGTCCCGGCGTTTAATATTCATATTTCAAAAAAAATGTCGATTATATATATAATGAAGTTGGCCACCCTTGGTATAGACTTTATAGTAGTGATGGGACTCGAGTTGTGTTTCACTCGAGTGACTCGAGTGGTTTTTATTAACTTCCCATTGGAAGTTATTGTAATGGGTCCGAAAATCGAAATCAAAATGTATAACAAATTTTTATGTTTCAAGGTCACTACACTATTTTTTTAGAAAGATGTCTGTGTGTGTGTGTGTACGTATGTACGTACGTACGTACGTATGTGTCCATTTCTTTCTAAGACGAAATCTCGAGAATGAAAAATGATATCGACTACGTTAGGATGCTAATCGACGCGTATTAACGTAAATATGATCTGAAAGGAATTTTTTCAAAATCGGTTCAGCCGTTCTTTTTTCTTAACCAAATAGACTCCAAAAAAGTAGATTTTACACAATATCTCGCGAATAAAAAATTATATTGACTTCGTAAGGGTGTCAATCGAGGCGTATTAACGTCATTTAGATCCGACATACATTTTATAAAAATCGGTTCAGGCGTTTTTTTTTTTTTTAATTATTGTTAAAAATAAATAATAATTATGTTTTAATGATTAAAATGATTACTTTTTCTGTGTAATATCTAATTTAATTATTATCATTAAATATTTATCAAACTGGGAAGTTCGTTGTGTGGATCTCAAGGGTCGCACTTTAGTCCTAATAAACGACCCACCTCACGGCTTGTTTCACTCGCACTCGAGTCAATTTTATTTTTACTCGATTTTCGCGTGACTCGAGTCAACTCGAGTGACTCACATCGGTTAGATCCAGTCGATTGGCGAGTTGACTCGGAACACTCGAATGGCCTGTAGTGACTCGAGTATAAGAAGTACAAGTTAAGACATGCTTAACCGATGTAGTGATGGGCGATTGTAAGATGTTTTTACAATCGAAACAATTACAATCGTTCATAATAACAATCGAGTCCACAATCGACTCGGAGTTTGATTTTATAATCGAAATGTTCGATTGTTCAAGTCGATTATTTGCCAGCGAATGAGAATACATATAATCGCGATTCAAGGTTATATGCTATAGTCGATTAAAGTCTGACGTTCACGCTACTCGTTCATCGTTGATTCACTGTTCACACTGTTCAGTCGGTCTCAGAGCACTCGATTACTGCACAATCGCCTAGTCATCGACTCAACCACAGTTGTTGAGTGATGGACGATTATATATTATGTGGCTCTCGACAGTGTACATCGTCTGTATGATTCAGTACTATGCAACTTGGTCTCGGTGAACTATGAAACAACAACAATCGAGTCCAAGTGAAAACCATCGAGAGTCATCGAGATGTTTGAACAATCGAGACAATCGACTAAAATATTTCGTAATCGCCCATCACTAAACCGATATATGACAAACAATATAGATGCCTTAATCTTTCATTTGAAATTCAGTACCTACATATAGTTTGAGTTGTTTTATTTGTTATTAAATGTTTGTGTAAACTGTAAAGCTGTTTGATAATAGTTCGTGTTTAAAATGAGTGAGAGCTACACTGAATGTGGTTAGTGGTTACTCATTATTATGACCTGTCTGTATGTAAAAAAACGACTCGAGTTACATTGTCACTCGAGTGACTCGAATCATATCTTCACTCGAGTAAAGAAATTGTCATTCGAGTCTTATCTTGACTCGAGTGGCGTTCAAATGACTCGTTTTGTACAGGCGAGTGACTCGAGTGGAAAAATCTCACTCGAGTCCCATCACTACTCTATAGTATAGAGTATAGACTATAGAGAATACAATAGTAAAATTGCTCTTCTGTCGGCACTCTGATGTTTGTACTAAAATTTCTTTGACCTTGAGACAGTCAATCAGTCGTGTTTGAAGCATGCGACCGTCGTCTCTTCCGTTATTTTTTAAATGCGTGTGTTGCGTGAGTAATAGAACAAAAATGATTGCACTTAGTGATGGGCGATTACGAGATATTTTAGTCGATTGTCTCGATTGTACAAACATCTCGATGACTCTCGATGGTTTTCACTTGGACTCGATTGTTGTTGTTTCATAGTTCACCGCGACCAAGTCGCATAGTACTGAATCGTACAGACGATGTACACTGTCGAGAGCCACATAATATATAATCGTTCATCACTCAACAACTGTGGTCGAGTCGATGGATGGTCGATTGTGCAGTAATCGAGTGCTCTAAGACCGACTGAACAGTAAATCAACGATGAACGAGTAGCGTGAACGTCAGACTTCAATCGACTAGCATATAACCTTGAATTGCGATTATATATTGTATTCTCATTCGCTGGCAAATAATCGACTTGAACAATCGACCATTTCGATTGTAAAATCAAACTCCGAGTTGTTTGTGTACTCGATTGTTATTATGAACGATTGCAATTGTTTCGATTGTAAAAATATCTTACAATCGCCCATCACTAATTGCACTTGGTGGGCTTTATTAAAATAACATTGACATATTTATAGTTACATTGTATATAATGATACTATATAAACACAACAACCAGTATGTAGGAAGCACCAATAACAAAACAGTATGAGCGTGCCTGATTCTCTGCAAGCTAACACAACCTGCGCAGCTCGTCTGCCTGATTTAGGTACCGACATAAGAGCAATGCTACTAGTATATTATTCTCTCTACTATGATGCGAGTGAATCTGCCAGAGAAAGCAAAATATATTTATGTTAACTTAAACAATACACATTAAAATTTTTTGTTTTTTTAAACAAGCTTTTTTTTGGATACATGATTATATTTCATTTTACATGGCGAGAGTAACGAAACATTTAATAACGGAAATGAAAGTAAATTTCAAAGAAGAAGAAAAAAAAAATACAAATTAGATCCTTATATGTTTACACGACATGTTCTGCTGTTTGCAATACGAATAACAATAAAATTATTATTATTATTGAGAAGGAAGAATTCCTTAAGAAATTTGCATCCACAAGCACCCTAAACTTCAAGTTCGTCACCGTCACACAAGGGATACTTGCGGAGCAAGGTGCAACTATAACAGCGTCTCAAACCATGAAATGGGCGATTACAGTGAGTTTGGGTCGTGCGCACGAAGTACACGGAGCGACCCAATAAGCACAGCCTTTTGCATGCGGCAGACTAGTGACTCAGCATTACGCTGACATGCCGGGATAGCTTTTATATTTGCCAACAGTGACGGTTTGGTTTCTTCAAGAACATAAGGACAATTAATTTAACAGAACAGTCTGGGTATTGCTTCCTGAGCTCAAAGAGAAGATCTTGATATTTTGTATTATTATTATTATTATAAAAATTGTGTTGTCATCGGAATTACCTATACGTATGCGTATGTAAAGTTTCAAGTCGATTTATGTGGGTCAAAATTGAATTAGAATATTTGTACCTGCCAATTGAGAGGTCAAAATCAAAACTAATGTAGCCGTTTTCAAATGTTACCTGTACAAACAGACAAGACGGACAAAATTCTAGACACAGTTACCATTTTTTATATCAGTATATATTATCTAAAGCTCGATTCAACCTTCAAATGAACTAAGTGAACCGATGATCATTAAAAACTTTATTTAGTTGTAATATTTACACTGGCATTATGAAGCATATAAGTAATATTTTTATTTCAAAGCGTACGCCTATGATTTTCACAACAGTGACGCCTCTTCAGTTCTGTTCAGGAGGTGGCGTCATCTGGAGAGATGATGCACCCGTCGCAGAGTCCCCCATCGTCGAAACGAATCAAGTTCGATATAGGAAAACGGATTATATTCTGTTATGTAACCGTATTGGAGCAAACCGTTTTGACAGCGGGGAGCACAATATTTAAATACACACAAAGGCGTTAACCCCTTGTATTATATTGATCTGTTGTTGCGATTTACCATTGTCATCCAACAAACACTCAGAATAATATGTTCAGTGATACAAATCATAATCTCTCTCCGAAAAAAATCGACAAAAAATTTACAGACAACCGCGAGTAGATTCGAAACTCCGGTATTCTATTTACTAGCTTCGTTATACTAATTATTAATGTGCGCAGCAAATGAACTGTCAAAATTTTTTGAAAATACTGAAATGAATTGAAAAGTAGCTATTTTATAGTGGGTATGGGTATGACAAAAAACATTGTAGCAAACCCCAAGATGTTACGCCACTGCCTCCAATATAAACCACGAGAAAGAAAGGTCACAGTAGTAAAGCGTGGAATGATATCGAAGATACTGAACAACGAGTACCTGCCGGAATGTTCTAGAGAACGCGAGAACGTACTAGGCTGAGCGTACACCGCACGCAGGTATATAAACGGGAGTGTGTCGTGTTGAGGCAGGCAGTCAACGGTCGAATCAGTCAGTGAATGGTGAGTCGTGAAATAAATATTGATCAGTCAACGGGAATCAGTCAGTGTAGATTGTACTGTGACAGTGTTGAACAGCGAAATAAATCTGATATAAATACTGTGATATAAATTCACCTGATAAAATAAATATTAGTGTAGTCAATTGTATATAGTTAATTGTATATACAGTGTGTCCACACACTCATCCTCAACATGGGGATCTCCGTTGTTATGGGAGATAGAGATTTGATTAAATGAGACAAAATGTGCAGAATCTCCAGTACTACTACCCTGCGTAGTCAAACTTTCCATATTTTGCTTGGTTCGCGACCGACAGTTGAAAAACGAGATTTACCCATTTTCGTTTTTTGTTTATAACTCGCTTATTAAGTAAGTTAGAAAAAAAAAATTTTCACTTTCTAAAGGCCCTTTTTTATGAAGATTTCAAATCTCTTTTCATATTTTTATTTACTTTTATAGTTTTAGAGATACTTGTATTAAGTTTGTTTTTTTAAATACACGTCAAAGATGGCCATGACACCATTCGAAAGAGATTTTTTTTCTCTTTAATTTGATATGAGGGTTGATGGATTTATTTTCAAAAATAACAGAGTTATACGTAAAACACTGATTTTTAATAGTAGGCTATGCTAAATTAATTAATAAAACAACAGAAGGCTTAGCAAACAGTTGAAATTCGCGTTGGCTTAATAAACGGCTGTTTTGTTTTAGCTGTCAAAGTGTAGTTTGTTGCTAATTTGTCAGTTTACTAAGTGATTTATTAAATTTACTTTTGTTATCATGGAACCATTTTGTAACATTATACCTCATTACGTTACTAGATATATAATCTACTATTATAATTAGTCGGATCGATTCGTATAGCAATAATTTCGCTGCCGAAGGTCGGTCGTCCTTCGCT
Organism: Mongoloraphidia duomilia; assembly: GCA_039654895.1. Taxonomy (NCBI): domain Eukaryota; kingdom Metazoa; phylum Arthropoda; class Insecta; order Raphidioptera; family Raphidiidae; genus Mongoloraphidia; species Mongoloraphidia duomilia. The sequence continues at coordinate 18,015,116 of CM077525.1, read as the reverse complement.
GTGTCCGCGTGAATGACTAGCGTATACTTACCTATTCCAGTTCGGTTTTCGTGTGACCCATTTATTATACAAAGTCTGATTTGCAATTCAGAGATTTATGTCCGACGTGGAAATTCCATCGGCTGGTTGAGTGACGAACGCAGGGGTCGTACACGTAGGCTTACAGTCCTCCGCAAGTAGCTTGATCAATTGAATAAGGCGCTTCAACACATTTTTACTTCCCATCTCTACTATGGTAGGGAAGTAATGGATTTAGTCCGAAAAAAATATTTCGAGATTTTAACAGATCTTCACGTTTTGAGACCCTAGCAATCGTTTAAGATCATTTTCTGACTGATGTCTGTATGTGTGTGTGTGTGGTCAATTTTTCGCCTTCGATATCGTAAAAACGGAACAATGTATGGCCATGCCGATTGTTCTATTGTGTTTATCAGCCTTTAACTTAGATCTGATTAAATTTTGAGTCAAATCGGTTCAGTGGATCCTGAGATATTAAAAAAAACGTTCTCAATGTCACATATATTAACATAGGTAAAAATAAATTATAATTTGAAAAAACTAAAAAACACGCTTTAATGAACTAAAAAGTAAAAAATAATTAATTTTATTGTAAAAAAGCGTGGGGTAGTATAAAAATATGATACAAAGCACCCCACGCTTTTTTACAGTAAAATTATTTATTTTTTACTTTTTAGTTCATTAAAGCGTGTTTTTTAGTTTTTTCAAATTATAATTTATTTGTGCTTTTTAGTCCTGGAGATCCTGGTCAGGAAAATATTTACTAGGTGGGAAGTACAGGACTGGTCATCAGTCGAATTTTTTTCTAGAAGCCTAGTTAGGGAAAACATGACAAAGGAGAGGGCGACATTTTCAATTTTGCACGCGGGCGTTGAAGCGGCCAGCGGCGGGTCTGCTGATTCTTGTTAGTGATCTGGAATGCCAGTTTGTAAGTAGGAACAATTCGGAAAAACTATACAGTTCGGCCGACAACGCGACGGCCCACCTGTAACAACGCCATCCGGCAAACAGCGAGTCTAGTCCACTGCAATTTGAAACGTCAGCTTGTAAGTAGGATACAGTTGGTGTACAGTTCGGTCGACGACGGCCAAACTGTATAAAAGTCGTCCGAAAAACGGTGCTATGCGGTTTACACTACACACTACAGAAGTGAAACTTACTTACGCAAAATATAATATACCTACGTCTAAATATTATAATGAATTTGGGGGCTTGAGAATAGCCGAGAGTGGAGCAATGCTGTTGTTTACAGTTCCCGGATTCTAGAGCCCGAGAGCTGGTAAAAGTGTCAATTGGATTTTCAATTTATTATTAAAAAAAAAATAATGAATTGAAAATATGAATTGGTGCTAGGCCCAAATAACCTTAGCTGTTGGTGGTCTTTAAAACACAATAATGAATTTGTTTTTCGTTGCCATGGTTACACCTTTAGCGTTAAATATGTAAAGCAAACGTTATAAACGACCGAACTCGAATAAGAAGTTCAAAATAGTTTTCTTAATTAACAATGAAACAATCAATATGATTAGTTCCCTAGACCGTAACTAGTTTTCTTACTTTTCGATCATTGCGGTCAGCGAGTAAGGACAATTACATAAGGACGAGTGTACAAGAGCAGTCACGATTTCGAGTTTCGACTAAATGCATTCACTGCTTACACACAGTGACACAATAGGTCAGCAATGTGGACGCATTTATTCGGACGGACAATTGCCAACATATATATCTTCATTACATGCATTCCTCTCTCAAGTTGGTAGTACTTATACCTACTGGCAGAACATTGCCGAAAGTCGGAATCGATTGTTGTCGAGTTAAAATAAACAAGACGTCATCAGAGTTTAAATAATTCAGATTTATGTACATTTTAATACCGTAAACCAAACAAATCCATATTGTTAAAATAGAGTAAAAGGGCATTTCTGAAACGAACTAAATAAAAAATAACGCTTCTTTAAAATAAAAAATTCAATATGAAAACTGATTTCTATCAATTATTTATACACTCGATGCTGGCAAATTATATACATATAAAAGATGAGTTCGTTAACGTGTGCTCTCAGAGCGACAAACAACTAATGCCCATATTCATGGTTAACCCTTAAGGTAAATGATAAGGGTCCCTTCGCTGAGGATCACTTAAGTGCTGAGGGCACCTTATTCAAAGGAGCGTTTCATAGTCATTTCCTTGAGTGAGGGAAGAATTATAGTAAACCTCCATGGTTTTTTCCTTTTGAACAGTTGGTCATACTGCAGAACGATTGTGTTTATAGTTGTCATTTTTGATATAAATGCGTGTTTTTCATGTGTTTTACTGTTTTTACTTTTTCGTCACTTAAGGGACATACTATCCACCCTTAAGGTGAGGGTGATGTAAGGGTCCTTACAGGCGTCAATTTTGACTATGAAACGCATATTCGATTTGAGAGTATGAGTAAGTGTCCCTTACTACTTAAGGGTTAACTATGAATACGGCCGTAGACCCTGCAGTCAGGATTCATTCTGATTGATCGAATACCCCATCTTGATGTCGTTTGACACACACAAACACACCTAAACGAACGTAACAACTAACTAGTGAACTCTGTATACTAATATGGATGGTTGATAGCGACAAAATATGGGTTTTGTATGTGGAGAATGTTCAAACACATATTCTTCAAGACAGGCATTAATGTTCACAAAATTAGAATGAAAACTTCAGATAAGGCTTGTAATCTAATTCTTTCTCTAAAAGTCGATTAATTTTCTGCTTAGATTTCAAAATAAAACTTAATTAAAATTTATTTTTCCATTCCAATTTCTCAAGAACACTGTTACTATATAAATTTTGTATATCCTAATATCTCAAATAATAATAATAAATTAGGTTTTACACACACACACACACACACCTAAACGAACGTAACAACTAACTAGTGAACTCTGTATACTAATATGGATAGTTGATAGCGATTAAAAAATGAGTTTTGTATGTGGGGAATGTTCAAACACATATTCTTCAAGACAGGCATTAATGTTCACAAAATTAGAATAAAAACTTCAGATAAGGCTTGTAATCTAATTCTTTCTCTAAAAGTCGATTAATTTTCTGCTTAGATTTCAAAATAAAACTTAATTAAAATTTATTTTTCCATTCCAATTTCTCAAGAACACTGTTACTATATAAATTTTGTATATCCTAATATCTCAAATAATAATAATAAATTAGGTTTTATTTTGACATGTCAAAAAATTGATCGACTTTTATAGAATGAATTAGATTACAAGCTTTACCTGAAGTTTTCATTCTAATTTTGTGAACATTAATGCCTGTCTTGAAGAATATGTGTTTGAACATTCTCCACATACAAAACCCATTTTTTGTCGCTATCAACCATCCATATTAGTATACAGAGTTCACTAGTTAGTTGTTACGTTCGTTTAGGTGTGTTTGTGTGTGTCAAACGACATCAAGATGGGGTATTCGACCAATCAGAATGTACCCTGACTGCAGGACCTAATCGCTCAAAGCGGTGGGTACAATTAGGTTATTAAACGATATTTTATTTATTAAATAAATTGAATAATTGTCAAGTATTACAAAGAAATTACAGTAGACTCTTACTAATTCGGATTATATTACATTTCTGTATACTGTACTCTATTTTAATTACAAAATAAAAACTCGGGTCGCAGTGCCAAAACCCTGCCGACAATATAGTGTATTTGCTAATACTGGCATTGTGGCTTTATTATGTGAACTTAAGTTTGTTTTTTGACAAAATAAAAAATTTAACCCCTTAATACATCCCTTAAAATAATTAATTTTTTCTAAATTTCAATATTAGACATGGATTTTATCAGTACACCCTATTAAATACACCCTTTCATAAGTAAATCCGTATCAACAAACTAGTGTTTTCATAAAATTTGAAAGTCCGGTCCTGTCGGGCCGATTTTATTAAAATTTTAGCAGCACATTTTAATCTTTACTAAAGAGTTAAATTTCAATTTTGAAACGATTCTGACAAATTTTTCGATATTTTTGGGCCCAAAAACTTTTTAGAACCCCTAAATACAACCCTGAAAATGGTCGGATCGGGCCCATTTTAAATAGGCTTCTTGCGGTGATGGGTTCCAATGTGTGTACCAAATTTCGTTTCAATCGATTAAGTCTGTCGAGAGTTATCGTGTACACACATATATATATATATATAATATATATATATATATATATATATACATACATATATATATAAACATTTCCAAAAATGGTGCCAAATTGTTCAGGAGGCTATGAAACGTCGAGAAATTTTGGTCCGACCCCTAGGTCCCGCCATCCGACCGACGCCAATAGTGTATGTGCCATATGGCAAATACACTAACAACATATAAGTAAAATAAAAAAATGCGATCACAAGAAGTTGTCCGCACCGCCGGATTACTGAATGGGTCGGATTAGTTCACAGCCGGATTATAGCCGGATTATATTTTCATTACCTACTTTTTTAATGAAAATATCGAAATGTTTACGTGTTAATAATTTAATTTAAAAAATGGATATGTCTGCATCGCGGGTACAGACAGATGACGTGAATACCGTTAAACACAAATAATTGTATTCGTTGTAATGGAAAAAATAAATCCGCCTTTATTTATCTTATAAAATTAAATGTTCGTAAAATATAATAAATATAATATAAGTAATTGTAATTTTATTTTTTTATATTTTAAATTGTTATCCAATACCTTATAACATAGTACCTATATTTTCATTATTAAAAAAAATTAAAAGCCCTCGGTATTCGAACCTAGGTTTGGCGTTTGTACCTGTCGGCCAATCGACTTGCTCTGTTCTAGATTTTAACATAGATTTATAAAAAAACTTCCGACTATTTCCGTTACACCTAATATTTTTAAAATGCCAACCTACTTTGAAACATTAGATGTTATTCACGTCAAAAAGAGTAAAATAGACTGTTTTGAAGTTTGGAAATGAATATTTGGAACTCTTCACTGTAAGAAATGAGAAGGCCGATTACATAGATTATCGATGGTTCATTTGTAGCCAGCGATTAATCTGGTAATAGGCACACAAAGAGACAATGGCGTCGCAAACAGGTATCACCTGCACATCGCGTAGATTCCATAAAAACACATTGCGCATGCGTGGTTACTAATTTTACATTAATTTGTTTTGTATTCATCCATTTTATATATGTAACTATACATTTTATTTTGTAATTTTTACACACTTTATTGGAATATTACACAAATTATGTAATTTTAATTTATTTTATGTAAAAATCACAAATTTGTTTAACTTTACAGTAAAGGTCCAAGTTTTTATGAAGTTTTCTGTGTAAAAATAAATAATAATGTAAAATCACTTAGAAAATCGAGCGAATTCTACCTTAACTTTCAAAGTATTTTTACATCCATTTTTTACAGTGTTGTCACCGCTTCACTATATTTTCAAGATTAAAATAAAATACGATTATCTCGTAATCATTATTCTCAGTGCAAACATTGCTTTCGAAGGATTGACTAATTTAACAAACTACTGCTACATACTAAGATTACTAAGTAACAAATGCAAAACAGCTGTCTTCTTTAATACCATACTCGAGTTTCCGTTTCTAATACATTATGGCGGCGAGCAACAAGCGAAATTAACAAGCTTCTCTCGGTTGTCACATTCTACTTTCAACTTATTTGCATAAATAAAGTAACTCTAGTAAATTACATTTCAGGTAAAACTTCTTTTCATCAAGACTACCCGCACTTTTAACTCTAACTACCTGCATTGTATTATACAGATATATAAGTAATAAGTACTAACTATAGTGTTACACGCATTAAGAGCAGTGGCGCTTCAGTTCGGCTGATGACTATTGTACTACCGATTTAGGTTCACTGGCGTATAACCATAGACAATAACAACAAGGCGTATGTATTAGCCTAGCGGCACTGGCGAGAACTAATTGTGCCAACATGGCACACGGTGAATGGTCCCCAGAAGGATGGGGGGAGGTTAGGGGCATTCCGGCGAACGGCGACGCGCGTTCCACAACGTGTATAACTACGTAGCTAATAAAAGTGTATTTTTACGGACATAATAAAACGGTATAAATAATTTCCGTAACAATAGTTTACCAAAGTGGATTGTACACCTACTCTCCACTATAGGGATGATGTCGAGTACCCGAGTAATCTACTCGCGTACGAAACGAAAGCCGGCTCCAGACAAAATGGCCAACGTATGCCAATGTTGGCGAAGGTATTGGCGGCCAATGTTGGGCATGTGTGATCATTTGAACAATGTGCGACAAGATTCGGTTTGCCCAAAGGCTGGAGGAAACTGGTAGCCTGACGGTATTCAGACGCGGTGGCAAGACGTAATTCCTTGCTCCTTGACAATGAAGCTCATGTGGTAAAACACTTGGTGCATGTAAAACTTTAGGACTTTCCTCTGCATCGTTGGCCAGGTTTAGTACACCTAATTTTTTAGCGAACAAACACCAGCATTAAACAAAATGGATAGCGAAGATGACGCAATTATTGCAAGTGCTTCAGCGGTAATAATTTCTTATGTCCAGCTCTAAATATATTATTGTTACGGATCACCCTGTATACAACCGGCAGGCTAGAGTTCTGAGAAACGGGGCTCCGCTTACTGTAACAACTGGTACCTGATGCACGAAAGTTCTAGAGAAAGCGAGAACACACTAGGCTTATGCACGCAGCATATATATATAAACAGCAGTCAACGGTGAGTCAGGCATTCAAGCCTACGAGGGATCAGTCAATGCAGAATACTGAGCGACAAATAGTGCGCCTGATATAAATACAGTGAATATAAATATTTGAAACATAAATAACTAGAAATAAATAGTTCTGGTATATAGTTAATTGTTACGAGTTATTGTATATAGTTGTTTGTTTTGCTTTGTAAGTACTGTTTAGTTCTTGTTTATTATTGTGTTTTTAATTATTGTAAATAAATATTTATTCCGCCAACTCAGAAAACAGTTTTGTAACATTATGTTTCGTGCAACTCATAAATTACAATAGCATAAATATTATTATCATTTATATCATAATGTTTTTAAACTTACGAGTCACCATTCTTGCAACAATATAGGAACACACATACAATGGCATTTCACGTTACAATGCAATATTAGAAAAATTTTAATATTGCACTGTAACGTTACGTTACGTTCCTAATGTTAAAAGAATGGCTATAACTGGAGCTTTCATTATCCCATTGTTATTTTTTATTTTTGAAAAAAGTTTGAAGGCATCGCATAAACGAGGATGAATATTTTTTTTAAATTCTCACTTGTATTAAATAAAGCGCGCAATCAAGTATAAAAAACGGTTGAAATTAAAATATATTTAAGTAATTAAATCGGTAGGATAATAACATATAAACTCAACAGTTTGCATAGTAAAAAATGACTAGCGACCGCGTAGCTCGGCTGAAGGATTAACTACCTACAACGACTTTGTTCTTACATAACGTTACCATACGGCTCTCGATGTACGCAGGGATTGTAAATATCTCAAGTTATATACTATCGACGCTGCAAGTGAACACGTTGTCAGAGATCACACATAACCAAAAAGACTTTTTTCTTATAAAGACTGTCTCAAATCAAACGCCTACTATCCAACACAAAAAAAATTCGACTGATGACCAGTCCTATACTTCCCACCTAGTAAATATTTGCAAAAAATAAACACTTTTTTTTTTATTCTTTGACTAGGCCCAAATAACCTTAGCTGTTGGTGGTCTTTAAAACACAATTTAATTTTTATTCTTTGAAAAAAGCATGGCCCTCTTTTTTGTTTGGTGCCGATTTGGAACCGATTTGACTCAAAATCTAATCAGATCTAAGTTAAAGTCTGATAAACACAATAGAACAATCGGCATGTCCGTATGTTGTTCCGTTCTTAAGATATCGAAGGCGAAAAATTGACCACACACACACACACACATACAGACATCAGTCAGAAAATGATCTTAAACGATTGCTAGTGTCTCAAAACGTGAAAATCTGTTAAAATCTCGAAATATTTTTTTCGGACTAAATCCATTACTTCCCTACCATAGTAGAGGTGGGAAGTAATAATTTTTCAATTCGAACCAGTAGTTCCTGAGATTAGCGCGTTCAACCAACCAAACAAACAAACAAACTTTTCAGCTTTATAATATTAGTATAGATATTGCTTCATTAATATTGATGTTAATAAATAAAACTACCAAATTAATTTTAGTTCAGCTTATGGTTTATTACTACTGTTGAAATATGAAAATCAAAACACTGCACGGTTTTTAAAGTACCTGATTTTTATGCATCGGACAACATTAGAAAGACATTGAAATAGAATTTACTTGTAGGTAAGATTGGACCAAATTCCCTTGTAAAATGGGCAATGTCCTTTTCTGAGCGAGGTTTACTGTTCCGAAGTTGATACAGGCACTAGTTCAAATAAACTGACATTGCAGAAAAATTATAAACTTTTGTTATACCTTAACAAATTTGTTAACATTTATTTCGTTCATTTGTACAGCCCTATTAAAAGAGCACAACCCACACAGCATTAATCGTACATAACTTTCACAATCCTCAAAATAACATCCCTCCGACTGACCATTCACTCATAACCACTCCCACACCATTTCTCACACAACGCTTGTTCATCTCATGTAATACACGGTACCAGCAAAAAGTTGCGGGGATTCTCGATTATTAATTTTATTAACATGTCACTAAGGCGCCTTTTAATTTTTGAATGTTATTCGAAATGTGGCGTTCTTAATAAAAAGAAAAAATATTTATATACGAAAAAGGTTTTATTTATTTTTCCATTTATCAAATTATTTAAGTTTTGAAAGAGATGGAATTGGAAATGCTTTGGTTTCGAAACGACACCTTCTTTGGTAAAAAAATAATTTAATTAGTTAAATCATTATATCTATCTTCCTTTTCGGAATATAAAAATAAAATTAAGGCTGACTTACAATGCTTAAGACGGGTCACATTACAATCTATACTAATATTATAAAGCTGAAGAGTTTGTTTGTTTGTTTGTTTGGTTGAACACGCTAATCTCAGGAACTACTGGTTCGAATTGAAAAATTATTTTTGTGTTGGATAGTTCATTTATCGAGGAAGGCTATAGGCTATATAATATCACGCTACGACCGATAGGAGCGGAGTATCAATGAAAAATGTTGGAAAAACGGGAAAAATTATTCCTTTTGAGAGCTTCCATTGCGTGCGCTGCGTAAACGGTTAAAGTTACGCAAAAATCACGTATGACGGAATTGTTTCCGGAAGGTTTATTTATATAGCGAACGAGCGAAGCGAGTGAGCAATGTAATTCATAAACCACGCAACGAATTTTGATGCGGTTTTCACCATCAGTTAGATAATTTTTCACGGAAGGTTTATATATATAGCGAATGAGAAAGCGAACGAGCGTAATGTAATTATAATATTCGAGCGAACGAGCGAAGCGAGTGAGTAGTGTTTGCACCCGGGCTTTCTTAGCACCCGGGCGAATGCGGACAGGGCCGCTAGTAATTTATATAAGAAAAAAAGTGGTGCAACACAGTTAGGTATTCTAACGTTAATATCGCACCGTGAGTATTGAATCATCATAACTCATAATAAGCTGCAGTTCAAAAATATTCACCTTTTAAGTTTTTGCGAAATTAAAATTGTGTAAATCAAATAGCACTTTGTATATTTATTATTATTTATTTCTGCCCTTAGATATATTTGCATGTAATAGTACAGAGGTTCCCTAACTGGGCGTCGCGGCGCTACCCTAAGTGAGTCGCGAGACGATACGCATAGGTCAAATTGAAGTACTGGTTACAAATAAATTTAGAAAAAGAAATTAGAGTAGAAATTTCAAAACTTCAGCCCCGATTTGAGAAGTTATGCTCAGAAAAGCAAGCTCATCCTTCTCATTAATTGTATTGTTTGTAGTTTTTTTTGTTTTCTATAATTATTAGAATTAGAATCTAATAAATACCTAGATTAAATAAGATTCTATATTCTTTGGAATTTTCGTTGAATAACAAAGTAATTTTATTGTCTGCTAGAGCTACACACAGGTATCTTCTTTTTGAAGGGCGTCGCAAAAAAATTGCAACCTGTATAAGGAGTCGCAGTAAAAAAAGATTGGGAACCCCTGTAATACTAGATTGTATATCTAGTGCGACATGTCTTTCGCACACATATAATCAGGACATTTAAACTCAGAAGAAAAAGGGAAAATATCTCAAAATGTAATCAAAGCAAAGAAAATTTTCTTCAAAAATTCGCCCTATAAAACAGGATGATTTTTTTTCTCTACGGTCCCATCTTAAAAGATTCGAACCATTCTGTATATTAAAGGGAGGTTAAAGAGGGCAGCGGAGAACAAAGTGTTGAATCGCCTCCTCTTCACTCTACATAAAGCAGGCGGACACATACGAACATAGATTGTATAATATAACTGCCCTGCGCCGAGAATAAATGTATTCCAATAAATTAAAAAAAAGTCAGCGCACAATATAGTCGGAGATAAAGAACCTGGGCTAAAGTGGCGCACATTAGCAAGAGGGAGGCCGCGTCTCCACACTAAACCGTGTCCCTACTGGGAACCCCAACACTGAAAAAAATGTGGAAACCGGTTGATCCTGCGGGCCAAACTGAAAACATCCAGCTGTTTTCGAGCTAAAGGAGCTCGAAAACGTTATCTCTTCTCTAAATAGTATAAAACAAAGTCGCTGTCTGCCTCTGTCTGTTTCTCCGCTTACTTCTTCTAAATCACGCAACGGATTTTGAAACGGTTTGTGTATATGTCGTAGTCATAATGCAAAATTAGGCTTTTTATAAAATGCCTAGGGATTTTATAGGCATTTTATAAAAATCCGGCAAAACGCGAGCCACCAATGAAATTTTCGTTATGACTATACCAATTCAGGTAAATTGATAAAATGCCGGCATAATGTGAACAGAAGAATGTGTATCTCGTTCTGACTGATTATTTTCAGGCATTTTACAATTTGCCAACAGCAATGTAGTCAAAACGTGAAAACAAAAATAATAAAATTGGCATTTCACATTTCACAATTATTTAAAGATATATAAATTTTCAGTTAGGTAAAGTAAAATGGAGTATACCTACATTAACATCGGTATGTTTACCTACACATTCTTCTGTTCACATTATGCCGGCATTTTATCAATTTGCCTGAATTGGTATAGTCATAACAAAAATTTCATTGGTGGCTCGCGTTTTGCCGGCTTTTTCTAAAATCCCTAGACATTTTATAAAAAGCCTAATTTTGCATTATGACTACGACATATATAATTTGTAAATATTTTATACAAAATGGCTAAACTATGACGATGTCTTGTCAAAAAAAACTTTTTTCGTACGCTTACATGGTACATACCGCCCGGGCGTATCCGGGACGGGCCGCTAGTAAATCATACTTTCTTAGCACCCGGGCAAAGCCGGACGGGACCACTAGTCTATACTAATATTATAAAGTGGAAAAGTTTGTTTGTTTGTGAGTAATTGTTTGTGTTTGTATTTTATGGCCGGGTAATCTCTGGAACAACTGAACCGTTTCTAAAAATTCTTTCACTAAAAGAAAGCTACACTATCCCTGAGTGATATAAGTTTTATTTTATTTTGATGAATTTCTCGCGGGGGGATAATTACTGCGGGATAGTAACAAAACGTAACTCTTACATTCTTTTGCATTTTCGCGTATTGGCGGAATCCTACTAATATTTATAAACACCATCAGCCTGAGTTCGCTTCGCAGAATGATAGTTTTCTCGCGGGGAGCAGAGGATACTAAATCGCCTTTGGAACTACTGAACTGATTCTAAAAATTCTTTCTTTTTACAAAATCCCTTTACGAATAACCTTTGTAATTATTATAAAGACTCAAGTGTGCAAGCTTTCACGGCCGGCATTGTTCCAACTTCCAAGTCTTCATGGTTTCCGGGCTTGTAGGCCGTGGTCCGGTGGTATTTCTACCTGACGTTTCGTCTACAACTGCGGTAGACATTCTCAAAGCCAGGAAACCATGAAGACTATTGTAAAGAGTAAAGACTATTCGTAAAGGAATTTTGTAAAAAAAATAAAAGTATGGATACTTAATTAGTAGAGTGCGTTATACGGTATTGCACGCGTTGTTGTCATTGATTCCAAATAACTTTATAGTCGAGATTCGTATTTTAATATCATGCGTATTGAAAGAGGCGCGAATTACTTATTACTTTCTTAAATATTGAAAAACTTCGGATGCGGAATGAGATCAAAAAGAAACGGACCAAACAGCAACATCTGTGAAACTCCCGTTCACACGGAGGCAAGTATAAAATGTCAATTCGAAGATACATAGCTATTATATTCATGTTATATTTGCTCCGTGCGAAGTCATGGTAGGGGAAGCACAATCGATGCCAGCGTGAGCTACGGATAATTCAGGTACTTCTGGACGATGTTTTGTACTTTCGGCGTAGCGAATATACGTGTGAATTTAATTTTTTTTAAGGTTGTCGGATCATTAAGAAGCTGAAAATTTAATATGTTATTAATCAATATAATATACACAAAAAATAATTTTTTGGGAGAGATCTGAAGTGTAAATTTTGTGTGATTAATTTCTGAAAATTGAATACAGTAGAATCTGGATAGAACGACTTTCAAGGGACCGGCGACATTATGTCGTATTAACCGGACGACGCACATAGCGGACGCATAATTTAAGTTTGTAATCTATATGAAACATAACTTGAGTTTGCATTTACGTCGCTAAAAACGGTTAGTCGTTATAAACGAAGTCGTAATAGACGGACTCTACAGCATTTACTTTGACATTTTACATAACCAAATTTTTGTTGTTTGTTATTGTAGTTTTTCTTAATAAATGAACTGCAGTTTGATTTTCCTAATTGATTTATTTTATTTTTTTAAACAACACAAATATTTTATTATAAATTAATTGTAATACAAAATGAAAACTATTCTTATTTTTAATGTCAACATTGCGCCATGTTTTTTTACACTCTACCAAGACCAACTATACCTGCACAATCAAGACTAACTATAGATTGGCATTAGGTTGAAAAACCATTAGTTTTTGATACGGGCTGTACAACTACAGAGACGGATTCGCCATCGTCCAGTCATGCCAGAGACTCTTCAAGAGCTGAGATTGGCCCTTCAAGAAGAATTTGAAATTTCCATAAGGAATTTGATTAACTCAATGCCAAGACGGTTCAATGCCGTAATGCAGGCTCGAGGAGGGCACACTCGCTATTAACAACTTCGAAGATATCCATTAAAAACAGTCACCTGTATTATTTTTTACATTAACAAAAATTCGTTTTTTTTTGTTATGTTACTTTGTAACTAAAATTTATTTCTTTGTTTATTTGTCATTATTTATTAACCAAATTGTACATTGGTACAACCCGTATCAAAAACTAATGGTTCTTCAACCTAATGTCAATCTATAGTTAAATTATTAAACGGTTATGTGTTTTTTAAACATATTTCAAGGTGTCCTGTTTTTTGGAGGTCAGCTTATATATAGATTAAAAAAATTATTGAACTCGGTGGTATTCTCTATGCAGTAGTATATATTTTTTTTACCATAAATATTTTTTTTACCATAAAATTTTAATTTATTCATTATCATCGCATGCAACAATTGAAACTGTAGAAGTTTCTGTTTCATTTTCTAGCATAGTAACAATTGGCACCCACTGTAAGATTAAGACAGAGCCTCGCCTCGTGTCATATTTATACGCACTCTCAAAAACAGCAACTAATTGTTATGCTGACGTAATCCCATATACTGCACTGTAACACCGCGTGTGCTATACTGCACTGTAACACCGCGTGTGCTACAGTGCATGCCTGAGCCAGTGCCGCAGTGGTGGGAAGAACAGCAGCGAAGGAGTAGACCAAACATTTCATTGCATATTTCCCCTCACGCGGCTGTTCACAGCCCGACATAAGATGTTTCACATCAAAAATAATGAATTGAAAATATGAATTGGTGCTAGGCTCAAATAACGTTAGCTGTTGGTGGCCTTTAAAACAGACAAGAAATACAATCTACTATTTTGATAAGCTTCATAACTAAAGTGACCAAATCCTGAATATCAAAAAGCGGGACAAGATCTATAAAAACCCGGCGCAAGCAACCGTTGGGTTCCACGCCCAAAAAAACCTTAAACGCGCTAGAAACCCCCAAAAACTTGCTAGAAACCCCCAAAAACTCGCTAGAAACCCCCAAAAACTCGCAGGAAACCCCCAAAAACTCGCTAGAAACCCCCAAAAACTCGCTAGAAACCCCCAAAAACTCACAAGAAACCCCCAAAAACTCGCTAGAAACCCTCAAAAACTCGCTATAAACCACCTAAAACTCGCTAGAAACCCCCAAAAACTCGCTAAAAACCCCCAAAAACTCGCTAAAAACCCCCAAAAACTCGCTAAAAATCCCCTAAAACTCGCTAAAAATCCCCAAAAACTCGCTAGAAACCCCCAAAAACTCGCTAAAAATCCCCAAAAACTCTCTAAAAATCCCCAAAAACTCACTAGAAACCCCCAAAAACTCGCTAAAACCCCCCAAAAACTTGCTAGAAATCCCCAAAAACTCGCTAGAAACCCCCAAAAACACGCTAAAAAACCCCAAAAACTCGCTAGAAACCCCCAAAAACTCGCTAGAAATCCCCAAAAACTCGCTAGAAACACCCGAAAACTCGCTAAAAACCCTTAAAAACTCGCTAGAAACCCTCAAAAACTCGCTAATATTTTCATTTTAAATATTATTTATATTTTAAGGTAGCTATCAATTATATAATTATTGATAAATAAAATACTTTGAGTGGGTAAAAATATCTAATGACAAAAAATAAACATTCTTAATGCACGTGATTTAACGAAAACGGGACAAAAGCGGGACGCTTGTTGAATCGGGACTCGTGGCTCAAAATCGGGACTGTCCCGCCTAAATCGGGCCTGATGGTCACTTTATTCATAACGTGTGTTAGATTAAAGTATGGCGTTGTTCAGTTCGGTATCGAACCGGCGAAACACATGTACAGGAGGTGTTATATCAACAGATGTGGACGGCATATATAAAAACATCAATCTACGTACGATAACGTTTTACGCTAGATTGATTCAAACGAGCTCTCTGACAAATGAGTCAAACTTCAAACAGAGCGCCATTTTCACTCTGCCTGTCTCTTTCCCTCTCTCTTTGTCTCGTTACTTTTTACAATACACTTACTAAGTACGTGCATCTATCTTTCTCTAAAGGGTTTTCTTCTTACCAAATATTCACCGATAAATGTTTTGTTCAGGCCACCGCTTATCAGGGCGATTATCCTAACGAGGTAATCAAGCGATAAGTGTGGCCGTCAACCAGTGGCGTAACGACGGTGTCAAGGTCATTTGGTTGCAAAGGAGCTCCTAAAATCTACCACAACTATTTTTGTTTTCATGATTTTATCATTTTACATTTGTATGGCTTTCAGACAAGCGCGGATCCACCGTTGTGGGCAATGTGGGCATGCCCATAACCCTAATTGAGGTCGATAGGCTGATGTTATATCTGCAATGCCTTAATAAAATTTTAAAAAAAAGAACCGTGCGGATAAGAACGCGAGTGACTTTTTTTTTGCTACAAGTCTAGTAGTTTGTACTGTTTGACGTTTTGTGAACGAGTCCGTAGTTCGACTCGCACTTGGCCGATTTTCGGGTGACCGTGACCAAAACCTTTTTTAAGGGCTGGATCCGCGCCTGTTTTCAGATTACGCGTGTGACACCCGAACAAATCACAAATATTGAGTCCCTCAGGGGAAACATTGGAATGTAGTTTGCATTCCAATGTTTTGTGGGAATTAGCGCTCCCAGGGACCCGAGCTCGTACCGGTCGGTTTGTGTAAGCCGGCTAGCGGATTCTTTATACACATTTAATGGATTATTTGTTGTGTTGTGATTAATTATTCAAACGCCTTTTCATATCTATTTTGTTAAAAATATCCACTTTACTGAAAAATCACTGAAAATAGAAAAAGTATTTTGTTTTTGGATCAGACCGTACTTTCTTTAAAAATGCAACCAGCAAATCGGAAACAGTTGCACAGGGACACTGGTTAATTTTTTTTCGGAAACATGAAAATATTGTATTTCGTATGGCTACCATTGTAACTACGTATTTGTGCAATGTTTCAAGTCGATCGGATATATTGTGGAAGCGGGTCAAAGTTGGATAGAAGATAGAAGAAGTCTAAAGAAAGAAGACTGAAGAAATAGAAAAAAAACTATGAATTTTAGAATTGGTGACAACCCGTCCAAAAACCTATCATTATAATACATATATGTAAGTATACAAATTTTAAAAAGGATAATTTTTACGTGTTCAGCTTATTACGTGATTCACTTACCTTTATTCAATTGCAGTTAAAACATTTTGACAATTAATACAAATAAAATTAAAGATAGTTACTTCTTACCACAACAGTTTTATTAATGGATGTACATTTCGAAAGCTATGCTTTCATCTTCAGCAAACACTATACATGTAGAATGTAGATGTATAGTGTTTGCTGACGATGAAAGCATAGTTTTCGAAATGTACATCCATTAATAAAACTGTTGTGGTAAGAAGTAATTATCTTTAATTTTATTTTTATTCCAATCACAGTGCTCATATATTAACTTCCCATTGGAAGTTATTGTAATGGGTCCGAAAATCGAATTCAAAATGTATAACAAATTTTTATGTTTCAAGGTCACTACACTATTTTTAGAAAAATGTCTGTGTGTGTGTGTGTGTACGTACATACGTATGTGTCCATTTCTTTCTAAGACGAAATCTCGAGAATGAAAAATGATATCGACTACGTTAGGGTGCCAATCGACGCGTATTAACGTAAATATTCAAAATCGGTTCAGCCGTTCTTTTTTCTTAACCTGCAAATAGACTCCAAAAAAGTAGATTTTACACAATATCTCGCGAATAAAAAATTATATCGACTTCATAAGAGTGTCAATCGAGGCGTGTTAACGTCATTTTGATCCGACATAAATTTTATAAAAATCGGTTCAGCCGTTTTTTTTTTTAATTATTATTAAAAGTAAATAATAATTCTGTTTTAATGATTAAAATGATCACTTTTCTGTGTAATATCTAATTTAATTATTATTATTAAATATTTATCAAACTGGGAAGTTCGTCGTGTGGACCTCAAGGGTCGCACTTTAGTCCTAATAAACGACCCAGCTCACGGCTTGTTTTTATTCCAACCACAGTGCTTATATATTTTATTTTAATTAATACAAAGCGAATTTTCATTGCCATTGTTCCATTGACAGCATTCTAACGACAATATAAGAACTTCGACCGTGACGCAAATGTCTAGATCAATGTCCATGGAGTATATAATAGAGGTACGTATAGTAAGTCAGCTTACAAGAGGAAAAGGAGTATATAACATAAAGCCACTAAACATTCGTCTTCACATCAAGGATAACATTTCACCACACACATAGAGAATCCTTGCGCCTTTCATGCAGGGCTGTAAACATTTTAGATGGGATATTTTGTTGGCATTTAAACTTGACAGGGTAAAGGTACCGCTTTTCGACCACCTATACTTGTCATTAGTTACTACTCCCCCTCCCTAATCAATATATGGCTTCAGAGGGGTCCCCCATGTACCAAACACAACACTATTTATAAGGAATAACGAAGACTAGGATTAGAAATACCAACCATAGATACCAACATCCCTCAATTTTTTGCTCACTAAGGTGAGCAAAAAATTTAGGGGGTGATTCTACTTGAAAAATTAATGCCACAAGTTCATGTAACATTTTTCCGAAAACTCAAAAATACCGAATTTATAGGGCAACAAAGAATGTTTTATTATTAAACTCAACAATTCATCAAAAACAGCGTCAAATTATTATCTGTCATAATTAATTCCACGTAAACTTGTTTACAACGCAAATAACGCATTTGTTTCCAAAGCATGTCTTTATTAATGTTGAAAATGAGCTGAGTTGAGTTTGTATTTATTCAGTGCAAGCAAATTTTTAAAAGTGTTTTTCTCGAAAACAGCTCATTTTATCGTGATGTAAGAAGAGCATCTTTTTTGAAAATTTTTTGATGCCCTTTAATTGTGTCGCCAAAATTTAAAAAAAAAAATCAAACAAAATTTATAGGTCATAATCTAAAGGTCAAGGGCAGTTTAAGCCCTTTGGGTTTAGGAGACTAAAGTTAAATTTTGAACACGTATACAAAAGAACATTAGTGATAAGTGTGCCAAATTTGAAGACAATCGGTACGCTAGCAAAAAAGTTATTAGAAAAAAACAATTTAAAAAAACATTCTTTGTTGCCCTATAAATGCGGTATTTTTGAGTTTTCGAAGAAATGTTACATGAACTTGTGGCATTAATTTTTCAAGTAGAATCACTCCCTGATTTTTTTGCTCACCTTATCCGGACACTCTGTATATTAATTACGCCCTAAAGTCTATTACATTTCGCGGATCATTCGCGAACATGAATACATGTATCCGGGGCATCACTAGTTTAATCTAAGCCTAGGGTTGAACTAAAGCATTTTTTATCAAAACCAGTGAAAGTTTGTAAAACCCTGAAATATGTGTATTCATATAGTGTTGTATTGTGTGTATGTATGGAATATAACCTCAGTAATTTGGAATGCGGATAATAAAACCGAGTAGGAAATGCGAACTGAATTGATGTAACCTGACTGTGTGTTACATAGTTTACAGAATTACAACGACCGTTTATTACGACGGACATTTTCTTATTGTCATTGTTTTTATCAAAAAGGGTACACACAATTTTAAGGAGAAAAAACAATTAGGTACCTACCTGCATTGTTGTCTTTCAAACCTTGGAAATTTTCAACGTTTTTAATCCACGCCTCAACTGCAGTTAATAATTAATTTTTGACAATTTCATTTGTCTGAGAATTACTTCATGCGTAAAGTGTAAACCTTTATCATATTTTCTAAATAAAATATCTTATTTTATTGAAGTTCAAATTCAAAGATTTTCAGCAAACTGTTAAAAACAACCACAAAACACCAAACCATTAAAAAAATCCTCGACGACGTACGTTTCGCCAACCAAGTTGGCATCTTCAGAAGATGATTAAATCTAAAGATTGTTCAATTGTTTAAGACTACTTGATACAAATTAAAATATCATTTTCCCCGCAATTAATGATCGAATTTGAAAAACAAAAAGACTGATGTAAAAAGAATTGAGAGGCCTTTCGAACTGCGAATCGTTTGACACCCTTTTCCATTTAAAATTTTTGGGGTTCAAATTCACCCTGCTCTTAGGGTTGAAGTTACGTAAATAATACCACTCGATTTAGATATCCCCCTTGATTCTAAAATTGACGTGATTTTTTTCGCAAAACTAATATTAAGTGGCCAAAACTTGCGTGGACTGTTTTCATTGGCCCACTCTGTATATCAATTTTCATCAAAATCAGATTAGTATAGAAACAATCTGAACCGATTTTTATTTTAATAGAGGATTTGGGTCCAAATGCTGCCCACGGGTGAATTCTATTTCGATATGTTTTAAAAAAATATTAATGCCATAAGTAATGTTAATTTTCGATGTTAATTAAAACACGTGTTTTCTGACTATATAAATCTGTATGCAACGACTAAAGCTCAACTAGCAGGAAGGGGAAAACCTAGTATGTTCATTCCAGGCCTAAACTGAAAGGATTAAAATAATTTCCAGCTTTTCCCTAATTAATTCCGAAATCGGAATTTTTATACTCCCTAACAGCAATATTGCTGAAGCGATATTTCTGTTCCCACAGGAAAACATTTTTTGACGCAATAGGAACAGTTGTTAGTTATGAAAATATCTTTCGATTTCCACTCATGTTTGCTCTGGACAACATCCTATGAACCAATAACAGACAAGGTCTTTTGTATTTAAAAAAAAGACAAATAATTTTTTGTACGAAAATAAATCAGAGCTTCCATAAGAAGCATGATGAGTTTAAGATTCGGACTTATTTTACTGAGAAGAAGAGTCAAAATCCACGGGAACAAGCAAATAGATGTTGCTTGCAAAACTACGAACACATCAAAAGAAAATATATATTATTATACAGAGAGAAAAAAAAATAAAACCAAAGCACAGACAGTTCTGTGATTTTGTCTAGAGAAACATATGAGTCACTGATTCTTAACAGAGATAATTTTCTTTGATGTGAAATGAATCTACATCAACATTTTTCCAATTTTCTCTAATGAAGTCGCAGAGAACATGTAATTTAATAGGAGAGCCTATTTATTACAAACTTTCTGCAGAGAGATTGGCGTTATTTGAAACTAAAGTGGAACGAGTGTCAAAAACTGTTCGGAAATTTATTTATTTATTTATTTTAATACCAACAGTTACGAAAAATAACCAATTTATGGTATTAGTATTTAGTAATATGTAATAAATACAGACATTGTAACAAAAAGAGAAGAGAAAGGGATAAATAAAAACCACAAAAAGAAAGTTTCATTGAAATGTTACATTTTTTGGTGAATCTTACATTTTGGGTAGGACAAGTTTTTTTTCTTTGCGTGGGGGGGGGGGGCGGCGTAAGTTTAAAACTGAGTTTTCGGGATCATAGAATGTTTTTTGTTTTTCTGTTAACATTGGAAGAAAAAAAATTATATATTTTTTTTCAATTTTAACAGAAAAACAAAAAATATTCTATCTTCTATCTTCTATATGACATATCTTTTTAATTATTCAATTTACGACAAAAAGTGTCTCTAGTAAAGTTGTAGAGAATTCGATTCTAAACAAAAAATGTCCCTACTGATTTTCTGTAAGAAATACCGTTACGGAGGTATAGTGAAAAACCTGTTAGCACCCCTTTTTCAAGATAGCGGCCAAATGGGGGAGTCGACGACACCGAAAACTCAGTTTTAAACTTACACCGACCCACTCTATACGCAACGGTAAAAAAAATCTTGTTCTACCCAAAATGTAAGGTTAAATGTAACATTTCAATGGATTAATAATGTTATACAAAATATTAAAGATAAAAGGAAAAAATGCAATAATTAGTCATAGAAAAACAATGTTATAGATACACCCAATATTTTCAAGAATTTTAGCCTTAATGAATATCAATATCTAAATGACAAAAGCTTAGTTATTTAATCTGATCACGTCATAAAGACGACAGTGAAGAATGAAATTTGCAACAAAAATAGATGAAAATCCTAAGCATGTCAATATTTAACAAGTCATATTCGCCATTACCTACATTTAAATTTTTAAAGCCATTATCTGCTAGGATTAACTGGGTCTCGTAACAATTCATATTTCCAATTTATTGTTATTTTCGATAATAAACTGAACATCCAGTTGATACTTTCAGCAATTCTCAGATCAGCAGTAGTAAACTTCCATAAGGCCGACTAGACCCAGGCCTAGGGCGGTCAAATATTAGGGGTGGCCAATCTGCACCCGCGGCCGGCCACAGCGACAAGCGAGCGTCCGCTGTCTAGCTCAAGCACGTGTGGGGTGCGGCGGCGTGCACTGAGAAAACTGTATATGGACTTATAACATCAGAGACATAATTTCCGTGGACTCGTCCATATAGAATCAGCCAGTCTCCATGATTTTACGCTGATGATCTCAGCTGTTGAGCGTCTATAAACTGTAGTTTATAGACGCTCAACAGCTGAGATCATCAGCGTAGAATCATGGAGACTGGCTGATTGAGCGTCTATAAACTACAGTTTATAGACGCTCAACAGCTGAGATCATCAGCGTAGAATCATGGAGACTGGCTCCATGCAGGAGGGTGCAACAATTAAATAATGCACGAGGCTCGGAGCCTTATAGTTCCAGCGCCGCGCGTAGAACTTTTACGAACCCTTACCCTCATCGATTTCCAGAACTCACGCTTAGCATTGCGACTTGCCCAAGATCAATCTCCTTTCTCTCTATCTTCTATGGTCCCACTAGGGAATGCAATCTCGATCTCGCGAGATCTCGAGCCATTTTTCCAGATTTAATCTCGTCGGCAGGCAATCTCGTTCGAGATCTCGACCCGATATGGTCAAGAACGAACGCGTTTGAAAAAAAACTTATACGTAATAGTTTTTGACAGTCGCGCTAATTGGTTCTGTTTGTTTCTCTGCATATATTGTTTTAATTATTGTTTTCTTGAGTAAAATGGACAGTTATTTAACTTATAACAAGCATTAGATGGCTAACAAATTTCAAAGTTAAGTGAATACTGAGTATGTCTAAGAACAATTCAAACCAAATGTTCGTGAACGTTACTAATAGTAACTTACCCTATGCTTCATAACTCCTAAGAAGTTATTTCCAAAATAATTAATTGACATATAGTGTGCTGTGTGAGTTGGGGTATTGCTGTTATATTTTGAAAATAAAACAAAACTTTAATTGAGTCTTGGAACAAAAAAATCAACGTTTATTTAAGGAAAGTAATAAATAATAATCATCTGCACAGTGCACTACGCAATAAATCACACACGTACACAGTGACACAGTCACACTGTCCCAAGTAAGCAGTTTTCATTCAGTTTAAGTATTTTAGATACAAAATAATACGTTATTTTCAAAAGTGCCTAGGCGAAATCTCGATATTGTCGAGATTTATCGAGATCTCGCCAGACAATCTCGCGAGATCTCGAATTGCCAATCTCGAACCCAGACTGATCTTGCGAGATCTCGAATTGCCAATCTCGCTCGAGATTGCATTCCCTAGGTCCCACCCATATATCCGCCATATCTGACCAACAGCAATAGTGTATGTACTATATACTATGTACAGGCAAATACACTAATAATTAAATACGAGCGAGAATTAGTTGGAAAACAATGGAGGAGTTTTTGAAAACTAATACTAGGTTGAATAAATGGGACTTTGTGCCCATTATACGTACCTATACGTAGGTACGAGTATATGGTAGCCTTAATTACTTTACTAAAGGCTAAAGGTAAGATAAACCTTTTCATAGACCACCTGAATGACCGCACGGTCCGCCATTCAAACGTTCAAAATCAGATTTCTCTCTACATATTAATTACGTAGCCAAAATAAACTCTTGCGCTCTTGCGTCGACTATTTACTAATTAGTGAACCTACCGTTAAAGTAAAGATTCGAAATTACCATATAATACACAGGCTGGAACAAAACAATGACCTCACAGCAATCAACGTTTAGACGGACAGCCCATCGTCAGATTTCCTATATACAGAGAATTTCACTTAAAACGCGAGTTTTGTTTACCTTGTTAACTTCCCATTGGAAGTTATTGTAATGGGTCCGAAAATCGAAATCAAAATGTATAACAAATTTTTATGTTTCAAGGTCACTACACTATTTTTACACTATTTTTAGACAGATGTCTCTGTGTGTGTATGTGTGTGTACGTACGTATGTGATTGGATTTTCAATTTAATATTAAAAAAAAAAAAATATTGAATTGAAAATATGAATTGGTGCTAGGCCCAAATAACCTTAGCTGTTGGTGGTCTTTAAAACACAATTAAATTTACGTAAGTATGTGTCCATTTCTTTCTAAGACGAAATCTCGAGAATGAAAAATGATATCGACTACTTACATTAGGGTGCCAATCGACGTGTATTAACGTTAATATGATCTGAAAGAAATTTTTTCAAAATCGGTTCAGCCGTTCTTTTTTCTTAACCAAATAGACTCCAAAAAAGTACATCTATTTTATCACTTTTGCAAAACAAAAACTAAACATCGATTTTTCCTTTCATTGAACTGCAATAGCTAAAAATAATTTCAGTATTTTTATTCACTCCACGATCATAATAAAAAGAATGTAGGTACCTATTCATTTCAACGTTAAAAATAAAAAAAAAAATAAAAAAGTACCTGCAGCTAGAAAGAACAAGAAAATGTGAACAATGCACTTTTATAAAGTTAATGAGCCATGACATTATTAGATTGTACGGAGCAACGAAAGCGTCGTAAAATAAAATTAAATAGTTTACGCATTCACATAGAATTTGTAGTTTTATTAATTTTGTCATTAACGTTCAAAAATTTAACCCCGCATTTTAGAGGGTACTTTTAAAATAGAGGTTATTTTTAACTTCCCATTGGAAGTTACAATGGGTCCGATTTTGCGAATGAAAAATTTGGACATACTTGCACGTTTTGAGGATCCTAGAGTCCGAATCTACTGTTTTAGAGAGATGTCTGTGTGTGTGTGTGTGTGTGTACGTACGTATGTTGAACTTTTTTTCGACTCGCATACCTCAAGAAAAAAATTTGTTCTTGAGATATGCGAGCCAAAAAAACGTTCAACGTACGAACGAAAGAACGTACGTACGTGCACACACAGAGACATCTCTCTAATAATACAAGCGTGTTAAAAACAGTCGATATCATTATTTTTTAATAATGACTCTAGACCAATCTCATTCGACACCATAATAAAACCTGATTAGGTTTGCAAAAAAAATTTTTTTCCTCATAAAAAATTATAATTATTTTATTTTATTATTTTCCTTTTATGTTAAAAAAAATGTGCAAGAGTTGTAGACCATAATGGTTTGAAATCTTGTATAAAATTCTGTAACTTTTTAAACTATCTTTTATTTTTATTTTTTAACCCTGCAAATGTCGCGCGGATTACCTACTATTACTAAGGAGGGGTCTCACTTATTCGCCTCCTCTAAAAAACCTGGAAAAACTATGAATTTTTGATATGTTTTAAATAAAACAGTAATCAATAATTAATAATAATTAAATGTGCTTCCGTCCTGTACTCTATACAGGGTGTCCCAAAAAGAATGGGACATAAAGTAACAGCTGATTCCTTACAAAAAAAATATTGATAGACCCCAACATGTCTATTCCGAAAATTGATATTAAAAGAGATACATGTCAGGGTGTCAAAGTTTAATTTTTATTTTTATCATTATATGATGCGGCATTTTAATAAGAAACATTGAATTTTTAAATAAAACTGTCAAAATTACTATGATAACGCCGCGCCGGCGTTTTCAAAGCCACCTATGTTCATTTTCAAAATTTGCCATTTAAAACCACATTGCATCGATTACTTTAAGTGCAAATATCTTGAAAAAGGTTACTCCTAGCCACTTTTACAAAGTATACCATTTATACGTAAAAATGACGGAAAAATCAATTTTTTAATTAAAAAAAATAGTACGAGTGCGTACAAAAAAGTTATGACTATTTGAATGAGTAAAAAGGTGTGTAAGTGGCACCCCCTACAAGTAAGAGCCATACCAAGGTCAGATTTGAATTTCCCATGTCAAAAAATCCCCATATACCAAATTTCATTAAAATGCCTAAATTATTTTAAAAGTTATTTAAGAAAATCAAAAATTAAAATTAAACTTTGACACCCTGTATCAACTTTCGGAATAGACAAGTTGGGGTCTATCGCAATATTTTTACTTCCCACCTCTACTATGGTAGGGAAGTAATGGATTTAGTCCGAAAAAAATATTTCGAGATTTTAACAGATTTTCACGTTTTGAGACCCTAGCAATCGTTTAAGATCATTTTCTGACTGATGTCTGTATGTGTGTGTGTGTGTGTGTGTGTGTATGTGTGTGGTCAATTTTTCGCCTTCGATATCTTAAGAACGGAACAACATACGGGCATGCCGATTGTTCTATTGTGTTTATCAGCCTTTAACTTAGATCTGATTAGATTTTGAGTCAAATAGGTTCAGTGGATCCTGATATATTCAAAAAAACGTCCTCAATGTCACGTATTAACATAGGTAAAAAAAATATAAATGAATTCTAGATGTTATAATATGAAAAAAATGTAAATATTTTTTTTCTCTAAAATGTATAGTTTTCGAGAAAAAAAATATTTTACTAAAAAAAATAATAATTGTACGTAAATCAAGGTAACCATGATTTTTGCTATATTAAGTTAGCCATCAGTAGATCACCAAACAAAAAAGAGGGCCATGCTTTTTTCAAAGAATAAAAATTAAATTGTGAAAAAAAAAAAAGTTTATTTTTTGCAAATATTTACTAGGTGGGAAGTATAGGACTGGTCATCAGTCGAATTTTTTTGTAAGGAATCAGCTGTTACTTTATGTCCTATTCTTTTTGGGATACTCTGTATATAAAAATCTTAGGTATATTAAGAGTATTCCCTACCGGAAGTTACCCCCTGCACTCTTCATTTCAAATCCTTTCCCCTCGCCTAAAAACGGTTACCGCTCTCCCGACGCTTTTTTTAATGCTAAAAGGTTCGAGTAAACGCCAAATGAATTAACGTAATCTTCCACACGTAGCCAAAACTTTTTTAAAAAGGATCTGTAATGCGATTCTTGGTCCTTCATTTGGCGTTAATTACCTGAACCCTTTATAGCTTTAAAAATAGCATCGGGAGAGCTGCAACCGTTTTTAGGCGAAGGGAAAAGATTTGAGATGAAGAGTGCAGGGAACAGCATCCGGTAGAGAATACTGTTTTTCTAAAAAAAAAAACTGAAAAACAATCACTTTTGACGGACGCAGGATGCACTTTAATTTTTTCATATCATTGGGTACTCTTTCAGTTAAAACATAGGAGGCCGTTTTATATGGCTGGTGAGACCCCTCCTTTAGTTTATTTATTACGAAATTCTTGATTATATCTTCAATCATTATTTATGACTTACATTAATTGATTCATTATTATATTAGGTTATTTATTACGAAATTCTTGATTATATCTTGAATCATTATTTATGACTTACATTAATTGATTCATTATTTTATAAGCATTATGTTTAAAACCCTTATTATACTAACATTATAAAGAAAGAGTGAGTTTGTTTGTATGAAATAAACCCGAAAACTACTGGACTGATTTCAAAATTTTTCACCGTTCGATAGGTTTGCTTTAGAACAGATGCTATAAAAACCAGCCGGCCCGGGTGAAAATCGGCGGTAAATTACCGAACCGATTTCAAATGTTTTTGTATTAATTAATTATTAATTATAAATTTGAGCGAACGAGCGAAGCGAGTGATAATGTATTAATAAATCATAAATTCATAGCACCGGGGCGAAGCCGGACCGGACCGCTAGTATAAGCTATAAAATGGCTCAACAAAGAAAATTTAAAAACAACTTCAAGTGCAAGAAAATTATACAAGGGACCAATAGAGTTATTTGTTTTAAAGTTTTTTTATACATGTTCGTACAAAAAATTTAAAAAAAATAATTTTGTTCGATGCGTCGTTCGCGACGCTTGTGTACAGGGAAGGTACTTAAGACCTGTGTAGTGTGCACAGTAACGCTATCTTTATCTAACTCAGGCAATCACTACAACTATCTTAATAAAAGACTAACTGCTTGCGTTATCTGATCCCATATTTCATATTATGTTCAATTTATTAGTGTATTTGCCATATGGCACATACACTATTGGCGTCGGTCGGATGGCGGGACCTAGGGGTCGGACCAAAATTTCTCGACGTTTCATACCCTCCTGAACACTTTGGCACCATTTTTGGAAATGTCTGTTTATATATGTATTTGTATATATATATATTTATATATACCTATATGTGTGCGGGCTATAACTTTCGAAAGAGTTAATTGATTTTGACGAAATTTGGTAGGCACGTTGGAATCCATCACCGAACGAAGCCTATTTAAAATGGGCCCAATCGGACCATTTTAAGGGTAGTTTTTAGGGGTTGAAAAATGTTTTTGGGCCCAAAAATACCGAAAAAAAATTCAGAATTGTTTCAAAATTGAAATTTAACCCTGTAGTGAAGATCAAAATGTGCTGCTAAAATTTTAATAAAATCGGCCCGACAGGACCGGACTTATAAATTTTATGAAAACACTAGTTTGCGGATAGTGATTTACTTACTGAAGGGTGTAGTTAATTTGGTACTGAGGTTGTATTGATAATAATATTGAAATTAAGAAAAAAAATATTATTTTAAGGGATGTATTAAGGGGTTAAATTTTTTATTTTGTCCAAAATCAAACTTAAGTTCACGTATTAGAGCCACAAGGCCTGTATTAGCAAATACACTATATTGTCGGCAGGGTTTTGGCACTGCGACCCGAGTTTTTTATTATACATGTGTCCTCAAAGACACTAAACACACGTCTACCACATGTTCCTGAGACCAAAATAAGCCGATTTAAGCAAACTTACCTTCTTACAAAATTGCTTAGTTTGGGCGCTATACGGCCCTGAAGTTACAATTTTGAAATCATTTTTTTGTTATAAATTTAAAACGGCTTGTGCAATTTTGCTAAAATTTGGCACGTTGACATAGTTTTATGGAACAAATAAACCAATATCAAAATTATGATTAATATTAATCCATAGGCGTAGAACTCGGGTTTTTTAATATTTTAACGTTTCAAATTTCTACGACAATGGAAGAAAAGGGGTTTAAGTATAAAATTTAGATTCAGTAACTTATTTGCTATAGAAAAGCTACTCTTAATAAGACTCGATTACTCTAATGGTTTTTGAGAAATTTGTATTTTAATAATTCGCAGTAATTTTTACAAAATGAAGTAAAGTTACTAAAACATGAATAGAAATAAATAAATATGTCATAAAAAGTGGTCCAAGTGTCCACCATTTTCACGCATACAAAGATTTATACGACGAAGAAAATTAATTTTCTCTTTGCATAACTTCTTTATTATCTCCAGTTTCATTCTTAGAAAAAAGCATGGCCATCTTTTTTGTTTATTGATCATGGTATTATTATTGATCAACTTATTATTAAAATACAAATTTCTCAAAAACCATGAGAGTAATCGAGTCTTATTAAGAGTAGCTTTTTTGTAGCAAATAAGTTACTGAATCTAAATTTTATACTTAAACCCCTTTTCTTCCATTGGCATAGAAATTTGAAACGTTCAAATATTAAAAAACCCGAGTTCTACGCCTATGGATTAATATTAATCATAATTTTTATATTGGTTTTTTTGTTCCATAAAACTATGTCAACGTGCCAAATTTTAGCA
Source organism: Mongoloraphidia duomilia (assembly GCA_039654895.1). Lineage (NCBI taxonomy): Eukaryota > Metazoa > Arthropoda > Insecta > Raphidioptera > Raphidiidae > Mongoloraphidia > Mongoloraphidia duomilia. The sequence goes on along the minus strand of CM077525.1, from coordinate 17,986,000 downwards.
AAATTGCACAAGCCGTTTTAAATTTATAACAAAAAAATGATTTCAAAATTGTAACTTCAGGGCCGTATAGCGCCCAAACTAAGCAATTTTGTAAGAAGGTAAGTTTGCTTAAATCGGCTTATTTTGGTCTCAGGAACATGTGGTAGACGTGTGTTTAGTGTCTTTGAGGACACCCTGTGTATTCAATAATAAATTAAAAATCCGGTTGATATTAGAAGTTAGGAATTGGGAGTTTATAAAAAATGAGCTTTATGGAACAGTAAATAAAATTATTGCGATTTACTATTTATGGATTTGATTTATTCTGTTTATTAAAACAAATTAGTTGATTAATTATATAATTAATTAATTAATGATGAAATCAGTTTTGTCGATGTGCAATTTTTGTATTTCATAAATAACAAAATAAAAAGAAGAAACATCGCCATGAAAAATGTTGCATGTCTCATAATAAAATTACTTTAATAAAAAATCAAATTAAAACTTTTTAAAGTTTAATTATATTTTATATCACTACAACTTTCTTCATTCGTGACTTCCATAAAAAAGAATTCTTTTATAAGAAAAAAATTGTGTCAATCATTGCTCTAAAAATAAACGTTAACTGAAAGTCCTGATCACACAATACTAAAAATGTCAAACTGTAAAATAAGGTTAAAAAACAAAAGAATAATTTACAAAAGAACAAAAACAAATGAAGGGACAATATTATCCCGGCGCGTACAATTTTGTGATAATGACCATTTTTTAAAAGCTTTCAATGTTTGTTTTAAAAATTATCTACAAATTACTCTTATATTTACTACTGCAATTCGCTACAGGATTACAAGGCGGTGAGGGGGCAGTATAGCCTAGTTGTTAGCATGCTTGGCACCGCAACCTCTAGACTGAACTGCCGTGGGTTCGAATCCCACCTGCGCTCATGGATGTTTTGTGATGTTATTTAGTTTTAAGTTAGTTGTTATTTAGTGTAGTTGAAAGACGCTAATGACCTTAGATGTCGACGCGTCTATACAATAAATAAATAAATACAAGGCGGTGGGATTACAAATTAAAGATGTTGAGATATTTGCACTAATAAATTGGAAAAACTTTAAGATTTCGAAAGGTACTACCTATAGTACCTATATTGAGACAAATGTCTTGTCTGTATCTATCCTATTATAAACGATAACGCAAACAGAAATATTTTACAAAAGTCGCCAAATAAGATAATAATATTATTGGCGTTGGCTGACTTTTTTATATAATAAATACTAATTTTGTTTGTGAGAAATTTTTTCAAATTCATTAATATTTAATACCTATTCATTAACTCCCCCAGGGGGAACATTGGAATGTAGTTGATCTCGCAATTGCATTCCAATGTTCTTTGGGAATTGGCGTTCCCAGGAGCCCGAGCTCGTACCAGTAGGTTTGTGTATGCCGGCTGGCAGATTCTAATACACAAATGTTATGTTGAAGACGCTAATGACCTAAGTTGTCGACGTGTCTATAATTTACAATAATAATAATAACTATTCATTAACTGTTAAATTCAAGATATCCCACTCTTCAAACTAACCAAACTTATCAATTAATTTAATCGCTTGTCAAATGACCAAATTTTAAACAAAAATTCCCAAAGACCCATTCCCTTACACACACATTTTTCATGTATATAAAAAAAATTGCGACACGAGAAGCTCTAAAAAGCACAGAAAAAACACCTAAAAATCTCAACTTTATTAAACATACCTTTATTTAATCTTTACACTAAATTCTATGTTCAACCACGACACGTCATGTATTCAAGACCAAAAAAAAAAACATGTCTCACCAAAGAAAAAATAAAAATAAAGTTGATCGAGTCTGTTTATCTAGCAGAGCGAGATAGTGTTTTGTTTTAAGCACGGTACTAACAAAAACAATGCGTACAACCACACCACTGTTACAAGAGAGTTAAACCGGAAAGTAACGTAATCTGAAACCAGGTGCACCAACCGACGGCTAACCATACCTCGTCAAAGCACTAACGCTCACTGACTGCCGATCGAGTTGTGCTATGAGCGTCGCGACGCAAGAACCAGGCGTCGCTAGCGCCTCTACACGATACTATCTGTCTGTCCGTTTTTCACATGTCAAACTTACGGCTATAGCCAAGCTTCTGTGACTGATTGAAAATAGACAAATAATATTTCGCCCACCTTATCCGTCCCAATACGGCAAAATTTCAAACAATCACAGTAATAAATCATTTTTTACGGATACATTCATTGGATGTAATTGTAATGGGTTCGAAAATCGAAATCAAAATGTATAACACATTTTTTTGTTTTAAGGTCACTACACTATTTTTACACTATTTTTAGAAAGATGTCTGTGTGTGTGTGTGTGTGTGTGTGTACGTATGTACGTACGTACGTACGTACGTATAATGTGTCCATTTCTTTCTAAGACGAAATCTCGAGAATTAAAAATGATATCGACTACGTTAGGGTGCCTATCGACGCGTATTAACGTAAATATGATCTGAAAGAAATTTTTCAAAATCGGTTCAGCCGTTCTTTTTTCTTAACCAAATAGACTCCAAAAAAGTAGATTTTACACAATATCTCGCGAATAAAAAATTATATCGACTTCGTAAGGGTGTCAATCGAGGCGTGTTAACGTCATTTTGATTCGAAAGAAATTTTATAAAAATCGATTCAACCGTTTTTTTTCTTTTTTTAATTATTGTTAAAAATAAATAATAATTATGTTTTAATGCTTTTCTGTATGATATGAAATTTAATTATTATTATTAAATATTTATCAAACTGGGAAGTTCGTCGTGTGGACCTCAATGGTCGCACTTTAGTCCTAATAAACGACCCACCTCACGGCTTGTTAATAATGGTTTTGTTCATAAGAAAACAAAATGCATTTTCGTCGGGATTGGAACCCGAATCTATCAATTTCGCGTTGAGAAAAATAATAAGGTATGCTGTCGCGACAGTAATCAATCAATTTTTAACCGACGTTATAAATTCGTAGTGTATGTTTGTATGATTGTCGGTAATTATGAATGCAGAAGTAGTTTTGTATACCGTGCGAGTTTTTTCAGAACGTACATAGGCTGTTTCACAATTTGAAATCGTGGTATAGATATTGTTAGAAACTATGGAAACGAATGTTTTTATTTACAATTTATTATTATTGAGTTGCGATAATAAATTTTAAAGTTCAGAGATTAATTTAATATTTTTTCTATAAAAAATGTACACCGTGGAAGAAAAGGTTCTTATGTACAATTTGTATTCTGGGGTAAATAGTTGTCGGCAAGTCTCTGCGTTATTTAGTGTGCAGTTTCCAGGCAGACCAGATAGATACCAATAATGTCTATACCACAATTTTAAATTGTGAAACAGTCTATGTACGCTTTGAAAAAACTCGCACGGTATATATTATATGATTGTGCGCGATTATCTCAGGAACTGCTGGATCGATTTAAAAACTTCTTTCGCTGTTTAAAGGCTCCTTCGCTTATAAAATAGACTATACATTCTATTACGCTATGACAAAAGGAGATGAACAGTAAGCGAAAATGTTAAACAAGTCGGGGATATACACTTGAATGTTTCAGAAACGACTCAACCGATTTGAATGAAACTTTAACCGTATTTTTCTTAATTCTTTTAGTAATCCGGCTTAATCCGAGCGACCCGGAATAAAATAAATACAAGGACACTAGAAAATGTGAAATGAAAGTATATTTTTTAAAACACTGAACCGACTTAAAAAAAGGAATCAGAATACCTGCAGCAAATCTGCGGAAAAAATCAACGTTCACGCAAGCTTAGCCCCTAGCAAAAGCTAGTTTAAATTAAGTTTGTCTAAAAAATATTTACTTTGAACATAGAAGTTTTGAAATAACATTTTGATACATTCAGTATCTCGTGTTTACATAAATAACAAAAAAGAAGGCGTCTATAGTGCTGCACAAAATAAAAAATAAACAGCATCGTTCAGGTATTCATTTATGAAGTGAAAAAGCCTCTAAAGTAATCTATTAATCATAGCAAACATGATTAGTGTTAAAGCTGCCACCATTGACTTAAAGCACGGACGGCGCATTTTCTACGGTTCTATCTCAGCAATGCAATGTGATAAAAATCTTCACCATTATGTGAGCGAGATAAAATATTAAAATGGCTGTTAATCGGTCTTTTTCTAAGAATCCTATTAGTTGTTTTCAATTGTTTTAGACGCTAATAACCTAAGTTGTCAAACGCCTTTAATGTACAATCTCTCTCTCTCCTCCTCTCTCTCTATCCTCCTCTCTCTCTCCTCCTCTCTCTCTCCTCCTCTCTCTCTCTCTCCTCCTTCTCTCTCTCCTCCTCTCTTTCTCTCCTCCTCTCTCTCTCCTTCTCTCTCTCTCTCCTCCTCCTCTCTCTCTCCTCCTCCTCTCTCTCTCCTCCTTCTCTCTCTCTCTCTCTATCCTCCTCTCTCTCTCTCCTCCTCCTCCTTCACTGTGTTTAAAAACACTTTCCTTGAAGGCGTTCTGTTTATTTCGAAAGTTTTAAATAGCGGCGAATGTGTTTTTTTGAAGTTATACTGCTTTAGCGAGGATAGGTACTAGTGAATTGAAGACCTCGAGTTAAAAAATACAGACTTAAAAAATACCGACATAAAAATTACCGATTCAAAAATTAATGAAACGCTGACAGGGATTAAACGGCTCTAACTATTTCGATGAAATTTACTGAAAAGGGGTTTTGGAGGGCAAAAAATCGATCTCATAGGGCTCATCCCAGGAAAAATTCGTTTTAGATTATATAATTTTTTGACGTTTAAAATAGTGCAATATTGTATGCAGACTTTGAATACTAATAACCGATTTATCGTACATTTTAATCACAATGTTATTTTAATCACACGATTAAGTGACGGGTTGCTATGGTAACGAAACGCAGCAACCATTGAACACGTAGCTGTGAAAAAATTTAACAGCGTAATCAAAATAACATCGCGATTAAAATGTACGATAAACCGGTCATTAATATGTTTCCATGGCTTAAGGAAAATTTTATAAATTATCATGATACGTATAAGAAATAAAAATACTTAAGTAAATAGTTGAAATTAAAAATGCCAAACCACGGAACGTGTTCTAATGAAAAATGTAAAGTAGGTATAACTTATATAAGAAATCGTGTCCATCGTGATTATAATAAAATTAAGAAAAATCGCAGGATAGTGGACAAAATATTTGATTTATTAAATGTACAACGTTTCGTCTATAGATTTAGAAAAAGTCTTTAGTACTTGAAAAAGTCTAAATCTATAGACGAAACGTTGTACATTTAATAAATCAAATATTTTGTCCACTATCCTGCGATTTTTCTTAATTTTATTGTAAAGTATAACTTTGAACGTGCGCTTATATGCGTGAGGCACATAGACACAGTCCATTTTTTTTTTCAAACTAACAAATAAAACTCAGGCCGCAACAGGCGCGGATCCAGCCCTCAAAAAAGGTTGTGGTCACGGCCACCCGAAAATCGGTCAAGTGCGAGTCGGACTACGGACTCGCTCACAAAACGTCAAACAGTACAAACTACTAGACTAGTAGCCAAAATAAAAAAGTCACTTGCGTTTTTACCCGCACGGTTCGTTTTTTTTTTAATTTTATTAAGGCGTTGCAGATATAACATTAGCCTATCGACCTTAATTAGGGTTGTGGGCATGCCCACCGTGCCCACAACGGTGGATCCGCTCTTGGGCCGCAGTGCCAAATTCTCGCTTATCACAAAAGTGATGGTTTGCTCTGATCTTTTTGATGTGTAAACATCTAAGCTGCCCCCCCTCCCTAAATGTCATAATCTCAGGAAATTGATGTGACGAAAAACCAAACACACACACACAATGTTTACATATTATGAGAGTACTAACTGGACTCAAACTTTTTCGTAAACTGAAAGCCTTAAGCATAATATACAAAATATTATTGCATTAATGACTTTGAAATATTTGCACTTCAATATTAAAAACAACTTCACATCAAAACGGGAACAATTCCCAGATGTTTAATAAGTTAAACGATGACAGTTTCCGGTGGGACAAACATTTTATATCAGAGTTGGTCATGACGTCACGTGCGTCACCGTGGAGACACATCTATCAGTGTTGCGCAACTGGATATATAGCGATGAATTATTTATAATAAGATGTGCTTGTACAGATCCTGTCTATCTCTATATTATATGTATAACAACCAGCTTCGCTCGCATGAACGTTCAGATTCGCTCGCGTTAATGTTAGTTTTGACAGAAAACTTATCGTAATCCGATTGAAGCCGGATAAAAGTAACTTGCATTTTAAGTGTAGAAGAAAAGACATATTTTCTCCTATTTAGAGGGTGTTTTTTTGGCGGTTTTGGGGGTTGGCGGGGTGCGACGGAGATTTCGACCACCATCACTGTTTTCAGCATCCTCGAAAACAGGGAATCAGGTAGGTCTAGCTTGTGGAAATAGTAATAAAAGCGTTTAACCCCTTTTGGGGGTAATAATAACTACAATGTTCGATAGTTAAGTATTTCATTAATTGAAATTATACTCTTTACAATTAGTCATTACATAATTCTTATTTCTTAACTTTTAATTGACATTGTCACAGTGTTTAGCCGACTGGGAGATTGTGCAGCTCCAAAGAGAAATTCTACCACCACCACCGTACTCAGCATCCTCGAAAACGGGGGGAGGGGGACGTAGTCTCGTTCTAACGCAAAATATTTGCATGTTCACAAATTATGTAATTTTAATTTACTTTATGTAAAAATCACAAATTTGTTTAACTTTACAGTAAAAGTCCAAGTTTTTTTGAAGTTTTCTGTGTAAAAATAAATTATAATGTAAAATTCTACCTTAACTTTCACAGTATTTTTACATCCATTTTTTACAGTGCACTTTTTTGTCACGAGCTCCCCGACTATTATGAGGGTATAAGTTAGGCGGAGTTCAACTGTATTTAACAGCCATACACAAATTCCGCCTAAAGTGAATCCACGTTCATAAAACAGGGGACTGATCCCGCGTATACGCGTATGTCTTAAAAACACAATCCCCTCAATCCGTGCTTCACATTACATGTTTAAGTAATTCAGTTAATAAGAAAGTCGTGTGACAACGACTTTAGCAACAACCAACGTCTGACTTCACATTACACTCATAATCACGAAACTGAGAAAAACTCTCCTCTCCTCCTTTTATGTGACACCGTCCAGGTCCGTACCGAGTTTATATATTATCCAAATTAGATTTTCGTATACAAATTGTATACATCTATCAGTAAGTATATACTATCCGCAAACAAGCGTTTTCATAAGTTTTGTAAAGCCGTGTCTGGCCGATTTTTTTTTAATTTTAGGGAACCATTGCATTTTTAACCAACTTCAAAAAAGGAGGTGGTTCTCAATTCGGATGTATTTTTTTTATGTTTGTTACCTCAGAACTCCGTCATTTATAAACCGATTTGGAAATTTTTGAAAGGATATATTTTCAGATTGGTCCCATAGAAATTTCATCAAAATCGGTTCAGTAGTCCGGCTGATTTTAATAAAAGCTAGTAACGGCGTGTGATTCCTTAAGGTAAATTGTCACTTTTTGACACATCAGACAACGTAAGAAAGTCGGTTTAATAAAAGTGAGTAACGGCGTGTGATTCCTTTAAGGTTAATGTCACTTTTTGACACTAAAAAGTAAAAAATAAAAAACTTTTTAACAAAAAAAAAACCTCCTTCAAAAAGCCACTAAAAAGAGGAAAATAATGAAATTTTGAGGTCTGCGCCAATTTAATAAAATATGAAGTTGGTTAAAAAGAAGATATTAATCACTATACAGTGTGTCCACAGACTCATCCTCAACATGGGGATCTCCGTTGTTATGGGAGATAGAGATTTGGTTAAATGAGACAAAATGTGCAGAATCTCCAGTACTACTACCCTGCGTAGTCAAACTTTCCATATTTTGCTTGGTTCGCGACCGACAGTTGAAAAACGAGATTTACCCATTTTCGTTTTTTGTTTATAACTCGCTTATTAAGTAAGTTAGAAAAAAAATATTTTCACTTTCTTAAGGCCCTTTTTTATGAAGATTTCAAATCTCTTTTCATATTTTTATTTACTTTTATAGTTTTAGAGATACTTGTATTAACTTTGTTTTTTTAAATACACGTCAAAGATGGCCATGACATCATTCGAAAGAGATTTTTTTTCTCTTTAATTTGATATGAGGGTTGATGGATTTATTTTCAAAAATAACAGAGTTATACGTAAAACATTGATTTTTAATAGTAGGCTATGCTAAATTAATTAATAAAACAACAGAAGGCTTAGCAAACAGTTGAAATTCGCGTTGGCTTTGTAAACGGCTGTTTTCTTTTAGCTGTCAAAGTGTAATTTGTTGCTAATTTGTCAGTTTACTAAGTGATTTATTAAATTTACTTTTGTTATCATGGAACTATTTTATAACAATAAAAAATAAGCGATTTTCAACAATTGATCGTAGAACAGTAATTTTGTCTTCTTTACTTATTCGCGTTGACTTAGTAAACGGCTTTTTAAATGATCCATACTTTATTAAATTTACTCGTAAGTTTCTGTAAATAGACGAATGAGGTTGTCTTCGTTCTGGATACTGATCGAAGTACATTTCTGCAGCTCTGGTCGATTTTTAGTGACATGAATGTAACAAGATAACAAATCAAAATTTTCATTGTTACAAAATGGTTCCATGATAACAAAAGTAAATTTAATAAATCACTTAGTAAACTACACTTTGACTGCTAAAACAAAACAGCCGTTTACTAAGCCAACGCGAATTTCAACTGTTTGCTAAGCCTTCTGTTGTTTTATCAATTAATTTAGCATAGCCTACTATTAAAAATCAGTGTTTTACGTATAACTCTGTTATTTTTGAAAATAAATCAATCAACCCTCATATCAAAGTAAAGAGAAAAAAAATCTCTTTCGAATGGAGTCATGGCCATCTTTGACGTGTATTTAAAAAAACAAAGTTAATACAAGTATCTCTAAAACTATAAAAGTAAATAAAAATATGAAAAGAGATTTGAAATCTTCATAAAAAAGGGCCTTAAGAAAGTGAAAATATTTTTTTTCTAACTTACTTAATAAGCGAGTTATAAACAAAAAACGAAAATGGGTAAATCTCGTTTTTCAACTGTCGGTCGCGAACCAAGCAAAATATGGAAAGTTTGACTACGCAGGGTAGTAGTACTGGAGATTCTGCACATTTTGTCTCATTTAACCAAATCTCTATCTCCCATAACAACGGAGATCCCCATGTTGAGGATGAGTCTGTGGACACACTGTATACTATACTTTTTAACCGACTTCATATTTTATTAAATTGGCGCAGACGTCAAAATTTCATTATTTTCCTCTTTTTAGTGGCTTTTTGAAGGACGTTTTTTTTTGTTAAAAAGTTTTTTTTACTAAGAAATTCAATTTTGAAAAATTCCGAAATTTTTTTCGGGCAATAAATAAGTTGAGCAAAGTAAATTTTCAGGTTAATCGAGCATCGGTTGAGAGACGAAAGCAGTGTCGTTTTATAGCATTTCCGTGGGCCGTACACAAACGATATATACGACGTTTGATTTACTTTTCCGCACATTGCGTAATAATACAAATTTAGTAAGAATTTTCTACGAATTTCTTGTAGAGTTGTGATCCTGGAAATATGATTGATGAAGGTTGAAGAAAAATTTTTCCGTGGCGTATGGATCAATAAAACGCAACACTGATGTTGGATTTAATTCTACTTATCTAACGTTTCGACAGATGTTACTGTCATCCTCAGAGATTTATAGATATCAATATTTTCCATGGTGAATTGTCCTTATCGAAATTAAGGTACAAGTAAGTACAACATTATACAGTAAGTACTAGAGTGCCCGCGGTGAGAGATGAAGCCAGGCACGCCATCAATAATATGCTAGTGAACGCCTGCTTGCCCGCAGACAGTGCCGTGTATACAAAACTGCAGATTGGGTTTTATGACGTTAGGTACAATTTTGGCAAACTGCTATTCATGACAATAAACAGCCAATAGCAAACTATAAGAAGGCGGGCGCAATGCATTCACGTTACTATGACGCGGTGGCTTCATCTTTCGCCGCGCGAGGTCTACCTACCTATAATTATGGTAAAAGTTAGTTTTTGGACAATTGTATTATAAAAACTTTTTTTGACCGACATGTGATCCATACGCTACGAAAGAATTTTTCTTCAACCTTTATCAATAATAGTATACATGTACTATGCGAAAAATGTGTTCGAAGAAACATTTTATCATTCGAAATATGTGTGATTTTTTCGGAAACATTATAATACCTGAAGTTACCAACAGATGCACTTTGTTAATTTGTAATCTGATATGGTACCTATAAATACAAGCGACTAGGCCCTGTAGTCAGGGTCCATTCTGATTGGTCGAGTACCCCATCTTGATGTTGTTTGACACACACACACACACACATACCTAAACGAACGTAACAACTAACTAGTGAACTCTGTATACTAATATGGATAGCTGCAATGATAGCGATTAAAAAATGGATTTTGTAGAATGAAAACTTCAGGTAAGGCTTGTAATCTAATTCTTTAATACTTTTTTCACGCGGGCGAAGCCGGACCGATCAAATATTATTATAGCCAAGGTCTTAAAGCAAAGAATCACCTATCGGCCAGTGAAAAAAATTTGGAAATCGGTTCACTCAGACCTAATTTTCACTCGGGCGAAGCCTTTTTTTTTTCGAGACAAAAGGTAGCCTATGTCCTTCCTCAGGATGTAATCTATCTCCTTACCAAATTTTATCGAAATTTGTTCAGCGGTTTAGGCGTGAAAAGGTAACAGACACACAGACAGACAGACAGAGTTACTTTCACATTTATAATATTAGTAAGGATTTATAAGTACTGTGTAAAATATTTCTGGTCAGCTATTGTAACAAGTAGGTATGTTTCATGTATTACAAGTTAAAAATTAATTAGTTTTAAAACCGTTGAGTGATTGATTAAATTTTTTTTTAAATTAAATATTAAAGCTATCGTAATCCAATATAAAGCCGGATATTGAATCCCAACACCACGATATAGGATAAAAATATATTATACAAGTTGTAACGAAACGATACCGCCCACTTTTTAAACAATATATTCTGTGATCAAAAGGTTAAACAGATTATGTTGAATTTTTCGTAATTTCATTTGTATTTCCAAATAGATTTTTGTTAAAAATGAAAATTATTAATAATAATCAATATGAATAGATTCCTTACCGCAACTAAATTCACTGTATTAGTGAATTAACATAATATATCAGACGACACTGTCGCCATGATATTTTTTAGGATTATATAAAAAAAATGTAAATTCCATTGAAGGGACTCGGGAGTTCTATTTTAGATAGCACTAGCTGTTCTTCCCAACTTCGTCCGGGTACGGTTTAGAAAGCCATCGTTTCACTCATTCTAAATATAGAGATCGAAAAACCCACACCCTTCCCATTCACCCGTTCGAGCATTTTTTTCAAAAAACAAAAAAACATTGATCATACATTTCTTTACTTTTTAAGAAGAATATTTTTCCTAGTTGCGCATAAATTACTATTTTGCAACACTTGCATCAAACGTACAATTTTACACACGTGCGTAATATTTTATAGATTACTTTGCTATAATGTCATTAATAAAATATTTATCCAAATTGTGTTTTATTTGCTTCAAATTGAACTTTAAAAGCACTTGTTGCAAAAAATATGGTATGTAACGCGTGGCTGAAGTGACGGATTCGCGATTTTACAATACTCTCATAAGGTTATGTTGATACCAGAACTCGTGTGATTACCGCACTCGCCACACTCGTTCTGGTATAAATGCAATATAACCTTAGGCTTGTATCGCAAAATCGCGACTGTCATATAATCCGTCACTTAAGCTACTAGTTGCATAATAGTTATTTTCGATACGTGTGCGTAAAGTGAGGTATTCTAGTATAGGCTTAAATTGAAGCACGAGATAAGGGACTGACGCATACACAACCAGATCGAGTGCGCTGTATATCCCCACGAGCCGTTAGGTGAGTGGGGGTAAGCGCACGAGATCTCGTTGTGTATGCGTCAGTCCCTTTAGCGAGTGCCTCAATTTAAGCCTACTAGAGATATCTCACTTTAAGCGGACGTATCGAACATAATTTTTTATAACGACTGCTTCTAAAGTTTAATAGAGAGAAAAAAAAATTATGAAAACGGAAAATTCGCTCTTCTAGTCCTTAGAACTTTACAATTACAGACTAAGTTACGATTTAGTTTATTTTTATTAAAGTTATTAACTTCTGTATAAATCATTAAAAACAAGACTCTCATGATGTGGACTTTGTACTCGCGATACTATATATAGGAACACATCGATCGATAGCCAGTAAGTGCTTGTATTGTACAAAGTGCGGAGATTTCGAATTTATAAGATGTAGAGATAGTACTTTCACGCACGGTTTGGACTTTTACGCACTGGGACGGTACTTTTACGCACGATTTGGACTTTCACGCACGGTGACTAAAATACGCCTCTTTACGCCCGCCTCGCAGTGCACGAATATTGAACTTTAGAAGCAGGAGTTATAAAAATTACTATTATAATATTATATTTTAAACATAATAATAATTATAGTTACTACATTTCATTATAAATCAAATCAAAGATTGTTCTGTCAGCATAAGTAGCAATCGACTTTTTTAATTGCATAATAAATTTATAAACAAAATTACATAATTGTAACACTAACTATTTACATTGTCGACACAATATTGCCTTGTATTGAGTTTCTAAAACAATTTTTAATAAAATTTCAAATCCCTCTATTAGACACCGTAGTTTTGAAAATTTGTTTTATTTAATTTTTTAATTTTGGCCAAAAACAAATTTAAGTTCACATAATAAAGCTACAATGCCTGTGTTAGCAAATACACTATATTGTCGACAGGATTTGGCAAATTGGCACTGCGACCCGAGTTTTTTTATTTTTGATATTAAATTAAAAATCTATGAATTAATACTTTTATCAGTTCTCAGATTAGAATCTGGAAAGTAGGGAACTATTTTCAAGTTCAAAACTTGAATTTAATTTATTCACAAACCCGGTTCTGTTGAATTCTCTACTTTTATCCATTGAGCCAGCATTAGAGAAGCGAGAAATATCCAAAAGAATAATTGAAAAAGAGCGAAAAAAGTAAGTAGAGGTTCTAAGATGTTCTCACATTGCGGCAGGAGAAGGGGTGAAGGGACGTAAAAGAAGGGTAGCGGCTTTCATTTGAAATTCAAATCATTTTATTTGATATGTTTGCTGGGAAAAAATGTTCATCCTAATTTCAAGTTGGCGGACGCAAATCGTTTTTAATTCCATTACTAGAGAGTCTCAAGTCATGCCGGGGAATTATTATAGACGGTAGGAAAGTTAGGTGTGGGGTAGTTATTGCACAGACAAGTGGAACGAGGCCTCCGACGCCCGCCATTGCGGTTTGAACGCCCGAATCTAGAACTGATCAAACTACTAGATCGAGAGCTAGTGACAATTCTTTGGTGTTATTTATTCAAGGCCTTATTTTTGTGAAGATGTTGAGGGAGGCATATTAAAGTGCCCTGTGTAAGGGACTTTGCTAGATAGCGGTATGGGAGGGGTGCAGACCGCCCCCAACATGTAACAAAAAAAATGGTCACAATTATTATTGCTTCAAGGCTGAAATTGTTTGTATAGCTTGTCGGTAACCCAATAATGCCATTGTAATATTTGCAGATCGATTGGTCAGTATTAAAACGGTGGCAGATCACCCTAAACGTGTCATGTGCCCGACGAAATTTATATTATTAGTTCGAGGTTCAAATTTTAATATGTTGTTACGGCGACTGTTTTGAGCATATATTTCAATTTGCAGAGCAAACTGAGGGATGAGAAGAAAAATTCCAGTGCACATAAGCGTGTGTTGAATCGTTAGATAGGTCTTGAAAAATGATAGAGACATTTCAAAATGACTTTTTTATTTAAGTCGATAGTTGGTGAGATATGCGCTTCTAAAGTCGTAAAAAGTGTGTCCCCTCTCCTCTAACCTTTTAATTATGGGGTGGAAAATTCTGAAAAAATTTAAGGTGGTAGAACTTAAAAAACACTTCCAACGAAAATTGGTTTGAAAAAGATATGTTGTGTAATTTTATGAGATATGGGATATTTTCGGTTACACGCTATTTTTTTGAGTTTAGCGACAGTGTCTTTGAGAAATAAGTACTATGAAATACAAACTTATTTTTGGAAAACTCTATTCAACTTAAAAAAACTCGGGTCGCAGTGCCAAACCCTGCCGACAATATAGTGTATTTGCTAATACTCATTGTGGCATTATTATGTGAACTTAAGTTTGTTTTTTGACAAAATAAAAATTTATGGATTTTATCAGTACAACATCTGCACCAAATTAAATACACCCTTCCATAAGTAAATCCATATCAACAAACTAGTGTTTTCATAAAACTTGAAAGTCCGGTCCTGTCCGGCCGATTTTATTAAAATTTTAGCAGCACATTTTAATCTTTACTAAAGAGTTAAATTCTAATTTTGAAACGATTTTGACAATTTTTTTGGTATTTTTGAGCCCAAAAACTTTTTGGAACCCCTAAATACAACCCTGAAAATGGTCCGATCCGGCCCATTTTAAATAGGGTTCTTGCGGTGATGGGTTCCAATGTGTGTACCAAATTTCGTTTAAATCGATTAAGTCTGTCGAGGAGTTATCGTGTATATATATATATATATATATATAAATAAATAAACATTTTAAAAAATGGTGGCAAATTGTTCAGGAGGGTATGAAACGTCGAGAAATTTTGGTCCGACCCCTAGGTCCCGCCATCCGACCGACGCCAATAGTGTATGTGCCATATTCTATGGCAAATACACTAATAAAAGACTATAAATTATTATTAAATGTAAATATAATTTGGAAAATTCAGCCATTAGGTTTAGCTGTTTAAAATGAAAAAAATTTTTTGTAAAAGTTATCAAAAATTATCTATAATTAAAATTTGAATGATATAATTAAAAATTAAGACGTTTCGCTATTAGTAGCATCCTCAGTTATTGAAATGATGTAAATAGAATGTTATTTAAATCAGAAATCATTTAGAAAACATTTAGTTTTTCTTTGAATTAAATGTATTATATTATTTTGATTTTATTTTTAACAATACACTCTCTAAAAAAATTCCCTAAAAACATTAATTTTCATTCCAGCTGCGGAGGTATGTAACCCTTAGAAAATTGGTACCATACGTGTAAATGGTTTGACACGCCTGACGCAAGTATTACATAACGATTCCACAAACAGTGACGACACGATATCGTCTTTCTCATTTCAATTCAACGACAACAATCCACACACAGTTATCTGAAAGAGTTCGATAGACGCCAGCGATCGGCGGAAAATTGACGAATTGGCACAGCGACGTGCGACAAAGACAGACAAACAGACAGACAACATCTCATGACCTAATTACGAGCTGCCAATCTCCTACCCGTGCAGTTTTAAAATCCGCCATGCACAAAGATCCGCGACGGCGGCGGAGCCTTCGACGCGGGGAAAATCTAATTTTCTACAACGGGTTTTATGTACAGATGCTGTGATGCGTGGCTTTACCTTTATCATTTTGTCAGTTCAATAAAGACGCGAGAAGAGTATGCTCAAAACTGATGAGGCAACGTGACAATTGCCTCACGTGCCGCACAAAGTATACACATGTCAGATTACACAGAGTCTAGACTAAATGTGTAATCTCAGAGCGTTTCGAGTGCAAAGTATGACGCACAATTCTTACGGATTTTTTTTACAGTTGGCAAAAAATAATATTCGTGCATCACGCAAAAACGATGCACCGGGTTTCACTACACGTATAATGTACCAGCCTTTACCCGTGATTTCGCTAGAGTTGATGACGATTTCGACAAAAATTTTATCTCATCCCGAGCATAGCCGGAAAAAGTACTCCATCATACTTTAAGTTTTGGTAGCAGTTAAGGTGACCAGACGTCCCGGTTTTCCGGGACATGTCCCGGTTTTTGACAATTTTGGGAAGTGTCCCGGTTGCTACTCAAAATGTCCCCGTTTTTCTCACGTTTACGAAAAACTCGAAAACAAGTTGTACCTGGGTATTTTATCTCGCTTTTGCTCATTTTTTTCTATTAGCAGCTCTGGCGCATTTAGCCAACGTCGGTAGATTCCGCTCTTTTGATTGGCTGTCTTGCCTGATGTCTAAAAAGATCCAATCAGAACAGCAGAAACTGGCAAGGTTCGCTCCAAATTTTAAGCCGGTGTGAACAGGCTTACTGAGTAAATCTTAAATCAACAATGATCCCTTTTCACAACGTATTCATCTAACATTATTAAATACCTAAATGAATAATTTTTATCAATCAGCATTACGCCATCATGATTGTTAGGCATATATAAGAAAAAATCGCAACCTGATAATTCTACGAAAAATCAGCAGTTCTGAAAAGTACCTACTTATATGTAAAATAAACGAATTTGTGCTTGTAAAAAATAAAGAAAGAAGAAAATTTTGTTCCTAACTTTGAAATTGACTTTCTAATTATACCTGATCCTGAAAGAATTTTTTCACATTATTCCCTAAGAAACATTTGTCAACTCCAATGACGGGGGGGGGGGGGGGTAACCAATAAGTGACCCGGTTTTTACTGTCGGGGATCTGGTCACCCTAGTAGATACCATTTGAAAACTGCTGAACCGATTTCACGGTTGTATAGAGCGTTATCATGGGAGTGCTTTAGAGTCATATGGAAGGGCACGTGCAACACTAGATTTAGCCGTTAGTGTTGGCTACAAACTACTGTTACGGAAATTATTAATTATACCGTTTTATTATGTCCGTAAAAATACACTTTTATTAGCTACGTAGTTATACACGTGTGGAACGCGCGTCGCCGTTCGCCGGAATGCCCCAATCCAATCCCCTCCATTTCCGCCTGGAGACCATTCACCGTGTGCCGTGTTGGCACAATTAGGTCTCGCCAGTGCCGCTAGGCTAATACATACGCCTTGTTGTTATTGTCTATGGTTATGGTAATTGTCTATGGTTATACGCCAGTGAACCTAAGTCGGTAGTACAATAGTCATCAGCCGAACTGAAGCGCCACTGCTCTTGATGCGTGTAACACTACATACTAGCGACATCGAACGAAATTTATTGCAAGCTCTTAGCTTATAAGCATTCAAACGCTATCACTTTATTTTGACATCGGCCATTTTAAAATGGAAACACGTTGTCATGGGAGGTTTAACAACGTATCTACACATAGTATTTTGATTTTGCTTTTATTTTATTTTATTGATTTTACTTTTGTTTTGTTTACATTTTTTCTTTTCAGACGCTAATGACCTCTGTTGTCGAACGTCCATAATTTACAATTCATTCATTCATTCACATAGTATTAAAGTTTAGTCTCGCTATAGGTGTATGTCCGTCTGTCTGTCTGTCTATACCGACTAATCTCGAGAACTACTAAACGGATTTTAATGCTGTTTTTACTAGTTGATATAGCTTATTTCTTGAGAAAGGTTAGGTCTATAATAATAAAGTGGTGAAAATCTAATAGATTGAAATCAAGTTTATGTCAAAAGCGGTGTAAAATATAATATTAGGTACCTATATACCTAATAAGTCGCGGGTAGTTAATTATAAATTCGAGCGAACAAGCGAAGCAAGTGCACCCTGGCGAAGCCAGATGGGGTATCTAGTATATTGTTACGGATCACCCTGTATATAACCGGCAGGCAAGAGTTCTGAGAAACGGGGGTCCGCTTACTGTAACAACTGGTACCTGCACGAAAGTTCTAGAGAAAGCGAGAACGCACTAGGCTTAGGCTACGCAGCATATATAAACAGCCAGTGCGAGTGAGTGAATCAATCAGTCAACGGTGAGTCACGCAGTCAAGTCTACGGTGGATCAGTGATATAAATAGTGCCGTGATATAAATAACCAAATTGATAAATAAATACTAGTGTAGTGGTAATAATTACGAATTATTGTATATAGTTGTTTTGTTTTGCTTTGTAATTACTGTTTAGTTATTGTTTACTTGTGCTGATTGTTAGAATTGACTTTTCGTTGTTGCGTTCATTATTATTGTGTTTTTAATTATTGTAAATAAATATTTATTCCGCCAACTCAGAAAACCGTTTTGTAACAATATGTTATATACGAATGGTTACTACTAATGAAAGTTCCAAAAATAAAAGGTTTTATTTAGCTAATTGAACACATTGATTTGCGTTAGTTATCTGAGACGGGAATTAATCCAGGTAAAATATAATGATGAATGCAATCACTGGGAGATATCAACGAGGGACTCGTTCAGTTGACAGCTGATGCACTAACTGCGTGCAGGGGAAGCGCCGGGACGCGTGTTATTAAAAATTACTTATATATGCTCATATACAGGTTGACACTAGTATGATAGATGTACACATAATGATATATAGAATGATTTTAAAAAAACATTCTTATACAGGCGAATCACTATTAACTATATTTGTTCATTTCATTTATTTCCACACGAGATCTATCGCCATTCACTTTAGTGTTGCCGTCTACATCTAGATTTTCTAGACTCTTGTCTTGTCTAGATTTTCAAGACAAGACTTGCCTAAAAATTTTCAAGACAAGACAAGACTTGCTTTATCTAGATCAAGACTCTTGCCAAAACTCTAGACAATTTTCAAGAGTTTAGATAAACTAAGTAGTAGTAGGTAAAGTAAACCACTCGGTTAATCTAGACTCTTGAAAATAATCTAGAGTCTTGATATAAGACAAGACAAGAGTTTTTTAATCAAGACTTTAAAAAAAAGATTGTATTAAAACTGAGCGCAAAATGATGGCAGCTTAGCGCTTCCGTAAGACTTAGACTTAGTGAAGTCTTGATATTTCAAGACAAGACTTTGAAAGTCTTGTCTTGTCTAGACGGCAACACTGCCATTCATCAAGTCCATCAACGGCCACAGTATGAATATCGCATTGTTTGTGCCGAGGCGGTTGCCGCCTCGACACATCGTTCTTCACAAGAAACGCCTGGTTGCCCAGTTGACACCGCTGTGTGTGTCATCACTCTATATGCTAACTTAAGCATTTATTTGTATTTATACTTCAATGTTTTATCATGGTTGAGAAATCGGTTCACGGTCATATTTTTACAAACTCTCGATTATTTACAATATTGATTTCAAAAGCACCATTCATCATCTAGTTTAATTTATGGGGACGAAAAATGCGGGGTGTTAATTTAATAAACCTGATGTTTCAGCTGCGGATAAAATACTAATAAAATACAGGGCCGGTTATAAAATGCCGGGGGGTTTACGCTCAATTGGATATAATATTATGTTTGGAACTTACATTGTTCTATTTCTCACTCTGTACACTCAAAAGAGCGAGTCATCCATACTTTCTACAACAAATAGCCCAGTAAATCTGTACATGTCCCCTACAAAAATTCCGACCTTAAATTTTTTGACGCAATTATTCTCTTTTTAATGTATTAAACCTAAAAACACCATATTCCCAAAATATTTGTTTGTGCGTTTTCCACCCCCGTGATTTTTATGGGTGAGTTGGTTTTTATTGAATATCTCCCGTATTTTTAAGTTGACGGCAAAACTTCCAAAAGGTAAGTTGTAGAGCATTATATTTCCTATATTATACGTTGTTTTACATTATTGTAAAACAGTTATTTACTGCAAAAATACCGCAAAAAAGGCCTACGGCAAGGGGTTGAAAAGCGCTTTTTCGACTATTTACCCATTTTCGTGGCAAATTAGGTGGCACATTTAAATGGCAAATTAGCCGTCCCTAATATTTAACCGCTCTATGCCTGGACCCAGTCGACCTTGCCACTGAGTGTCGTTAGGGTCGCGCGTCTATATTCGACCATGCGATTTGCAATCCACCTTGCGAGTTCGATCATTAGAGATGAAGTGTTTGTTAACATTCCAAATGATCGCATGCAAGGAGTTGCAAAGCGAATATTTACTGTGTGCCCTTAAATTTGTCGAGAGCGACGCTAAAATTGCAATAATTTCCGGCATTACTATAACAATATTTCAGTTAAAAAAGAGTATGAACAACGTCTAGACCAGTGCGTGGTTGGGTTTTTCACGATATGAAAACCACACATAACCAAATAATCCGCATACCGGCCAGTCGGGCAACATTTAATTGGGACGCAGAAATGCGGTGGCCGGTGGAAACAGAACAAATGACTGCTGCAGTATAGCGCTCGTATGTTTGTCCATGTGCACATGTAAATAATAAATATTGTGCATATAAATAAAAATATAAAATAAAATTCACCTATATAATATACCACTAGAGTTTTCAAATAAAAAAATTCCCTAAATTTTTTCCACATTTTATCGGACAGATCTGACCATATTTTTAACCCAGATTGTGTACGCTCTTCAATGAGAAACAGTATTGAATTTAAGGTAGGGCTTTCGTTTTTTTCACGAATAAACACTAAACTAAATAATGCTGGGTTGCAAAAAAATTGATTTGACAAAGACCTTAGATCGTGATCATAAAGTTACAGTTTTTATACATGTGAAACTCACTTTCATGTAAAACATTATAGGTTGTACTCACACAAAAACAAATGATTAGGTAATTTACATAAACAAAATTCGCTTTTCAAACTAAGTCTCTGGGTGTCGGTACTCTCGTCTGCGACTCGCGTGCCAACTTCACACCTCGCGTCTTATACTTAATTGTACTACACTGTAAAAAATGGATGTAAAAATACTTTGAAAGTTAAGGTAGAATTCGCTCGATTTTTTAAGTGATTTTACATTATTATTTATTTTTACACAGAAAACTTCATAAAAACTTGGATTTAAACAAATTTGTGATTTTTACATAAAGTAAATTAAAATTACATAATTTGTGTAATATTTCAAAAAAGTGTGTAAAAATTACAAAATAAAATGTATAGTTACATATATAAAATGGATGAATACAAAACAAGTTAAAGTAAAATTAGTAACCACGCATGCGCAATGTGTTTTTATGGAATCTACGCGATGTGCAGGCGATACCGGTTTGCGACGCCATTGTCTCTTTGTGTGCCTATTACCAGATTAATCGCTGGCTACAGATGGACCATCGATAATTTATGTAATCGGCCTTCTTATTTCTTACAGTGTAGTGGTATAAACTACTATTTTATCAGTAAAACTGAATAAAAAAAACTTAATATTTATATTTAATAAAATATATTTACAATAAAAAATGGTGGAACCTTTGGTGTAAAGATACGAAATGTTACAATTACCACAAAACACCAAACCATAACAAACACTCTCGACGTACGTTTCGCCAACCAAGTTGGCATCATCTCCTGATGATGCCAACTTGGTTGGCGAAACGTACGTCGAGAGTGTTTGTTATG
The DNA here is from genome assembly GCA_039654895.1 of Mongoloraphidia duomilia. Classification (NCBI taxonomy): domain Eukaryota; kingdom Metazoa; phylum Arthropoda; class Insecta; order Raphidioptera; family Raphidiidae; genus Mongoloraphidia; species Mongoloraphidia duomilia. The sequence continues at coordinate 17,964,461 of CM077525.1, read as the reverse complement.
GTTTGGTGTTTTGTGGTAATTGTAACATTTCGAAAATATATTTAATTGACATTTTACGAACAGAACATAAAAGTATTCTTAAAACTAAAATAGATATCATAGCCTTCAATATCAGTCAACATTTTACCACAAAACGAGTTCTGACGTCTCATTTTTTAATTTTAAAATGAAACTTCTTCAGGTGCAATGAGAGTAATTTCGTAGCGAAGTAAAAAACTGGCGAAAAACGGAGCACCGTCTGGAGTGGAGAAACAAGCTGCTAGCGGAGAACCGGAACCAATTGGCGGACGGGTAGTGTAGGTACGAATGTGTCGAGGGGGAAACTCTCCCCTTTCTGTTCAGTGTTCACTTGGTTACAAAGGTTTACCCATATGAGGTGCGTTTGGTATCAAGGTGTAGTGTAGTGTAGTGTAGATAATTTTTCGCTGAAAAGTGTAAAAAGTTCACCAAAAGTGTAAACTAAATGTACACTTGTAACAAACGGGCTAGTGTACATTCTGAGTAGATTGTACATGCGCATTACAAAATAAATTAATGACAGATTGGCTCAGTTCATTATTTCTAGTTTTTAGTTTTTTTTGGTCGTAAAAATGTTAAACTTACTGCCATACTTTCTTGTACCATTACATTTTGAAGCTCATTCATTTTTAAGAGACAAAAAATGTAAAAAATTGAGTACGAAAAAAGTATCAAATCTGTCAAAGCGATTGTCAATTCAGACATATATCACGTGACCTACACTACACTAAGTGCACCTGCTCAAAAGTCAGGACTAATAGTTGTTACACACTGAAATAACAAACAGATCAGTTATTTTACACTTTTGTATAACAAACGTAATAGTGTCAAAAGTGCTTACACTTTTTACACTACACCTTGATACCAAACGCACCTATTAAGTTTCATTTCAGATGCGTGAGATTTACACTCACTCAGTTTATAATTATATTTTTTTATGATAATAAAATTGAATTCTGAAATTCGCATTCATCCTCCTCATGTAAAACAGTAGAGCATCAACACAGTCCTATTTTAGTAACGGAAGTAATTCACCAATCGAGTCCAAATAAATATCCGGAACTCTGTCTTGATCTGTTTTCAGACTTGACTGTTGCCATTTTTTAACCTCGTCGAGAGAAGTACTTCCTGTTAATATCAGCATAGTTTTAAACCCACAGCGTGTGCCCAGTAAAATATCAGTGTTGGCACTAAAACAATAATTTCAATAAAAAAAGTAATAAACGCTTCGACACACCTGGAACTAGCTTTTTGCCACACCCACTATAAAATAGCTGATTTACATGAATGTATGATGTATGCATGTAAAGTGGTTTTTGACAGGTCGGTGTGCGGGAACGTATCTTTCCCACACTAGTGTATAGGAAAGCAAACCATTTGCATGGTTATTTATGTTTATTCGCCTGATCCACCCGCTAATACATACTCCTGTGAGCGCCTCGGTCTACTATAGAAGTGAAGTTGGCAACACAAAACGAACTGTCAAAATTTTTTGAAAATACTGAAAATAAAGTGAAAAGCAGCTATTTCATAGTAGGTATGGCAAAAAATATCATATATATCTCATGCGTAATGATATTATGACTCGTGTGATAGTTAAAACTCGTTATACTCAGTCTAACATACTGTCACTACTCGTCAGTATTATGCTTCATTACGCCAATAGATATATACAATCTACTATTGTCATAGGCGCCGATTACGGGGAGGCCCGGGGGCCAAGGCCCCCCCGGAGAAAATTCTGGGAGGCCGGGGACCGAATTTGCGTTTTTGGGCCCCTTTTTTCTGAAATGTTTTTCCTTACATCCCCTCCCCCGGGGGGTGTAGAACACTCCCCAAACCCCGCGGTTTGTGGGCTAGCACTATTGATTATCTTTATTTCTTCAAATCTTGCAGCCGCCCCCCCCCCCTAAACCAACATCCTAAATCCGCCACTGGGTATAAGTCGGGCCCTCTGGAGATTAACAAAAATCGGCGCCTCTGACTATTGCCATAATTATATTATGATTAGGCTTATTTAGTAGGTACGCTTATTAAAAATATCGAAAGGCTCTTTCAGTAATAAGCTGACATAAAACCATTAAATATTCAGACGGCTCTTCGTGTTGGCATGCGAACGCGTTACCATTACTCCACGTGTAACAAGGCACAAGCAATTATTTGATACACTTGGTACAGCTCTATGCCTAATTTTCCGTTTCCCATGGGAACTTAAGGACTTAGGATTTTCGTTTAGGTTTTCCTGTAAACTATGCGTGAGGACATATTATATTTCCTATTTTTAAAATTTAGGGCTCATGAGTTTCGGAGATAAGGGGGGGGAGATCGGACAGACAGACAGACAGACACAGACACGAGAGTGATCCTATAAGGGTTCAGTTTTTTCATTCTGAAATACGGAACACTAAAAATTGAAGAAAATGTAAAACAAACTGGGGAGCTTGGGTCTACAATTTGAGAAGCAACAGTGGCGTAACTACAAGGTGGCAGGACTGGCAAAAAGCCAAGGGCCACTGGCTGCAAGGGGCCCCGCCGCAGCTAACAATAAAAGTACATAAAAGTACATGCAGTACGCAGCTGGGATTCTAGATGGTAGCATGTATGGTACTTAGATGGTGGCTGAAATTATAAGCGCTTATACTTTATAGGTTTGCACAACGAAGCTTTGATACTAGCATTGCTACAAGCTTAAATCGCGTTTGAAATGTCTAATAGCGAAGACGAATATTTGTGTTCTTCTGCTACAAAGTGGTATATTTTAAATACAAATTTGGGTAGGAGCTATCATGTCCACCCTATTAATAGAAAACGCTCTAAATATGGCGTAATTCATCATTTATACCAAGAATTAAAATTTTACCCAAACCGATTTTTTGAATATTTACGTATGGAACCTAATACTTTTGAATACGTCTTAGAAAAAACTCAAAACAAATTAAATAAAAACTGGCAAAATTTCATTTATTAAACTAGTCACATTCATTGTGAAACTTGTAACGGCCATTTGACAGTTGTCACACGTTGATTGTAGTAGTCGTAGTAGTCAGCGCACTGAAAGAATGGTGAGATACATTCTTGTATCTACCAGCTCTTGTAACGGCGCTTATATCTGCTACACTCACTGCTTCGTTGTGTACGCTCGCATATATGCTTCCTCGTATAGTGGAACTTTTAACGAGTCTGGGGGGATGTTTGGCCCATCAGATTTGTCTGGCTCATTGGGAAATATTTTTAAATATTATACTTATTAATATATATAAAATTCAGCCTTCCTAAAATGACGTAAGTTGGCATGATTTTTTTCCACCTTTGATACCTGCTACCTGTAAAACGGCCCCGCTTTCAGCTTAGCGACTAACCATTCCTTTCTAAGTTTCCGTTATACTAGCAATCCTAAAAATTTCATCTTTCCTAAAATCACGTAAGTCTGGGGTGACTGGGATCTTGGACTATTAATAAGACGCAAAAAATCTAATCTCGAATCGAATCAAGGGTACCTATGGACTTACACTTTTTAAGACCTCGCGACTGGGAATACTGTTGCCGTCTAGATCTAGACTTTCTAGACTCTTGTCTTGTCTAGATTTTCAAGACAAGACTTGCAAAAGTCTTGTCTAGAAATTTTCAAGACAAGACAAGAGTTTTTTAATCTAGACTTAGACTTAGTGAAGTCTTGATATTTCAAGACAAGACAAGGCTTCCGAAGTCTTGTCTTGTCTTGTCTAGACGGCAACACTAACTGGGAAACGGAAAACAATCGTCCGATGGGCCGCGACTTATTAAAATTAATTATTTAATTCTAATTATTATTTGCCAGGATTCATGCCACCACAACACACAAGATGTGAAAATTTCAACTAGCTACCTCTTACCGTTTGTGAGATAGAGTCTTGTGACGGACGGACGGACATCGTAGGCAGGGTAATAGGGTTCCATATACGGAGGTACGGAACCCTAAAAATAAAAACAACAAGGATTACTAACTTATCGCCAATCATCAACGTCCTATCCGACCGTACGTCAAAATTTCTAGAGATAATACTGCGAACGTGTTCATTCGGTTTTCCGACGATGACGGCCCGTCTCTGGGACACAGTTTCGACTGCCTTGACAATGCTGCCAATTCCCGGAATGACAAGACGCGGCTTCAAAGGCAAACGTACGTCCGGTGAGCAACCAATCAGCAAACAGTCCGGATCATTCAAGTAGCTGGCCGCCTTCATCATTTTCGCATAGCTGAATTGGTCGTCGTAACCAACAACCACCGCACCGACCTCGTCATCGAGCTGCATCTCTGTTACGTAATCGCGCAAGTTTGTCTCAATCGCGTCGCGCTGAAAGAACGCGAATAGCGTCATCTGGTTGCTGTCAAAACGATTGGCGGCGGATCGACTTTGGAGGGGGAGGGACTAATAGACCTATATGATCACTTAAAAGCTTACAATGTAAAGAGTTATAAACACGCTAGCTAGTTTACAATTTTGGGGGGGAGGCGTGACGCTACTTTGGAGGGGTTTACCCTAGTGATGTAAAAAAACCGTTTTTTCCAGACCTGAAAAAAAAACGCAGAAAAAAACGGTTTTTTTACATCACTAGGGTAAACCCCTCCAAAGTAGCGTCACGCAAACAAAATAAAGTACTAAACCTTTGGTATTTATAGATAATAATATTCCAGATACCTAGTGTGAAAATATGAATTGGTGCTAGGCCCAAATAACCTTAGCTGTTGGTGGTCTTTAAAATACAATTACAATGAGATACCTAGTGGCAAAATGGTAGTTAATAAAATGATGCGTCAACAATTTTTTTTGATATAAGTAATTATAATAGGCATGGTAATTTTTTCTCGTTCTATAATTAGGAAGTTTCCATTGGACGAAAATACTAATTATAATATTGTCACATCATTATAATAATGATAACTTTAAAAATTCTGAAAGAATTATTTTGATATCTTTAATTTCAACGGAGATATTCAATTTCTTGTACGTGGGGTCGCAACGAAACTGATTTTTGAATATGACGTCATGCGGTACAACTTTGCTGTTTTTTAGCTTTGTGAGTAATTAAAACCTAAGTTACTTAGTAACTATTTTGTTGTAATACAGACTTTTCTATTTATATTAAATTAAAATTAACTGTCAAAAATTTAAATATGTCAATATTTTCTGTCATCAACTGATTTGTTTTTAGTGTTTCCATAACAATTTACGAGTTTATAGAGAGATTTATCGGAATAACACCATGTTAAATTACCACACATACAAACTAAAAATAACTTTTAAAAATGTCGTGCCGCGTGACGTCACCCGGACTGATAACGGAATTTCTTGGAGAATTGTCAATTCAAACTTTGAAGTAGCATAACTTTGTTGTTTTTAAAGATAATTCAAAAATTGTTCCGCCATTAATTTTAAATTTTTAAAACTATGATTTAGACCAAAAAAATAAAAAAGGGAAACTTCCTAATTCAGTGAAGTTTAAATTAGGGGGAATGTTTTATAAATGCCAGCAAAAGAATACATTATTATCTAAATATTATCCCGCGACTACAGGCGCGACATATACATTTAAATAGAATTTTGATTCAGTGGCGTAACGCAAACTCTTAAGGCCCCCCGCAAAATTAAGTTTGGGTCCCTTATCACGATACATTTTGCAATTTATGTACTACGTTTGTAAAAGTCGTTAAATATAATATATCGACCTGGTTGGGCCCCTATGATGGCTGGGCCTCCCCGCCACGCGGGGTCTGCGGGGTATACGTTACGCCACTGTAATTAGATTGTTTTAAGTGTGCAGGATCAGAGCCACTCTTATGTTTTGAATCAACTATAACTCACACATACTTATTTCAAGCTTTTGAATTCTGCTAACAGATGCGACGGTCAAATCTGGCCTTCAAAAGGTGGGTCGCTCGTTAGCACAGTCACAACTTATCTGTATTTAATGTCATCTGTGCAAGTGATAATTAAATTAAAGGTATAGGTACATCGAAATCAGATCAAAAAATGTCTAAGAACTTTTCTCATTTCTACACAGAATTTTTTTTTTCTATTTCACTGCACAACCGTAGGCGATCGATCTGATACACCCTATACAGGGTATCCCAAAATTGCTGGGGCACAGAGCTACCACGTGTAGTAGAGGTCAAAATAAGTCGATTGGGCCCAATTTATTTATATACCAAAATGTACCGTTTGCCCGTGAGAAGAGTTCAAAGTTTACACAAAATTTTGTATTACAATTTTATTAAACTTATACTAGGAATATCTGTTAGCATTATTTAAGAAAACATTTTTTTGCTTCGGAACTATGCGGAATACGAAATTTTTACAAGAGTAACAAAATGAAGATAATTAATCAGTCTTCTCGCTAAAAAAATTTGAGAACCGTATTACCACCCCTAAGAAAGTTCTGAAAAAAATGTCAGGGGGTGAGGGTGGTTTTAACCCTTCTACAATTTCTTTTGGGTTTCTTTGATTACCGAAAGGAGAGTAATCCTCTAAAATGCACTTTTGTCAAATTTCATTCAATTTGTTTCACTCATTTCTGAACAGCGTATACAAAAATGTGTTTTTTTATGTAAACTTTGAACTCTTCTCACGGGCAAACGGTACATTTTGGTATATAAATAAATTGGGTCCAATCGACTTATTTTGACCTCTACTACACGTGGTAGCTCTGTGTCCCAGCAATTTTGGGACACCCTGCATACAAACCGGATAATAGATTATACAACTTATTAGATAATCTACTAACCCCAGCACCTGTATGTTTTATCCCAACCAAATCCAGTTCTTCACAAATGCCCTTTTCACTGTTGGCAATAACATACGCCGTTTTTTTAAAGTTAATGGCTTTTAAATAGTCGGCCGCCAAATAGGATGCCGATAAAAAATCGTCCTTAAAAAATACATATATATAAAACTATTTTATGTGAACGCAGCGTGCATTTTTTGTATCATAAAACATCAAAAGGATAATATTCGCAACCAATATAAAAAAGAGAATTAAAAAAATACCTTTTCAGCAATAAAACCCATTTTCCGCGCGTTAACAGCAAGATCTGTTCGCGATTTCATACTGTTATTCGTTACATAAAATATCCTTTTTCCTAAATCTCGCAGTGTATTTATCACATTCGGAGCATTTTCGAAAGGTACAGAATCTCGCCACAGAACATCTAGAAAAACAAATGCCTTCACAACTTATCAACTTCATTGTTGCACATTTTCAAAAAAAACAACATACCGTCACAATCGGTCAAAACAGTGTCAAAACTGTTTAAAAATTCGATAATTTCGTCGTCGTTTAACAATTTCAAATTGACAGCTCTTTTATTTATCATTCTGTTGCACTGTCAAACCACTTTGAACAAAATATACCGATCTTCTTCTGTTTTCGCAAAAAAAATCATAAAAACATATGAATCCGATAGTTGTACTACGAGTTCAAATGTTCAGTAAACGCTATCGTTGCATTCTGATGACTGACTAAGCAAAAACGTATAAACTTTGATAAAATGTCTACTGTAGGCAACTCAAGTGCATCAGCCAGACTTTTAAAGCGAGTTTTAAAGTATATCCGAAATGAAATACATAAAAAAGTAAAAACAGCTCATGTACCTACTTATTTTGCTCGATATAATTGCAACAATAGTATGCGGCAAAAATAACTAAATTACGCTTAATAATTTTACAAGCAATTGTCTGCAATTATTCAATGTTAGATTTGTAACATGCAGTCAAATTGAAACGCGCTGAAAGCACGAAGCATCACAAATTAATTATTATCAATGTTTTAATTTGTTACAATTTTATATTTCTGCACAACTACTAAACAATTTTCCTAAAAAATAGAGAAAAACGATTATAGTCGATTTGTTACTGGCGGAATTCGCACTCGAAACGTAGCACCGGGCGTTACTTAATAAGGAAATTTTAAAAGGCAACGTTATTTTTTTTAATATTACATATTATTATAATTTATATAAATATGTGAATGTGATATTTTGGAAATGGGAACTAATATAAAGAAACATCTCGAACTGTAGATATGCACAAAAATCACAAAAGTCAGCGATACGTACGTATAAATGTACTTTATAATATACTAGCGGTCCGGTCCGGCTTCGCCCGGATGCTATGAATTTATAATTTATTAATACATTACTCACTCGCTTCGCTCGTTCGCTCTAATTTATATTTAATTAAAACATCACTCACTCATTTCGCTCGTTCGCTCGAATTTATAATTAATTAAAACATTATTCACTCGCTTCACTCGTTCGCTCAAATTTATAATTAATTAAAACATTACCTCTCGCTTCGCTCGTTCGCTCGAATTTATAATTAATTAATCAAAATTTCATACCACTCGGGTCCGCTATAAATCATACATTCATAGCACCCGAGCGAAGTCGGGCCGGGCCGCTAGTACCTAATATGAAAAAAATCTCAATATTTTTTTTCACTAAAATGTAGTTTTCGAGAAAATAATATTTTACTAAAAAAAATTGTACGTAAATCAAGGTAACCATGATTTTTGCTATAAACTAGCCATCAGTAAATCAATAAACAAATAAGATGGCCATGCTTTTTTCAAAGAATAAAATAAAGAGTGTTTATTTCTTGCAAAACTGTATATCTTCCCTGTATAGGTACTTGTCGCGCACAGCCAGAATGAGATAGACAATACACAAATTTGAACGTTGAGGTACTTGAAGGTCATTGTATTCGTTACCACAGTAATTTTTAGTTAATTATTGTTTACTAGGTGGGAAGTATAGGACTGGTCATCAGTTGAATTTTTTTTAATACATTATAGCTTGCGCAGAATATTATAAAAATCCTGACGCATAATTATAAACATATATTATGTTGATACTTACGCACTAATCTGTATCAAAATAAACTACCGCAATGCATTTATTCTAATTAATAAAATGATAGTTGCAGCGCTTGAAATTTAGTGAGGTATTCAAACTTATATTTCAAGGATAAACATAATTACATTCCTACCAAGCAATCCGGTTTAAATAATGCACGTAGAAAAATACTTCTACAGAATCCCTTTTCTATTCAACGTGCACTAACGAAAAATACTTACCTATACATATAAATTAAAAAAAAAGCGTAGTGAAACCTCATTACTCAATTAATTGTTAAAAAATGATTTCGTACCCTTATATCTCAAATCTAGTCTCTATTATAATTATTTTTTGATGTGATTCAGCGTTCACATTCTTGAAGCTAGAAATTTTTAATCAACGACTTTCGGAAGACAAATAATCCTTTCAATTGTTAGTTAAGACAGACGTTTAGTTTACGTTTTTTTAAACTTGTATTAGTTAACATATTATACTGTTACATTATTTAAGATTTATGGATGTTGTGTTAAACAGACCACTTATGAATTGGTGTAGGGTGCGTATGCTTGGTGGTAGAGAGATAAAGACGGGGACGAAGGGCATTCTGTATGGAGTCGAGATATATGTAGTAAACATCGCTTTGTGTTCTATTATACCAATGAGAAGAAATATATTGTATTTAAAACTGAATTCTTAATTATTTATTGATGTAATCATATTTATTATCTAACACAATGATCCCGCAAATATATTTTTTTTCGATATGAAATAAAAACACTGAAAATCGGACCCATTACAGTAACTTCCATCCATCCCATTTCTGCATGCGGTCGTATATGGTAGAGGCCGGCCTCGCGCTTCTTTGTCTTTCATTGGCGGTTGCCTGTTTTTGTTCTTATATCATCCATCTCATTTCTGCATGCGGTCGTATATGGTTAGAGGCTCGCCTCGCGCTTTCTTGACGTATCAAAATTTTTCAATTTTTTAAATTTAATATTATAATTTTTTTTACAAAAGGTATTACACAACTGACGAAGTAGAGTGACCACTGACCACTAGTAGTCTACTAGACTAACTTTAAAATCTAACCTTACTAAAAAAAATTGTTTTTCAACTGTGCCTCACCACTTTCAAATACCACGAGCCGCCACTGACTTACAATGGAAAGTAAAAAATCTAAGAATTTTTAGAAATTATTTTCTTTCTAGCAAAAAGAAATGAGTAAGCTGAGTGAGAAGAATGCTTTTTGGTTATTTTTTACATGTGAAAATGAAAGCCATAAGTAAGCATGAAAACGAAAATCAATGTCATAATATTAAAATATTTATTACTAGCCATTACCCGCGGCATCACACGCGTTAACATAAGCTTTATTTTATTTATATTATATTATGTCAAATGTCACTATTTTTGAAGATAGAATTGTTCTGAACAATATTCAATGTGCGTTAGAAATTTATAAACTGAAATTAGTATTACTTAGACGACCTGAATTTAACGAAAATTAATAAAGAAAATATTTACAGAAATTCGACATAAGCTATTTTAATTTGTGGCCACAATATTTTTTCTCGTTGTTTTAATAAGATAAAATTTTAGATAATACAAGTATTAAATTTCGTGAATTCATTTTATTGCGATAAATATTTGATTATATAAAAACAGCAAAATCATTCCTTTTTTTATGCAAAACAGTAATAAAATATTATGTTCCGAACAAACGCGTATAAGGCAAATGTCATCTCAGTCGTTTTTACATTAGATTGTTAAATTCCTTGGAATAGGTACACATACACAACAATCTGAATTCTGAACTGAAAAACGGATATTGACAACATTTTGCCAAAAACTATGTAAATATACAGGGTGATTCATAATATGTGCGCAGGACTTCAGGATGTGATAGCTCGTTCAAAAATATGAAAAAAAGTTCCTATTAACATGGGTCCGCAAAAGCACCGTTTTCGAGATACAAGGTGTTAAAGTTGAAGAAAAAAATTTCGTTTTTTGCTTATATCTGAAGAACGGTTTGAGGTACAAAGTTAAGCTGCCGCACACATTTTCTACCATAAAATTGCTTTGTTTTTTTTTACGAAAAATTTTTTTTGTTACCAGTGGTGGAGATTTTGAAGGATTGAAGGGTATTTTCCCCCTAACTTCTACGCCACTGGAAAAAAATTAATTTTGAAACGCGTTTTGGAACCGCCGGGATATTCTACACAAAAAAGGTACTCTTGTCTTGAAGCGCTACAGTCAATCGTTTCCGAGAAAAAGAGCATTTTAGGATTAAAAACATGATTTTTTTAAGCACCTACGTACTTGATTTTATAAGTTGACAAAATGTCAATAAAAAATTACACAAACAAAACAGACCACCTTCAAAATCTCCACCACTGGTAACAAAAAAAAATTTTTCGTAAAAAAAAACAAAGCAATTTGAAGGTAGAAAATGTGTGCGGCAGCTTAACTTTGTACCTCAAACCGTTCTTCAGATATAAGCAAAAAACGAGACTTTAACACCCTGTATCTCGAAAACGGTGCTTTTGCGGACCCATGTTAATAGGAACTTTTTTTCATATTTTTAAACGAGCTATCACATCCTGAAGTCCTGCGCACATATTATGCATCACCCTGTATATGATAATTTACAATTCATTCATTCCTTTGTTAATATGACGATTCTATGACGTTACAAGCCCTCAGTTCTTAGATTCTACTCCGAGAACCGATAAAAATGTCAATTGGATTTTCAATGATTATCAATAAATAATAACAAATTGAATATATAAATTGGTACTAGACCCAAATAACCCTTGTAGTGGGTGGCCTTAACAAATAGAAAATTAAAACACGAATTTTTAATGGTTAAAAAGCATTTATAGTCTAGTCAACGAATGATTTTAGCCGGTAAGTCAATAAGCGCCAAAACCAACTTCGGGACTTTGTTTGGACTGGTTAATAAAAAAACATACTAAAAGTTCTTGACCCTTGAGTGGGCGCAAGAGGGGGGGGCACTTCAAAGGTTCCCTTTTTTGGTTTTTCGCGTATATCTCGAAAACAGTTGGTCCTACGAAAAAATTATATGCATAAAAATTGTAGCTGACAAAATTTCCTACATTCTGAAAACTTTGAATCAGGTTAAGATAATGGTAAACTGAATAACCATTTTGAAGGAAATTTAATTCTCTACAAGTCGGTTAAATGGGGAAAGTAGTGCAGAATTATGTGCTCATTAACGTCCCGTCGAAAAAACAATTGAATTTTGACACACTATGGATTTATCTAGAAAATAAGTAGTGAAAATTGCCGTTTTTGAAAACTGGCCATAACTTTTTTATTTATGAAGATATCTGAAAATTTCTTTAACTATTTTTTGATAATTTTTTAAGATCTTTCCAGTGGCGTAGGTTTAATATTTTTATATTCACTACATAATCAGATATTGACATGAACTTTGGTTTTTCTTATGTGCGCTATTTTGGATTTTTAGATATGCGAATTCTGTTTATTTTTCTGATTAATTTGGTGTATCACAATTCACATGCCACATTTAAAAAATTTGCAATTAACGTCCCATATTAGAGACACATTACAAACAACTGACAGTCAAATTATAATTCAGTTCTGCTAAACCACGATTTATTATTAGTTTTACACTTCAAAATTTCGCACTACTTAATTGTATTTTGACTGTCAGTTGTTTTTAATGTGTCTAATATGGGACGTTAATTGCAAATTTTTTAAATTTGGCATGTGAATGTGATACACCAAATTAATCAGAAAAATAAGCAGAATTCGAATATCTAAAAATCCAAAATGGCGCCCATAAGAAAAACCAAAGTTCATGTTAATATCTGATTATGTAGTGAATATAAAAAAATTAAACCTACGCCACTGGAAATATCTTAAAAAGTTATCAAAAAATGGTTAAAGAAATTTTCAGATATCTTCATAAATAAAAAAGTTATGGCCAGTTTTCAAAAACGGCAATTTTCACTATTTTCTAAATAAATCCATAGTGTGTCAAAATTCAATTGTTTTTTCGACGGGACGTTAATGAGCACATAATTCTGCACTATACTTTGCCCATTTAACCGACTTTCTATCTCCACTAATAACAAAGATACCCATGTTAGCCAACATAGTTTCTTGTACAATTTCCACATCGAAACAACATTTTCCTACGAATTCGGATCAAAATTTAGCTTAAAACTGTGTTTACGTGTTATACATTCTATAAACGGCTGGGCCGATTTTGATAAATAAGGTGTTGAAAAGTTTAACTCAATCGCGCGAATAGCACTGGGCAACTATCTCAATACATACAGAGCAGGGATGTTACAGATGCGGGTTTTACCGTTGAGTGAAAAAATATTAGGATTTTATCAAGACCCGTTTGAACCATATTTAAATTCGCAGCCAGTGCAGAGTTTGAAATATAGTTACAGTAGCTAGTGCAAAGGTGCGAAATATAGATGTCGATTTATTGTTGGATCCGAGATTTGAATCTGAGGACGTTCAGGGAACACGGTACACGTACATACATACAGGGGGTGTTAATTAAGTATGTGCGCACACACTTTGAGGAATTAATCTATGACTGATTTTAAGTATAGGTCCAGATGCAGGGTGTTAATATTTGAAAAAAATATAATATTTTATTTATTTTTTGAATAGTGTCGGCTACTTAATTAAAACTTTTTGCACACTAATAGGTCAGAGAGTACATTATTAAATAGGCATTTTTAAGTTGAATTTTTTTTTTGTGCGCATGCCGCAACTTCCGGCCGAAACTTTTGAATGTCGCGACTATAACCATGGCGACGGGATCACTCTCGTGTCTGTCTGTCTATCTATCCGTCTGTCACAGCCTTATTTTCTCCGAGTGTACTGAACGGAAAAAGTTGAAATTTGGTACATATTTAGAGTTAGGTGACCCAATCACGTACTTATAGTGTAAATAAAGTTATAAACGAATTCTGATTTTAGAGGTTAATTTTGGGGGGAACAAATTAGAAAATTAAAAAAAAATTCAAGTGCACCATGTGACGTATCAAATGAAAGGGCTCACTATGAGAAATACAAATATATTTTTTTATAATTTTAAAATATATGTATAATGATTCGACTGTTTAATAGCTGTACTATGCTTTGCAGTTTATTTAAATAGTCGATTCTCGCATGTAGTGTGTTTTCAACGTGAAATTGCTATATACAGGGTGGACCAAGTTATAGTAGCAATAATTCACCATTCGATGGTCCATCGAAAAATAAGTAGACATGCATAATTTTATTTTTTTCCAAAACGCTTCCTACGGGAGATACAGGCCTTCAAAGTCCATTTTTAAAAATCAATACTGACAAGTGTCATAAATTATCTCAAAACCAAGTATCGCCTACTTTGTTGGTTATTTTCATAAGTTATTTATTTGTTGTTTTTAATTTAATTAATGAATTATTTATTTAAATTCGTCAAACAGTAAAAAGTTTACAATTGTTGTACAAGATTCCAGACCTATTATTTTCATAGGTGGCTATTTTAGAAGTGTTCTAAACTTTCAACTCTAATTATCTCGTAAACGAAGCCTCAAATCGAAATTTCGCAAGAGTGACTCTTTTTTTCTTAATTGAACAAGAAATTCGAAAAAAATGTTATTCTTTAAAAATATCCAGTGGCGCAGAAAATAGGGCGGGAAAAGTGAAACAACCCCCCTGTATCTACGCCACTTGACAATTTTGACAAAAGTTACTTACGTCAAGTAATGAGTATCTATTGTATAAATACTTGTACCAAATTTGGTCAAAAACGCATTAATGACCTGAGAGTTAGGACAAAAAAAAGAATTTTAAAACTAAACTTTGAAGGGGTGTATCTCCCTTAGGAAGCGTTTTGGAAAAAAATAAAATTATGCATATCGACTTATTTTTCGATGGAACATCGAATGGTGAATTATTGCTACTATAACCTGGTCCACCCTGTATAAGAAGAGATCGGTTTCCACTCTCGGGCACTGTGGAGAAATCGGTAACTCACCTAGCCGGAAACTGGGGGTTTCGGTTCAAGTCCCGACAGTGGTCATTTGATTTTTTCTTAGATATAGCTCAAAAATCATGGCAGCCTAGCTGTCTGAGATATTTATTATTTTCACCTCTAATTGTTATGTGAATAATATGGTGTGGATATAAGGGGTTTTAAATCGATTGATTTTATCATATACCAATTAAAATGCATAGTTTAAAAGATATTAAAGAAAATATACGAAAATCGAGCATCTCCCCCTTATCTCCGAATACTAAGCCTTTATCGATATACATATACCAATATACTTATATATTTTTTTATTTTATATATTTTTTTTGTTTATTATTATTACACACGTCCAAAAAAAAGTACCCCTACCCTAGCACTGGCTTCTGCCAAGTTGGGTAGGAGTATCCAATGTATAAATTAATATCAATATGTGTACCTACCTATTCAAATGGAAAATAAATAAATAAAATTTTGAAAAATATAGGGAATATAGGGCGTCACTCATAGTTTATAGGAAAATCTAAACGAAAATCTTAAGTCTTTAAATTTCCACGGGAAACGGAATAGTACGGAACCCTCTCCACGCGAGTCCGACTCACACTTGTACGATATTTTTTACAATAAATGTGACTTCTGATTGGTAAATATGTATTGAAAAGTGATATTGTAATCTATAAATTCTATTACCACCTTTATTAATTATTAAGAAAGTGATTATTTTCATTACTTAATAATCAAATTTCAGATAATATTGTCATGAATTCCATCACATTCACATCCGCTAAAAAATGGGGGTGCGAAATGCGAATGCAGATGTCAAAAATGATGCGAATGATCCGCGATTGCGGATGTCTCCAACATCCCTGATACAAAATACAGAAAACGGTATTGTATACATTGTACAACACCGAAAGAGCCTTAGCTTTTCTAAAGGTAAATCTCGATTAAGTACTTTAAATACACAAAACTCTTCACAACGCAGTTTTCATTTTTAAAATTTCAAAAATAATTTTTTGCCATACCCACTATAAAATAGCTACTTTCGATGTATAGCGGCCTTCAATAAGTCATTTAACAGGCAGGTGTGCGGAAAATGTTTTATTTTCCGCACTAGTGCAGAAAATAACGAACGCAGGCGTATAGAGCGAATAAACAGAAGTTGCTATAACTTCTGTTTATTCGCTCTATACGCCTGCGTACGTTTGCGTGCGCCTATCATTACATACTTGCACAAACTTCGCGGCACACTGTGGAAGAAAAAATGGCGACGCAAATAAACTGTCACAATTTTTTGAAAATGACGTGAAAAGAAGGTATTTTGTAGTGGGTATTATATACTCGTACGTAATGATATTACGGCTCGTGTGACTGTAAAAACTCGCTATCGCTCGTTTTTACATACTGTCATCACTCGCCGTAATATGCCCCATTACATATTATCTAGACATACAATCTACTATTTCAGGTTGAAAAAACTTAACAAACAGTTTTGTTTTAAAAGTTTCGTAAAATTCTCAAATATACTATTAGATTCTCATGAATGTTCTGTTGTTCAATGCACTGATAACATTACATGCACATAAATACTGAGCAAGCAGCCTCCATATTCTTAGCAGGTCAGTTCTGAGTCTAACTCAATTAAGCAAAAATTTGTTAATTTTTAATCTTTTCATTAATTTCGGAGTTACGATATTTTCTTCAGTTCCGAAATTAACATGTTTAAAAACTTTGTCCGAAATTCCGGAATTGCGAAATCTTTGAATTCCGATATGGAACCCTACATGCGACTATGGGACTTCAAGAGTCCTGAAACACGAAAAATATCCCTAGCGGTACACATGTCGATTCGAATTTCGAACTCATATAGCGACAGGAATAAACTGATTGATTCCCACAGGGGGAACATTGGAATAGTTGTTCTCGCAATTGTATTTCAATGTTATTTGGGAATCGGCGTTTCCAGGAGCCCGAGCTCGTACCAGTCGGTTTGTGTATGCCGGCTGGCAGATTCTAATACACAAATGGATTATTAATTGTTGTGTTGAAGACGCTAATGACCTGAGTTGTCGACGGGTCTATAATCTACAATAATAATAATAAAAAGGAATGATTGATCAAATCGCTCACCACTTGTATCAGCATTTGCAGCATCTGTAAAGAGCAGAAACCAATTATAAAAATATTATAAACGGTACTATCTACAAAATGTTAGGAGATAGCGATGTTGCAATGTCCATTGTCCATAGACTGTTATTCTTAACTGAATAAATTTCAGTTAAATTTTAGCCACCAAATCTTACTGACTCATACACGACCGCATTTAGGGGTTGACAACAGGGGCTGAAGCCCTGGAACCTCCACATGAGAGAGGCTGGAGGCATCCACAAATTTTTATATTTTTGCAAATTTAGTCTAGGCGAAATACGAATTTTAGACGAAAAATGGTTGGATATACGAAGTATATTTTGCGGAAAATTGTCGGGGGTGGTCCTTTTACTAACGTACTAAAAATCCCACCCTTCACTCCCATTGCTAAATTTTTTTATGGGGGTGAAATTACCCTCAAAAGAGTATTTTTGCAAAAATCTCGAGAACTATCGATCAAAGCTGATAAAATTTCGAACAGAATGACGTTTAAAAAAAAAATTTATCTTTAATGGTTAAAAAAAATCACCTCTTGGCGTCGCCTTGAAAGCCCATAACCGCTTAATTTATTATGTTCTTTATCGAATTTTAAATTGAAAACACATATTTTTATAAAGAAAAGAACGCTCTAAATAATGCTTTTTATCTCGTACCGCGATATCTTTACAAATCCGGTAGTTAAGTATAAGCAATCAACGTTGAAATAATCATAGATTTTTAATGTAAATTTTACGTTGGTATCAAATGGCAGAATGGAAAAATAATTCCATTTTTTGGTTGAATATGCAATTACCATTTACTACATAAAAAATTGATAGTACCTGTGATGTGACGGTGGGATGTCTCGAGTGTCCCTCGGGGCCTGAAAACGAGTTACGAGGTTAAAACGCGCACAACTTTCAAATATTGCATTTAAACTATTCGTGGAGTCTTCCTGTTTTATTACATTATTTTTTTTAAAGACGTAATGTAAGTCGCGCACTATTGTTTAAAATTGCATACCAGAATCGCCAACGATCTTCAAGATAGACATAGAGGCAGGGACGTAACTAGGGGGGGGGCTGACGGGGCTTGTGCCCCGGGCGCCGGTTTTTAGGGGCGCCAAAATGGCAATTGTTGTTTTCCTAAAAAATACAAGTGGAAGATAAAAATAATTAAATAAATAAATAATGTTAATAAAATTTTAAACTGGCGCGCCAAAGATTTGAAATATTGCGCCATAAGGTGTCAGGTGATACTGTTGTGTGTCTTAGGGTAAGTTCGGTTTTACGCTCGATTGATCGAGCCGAGCGAACAGATTTTTGGTCACGTGACAAGCGAGCAAATCAAGCCATCTAAACAATTCCGAACGTAATCTAGCAGATTTTTCCAAACGTCAGAATAAAATGGCCCCAGCAAGTTAAATTCTTATTACTAAAGCCGAAATACATTCTTTATTGCTTCTCATTTTAATTTATTTCAACATTGTTATAATAATAAATCATGATTCACAATTTTTTTCGTTTTTATTCCTTTATTTTAAAATTAATAGTACTATTTTGATTTTTTCGACCCATAGATATAATAAATATTTCATTTAATCATTCTGTGCGATATAGACTTATTGGTTAGTACTATTCTTTGAATAAATATTATTGGTGTATTTTTACCTATTGAAAAATTACCTCATATAAATAAACTTCGAAATTTATCCATTCTCACAACAAGGGTTTCCGCTCATTTTTAAAATGAATGCTCTGAAGTTGGTTAAATCTGCTTGCTCGCTCGCTTTCCTCGGAGCAAATCGAGCGCGCTCGATCTGCTCCAGATCTTAAAACCGAACGCAGGATAGAGATCTTTCAGAGCATATAAATGTTAAATTCGAACGTATTAGAGCACTCCGATCAATCTGAGCGTAAAACCGAACTTACCCTTACTAAATCAACTTATACGTAATCAAATAAACATACACGCAGAGGCGGATTTACCACTAGGCTAAGTAGGCTATAGCTTAGGGCGCCAAATCTTCGGGGGCGCCATATTTTGGATCAGAAAAACTATAACCGAAATTACCCGAAAATAAAATTAAAAAAACGTCAAGAGTGTTGTTTAGGAGGGTTTTCGTTTCATTGGTCATGGTTGGCCATTCTTCGTTTAAGTTTAAGGGTGGGGGGGGGGCAAAGTGAGGTATTGCCCCGGCTGATATTTAGCCTAGTTACGTCACTGCATAGAGGACACCATCTCAATAGCTGGACGCCGTCGTTTCACTTTTTAAATTATTATAATTATTCGAACTAACACTTGCAGAAACCGAGTACCAACAGTCAAACCACCTCCAAGGAAACGGAACTCTGTTCACATTCGCCTTAGAGGTGGTGTGAAATTAGACAGCATCTTCTTAAGGTTGGTATTGAGGTCAATAGTAGGGCCCCGCCGCAAAAGCAAACTTTTTCTGTTATTTATAATTTAATTAACAACAATTCTACAATAATAAAATTATTGTACAATGATTTTCAAGCTGTTAAGGCCATCCGTCTTCAAACGTACCTACCAGCACTAGATCAGACCATTGAAGGTACTCAGTTCAACCGATTAAACCTTACCGAACTTGCTAACCCAGAATACGCGCGAGCCAATACCGGCCGCACAATGGCTCAAAAAGACGAAAACCGATTCAATTTACTTTTATTTGAACACAACTTGAACAGTCCTACTGCATAAAAATTGCAGCAAAAATAATAAATTAACTTGATATCCTGAAACAGAGAAATAATAATTAAAAATTTCATAGTAGAATAACCTCCAAGAAACGCGAAAGAAATGACAAAACTGTGTTTACCATATATCTAGATACATAAAATTTACATAAATCTGTATAAGATTTGAAAGGTAATAACAAAAGGATTCCCGATCTCACAGAAAAATAAGTAGGTGTTCTAATGAAAGACCTCGAACTTATAGATTTGCACAAAAATTACAAAATTCAACAATTTTGACATTCTATTCATTTTCTTCTTTACATATAGCCATTATCATTATTGCAAGTTGCACGCAGGGACATAGCCAACATTTTTTTGCATGGGTCAGGGTACCTATTGTGTAACTCATTTCTAGTGATATCACTAAAGTGAGATTGTTCACGCGAATATGCATTTTTCGCACTAGTGAAATAGAACCATTTAACGTGAATTTATTCGCCATCGAATTTGTCAGTGAAACGTGAAATATTTCACGTTTCACTGACAAATTCGATGGCGAATAAATTCACGTTAAATGGTTCTATTTCACTAGTGCGAAAAATGCATATTCGCGTGAACAATCTCACTTTAGTGATATCACTAGAAATGAGTTACACAATAGGTACCCAGGACTCAGGACGGGGCCACGCCGCCGTACTGCAAAACGCGATGTTTCGCAGCTTGTAATTTAAACACATTGAGTGCATACAGAATAGTGTATAAGTGCACACGGCAGATATATTATTATGGGCGTAATAACAAAATACACTTTTGCCCGCAAAATTTGGCACTGCAAACCGAGTTTTTATCTTACCTTTAATTCTGGGTTCCGTACACACTGTACCAGCAACAACGGCATGTAGTATAATATAACAAGGTAATTTTTACCCATGTTTTCAAAAATATAGGTTAATAATAATTATGAATATACGAACAGCTCATATCAGGATTGTCTCTGCTCATATTATGCAATTTAATAAACGTGTTGAAACTTCTCCGCGTCACACGATCAAAGGCAACAACACAACGTGCTTACATAAAAAACAGTGTTGCCACTTGTTGCCACACACTTTGATAAAACTTCCAGTCACTGTTCATTACATTGTTTCACTTGTTTGATTAGAGCAGTGCTTCTCCAATACATACTCCAGGGTCTCATTTGATAAGAAAATTAAGATGCTCCTCTAATTATGCAAACAGCGGGATTAGTAAAAATCAAATATTGTGGTTGTAGTAACAATTCTCCTGAGTAAATTATAAATAAAAAATTTGGCTCAAGATAAACTAATAAAGTCAATAACGACCCCCTAAATACAGCTTCACGACTCCTTGGACGACCGTGGCTCCCACTTTTAGAAATTTTCAAAATTGATCATTATTCTAGGAATGTCAATTTTCAGAAAATGACCGGTTATCTGTTAACCGGTTTTTTTTAATCAGGTTATAACCGCCCCGGTTTAACCGGGCCTAAAAAACCGGTTATTCTATTAACCGGTTATTTTTAAACTTTTAAAATTAGGATGGGTTATACTTACCAAGGTTTTAAAATACCGTAATTTACATTAATTTTATTAATAATAAAAAAGGCTTAATTTACCAAAAAATAAATAATAAACACAAAATTATTGCAAATGAAAATATATTATTTATTGTCATATACAAATACAAATATTCAGTCGGTTTTTTTGTCCAGATATTGAAATTAAAAAAATAACCAATTATTGAGATAAAAAAAATTACCGGTTATAACCGGCAGCAAGAGCAAGAAAAAACCGGTTATAACCGGTTAACCGGAACAAAAAAACCGGTTATCCGGAATAACCGACCGGTTATTGACATCCCTACATTATTCCCAGTTTCTCAAACAAAAAACAGTAGATCCCACATTAGTTTAAGGTTCACTACAATAGGAAAATTGTCATAATAGAAATAAATAATAAATTCGGCTTTCGACGTTAAAAAATTTCATTATTTGTGGCAAACATCGTTTTAGTCAGTTCAGACTCCAGAGACTATAATTCAATCTGAAAATACAAAACAAAAAAAATAAAAAAATGTTTAAATAAGCAAACAACCATTCTGTTTATTACTGCAGTTTATTTCGCATAATTTGTATAAATTAGGAAAAATGGTTCTATTTCTAATATAGATATAATAATAGTAGCACAATAAAACTACATAAATTGAATCTCATTTATTTCCTAAAATTTATTCTGTCATTTTCAATTTCAGTGGAGCATAAACCATTTCCATAACAAAACTTCTTTAGCGATACGTTTTTCAAATTTGATTTCTACATTGATAAATAATTCATAAAATTTAAGTAAAATGAAGTTGTTGGTCAACTGTGGAATGTTAAAATCAAAACGCTGCAGTCTACAGATACATTTTTTGTTTGGCTCTATGAAAGCTCGATTCGATTACGCAAATCAGGAAATGATTACGCTCGAATGAAGTAAACATCTCACACTGATTCTTACAACTTTCATAAACCAATAATTGCACGTTATAGTTTGAGTTCAGAAAATTACAATAATTAAAATTGCAAATAAATAATAATTACCTTTGTTATTTGATAAATATAAAATAAAATTATTTTTTTAATATCTAATATTAAAAGTGCATTTATTTTTAACATATTGAATAAAAAAATCGATAAAAATTGTTGTCCATGCAATAGTTGTTTTTTTTTCTTTTATATTATTATCGATAGCTTACATACATTTGTGGAATGCATGATTATTAACAAACAATAAAAATAAATAAATAATAAATTATAAATGCTCAACAAGTAAACACACAATAATATTGTATGCATTTCATCAAGCCAATTGACTGTCGTCAAAGCTTTGGTTTTCATTACATAAAGCAATATTATTATACAGGGATGATTCCAAAGTTGACGTTATCCTTTCACCAGCGAATAGGGCTTCAACAAATAAGATTTTTTTTCCTTTGGCGCTTTTTCGAAATATCAACATCAACGGAGATACAGGGTGTCAAAGTTTTATTTAAAAAATTAAAATTTATTAATGACTGCCAAACCACTTGAGATATTTAAAAAAAAATTTGTAGGTGTCAATAGCTACGTGGGAAGGAAATTCTTCAATAAATAAAATATTTTTGGGTTGACCAGTGGCGCGCGTAGAAAAAAAACTGATTTTTCTAAAAATAAAAATTATTATTGAATTTCTTGTTTTCGAGTAAAAAAATAAAAGCCGTTTTAATGGGCACCTAAAATTAAGTTTTGAATACATACATATGTATTTTATTTTTTTACAAAATTTTTCTTAAATTTCTCAAGTGGTTTGGCAGTTATTAATAAATTTTAATTTTTTAAATAAAACTTTGACACCCTGTATCTTCGTTGATGTTGATATTTCGAAAAAGCGCCAAAGGAAAAAAAAATCTTATTTGTTAAATCCCTATTCGCTGGTGAAAGGATAACGTCAACTTTGGAATCATCCCTGTATACCTAACGTTTTTGATTTTGTTATAATTGATTTAATTAGAATTCTGACTGCACCACTGCTAACAGATATGAATTAAATAATTCAATATGCCACTAGTGTTCGATTCACAGATACTGAAAAACGCCGCACGTCCTCCAAATGATGATGATATGATAATATAATGACAATCAATTTTTTTAATAATGATGGATCGATGTCACAGAAGTTATTATTATTAGCGAAAACAAAAAAGCAATGAACAAAAGATTGTGCAGAATTTAATAGTAAGATTATTTAAAAATAATGAATTGATTGCAATTCATGAATATATTTTCTAATACTTCAAAATCATCCCCTTGCTTAGGTAGGTATACACACGAAATCACAAAACTAAAAAATCTGTTTTCATCGATGCCTACGCACCAGCGACCGATTAATTAACAGACACTACAGAACAAAATTAGTTTTTAATTCGAAACGAAATCAGCTAAACGAACTGAAAACGAAATCATAATTTAATTAACGACTTACAATATAGTTGTTCTATGTAAGTATTTTGCTATTTTAAATAATTGTTGCAGTGTGTTTTTTTTTTCATTTTAATTTCGAAACAGCACATAATACTGAAGCTTTTAACACTACTATAGGGGACATTGTTTCAAATACTAATATTTATTTTTAATCTGTTTTCAATATTTTCTGTAAGGTTTTTATCTGTTTTAGAACGGTTTTAGGCTATTATATTACATGGCATAATTTTGTAATTAACAATAGCTGATACACTTTCAATTGTTAATAAAATACTGGTTGTTATATTGTTGTTTATATTGTAATTCAACATAATAATGTAATGTACGGTTTAATAAGACTGAAGTATTACTACGATCAATCAATAGAATAGAAAAAAAGAACATTTTCAACTGCTTGAGAAAACAACTTACGCAACTGAGAACCACATTTTATAAGTAAGTACTATCTTCAATTGTTGAGTTTATTAAACCTTCATTACGAATACATAACAAAACCATGTACAGCCTTATTTTAACGATAAATTCAAGATTATTCAATGCAACTGTTTTTACTCAATACTTGTAACAATATCTATCGTTATAGCTGAAAACAAAACACTAATTCAAATCGGTAGCATAGAATCTAGTCAATATTTTAAACCTGCACCGATAATACTTGTATATTTTGTTTTATTCTTGTCTATCGTTCTTTTGTTAAAGTACTGAGAGACAAGAAGGTAATAAATTAAAATTAATAAACTGTTATAATTATACCGAATTCTGTTATTGAAGGAATAATTAATAATATTATCACATTGTTTTACATAAAATAAAGAACACCTACTGATACAAATTAAATAAAAAAACATACGAAAAATCTGACAAATTGTAAACAACAATCACAATTTTACAACTTGAAAAGAATTCTCGTATCGAAAGTTATCAAAATTACACAGAATCGGTAGAATCGAAACGGTTGTTCTACATGTTTTTAATGTGAATTTTTCAAACATGGAAACGTGACTCGATATATAAATTACGAATTTATATCCCAATGTAAAATTATTTTTACAAATTAAAACCTATTTTTCTATTGAATATATTAGATCGTCATACTCAATATGTCAAACCTTGCATATCGAGCTGAGATTTGTCTTTAAGTTCCAAGTTTTACTAACATAAACATAAGAGTGGATCAAAAATATCAATTATTTTTTTTATAAGTGACACGGAAAAATAGGTTGCTAGACACCTTAAAAAAATTCTCACCAAATATGAGCTCTTAATTTTAATAGGAAGATCCTCCGCATCACAGTTTTTTATTTTTTTCTCAGTCCAATAGAAAAAAATTCATAACTCATCATTAATTGATTGTACAGAAAAATGTTTTAAGAGAATTTTGTAGGAAATTTAATGCTCTACAAAAAAGGTATCTTATATTTTTTCCGCAAACCTCACCATTTGAAAGATATTGAAGATCTAAGTTTGATTATTTTAAGACAAATTTCATTTTTGTTTATGAATTTTATAACTCGACAATAAATGACTATTATAAATCTTCTATATCTTTCAAATGGTGAGGTTTGCGGAAAAAATATAAGATACCTTTTTTGTAGAGCATTAAATTTCCTACAAAATTCTCTTAAAACGTTTTTCTGTACAATCAATTAATGATGAGCTATGAATTTTTTTCTATTAGACTGAGAAAAAAATAAAAGACTGTGATGCGGAGGATCTTTCTATTAAAATTAAGAGCTCATATTTGGTGAGAATTTTTTTAAGGTGTCTGGCAACCCATTTTTCCGTTTCACTTGTAAAAAAAAAATAATTGATTTTTTTGACCCACCCTAATAAACATTCACACAACGATGACGTTTCCATGTTTCAATTATTAGTAATAATAATTACATCATTTTAATAATAATAGTACTTTATTAAGTGTTAAGTTATCTGATTCGAGCTATTAGATTTCTTACCCATCGTAGAACTATTATCAACAGATTGCAAAATACTTTCATCAACTGACGACTCAAACGATACATCGGGGTTATTAAGAACGGAGAGCGACTTTGCGCGCTTCACTCTGAAACAAAATAATTTGACTGTTTCAAAACAGTATTCGCTGAGACTGTTTTCAAAGTAACAACGAATGTACATGCTTAAACTTATCTAAAAGTGTCTTTTCAAAAAAAAACATCGACAACTACATACCTGAGTGCTTGCAGAGAAGGATGCAGAACACTGTCAAGGTCGAATTTAGAGGACAGTTTGTTTACTAGCCCAGTACCCGAAGTGATTAAGACGTCCTTGATCTTGCTGAATGACGTTGACATACCGGTCGAGGAACTGTTTAACTACATAACAAAAGTGTCTCACGCTGACTACCAGTGCTTTTGGTCGAGCATTACCTAATATGCGATGTGCAGTGCCTACTAATGACTCTACAGTACACAAGCTTGACAAAATTAAACCCATCGTACAATTCGCTATTTAACAAAACGTTGCATTACGACTCATCAAAGACAGAAAGTTCAGACTTCAGTTACGCTGTTGCAGTTACATTTACAAATATTTTTTTCACACTGTATTTACTACTAAAATTCTGTCCTTTTACCAGTACTAATATTTTACAAACAATACAGAAAGAACTTTGAAACTTTTAATGCTGGATCCTTCTCATTAATTCAACGCGAATAAAAAGTTGTACAATTGATTTAATATCGTTATAACAAGCAATAAAAGTGAAAATTAGCACATAAAAACATAAGAAAATTAATCATTTTACATTAGATTTCAAAAGTTCCAAGCCAAACGTAAAACTAATTTAAAAAAAAAAAGTGTGTGTGTCAGCTCCGACACACGACTGGAGTTTACTCCTTAAGTACAATTGTCTTTGACTATGCAGTAGGCAAACATACATACTTACATGCGTAAGCTGTCGCGCAGCATACCCTGTACACGTCGGCTGTATACAAGTATGCACATACATTGAAAGGTGCGCAAGGTACGTTGCGCAGAAAAACGTAACGCTTTTTAGTTAACGTTTGTATAAATTTTACTCCTCATAAAATTTCCATACCGGGGGCCTTATATGAAAATCGATTCTTAAGGAGTAAACTCCAAAAAGATATTATCCAAGCTCAAGCAATTAGCGCTGCTAAATCCACTAAAAAGAGTGTCAGTATGTATATACAAGAGTCTAATTTTTTAAGACTTGTTTAAAACAAGAAAACTCCCCTTTAATTTAACATAGGGCGTGTTCACACTTGCCGACACGACACCGGCAAGATAACGATAGCGACGCCGGTGGACGCAAATCCTATGTAAAATTGGGAATTCTTTCACATTCAGCGACATATCAGTACCGTGTTGTTACAAGCGCCGACATGTCGGCAAGGAGCAGTCACTCCACTCGTGTCGTCGCCGATTTTTAAACGATTTTATTTAGTTTCACTGCTACCTAAGTAACCAACTAACAAAGTAGTACATTTCGATAGTTACGCATTTTTTACTGTGAAATTAATATAAAAAATTTTAATAATTTTCGCGCTCGAACGACACTGCCGTCAAATGTGAATATAAAATTCTGCCGGCATGTCGGTGTCAATGCTGTGCTGATGTCGTGCCGGTATCGCGGTCGGTAAATGTGAAAACGCCAATATTCACAACCAATTTTTAAAAAAATGTTTAATATTGAATCTAAATAAATATATAAATTACTGACAACGGTTATCTAAAAAAAATTAGTTCAAACATTAAAAATTACACAATTAAATGAATGCATAATGACTGCAAACCGTATATGAACACCTATTGTAAGAACAATGACTGTAATCAGGAAAAAATCATTAATTCAAACCTATGTCACCGTAGGGATTCTAACCCTAAACTGTCCACTATCGCGGCGGACTGAGTTGACAATTACTCACACAGTGACACATATTCAAAGGATCGACTTTCTCCCTTTAAAGCATTCTGTCACTGAAAAACCACTACATGCATTCATTTAATTGTGTATTTACTCACGACGTCCGTGTTAAAATTTGTATTTATTAAAAATTACAGTCCAACCAAATAATCAGCTTCAACTTCAGTCACATTCGAACAAAAATAATCGACTTCGATCAAATGCAAACTGAAGGTTTCGCAAAGCCAAAAATCCGTTTAATGCCTATTGCCTACGCGCGGCCGAAATCAAATCAAATCATATGTCGCTACATGTTATTTTGAAGAACTTAACTCACAAAAATTGTTTTTGTCTGCTCTTGTTGCATAAAATAAAATGAATTGTTCAAATTATTCAAAATAAACATTTAACTTGAACTAAAAATGTGTTGTCCTTTTTTATTTATTTATACAGTTCATTCGGCTTCTGTCGAATATGGAAAAAAACGAAAATCGGCTTCGGCTGAAAAAAATTACCTTTGGTCGGACTCATAATTATAATGTACAAGCATCTATTTATGTACTTAAATATACTAGGTTAACAGCCCTCGAAAATATTAAAAAAATCTTCAACAGTTAAACCGTGTTAGACTCAAGACCAATTCACAATACAAAAAACAAAAAATATTACTTTTCATTTGTTTTCATAAACAATCTCTTAAGCTGAGACACAAGTGAATTTTTCTTTTTAAAAATACGAAACCCACAGCTAAAGAGTATTGGATACCTATAAATGTTTCCTGCACTCTGGGGCGGATTTAACTTCGGCGCCCGTAGGTTACGAAAAGTTTCGCGCCCTTTTTGTAAAGAAAAAAATAGGGCATAGATGGTACTAATTATATTAAGCAGGAAAGAATTTTCAGTATTTTGAAAATAACAATCGGAAATTGCTAAGCATTGTTATCTAACAATGTTCCGCAATTTCCAATTGTTCGTAAATTTTGCTGAACAATTAAGATTAGCAGCCTTATTATGTTTTTCTATTTTATTTTCGGATATATTTCGGATATAGTTTTTCGTGAATAAACTTTTCTGATCCAAAATATGATGCCCCCGAAGATTTGGCGCCCTAGGCTAATTGTGTGTTTTTAAAGACCACCAACAGCTAATGTTATTTGAGCCTAGCACCAATTCATATTTTCAATTCATTATTTTTTTTTAATAATAAATTGAAAATCCAATTGACACTTTTACCAGCTCTCGGGCTTGAACCTGGGAACTTGTAATAGAGGAACCATAGCAACGCCATGTAAACAACAGCATTACTACACTCTCGGCCATTCTCAAGCCCTGGCGCCCTAGGCTATAGCCTACTTAGCCTAGTGGTAAATCCGCCCCTGCCTGCACTGTTAACCTCAGATCCTTTTACGTCGCCTAAAAACAGCTGGCTCTCTCTCAACGATATTTTTGGATAAGAGCCAAATGAAGAACCACACAACATTCTTCTTTTTTGAAAAACTTATTTAAAAAAATTACGTAGGTAATTTTTCACATGTAAGCAAAACTTGTTTTAGAAAAAGTCGCCTGTATAGGATCAGTAGTCTGATTTTTTATCTTTAAAAATAGCACCCGGGGGGCCGTAACCGTTTTTAAGCAACGAGAAAGGATTTGAGATGAAGAGTGCAGGTGGTACTTGTAGATCCAATACTCTTAACATCAACTTCCTGATTCCCGAGTTTCTCAAATCAGCAAGCGGTGAATTCAACAGTCGACCTTGAACGCTGACTACAGTCCCCGTCAAAAGACAGCATTATACTGTGAATCAGTTCTTGTAGACACAGATCTGACATGCACGAGATATTTATAAAAAAACAAATTACAACAAACAAACAAAATACAGTAATATCAACTCCATAATGTAAAAATACCATAAAACGTTCTAATGTTTCATAAGTGTGCGGCCATGCACGTGTAGTTTGTTAGTAATAGCGCATGCGCAATGCCATACAGGGAAAGTTAGGTTCAAACGAATTGAAACAATCACAGAAAAACAATGTACAATTTATTTTACGTCAACAATAATACGTGATACAAAATTATTTCGATGAGAGAAAATTTAACAATACAAAAATGTCACTTAAACTTCTGTTATTCTTGAAAAATATTGATATTTATTTTTAAATAAATACAATCGTTCATTACAAATTTCAACATAATTATAAATGTTTCTAACTTTTTAACAATATGTAGTTAAAATCCTGAGGTGAAATATTGCAACGAAATTGCTAGATTTTTAGTAGGTACCTGAATGTCGGCTTTTGCAAAAAAACGAACGTCTGAAACAAATGCCTGTAACGTCTTATAAAAAAACACCTACTTGTTATAAGGAAGCGTTCATGTTTTCGCACCTCTACCGCATTTTTATAAGGAACAAACCTGCGTAGATTAATCAACAGGGCACTGCAAATGTACCTGATACAAGCGTTATGGTAAAATTTATACAGTGCGATTATTGTAAACTAAATCGTCCTGTATAAAAATCTCAATACCTACCTACATATATATTATTTTCATGAAGCATTTCCTACTTATATTTTAGATTATAAAGTAACTAACAGTTTTAACGAGCTTAAAATGTGAAAGATCAGCGCAACATATAAAACAATTTCATTTCTAGATATGTATTTGCAACAATTTACCTACTGTATTAATTATTGCTACTTTAAATAGTCTATTTATTTTATTTGACAACAGATCAGGAGAAACAAATTTTATTTTTACTATCACAGCGATAGTGAATTAATTTTAAATCCCAAATTAATAAATTCCTGAGACCTAACTAATTCAGTTATTTGTATATTCAGATGTTTCAACAGATTTTTATATCTGCAGTTTGCAGTATAAAACAAATGTTAAAAAAATTTAGCACAGCCCAGAACCCTACACAATTAATGCATTATGCGGTATGCCATGTACTACTACTTATAAGCATAGATTATACGCATCGAACAAACATAATATCTTCGTTATGTCTAGCGTCGGTACCGTTTAAATTCAAAAGTGCATACAGAACAACATCGGGTTCACAAAATGTATTGTAAAAATAATTAGAGATAGTCGTTTTTTATACCACAAACTGTAGACATAACCTAAAATATAAACGAAAATAGAGTTAAAAATATATTTTATAATACCACTTATTTAATAAAGAAAACAAGATCTATTGACTTTTCGTAAACGTAGTTGAAATAAGCGTTTAATATTTTAACAAGGCAAACATTAATTATATAACATGCGTACAAAAGTTCTTTTTTGCTTTTACAAGTATGTATTTAAAAATGTATGTATAACAGCAACAGTGAAGAAAACCATAGGATTTTTTAATTCGTTTTTATTTAATTTTTTATAAAAGCAGTGTTCTCTATAAAAAAATATTGTATAATGTGCTTATTAATTTACAATCGTCTAAATGTATCTTACTAATCCGTTAAATTAATCTAGGTACTTATTAAATTTTGCGACAAACGACAAAATTGTAATTAATATTGGGATCCGTCAGATGGGTGGAGCTTAAAAAACATGGCGCAGAGGGGGGGAAATTTCACATACGGGGGTATACTTTTGCGTGTAATTTTGTGATTTTCAAAGTGATAAGAAATAATAAAATCTATAAGTGAAATTTGTGATTGGGTCGGTACGAATCCTAAACAAAGGAATTTCGTTGAAGGAGAACGGATTCTCAAAGCCGGACATATTATCAAATGTCAGAAATATAACGAAAAAAATGCATGAAAAATGAGCTGTCAAAAATAGTAATCTTTACGGCATATTTCGCTTAAAAACATCAAAATTAAATGAAAATCTCCACGAAATTAATTATCCGTTCAATGATCCTTTAAGGCTGGGTTATGTGAATAATGTAAACATATAACTGCAACATAATATTATGTTATATTGTAATAAATAGGTAAGTTACTAACCTCAAAATATTTGTAAACACATAGTCTTAAATCAGTGATTTAACTATTGTAGGACAGTATGATAATGAGTACATCTTATTATTAATATAAAATATTTTTTAATTCATAAATTCAGTTTTTCCACATGTCATTAGAAAATAATTCGCTGTAAAGTAATTTTTACAAGGCAATAAATAACTGATAGTGTTTAATGCCATGATATTAGAAAACGTCGCGAATTCCATTTTCGATAAACTTTTTGTTTATTTTATTGTTTTATTCTGAAACAATTTCACGATAAATTTGCACTGTTAGCATGTAAAATTTTTCCTCGTTTTGAGTACAATTTTCTGCCACCAGATGTCATATGTTCATTTGACGGATCCCAATAGGTATGAAAATTAATAGCGGCTGAATTTTAATTTAATCTTCTAAAATCTAAATAAGTATAGTTTTTGTGCTTCTTGGCAACGCTTCTCAAATTTAAACTGAATAAACATCTACTTTATATTTCAAATTTACAGAACTCTTTCAAATTCCTGTCGATCCAAAGATCGCTACAGAATAACTATTCATAATTCTATCGAAGTTACAATAAAACAATTTTTACAATTTATACACACTAACTTTTTTTAATTGCAATTTGTAGGAACTAAATCTATTTTCTTTAATATGTACAAAAATATGTATCATATTTTACTTTAATTGGGAAGCATTATTAAAACACAACTGGAATTAAATTGTTCCAATTACAAAATTAAAAACTTAGAAATAATAATTTTAAAAAAATCTAAAAGTAATACAGCGTGTTAACAATTTACTCCTCCAGTTAAAAAACTTAACAAAACATTAAACAACAACTCCTTTCTTTGTTCTGTTGTTGGCAACATACTTCAGTGAGCATCCCGATAAGCCACGTAAATATTAATGCTGGGTTGCAGAACGCAATGTTAGAAAATCGGAGTTGACAATTACCTCAGATGTCAACATTTGTATTATGTAGATTGTAGAGCATTAGACTGTACTCACAGAAAAACAAATGACTGATCTACATAGAGAAAGATTGCTTTTCAAGCTAAATTTTGATCAATATGCATAGAAAGATATTATTTCAAGAGGGAAATTATACAAAAAATAGTAAATTGTGCGACTAGTGGGAGAAAAGAGGAGATCCCTCGAGTGTGGATTTTACCGCACGAGCGTAGCGAGTGCGGTAAAACACACGAGTGGAATCTCCTCTTTCGACCAATAGTAGCACACAATATTTTGTTCAACTACCGCAAGAAATATGTCATTTCGTGGCTCTGCTGAGCGTGGGCGAAATAATGGGTGACCTGATTGATTGACGAAACTATCAACACTTGCGTAAACGCTCCCCGTAATGAGCGTGGGCGAAATGCTATTTCGCCCACTCTCTACGTCTACAGGAGCGTGGGCGAAATGCTATTTCGCCCACTCTCTACGTCTACAGGAGCGTGGGCGAAATGGCATTTCGTCCATTCTCTACGTCTACAGTCAGAGAATTCATTATTTCGCCCACTCTCAGTAGAGGCACGAAATTATATATTTCTTGCAGGTGTTGAACAAAGTAAATAGATATATATTATTACACCGTTTTAAAAAAATACCATTTCATTCGATCAATTATTTTTCGAGCAAGATCGATTTAAAAGTCTGCAATGCTTTTCTTATGGAGAAATATGCGATCACAATCTAAGGCCATTAGATTTACTCGGGGTGATAAGACACTATATATCTCACAATCACTGCGACCTATAAGATCTTTTGTGAGTACAAGCCTCTGCATACTCAATTTTACACCAGGTAGTGGTATTTTAATTAATGATCGCCATTTTATTGCAACATGTAATGGGCGCACTGCCAACAGCATTACAACATATGTATTATAGTTAATTTTTTTACTAAATTTTTTAATCAGGTGTACAAATTATTAACACTTGTTAGTTAGATTTGTAATATTATAAAATTTCTACACGAATAAAAATATACACAGAAAGAAGTTAAAAAGCAACTAAATTGATATATAAAATTCAAAATAATGCATTTTAATGTATTTATGTATCCATATAAGGACAATTGGCACAACTGCGAGAGTTTAATAAATATGTAGTTGATAGTCTGAAAAGAAATGTCCGCACTGGCGTAACAAAAAACAATAACGAAAAATGGAAATCGGTGCAAATTCTGATTCGATTTGAAAAATCGCTACATTTGACAACACTGTTCTAAAACAATTGTTTGGTATTTTTTATGTGGTATAGAAGTTGGAGCTATGAATGTGGCGACTGCGCATTTGACTTGCTAACCGGCGACGACTGAATACCGAGAGCTTGGAATAGTTTTGTTTTGAGTCCTGTCTGCGAGCGCTCGCTGTCTGTAGCACCAGCGGTTCGTACCGCTGCACCACTGTAGTTTGACTGTTATCACAAACAAACAGAAAACAAAAGAACGTAAACAACAATCAGTTGTTTGTTTTATATACTCTTTTTTTAAGTACATGGCCGCTACACTTAAATAATACTCTAACAACCCAATTTACAGAAACTATTTAACAAATTTGCTGTGTTCTTATTCACCAGTACTTCGTATATTTTCACAAAACAAAACATAAATCTACCCGATGTTTCAATGTTTAATTTAATTCACAAACTAGTGCAATTAATCAATATTGTAAATCGTTCACTTTTTTTTGGAAAAATATAAAAACTGAAAAAATTCTGCATTGAACATCACTCAACTCTATTTTAACGAAATGACAGAATTATTTTAATAAACAAATGAAGACACTTTTCATTTAAAAAAAAATATCATAGCCAACTAAAATATATGAAACAAACATTTCATTGTAATATTATAATATGGAGTTGATATGAAAGGAAAAAAAAATGAAGGTAGCAATAATAAATGACAGTAGTAACAAAAGAGCTCTAATTACAAAAAAGAAGTGATAATAGCCAGTAACCAATGTAAATAGTTGTATAAATTTACGTGTTCACTAACAGCAGAGTTTATGGCATAAGAGAACGTACGTACGACTTTTTTTAAGCTGAACCGTTGATGATGGAACGATGACGAGGTAATGCTAAAAAGCTGCACACTTACCGTATAAAACTACTCAGGTGATCCAAACCAGTCAAATATACCCAATGACTATAATAATCTATTTTATACTCTTGACCATACAGTGCATTAAACATGTGTTTTTCAACTCAGCTATAGGCACATGCGCACTGAAACTTGAAAAGTGCACATTGCACTAGCACCGAATATGAAACAGAGCAACTCCATACGGGAGCAGTGAAAAACAAAAAGCTATTTTTATTCATAATTATAAGCATTAATTAAGTCGTAAATCTGTTTTGATAACGTAATTTTTTGTCTTCTTTTTACCCGACTGCGCGAAAGCAAAAGAGGGTTATTTAAAATTTACCCAAATTTGAGGTTAAATTATTATTAACTGACATTGACTTGCGTCTTAAAAATGTGACGAAAAACGTGACGCTCTTATAGTGCACACTGTGCAAAAAAAATGTTATGACTTAAAAGCGTAACATTAAGTACTGTATCGAGTTGAGAAACAAATGAAAAAAAACTTTGTTTTACTTGTATCACGTCAAAAATAGCGAAATTAATGCACCATATGGGGTCAAAGCCGATACCATAAACAAAAAAAAAATGTTAATAATTCTAACAGAAAATTTTTATGAATACTTAGTCACCCATAGTACAATTTCACAAAACATTTAATAAAATTATTTACGGCAGATGATTCATGAATGCATTATTTTTATTAAGAACAAATAACCGCAATATATTTTATGAAACGTTTTGTGTCCATATTTTCAATTTAAAGTTTTTTATTCAAATAAAATCAATACTACAAAATGACTTGTTCTAAAATTAAATATCATACCAAATAATCTGTAAGTCGAGACGCCCATGAAATGATAGATCAGTCAGCCGACTGAACTATCGAATAGTATTGAGAGCGTTGTTATATGAAAAAGCGCGCATGAACCGACAGACAATCAGCCAATTTCAGTCTTCATATATTTATTAGGACTAAAGTGCGATCCTTGAGGTTCACACGACGAACTTCCCAGTTTGATAAATATTTAATAATAATAATTAAATTAGATATTACACAGGAAAGTTATCATTTTAATCATTAAAACATAATTATTATTTATTTTTAACAATTAAAAAAAAAAAAAAAACGGCTGAACCGATTTTTATAAAATTTATGTTGGATTAAAATGACGTTAAAACGCCTCGATTGACACCCTTACGAAGTCGATATAATTTTTTATTCGCGAGATATTGTGTAAAATCTACTTTTTTGGAGTCTATTTGGTTAAGAAAAAAGAACGGCTGAACCGATTTTGAAAAAATTTCTTTCAGATCATATTTACGTTAATACGCGTCGACTGGCACCATAACGTAGTCGATATCATTTTTCATTCTGGAGATTTCGTCTTAGAAAGAAATGGACACATACGTACACACACAGAGACATCTTTCTAAAAATAGTGTAGTGACCTTGAAACATAAAAATTTGTTATACATTTTGATTTCGATTTTCGGACCCATTACAATAACTTCCAATGGGAAGCTAAAGCTCTCATTACTATTCGATAGTTCAATTGGCCGATTGATTCATCATTCATGCGCGCCTAGTCAAGATTGTTATTCTTCAAAACTACAATATTCAAATTGCCAAAACGTCTGTTTTACGAAACAACCCGATTTGCTTTCAACCCAAATATCTCCAAAATTCAAAGTAATACAAAAACAAAATAGAAAAACGACACATCGCTTTTGTTTTTACGTTTAAAAGAAAATACAAGATTTTGTACTGAAGTGTTTCTTCAAAAAAAAAGCATTTATTCAACACGTTTTCTGAGTTTGTCCACCAAATAATAAAGTTTTGCACTAATAATATAAAATGTTTGTTTTCATTTAACCTTTTCTCTACAATAAAAATGTAACCCCTGATGCGTTACAAGTGTGTCAAAACGTCGCCTAAATAATACAACAAAAGAAACTTTAATTGGGAAGAAACTTTTCTTTAAATAATTATTTGTTCAGATTAATAATTAATCTAATGTTATCACACTATTTCGTTCGCTATGCAAATAAAAGCGGCTGTTACTTCTAGAAGCCCGTCAGAAGAGAAAAGATTAAATGCTACTCTATAACAGTCAACACAAATTTAAAATTAGAAAATAATATAAAATGGCGAGACTTACCTCGTCCGCATCGTACTGCATGGAATCGATTGATTCGCGGGAACCGCGACGTGAATGTCTATCCTTAGCGCTCGAACTGCTCTGGCGTCTCTTGTCTCCAGTCTCTCCGGCTCCTCCCAATATCTGCGCCACCTTCGCTTGCTTCACAATGTCTAACGCCTATTGAAAACAATAATCAGTGATTATAATTCCAGTTCATTATAAAAGCCTGCCGTCCACTAAGTTGTGCCGTGCCGCCAGTAAAGTAACCAGGGAAGATGCAAAGGTACACCTGTACCCTCAATTTCATCGGTAGAATACATCCGATAGTTTATGTTAAAGGAATTGTTCGCAGTTGCGGATCACCACAAAGGCAAAGGCGTGCGCTTGGATCTCAATTTTATAGTGACCTCAAAAAAACATTTCATTTTATTAAACATCCAATGTTTCGGCTGTTATTGTGAGATACTCAAGGAACGTTTTATTTATCGATAAAAATACGAAATCTTCAGAAGGGCGCACTAAATCAGGTTCTGTTTGAGGGTTTCCAAATGCTCATTTTTCGTTTATAAAAAAATACACCCTCCGCTCTAGTTCACTCTCTGGCGACATGTCTATCAAGGATGAAGGTACACATTGTCATGTTAAGGAAGAACCATAACCTACGGATGTACAATTTTGTTTATTTAAAACAATGTACTGAAAACAGTTTGTTGATTCCACTAGCGGCGGCACAGCACAGTTTTAATCAGATCCATCAGAATGGATATACAATTTTTTTGGGATTTAGAAATTTAAGAAAATGGGACATAAAGAAAATACTGGTTTCTAATTTAAAAGAATCATAGATGAGATAGGTAAGTACATGCGTGTTTATTTTTTATTTTTTTGAAAAATGTTTTTTTGTTGTGCCCTTTAAATTTCAAAA
Organism: Mongoloraphidia duomilia; assembly: GCA_039654895.1. Lineage (NCBI taxonomy): Eukaryota > Metazoa > Arthropoda > Insecta > Raphidioptera > Raphidiidae > Mongoloraphidia > Mongoloraphidia duomilia. The sequence goes on along the minus strand of CM077525.1, from coordinate 17,926,696 downwards.
CATAAAAACAACACCGAATGGATAAGGTATAATAATTATCTTTAAGAATGATTGGAACAGAAAAGATGAAGATATATAACACAATTGTTTGAAATCTAAGAAGAAAATCTGATTTACACAGGGTATCATATTTTCAATGGGATTGCAAATTTAAGTTTGTCACTATCAGGACTCAAACCCCGTCCCTTACTAATTTATTATTTACACTGTACATCCAGTACGAGAGTAGAAGATTCAAGTTCGAATCCCAATAGCGACAGTAAATTATTTCCTCGATACCAAAATCCGAAAAAGTCAATGTGTTTCAATATTGTAAAATATTGTTAGATTTTACATAAATTATATAAAAATTTTAATAACCAAGACTTGGAATTCGATGCTTAATTTTCTAGATTGGCCATTAATGTTGTACAAAAAATATTATTATACATTTTTTCTATCATAGTAATGAAGTTATTCCGCAATCCCACTGAAGAAAGACAATATAAAAAATAACTAACATTAACATATTTAACATACGAATATCTGGAAACAAATGAAATGTTACTATAAAAATTTACATTTTGTACACACATTTTTTTAAGAAACACACTGATATTGATAACTCAATTTTTAAAAGAATTATTATCATTCTGTCACGAACCAATCAAGTATATATCGTCGGTGATTGTGAATTACTGCAATACTGCGCAATGTCACTCTGCAATTCCGCGTAATCGCTTCAAGTAGTAAAACTGAGATCTCGTACAGGCGTGAACTACGACCTTATTGGCGCATAATGAATCGATCCTCGTTTGAATAAAGGTACGTGCAGTATGGAGCTGGGATTCTAGATGGTAGCGTAGATCATAGCAGGGCTTGCTTAAATTAATGCATTGTCATATATGCGAGCGTACACAACGAAGCAGTAAGTGTAGCAGGTATAAGCACTGTTATAAGAGCTGGTAGATTCAACAATGTATCTCACCATTCTTTCAGCGCGCTGACTACTACAATCAACGTGTGACAACTGTCAAATGGCCGTTACAAATTTCGGAATGGATGTGACTAGTTTAATAAATGAAATTTTGCCAGTTTTTATTTAATTTGTTTTGAGTTTTTTCTAAGACGTATTTAAAAGTGTTAGGTTCCATACATAAATATTTAAAAAACCGGTTTGGGTAAAATTTTAATTCTTGGTATTAATTATGAAATTCGCCGTGTTTAGATCGTTTTCTATTAATAGGGTGGACATGATAGCTCCTACCCAAATTTGTATTTAAAATATACCACTTTGTAGCAGAAGAACACAAATACTTAGTCGTCTTCGCTATCTGACATTTCAAACGCGATTTAAGCTTGTATCAATGTTAGTATCAAAGCTTCGTTGTGCAAACCTATAAGCGCTTATAATTTCAGCCACCATACATGCTACCATCTAGAATTCCAGCTGCGTACTGCACGTACCATTAGCCAATCAGAACGTGTTTAAAAACGTACGATACAATACCAGGCACTAAGTTCTTTTGCGCTATGTAAAATTTTATTTCCAGCATTTACGCGGTATTGCAGCATGACGTTACGCGGTGTTTCAGAATAATGTTACGCGGTATTGCACAGTGACATTCAGCGGTCACCAACGATATACAGCGTGTCCACGAAAGTTCTTTACAAATGGAATTTTTTTTTATTAATTATTGGAGCAAAAATTTTTTTCTGTGGAAAAGTTCTGCTTCGTCCAAAACCTCTAAAACACCAAAGAAAATTTTTTTCGGCCTAAAGTTATATTACTGTTCTTTGTATGGAGAGAGATGGAGGACATGTTGAATTCTGATTTATAATTCTGAATAAATAATTACTTAGAAGTTAGTTATATTATAATTTTGAATTAAATTTGATTATGTAACTAATTTTGCGAAAATCTTGAATATCACAGATAATTTTTATTTTTAGTAAAATAAAACTTTTTGATTTCCCTCGTATAACTTTAGGCTGAAAAAAATTTTCTTTGGTGTTTTAGAGGTTTTGGACGAAGCAGAACTTTTCCACAGAAAAAATTTTTGCTCCAATAATTAATAAAAAAAAATTCCATTAGTAAAGAACTTTCGTGGACACGCTGTATAAAAATCGATCGTAGCCTCCAGTTAATGCATTTCTTAACTATTCACGAATGAAAAAAAAAAAACAAATAACTCACTAATAGAAAAAGTAGAAACAGCGTTGTTTGTAACAAGCTAGGAAGAAGGTTGAAAAACGTCGAATAATTTCAAAACGATGAAGAATTCTACAACGTGCAGAAGTACTTTTTAACTTACTTGTTGTACGTGCTGCAGCGTTAAGAACAGTAATATTTCAGCATTACAAATTGTGAGTGCTATAACTAGTATTCGTGTATTTGATTCGAATGTGTATTGTGTTTAACTAAATATCGTTTAAAAAAAAAAACTATTTCGATAATTTTTGTGTACAAATGTATCGACAAAAAAAAATCTACGTCTTGTATTTACAAACTATGAATGTTTCGTTAAAAAAATCATGAATTTCTAAACATTAGCTTACCTCTCTTCTACTCCTTAGGGCGCAGTCTTCGAGTGTTTCGGCTGCTTCGTATTTACCTTGACGACGATAGAGTGCACCTAGATTTTTAAGGGTTGTCGTAACGGTCGGCGAATCCACTTTGGCCGCCTTATGCCAGCCGCCGTATTCTCCGTACGGAGCGTTTTCTTTATTACGATGTTTGTTCTCTTCGCGTTCTTCTGCCACCTGCCAGATCGGTTTGTTGTCACCTGCAGTAAACATAACAGCAATCTCATCATTTAACCTTGACCTTCTTGAAATCATAATTCCCTAATACGGTTTTTTCTTGCGTAAATATCATACAAACCTCTGTGCGCGTGGTCTTAGCAGCACTTCGCCATGTTTTATGTATTCATTTGTTTGATGTTTCGTTAGATTTATTACAGAAGTTTAAGAACTACATAATAAAATACAACGTTTTAATTTCTACATGAAATGTAAACAGTTAAATTTCTTTTGCCCGATTCACTCACTCGATTAACAATGAAACTCAGGAAAACAGCTGAATGACAGTCGCATAGACAGTTGAATACATCCACTTAAATTTTAGACTTCAAAGAGTTATTTTTTTATTAACAAAGAGACACTAATCACTTGTGATTAATTTGTCACTTAAAATTGTAAGAAAATCAGAACTTTAAAATAAAAATAAAATATCATATTATCATAACCTATTTATTTTTGTCCATCACAAAATAATATAATAAAACAAATTCACAAAATAATAAAAAAAGTATACTTAATATAACGTGAAAGCACCCTATAGTGTCTCATACAAAAAAACCAAAACAAACCAGGTGCGTCGTGGTCATACTCGGTAGAAGTGAAACTTCTTGTTACAATTTTAAAACAGAATGCTATTTTATACCATATTAATTGGTAACTACCTATTTTGACAAATAAGCATAGCTCAGTTTCTGATACGACATTCAGCTTTAAATCTAGATTTGAAGCAGAAAGTCGTATCAAAAACTGAGCATAAATATTTTTAATGAGCGTGACATCACCTTTGTACCCAACAGAAAATACTGCTTTATCCGCGAGTTAAGAAGTTTCACTTCAAGACTCAAATGCTACTTCATTTGACTTACCACTTTCTTTAAAACATTTAACAGTTGTTTACTACATTTCTAAAGTATTTTGTTAAACATCAACAAATTATATGAATCAAACACTTAAATATTGCAAAGTAACTTTTGAGTTATTCTATAAATATAAATTTTAAACTTAACCTTAAAAAAAATTGCTGCTCTTTGAGGAATTTGTCCCTGTTTTTTTCTTTTCGAGCGAACCTTATTAAAATAAAATATTGCGCACAATCATTTACGAAATGTAAAAATTACGTCGTTAGTCACAACTAAAATAAACTTACAAATTTACAATAATTTCCACATTTCTGTTTAGAGCGAACAATCTTTCAAATTAATCTCATTTTGTAATTGCAGAGACAATTATTATTTTTGTGCAGAACACATTTACAACAACAAAAATGTACAAAATGTACAAAACAAAAGCAAAGCAAAAAAAAAAACTAACAAACAAAATCACTGGGTAATTACAGATATTCTTGAAATAAGTTATCTAAAACTAATCAATATTTTAAACTGGAATGTTATTTTTCATTTTTGTTCAAAACCAATGTCAACTTACAGCAATAATACTGACAACTAATCAAATAACGCATTTACCGACCTACATAAAGCCACATTTACACCTAACGAACGAGCTTGAACCAGCACAACGAACATAAACGCACCCCCATCCATAGTAACTTTTCTTCCTTAAAATAAACTAAGGAATCACCTCCCGAAGTTTGTTCGTATCATTTTTAAACATCCTGTACAGTCTTTATTTTTAACAATAGTTTATGGCCTGACTCGTCTTTGGCCAGTAGCCGAATGTACGAGCTTTATTAGGTTATTAGGGCTCGTTCAGACACGGCGGAATCTGCGCGTTTGCGATCGCACGTTTTAAACCGCGAAAAAATATACTGTGTTCAGAGAGCCGCGGTGAACGTACGGATGTGCAGGAGAGGGGCGAGGTTACATGCACGACATTTCAAAGATGGAAGTCGAAAAAGCAATGTGTTTGTATTTGTTCACACGCCGAAACGCGCGGCCTTCACACTGAAGTCAACCCGTCACGGCACGCCACAGTAATAGGATCGCGCGGACACCGCACGGTTCTATTTTCCGGCGGTCGAGTGGCGGCAGCCGCACAGATTGACGATCCGCTCGGGCATTTATGAACGAATATGCTTACGCTAATATAAATAAGCTCCGCGCGGATTCCACCATGTCTGAACTAGCCTTTAGAGATTTATTCGACACTCTTTTAGGTAGGCGTAGTTGATTTGTAGGAAGAATATTCTTGTTCGGCAAGGATATCGATTACATCATCCCAATTAGTACAGTATTGTTTGTTAATAACATTAAAAATAATGTATCTTAGGTGAAAGAAATCAGGACACTGAAATAGTATAATATGGTAGGTGTTACCTTCACAGTTTCCACAAATACACGTAGGGCTTTGATTTACGCATATCCTGTTCAAATGAGAGTAGTTGCTGCAGTGCCCTATACGAATTCTATTGAAAGTAGTTATTAACCCTGTGTCAGTGGCGAGTTAAGGGGGGTGGGTAGGAGGTTCAACCCCCCCCTCGAGATTTTTGACAACGCATAGAAAAGGACATCCGATTCATATCTTAGCGGCGTTGGGCGTTGCATATTTTTGATATTTTTTTTATATTTTCGCCTGTTTTTACAGGCGAAAATATAAAAAAAACTGATTTGGTGAGGTATCACTATAATGTACTTGTACATGTTTTGACCCCCGCCCCGAAATATTTTTCTGAATCCGCCCCTGCCCTGTGTTCTCATCAAATTGTCTGTACCATGGATTTAAACTAATTTGAGGTTTAATGTTGCTTAAATTGAATAAAGTTCGCATTGTATAATGTTAAGGGAATCCCCATATTATATGATGACATAACATACTCCACTTACCCACATTTACTCGGTATATACCTAATTTTATTTACCTACCCGATGCGTATAGCCAATCACTGATGGTTGATGGTTTCAATCTTCAAAAGTTGAAATATGTACAGTGATCGGATTTGCTTATACATTTAACTATAGAAAACTCCGGATATTTCGAAAATGTTGCCCGAATGTCAGCCAACAAAATTGTTACAACTGCTGGGTTCAAAAATTTATAAGCAAAACACCTATAGCACAGAAGCAGTTCCTGTTAAAGAAAAGCTTAGTGTAACCTTTAAGATTCTTAGCAGCTGGTTGAAAAATGAACAATACCGTTCACACTTGGTTCGTGCTCGTCTGTAAGCGTTGCCGCGTCCACACTAATTCGTTCAAGTATATTTGTGCTCGTTCATGTTCATTCATTCGTTAGGTGTATATGCAGCTTTAGTAGCAGTAAAAAAATAAATAGTCGCAACTGTACCAAAGAATGAAAATAATGTCACTTTTATCTTTAAATTCGAATCATAGTTACCCACTTTCATTTTAAAAAAACACTGGACAAGATATTGTAATATAAGTTAATTATACATTATGTTTAGATGTTTCTTCAACAATCGTCATTAATTGGAAGACGTTACGAAAAAAACATTGAGGAATTTTTGATATTTATTATCACATTTACCGCACAGCTCTGGGAAAGAAGTTAAATCCGCTTTTATTTAATTTTTAGACTTACCGTCCACAGTTCCGAATTCTTTTTCATGGGCTCGAGTTAACACTTGCTTGTACAGAATTTCAGCTTCCTTGTATTTACCCTGTTTCAAGTAACACGACGCTAAATTATTTTTAGTTTTCGCTACATTCGGATCGTCTAATCCTAATTTCAATTCGTAAATTTCTAACGCCCTCTGATAATATCGCTCGACTTCTTCATATTTGCCCTACAAAAAAAAGTGCGGTTAAAATCGTCAAAGAAATATTCGGAAAGTTATATACTTCTGTAGCCAAAAACTAAAACCGCTTATGCCAATTTTTTTTACTTCAAAAACATAGGTACAGACTTCTGTATTCCAAAATCATTTTTATAAACAATTTTTATTCAATGGAATTTGCCAGAAAGCCATTATATGATGACACTATTCGCAATTAAATTCAAAGTAGCTGACCTGTATAGTCGGATAACTGAAATTACTCCTAAGCGGGATGACCTCGGAGCAAATATGGCCGCTGCTGTTTGTCAGAGCCTTAGACCATAGATATAGAAATGAACAGCTAGAATCAAGTACCTACTCCACCACCTTCTTCAATACGCCTCATTCGATGTTTTTCAAGCATGTCACTTTCACTTAGTCCAATGTAACATCGATATAATTTAATGCATAATTTGTCATGTTTTGTTGATTCTGTCAAAACGCGGAGTCAGAGTGAAGCTAACGTTGCTAATCCATAGTTGTATCGTTAAATGTCAGAGCAGGATGGAGACTCGAATGACATGTTAAAACTACAAGGTCATCCCACTTAGAGCATTACCCATGTTGCCACCTATAATTCGATTTAATTGCGAATAGATACTAAATATATACAAAATTGCAAAACCAAAAAGGCCTGGTGTACTTACAGAGACAAACATTTAAAAAATACCTTGAGGCTACTTCCTGCTACCAGAGCACTGCAAACGACAAATTGAACGATTTTCATTCAGCAGCATATATTTTAAATAAACCCCAAGGGATGAGAGCTTGAGAATGGCCGAGCGTGTAGCAATGCTGTTGTTTACATGGCGTTACTATGGTTCCTCTATTATAACCCAAGAGCTGGTAAAAGTGTCAATTGGATTTTCAATTTATTATTAAAAAAAAAAAATAATGAATTGAAAATATGAATTGGTGCTAGGCCCAGATAACCTTAGCTGTTGGTGGTCTTTAAAACACAACCACAACCCAAAGGAGGATCTCACAATTACTGTGAGTTTATTTAGATTTAAAATGTACGTTGACAAATGAATCTCGTTCAACACGTCGTTCGAGACGTTCGTGCAGTAGGAAAGTGCCTCTAAGCAGCTAAAAATGGAAAGATGGATCTTCTAATAAACTGGAATATCATATCGGCAATGATCTTATTTTACCACAAATTCTACATATGCGGTTTTGCTTCTTGGCACAAATTTTACGGTAACACATACCTGATTTTGGCAAAGCAACGCTAGGTTATTTAGTTGTTTCGCAACATCAGGGTGTTCTTTTCCAAGCACCTTTTCTCTAATTTCGAGTGCTCGTTTGCACAGCGGCTCGGCCTCTTTATATTTGCCCCGTTTGCCGTATAGTACCGCAAGGTTATTGAGGGTAGCCGCTACGGCAGGATGGTTCTCGCCCAAGGTCTTTTCCCTGATTGCTAGGGCATCGTTTAAGAGATTCGCTGCTTCCTTATATTTATTTTGATCCCTATAATAAAATTAAAAGGTCGTTAAACATTATACAACCAATTGTAATGAAGTATATTTCATATTCGTTGCTATCGGTCCTGCACGGACGTTCATTTGTCTAAGTGCTGTACAAGGATGCCAATAATACTGTTCTTTAATAAAAGTTCTCTTATCTCGAGTTAAGTCAGCGCTTCTAGCCCTTCCCCTTTTGCGTCTGTTTTCAACTGTTAAGAATCCCACTTCTGCACGCTGTGATGAGACTGCAGTATGTTAGATCTATGTTTAGTTTGAACTAAGAATAAATAAAGAGAAGGGACTCCCCTCGCCTAAAAAAAAGGGCTATGACTCTCCCGACGCTATTTTTAAAGCTAAAAGATTCGGGTAAACGCCAAATGAAGGACCAAGAATCACACTACAGATCGCTTGGGCGAATTTTTTAAAAAAAGTTTTGGCTACGTGTGAAAGATTACGTAGCTTTTAAAAAGTTAAAAGTTTTTCCAGAAATTTTATTTTTCCAATCTTTCGCCTGAGGGATCTGTATCCTGATTCTTGGTCCTTCATTTGGCGTTTACCCGAACCCTTTAGCTTTAAAAATAGCATCGGGAGAGCCATAATCGTTTTTAGGCGAGGAGAAGATTTGAGATGAAGAGTGCAGGGGGTAACTTCCGATATTGAATACTTTTTAAGTCTGTGTTTTCTTCATCAGTCCTGTAGATGTTGACACGAAAGTCTACTATGCTACACTAACAACTAACACCAAAGTTTCATGTTTTGGAGTTATTCGGATTTATCGTTTAAAAATTTCGTAAGTTTAAATTGAATAAATCAATGCCAAATATCGTCGAGATTCTTACCTGTAGACAAGTGCCAAGATATTTAACATGGTGGCTACATCTGGATGATCGTGACCGCTGGTTTTTTCAAGATCTTCCAGCGCCTGCTTGCAGAGTGGCACGGCGACCTCATATCGTCCCTGCGAAGCATACTGAATAACCAGATTGTGTAAAGTGCGTAGTCGCGCCGGTATTTCATATCCGGCGTTCACTTGTTGCGCGAATTGACTTGGCGGCGTCGGAGACATGGCATTTCTCTCTTCCGTATCGTCATCGGGGAACAAATCGACAACAGGGTCGTCCTTTTTGTTGTCTTGTTTATTGTCTGGGTTCGAGGGATCGTCGTTAGCTGTTTGATCTTGATCGTACTGACGAATCGACGACAGGAAATCTAGATGTTTCTTTTCTTCTTCGAGCTGTGCAACGGCTTGTTCTGAAGCCTGTAGTTTCTGTTGGGTATTGGCTAGCTCGTCCCGGAGCCACGCGTTCTCTTGGCATAACCGTCTCACTTGAGTGCGGAGCTTCTGTTTCTCGGCTTCGACCATTTGTAAGTGAGACGCCAATGCCATCATCACCTAAAATAGAAAACAATATTTTCAAAATGGGATCAAATTGAATAAAAGATCATCAAATATTCTTTGGTTAATACTCAGTGGGACATAGTTGGATTGGGAGGCTACGAATCAGTACGAATTGATTATTAATTTTAAAGCTGTGACTTTACACGTTTTCGATAGATAGATATTGTAAATTACAGGCGCTCGCCACCAGAGGTCATAAACGTCCGATACACATTATCAAATTACACATAAGTATAAGCTATAGGCATACCACTCGTCCCTATTATTTTCCAAAAACATTCTGATTCCTGGTGTTCTAAAATTGGACATACGTCGCGAGCGGACATCTATGACAAATGGTTTTCTGTCCAGCGTTGGATTTACACTAGGAGCACTAGGGGCTAGTACCCTGGGCGGCAAATTTTCAGGGGTGGAAAAATTTGGAACGTTAAAAACATTTATATTAGAAATCGTGTCCATCGTGATTATAATAAAATTAAGCAAAATCGCAGGATAGTGGACAAAATAATTTGATTTTTTAAATTAAATGTACGACGTTTCGTCTAAAGATTTATTTTATTTATATCAAATTATTTTGTCCACTATCCTGCGATTTTGCTTAATTTTGTTAAAAACATTCATAAATTAAAATAAATAAAATACTTTTTCTCATTATTAAGAATGTGTGTAAAATTATAAACACTGCAGTTTTATTTACAAAACTGTGAAAAAAAAATTCAGTGTCTGAAAAGTCTCTGAAAAGATGTATTATATCTCGCAATTTATGAGCAATCGTTTTGTTTGTCAATTTATGATTTTTAATACGAAAAATAATTCAATACGGTTCATGGGTTCTTGGATTAAAATAAATTGTTATTGATTAATAACTCTTTTATTTATCTTCGTACGACGTTTCGTCTCTTTCGAGACTTTATCAAGTACTTGATAAAGTCTCGAAAGAGACGAAACGTCGTATGAAGATAAATAAAAGAGTTATTAATCAATAACAATTTATTTTAATACAATAGCCCATGAACCGTATTGAATTTTTTAAAAAATGGATATGAACCGAGTGAATTGTTTACGAAAAATAATGTTCTTACTTCTTTGTATAATTATCCCATTTATAATAAAAAGATTTTTGACTATGAATGAATCATTTTATTTATTTGAAAATTGTATACCAAAGTCGAACCTTTACCCATTTTATGTAGGCTTTAGGTAATGGGGCGGCATTTTTCACGGTGCCCCAGGGCGGCACTTAGGGTAAATCCGGATCCGCTACGCTTTTGTCAAATATTATAGGCAACGTCTGTCTGCCGTTTGCCTATCTAAACGCGATAAACTCAGAAACTAACCGGTTTTCATGAATACCGGGATAAAATATTTGGAAAGGTTTTAGGCTATATTTATGCTATCATAACAAGGGACTGTCACCCTCGGGTAACGCCGGGTAAATATGGCTAATTATATACAATGAGTGTTTATCCCAGAGAACCTTTTGAGATTACACATACTGTCTCAAGCGTACTTGCAATCTGGCAGCTTCGACTGTGTACATATAGAACAATTTGCGTGCTCCGGGCACATTAATTTCAACAGTCGATTGCAGAGTAGACAGAGGAAATTTGATGAAGGTCGTTATTTTTCAATAAAGCGTTCAAACTAGTCGAACGCATTGTTTGCATACCAACACAATATAACTATTGGTATTTGGCGAGCATTGTTAACATAATTTAGGAAATCAATATTAACATTGCAAACATCGAATAAGTTGTACATAGGGATGCGCGATATATATACCGGGTGTTGATTTGTTTTGCGGGTAATAGGGATTTTACATGTAAAATCATGTTTATGAATTTTCCTGCTTCCCTATATATTTTGGTGAAAAAAAACAAATACAAAATTTGTTCATAATTAAAAACTCTACCTGACACGTATGTTTGTAAATTACCAATATGCAGCTTTTAATTACAAAATAATTATTAAGGAACTGTAATTAAGTTTAAATTAAAAATATTTTATCCGAATAGGCATGACTTAAACAAAATTATGGCTATTCGGATAAAATATTTTTAATTTAAACTTAATTACAGTTCCTTAATAATTATTTTGTAATTAAAAGCTACATATTGGTAATTTGAAAACATACGTGTCAGATAGAGTTTTTAATTATGAACAAATTTTGTATTTGTTTTTTTTTCACCAAAATATATAGGGAAGCACTAAGCAGGAAAATTCTAGGGATGTGACTTTGAGTAAAAAAAATCGATTATTTAATAATCGATTTTTCTCTTTTCAATATAAATCGATTATTTAATAATCGATTTTTCTCTTTTCAATATAAATCGATTTGTAAAAAATCGATTTTTAAAGAAATAATCGATTTTTGTGAAAAATCGATTTTTTCTATTATTCGAAAAATTGCATACTTTTGTAATGAATGAAAACAATTGGAAGGGTATCGATATGAAACTATTTTACATAATACATACAGATGGCGCCATTTTCCGACTGATTAGTTTACGTTTAGTGAACTTATTTTACGTTTTTTCATCCGTCGCAAAGATGGCGTTGCTTACAAAAATCGATTAAAACGTGTAATTTGTAAATGTTGGCTGCATTGGGTTTCCCAAAGCCTATATTCTTTCTTAATATTAATATTAATAAAAAAAAATAAAAATAAATAAAAAAAAGGGTAATTTATATAATCGATTTATAAAAAATCGATTATTATTATTAAAAAATTAATCGATTTATAAAAAATCGATTATTATTATTAAAAAATTAATCGATTTATAAAAAATCGATTATTACTATTAAAAAAATCGATTGTTAAAAATCGATTATAAGAAAAAAATAATCGATTAATATAAAAATCGATTATTTTTTCACATCCCTAGAAAATTCATAAACATGATTTTACATGTAAAATCCCTATTACCCGCAAAGCAAATCAGCACTCGGTATCTATTGATTCGAAGTATCGCGTATTCGATTTATCGCACTGAAAATATTGATGTATCAACTATCAATATATTGCATAAAATGTATGATTTTGATTAACAGCGTTAGAAATCAAATTTAAAAAAATTAATTATAAAAATATTCATTTTAAATTCTCAGTATCAACATAACAAGTTGAAAAAAATTTAAAAAATCCTCTATTAGGTATAAATCAACGAGTTCCGTTAGAATATTAACGGCTAAACAAACTGCTGTGTTTCTGTATATCTTTTAACTGAAATTAATGGATTTCGATAATCGGTGTTTACATATCAATATACGCGATATATCGAATTTCAAAATATCGATATTAATATGATAATACTGAATTGGCACATCCGATATATCGACAGATTCGATATATTATCGTACATCCCTTACCCTAGTTGTACAGTAATCCTCTTATCGACGGCGGCGTGACCAAAAAACACCGCTGTTAGCCATAGGCGTAATTCGAGGGTGGCAAGGGGTGGCAGTTGCCCCCCTCCCTAATATTTTGAAGGAAAACAAATTTTTATAATACATCAAACTTTACTGAAGTTTGGTTATTAAATTATTAACAATATTAGCAATTAAGAATAATCGCAGGATAGTGGACAAAATATTTGGTTTATTTAATTGAATGTACGTCTATATATTTAGACTTTTTCAATGTACTTGAAAAAGTCTAAATATAGAGACGAAACGTCGTACATTCAATTAAATAAACCAAATATTTTGTCCACTAGCCTGCGATTATTCTTAATTTTATTATAATCACGATGGACACGATTTCTAATATATTAGCAATAATTTTGTGGTCGCAAATTGCTCTCAAAAGACTTTAAAATCTACAATTTCAATCCTACTTTTTTAAACCCCAAACCTTCGGTAATCCCTGCCCAGTGCCGCCCCCCCCCCCAATCTTATAGCTCAAACTACGCTCGTGTTTGTACCTTAAATTTTAAATTTGATTGTAAGCTAACGATTAACAATAATTTTATCGAAATGGATGCAGTAGTTCTTGAGTTATAGGAGCAAACAACCATACAGACAGACAATATTAATGTTCCGAATCTTCATAGTTTCCGGGCTTGTAGGTCGTGGTCGGATGGTATTTCTACCTGACGTTTCGTCTACAACTGTGGTAGACATTTTCAAAGGCGATGTGGCAGCGGTCGAAATGTCTGCAGTTGTACACGAAACGCCAGGTAGAAATACAATCGGACCACGGTCTACAAGCCCGGAAACTATAAAGATTAGGAACAACGCCGGCCATGAAAGCTTCCACACTTAGACAAAATTAATGTTTTGCCTTGCACTGAAGTGCACTGGAGTTCTAGGTCGCACGCAGAGAAATTGGTCGGATAATGGATATTTCTCGACAATTGCGTAACTACGAGGTGCTGAGGCGGATTTAGAACTTCCGCGCCCCTAGGCTACGAAAAGTTTGGCGCCTATTCTGTAAAGAAAAAAATAGGGCATAGATGGTACTAATTATATTTGGTAGTTTTCTAAAACAAGAGTGGAGAAGTCTAAGAAGTAAAACAGGAAAGAATTTTAAGTATTTTGAAAATAACAATCGGAAATTGCTAAGCATTGTTATTTAACAATGTTCCGCAATTTCCAATTCTTCGTAAATTTTGCTAAACAATTAAGATTAGCAGCCTTATTATGTTTTTCTATTTTATTTTCGGGTATATTTCGGTTATAGTTTTTCGTGAATAAAAATTTTCTGATCCAAAATATCGCGCCCCCGAAGATTTGGCGCCCTAGGCTATAGCCTACTTAGTCTAGTGATAAATCCGCCCCTGACAAGGTGGCAGCACTGGCAGATGTCAGGGGCACTGCGTCAGCTAACAATAAGTGGATGTGCAGCACACCACAGTATTTATTTTTATTTATTGTAAATTATAGACGCGTCGACAACTTAGGTCATTAACGTCACAGTATTTATTAATTTCAAATAAACCAACATGCTCGAGGCCCCAAATTTGTAGTTACGCCACGGTTTCTCAGTATGATGGGCCTCACGAGTCACTAATATCTTTCGATCAACTGTAAAAAAATATCTCATACGAGGTTTAGGCGTACTGTCATCAAACTAATATAAAAGGCGATGAACCAATGAAGCGTGTAGCCGGATTCTAGCAGCCTATTATTATAAACTCTGATAAAACCTCGCGCTTATATAGAATTAATTAAAAACAGCACATCGGAAAAAAACAGCAGCGCAAAATATGTGTCCGTACGCCGTACATTTTTTTAATTGATAGGTGCTGTAACTTGTAAGTCTTCTACAATCACTCAAGGTAATACATGTACCCTCGGGTCTTGAATTTATATAGGGTCCATACTCCATACGTAAACGTTAGTTACATAAAAATAAAATTGAAAAATTTTAAAAACTCTCGACGTAAATCAATTTTAAAAAAATAATCTGTCTTGTACCAATGAGTTCGTGCATAGTAATTTGACTACTATAAATAGTGAAAAACATGATCACAACACAAGAACAAGCAGTGATATTTACATTAAAAATTATCGAATTGCTAATTACAACAATAGACCATTGTGCAAAGGCAGCCAGCTTTACAATAAGCTTCCAGCAGAAATAAAAATGTGGACACTATTAACAATTTTAAAAAAACGTCTAAAGGACTATTTAGTTGAAAAATGTCTACCTATATGATTGTAGTTTTTAATATGTAATTTAACCATTTTATGTGACGTATTTATACTCATTTGGAATCTATAAATAAAATAACTATCTATCTATCTATCTATCTATCTATAGGCGCAGAGTCGAACAAACCCACTAGTGACTAGAACAAGACACATTTTTTTAAAGGGCTTAATATGCTGGGGTTTCGTAACAGTCTAGCGTCGTTATCAATCTCCCTGTCATGTAGAACATTAAACTATACTTACATAAAAACAAATGATTGGTCTACCTACATAAAAAAGATCGCTTTTCAAGCTAATTTTGATCAATATGCGTATAAAAATGTTGTTAATTGGAAATTGTACAAAAACAATGTTAAATACATGTATACCTATTACCTACATAGTTTTAAAAAAATATGTTTCAAATTTCAATCGATCAATTATTTTTTTACCAAGGCCGATTTGAAATTCTACATTACTTTTCTTATGAAGAAAAATGTGTGGGCACAATCTAAGGTCATTGTCAAATCAGATTTTCTGACAATGCTTTCTGCAATCTGTTACTTGTATTTCATTAGTTTTTTTGTATTCTATAACCGATAGCTTTCCTGCAAAAATATTTTGTCGTATAAAGAAATCGCATCAAAATTGGTCTATGCTATGATGTCACAGAGACAGACAGATACACAAACAGACATATAAACACATGCAGGGCCGGCGTTGGAGGGGGGGGGTAAGCGGGGCAAAGGTACTCCGGGTCCCCAGTTCTCGAGTTCTAGCCCGAGAGCTGGTAAAAAAAATAATGAATTGAAAATATGAATTGGTGCTAGGCCCAAATAACCTTAGCTGTTGATGGTCTTTAAAACACACAAAAAAAAAACGAGGGCGAAGCTGGGCGCAATGGTTGGTTTCTAAATATAATCACTTTGCTTTGTATCAAATAAATCAAATATTGGGGAGACCGTTATCCGCTGCAGTTGATTGATTGTGTATGATTAAAATAATAATATAATAGATTTCCATAAATGCGAGTTGCAAGCGCTATACTGCACCGTGTCTGAAATCTAAATGTCGGGCTTATACAACGTTATATAAGTGGTAAACAGACATGTGTATATAATATTGTATGTATGTAATGTAGGTATATCCCGAGGTTCGCGCGATCGATTCCCAACACACGCGAACGCGCCGTATGAGTCACCAGCAGCGGCCTGCACTCTGCATACACACAAACGATGTATATAACAGCAGTCAAGACGCAAGACGCCGCGTCGACGGATTATTAAAAATATAGGCCGACCAAAAAAAAGATTGCCTCTCGCGGCGATTCATTAAATCACATAATATTATATAAAAATTGGTAGTCCGGTCCGGGGCTTCGCCCGGGTGCTATAAATTTATGATTTATTAAAACATTACTCACTCGCTTAGCTCCTGTTATCATAGCCTATGTCTTAAAGCAAAGTATCACCTATCAAACAGCGAAAAAAAATTGTTCAGTAATTTCTGAGATTATCCTCTGATTTTCAGCCGGGCGAAGCCGGGCCAGCTAGTTATTATAGCCTATGTTGTGTGTTTTAAAGACCATTAACAGCTAAGGTTATTTGGGCCTAGCACCAATTCATATTTTCAATTCATTATTTTTTTTTAATAATAAATTGAAAATCCAATTGACACTTTTACCAGTTCTCGGGCTAGAACCCGGGAAGTGGGTACCTGTAATAGAAGAACCATAGCAACGCCATGTAAACAACAGCATTGCCACACTCTCGGCTATTTTCAAGCCCATAGCCTATGTTCATCTCCATTGCGGAAGCCACCCGTGTGCAAAATTTTACATAGATTGGTTGTGTAGTTGAGGCATGCCCGGACTCCGGAGTCATCAAAAACACTTTTTTTTCAAAATCATGTAATAGTTAAATTGCAAACAAGGATAAACGTCAAAAAAGACGCATCTGTAATTTGAATTTAAATGTCAATTTTAAAATGTTTTAATTGAAGGTCGTGAAGAAGATACAAAATGCACCGAAACGTATACCATAAAAAAAACTTTGCATATAAACTGCTTTCTTTGCCTTATTTCTAAGATCAGTATCTATACTATTTAAAAGTTCGAGGTAATTGTAAAATCCAACTGGGTCGTTACAAAATTCAAAAGTTACTTAGAATTTAAGCAAAATCGAATGTACAAAATGCCCGTACTAATTCAATCGTGCTTTTCATTAACCGAGTAATTAAGTTGTAATTGGGTGATTATTTAATTAATTATTCCACACTAATTGTTAACGGTCAAATCGGAGACACTGCAATAGACGGTACTTCATACTTATATGTCATTGTATAAATAAGTGACCGTTAAGATCGACGGTTGAATCATTAAATAGCTAAATAGAATTGTTTAACTGTCGTCGTTTGGTCAGGAAGTCTACACAATTACTGACTCAATATTTTAATCAGTCAGTACTTAGTACAACGTACTCAGCGTCTGAGACTATTATATTCCGACGTTATTATTATTATTTTATTTCGTTCAAAAGACTACAAGGAGTCGAATTTGTCAGACATGATAAATATAAAAATAATAGCAGATATGAAAATAAAGTATAAACAATACAATAAATTACTTCATAGTAAAGTCATCAACGATATACAAACATTGTGCAATCAATGATTTCTTAAGTTTCTTTAGAAATGTATTGAAAGGCAAGTCTTTAAAGTCATTAGGCAAATCATTAAAAAGCTTCAAGGCAGCATAATGCGGACTGTCTTTAAAGAGAGAGAGATTACATTTAGGTAATAAGATATTGCCACAGTTACGAGTTAAATAAGAATGGTGGGAGTTTATAGTTTGAAATTCAGCAATATGCTTTTTAATAAAGCAAAGTGATACCCATATCCGACGTTGTCTCATTAAGAATAAAGCTGTGTATTTTATCGATTCTAAGGGGCCAAGGAGGCCAACAAACTAGTTGCATGCCATTTTTTTTCTTAAAAAAACCATGAATTTGTACTACTTGTCAGAAAATCTAGCTTCACAATGGCCGTAGGTTATTATAACAAGTATTGGGAACGTGGAGTGAACATCAAACACAAAATCATTTTTTCAGCGTATTCCTCTTGGAACTTCCGTACATCTAAAAGAGGGTAAAAATTAACGTTTTTAAAGTTAGCTATGTGGGGTGTCTATGAGTAGGTCTAATCGAGTGTAATGTAAGAAAAAAAAATATATTTCTTTTGGCGACGTAGGAGGTCCAAAAAGTGGCCAATCTTTTAACAATAGGGTATTTAATATTTGCCTGGATTTTTTTTGTTATATAGAGCAGTAAATTCTGAATAAAATGACACCTTTCATTCCGATTTCAAATCCCCCGGTCCCATTTAGAAAGTATTTGACTTACAAACATAAAATTTGGTATATATATGCAGTTTTCACGATTACAACCAACGACAAATTGCATACTTACATTATCTTACATAGATAGCGCGATATACATAACCCAGCCTTTGCTGTCGTGCAGTCGGGTAAAAAAAACTATCGTTTCTAGGGGTATCGCCCTCTTTATGGTATTAACAAAAAAAATTGATAAGAAAGCTCTTAAAAGTTTTGCAAACGCGAAAACTAAAAATCTAACCTGTTAATAATATAGTTTTGCATTTGAGATAATCTGACATTTAGTGGCACCGCAGGCAAAATATGAAGCGGAAACACGCAAATCTATTCATAATATAATACAAAGAAGGTGTTGCGTGTCACGGGGAAGGTCTTTGACTTAACTGAAGATATTTTATATTCAAACTATATCAAAGAAGAATCACAAATTCGTTACGCGATATGCACTTCTGGTGTCAACTGAGCATCGGTTAAGTGACTCCGAAAGTTATTTTTGAAGTGCATTCAACGAAATTCCCTGTACAGCTTACCTTCGTCGTAGCAATAAATATAGCAACGTTCAAGTTGACGCAATAAATGACGCCGTTTTCTTAAAATTCTCATTAATCTCTATATAACCATTTTAAGTAGGAACGGAGGCCGGATCTGGATCCAGTTCTGTTACCCAGTCATTTTGCCGGAACTGATTCTGGATCCGGTATTCGGATTTTTGAAAGAAGTATAGTTGACGCAATAAATGACTGTTTTCTTAAACTCGGAAAAAGTCTCAATAATCTCCACATGCTCATTTTAAGTAGGGATGGAAACTGGATCTGGATCCGGGTCTGGTATCCAGTCATTTTACCGGAAACAAAACTGGCTCCGATATTCAGATTTTTGAATGAAGGAGAATTTCCCCATCTCTAATTTCAAGTTGTATAACAGCAATCCAATCATTCAGATGTGCAATCTCCGAACACAACATTTAGGACACAAATATTAACAACTTTCCCGTAAAAAATTCAAGTTGGCCTTAGTGGCATAGCTGACACTCAAAATCAAAGATTGCCAAATGGACCCCCATTAAAAAGTGACAATCCATAGTAGGTTTTTTCATAACTTTTTTTGTGTACATATTGTAGGATACCTAATACCTATCTAATAACTGAAATGCTTGAGCATACAATTTCCACCATGCATCATTTAGCACCGAAAAATTAGCAAGAGCTCGGGGAGAAAATGGAAAACTAATGCATGTTAATTTGACACGTCTAAAAATTCGAGTCACTTCAAAATTTCTCAAACTTAACGTATAAATCAAATAATAAAAACTACTACTAAATAATGTTTTGATATCAGCTACCAAACGTGTATGTATTTGGCCTAAATCTCCCATCGAGTTTCCAAAGAATTAAGCTTACCTGTGCTTCGCCCAATCCAAGTTCAATCATCTCGATCGATTTCTGGACGAGACCTTGTTTCTCCTCGACGACGTTGCTGTCGGCGGCGCGTTCCATGGCTGACATCGCCGCCTCAAGCGACGACGCCAGGCCGTGAAGAATGCTGTTGTGCTCATTCTTCAACGCCTCCAGACCCTGCATGACAGTCTTCGTGTTCGTTATAATCTCTTCCTGAGTCATTTGTGTCATTTTACCGATATGCTCTATTTTCTTCCTGCAACAAAAACAAACACAAATCAAAACAGCGAACCAGAATACATTTTTCCGATTTTCCTTTACCACGGATGAAATAAAATAACATCGTTAGCATTACAGGGGGTCCTCATTACCGTGTATTCATTATTCCATTCACCACAGTTACGAGGTTGCGTCTAAGCCATCGTACTCTAAGAGCGATGACACACACAGCGGTTTGTGCCGACTCGACGATGACACACACAGCGGTGTCATTTCGGCAATCAAGCGTTTCTTGTGGAGAACGATGTGTCGAGGCGGCTGAGAGTCAGCTTTCAGTCGGCAGACAATTCTCACCGCGGTGTGTGTTCTGCATCATTGAAAAACATGAACATACTTGCCATTTACCAATCATACCGCTATACAGAACGGTTAGGACTTTGGTGCTGTGCAATAGTATAGTGTGGAATTACGCGTCCCGGCAGTGGCATTTAATTTTTTCTTATATTATATAGAGCCTTGTAACGCTAAAGGCTAGTTTTCTGGAAACTGTAATTAATTGATAATGAAAGTGAATTCGTGTTGTAGAAAGGGGTTATCTATTTATTATAATAAAAAACTAGCATTTATTGTTATCCCCAAATTACTCCAAATACTTATTTTAGAATTTAGATGGGATGAAGTTAGAAATTGAAAGGACATCGATTTTAATGTATATCAATTATTTTACTAAATCTGTTGAAGTATCTTTAAGAATTCACAAAGATTGTCGAGACGAAAGGCCATATAGGAATTCGTCTACAAAAAATCGAAAATGCCAATACTAAATGCGAGGGTATTCCCCTGCCGTTATTAAATAAACAAGAGCCGTGCGAATTTTATACCAATACGACAGAACGCACTGTCGGCGCAACCCCTCTGGGACATATTTATTAGGCGTGTCGGTGCTACCGAATTTCCAGTAAGAAACGGCGCCTCATCCCCCAGTCGTCAAAAAGCGCGTTTTCTCACAGCACACTCCACATTAATTAATTAATTTGCGACCTGTTGGAGAAGCTCTACATTTATATTATACACACTTACAATGTCACTACGCATGGATGCAGCCGAACGGAATGTGGCTATCCGAAAATAATATTGTAGCAAACCCCAAGATGTTACGCCGTTGGCGACAATAGAAGCTTCGAGAACAGGTAACAATGGTGAGGAGTGGAATGATATCGAAGACACGGGTAACCACCAGAATATTCTGGAAAGCGCGCGAGCGTGCTGGGTCAAGCTGCTCGAGCTATATAAGCGAAGTACAAGGGAATCAGGCAGCCAGTCGTGAGACAGCGTCGATTTGAACATAAATACAGCATATAAATAGTTATTGGTGTGTTATTAAAGGGCTTCACTTTGTTTAAGAATTACTGTTCGCTATTATTATCGTTTGATTGTTAGCATTGACATACAGTTATTGTATTTGAATTGTTGTTACATTTTTAATTATTGTAAATAAATAATTTATTCCGCCCACGTAGAAAACAGTTTTGTTACAATATCAATATCTACGGTACTTGAATGAATTTTTTGAAGTTATCCTTCTTTAGTGTTGGCAGTGAATTGTACTGATCTCGAGTCAAAAATTACAGACTCAAAAATTAATGAAACGCTGTAATTAGTGATGTAAAATGACAATCATTTAAAATCGTGACCGCGTCACGATCATTACGACAGTCATTTTCGGTCATTTTAAAATTATTGATCATTACATATCACAGAACACACGCGTGTTTACCAGTTACCGTCAGTTATGAAAATGATAGGTCATTTATAGCGTCATTTTTGCAAAATGATCGTCACAACCAATCTGATGCATTTTTGCAAGACCATCACAACCAATCAAATGACCGTCCCAACCAATGTGACGTGACGGTCATTTTGGTCATGACCACGTCATGACTATGGTCAGATTATCGACTCACATCACTAGCTGTAATGTAATGTAATAAAACGGCGCTAACGTTTTGGATGAAATTTACTGAAAAGGGGTTTTGGGGAGCAATAAATCAATCTAGCTAGGTCTCATCCCAGGAAAAATTCGTTTTCTTATAGTCTACAGATTTTATAATTTTAAAAGTCATTTCCTTGACTTTCAAAATAGTGTAATATTGCAAACAGTCATAGGTATATTATTAGCCACAGAAAATGATTCGTTCGGTCAGAGCATCTTCAGTTTTTAAAGAAAAATACAACTAATCCAAAAGGATATAATAGAAAAGACAATTCAATCACTTTCCTCGCTTAAAAAATCCGTTTCAGAATCTGAGATTTTTATACCAAGAGCTTTAGGTGCGGCTCCCAATATTTTCAGGTAGGTATCTAGTGATGAGCAAAACCAGACATATTTGAGCAAGACCAAGACTGTCTAAGTCTTGGTCTTGCTCAAATATGTCTGGTTTTGGTCTTGCTTATTTGGTCCTGGTCTTGGTCTTGCGTATCAAGTTTTGGTCTTGCTCATTTTATCTGTCTTTTTTTGTTTTTTATTTCCGAAGATCATCATAGTTATACATTAAAAATAATTCACATTCTATTATTAACTAACAAAATACTTTATTTTATTAAAATGTTACAAAATATCAAAATTACATCATTTTTAACACGCTTGTTCATTCGGTCTGGGTCTTGCTAGTCTAATGATAGTCTTGGTCTTGGTCTTGCTTTTTCGCAAGACCAAGGCCAAGACTGCAAGACCAAGACCAATTTTGCTCATCACTATTATTATAGGTATCTAGGGCTCTTGCTTCAAAAAGTCTGACCACCTATGCGCGCTCTCTTTCCTTATTCCCAATTTGTATTCCTCCTCTACGTTAGCATTAAATATTTGACGCAAACGTTAAACGGTCCTAACTCGCATAAGAAGTTTTACTTAAAAAAACTCGATACGAAGCGATCCGACTACGGCCCTGCACGCGTATATGCTAATTAGACAGTCTCTCTGTGGAACATACACGACTCTTCATTATGCAAGGTGAAGGTTGACATCGCTAAATAAATTAGTGACTTTACTTTGACAGAGGTTTGTCGACTCTACTGCTAATTCGCTTACGGAATATACTGAAAAACAGACGACGTTCAAAAAGAAATTTGAATGATTTTTCTTTGTATCTTTTATTACCAATGTCTTTTATTTTAGAAAGATCTGATGTCACAGATGGACTTTCCATATAGTAATTTGTTCAACTTTGATCTCAGATATTTCAGAAACCATTCGCTTTAGCCTGGATACTTTTTTATACTAAAAATGTCCAAAATAAAGTTCCTTTTCTGAATCCGTCGAAAAAATGCTGGGTGCTACTTTAAATAATAAAGTTGTGTGTGCTGGAGGGGGGGGGGGGTGAGAGCGGCGTAACGATTCGACACCTATGTCTCCCTATCGATTATCCAATCCCTCAGTTTCCAATTTTTAATCAAAAAGGCAAAACAGTGAAAAGCGTGGAAAGTTCGACAACGGAGGAGAGCTAAAAAACCACCATCTCAAAGAGGTCTGGTCTGATGACAATGATCAAAACAAGCATTTGACAATACACCAAGTCGTGGCAACAGTTTCATAATTTATTCACGTGTGCCCTTGTACAATGTACAACGGTTTGTCAAGAATGCCTGTCGTGGGATTCCGAATTTATAAGCTACACCATTGACGAGACATGCCATTTTTTTCATTTTACCAGTTCACCTTTTGATGTGATTTTCATAGACGCTAGTGACCTCAGATGTTGAGCGTCTATAGTCTACAATCTATCTAGCGATGTGCTTTTCAGGATTAAACACAGTTAATGTACAGAAAAATTATGCCTCCTCTACACTATCGGCCATGATGGACGATTACAGGCGATCACAAATGTGTGGAGGGCATTATCGCCTGTAATTGCCCATGATCGGTGACGATCGAGCTTAATCGCCGCTGTGTCGGTTTTTCGGACAAACATCAAAGGACGTTGGGTCATCAAATGGACAATGCACGATCGTGTGGACAGCTGCGCAATGATGGTGGCAAGCATGGCCCAATCGTGATCGTTCATCATGGCCGACTGTAGATGAGGCATTACAGTATGTGCTGGGTCATCTAATTTCCCACCATCCCCAAGTTTTGATTTTTGAAGGCATATATGAAGTGACTTATCAAAGCAGCGTTCTATTATGTAACGTGAATTACGAAAGGATTTTTTCCAATTTTTCATAAGCGAATTTATGTTAAAAATGTAATTGTTTTTACTTCTAACTCAAACATTATTTTATTCTTTACATTTCAAGCTAGGTAATTACATGTTGAAAATTACGAGTTACGACTGAAAAAAAAACTCTCGAATGCGGCCAACACAAAACGTATATAAATTGCTTATCAATTTGTGAATTATTTGCCTTTATCAAAAGCACAACATTACCTGCAGGTACATAATATAAATGTTAATTACACAGATAAGAATGATAAAAACGAATAGTGAAAATGTATATAAACCAGAGGTTCGAAAACATTTCTGAACTTTTCCAGGTTCCAACTGATTAAATTCCCGTTGGGAATGTATTGAATCTTTTATACGGAAAATCGATCGACTCTACCTGGAATGCAACTTTATTGGTACAGTAAAAACAAAAACGGTTTATTGAGCTGTAAAAAAAACATCACTATTAGGGCTGAGCAATAATTGATAAATAATAATTAAACATCGTTTATGGATACATCCAAAATTGATTTAAACAACCCTACAATTTTACAGTACGATCAGCGGACGAGAACTTTTGAAGTGAAATTTTTTTGGCCACGATTGGAGTAATTTCATTCAACAGCGTAACGAAAACGAAAAGAGAGCCCGTCAGGAGTGGGGGCAATGCGCTGCTGATCGGCTGGCGAGTATAGGTACGAATGCGTTGAGGATGAAACTCGATGGACACGCCCCTTTCTGTTTAATGTTAACTTGGATACTTACAAATATTTACCCATTAAGTTTCACTTCGAACGCGTGAGATTTAGGCATGCACCCAGTTTTTTTTAAATAAATATAATATTCAATACTGTGCGGCCATACGGCAAAACCGATTATTATGTCGAATTTAATGGATTCAATTCTATACATTTTTCGTTACGGAAATAGAACTCAAGCACTAAATGAAGACTTTATAAGTCGATTTCAATTCATCTCAAATCCTTTCCCCTCGCCTAAAAACGGTTATGGCTCTCCCGACGCTATTTTTAAAGATGTTCGGGTAAGCGCCAATATTGAAGGATCAAGAATTACACTACAGATCGTACAGGCGAATATTTAAAAAACAAGTTTTGGCTACGTGTGAAAGATTACGTAATTTTTAAAAAGCATTTACACGAGCCCTTTAGCTTTAAAAGAGGGCATCGGGAGAGCGGTAACTGTTTTTAGGCGAGAGGAAAAGATTTGAGATGAAGAGTGCAGCTGCAGGGTAACTTGCAGAATTTCTGTATTAGAAGTGAGTATTTCGGGGCAGTGGTTGTGTGTCAATTTTTGATTTTGTTTTTGTTTAATTTACATTTATTGTTTTCAGACGCTAATGACCTCAGTTGTCGAGCGTCTATAATTTACAATTCATTCGTTCATTCGGGGCAGTGAACAACCCCGAGCGAAGAATCTGATTTTAGTTTCGGCAAGTACCTAGTTGAAAAAGCCCAGCCCTAATTACAAAACGATTTGCCTCGCATGTTCAAAAAAAAAAAAACGCGAGATTCAAAATCAATTCTAGTGACGTCTAAGCATAGCATAAATTCATGAATATTTGAATAATATTCGTATGTCGATGGAATCCAAAATAATTTATTCGTGTTGCTTGTTCACGTGTCAATTTACAGCCAAATAGAATACTTGAAATTCTATATAAACTTAAAATTCCTTCCCTGAATACTTCTAGTTTATTACCTTGTTAACATATGGCCTTCTTCAGAAGATATTCAAATTAAAAAAAAAATACATTTCACAACAGTTTGATATGTGGATACTTTTAATTTCCCACAGGTCACAGTCCACAGATATAACGTTAACGTTGATGTCAGTATGTACCACATTTCATTAAAATTAATCCTGTTAATTTTAGGGTTCCGTACCAGACAGGAATCCTTTTGTTGTGCCAACGATGTCTGTCTGTCTGTCTGTTCTAAACGAAATGAGATAGGAACTTGAAATTCACACATAATATGTACTACCGCGGCCCAAATACGGAGAGAATAACAAAAGATAAAAAAGGTTTATTTAAGGGAGGCGCATATACATGAAAACGGGGATCAAAAAAAAAAAAATTTTTAGTACCTACCTATTCTTGTGGGGTATCGTTTAAAAGGTCCTTTTGAGTAGACTATGGATGTGTATTTATTTTTATTTATTTTATCAAAATTGTAGGTTTTCGAAACCGTCAAAGTTGCAATTTTTAGACCTATTTTATTACCAGATCTATCTTAATAACGCCATTACCTATAAAGCTGTAATTCACGTTAAGTATCACTCATATCCCCTAGTTAATCAACACATACTAAAAATAGAAAAAAGAAAGCGCCCATACATGCAAACGGGTGGCCAAAAAACTTATTTTTTGTACCTTTTCTTATGGGGTCTCGTTGAATAGGGTCTTTTGAGTAGATTATGAATGTGTTTATTGAGTGATGTCGGTACGACAAATTGAAAAACTTCTAGGAAGGTTTCCCATTAAATATCATACAAAATACCCAATAAAAATCCGTTAAAAAACCTACCATGGACAAAGATCTCGTTGGGTTGCCATTTTAAATACGATATAGAGAGCAAAATGTTAAAAATCGCATCTATTTGTAGTTCCGCTAGAAATCCAAGATCATGCAAAATGGACTGGTTCAGCCAATAATTAGTGCAATATAAATTAACGCATTTTTAAATCGATTATATGGGGCTGAGAAATGACCTAGTAAGTATATAATTTTGTTTTCTTAATACACATAATTTATTGTACATTTTCAACATACTGTGACATTTTTCTATACTTTTGGCGATTCGAAAACAAATTACAAATAATTATTACTACAGACACTAGAGTTCTCCCGTCTAGCTATCGTGAAAACCCCGCAAACGGAAAAGCTTGAAATGAATTAATAAACTATCTATTTTTAAGGTAACAAATTATAAGACTTACTAAAAAATAAGATTTTAACTTACACTCTATAAGCATTGATAGTTTTCGACATTTTGAACGCTTTTCAATACTTATTATCATCAGGTTCAAAATATTAGATTGTTCAAAGTACAAAATGTTCATTACAAACTTGTTCACAACAATAATTAAAATGACGATTATTTTTTAAGCCCTACATAAATTTTGTTAGAAGCTTTCTTTTTTAAGCAAAGTTTATTTCATTTATATTGTCGTATAATTATTATTTTTATGTTTATATTTCGTTAGCAAAAATATTTCAAAAAGCTTTTAATTTTGTGTAAAAATATATTTATATGTTTTAGTTGTATACATAGCGCGAATTAAAAACGACACAGCATAATATTACAAGATTTTACAAAAGTTTACTTTTGATTTATTTGTTTTAATTTTTTTTTTGTTTAAACAATAATAAAGCACACAAAGCACAACTTTTATATATTATATCACAAGCACTTACAAAAGCTCGAAGTATAACGACCTACTTCAAAAAATTATTAACAAGACCGAAACTTTTCGTGACACTTCAAATTTATCTCCAAAATTGAAAGATATACAAAAAAAATTACGTATTTAATTTTTTTGTTCCACGTAGTCATATAAATTATATAATAATAATATAAAAGTACAAATTTGTGAAAAACACCGAACGTACAACAAAATCACAGTCTGACACAAATCAATTATAAAGGTAAACAGGTTAAACGAATTAGAATATGAGTGTGTGAGCGTGTGTGTGTGTGATGACTGGAGTATTTAAACATTTAATTTTTAGTATCTACATTTCGCCGCACCTATATTTATAATAATAAATTATATGCTACATGATATCACACACCGTATAAGCAATAGGTACGAATGTTATCTCCGCAAAGAGAAGCAAAACTACGACGCCCGACGTCGACAGCGTCGCGTTACGGCGCCAGCCTTTGCGCAACGAAGCCTGCAAGATGCGCGCGGGACACTTCCATACAAAACTGACGTTCCGTTGTTTCGTAGCAAAGAACGACAATAATTTGAAGATCTACTTGCTGTAAACTAAAACAACAGAATGTCGCCAGGAAGAACTGTTCTTCCCCCTACGATGATATCGTAACAAGAAAAAAATATAGGTATGTATATATGTTACGCTCAATACTCGAATTCGGACAATGTCAAAAAAAACTGGTTTTGAGCAACGAATACTTCCCAAACCCGAAATCTTACAATGTTACAAAATGAACAGAATTAGTTTTGCGCATTTTTAATTGCACAAAACTAGTATATTATACATTCCTGAATGAGCAATGCTAGTTCTGTTTGTTTTATTCGTATTTAATGTTCAGAACTAGTTAAGTGGGATTTATGTGGTGCAACGTAGGTACCTCACAACCAAATTTTAAATAAGATACAAGATAGAGCTAACATTATTTAATTACTTATTTATATTAGAAATCGTGTCCATCGTGATTATAATAAAATTAAGAAAAATCGCAGGATAGTGGACAAATATTTGATTTATTAAATTAAATGTACGACGTTTCGTTTATATATTTAAACTTTTTCAAGTACACCATTGAAAAAGTTTAAATATATAAACGAAACGTCGTACATTTAATTTAATAAATCAAATATTTGTCCACTATCCTGCGATTTTTCTTAATTTTATTAATTACTTATATTTTATGTCGATACGACACAAATATAACAAAAAACAAGCCGTGAGGTGGGTCGTTTATTAGGACTAAAGTGCGACCCTTGAGGTCCACACGACGAACTTCCCAGTTTGATAAATATTTAATAATAATAATTAAATTAGATATTACACAGAAAAGTAATCATTTTAATCATTAAAACATAATTATTATTTATTTTTAACAATAATTAAAAAAAAAAAAAACGGCTGAACCGATTTTTATAAAATTTACGTCAGATCAAAATGACGTTAACACACCTCGATTGACACCCTTACGAAGTCGATATAATTTTTTATTCGCGAGATATTGTGTAAAATCTACTTATTTGGAGTCTATTTGGTTAAGAAAAAAGAACGGCTGAACCGATTTTGAAAAAATTTCTTTCAGATCATATTTACGTTAATACGCGTCGATTGGCACCCTAACGTAGTCGATATCATTTTTCATTCTCGAGATTTCGTCTTAGAAAGAAATGGACACATACGTACGTACACACACACACACATACACACACAGCCATCTTTCTAAAAATAGTGTAGTGACCTTGAAACATAAAAATTTGTTATACATTTTGATTTCGATTTTCGGACCCATTACAATAACCTCCAAAGGGAAGTTAATAAAACTTTATTCTTAGACAAAATATCAATGCAGTATGGCATCGGAATCTTTGCGTTTTTTAATTAACTTTTCCATTCCACTTATACTTATTATATCAAAGCGATTTATTCTTCTGTCCTGTTTAGCAGACTCACAGACATCAGAAGTTTTGATTCAGCTTTCAACAAATTTGCCTTCTTCCTCAGTGTAATAACAGGGTGAGTTCGACCACCCGTATCAGTCGTTTTTTTCGAAAACTGTTAGTCGTAGAGAGTTGTGTCAAAAATTTGTATTATAAAAGCCCTAATAAAGAATCGAATGGCGATAATTTTTTTTTCCGGGAAGGTCGGCTTCCCTATTAGTTTGCTCCAGAATGTCCAGAACTCCGGAAATATAAATGTAACGATAGGTCGAAAGTGGTATTATTCAAAAGATCTTTAAAAAATTAGCAAGTTTTGTACGGCTTTTTTTTAATTACTGCCACCCTTATTAAGTAATATTTGTTTGAAATTACTAAATTAAAATGTCATAATAACGAACTTTTTAAAAGTCCGCATTTAAAATCTAGTTACCTATCTATCGATCATTAAACACTGAAGAAGTACACTCACAGTATAATCAGAAGAGCTCAGTAGTATGTATTAATGAGTAAATGGAAGACAGTTTGAACACTTGTGACAATGTCTAAGGTTGCTAGATTTTTAATGCCGACTTCGATCGTTATTACGAAATTTTGATTTAATAATTTCAAACGATTGTTACTTAACAGGGGTGGCAGTAATTAAATAATTTTTCCTACAAAACTTGCCTATTTTTTAAAGAGCTTTTCAACAGTACCACTTTCAACCTATCGTGCTTTCTAAAATTCCGGAGTTTTGAACATATAATAATTTATGTTTA
Organism: Mongoloraphidia duomilia; assembly: GCA_039654895.1. Classification (NCBI taxonomy): domain Eukaryota; kingdom Metazoa; phylum Arthropoda; class Insecta; order Raphidioptera; family Raphidiidae; genus Mongoloraphidia; species Mongoloraphidia duomilia. Next base: position 17,896,327 of record CM077525.1, on the reverse strand, counting down.
TACTTATAGAAATTTACAGGGGTGGCAGTAATAAAAAAAATTTTCCTACAAAACTTGCTTATTTTTTAAAGATCTTTTCAACAATACCATTTTCGACCTATCGTTACATTTATAATTCCGGAGTTCTGGACATTCTGGAGCAAACTAATAGGGAAGCCGACCTTCCCGGAAAAAAAATTATCGCCATTCGATTCTTTATTAGGGCTTTTATAATACAAATTTTTGACACAACTCTCTACGACTAACAGTTTTCGAAAAAAACGACTGATACGGGTGGTCGAACTCACCCTGTATAGTAAGGTAATTATTGTCTTTCGTCATAACATTGTTTTTGTGTATCGGAAGCCGAACTAGTTGATTCTCGAATTCAGCTTGGATTTTTACATAATTAATAATTATTGCACTCGATATCCCGTAATTATGTTAATTATAACATTCACGAGCAAAAAAACAAATCAATAGGTACATAAACAAAAACATAACCCTACTTTTTATTCGCGGGTTCGGACGTTGATTGAATAAAATAAGCAGAACTAGTATTGTTCGTTCAGAAATGTACAAAACTAGTCTTGCGCAGCTAAAAATGCGCAAAACTAGTTCTGTTAATCTCATTACTCAATACCCGATTAAATGTAATACGGGGTTTACATGCAGCCACTGCCGCTGCTACTCGCGCTGCCCGCTGTCCTGCCCTGAATAATTCCACGGCAGCCTTTGAAGCAAGTGACTGTTTACATACAGCTACTGCGCCTACCGCATTATTCTCCAGCAATAATGGAGGACGTAGAATTTGCCGCGGCCACAGTACTCTGTTTTTTGAGTTTGCAAAATTATATAAATGTTTTAAATAGAGATGTGATAGAAAAAAAAACGTCGACGTTGAAAAAGACGATGGTGGATGACAGCGATTCATCGCAACAGAACTTTGTTAGTATTTTTTATGAGAAGGATCCCATAATAATCTCTTAGTTGCATATAGCTCTAAAACTTTGACACTTGATCATTGGTCCACTCAATCATGGTTATAACGCGAATAAACAAATAAGTTTCGGATCGTGCACTTGGTTAAGCAAAAAGAATAGACAGAACAGCGGGCAGCATGTAAACAGTCACTGCCGCTCGCGCTGCCAGTCCTTTGACTTCCGTTCAAAATACCGCCACTGAAGGGAGCGTGCGGCAGCGGTAGTGGCATGAGCAATGGCAGCGCGAGCGACGTGTTTACATGCTCGCGCTGCCCACATTCATGCCCAATTCCCTGCTCACTGCCGCGGAAGTGAGCTGCATGTAAACCCGGTATAAGATTTCGGGCATTGTCCGAATTCGGGTATTGAGCGTAACATATACACACTATACAGGGTGTTTGCACGATTACGGATCTGACCAATTTTACGTTAGCTGGAACAGCAAAGTAATCTACTAAATGACAAAACCTTTAACATTAACGATATTAAACTCGATATAAGAAACAATCTACACAATGTGTCTTTTATGAATCAATACGAACATAATCGCTTGGTGCTTTTCAGTCGCCGTGAATATTTTCTATTTCTTAGCTAACAGACCGATTTTCACGATTTCTTGAAATAAAAGTAGGTACCTACCTATAGTCCATCCTGAAATGGTGTAGACTCTATATTTTATTTATTTATTGTAGATTATAGACGCGTCGACATCTAAGCTCATTAGCGTCTTTCAACTACACTAAATAAAAACTCGGGTCGCAGTGCCAAAACCCTGCCGACAATATAGTGTATTTGCTAATACTGGCATTGTGGCTTTATTATGTGAACTTAAGTTTGTTTTTGGACAAAATAAAAAATTTAACCCCTTAATACATCCCTTAAAATAATTAAATTTTTCTAAATTTCAATATTAGACATGGATTTTATCAGTACACCCAATTAAATACACCCTTCCATAAGTAAATCCGTATCAACAAACTAGTGTTTTCATAAAATTTGAAAGTCCGGTCCTGTCGGGCCAATTTTATTAAAATTTTAGCAGCACATTTTAATCTTTACTAAAGAGTTAAATTTCAATTTTGAAACGATTCTGACAAATTTTTCGGTATTTTTGGGCCCAAAAACTTTTTGGAACCCCTAAATACAACCCTGAAAATGGTCCGATCGGGCCCATTTTAAATAGGCTTCTTGCGGTGATGGGTTCCAATGTGTGTACCAAATTTCGTTTCAATCGATTAAGTCTGTCGAGAGTTATCGTGTACACACACACATATATATATATATATATATATATATATATATATATATATATATATATATATATGTTCGTTCGAATTGATTCACGGATGGAAAAATATGCGTTAATATTTAACCGGGAGTACATCCGTTCGTTCCCCCCTACAGAAGCTCGAAAAATACCTTGCCAACATCATGCAACCATCCGTAGAAAAAGCCAAGTCCTATGTCAAAAACTCGGAACATTTCACCCAGATCCTCAACACCATCCACCTGGAGAAAACAGATATTTTAGCAAGTTTTGATGTAGTATCTCTATACCCCAGCATCCCGGTCGACGAGGCCTTGGAACAAATAGCAAAAAACGAGGATTTCCCAAACTACGTAATAGACCTAGCCAAACACTGTTTAAAAAACGCCTATTTCCTGTTCGATAACCAACTCTACCGGCAGACAGAAGGTGCCGCAATGGGTTCCTCCTTATCACCAGCCGTGGCTAACCTATACATGACCTACTTCGAAAACAGAGCCATCGAAGAAGCCAACCTCAAGCCCAAACTGTGGATCCGATACGTTGACGACGTATTTGTAATATGGCCGTTCGGAAAGAGCGAACTCATCAATTTCCAACAACACTTAAACTCCTTCCACCCAAATATACAGTTCACTTTGGAAATCGAGAAAGAAAACCAGCTGCCTTTTTTGGACGTTCTTGTTTCAAAAACCGCAAACCAAACCCTCCGACATACGGTATATAGAAAACCCACTCACACAGACCGTTACCTCAACGCTGAATCCCACCACCACCCGACTCAAATTCAAGCAGTAGCCGACACATTAATTTCAAGATCCTTTCGCCTCACTGACACCTACGGGAAAACTCAGGAGCTCGACAAAATAACAAATACTCTCAGACTAAACGGCTACAAACATCACACAATAAAGAAAGCAATTCAACGCACAAGGAACACCCAACCTACAGAAGAACCCGCCGCAGAAAATAAACCAAGAGCCACCCTTCCTTACGTCAAAGGTACGACGGATAGAATTGGTAGACTTCTGCGGAGACACAACATCGTAACAGCCTACAAACCACACAAAACTATAGAATCATCAATAAAAAATCCAAAAGACAAAAGACCACTGGAAAACCAAGGAGTCTACAGCATCCCTTGCTCAAACTGCGACAAAGTATATGTGGGGCAGTCCAACAGAAGAATATCGGCAAGAGTAGAAGAACACCGACTCGCCATAAGAAATAAATCCACCACGTCAGCGCTATTCCAACACCAACTTCAAACCGGACATAAAATCGACCTAGACGCATGCAAAGAAATAGCCAATATACCTTACCTGAAACCTAGACTAACAAGAGAATCTATAGAAATTGAGAAGCAAGGCAGTTTGAATAAAAGGGACGATGCGTTACATTTACCTGCGGCGTGGAAACTTTTACTAAATAAAATAAAAACGACCACCAAGCCCCCCAGTCCTGACGTTCACCACCTCTTAGTCGTCCAGTCCACACCGACAGTCACCGCTCCGGCGCAGAGGGCAAGCCCAGTAAGGACCAATCGCTACGCTCTAAGGTCGAGGCGAGGGGGTGGTAAAATACCTATAAATGCAGGCTGATTCTCACAGATCTTCATTCGCACAGAAGATGCCAACTGAGATGTTGGCGAAACGTCTGCGACCTCCAGCAATGGAAAACAACAACGAACGGATGTACTCCCGGTTAAATATTAACGCATATATATATATATATATATATACATACATATATATATAAACATTTTTAAAAATGGTGCCAAAGTGTTCAGGAGGCTATGAAACGTCGAGAAATTTTGGTCCGACCCCTAGGTCCCGCCATCCGACCGACGCCAATAGTGTATGTGCCATATTATGGCAAATACACTAACAACTAGCTTAAAACTAAATAACATCACAAAACATCCATGAGCGCAGGTGGGATTCGAACCCACGGCAGTCTGGTCTAGAGGTTGCGGCACCAAGCATGTAGACTCTATAAGCAGAGTGTTAAATCATTTTGGTTGGAGATCTTTGGCAGATTCCAGTGGTACTATAGTCCATAAATCATTCCCTTTAGATGAACTTCATAACCAATAAATTTTTAAGACTTCTGAACGTTCTCTATTTTTTACAACAATTTATAGCAATATATTAAATATATATATAATAAGAACAATCTTAAAGTTTATTGATTATTAAGTCTTTATCTGAATTTGGGAATGATTTAAAAGAAGGCTAGGTAGTATCTACTGTATGATACCACTGGAATCCGTCAAAAACTTCAAACCAAAATGATTTATTACTCTACACTATTTCAGGATGGAGTATAATAGATATTATGCAACAGCTGCTAATTATAAAAACCATATTTTTGTGGAGAAATGTTTTAAAGAAGATGGCTCTCGAATTTCTCTGATTTTGAAACTGAATTAAATTAGCGCAACATACACCGTACGAACATATTACGTTTTTATTATCAAAACACATTAAACTACTTCAATCGATGCAATTAGATATGTACTTTTAAATTGTGTTGCTAAATTTCCGGATATTTATTTTTAAACATGCTTGGGCTGCTGGGCAGTATCCGAAAGAAGCGACTGGAAATTTATAAAATGGTTCCAAAATCGCATGTCTTAATACAATTTTATAGAAACTGACAACTTCGTATTGTTTTTTGTTGATTTTTACATTAATTTTTTATTGTAAAATAATTCAAGATTATTCCCTCTATTTTCTGAATTTTAATTGATCTTAAAACATTTATAGGTTATGATTAGACATTATTGACAACTTTGTGATAATCGGATATCAAAAATGTCTGGACATTTTCAAAGTGTCATGTAACAAATTTACTTGCCCTAAGAAGAATATTATGTGTAAAACAAAAGATACAAAATAATGTCTAATCCTAAAAGAAAACAGATCCTTTCTGGGTCAACAGTCCCAATTTCATTGGCACGCCCTAGAATCGTAAAGTTGATTGTATCGAACAGGAATCGATTCGTTCTCCACGACACTAGGGCCTGCGCGCGACGGCAGCGGCGAGACGCTTGCGGGGCGCGTGACGTCACGACCGCCGCGGTGCCCTTGCGTCGCGGCGATCACCTGCCGCAGTGACCGCCACCTGCCCAGCAATCCACTAGACACGCTTGTATATACACATTAATGGCGGGTGGTGTGTTTACATACAAACACGTTTTTATAATATATAGCGATTCTGTATCCTTCGTACGTCTCGAAATCTTATCGTGACACGACTGCGTATATAGGCACAGCCTTTTCATAATAAAATTCCTGGATGAAACAGTGTCATTTGTGTGCTACAGAACAATGGTGCTATTCTGTAGAATCAATATTAGAAATTATTACAGGGCTTGAGAATAGCCGAGAGTGTAGCAATGCTGTTGTTTACATGGCGTTGCTATGGTTCCTCTATTGCAAGTTCCCGGGTTCTAGCCCGAGAGCTGGTAAAAGTGTCAATTGGATTTTCAATTTATAATTAAAAAAAAAGTAATGAATTGAAAATATGAATTGGTGCTAGGCCCAAATAATCTTAGCTGTTGGTGGTCTTTAAAAAACAACAGAAATTATTACAGTGCTGTTAAATTTGTGTCACTTTCTAACAAATTTAACGTTGCATAAGGTAAAGTGAGACAAATTTTAGTGCTGTAAATTCTAGCATTAACCCATATAGAATATTGTCATAAGCACTTTATATTTGGATGATCGAATGTTGAAAATATTTCCGGCGACTCTATTCCGATTTAGACTAACTTCCGTTCGAATATGTTCTGGCTTCCTATCTGAATAAATAATTGAGTGGCTTAAACAGGATGGTCATAAATATTTGTAAAAAAATCCCTGACTTTCCCAGGTTTTTCACTATATCCAAAACTGACTGACGTTTTTTCATTCTCAGTAGAAAGCAGTTAGTTTTTAGGGTTCCGTACTCCGTATGGCACCCTATCACTCCGCCTACGATGTCTGTCTGTCCGTTTGTCTGTCTGTCACAGGGCTCTATCTCGCAAATGATAAGAGGTATAGCTAGTTGAAATTTTAAAAAGATTGAGTGTTGTTATGGCATGAATTCTGGCAAATAATAATTCAAATAAATAATCAATTAATTTTAATAAATTAATGTTGTTACACGTTCGTAGTACATTCATAGATTCATAGTATAGAGCAGTCTACTGACTGCAGTGTCCTAGAGATGCAAGAAAAGTAACTATTCGTTACTCGAGTAACTGTCATAATATTGTTATTGTTCTATGGTTCATATTATCGTTCGTCGGACGGACGAATATTCAGTATCTATCTGTCACCTGGTACTTAGACGCAATGACGATTTAATTACATGAACGGGCTTGAGAATAGCCGAGCGTGTAGCAATGCTGTTGTTTACATGGCGTTGCTATGGTTCCTCTATTGCAAGTTCCCGGGTTCTAGCCCGAGAGCTGGTGAAAGTGTCAATTGGATTTTCAATTTATTATTAAAAAAAATAGCCTTAGCTGTTGGTGGTCTTTAAAACACAATTTTTTAATTACATGAACATGTGCAGGCAGAGACCGTCTTTCCGTTTTAACACGTAAAATACTCGAGTAGTACGAGTACTTGTAACGAATAGTAACTAACGAGTATTGTTCCTAAAAGTAACGAATAGTTACAAGTAGTGATGTGCCGGATATCCGTATCCGATCCGTATCCGCGGATATCCGAAGGAAAAGAAAGATCCGTATCCGTATCCGTTAGTTTTTTGGCGGATCTTTTACCTTATCAATTTTCAATTCATAGATAAAATTTTATATATATAGGTAATTAGGTAATAATGAAAAACAGTTAAATTCCATTCAGATTATTTTTTAATATCGTGGTCAATAACTTTTTCCCATAACAGATAATAGTCTCTTTCCAAAGGTCGATGTGCAATAGTTAGTATTTACCGCCGCGTACTCTAAGAAAGTTAAGATCCGTATCCGTATTCGCGGATCTTGAGACCAAATATCCGTATTCAGATCCGTATCCGCGGATATACATTTTTAACGATCCGGCACATCACTAGTTACAAGTACCGATAAGTAACGAAAACTTGCATCTCTACGGTGTACCCACATAATATTACACTGAGGTAAAATCTATAGAGGGCGCGCATACAGTATACAACTGCTTATACAAAATTGAAGCCAGGTTTGACGTCACAGGTCTCATCAAATATGGCGGCAAAACAAGAGATGGACTGGGAATATTATTCTCTTCTTCTTCTCGCATATAAAATGAGATCCTAATTACAATGGCGATTGGCTTCACTTTTAAATGCTTATACTTCCTCTATAGCTTTAACCTTAGTGACATATTATAGTTGCAGTCGTACTGCTTATACTGCATTATGCGCTCTTGGGGTAAGTTCGGTTTTGAGCTCAGATCGATCAGAGTGCTCCAATGGGTTCGAATTTAACACTTATATGCTCTAAAAGATCTCTATCCTGCGTTCGGATTTAAAATCTGGAGGAGTTCGAGCACGCTCTATGAGCTCTGAGGAAAGCAAGCGAGCAAGCAGATTTAACCAACTTCAGAGCATTCATTTTAAAAATGAGCGGAAACACTTCTTGTGAGAATGGATACATTTCGAAGTTTATTTATATGAGGTAATTTTTCTATAGGTAAAAATACACGAATAATATTTATTCAAAGAATAGTAATAACCAATAAGTCTATATCGCACAGTATGATTAAATAAAATATTTATTATATCTAGGGGTCGAAAAAATCAACAACCGGTAGTACTATTAATTTTAAAATAAAGGAATAAAACGAAAAAAATTGTGAATCATGATTTATTATTATAACAATGTTGAATTAAATCAAAATGAGGAGCAATAAAGAATATATTTCGGCTTTAATAATAAGAATTTAACTTGCCATTTTATTCTGACGTTTGGAAAAATCTGCTAAATTGTTCGGAATTGTTTAGAATTTAGATGGCTCGATTTGCTCGCTTGTCACGTGACCAAAAATCTGTTCGCTCGACTCGATCAATCGAGTGCAAAACCGAACTTACCCTTGATTACACGGCCCGTGTGGCGTAGCGGTATAGCGTTTGACTGAAGATTGAACGGTCACTGGTTCGATCCTGGGTTTCGGATCGCAACATTTTTATTTTTGAAGTGAAAACTTTAGGCGCGTTGAGCGTTTTTTGGTAGGGGAAAATCTTATGTGTTCGCGTCACCGACATGCTATGGGCTAGAATGTCTCTGTCACAACTGTGTCCGCGCGCATATACAATAAAAACGGCACGTCATTCAATTGTACCGATGGCGACGATAGCAGGGTCTGTGCGTCGTATGCATAACGTCCCCGGTTCGAAACCCACAGGCACCGTGAAATGTTTGTGTTTTTTTTGTTCTAAATTCTACATGATATTTATTTATATATTTTTATTTCTTTGTATCCTTTCTTTGACATTAATTATAATTTTTGAAGTGAAAACTTCTTTAGGCGCATTGAATAAACCATATAAAAATGTATATAATTGTTGCTCGGAGTGCCGATAGATGTGAAAACGCAGACTAATGTTAATAATTTTTCACTTCTGTCGGCAGTCCCCACGACTGCCTAATTTTTTTTTTATTATTCATCAAATATTCTGTTAACCAGGCGCGGATCTACGGGGGGGGGGGCGAAGGGGGCGATTGCCCCCCCCCCCCAAGACAGGCACATTTTCAACTTTTTATTTTTTGAAAACCGGAGGCTTTCAATCCACAAGAAATCGAGGGCTATAAAAATTAAATTAAACCAAAAAAACAGGTAAATTCGAGATCTGTAAGAATTAAACCTCAGACTTTAAAACCAAATGAACGAAGTAAAGAATATATATATATATATATTGCTTTTTTCTTTTGGTCGATCCCCCCCCCCCCCGCTAGAAGTCTAGATCCGCGCCTGGTTAACATAAATTTTTTACTTTAAAAATATAATTTAATTAAATTTGATACGGAAAAAATTTGAAACACTAAAAATATAAGAAAAAAAAAACTTTTTAAAAACAATTCTGTCAATTTTTTACCCCTACCTAACTCCTTCTTCTTATTCTCAAATTTAAAACTTAATAATAATTCTGCCTTACAATGAGGAATAATGAACGAAAAAAACTAAGTACACGCTAGAGCTTAGAGCGTGCAATACGTTTGAATCAGAAATATACTGATTTCGATATTTTTTCCTGAAAAATTTTCTGACTTTTCCAGGTCTGTGGCCATACTGACAAAAATGATTTTTTTTATTGAACCAACTTCAAAAACGTAGTCAGAATGTCTCTGAAAAAGATAAAATAATTTTCCCTTCGTTATACAATCAACCTCCTTAACCTGTACAAAGTCGGCGGAATTTTTTCTCTATCAATATTGATTTATTTACCCCGATTTAATGTAGGTTAGGGAAGGTGATTGTAAAACAAAGGAAAAATATCTGGTCTTTTTCAGGGACGTTCTGACCTCTTTTCTGAAGTCGGTTCGATTTTTTTAAAATTATTTTAATTTCACGACCCGTCTTTCCCGTAAAACAGAAACGGTGACAAAGTGGACATCAGAAATTATTTTAGCGTTTTGTTTTAAAGCGAACTTATTTTCAACAATAAAAACGTGACGTACATTTGTTTGCTGCGGTTCGTCTGACACGTGAACGTTAAATTAAGATATTATCAAATGTTTGATGGATATCGGGTTGCAAAAATCGTGCACGTTGCTGAAATCGAGACGATATCTCGAGGTGTCACCTAACCGTGTGACAATAATAAAAATTACTAAGAAATAAGAATGTCAGAGGCTCGTCCACAGGGCCGTAGCTAGGGGGGGGGCATTAAGGGGCAATGCCCTACTTTAAAACATCCAGTGCCCTACTTTAAGGAATTATAAATAAGCCGCAAAGACTGTCACGACAGAATGACAGACTTGATCTATCTGACATTTGGAAAAACAAGATTAAATTCGTTGGATCTAAATGAAGTTCTTCGGAAATTTGATAACATGCAAGTTCTGTATGTTTTTTTGATTAAATTGTCATTCACCGTTTTTTTGCTTTTGTAATTTGATATCACCAGATGAGGTGGGCAATCCAATTAATAAATTGTAGTCTTTTGCTTCAACCCTACTTTAAACTTTCAGTGCCCTATCTTGAATTCAGCTCTAGCTACGGCCCTGGTCGTCCATGATTTAATCTTTTTGATAATAATCATGTCTGCATTCTGCAAGGGAATCTATAATGAAAACAAATTACTATACACAGTACAAACTGTTAGTATTTAGCTAAAATTAGGAAATAACTTCAAGGTTATGCTTTCATTTAACGAAAACAATCTAAATTTTTCACGTTACACGCAGGAAATTTAGTTAGTCACAGACACAAACACTAACAATTATTTATAAATTATTCAGAGACAGAAAAAGAATCGATTTTTCTGTTAACGGACGAATGAAAAGAAGAAAGAACAAGGAAAATAGAACAGAAGCGTGTAAATTACTAAACGCCAGTTTTTTTTATGACTTACTGGTCACAAACTGACTGTTCTGCAATTCATTGAGGTTTTTTCACGCTTTGTCTATAGTACTAATAATTGGTCTATAGCCGTATCTCTTTAAAGCAATTCGGTATTAATTAGTTAAAGCGCACATTTTCGATATGTCAAATAGTAATACTACGCGACCTAAATAAAAAGAAAAAACACCGTATGAAATCTGTAACAATAATCCTTTCAAATTATGATACCCCACTTGACCAGGTGAAAAAAAATTACCTTCATTGTTGGCCTCTCAAAAATAGATAAAAATATTTTTGTGATTTGAACTAGGTGCGGACACAAGTTTTATATAAGAACTACGCCAACTTACAAATCGATAGCGTATGAAATTCCTGAGAAAATCGACTACAGGACAGACATATATCATAAGGGTTCCGCGGTTTTTGCCATTTTGATACGGAAGTCGGAACCCTAAAAATGACGAAATAAAGTAGAGCTAAAAAGATGTTTCAGGATTCAAGTCTCAACAGTATCTTTCAATTTTTCGTCCTTACAAACAAGTTAATGCATTTTTCTTATCATTACAAAATGGATGCTAACCTATATAATTGACGTAAATCTTTAACATCTGTCACAGAAAAATTGTATGCATTAATGAAACATCTCGAGCTATGAATTTTCACAAAATTCAACAACAAAATTAACGCATCATTCACTGTCATATTTTTAGTACAGAATATTAATTGGACTTAAAGCACTTGCGTTTTGTTTTCTGACCAAACAAGGGTAAGCTCGAAATCGCCAGATGGTCGGGAACAAGTATAGCGAAGACCTGGAGAAAGATTTGCTGCCTGCAACATCTCCGCAATGGAACAATTCGGTGATGAGACAAGAATGTTTTGGGAAGGCATTTTCTTCAACGTCCGCACAGCGTTGTAAAGGTATTGCAAGCAACAAATCTTTCTCCTGCAGGCCTTCGCCATACTTGTTCCCGACCATCGGATGGTTTCAAGCTTATCCTGGTTCCATCAGAAAACAAAACATGCTTCCAGTTCAATTTATATATAGATATATAACAAAAAAAATAATTTTGACCAAGGAATATACAGATTGTATGTAAGACAGAGATTGATACATAAAACAATAAGAAAGAATGAGATAAATGATCGCTAATAGGAAGTTACTGTGGTTACTGTAAATAAATAATAGCGAACAACCTGATAGCGTCATCGTTGTTTTCTAAAGTAAAAATAGTCACTACTGAAATTATTGATAAAATTTATACTGTTCGGGAAAAAATCCAAATAATTAAATGGTTTTATGGTGGTAATTCAACCGCCGACATAATAAAATTATTTGTAGCTGCCCTAGAAAAGAGACCGTCTTCTTCTGTCACAACAATTCGCAATGTCATAGCAGAATTTGTATCAAATGGTTGCCTATCTCCGAAATATTATGGTTTAGTTGCTTTAGTTGGTAAACTGGTAAAAGATTTACATTTTTACAGCATAGAAGGAGCGAAAAAACAAAGATGACGCTATTAGGTTGTATAAATATTATTTATTTACAGTAACCACAGTAACTTCCTATTAGCGATTATTTATCTCATTCTTACTTAATACTTTATATATCATCTCTTTCTTACACACAGAACGGCCTATGCACAGCTTTAATTTGATACAATCTGTATATTATAACTAATGCAAGATATTTCGCACACAATACACTAGTTAAAATTATATTTTGATTTATTGTGGATTATAGACGCGTCGACAACTTAGGTCATCAGCGTCTTAATTACATTAAATAACAAATCAGTTAAATCTAAATGACATCACAAAACATCCATGAGCGGAGGTGGGATTCGAACCCACGACAGTGCGATCCAAAGGCCGCTACGCGTTAACCGTTACACCACATTGCCCTCAATTATATTTTGAATGAAATGCTACAATTTAATGTAGACAGTACCTGCCGACCCTAGAAGTAATTCTGTTGTGAAATTTCGAAGAAAATGTTGTGTTTTGGTTGAAGGTTAAAAAACATCAAAACTGATGTTTGAAATTGCATTGAGAGTAAATCTCCCGAAACGTTAGCAATAATTAATATTTTAAACATCAGTAGGTATTGATGTTTTTTATCCTTAAGTCAAAAAACGGAAGATTTTCTGTTAAATATCTGTTAAAAATAATATGCATCATTCCTATCAAAATCTAGAAAACTACACAGCGAAATAGAAATAATAATAAAAAAAACTAATTTACATAGTGGATCAACTATTTTGATTGCATTGCACGCACTGTCTGTAGGACGCAGCAACTTCCATAGCTGAAGCAGCGTGTTTGGCAGCAAAAAACTCAATGACGAGACAGCCAAGTAAAGAAATTAGTCATCACCTTGTAAATACAAACAACAGCAGTGGGGGAGCTACTTCATTTCGTTATGACAGTTGCTTGAATAAAAACTCATTAATCGATTGTTCGTTTTTAATCAATATTTAACGCATATTTAATGCAAATAACCGTTATTAACAAGATATTTTCATCTTCAAACGAAATAGCTCACAAAACTATAAAACTGTTTTTATTAGAGGAAGTTTTCAAATAAAATTAAATATGTTCCAGAATATCTGTAAAACTCCACCTTTCTTTAACTCAAAATACCTGCAAACGTCGCAATTGAAAAATGGACATAAACGTTTCATAGTTTCAAGTTTCATCGGAACAATGAAATATATTTCAACTTCCAAGTAATAAAGATTTTATTCCTAGAAAGTTTTCCCTAATACCTACTCAAAAGCCATAGAAGGTTAGTATGCATTAAAAACCGCCACTATATTTTTCACTTTCGATAGACTCCATTCAATTTTTTTTTATTATTACATGACATTTTTACGGATACGCATTCCAAAATAATGTACATAGAGTAAAAAATTATTACAAAGCAAATATTTTCAAGTCTCATTGTGCAGCCATGCATAAACATTTGTAATAAATAATTCAAGCACAAATTTCGAAAACTAAAAAGTAAAAGAAATGTTCCAAACTTGACTTAAAAATGAAACGGAAAGTTGGTCGTCTTTCACTTGATGCCTTTTTTAAAACGAATTTAAGTTTTTTTTTTAAGCAGAAGCATTTTCGCCTATAATAGTACTTCTTGGGCAGTATAGCATTTTTCGTTTTTTGAGTTTATAAGTATTCATGCCAATTTCATTTAAAATCAAAAAAATAAAAGGAATTAAAGGGAAGAGAAAAAATACTCACGGAGTGCGTTCATCCATATCTTCAGCAGACACCATAAGGAACTCTGGTCATTGACCATTCAATGTACCATTTCACCTACGCCAAAACACGGATAAAGTAATTAATATAAACTACACAAAACCACTAATTGAATGGTAGATGATAAAAAGAAATAATATAAAATACTCATGAATTCTAACAAAAAAATGGCGAAAAATGTAAAAGACAATGCTGACACAAATGGAACGCCTATACACATGGTGAAAAACATAGTTTAAAGGTTGTTTTTTAATTAATGAAACATTAAACTACTAAATACTACTTATTAGCAATTAAACTACTTACAAATATCAATATTTTTTTATCAAAACGGTGCACAAACACACTTATAAAAAAAATTGCACAGAACTGACATTCACTGAATATGATCTCATAACTACTGCGGAGACATCTGGCGTTGGATACCAACTATGAACTATGTAGGAGGACAAACATTGGACAAATTAAAAATGCAAATTATTTTTCAACAGCAACAAATTATTTTGAAAAATCGTATTTTTCAAATATTTTAAGTTATTCCTATATTAAGTCCAATGATTAAGTACAATCAGCTGGCATTCGTGTTTGTACAATTATTCAGGAAGCCGAAGTTTTAATTCCTTGATCGTTCCAAATTTTTAGTTCAGCTCCAAACAAGCAAGCAACGAACAGCGCTAAACTGCTTAAACTAATAACTTTAATAAAATTCCGTCTAGTGTCTCTAGTAAAGGAATTAAAACAAGAACCACAGTTCACCATTGTAAACCAAAGCAACCTTGATTCCAAACGATATGTACAGCGATGTAGTCGTTGAAACTTTAATTTGCGTTATTGTGAACAAAAACTTGCCATAGATCAACTAATTATGGACGAGAAATAAAACTCAATATGCAAAGCAATATTTTATTTGAAATATGTATAATTATATTACCAGTCAATCAATTGAATAACTAATTTAATAGTAAACATTTAATAATAAGTAATTATCAGATAGAAATTATATAATTAATTTACATTTAATATTTTTTCAATTTTCAATTATATTATATAACATATATGTATATTTATTTATGACATTATCATAGGTAAGCTTTCTTGTGTATTAAGTTTGCAATTTACTGTAATAAAATTGGAAAGTAGTAAAATACGATAGTCGGTATTTTTTCTACTGCCTGAAATCGGACAAAAACACTTAAGAAGGATGAAGAGAAGTATAAACAAAAAACAAAACCGTTTTACATTTACAATTAAAATTAAAATTGCAGTGAAGTGTGCATTGAAGAAGTGGTAACGAAGTAAAAGATGACAAGGAAAACATAGATATTATTTGTTGCGAATGTATTTCGTTAGAAATTGCAAAAGCAACATAAACTGTCAGGCCTTATTTATTTAAATGGCATCGATATCAACGTCATCCACTCCATCGTCGTCTTCTACTTTAGGTTTCGGAGCTGCCGTCGTCGCCGGTTTTAATGGTGTGCCTTTTGCGCGGTCATCGTATTCAATCTATCAAATCAAATAAGTCAAATTAAAATCATCGCTACAAAAAACAAAATAAATTGGCACAACATTTACCTCTAAGTCATCATCATCTTCCTCGCTTTCCGATTCTTCTTCTTCGGCTTCCTTGAGCCATTTAATGAACGGCTCGGCTTTATTATGAATCTCTTGGCCAAGCTCGCGCGGTACATATTTCTTGCTGACTTTTTCGGCCCACTCTAGTAACACCTTTTCTTCTAAAACGTCTGCATCATAAAAAAGCTACAACAAAAGATTTACCAAATATAATTTACAATTTATAAGCTCGCTCGTCAGTAAGACAGCAATCTTAAAATTAACTGGTATTTGTACTTGCAACGCTGTCGCTATCTAGTCGGAAATTTAGTTGATTGTGAGTTAAATTTCAGTTTTTTTAATCACAGAATTAGATAGTCTATAATGACACCCGGGGGACCTTTGAATAATTTTGGTACCTACTTTGTTTATGAAAGTCCGATGTTTAATCTAAGTGCTAGAGGATTAGATACATTAGTTGTTTAATAAATAATGCCTGTATTAGAAATATAGAAAATGAATCGCATTATGAAATTGTTCTTTAAAGCCTCGCATACAGACTAACGACACAACGCAAATGAACACAACCGGAACCGTTGTTTGATTTTGAATGGTAACCGACAGCATCAAACTTTAATATGAAACTTGGCGTGACCGAATGCAACAAATGTCTCCGAATGGAACTGCGGTCTGTACGCTTCTTTAGGCGGGTGTATCTGTAAGTGATGGAATTATCATAAATCTGACAATAATTACCTTTAAAATTCCAGGAACTTTAGGTAAAAGTACTTCCTTGTGTATTCCAATAATTTGCTCGATACCGCCAAGTAAATATTTTTGAGCTTTTAAGTCTTCATGCACAAAACGTAAAAAGAGCGCCCTGTACTTTTTGAGCTGCTGATGAATGTTCTGATCGAATAGCAGTTCGGCAAGAATCAGCGGTGCTTTAGATCTGATATCGAGTCGTTCAGCTTCGCCTATGAGTTCTTTGTGCGTCGCAACTTGGTCCAACTGGAAAGCGTCACGGCGCAGTTTCACTAGTTCATAAAACATATCCATCCTTTCCTTCTCAGTCTTTTCTAAATCATCAGTAATAGTTAAGCCCTTGGCACCATCGGTTAGCTCCTGTAAGCGTTCACGCACAGCATTTTCCGATACGTCTACGGCCCAATTTTCATCCTTTGCATCATCGTCCTTCACTTTTTCCGGCACAACAATCGGAATATCGCTGCAATCGTTATTTTCAGGTGAGCCGGATCGACCGTCACCGTTGGTCGTAGCCGTCGTTGAATCTCCGTTCGCTTTCTTGCTGCGTTTGTTACGTTTGCCTTCCGTTAGGGAAGATCCTTGCATAGCGGGATCTATATCTGCAATTCAGTCAAAAATACAATAAACTAATATTCCCAATTGAAAATTGAGTCGAAGACAATTTACTATTTAGGAATGTATTAATACAGTACAAGCTTAATAATTTAACGTCTAACTAAAGAAAAGATTGATTTAAACTGCTGTCCGTGATTTCTCAATTTTCTTTCAGTAATCTGAAATTTGGCTGGTATTCATGGCGTTGAGTTATCGAGCTTGTGCTGTACTATAACAATAAAGTTAAGTCCCATTTTCGCGTCTAACTACAGATTGTATCAAATTAAAGCTGTGCATAGGGCAGTATGTGTGTAAGATAGAGATCGATATATAAAGCAATAGCTAAGAACGAGATAAATGATTGCTAATGGGAAGTTTCTGTAGTTACAGTAAATAATTTCAGTATTAATAATTTCAGTAGTCTTACAGTAACTACAGAAACTTCCTATTAGCGGTCATTTATCTCTTTCTTACTTATTGCTTTATATCGATCTCTATCTTACACACAGAACGTCCTATGCACAGCTTTAATTTGATACAATCTGTATATGTTCGCGATTTACTTGAAAACCATTGGACTTAATTCTATTTGGTTTTCACGGTTGTACGGCGTGTAGACAAAGCATTAACCAGTGTTTACACTATATATAATCACGTTAAGTTATAGGGGGGCACCGGCTTAACATCTGGTAATAAATAATAAAACATGCGTTTTGCTTACTCGGTGGATTTTTAATGATGAACGTGTTTAATTTGTGATTGCCTTCAATAAGTCCGTGATATCCGCAGGCTTTGCACGCCTGCGAGATGGTATTCTTCTTTGCGCTGATCAAAAGAACAGTTTCAGGATTATCACACTCAGGACAAAGCACAAACTTCCTTATAAATCCGTCGAGTAGATCTTGGAGTTTCGACGCGTCGTGTGATCCATTCACAATGTATCGATCATTTTTATAATCAAACTGGGTTTGAGCGCCCAGTTCACAACCGAAATATTTTGTCGGATCTGAAATAATCAAATCGATGTTGAAATATGACGGAATCGTACTTCATTTACAATAATAGTACAAAATAATATTTTCGATTGGATTGTAAAGTTTACTGGGATATCAAAATCTATTGAATTTGAACAAACAAAAATAACTCAGAATATTGTTTAATTTCACATAAAATACACAATATAAAATAGGTCAGAAAAGAAAAGAAAAGAATAAAATAAATGTTCTTTAACCTTAAAAAAAAGAACTTTTTTATATTACTCAGGTATTGAACTGCGCTCTCCTAATCAATACAATAATCCCTTCCTTAGCGTTGTTAATTGATTCCATGAAAAAGTATGCTATAGCGATTACTTAGTACAAAATTCTAAACTGCTCAATACCCAACTAATGAGGTTACATTAAACCGCATTATTATATATATTGCAAAGATTTTTTTTTTAATTTTTTATTTATTTTCAATCGAACAATGTGCTGCACAGAAGAAATAGGACACTTTTCGTCACGAGAACAAGTTCTGCGTCGAGGAAAAGAATACAGTGGCAACATGTTTAAATTCCATTGTAAATACGATAAGATATACTTACACGTTGGAGGTCTTCCAATGGCTTTGGCGACATCGATCATATTAACGATGACTGTCTTAATTCCGTTACCTTTGCCCTCGACTTTGGCCATGATTCGCGGCATTTTATAGCGATAGAACGCATCGCTGACTTGACGGTTGACATTGACGCTACCCATCTTGACGACCGTTCAATTACTCTAATGACAACTACAACGGAACTTGAGTCGTAATTTAGCTTGACGACGACGGCAGTAGAGTGCGGCAGAGGAGAGGAAAAGGTGCTGTAATGGCAACAGAATGGTGACGATGTTGGCAACAGTGATACAAGCGGTGCTCTAAGGATGTTGCGGCCGTGATGGTACGCAACGATTCTGCGGCCAGTCACGTTTCCCTGAACGGTTGTAATTTCCGATGCCTACTAGTGGAATATTTTGATATCCTGAAAGCACCAAAACACCTGAAAATTCCCTCTCCATATTGCGAAGTCATCAACTTATTAATAGAGTTCAGATAGTAATCCCTAGTGTCCCACCGAAGCTTCGACTTCGGCCACGAAGCTTCGGCTTCGGCCGCACCTTTGGCTTCAGCCAAACAGCCGCCGAAAACGAACGAACTGTTATGAATGACATCAGCGCAGCCCGCAATCGGCGAGCGACACAAAACAAGTTTTTTTCAATAAAATTTAAATTATCACAAGAGTTACAACTTGCAACTGACAAGTTATTTAACATCATTATTGTTGACTGGTAAATAAATTATAGTAAAAATGTCATATTTAAAGGAGATTCACGGGTTCAAGCACCTAGTGGTTTGGTTAATCAATAAAATAAAGTATCGAAAAATAAAAATTAAATTACAGTAGAACCCGGATAGAACGACTTTTAAGGGACCAGCGACATTATGTCGTATTAACCGGACGACGCACAAAGCGACCGCATAATTAAAGCTTGTTTTTATAAAATACATATAGTGCACAATAGATTAATTTCTATGAAAATAAAACAAAATATATTAACACTTACAAAAACATATGTACATAATATGCATGTATGTATTATGTAACTTTAATGAAAATTAAACATTGCACATATGTGTGTATTACAGATTAGAGGAACAATATGTATTGTAATTTCGTTCTAACCGGACGATTATTATAAAATTAGGTCAATAAAAGCAGTTGGTCGCTTAAACCCGGAGTCGTACTATACGGATACGCTTTCATAGAACGTCTACATGAAACCTAACTTGAGTTTGCATTTACGTCGCTAAAAACGATTAGCCGTTATAAACGAAGTCGCAATAGACGGACTCTACTGTAATTAGATATTAGATAAAATATCGGCCTCTGCCTAAAAAATAGGATTTTCGAAATATTATTATCTTTTCTCTTTTTTATGTGAAAGATTTCTATGTATGATTGAGACTTCGGCTTCGGGCGAAGGTTATGGCAAAAGCCGAACAATCGGCTTCGTCCAAAAACTGACCTTCGGTCGGACACTAGTAATTCCCCATTTCTAGTAATCGCCTGATGTAGTTACGCAGATCATGCCTAAAGTATTACACTGCATTTTGCAGCTCACCAAAAATAATGGATTAGAAACACCGCTATTTAGTCTCGAACTATTAAGTATTGAGGAGATAACATCAAGTGCTAGCTTGCAGGAAAAATAAAGCTAAACTAATTTCCGATTCCAATCTTATGCATCGTCTTTGCAACACCTCCAAGATACTTTAGCTTTTGGAAGTGACCGCACCTTGCACTTATTTAAGAACCAAAGTTGTTTCTTAAAATTATTACTGAATTTCGAGTTAGAAGGTCAAAAAAACTAAATAGTGTTCCAGTCCGCTTCATGGATGAAATTATCATAAAATATTACCAGCTGTACCAGTATGGTAATATTTGAAGGATTTAGCCACATTCAATGTGTACGTTTTTTCTTGTAGATTGCAATAATGCGCATATCATTTCATCTACTTTTAATAATAATTTAAAATAACAAGAAACAAATTAATTTACCTATAAGTGATGGGCTCTTGACGCTTCGATGAAATCATACACCTTGTGTCTGCGCCAAGGGCTGGCTCTAGCGCTGAATACCGGGTACTCCCAGATTTTCCTCTGGATAATAATGTTTCTGCAACAAAGCGAATTGATTTTACATCATTCAATCCAACATAACTAATCTAACAAAAAAAATTATCGTTTTTTTTTGTATACCTCAGTCATAGAAAAATCCATAAAATAATTGCAAAACAATATGGCTGTCATCAGACAAGAATAGAAAAAAGAAAAAACTGAACAGTACTGTCCTGTATTTATGTTACAAAAATCACACAACTGTTTTTTTTTTTATTCGAAGTTACATCGTGTAAGTATTATTTGGCGCATTTATTTATAATTTTGATTAATTAATTGCGATAATCAATTAATTAATTATTTAAAAGAAATTTACAAGTTCCCGGTTCTGTGTTTGACTGTACATTCCACCGATTGACGCATGTCCAACCATACAAGTTGTACTTTAAATTTGTCATTGATAAATTATATTTGAGAATAGTAAAATCAAACACTACTGCAATGTGGCAAGAATCAGAGAATGATGAAAAACGAGCTAAATGAAAATACGGCTGGCGCAACACTGTTAAAGATTTTACATTTTCAATTTTTAAAACAAATCTGAACCAAAATAATAAACGCATTCATGGATACCAAAGTCTATTTGATACTTCTAGGTTAAAAGTAATTTTCTTAAAATTGTTAAATTGTGTGTTAAAGGCCACCAACAGCTAAAGTTATTTGGGCCTAGCACCAATTCATATTTTCAATTCATTATTTTTTTTTTTAATAATAAATTGAAAATCCAATTGACACTTTTACCAGCTCTCGGGCTAGAACCCAGTAACTGGGGACTTGTAATAGAGGAACCATAGCAACGCCATATAAACAACAGCACTACTACACGCTCGACTATTCTCAAGCTCTTAAAATTGTTAAATTGTGTTTTAAAGACCACCAACAGCTAAGGTTATTTGGGCCCAGCACCAATTCATATTTTCAATTCATTATTTTTTTTAATAATAAATTGAAAATCCAATTGACACTTTTACCAGCTCTCGAGCTAGAACCCGAGAACTGGGGACTTGTAATAGAGGAAACATAGCAACGCCATATAAACAACAGCAGTGCTACACACACACCAGAAAAGATCAAAGCTAACGCTATTTAGGGCCAGCGCAAGAGCATCCAGTCCCGGGATCCCGGGACCTCAGCAGTAGTCCCGAAATGTCAAAACTGGATGACGTGCGTGCGCCCTCATGCGTGTCGGCTGTAGCGTTCATAGCAGTCATAGCTCGTAGCTCATAACGCCGTGCTTTTCACCCGTGTAAAATTTGTTAAATTCTCAATACAGCAAATATCCGCAATATTTGGTATTTTCGGGACAAATCTCGGGATTCTCTCAGTTAGGTCCCGAAGTCCCGACTTTCTCTTTGAGTTTGGTCCCTAGACTTGGATGCCTTAGTCAGCGCACACATCACACATGCTACTTTTTGAATCGAAAACGCGCGATTTAGGATACTAAATTACGATTTCACGATTACTCGTGATACATCAGTTATTATAGCGAAGAATGTGAGGCCTTACGCTATTGGTAGCTACATCTGACGATATCCAAGCGACTTAATCGCAAAATCGCGCGACAAAAAAAATAGCACGTATGCGCTGACCATTAATCTCAAGCGGGAATTATATGCTAAAAAATTTATTATTAAAAAATTTTATGATTTTCGGAATTTTAACGCTTTTTTGCTCCATTATGGTAAAAGTTTCCAAAATAGTTGACAATCATAATCAACGTTACTTTCTACTGCTTAGTCAAAATAAATTCTAAACCCATGTAAATTACATGTCGTTTACGAAAAAGATAACAGTAATGTAATGTTTAGGGATGCGCGATATGGATCGATCTTTAAGTGTATCGATACTTTAGCTTTCGATACTCGATATTTTATATTGATTTTTTTTATGTGATACATAATGAGTATCGATACATGTTGGTGCGTATCGATACATTGTTTAGTCTAGTTCACAGAATGGTTTATTAGCCGGATTACAGGTTATTTTTTTTTCGTTATTATGTTCTGGGATACTGGATCGATAATGTATCAATATATTGAGTATCAATCTTTTATAATACGATCTTATACTGTATCGATACTTTATAATACGATCCAGATCGATACCTAGTATCGATACTCGATAATTTATATCGATTTTTTTATGTGATACATAATGAGTATCGATACATGTTGGTGCATATCGATACATTGTCTATGCTAGTTCATAGAATGGTTTATTAGCCGGATAACAGGTGTTTTTTTTGCTCGTTATTATGTTCCGGGATACTGGATCGATAATTTATCAATGTATAATGAGTATCGATCTTTTATAATAGGTACGATTTCATACTGCATCGATATTTTAGAATACGATTCAGATCGATACCTAGTATCGATACTTTTTGGTGGATCGGAACATCCCTATAATGTCTCATTCTCGATGTTACATCAACTTTCTCCTCCAAGCTGTACGTTTACGTTATACTTGCGTGATTCTGTCTGCACTTATTTTCTCGTCATAACAAACACATATCGTCGGTTTACAAACAAAACACGCCAAGTCACTAATGTAATTTTTCTCTGGAAGCATTGAGTAGTTTGAGAAAAGTGTAATTTAACGGAAAAATATTCTGGCGTAAAATGAACTCGTACGAGATTTCGTCAATCGGTAAAGCCCCGTCTGTAATTGTCGCAAAACGCAGAACACAAGACAAAAAATTGACGCAAGGCGTCGCATGAGATCGCAGCGTCTCACGCTAAACGTAAAAGTCACTGGTAAATCGCAGATCTAGCCAAGTTGGTCCAAGTCCAACTTTAACGTTGCGAACGCACTTCATGTGTGTTACGCCGGCCAAATTATTAATTATGGCAGACAAAATAAATAACTGCTTTGATTGGACAACGCAGGCACAAGTACAACACACGTTTATTTATAAACAACGTCAATTTTAGCGTTGCGTTGCGTCTTGCGCATTTCTTGCGTTTTGCGACGATTGTAGACGGGGCTTAAAACCTATGGTATGTCAAAAATCGTCAAAACTGACTTAACATTCTTAACTAGCCGTATTTACCCGGCGAAGTTGCCCGGAAATGACAGCCTCCTGTTATGATAGCATTGTAAAAAATATAGTTAAAAACCTACATTATTTTATCTCGGTATTCGTGAAAACCGCATGGAAATAGGTTGAATAGTTTCCAAGTTTATCGCGTTTAAACAGGCAAACAGCAGACAGATGTTGCCTGGAATATTTGATAAAAACGTAACGAACAGATAACCATGTCATCAATGTCCCCTCGCGACTGGCAGGCGGCACTACAGTTCTCTCCATTATGCACACTGCATATCAACGCACGCGCGTTGGGGTAGAGCAGGTACTTTACTTATTCTCTACAGTACATATTGATATTGTATACAATATATAGATAAAATAAAATATGTATATTATTATATTTTACACAAGTCGAAAATAAAGCACACCTAATTTTATTAAACATACAATTTTCATTTTTATATTTTTAGTAAAGGGATTAGTAAAAGAAATGTACTAAACTGATTTATGCTATATTTATTTCAGTTTTTATTTATTAAGTGTTTACGAATAAAAACATGTTTTTTTATCTTTTTTATCTAATTTCCAACACTTGAATGTCCGCTATTTCTAACAAAAAACGTATTGATATCCACATTTACAGCACGAAAAATGTGTATGCAATTTAATTACACTTTCGATTTTTCAGAATCTCTTATCTATCGCACTGCTTGTGTTGCGTATGAAGCCACTTCAAGCAATTCATTAACATGAACGACCCTGAAACAGATCAGGGGTGGAACATTGACCCCTGACCAATGACCTTAAATTATTCTTTTAATTATTGTTTTTGTTATTTTGCGCGTCTCGCGACAACAATTTGTTCTTACGGCCCCCTATAGATATTTAATTCCAAAAAAATAATCACACATACACAAACAATAATGATACCCAGCACCGGCTCGAGCAATCTTGGCGCCCTAGGCGAAAAACTTAAATGGCGCCCTTTAAAGAAAATTCACGGCAAAACAAGACACAAATGTAAACAGATTAAGTGTGTAATTTTTAATCAAATAATTACAGTACAGATATTATTTTCTTACATAATAGAATACACCTTCTTTTTCTATATAAAAGAGTGAAATATGGCGCCCTCAAATCAGGGCCGTAGCTAGGGCGGGGCATTAAGGGGCAATGCCCTCTTAAAACATCCAGTGCCCTACTTTAAGAAATTATAAACAAGCCGCAAAAACTGTCACGACAGAATGACAGACTTGATCTATCTGGCATTTGGAAAAACAAGATTAAATTCGTTGGACTAAATGAAGTTCTTCGGAAATTTGATAACATGGCAAGTTCTGTATTTTTTTTTTTTTTTTTGAATAAATTGTCATTTACCGTTTTCTTGCTTTTGTAATTTGATATCACCAGATGAGGTGGGCAATCCAATTAAAAAATTGTAGTCTTTTGCTTCAGCCCTACTTTAAACTTTCAGTGCCCTATCTTGAATTCAGCTCTAGCTACGGCCCTGCCTCAAATACGAGCGCCCTAGGCAGTTGCCTACTTCGCCTATATGAACGGGCCGGCCCTGATGATACCATAGGTATTATAAAATTGTTAAAAAACTGAACATATGTAGTGCGAAAGCTCAGCAAACGTCGTTGATCTGTAATATTATAGAATACAGATAGTTGTTGGCGGTGTGACCGTGTGATCATGCTAAAGGAACACTGTATGAACGTTTCCAATATAGAATTTTAAAGCAAGGTCGCTCATACTGAAAAGTTAATTGGAAAAATAATAGCGTTGTCTCGATATTTACGTCTGATCAATAAATAATATCTATATTTAATTATTATAAATTCGAAATTTAGTTAGCTGTTAGTACAGAGTGTCAAAAAAGAAACAGCGTTTCACAAACAATTATCGCGTTTAATTTGCGAACAGCGTACATTTCTGATTTCCAATGGTAATTAATTTACATAACGGGAGTTGTAAAAAAACCGTTGTGTAATGTTACAATGTAACCAATTTCAAGAACGCATATACTTTCGCTCTCACTCACTGATATGTATATATGTGTTAGATATTTTAAATATTTCACTTAATAATTATTGTATATAGTTTATAAAATAGTACGTAAGCGTTATATAATTAACTAAGTAATGATATAAGCGGTAAATCTGTACAAATGTATTTTTAGTTACGATTATTAAATAAAAGTATTTTGAGCTGTTAAGTTAAAATAAAAACCTTGTCTTGATTTCAATATAAAATCCTAAAAACTTAACATTTGGCGACGAGAAAATGGCTACGTACTTCGGTTCAGTAAGAACATTTGATATTAATACTGGCGATTGGGGAGTACATTACAAGTTATTAAAACAATTTTTTTTAATCAACAAAATCGAAGAAACAAATCTTAAACGGGCATTTCTAATAAGCAGTTTAAGTGACGAAGCATATAAATTATTGTCAGATTTGACAATACCTAACGAGCCAGAAGACAAAACTTTTAAGGAGTTAGCCGAACTGTTGTATGACCATTTTGGAACTAAAACTTCAGTTTGGGGAGAACGGTCGTTGTTTTATGACGCTAAACAAAAGGAATCCGAAACAATCACTGAGTGGGCTGCTAGAGTAAAACATTTGGCAGTTAACTGCAAGTTTGGAGCAATGTTATCCGATTGTTTGCGAGACAAATTTATGTTTGGAATGGAAAGAAAAGTAATTTTCGAGAAATTAATGCAAGAGAAGCCAGAAGAATTAACATTTGAAAAAGCGATTCAAGTAGCTCAAAATCTAGAAAAAAGCAAGCAGTATTTTACAAAGGCGGAAGTCATGGGAGCTTCAGCTACGATTAAATCGGAGCCAATCTACAGGGTGAAGGACAACCGGCAACCTCCAAATAAACCAACCAGAGATCACCAACAACGGGGACAATCTCCATGTGGGGTTTGCGGCAGATCGAACCATTCTGGGAAAAAGTGCAGGTATCGCAGTTATAGTTGCCACACCTGTGGTAAAAAAGGTCATTTAGCACCGGTTTGCAGTAGTAAGAATAAGCAGAATTCTTCAAACAGAAATGATAATCAAAATGCTAAAGATACAAATTTTTTGGAAACTAATATTTCTCCAGAAACTAATGTTTCTCCAATGTTTAATTTAAAATCAATAAAAAATGATCCAATTTGGTTAAAAGTAATAGTAAACGGCATTAATCAAAACATGGAGTTGGACAGCGGTTCTGCAGTAACCGCAATTTCAAAAAACTTGTATCTAGAATGTTATAGCACAATAGAATTATGTAAGACGCAAATGAAACTGATGACCTATACAGGGGAAGAAACGTTACCAGTAGGGTCATGTAAAATGCAATTTCAATTTAATAACAAATCAAATTATTTAGAAGTATTTGTAATTGATGGAGGAGGACCACCCATAGTAGGTCGCGATTTTATGAACAAATTTTCTTTGGGCATAACGGAAATTAATAGTTTAAATATAGCCAATGAGGTAAATAAAATAGTTTTCAAATATCCTAACGTATTTTCGGAGGGGATAGGCACTTTTAACAAAGAGAAAATTACGCTATTGTTAAAAGAAAATGCTAGACCACAATATTTTAAGCCCAGACCACTTCCTTTTGCTCTAAAAGAAAAAGTGGAAAATGAATTAAATAAGCTAATTCAATTAAATATTATAAGCTATGTAGATTTCAGTGATTGGGGGACACCTATTGTTCCGGTACTTAAGTCTGATGGGTCAGTAAGGATATGTGGTGACTATAAGATAACAGTTAACCCACAGCTTATAACACATAAGTATCCTCTACCCCGGATAGAAGATTTATTTACAAAATTGCAAGGTGGAAAAAAGTTTTCTAAAATAGATCTGACATTGGCATACCAGCAGATTCTCTTAGAGGAAAACTCAAAAAAAATCACCACGATCAGTACACACAAAGGGTTGTTCGTGTATAACAGACTTCCATTTGGCTTAGCCTCGGGGCCTTCGTGTTTTCAGAAAATTGTTGAACAAATGTTTCAAGGCATTGATCGTGTTATCTCATTTTTAGATGATATTTTAGTGACCGGTCGTGATGATGATGAGCATATGAAAAATTTAAATTTAGTATTGAGCAAATTAAATGAATGTGGGCTTAAAATAAAAAAAGAAAAATGTAATTTTTTTCAAGATGAAATACATTATTTGGGTTATTGCATAACTGAAAAAGGTTTAAATAAATCACCAAAAAAAATTAAAGCAATTATGGAGGCACCTTGCCCAAAAACCGTGACTGAAATGAAATCCTTTTTAGGTCTGGTTAATTATTATCGGAAATTTGTTCCAAATATTTCTGATATTTTAGAACCTCTTTATGAATTGACGTTAAAAGATCACACATGGAATTGGACAAAGAAATGTCAAAATGCGTTTGAAAGAATTAAAAGTATATTGGCATCATCGGATGTGCTTGTTCATTATAATCCAGAGTTAGAATTAAAGTTAGCCTGTGATGCTTCACAAATTGGTTTAGGGGCAGTCTTGTATCATGTATTTGAGGATGGTACTGAACGTCCTATTTCGTATGCTTCAAAAATTCTTTCAAAAGCACAAAGAAATTATTCGACAATTCATAAAGAGGCATTAGCGCTTGTTTTTGGCGTACAAAAATTTTATCAATATTTGTTCGGCCGTAGTTTTACATTAGTGACGGATCACAAGCCTCTAGTTGCGATATTCGGAGATAAAAAAGGTATTCCGACTATGGCTGCTAGTAGGTTGCAACGATATGCTTTATTGTTATCCGGTTACAGTTATAAAATTGAGTATATTCCTTCAAATTTAAATGTTTCTGATGCGTTTTCCCGATTACCTATCGATGATGTAATTGGAAATGATGATGCTATAGTGGATTATACCTACTTAAATTATGTGTCTGATGGTAATTTGCATTTAAATATTGAAGCTATGAAACGGGAAACAAGTAAAGATCCTATTTTAAATGAAATAAAAAAATTTATAATCGAAAAGTGGCCACACAAAATTGATAACAGTGCATTGCAACCTTATTTTAACAGAAAAGATTCTCTAATTGTCGAAGATAATGTAATTATGTGGGGTTATAGAGTCGTAGTACCAACCACTATGAGATCAGAGATGTTAAATGAGTTGCATAATTCCCACATGGGAGTAGTTAAAACAAAATCTTTAGCAAGAGCATACCTCTGGTGGCCTAAGTTAGATGAAGATATCGAAAATATATGTAAATCTTGTTTAATTTGTGCAAAGGTGAGCAGAAACCCTGAAAAAACGGTGCTGGTTCCCTGGCAGTATCCCGTATATAAATGGGAGCGGCTGCACATTGATTATTTAGGTCCTATAAGTGGTAAAATGTTTTTTGTGGTAATAGATGCTCACTCAAAGTGGATTGAAGCATTTTATATGACATCAACAAATGTAGAAGCTACTTTGTGTAAATTACGCGAAATTTTTGCACGGTTTGGGTTACCGAAAATATTAGTAAGCGATAACGCAACGGTATTTACATCTAAAATGTTTCAATCTTTTTGCGAGCTAAATGGTATCGCTCACAAACGCGGTAGCGCATTTCATGCAGCAACTAATGGCGAAGCCGAAAGTGCTGTGAAAATTGTTAAAAATTATCTAAATAAAATAAACTTAAATGATTCATTAATAGAAATTTCAAACAAAATTAACATATTTTTAATGGATTATAGAAACAGCATTCACAGTACCACAGGCGAGACACCGGCTAGACTTATGTTCGGTCATCATATACGTAACCGTTTTGACTTGATTCATCCTTCAAATGTACACGAAAATAAAATTGATAAAAATAAATTATTAACGCAAGTTAACAGTTCACAAAATAGACAAATTAAAAACAGTGGAGGAAAAAGAAACATATTTTTTGATAAGAACGAAATTGTTATGTGTAGAGACTATAGAAGAAGACCGGATAAACCTGAATGGATTAAAAGTAAAATATTAAAACAAATAGGTCCAAAAGCTTATATAGTACAGTTAATTGATGAGTCAAGTATTACGTGGAAACGTCATGTCGACCAAATTATAAAAATAGACATTAATAATGCATATGATAATTCTTTTCAAAATGCAAAGTCTGACATTACGGAGTTTGAATTTGAACGTCCTAAACGTGAAAGAAAACAACCGGATAGATACGTTCCAGTTTAAACAGAGAGGAATGTTAGATATTTTAAATATTTCACTTAATAATTATTGTATATAGTTTATAAAATAGTACGTAAGCGTTATATAATTAACTAAGTAATGATATAAGCGGTAAATCTGTACAAATGTATTTTTAGTTACGATTATTAAATAAAAGTATTTTGAGCTGTTAAGTTAAAATAAAAACCTTGTCTTGATTTCAATATAAAATCCTAAAAACTTAACAATATGGATAGCCGACACCGTAGTCCCCATCCCTGCCCAGGGTCGGCGTTGGGGGGGGGGGGGGGTAAGCGGGGAAAATGTATCGGGTCCAGGCCTTCGAAGGGGGCCCGTCGGCCGGGGCTTACCTATTATATGTAACTACCGTGTTTAAAACTGCGAGAGGGCAGTATAGTCTAGTGATTAGCATGCTTGGTGCCGCAACCTCTAGACTGGACTGCCGTGGGTTCGAATCCCACCTGCGCTCATGGATGTTTTGTGATGTTATTTAGGGTAAGTTCGGTTTTACGCTCAGATTGATCGGAGTGCTCTAATACGTTCGAATTTAACATTTATATGCTCTGAAAGATCTCTATCCTGCGTTCGGTTTTAAGATCTGGAGCAGATCGAGCGCGCTCGATTTGCTCTGAGGAAAGCGAGCGAGCAAGCCTATTTAACCAACTTCAGAGCATTCATTTTAAAAATGAGCGGAAACCCTTGTTGTGAGAATGGATAAATTTCGAAGTTTATTTATATGAGGTAATTTTTCAATATGTAAAAATACACGAATAATATTTATTCAAAGAATAGTAATAACCAATAAGTCTATATCGCACAGAATGATTAAATAAAATATTTATTATATCTATGGGTCGAGAAAATCAACAACCGGTAGTACTATTAATTTTAAAATTAAGGAATAAAAACGAAAAAAATTGTGAATCATGATTTATTATTATAACAATGTTGAATTAAATTAAAATGAGGAGCAATAAAGAATGTATTTCGGCTTTAGTAATAAGAATTTAACTTGCTGGGGCCATTTTATTCTGACGTTTGGAAAAATCTGCTAGATTACGTTCGGAATTGTTTAGATGGCTCGATTTGCTCGCTTGTCACGTGACCAAAAATCTGTTCGCTCGGCTCGATCAATCGAGCGTAAAACCGAACTTACCCTTAGTTTTAAGTTAGTTGTTATTTAGTGTAGTTGAAAGACGCTAATGACCTTGGATGTCGACGCGTCTATAATCTACAATAAATAAATAAATAAATTAAAACTGCGAGCATTAAAATATTTTCCCAACGTTACCTATTTAATTTTTTGCATTGACTATTTCCAAAAAGGAAACCAATTTTTGAGTACAATTTTTTTGGGGGGCGACAGAGGCTTGACAACGCTTACCCGGGGCCCAAAAATCCCAGCATCGGTCCGGCCCCTGCCTAGTCACCAGAAATAAACGTCCGGCATCTTGTTGAGATCCAGTGGCGGCTCGTGGGGTAGCGCCACAGTGCCATGGCACTACCCCTAATTTTTCAATTTTCTCTAAAAATATTTTTTGTTAATATTTTTATTAATATATTTTTTTAATCAATTTATAAAATTATCGATCGTCCGGACAGCAGAGTTCAGCCTAAATCGCACAAATTTCCTAAAACATTTTCACCACGCGATCAGTAACACGTATCCTGTGCCATTTAATAATAGGCACAGTGTAAACAAAGCATACCTTACGGTCCTTATATGTGAGCAAGAGAGATAGAACTATGACTCATGATTTCCCTATGCTGTAATGCTAAATCTAAATGAAATGTGTGCCAGGCACATTATTGGCGATATTCTGTTTGGTCATTGTTGGAATTTACAACACTGTAAAATTTCTGTCTCACTTTACCCATTACGCATTGTTGTTTCGGTTAAATGTTATTGTTGATAACAAGTTTGTTTTATTTGACGGTTTGCTTTGTCAACATTTTTTTTTAGTTTGTATAGCTTTGTAGTGTGTGATTTGTGTGACTACTGACAGTATCGTCTTAACTCTTAATTTCCTTAGTTTGTTTTGTATCTCTATTGGACATTATTGATAACTATTCGCCGCGATGACCACAAACAAAGTGAATATTTTAAAAATCTCTTTTAGTGCGCTCTCTTTAGAGGAAAAACTTCAAACTTTTCTATTTTGACCTTCGTTTTGGCACCACCTGTCTAAACAGGCACGAGCCGCCACTGTTGAGATCATTTCGTCGAGGAATTATTACGTGTTAATTGTACACACGGGCGTATAGACAGGTCTTCTCAGTGTAATATGATTAGGGCATTGGTGGGAATAAGTCGCTTACTGAAATCAAAATTTTGGTTCATGATAGTGGCGCTGCAATCGCGAATAAGTTCGTTTGAAAAAACAAAATCGGTGAATCGATACTTCTGAACGTGGGCACTCTTCATGCGACACCCTGTACAATGTACATACAGTATATTATGTATATTAATTTTATTTAAAAGTTCAAGGACGACATATTTCTCCACTTTAATGTTTTGCCACTACTATAAAATTTTGTTTAGACGAATTTTGGAATATATTAGCAATATTATACACGGCGTTGAAATTAAAACGCTAGTGATTACATTTCTTTATATTTACGTGAAGTCAGGCCACCATTTTATCTGGACAATATACATTACAATAATTATAATGTGACAATTTTTCCGCGTATGCGTTAATTATAATTATGCGATAAGAACTGAAACGTCGTAATTTGCATATCATTAATCCGAAGCGGTTTTTTTAGCGCCGATTATTTATTAATCTATCTTTCTAAAGTTGAAAGTTTGTCCGGAAAAGAAAACCAACTTCCAGTTCAAGCCGAGAATTGAAATTTAGCATACTTATAGATAGTGCCCCTAAACGTACGTGAAAAACCGGAATTTGCAAATTCTTAACCCGGAGAATATGAAGTGAAGTAGGGATTAATGTATTTATTGGTAAATATAGACGCTACACAACTTACGTCATTAGCGTCTTAATTACATCAAATAACATCGCCAAATAAAACTAAAAGACATCACAAAACATCCATGAGCGAGGTGAGATTCGAACCCACGACAGTTTGCTAAAGACCAGCACGCTGACCATTACACAAACGTAAAGTAGTGATTAAAAGGATCCATTCGAATTTTGAGTGTTTTGGAATTTACTCCGAAATCGCTTGAGTTAGAAGCATAAAATTAAACATGAGTATGCTTTGTCAAAATCGAAGAATTCGACGAATTTTCAATATTCGCTTCCTGAGGAGTGAAAACGGGGTTGAACACTTCCTTGAAGGGTAAACGCGTATCTCTGAAATTGTATCTGTAAGATCTAACTTGTCGCAGTCTAAGCACGGCCTACTGGAATGGGGAAGGGCTATATAGGTGCTGAATTTACGAGCAACGATTTAACGAAATGATTAGTTATGATGAGACAATAATCACAGAAAAATATTACATTGAGCATATAATTGGTTTTAGAAATACAGATGATCAAAGTGGTCACCCTCCATTCAGCAAGTGGTGACTATTAGATTTTTACTGCACTAATATTCAATACCTGGGTGCCGAGCTTTGCTCGGATGAGTTCAAAAAAATAGTACTTGTATGCTGTGAGATATTATTTTCTCAAAATATTATTCCGAAACGAATTTATTTCTGAAACATAATTTTAATAATTGTTTCTGTTAAATATTTTAAATACCTATGTGTATTTTTAAGCGTAAAAACTAAGTATCAACTTGAATCAAGCATTTTTTCCTGTAAATATTACTTAGGTCGCCATTTTCAAATCTACCGCCGTTATTGTTTTGTTGACTGAAGAGCTCGCAAAAACCGATTTTCATAGATTGAATATCTTGTAAAAATGTTCGAATCAGATGAAATTCTGCTTGCCCGTTGCCGTTTCAATAATCCATTTTTAAACATTGATACCAAATATCAACTTTATCGAAGTACTTTTTCTCTGTGATGTCATCTTAGCAACTTTCAGTAAATTTCAAATATTTTTTTTGCATAGAAGGTACCTACTGAAAAACTCACAAAAATCGATTTTCGAAGAAATAGAATTCATATTATATCTTTTAATAACAAAGTCAGACTATAAACCTGCAGCGCAAAACTTTTTTGCATGCATCTTCACCATAGTTTTTAAAAATCGATGTGTTTTGATATACTGCATGCCTGCGTCGCTAGAAGTGCGGCCCTTCGGGCCGCCGTGCAAATTTTTAAACAAAACTTTTTTGTATGTATCTTAACAATAGTTTTCAAAAATCGATATGTTTTTACACAGACTCGCGGTGCCAGAAGTGCGGCCCTTCGGGCCGCCTATTTGTCATTATTTACATAGGTATTGTGCAAGACACTTCTTATATTAGTGTTCATTTACAGTTTTAACCCTTGTGATATATTATACAAAATCTATGTAGAAATAGGCTTCGAATCGATCTGACAATTGACCGAGTTATAAATAAAAAAACTCTTTTTTTTAATTGCTCCCTCTGGGACCAAGATTCCTACCTAGATCGATTTCTCGCCCCGAAAAATCCCCATTCTGTAAATTTCATCAAAATCGTTATTCTTTTTTGAGAAAAAAAAGTCTAGGTAAGATTATACGTCATACTATATTTAACGTACATAATATACATATTTTATATAGGTAATATAAAAATAACATACTTAGGTATCTATTTATTTAAATATTAGTTAAAACTACTTACATAATTACGTTTAGTTTTTATTTCTGTTATTCTTTACTATACAAATAGTTCACGGATTATTTTAAAATAAGTTAAAAATTCTGTCAGAGTATTTTGACATATAAATAATGAAAGTAGTTTGTTTATCCAAAGCCTACTCACGATATTACAATGTTTTAACAGGTCAAAAAACCGTTTTTAAAAATGATAAAATCGATAGGAAAACGAATTTTTCCAGGGATGAGACCTAGCTAAATCGATTTTTTGCCCCCCGAAACCCCTTTGCGGTAAATTTGATCAAAATCGTTAGAGCCGTTTTCGAGAAAATATTTATATAGATACATAGGAACATATATATATACAAGATTTACTCGTTTAATAATATAATATCTGGGTGGCCGAGCTTTGCTCGGATGAGTTCAATAAAAACAGTACTTAATATGCTGTGAGATATTATTTTCTCAGAATATTATTCCGAAACGAATTTATTTCTGTAACATAATTTAAAATAATTGTTTCTGATATTTTAACTACCTATGTGTATTTTTAAGCGTAAAAACTAAGTATCAACTTGAATCAAGCATTTTTTCCTGTAAACATTATTTAGGTCGCCATTTTCAAATCTACCGCCGTTATGGTTTTGTTGACTGAAGAACTCGCAAAAACCGATTTTCATAGATTGAATATCTTGTAAAAATGTTCGAATCAGATGAAATTTTGCTCGCCCGTTACCATTTTAACAATCCAATTTTAAGCATTAATACCAAATATCAACTTTATCGAAGTATTTTTTCTTTGTGATGTCATCTTAACAACTTCCAGTAAATTTCAAATACTTTTTTTTGCATAGGTACCTACTGAAAAACTCACAAAAATCGATTCTTTTAATAACAAACGTCAGACTAACCTGCGCAAAACTTTTTTTGCATGTATCTTCACCATAGTTTTTAAAAATCGATGTGTTTTGATACACATGCCTGCGGCGCTAGAAGTGCGGCCCTTCGGGCCGCCGTTTTGTCATTATTTACATATTGTACAAGACACTTCTTATATTAGTGTTCATTTAAAATTTTAACACTTGTGATATATTATATAAAATCTATATGTAGAAATAAACTTCGAATCAATCTGACTTTAATTGAGCGAGTTATAATAAATAAAAAACACCTTTTTTTAATTGCTCCCCTCTGGAACCAAAATTCCTACCTAGATCGTTAGTCGTTTTGGAGAAAAAAAGGTCTAGGTAAGATTATACGTCATACTACATTTAACGTACCCTACTTACCTATACATATTTTATATAAGTATAATATAAAAAAAACATACCTATTTATTTAAATATTAGCTAAAACTACTTACATAATTATGTTTAGATTTTATTGTTTTTATTTTTTTACTTTTTAAATAATTACTGATTATTTTAATAAGTTAAAGATTGACTGTCAGAGTAATTTTGACATAAATAATGAAAATAGTTTGTTTTTTCCAAAGCCTACTAACAATACGACACTGTTTTATGACGTTAAAAAACTGTTTTTTAAAATGATAAAATCGATAAGAAAACGAATTTTTCCAGGGATGAGACCTAGCTAGATCGATTTTTTGCCCCTCGAAACCCCTTTTCGGTAAATTTGATCAAAATCGTTAGAGCCGTTTTCGAGAAAATATTTATATAGGTACATAGAAACATATATACAAGATTTACTCGTTTAATAATATAGGGATATATAGGGGGATATTGCATATTTTTATCTATCCAAAAAAATCTAAACCAATACCTGTATAAAATTACATGGTTCACTCACAATAAACTTAAAAATTAATCAGCTACCCAAAAAACGTTTACATACTATCAGACACTTTTGTTCATCATGAATAATAGTGCAGAAAAAATCCAAGTCATTACTTGCTGGATGGAGGGTGACCACATTAACCGTCTGTATTTCTAAAACCAATCATTATGCTCAACGTATTATTTTTCTGTGATTATTGTCAGCGCTGGATTTACACTAGGGGCTAGTGCCCAGGGCGGCAAATTTTCAGGGGCGGCAAAATTTGGGACGTGAAAACATTAATAAATTAAAATAAATAAAATACTTTTTCTCATTATTAAGAATGTGTGTAAAATTATGAACACTGCAGTTTTATTTACAAAATTGTGAAAAAAACTTCAGTGTGGGGCGGCATTTTTCACGGTGCCCCAGAGCGGCACTTAGGGTAAATCCGGCCCTGATTATTGTCCCATCATAATTAATCATTTTTCATATACTAATTCGATTTTAGATTCGAGGGCTCTAAACCGAATATTTTTTTCGGTTGTTCTTTCTTAAATATAGCTGCATAACAATATTGTTAAAACATTGTGGCAAGTAATAACATCTGAGCATCAGATGAGAAATATCTGCATAGCGACAAAAATGATCAAGACGTTCAACAAAAGTAAAATAGAAAGAGAAAGAAAGATAAACGATCGGCGCATAGCGTCGAAGTTAATTTTAGAAACGTCTACTCACACCAATCTAACGCCTTTTATATCTATAGAAAGATACACCGCACTTAACATCGAAACTGATTGGTTTTCACGTTATCAATTTTATAAAACTATACTGATAACAATTTTAAATCGATATAGACGAATTCAAACTAGAAAATAAAAGTTCTTTTATGTTTACTGCATTTTTTTAATTGCAGTCGATAGATTACCCATATCATCAAATTGATCGAAAAAATGTCAACGTCTAATCCGCAACGAAGAGATTCATTTATTTACCAATCAACATTACAAAAATATAAACAACATTCTCATTGATCTATTTATTGCTGTTAACTAATTTCATCGCGTGCAAAATTAAAGGTCAATAACCCTTGACATACATCATCGCAGGGGAAAAAACGATCCACCCTTATAATACGCTGGTAAAAAACAACCCCTGACACCAACTGAAGGTCATATTATTGTACGGCGCCGAACTACCTTCAGTCAGACCATACAATCAAGTTCAAAGCATGCGTCAAATTTGATTAAAATCGGCGTACCGTAACAGTATACGCAAAATAGGTCTCAGTATATAGCGTCAGTTTCAAAATTGACCAATCGCTGGACATATTGATGGCATTAGGATCAATACTGCCAAACAATTGGTCCATTTTTCGAACCCCACGCCGAACAGAGCTCACGGCCGCAGGCTCTCTCACCTGGTCGGCCTAAGTGCACCATATGTTTTCTCCAGTTTGTATATAATGTTCTACCACCACTGTCAATTCGCTTGTTGTAGTTCGCTTCACCGCCGCGTCGTTCGACTAGCAGCAGTAGCAGCACCAGCACAACCACCACCAGATTGTAACAATAATTATTCTTATTGCAATTATCACTGTTTATTGACACTGCGCCGTACAACCGTACAATAATTAAACTGGCCGACGCGAATTTCAGTTTGAATTTAACACCCTTGTTGAATTTATTGAAGCGCGTCGCTCCTTTGAGGTTTGCAATGATGACAGGATTCCGTTCGACGATAATAATGACTAGGAGGTATGACTGACCGACTGTACACTGACTGTAGGAGAGGCGCGTCTTTACTGCTGATTGTGTCAGAGAGACAGCTCCGGAGCTATATAACGCACGACGGCTACGCGACCCGGACTAATGCGTCGATATACGTACGTAAGTGTGCATGTGTGTGTGTGAAACGACGATGCTAGGCGTCGGCGTACTGTGTGCCGATCGTTTAAAGGTACAACGGGTACGAACGTCGACCTAAAGCCAAAGACACACTTCGCCATTTTTAATAGATAGGTACTTAATTAAACTGCAGGGCATTTCTAAATTTTTATTTTACCAACAAAAAGAGCATGTTGTTGAGCGCGTTTTCTCTCAATAAAAAAGTGCAACATGTTGCAAATTTTTAACTGCATAAATGATATTACAGGCAAGAATAAAGTGTATAAATCATACTGAAATATAAAATAGTACCGGACCTCTGCCATTTCGTTAGTTAGTTATTGTAAATTATAGACGTTCGACAAACGACAACTAAGGCATCCATACCATTCCAGGTTCTTACTGGTTTTATAACACAGACAGAAGAACGCGTTTTTAGAATGTATGTTTATGTGATCAGCATCACTCGAAAACGACTGAACTGATTTTGATTAAGCTTAGTACATTACCAAACTTAAAGTGCAGGGTACTTTTTCCTCTATTATGCTCGAGTTAAGACAAAGTTTTTGTCAAAACCGGTATTAAGATGAAAAAATCTGCGAACAAAATCGACGTTCACGTGAGCAAAAATAATATATTGCATTACAAGGGACGAAACACAGCGTTTGCAACTAGTGTGAAGTTTGCTGCCCAAGGAACGAGGGCAGCAAATCACACGCATTGCATTCGCTGTGTGTCGTTTCGAGTAATGCATATTATTTTTCACTACAACTCTATTGACAATTCGATTTGAGGTACGTGCAATTTGGGCGCGCAAAAAAGCCGCAAAAATATTAGATCTGTCAGATCTATGAGAAATTCATGTGGGGTTATGTGACTATGTCTGTCATTTTGACGTTTTCGAGTATTAAATGCGAATTGAAGTTGGCGCGACTCAATCGCTCTATCTCTCTCTTAACAACGTTAGAAAACAGAGAAAACCGACAACTAAAAAGTTTCAACCCGCTAAACAGGTACCGAAAATTGAAGTTTCAACAGAGGCGTTGTAAAAATCAATAGTTTATACAAAAGCTGTTACAAACATTTGCAGAAGTTGGATAACGTCTAATAACAATTTTTAGAATAGCGATTGTTATGTTAAAAAGTGTCACAACAGTTCAAAAACCAATTACCCTCCTGCAATACTTTAGCCGTGGGCCCCGCTCGTGGTAATGTCGATTTTGATAAAAACCTTATCTTAGACAAATCAAAGTCGGATGAAATGTATACACCCTAAGTCTGGATAATGGTAGATACTTAGATAGTGTAAAGTTTCATCAAAACTTATACCCATTCGTTCTTTAGTCATGCTGGTACAGACAGACAAAAATTCTAGAAACGCATTCACTCGTCTTGGCAGTACCTGCTTTAGGGAGTGGGAAACCCGAGCGCCAAGGCTGTGAACCGATCGGTAAAGAAAAAATACCGCCACCACAAAACAAGAGAAAAATAAAAAACAAATACTAATGTACGATAATTTTACGACCCTGATACGATAGGCGCCCTTTTTTTGGTCGAAAACACTGATTTTACTAGTCAATAATAAGAAATAAAGGGCGCTGAAAAATATCTCGCCCGGGGCACCCGGGTGGCTAAGGCCGCCGCTGCGTCTAGGTCTCATACAAGAAAAAAAAACGCAAAAAATTAAATTACAGAGATCCCGTTACTATTGTATATATTATATAATAATGTAAAGTTGATAACGTACTTCATGCGCCGAGATTTCCGTCAATCATTCGCTATAGTTTTCTTGAAATAAGTATTTAATAGCTTATTTATAACATAAAGAAGCTGGGTACTGTACCTAAGCTAAGTGTAAAAAAATTAAGTATTTTGCGCTGAATATCAAAAAGTAATGAAAATCTGGCCTTCTATATAATTTTCCTGTGATCTTTGCCAGGATGATTTCAGACTTGATAATTTCAAAAATAGGACATACTTTTTTTGGCACATTTTTATATTATTCCTATTAAAAACTCATCAAAAAATATTAAAAAAAAGTCCGTTCCAACGACATGCCAAATGCTGAATAATTTTTTAAAAAATATTTTCGTTTTATTGACTGCAGAGAACAAACCTTTTTTTGGGAGACCCCTGAAATATCTACGAATCGCAACACTAACTATATACCAAATTTCAAGTTTCTAAGTTCATCAGTTTAGGCGTTAGTTGAATCAGTGACAGACAGGCAGACGGACAATAGTGTCTCAATAAAAGGTTTCCGTTTTTTACAATTTTGGTACAGAGCTCTTAAAAAAATTAAATTTAAATATGGCGTCAATCAAATCATAAATCAACGTTTTATATGAAACACAAACAGTTGACAGTCATTAGCGATAAGAACGAAATTTAACGGTCGGTGAACAGTTTTGGTTTTAATGAGGTCACCGCGGCTCTTCAGTCACCTGGTCAACTGTAGACGCGTGCGTCCCCATGTAAGCAGGTGTTTGTTAGTGTGAAGTTGCAATACAGACACAGTTGATGCGCGCGACGCTCTGTACTAGCGCCGCGACGGACGTGCGCCTGTACATATACATAATAATATGCCCACAACTCTGCAGGATTGATTTCAACAGCGTCGGTACAAGATCGACGCCGCGGCGTTGCGTCATCCAATGTACCATTCACTCAACAACGCAATGTCTACTGAATACGAACAAATTTTTATGCTGGAAGAAATGCTTTTCTACAGTAAGAAATGAAACCAAATTACGTAGTCAATAATAATCTTATCTTTTCATAATACGTTTGTTTAGCTGATTGCAATAATTTTAAAAACGTGGCATTTGAATCAATATCGAATTTCAATTTATATCCTTATATATTAATATCAAATAATTATAAACAAATTTTCCCAGACGGAAGACATTGGTCTCCTTGGTAAGATTATTGGTATGTTTAACAATGCGAAACATAACAATACGATTGACAATATTAATTTATGGATAAAAATTACGAAAAAATGATGCAATATTCAATAACAATTCAACAAAATAATTTATGCTGTAAGTATTGTTTTTTGCCATATTGCATCAGATTTTTTAAATAACCTACAAATATGGAGCAATGGCGAGCCTAATCCTAATTTCTCTTCGTCCTCCACTCATGTGTAAGTTAATAGCTTAGGAACGAAATATAAAACACAAATATAAATAAAATATGTATGTAATACATAGTCATACTCATAAAAGCTGATAACATAAGTTAAAAGAAAATAAAAACATGTTTCATGATATCAATAAATTAATAACAACTAAATGTTTTGATTGCTCAAGTAAATTCCTTTTAACAAGTTTTGACTAATCATTAACTGTTTTTTTTTCAATCAGTTTTCAAAAATTTAAATATAATTTATAAAGTGATAAAAATATTTCGTTTCATAAAATTAACATTGGAATCGATGTTTTTCTGCATTCAAAATGTTTGTTTAGTTTATGTGGTTATCTTTCTGTCACTATAATGATGAAAATAGAAACTCTTACCTTTATGGCTTACTAAAGTCATATAAAATAGTAACGCCCCTCTGGACGATATCTGGGAACTCGATAATACAAATAAAATTTGAGATAAAACTTGGAAGGTTGCAATGTGGTGATTAGGCGAGACTAGAACCTAAAAAAATAATATAAATATTGTATTAGTAAATTAAGTTCGGATAAGACTTTCAGATAACATAAATGAACTATAAGTTAAGAAAAGCAATAATAAATCACGGTTTGAATTGGCATTTAAATGTGCAATAAGGTTACATACCTCTTTCTAGCACTTGCCAGAAAGTCAAACACCATACGATCAACAGAAATAATAAAAAATTAAACAGTAAATGTTAGTTGTTAATCAAAGCCAACAATATCACACAATTTACTAGATTCTGAACTTAAAATGTTACAAATAATTGTATAAAAATAAAACTGTAAGATAAATTAAAGACCACGAGGATTACGTATTACATCCAAATTTCTGGTATTGCATTACGTTAGCAATAGTCAATAACCAAATGACGAAACAGTGGAAATACAAAGAAACTAAAAAGTACTAAATGTATTTTCAGCAGCTTTCAAACTTTAATCCGAAAAGTAACTTAGATAAAGAGGAGTGAAAACTCATTGAAAATGCCAGTTGCAGGGATAAAATTCCTACTGACTAAATATATTTAAAAGTATCATTATGTAAATATACTAAAATCAAAATCTATTTGAAAACTGGTAACCAAAAATCAAAATGAATGAAAAATGCACTCTGTATTACATCAATAAAATTTTTGAGCAAACTGTAAATTACCAAAATCAACTCAAAAAAATATCCTTGTTTTTCATTGGAAAAGATCTAATTTTTCGAGCCCTTTTTAGTGGGGTATTTTTTTAATGAAAATAAACTATTTTTTATAAAAAATTTGATAATTGATAGCAGCTACCCCCTCCCTTTAAATTGTAAACAAGCATGTTAAAAGCACAGTACTTACTCTTTAAATGAAACTTTCATGGATTTATAGATATTGAAAATTATAGACGCTCGACAACAGACATCATAAGCGTCTGAGTGGGTTTGTAGACCCTCCCCCATAGCCAATGTATTGGCACTAAAAAGGAAAATGTACACAAATTTCAGCAATCAATTTATTTTCAAAAATAAAACAAAAATACTTTCACAGAATGCGGGTTTGAAAAATAATTCATATCCTGTTCAACAAAATATTCAACTTAAACAACAAACAAATGATCATACATAAATTAGGAAATTAATACTCTATCACATATCAAAAACGAAACAAACTATTTTCAAATCCATACGGGGTTGTCAGATGTCCAGTATTCATCCGGACAGTTCGGTATTAAAATGTAAGAAACCCAGACTGTGAAACGTCAGGTATTTCTCAAATCATAACATGGTATATTTATTCATT
This sequence comes from Mongoloraphidia duomilia, assembly GCA_039654895.1. NCBI lineage: Eukaryota > Metazoa > Arthropoda > Insecta > Raphidioptera > Raphidiidae > Mongoloraphidia > Mongoloraphidia duomilia. The sequence continues at coordinate 17,853,148 of CM077525.1, read as the reverse complement.
TTGAAATATTGTTTCGATGTGAAATTTAATGAACTTTTCAACCTACATTCACATTCCTTTTCATTACGGCCACAGTGTCTAGTATTTTTAACGAACTTATCTGGCAACCCTGATCCAGAATAACGCAATTATATGCATAGACCATTTTTTTCAAAATACTTCATATAGGTACAATTATATTGTAATATATTTACATTTAACAAAAAAAAATAAATATCCATTTTATCAGGTCACAATGTAGTAAAATAATTATTCAGCGATTATCTTTTCATCAATAATTAAAAAAAAAAAAAAACGATCAACGCTTTAACTTCGGAAACTGGTCTTCTTGTAAACAGGTGAAAACTCGACATATTGGACAAATATTATTTGTCGACAGCCAAGTTTTAATGCACTGTAAAAATAAAAATAGAATTATCAGCTATTTCACACAAAACAAAAAGGACTCCATATTTTTGATCAAATGCTAAATACATACGTCTCTGTGAAAAACATGTTTGCATAATAAACAGACTTTATTCCTATCCATATTTTCCATACAGATTGAACATTCTAGATCTCGATTCTCCGCGACAGATTTAACAACAATTGGACGATTGTTAATTATACTCGCCAAACCTCTGTAACAACATAATATAGTTTAATAATATGTACACCATTATTGAATTTGGATCACACTGTCGTGGGTTCGAATCCCACCTGCGCTCATGGATGTTTTGTAATGTTATTTAGTTTTAAGTGAGTTGTTATTTGATGTAAACAAGACGCTAATGACCTAAGTTGTCGACGCGTCTATAATTTACAATAAATAAATAAATACCATTATTGAAAAAAACTTCAATAGGGTTTGAGTATTACCAAGCTCGTAAAGAGTCTTTCTGTCTATACTCTACCAGCAGCTCGGTCTGGCTTCGCCCGGGTGCAAATTTTATATACAGTGAGCACGTAAAGTCTGGATACGCGCTATCTCTAGTTTTTGCTGAAACTTTTTGAGAAAAATGCTCGGACACGCCGATTTTGTTTTTTAAAAAGGCGTATCTTCTGACAAATTTCACTTTTCGATCGTGTTTTGTTTTTGAGTTACGATGTTATCGGCCATTTTTTAAATGGCATACCCAACTTTTTCCGACGGATTTGAAAAGAGAATATTTTTTGAGTGTGGCAATGTCAAAAAAGTGACTTGTTGAAGAGAAAAGTTTTTGAGACCTTTGATTTCAAAGTCCAAAAAAATATAATATCGAGTTGACTAAAATGACATCTAAAACATCTTTAATTTTTACAAAATTGCTATGACGTTGCCTATTTCATAAAAAGCGTGGCTGCGTTACATGAGCAAGTCGAAGTGAGTGGAATACCAGCAAAAGGCACGTGCAGTATGGAGCTGGGATTCTAGATGGTAGCGTAGATCATAGCAGGGCTTGCTTAAATTAATGCATTGTCATATATGCGAGCGTACACAACGAAGCAGTGAGTGCAGCAGGTATAAGCGCTGTTACAAGAGCTGCTAGATTCAAGAATGTATCTCACCATTCTTTCAGCGCGCTGACTACTACAATCAACGTGTGACAACTGTCAAATGGCCATTACAAGTTTCGCAATGGATGTGACTAGTTTAATAAATGAAATTTTGCCAGTTTTTATTTAATTTGTTTTGAGTTTTTTCTAAGACGTATTTAAAAGTGTTAGGTTCCATACGTAAATATTCAAAAAACCGGTTTGGGTAAAATTTTAATTCTTGGTATAAATGATGAAATTCGCCATGTTTAGAACGTTTTCTATTAATAGGGTGGACATGGTAGCTCCTACCCAAATTTGTATTTAAAATATACCACTTTGTAGCAGAAGAACACAAATATTCGTCTTCGCTATCTGACATTTCAAACGCGATTTAAGCTTGTATCAATGCTAGTATCAAAGCTTCGTTGTGCAAACCTATAAGCGCTTATAATTTCAGCCACCATCTACCATACATGCTACCATCTAGAATCCCAGCTGCGTACTGCACGTACCTAAACATATTATAGCGTTTTCCGCTGGTATGCACTTTTGGCACTAGTGGCGTGTAGTTTATCACGAGTGTAACTCTAGCACCGCGTCAGTGTTGAGTACTGTAGGCCATCACTCTGTCATTACCGCTGTCATGTTGCACTTTATTTACACGACCTCCCTGCGACGGTGATAAAAGTGTAACACCGACACCCAGCCAAACACGATACACTGAAGCACTACTCTCCACACTGACGGTTCTTGGTGAAAGTTTACACTAGTGCGGCCTAGTGTAACAAAGTGTAACCAGCTGAAAACGCTAATAGACATAGTCCTACATATAAATTGGTACTATAAGCTGAATATTTGTTATATCTCTAAAATAAATAAATTAATATAGTTCATACTTTTTAGGATTCGACTGTTCTTTTGCATAAAATTCTGCTGAAACTCTATTCGTTATATCTTGCATATTCAAACCGGAAAGTGAACCGCCATTTCCCTCTCTTACAGTTTGTAAACAAGACAAAATATCATCTCTAAAAAAAAAATAGGTTAGAAAATAACAAATTCTTAATAGTGATCAGTTCATTGTAATACTTACATTGGTTTATGTGAGAAAGTCTTTTGTAAGTAATGCATCAGGCGGGCATAGCTGGAATTCTTTTTATCAATCCTCAAATTTTCCACTAAAGATTCATTTTTTGATACACTTCTAGAAAGAAAAGTTTAAAATTGTTACACAATTTTATTTTTAACCCTCGACGCAAAACAATGTGTTATGCGTTTGATGTGTGTACGTTTGTCTGTGACATTGTAGCTTATTAACCAGTGGTTCGATTTTGATGCGGTTTATTTTACTTGAAAGAGTATGATTGCGAGCTGGTTCTCAGCTATAGTTTAGTTTAAAAAACGCAAAATTAAAAAAAATATTTATATTTGAAAAAATTACTGACAAGCAGGCAGACAATATGTACAGCACAGTACGGTAGGTTGCCTGCCTCTTAGGTAATTGAAGTTCTGTTTTAGAGCGATGACACACAGCAGTTTCATAGCGGTTCTGCGCCGACCAGCCGCCTGAGGCAGCTGCCGCCTCGACATAAGACACATAGCGGTGTCCAGTCGGCGGCCAGATGGCTCTTGTGGAGAACAATGTGTCGAGGCGGCGCTCAGTCAGCAGGAAAATTCTCGGCGCTGTGTTTTGCACCATTCGTGCCGCTTCGGCACAAACCGCTGTGTGTGTCATCGACCTTAGTGAACTTTTTTATGATGTACTTACCTAATCGGTTGTTAAAAAAGTATGAAATAATTTAATATGTAAGAGTAGCTATACACAAAGGTTGGATAATACTTCACTGATATTCATGAGCTCGGTAACATTTTACAGCAGTCCCCAACGCGTTCATGAATATCAGTGAAGTATTATCCAAGTTGCAAACTTTATGTATAGCTACTTTTATACATTAAATTATTTTATAATTTTTAAGCAATTTAAACAATTAGGTAGTCGTTTTGGGTCCGGTTTTGAATTTTTTATTTAATTTATTTAAGACTTTCATCGCTAGAGATGGTTGTGTAAACAATGCCAGTTCTACCATCTAATGCGCATTAAATACAAAAAATCACTAAAATAAATTGTCAATTCGATTTTCTGACATCGATACTGGAGATATCATTCCTTTATGACCACAACTCTGTATTTGTAGCAAGTGTCTCTCTTGTTCCACAAAATATGTCAGCTTTGGATCTGTGAAATTAATGTTACCATCGTGCGGATTCAACGACAATGGGTTACAAAAAACAAAGTTTTATTTTAACATTGGAAATGTTTATGTTCGTATATGGGGGCACAGTTACGAGTTTTCGTTCAAGGCCAAAAGACAACGGTGTCGCGATCAAGTGAGGAGCAATCATGCAAAATTGAACAAGTGCAATTTTTTCGAAATGTGTTTTATATCATGTCTAGTTAATTGAGAGGTATTTGCGACGATCTGCGGTGTTATTTTTGAGCAAATGTTAATAAATACTGTAGAAAAATCCATTTAAAAGTTAAGTAATCAAGCAAAAGTGAACGCGTATATAACAGAAGAATAATAGGGTTATTCCTGACAAAACTAAACAGTGCATTGATAAATATTGTGTGTATAATAAACAGTTAATTATGTTTCATATATGCTGTTATCATTTCCAATGTCCTCGATGGTTGCAAGGATTGCGAAATCTGTGAATTTTTTAAGCATAGCTTGAAATGCAACAAAGCAAATTCACAGATACTATGAGTACTAGAGTTCAGTTTGAACGCGATTATCATATCTATGAAATTTGTTTTCTGCAGTTATTGTATTAAGCTAGGACACGGCGTTAAGTCTATACAAATTTAGTTGGATGGTTCGACATATAATATAAACAATTTTTAATTTCAACACATACCCGCAAGAATCGGAAACAATACTATCAGGTACGTCATTTTTAGGAATCAACATTTTCTCCAAATCTTCGCAATACATTGTTGTAGAACTACGTAAAAAAGCATTATCTCCATAATTTTCACCCTTTAAAAAATTTGCACTATGATCAAATATTCCTTGATTGAATGTGTTAATATTTGTAAAACTATTTGAAACGTCATTCTGTGTAACGTCATTACAACCAACAGTGGTATTTGTTAAATTAGGTGGTTTACAAAAATTTGAAGATTCTGGACTGATGTCAAAATTCAAGTTTTCATAACTATTATCATTTGCATATGGGCTGCTAGTAAATTTATTTTCAGTAGAATAATAAGAGTCCAAAACATCGGCTGAAATTGGACTCTGTAACCGCCAAAATAAATTTGTTGAATTATAATTTTCGTTTTGTTTTACATTTACGTAAAAATCCAATTGTTCTTCAGACAATTCCGGCTCTTTAGGAAAACAAGAAACAGTTTGAATTATTTTAATCAATTTGTCGAAAGTTGTTCCATTTCTTGCGCTTGCAATTAAATTCTAGAATTAAGAAAACATTTATAAAAAAAAAAATTTTGGAGCATACAAGTAATTCAAGAATTACAAGGCGCGATATTCATGTAGGTACTGTGTGTAAACGGTTTTATTGAACATAGGGAAAATAACACTGAGAAGATTTATAATTTTGTAGTAGGCTATGAGCCATAAGACCTAATATAAATATGTATTGGATTAGATAGAAAAAATAGTACAGTGAATTTTTTAAACAATTTTCCATAGCAACGGTTGACTATTAAGCGTTACTCGGAACCGGCTAAATAAAAAAGTCATGATGTGTCGTAAGACACCCGACAGAAGCTATGCTTTTTACGCATTGTATATAAAACCGAATTTATCAAAGATATAAATAATACAATTAAAAAGTTATTATTTGATCGCCATTTTGAAATCTGACCCCATTTTATTTTTTTGTGTCTTATTAAATTCTCAAATATCAATTTTCAAAAGGATCGGATAATTTTTACAAAGAAATATATACTTATGACCGCCATTTTGAAATATGACATCATTTTATTTTTTTGTGTCCTATAAAACTCGCAAATATTAATTTTCAAAAAGATCGGATCATTTTTGCAAAAAAGTACATATGGCCGCCATTTTGAAATCTGACGTCATTTTATTTTTTTGTGTTCTATGAAACTCTCAAATATCAATTTTCAAAAGGATCGGATAATTTTTACAAAAAAGTACATACGGCCGTTATTTTTAAATCTGACATCATTTTATTTTTTTGTGTCCTATGACACTTTCAAATACCGATTTTCAAAAGGATCGGATAATTTTTACAAAAAAGTATATATGGCCGCCATTTTGAAATCTGACGTCATTTTATTTTTTTGTGACCTATGAAACTTTCAAATATCAATTTTCAAAAGGATCGGATAATTTTTACAAAAAAGTACATACGGCCGCCATTTTGAAATCTGACATCATTTTATTTTTTTGTGTCCTATGAAACTTTCAAATACCGATTTTCAAAAGGATCGGATAATTTTTACAAAAAAGTATATATGGCCGCCATTTTGAAATCTGACATCATTTTATTTTTTTGTGATCTATGAAACTCTCAAATATCAATTTTCAAAAGGATCGGATAATTTTTACAAAAATGTCCATACGGCCGCCATTTTTAAATCTGACGTCATTTTATTTTTTTGTGTCTTATGAAACTCTCAAATATCAATTTTCAAAAGGATCGGATAATTTTTACAAAGGAGACTACATATTTCCGCCATTTTGAAATATGACGTCATTTTATTTTTTTGTGTCCTATAAAACTCGCATATATCAATTTTCAAAGGGATCGGACAATTTTTACAAAAAAGTACATATTATGGCCGCCATTTTGAAATCTGACGCTATTTTATTTTTTTGTGTCCTATGAAACTTTCAAATACCGATTTTCAAAAGGATCGGATAATTTTTACAAAAAAGTATATATGGTCGCCATTTTGAAATCTGACGTCATTTTATTTTTTTGTGTTCTATGAAACTCTCAAATATCAATTTTCAAAAGGATCGTGTAATTTTTAGAAAGGCGTTCTACATATTTCCGCCATTTTGAAATCTGACGTCATTTTATTTTTTTGTGTCCTATAAACCTCGCAAATATGAATTTTCAAAAGGATCGGATAATTTTTACAAAAAAGTATATATAATGGCCGCCATTTTGAAATCTGACGTCATTTTATTTTTTTGTGTTCTATGAAACTCTCAAATATCAATTTTCAAAAGGATCTGATAATTCTTACAAAAAAGTACATATGGCCGCCATTTTGAAATCTGACACCATTTAATTTTTTTGTGTCCTATAACACTCTCAAATATTAATTTTCAAAAGAATCGGATAATGTTTACAAAAAAGTACATATGGACGACATTTTGAAATCTGACGCCATTTTATTTTTTTGTGTCCTATAAAACTCTCAAATATTAATTTTCAAAAGGATCGGATAATCTTTACAAAAGTGACGTTACACTACTTCGTGACGTGACTTTTCAATTGTTTAGTGTGCTTTATTTCCTTAGTCTGATTTTATTACATTTATCCGAAACGTTACCGGAGAAAGACCTTTTGCCTGTGAAAATTCAAAAGTACGATTTGCACCCGGACGAAAGCCGGGCCGGTCAGCTAGTTACCATAATAATGTATTATCACCGGAGCTACACATGTGTGCAAAATTTCAACTCAATCGGATCACGGGAAGTGGGTGAAAATTTAAAAGTACGATTTACACCCGGACGAAAGCCGGGCCGGTCAGCTAGTTACCATAATATTGTATTGTCACCGGAGCTACACATGTGTGCAAAATTTCAACTTAATCGGATCACGGGAAGTGGGTGAAAATTCAAAAGTACGATTTACACCCGGACGAAAGCCGGGCTGGTCAGCTAGTTACCATAATATTGTATTGTCACCGGAGCTACACATGTGTGCAAAATTTCAACTCAATCGGATCACGGGAAGTGGGTGAAAATTCAAAAGTACGATTTACACCCGGACGAAAGCCGGGCCGGTCAGCTAGTTACCATAATATTGTATTGTCACCGGAGCTACACATGTGTGCAAAATTTCAACTCAATCGGATCACGGGAAGTGGGTGAAAATTCAAAAGTACGATTTACACCCGGACGAAAGCCGGGGTATGAACGTCGAGAAATTTTGGTCCGATCCCTAGGTCTCGCCATCCGATCGACGTCAATAATTAGTTACACGTCATTTTAACTCAGTAGGCCAGGGTTTTTAAACTTAAATTCAAACATCAGCAGTCAAAAAATTGAATAACTATATTAAAATAATGCAATATAAGACAGAGCATACGCTATCTTCCAATATCCATATCACACTGTGCAACAGACAAGGACAACCGAAACAAGTTCGCGATTTATTAGATAAAGTCGCATTTATTTCGTTTAATAATCATATAAATCTGTATAAAAAAACAGTTTTGACACAATATTATACATGAAATCTATCTAAAATTTTCTGCTCTTTCGTTTAAGACAGGTTTCGAATCGATCTGACTTAAATTGAGCAAACTATAAGCAAAAAACACCGTTTTTTCTAATTTGCTCCCCTCTGGGGCCAAAATTCAAAAATCGGGCGACGTTAGGATCAAATAGACCCCGAGAGGAATCGAACAAAAAAAAGTTTTTTAAAATCGGTTAACTCGTTTGGGCTGTACGACTGATACAAAAAATCCGTTACAGATTCACAGACAAAGCGAGTGTATATAGGCGCTTCTAGCTTCGCTAAGATCGCGCCTAAAAACACCACACAACTATTTGTTCCATGCATATCATACATGATTTGGTATTTGTTTATAATATAATAATCCAAAGTTCGACAAACGCATGTTCGGCCGAATTCGAAGTTCGATAAAATTTGTTACTGACATTCGGCCGAATCCAAAGTTCAGTAAAACCTACCAAAATTCGAAGTTACCGAATGTGAACGAATTTCGGTGCATCACTAATGTAAAGGACTAATTAATAGTCCGTTGATACATTAAATAAAAATAAAATAAAAATAATAGATCACTGAAACAATAAAAAAAGAATGTACAACTTACATTGATATCGTCTTTAATTGCATAAGTCTCGAATAATGTTTGCTGCCATTCCTCAAGATATTCCGTAACATTTGAATTATCTATACCTACTTTTAACTTAATTTTTTTTAAATTAGAAATTTTACTTTTACACCGTTCGATATACCTAAAAAAATTATTTACCTAAATAATATCAAAAGGTCGCTTTTTGATTGTATTTAAAAATGTGTAGGTACTTACGAATTTGTCACAGAATTGCACAATGTTTCAACATAAGACAATAATTCCGACAAATTTTTCGCATTTTCTGTCTGACATAGCCTAAAAAAATGAAATCACATCACTTTTTCAAAATTTAGAATATAAATTAATTAACTCACCTTAATTTTTCGAGGAGCTTTAAATGGCTTTCCGTTTCTGTATCGTCGATTTGAATAGATTTATCTAACATCTGAAAAATTACGATTGAATAGTATTTTAATGTTAACTAACACAGGGTCTGAAAACGTCTCAAAATATTTCCATTTACCTCCACTTTCTGATTAGCATTTCTGTATTTCAACGATTTAAATGTTTCAAAAAATGAAAAAGTCACATCGTGTTGAACAGATCGAGTATTTTCTTCTGTTGTATTATGACAGTCTTCAAAAACTAGCATATTCTCAAACGACTTTAAATTCACCCCAACTTTAGTCATAGTCTTTTCAAGTCCATTGCTACTTTCTGTACTGTTCATCCATTTATTGCATAAATTTTCATTTAATGGCAAACTGTTATCGGTATTTTCATTTATTGGTAATACTAAATCCAAAATATCATTTGCGCCTAAGTTCTGCTTATTTAACTCCAGATGTTTTAACATGTAATGTTCTGATAATGTTTTATGTAACTGACCCGAGCCTTGTAATAATGCATTGTGTTTTTCATCTGTTTCTTTATTAGTGTACGTATCAATCGTTTTAACTTGTTCAGGGTCAGGTAAAGATCGAATTAACGGAGGGAAAAAATATTTCTGTAAATGTGGCGACAAAGAATGATAAAACTTATCGGCATCTGAACTGACCTTCTCAACAGTTTCTTCATACAGTAGGGGAATAATTTCACTCAGAGTTACCATATCACTGATTACAGCGAAACGATGAGACGCGTTCAAAAATTTTATTATTCCTGAAACAAAAATAAACAAATTTCATAATGATAATATTTTTTATGAATTGCCTACGACAAATAAAAAAAAATACCATTTTTAGTTACGGTTTCTGCTTCTGGAGGAAAATATTCCTTCTGATCTTTCCAAAATTCTTCTAGTTCCACACAAGTTTTACTTCCCTCATAAACGAGAATTTCGAAAAAAAATCTGCAACAACAATTAACTTTTAAAACAGTCAAAGCCTGTAACCTTAAGGTGCATTTTCATGTGACGCTCGACGCTGGCTTCTAGCGTCAAATGTGGTCACGTGACATAAACGCCATATTGAAAAAAATGTAGCGTCAAAGCTAAACATTGTTTAGCTTTTACGCTGGCGTCATTAGTTGTCTCTGGTCATTAATGATACGAGTTTTCTACAGCTAGGTACTGAGTTGTGCATCAAGTATCAACACACAGGCTTGCTAAAGAATTGCTTTATGTTGCTACTAGGGGGTTGATTCTACGAATTTAACCCATTGATTCTATTACTTCGAAAGTACCTATTTATTAAGGAAAATACTATCACCTGATGGTTTTTCGATGGTTAATTAAAATTCCCGTCTCACTTAGAACAAAACAATTTTTTTTTATTGAATACTAAAAACATTAAAATTTCTCAAGATACAATTTATTTTTTTCTCATATTCTGGTAGTGCATATAATTACCTATAAAAAAGTAAGCATTGTTATATTTTTAATTTTTATTCCTTATAATTCGTGTACTTTCGCCTGTTATTTAAGTCAAAAATATGGGAATTTCATTTTTGATAATCGTATTCAGACATCGTCTTTTCTGTTAATAAATTTACAAAGAGCTTATTTATTAATTATTATAACAAATTCACCAGGGTTTTGATTTATGGATGTCTTTATTTGACGCTCTCTTTACAAGTTTACAACTGTCAAAACCTTGCTGTCTGTTGACGCTAAAATTTGACGCTGGAACTTGACGCTACAGTTTTTCAAGATGGCGTTTATGTCACGTGACCACATTTGACGCTAGACGCCAGCGTCTAGCGTCACATGAAAATGCACCTTTACACGTTATCGAATTGTTAATTATAGACGCTCGACTTACATGTTATCAGATTACACCCATGATCTCCATACACATATAATTTGATTTGTTTGCATTTGTGCATCAGTATTGTATGCGTACAAAGTAATTTTTATTACAAGTAACTATCAAATAAATATATTTCAAGTTTCAACTATACTAAAGTATAGTAGATTGTATGCCTAGATGCATAATTAGGTATATTACTGACGAGTAGTGACAATATGTTAAAACAATCGCCAGCGAGTTTTAACAGTCATATGAGTCATAATATCACTACGCACGAGAAATATATGATATTTTTTGCCATATCACTATAAAATAGCTACTTTTCAATTCATTTTCAGTATTTTAAAAAAATTTTGACAGTTCATTTGCGTCGCCAACTTCAAATTTATAGCAGGCCGTGAGTAGGTAACAGCGGGCGGATCAGAGCGAATAAACATAAATCACTATAGAAATTATAAATTGAAAAAATGTAGACCAAATCCAAAAAACTTTAAATCATATTATTAGTGTAACGATCGTTTCGATTTAATTATAATCATCATCAGACATCTACGGATCTTATGCCTATTTGGCTATTACATAATCTTAAAAAGTGAAAAGATTGTTAAGAAACATCAAAAGAAAAATAATATTATTTTTCTTTTGATGTTTCTTAGCAATCTTTTCACTTTTTAACATTATGTTATAGCCGAATTGGCATAAGATCCGTAGATGTCTGATGATGATTATAATTAAATCGAAACACTAATAATATGAATTAAAGTTTGTTGGTTTTGGTCTACATTTTTTCAATTTATAACTATGTTCAATCCCAACTATGAACTCCTTTCTGAACTATATAAATTGTTTATTTTCCACGCTAGTGTGTTTTGAAAACACTTTCAACACACCTGCCTGTTAACTGACCCATTCCATGCATACGTACACGCATGTAAAGTAGCTATTTTATAGTGGGTATGGCAATGTTATCTGACATCTTCAAGTGTATTTAATACAGCTAGAAATTTAATATATCAATACTTACGAATATATGAACTCCTTTACTGATTTTAATGGATCATCCTCATCCGATACAAACTGGTCAGTTTCTGACCACGGCGTTAACCCAAGATATACTTGACTCGGATCAAACTGGAAGAATAAATGTTTCCCAATAAAAATAACTATTAAATCTTATAAAATTCTTGTGATATATTTACTTACAAATAATTCAGAGATATTCTCATTATTCTGCTTAATTTTCTCCCGTATCCTATTTACTTGTGCCAATAGCTGCTCGCTGCTTAATCTGTTAATAAAGTCAATTAAAGATATAATAATGCATTGTTAGGAATCGTCAGTTTATGAGAATAGAAAGTTCAAACAAGATACCACTTTTTATAAATGCCAAAAAAAAGTGTTAACCAAAATAGAATAATAATATATTAACAAGAAAAATTTCATGTACAGAAAAAAAACTGTCAAGTGCGAGTAGAACTCGCGCCCTGAGAGTTTCGTACCGTTATAACAATAATTTAATAAAAATTAAATTTGTCATGTTATAATTCCCAGATACGGTCTGTCCGTCAAGACCCCTTTTCTCAGGAACAGCTAGAGGTATCATCATATCATGTTGAAATTAACATCAAATACTAAGGTCTACAACCCCATAGTCCTGTAAAAAAAAAGCTTCTAACTTGATGCAATAAAAAGATTTTTTTTAAATTACGTATTTTGTGACTCACTCGAGTGTGATCCAAACTTAATAGGTGGAGAGCCTGTGAAAAAATTTTACCCTCATAAAACATCATTACCTAAAATTTATATATGACGTAAAATTATATAGAAAACAACAAATTGCTGGACTGCCTAAGCAATTTCGGCCGAAAGAATGTTTAATTACGTTGATTATTCATTATATTTTTCTGACGCAAATCCAGCATTTATACAGATTGTATCAAATTAAAGCTGTGCATAGGGCGGTATGTGTGTAAGATAGAGATCGATATATAAAGCAATAACTAAGAACGAGATAAATGATCGCTAATGAGAAGTTTCTGCAGTTACTGTAAATAAATAATACCCATACAACCTGATAGCGTCATTTTTGTTTTGTGATTTTATCAATAATTTCAATAGTCTTACAGTAACTACAGAAACTTCCTATTAGCGATCATTTATCTCTTTCTTACTTATTGCTTTATATTGATCTCTATCTTACACACAGAACGTTCTATGCACAGCTTTAATTTGATACAATCTGTATGGCGTTACTATGGAAAATTCAATTATTAAACTGTCCAGTTTTAAAATTATCAATAATAGACGCTTCCATGGTAATGTCATAATATAAATGCTTGATTTACGTCAAAAAAATAGATAAATGACAAAAAAACATAACGAATATCAATTATTGTGTAATGTCTTTTAATTATTATTTTCGTCCACAATCCTATGAAAATTTATATTATTAATAATGAATAACTAGAGTAATTAAACATTCTTTCAGCCCAAATTGCTTAGGCAGACCAGCAATTTGTCGATTTCTATATCATTTTATGTCACATATCAATTTTTGGTAATGCTGTTTTATGAAGGTAAAATTTTGTTACGGGCTCTCGGACTATATAGGGTATTACCCGTTAAACTAGAATCTTGACATTTGGCACGGAGGAAGATCTCATAGCACAAGTTATGGAAAAAAATCCGAAAATAATTAATTTCTAATTCTATAATGGAATTATTACGTGACAAATTTAATTTTTATTGTAATTGTATTTTAAAGACCACCAACAGCTAAGGTTATTTGGGCTTAATTTTTATTGCTTGTCTAGTGTAAACCTCAACAAAATAATTGTTAAATTGTTATAACAGTACAGAACACTCAGGACGCGAGCTCTACTCGTATTTGTACGTCTTTTTTCTTATCATTCTCACATTTGTTTGTCTAATTAATAATTATGTAATAATAATAAATTTAAAGTGTGGAACTTACATGTTTTTTAAAAGTCTTTTCTTTGGCTTATTTTGAGTTAACTGAACTTCTTTTGGCTTCCTGAAATATAAAAACCGCTTTTTCTTAACTAATATTTATTTATTAAAGTAATGCCCTGTTTCCAAACAACTTATATTCATAGTTAATTAAAAAAAAATAGAGAACAAAATACTAACTTGCGCACTGTTCCACAAATATTCTTTGATTTAAAAATTTTCATACATCTATTTTTTGAATCAAACACCGTAACATCTTCTATCGCAGAGTCACAAAGCAAACATAAATCATTGGCTAATACTTCATCTTCAAAGTTACTGACCGAGTTAAATTTATCTTTATTTTTAATTTCCCAGCAGGCATGATGATAAACCACCTTGCATTTCTTACAGCACGATACTTGAGTGTAGCCGGTGTAATCTAAACTTCTACAATTTATACAAAAGACAAACATTTCATTATTTTAAGTTTACACATTCTATACATATCCAAAACACAACTTACGCGAAATAAATGTTAACAGACGGGCATTCCTCAAAACAACATTTCAAATCTGGTTCGGGTTGTTTTCTACAACTCAACATTAAATTAAAAAACATTTCTTTTAAATCGTCTGGGTACGTCTCCAGCATAGGTTGCGTTGAAAGTGGCCAATAGAAATTATAGAAATCCCCATTTTCCCTCAATACTTTCAAGCCTTTTTCAATTACGATCTGACTTTCTTCGTATCTTTAAAAAAAATCATAGTATGAATGAATTGTTAATTATAGACGCTCGACAACAGAGGTCATTAGCGTCCAGAATCAATATACGATAGCATGCATACTAAATAATTGAATCGTCAAAATTACCTGAAGAAACGACAAAGAGCTTCAGCTAAAAGATAGTATAGAGCTGGAAACTCAACACCAAATCGATCTTCCTGAGTCAGCAAATAATTTATTATTTGAGTGATGCGATCACATGTTGGCTCGTATATGTAACATTTGTATAAAGTATATTTTAGAACTAGTATATCTATGTCAGATAAAAGAGCCGCCAAATTAAATTCTGAGATCGCTTTCTCCAAATGCGTAATAGCAAGATCATATGACTGATTGAGAAAAGCTTCAGTGCCTTGTTTAATAATTACGACAAAATCTCGCTCACTTTTACTCATGTTGAGTCTGAAAATTATTATAAATCAGGAATATATTTATGTAAAACCCTTTTGAAAAAATAACTATAATAGAAAAAATAATAATATAAAATAAACTTACAACTTATTTACTGAACTGCTGACAGAATTATATAATTTTATGAGAAAATGTGGTCACTTTAAAGTTTCTGTTTTTATAATTCACAAAAGAGGAAATAATAATTAGATTTTATGTTTTAGGTTATTTAACTTAAATAATAAATTCACTTCCAATCCAAAGTCAAAACAAATCATCAGGCTAGCAAACTTATGAAATTTAATTATCGGTTGAAAAAAGGCTGGCCAACAAAAACTCTTAAGTTTATTTTTTTATGTTTTGTGTTATGTTTTTTTTTATTTTTGTAAATTATGCTCATTTAATTATGATTTAATTGTTCAAATTTAATTTTACGCAATTATTATGAACTTAGTAGGTATTAGGTATAAATATTTTTTTAAATAGAATCGCAATTCGCATTGTTATATTTATCTATGGAAAAAGTGGGGGTAGGAAAAAGAATATGATAATATTCTTCAAAAGACAAAACATTGCTTTATGAATGGCATAGAGCAGAGAACAGATACAGCTTATTATCTCTGGATACAGCATAGAGTAGTTCCTAGATAAATTGGAATAGTTGGGAGACAGGCACAGGGGTCATTCAGGGGGCCATTATCACCTTTATAATTCAGTTTCATGAATGTTAACAATATTGGGATTTGGGACTCGAATGATAAGTAGAAAAGGTACGGAAGCAAATATATTTTGTAATTTAAAATATGGTTAATTTAGGCATTATAAAATGCTATCATGCTATTTCATTGAAGAAAGAAATGTAAGTAATTTAACGATATTTTATACATTCTACAGAGCATGTTTCTTTCTTTTTGCAGTAAATATGGAATCTACAAATTACGCCAAAAAAATTGCAGCAATCAGAGCCGTGGATGAGAATGTGCAAAATAACACAGCAATTGGTATTGGTTCTGGATCTACAATCGTTTACGCAGTAGAAAGGTTAGCAGAATTCATAAAAGAAAAGAACTACACAGTTACTTGCGTTCCCACGTCTTTCCAAGCACGTCAATTAATAGTTAAGCATAATTTAACATTAAGCAGTTTAGATATTAATCCAAATTTGGACATTGCTATCGATGGGGCAGACGAATTTGATCAAAACTTAACATTAATAAAAGGGGGAGGAGGATGCTTATTGCAAGAAAAAATAGTAGCGTCTTGTGCGAAAAGATTAATAATCATTGGAGACTTCGGGAAAAAATCACAGAAATTAGGAGATGCATTCAAAAAAGGAATACCTATTGAAGTAATTCCAATGGCGTATATTCCTATAAAAAATAAAATTGAAAAAGATTTCGGTGGTGTTGCGGTCTTGAGAGATGGGAAATCAAAAGCAGGTCCATGTGTCACAGACAATGGCAATTTTATATTAGACTGGCAAGAATATAGTCAAGACGTTGACTGGAAACAAATAAATACGGCGATTAAAATGATACCAGGTGTTGTTGAAACTGGACTTTTCGTTGAAATGACATCAAAAGTATATTTAGGAATGCAAAATGGATCTGTGACTGTAATAGATTCTTGATCAAATAAAATAATAATTAATTACAAATTTCACAATGTGCCATTTTGTAATTATAATGCTTTTACTGTGTACTTTTATAATTTATTAATTTACATTGTATTACACAAATAATAGGTTTTTATTTTAAATGTAAAATCAATTTAAGACATTTTTCACAATAAAATAATTTTTACGTGCTTTTTAACAATATTTTTTTTAAATGTGCATCTTTATATATTTACACTAGGTATTTTATTCTTGCAAATTTTAAATCAACAATGTATGCACTGGTCAAACAACAATACCAAATTGGACTGGAAGATTTATAATTTTGAACCGTGATACATATATCCAATGGCGTAACGTACACCCCCGCAGGCCTTGCGTGGCGGGGAGACCCAGTCATCATAAAAGCCCAACCAGGTCGATATATATTTAACTACTTTTACAAACGTACTATAAACTGCAAAATGTATCGTGATAAGGGGGCCCAAACTTAATTTTATGGGAGGGGGCTTAAGAGTTTGCGTTACGCCACTGCATACATCATTGTTTTTTGATTTGTTAAACACTAAATTACGTATCAATTTAATAATACTGGATTCATTCAATTCTGAGAAAAAAAATTCCGATTGTGCGTTTCGGAATTTGAAACTAACAAATTTAGCGTTAGTGCGAATTGATAATTGACTTATTAAGTTGTCTTTGCGCGTTGAAATGGGATTGTCCTTGAGTTAACACAATCCTTATATTTATTCACTATTTAATATGTTTCCAATATATTTATTAACCTACAATGATATGGCTTTGTGCATATCGCATTATAATTTAATGTGCTCAAAAAATACTCATTCAATTTTAAAAATATATATTCTCGAATTATCATAATCTGACTAGATTTACACCAAGCTTTCGAAGGATTTCTTAAAGCTGTAACAATCGTGCAATTAAAATACATACATCGGAACGTTGCAAGTATTAATTCGGTAAAGATTTCGAAAAAATATATATGATTAACCCCTATATATACAGATTTTTGGTGTTGGCAAATTTTTGTGACAAAAATGGATTTCAATTAGTTTAGGAAACTTTATGGAATGTTTTCTTTAATACAAACTTGTTTTTTTCATAATTCGTAAGAATTCTTCTTCGTTTATTTCGCCATCACCATCTCTATCAGCTTCATCAATCATTTCTTGAAGTTCTTCGTCTGTCAAATTTTCACCTAGTTCCTTAGCCACTCGCTTCAAATTTCTGAAACTTATTTTCCCAGTTTCGTCATCATCGAACAATCGAAAAGCTTTCATTATTTCTTCTTTGGAATCTTTATCTGCCATTTTTGCTGTCATTAATGCCAGAAATTCGTCATATGACAGTTTGCCTGAACCATCTTTATCCATTTCGGCGATCATTTTTTTAATTTCTTCTTTTTTGGGTTCAAAACCTAATGCCCTCATCGCTACTTTTAGCTCCTTGACGTCTATTTTTCCGGTTCCTTCTGTATCAAATAAATCAAACGCCTCTTTAATATCATTTTTCTGCTCTTCGGACAGTTCAAACTTTGGTCCTGACTTCTTTCTTGCGCCGGTAGTACCCATTTGCTTTTTATACGAAGCGTTAACTTGCGTTGCTGACTAAAATCAAGATTTGAAGAGCTGCTAGTAAATATTAGATAACGTAGCGGATATTTATTAACGTCAATTTATCGTACATACCATTTATCAACGGCGACTTGTCAATCGTAATTATTTGTTTACAAAAACGGAAGTTGGGTACTATGGTAGCGTTCAGTTTGACACACAAAACACCTATAAAAAAAGGCGGGCATCACATCATTTAATTTATTTGCAGTGGTACTATTTTGGCGGCTAATTAAATATTGTTTTTATTTAGTATTTTAATTTTATTAAAGTGTACAGTAAAGAAAATATTTCTAGAATATCGCATCAATGAGATAATATATCCTAAGAGAAAAGGTATATAATTAATTTAATAATAAATTTATATTACATTATAATAATTTGATTTATATAATTATTTGTAGATATAGGTATACTATGATAATCTTGAACACAACAATATTTTTAAGCATCGCATAAAGTTCCGTTACAACGTTTACGCTTATTTAACTTTTTAGGACAACGTTTTCCTCCATTTCTCGCATCTATTTTAATCATCCGATAACTTTCCGAACGACCGAGACCGCAACTAGCGCTACATTCTGACCAGGGAGACCAATCTGTTACCACACAGTCCACTGGTAAGTTACTTCCAGATTCATCTAATCCGTTGAAATTAGTTAATGAATCTGAAACGTTTCATAAAATTAATATTATAATTTAACTTTAAATATTTCAAATACAACAGACATACTTCGAATCACTTGACAAGCATTATTACATTCCTCTGCTGTAAGGAAATTATTTTGATTACCGCGGCATCCACCATAAATAAACGGTACGCACATAAGTTTCGATGGTTCGAAATACCAACGATTATAATAACCTCGGCAAGGACCGACTTCTGATTCTTGCATACAAACTTCTGCGAAGAAAAAAAAACACTTTGTTATTTGCCCTTACGAATTTAATAATATAAAAATTAACAAATAACCTTTAGCGGCAGCCATATCAAAAGTACAGTCAGGTCTCAGCTGGCAGGGGCGTTGTTGAACGAGTTCAAGACGTGATGAACAGTATGCTTGCTTTTCAGCAGATACTAGAAGTAGGCGGGTACGCAATTTCACTCCTCGACCGCACGATGCAGAGCATGGACTCCAATCACTCCAGACTGTTGCTGGACATTCCGGATCAGTATCTTCAATGATGTTTGTACATTCTGCTGCCTCCATACATGGTTCTTTTTCAACTGCGACAATAATAAACATTTTAATAATAAAATTATAAACACTGAAAACATTTATCCATACCTATATTAGTAAGGCATTTTTTTAATCCCATATGATTTTTAAATCTTCTGGTGCGCATTTTTAGACCTTTTCCACAACTAACTGAACATTCACTCCATTCGCTCCACGGACCTGTTTCGCAAATAGCATCGTTACTTTCTAATACTTCCTCATCGGAGTCATTGGACGTTTGTCCTCTGAAATAAGGAAACTGTTTACTTTTGCATCTTGTTTTTATTTATATAATTTTAAACTGAGATTTACCCGCATTCAGGGACACTAGCGACACACATTTCTTTAGAAACTAACTGTCGGTCGCAATTAAACATTTGTGCTTTTTGGGGCATTAAATATTGTCGCGTACGCATCCTAAGTCCTTTACCACAGCTTACTGAACACTCACTCCACTCTGAATAATCAGTTACTCTGCATTCGGCTAGAAGCAAATTATACGCCATCTTTTAGTAAAGAATATTTTCAAAGCATTATACTAATTGTACCTCTGGCAACATCTTCAGTATTTTCATTTTCATCTAATTCTACTTGAGCGGCTAGAAACGCATCATCACAATTTTTTTGCGTTATTTTCTCTCTAATTAAATAAAGTTTAGCCAACGGTTCCATTTCATCTTTATTTGGATCATAAAACGGTGCTCTAGGATCCTCAGGATATTTCGTAGTTATTCTATACATTCTTTCTCTTGGATTTGTTTCAGCATTAGGTGACTAAAAAATGCGTCAGTACTTTTTTTAAATTTATCGAATGTATTGTACAAATTTAAAAAAGAATTATTAACCATGTATGTAATTCCGCTATCCGTTCCGGCATCCCAAGGGTACAAATTAATGATCATGTTTTCAACCCATGTACAGTTTTTTAAGCATAAGTTGAGTCCATTAACCCCCACGACCCAGTCAGGAGATGGACCTACAAATATATTATCATTTATTATTAAAATATACATTGGTAATATGTTTTTAACTGATGAAGTACTAACCAAACATTGAAGCAACGGACACCAAATGTCTTCTACGATCTACTTTAAAATTCGTGGTTGTATTCGTGTTGACTCGTGGATGCCACAATCCAGCCGCTTTGATGATTGATTTTAAATGTTTTGCACTCGAACGGAGTTCAACTTCAACACCTCGAACTGAACCCCATTCGGCTAATTGACGAAATCCATCGGTTGCAATATGTCCTTCGCCCCAAAAACTATAGTTTTGCTCGTGTGATGCACCGATTACGTCCGAAAAATGTGTCAGCCACAGCGAAAAGGGGAAATCTTTTGGATGAGTAATATTTGACCATATACCTTCGAAAATTAACTGCGCAGACAGAATGATCACATTTCTTAATAATTTATATTATAAATAATTTTAAGATTTTTATATAGAAATTTACTTTATATTTAGCTTCATCACAGGCACAGCAGTCGATGCCACCTTCTTTAAGAGTATCTTCGTATGTTTGCTCGCACAACTCACGGCTAAGTTGATCGTCATTTGCGTACCAACGATAACGATCTTGTAGAACCATTGCTCTTAAAAAAACAAGAAAAGTTGTCATAAAAATATTGAGACCCTAGAAACTATGAGTTTGTAATAGACGAGTCATGGAAACGCCATATAAACGAAAGTAATAATATTAAGATTTGTCTGTTGCAAACCCCCAGTTCCTAGGTTCTTGTAATTTGAGAACTATGGAAAGCAGCAACTAGATTTTCAATGAGATGCGTTGCATCGTCGCGCTGCAAGGCCGCGTTCGTGACGTTTTTTTATATTTTAGGTCCCGTGTTTAAAACTGCGAGCTTTAAAACATTTTCCCAACAAAAAAGGTGTTATTGATTTTTTGCATTAAAATTTTCTGACTATTTCCAAAAAAAAAACAAATTTTAGAGTAAAATTTTTTTTGGACGAGATAGGGGCCTGAGAACGCTTATTCGGGGTCCGAAAATCCTAGCGCCAGCCCTGTCCTCATGCCAAACGTGCGTTAAGAAGCACAGCTTCAAAAATATTGTGAGTTCAGTCTCTTATATTATTATTGTGTAATATTTTAAATAAAACGCCTGCAACTGCTGCAACTCTACCAACATCCAACTACAAACGCCTACAACTGCTGCAACTAAAGTAGCCTGCGATATATTGTTTTTGGGAAGAAGTGTGTATAAAGATGTTTACACAACAAAAATAATATAATATATTCACCTAATTATCACACATCCAGACCCTGAAGCGGGGGCGGTCCACATAACTTGTATTTCGGATTTTGGCAAATCGTTTGCTTCGGAAATCGTGTTGACGCATTGTTCATTGAACGTCGTCAAAGAATCTCCAAATAGTTGAAAACTGCCGACGCGTTGAGGTGAATTGTCTTCGCTGTTATCTTTCGGTTCGACGCCGAGAGTGAATCTTATAAATTGTTGAAAATTGTTGTGCGTACGAGATCCCAAAAGCGATACTAAAAGACAAAAGTTATTTATTTAAATTGATATAAATAAAAATGCGTCTTACAAGGTCACAATATTATTATCTGAATGCTGATTCAAAGTTAATTTTATTGCAGAGATCTTTTATAAAATTAACAGTGCTATCGTAAACAGACTTATTTTAATGCGCGGCAAGTTTTGCCCGCGGAATCTGGTCCGAGGCAAATCCGTTTATCCTGATCCTGATGGTCCCTCCTTGAGTTTCCGTTTTATATGTGTTTGTAAATTTATTATCTTTAGTTAGACTTATTTTATGGTTTTAGATAGTAGCTGAATATACCATAGTGTAAAGGGCAAGAAGTTTATAATAAAAAAATGAGCGATAGCATCGGTTTACCAGAAAAACAAAACACTGTCGCTGATTGCAATATTGAAAAATTTAAGTAAAATAATTTGACCGCAATAACAAAATATATTATTATGTGCAATCTTTAGGTGCGAATTAGCTAAAGCGCGTAACTACACTCGCTTTGTCTGTAATTCTGTGACTCACACTTTTTTGTATCAGTTGTGCTGCCCGCTTCACCAATTTTGAAATTTTTTTTATATACTTACGTGTATAAACAGTGCCAGGAATATATTTAGTTGGTTCACCGCTAATTAGAATACGAAATCCATTATCGCCCGGTGTTCTTTGCGCTCGAGTGTGCCCTACACTGGGTTGTCGGGAACAGGCATTTATCGTTCCGAATAGCAGGCACAAAATAGTTATACGTATCATATTTTTTTTGTTTTTGTTATATACGTATTACTGTCGATAAAAAAATATTGGGTTAAAGTTTATAACAAGAATTTCTATTTACAAATTATTTTTGAATTGTTACTTCTTATGCGAGTTCGGGCCGTTTAACGAGTTAAATATTTAACGCTAACTGATTTAGACGACCCTTTTTGCGTTGAGTTAGACATTTTTCAACTTCAATCACAGTGAAAGTACCTTCGAAATCGGTTCAGTAGTTTTTTTTTTAATTTAGTAATCCAATATCAAGAAAGAAGTCTGTTAATAACGTAAAAACTACATATTGTAAAGCCACTATAAAAAGTGAAATATAACGTTTTATAAAAAAATAAAACTGCCTTCAAAAAATTACCAAAAAAAGAGAAAAATAATTAAATTTATAAAATAATAGAAGTGCCTTCAAAAAATTTACTCGTACCAATCAATACTAATATATAAAATAAAATAGCAAGTACATATATCTATAATATGTATTTGCTAAAAATATTATTATAATAATACCTTAACGTTTTGGTAGATTTTTTTTATTACAATGAAAAATACATTTTAAAACACACCAACACTTAAGTACAATAAATATTATTCTAAATTGTTGTAGACTGGATGGTATTTTTTATGTCGCTAAAGTAGTATAAATGATTTGAGGAAATGAGATAATTTCATTATCTTAAAATAGGCCAGTGCATGAGTTTATTAAAGCTGTGAGGTCACATATGGTGGTCATCTTAGGTCATTTTACGATAAAACTAAAAAAAGTTCACTTGTTACGAAGGATTACTGTATTATGCAAAACGCACTATACAGGTTCGGCTTTAGGTAAGTTTATTCATTTCGGGAGTGTTCATTTTTAACGGCAATATTTAGCAGCGTAACTACTGACAGGCTGGACATGCCCAATTCCTGGGGACCCGCAAAGCATTTTTCAAAATTATCTAAAATTATGACTTAAGTGTCATTAATTTTTATCCTAATATTTGAACCTATAAATACTTCAATATTTAAAACCTTCATTTTTGCAAATTAAATTTTTTTGGGTCGAGGGTCTCCTTCTCTATAGATCAGCCTGCGGCCCCACTTCTTATATTGTGTCATTTTCCTGAGGGTAGTTCCTTCAATTATCCACGAGAGGCAGCACTTGTGGTAGGTACAAACATTATTTATTCCCCATTAGTGACGTGTCATTTTAGTGGTATAACTTAATTACTAAATTAATGAATTAATTAGGTTATATCACTAAAATGACACGTCACTAATGGCGAATAAATAATGTTTGTACCTACCACAAGTACTGCCTCTGGTGGATAATTGAAGGAACTACTCCAGGAAAATGGGTCATTACGCACAACTGACTATAATGCTATATCCGTGGGCGAAGCCAGGATTTCGGTCAGGGGAGTAGGCTAAAATGTATCTTTATCCAAATTTTATTATTATTTAAAACAGTTTTAATACATTATCATTACAGAACATGTATTTTTTAAGGTCACGAAGCAAACTCGAACATGTATATTCTAGATTTACGGAATGTAGATTGTAATGCATCAGGTGCATTTCTTTACTTTTATGATGTTCATAATTTATTTATTTTGTGGCGGTGTGACCACTTCCGCCTTACCGAGACTAACGCCCATGGCTAAAATTCTAAAATATTTCAGGAGAGCTATTCGGGCTTGAAAATAGCCCAGTTCATAGGGATACCGTTGTTTATATGCTGTTTCCAAAGCTTACAAACTTCCAAGTTCCAAGAACAGTCAGGTAAAAGATCAATTGGATTTTCAATTTTTCAACCATATAAATTGAAAATATTAATTAGTACTAGACCCAGATAATCCTGAATGTCGATGATCTTAAAAATGTACAATATTGCTTATTTTCAGACAGAAATCATAATATTTGGACCTAATAAAGTTTACCGGTAGATGCAGAGAATGATTTTTGTATGAGTATAAAAAAACATTTTCTGAATAAATATAATTTAAACCCTGCGAGGTCCTGATGTAGAATTATCAAAAAAATGTTTTGTTCAAATTAAGACAAAGAAATATTAAAAATAATATGTTCATACTGTACTACAATGAAATAATGTATTTTCTTGAATTGAATTGAATTGTGGATTATAGACGCTCGACAACAGAGGTCATGTATTTTCTTAGTTATCAGTTTCCTTTATTATGGTTTCACTGATGACGTCAGTTGTCAATTGTCTATAATAATATTATTTTTTACTGGCAAATTTATACAGAATTCTTAAACAAAGTATAACTTTTCAAATAAATTGCAATTTATTTGATCCTTTGCCACAGACTTCCTCGCCTAATTTCAATTATTATTTGTCTCGTTTTATTTGAATACTACTTAAAAAAAGTTAAACCCGGTCCTAGCGGTCTGTAAATGAATTAAAGAGGTTCTCAACAAGTTTTAAAACCAATTTCAATTCAAAGAATCGCTTTATCTTTTTTGTATGCAAAATGTTTTCAACGATTATAAAGATGCGCTTGGAACAGCGTCAGTAGCGGCCCTAGGATTTTTTTCTAAGGAGGGCCAGTTTTGGGCATAGTGATCTGAAGGTGGGCCATTAACATTTATTCCCAAAATTTCAGTGCTAAATAAAATTTTAACCCAGGATAGAATTTACAAGAAAAATTGTTGAAATTTCGAGGATTAAAAAAACTTTTTAACAAAAAAAAACCTCCTTCAAAAAGGCACTAAAAAGAGGAAAATAATGAAATTTTGAGGTCTGTGCCAATTAAAATATGAAGTTGGTTAAAAAGAAGATATTAATCACTATACTATACTTTTTAACCGACTTCATATTTTAATTGGCACAGACCTCAAAATTTCATTAATTCCTCTTTTTAGTGCCTTTTTGAAGGAGGTTTTTTATATCAAAAAGTTTTTTATTTTTTACTTTTTAGTGTCAAAAAGTAACATTTACCTTAAAGAATCACACGCCGTTACTTACTTTTATTAAAGTCAGCCGAACTAATGAACCGACTTTGATGAAATTTCTATGGGATTAATCTGAAAACATATCCTTTCAAATAAAAAAAAATTTTCAAAATCGGTTCATAAACGACGAAGTTATCCGCGAACATACATAAAACATAAAAAATATTTACGGTCGAATTGAGAAACCTCCTTTTTTTGAAGTCGGTTAAAGAACGCGTATTTAAAAGATAACTTAGAGATTGGGGATTATGCCAGAGTGGGCCAAGACAGTTTAAGATAAGCCATGGTTCGCTCTTTGGCGCCGCACTGAACAGCGTTTTGATCGAGCAGTTTTTAATTAAAAAAAAACAAACTCTTTTTTTGCCTGGGTATTTTTGGCAAAAAATCAGCATGACCTTGTTTTGTTAAAAAAAGCTAGTCGGAACTTGCATGATTAGTGGTCCGTATTTCTAATTTTTTTTATGCATCAAAAATTATATCATACTGATAATTTTCCATCAATGCAGACCTCATTACCAATATTCTTGATTTTTGATCGTGAGGGGGGACAGCAATGTTTAAGATATTTTTAATAGATATTGTAGATTATGGACTCTCGATTTTAAGATATTTTTGGAAAACAAAAGTTTTCATTTGATACCCAACATGATGACCCTGAAAAAAATGTCTTTGGCTCACCCTTTCTCCCCACAAAACTGCCCCCCCCCCCCCAGATATGAAATTCAATTTTTCGCACTTTATGGTAGTTGGGTCGCTACTTCTTACAGCTATGCCAAATTTAACTTTCTATATCAAACGGTCTGTGAGAAAAAAGGTTGTTACAGACACATACTAAATTGATTTTCTTAAATGTTCTAATACGAAGTACGAAACCCTAAAAAAAAACAAAAACTTAAAATTACAAAAAAAAATGTATTTATAACCTAAAAGTTACATTTATATATCTACTTTAGATCTATTATACAATATTATTACTGATAATATATATAAATACTTAATAATATTAACAACCGATAGTAATACGGTCAAAAAGAAGATAAACTTTAAATAAGTTTTTGTTTTTTTTATTTTTAAGGTCATCAATTTTCCATACATACACACAACAGTTATTAAATGCGAAATCATATTTCTACTACTTAAATTATTTAAATAATTAAAACACGATTTAACTAAACGGGAGATGTGAATAAATCTATTTCTTTTTCTTCTTCTTATCAGCCGGACCTGAACCGTTATCGTTTTTGCGTTTTTGAGCAGTTTTCGACGCCGAAGAATTAGAAACAGAACCTTGAACGTTACTTGACGCTGTTTTTGGAGTTTTCTTTTTACGTTCGGCTCTCTCCTTTTCTTCCAGTTCTTGATTTTCTCTTTCTATTAATGTTATCAATGTGTTACACCGACGCTGTAACTCCATAGCAGTTCTAGATTTCAAAAACCAATCGAAACGGAACTGTGGAGCCGACCTGTAAAAAAGAAAATGACGATAAATTGACTGCACATTATTTTCATGGAAGCATTTGAAAATAATACAAAAAAGAGGCTTGGTGTGTGGGTAAAACACTGCAACTTCCCATTGTTAGGAACACCATCGAATGACGTAACGTAACAATGCAATACTAGAAAAATTCAATGCAAACCTGCCACGGTCGGGGCTCAGTGGAAGTTTTGGGTTTGTCCCGACAGTGACATATGTTTGCAGTGATTTTTTCTAGTATTGCATTGTAACTAGAGATGCGCCGAATAGTGGTTTCACCGAATAACCAAATACTATTCGGTTTAACCTTTACCGAACCGGATATTCGGCCGAATTATTCGGTTTACCATTTCATTGTTTTGCCGCGTAAACAGGTTCTAACATGTACGCTACGTGTCGCTGCTGGCTAGTTGACAAGCAAGCCGCGCTATCACTTTGCTTCAAAACATCGCACGATTACGTTAAAAATACGAAACCGAATATATTTGGCACCAAAACCGAATAATTCGGCCGAATACAAATCAAGATGCCGAATACACCGAATACCAAACGAATATTCGGCGCATCTCTAATTGTAACGTTACGCCATTCGATGGTGCTCCTAACAGTGATGCTAACCAAGCATTTATTTGTATATAATAGTATGCGAATACAAAGGTGTACCATTTAATTTATTTTTTGATCTGATAAAGTTCCGTATTAATATGACAAAAAATTTACTACTATAAACATATTTTACTTGTAAATACAGTAACTTTAAAAAAATTATATATCGCTTCCACAATTTCAACTCGAAACCGTAACCATTATCCAGTTAACGAGAGTATTTGGCATTTTAAAAAAATAATATTTTACCTGACAGCTGCTCTCAATTCTTCATATACGTTTTCTCTATCAAAACCTAGTTTGTGAAGCATGCAGACCAAAAATCTGTCCTCCTCTTCAGTATAATTCTTTCCCTTATTTGTTCCATAAGATATTCTCAACTGATGGAACGGAGCTCTATAACGGGCCATCTTTGCGTCCAAAGCACGCTTAATACTAGCGCGTCTTTGTATCTTCGCTTCGCCTCGTTCAATCTGTGCCATTATCCTGTCGATATCTTGTAATTCATGACAGCGTTCCCAAAATACGGCAGAGTATTCCATAACCTCTTCTGGTGTTTTGCCTTCAACATCTTTAGCTATATTCTCAATATCGTCGCGTCCATATTTCTCATTCGCTTTTATAAACTGATTAAAGTCTCGTTTTGTCCAATTTGTGAAACCTAACAAAAAAAAAGCAAACGTTAGAAACAAAACGAACAAAAATGTGTATTTCTTTTTTTGCAATATATACTAACCTTGAGTCAGTAAGGATTCTTTTTCAGCCAGTTCATCTTCTGATAGTTGTTCAGCATCATCAATTTTTCTCTGTTCTTCTCTTTGTACCTTAGTTGCCTCAGAGCCAAGTTCTGGATTCTTCGGAACTTTGTAACCTAACGATTTTCTAAAATAATAAATTTCTTGATCGAGAAGTTCAAATAAACGGGGAGGGAAAAATTGAAAATCTTGAACAATCGGTTGTTTTGGAGGTCTTGGAGCTTTCGGCGCCTTAGGCTCGGATACTCTAAGCGCTTCCCGGAAATAAGCATCGACAGCGTAGTTTGCTTTACGTTCACGTTTTGGAGGTTCAATCCAACTTCCGATACCTATTAATTTTTGTTTC
Source organism: Mongoloraphidia duomilia (assembly GCA_039654895.1). Lineage (NCBI taxonomy): Eukaryota > Metazoa > Arthropoda > Insecta > Raphidioptera > Raphidiidae > Mongoloraphidia > Mongoloraphidia duomilia. Next base: position 17,824,348 of record CM077525.1, on the reverse strand, counting down.
TCACGATAATCTTCACCTTCAAATTGATATACAGATTCTGTAGGAGCGTCAACAGTGAAATTACGTAGCGAAGATTCACCCAATTCTTCTAATTTCTTTTTTGTTTCCATCGTTTTTTCCTCGCCTTTTTGTAGGATTGTATCGATGTCTTCATCTGTGATTTCGGAATCCTTCGAGGCGAAAACATGATTCGCTCCATGTCTGATCATGTTAAGCATTTCATCTTTATTGAGGGCGTGATTTTTAGCATCCATGAGTCTACCCTGCTGTATAACCAATTTATCTAACCGTAATTTAATTTCGGCTCTCTCAACAATCTTTTCTTCAACAGTGTTTTCAGTGATGAATCTGAACACTCTCACTTGTTTTTTCTGACCAATTCTATGCGCTCTATCCATCGCTTGCAAATCCATCTGTGGATTCCAGTCTGAATCGTAAATAATAACGACATCGGCCGTAGCCAAATTAATACCTAAGCCTCCGGCGCGAGTTGACAACATGAAAATGAACTTCTCGCTACCGGGTTCGTTGTATTCGTTTATTTGACGTTGCCTGTCTTCGTGGGGCGTTTGCCCATCTAATCGACAATAATTATAGCATTTCCAATGACAGTAATCTTCCAAAATGTCCAACATTCTTGTCATCTGACTAAAAATCAGTACACGAGAATCTTGCTCCTTTAATTTCGGTAACAGTTTATCGAGAATAACCATTTTACCGCAATTGTAAACTAAATGCTGATCAGTAGTATAAGGTGGACCCGGTTCAGCACCGTCAAACAAATATGGGTGATTCGTACATTTACGCAGCTGCATTAAAATATTTTGCAAACGCATCTTTTCGATCTTTCCTGCGCCATTAACGACGTCTATATCTTTCATGAGCACTTTCGTATACCATTCTCGTTGCATTTTACTTAAACCGATATAGACTTTTACTTCCTTTTTTGGTTTCAATCGTTTTTCGACTTCGCTTTTCAAACGCCGCAACAAGAATGGTCGTAGTACGGCATGCAACCGCTCCACAAGTGCGTTGTCTCCAAGAAACTGGTTTGTATTGAACCAAGAATCGAAATCATCTGACGAATTAAATACATCCGGCAAAAGAAAATTTAACAAAGACCACAATTCGTGGAGATTATTCTGCAACGGAGTTCCGGTTAAAAGTAAGCGATTTGTGGTTTTAAATTCGCGGAGAATTTCCGACAGCTTAGATTTTTCGTTTTTAATTCGATGAGCTTCATCTATAACCATGTAACGCCAATTGAACTTTTTAAAAACAGACTTCTCTTTTATCACCATTTCATACGAAGTGACGCAAACATCCCAATCTCCCGGCATCATAACATCACGTATGAATGCGCTTCGTGTTTCTTGATCGCCGATTAAACAAACAGCTCGTAGCGACGGACACCATTTCTTGAATTCATTCATCCAATTAGCTAATGTAGATTTCGGTACGATGACAATGTGAGGACCATAGATGCTTTTGAAGTGTTTCATATAACCGAGAAGTGAAATAGTCTGAAGAGTTTTTCCTAAACCCATTTCGTCGGCAAGTATACCATTTATTCCGTTCTCGTATAACGATATCATCCAGTTCAGACCGCGTACTTGATAATCTCTCAATTCCCCATTCTTTATATAATGCGGAGATGCATCGAAACGAGTGACTGCTTTTGTTTTTGCGTTTGTCTCAGCCAGCAATTCTTCATCCTCTTCTTGCTCCGTTTTACGATGCCTGTGGCTTAAAGGGAAATAGATTTTTATAATCTTTTACTTGCGAAACATACGATACAATTGGAAAAATAATTTTTTCGTTACACAATTTATTATTTCAGTTAAATTAAAACCACTATTCTAATGTTTATTCTGCGTATCTGTTATTACTATTAAAATATAAAACAGCAGGTTATGGGCCCAGATATGGTAGACAACTTTAAAATTGGAAGTTTTGTATGAAAATACTTTTGGAGGAACATAATATCCTAGAATTATAATTATATTATCCTAGAATTATAATGGGACTACATGAATTCTTATACACCTGAACAAAATGGTGTAAGCGAACAAATGAATAGAACTCTCATGGAAAAAGCCAGAAGTATAATAATCAACTCAAAAATGGGAAATGATATGTGGGGTGAGGGTATTCTGACTTCAATGTATGTCACAAATCGCAATCCGTGTTCAAGTCTCAAACAAAAGGTGACACCATGCGAAATGTGGACAGGAAAGAAACCAAACGTTTCAAATTTACATCTGTTTGACTGTCACACTTAAACTCTCGTGCCAAAGGAACAGAGAAAGAAACTAGTATCAAAGATGAAGAAACTTAATTGGATACTCCACTAATGGATATCGTCTGTGGGAAAACATAAGAAGTGTAGTTTATAGCAGAGATGTAATTTTTGATGAGACACTTGAAAGAAAACACATTGACGATGAATTTTGGGAAGAAGCACAGGATAACAGAAAAGAAGAATTAATATGGACCGGAAATTGGAAAGTAAAAAAGTTCGTCCGCAGAGAAATATAAAGCTTCCTTCTCATTATGAAGATTACATGACATAAATATGGCGTTGTTCACAGGTGGTGCTGGAGAAGATGCACCATGGAGGAAATTTATACTAGAACTGATCACGCCAAATGGATAGAAGCAATGAAAAATGAACTGGATTCACTTAATAAGCACAATGCTTGGGAAGTTACTGAGTTATCAAATGGGAAGAGCTATAGAATTAAAGTGTATATTCAAAATAAAAAGGGGCGAGTCAGGAAACAAAAAATACAAAGCCAGGGTGGTGGCAAAAGGGTTCTCTCAGAAGAAAGGTCTGAACTATCATGAAACATATTATATGCACCATTAGTATATTGCTAGCTATTGCAAACAAGTACGATCTTCATGTAGATCAGATGGATGTAAAAACTGCTTTTTTTTAACGGTTTTCTGGAAGAAGAGATATGCAACCACCTGCTGGTGTTGAGTGTGAAAACCTCGCCTGCAAATTAAAACGTTCCTTATATGGATTAAAACAAGCGCCATTTTAATAATTTTATTTTGAAACTTGAATTCAATAGATCAAAAAATGATTATTATCTGTACATCAGAAAAAAAGAAGGAATCAAAATTTACATAGTAATGTATGTAGATGATCTGCAAGTGAAAATTTGAATCAAATAGAAAAATTCAAAAAAGAATTTATAAAAGAGTTCGAAATGGTTGATGGTAAGGCAAAACATTTTTTATATAACAAGAGATCGAAACAGGAAAATAATGAGAATAAGTCAGGAACAATACATAAGAACTGCTTTAGAAAAATTCAGTATGAACTTTACGCCGATCTCAACACCCATGGAAAATAAATTGGACATTAGATTATGTGAAAATGCATCCGAATTAACAAAAAATCCATACAGAGAATTAGTTGGAAACATAATGAATGCAATGCTTGGTTCAAAACCGAGTCTAGTGCAAGTGCATCTATAAGTTATTTCAGTAGATTGAACACTGGATACATTTGAAACGAGTGCTGAAATACCTATGGTCAACTATTCTAATAAAAAAAAGAAAAGCTCAGTGTATCAATTGAAATGAGTTTTTCTTGGACAACCAAATGTTTGTTGATATAAAAACAATGTACCTATATAAAATAAGAGTGAAAAATATTTTTTTCTGTACTTACACAGTTATTTCAGTTAAATTAAAACCACTATATTGACTATTCTAATATTTATTCTGTGTATCTGTTATTACTATAAAAAAAATATAAAACAACAATAAGCTATACTTACTCTCCAGGATCTTTGATCTTCGGTTCTTCATCTGGTTTAATTTTTTTAGGCCTTCCCGCTTTACTTTTAGTCGACGTCGGAGATGTTTTTGACTGATTGTTAGTCATGAAATGTGAGAAAATTTCTGTTTGCTTCAAAAGATAATCAAAACGTTTACTGCGATCGGTTTCGATTTTAGTTTCAAAATCTTCTCCTTTACCACGAGATGACATGGTATCAGATGATGATTCGTTCTAAAAATTTAAAGAAAGAATTTATTAAAACCGCACGAAAAGAATATTGACTACTTTCTTAAATTTACCTGTATGTGTATGGAAACAAAAATCAAAGCTTACTTAATAATATATTTCATTTAACTTCTCATTTCCAATGATTCGAAAAACTAAATTTTATCAAGCGACTTACCGAATTGTCACCTGTTTCACCAGTGTCCATATTTTCTTCCGGTTTTGACATATTTTTGAATAAATAAATTACTTTTGAATACTAATTATAATAAAATATATTATTTGCAATGTCACTTTTGCAATGTTTTCTCATTAAAAGTTATTCCTGAAAACTAAGAAAAGAACAAGACGCCTTACAATAATAATGAAGTTGGGCCTTTATTAATCAGAACATCCAACAAAAAGTAGTTTTGGCGGCAAACCATAGATCTACATTTTTTATATCCAAATCATTGAGCTGTTACATATGGAGTGCTAGTAGTCGTCTACTACTGCGCATCCAAATCAATCCAAATGCGCTGGATAGAGAAGGCATGAATACTAAGAGTTGGCAGTCCACGTATAATCAAAGGGTAACCTTAGATAGAATAGAGAAGTCACCCAAAAAAGTGTGGATGCAAAAGATAGAGATGGAGAATAGAGCAGTCATGTACATAAGAAATCTGTACTGCTATGTGTACTGCTGATAGATCAAAAATCGTGAAGCCAACATACGTGCGGGTATATATTTCTGTCTTTTTTTATGGGAACCCAGCTGGCAGGTTCCTGATTGGCTACTTCCATAGACAAAGACAGAACTTGTAAAAGAGAGCAGGTATACTATCGACCACTGGGGCACTGAGGTTTTACGTCAATGGCATCCATGACATATTTCTTTGTCTTTATATATTACGTTTCAAGTGGTGTTTATACCTCAGTTCATGGAATACTTCAGTTGATAGTGATATTATTATGCCCAAAAAGATCCGAAACCTGTGTTTACTTCTTATATCACTATGAATTTCAAGGAATATGAGTAAAAAACTGTTTTTAACAAAATTAAACTAGGTTACGTTATAATGACAACAGCTGTCAAGCGTTTTGTTTACATTTTGTTCAGATGGAACGTCCGTACATCGACCTATGACATCATCGGAATAAATACGGAATAACTTCGTCAAAAGAGACACAGATATATTTTTGCTCCCTTTGTGGACTTCACTCGCCGCACATTGAGTAAATAGACAATCCGCAGTATATAATTAAAGTATATGAGAGCTCTTCTATCTGTTTCTATCACAAATACATAACCATGGTTACAGATGTAAATTTACAATACCTACTATAAATTTTTAAATTCACAAATGCGTCAGAAAATAAGGAAAAGAGAACTGCTACGTTTTCTATCTCTTTTCCAAGGTAACACTGTCACAGTTGTGCCATGATTGTGCCTATAGCTCCCCTACTCTATCTATAATATCTCTATGAACCTAAAGGCTAACTTTTGATTAGTCAGTAACATGGGTAATGTTTACCTCCATCTGTGTTTCCTTCACCATTTATGAATGTGTCAATTGTCAAATAAGTAGTGACCTCAGAATGTCAAACATTTGTGGTTATATGGTGTTAAAGAATAAAGAAGTTTTGTTTTCTAAATAAATAACTTATTTTAAATATTCGACTACTGGCCAAAGGGCAAAGACAAGAGTCAGGCCATTCACATTAAAGAAAAACTGATTTTAAAAATGTTCAGTCACAAAGATAATGTACATAAAGTGGAAAAATATGATGTTGATAAAATTGATGATTTAGAAGAATTTATTAAGTTCGAAAGCGCAGAATTTGGAAGTGTAAGTGCACAAAATTGTTCAAAAATATAAATATTATGTTAATAATATTATATCCTAACGAATTTGGTTTTCATTTGCAGGATGATGACAACGACGATGATGATTCTTTAGTATCTGACAATGATACAGATCTTAGAAACTTGGATTTAGATTTCGACTTCTCTAATCCAAATGTTACTTTTGTAGAAAAAGTTGAAAACATAATTACCAAACATTCTAACGCTAGTTTGAGAACATTGTCGATATTGAATCGTGCTCAGGTATCACTTCTACAGGAAGGTATAAAGAAACGGGAAAAGTTATTGGAAGAATGTCGCATGAAAAAAATGTTAATCAGACAACAAATTGAAGAAATTCAAAAAGAAGCTCAAGAATCTGTACGTACGTGTTTTTATGTACTAGGAGCACCCTTTTTTAAAAATCACTTTTATGCTCCTCCAAATGAAGACGCCTTGCAAAGAAAAGCAAGAGGCGAGTTATCATTAGTTGATTTACCAACATGTAAAGTATGGTTGAAAACCGATAAATCCGTTTTGACTATTGCTGTACGAAAACAGTCGAAACAAATCAGGATAAAAAAAATCGAACAAAGAATGCAACAGATAGTTTCGATTTTAAAGAAAAATACGGCCGGTACTGATGTAAAAGCATTAAAAAAAGAATTGAAATCTTTAGAGCAATCTTTACTACATTGGCAAAGTAAGGAACCATCTGAATGTATTTTCTCAAGAGATGAGCAAGTTGCTATCGATTGGTTGAAAATAATGACCATAGATTTGCAGGGTAGACATGATGATGAAGAGTGTAAAGCAATGTGGTATATGTATTTGCATCCCGATATTAATAAGAGTGCTTGGAGTAAGGCTGAAAACGCTAACCTCCAGAAGCTGGCGGAAAAATACAATTATCAAGACTGGAATTCAATAGCCTCAGAATTATCTACAAACCGTTCTGAATATCAATGCTGTGTACAGTTTCAGACGAAATTAAGCAATAAATTTAAAACTGAAAAATGGACTCCTGAAGAAGACGCTTATTTGTTAGAAATAATCGATCTTTGTAGAATAGCTAACTATATACCCTGGGGTAAAGTGTCATATTACATAAGAGATCGTACGAGAAGTCAGATATATATGCGCTATAAGTACACACTCTCTCCGGACCTTAAAAAAGGAAAATTTTCACTCGAAGAGGATGTTTTACTCTTGGGTTTAATTAACAAATACGGAAAAAACTACTCTAAAATTGCAATGGAGCTACCCAATAGAACTGCTGTACAAATCAGAGAAAGGTATACAAATGTCTTGCAACATGAAGGGTGCGCAGGTGGGAAATGGACAATCGCAGAAGACGAGCAAATAGTAAATCATGTTAAAACTCGCGGAACCGATAAGTGGGCTGAATTGGCTAAAGTGTTTGTAAGCGAAAGAATAAGAAGTAGAACACATCTGAGGCACAGATATACAGTTTTGAAAAAATTCTTTACAAAATATCCAGACGCTGATATTTCCCGTGCTCCGAGACATAAACCAAGAAGTCAAAATATTGTCACTGAAGAGATAAGAAAGAAAATAACCGACAGTGTTAATGAAAAGAAAGCCTGCTTACGAGTTAAGAAAACCTTATTTCCAAATCAAATAGAAATGCCTGAAAGGTCGTCAGAGTTGTCTTTGAAAGAAATAAGGTCTGAACTTGCTTCTGTTTACGGAAAAAGTAAATCAAAACCAAAAAAGTCAACTAAGAAAACCTTATTGGATAAGAAGAAAGATGTACGTAAATTTCCAAATCAAATAGAAATGCCTGAAAGGTCACCAGAGTGGTCTTTGAAAGAAATAAGGTCTGAACTTCCTTCTGTTTACGGAAAAAATAAACCGAAACCAAAAAAGCCAATTAAAAAAAGGAAAAGTATAAATAATAATAATTATCTGATAATGTTTCGGACTATGATTTATTCAATCTTCAAATTTATAAAAGAAAACAAAAATAATGAAACTGAGTGTAAACTTGAAGCAAGATATTTATTAATTGTTTTAAGACTTTTAAATTTTACAGTTAACATTCCTGAGATAAATAATAGCAGTGAACTAATCGTTTGTATTCATCAGTTAAAAAACTCTGCCCTTTCTGACCCTCTTGATACTGATCCTTTAAATGGAGATTTATCAGAGCTCTTCGATCCGAATTTTAATTTAAATTATTTTATATCAATTATAATTAATTTTAAAAAAATTGTTCATTATGTATATTGGAATGATGAATGCCTTTTAAAAGATTTAGTTAAAAGAAAATGGGGAAAATTGGAACTTACATATGATTTTAACGCAACTTTTTCAGAACAAAGTTTGGATTATGATCATTTTATGCCCCTCAATATAAATAAACAAGGGTCTGTGAAAACTTATGCCAAAAATAAAAACGATTTAATGGAATCGTCGGAACAATTGACAAATCCAGTTAATGGCATTTCAAGTAATAGTATTTCACATACCGAAACAACAACAGTTACTGATAGTAATTTAACTTCAAATGCTGTAGGCATGCCGGGTAGGATTTACGATATCCAGAGAGATTTGAAACAATTGGCTACACAGGTCGTTAATGTTGGATCAAACGATAATTATACACAAGGAGAACGATACCAGTGTCAAGAGATTTTTAAAACAAGACTTTTTGCTCTGTTTACTTTACCGTCTTTAAGAAAAATGACATTCCCACTTCTTGATGAATATGCTATTGTTGGCGAAAAGATTATTCAAGACAATAAACCTGTGAAAGAGCCAGCCGTGGTGAGACAGAAAGGCAGACCTCGAAAGAATTATTCAGATAGAATTAAGCTAATGAATGAAGTGAAAATGAAAAAAAAACTGATGAAATCTCAAGCTGTTGATGCTAAAAATGTGTGTGTGGGTGAGAAAAGGCAGTTATCTGATACTGAAAATGCAAATCAAGGAGAAAACGTTGCTAAAAAGTTGAAAATCGATATTTTAGGCGATATTAAAATTGCCGTATAATAAAAAAAAATTATGGTTGTATATTATAATAAAATTAAGAAAAATCGCAGGATAGTGGACAAAATATTTGATTTATTAAATTAAATGTACGACGTTTCGTCTATATATTTAGACTTTTTCAAGTACATAAAAATTATTTTTATGTGCTTGAAAAAGTCTAAATATATAGACGGAACGTCGTACATTTAATTTAATAAATCAAATATCACTATTCTGCGATTTTTCTTAATTTTATTATAATCACGATGGTCACGATTTCTAATATAAGTTGTCTATTATGGGATTTTTATAATGAAAATATAAAAATAAATCAATTTAAGTTATTTTACTATTTTAATTTTGTTGTATATGTTATTGGTAGTATGTTTTTTGATTCAATAAATATTTTTTGAAGTGTATATTGCTGTCAATTTACTGAAAAAGTTAAAGAATCGAATTTCGCGCTTTAAAAACTTAAAAAAAAGGTTTCTGTATTGCAACTGGATCTCAGCTGTCAGTGTCAAAATTTTCCTGCCTGTCTCTTCAAAAAATGTGCTGTTCGTGTCTAGACGAAGTGTCTTATTCAAGATTTGTTAATTGGGATTAAATACATATTAACATTTAATTAAATAAGTGCCACATGTTCATATAAGAAGTTAAAAAAAGCTAACAGATAAACTCGGCCAATGGATTGAACTTTTAAATTTTTCACTTAATTTTTAACTCTGGTAAATATTTATTTAATTTTCAGAAAGACATGTTTCACATTGTGTCGAACATACAGTAATTAGGTATTTGATATTTCTGTATTTTATTTTGTGTTAAATTGATTTTTTATTTTAGAACAAAATGCTTTTACTTCGGTCTTATTCGGTCGCTAAAGTTTTATGGCAAAATGCTGTGAAATATCATAAACCAGATCATCATTTATATATGATGCATTTAAGTAAGTTTTTCAAAATTTAAAAGAGTAAATTTGTGCATTGAGATTCTTAATTGATATATTTTAATTTTTAGGTTATTTTAAACGACATATAAGCGTATTTAGAAAATATAGATCAACAAATTATTTAGCTTCTAAAGATAATATTTTAAGTTTAAGAAAAAATTTTTTTTCAAACGATATTTCTACTGACAAAGACAAAAAGAGTACTGGAATAGAGAAAGAAATTAAAACTGAAATAAAAGATGTAACCGGAAAAAAAGAAGCATCCGAAAAACAAGAAGGAACTGAAAAAAAAGAAGGAATCGAAAAAAAAGAAGTAAAATTAGATAATATCGAAGAGAAAAGTTTGGAAGTTGGTCATGAGAATATTAAAGAAAAATTGAAACAGAGCATCACAAATATTATAATAACAACATCGAATATTGGTGACAAAAAAGATGGTATTCTCAAGAATATTAAAGAAAAAAGTCTTGAAGTCACATCAGAAGTGACAAGTAAAGATGAGAAACCAAAAGAAAAAGAGCATATGTTAAATATGAAAGCTAAAATCATAGAAGCAATTAAAGAAAAAACAACTGCAATCGAAAACGAGACATCTGAAACTAATAAAGAAAGTAGTGGTAAGTTAATTACTATTTTAATAATTTTCATCGAGTCCAGAACTCGATGTGGTCCTCCCAGATTTTTCGGTTTTTTTTTTTTAAGGATTTGGATCGCCATTACAATTTTTAGAAGCTTATTCTGTAATTAAAAGTGTATTTTTCAAAGTTATTTTAAACATAGAGATAATGCTGCTATGGCGGTGACGTGAACTATGGTCAGCCAATAATAGTTAACTATATCCCGCCCTCTCATCACTTTGAAAGCAATCTCATGATGATCATTTTGCTATCTTGATCTTTGGCATAGCTGACACCGGGTGCCTAACAGCTTCAGTTTAGCGCATAGTGTGTCGAATTATCAAATTTTGACATGTGAGACAACCTCCGTTATGAAATGCAGAAACTAGTCAGCTTAAAGCTTAAAACGCGTATGTGTAAACTTGCTGCTTTGATTATAATCAATATATATTTTGAAATAAGGATATTCATTTATTGAATGTTTTTAGCGAAACCCGAGAAAAGGCGAAAGTCACTTGATGTATCTGCCACATCTTTGGCGCGCAATTTTATGACGCCAGCTCGAGCCATCAATGAGTTTGCATTGAAACAATCAGACTTAGATTCAATACCAAAGACATTGAGAAGATCTCCTCATGAATTTGAACCGCCAATAACGGTTTATTGGCGAAAAGATATTGAGGCAAAAGCTATAGAAGTGTGGGGTTCAAAAGAGAACCTTGCTAGAGAATTATTGAAGAGAGATATCGAAAACAAACGGCACCAACAAAGTGAGTTATTATTATTTTTTTTTTCAAGTTAACTTCTATAACGAGGGTAAGTTTGTGAGGTGATGAAATAAAAGAAGCGACATGATAGAGATACATTGATTGAGAAAGAAGGAGTTAATAACTGACGCACTATTTATAAACTACACAACGCGTTTGGTTGGCATTACCATCTATGGTTGGGTAGACAAAATAGTCAAGAAGGTGCACTTCTAAAGTGTGATCTTAAGAACATACTCTCTTTTTTATACCTAATGTGTAAATTCCACTTATGCCTTATGGTTTTTCTAGATTTATTCACAATAAAGCGACGATTAAAAGATTTTCGGAAAGAAGTTGGCAAAAAAAGTCAACAATTGATACACGAACGAGAAGCGGGGTTGTTTGGACGATCTGGTAAGGTTGTTATAACTGCAGTGGTTATGTAAGTTACTGACCTTAGACTATAGAAAGGATAGACTGGAAATGTTGCTCATTGCATATTACTATTAGTATCTCCAAGAAAACGCAACAATCAATAAAAATTATAATTTGAAAGTGAGTTGGTACTAGACCAGTATCTTTCTGAGCAGCTGGTGAGTTGCTAGTCTGCGCAATGCGTCATTTCTTGTCTTCCCCTCTCTATAGTTATTTATTTTGCAGGTAACAGTAATGCGTTATATATAGGGATTGTGTTTTGTTACAGCAATGCGGGCAACTTTTTGTTCAAACTGTTTGCTTGGGCTTACACAGGATCTCATAGTATGTTTTCAGAATGTATTCATTCTTTTGCCGATACAACTAATCAGTTGATATTGGCGTACGGAATACATAAATCAGTACAGGTTAGATAATAATTTATAATTATACCATTACACATTATAGATTGTTATTTTAGATTATAGATCCCCAACAGCCGAGGAAGTGAGATTTTATACCACTATACAATTATCTAGAAATACGCACGAAAACTCGCGGGTTTTTCCATTAAAATTAAAAAATGTTTCGAGGCTTAAAAAATTTTGAGCTAAAATATGACATATAGTTCCCGAAATTTTTGATAACAAACCTTTTTATTATTTTTTATATTTAGGACCCTAATCCGGATCATCCATATGGTTACAGTAACATGAAGTATGTAGCATCACTGATTTCCGGAGTTGGAATTTTCTGTGTTGGTACTGGGCTTTCATTTTACCACGGTTTTATGGGTTTGATGCATCCTGAACCGATGTCAGATTTCTATTGGGTAAATTGATTGAAAAAGTGTAATTGAATTGTATTCGATTATTCGCAAGTTTGAATTTTGTTTTCTTTTAAGGCCTATTTCATCTTAGGTGGTTCTTTGGTTTCGGAAAGTGCAACGTGGCTTGTGGCTTTTAATTCAATCAGAAAAGGGGCTCGGGAAATTAATATGCCAATACGAGATTACGGTATGTTTGAAATTACCACGTTTTTTATAATCATTTTAGTTTTATTCGTAGATATCTGTAAACTTTTTATTAGTGTATTTGCCATAATATGGCACATACACTATTGGCGTCGGTCGGATGGCGGGACCTAGGGGTCGGACCAAAATTTCTCGACGTTTCATAGCCTCCTGAACAATTATTATTATTATATATGTATGTATATATTTATTTATATATATTTATATATATATATATGTGTGTAAACGATAACTCTCGACAGACTTAATCGATTGAAACGAAATTTGGTACACACATTGGAACCCATCACCGCAAGAAGCCTATTTAAAATGGGCCCGATCGGACCATTTTCAGGGTTGTATTTAGGGGTTCCAAAAAGTTTTTGGGCCCAAAAATACCGAAAAATTTGTCAGAATCGTTTCAAAATTGAAATTTAACTCTTTAGTAAAGATTAAAACGTGCTGCTAAAATTTTAATAAAATCGGCCCGACAGGACCGGACTTTCAAATTTTATGAAAACACTAGTTTGTTGATACGGATTTACTTATGGAAGGGTGTATTTAATGTGGTACAGAGGTTGCATTGATAATAATATTGAAATTAAGAAAAAAATATTATTTTAAGGGATGTATTAAGGGGTTAAATTTTTTATTTTGTCCAAAAACAAACTTAAGTTCACGTATTAAAGCCACAAGGCCTGTATTAGCAAATACACTATATTGTCGGCAGGGTTTGTCACTGCGACCCGAGTTTTTTTACATTCAAAAATCGGAAATTATCACGCTAGTTAACTTCAAGAGAGACCAAGTTTGCTAGTTTGCTTGTATACCTTGACGGTGCCTCTCATGTCGCAACAGGGTGGTGCGAGCTTTTTAGTTATCGGCGCAGTGCGGTATTGCGAACACCAACACGAGATAGCTAATGTCCATGTAAATCGCAGTATTGCATTGCGCCGGTAATGAAAACGCTCGCAGTGTCTCTCGTAATATACGGAACCACCTCTAACCAGCGAGCTCGGTCTCCTTGTTTGTATTGGTTGTAAGTAGTGATGTGCCGGATATCCGTATCCGCGGATATCCGAGGGAAAAGAAAGATCCGTATCCGTTAGTTTTTTGGCGGATCTTTTACGGATCTTTTACCTTATCAATTTTCAATTCATAGACAAAATTTTATATATATAGGTAATTAGGTAATAATGAAAAACAGTTAAATTCCATTCAGATTATTTTTTATTTTTTAATATCGTGGTCAATAACTTTTCCCCATAACAGATAGTCTCTTTCCAAAGGTCGATGTGCAATATTTAGTATTTACCGCCGCGTACTCTAAGAAAGTTAAGATCCGTATCCGCGGATCTTGAGACCAAATATCCGTATTCAGATCCGTATCCGCGGATATACATTTTTAACGATCCGGCACATCACTAGTTGTAAGGTAGGGAAATTTCACTTAACCTAATTTAATTATTATGCAGTATTACGCGGTCAAGATCCAAGTGTCAATGTTGTCCTGATGGAAGATCTTGCAGCAGTAACAAGTATTGTGGTGGCAGGAGTATGCATGGGTCTGTCATCGCACACGGGTAGTCCCATTCCGGACGCTGTCGGATCACTGTTAGTTGGCAGTATTTTAGGTGGAATAGCTTCGTTCATTATTTATACAAACGTTGCAGCGCTAGTGGGCAGGTTTGTTATTTTCTCTAATCAATATAATTTAATTCAGACGTGTGTGCTTATCAAACTCTACGAATAATTTTCCGTAATAGCTGTGAGCCCAGGACCGATTTTGACGACCAAAACCGCTGAAGCTGATTTTTATTTATAAGGTTAATGTGGTGTTATAATGAAGCCTCGTGACCCTCAGCTGCGGCACCAGTGCTGGGTTGGGCTGTTATCTATTGGTTGGGCTACAGCAGCCTCCCAAAGTAATTTGATTTATCAAAAAGAAATGAACAATGCTTTTGTTAATTTATATTAGAAATCGTATCCATCGTGATTATAATAAAATTAAGAAAAATCGCAGGATAGTGGACAAAATATTTGATTTATTTAATTAAATGTACGACGTTTCGTCTATATAATATTTAGACTTTTTCAAGTACATAAATCTCACATCAGAAACCATATGTAACCATGGAAACGAAAAGCAAATATTATATAAATATTTATTTCTAGCCGTTACCTGCGTCACCGCATGGTCACCGCATGTTAACAGAAACTTAAACTGTAGAGCGCAAAGCTGCAATGTATCGTGTTCGGCTGGGCGGTGGTGGGATGCTAGTGTGACACTTTTACCACCGTCGCAGGAAGGTCATGTAAAGAAAGTGCAACATGACAGCGGTAATGACAGAGTATAATGGCCTACGCCCTACACGAAGAGCGTGTACACTACCCAGCACTGACACGGTGCTAGTACTACACTCGTGCAAAACTACGCGCCACTAGTGTCAAGATATCTACAAGTGCCGAGATAGTTACGCGGGTAACGGCTAGTAATAAATATTTATATTATGATATTTGCTTTTCGTTTTCATAGTTGCATATGGATTCACATGTAAAAAAAATAACAAAAGCATCGTTAATTTCCTTTTGACAAGTCGATTACTTTGGCAGACTGCCCTAGTCCAGCCCCCCGCTGGTGCCGCAGCTGAAGTACACTATATTTCATCATTAATAACATATTAATCATATAAATACAAATCAGCCTTGGCAAAATGTCTGACCAAAATCGGTTGCGGGTTCCCGGATAACTATAGTTACTCAATTTGAAAAAGATCAGAGATTTTCCAAATAAAAAATATAGAAAAATTACATTCTGATCAGAAATGATGACGGTAAAGCCCATTGTCCAAGAATTATCCGAATTTTAGTACGCATTGTTTCCTTGTTTGTTGCCGTGGAATGTATTTTGTTATAACCATATATGTAATACTCCTATATTGCTAGCCGGTGTCTGGAGTAGGGACGAAAAGCCTATGATACAGACATATATATGTCTGTCTCTCTCGCAAGACGTCGAGTCTTATGCGCATAAACATTTTATAATATTAATTGATCTATGATAATAACAAGGTTAGTAGTGATAATATTTCCGAAATTGCTATGGAAACAATGTGAATCGAATGTTGCAACGCTTGAGCACGTGATGGATTTCTCGACAAAGATAGAAACAGTCATTTGCTTTCTCACTTGCGGCCTGATACTTCCACTTACGGGCGCAAGCAATATAGGAGTATTACATATATGGTTATAACCAATGTCATTTTTGTTTTTGATGTGTAAACACTTACTAACTGGATAGAAAAAAATTAAAAACATGAAACCAATTGATGTGGTAGCCAGCGCCACACAATATCGGGCCGAGAACTTAAATGAATTTAAGTGCGCGTGCAATAAGCACTGATCCCCATGGAAATAAGGTACATTTTAGTTATTGGCCCAATATTATATGGTGCTGATTATCCGTTCAAATTGAGACAATGGCGGACTATAGTATAGGATCAGCTATCCAGCTAGTAAGTATAGAGATTAGTGGTAAAATCGCCCCCCCCCCCCGAAGTTATGCGACAGTAATCTCAAAAAAATTATCTCATGAAAATCCTAATGGATATATACGTTATGCGCAGCAAAGCCAGTGCGCACCGTATTCTGTTGAACTGTACACACACACACAATATATTTACACATACTATGAGAGTGTACTAGCGGGACTTACAATTTTTTTTTCGAAGATCTATTCCTCACGAACATCTTGATCAGATTAATGCAGAATTAGAATCGGATGTGATGATAAGAGCTATACATGACGTGAAAGGAATCGATATGGGTAATTATTTAGTCAGGTATAAAGCTGAAATGGATTTTGATGGCCGCGAATTGACAAGATCGTATCTTGACAAGCAAGATTTGAATGAATTATTAAAGGTAAGAGATGACATTTTTTTCTACAATCTGTCAGATTACACACAGTTGTAACCTTGTAATCACGTAACGTTGTGAACATATGTGCTTATTTTACAAATGTATTATGCAATTCAAATCCAATGAGCCTATAAACGATTTTTTTTATTTACTTCACAATAATCTTTCAAGTTGGTTAAAATAAATCAAACCTCTATTTTTCCTTTCAAGCGGCTGACATCACATGCCCCGAATATCGCGGCCTACTTCTACAGCCCATGTATTTAACACATGTTCCATATTCGTTGATACATGTTGATACCATCAGTGAAGACAGTGTGGTAATGGTCAGCGTGCTGGCCTTTGGATCAGACTGTCGTGGGTTCGAATCCCACCTCTGCTTCCAGCTTTGATATTTTATGATACTGGTAGATCCAACATCTCGAGCGCTATGTGTACTAAACGAACGGTAACGAACATTGTCATAACCGCTGAAGTATTTTGTAGCGACTTTATGTTTGATCCTAGGAATTTTATAACCTCAAATGAATTTGAAAATTGCAAATCTAATAATTTTAACATTAGAAATGTTTATGTTCGTATATGGGGGCAGAGTTACGAGTTTTCGTTCAAGGCCAAAAGACAACGGTGTCGCGATCAAGTGAGGAGCAATCATGCAAAATTGAACAAGTGCAATTTTTTCGAAATGTGTTTTATATCATGTCTAGTTAATTGAGAGGTATTTGCGACGATCTGCGGTGTTATTTTTGAGCAAATGTTAATAAATACTGTAGAAAAATCCATTTAAAAGTTAAGTAATCAAGCAAAAGTGAACGCGTATATAACGAGAATAATAGGGTTATTCCTGACAAAACTAAACAGTGCATTGATAAATATTGTGTGTATAACAGTTAATTATGTTTCATATATGCTGTTATCATTTCCAATGTCCTCGATGGTTGCAAGGATTGCGAAATCTGTGAATTTTTTTATCAGCTGTGAGGTAGTACATACTGTAGCCATTCAACAAAACGACCTACTGCTAAATAAGTCATGTTGACACTTGAACCTACTTGATTATAACCATGATTATAACATTCAAATTGTAGACATTTTAACAGCAAATAAAACACTTGGTGATAAAAATACACATAAATGATATGTGGACACTTATGTGTAATCTGACAGCCTGTGAATTCAGTTGATTGTATTATTAAATTTCATTTAATCAACAGGAAATAAAAAGTGTTAACACAGTGGATGACATGGAAGCTTTTCTGTTAAAACACGGAGAAAATATTGTTGATTTGATGGGAGGCGAAATTGATAGGATAGAAATTAAATTAAAGGTGAGTCTTTTATTTGATTATTTGGAAATAGTTCGGTCATCGGTGAACTGTTTATTTTTTTTTTTTTTTTTAGAAAAAGCATCCCGAAATAAGACACTGTGATTTGGAAATATTGTAATTTTAATTAATCGTTCTTTATTATTTGTATGTACTAAACTTTATTTTTTGTTTTCTTTGTAAATAGATAGTTAATTTATTTTATTGCCCAGCAAACCGCTAATTTTATTTTTACTTTAATGTTATGAATGAAATAACAAAAAAAACTGTATTTTTTGCTAAAGAATAATTTGTATTAATAAAAGTTTATATAGATGTTTAAAAATATTTTAGATATTTCCACGCAGTGGAGATCACTTAATAAAAAAAAAAATTTTAACAAAAAAAAAACCTTCAAAAAACTACATAAAAGAGGAAAATAATAAAACTTTGAGGTCTGCGCCATTTTAATAAAATATGAAGTCGGTTAAAAAGTAGATAATGAGCCATTTTCCTGAGAGTAGTTTTTTCAATTATCCACGAGAGGCAGCACTTGTAGGTACAAACATTATTTTATTCCCAATGGTGTCGTGTCATTTTAGTGGTATAACATAATTATTAAATTATTATTATCATTAAATTAATTAAATAATTAAGTTATACCACTAATGGGGAATAAATAATGTTTGTACCTACCACAAGTGCTGCCTCTCGTGGATAATTGAAAAAACTACTCAGGAAAATGGCTCATTATTATCTACTTTTTAACCGACTCAATATTTTATTAAAATGACGCAAACCTCAAAATTTTATTATTTTCCTCATTTTTGTGGCTTTTTGAAGGTTTTTTTTTGTTAAAAAGTTTTTATTTTTTACTTTGTAGTTAAAGGAATCACACGCCGTAACTCACTTTTTATTTTTTATTAAACCGATTTTTTACGCTGTGTGATGTGTCAAAAAGTGACATTTACCTTAAAGGAATCACACTCCGCTACTCACTTTTATTAAAATCAGCCGAACTACTGAATCGATTTAAGTAAAATTTATATGGGACCAACTTCGAGATATACCACATCCAATAAAAAAAGAGTTTTCCAAATCGGTTTATAAATGACGGAGTTCTGAAATAACAAACATAAAAAAAATACAACCGAATTGAAAACCACCTCCTTTTTTTGAAGTCTGTTAATAATATCAAATAATAGAACGACATGAGAAAATATATTTCTTTAATTAACAATGAAAGATAAACAATCAATATGATTAATTTCCCTAGACCGTAACTAAATACATAAGAATATCAGACGACATTGTCGCCATGATATTATATAGAAGGCGCTATAGGAAAAATGTAAATGCACCGCTGGAGTTCGAACCCAGAACTCCTGATTTACATTTTTCCTATATAGCCTTCTATATAATATCATGACGATAATGTCGTCTGATATTCTTATGTATTTAGTTACGGTCTAGGGAAATTAATCATATTGATTGTTTATCTTTCATTGTTAATTATTATTAGATGCCGTATTTGAAGCTTTCTCACGTGTGTATTTTGACAATATATTTCATTGTTTATTGTTTAATTTTTAACAAGCGATTATAATAATTGCACTATTCTCTGATTATACATTATATTTTATTTAGCTATAGGTTCTTCTTGCATTTTTTTTTTTTGGAAACATCGAAGAATACATTGGAAGTTGCTCTCTTATAATTTAGCCTGTAAAAAATATTGCATTAATATATTTCAATCAAAGCTGATATAATTTATTATGAGCTACGATAACCAATTTATTTCTGATTTAGTCAGGGCGGCTGGTCTTAGATCGATTGGACCTATTTAACCCAATCAGGCTTTGCACATTAAGAATTTAAAAAATATATCCGAAGACAGCGATGAAAGAAAATGCTAAATCTAACATTTTTTAAAACTTGTTTGAAAGTTGATTTCAAAGTGCCATATTAACAATGAAACCTCCGCGCGTCCAATATTTTTACAATATAATATATAGAAAGGGAGTGATTTATAATGATTGTTGAAAATTGTAAGGTTAATTAGTTAAGCAAATCCTATCAGGGACGATTTACATCAAAATTAATTATATGTAAATCCAGGAACCCTACCAAATTGATCCAAAACAGGCCCTTTGTTTACTGAGACCGGCCCTGAGTTTGAAATTTTAATTTATTTTGAATTTTATTTGCTCACAAAAAATAATACGTGCTTACCCCAACATGAATTGCAAGAACTCCATCTAACTCGCTTGTTTTAATTTCTATATTAGCCGTTCCGTCATTTGCCACAGTAACGGTTTTGCCAGTACATTGACCATTGCTTTTCAGTCCCGAAATAACATCACAATAAGTGCCGGCAGGTAATCCCGTCTAAAAACACCAATTAATAAACAATTACATATTTCAGACTAAGTGCGACAAGAAAAGATTAAAACAAATATTGCCATTTAATTTCTGCAACTTTCTCTTACAAACTGTACACATATGTGTGCATGATTTTGTTTACATTTTTGGTCTTTTCTCATCACGCCAGATATAATCTATATTCTCTTGAACAAAAATGTAATATTTACTTGAATTTTTGTATTTAAGTCATATTCTAGATTAAACGCGACGAATCCTTTGTTTCCTCTGCTAAACGCGATTTGATTATTTCCATTCGACCACCAGTTGGTCAACTCAGTTCCGTTAACTTGGTTTCTGAAACCGACCATGTTGTAAATTTGTCTCCACCTGTGTTCGCAAACCCAACCATTACTGCAAGTGTTATCTGCTTTGATCGAAGGACCAATTATATTGTTGTTACCATCTTGCGGTGGACCAGCATCATAATTGTCAAAAGCAAAGCTCGACATGATTCGTGTTATTCCGTATGGATGAGCAAGCATAAATGCTATAGCCATCTAAAATAAATATTTAAATTATAAATATACAGCTTGCGTACATAGTCTTCATAGCCTCCGTCCAGTAATAAATTATAGAAAGACAAGTTTGATATTTACCTTATAATTTTTCGATTGTTTGTATGTAAGAATATCACCGTGTCCTCTTTGATTGTCATGATTGTCAATAAATACAAGAGCATCTCCATCAGGTAATAAACCCCACTGAGGTCCTAAACAATTAAGAAAGTGGTTAAGATTTTTAAAGTTGTTGGTAAGTTTGTGATTTTGTTATACACACCCCAATTGATCAACCAATGAAGGCTGTTCTGGCCTTTAAAACATCTGCTAAGTTCAACGCCGAATTTAAATTCAGTAACTGTTCCAAAACTAGTATATTCTGTTTTTTTAACAGCCTCGCCACCTAAATCGACCACTTCTTGATAAAAGAATGGACGACTACCAGATGCGAATCCGTGCGCTGTATTTAGATTATTCACCTTTCCGTAAATATATTTCAGATCTTCTGGCCACATATGCTTAGCCGCATCAACTCTGATAAAAAAATTTATAAGAAATAACTTAAACAATAATAATTATTCATTGTGTACCGCTTCAAGTAAAAGTTTACAGAAGTATTGGTAGATGTCTCTAATAAATAATTATCATTAAAAATATTGCCTGATTTATGGCTGGTAAGGCATAATTATTGTAGCCAGTAGGTTTCTTCATAGGACGACAGGCAAAATTACTATTATTTCAAAATAATACCTGAATCCAGCAACACCAAGATTTATGAGATGATTTAGGAAATCGATGATTTTTTCTCGCACATAATCTTTTGATTGATCCAAATCATGTAATCCGACAAGCTCGCAATTTCGTACATTGTTCGGATCGTTGTAATTATTGATTGCACATCCTGTATGAAAATCAAATGAACTGTATGGTACTGATGGATAAGATTTTGAATTGGTATTCGCTGTGGAGCCTCCTGTACCAACAGCAGGACTGTGATCTCCAGTCATGTGATTAAATACCACATCGACATATATTCTGATAAATTGTGTAAAAAATAAAATACAGAAGAAAGCAATAAAGAAAATTAGGAAAATACATTAATAACAAACCTGACTCCAACTTTGTTGCATCGCGTTGCCATATTGACAAATTCTTGTTCGTTTCCAGATCTTGTAACCAATTTGTAACTGATTGTTTGATATCTTTCATACCATGGCCTATTATTTACAACTAAGTTTTCGTTGGCTGGCGATACTTGAACTCCAGCGTAACCGTGCGGGGCTAAGAACCGTTCGCATTCATCCGCAATGTCATTCCATTTCCATTCAAATAAATGAACAATTGTGTTCCGACCGGGTATTTGATTTGGATTTTTTTGACAATTGGCAATTCCAATTGCCAAGAGAATAAATGCAAAAAGTTTCGACATTTTTGCAGTTTTTTTGTATTAATTGTAATGTTCAAGGTTTTTATACAAAAATGTACTGATTTTAGATTGTGTAATCTTAACTTCAGATTTCAGAAGCAATGATTTTTGTAAACAAGTAATTTAGACAGATGATTAAAGTGATTATTATAATTGCATTTATATTTTTATGCTGCGTGCGAAACTTGTTTTTTTAATTTTTGAGGCATCGGCTGCGAAATCAGTGTGCGTCTTTTTCAGTTTTGTGTACCTTCAGTTTATGGAATGTTAGTTTATAATATTCAATTATTAAAACCTCAAATCCATAATCGAATTCACTTATATTAGTAAATTACAGATTTCCGGCAAAGTTACCATGAATAAATAAAACACAAAAACTGGTTATAGCAGCTATCCAACTTTATTTTTAAGTACCTACTACGTTTCGGTCTGTTATAAGAGACCCTTTTCAAGCAATAATCATCTATATTCTGTTCAATCAAAATTATCTATTATTTATAATTTTGATTGAACAGTGAATACAGGGTGTATCACAGAAAACCGAACATAGGGAAAAGTACACAGTACAAATTAGTTAAGATCAGAGATCGCTTTGCCCTCTATTCATGTAAAAAAACCATGATAATTAATTTAGTTAAGTTAGCCATGTGTATTCTATCTTTGTCACGCTACTCATTTTGCTTATGTTTTCCTTGTTGCACTCATTACTTTTGTATGTATTCAATCCTGTGATACACCCTGTATAGTTCATTATTGCTTGAAAAGGGTCTCTTATAACAGACCGAAATGTAGTAGGTACTTAAAAATAAAGTTGGACAGCTATAGCCAGTTTTTGTGTGTTTTATTTATTAAAGTAATCTTTTTCGATGTCAGTAGAAGCTAATAAGTTTGTTACCATGAATGTTACAAGGCTATAAATATAAGAAAAATGTTTAAAGCCCTTGCCGGGACTCGAACCCAAAACTCCCAGATTCGCGCTGGTTGAGTTATCTGATGATTTACTCCACAGTGCCCTTAAGTAGACAGTAAATGTTGATTCATCTACATACGAGTTATTTTAAAAATCTACAGTTAATTGTTTAAATTTAATAGTACTTTTTTTATACAAACGCACCCATAGCCCCCCCCCCCCTAATTTCCTAATTTTGTATTGTAAATATTATGGAGTGACGTAGACAAAAGCATTGACGCATCCGCGGAACCACGATCGATAGAGAGAAATGATTTTTTAAAATGTTTTTTAAGAAAATTTGCTGTGATACCAGATAACACCTATTTTTTTGGAGAAAATATTTTTGTATGGCGATTTTCTAACTTTGCATTAGAGCGCTAAGCCTTGAAAATTGGAAAAATTTTCGCCTGCCCGGTACTCGAGCTGACGCCACTGCTTTGAGATCTACGCGCTTAGTTCTGGCCCACCTTATTGAAAAAGTCTTAGCACGCCTATGAAAGCAACTGGCACTTTAAGTCAGCTGTATTAATTTATTAAACCTTTACAGTAAGTAATTAGTATTAATAAAGTTAGCGATTCAATTATTCTTGAAGTGGAATTCTTAACTAGTCTTTGTTTTTAAATGATGTAGGTGCTAAAAGTTCATAAATAAATTTTTTTATTGTGTGTCGAATGTGGAAAAACCCAAAGATTCATCTACATTTTCTGCCAAGCTATTCCGAGGTAAGTAATCTAAAACCACTTTCAATATATTTTGTAAAATTATTTAATGGTTTGACAAACACACATTTTTTATAATTTAATACGTGACATTCAGAATCAAATTCAATATTTTCAATTTTAATATTTGCAAAATATTTATTAATAATTTCTGTAAATTCAAATTAACAGGAAACAAATCACTATTTTGTTCCAATATGTAATCCGTTTTATGATACAATCTTATAAAGTTCAGTATTTTCTTTAATGTGTAATAAGTAATTGATTTTGTAGCAGGTTCACGTTCTGAATTACAACATACAACACTAGATGACTCAGGGACCTGTTCCGAGCATGCAGTTAAAAATTGTTTCAGGACTATTCGAGGCTCTGTAACACAGGCCCTGCTTCAAATTTATGTGTCCGAGAAATTTTAATCAGTGGATAATTTTTTCGTGTGTATGAAGTGAAATATTTCTAATTTTCATATACGGACTCACGTAAATATTATAATATCTGGGTGCCGAGCTTTGCTCGGATGAGTTCAAAAAAATAGTACTTGTATGCTGTGAGATATTATTTTCTCAAAATATTACTCCGAAACGAATTTATTTCTGAAACATAATTTAAATAATTGTTTCTGTTAAATATTTTAAATACCTATGTGTATTTTTAAGCGTAAAAACTAAGTATCAACTTGAATCAAGCATTTTTTCCTGTAAATATTACTTAGGTCGCCATTTTCAAATCTACCGCCGTTATTGTTTTGTTGACTTAAGAGCTCGCAAAAACCGATTTTCATAGATTGAATATCTTGTAAAAATGTTCGAATCAGATGAAATTCTGCTTGCCCGTTGCCGTTTCAATAATCCATTTTTAAACATTGATACCAAATATCAACTTTATCGAAGTACTTTTTAGGCGCGATCTTAGCGAAGCTAGAAGCGCCTATATACACTCGCTTTGTCTGTGAATCTGTCAATCTGTAACGGATTTTTTGTATCAGTCGTACAGCCCAAACGGGTTAACCGATTTTAAAAAACTTTTTTTTGTTCGATTCCTCTCGGGGTCTATTTGATCCTAACGTCGCCCGATTTTTGAATTTTGGCCCCAGAGGGGAGCAAATTAGAAAAAACGGTGTTTTTTGCTTATAGTTTGCTCAATTTAAGTCAGATTGATTCGAAACCTGTCTTAAACGAAAGAGCAGAAAATTTTAGATAGATTTCATGTATAATATTGTGTCAAAACTGTTTTTTATACAGATTTATATGATTATTAAACGAAATAAATGCGACTTTATCTAATAAATCGCGAACTTGTTTCGGTTGTCCTTGTCTGTTGCACAGTGTGATATGGATATTGGAAGATAGCGTATGTTCTGTCTTATATTGCATTATTTAAATATAGTTATTCATTTTTTTGACTGCTGATGTTTGAATTTAAGTTTATAAAAACCCTGGCCTACTGAGTTAAAATGACGTGTAACTAATTATTGACGTCGATCGGATGGCGAGACCTAGGGATCGGACCAAAATTTCTCGACGTTCATACCCCGGCTTTCGTCCGGGTGAAATCGTACTTTTGGATTTTCACCCACTTCCCGTGATCCGATTGAGTTGAAATTTTGCACACATGTGTAGCTCCGGTGACAATACAATATTATGGTAACTAGCTGACCGGCCCGGCTTTCGTCCGGGTGTAAATCGTACTTTTGAATTTTCACCCACTTCCCGTGATCCGATTGAGTGGAAATTTTGCACACATGTGTAGCTCCGGTGACAATACAATATTATGGTAACTAGCTGACCGGCCCGGCTTTCGTCCGGGTGTAAATCGTACTTTTGAATTTTCACCCACTTCCCGTGATCCGATTGAGTTGAAATTTTGCACACATGTGTAGCTCCGGTGACAATACAATATTATGGTAACTAGCTGACCGGCCCGGCTTTCGTCCGGGTGTAAATCGTACTTTTGAATTTTCACCCACTTCCCGTAATCCGATTGAGTTGAAATTTTGCACACATGTGTAGCTCCGGTGACAATACAATATTATGGTAACTAGCTGACCGGCCCGGCTTTCGTCCGGGTGTAAATCGTACTTTTAAATTTTCACCCACTTCCCGTGATCCGATTGAGTTGAAATTTTGCACACATGTGTAGCTCCGGTGACAATACATTATTATGGTAACTAGCTGACCGGCCCGGCTTTCGTCCGGGTGTAAATCGTACTTTTAAATTTTCACCCACTTCCCGTGATCCGATTGAGTTGAAATTTTGCACACATGTGTAGCTCCGGTGACAATACATATAGGACACAAAAAAATAAAATGGCGTCAGATTTCAAAATGGCGTCCATATGTACTTTTTTGTAAACATTATCTGATTCTTTTGAAAATTAATATTTGAGAGTTTTATAGGACACAAAAAAATTAAATGGTGTCAGATTTCAAAATGGCGGCCATATGTACTTTTTTGTAAGAATTATCAGATCCTTTTGAAAATTGATATTTGAGAGTTTCATAGAACACAAAAAAATAAAATGACGTCAGATTTCAAAATGGCGGCCATTATATATACTTTTTTGTAAAAATTATCCGATCCTTTTGAAAATTCATATTTGCGAGTTTTATAGGACACAAAAAAATAAAATGACGTCAGATTTCAAAATGGCGGAAATATGTAGAGCTCCTTTCTAAAAATTATACGATCCTTTTGCAAATTGATATTTGAGAGTTTCATAAGACACAAAAAAATAAAATGACGTCAGATTTCAAAATGGCGGCCGTATGTACATTTTTGTAAAAATTATCCGATCCTTTTGAAAATTGATATTTGAGAGTTTCATAGAACACAAAAAAATAAAATGACGTCAGATTTAAAAATGGCGGCCAAATGTACTTTTTTGTAAAAATTACCCGATTCGGTATTTGAGTTTCATAGGACACAAAAAAATAAAATGACCTCAGATTTCAAAATGGCGGCCATATATACTTTTTTGTAAAAATTATCCGATCCATTTCGGTATTTGAAAGTTTCATAGGACACAAAAAAATAAAATGATGTAAGATTTAAAAATGGCGGCCGTATGTACTTTTCTGTAAAAATTATCCGATCCTTTTGAAAATTGATATTTGAGTTTCATATAACACAAAAAAATAAAATGACGTCAGATTTCAAAATGGCGGCCATATGCACTTTTTTTTTAAATTATCCGATTCTTTTGAATATTGATATTTGAGAGTTTTATAGGACTCAAAAAAATAAAATGGCGTCAGATTTGAAAATGGCGGCCATAATATGTACTTTTTTGTAAAAATTATTCGATCCCTTTGTAAATTGATATATGCGAGTTTTATAGGACACAAAAAAATAAAATGACGTCATATTTCAAAATGGCGGAAATATGTAGTACCTACTCCTTTGTAAAAATTATCCGATCCTTTTGAAAATTGATATTTGAGAGTTTCATAAGACACAAAAAAATAAAATGACGTCGGATTTCAAAATGCGGCCGTATGTACATTTTTATAAAAATTATCCGATTCTTTTGAAAATTGATATTTGAGAGTTTCATAGGTCACAAAAAAATAAAATGACCTCAGATTTCAAAATGGCGGCCATATATACTTTTTTGTAAAAATTATCCGATCCTTTTGAAAATCGGTATTTGAAAGTTTCATAGGGCACAAAAAAATAAAATGATGTCAGATTTCAAAATGGCGGCCGTATGTACTTTTTTGTAAAAATTATCCGTTCCTTTTGAAAATTGATATTTGAAAGTTTTATAGGAGACAAAAAAATAAAATGATGTAAAATTTAAAAATGGCGGCCGCATGCACTTTTCTGTAAAAATTATCCGATCCTTTTGAAAATTGATATTTGAGATTTTTATAGAACACAAAAAAATAAAATGACGTCAGATTTCAAAATGGCGGCCATATTTACTTTTTTGCAAAAATGATCCGATCTTTTTGAAAATCGGTATTTGGAGTTTCATAGGACACAAAAAAAATAAAATGACGTCATATTTTAAAATAGCGGCCATATGTAGGTACTTTTTTGCTAAAATTATCCGATCCTTTTGAAAATTGATATTTGAGAGTTTTACAGGACACAAAAAATTACTTCAGATTTCAAAGTGGCGCCCGTAGTATGCACTTTTTTGAAAAATTATCCGATCTTTTTGAAAATTAATATTTGCGAGTTTTATAGGACGCAAAAAAATAAAATGATGTCATATTTAAAAATGGCGGTCATTATGTTGTGTCTTTTTGTGTCAACACAACATTGTTTTGTTTTGGCAGTTTCTATTAGCTACGCTTTTGAAACAAACAAGTAATTCAAAATTATAATTTCGTTGTGATCAGACCTATTTTAGACTCGTCTTGATTAAATCAAATTTTGTTGTGTTTTATTTATTTATTATTAATTTTATATAAGTATCTACGATAACATTAAATCAAGTCAAAAAGATCTTTATAATAGGTATATATTTCTTTGTAAAAATTATCCGATCCTTTTGAAAATTGATATTTGAGAATTTAATAAGACACAAAAAAATAAAATGGCGTCAGATTTCAAAATGGCGATCAAATAATAACTTTTTAATTGTATTATTTATATCTTTGATAAATTCGGTTTTATATACAATTCGTAAGAAGCATAGCTTCTGTCGGGTGTCTTACGACACATCATGACTTTTTTATTTAGCCTGTTCCGAGTAACGCTTAATAGTCAACCGTTGCTATGGAAAATTGTTTAAAAAATTCACTGTACCTACTATTTTTTCTATGTAATCCAATACATATTTATATTAGGTCTTATGGCTCATAGCCTACTACAAAATTATAAATCTTCTCAGTGTTATTTTCCCTATGTTCGATAAAACCGTTTACACACAGTACCTACATGAATATCGCGCCTTGTAATTCTTGAATTACTTGTATCCTCCAAAATTTTTCTCTGTGATGTCATCTTAGCAACTTTCAGTAAATTTCAAATATTTTTTTTGCATAGAAGGTACCTACTGAAAAACTCACAAAAATCGATTTTCGAAGAAATAGAATTCATATTATATCTTTTAATAACAAACGACAGACTATAAACCTGCAGCGCAAAACTTTTTTGCATGCATCTTCACCATAGTTTTTAAAAATCGATGTGTTTTGATATACTGCATGCCTGCGTCGCTAGAAGTGCAAATTTTTAAACAAAACTTTTTTGTATGTATCTTAACAATAGTTTTCAAAAATCGATGTGTTTTTACACAGACTCGCGGTGCCAAAAGTGCGACCCTTCGGGCCGCCTATTTGTCATTATTTACATATTGTGCAAGACACTTCTTATATTAGTGTTCATTTACAGTTTTAACCTTTGTGATATATTATACAAAATCTATGTAGAAATAGGCTTCGAATCGATCTGACAATTGACCGAGTTATAAATAAAAAAACTCTTTTTTTTAATTGCTCCCCCTGGGACCAAGATTCCTACCTAGATCGATTTCTCGCCCCGAAAAATCCCCATTCTGTAAATTTCATCAAAATCGTTATTCTTTTTTGAGAAAAAAAAGTCTAGGTAAGATTATACGTCACACTATATTTAACGTACATAATATACATATTTTATATAGGTAATATAAAAATAACATACTTAGGTATCTATTTATTTAAATATTAGTTAAAACTACTTACATAATTACGTTTAGTTTTTATTTCTGTTATTCTTTACTATACAAATAGATCACGGATTATTTTAATAAGTTAAAAATTCTGTCAGATAATTTTGACATATAAATAATGAAAGTAGTTTGTTTTCTCCAAAGCCTACTCACGATATTACCTACAATGTTTTGACAGGTCAAAAAACCGTTTTTAAAAATGATAAAATCGATAGGAAAACGAATTTTTCCAGGGATGAGACCTAGCTAAATCGATTTTTTGCCCCCCGAAACCCCTTTTCGGTAAATTTGATCAAAATCGTTAGAGCCGTTTTCGAGAAAATATTTATATATATACATAGATACATACAAGATTTACTCGTTTAATAATATAGGGGGATAGGGGGATTAAAACAATAAGATGAAAAATTTGACAGATAAAATTAAGAAATTACTATTATTAACTATGCTTAATGAGTTATTGGGAACTTGGACAGTGAAATAAATAGATGTTAAATTTCTAAAAGTTGCAACGTTTCGTTTATATTTTTTAACTTCTTCAGGTAATCTATAAAACATTAACATTTTTATATAGTAAGTATATATAATATTACAACAAAAATCAAAATGACAAACAAAAAACTACCTTTAGGTTAACCAAAATTGTAACACAAATGATTCTTGTTGTAAATGGTATGTAACGCGCTCCTAATCAACATACTACAAGCCGTGAGGTGGGTCGTTTATTAGGACTAAAGTGCGACCCTTGAGGTCCACACGACGAACTTCCCAGTTTGATAAATATTTAATAATAATAATTAAATTAGATATTACACAGAAAAGTAATCATTTCAATCATTAAAACATCAATAATTTAAAAAAAAAAAAAAAAAAAAAAAAACGGCTGAACCGATTTTTATAAAATTTATGTCGGATCAAAATGACGTTAACACGCCTCGATTGACACCCTTACGAAGTCGATATAATTTTTTATTCGCGAGATATTGTGTAAAATCTACTTTTTTGGAGGTTATTTGGTTAAGAAAAAAGAACGGCTGAACCGATTTTGAAAAAATTTCTTTCAGATCATATTTACGTTAATACGCGTCGATTGGCACCCTAACGTAGTCGATATCATTTTTCGTTCTCGAGATTTCGTCTTTGAAAGAAATGTACACATACGTACGTACG
This sequence comes from Mongoloraphidia duomilia, assembly GCA_039654895.1. Taxonomy (NCBI): domain Eukaryota; kingdom Metazoa; phylum Arthropoda; class Insecta; order Raphidioptera; family Raphidiidae; genus Mongoloraphidia; species Mongoloraphidia duomilia. The sequence continues at coordinate 17,793,694 of CM077525.1, read as the reverse complement.
TACGTACGTACGTACGTACGTACACACACACACCACACACACACAGACATCTTTCTAAAAGTAGTGTAAAAATAGTGTAGTGACCTTGAAACATAAAAATTTTTTTTCCTTTTTGATTTCGATTTTCGGACCCATTACAATAACTTCCAGTGGGAAGTTAAAAAATATACATCCGTACTGTTGCGCAAAATGCGTTTTTTAGCCGCCATCTTGAAAAAACATCAAAAATTTAAAAAAATAAAAAATCATGTGTGGTATCAAAAAATGTTTCAAACAAAAAATGTTTGCCGTAAAATTGTCCACATTTTTTGTTCGAAATATTTTTTGATAAAAGTAGCCGCTAAGCCAGAAATTAAATTTCTTATTGTTAAAAATACCCAGTGTTAAAGTTACATAACACTTAGAAATTTTGGATATGAATGCGAAGTACTCTAGTAAGAAGAGTATTTAAGAAATATTAAATTCGCATACAAGGGTTATATAGACCTATTCATGGGCTATAGAACTGCATCGAAAAATTTGGAAAATCTGGTTGAGGCCACCCTACAGACACACTTTTTCCAAGGTAGTATTTTTGGGCTGGAATTGGAACACTTGACGCGAAGTGCTCTAGTAAAAAGTATGTTCAAGAAATATTAAATCACCATAAGGGAGGTTATAGGCCTATTCATGGGCTACCTAACTGCATCGAAAAACTTTGAAAATTTGAAACAACAAGAAATTTAATTTTTGGCGTAGCAGCTACTTTTATTAAAAAATATTTGTAACAAAAAATGTGGCCAATTTTACGGCAAACATTTTTTGATACTACACATAATTTTTATGATTTTTTTAATTTTTTATGTTTTTAAAAGATGACGGCCAAAAAACACATTTCGCAACAGTACCTACGGATGTATATTTTTAGTATGTTGATTAGGAGCGTGTTACCTACCATTTACAACAAGAATCGTTTTAGTTACAATTGGGTTTTTAAATGAATTTTTTTTTACTTAAATGGAAGGACCACATACAAGTTTTATAGCAAAACTGTTTTTTTTAATTTTTTTGCTTACTAATTAAAAAGTTATATTTAAATAAAAATTAATTTTTAAACTCAGTTCCGATAACGCGCCGAAAGAATCCGAACGCGTGTGACGTCATTATGTTATCTATGGTCTTTGTATCCATGGTTACCAAGTTAAAAATTTATTATTTTTGATAGTATGTGTAATACATATACACAAATACCAACAAATGCAGACACATTTTAACATAACTACGTCACAAACATTCCTGGCGCGTTTTGAAGTCACGTGATATTTTTTAAATTTTTATACATTTTAATTAATTTTTAATAATTTATCTATAGCTTTAAAAAAATTTTTCTTTTCGATTTTCAATATTATTTATGTTAAATTATTAGAAAAAATTAAAAAATTAATAATTTTTTTTAAACTTAAATACCTAATTAGTTCCACCTCATGGTGTTTTTTCACTTATTTCTACTGCACTAATTATATTATTTAGCTATAAGTTCTTCTTGCATTTTTTTTGGGAAACGTCGAAAATACATTGAAAGTTGCTCTCTCATAATTTAGCCTGTAAAAAATATTGCATTAATATATTTTAACCAAAGTTGATATAATTTATTATGATCTACGATAATCAATTTATTTCTGATTTAGTCAGGGCTGGTCTTAGATCGATTGGACCTATTTAACCCAATCAGGCTTTTGCGCATTAAGAATTTAAAAAATATATCCGAAGACAGCGATGAAAGAAAATGCTAAATCTAACATTTTTTAAAACTTGTTTGAAAGTTGATTTCAAAGTGCCATATTAACAATGAACCCTCCGCGTATACAAAATTTTTACAATATATGTATATAGAAAGGGAGTAATTTATAGTGATGAATGAAAATTGTAAGGTTAATTAGTTAAGCAAATCCTATGAGGAACGATTTACATCAAAATGAATTATATGTAAATCCAGGGACCCTACCAAATTGATCCAAAGCAGGCCCCTTGTTTACTGTGTAGTGTTTTTGAAATTTTAATTTATTTTGAATTTTATTTGTTCACAAAAAATAATGCGTATATGCTCACCCCAACATGAATAGCAAGAACTCCATCTAACTCGCTTGTTTTAATTTCTATATTAGCCGTTCCGTCATTTGCCACTGTAACGGTTTTGCCAGTACATTGACCATTGCTTTTCTGTCCCGAAATAATATCACAATAAGTGCCGGCAGGTAATCCCGTCTGAAAACACCAATTAATAAACAAATGCATATTTCAGACTAAGTGCGACAAGAAAAGATCAAAACAAATATTGCCATTTAGTTTCTGCAACTTTCTCTTACAAACTGTACACTTATGTGTGCATGATTTTGTTTACATTTTTGGTCTTTTCTCATCACGCCAGATAATATAATCTATATTCTCTTGGAACAGAAATGTAATATTTACTTGAATTTTTGTATTTAAGTCATATTCTAGATTAAACGCGACGAATCCTTTGTTTCCTCTACTAAACGCGATTTGATTATTTCCATTCGACCACCAGTTGGTCAACTCAGTTCCGTTAACTTGGTTTCTGAAACCGACCATGTTGTAAATTTCTCTCCACCTGTGTTCGCAAACCCAACCATTACCGCATGTGTCATCCGCATTGATTGAAGGACTAATTATATTGTTGTTACCATCTTGCGGTGGACCAGCATCAGAATTGTCAAAAGCAAAGCTCGACATGATTCGTGTTATTCCGTATGGATGAGCAAGCATAAATGCTATAGCCATCTAAAATGAATATTTAAATTATAAATATACAGCCTGCGTACGTTGTGATCATAGCCTCCATCCAGTAATAAATTATAGAAAGGCAATTTTGATATTTACCTTATAATTTTTCGATTGTTTGTATGTAAGAATATCACCAGCTCCACCGTGTCCTCTTTGATTATCATGATTGTCGATAAATACAAGAGCATCTCCATCAGGTAATAAACCCCACTGAGGTCCTAAACAATTAACAAAGTGGTTAAGATTTTTAAAGTTGTTGCTAAGTTCGTGATTTTGTTATACGCACCCCAATTGATCAACCAATGAAGGCTGTTCTGCCCTTTAAAACATCTGCTAAGTTCAGAGCCGAATTTAAATTCAGTAACTGTTCCAAAACTTGTATATTCTGTCTTTTTAATAGCCTCGCCACCTAAATCAATCACTTCTTGATAAAAGAATGGACGACTACCAGATGCGAATCCGTGCGCTGTATTTAGATTATTCACCTTTCCGTAAATATATTTCAGATCTTCTGGCCACATATGCTTAGCCGCATCAACTCTGATAAAAGATTTATAAAAAATAACTTAAATATAAAAATAATAATAATAATAATAATTCATTGTGAACGATACAAGTAAAAGTTTACAGAAGTATTGGTAGATGTCTCTAATAAATAATAATCATGAAAAATATTGCCTAATTTATGGCTGGTATGGCACATTACTAGTATTTCAAAATAATACCTGAATCCAGCAATACCAAGATTTATGAGATGATTTAGGAAATCGATGATTTTTTCTCGCACATAATCTTTTGATTGATCCAAATCATGTAATCCGACAAGTTCGCAATTTCGTACATTGTTCGGATCGTTGTAGTTATTGACTGTACACCCGGTATGAAAATCAAAGGAACTGTATGGTACTGATGGGTACGACTTTGAATTGGTATTCGCTGTGGAGCCTCCTGTACCCACAGCAGGACTCCAATCTCCAGTCATGTGATTAAATACCACATCGACATATATTCTAAAAAATTGTGTAATAAAAATAAAATACAGAAGAAAGCAATAAAGTCTATGAAGATTAGGAAAATACAATAACAAACCTGACTCCAACTTTGTTGCATCGCGTTGCCATATTGGCAAATTCTTGTTCGTTTCCAGATCTTGTAGCCAATTTGTAACTGATCGGTTGATATCTTTCCCACCATGGCCTATTATTTTGTGTTACAACTAAGTTTTCGTTGGCTGGCGAAACTTGAACTCCAGCGTAACCGTGCGGGGCTAAGAACCGTTCGCATTCATCCGCAATGTCATTCCATTTCCATTCAAATAAATGAACAATTGTGTTCCGACCGGGTATTTGATTTGGATTTTTTTGACAATTGGCAATTCCAATTGTCAAGAGAATAAATGCAAAAAGTTTCAACATTTTTTCAGATTTTTGGTAGGTACCTATTAATTGTATTGTTTAAGGTTTTTATACAAAAATGTACTGATTTTAGATTGTGTAATCTTACCTTCAGATTTCAGAAGCAATGATTTTTGTAAACAAGTAATTTAGGCAGATGCTTAAAGTATTATACAGTGATTATTATAATTGAGTTTATATTTTTATGCTGCCAATCTTGCTTTTTTATTTTTTGAGGCATCGGCTGCGAAATCAGCGTGCGTCTTTTTCACCTTCCGTGTGCGTCTTTTTCACCTAGTTTATGGAATGTTAGTTTATAATATTCAATTATTATTAAAACGTCAAATTACAGATTTCAGTGCATTGAAAATATGAATTGGTGCTAGGCCCAAATAACCTTAGCTGTTGGTGGTCTTTAAAACACAATTTTTTTAAAGATTTCAGACAACAGATTACCATTAATGTTACAAGGCTATAAATATAAGAAAAAATGTTGAAGCCATTGCCGGGACTCGAACCCGATACTCCCAGACTCTCGCTGGTTGTTCATTTTCTTCCTATATATAGGACTTGTAAATGTTGATTCATCTACATACGGGAGTTATTTTAAAAATCTACAGTTATGTAATAAAAACTATTATGATTATGATGAATTGTTTAAATTTAATTGTACTTTTTTTATACAAAAGCACCCATAGCCCCCCCCCCTAATTTTCTAATTTTGTGTTGTAAATATTATGGAGTGACAGACAAAAGCATTGACGCATCCGCGGACGCACCGATTGATAGAGAGAAATGATTCTTTTAAATGTTTTTTTAGAAAATTTGCTTGGAATACCGAATGAAACTTATTTTTTGGAGAAAATATTTTTGAATCGCGATTTTCTAACTTTGCATTAGAGCGCTGGACCTTGAAAATTGGAAAAATTTTTGCCTGCTCCATCGTAATGAAAAAGTCTGGGCACGCCTATGAAAGCACCTATCACTTTTAGGTCACCTGTATAATTTATAAAACCTTTATATTTTATTATCTGAAGTATTAATTGCTAGCGATACAATTGTTATTGAAGTGGAAACCTTAACTATTTTTTGTTTTCAAATGATGTAGATACTTAAAAGTACATAAATAATTTTTTAATAATAGGTACGTATAATAATAATCGAATCTAATATATGGTATCTAAAGAATTTTACTCTTGAACTTTTTGACTTGTAAACTTTGAATTCAATAAAACTGCAGTTTCACCGTAAAAACGTTTAAGAGGATCTTTAAATAATTAAAAGACCTAAATAATTGATTTTTTAATAAATAAGTAGGTATTTATTAAATTAGTGCAGAACTTTCCCATTCGTTAAAATTTTGATTTATTCAGCTCACCTTTTATTCACTGAAACGATAATTTGTTGATAAAATAATATAAAATAAATTTATTTTCAAAACACTGATTTTCCAACACTGAATCCATCAATAGGGTACTTGTATGGATTTTTTTATCGCAATTTTATTCCATGTAAATTTTTTGTTGATAAAAATACCTTCTAACAGGAAAGTTTAAATTATATTAATTTATCCAAGTACAATAAAATTAATAATAATAATGCAAAATATGAACCTATTCTTAGTAATACAATGAAAATTAATTTCTAAAACAGATAATATTAATGAATCATGAATTTTTTTCGGAAAGTACCAGGAAAATACAACGAAAATACGAACTGCAAATTTAAACGATTTGGCGCTATTCGAAGTCGGTATAGAAGAATTAATTTTGTTTTTATAGTTTGACATTTATTTTCAATTTCCATAACCTAAAATGAAATAATAATTAATAAAAGTTATACGCTCCTAAACGACTTTTTGAATTAATTGGAAATGTGGTCGGATTTGTGATCCTTATTTTGCGCTGCAGATAGCTATTATAGGATTGTTTAGGAAACATCTTCAAAAAAGATCATTTTGAAAGTTTCAGGATGTCAGAAAAACAATATAAAAGTACTAAAGGTGTCTCTGAAGAAGTCTTTTTACAGACGAAACAACAAAATAAATTGTTAATAGAAGCAACTGTGGATACAGGACTTGAAGAAATAGCACAAAAAGAAATTAGAGAGAAGTTTGAACTTAGTGCATCAGATGTACACATTTCGCGAGGCAGAATTTATTTCAAGTGTGACTATAAAGATAAGAATAAAGTACATCAGAATTTAAAAACTATATAATTAACTTGTAATAATATATTTCTCCTCGAAAGATAAAATTATGTACTGGTAACGTTTTGTTTCGTAGATATCTTCTCTTCGATCCGTTGAAAACCTAACTCTAATAGTCGATGTTGTCAATTTAAAATTTGAAAATGACTTAGTAAGATATTTATTTAGATTTTTTAATTATCGAAATATATTATTATTAATTCTGTAATATTTTTAAGGACATAGATTTAAAAACGATAAGTAGTATTGCATCTAGTGTAGAAATCAATGGTTTTCTTGAAGCATGGGCAGCTATCACAGGATTCTCGGGTACACTGTATCCTGCAGAACCTCTCCCCAAGATCAAAGATATTCCCATTACAGAAATAGAACAACAACTTGGTAACGTTTTAAAATTTCGTGTAACTTGCGTCAGATCGAATGAACATGCATTTTGTTCGGCCCAAGCTGCTGCAGCGTTTGGAGGCATTCTTAATGATAGATTTCATTGGCCTGTTACAATGAAACTATTCAATTTAGAAATTCTACTCTATGTGACTGCAGGTTTGAATTTTTAGCAATTTTCCAATTGTCTCGGTTATTTTAGTAAAATATAAATGTAATAATCAGTTCAGATACAGTATTGCAATTTACAAGTACAAAATACAAACTGGAAATTTTAAGAGTACATGTCATTGTTTGATTAAAATGAACTGAGTAATAATTATTTCGTTCATGAGAAAACAGTTTTTTATTTTTCAAGGGATTTGTGGGGTGAACTGATAATTTAATCGGATTGTATTTGTAGAATGTGTGATAACTGCTTTTAAATTAACCGCTGGAAGTTTACATAAACGGAATATTGCTTATACGGGTCGATGCACATTAAAAGCAACAGTTTGTTATGCAATGTTACGTCTTGCTGCTCCACATCTCGGCGAAGTTTTTCTCGATCCTTTATGTGGCGGCGGTTCGATTCCTATAGAAGCGGCTACCGCATATAAAGATTTAATGGTAATGGCTGGCGACATTGATGAAATGTCCGTAGATCGGTGTAAATTAAACAGTAAAGACAATCCAGAGCTTCGTTTGTGTCCCGATGTGTTTTATTGGGATGCTACCGAATTACCTCTACGGACTTCGTGCATCGATGCTATAGTTACAGATTTGGTAAAAAAAATTTTTTTTATTTATTTATTCTAAAATTACTTCAGTGTCTACCAGGCACTGTTCATTAAAAAAAAAAAGATTAAAAAATAAATCATGGTAGACCAAAAGACAGCAAAAAGATGTGTGATTCTAGGGTTAAATTAGTTGTGCTTCTTAATTAATATCGTTCAAATTTATAATTTCAGCCGTTCGGCAAGAGATGTGGGAATTGGAAAACTAACTTAGCACTTTTCCCCAAATTGCTTACAGAATTTGCTCGAGTAACGAAACCTAATACAGGTAGAGCCGTTCTTCTCACTAAAGATCGCAGAGCTGTAATAGAGGTGAGATAATGTTGGATAGCGCGCTAAGAGTGATTTGTTTCTCTCATAAACACAGAACTCTCAGATTACACAAAATCGCAAATCTGACACTGTGTAAACTCACAGCTTCAACTATTTCACTACTTTTTTGCCATACCCACTACAAAATAGCTACTTTCAATGTATGTATAGCGGCCCTTAATGACTCATGACAATGGTTTACTTTCTGCACTAGCGCAGAAAATAACGGTTGCCATGGCAACTTCTGTTAATTCGCTCTATACGCCTGCGTGCGCCTGTCATTACTTGCACGAACTTCGCGGCACACTAGAAGAAAAGATGGCAACGCAAATGAACTGTCAGATTTTTTTGAAAATGACGTAAAAAGTAGGTATTTTGTAGTGGGTGTGGCAAAAAATACCATATATGTCTCGTATGTAATGGTATTACAACTCGTGTGACTGTAAAAACTCGCTATCGCTCGTTTTTACATAGGGTAAGTTCGGTTTTACGCTCAGATTGATCGGAGTGCTCTAATACGTTCGAATTTAACATTTATATGCTCTGAAAGATCTCTATCCTGCGTTCGGTTTTAAGATCTGGAGCAGATCGAGCGCGCTCGATTTGCTCCGAGAAAAGCGAGCGAGCAAGCAGATTTAACCAACTTCAGAGCATTCATTTTAAAAATGAGCGGAAACCCTTGTTGTGAGAATGGATAAATTTCGAAGTTTATTTATATGAGGTAATTTTTCAATAGGTAAAAACACACGAATAATATTTATTCAAAGAATAGTAATAATCAATAAGTCTATATCGCACAGAATGATTAAATAAAATATTTATTATATCTATGGGTCGAAAAAATCAACAACCGGTAGTACTATTAATTTTAAAATAAAGGAATAAAAACGAAAAAAATTGTGAATCATGATTTATTATTATAACAATGTTGAATTAAATTAAAATGAGGAGTAATAAAGAATGTATTTCGGCTTTAATAATAAGAATTTAACTTGCTGGGGCCATTTTATTCTGACGTTTGGAAAAATCTGCTAGATTACGTTCGGAATTGTTTAGATGGCTCGATTTGCTCGCTTGTCACGTGACCAAAAATCTGTTCGCTCGGCTCGATCAATCGAGCGTAAAACCGAACTTACCCATACTGTCATCACTCGCCATAATATGCCCCATTACGTATCTAGACATACAATCTACTATTTAAATGTGATTTTTAGGCGATGCATTCAGTAAGTAAACTGTGGTCCATACAGAAACAAATGAATGTTAAAATGGGCAACTTCAAGGCGTGCATGACTGTTATGAGGAGAACAAAAGGTGTTGTTAATCAATAATTAAACATCATAAATTAAATATATATTTTTGTATTAATAATTTTTTAATGTAAAATCCAAACAATATTTAAAAAATAATATTTAGGAATTTCGTGTTTTAGGTTTGTCATTAATTAGTATTGTCCCATTATTTTATATATGGGGCTTACAATCTGAAATTGATTATTTTCAATAGTAGCATTTGTAAATAATGAATTAAAATAATTTTATAAATTAAAACCTAAAATATTTGTTTTTAAAATAAATAACAATTCTATAGTTTGGAAGCGTTTGAGTGGTTATTTATTAAATTTCAAGTGAGTTGTATCACAGATGATAATATATTAACATAATTCTACTTCTTCAATATTAAAACATTTATCCTGTTTTGTAACAATTTGATTATTTATTTTTTGATAAACTTGTAGCATTCTTTTGTAATGTAATTATTACATATATTCAAATAGTCAAAATAAGACTTACACCGTTGATTGTAATCAATGCTTATACTAGCTCTGACTGATTGCTTGTTTAAGCAGAAGCCAAAAAAGAAGAAGAAAAGGACTTTTTATGCAATTAACTATTTTTCATTATTATGTGTTCGTCGATGGACATTCAAGTAATTTGAATAAACAAATCTTTTGTCACAAATATCACATTGATAAGGTTTCTCTCCAGAATGTGTTCGTTTATGTATATTCAAATGATCAGATCGATTAAAACACTTCTTACAAACATCGCAACAGAAAGGCTTTTCGCCTGTATGGATTCGTTTATGCCTATTCAAGACTCTTGACTCAACAAATGATTCCTTACAAATTTCACAGTGATATGGTCTCTCTCCGGTGTGTTTTCGTTTGTGAACGTTCAATAAATCGGACCTATTAAAACATTTAGCACACGCGTCGCACTTATAGGGCTTCTCGCCTGTATGAGTCCGTTTGTGCGTGTTAAGTATGGACGAATCAATAAAGCATTTGTTGCATACATCGCACCGATAAGGCTTTTCCCCTGTATGTGTCCTTTTGTGTACAGTCAGTTCGCCCGATTGAGCAAACGCTTTACTGCATCTATCGCATGCGTAGGGTTTCTCCCCTGTATGAATGCGTTTGTGTCGATTGAGCGCGCCCGAGTGAATGAAACACTTACCACACACATCGCACTGATGGAGTTTCACTCCCGTATGTGTGTGTTTATGCATGCTGAGTGTACCTGCTTCGCCAAAACATTTTTGGCAAATATCACATTTATATGGTTTTTCTCCTGTGTGTTTGCGTTTGTGTCGGTTTAATGAAGCTGAACGGATATAACGTTTTTTACATATGTCACACTGATAGGGTCGTTCTCCTGTATGCATTCTTTTATGTATTTTCAGATCGCCTGATTGTATGAATGATTTATTGCACATATTGCATTCATAAGGTTTCCCATTGAAGTGCGAACAATTGTGTAAATTAAGACTCGACGCTTTTCGGAACGTTTTTTTACATTGTGAACATTCATAAAGTGATTTTTTTAAAAATTTACCGTTCATATGTTTTCGTCTGTGTTTTTTTAGTTGGTTAATGTTTGAAAATTGTTTTGTGCACGCTGTACATTTGATTTTCTTCTCATTATTATGTATCAATAATATATGGTGCTTCAAATCGTCGTGCTGTGGGAATGATTGTTTGCAAACGGTACACGTATGTTTTTTTTCATCTCCTGTTTCGCAGGAACCATCACTTAAAAGGTCGGCCTTCATTTCATTAATATCAACTTCTATTTTAATTTGTTCACTAAAATCACTATTATGATTATAGACACCTTCAAAATTTTCTGTTGTATAAAAATCGTCTTTTAGTTCGTCTGTTGAATTAGAAATGTTACTATTTTCTGCATTATTTATTAAAGTTTTTCTTTCAACACCATTTTTTATCTCATGTTGGTTTCTATATTCCACCTTTATTGCGTTTTCAAAACACTCGAATGGTTTATTGTCTGGAACTTGAAACTGTTGTAAATATTTCTGCAAAACTTTTTCTGACTTCACAGCAAGTATTCGAAAATGATGAACTGTTTCTAATTTTGTAATGCACTGTTCACATATAAGCGAAGGAAGGCCATCATTTTGCGCCACCTGTAATAATATGTGCACGTAAAACGTATTGAAATGAATCAAATAATATGATGAATACTTACATGTACGGGAGCACATACAGTCAATGCATCAGCGATTATTGTTCCCAATTTTGCTGAAAATTTGAATATATCTATAAGTACTACACCATCTCCGACTAAACATATTCTACACAAGCCGCGCGATTCTTCAGCAAACATTTTTATTGCCTCCATTGTTTAAAATCAGACCAGAAATGACATTCCCTCAAAGACAATAAGACTCATTTACAAGTATAAAATTATAATATCCGCTATCATGAAATAAAAATTAATAAAATGAAAGGGATGAAACTGACACAGGCGCAAATTTATTTCCTATACATGCAATAATAACGAAATACAGCTCCAGCTCAATATATTTATTTTATTACGAGATTAAAACTTAAAACTACAAAATGAAGGAGTGATTATTTTTCAAGTTTGTTTTACATTTCAAGGATGATTTTATTCATTCCCATTTCTTTGAAACGTCTACATATTCTCCATCAGGACTATCATAATTAGAAATCGGAGGAGTTGATACTGGTCCTTTAATTACGGTTGGAAGTGAGGACGCATCAATCTAAAAACAAATACGGTATTAGGAATGAAAAATTTTTCAGAATAAATAAATATAAAAATACCTGTATAGCTTCATTGTAAAGTTCTAATGATTCTTTTTTTAATTCGTCGAGTGCCTTTTGTTGCGATAATGCAATCCGGTCAATCATTTGTATATCGGCTAGTAATTGTTCTCTTCTATAGTTCGCCCATCGTTTTTCTAAAAGAGCTCGCTCTTCTAATATTTCTGGGTTTGGAGGAGCTAGTATTCTTGAATAACGCCTGTAAGACAATTAAGTTTATTTTAACTCAATTAAAACAGTTTAGCTGTTTAGTATAAAAATATTTACTCTTTTTTATCGATTAAATGCATCGGTACTTCAAGTTCATCGATCGGTTTGTACTGTCGAGCATTCTTTTCTAAACGACGAATTTGCTTCTCAATTTTTTTCTTTTTTCTTTCTTCTCTAGCTTTAATAATAGCTGGATCTAGCCTCTTCTTCTTTTTCAAAGGTTCAGCACTAAAATTAAAAAAAAATACATTTTCAAACTTGATATCTACTTTTTTGGCTTTTTTGTAAAACAAACTTACAAAAGTAATGGCGTAGTCTTTATTAACAACGGTTTTGAATATGTTGAAATATTTTTGTTTAAAACATGTTCCAGGGATAACCTACAAAATAATTATTATTTATTCAACATTATAGCTTATCGTTAATGATGGTGTTTAGGAAATATTACCTGGACAGATTTTTTATTAACTTAAACATTATTGATTAATGTAAATATTTGAAGTATTTATAAATTGAATTTCAAGCTTCAAAATATATGACGTACTTTTTCTAGCATTCTTTTTTAAATTCAGATTGCAAAAATTGTACAAATGACAAGTTACAACTTCAATGTTCAAAACTGTTATTTCATGCGAAGTTCGTTAGGAAATGTCAATTTGTTTTTAATTTCAGAAAAATGTCAGAAGTTAAGGTAATTTAAATAATTTTGTTATGAATTTTCTTTTTCTTATTAATTTTCTTTTTGTAGCTTCCTTTTAGACCGCCCCCAGTTTTACCCGATATTCAGGCCCAATTAGGAGAATATTTAGTGGATCCAACTCGATTACCAATACATCATACAGAATCGTCTCAGTTATTTTGGCACCGTAAGCCCAATGCGTTGGATCTTTTAAATTATGACTATTCACCTTTGGCAACCACCTTAAAGGTAATATTTGTATAAAAAAACTAAAACTTTTTAATTATATTTGGAATAAATTAAATTTAAGGTGCATAGAGATCCCTTAAGCGGTAAAATTATAGAATTTCGTGAATTGCCTGTATTGAATGCCGGTTTAACGGCTAAGAATTCCACATCTTTAAACAGAGCTCCCGGTCCACCATCAGAGACTACGCGCGGCAATGCTTCAAACTGTCCATTTTGGCCTGGAGGGTTCGCTGATCTATTGACCAATCTTCCGATTGAAAACAATATAGATTTAAATAACGGTAAGCACAAGAAAATTACAATGAAGTGTTCTACCTATGTACAATTATTAATTATTTTAGATTTATTGACTGTTCCACCTGGTTTTTCTCGCGGACTTAATTTCCGTTCTGATGGATTCACGCTAGTAACAGATTCTGCTGAGACGACAGCGGAATCTATTGAACTTAAAACCGATACAGATGAAATCGACAGCACTGTTGTAAATTTGATGTCAGTTGTAGAGAAAGAACACAATCTTCTGGGTACTTAAAATGAATAATATTAAAATGCAGACGATTCTTTTATGATAATAGTTATAATTTTTTTATTTAAGGGTTATGGTCTGATAATAAGCCTGTGCCCACTGCGAAAAAACCAAAAATGATAGAATTTAATACAGTAGATTCAGATATAATCATCGATGAACCGGTAATACCTGTTTTAAATATAAGCAAAACCTTACCTTTGAAGCAAACACCGGGCAAAACAAAATGGGCAGAAGAGATCGATATTCGGCAGCCAGTAAATGATTTTAATGAACGGATACCGGATCTCGCGCACAAATATGATTTTGAGTTGGATGATTTCCAGAAACAAGTGAGTATTTCTTTTTTTAATATTGTTTTTGGCGTAACTCTTGTCTTTGGCCAGTAGCCGATTGTATAAGTAAGTAAAGTATTGGTTAATCTATAAACAAGAAGCTTTTTTATATATAAAATTCACCATTATTATTTTTTTTTAAATTAGCCACAACTTGTGTTTGTTTCTTGCTCAACAAAACGACTGTAGAGACAGGAAATGTCATACAGTATGTGCGCATTAAATAAACTAATTCCTAAATGAATAGACGTAACTTTTGTATGTTCTAATCAGAGACACAATCTTTGGATATGTTAAAATGTGTTTAGATTAAGAAATTAATATCCCAGTACTGCTCTTTTCAGTACAAACAAAAATGACTGCCTTGATAATTAATAAAAATACGTACTCTTCTCCTCTCTATAGTCTAAGAATCAAAATAACTATTTTTTCTAGGCGATACTGAAACTCGAAGAGCATCAACATGTCTTTGTGGCAGCTCACACTTCTGCTGGTAAAACGGTCGTTGCTGAATATGCGATAGCATTATCACAGAAACACATGACTCGAGCTATTTATACATCGCCGGTGAAAGCTCTGTCTAATCAGAAATACCGAGACTTCAAAAAGATATTCGGCGATGTTGGTCTTATTACTGGCGACTTTCAAATAAATCAGACAGCTTCGTGCCTTATTATGACTACAGAGATATTGCGTTCAATGCTGTACTGTGGCAGTGATGTTACGAGAGATTTGGAATTTGTTATATTCGATGAAGTACATTATATCAACAATGAAGATGTAAGTAAATATTATTTCAAAATTAATGCAGCAATGGTCCTTTTCTAGAGACAAAGGCACACAGGTCACTTTATCTTGAAAATGAATAGACTATAGATTTTTTTAATTACGAATTTCAGAGAGGTCACGTATGGGAAGAAGTGTTAATTTTATTACCGGCAAATGTTATAATAGTAATGTTGAGTGCAACAGTACCGAATACATTAGATTTTGCTGGTTGGGTTGGTATGACCAAAAAGCGTAAAGTTTATGTCATTAAAACCGAACGTAGACCTGTGCCTCTTTACCATCATCTGTATACCGGTTGTGGTGGAAAAACAAAAAGTAACCAGTTCCTTATTGTCAATGCTGATGGAAGCTTTGTTTCGGAAGGGTATGCTTTTACAGTTGAAGCTATCAGATTACACACGGTTGCGTTTAAATACTTTGAAATGTAGTTGGTGCAACGTGTAGGACAGAATTACATAAACACTTTGTAACATCGGCATAGCATAATCAAATTGATTCATGCTTCATACTAGACATACGTACTACAAAAATATATTCAAGTTGAAATAATAAATAAATCATGATTCACCGAACATAAATAAATCATTTTACTCCGTGATAAAAATGGCACTACTTATACAATAGTGGCGAAAAAATCAAAAGACGTTTGTGTGTAACCCGGAAGTGTGTAAACTCACAGCTTTTACTATGTGTTAGTCATATGAGTTGTTTAGGATTAAATAATTATACAGATGTATTTATTAGATATAAAAAAGCGAAAAATTCGATTGTTAAGAAGAATACTTTGTCGGGAAAACAGTGTTATAAAGAAAATCAAGAAAAAACAATGTGGAGTGGTTTAATAGCGCATTTAAAAAAGGAAGAACTTTTGCCAGTCGTCGCTTTTACATTGAGTCGTAAAAGATGCGATCGAAATGCAAGCATGCTAACAAATGTTGATTTTAATGTTGCAAGAGAACACCATTACGTCAGAATGTATTTTGATAATTGTATACAAAAATTGAAAGAACCCGATAGAGAATTGCCACAGGTAAACATACTGGTCTTATTTCTTTTTGAGAAAATGCTTTATTGTATTTTTTACTTGTAGGTTATTAACATGAAAAGTCTTTTAGAAAGAGGAATTGGCGTTCATCACAGTGGTATTCTACCTATTCTAAAGGAAATTGTAGAACTGTTATTTCAACAAGGTTATGTGAAGGTATTATTATTTCTCTTGTAACAAGATACGTGTTGCTTAAATTCGCATTTCGCCGTTACGAAATATCGCGCAATAAAAATACAAAATGACTCTTAAAACATCGTTATACACTTGGTATATGATAAAATCAATCAATTTAAAACCCCTTATATCCACACCATATTACTCACATAACAATTAGAGGTGAAAATAATAAATATCTCAGACAGCTAGGCTGCCATGATTTTATCATATACCAATTAATTACTGTCCACAGGAACTCAAAACGTTGTTTATCGTTATACACACCAAAAATTATGAAACTATAAAAACGCTACACAATTTTAAACATTTCTTAATATCTTCATCTTTTTTCTCGCTTACTACCCGGATGCTTATAATTTAAACAATTATGTTTGGGATGCCTTGTGTTTGATTTAATGTATACTATTATAACAGAAAAAATGATCTTTAACCTCCACCCCCCGCAAAACTTTGGATTTATGAATTGGTAAAATTTTACGACATATGTTATATGAGACGTGTGAGATGTTCTTTCAGTTGCAGCAGTGACAAGCGTTTCCTTTAAGATGTTTACACATATTATAATAAGAGTACTAGACTCACAGTAATTTTTTTTATACTAGTTACTATTTGCGACGGAAACGTTTGCAATGGGTGTCAACATGCCAACTCGTACCGTACTGTTCGACGCTGTTAATAAGTTTGATGGTAAAAGTATGCGACTTCTTTGGCCCGCGGAATACATACAGATGGCGGGCAGGGCTGGTAGACGTGGCAAAGATGATACCGGTGACGTTATAATTATTTGTAAAGGAGGAGTCCCACCCGAAGACGATCTTAAAAGAATGATGTTAGGTATAAAAAGTTATTTTTAATCGACAAATTCAATTTAACGTAATTTACAGTAGATTAACTTTTCAGGTAAACCCGAGAAACTTATTTCTCAGTTTAAACTGACGTATCGAATGGTGTTGAAGCTTTTACAGGTCGAGGGTCTAACCGTAGAAAAGATGATGTCTCACAGTTTCCTCGAATATAAACACACTAGTCAGAATGATGTTTTCCGACAACGATTAGATGAAGCGAAAGCTTATTTAAATAAGTTCACTCTTAGTAAATCAGAAAAAACTTATGATGACTTTTTTCTGACTGCATTAAATTACTTCAAGATCAGAGCTTGCATTTGGGTAAGAATATAGGATAGTTTTTACTTACAGTGCTGTGATTTTTCTGGATCGTTTTGTTTTTTACAGAATCGGATAATTGAAACTTGGGCAATGAAGGAATTAGTACTAGGACGATTTTTGTTAATAAACCATTTGAACCATTATAATAAATTAGCTGTTTTATTGAAAATTACAAAACAATCTAAATATACCGTGTTGGTATTAAATGACAAAGTAACGTCCGATGTTAAACTGGATGAAGAAATAGTTAAGATGATACCCAAAGATCAGTATTTCGATTTGCCTTATTCGTTCAAAGAACTGTGGCATAAAATGATCTCTCTCACGGTTGATGAAGTATACCAGTCCGAAAGTATCGGTGAACATCAAGTGTTAACTATCGATGCCGATGATATAGAAGCTATAATTGATAAAACAATGAAAATAGACTCCAAATTTACAGACTTGGTTTTAACGGATTGGGATAAACGTCAAATACCGCGTTTTCAAAACGATCCTCCAGGACAATCTTGCAGTAAGGTTATTCAAGAACTCACAAAATATACACAGGATGTCAAATCGGGAAATGTGAATTTAAAGTGCATTGACATGCGAAACGATTTAAGAATTAATGATATGGAAGATGTTGAAGACTTAGATAGACTCGAACGAGCACGAAGTAATGTTGTTAAAAACTTGAATTGCACCAAAATTATGAATTTTATCAGTCAATTTAAAAATATTTTTGAGAGGAAAATTTTAGAGGAATATATTGCTTGCTTAGATTGGCAGTTTGGAGATGAAAGTTTAAAATTGAATGGTAATAAAGAACAAATGAAATGTCTTTTGAGAAAACTGCGATATATAGATGATAGTGACAATGGTAAGTTTCATAAGTGTATCTTCTTTTGTTTGCTTATAGAAAAAAATAATGAAATTTATTTTCTTATAGTACAGTTAAAAGGCTGCTTCGCTTGCGAAATGGGTACTAATGAATTAATTATAACCGAATTGGTATTTAATAATATTTTTGACAACATGGAGCCTGCCGAAGTGGCAGCAGTTCTTTCGTCGCTTGTTTTTCAAGCCAAAACACAATTAAAACCAAAACTATCAAATTCGTTAGAAAAGGTAATTATAAAATGTTTTTTGTATTTGAAAATATTTTTTCGTTTTTTTGAAAATATTCCAGGCTCAAAAAGAAGTACAGAAAATAGATGAGAAAATCAGATTATTGGAAAAAGAATATAAAATAGAACAGCAAGAAGATTTAAATTTCGGTTTAGTCGAAGTTGTGCACGATTGGGCTTCTGATAAGGTAAGAAGATAGATTTCAATTGTTTTTAAAGTTATACTTCTTTTGGCGCGTTATGGAAAAATGGATGAGAGTGAATTTTTACGATTCTACACCATGAAACTAGTCGAAAGTAACATAATGAAGTTAGTTGTTAGTAACTAGAGTCGTTACACCAGTCAGAATGTGACAAGAGCGTTTTCAGTTTTGAATAACATTAATAAAAGCTATTTCTATACAAAAGCTGATGTATGCCGCTTTTGTTAAATAAGAGTCCTTACTTCAACAGCTGTACTGTGCACGCATATGATTATAATACCCGATTATAAGAATGCAAGACGTCTGTGGTGTAGTGGTTACCGTCCTCTACACAAACGCTATAGGACTCGGGTTTGAATCTCAACACAAACATGCTTTTTTTTTTAATAAATAATTAGATATAAATATAATAAATAAATATATTTAATATCTTTATTTTATTATTTTTCATGATTATAATATAATACCCTATTAAACCGATTCTAAAAATTCTTTCACCAATAGAAAACTATGCAGAGGGAGAGATTCTCGCGATGGGGTACTCGCGGGGGGGTAATAAATCATAAATTCTTATCTCTGGAACTACTAAACCGATTCTAAAAATTCTTTCACTAATAGAAAGCTACGCAGGGCGGGAGATTCTTGCGGTGGGATAAAAATTAGGGGGGGAGATATAGAAAATTAATTAATTTTATCTTCATCACCAAAGAAGTATAACTTCTTACGTGCGTATACATAGTACACACACACTCTTTTTTTTTAATTGTGTAATGCTTTTCTTATGAACAAATGTCGTGTCACTATCTACAATCGTTGCCAAACCAGATTTTTTGACAGTGCGTTCTGCAACCCGCATAATTTCTAATAAATAACAATGTTTCAGCCGTTTGCCGAGATAATGAATAAAACTGATGTTCAGGAGGGAATTATTGTACGTTGTATTCAACAATTGTATGAAATATTAAGAGATATTAAAGACGCCGCCGCACGTATAATAGGCGAACCCGTACTTCAAGCTAAAATGGAAGAAGCTTCCAATGCTATAAAAAGAGACATTGTGTTCGCTCAAAGTCTGTACACACAAAAAGTAGAAGTCGCTCTTTAACGGATGTTCATTTCAGAGTAATTTTTTATATTTACTTCTTTTAACTGCAATCCCATTATCGTTTTTTTTTCTTTTGTGAGTTTTTAACAGTGTATCTGTACGCGTGGTTTGACAAACTGTTTCGGATTTTGACTGTCTGCTTGTTTCCAAGAGAACAACACAGTAATAAATCTTGTAAAACATTAATGCATTTATTTAGTTTTGTTTCACATAACAATATTGAATTTATAAAATTTTAAAACAAATAAAATATTACAATGCTCTCTGTTCATTGCTGTGCATCTGTCCTTGGCCTTTGTTAACTTCACTAATGCAATGCCACTGTCCATCCACATTTTCCTTCCATAAGCTGACTTTGTTGTCTCCACCGGACACGGCTAATATTCCGCCCATAAACGACCAGCTCACATTCCAAACGACATCGTCGAAAGTGTGCAAAATAGTCGGAGTCCATTCAATTCCGTCGGAACTATTCCATATGACGACTCGGCGATCTTGTGAACAACTGGCGATCACGTGTCGTGCTAAACCGCACGAAGGAGCCCATGCCACATCCCTTACCTGCAATTTAATATGATTTTCTAAACATTACTATAATGCGATATTTGTTCTTAAAAATTACCGCGTTATACAAATTTGCGCACTAAAAATTACAGAACTTGCGGGCAAAATATGGTTAAGGATAAAATACTCAAAATCGGTAGTGTTCTAAAACAGGATCAGGATGGCCACAAATATTTGGAAAAAAAAAAGCCTTGACTTTTCCAATACCTAAAACGCAATTTTTCACTGACTTCAATGTTTGTAATTCGTTTTTCTATGTGTAGTACAGCGCTCATTCGCTAGCAATGAACTTGCTATACGTTTGAATTAGAAAAATACTTATTTTTAAATTTTTCCCTGTCTTCAGGTCTGTGGCCACCCTGTAAAATCTAATTTGTATGGACATATACTGAGTATATATTTTGTAACATAAGTATGACAATTTCTTGCCTATTTGGCTATATGAAAATAAATCGATTATTATATGGTGTGGGTAATTACATTCAACCATGTAACGTTTGTCACATTTACCTGGTGTTAATTGGTAGCGCAAAGCAGTCACCTAGTGATTTAAATAACTTACTGATCGCATATTATGAACAAATTAAACGCGTTATACCAGAAATAATTATGAAAAGACTTCAGATAATCAAGTCTTCTAACCCTAGCATTATATAGCTTCACACGCTCACCAAAAATGGAGGGTTAATGACATATTATCCGGAATCTAATCACAGTAGTTAAATGAGTTTTACCCAATCAGAATGGACTTCCAATTTGCTTTCCTCAACCCACATGTCATTCTCTTCTCTCCATATTTTAACGAGATTATCACATCCTCCGCTTACAAGTTTTTTGGTGAACGTGACATTCTGACTTTGAGAACCGTCAAGAGGTTCTGCTTCAGGAGACGGACACCAACTAACTGCATTGCAACCGACAGTATGAGCATTGGTAATCTTTTTGGCTTTCCAACTACCAGTTTCTACACTATTTGTTATTATTGAAATTGAACCGTCAGAACTAGCGCAGGCTAATACTAAACCAAATTCAATCGGTGCCCATGCTATTGAATTCACAGACGAATCATGACTACTATATTCGTAATATTTTATCCATTCTCCGTTCTCTTCTTTCCATACGATTACTTTTCGGTCATACGAGCAAGATGCCAACAAGTTACCGAAACTTGGATGAGCCCATGCTACCTGCCACACCGGTCCTGTAATAGTTGCCTATGTTTATTAATGTTGCAATGATTAGTTTTTAAACGATAATTTCGTACCAGAATGTCCTTTTAAGTCTGCCGCAAGTGATTGTGTTCCGTTTTCTATATTGTACACTTTAACAGAATGGTCCGAGGAACAAGTTGCTAGCCTCAAACCGTAATAATCCATTTCGGCATCATGAATCATATCTTCATGACCCGTATCGACAACAGTTACATCTTCTAATGCCATTTTCATTGCGAAAAGCGATCAGCAAATTTTCTTTTGCAGGAATTATCCACGTCGGTACACAACTGTCAAAAAACAGCATTGCCAATACAAAGACGTAAAATTAATATTCAGTCCTCCATGAGGGAACAAATGAATTCCCGCCAAATTAATTTAACTGTTTTTATTTATATATTTTCTAATCTGCTACACTACAAATAAATGAACGTTTTTATCAAATTTATTGCACTGATTTATGCGTCCGTTTATGTAAGTTTAAATGATCTAACCGAGTAAACCTTTTTTCGCAATCATCACAGCTGTAAGGTTTTTCTCCCGTATGTGTCCTTTTATGGATAGTTAATTTACTAGATTCGTTAAAACGTTTTCCGCACACATCGCACGGATAAGGACGTTCTCCAGTGTGTGTACGTTTATGTATATTTAAATAACCCACATCGTTAAAACACTTATTGCAAACTTCGCACTGATATGGTTTCACTCCTGTATGAGTTCTCTTGTGTATTTTAAGACTGCGTAAATGTTTAAACCGCTTCTCGCAAACGTCGCAGAGATACGGTCGTTCGATACTATGCACTCGACGATGTATCGTCAAATTATTCATTTGATTGAAACGGCGCTTGCATATCTCGCATTGGTACGGTTGCTCACCAGTATGGATGCGTCGGTGTTTCTGTAAATTTCCAGCAGCCAAAAAACATCTTCCACAAAAATCGCACTGATAATTTTTTTCACCTGTATGTGTACGTTTATGCACTGCCATTGCGCTTGAAGTAAAAAAACACTTCTTGCACACATCGCATTTATGACTTTTGTTACCCTCATGAACACGCTTATGTCTGTTCAGACTAGAATTATCACTGAAAATAGCCTCGCAAGTACTACATTGGTATCGTTTGCCGATTTTTTCGCTTGAATGAAATCTTTTGTGAGTGTTTAATTCGCCGGAGCGAGCAAAATGTTTACCGCAAATGTCACAACGAAACGGTTTTTCCCCTGTGTGAACACGTTTGTGAGAGTTTAATACACTAGGAAACATAAAGCGCTTCATACAAATGTCGCACTGATGTTTTTTATCCCCGGTATGCGTTTTTCTGTGAACGTTTCGGTTTCCGATGTCGCTAAAACATTTATCACAGAAATCGCATGAGAACGGTTTTTCACCACTATGGACACGTTTATGATTATTCAAATGTGTTGAATCAACAAAACGTTTTTGACACACATTGCACTGATAAGATTTTTTTCGCGTAGGCAAACTTTTTCTTTTAATTGTTAATTTCGTATCTTCTGTTTTATCTTCGCAAACATCGCTTTTCGTGTCATTTATTTCATTTTCAAAACCGTTATGACTGTCGCTGTCCCAAATTATCGAATTTTTTGCTGCTTTTTTCGATAAATCTTTTGTATTTCTCTTTTTAACATAAATCGAACAGTTTTCATCGGAAGTGCCGAGTAATTTAACGGAATCAATTCTGCTGTCATTGTCTGAAAATTTATCTTTGCATAATGATAAAATATCTTCAAATTTATCATGACCGTTACTGATTATGACTCGAAGAGACTTTTCAGTTTTTATCGCTTGTAGTTGAAACTGATAGGCCGATTCGAGCTTTTTTAAACATGTCTGACATATCATCAAAGGCAGGCCGTCGTTCTGTAGAATCTGAAAGTTGTTTGTGACGTTATTTTGTTGCAATATGACAATTGAAGTCGCTTGTCTGTGCTCACTTACCTGTACAGGAGCACATTTCATTAAAACATCCGCGATAATCCCTTCTAGTTTTGATGAAAACGTAAATATCTCGTTTAATGTTTCTCCGTTCCCGACCAAACACACCCTACAAAAATTGAGCAGTTTGTCTGTAAACATGTTATTATGCAGTAAATTGACTAAATTTAATATTTGTATGTATTCATTTGTACTTTTCAGAAATAGGGTTCGAATCATTGATATTAGATAAATAGTATTCGCATTATGATTATTGATTAGTCAAGCAAATCAACGGTAATTCTGTATTTTCAATACTAACATAACATTTTAACGGAATTGTGGATTTTTCGAATATTTTGTATGATACTATCGAGCGCTTGATCGCGTTTCCGCAATTTTTATTGGTCTGTCTGTTTGTACTGGCATCACTTTGTAAACGGCTAGGTCGATTTTGATGAAACTTGGTACGGAAAAGACCGACATTCACACTAGAAGCCGCGAGCAAAATCCAATAGTATTATTTAAAATAACGTTGCTGTTGAAAACTATGAAGGAAAAATAATGACTCTATTAATGATGTATGAATATTTTTATTTATAAGCAAGTGTTACTTTATCAAGAAATTAACACTTTTGGATATTTGTGAATTTTCTTCTCTTGGTTTCTTATCGATGGAATTCTTTTTTTGTGTTATTTTTTTTGACGATTTTGGCACTAGAAATATCAAAAATTTGTTTACAAAATTTCAATTATAAAAAAAAGATGTAAGTCCATATATGGTGATACACACTTTTTTGCCATGATAAATATTTTCCATATGTTTCGTCTAACATATCAGGTATCAATTCTTTATTGTTAACGACTGATGAAACTGAAAAAGCTTCTGATAATTTCGTATCTGTTGTTATTTTACACAGTATAGATTTTGAAACATGGTTTGTTATCGGTGGAGGTAATGACTTCGATAATTCTGTAACAATAAAAATGTTAAAAATATGGCGATATAAATATAAAAACTCGGGTCGCAGTGCCAAAACCCTGCCGACAATATAGTGTATTTGCTAATACAGGCATTGTGCTGTTATTATGTGAACATAAGTTTGTTTTTGGACAAAATAAAAAATTTAACCCCTTAATACATCCCTTAAAATAATATTTTTTTTCTTAATTTCAATATTATTATCAATGCAATCTCTGTACCAAATTAAATACACCCTTCAGTAAGTAAATCACTATCCGCAAACTAGTGTTTTCATAAAATTTGTAAGTCCGGACCTGTCGGGGCGATTTTATTAAAATTTTAGCAGCACATTTCAATCTTCACTAAAGGGTTAAATTTCAATTTTGAAACAATTCTGAGAATTTTTTCGGTATTTTTGGGCCCAAAAACATTTTGCAACCCCTAAAAACCACCCTTAAAATGGTCCGATTGGGCCCATTTTAAATAGGCTTCGTGCGGTGATGGATTGCAACGTGCCTACCCAATTTCGTCAAAATGAATTAACTCTTTCGAAAGTTATAGCCCGTACACACACACACACACACACGCGCGCGCGCACACACACACACACACACACACACACACACACACACACACACACACACACACACACACACACACATATATATATATATATATACACAGGGTGAGTTCGACCACCCGTATCAGTCGTTTTTTTCGAAAACGGTTAGTCGTAGAGAGTTGTGTCAAAAATTTGTATCATAAAAGCCCTATTAAAGAATCGAATGGTGATAATTTTTTTTTCCGGGAAGGTCGGCTTCCCTATTAGTTTGCTCCAGAATGTCCAGAACTCCGGAATTATAAATGTAACGATAGGTCGAAAGTGGTATTGTTGAAAAGATCTTTAAAAAATAAGCAAGTTTTGTAGGAAAATTTTTTTTATTACTGCCACTCCTGTTAAGTAATATTTGTTTGAAATTACTAAATTAAAATGTCATAAATCATAATAACGAATTTTTTAAAAGTCCGCATTTAAAATCTAGTTACCTATCTATCGATCATAAAATACTGAAGAAGTACACTCACAGCATAACCAGAAGAGCTCAGTGTTATGTATTAAAGAGTAAATGGAAGACAGTTTGAACACTTGTGACAATGTCTAAGGTTGCTAGATTTTTAATGCCGACTTCGATCGTTATTATGAAAATTTGATTTAATAATTTCAAACGATTGTTACTTTACAGGGGTGGCAGTAATTAAATAATTTTTCCTACAAAACTTGCCTATTTTTTAAAGAGCTTTTCAACAGCACCACTTTCAACCTATCGTGCTTTCTAAAATTTTGGAGTTTTGAACATATAATAATTTATATTTATACTTATAGAAATTTACAGGGGTGGCAGTAATAAAAAAAATTTTCCTACAAAACTTGCTTATTTTTTAAAGATCTTTTCAACAATACCACTTTCGACCTATCGTTACATTTATAATTCCGAAGTTCTGGACATTCTGGAGCAAACTAATAGGGAAGCCGACCTTCCCGGAAAAAAAAATTATCACCATTCGATTCTTTAATAGGGCTTTTATAATACAAATTTTTGACACAACTCTCTACGACTAACCGTTTTCGAAAAAAACGACTGATACGGGTGGTCGAACTCACCCTGTATACAGACATTTCCAAAAATGGTGCCAAAGTGTTCAGGAGGCTATGAAACGTCGAGAATTTTTGGTCCGACCCCTAGGTCCCGCCATCCGACCGACGCCAATAGTGTATGTGCCATATGGCAAATACACTAATTATACATGGGATAAACATAGAAACGATTACTTACCTTCAATTTTATTATTTGCAGGAAATTTACGAATTCCCCCTTTCCTCTTTTCATATAACTGTTTTTCTCGTACCATGTTCTTTAAAAATTCTCTAGTATTAACGTTAATTTGTTTTTCATCGATTATTTCTGTAAATAAAATTTTATTAAATTTTGTTCTTTACAAACAGTATGACTGTATGAGGAAAAAATAGACTTACCTAACATATGCGTATTTACTATTAATGTTTCTCTATAACGATGCTTCTTTTTTACAGGATTACCAATAAAGTTCACATTGCTAATAA
Source organism: Mongoloraphidia duomilia (assembly GCA_039654895.1). Classification (NCBI taxonomy): domain Eukaryota; kingdom Metazoa; phylum Arthropoda; class Insecta; order Raphidioptera; family Raphidiidae; genus Mongoloraphidia; species Mongoloraphidia duomilia. The sequence goes on along the minus strand of CM077525.1, from coordinate 17,767,350 downwards.
AAAACCAATTCTTTAGAACATCTGTTATTTCGTGAAGTTCTTCCATTAAATTATTTTTGGCAATTAACACCGTCAAATTTTGTAACGGCGCCAATTCTTTTAAGGTTGTCAAATTACAATTTGAAATATTTAGAACAGTTAAACTGTCCTGAAATTATATACATTTAAGTTTTCCAATAAAAATATTAATAAGTACTATACATATACAGGCTGTATCACAGGATTGAAAACATAGAAAAGTAATGAGTGCAACAAGGAAAACATAAGCAAAATGAGTAGCGTGACAAAGATAGAATACATATGGCTAACTTAACTAAATTAATTATCATGGTTTTTTACATGAATAGAGGGCAAAGCAATCTCTAATCTTAACTAATTTCTACTGTGTACTTTTCCCTATGTTCGGTTTCCTGTGATACACCCTGTATAATATATTTGCATACCTTGATAGCTTTAATCGATCTTGGATCAAAGCAAAGACTGTCACCAAGTTCGAGATGTTGTTTCTCGATGTGTAATTCTTCTAAAGTAATCAAGTTGTCGAGCCCTTCGATAACACTAATACGATTATGACCCAGGTAAAGTTTTTTTAAATTACATAAACTGTGCAAATTTTCAATTTTTTTTATTAAATTATTTTGAAGATACAGATGAGTTAAGTTTTTACTGCAGTCTAAATTTTCTATCACTCTTATTCGATTATTGTGCAAATACAATACAGATAGTTTTTCACATGCATCTAATCGACCCTATAAAATAATAATTTTAAATTGTGAAATCGTCGAATATTTTTTCCATGTTATAACTTACAATACTTACAATTTTTGTTATAAAATTATCGTTCATGTATAAATGCGTTATCTTCTTAATACACTCTGCTTTTGATTCATTTTTAGAAATTTTTATTGTTTTTGAATTTTTTCTTTCAATAAATACCGTGTCAGACATATTGATTAAACAATAACAAACATAATAATTGATTTTAATTGTTGTTAATTTAAGTTTAAAAAAAACGTCACCATAGAAACTCAACTCAGCTCTGCAGGGTAGGCACTAAATCAATAAGAAATAATTGAAGCATAACAATAATTGATAACAATCAATTTATTTATGTATCGTTTTTAAATTTTGTATTATCGCTATTTTGTATTATACTGATCTATGAAGTATATGGTCTAAGATCAAATATTGGTTTCAAAATGACTCACATTTTGACGTCATGAAGTGTGTGAAAAACTGTCAAAATACTGAACCTTTTCGTTTTGTAGCTGACAAAAAAAATTACGATGTTCAATATGTTTTCAAAACCAGATCCAAAAGGTACGTTGTCATTTGTTTCAAATAGAAATTTCCTTTCAGAATTTGCAATGTCAAGTTCAGGTACTGTGATTAGTAACCCATAATATTGGCTTGTGCGATAATTCTAAAAAAATGTGGGTTAATTTAATGATTTAACTAATTTGTTATTTTAGACCAGCAACGCCAAGCTGACAGGGCATTACGGAAAGCTGGAAGAGACGTTGAAAGAGACAGAAGAGAATTAGAAAAAGAAGAAAAGAAACTTGTAAGTAAAATAATTACTGTACTTAAGTGAAAAGTAATGGTATTCTTATTTCTTAATATTAAGTGAAATTCTCTAGGAACTCGAAATCAAACGATTAGCTAAAGAAGGTAATAACGATGGCTGTAAAATACTTGCAAAACAATTGGTACAGCTGCGTAAACAAAAGAATCGGACATTCGCTGTTGGAAGTAAAATACAAGGTACCTATTGTATAGAAATTGGAAACTGATTTTTATTGTTGAACCTAAGTTTCATATTTTTAATTTACATTAAAGGCATCGGTGTTCAAAACAAAGCGTTAGCCGCTAATGCCAAATTAGCAGGTGCGATGGGCACTGCAGCTAAAACTATGACTGACATGAATAGAATTATGAAACCAGAAAAAGTTGCTGCAGATATGAATGCCTTTGCGAAAGAATCGATGAAAATGGATATGACAGATGAAATGATCAACGATACTTTAGATGATTTATTAGATGAATCGGGCGATGAAGAAGAAACTGATAAATTTGTTTCTCAAGTACTCGATGAAATTGGAATCGAAATTAGTGGAAAGGTATTTATTTTCTATCAGACTTAAATTTATCGGAAACGTTTATAACGACTTGTTTTTCACAGATGCGAGAAGCGCCTACGTATGGTGGGAAAGTTGGCGAAAGCAGTAAAGCAGCAGATGCGGAAATCGAAGCAGCGCTTGCTAAATTAAAAGCTGCGAGCTGAATTGCAATTTAAGTTATAATATTAAGTTTACAATACAGAAGCACAATTTATGTAGCAACTAATTAAGAAATTTGTATGGTATTTAAATAAATTAAAAATCGAGCTATCGCAATTTATTTACAGCATAAAAATGAGTTTAGCATTGATTAACAATTTGTTGTCGAGCGTCTATATTTCACAATTCATTTCATTTGATTAACAACACTTCATTTATAACAATAAATTCTGGTAACATTAATTTTTAATCACATCCTTTCGTTGCAGTTCGAGCCCTATAATACCATTATTGCTTGTTTGCAGAATATTATCATGCGAGATTGGTACTAATGCCGCTAGCGTTATTTGCTGTCTTTGTCCGATGTCGGCTGATGCATTATCGTGTCTCACTGCCACACCTTGCAGACTACTTCCAAGGTGAGTCACATATGGAGTATCGTGCTGAGATATAACAGAGTTACCACTCAACGCTATATGTGGCATAGCGGAGTTTATATGCGAAATTACGTGCGTCATAACCGGACTCCCATGTGCCATATTTGGATTACCAAGTGAAGCAATTATTTCATTATTCAACACAGTCGGGTTGTTGCTGTGGGATTCTACCAGCGTTGTTATAGTTGAAGGTGCAGTATTTGTTACTATCGGAGCCATTGTTAAATTATCTCGAGTAGAAAAGTCGATCGTTGAAGTTGATATGGCTACGTTGTGTGAAGCGATGTGGGTCGTATAATTGTCACGATTAATCGATTTGTAATTGCACTGTGTACAGCTGTACATGAGGTTATGTTCTTGCTGTGGATGTTTATTTTTCAAATGAATCTTATACGTTGACGACTGTATGCATGTATATGTACAGTGGGGGCAACTGTACGGTTTGGGGCTTGAATTGTGCCGAAGTTTATGTCTTCGAAGACTATTGTGATCTGCCGTCGCATAAGAACACGAAGTACATTTAAATGGTTTGGAATGTGTGTGTACCGATCTATTGAAAAAAATGTTTGTGAATTTGTGACGTCGTAAATTCAATTTTAGAAGTAAGATTTTATATACCTGATGTGAAGTGCGAGAGCAGATTTTGTTGACGCTTTGTACCCGCAAAAGTTGCAAAGAAACGGACGCAATTTGTTATGGACGCCATCGACGTGTAATTTTAGTTGCCGTTTATTTCCAAAACGTCGAGAACAAACTGTGCACTCGTGGTTCAGTTCTCGGTATCGTCTAAAAAAAATAATGATTCGTTATATTATCACAAAAAGCTAAACGTTGAAAAAAATGTACCTGGTATGAATGTGTTTATGATTTCTAAGCTGCTTTTGATTCTTGAACGCTTTAGGACATGAATCACACAGAAATGGTTTTTCATCTCCATGAATTAATTTATGTACGTTGTTCAATTTCGCTAAACTGAAATTAAAAAAAAGAAAACTAATCATCTTGTTTAGCTTATGATAGCTCTGTTCCAACCTGCTATAAGTGGATCGTTCTGAAACGGTAACGAAACTGTTCAGTTTTGTGCGCATGCGTCGATTTAGCACGGTTCTGTGACGATGCAAACATAGACATTGGTTGGAACGCTTTTGTGACCGTTTTGTGAATCAAATCATGGCCTCCATGCATCAAGTGATCAAAATATATTATCAATTGCCATTTGTCAAATGTAAATTCCTCATTTCAGGTTTTTTTTGTTCTTAAAAACATTTTTAAAAAAATGAATAACTTATTTGGTGGCTTGTCGTAAGAATAATATAAATAAATAAACGTAAATGTTTTAATTGTTAAAAACATTTTTTGATAAAATATGCTAGCTACATTTTAATTTGGAAATAAAAAATATGTAAATTATTAATTTGTAGTCATGATGTTTTTGAGCGTTTTTAAAATTGTATTGTTTGTCTAACATTTACTTATTCAAAATTTTTTGAATTACACGAATATAAATATAATTAAATTTTATTAACTAGGAATCAAAATAAAAATATTTAAATTAATAATTTTGCAAAAACAAAACAAATCTCAAATGAAGAATAAAGGGGTATTTGAACAGAGACGAGACAAAACAAAAATAAAACAAATTACAAATGAATAAACAACTGTCTCCAGTTGGTATTAAACAGTGACAAACGTAACGAAGTGCTTAATGCGCATGTCAGTTTCATTTTGGTTTCATGTCTAGACCATGTATCGAAATGATCGTTCGGAAACCGTTCACAAACGATCACAAATTCGGTTGGAACGCTTTAAGAATCGTTCACAAACTATCACACGATCGGCTGGAACGCGTTCTATCCACTGCGCATGAGCGTGACGGTAATATTACGGTTTTCAGAGTGGTTGGAACAAAGCTAATGATATTCCATTTAGCTACAGCTGAAGCCATAAAAATACAAGTTTACAAATTTAAAAACTTTATATGATGTAAACTTCCGCACATCTATCTTAGTCTTGTGAAAAATGTGTAGCTTTAGTCTATCTTTTTTACTACATAAAAATTGAAAGAATATTGAGTATTTTTTTCATTCAAAACTTGCCATTCAGTATGTGCAGAGTTGTGTACCGTGTCGCCGCTAACATGGACTAGTCAAAGAAGGGTCAGATTTGTATGGTACTGACCTGAATGTTTTGTAAGGACATTGATCACACTGATAGAGCTCCATATCTATGCCATGTAAACGCCATAGATGACTGCATAGCAATCTCCAATACGCAAACTTACTATCACAGTGTGTACAGATAAACCCTATAGTGGACCAGTGGCATCGGATGTGATAATCCATATTTGCTTCACTTTTCATTCGCACTTTACAGTTTGGCATTTGGCATCTAACAAAATGATAAAGTAATAATATTATTGGGAAGAATGCAAAAAAACAAATTTATGTGCAAAGTATTTTAATCATGTACGTTCTGGTATAAGACGACTAGAAAAAATAAAATAGGGCGGTCACTAACCTGGAAAAGTCAAGGAATTTTAGAAGTTAAGAAAATCATGGAAATGTCAGGAAATATTAATCATAATCAATAGATTATTTCAATAAACAAAAATCCTACCGATACAGCGTCTCCGTGTCGGACGCATTTTGTTTAACGAACAAATTTGCATATTCGTGATCAATATCATTATTTGACGAAGTTTCTGCCTTTGCGTTAAAATCGGTTGCTTTTATATCATTCAGGATTGAACTGAGCTCATTGTGTTCTGAAATGAAAAAAACAAAAAATAAAAACGTCCTCTTGTTTTTGTTTTTAAAAGTGCTTATGAATCAAACGTACCCATATGCTTCTTTTCATGTTGATTGTCTTTTTTACATCCTTTTTTCTTGGCCGTTTCTTTTGTTTTCTCTTTTTTATTATTTTTAGATTCACATTTTACCTTAATACTTTTATTCTCTACGCTTTTTTTACTGTTTGATTTGTGCAGTTTCGGTATTGCTACTTTTGGCGTAACAGATTTAGAGAGAAATTCTGAAATTTGCAAAGATGATGGAAAAATAGTTTTGAGTTCGTCTGATTGCGCGGCTGTCAATATTAAAGTCGCTTGATCTTTGTCTAACGATAAATCGGTTTTATTAATATGCGATTCGTCCAGTCCGTTTGTCAACAGTATATGAGATTCGGTAAAATTGTTCAGTCCATTTGAATTTATAACTATCAGCGTAGAATGGTCCATTGAACCGATATTTGAAAAATCTTTATCATTGCAAATTTCAGTAGTTAATTCATTACTGTTTGAATTTTCTATATCAGAATAAAACATCGTTTTCTGAACTGAACTATTTAAATTAGTTACATTGAATGTAGATTCTGTATTTGCTTTAGTTATCACTGGTAATTGTTTAATTGAAGGTTTAGCTGTTTTCTTATCGTTCAAAAGTAGTTTACTGGATATGGCTGTAAAAAAGCACATTATTTAATAGTAATCATCGAATGTTATTATTTAGTGATTTAACTCACTCGAATTTGTTTTAATTGGTAAATTATTTTTATTATTTAAAATAATCAGCTCCGAATTCAAATCTTCGTTTATTATAGTTTTATCATTTTTAAGTTGCACAGAATTAACGGTAAGATTTGATTGAACTGACATTTTCATCAGTGTCTTTACATCGTTGAGTTTGACGCAGTGGTCACTGATTAAATGCGTTTTTAAAGACTTTTTGGCAAAGAAAACGTTCGCACAACCCGGACATTTCAGTTGTAATCTTTTTACTGATAATGATCCATGTCTATAAAAAAAATATAAGAATTCATTTATCTTATAAACGGATTAATTAATTCAATAGAACGGCATTATAAAGATATCTACCTCAATGAAAAATTATTTTGTTTGAGCCGTACATGATTTTTTGTGTAATGTTTTTGCACAGCGGATTGACTCAAACTTAAGTATGGGCAGAATTTACATTTATAACTTTTTACTTCCTCTATGCAGCCACTATCTTTCTGAAGCATATTGCTTTTCGTAGCATTCGTAACACTTTGAGATGCCGTATTACTATACATTGTCTTTATGCGTTTCTGTAAAGCAAAAAACAGTTTATTGAATCCATAAATAATGTTTTCTAATTGAATTGTTTGTATAATTCAGCACATAATTTAAAATTCTCTTTGGTCATTCGAACACTAGTAAAAGACTGCATTTGCTGATCGATCTAAATGTATCGAGGCCGTTCTTTATGTATCGAAACAGAACTTTGGTCTACAAATTCTAGGATCGCTAGTTGAATGGAAATGCCCTATTTGAGGACGTTTTCGTATTAAGTACAAATAAAAAGAAAATGTATTTTTAGAAATATACCATACAGTAAATAATATTCAAAATATAACCTACTTTTATTGAATTATGTAAATCACAGATAGTTACGTAAAACGAAACTTCAAAGAAATAATAGATACTTTTGTGTGCATGAAGAAATATTGTGATAATACTATTATTGAAAAACTGGAAAAATTAAATGTATTTTCAAATAATTAACAACACATTTTTCATCTAGGTCACGTATAATTTCAATTTGCGCGTGACTGTAAAGGGTTAACTTAAAAGACCAATGACTGTCATCACCATAAGGTTATGTAGTTCAATAAACTTTTGTTTGGTGATTAAAATTGAAGTAAATACCTTATTAACATTTTACCTTTTTTCAGAATGCATAAATAAATTTATTTTCCAAATTTTCGGCGTCAAAATTTTGCCAAATCTGTCATCAGCTGTTAAGTTAACCAAGCAGTGAAAATGACAGAAGTTAAACTGAAATGGTTAGATCAATTGAATGGTGTATGGGCAGATGAGAATTGCGAAAGCATATCCGAACGTAATAATACCCAGATATTATACGAGCGATTAGTAGCTACCAAAGAATTACTATATTGCACTTCATTACCCACGAGTAATCGACAAAGTCAAATATTACCCGATTTTCAGTTGGACAAACCTTCATCGCTTGATCTTGAAAACTTTGTAAACGAATTAATAAAGCAACAATTAGATTCAGTTCATAAGGTTTGCTCTGAATCAACTTTTTCTAAAATTCTCTATCGTAGAACTTTGATATTAAATCGTGTCTACTATGCTTTGTCGAAGAAGTATCATTCGAAAGACAGTTCAAACACTCGAATTATTCAAGATGCGAGTAACAATAAACAAAATGAGGAAACTCAGAATGAAACGGCACAGTGTGGTACGAGAGCTTTGCTTGAAATGGGTATTCGAACCGGCTTGAGTTTTGTATTTGCACTTCTAAAGCAAAACTGGCAAAGCAGTAGACTGCTCGGTATGCCATCGATTTGCAATGAAGTTTTCACTTCCGCAATCGCTGTAGTTAAGGATTTGCCACCATTATCGCTATCGAATGAATGTCAAATTTCTGAAATCGGCGTATTAAGTTTAAACGAAGTTTCGGAATTCTTAAAACAAGCTATTCTTGTTGACTCAACAGCTGACAGAGAAGGTCGGATATTGGCATCGGAATTACTTTTATGGATTGGCTTACAACGAGGCTCGTTGAGGTAATTTGGAAATAATTAAAATTTTATTGTAAAACAATATTAAAACGAAAGTATGTCTATGCAGGTATTTGTTGGAGTGGATTGAAATGGCATTTGAGGCATCACGAGTTAGTCGAGAAGACTTAAATTTAGAACAAGTAGATTTAAATGTCGAGGAAAGAAATGATTCGCAAGCAAGTCCTGATGAGACAGACGATATCAGTGCGAACGGAATAGCTACTGCTGAACTGAAATCTGTTTTAATGCAAATACGTTCAAGTGTAACCAGCTGTCCAATTAATAAATTTGATTCTAGATCGCCATTGATTGACGAAACAAAAACTACGATATCATTATACGATGCAGCTATTATATTAATGGAAGAGGTTAGAGTTTGTCATCAGTAGTGTTTAATAAGTTTCTGACTTGACGAGTTAATTTATTTTTAACGTGGACTCGTGAAGCCATTATTTATTATATGAGTTAGATTAAACGTGCGTGCTGTAGTACTGCATTGCAGTGCACGAGTGGTTTAAAATGCCGTATTTATGTACGTTTAGCATTTATTTGTCCATATTTTTGATTTTGTTGATACTTGAAGTAAAGAACGCATAAACAGGGCCGGATTAACCATGTCGGGGGCCCTAGGCAATGCAATTCTCGGGGCCCCTTTTCAGCCGTTAAACAAAAGACAGCATGCGTCGAAATACAGTGTGATTCATACTGTATTTCGACACATGCTGTCAGTTGATGAAATGCTTCATACTTACAGAACAGAACCATCTAGTATCGAGTAGTAGAACTAATAATATGGATGCGTTACGTAGCGTATTGTATGATTCATACAATACGCTACGTAACGCATCCATATTATTAGTTCTACTACTCGATACTAGATGGTTCTGTTCTGTAAGTATGAAGTATTTCATCAACTGACAGCATGCGTCGAAAAAAAGCAATAATACCTATTGTCATTGAGGATACAAATTTTCCAATTAAATTTTCACTCTATGAAACATTTTCAATTTCTTTTGTGCGTGCGGGCTCCTAGTTGATGCGGGGCCCCTAGGCAGTTGCCTACTCTGCCTAATGGTTAATTCGGCCCTGCGCATAAACCCGAGAACTTATAAAGCGGGAATTTATTATGCGAATCAGTAAGATGCTCTCGTCTGCCTGAACAAATAAACGCGCGCACAGTAGTACTGTATTGTAGTGCTACGCGCGCGGTTTGAAATGCCATATTTATGAATGTTTAGCATTAATCTATTGCAATTAATGTTAATTTTTTCAATTTGCTGGTACTTGAAAAAAAGAACTCGTACATGCCTGTACTTGTATGTTTAAATGTGAAATGAATTTTTAGTTGGTAACACTGGCCAATGATTATACACGATCGTGCGTCGGTGTTGAAAAGAATAAGGAAACAGATCGAAAAGTTGATACGCCAGGATCTGTGAGTAAAGTTATGGATAAATGTGAAACTTACGTTTGGGGCAGTAATTCATCACACCAACTCGCCGAAGGACCTGTTGAGAAAATTCTCACTCCTAAGCATTCGAAAGCGTTCACACAAGTTCAGCAGGTGAAATATATTTTAATTTAATACAGTTGAAGCTATTAGATTACACATAGTTGGCTCAGATGTATCATCTGCGAATGCTTTTGCCTCAACTTATTCAAATATGAATATTATTTATAATGAACTGACATCATGTTTTAATAGTAAATTAAACATTTCACATCATGATAATTGCGTTGTCGTATTCGACGCAAGCGCACAAATAGTACAAATCTAATATTGTCAAAGTCACTTATGTGCCAGCTGATAATGTATCAACTTACAGCTTTAACTACAGTAGAGTTCAACAGATAAAAATAGATGCTGATGACATCAACTGTTGAGCGTCTATAATCTACAATCTTATCAACATAAATTAGACTGAAGACTGTTTTAGGTCGAAGCGGGTCAGTACTGTACTTTTGTAGTACACACGAACGGAACAGTGAGCGCGTGTGGTAAGGGTAGCTATGGACGTCTTGGACTTGGTAACTCCAATAATCAAATGACGCCGCAGCGCGTCAATATAGTCGATCGGATAACGCATGTGTCGAGCTCTAAAGGCAGTGACGGACATACTCTTGCTTTGACTGATACAGGACTCGTGTTTAGTTGGGGTGATGGAGATTACGGCAAACTAGGACACGGGAATTGTATTACACAGAAGCTGCCAAAACTGGTATGTTACAAGCCAGGATTTCCGTATTAAAATTGAAATTATTACATAGTGCTTGAGAGTAGAGATTTAGCAAGGAAACTGTCAATAAAACATGTTTGTTTTTTTTATAAATTTTTTGGGCTTTACACTTTTGTGTATTTAGCCACTATCTAAAAACTAGTGATGTGCAAGTATTCACTTCACTGCTACTTTTTCACAGATATCAATTTTTCACAGCGACCTTAAAAGATATCACTTAAAAGTAGCTGCTACCAATTTCACTCTTAACGTTTACACATCCAACTAGTATGGTCTGCACACTGCTACCTGCATACTGTGAAATGTGAATAGTTCACAGTTCGCTAGCATTTCACAGTTCACAGTTTACAATTACGTTCACTGATGTGTACCTGCTACCTACCTATTGTACCCAACAGTGAAAAATTTAAAATAAGGTTTATCAGGTAGGTAGGTATCTATCGTATTTACGTATATCATTATCTATTGGCACAAGATATTGATTTGTTTTAATAACTTGTACAGTGTACGTTATTTAAGTGTAAAAAATTAGGAAGTATAAGAAAAGTAAATGCGAAATAAAAGCAAAAAAATATATTTGCTTTGTTAATAATTCTTGACGCGGATTGTCCAAAAGTGTTTCGAATAATTTTTTCTATTAATTCAAATTTAGATAATGTTAATTAACGTATCAAAAAATACATGGACAAAAAAAATATAGGTACCCATTTTTCACAGTGACCTTCATGCAAAATACAGATCTGCTTTACGTTACATCCGGTCAAATCTTTTGTTATGCCTAATAGGTAATAATAGTGACTGTGAAACGCATTTTTTCATAATTCATTTCACCGCTGCTATATTATATCCTAACAACTAACCCAGTTCGCTGCACAGTGCACAATGCGTATGCTACACTGCGCATTGAAAGGATTTTACCAGTTTACCTGAGATATTTGAACTGTGAAATTTTTCACTGCTAAAAGTAGCAGTGAATAAAAAGTAGCATTCACAGTTTTCACTGCTACTGAAAATTCACTGATATGCCCATCTCTACTAAAAACCATAATATAATTCTAACTAAGAAAACATATGTTAAAAGGGCGTAAACAAGTTTCAGCGCTATCTGTTGAGGTGGATTCAAATTATTATATTTTGTACTTACATTGCAGGAGGTGTAGTGGGTACTGATGTTGTTTGTCTTTTCTCTGACGTCTCGCAACTTTTAACATTGCACTTGACCATTTTTTTCACTTGTTTCAAATTCGTATAAACAAACTGACGTTATTCTAGGTCACACCTGACCAGTATTAATGAATCTTGCCCCTAGAGTTCGCTAGCATCATATAAGGCAGTTTCTCCATTCTATACTCCGAGTTGGAGAAGTTGCCTTTACTTTCTAAAAGCAAGATACAGGAATCAGATTCGGTTCAGGAAAAGTAGCCTGATCCAGACCCGGCCTTTCCATCTCCAATGGAGAAATTCACCTTTCAAAGAGTTGGTTAACAGATTCGGCTCCGGTAAAATGGTCTTAAAACCAGCTCTGAATTAGATCCGACCTCCGTCCCTACTTGAGAGTTGTCAAAATCATGCAGATTCTGTTGATTACCTAGAGTTTCTATGGCTTGTTTATAAACCCCCAGTTCTCAGGCTCAAATCCGAGAGCTAGCTGAAGTATCAATGGAATTTTGAATTTATTAAAAATAATAATAAATTGAAAAAAATTTGTATTACTAGGTTATGTTCAGACAACCATGGCAGTTAATTGCCTGAAATAAATAAAAGCAAATGTTTTTAACCTTTTATAAATATAGGTATATGGTCCATTATCTGGAAAGACTGTAATATGGATTCATGCTGGGTATCGTCATAGTGCTGCAGTGACGGATGAAGGAGAACTATATACATGGGGCGAAGGTGATCACGGTCGTCTCGGTCACGGCGACACAAACGGCCGACAAAATCCAACGTTGGTTAGAGATCTGACTGGAGTAGGATCTGTAGCGTGCGGCAGTTCTCATACTCTTGCACTTTCATCTGATGGAAAGACTGTGTGGTCGTTTGGGTCCGGAGATAATGGTAAACCAATTATGTTGTCCATAAATTATATAAGACGTTTAAAGGAGGGGGGAATGGTAAAGTGTTAGTGTATCTTATGATAGCTAGGGACGGAGATAACGGGTAAGTTCGGTTTTACGCTCGATTGATCGAGCTGAGCGAACAGATTTTTGGTCACGTGACAAGCGAGCAAATCGAGCCATTTAAGCAATTCCGAACGTAATCTAACAGATTTTTACAAACGTCAGAATAAAATGGCCCCAGCAAGCTAAATTCTTATTACTAAAGCCGAAATACATTCTTTATTGCTCCTCATTTTGATTTAATTCAACATTGTTATAATAATAAATCATGATTCACAATTTTTTTCGTTTTTATTCCTTTAGTTTAAAATTAATAGTACTACCGGTTGTTGATTTTTGCAACCTATAGATATAATAAATATTTTATTTAATCATTCTGTGCGATATAGACTTATTGGTTATTACTATTCTTTGAATAAATATTATTCGTGCATTTTTACCTATTGAAAAATTACCTCATATAAATAAACTTTGAAATTTATCCATTCTCACAACAAGGGTTTCCACTCATTTTTAAAATGAATGCTCTGAAGTTGGTTAAATCTGCTTGCTCGCTCGCTTTCCTCAGAGCTCATAGAGCGTGCTCGATCTCCTCCAGATTTTAAATCCGAACGCAGGATAGAGATCTTTCAGAGCATATAAATGTTAAATTCGAACGCATAAGAGCAATCGGATCGATCTGAGCTCAAAACCGAACTTACCCAACGTAAGATCACAGAATGAATAAGATACAAAATTTAAAATATGTGAAATTTAAATTCTAAAAACTAAACATTAATAAAAGGTGTGCTCGTTGGTTACTACTTTTTGAAGATTTCCATCAAAATTATGGGAAGCGCACGCGCACATCGCTCGCGCATTCTTAAAATAGACTGTACGCGTGCGCCTCTCATCATTTTGATGGAAGTCTTTAAAAAGAAGAAACCAATATTAAAAAATATATTGAAAATTGTTTTTTGACATTGCTATATCTTATATTGTAATAATTTCAAAGAGGAGGGGTCACTCGAGTCTTATGAATCATAAAGGAGAGGGGTTAAAAAAATCGTAAAATATTGTATGTTATTTGTACACAACCTAGAGTTTAGACTTATGAGTGTGCGTCATATAGAAACTAGAAATGAACCTGCCAGTCATTTCACACAGGTTTAAAAGTGATTCTTACAGCGACATATTAATATTACATAATTGCGCAGAAAAAAAAAATACATCGAGTCATTCCATTTGGCGCTCGCAACGCCCACAACGACCTAACGTCGTTCCACTTGGCGACTGCAGTCGCTTTGGTCGCGATGGAAACGTAATGCATCGAGTCCACGACGCCCGCGTTTGTGTGTGGGTCGACGTGGTCGTTAACTATTTCCCGCGCATTTTAATGTCGCAGAGATGACAGCAGAATATGTTATATTTTTACAATAGTGAAATGGGTGAATATATTGAATTCAAAATCGAAATTTTATTCAAAGTTCCCGAAATGTACCGAACCTACTCTTTTTAACAATTTGCCAAATAGATTGCAAGAAATTACAGACCAAAACTATTTTGCAAACATTAAAAAATATACTTACTTAAAAACTGCTTTTATGACATCCCTGAATATTTAAATACATATGTAGTCAATGTTATGCAATTATTTTCTATTTGACTGTTCATACCTGTATTTCTTCAGTTTTATGAATTAATAAAAATTTATTATTATTATTATTATCTACATGTCTGTAGAGGATGCAAAATATATACCTATTATAACATTTGATTGATTTAGCTTTTCTGAGAAAAACATAACATTACTTTGATGCAAAATGTTCTGTTTTTTGATGGAATAAAAGGCAGCCATGTCTGTTGTCGTCGCCCACAAGTCGTTCCACTACAGTTTTCGTCCGCAACGTTTGTAAGCTAGTGGAACAGCTAATGTGCGGTCGTGGGCGCGGGCGTTGCGGGTGCCAAATGGAACGCACTCGACCATAATGCATTTAGGCCATTTGGCATCAATTTCTACGTGGTATTCTAGTTGTCAAAGGGTTATTAATTAATTTAGCAACCAATATTTTTAAACGTTTTGTAGGAAAGCTCGGTCATGGGGTTTCAGCTCGATTTTATCGACCCAAAGTTATCGAAGCCCTACAAGGTCTCTACATAAGAAAAGTTGCTGCCGGTAGTCAATTTTCAATAGCATTAACAGCTGACGGGCAAGTTTATACATGGGGCGGCGGTGGATGTCTTGGTAGCGGAGCACCAGACACTGCTTATTTAGTACCGGTACTAGTTCAGGTTAGTTTTGAAATTATCATTAACTCAGTGAAATAAATTAATAAAAATAATTTACTTTAAATGAAACCGACGTGTTTTTTTACAATTAGGATTTAAATGCTCATCGAATAGTCGACATTAGTGCAGGCGACACTCATTGTATGGCGCTGACGTCAGACTGTGAGGTTTACGCTTGGGGTAACAACTCCATGGGGCAGTGCGGTCAGGGACACACAACTACACCAATCATTAAACCGCGTAAAGTTGTCGGAATTGACGGAATACCTATTCATCAAATATCAGCTGGTAGATATTATTTTATTTTGCACATTTCACAAAATTCTCGCTGTGAAATAATAATATTACTTTTTTTTGTAGGTACATCTCACTCGATTGCGTGGACAGCATTTCCAGCCGAGCAACATTTGGTGACATGGCATCGACCATTTTGTATTGATTTAAATGAAAAAACATTTGTTTTGCTTGAGCGCTTTCTTGACCGATGTTCTTTAAATCTCGAAAGTACAGAAATTTCTAGTAGACAACATAAATTCATATTGCTTTGCTTAAGACTACTTCAAACACACTTGTCTTTGTTAGCGGCTGGCGGGCTAACAGGAGTCCTCTTAAGTCAGAGGGCCGAATCTCTTCGACGTTGCTTGTTTAGGTAAGTTACTGAGTTTCATTTTTTTTAATTGAACATCATTATTTTCTTTTGAAATATAACTCGGCCAAACACAAGGAGAGAAAGTCAACCGATAAAGAAGTTTTTCATTGATTTTTTAAATACAAATAAATGCTTAAGTTAGCTTTCCTATTAGAAACACCCATGGAATCACGTAACGTAACAATCCAGAAAAATTTATTTTAAACCTATGTCAGGAATGCTAACTTAAGCATTAATATATTGAGCGTCTATAATTTACAATTCATTCAAGCATTAATTTGTATAAATTAATTATGTGCGACAACTTGATTCACCGCCTGACTCTTTAGTCTTAACTTTAATAATTAAAATTTTTAGGTTAATTGACAAAGCGGCTTCAGCAGACATACAATCACAAGTAGGACAAGTGCTTTCAGTCGGAGCAACTCTGTTATTGCCACCACTAGTAGAACGTATGCACCTTTTATATTCTTTGCTACCGCGATATACAACGAATGAAAGTAATACATTTAGAATGTTCGGTCGCCTTAGTAGAGGACAGCAAATGTTGTTGGACATGGTTCTCGACAGTCTAGAAGATCACCAGCACATTTCCGCATTACTCGGATACAACATATCACCGGATGTGATGCGTAGCGAAGACGACGCCAAACTTCCAAAAGCTCTTATGATTACTCTAATGGAGAATTTAAGTTTGCACGCAGTGAGTTGATTTTTAACTATGGTTGTATTCGTTGGTTTCTTCTTTTTGAAGATTTCCATCAAAATGATGGGAGACGCACGCGTACAGATTGTACGCATGCTCTTTCCATAATTTTGATGAAGAAACCAACGAATATACCCTATAAAGAAAGTGCATGTATAATGGTTGGATTTCAGAGGCTCTGTGTTAAGATACTACATCTTATCTATAGACTACGAGCAGAAAGGCAGAGCTTACTGAAATTTGAATCCAGTAACTAATAAGTGTAAGACACGGTGTAAGACGAATCTACAATCTAGGTTATGTTGCTATGGATACGTTCATTTTTTACTTAAAATTGAAATTAAAATTAAAGTTGACGCATCCTCATCTGTCAAAATATAACCAAAACATAATGTCATTTTGTCAAGAACTTCGAATTTAACAATGAACGCGAAGAAAATTTGTACTTGTGGCTTAAGAAATTGTGAATAGTCACGGACAATAGCGCGTATCTATACTAATATTATAAAGTTGAAGAGTTTGTTTGTTTGTTTGTTTGTTTGAACGCGCTAATCTCAGGAACTACTAGTCCGATTTGAAATTTTTTTTTTGTTAGATAGCCCATTTATTGAGGAAAGCTATAAGCTATATAATATCACGCTACGACCAATAGGAGCGGAGCATCAATGAAAAATGTTGCAAAAACGGGAAAAATTATTCCTTTTGAGAGCTTCCGCTGCGTAAACGGCTAAAGCTACGCAAAAATCATGTATGACGGAATTGTTCCCCTTTAAAAGTTCTAAAAAAAAGTCCGCGATAGCATAATATGTCTATCTTTTAAGGTTGACTCACTATAACTTTTTTTATGGTAATCAAATTTGTTCGTAATTATAATATTCAAGCGAACAAGCGAAGTGAGTGAGTAGTGTATTTATAATATTCAAGCGAATGAGCGAAGCGAGTGAGTAGTGTATTTATAATATTCAAGCGAACGAGCGAAGCGAGTGAGTAGTGTATTGCACCTGGGCTTTCTTAGCACCCGGGCGAATCCGGACGGGGCCGCTAGTAAACAATACAAGGTACTTATTGAAAAGTTCCGAAATCTGCCACGCTGGCGCCTATTGTCATTCTGCTCGTAGTCTATAGCAGTTATAAAGAGGAAAAGTTTGTAAGTTTTTTTCACTGTTTAAAAACCTGCTTCTTCCCGAATAACATAGCTTTTATATTATTATGCTAAGATAAAAGGGGAATGAACAGTGGGCGAAAACGTAAAGCAAGTCGGGAATCACGAACGTGGTTTTTGAGCTAAATTGGCATATGCCAGCTAAACTATAAGTGATATGCAATAAATTAATAATTATTTCGTTACCAAACCAATTTAACAATGACTTTTCTTTCTCTTTCTAACAGGAAAATTCCCTTGATAATTTATCAAAATGGTCGTCGAATAAAAATTTAGAGTGTCCAAGTCTGTCAAGAGATCCGTCTGTATTCAATCTTTTTAAATTGTTGTCATCGTTGCAAAATCATATGTTTGCTTATTGCATATCAAACAATGGCGTTATGGATCAGAACACAGAGTTACTAATAGCGCATCTAGAGGCGCTTTTCACGCATGCCTCCCGCATCTTAAATAAAAGTTTGAGTGTTGTTAAATCTGATCCAAACATCTGGCAGCAAACGAGCAATGTTTTATATAATTCCATCGCTGGATCGATGCTGTCGAAAATACTTCATTCATTGTTATTGATACAAGTAAAATGCTTGCAACCTCTTATTTTTAAACTTCGTAGTGTATCAGCTTCTCTTGCCGATTTAAATAAACAGTTTTTGTTTATTGCTAATGGCAATTTTTCTGATGAAAAAAATAGCGGTGATCGGGAAATTAATTCAGAAAGTGAATGCAAAGAGTCCGAAAGCTGTCAAGATGAAGAGCGAAGTAAAAGTATGGATATTCCTGTGGAAAATAAAGAGGATGAAAATTGTTTATGGCTGATCGATATGGAAAATGCTTGTTTTTTATTAATCGGACAAAATATCGGTGGTTTGTTGACGAGTGAGCCGTACACTCGATCAGAAATCGAATGTCGTAACTGGTTACAAATGCCTTTCTTTTCGCATGGATTGGAAATGTACAAAATGCATTTCAATAATATTAGTGATAAACTTACTCGATTATTTGTAGCTTCGCAGTCAGACTTAAGCGATATTTATGAATTGATTTACGATTACAATCCGGAAATATTGAAATATTACAGTCTTGTTTTCAACAGTCGAAATAATTCAGAAACGAGTTGTGAAATTTGGATGAATAAAAATAAGAAAGGCATCAAGCATGAAACTTTGGGAAATGATGTAAGGGAATCTTTTGAACTTTTTTATTATGATGATATGATGGAAATAGCTAAATTAAACGATTGGCTATCGTGGGAAAATGACGATATACTTATGGAAAAATTAAGTAGAGTATTTTTAATATTATTACTTAAGCTAATCGGTTTTATCGGCAAAACTGTACAGCAAGAATTAATAAATGAAATTTATAGAACCGTTTTTAAACTTAGACAAAAAATAGTTAATTCCAAATCTTCAGTAGTTACAAAACACGAAACAAAAACTGAAACTGTAAACACAGAGAAAACGACAAGCGAAACTTTAAAAAATGATGACGATATCGAATTTGTATATACTGACAAATCGGTAACTGTTATTAATATCGAAACGAATTTCAGTGAAAATGTATTGTCGAGATGTTTATTTTTATTGACAGCCGTCAAAGGTTCAACTGATATACAATTAGACGATGTCGATTTTGATACTGAAAACAATTTAAAACAATATTATGTAGATACGTACGGAAAAAGTTCCATTTCTAAACGTGTTAATAATTTGCGACGAATTTGTGGTTATATTCTAAATTTTGTTTGTAACGAGCCTTGCAAAGATACTCTTTGCGATAACAACGATAATTGGTGCTCTGTTCCGGAAACGGTAGAACGGGCACTCGTAGATCAACAGAACCGTGCCTTAACGCGTCTCGCCGCCTTCGAACAAATACACGAATTGTTAGCGAACGATCTGAAATCGAATATATGTAAATTTAATACTTACGAGTATTTGCTTTGCGGTTGTTTCGGTCTTTATGATCTTAAAGATAATAAATCTTGTTGTACGCAGCGGAATCATTATTTAGACGACATCAAGTTGGCATCACCTTCTACTCAAAAACAAATTCAACAAATGATGCATAAAATATACGGTCGTTTAATACAGATATTGAAAGACAATGCAGATTTTTTAAAAGACAACACAGAAAAACTTACACCCGACTTAGAAATCGATAAAAAATCAATTCCAGATAAAAATCAAATGCATTCCGAACAATTGCAGATGTTGATAATTTTTACACTGAGTGCGAAATTTAAACCGACTGATATAAATTATCTTGTTTCGCAAGGTTTGTTAAACGTTCTTGCTACGGTTTGCGATTCGGTAGCTACTTTCATTCGATCGCATTCTAGTTGCAATAGCGTTTCTGTACAGATGGCAATGAGACTTCAGCATGTTATCATTGCATCGTGTGGAATATATACTGAAGAAATAGCTGAAGAAACAATTGAAAACGTATCCGATCGACTTCATGTTCAGTTAAAAGAAATATCGGAGCAAATTAAATCTACCTGCGACGATAACGAAATTAATTTACTCAAACGCAACTTGGGTGACTTTTTAGTTTTTATACGAAATGTTGCACTAACTAAAGTTTTTAAACGATTGATTTGTCAGCAGAAGTGGATTGATTTGTTATTGAAAGTTCTTTTCGATAAAACTTTTGAATGTGATTTGGCGGTTATGTCGGATCTGCGTTCGAAACTATTATTACTTGAATTACTCAGTTCGGTTTTGCCAGAAGTGGAAGCTTCCGATATTGATATGGGATTGAGAGAACAAGTTGCGAGGCAACTGTTTTACTATTTGGGAAATTACATGTGGTTTTCTACAAAAGAAAATAGCACGAAGGAAAATATAAAAGAAAGCAATTTGGAAAGTCATAATGAATCTCTTTTTCGAAGAAATAGTTTTAGTGATTTGGAAAATCACAGTTGGTTTTTGAAAGATTGCTCACTGGAAAAAAGTAAAAGGGTAAAATCGGCCTTAGAAAATTCGATCTGCACAGATTTGCCAATGACGGATACAGATGATGAATTTGTGGAATTGCCCGATATTGTTTTTGATTCTGAAAAGTAAGTATTTACCGATTTGAACGATTTTTTTTAATTTTATCATTTTTTCATTACTGTTATTTTTAGGTGCGTATCGTGTCACGTTGAAAGCGGTCATACTGTTGTGCATGGCCCTGGAGGGCGTGGTTACGGACTCGTCAATTGTCCGATTGTTCGCGGCTGTTATCAGTGGACATTTGTAATCACTAAAGAAAGTAGAGGTAACGAAGGCACGTGCGTCGGAGTGGCAAAGTATCCGATCAAAGACTACAGTCACAGATCGACAAGTGACATGTGGCTGTACAGGGCGTATAGCGGGAACATATATCACAACGGAGAACAACAAATGTGTTTATCCAGTTTTACACAAGGTTCGTGAAACTCTTATGGTTTATAGTAGAATTAGAAATTTATTAACCAGAATACAGAAAGTATATTACATAATATGTATGTAATCCTGCAGAGGTAAATAAATTACATATTTGCAGGTCCGGAAAAACCTACATACTAAATCTTAAAAATAGAATAGAATAATAATTTATTGAAATGCCACTAATGTGGATACAAACTTTCAATTTTCAGTAGATTTAACAGTGACTTTCAATGTACTTTCATAGTGGATTACCAGTAACCGAACATTAGAATAGATTCGAATCGCCGCAGAACAATCGATTCTTTTAAAATACACTCTATCGAATTAATGTAACACAGAACTGATCTTAAGCAGGCCATCTGTCGTTCCATTCATCTATTTGTATTCCCAGTCGCAGTATAACTTAATCAAGTACTAAGAATCTAAATATTTGAAAATCGATTCCGATGATTTTAATAATCGTAAAGCTATCGACTTTTGCATCTGGATATTGGGCTTGAGAATAGCCAAGCGTGTAGCAATGCTGTTGTTTACATGGCGTTGCTATGGTTCCTCTCTTACAAGTTCTCGGGTTCTAGCCTGAGAGCTGGTAAAAGTGTCAATTGGATTTTCATTTTATTATTAAAAAAAAAAAACTCGGGTCGCAGTGCCAAACCCTGCCGACAATATAGTGTATTTGCTAATACAGGCATTGTGGCAGTATTATGTGAACTTAAGTTTGTTTTTTGACAAAATAAAAAATTTAACCCCTTAATACATCCCTTAAAATAATTAAATTTTTCTAAATTTCAATATTAGACATGGATTTTATCAGTACAACATCTGCACCAAATTAAATACACCCTTCCATAAGTAAATCCGTATCAACAAACTAGTGTTTTCATAAAATTTGAAAGTCCGGTCCTGTCGGGCCGATTTTATTAAAATTTTAGCAGCACATTTTAATCTTTACTAAAGAGTTAAATTTCAATTTTGAAACGATTCTGACAAATTTTTCGGTATTTTTGGGCCCAAAAACTTTTTGGAACCCCTAAATACAACCCTGAAAATGGTCCGATCGGGCCCATTTTAAATAGGCTTCGTGCGGTGATGGGTTCCAATGTGTGTACCAAATTTCGTTTAAATCGATTAAGTCTGTCGAGAGTTATCGTGTACACACATATATATATATATATAAATATATATATATATATATATATATATATATATATATATATATATATATATATATATATATATATATATACATAAACATTTTCAAAAATGGTGGCAAACTGTTCAGGGGGGTATGAAACGTCGAGAAATTTTGGTCCGACCCCTAGGTCCCGCCATCCGACCGACGCCAATAGTGTATGTGCCATATGGCAAATACACTAATAATGAATTGAAAATATGAATTGGTGCTAGGCCCAAATAGCCTGAGCTGTTGATGGTCTTTAAAACACAATTTAACAATTTTGCATCTGGATAGGATCATCACTAATATAAACCAGTGAGTCGATACGTATGTTATAGTAGTATATTTTGGACTATAATAAAATTAAGAAAAATCGCAGGATAGTGGACAAAATATTTGATTTATTTAATTAAATGTACGACGTTTCGTCTATATATTTAGATTTTTTCAAATACATAAAAATAACAATATTGTTATTTTTATGTACGACGTTTCGTCTATATATTTAGACTTTCTCAAGTACATAAAAATAACAATATTGTAATTTTTATGTACCTACTTGAAAAAGTCTAAATATGTAGACGAAACGTCGTACATTTAATTAAATAAATCAAATATTTTGTCCACTATCCTGCGATTTTTCTTAATTTTATTATAATCACGATGGACACGATTTCTAATATAAATTATGGACTATGTTTATAACTTTATAGTGTACCTTTTTTATCATCTATGGTTAATGTAAATCATTTGGTTAATTTATTAAGTGTTTTGTCATAGGGGACTTTGTGACTGTTGTATTGGATATGGATGCAAAGACTTTGTCGTTTGGCAAAAACGGGGAAGAGCCAAAGTGTGCTTTCGAAGACATCAATGCAACGGAATTGTATCCGTGCGTTTTATTTTACAGCACCAATCCGGGTGAAAAAGTTAAACTTGCAGATATGAAGGTATTTTGACATAGTTGATTATTCGTTTATAATTTTGTGGAGGTGATTTAGTTTTGTTTTTTATCGAGATTAATGGCAACACACATAGACTATTGCCCGGTTTATCGTACATTATTTATGATTATTTAACACGCTGTTTTGTTAATTCACTGTTATTTCTATGGTTACTTCGTGTGTTTTATGTGTTTTCACTTCAGACACGTGAGATTTACACGCATCTTCTTTTTTTTTAATACAAAATAAATTTGATACACAGGTATTTGGAGATAAGAAGAGTCTCTCGACCGGTGAACCGGTTTGCGCCCCTCCTCTTATAACTTTCGTCGAGGCGCTTGTTACTGTGATTAGAAAACTTCATTCCACTGACATTTGGAAACCACAGGTAAATGTAACTCATTTTGCTATTGTCAACTGTCGACTGATTTGTTTTGTTTTTTAGATAAATGAATGCATCGTAGAACGTTTGCATCATATTAAAGAGCTCCTTCCGGAAGAAGAAGCGTCGAACAAGAATGATCTAGTACCCGATACGGAACAGTTGTGTAAAGAAGTATGGCCGGCGTTAGCAGTGACGGGTGGCGTCGATAAAGGACTCAGAATAGGTTGCCATTGCGTACATAAAACGACAGGTCAAAAAGGTAAGAAATATGATCACTTCCATTTTAGACGACGCTGATGACCTCAGCTGTTGAGTGTCTATAATCTACAATCTAGCTATCAATTTTAGACGATGCCTGTTTTGCAATATAAATTTTGCAGTGAAAAATGGTAATACTGTAACTGTCAATGTTATCTAGGTCTAGTACTAATTTATGTTTTCCTGTTCTTGAATTAGAACCTGGGCTTACCATATACTTACTTTTTGTCAATATGGTAAAATAAACTATCTATCTATCTATCTAAAGGAACAGCGGTGACATTTCCATTTATAATACGAAAACAAAAACGTAAATTTGGTATTTATGTAAAGATATAGTCAAACTTAACTTGGTATTATAAATTCGGTTGCATATTTTTTACTGCAAGGTTTATAATAACTGTTGGTTTCTTCTTTTTGAAGTTTTCCATCAAAATGATAGAAGCGCACGCGCAGTCTAAAAATGACTGTGCGCGTGCGCGTCCATCATTTTGATGAAAATCTTCAAAAAGAAGAAATCGACATACACACTTGTGACCTAACGTGATAAAATGGGCAATTTCTGTTTTCGGTGTTTAACATAATGTGTATTTTATTTAAGGTGTTATTCTGGGAAGTTTAAAAAAAGGTTTGTCTCCAGTTAAAGTACACTGGGAAACATCTGAAAGTAGTAATGTCGATTACGCGTGGCAAACATTAGAACCGATCGAAACCGTAAAATTCGATTATAGCCGTTTACAAGACATTTCAGCGGATGCAATAATTCAAATAACTCGACTGAGCGGAATAACGGGCGAAGTTGTTCTGTCAAAATGTGAGTTGAGCGATGATGACTATAAACTGTTGTCGCTTCTGTCGAGCCGAAAGATCGATAAACGGAGCCGCAGACATTCCAGTGATGTGTATATGCACGATACGTATTCCGTTTCCGATTTAGAATTATCCAAAACGGAAACTCGAACCGTTGAATCGTTAACAAACGAAATGGTATCGAGTATTATAAATGAAGTAACAAAAATAAATACTGATAAAATATCAGAAAACCAAGATGGCGTGAGTACAGAGTCCGTAAATGATAAAAGTCAACTGGAAGCCGCTAGAAAATTACGGAAAAAATTGTTGGACATTGAAGTAATTAATTATAGACTTGCGCTTCTTCAGTTTGCAGCTTTGAAAACTTTGAATATGTTACTCAGCTGTGGTCAATATTCAGAATTGCTATTATTGCCAAACGACATGTCCAACGATAAGAAATACAAATCATCAAAAGAAATGCAGACCTACAAAGAAGAAAACGAATTGAAAGAATCGTTGAAGTACGTCATGAAATGTGTGGTAAAAAAGAGTGTAGGAACGTGCAAACTTAAGCATATTGTAAATTGCGAAGAATTTGAAAGAGCTTACACCATTTTGAATTACATGCATACAAAATGTAAATCTGGTAGAATGTTCGATATGAACGATATTAAATTTAAAATCAATAGACTTTTAACGAATGAAAATATTACATCGTCTAAGCCACAGGTTGTCGTTGCCGCGACAAAACCGGAACGAGACGACGCTAAAGTGCCGCCTTTCGTTTATTCTGAACCGTCTGCTGTCGGTCTTACGACTGCAATTGCGACGCATGTCTCCCAGTCGGCGCTGAGAAGTAGACGTTCAAGGTCGCCGTCGCCTCCTCCACCGGCTGTCGGCTGTCTACTTGAAATGGGATTTTCACAGAGGCATATTAGACGTGCCTTATCTTCATTAGGTTAGTTTACACTTTTTTTTTGAGATACAAGGATTTTCTACCATTTTAGCAAGGTCGTTCAACGTATCAAAATTTGATAATTTTGGTCGGTACATATCATTCCTCAATTATCATACATAAACAAATAATATAAACCAACTTTTTCGATTTTATATCCTTTTTCTTAATTGCAAACAAGAATTAAAGAAATATATCTGATCCTGGGGGGCCTCCAAATCTCGAGAGGTCCTTCATAATCAAATCCTAAACAAGGCCAAAATATGTTTAGTAAGTAAGTGGCAGTTTGGAATTGGAGGCCCCTTATAGTACGGAAGGCAGCGTAGCAAATGAATAAATTATTTCATACCGGCTGATAATTATACCAACGTTTGTTCTCGTCCACCTGATGAGACATCCAACCGTCAGCTGCGCTAGTAGCGGTGGGGGTGGTAGTTAGAGGGTGTCAAAGTCGCTAAAAAATTAGATTTTAAAATTATTTCATACCGCACCAAATTTGGTATGGTGATTCTTTATATAATAAACAATAAGAAAATAACTGTCAGCTGCGTAGACAGTGGGGGTAAAGACGTCAGTTTCGCCATAGAACATACCGTGTCTAGATAATTTGAACGCCATTGAACAGTAAACGTCACGGTGTGTTCATTTTGAAATATAGATGTTGCCGATAATAAGCATTTGTTCTCCAAAGAAACAAAACCCTCTAGCGCAGTGAACATATTATAGTGAATAAAATCCACGGTGCAAGGAGTATTTGCACCTGATTTGCACCCAGTGAGTGATAAAATCATTCAATGGACAATATCATGATAAAATTATAATCATAAATGTGTAGTTGTTTTGTCGAGGTTAAAAATTATTTATTTAGTAATTTCAAATAAAATATTTGCGACAAATACGTTTCTAAATAAAGTTTAATTTAAATACCAAGTTTTTGTATTCAAAAAAAATATTTGTTTGTTGTTTATTTAAAATTATTATAGGGACGATTTTTGCTTTTGTTGTTATTCGTTTTTGTCGTCGTTTCGCGTAAAACAACACAAACAAACTAGTTCTAAACATATATTCTACATAGAAATTATGCGATTTGAAAGCAGAATTGAAGAGAAAATGTGCATCTGTCATTGGAAAGGGTTTGTTTCAGCGACATCTATATTTCAAAATGAACACATCGTGACGTTTACTGTTCAATGGCGTTCAAATTATCTAGACACGATATGTTCTATGGCGAAACTGACGTCTTTAACCCCACTGTCTACGCAGTTGACAGTTATTTTCTTATTGTTTATTATATAAAGAATCACCATACCAAGTTTGGTGCGGTATGAAATAATTTGGAAATAATTTTAAAATCTAATTTTTTTTAGCGACTTCGACACCTAGCTACTACACCCACCGCGGGTGCGACGACTGACGCTCACTTTGGTTGCTGTTGATACTTAAACAATTACTAGAAATATGAATTGGTCAGTATGAAATCACTACCTAAAATGCAACGCTGCCTCCCGTACTATTATACGTATACAAAATATAAACAAAATAATAAATTGAAAAAATGATAAATGTATATACAGTCGAATTTCGATAGCTCGAATTCATGATAACTCGAACAAAATTGGTTGGTAGTAGCGTCAAGAGTGAAAATTAATATTATTTGATAACTCGAAGTCTTGATAACTCGATTTTTTTTTGTGGCAAGTCATGGTTCGAATTATCGAAGTTCGACTGTATTATATTATTAAATTCGCATGGTTGCCAAACGAAAGAATTTTTATTCTGCTAGGTATTCCCGGTGGCAGCTGTGATAATAGTCAAATGGTTAGTGTGTTAGCAACGTGGATGATTGAACATCCATATATTGGAGAAGACGCTAGAACGCTACATCGAGATATCAGGGGCCCACTAGCATCAGCTGAAAACATAGCCGGTAACAATATTACAATATTAAATTGCAAATTAAGGTAATTTAAGTTTTGAGAATGTTTCCTGTATTATTTTTTTTATGTTTAAGCATCTTTAGAATCGGCTTATATTGTACTGGATAAATAATATATAAATTAATTGTTCGGGTATATTAAGTTATAGATATATCAGTAACAAGTTAACAACGGCTGTCTAGACAAGTTCATCCGTAGAGTAGTGGTTCGACTTTAGCCTTCTATGCATGGGGACTTGGGTTCGGAAACTCATGGCATCGTACAATTTTTGACGTTTTTTTTCTAAATTCTACATGATATTTATTAAGAATAATTAAGAGCACTGTGGTTTAATTTAATAATAAAGAGTTTAGTCACGTATAACAACAATAATTTTATTAATGAATGTACATTTCAAGAGCTATGCTCCCATCTTCAGCAAATACTAAACTAGTTAAGTATTTGCTGAAGATGGGAGCATAGCTGTTGAAATGTACATTCATTAATAAAATTATTATTATTATTAATAAAATTATTGTGACTAAACTCT
Source organism: Mongoloraphidia duomilia (assembly GCA_039654895.1). Classification (NCBI taxonomy): domain Eukaryota; kingdom Metazoa; phylum Arthropoda; class Insecta; order Raphidioptera; family Raphidiidae; genus Mongoloraphidia; species Mongoloraphidia duomilia. Next base: position 17,739,531 of record CM077525.1, on the reverse strand, counting down.
TTATTATGATATTTATTTATAAAATTTATTATTTTTGTTATATTCTTTCTTTGACAATAATTATAATTTTTTGAAATTTCATGACACCAAAAATTATTTTTTTTGTTTTTTTTTTTAAAACGAAAATTAGGGTAAATTAGGGTATTTAAGGTAAATTAGGGCAAATTAGAGTAAATTAGGGTAAATTGGGGTAACTTAAGGCAAAGGGGGCTAAATAAGAGTAAATTAGGGTATTTAGAGAAAACTAGGGTAAATTCAAGAAATTAGGGTATACTAGGGTAAATCTGGGTAAACGAGGGAAAATTGTGTTAAATTGTAAATTCTTATCTCTCGAACTACTGAACCGATTCTAAAAATTCTTTCACTTATTATCTTCGCAGGGGGAGAATGTTTCACGGCGTTGTAATAAATCATAAATTATTATATCTGGAACTATTGAAGCGATTTAAAAAATTCTTTTACTAATAGAAAGCTACACTATCCCTAAACGGTATAGGCTAGATTTTATTTTGATAAATTTGTCAGGTTCAATAAATAAAAGATTCAAGCTATAAAAATGTTTCACATCTGCCAAGCGTCCCGCGACGGCTCACATTTTTTTTTAAATATGATATAATATGATTTGTCTTTATGAAAACAAAAGGAGACTGTATATATTTTCATTAATTTATTTTTTAAAAAGGTCTGAGCTCGAATCTCCCATCAACAAATACAGATATTCGAACCTGCCTGATAGAGAAACCTGTTACAATGGAACACGAAAGAGAACAACGATCACCTTCAAACATAAAAGAAACTGGACTGCCTGCGTTTCCAATAAAATCTCCAGATCGTGACGCTAAAGGCGAAACTAGCGAAGGATTGATTACAGGCGATACAATGTACATGTTCCCTCTGACTGGATTAGCCCATAAAAAAGTAAGAAGTCTCTGTTTTTTTTTCACACCGGTTTAAGATAAAAATGGTGTGGAGGAAGTGTAACTTCTTATGTAATGGTCAAAGGTTACACAGTAGACAAACACACCGATGCTGGGTTGCAGAAAGCATTGTCAAAAAATGTGATTTGACAATGATCTTAGATTATGGTCATATAATTACAGGTTTTATACATGCAGTAACTAATGTCGTTGTCAAACTCTCTGTCATGTAGAACATTATGCTTCCTCTACACTATCGGCCATGATGGACGATTACAGGCGATCACGAATGTGTGGAGGGCATAATCGGCTGTAATTGTTGCCCATGATCGGTGACGATCGAGCGTAATCGCCGCTGTGTTGATTTTTCGGACAAACATCAAAGGACGTTGGGTCATCAAATGAATAATGCACAATTGTGTGGACAGTTGCGCAATGATGGTGGCAATCATGACCTAATCGTGATCGTCCATCATGGCCGATAGTGTAGAGCAGGGGTTCTCAAACTTTTGAATGTTGTACCACTTAAATAAACTGCTAAAAATTCATGTACCACCCAGTGAGCGCAATCTCCCTCCCTCCAAGTGCGCCGCAGTCGATTTTTTTTAAACAGTTATATGGCGTCTCTAAGAAAATGGTTTTTTAGAGGTACTACGTAAAGTTAGAAGTCTTTGGTTACATCTCTGTGTACCACCTGGAACAACGTAATGTACCACAGATTGAGAATCCCTGGTGTAGAGGAAGCATTAGATTGTACTTCCACAACAACAAATGATTGATCTACATAGAAAAAGATCACTTTTTAAACCCAATTTTACAAATTTATACAAAAAACTATATTCAATACATGTATACCCAGTTTAAAATAAATATCGTTTCAATCGAATAATTATTTTTCGATCAGGATCAATTTAAAATTCTATGATACTTTTCTTTTGAAGAAATATGTGTGGTCACAATCTAAGGTCATTGTCAGATCAGATTTTCTGACAATACTTTCTGCAACCGAGCACAACTATTTATCTAATTGCAGTTGAGTGACGGACAGCCCGCAACAGAATGCGGAATTTGTCAACAAGCATCGGCACATTTAGCAGGACATATGCTCTCTTCGCATCCGGGATGCGGGTTTCTGTGGGGTTATGGTTACTGTGGTAATATCATAGGTACAGACTATGTATTGTGCAGTAACTGTCGTGATAAATGCGCAATGCGACGTCGCGCTGATCCTGTTGATAATACCAGAAAGATTAGGATGTTCGCTCCAGATTTACTCGACGACAGTGAAAATACTAACGGTGAGTTTTCTATTTCATAAATAAACAAGCCAACATCTGTTTTAATCAAGAAGACTAGAAACAAGGAGACTGAGCTCGCTAGTTAGTCTGTATCTTTGACTATAGGTAGACATAGTATCAATACAAATCGCGTTCTTTTTCAAAATGAAATAAAATGGTGCCGTACTGTTTTATTGAACAATGTAAAACATAAAGATTAGTAATCAAGAAATTATTAGTCCTAAATTCACATATTAGTGAATAACACAATATATCAGATGACATATTATCGCCATGATATTTAATAGAAGGCTATAATATAAGAAAAATGTAAATGCCACTGTCGGGACTTGAACCCGAAACTCCTGATTACCCGTCAGGCAAGTTTCCATTTACTCCACAGTGCCAACAGTAGACAATTTTAATTTCTCTTATATATGCACAGTGTACCACAGAAAAGCACTTACTGCGAGAGCTATTTTTATTAATGGCTGAACGCCTTATTAAATCAAAATACAGAATATCTGTAGGTTTTTTTACGGTATTATAATTAATCAAGGAATTATTAGTCCTATCCGTAAATAAACTTGCCTGACGCGTAATCGGGAGTTTCGGGTTCAAGTCCCGACAGTGGCATTTACATTTTTCTTATATTATAGCCTTCTATTAAATATCATGGCGATAATATGTCGTCTGATATATTGTGTTATTCACTAATATGTGAATTTATTTACGGATAGGACTAATAATTTCTTGATTAATTATAATACCGTAAAAAAACCTACAGATATTCTGTATTTTGATAAAGATTAGTGCTGGGGAGAATCGTCTTTTTTGAGAATTGAGTACTCGGCACTCGAGTACTTTCAAGAATCGAGTACTTATCCGAGTACCGAGTACTCGTGTACTGTCTAAAATGACCTTCTTAATTCTCATTGCATGCAGTTGATAGTCCGTCAGCTGCTTAGTGCTTGCTCGTTCGTTAATCGATGTCAATTGCCAATCGAGTACCGCGGTTCAGTGCTCACACATTAGCCGGTGGTGGAAAGGGAAACATTGTTAATGTTGACAAAACGCCTATCTATAAGAATATAGATAGGCGTTTTGTCTCGAATACCGAATATATTATACAACCTACTATAGAAATAGTAGGTTGTATAATGTATTCGGTATTCGAGACTCGAGTACACGCCGTGCAGGCGCAGAAACGCATTAACTGTAGAAAGAATTCAATTCCTGCACAGTGCACTGCAGTGTGTAGTGTGTACTCGGTCTCGAGTACTCGAATACCAGTGTGTATTCGTGCAGGCGCAAAAACGCATCAACTGTAGGAAGAATTCAATCCCTGCACTGCAATGTGTACTCGGTCTCCAGTACTCGAATACCAATTACAAGTACTCGAGTACAGCGAGTACTTTGAAGAATCGAGTACTGAATCGATTCTTGTACTCGAGTACCCCATCATTAATAAAGATATTTCATTTTATGTTAAAATGTGAAATTCGTGACTCTACAAGTATAAGTTATTTTTTTTACGGAATGGCCTTTGCTTTAGCCGGCAATTAGCCAGTGCTAGTTTTATTATAGGCTGAAATGAAAATTTGATAAATAGAAAACAAACGACGCAACATATATGGCAGGGACACAATAGGGACGAAACATAGGGATGTTAGGATAGGAGAGGTGAATTAGCCTCGGACCATTCTCGGCAGGTGATAGACAAATAAGATGGCCAGGAAGAAAGACGGCCGGGATGAGTAGGGATCTAGCGGCTTATTACCTTCTACAAATTTTCAAAAAAAATATTTTTCTGGTCCCAAGATACGGTTAAATATACCGTCATTATGAATCACCCTGACTGTCCTATTTATTTTGCTTATGGAGTTACAAAACATAGAACACACAGAGAGAGGAAGATAGATTGTAGATTATAGACGCTCGACAACTGATGTCATTAGCGTCAAAAGATAGAACATGCTTTCATAGAAATTAAAAATAATATTCTTCAATATTTCTATTTTTTTACATTTTTTCGCGCAAATTTTGCAATGATTTTTTCACGTTCTGTTTATAAACTTTACAGAGATTGATATTCTGTCATTGGAGCCGAACGCCTTGAATACCGAATTATTCAAAAAGCTGACTTCGCAATCAAATGTTTACAATCCCGAGTACCAGCCGAATCCGATTCCTTTCTCCGAATGCGATCCACTAGGCGCTTTAACAGTTCCGTCAGTATGCGCAGTATCCAAGGCAAGCTGTGAGTACAGTCCTCGATACCTTGGAATGCAGGCAGCTCTCCTCACCTCTCCGGAAGACAGAATAGCGGCACTCGAAACACTTAGCTCGTCCGTTCAAGTACTGCTGTGCCGCTCTGCTGTTATTAATATGCTATCGCTGTTGTCGTCCAGTCGTTTGTCCAACAATTTAGCAGCTAGCTGTGAATCTATTGGTTTGTATTTTTCATTTTGTCAAAGCTGTCAGATTGGCACGAATATGTCTTTAAAATCGTAACAGCACGAAAATGAATGATAATGTTTCGTCTTATAATTTCAAAACTAAAAGCATCATCCAAGTGATAAATATAGTTAAAATAAAATTCTTAGGCAGGTGGACAAGTACAAAAATGAAATAACAACTTTTGAGTTTTGTACAACGTTTCGCTGACATATTGCAGCTTCCTCAGGTACACAACTCTCTTTGTTATACGTCGCAATATGATCATATACATAGTATGTGTTTATGGTTCATCAAATTTAAATGATAATTACTAAACATAAGTTTTAAAAACCACATCTAATGATTAAGAAACTTAGAATACTTTTATATATAATCATATTGCGACGTATAACAAAGAGAGTTGTGTACCTGAGGAAGCTGCAATAGCTCAGCGAAACGTTGTACAAAACTCAAGAGTTGTTATTTCATTTTTGTACTTGTCCACCTGTCTAAGAATTTTATTTTAACGTTAATAATTTATAATGGACGTGAATCATCACGTTAAATATAGTGTCAAGTAGACAAAGGATATTCGCGGGTGGGAGGGGGTCTGCAATATGACGCAATTTTAGGGTGCTCGACGGGCTTTGGACCAGTCTAACTTTGGATTGCGTCGAGCGAGGACTATTAAAGTGGTGTCATCCGAAAGGTAACGAACTATGCTAGAATTAATATTGAGCGACAGTCATCGCCAATTTACTCTGTCTATTTAATTCATTGCAATTCAATATCAGGGGCGAGTATTCATGTCAAAACTGCGGTTTGTGTCCATGACACAATCTACCCGATCTTTTTTTAAACGCTCCTATTATAAAGACGGCTTGTTGTGTTTGAGCGCTGATCTTGTTGTACGCATATGACACTGACCTACAAACAGCTGGGCGGTAATTAATTACCAAGTAATTAAATTATTAATTTAAATACTTTTATAGTAAAAGTAATTGTAATTGAATTACTTTTTTCAAATCAGTAATTGTATTCGAAAATTATTTTTTCCTCATACTCAGGAATACCGTTTTTATAGTAATAAATTTCCGAGATAAATTACTTCGTCATGTAAATTACTCTTGAAGAAATTTAATTACTTTTATAATAAGTAAATATTTTATAGAATACTTCAGTACTGTAGGGTAAAATTATTTTACTGTTATTAAATTATTGATAAATAATTTCCCTTAAATTGTGGAATATGGCGGAGTAATTATTAAAGTAATTTGTTTTTTTAAGTACAATTACCAAGTAATTAGTAATATTTAATACTTTTTCAAGTAATTAAATTATGTGGTAATCAAATTAGTTTTTATGTAAAGTAATTTGTAATTAATTACATTTTCAAAGTAATTTTCCCAGTTTTGACTGTATCTATCCAGTTTTTTTTTGACCAACATTTAACAGTTGAAAATCGTTATAGGATTGGTAGACATCAAAACCATAGTTCGATTGATGAATCTTATAGTATCGGACCGCGTCGATGTCAGTAATCTGAAACAAAATAGTATCGACAAAACGTTTGTTATGCAGTTTAAAGCCGAATCAGTGTATCGTTCGATGCCCGACGTGCCGCCCGTTATTAGAAGTTATATTGGAAGTTTGAGTTTAGCGGTGACGGCGCTAGCGGAAAGTGATCGCGATGCATCGAAGATGATCGTTAACATGTGTACGCGCGAATTAATGGCAGCCGCTGCAGGACTGATCAGTGAACCGACGAAACGGGACTCAACTTCAAGCTTCGCTGTTGTTCAGGCTCTTGTCGCTTTGCTCGCCGTTCATGGAGGTTTGCACCAAAGAAAATTATATTATTATTATTATTATTATTAAAATCCCCAAAATCAGTGAAAACTCAGTTTAGTCAAAAATCGAGATTATTGAATATTGGGATCCGTCAGATAGGTGGAGTTTAAAAAACATGGCGCAGAGGGGGGAAATTTCATATACGGGGTATACTTTTGCGTGTAATTTTATGATTTTCAAAGTGATAAGAAGTGATAAATATAAGTGCAATTTGTGATTGGGCCGGTACGAATCCTAAACAAAGGAATTTCGTTGAAGGAGAACGGATTCTCAAAGCCGGGCATATTATCAAATGTCGGAAATATGACGAGAAAAATGCATGCAAAATGAACTGTCAAAAGTAGTAATCTTTACGACATATTGCTTAAAAACATCAAAATTAAAAGAAAATCTCCACGAAATTAATCATCCGCGTTCAATGCGCTTTTAAGGCTGGGTTAGGTGAATAATGTAAACACATAACTGCAACATAAGTTATATTGTAATAAGTAGGTAAGTTACTAACCTCAAAATATTTGTATACGAAGTTAATCCTATAAATTTGTCAATCATCAGGGATTCAATTATTATAGTGCAGTATGATAACAAGTACATCTTATTATTAATATAAAATATTTTTTTAATTCATAAATACAGTTTTTCCACATTTCATTAGAAAATAATTCTCTGTAAAGTAAGTTTTACAAGGCAATAACTGACAGTGTTTATTGCCATGATATTAGAAAACGTCGCGAATTCCATTTTCGATAAACTTTTTGTTTATTTTACTTGTTTTATTTTTGTAATAAACAATTTCATGATTAATTTGCACTGTTAGCATGTAAAATTTTCCCTCGTTTTAAGTACAATTTTCTGCCACCAGATGTCATATGCTCATTTGACGGACCCCAATACTTGTGTAAAAATTCGAGTAATTTTAGTTTCTACTTTAATAAATTGTTACTGAAAAAATCCTATGATAACTATTCTATTACGCACATAAATTTGGAATAATCAAGATAAAAATAAAAATAGGAAGAAATCCTTTCCAAAAGTTTTTTAAATTCATTTATTAAGCGCTTTCGGAACTTAGTCCATCTTCAGAATAACAAGATTTTTTATATTAAAAATCTCGAAAATAATCACAAATTAAAACAAAAAATTTTTTAAAAAAATAATATTACCGAGTAAATATCAGGCTGGCTGCCCTCAATGAACTGACTGACAAAAAATAATAAAAAATAATAAAACCAGATGTCTCTATTGTCCTTGAGGAGATAAAATTTTTATAAATTGTAGTGATTATGTTAAGATTTTTATATGGCTCTTTAAAGCCATATAAAAATCTTAACATAATTATGGATGATTTAGATAATAACAAATTTTATCGAAATAGTATTAATCACTACAATTTATAATAATTTTATTTCCTCAAGGACAATAGAGGTTACATCTGGTTTTATTATTTTTTATTATTTTTTGTCAGTCAGTTCATTGAGGGCAGCCAGCCTGATATTTCCTCGGTAATATTATTTTTTTAAAAAAATTTTTGTTTTAATTTGTGATTATTTTCGAGATTTTTAATATAAAAAATTTTGTTATTCTGAAGATGGACTAAGTTCCGAAAGCGCTTAATAAATGAATTTAAAAAACTTTTGGAAAGGATTTCTTCCTATTTTTATTTTTATCCTATGATAATTCTAAATTTTTTCATGGCTCAAGCTGAACTGCGCTTTTTTTTCCACCTTCGGCCGAAGCCATGCATAAAGCAAAAACATAAGGAAAAAATACTTTCAGATCGAGTTATAGTGTTTATTTTTAACAATTTACATTTTATTTTATGTGCCAAAAACAGACAAAGATATTTTTTGTGAGTTTAGTACTTCAAAATAATATTATGTAGGGACATATAGACTTTCGCCTTCAGTAAAACCTTCGATTTGTTTTTGGACGAAGCCAATTATTTTGTCGAAGGTCCGATTTTTGACGGAAGGTGGCCGAAGCCGATTATTCATTTGGACTCTACTTAGAACTGGTGAAACTAGAAACTGAATTTTTAATTTACAATTAAAAATAACAATAAATTGAAACTATGAATCGGTACTAGTTCCAACTCTGGCAGTCGATGGCCATAAGTAAATAAATAAGTAAATTTCTATTTTTAGGTTGTTCATTGATAAAACCGTGCAAAGATGAACTCTTGTCGAGCCCGTTGATGTCTCCGGACCCATTCGAAACAAGTGGTCCACTGCAACTAGCAAATGCACTGTCTGCTTGCGTTCTCTCTATTCATTTGAATCCTTCGTATCGTCAGTGGGCTTCTCAACAATTGTTAACTTGCATTGTCAGTCGTATAGCGCAGTCTCCCGACATTTCTTCGGACGTAGATACTAATTTGTCGGACTTATCAGGCTGCCTTCCAGCGACGCCTTCGTTTGAGCTCAGGTAATTTAAGAGAAATAGCGTGCCCAAGGTATTAACTTATTTTAAATGAATTAGAAACCAGTAACATGTACATGTTAGCGAAAAATATTATTATTGTAAATTAATCATTTGCCAGAGGTACAGACGCATTGTATTCTATTATTTGTATTGTATTGTTTCTATCGTTTGTATTGTTTGTATATGCGTCGTTATAACGCTGGCCATTGGGAATACATTTAGTCACGTAGTCACGAAACGATGTGTATGGTTTTTGCTGAAACATTTATTATCATGTGTGGTCGGCCAGGGAACATGCTGCGTTTAACATATTTTATTAAAAATAATTCTTAGCCCGTTTTTGTTTTTTAATAATTATTATTTGAACTATCATACATATAAAACCTGTACTGCTGATAGATCAAAAATCGTGAAGCCAACATAGGTGCAGGTATATATTTCTGTCTTTTTTCCGCGGGCTCAGCTGTCTGGTTCCTGATTGGCTACTGTCATAGATAAAGATATTTTGTCTGAATGAAATAGAGAGATATCTTTAAATTCAACATTTTGTTCAGATGGAATGACCATACATCGATTAATGACATCATCAGAATAAATGCGGAATTACTTCGTCAAAAGAGACACAGATATATTTTTGCTCTCTTTGTGGGCTTCGCTCACCGCACATTGCTAAATAGAACTTGGTACATTAATTTATAGGTATATGAGGAATATGTAATTTGTCTGATTTTTTCACAAATTGGCGTAGTGACTGAGGTTCCGTTTTAAGGATGTATAGCACCTTAGGGGTTGAATTTATTTCTAAAAACGATTTATTCATGTATTGTCATCGGGAATACATATGTGTACAAAATTTCAAATCGATCGGATACGTGGAAGTCGTTCAAAATTGACTTGCAAGATTTGACCTAAACAAGCTCACAAACAAACAAACATACATTGCAAGTTAAATAATAATCGAAAAATGAATAAAATTTTGTAAACTTACTTCTTGATCTATCTGACATTTGGAAAAACAAGATTAAATTCGTTGGATCTTAATGAAGTTCTTCGGAAATTTGATAACATGGCAAGTTCTGTATTTTTTTTTTTTTTTGATTAAATTGTAATTCACCGTTTTTTTGCTTTTGTAATTTGATATCACCAGATGAGGTGGGCAATCCAATTAATAAATTGTAGTCTTTTGCTTCAACCCTACTTTAAACTTCCAGTGCCCTATCTTGAATTCAGCTCTAGTTACGGCCCTGAGCAAGAGACAAACTTGTGTTTATGATTATACGTGCCATACATCTTTAATATTCCATTTGTCAACTGCTGCAACTAAAATAACATCCCCCATGTCTCACATGTAAGATTTTACAAATTCACTCTAGCCTGAAATATTATGAGCATTATATAAAACAATACATTTCCCTCTACTTCAAATTTTTAGTGGACACGACCATCGCGTGGCTGCCGTTGCATGGCACGAATCTCGCAGTCTTTTGGCAACGAGCGGTTACGACGGCACCGTCAGGATTTGGTGCACTACGTTAGATAAATCTCAACTGTCGCTCGAACACACCCTGGTGTATCGGAAATCCGACAACGTATACGGAAGCGAATTACGAGGTGAATATATTGGACATTTGAATTGGTCAGCTTCCGGAAAGTACATAGTGGCAGCACTCGAAAATACAATAAATATCTGGGCTTTGGCAGCGAAGAATGATGGACAAACAGACTTTCTTCAAGTTATTGAAACGTTTACGAGTTTGGTGACAGCCGTGACTTGGCCAAAAATTGATCTGGGGGGAAATAAAGAGAATTTACTCGTCGGATTGATGGACGGAACTGTGACAGTTGTCACTATATCCGATGAAAGTACAGCCGTTGAACAGTTGGACAATTATTCGAGGAGTAATGGTAAAGTTATTATTAGAATTTTTGATTCTTTTTTAAACTTATTTAATAAAGGTTATCCGGGCCTAGTAGCAGTTCATATTTTTAGATAAATAGATAGACGCTCGATATCTGAGGTCATTAGCGTCTATGGTTCATATTTTTAATTTATTAATATTTTAATACACTGAAAATCCAATCGATACTCGGTCACACGCGGACTAAAGAATATAGAGACAAAACATAACGCTCGGGGGCGTGAAGCTTTATTGGTACCTACTTTTGATTGGTTATCTACCCATGTGGTGATTGGTTACTATTTGGCGCATGCGCTGTGTTGTGAAACATCACGCGAATGATTAGCTGTATTGTGAAACGTCACGTAATGATTGGAAGTTGGTGGCACAACTCAGCCAATAAAATCTAGGCACCTAATTCCTCCCCCGCGTTAGACTTCACTCTCCCCGTTTACGAACTGCGCTTATACTCCGTCCCTATGTTCTTTAGTCTATGTGCTCTGTCACTAGTTATTAGAGGTTATGTAGGTCTAGTACCAATTCATATTTTTTAGAGTTGCAACGAATCTTAGATGACTGTTTGGTACTGTGCTTATTCGGCAACATTTTTACCATTCAGCTGAACACCGAATATTTTTTCACTATTCGGCCGAATACCGAAGAGTTTTAATAAACATATATTAATAAAAAAAAATAGCTTGATGGATTCTCTTTTACAGTATCCGTAACGCATATTGCGTGGTTCGATGAGGAAGCTGAATTTGCGATCGGATTTTCGGACGGCACAGTCACTTTTGGCCGCTTAAACACCACGTGTAATCAATCGATTGTGACATCGGATCAAAACGCGTGTCTTTCATGCATGCAGTGGAATTCAACTGGAGATCTTTTCGCCACTAGTTCATTCGATAAACTTTGCTACGTTTGGTTTAAAAGCGAATATGGTATAAAATATGTTTTATTTGAAATTGCATACCCCGCTAGTGAGATGCCTTTTATCGCTTTACACCTCAGATGAGTTTCGCTTGTACAGGTAGTTATACAGGGTGGCACATCTTAAACAATGCAGTGAAATATCTCGTAAACGGTAAAAACCATAAAAAATGTTTTATACAAAAATTATAGAGTGTCAAGGGGGACAGAAGACTGTGATATCAGATTTAACATAGATGGTGCTGTGAAGGTCAGGCGAAGGTCAGCTTCAATTTTTTAATTGTAACAGTGTATTTTTATTCCAGAATACGATACAGTGTTTAATAGTGAACAGTAAATTTTTAAGGTACATATCTGCTAAAGTTAATAAATATTGAGATATTAAGAAATTAAATAACAGCCAAAATGAACGACAATTAGATAAATTATGGCATAGCAGATAATGATATTATGCACCGGCCTTCTTGGCTTGAATTCAATTCATAAAAGAACCGAATTGACAAATTAAATTTGCTATTTAATTTGTAAATATCTCAATATTTATTAACTTTAGCTGATTGTACCTTATAGCCTAAGAGCCAGTGGCCGGCAGACAGAAAGTATTTTACCAAAGATTAAATTTTTCTCAGTGACTCTCCTATATCTACTATACATGAGGTGGGGAGTCACTAAGCCGAGCGAAGGTAGCGATGACGTCACTCAGGTAAGATAGGTATAAAAATCAGACCAACTTCAAAAGTATTTTACCAAAGCTGCCGCTTGGATATTTTACAGAATACAACTATTGTTATTAAAAAATGCAATGGCAGACAATTTGGCCGGTTATAACCTCATGGCAGACGTCATTGAAAATTTGAAAAAAAAAAAAAAATTCAAAAGTATTTTACCAAATCTGATTTTTATATATGTTGTTTATAATAATATTAAAAGTTTAAATTTAAGACGGCAGACGTTTTCTCCGGTTGTAACTTCCCGGCAGACGGTAAAATCTTATCTATAGTGCGAGTATAAGTACCTACTGTAATCTCTCTTACTTGTATAATATCTGCATGCAAATGGATAATCAAGTAAAAATGAATAATAAACTATGAAAATTATAAAAAAATACTTACTATTTTAGAGTAATAAGTAGGGAAGATGGGTCACTTATAAAATAACAATAATTATAACAATATAAAGACAATAATGGAAATATGATCAAAGTTTTTAATGATACTATTTTAGCGATTTTATCCAGGATATATCCGGTAATTTTATTATAATAAAATCTATTTTAAATTTTCTTGATTCAATTTACAAATTTTAATTGCATTTTTACAGATAATGATCCAGTCGATGATGAACAAAATGATGAGTCGTATCATGTTGAAAATGATTCCGAACATTAAGTTGACGAATTATAAACGAAAATGTAAACAAAAAAATAGTATCATTAAAAACTTTGATCATATTTCCATTATTGTCATTATATTGTTATAATTATTGTTATTTTATAAGCGACCCATCTTTTCTACTTATTACTCTAAAATAGTAAGTATTTTTTTATAATTTTCATAGTTTATTATTCATTTTTACTTGATTATCCATTTGCATGCAGATATTATACAAGTAAGAGAGATTACAGTAGGTACTTATACTCGCACTATAGATAAGATTTTACCGTCTGCCGGGAAGTTACAACCGGAGAAAACGTCTGCCGTCTTAAATTTAAACTTTTAATATTATTATAAACAACATATATAAAAATCAGATTTGGTAAAATACTTTTGAATTTTTTTTTTTTTTTCAAATTTTCAATGACGTCTGCCATGAGGTTATAACCGGCCAAATTGTCTGCCATTGCATTTTTTAAAAACAATAGTTGTATTCTTTAAAATATCCAAGCGGTAGCTTTGGTAAAATACTTTTGAAGTTGGTCTGATTTTTGTACCTATCTTACGTGAGTGACGTCATCGCTACCTTCGCTCGGCTTAGTGACTCCCCATCTCATGTATAGTAGCTATAGGAGAGTCGCTGAGAAAAATTTAAACTTTGGTAAAATACTTTCTGTCTGCCGGCCACTGGCTCTTAAACTATTAATAATTTACTGTTCACTATTAAATAAATGTATCGTATTCTGGAATAAAAATGCACTGTTACAATGAAAAAATCGATTCTGACCTTCACAGCACCGCCTATGTTAAATCTGATATCACAGTCTTTTGTCCCCCTTGACACTATAACTCTTGTATAAAACATTTTTTTATGGTTTGTACCGTTTACGAGATATTTCACTGCATTGTTTAAGATGTGCCACCCTGTATATATCTATGTTAATATCGCTGAAAATCGATTCAAATTGCAGCTTTTTGAAAAGGGAAGATTCTGTTCTATAAAATGGAATCAATTTTAGATTGAATCGAACCACAGTTGTCGATTGGTCTATATGTACATATGCACATCCATGCTCTATAGATCGCAATTCTTGCCAGATAAACTTGGTTTGTTTTTTATTCGTTTTGTTTTCTATCAGAATTCAGAATAAAACCCAATTGAAATTCATTGAAACGCGTTCAGTAGTTTAATTATTATAAACAAAAGTCTGTTGTAAAAAAGTTATTTTTATCATACAGTGGCAAACTTAGCAGGGTGTGCACTTTTGACTTTGCCAACGATTTAAATTTTTGTCTGTAACTTAAACACGGTTGCTTTGGTGGAAAGGTACTTGGTTTCGCCTCCATACTATCGTTCAGCCGAATGATCCATCTTCAGTTGCATGGTCACCCGTTATCGGAGAAGGTTCGACTCCACATCTACTAGCTGTCGGAACGATGGATGGAACGGTTTGTAAACATTTATATCAAAGAATATTTTGAGTTTTTTATAAAAATGGCCTTGTCTCTAAAACTAGCTATTTCGGTCAAACTCCGTCAAAATTTCGAATTCGATTTTTTTCGCCATTAAGACTTCACTCGAAAGAAAAAGAATAAATTGATAGTATATTGTGTAACTAGTGTGCTAAATACATCTTTATATGTCAGGCGCGATGTTTTCAGCACGAGTAGTAGGCGAACGCACACGAGCCCCATACTAATGCTGTTTTCAGCACGAGTAGGCGAGCGCATACGCCTGACGCATAAAGATTTAGCACACGCGTTGCACACTATACTTTATTCAACACATGCATGGTTTTAGACTTCAATTGAATTAATGTCTAGATATTAATTCAATTTAAAACAGTTACATAATGAACCATTATTATTATTATTTAGAGAATCAACAGGCATAAACCCATTATTATACATTTTACAAATGGTGATAAATAGTAATTGTTATACATTGTAATACTCATTAAATGAAAATGTCCTATAATCCTTAGTTCATGTTCTGATATTTTTGTATAAATTAACCTAAGAAAAGTCCTTAAGGTACACATTTTTAGCATATCTTTTAAATATGGCAATCGAAGTTGTAAAGATATTCGGGTCCAGGTTATTCCCTAAAATTGACATTCTTGTCACCGGAGAATTTTGTCCATATGACGTATCGTGATGAGGTACTTGAAACAAGCCTCGTGGTCTTAGTTGGTAATTTCTTTCCAGGTACTTAAATTTATCTTTTAGTTCAGGACAATTCATCCGATCTTTAATTATGCCATATAAAACACACACGTCCATGTATTGCCTATTAGATTTCAATGAACTGATTATGTAACTGTTTTTCAATACATAATGAACCATAATAGCACTGAAAAGCGGTCACTAGTCAATAAACTGCCATTTAAGGTCCGCAAAACAGATACGAAAAAACACTAAAAGCGTGCATGTGGTGAATAAAAATCTTTATAAGTCCAGTACTCACATAGTATGTGTAAACATTTTAAATAAAACGCCTGAAACTGCTGCAACTACAAAAACATCCTTCGCCTTTCATGTAAGATCTGATGATATATTGTTTTTTTTTTTGTTTTTTGGGGGGGTCATGTTTTTGCTTGTAAACTTACTATAATCAATTCTGTTTTGCAGATATGCATTTGGTGTTTGTCGGACGTCGGACAGCCACGGATTGCTCACCTCGCTGTACAAGTTCAAGGTCATTTGTATAATCCTATAACGGCGTTGAGTGTGCATCCTTCGGGATTACTTTTGGTGTCTGGATCACTTAAAGGTTTGCAAAAACTCTTTAAGTAGTTGAAGCTATCAGATTACATACAGTCAGGATCAGATATGTATTTTCAGAGCGTGCTGAACGCATCACTTGGTACACAATTATTATACACTAATGCTCGGTTTCTCATACGTCTTTCAGCTTTAGATCTAAATTTAAGAATTTAATTGAAAACAAATGACATTCTTAAATCTAGATTTAAAGCTAAAAGTCGTTATCAGAAACCCAGCATAAAACTAAATTTTTCATGTGTAATCTAACAATGTGTAAAGTCACAGCTTTGACCGAAACTGTAGTTTTTTTTTTGTAAGACTAAGAATCGTTGCAGGTTCAACGGGAGTGGTAAATGTGTGGTCTTTGAATGACGGAGCTCTTTTACAAACGGTGACGGGTGTCGGAGGCACGACTAGCAATGGACTGACGTGGCTTGGTGACGCGGCACTTGCTGTCTGCTTCAGTAAATCGAAATCTGTTCGTATATTGCACTTCGGTGTGAACACTTTCTTTGAAACAAGATTTATAGCGTCGGCCAGGCATACTTTGCTTAAAAAAGGGTAATTGTGCTAGTTTTTCTTTGTTTATAAATATCAGTTTTAAGCTTTATTAAGGGTGCATCGAGGACTAATTTTTCAAAAAAATCGAATACCTACCAGATAGGTCAAATTTAAATGCCGAGTACCGAGTACGCGGTTAAATTTAAATGCCGAATAACGGGTACTCGGCCAACTAATTTGATACTGAGTAGTATTGCTACCAGTCTATAGATTGCACTGCTTACACTCTTACAGCACTCTTGTGGGAGAACCATTGAAATGCAGTAATGCTGGAACGTGCACTGACGCGCTGCTGGCGAACCGAGAAAGACAGAAACAATTGGGCCACCTGACTTTGTCGTACAGGGTAAGTTCGGTTTTGCGCTCAGATCGATCTGTAGAGTTTGAATTTACATAAATTTAACATTGCTCTATATCTACCTCTATCCCTCGCTCGAGCGAGGGATAGGGATAGATTTTATTTATTGTAAATTATAGACGCGTCGACAATGTTAAATTTATGTAAATTCAAACTCTACAGATCGATCTGAACTCAAAACCGAACTTACCCACAGTCTAATAAGACTGTACATCACGTTATTTTAAAGGTAATGCGCATGCGCAGAAGAGTGAAACAAAGACAGGTGGTCCAATTAAATATGTCTGTCTTTACCCGCTTTCCACGCACAAAGTGTTTTAGGGAGTAAGCTTTCCAGCATTACTGTATTTCAGTGGGGAAAACATTAAATTTTTTTCATTTTATCTGCACTTCGCAATTCAAAACCCGATTGCTATTTTTTGTCCTGGGCTTCTAACCTGTTAAAAAAAATAATTAAAAAGCTAGTAAAATAATTTTTTCACAACGCCGCTATTGAAAATTTTCAGTTGTCGGTTTTCTCTGTTTTTTAACGTTGTTAAGAGAAAGATAGAGCGATTGAGTCGCGCCAACTTCAATTCGCATTTATACACCAAAACATCAAAATGACAGACATAACCCCACATAAATTTCACATGGATTTGACAGATCTAATATTTTTGCGACTTTTTTGCGCGCGCAAATTGCAGGTACCTCAAATCGAATTGCCAATATTGTTGTGAAAAATAATATGCAATACTTAGTGTTTGCAACGCGTGTGAATTGCAGCCCTCGACCCTCGTACCTCTGGCAGCAAACTTCACACTAGTTGCAAACGCTAAGTTTCGTCCCTTGTATTGCAATATACTATTGCATTGACGTTAAACAAAAAAAAAAACAGTAATTTGTTTTATTTTTAAGTTTTTAAATTTACAATAAAATATGTAATTTTTAACAGTGTTCACGGTTTGAAAACAGCACCTCATTTGATGGCATTGTTTTCATTGTTGCCTCAATTATTACAAAAACAATACGAATATGAAAAAGTGGCGATTATGGCCGGAGAACAATTGATGAATGGAACTTATTTGAAACATTTGACTGCATTCGCTGTTGCACTTAATCTCGACGACGTTGTTTGTTATGAACCAGCACCGTTTAACAGTGATAAAAGGTAATTATATACAGGATATCCCACGGATCCCCATTATATATACAATGCGTCTCACGGCGAGGTATACATACGATCTACATATTAAATTTTAACATTGAGTCCTCATAAGAATAAACTTAGTTCCCAAGTTGGCTTACAAAAGGCATATTTCTTGGCGACTAATAGTTTGTAAAGAAAAAGAAGATGCAGGAGATGTGTCATTTTTAGTACATTGTTCCCGACACTGAATACAACATGTGAACTAATTTAGATATAAATTATTTTTTATTTCGATCAAACTGATGTGAGCGCACGCACACAGTCTATTTTCTGTCGCAGATATAAACTATGCGCGTGCGCTCCCATCATTTTGATGGAAATAATCAAAAAGAAGAGACCAGTGAATATAAAATTCTATAACAACTCAATCACCTTCTCACTTCACCTCGATAAACCAAAAAATTGTTATTTTCAACAAATAAGAGCTTGTAAAAAAAAATTTAAAACAAATTTTTATTAAAATGCACTTTGCTTCCAATATGAAATTCTAATACATATCGAACTTCTAAAACAGGCATAGCGTTATTACCGAATGGAACTGGCTTCAAATGTACGGGCTTGCAGTTCGAACTGCTTGCAGTATAATCAGCAAGTCGCAGTTTCCTACCCGATTTACATCGTTCGTAAATGAGGGCAGCGACAGATCTGCGCAAGATACCGAAACATCGTTCAGACAAGACTCGAATGAACAAAATCCAGTAAAAATAGAATCGAAACCGAAACGAGAACAGTGTCCAAAAGATAACTCGGTGTGGAGCTGCTCAGCCGATGAACAGATAATCGATTGGTTTTCACAACGGCCTCGTGACTGGCAGTGCAACATCGAGTGTCGTAGTTACGTGTGGGGTTCTGGTCGACATGGACAGTTAGCCGAAGCCGGACGTGGCACTCTTGTGCCGTCGATTGTAGAATCGTTCTCCGATGTGCAAACAATTGTTTGTGGACAAAACTGTACATTCGCAATTCAAGTCGACGGTTCAGTCTTGGCTTGTGGCGAAGGCAGCTACGGCAGACTTGGACTCGGCAATTCAGACGATGTCAGCACACCAACTATCGTGTCCGGTTTACTGGGGTTCGTAGTCGTTGCGCTTACGACGTCATGCGGCTCCGATGGACATAGTATCGCTTTAACGGAAGACGGGGAGGTGTTTTCGTGGGGAGACGGGGATTATGGCAAACTTGGGCATGGCAACAGCGATAGACAGCGTAGACCAAGACAGATCGAGGCGCTTCGAGGTGAAGATGTCATACAAGTGTCTTGCGGATTTAAACATAGCGCGGTGGTAACCAGAGACGGTAAATTATTTACGTTTGGTAATGGGGACTATGGAAGATTGGGTCTCGGAACTACCGCTAATAAAAAAACGCCGGAACGTGTAACGGCACTTGAAAATTACCAGATCGGACAGGTGTCCTGCGGATTAAATCATACTGTTTGTGTTTCAAAAGATGGGCGAACCGTTTGGGCTTTTGGTGATGGAGATTACGGCAAATTGGGCTTAGGTCATACGACGACAAAACTTTTACCACAAAAGGTCGATGCGATTTGTGATATCGGAATAAAAAAAGTCTGTTGCGGTACGCGGTTTACTGTGTTTTTAAGTTTTGAAGGGGAACTGTTTACCTGTGGACTTGATAGATTGCACGAACAAGCACCAAATAGTAACAAGATACGTTGTACGTCACTGACTGGGCATTTTATAACCGATGTAGCAGTCGGTGCAGAACATGTGCTGGTGTTGACGTTGACAGGCGATGTTTATGGATGGGGCCTTAATTCCGATGGACAGCTCGGTGTGGGCAATACGGCACTCGTCAGAGAACCGCAATTGTTGCAAACTTTATCGGAAAAAGGTATCAAACAGATCTCCACAGGTCGAACTCACAGCGCCGCGTGGACGTGTCCACCACAACTTCTAAGGCAACAATTCGGAAGCTTGGCCCCTTTACGTTTTGGTATTCCAGCACGGGTTCCTTCACATTACGACAACTTACAAGAAATTTCGCTGAAAGCAATTCAGATGAGATTAAAATATTTGTATAGGCTTTCAGAGATATTGTACATTTGTTGGAGATTATTGCCACTTGGTCCTCGGGAAGTATTTGTTTCATTCAGTTTGACCGCTCTTGAACAAAAACAAGTTTGCGAACCAGTCACATCGCAACGTTGCGACGAAGAAGCTTCGACACAAGAAATGTTCAATCCGTTTACGTGTCACCGATTGCGTCATGCGTTGACATCTCGAGTACATACATTGCCCCTCGTGCTTTGTATCGGACGCACTATGGTACACAATCGTAATTACGGGCCGGTCGTAACAGTTCGACGACTTGCGACGCGAGGACGGACCCGTGAACCGACATTTGTACAGGTTGCGAAACAAGTTGTTGGCAGTAGTTGTAAGCCGACCGATTTGAGGTTACCGTCGCGGGCTTGGAAAGTTAAATTGATCGATGAAGGTGCAGACGATGCCGGGGGAGTATTCGATGACACAATAACCGATATGTGCGAGGAGCTGGTCAACGGGGACGTACCGATATTGGTACCGACGCCCAATGCAGTCAACGAACAGGGATATAACAGAGATCGGTACTTGCTTAATCCGGACTTATGTTCACCGGAGCATTTATCTTGGTTTAAATTTTTAGGTGTGTTTAAAAATTACGAATCTTGGTAACGATAAAAAAACTAATGTGTCTTATGTTTTAGGTATTTTGTGTGGCATTGCTATACGCACAAAGAAACCGTTTGCCCTTCCGTTGGCTCCACTCGTTTGGAAATTAATAATTGGAGAACCGGTTACAATGGCCGACTTGGAGGATACGGATTGTTTTTATGTTCAGAGTTTACGAGCTATTCGCGACATTCATTTGTCTGGAGTGACGGACGATGCTACATTCCATGATCTCATACCGCTGGAATGTTTTGAGGGTGCTAGTTGTACTGGACGGGTTGTACCTATTTTGCCTGGAGGACGAAGTATTGCTCTCACTTTTGCAAATCGTCAAAAGTAAGTTTAATCATTGAAATCATTTTGTTTTGTATATTTAAAAGGCTAATTCTAAGATAAAATTTTAAAAGAAAAGCATTTGGCAACTGTTTACTCTGTTGAAACTTAACTGACATGAAACGCGTGTGAATTCTGCGGGCTAAAATTGTTAAATTGTGTTCTCAAGAACACCAACAGCTAAGGTTATTTAGACCTAGCACCAATTCATATTTTCAATTCATTATTTTTTTTTTTAATAATAAATTGAAAATCCAATTGACACTTTTACCAGCTCTCGGGTTAGAACCCGGGAACTTATAATAGAGGAACCATAGCAATGCCATGTAAACAACAGCATTGCTACAGGTTCGGCCATTCTCAAGCCCAATTCTGCGGGCAAAATCGACGGTCGAGGACGGTTGTTTAAGCTGAGTATTTTTACTTCCCACCTCTACTATGGTAGAGAAGTAATGGATTTAGTCCGAAAATAATATTTCGAGATTTTAACAGATCTTCACGTTTTACGTAAATCAAGGTAATCATGATTTTTGCTATATTACTAGCCATCAGTAGATCACCAAACAAAAAAGAGGGCCATGCTTTTTTTCAAAGAATAAAAAAAGAGTGTTTATTTTTTGCAAATATTTACTAAGTGGGAAGTATAGGACTGGTCATCAGTCGAATTTTTTACTTTTTTTTTAGCTGTGATGAGAGTAATTTTGTCCAACAGCCTAACGAAAAAACGACACCGTCAGGAGTGGGGGAAATGAGCTGCTAGAGAGGAACCAATAGGCTGGCGGGTAGTGTAGGTATAAATGCGTTGAGGGGAAAACTCGGATTGGTTAGCGGGTAGTGTAGCCTGTAGGTAACTTGATAGACAAGCCGAGGCTGAAAACTTCAAAACAAAAATCGCCATTCGTCCTTGTTGCACTCACTGTACTCGAACTCTATCTCTTTCAAATTGCTAATTGACAGGTTGTAAAAATTAAATATTTAGAACAGTTAAAATTGTATTTTTGATATTATGTAAACAGTATAGTATAGCCATCTGTGAAAAATGATTAAATTAACTATATAAATTACCTAAGATCAGAACCAACATATAATATTAGGTGGCTGTTTAGTGTTTGTTTACTTGGTGTTTTCGCGCATGCTCGGTTCGAAGTTTCACTTCAGACGCGTGAGATTTACACGCACCGTGTTTTTTTTTTTTTGTAAATGTATTATTACTTGTTACAGATATGTAGATGAGGCAATTTCATTCAGATTGAGAGAGATGGATACACAGGTTGCGGCGATACGAGAAGGTTTTGCGTGGATCATCCCCCTTCCTTTGTTGTCACTGTCGACGGCCGAAAGGGTCGAACGTTTAATATGCGGAATACCGAATATACCTATCGATTTACTTAAAAAAGTTGTCAGGTAATTCATGACAGAGCTTTACCTATATTTAAAGAGCAATGTGAAGTCATATGAATATTCTTATAAATAAATTGTTTTTTTTACAGATATCGCGAATTGGATGAAAATGACCTGTTAGTAAAATGGCTGTGGGAAATTCTAGAAAGTTTCACTGAATCGGAACGAGTTCTATTTATGCGGTTTGTGTCGGGTCGTTCTCGGTTACCAGCGAATACTGCTGATCTTTCACAAAGATTCCAGGTTAGTAAAGTAGACTTGGATAATCCTGGACACGTATAGCTCCAAGAACCATCTTCTCCGTCGGAGATGTTTTCTATATTTCCTTAGAACCCATCTTAACATGTCCATACTTCGGCATATAGTCTGTTTCATCACTATTCGTTAAGTCTAACAACGGCCACAGTATGAGCATTCTTTCGTTCCCGAGTGAAAGTGAATATGTACTATATCGAGCGTCTGGTAATTACGGGTGGGTTCAACGTTTTACTCTACGAAGCATATTCCTGTTCATTTATACTTTAGAACTGTGGAACGAGATCGGTCCGCAATCCGTAGACACTCATCATTTCTTTTCTTCAACGCAAAGGTGCCAATGAAACAGTGGAACGAGGTCGTTTCTCGCTTAACAAAGGAACGTTCCATGTTCGTTCCGCCTTTGGAACTGTTTTGCTTAAGCCTATAGGCTACGAGCAGAATGACAATAGGCGCCAGCGTGACAGATTTCGGAATTTTTCAGTGTGTTACTGAGGTAGTTTTCCAATTACAGCATTAAAGCGCATTATGCGGCATAGTGCTCAACGGTGATGTTTCAACTACAGCAATGCTTCGCACAATCGAGCACTTTGAAAAGTACTACTTTGGGGTGATGCGCGCATTGGATACATGAAAAGATAGCATGAAAACTAATGCACGTTCCAATTAAGCATTAACACACCTCGGCATTGTGCGCCACTGAGTCGCATTATGCGATGTAATTGGAAAACTACCTTTGTATTGTTTATACGCGTCATTATTAATTATTTCCAGTTTAAACAGTTTCATTAAATTTATTGAAATTGCTGTTGTCCGTTAGTATTCACAATTTCTTAAGCCACAAGTACAAATTTTCTTCGCGTTCATTGTTAAATTCGTAGTTCTTGACAAAATTACATTATGTTTTGGTTATGTAAATTAATGAACTAAAAAGTAAAAATAATTAATTTTATTGTAAAAAACGTGGGGTGCTTTGTATCATATTTTCATACTACCCCACGCTTTTTTACAATAAAATTAATTATTTTTATATTTTATAGTTCATTAAAGCGTGTTTTTTAGTTTTTTTAAATTATAATCTATTTTTGCTTTTTAGTCCTGGAGATCCTGGTCAGGATAATGGGACAAACTTATGGAATTATTGTATTGTCATCGGTCCTTGATAAGTGTGCAAAGTTTCAGTTCAATCTGAAGATTTTTGCTTTTTATTTTTTTAGTCCTGGAGATCCTGGTCAGGATAATGGGACAAACTTATTGAATTATTGTATTGTCATCGGTCCTTGATAAGTGTGCAATGTTTCAGTTCAATCTGAAGTTTTTTGCTTTTTTTTTTTTTAGTCTTGGAGATCCTGGTCAGGATAATGGGACAAACTTATTGAATTATTGTATTGTCATCTGTCCTTGATAAGTGTGCAAAGTTTCAGTTCAATCTGAAGTTTTTTGCTTTTTTTTTTTAGTCCTGGAGATCCTGGTCAGGATAATGGGACAAACTTATTGAATTATTGTACTGTCGTCGGTCCTTGATAAGTCGACAACGTTTAAACTAAATCTGACCGTTCAAAGTTGGTTAAAATCAAGTTCAAAGAAGTCGGTTACAAACTGACAAGCAAACATACAAGTGAAGCTAATAAAAGCGTGTTAAAAATGAATGTATCCATTGCAACGCAACTAGACTTGCACATTAATTAGTTACTGATTTGCCACTGCGATCGCTGCTCCGCCTTTCTTTAAGCTCACTAACTGTCAACGTTGTGTATAGTATCCATTTATACTTTAAAATTATTAATTTATTTATTGTAGATTATAGACGCGTCGACATCTCAGGTCATTAGCGTCTTTCAACTACACTAAATAACAACTATCTTAAAACTAAATAACATCACAAAATATCCATGAGCGCAGGTGGGATTCGAACCCACGGCAGTCCTGTCCAGAGGTTGCGGCACTAAGCACGCTAACCACTAGGCTATACTGCCCTCCTTTAAAATTATTGTTAATTTTGTACGATAGATTGAAAACTCAGTTGATATTATTTTGTAAGTTGAAAGTTTATAGTAGACTAACCACTGTAACGGAACCTTTATAGAATAACTCGTTTGTCCGTCCGTGTGTCTATTACAGTCGAATTTCTCCGGAAGGTATGAAGCTGAAATTTGATATAGTTACGTATAAAGCTTACTAACCCGCATATATTCCAATCATCAGAACCTAAAACAAATGTTTTCTCGTAAATTTGGGGAGGCCAAAATTTGACAGCAAATTTTTTTTGATACCCCAACGACCAATTTTTTTTTTAATTTTATATTATGTATATTTCGAGATTTTCCTAAAAACGCATCTCGAAAAACTAATTCCCCCTCAATATTTCCAAAATTAGTACAGCTAAAATTTCGAAAAAACTGATGGTTTTAGAGGTAATACTATTACGACATTTCCAATGTGTGCGTGCGTGCGTGTGTGTGTGTAGGTATATATTTACGGTCACCAACAGTTAGGATTATTTGGTCACCAACAGTTAGGATTATTTGGATCTAGTATCTATTCATATTTTGAATTTATTATTTTTAATACTTGATAATTGAAAATCCAAATGACACTTTTACGAGCTCTCGGGTTAGAACCTGGGAACTGCGGTCTTGTAATAGAGGATCCATACCAACATCAAATAAAAAACGGCCTTGCTACACGCTAGGCTATTTTCAAGCCCCCAATGTCTATACTCTATAATCTAAATAGGTTTCGAGAAAGAAGAGGTTTAAGGGTCGCTAATTGCCGATCGGTTGCTATTGAGTATTAATGTTGAGAAATGAATCTCATTCCTTTATTTATTATTTAATTTCAGGTCATGAAAGTAAGCAGAGCTCCTGATGGGTTACCAACAGCCCAAACTTGTTTCTTCCAACTTCGTTTGCCGATGTATACTTCCAAAGATGTTATGGCTGAGCGGTTACGTTATGCAATTAACAATTGCCGCTCTATTGACATGGATAACTATATGTTAGTGAGGAATATTAATATTGTCAACACTGCAACTGAATAATTCATGGAGATTTAAATACGATAACTTCAGCGCTAACATTAAAAAATATTAATTAACTATTTCCTCGTTTTTTACCAATTCCTGGCAGAAGTCTTCGACTAGTCACAATATAAACAAATCCATCACAACAGCAGCTGTTAGCTTATAAGTTTTGATATCTTATTATACCTAGAGACATGGAAATAATTTGTTTGTGCTTACCTATTGTTAATTTATTAAATAATTAATGTTATTTTCCTGTGTTTTTTAAATAAAAATATACGAAGCTTCTTTTTTAATTCAGTTTTGTTGAAATATACTACATAATATTTAAATAATTGTAAGGTAAGTACAGGGCTGGATTAACCATGTCAGGGCCCCTAGGCAATGCAATTCTCGGGGTCCCTTTTCAGCCGTTTGAAGATGATCAACTCTTTTCAAGTTGATGAAGGGATGTGAATAACTTTCAGAGGTCTGATCGACTCTAAATTTGGTATCCTGTCCTGTTCTAATAATATGGATGCGTTACGTAGCGTATTGTATGATTCATACAATACACTACGTAACGCATCCATATTATTAGTTCTACTACTCGATACTAGATGGTTCTGTTCTGTAAGTATGAAGTATTTCATCAACTGACAGCATGCGTCGAAAAAAAGCAATAATACCTATTGTCATTGAGGATACAAATTTTCCAATTAAATTTTCACTCTACGAAACATTTTCAATTTCTTTTGTGCGCGCGCGGGGCCCCTAGGCAGTTGCCTACTCTGCCTAATGGTTAATCCGGCCCTGGGTAAGTAAAATTGTTATAAAGCCTCACAGAGGTTATTCTTGATGTCTGATGCTATCTAGTGACTGAATGCTAAACCACTATTGCATGAAAATATGCCATAGTGTTTAATGAGCAGTAAGAATCGACCTTGCTCACTAAGAATCGGCCTTGCTCCTGTCCAGTGATGGCATGATTAAAACGAATTGTTTTAAATCAACCAATAAAAAACATTGTACGTTTTTAAAACACCTACATTTTTTTTAGAAAAAAAACTTGTTAGTGAAAAGGACATTTTAGGGTTTGACATAAAAATAAATAAATAAATAAATAACGTGATACCCCAATTTACTTCTATATGGACCTTTAATTATATTTTTAATATCACGAATGTTTTTTCAGTAAGAACAATTCATATTTTACAAAAACTTGGTATCAGGCAAACATACAATTGAATCGGTATTGATGATTTGTTGGTCACCAATGAAATATTTCTGATTCGAAGCTCAGCCGACTTTCAAGACAACGCCAGAAGGCTTTCATTGCTCATTGATTTCATTTAATAATAAACTCCGCCTTCAGAAAATAAAAAATATTACATAATACAATTTTTTAAAGCTGTTCTCCTGATAACAACAATGCTCTATTTAAAGGCTGTTTCTAAACATATGGGATTTAGAACATTAAAAGAATTCATAGCTACTTTACCGCAGAGAATATTAGTAAATTAGATCATCTAACCCAGTTCAATTAATTTTAATCGAATAATAACAGAGCTTTTGCCAAATCTTGCTTGTGTGTCCTTTTCAGATTTAACTGATTTATAAGATAAGATAAAATTTTAATAATAAAAATATACACATTATGTAAAAAAATAAAACAATATTCTTTACAGCGTTCTCAATATCTGCTGCTTGGCTAAATAAAACAAAAGATATTACAGAACAAGAGAATATAGTATCGGGAAAAAATAATAACTAAAAAACCCAAGAACTGATTATAATATTAAAAACAATTAATTCATTTCTCTCAGATTGTCGAATATTTTAATAGATATAAATAAATATTATGTAGATAAAATGTCTGTGTATAATAATATTATCACGCACCATCTCTCTTTGGACCATTCCGTATAATTAGCTGTTAAGGAATTGCATAACAGTCTATTATTTTGGTAGTTTAATAAGAACCTTCAGACTATGTTATAAACATCGGCAGAACCTTGATTCATAAGTATTTCATTCGCGACAGCAATACCTTTTATATGCTTCTGGGGGCTGGATAACAAATTTTGGAATTTCTGTCAAATTCACACACAACGGCTGTTTAGAACTTTATTCAATCACGTAACAGTGTATATTTTACAATTTACAATCTAATAAGAGCATTCAAGCGATGTCATAAACATCGGCGCAGCCTTGATTCAGAAGTATCTCATTCGGGACTAACAAATCATCAATACCTCTTATATGCTTCTGGGGGCTGGATAACAAATTTTGGAATTTCTGTCAAATTCACACACAACGGCTGTTTAGACTTTAGGCAATCACGTAACAATGTATATTTTACAATTTACAATCTAATAAGAGCATTCAAGCGATGTCATAAACATCGGCGGAGCCTTGATTCAGAAGTATCTCATTCGGGACTAACAAATCAGCTATACCGACCCGTCTTTCTGATCCCCTGTTAACAAATTTTAAAAAACTTCTCTTTTAAAAACTTTAAATCCCATTTTAAAAAGAAAAATTTTTAATCTTTCTTGTACTAGTGGGTAACGTGGGTTTGATGGATTATACTGAATTTGAAAACTATCCGATACATATTCCAGACTTTCCGGAAAAAACTCGGAATTGCTCTATCTCCGAAACGCTAATAGATACAGGAGTTGATTTTTGACAAAATAAAAAAAAATTGTTTCCGAACAGCTTGGACAGATTAATAGAAAATGACGTAGTAAATTCAAAAATAAGCTCAAGTTTGCGATCAATGACCTATTTTGCTGTTTAAATTTCATTTTTTTTATTTCAGAAAAAAACGATTGGCATTCGCGAAAAGTTAAAAATCTTAATTTTCAAAATTTATGTCGGCTATTCGTACGAGGGTATCGACCAGATCATTAAGAATCGACCAGATCACTGAGAATCATTTTTATTAGTGTATTTGCCATATGGCACATACACTATTGACGTTGGTCGGATGGCGGGACCAAGGGGTCAGACCAAAATTTCTCGACGTTTCATACCCTCCTGAACAATTTGCCACCATGTGCGGGCAATAACTTTCGAAAGAGTTAATTGATTTTGACGAAATTTGGTAGGCACGTTGGAATCCGCCACCGCACGAAGCCTGTTTAAAATGGGCCCAATCGGATCACTTTAAGGGTTGTTTTAAGGGGTTGAAAAATGTTTTTGGGCTCAAAAATACCGAAACAATTCTCAGAATCTTTTCAAAATTGAAATTTAACCCTTTAGTGAAGATTAAAATGTGCTGCTAAAGTTTTAATTTAATTTGGTACAGAGGTTGCATTGATAATAATATTGAGATTAAGAAAAAAAATATTATTTTAAGGGATGTATTAAGGGGTTTAATTTTTTATTTTGTCCAAAAACAAACTTAAGTTCGCATAATAAAGCCACAAGACCTGTATTAGCAAATACACTATATTGTCGGCAGGGTTTGGCACTGCGACCCGAGTTTTATTTTTTTGTGTCCTATGAAACTCTCAACTATCAATTAATTCATTAAAGTACGATCTGTCATCATCTGGAGGTGGGCAGTTATTTCCGTTAAAAGAAATTTGAATTCTCCGGTGTGAGGTGTCAGATTTTGCCCCTAAATGAGATTGCTGAAATCCCGCCTATGCTCACAGGTCTCGGGACTTTGCCCCACATATGAAATAGTATGTCTAATGTAAGAAGCAAGCAACCGTTGCACAACACGACTACAGCTACGCCCCCTCCATGACCCGCGTAATATCTGAGGCCGTTTGTTGCGTCCCACCTGTGTTTACCTGGCACCTTCTGTATATGGCCAAGCGGGTTCTGCATTAATTGCCTCAAGGTAAACTGTTGCTTGGGATCCTTTACACACGATCGTATTTCCTTGTTACGTTCAAATCACCGGACTTCAAATTAACACTGTACTGCCGTGCTTACGAAGACGTCTTATATAGACTTTCAAGTCATGGGAGATATTTCGAGTTTTTGGTTTGCGCCCACTTCATGCTGATTTCGTTTCAGTTTAAAAAATCTGTTGTCAAAGCACACACAATTTACAAATAATGCATTATTCTTCAAATAAATTTTCGATTACACCTTTGTAACA
The DNA here is from genome assembly GCA_039654895.1 of Mongoloraphidia duomilia. NCBI lineage: Eukaryota > Metazoa > Arthropoda > Insecta > Raphidioptera > Raphidiidae > Mongoloraphidia > Mongoloraphidia duomilia. Next base: position 17,709,763 of record CM077525.1, on the reverse strand, counting down.
TTGGCCCACAAATATATAGGCACCAGGACACTACACATTACAGAAGTGAAACTTCTACACATAACTATTATAAATATTCACGTCGACTGTAGTTGTGCTGCGTAGACACACACATCCGTACAACGTTGCAGCGTTTCGTCCGTTTTGTTATTGAATCCAATAGGCTATTATGAAGTATTAGAAATACCTTGTATTATGTCCGTCTTGTGATTTAATACTACGCGTTTCAGCAACGAGTTGCCATCTTCAGGTGTGGTTAATTATTTAAAAAAAAACACACATTGAGTATTCGTAACGCTATATAATATTATGATGCTAAGCACTATGTATTATGTCGTGGTTTGTGAAGTACTTCAAAAATAACAAATATAATAAAAGTTTAATTTCAAAAACACCTTAAAATTTCATAAACCTAATTTTTATAATAATATGTATTTTGTGGAGGAAAGCAGTTTATCAAAAATCTATATTACATATAAAAATTAATGTTTCTTTGTCCCGTATGCGTTCCTATACCATTCATCCGATTGCGATGAAACTTTGGTGAGTTGTTGTGCGCACGCCCGTGAAGATTTCTATAGGTTCATAAATTCTTAGCAGCCGAGCGAATCCGGGTGGGATCGCTAGTAATAAAAAACATAATATATTCTAATAGATATTTAAAAAATTATTATTGTTAAGCTAAGTTAGCCAGTATTACGAAATGGTGACAGAGTTTCATATTATCATTTATTACTTATGTAATATACTTTTATTACCCGACTGCGCGACAGCAAAGACGTTATTGTTTTTCACGAGTATCTCGGTATGTGAGATTCTTTATACCTACCAACGGTTGGATGGATTTTAATAAATGAGGTGTCTATTGATTCGTCTAAACCGTGCGATGGTTATAGGCTACGTTTTGTTTTTATAAAACCAAAATTGCGGTCGTAAAATACAAAAACTCGGTTGCGTAAAAATCGAACTTAAAAGATGGAAACAAGATCAAATGATAACATGCAGTCGGAGGCATAGTGATAGTAGTAACAAATTTAACAAAAATATTTGATGCCTTCGACTGCATGTTATCATTTGATCTTGTTTCCATCTTTTAAGTTCGATTTTTACGCAGTCGGACTTTTTTTACTTAATTTACTATAGATTAGAAATTATCTGGGTTTGGAGGGGGCGTCCTATTGCAGTTTTGCACACGAGCGCTGACTACCCTAGGAACGGTCCTGAATCTACTTGATAATTTACTGATCGTCTCATATGTTGCGTTCAGAATCCTGATATCCTGACTAGCGAATGCAATCTCGAGCCGAGATTGGCAATTAGAGATCTCGCGAGATCAGTCTGGGTTCGAGATTGGCAATTCGAGATCCCGCGAGATCTCGACAATATCGAGATTTCGCCTACTTTTAAAAAAAACGTATTATTTTGTATCTAAAACTTAATCAAAACTACTTACTTGGGACAGTGTGACTGTGTCGCTGTGTACGTGTATGATTTATTGCGTAGTGCATTGTGCAGATGATTACTATTCATTACTTTCCTTAAATAAACGTTGATTTTTTTGTTCCAAGATTCAATTAATGTTTTGTTTTATTTTCAAAATATAACAGCAATACCCCAACTCACACAGCACACTATATGTCAATTAATTATTTTGGAAATAACTTCTTAGGAGTTATGAAGCATAGGGTAAGTTACTAATAGTAACGTTTACGAACATTTGGTTTGAATTGTTTTTAGACATATTCAATATTCACTTAACTTCGTAATTTGTTAGGCATCTAATGCTTGTTATAAGTTAAATAACTGTTCATTTTACTCAAGAAAACAATAATTAAAACAATATATGCAGAGAAACAAACAGAATCAATTAGCGCGACTGTCAAAAACTATTACATATAAGTTATAAGTTTTTTTTCAAGCGCGTTCGTTCTTGAAATCTTGTTCGAGATCTCGACCATATCGGGTCGAGATCTCGAACGAGATTTCAAAAACGAGATTGCCTGCCCACGAGATTAAATCTCGAAAAATGGCTGGAGATCTCGCGAGATCGAAATTGCATTCCCTAATCCTGACGATGTGTAATACGACAGCGTTGACGGTAAATTACTGCCGTTAACAGTTTTTAGTACAGGATCTCTTTCTAAGCAAAATCTTTAAAGTTGTAATACAGTACAGCGTTGTTACCACATAGGTAAACTCAGTATTAATTTCTTAAGTCACGAACGAGTTGGCCAGTTGTCTGAGATACAAAAAACATGTTTGTAAAAAATTTGATAACTTTTTTTAAAATAGCATGAAAATAATGTACATTTTGTACATTGTAACTAAATGAAAATAAAAAAATAAACTATAAATAAAAGTTATGTGATCATGTATTATATGTAGTACTTATTAGTTTCTAGTTAAATATATGTAGTGGTGTGATGACATAATATTGTATAAAATCAAGTTATTTGCCAATAAAAATAAATATCGACTCTATAAACTTTCTTTACTGTATTGTTTTATTATAAAACAATATAACAATTTCACACGTTTTTGTTTTTGATGGACAAACCACGCCTATCAATTGTTTTAAATACTTAAAAATTATGTTAATTAATGCATTGTTTTAAGTGAAACCTTAAAAAAAATAACTTAAATAAAAATGGCACGAAAATTGGTGAAGTTTTTAATACTCTTCGATAACACTTCGTTATTGTATTTTCCTGGACAGTTTTTAACCGGTCGAGTTTTAATAGAATTGGAAGATGATACACCAGCTCTTGGTAAGTTTTTAGGGTTCCGTAGAAACTAGGAACCCATATAATTTCGTCTTGTCCGTCCGTTCGTATGTCTTGCCTTGTAATTTTATTTTTTCTTCTTTTGCGGGTGTCTATATGCTTTTAATTAATCCAAAGACAGACGTAGGTAACGCAAAATTTTATGGTACCTTTCCATACATGGAAAGGTGGGATAACAATATTTTTTTCTTTATAAATAATGAGTAACTATAAAGATATGTTTGGATGCGAGGGTAATATTTAAGATATAATGACCTCTGTAACCGGTTAGTTGCAAGTGTATTATTTGTTATTATTTTGTACTGCATCCTGAGTAAAAATAAAATTATAAAAATTCAAGGACAAATGATGTAGGTACCTACCTACGTTTACCAAAAAAACACATCTCAGATTTATTGAAACATAAAAGTAAATAGTAATACCACAGCTGATGACATATACTGTAATACCTACATCAATTCATTATGATTTGAAGCTTGAAATGCATCAATTACTGACAATTTTTATTTTTGAAATAATTCATATCCTCTCCAAAAAGTTCACTCACTTTAAAATTATGTAAGTCAGCATTTTTATGTAGTACCTACATACAACATACATATTTTAGAAAAAATTTTTTTTTTATAAAAACATAAACAGGTATTAGATACACACTTATTAAATTGAAAAATTTTAAGACGCTATAATAACCTCAGTTGTCGAGCGTCTATAATCTACTCTCTCTCTCTTTAAAAACTAAATGGTACATTCCAGCGATAACCGAATTAATTTTAAGTGAGTGAACTTCATTTTGGAGAAGGTATCAATTATTTAAAAATTATCAGTTGATGTATCTTAAAGCCTCCAGGCATGATGTAACACAGAAATAATTCTTGTACGAAAATTAATAGATATATTCGATGGCACAAAAATTATATCCAGTGCACAACAAACACATTCTTTCTTGACATACTTTTTGAAAGTAGCTTGAATTGAAAATATGAATTAGTGCTAGGCCCAAATAACCTTAGCTGTTGGTGGTCTTTAAAAAACACAATTTAATTTAATTTGAAAGTAGCTGTTTACAAAGGCGTACGCAAAATTTTGTACGGGGGGCAAGAGTTATGAGAGTCAGTTTTGAACATAGATTATAGATGTGCTATAGATAGGCCACTCCATTAATTTTAAAATTATAACAGCTTATTAACGATATTTTGACTGCTAATAAAAATTTCGAAAACATTTTTGGAAATTCAAAATTTTTTTTGGACCATTCTGTACATGTATAAATATTAATGTGACCTGCTTTCGATAACTTTATCATTCTTGTTAAAAATATTTCTACTGAAAATATCTTGAATACGTAACAAACTGGCTTTTTAAAAAAATATAGCCAACTCAAGTTATCCACACTGGATGAAATAAGTTCAATAATTTGACCGTCCATCTGCATTGAATATCATTATTTGAAAAGTCACAACTACGGACCTACGATTTTTATTTAAATTAGCTTGAATCAAGCCCGGACTGGCAACTATGTTGCTACCGGGTAGCTTTTTTGATCGGTTCTGCTCTAATTTTTTGAATACAATGATTAAAAAACTCGGGTCGCAGTGCCAAAACCCTGCCGACAATATAGTGTATTTGCTAATACAGGCCTTGTGGCTTTATTATATAAACTTAAGTTTGTTTTTGGACAAAATAAAAAATTTAACCCCTTAATACATCCCTTAAAATAATATTTTTTTCTTAATTTCAATAATATTATCAATCTCTGTACCAAATTAAATACACCCTTCAGTAAGTAAATCACTATCCGCAAACGTGTTTTCATAAAATTTGTAAGTCCGGTCCTGTCGGGCCGATTTTATTCAAATTTTAGCAGCACATTTTAATCTTCACTAAAGGGTTAAATTTCAATTTTGAAACGATTCTGAGAATTTTTTCGGTATTTTTGGGCCCAAAAACGTTTTTCAACGCCTAAAAACTACCCTTAAAATGGTCCAATCGGGCCCATTTTAAATAGGCTTCGTGCGGTGATGGATTCCAATTTGTCTACCAAATTTCGTCAAAATCATTTAACTCTTTCGAAAGTTATAGCCCGTACACACACACATAAATATATATATAAATATATACATATATATATAAACATTTCCAAAAATGGTGTCAAAGTGTTCAGGAGGCTATGAAACGTCGAGAAATTTTGGTCCGACCCCTAGGTCCCGCCATCCGACCGACGCCAATAGTGTATGTGCCATATGGCAAATACACTAATAAACGGCCGAGTTTGTGTCGAGCCACGCAAAGAGTAGGGTTCCGTACTATGCAAGTTATGCTAAACCTACAATTTTGATAAAATAAATAAAATAAAAACATTCATAGTCTACTCAAAAATCCCTTTTCACCGTTATCCCACAAGAATAGGTACAAAAAATATGTTTTTTGCCCCCCGTTTGCTTGTGGGCGCCCCTCCTTAAATAAACCTTTTTAATCTTTTGTTTTTCTCTCCGTCTTTGGGCTGCGGTAATACATACTGTGTGAATTTCAAGTCCCTATCTCATTTAGTTTAGTGTGTGACAGACAGACAGACATCGTTGACACAACAATAGGGTTCCTTTCTGGTACGGAACCCTAAAAACCAGTTTTTAAATTCCTTTTTTACATTTTTTGGCGGCCCCCCAAAGTATTTGTTTGGTAGTCCGCCGGTTTTATCTGGGCCTGGCTGCAATAGAATTGAAATTTCGAAAATATGATCGATTTAAGAAAGATACAAAAAATGTCATCGTCCTTTTTTTTACAGGACTACATTTTCATGTGGTCGGTGAAGGAGTCGTACGTGTTCGATCACCTCGCCAAGAACGAGTCTATGATAGAGAAAATTACATCGATTTCCGGATGCGTCTTTTGGGTGAACCTGGCCAAGGACCATCGGTTTTATCTCCGGGGATACACAGCTTTCCGTTTAAACTTGGTCTGCCGTTAGGCTTACCATCAACATTTTTAGGAAAACATGGATGGGTTCAGTATTATTGTAAAGCGGCACTGCGTGAACCAAACGGCCTTACACACAAGAATCAGCAAGTTTTTATTGTTATGAACCCGATTGATTTAAATCTTGAACCACCAATATTAGCAGTACGTTTTACATTATCAAAAGGGTAGAATGGAAATGTTGCTCTTAGGTTTTATATGAATGGTATAATAGGGGTGTCCACAACGCGGCTTGCGGCCACCCGTCAAACGACAAGCATTTTCTAAAAATTTTGACAGTTCATTTTGTGTCGCCAACTTCACTTCTATAGTAGGTCGAGGCATGCACAGGAGTATGTAATAGCCATAGACATGGAGGGTGGACAGAGCATTCCCCTGTAATTTTGGCACAGAAATGAGAGAAAGAGATAGCTATTGTAGACGACTATCATTTTCTCTTTCTAGATTTGTGATTGGTTCTTCGCCCTAACATGTATGGTTGCTATGAATATTCAATTTTCAAATAAAGTGACAACATAAAAAGTATAAAATGTAGACATGGAGACGAAGAACCAATCACAATTCTAAAAAGAGATAATTAGATTCGTCTACAATAGCTATCTCGTTCTTTCTTGGGCTTGAGAATAGCCGAGCGTGTAGCAATGCTGTTGTTTACATGGCGTTGCTATGGTTCCTCTATTACAAGTCCCCAGTTCCCGGGTTCTAGCCCGAGAGCTGGTAAAAGTGTCAATTGGAATTTCAATTTATTATTAAAAAAAAAATAATGAATTGAAAATATGAATTGGTGCTAGGCCCAAATAACCTTAGCTGTTGGTGGTCTTTAAAACACAATTTAACATCGTTCTTTCATTTTTGTGCCAATAGTAAGCATTAGTAGGATAGGGAACGCTCTGTACACCCTCCATGTCTACGGTAATAGTGGATATATCAGACGAATAAATATAAATTACTATGGAAATGTGGGAAAGATACATTCCCGCACACTGGCCTGTTAAAAGTCCCTTCACATGCATGAAAAGCAGCTATTTTGTAGTGGGTATAGCAAAAAGAAACATTTAACACTGCTTTTCAGCACAAACTCATTGTAACACATACGAATTGTCAGTCTTTGTAGCGCAACATTTCTTTTCTCGCCTTCTCTGTTTAATCCGATTATCAAATAAACAATATTATTTTAACTTCTACAGCAGCCATTCCGTTGTGAAATCGAGCATAAATTAGGCGTCGGATGCGTTGGATCAGGATTAATAGATTGCAGAGTTTCTTTAGATCGAGGCGGTTATGTACCCGGTGAAAGTATTGGTATAAATGCAACCGTAATCAATCGTAGCAAAGTCGTTGTAAAAAGCACAAAAGCCGCTTTAACAGAGGTAATAAAATCATATTGAATGATTACTAACTTTATATGCACGCCACTTCACATTTAAGAATGTCATTAATAAATAAATCAAAATGCGCTGTTGCTATAAACCTAAATTTTATTACATCCATTGATCCGCATAAGTGTGTTGCAAATCTATTACCATACAAAAGTCAAGTGATCTCTTAAGCCAACCGCCAGGAGTGTTGGTGTCAATATTCTGTTAGCTCCTGCCCATGCTGAACTGAGTATTGAAAAGAGATAAAACTTTAAACAGTATGTCTTAATCTTACAGGCAATGCCATCTATCGGATAGATTATGATACTTATTTCCAATTTCTAAAGGTATTTCTAACTCCATTTAGTCATGTGATAGTAATATATAAAATTTTAACGGGATTTTTGTAATTTCTTTTTCTTACGGTTTTTTTTTGAATATTTTGGATGATATCTAGACAAGAGAACGCGTTTACAGAATTGTTGTCTGACTGTTTCTCTGTCTGTACAATGGATATAATGAAATTAGCGTGCGTATAAATGGTTCTAAATAATTATATTCTTATGAGCTGTTGTTGAGCGTCTACAATGTATGATTTAATCTTATTTTCAGTTAAATAATTTATTATTTTAGACAATCCAGTATTTATCTCGAGGCAAAATAGTGCAATCGGAGAGAAGAGAACTGGCAAGTTTAAGTCATGGTAAAATTCGACCGGGTGAACAAGACATATGGGCAAACGAACTACTTTACGTACCGCCATTACCGCCAACGAACTTACGAGGATGCCATCTTATCAAAATGCAATATGATGTTTATGTAAATATTACTTTCTAAGAAGTTTCTTTTTTATTTTACCATATACAAAGTACACGGGGAAGTTGAATTTACACGTCTTCAAGTCTCCTGAACCCCAAAAAATGTTAAAAAAAAATGTTTGTCGTCGCCTAAACAACTGGCTCGGTTTTGTTCAAATTTTACATGCGTGTTTAGGATGGTTACACCTCGAGGCGAAATTGCAAAATTCATCCTAGCTCAAATTGTGGGAGAAGTAGCCCCCTAAAAACTCGTTAAAAATCTGGAAAAAAAAAGTTTCGATTTTGATTAATTAATTGGTAATTAATTGTGTTTTAAAGACCACCAACAGCTAAGGTTATTTGGGCCTAGTACCAATTCATATTTTCAATTCATTTTTTTTTTAATATTAAATTGAAAATCCAATTGACACTTTTACCAGCTCTTGGGCTAGAACCCGAGAACTGGGGACTTGTAATAGAGGAACCATAGCAACGCCATGTAAACAACAGCGCCGCTACACTCTCGGCTATTCTCAAGCCCTCGATTTTGATTAAGTTCGACACATGGTTACTACAACACGATGCTTACTACCAGTATGAGACGGCATAGAAAATGCAGAGAGGGAGGCTGTGGGGTGAGGGGGGCTGTGTGCACTAGGCCCAATTCTATATACGAAAGTTAGTCTGATTTGAGTTGGACGATTTATTTTAATTTCTATGTTTCTTTTCTCAGTTTGTAATTGAACCAAAAAGTTTGGAGAAAGAAGTTAAACTCCAACTTCCAATCATGATGGCTACATACCCTTTAAGAACCGATGATGAAGACAAACCTGTGACGCACTATCCATCAACGTTGCCGATTTTCAGACCTTGGTTAGAAGAAAAGCCAACATTCGACTAATGTTTCATCACTGTATATATTATCACTAAATCATCGTAATCTCAATATTTTTATTTTGAATTAGTTTTTAATTTATACTATGGGCTTACTGCGGTATTAAAAATTCTTTAGCGGACGCATGGATCACCGAGTAAACTGTTTTTTGCTGCGATGGAAAGAGGTCATACAGAGTGACCACTTTTTCTCCATAACAAATTTCCCTGACTTTTCCCGGTTTCCTAGGTGATTTTTTAGTTTTTTTTCTGACTTTACGTACATAACTAATATACAGAAATAAAAAATTTTTGAACGTTTCAATTTCCGATCAACTTAATTAACTATGCAGCTACAATATGCAAAGATTTTGAATGGCAAAGTTAAATTGGTTGGCAAAAAGGTTCTGTTGGATTGCTTGTATCTGTTAATAAATTTGAAAACGGTTATACTAATGTGAACTATTTTTATTGTCTAAAGATACCGACAGGCGACACTGCTGTTTTCATGTATATTATATTTGACCGTCAAATATTTCTGGTAAATTAACCGGTCAATTGACGGAGGCACAACACTAGACACCACTAGCCAGCGAGCTTGGTCCCCTTGGAAATCAGCAAGGATTGGAGTTTCAAGCTTTCACGGCCGGTAGAAATCTTTGTAAAAAATGTTTCCAGGCTGGGTTAGCCGTGGTCTAATGAATTTTACTCCGAAAGCCCAGTTCACCACGGACCAATCAGAAGGCACCTGATCCTCCGACCCAAACCCCAGCGTACCTGACCCAGTCCCGATCAATCAGATGAGACATACCCACCAGCAACCTCTTATAAGTACAGACACCGCAAACAGTGCCCCAGTCACCAGTCGACCGGCAAGAAGATCGAATTGTATTGCCAATCGCCGCTGAAGATGCCCAACGGAGCTTTGGGCGAAACGTTCGGAGTAAAATCCATTAGACCATGGCTACCTAGCCCGGAAACATTTTTTACAAAGATCAGCAAGGATATTTCTTTGCATTGTGGCAAAAAACGGAAAACTGGATCCTTATTGTAATTCATGCGCCCAGGGATCAAAACTATTTATTGTAATGGAACTGTAATTTTTATAATATAGTAATAACCACGATAAAGTATATTCACTGAATTTATCGAATTAATAGTTAATGAATATTATTAATGGCAAATATTTAATCGTAAACCATAACATAGTTGAATAGTTTATTAATATTTTACTGAAACAAGTGCCAATAATATAAATTAACATGTTCACTTTCAACTGTTATATTTAATCAAAACAATATTAAAAAAAGTTGTTAACTTTGTTAAATATTAAATTAAAATTGTAAAACAAATGTACATACAGTTTTCTAAAAATACTTTAATATTGAAGTAAACATTATTACAATACGATATTCATATTGTGTAAATCCAAATTTTCTACAACTCTTTCATGGAAATTGTCTTTTTTTGCTCAAAATATTTTACCGTTTTCTGACGTACGTCAAATATCACGAACAAAAATATCTTGAAACAATTTCCAATATTGTGGCGATATATTCCGAAAATTATTTTCATAAAATATTTTATATTTTAAATAAATAATTTCTGGAATATAATATTGTGTGTTTATGCTATTAACGGAACTATTCCACAAATTATTTATTTTTTCCAATCGTTCTTTTCATAGTCCCATTTGGAAGCGAGACCTTCGATGGGGTTAATACGTAAGTCGAGCATACGTTTAAGTTGGGCTTTTCGGCTTTCTTCAGAGAAGGACTCTGGTAGCGGTGAATATACTACAAAACGTAAATTGTTGTTATCACCATTCAATGGCGAACATTTTTAATTTTATAACATTGTTCGTAGCTTACCGAATAACTTCATCGCCATATAAATCCACAAAGAGAGAGATACACCGATTAATCCCAAACCTATAATTGATTTCCATTCTCCTGTGGGAGCTTTGAATTCTGCGAATGTTTGACAATAAGAAGCTCGGTATAATGCCTTCTTCTCTTCTTTGCTCAGTTTGCGCCAATCGCCCTTTTCTTTTTCTCGGAGAGCCTAAAAACCAAATAGAATTGTCTTATTAAAACGACGTATTTTACCATTCCAACTCCACAAGTGGGGAATGGTACTAATTTAGATCAAAATTCACTTTTCACAATTTTACAATGTACATATTTTCATTTTGAGGTTCCCTAAGTCCAAAAAACATATTTTTGGAAAAAGTCTGTTTATCAAACAGGTCAAATGGCTAAGCGGATTGAAACCAAATTTTGGTAGGATGTTTAACATGTTGTAAATAGGAAGAGCTCCATTGTTTTTGAAGAGAACAAACAGACCTTAAGTAACTATCACCGTATACAGGTAAACATAATTACATTCTAATCTTTTAGGCAATTATTACTTTGTGACGAATAATTTTCAATTCCGCTCACCTATATTCAGGGTTCACCCGGACAGTTTGGTATAAGAGTATCTTAATATTATGAAGTATTAGAAATACCTTGTATTATGTCCGTCTTGTGACTTCTTGTGATTTAATACTACGCGTTTCAGCAACGAGTTGCCATCTTCAGGTGTGGTAAATTATTTTTTAAAAACACACATTGAGTATTCGTAACACTATATAATATTATGATGCTAAGCACTGTGTATTATGTCGTGGTTTGTGAAGTACTGATTTAAATTTCGAGACTTTATGATTTATATAGTAGGTAGATGAAATGGAAATGTGAGTATGTGTGTAGACGATTACTGAGTATTGGGTGTTGTTAATTATTGTGTCGTATATTATGTTCGATATTAGTGTTAGTTTGACATTAAGAATGTTGGTATTGTCGAATTTTGTGGTTTTATATATTTCATATTCTTCCAGGGTGTCCATGTGTTTACATTTACTGCAAATATGTAATGGAATAAAATTTGTTTCAAAATCGTGATATTCATGATTTTGTGAAATTATATGTTGGGCGTAATTTGATTTAGCATTTAAGATGGCTACTCGTTGCTGAAACGCGTAGTGATAAATCATAAGAAGTCACAAGACGGACATAATACAAAGTATTTCTAATTCTTCATAACATTCATATAGTGACTTGGAGACCCAACACTCTAAAAATGTATCAAAGAGTATCTTGTTTAGGTAAAAAATAAAGAGACTTGGACTACATCCAGTATTTGAGAAATTAAGTATTCATTCTTGCAAAATCGCACGTGCGCGATACAAGTTACAGAAATTACTTTATGTTCATTAGAAATAAAGACAAATTACTATTCCTTCGAAGATGTTTTGATGTGTAGTTTAATAAAGAAAACTTACTCCCACCTGTAGAAGGGGGTAGGTTTTCTATAATAATTTCTTTATAATTATAATAATAGTGATTATATTTATATGATCGTAATAATCGTTCAAAATTACAGCCTAAAATCATTTTTGATGGCGGCTTCCGGTAAATTGGCTTCACTCTGAATATTGTATCGTCACAGAACTGTGCTAAATCGACGCATGCGCACAAAACCAATACAAACAGTTTTATTACCGTTTCAGAACGATCCATTTATAGCAGGTTGGAACAAAGCTATTATCGCTTACCGTCACCGGTCAAGCAATACCAAGAATAAATGTCTGGCTGTGTTGGCATCTATTTTAACCATAATGACCGACAAAAATCAGTTTTTTTCTTAATTCAAATCTGTTTGTATTTGTTCCACATTGAAGGTTTTCAGAATGAATATGATAAAATATTACTCAAACGACTATCGGTAGTATAGTCACTTCCAAAATATAGTATGATACGTAAACAGAACAGTAGGTGTGAACAATTGAATAGAAACATACCTGAATATCAGGTGTGGTTTCCTTGAAACGAATGGCCGGAATGGGGAAATCTACACGATCAACATAATTTGGTTCTCCGTTGAAACCAAAACCAACAACTTCACGGTTACCAATTCTTGCCCCTACTCCAGACATGCAACATGCATTCTTCGGTACTCGGAATGCCAGCCTTGTTAGTAATCTCCCAGCCATCTACAATAGAAACAGAAAATGTCCTTGAAAACACTGGGAAATTTATAATAGGTAGAAACAATCAATGAATTTTAAAACGCCGATGTTGAAAATGTACCGCAAATACTACAGCATGGGTCGGGTTGGGTTTCCAATGGTTGTTATGTAACATAAATATATTTATGACAACTTCATAAGTTTACTAAATACAGGAAAAATAAGCGTATGTTGACAAATTTTTACTAATTCAGTTTACGTAATTGTGTCAAACATAGTCCGTGGTGTCAAATACCACATTTTTACAAAATTGCGTATAAGGAAAAAAAACGGAGAAACTAAAAATTTTAATCTCAAAACGTATACCAAATTTTGGAATTGTGATTGTACATTTCTAAATGATAACAAAACATTTAAATATATCAAAATTCTTATTTAATTTTTATTTAAAGAAAAAATAATTTACCTTGAAAATGTCTTCGGAGTTAGATCACAAATTGATCAATGATCGTACTGCGCAGTGTTCCCAATAACTTTTGCTGACTGGAAAACTATTCCTATTCAGAAGTCGGAAATCTATTTATTTCAATGTTAAATCAGATATTGAAAATGAAAATAATTAAAAAAATAAATATGGCCCACAATTTTTAACAAAAAATATTGTTTTCCGTGGATTGAGTGTTTTTTGAAAACATTTTCAGCGTTGAGAACATTGTTTGAAGTAAAACTCATATGACATATAACCAGTGACTTTTAAACTGTTTTGTATTTTGTGTTTTAAGCTTTATTAGAAATTGTGATAATTAATAAATTACGGTTCTTTCAGTTTATAAATCATTAAAAAGCGTCAAAATTAAAACCTAATTTAACAAATTTTCTGTGCATTTAATTGAGACTTTATAGTGCCTACTACCTTCATACCTAATTAAGGTTAAGCTTTTTTGACACATGTCAATTGTAATGATAATTATGAAAACATAATTTAAATACTAATAACAATTTTTGGTATTTTTTTAGTATTATATTTTCAACATCTGTGGTCTTTAGGTTTAAATGTCCAACGTAGCACGTCAGTGTACCTGACAACTAATAGTATGCTAAATTTATTAATTAAAAATTAAGAAAGAAAACTTTCTTCTGTAGATTATTGTAGTAACAATTCTGCATTTGATTATTAAAATTTAAATTTTACAAATGATTTAGTGTTGTCTCCAAAATTATAATGTTCCCAAGAATTTACCGATTTTCTCTGTATTCCTTATCAAAAACCAAGTGGTGGTAAATTGCATTGTTTTTCTTATTTTATTATTTCCATAAAATAATTAATATATATAATTAATGATACGCAGGTCTTGGTATAATCAGTCAAGTGATAAGCCTTATCACAAAAAGCAGAGCTGATAAAAATTAAAAAACAATATATTTTAGGATAATGTAGAATTCTAAAATAAAATAATTTTATTGTTTATAGCTATCAACATTTTGTGGCTAGATACAGCTCAACTTTAAAACCAGCTATGGTTGTCTCCAAAACTGAGATTCTTAAGAATCTACGGGCTCATTTAACAGACCAGTCCTTGCAAGCATATATCATTTCAAGTGCAGATGCGCATCAGGTAAACGGAATTGTGTGATTTATATAAATTTTCGTACACTGAATACTGCATACTGTTTATTCACCATATTTTCCTAGAGCGAATATATAGCTCCCTGTGATGCAAGAAGAGAATATGTATCAGGATTTACCGGTTCAGCAGGCACCGCCTTAGTAACTCTTAATGAAGCTCTACTATGGACCGATGGGAGGTATTATTTACAAGCCTCACAGGAGTTGGATTCTAACTGGAAATTAATGAAAGACGGTAGCTATTGTATTTTAAGATAGAAAAAAACTTCCTCAGTTACTCAGGGCACTGCTTAGTTCTTCTCCAAATTTGAGCCCTCCATCAAACCCCATCTCATCATTTTATTTATTACCAATTAATTATGTTGGGTTGTACAATTCATTGTCAGGAAATAAGTTTTTAGATATATCATTTTTTCCTGATAGTTTTTAAAATGTAAGAAGTGAAAACGTTAAAAAAATAAATTATTAAAAGAAAAAAAACGAAAAACCCGACTGCGTAACAAGCGAACTTAAAAGATGAAAACAAGATCAAATGATAACATGCAGTCGGAGGCATAAGATATTTCTGTTCAACTTGTTACTACATGTAAGCCTTCGACGGCATGTTGTCATTTGATCTTGTTTTCCATCTTTTAAGTTCGCTTTTTACGCAGTCACGTTTTTTGTTTGTTGAATCTACTCATTTAAGCCTTTTCATTTGATACCCCACACAAAAGATTTTACCGTTTCTTTTTGCGTATTGACAAAATGGTGTCTAGCGTCCGCCATATTGAATTTTACGTGACACCATATTACCCTATTTGAAATCTTCTCAACGATACCTTTCTTTTGATACCCATATCGATGTATTTAGAAGGAAAATTATTTTAGCATTTTGACAAAATGGCGTCTAGCGTCCGCCATATTGAATTTTCCGTGACGTTATATCATAGAGACATTACAGGAGGTGGGAAGCCACTCAAAAACGCGTCGGTGCAAAAGATAGAGATGAAGAATGAAGGTGTATTTCTATTTTTTTCTATCACAAACACATAACCATGGTGACAGATGTAAATTAAATATACCTACTATACATTTTTAAATTCACAATTGCGTCAGAAGACAAGGAAAAGAGAAACTATCTGTTTTCTATTTCTCTTTTCAAACCTGAAACTGTCACCTACAGTTGTGCCTATGACTTCCCTATTTTATCTGTAATATCTCTATTCGTTATATACCCAGTACCACTCGTGAGACTATGACGAACCTATAGACACCTCATTTTTCAAAATCTGTCAAATCGTTAAGGACTTTAGGCTACAGAAGGCGCCGACCAAAATGCAAAGATACATACATACACCCGAAAAACATTACCCTCCTTCGGCCATTGGACAAAAAGGAGAATACCCTAGATAATTTTTTAGCTCATTTTAAAAACATTTTTAAGTTAGTAGGCTGTGTTCTGTCACCTATTAATTATTTAAACAGCACATTTTTTTTGAATGAACTAATAATTTATCTGACATTTTCCTTAAAAAAACCTTTTCACTTCTTGCATTTTAAAAACTATCAGAACTTAAAACCATAAACACGGGATAAATTTTATAACATGTAAATCCCTATGAGGAATGAATAAAAAATTGCATTGTATACAATCCATCATAAGAAAAACATTGTAGAATTTTAAATCGATCTTGCTCAAAAATTAACTGATCAATTGAACTGTTAAAATTTTGTCTGTAAAATTTAGTGTTTAACATATTTTTTATACAACTTTCTTTTCGAAATCACATTTTTTTCTAAGCATTTTTTGTCACAGTCTGGTGTCCTACATAACAAAGAAATTGATAACGACGGTAATGTCATTATCAATTTCTTTATTCTAGTCTTAAACTGTGCTTATGTTTATCTAAGGTCACAATCTAAAGTTATTGTCAACTCAAATTTTCTGAGAAAGCATTGTGGAGCCAAGCAATAATTTTTCTGTTAGGATTACCGGGTACACCGAGTTTGGCGACATGGTTATCAAAAAATCTTCCGCCGCAGTCAAAAGTTGGAGTCGACCCAACTTTGGTAAGTTGCCGGCAATGGCAGCCATTATACAGCGAATTAGATGCTTCAGGACATAAATTAACACCTGTGGAAAAAAATCTAGTAGATTTAATATGGACAGACAGAAGCGAACGTCCGAATAACAAAATAGAACCGCATCCATTGCAGTATTCAGGCAAGTAATTGAATTATCTGTTGTAGTATTTGTGCAACAGTTAACATAATTTTTATGGAAAATACAGGCTAGTAGTAAATTATATTAAAAGTGCGTTTAAAAAAAAATAGTTTATTATCTAACTGTGTGCATATAAAACCAATTTATAATCGTTTTGCTTTTCTTGGCCGCGGTGGAAACCAAGAAACTTTTGTATTATCAGTAATTGATATTATATTAAGACCACTCATTTGTAATCCTTTAATGGCAGACATTCTGCCGGGACCGATACCCCTAACACGAACTCGTATTTGTTTAATTCCTCTATCGAGTATCCTTGTTCCGAGCGAAATAGCAGTTGCTTGAGCTGCTATGTTAGTACCTTTACGCGCATTTTTGAAACCTTCAACTCCACAGCTTCTTCTTAACTGAGTAAGCCCTTTAGCATCTGTTAAATCAAGTAAAGTGTTGTTCGGAGTTGCCTGTGAAACATATCCAAATTTTTAGTTCTAAAATATTACTAATTCATTACCTTCAATATTTTATCTAACTGGATGTTTACCTTGATATTAACGATTGGCAAATCTTTAAATAGAACATCACCGAATAATCTGTTTGGTGTATTTTCGTCAGGAAATCTTTGAAAATCGCTGTCAATTAATGAATCTATATCGATCGTCTTCTCTCCTTGCGTACCTTCATCTTTTTTTGGCAACGATGCAATCATTTGTTTCTTATCTTCCCCTCGACATAATAACGAACTTGTTGAAAAATTTGCTTGAACTACATTTGTAGTTATACGAATATTCTTCAAAAGATTTGATAATGAACATCCTTTCAACATTTTATATGCAATTTTAACTTCTAAGTTTTGAGGTTATGACAGACAAGGACAACCAATCGCAGAACATGCGCAGAACAATCAGTCAACAACAAAATGTTAAGCATTTCCATAAATTTGTTTGGAATAGTTGGAGTAACGGTTTTCGGAAATTCGATTGTACGATTGATTTTTTTTTTTTAAATATAAAATGTTTTCTAATTTCTTTATAGGCAGACTAAGTTCGGAAAAATTAAAAGAAATTTATGCAAAAATGGCTGATAAACATGCTTCGTTGTTAACTATAACAGCGCTTGATCAAGTAGCGTGTAAGTATCAACTAAAGAAATTTTCCAAAAACTGTTCTAAAATTAAAATAAAATTGTTTTTAGGGCTTTTAAATTTGCGTGGACAAGATATCGAATATAATCCTGTATTCTTTTCATATGTTGTAATCGTAAATAATGAATTGCATTTGTTTATTGAGCAATCAAAAATCACCAGTGAAATAAAGGACCATTTTGCTGAAGAAAAGATTAATATTATCATTCATCCTTACGAAGATTTTTATGTAAGCGAAAATTGAAAATCATTTCATATAAAATGCAGCGTCTTGATAATTTTCCATTTGGTTATTTTAGCCACGTTTAAAAGAGTATGCAAAAAATTTGCCAAAAAACACTAAAGCTTGGGTTAGTCCAGTTTCTGCATATGCAGTGTCTTCTGTGTTCCCACAAAAACAAGTGATTTCGGAAATAACTCCAATCCCGGTCATGAAAGCAATAAAAAATTCATCTGAAATTCAAGGTTTGAATCGAAACATTCAGTTTTATATTTTATGTTGACAAATACTGTAGAATATAATATTAAAAATATATTTTTTATTCAGGATTAGTCAATGCTCATATTAAGGACGCTGTGGCTTTGTGCTGTTATTTTTCATGGCTAGAAAAGCAGGTCGCAAAGGGTGAACTTATTACGGAAGTTTCTGGTGCCAAGAAATTACTGGAATTTCGCGCGTAAGTTTATTATACCGAATTTATGTAATGTTGATTTGCTGAACTTAAAGCAAAAGTTCATTTTTAGGACACAAGAGAATTTCAAAGGAGCCAGTTTTGAGACAATAAATGCAGTTGGTCCACACGGTTCTATCATACATTATAGACCAACGCCAGAAACTGATCGACCAATAACTAGTTATGAGTTATATTTATGTGACTCAGGGGCGCAGTTCAAGTAATTTTAAACGATTTATTTATTTTTTTTTTGTAAATATATGCTACTAGTACTATAACTGAACTATTTTAGGGATGGAACAACTGATGTGACGAGAACGATTCATTTTGGTACACCGACACCGTACGAAAAAGAATGTTTCACTCGAGTGTTTAAGGGACAAGCTTTTCTCGGGACGTGCATATTTCCTTCTAAAGTTTTGGTAATATTTTTTATAACGATTATGTCGTGATTTGATAATTATTTTTTTTATTACGATTTTGAAGGGTAATACATTGGATAGCCTGGCTCGTAAATTTTTATGGGATGTTGGTTTAAATTATGGACATGGAACTGGTCACGGTATTGGCGCATTTTTAAATGTACATGAAGGTCCGATGGGCATAACTTGGAAAAACATGCCTGATGACCCAGGTCTACAAGAAGGAATGTTTTTGTCTAATGGTAAATTTGCGTCTATTTGTTTTGAATTTCTTATTTATATACAGAGTGCTGAATCGTTTTGCGGGTAATAGGAATTTTACCCGTAAAATCAAATTTTTGCGATTTCCTGCTTCCTTAATTATTTTAGGAAAAATACCTTCGAATAAAAGTTTTAGAACATAAAATTCTGCATCTAAATCATTAAACAAAATTAATTTTGCATGCTTTGTAACGGCAGAAATTTGATATGAAAATGTCAAAATTACCTCAAAAACAGATAGCGATAGCCATGGAACTTGAACAAAATGATTAGAAATTATTCTGACAGCTAAAACGTCATCATTTTGTTCAAGTTCCATGGCTATCGCTATCTGTTTTTGAGGTAATTTTGACATTTTCATATCAAATTTCTGCCGTTACAAAGCATGCAAAATTAATTTTGTTTAATGATTTAGATGCAGAATTTTATGTTCTAAAACTTTTATTCGAAGGTATTTTTCCTAAAATAATTAAGGAAGCAGGAAATCGCAAAAATTTGATTTTACGGGTTAAATCCCTATTACCCGCAAAACGATTCAGCACCCTGTATAAAAATTACAGTCAGTGTGTAATGCTTAGCATAGAACTGTATAGAAGCAGTGTTAGATGTAACTAATAATGTAGATAATCATTTTTTTGCCATACCCACTATAAAATAGCTGCTTTCCATCCATGTATACTGGCCTGTATTGGGTCATTTAACAGGCAAGCGTGCCGAAAGTGTTTTCATGACAACTAGTGCAGTAAGTAAACGGTTGCCGTAGTAACTTATGTTTATTTGCTTATCCACGGTCTGCTGTAAATGTAAAGATGGCGACGCAAATGAACTCAAAATTTTTTGAAAATACTGACAATGAAGTGAAAAGTAGGTATTTTCTAGTGGGTATGGCAAAAAATACCATATATATCTCGTGCGTAATGGTATTATGACTCATGTGATTGTAAAAACTCGCTATCGCTCGTTTTTACATACCGTTACTACTCGTCAGTAATATACCTCATTACGCATCTAGATATACTACTATAAAAGATTAGTTTAGTTTGGTTAACAATGTCAGTGTAAAAGTAACTAGGTACTGCGGGAATTTTACTTGCGCAATTATTTTTTTAGAACCTGGTTATTATGAAGACGACAAATTTGGTATTCGTTTGGAAGATATTGTACGTATTGTTAAAGCAAATACACCACACAATCATGCAGACAGAGGATTTTTAACATTTGAGACTGTAACTCTTGTACCAATTCAAACAAAAATGTTAGACCGATCACTTCTCACTAAAAAAGAGGTATGATGTCCTGCTATAAAAATCAATTCATAATCGTTTTGTTGTTATAATTAATATTTCATTTTAGATTGACTATTTAAATAGTTACCATAAAAGGTGCCGAGATATTATAGGCCCATTGCTTGAACAACAAAAGCAGACTGAAGCACTTGAATGGTTAAATAAGGAAACAATACCAATATAAATATTTTGTATAATTAATAAGTTTATTTTTAATAAACATTTTAAATGAAATATTTTACATAATATAGATTTTATCTTATATTTTTACGGTGATTTTGTGAAATTAAAATTTATTTGAATTAGCTTTTTTTTTGTTTTCCCATTTTAAAAACATTATACTCCCAATTCTTGAACGGGGCACAACAAACTAATTATAGAATGTTATCAGTTTTTGGAAATTAAAAAGTAACCCTATAATTAGAATTCCATTATCAATGTTTCTGATATAAAAACAACTGCCTAGAATTATTTTATTACGTTAATTGTTTATGACGTGCTGAGTAAATGTTATCAGTTTTGTCCAAATCTTATCTATTATCTTAAAATATACTCATCATAGCAGTGACTAACTATTCAATTAGACATACCTATCTATTTTTTTAATAAATCTTCATCTTTGTTTGTCTTTAATTTACAATATATATATTTATCTTTTTTACTGCGTAAGAGCTTTTCAGTATATATTTGGTATTTATAAAAATTATAAGTGTCAAGTGAAATGGGTTCAAATCGGTGCCAAGTAATTTTTGATAATCCATTTAAGACGTACCATCCTGGTGAACAAATCACCGGTAAAGCTGATCTTAATTTCGCAGAGGTTACTAAATTAAACGGTAATTTAAATTTATTGACTTTACTTCAAAGAACTCTGTTAATCATGATACTTATAAAAGAAGTTTTTTTGCATGTTTGCTAGCTGTATCCATTACTTTTAAAGGAGAAGCGCATACTTCCTGGAAGGAATGGAATTACAGCAGACGTGGATATGACAGATTTTCAGCTAGAGAATTATATTTCCGACAAATACATGTTCTCCAAAGAGGCGAAAATGGTAAGCCGCATTCTTATACTACGGGAGGTAGCGTTGCAAATGAGTCAATTATTTCATACCGGCTGATAATTATACCAATGTTAGTTCTCATCCACCTGATGAGATATCCGACCGTCAGCTGCGCCAATAGCGGTGGGGGTAGTAGTAAGAGGGTGTCAAAGTCGCTAAAAAAAAAATAGATTTTAAAGTTACTTCATACCGCATCAAACTTGGTATGGTGATTCTTTTTATAATAAACAATAAAAAAAACCGTCAGTTAATTTTGAACACACAAATAAGCAAGGCATACAGTTTTGGAAATGTTAAACATAGAATTAAAATATCCCAAAATTGAAATATCTCACTGACAGCTAAAAATATTTACTTCGTTACCATAGCAACTATATTTTATTCCACACGAGAAATATAAAAATATAGTTGCTATGGTAACGAAGTAAATATTTTTAGCTGCCAGTGAGATATTTTTTTAACTTTATATTAGAAATCGTGTCCATCGTGATTATAATAAAATTAAGCAAAATCGCAGGATAGTGGACAAAATAATTTGATTTATTAAATTAAATGTACGACGTTTCGTCAACATAATTTGTTATCATGTTACCATGTTTTTGTCTTATGTACCCTATCTTATGTTAATTGCTATGGTTAGTAATTAATATTAATTTTCATAAATATTGTTATTTTTATGATTGTACTTGAAAAAGTCTAAATCTATAGACGAAACGTCGTACATTTAATTTAATAAATCAAATAATTTTGTCCACTATCCTGCGATTTTGCTTAATTTTATTATATTTTTTTAACGATTTTTATACCCTCTTACTACTACCCCCACCGCGGGTGCGACGACTGACGCTCACTTTGGTTACTGTTGATACTTAAGCAATTACTAGAAATAAGAATTGGTCGGTATGAAATCACTACCTAAAATATAACGCTGCCTCCCGTACTATTAGACAATAAAGAGAACGGACAGGAAATATTGCCTGTTTTACTGGGGGATTTGGTTCAAATGTTGGCCACAAATCAATTGTATTTCAACGTATTTCTAGTGTTGTTTGATTCATAAAAATGATGCTACTCCGTCCCGGGGTTTGATTCTCATATTTCAACAGTAGTAAGAAACCACAAGCTGAGCTATAATTAATTTAATAGTTTCACTTAAGTATTTCTGACTGTTGATGACTTCAAAGAAAAATTATTTAATATTGGAAATTTGCAGGAAAATCATTCAAATTACCATGCGGTAAATCGAGTTACATTTTTTCAATAACACTTCCGCCCTCGCTGCCATCTTCATTTGAAGGACAACACGGTCATATCCGATATACTGCACGACTGACACTCGAAAGAACGGGTTTTATGGCTCTCAATGAAAATTATAAAACAGCTTTTACTGTTGTTGCACCGTTTGATTTGAATTCAACACCAGCTCTAAAGGTAAATTATTTTTATATATCGCATCGGAACTTTATTTGGACGCGGAAATTTTATTTTTCATAATATAAGCATACTAGATGCCTCGGCCAGCTTCGCTTGGATGCATTAATTTATTATTAACTAGCCGTTACCCGTGGCTTCGCCCACGTATTTTTCGATTTATGATATATTATCCCCCCCGCGAGAAATTCTCCTCCTGCGAAGCGAAGCCGGGCTGGTAGTGTTTATTCGCTCGAATTTTATAATACATAACTCACTCGCTTCGCTCGTTCGCTCGGATTTTATTAATACATTACTCACTCGCTTCGCTCGTTCGCTCGAATTTTATTAATACATTACACACTCGCTTCACTCGTTCGTTTGAATATTAATTATACATTACTCACTCATTTCGCTCGTTCACTCGACTATTAATAATACATTACCCACTCGCTTCGCTCGTCCGATCGAATTTTATTAATAGATTATTGTTCACCTACGTTATATAAGGAACTCCTGTGCAAAATTTCATGCTTCTAACTTCAAAAATGATGACTTCCATACAAACTTTCATCCCCTATTTAACCCCTTTAAGGGATGAATTTTCAAAAATCCTTTCTTATTACTCATCTACGTTATATAAGGAACTCCTATGCAAAATTTCATGCTTCTAACTTAAAAAATTACGAACTTCCATACAAACTTTCATCCCCTATTTAACCCCTTTAAGGGATGAATTTTCAAAAATCCTTTCTTATTACTCATCTACGTTATATAAGGAACTCCTGTGCAAAATTTCATGCTTCTAACAAAAATGACGAATTTCCATACAAACGTTCATCCCCTATTTAACCCCCTTGGGGGTTGAATTTCGAAAAATCCTTTCTTATTGCTCACCTACGTAATATAAGGAACTCATGTGCAAAATGTCATGCTTCTAACTTCAAAAATAACGAACTTCCATGCAAACTGTCATCCCCTTTTTAGCCCCCTTAGGGGTTGAATTTTCAAAAAAAAATTTCTTAGTGCTCACCTACGTTATATAAGAAACTTCTGTGCAAAATTTCATGCTTTTAACTTCAAAAATGACGAATTTCCATACCAACTTTAATCCCCTATTTAACCCCCTTAGGGGTTGAATTTCGAAAAATCCTTTCTTAGTGGGTGCCTACGTCACAAAAGGAACCTACTGTCCAAATTTCAAGTTTATATCTTTAGCGGTTTGACCTGGGCGTTGTCTGTCAGTCAATCAATCAGTCAGTAACGGAACTGTTTTATATATATAGATTAATACATTACTAGCTCGCTTTGCTTGAATTTATAATGCCGGCAACATTATTATCACATGTTATGCGAAAGAGTAGAAAGTTACCTTGTTTAGATAGATAGATTGTAAATTATAGACGCTCGACAGCTAAGGTCATCAGCGTCTATGTTACCCTGTTTATATTAATCATGAAAATAAAATACATTTGAAGAAATATCGCTTATGTATTTACGTTATTTTTCGGTGTCTTTCCGGCAATTCGGCGGTGCCATTGAACGGGAGACGCAGGATTAGTGATATTTTACTTTATATACATTGTATATTTTTAGAATCCTATTAGAAGAGGAGCTGAAGAAACTGTGTCTTTTATGTGTTGTGTTAATGGTACAGTAACATTAACCGGTCACGTACCGATGGGAGGTTACGTGCCGGGTCAACAACTTCCTCTCAAGATCGAGTGCAAAAATAATTCCGATTCAACAGTAACTTGTCTACGTACCTCCCTCGATGAATATACAGAATTTAAATCGAGATCGTTATGGCGTAGTAGACGAAAAATAAGTAAAAGGATGATAAAGTGTGAATTAGGAGGGTTCGTTGAACCGCGGACGTCACGTTCTATTCAACAAACGTTAGAAATTCCGTCATTATCGCCATCGAATTTAACTGGTTGTTCTATTATTAATGTCAATTATGCATTAAAGGTAATGAGAGCCACAATCCACTAACAAGAGAATCTTACAGCTAGGTCACTGATTTTGAAAAAAGAAAAAAAAATTCGACTGATGACCAGTCCTATACTTCCCACCTAGTAAATATTTGCAAAAAAGGTGTACCGATAGTTGATCCCAGCAATTTGATACCACGACATTTGATACCACGACGACTGATCCCAACGACATTTGATCCCAACGACAATTGATCCCACGACATTTGATCCCAAAAAATTGTCTATAAACTAACAGAGCCTGATAAGTAATAAAGTTATTAAATTTTATTAGATCAGATCTAAGTTAAAGGCTGATAAACACAATAGAACAATCGGCATGGCCGTATGTTGTTCCGTTTTTACGATATCGAAGGCGAAAAATTGACCACATACACACACACACACATACAGACATCAGTCAGAAAATGATCTTGAACGATTGCTAGGGTCTCAAAACGTGAAGATCTGTTAAAATCTTGAAATATTTTTTTCGGACTAAATCCATTACTTCCCTACCATAGTAGAGGTGGGAAGTAAAAATTAAGTTAAAATTTTGTTTTCCGTAATAGGTCTGTGCAACAGTTTCTGGATTATTTGGCGATTTAAAATTCAAAATACCTATCGTTATAGGTACAGTACCGATAATTCAAAACTTAATAGAAGGCGTCCCGCCTGATTATGCAAGCTGTGCTCTATCCACTTCAGCCTTTTCTGATTTACGTAAGAAATTGTTTTGCTTTTCTATTTTTTACTGTTGAATCTAGCAAAGCTGCATGCCAATCTTTTATATTTATATAATGTCTGTGAAATTAATTATAATTTTATTTAAAACGTAACTTTTAGCTCCGCCTTCATATGAAGAATGCATGTTTGGAAAATCTTTGAACGAGGGAGAAAAGGACGATGAAGATACTGAATTAACTGTAGGGGATACAGATTCATTTGTTCCACGATATCCTGTCTATAATTTTAGTCCATCTGCACCGCCGATGTCGACATTATGATTACTAAAATATTTTTTGTATCCAAATTTTTGGCTATGCAAATAAATTGATCTATCTATCTATCTAATATGCGAATACTAATTTAAATTTACGAAAAGACATGCGCAACTAGTTACTAGAGCTACCACCAAACCGGGCTTGGCCCGGAATTTCCGAGTTTGTATCCAGGCTCCGAACTTTCAGTAAGAATTAATAATTGAAAATGCCAAATTGTAATTCGTACCAAATAATACCAAAGAGGGTAGAAGCTAATTAAAATAGCGCCTATATTAGTGTATTAATTTGTTTATTAAAGAAACACTGTAAAAACACGGAGCTTTATTTAAGCTGTCAGGATCCGGCTTTTTCTGGATTTTTTTCTTGATCTCCGGGTTTAGAGTCTTGCAAAGGTGGCAGCCTAGGGATGTTCCGATCCACCGAAAAGTATCGAAACTATGTATCGATCTGGATCGTATTATAAAGTTTGTATAAAATCGTGTTGTAAAATACCAATATTCAATATATCGATACATTATCGATCCAGTATTCCAGAACATAATAACGAGCAAAAAAAACCTGTAATCCAGTTAATAACCATTCTAAGGACTAGACTAGACAATGTATAGATACGCACCAAAATGTATCAATACTCATTTATGTATCGCATTAAAAAAATCGATACAAAATACCGAGTATCGAAAGCTAAAGTATCGATACAGTAAAAGATCGATCCCTATCGTGCATCCCAGTGGCAGTCCTATTCGCAACTCAATATATCAAAACAATTTTATTTTATTAATAGTTATGTAAATTATTATATTTATTTGAAGATAATTGATGAAACGTATCTACTATAATTTAAATTTTCTGATCACAATGATAAATTGTCCTCTCTTGCTTTTCCTGAATCTTATGGTTTGTTTACGTTCAGTTGGTTTTGTAATTAGTTGAGGTATAAAAAAAGAACAAATATGTTGGCTAATATAATAATGGAAACTGAACCAACATCGGAAATAACAATTAGTTTGTTATGTCGTGTATGCTTATCGTCCGAAGGCGAATTGTCAGATATTTTTTGTGATGGAGCAGCGTTTGAAGCCACATTAGCTTGTGCTATAATGGAATGCGCGCCTATTCAGGTAAATAAAATTACTACATTATTCCTTGTTTTAAGAGTATATGACAATATCATTTAACAATGGCCAGACTAAACATGCTTTTATTGCCAATTAATTGAAATGTTCGTGTATCTATTTTATGGTATTTAATTTTAGATTTCATCTGGTGACGGAATGCCTTCATTGATTTGCAACGTGTGTATTGAAAGACTACAAAAGGTTTATCAGTTCCGTTCTATGTGCATTAAATCAGACACAACGCTGCGTAATTATTTAATACAGAAAACGCCCGAAACTGAAAGAATGCTATTAGACGTCATAAAAGAAAACGAATCGTGTTCAGATCGTAA
The DNA here is from genome assembly GCA_039654895.1 of Mongoloraphidia duomilia. NCBI lineage: Eukaryota > Metazoa > Arthropoda > Insecta > Raphidioptera > Raphidiidae > Mongoloraphidia > Mongoloraphidia duomilia. The sequence goes on along the minus strand of CM077525.1, from coordinate 17,682,450 downwards.
AGAAAATCGCCAACCGCTGGACGATATAGTCGCGCAGTTATTGGAACAAAATCCGAAACCGGTTATTACCGAAACTGTTTCAAATAATTCATTTACGTTATTTGAAAAAATACTATCTACTAACGATAAAGCATTCGGTGATATCACCGATCATTTTCTACTCACCCCGAAAGTGATTAATAAAAATAATGTAACAAATATTCAGACGGTACCGCAGCAAGCTACGATTATTATAACTTGTCCTGAAAAAGAAGAGTTCGAAACGACAGATGTTGTGGAAGACACAGATAATCGCGTTCGAAAACAAAAACGAGTGTTCGGAACGAGTAAAAAGAAACTCGAATACAAATGCGATGAGTGTTTTAGATTATTTGCTCAGAAGAGTCATTTAGTGTGCCACAAAAGAACTCATACAGGAGAAAAGCCGTTCAAATGCGAAGATTGTGGGAAGCGTTTTGCGGAAAACAGTAATCTATTAAGACATAAGAGGGTTCATTCAGGGGAGAAACCATACCAGTGCCAGGTTTGCGGGAAGTGCTGTAACCAGAAAGACGATTTAACACGACACGAACGTATTCATTCAGGGGAGAAACCATATAAATGCGACATTTGCGATATGAGATTCACAGTAAGAACTTCACTCGTACAACACAAAAGGAGTCATACAGGTGAGCGTCCATATCGATGCCCGGTGTGCCAGAAGTGTTTTGTTTCGAGACCGAATCTGAACAAGCATAACAGAATTCATACTGGCGAGCGGCCGTATTCTTGTTTAACTTGTGGCAAAAGATTTATACAAAAGGATAATTTGATTAAACACGAAAGAATACATTCCGGAGAACGGCCTTATAAGTGCGAGATTTGTGAAAGACGGTTCACGGTTAGTAACCATCTGACTGAACATATGAGAAAACATACGGGTGAGAAACCGTATTGTTGTGAAGTATGTAAAAAGCATTTTACGACAGGCAGTAGTTTGAAAAAACACAAAAAGATACATGATGGTATTTAATACTGCTTGTTGCAAATTGTAAAATATAAAAAAATTGAGACTATTTATACCTAATGCGACGAAAAAAGACCATAACAAATTCTTCTTTACTTTGCTATTTTGCTAGTGATTCGTGTATTTTGACATTTATAACTATTATTAACGTAGATTTTTCCTGCAGATTTGCACGATTTTGACGGAAACCCAATCTTAACCCAAATGTAGCCAGGTAGAAAGTACACCCATACTTTTTTAAAGTTTGAATATCAACTGATAGTGTACCGAATTGTATCAAAATTGGTCCAGTCATTCTTAAGATGATAGATATTTAGATTCTAGACGCTTGATCGTTCTTAGGCGATGTCGGTACAAAAGACTAAAATTTTGGAAATATGTTGTACCATCTAGGTATCACACAAAATAACAATAATAGATTTCTTAAATACACGAAAACCTCGCAAAAAAAACAAAATTACAGACAGCAACTCTGTTATTATTTTATTTATATGTAGGTACTTATGTGTAGAATTTTGTTTACATCTATTGTTCTTTTCACGTCGCAATAGGTATGCTTATTTTTGTACATGAATGGTTTGAGTTGAAATTATAAATAAATGCTTTGTTTTTGATTATAATTGTAAAATAATTAGTATATTTGTTTAATATATTTGTTAAAATTACGATGCTTATTTATTTTAGTTTCACATATTTATATAAACGCTTAACTAGTGTAGATTTAAGCTGTTTAATAATTTGCAGTGGTCTTTATTTATTACATATAATATTTCTGATGGTGGAAAACCATTAAACGATGTCGCTAAGGTTATTGTATATGACCCCATGTTTTCAAATGCAATCCAATCTCCAATGTATAATTCGGGTAATAGGATTGATTTTACTATTTCATCTTCTGCATCACAAGTAGGTCCCCATATTTGTGATAGAAAATTTGGACCAGAATAATCCTAAAATATAACTTAATGTAAATATACCAATTACATTTAATCGTGATTTGTCAACTTACTTTTAATAAAATTGGTGAATAACTAACGCCTGGAAAAAGTCCTAACATAAAACTACCATAAAGTCCGTCATTCATATAATACATAATTTTTTTTAAATTTTCTTTGCTGTCAAATACTTTTTTCTTTGAATGTATGCATACAGCCAGTGTAAAAGCTGAGCAAGAATAATAAGTTCCAGGCTCTGAGATGATTTCAATGTTAGATTCCGGAAAGAAATCTCCAAGCGCTTTATTTATTACTTTTGCAAATGGATCCAGACTTAATCCTTTGGCACCTTGTAGTCCGCCGCCTATCAAATATAATTCGTTTAAATTAAATGTTCTTTTTTATAAAATGTTATGTAGTTTTTATTTTACCAATATCGAGGAAATTCATTCTGATGCCAATCTGACTTCCGTAATCAAATAACATTCTTGCAGCTTCTATTCCTCTTCTATAAGCTTCGGGCTCCTTGCACCCGGATCCAACATGGAAACAAACGCCTATCAGATTAAGATTAAGAGATTTGGCTAATCGAAGTAATTTCGGCCCTTCCGTTATGTGATCGCATCCGAATTTATCTCCAAGCTTGTATGTAACAATTTTTGCATCGCATCTTATTCTAATGACTAGATCTGATTTCGGATAAATTTGTTTTATTTTATAAAGTTCTTCCTCGTTATCAAAAGTAAGTTTTTTAACTTGAACAGATTTTGCATATTTTATGTGATTATGATATTTTGTCGGATTAGCAAAAATTATTTTTTCTGGATTAACTCCCAATGATAAAATTTGCGTTAATTCAGTTTTTGACGCACAGTCAAACCCTGTGCCCAACGCTACTAATGTTTTTAATATCATCGGATTATTGTTTGTTTTTACAGCTAGAAAATATTAAAATATGTTTTTACGACAAACTAAAACTATGTGTATTTTACACAATATATCTTACCATAATATGGAGTCACTCGTGGCATTGCTTTTCTAATAATTTCATGTTTTTCTATTATATCACCAATATCACAAACATAAAAGGCATCTTCAGTTTTAGAACAGTGTATATGCTCTTTAATGAAATATAATATTTCTTTTTTCTCGTCCAAAATTAAAATTTTTTCATCAGAATTGTTAGAGCACATTTTAATAAAATGTTGTTACAAAGTTAAATTAATTATACTTATTACAGGACCTGCATTAAAACATTGATAAGCTGATTTCTTTTGGTGATATGGCATAATATTAAAGTAAATATGAGAATGATGATTCGAAAAGTAAATTTACAATAATGCTATTGTTAATTTATTTATATAGTCTATATGGCACATACACTATATTGGCGTCAGGTCATTCGGACGGCGGGATCTAGGTCCGATATGTGTGGATTCATAAAATGCTTGCCGAATACAGAAATTGAGAAAAATTTAATCATTACAGATGTAATAATAAAGGGTTATATTTTTCAATTGGTCAAAAAACAAATTTAAGTTCACACACATTTAAATGCATGTACCTATTAGCAATTAATACACTATTTTGTCGGCGGGGTTATGCACTGCGACCCAAGTTTTTAATCATTTTATGTGGGCATAAAGCAGTGGTAAATAAATACGAACTACTATTTAAACAGTTTTAAAAATAAATATTTTTTTTAGATAACAATTATTATTTAATAATTTCGAAATTGAAAAAATTAACGAATTACTATATTGTTTGTGCTGCTTCCTATTGTAATAATGCTTAACTTTGGTTTTTAACAACATATCAATATCTATAATGCCGATAAATTAACCAAAAAATCAATGTTTAGAAGATTGAAACGTCAAAATTTTGAAAACAATTTATTAACGCAATTAACGTTTCCTAAATGGATAAAATGGCGCAAGGAACACCCGAAAGTGAATTTAGTATCGAATGTTTTAGAAATTATACAGCTCCAGAAGTATTCATACAAGGTTTAGCCGGTATAGTAGATCAAACCGATGTAGAAAGTATGATCAGAGCACAAAAACAAATGTAGGTTGTTTAGAAAATATGACAAATGTGACGTTTTTTGACGTTTTATCATTTATTTCAGGTTACAGCGTTTTGAAAAAACAAATGAAATGCTTACGAACTGCAATGCATTGAGTGCAAGTCGCTTAAAAACAGCTGGTGCTGAGTTCAAAAAACACACTCAGTTACTGCTCGATATGAAAAAGGATTTGGATTATATTTTTAAGAAAATTCGGGCTATTAAAGCAAAATTAAGTGCGCAATATCCGCAAGCTTTCGCTGAAGCTTTACGTAATAGTTTAGCTGAAGAAGCGAACGAGACTGACGAAGAATGTAACGATAAAACAAAAGAGAGTGATAATACTAATGTTGATAGTGAGAAACCAGAAAATAATGAAAATAAAAAAGCAAGTAGTGTAATTACGGGTATGTATTTTGAAGTGTTTTATTATAATTATTAAATATTCGTTAAATCTGTGTTGTATTCCAGAAGAAAATAAAGAATCCAAAATTGAAAACGACCAAAACAAAAAATATAAAAATAAACTGAAAAATAATAGCAGCTCATTTGATTCAAGTTCATCATGTGATACTGTATAAAAATAATAGATATTGTTAACAAAAACTTACTTCTTGTTTATTGTAGATATAATTTTAAATAAATTGATTTCTTGTGTAATGTTTAATTGTTTTTATGAAAATATCGATATTTCAATGTAATATCACCTAATTGTATGTTTATTTATCAGTAGAACTTTGACCAATTTCGGCTCTGTACTCGGCGACTATTTTTTGTTTTTTCATATGAAGATCGGTTTCTGTTAGCTGATTATCAACAGGAGTCACAACTCGTTTATCACCAGTACTGTTATCTGTTTTATTATAAATCTCCACAGCATATGCTAACGTAGCTTCTCTGGCTTTCTTGGTGAATACTTCGGGTTGGTTTTTATATTCTTCAGCTATTAAGGGCATCAGTGGATCGTCTGGATTTGGTGAACCCATTAGCATCTGTATTGTTACTAATAAGTTTTCTATACTTATTCGCGGCATCCATGACCCTAAAAATTATATTATATTTTATTTATGCCATTAGCGTATATCAACCAACATTAATTCAAATTGTGTTATTATAAAAAGAGAATACGGCACCTTGCGGTGGCATTTTTAGGACATCTAAACAAATTCTTCCACTTTCATCGATATTCGGATGGTAGATTGGAGTTACAAATTTAATTAATGGTGGTGCGAAAGGATATTTCTCTGGTATACTAATCTGAAGCTCGAATTTTCCATTTTCATATGGAGTATCTTTTTGCCCCAATATAAATGCAGTTAACACTTCTAACTGATCTTCAATTTTTGGGTGGCAGAAAATACCTGGCATTGGATTTGAATTAATTTTTAATAATTCACGTTGAATTCTGTTTTTGTACATTGTATATCAGTTTTTGTGTATTTTATTTATAAAAAAACTTAAATTTCTGTAAAAACAAAAAACTGAACAGCTGTCAAACAAAGGCGGGAAAACATACACACAATTGCCAATATTATAAAATTAAAATCGATTGACGATATTCCAGGATTATAATTTGACAGATTATTTTTATTGTTGGTTATGATTTATATTATGACAAAAATAAATAAGTAGTGAGAGTGATTTTGCGAAAACTGGAATAAAGAAAAGTTAAAACAATTCCCAAAAGGTTAATTTATTTTTACAATGACGGGAAGCACACAAACAGGTGAAAACGATTTGCAATGTTCTATGGTATCTTCGAGTAGTGATTATTGTAATCCAAGACCAAGAAATTCCCGTCAAGTTCGTTTGAATCTAGTTTCTGTTCGATATTATCGAGACGAACATACATCCAGAAATCCTTGGAATCCTCTCTATCCACAAGATAATATGCCTCAGCCTGTTGCTCCAAGTTTTAGTATGATTTTTGATTATTTTTTAAATTAACCTTAAAATATATTTGAGTTCAATAATAATTTATCTCGAACACATTTAACAATAATTTTATTTTCTGGTTTAGGGTCAGAAGAAATATTACTTCCAAGAGTAATCGGATCAACAAGGTCGGCAGCTGTTTATGTAGTGATCATTGCTGCATTTTCTCTTTTAGCGCTAACATATGTATACATGAACTTTCCAGAATTAGAAAAGTAAGTTTTCTTTCTGAAGTGAAAAATTGTTAGTGTTTGGAATAATTGAGATACAATAATCGAATTAGTCAATTATTAAAATATTTCGAGACAATCGATTAAACCTTTGGAAATTGGTGGCAATCGACCATTGTCAATTACAGCTATTATATGCGGCAGCCAACTTCAACGACAAATTAGTGAACAAATTACAAAAGCGGCACTACCGTAAGCTGTTTCGATATTGATTATTGTATAGGTACAGAGTTCACTAGTTAGTTGTTATGTTCGTTTAGGTGTGTGTGTCAAACGATATCAAGATACATTCGACCAATCAGAATGGACCCTGACTGCAGGGCGTAGTCGCTTGTCTACCAATGTCGCCGTGTATTAAAAATACTGACAACTAATAGTAGTTATTAATGTCTCGATTATTCCAATCACAAAAAAATTATTATAGACATATTAAATACCATAAATAACTATTTTTACTAATATTTTTAGAGAAGAACGTCAACATATAAAATTACCCTGGGATATTGAAGATGCTAAACAATTAGGACGAGTTTTAGATCGCTATAAAAGCAAATATTACATCGAAGTACTATCTGGTGTATTTGTCATCTATATATTGTATCCTTTTTTTCAAAGCAACATCGTCTTAGGTTTTGTTTGATAAATATTTTATCCTTAACGTTACGTTCAGTTTGCAAACATTTGCAATTCCAGGCTCACTGTTTTTGTCGATACTTTCTGGATTCCTGTTCCCATTCCCATTAGCTTTGCTGTTAGTTTGTTTTTGTTCGGCGTTCGGAGCGTCATTATGTTATCTTTTATCACAACTGTTAGGACGACGTATAGTTTACAAATATTTCCCAGAAAGGGCACAAAAATGGGCCGTGGCAGTTAATAAACATAGAGGCAATATATTTAATTATATATTATTTTTACGAATGACACCATTTTTGCCTAACTGGTTTATAAATTTAACCGCACCTGTGATCGGTGTACCGTTAGTTCCATTTGCTTTTGGAACATTTTTCGGCGTCGCTCCACCGTCTTTTGTAGCTATTCAAGCAGGCAAGACTTTACATAAGTTGACGTCTTCAAGCGATGCTTGGAGCTGGACTTCGGTCATACTTCTGGCTGTTTTTGCGTTCTTGTCATTGGTACCTGTATTGTTAAAACAACGACTCAAAAAGAAACTCGAGTGAAAAACGGTGTTTATAGTAAAATTTTTTAAGTACGTTTAAAGTTGTTTTTGTTTTAGAAATTATGTTATGGTGTGTTTTGAGTTACCACTCGCATTTTAGTTTTGTTATTGCGCAGATTTTTAATCTTATTAAAATGGTGCACCTAAAATTGTGCATTTCATTTAAAAACAAAAAAGTGTATTTTACTCGCACGATAGTACCCAGAGTGCGCACTTGACTACTTCAGAGTTAAAAGTACAAATTATACTAAAACGGAAAATAGGAGAGTAGTTATTGTGCATTTTTAATATCCAATAAAAATTTGCCGCACGTAATAACAAACAGTTCAAGTTTTTTATGGTCTACAGTATTTTTGTAACTTAGTTCAATTGTGTTTTGACGTGTCTTTCACGTGTATTTCTTAGTTATATATAAAAACATTCCTCAGAGTTTAAAGTCTTAATTCCAAAAAGATCCTGATATGTATTTTAAATTTGATCTTGAAGGGTTTTAAAAAGCATTTTAGCGAGTATCATGCAGAAGCTGTGATATGTCGTAATTTTTGCCATTTTAAAAACGCATATTTTAAAAATAACTGATAAATGACCTTCAAGCGACCCTAGGATAATAATCAGTATTGCCACTAGAATGGTTCGCTGAAAACGATTTTTTATTATTGATAGATAGATAATCGAACGTATAAAAATATTTCCGTATTGTAATCGGGCACTTGCATGGAATTTTTCATTCCATTTTGAACAAAATTTTAAAATCTGAGAAACAAACAATTCGTTGAAGTGAAATAGTTAATTTAAAAGAGATCAGAATGAAATTATTTATGTCATTTTGATTAGAATTTACTGCTCTATGAATATAGCATACAAAAATTCCATACAAGTACCATATTGTAAATTTGTTTTTTTGTATAAAAAATTGTAAACAAGAATATTAAATAAATAGTTTATTATTTTTGTAAGTCAGTGTTTTCCTTATATCTATATAATATATACATAATATAAAAACAGTAATAAAGAGAAAAATGTTCGTTTTGTAAGTTGGTCCTTTTCAGAATTACGAGTGTGGTCTGAAAAGATTCCGACCTAACGAAGACAACACAATACAATACATTTTTTCTTCAAATTTATTTTTATCTACAGTAATTAATCGGCGCCAAAAGTCTGATTTATTGCGCCTGAATTTTGCCAACAGAGCGTTGGAAATGTTCATTCGAACACGTTTTTGGTATAACGCGGCACCCAACGCGCGGACAGCTTTCTCATGCCTAAATCTTTATTCAATATGTGACAAACACGTTCTTTGGACATATTCATAGTCTCTGCTATCTCTCTCACTTTAATTCTATGGTCGATCAGCACCATTTGGTGAACTTTAGCGATGTTATCGTCAGTGGTTGCAGTTTTTGGACGTCCTGAACGTTCATCGTCTCCCAAGCTGGTACGGCCACGTTTAAATTCAGCTGCCCAAAATTTCACGTGGTAAATGATGGTGCAGAGGCCCCGTACACAGCGTTCAACTCATCTTTGATTTGCGTAGGCGTATTGCCTTTCAGAAACAAATATTTTATGCCTCGATTTTTCCATTTTCACGAAAACACTCACATCGACTTTTAAACGATTGTCAAACAATAATTGCGCGTCAAAAATGGCTGAAATTTTAGTGAGTACCTGTCAAAAGATGCGAAATCACATTCCTTTTGTTTTTATTGACAAGTGCTACCATCTTCACATTAAGGTCAGAAACTTTTCAGACCGCCCTCGTATATAGGCAGTGTGTATTAATATATTACCAAATTCAACAAAATGAGCTAACATATGTAATTAATGGAGTCGAAGAGTTTTTTAGCGGAATACTAATCGGTTTCCAATACCACCAATTGTAAAATACTGAAAATAGAAAATAAAAAAAATTAACGATATTAACGACAAGTTGACGGCTTTTAATAAAGAGCACTTACGGACATCAGACTGTTTTAACACAACGGAAACACTTCGACATGTAGCACTACATTCCAATGCAGGTTTTAAAACAACGCTTTGCTCTCCGTTACCTTGTATCATAAACGCATAGCTACATTCGGTGTCTGGAAATGCAATTCTTTTAGCGTTTAACCCAGCAATTAATACAAATCGCTCTGTACTTTGACCCGTCCAATATGGCATACTGATATCTTTGGGAGAAGGAAATATCTTACGAATTTCTCTAGTCGGATTCATACGATTTATTCGCCAGATTAAATATAAATCTTTTTCTGTTGTATTTAAATTCATTATATCACAGATATTTTTGTATTTTTTTCTATTCGAATAATACAATGGCGACGCATCTTTATCAAATATATTTTTGTTATTTTTGTAAACGTTTTTCAAAAGTTCTAAATTTACGATTGATTGATTTGACTGGAAAATAATTAATTTAAATTGTTTTAGCGCATTCACACATGGCAGCAAATTTATACTGTTACAAAATTTCAGTCAAAATTAATAAAACTTGTTTTCAAATTTCAACAAGTTATATGTTATTGGCTAGTGAGCGGTAAGATCAAATAATGTTCATCTGGCCAGTATCCTCAAATTACAGCTGGGTCAAAATGATTTCTCAAACTATGGGATTTGAACCCAAGACAATATGGTTCAAGGGTTAGCTGTTCTCACACTTCTTTTTGATATGATTTCGATTTTCGAAACATGTACTCCAATTTATGTGAACGCGAAGAAGTTTTAGAAACATTGCTATATAGTATATAACATTACTAAATGTGGACATAGCTTTATGTCAAACATTGTCTTATTTTATTCAACTACCTTTATTGTGTATGGAACTCCCGATTGATACACAGTCCAATTATGAACACCGGTAAAATTGACAACAGTTTGGATATTTTCACAGGGCCAACAATCCATATTTGGTACATGGAAGTATGGGTTTGGTATAAGACATGATTCATCATATAAATCTACGTAAAGAAAAACAAACTTCAAAAGAGTGTTATTTAGAACAAGAAAACGCAAATAAGAGTTTGACTTACTGCTAAGAGACGGAAAAATGGCAATAATTGGCATAGAAAACAGTCTCAACAATTTTAGACCTGGATAAATTAATCCTTGTATGTTTCTCATAATAAAACTAAAAAGTAATTGATAACTTATCAAAATACGTAAAATAATTACTAAAATACACAAATAAATAATAAGTTTTATAAAATATATAAATGCAGTCTTTATAGAAGAAATTTTGAAAACATTATCCTTTTTTAAAATTTTTAAACATTCTTTAAACAATTTATTAGTTTCTTCTTCGCTTATGTTTATTTCTTTGGTTAATTTTTTTATTATTCTTAATTGCTCTTTATATTCAGTTATTAATTCTACTTTTGACTTTGTCGACATTTTTAAAATAATATTAACTTGTAAATATAAATAATTCTTTGTTATGATTTAAAATAATTAAATCATAGGTTAAGCGGTAAGCCAATTGTCAAAATATAAACAATAAACATGATGTTGGCAACAAATTACTTATGGAATGTCATCTGTGGTTATGGTCAAGCAATACAAAAACTTAAATCTATCTATTCAAAAACACAAGCCGTTTTCTTTGCACAGTCCGCCAGCGGTCCCTACTCAACTGATTTAATTTTTTTTAATTGAAACTTTTGTCACAGTTGTGTCATCGGTATTTTTCTTTTTATTATTTAATTAATGATCATTAAGAAGATCAATGGTGCGAAACAAAAATTAAATTATCGAAATTATAATAAGAATCCTCCAAGGATACTTTAAGATTTTAGGGGGTTTCCCCTAATGGATAAATTATTTTTTTGTATTTTGTTTGATTATTGAATATGAATGAATTCAAATTGATAATTTCATTTAAATAAGTCAAAATATTATAACGAATTTCTGATTATAATTTCAAAATTATTCAATACCTAAATAATACATACCTATATTGCTCAATATATGAAGATAATTTTTGAGACATAAATAATACAAATATATGTCAATGCAATTATTAAAGATATATGAGTAGGTAAATTGTAATATACATCTTTACAGTTTCCTGATTGCAAAATATATACCTACATTTGTACAATGACAATCAGACAACGGTGGAGATGATTATCTTGACATCATTAACACAGTGGCAGAATCGGATTAAGAAAAAACTTACAGAGAGAACGAATACTGTACATTTTATGCTCTGTAAATACTAAAATGTATCATTATGAATATGTAGTTATAATAAGTAAACGTTTTAAAGCTGCTTTCAGCGAAAATTAAAAATACTAATTTTACAAGACACATGATTTTTTTATTGGCAAAAATTTATCACCGCCTAAGTACTGATCTTTTATTGTTGACGGGTAACTTTTTATGTCAATGCAGTCCGCGAACTTGGCAATAACAACCACATAAACTAGTTTTTCAAGTTAACAATAGTCTATAAAAGTCATTGTTGCACTTAAACTCGAGTTAGTTTGTATGATTTTACTTAAAGCGTGTCGTGATGGATGAGTTAAAACCAGTAAGTCTTTAGTTTTTTTAAATTTCCTGAACTGTTAGGCTTTAGTTTTTAATATTATATTTCCCAATAATACTTACTTAAAACTAGTGAAGCCGATAGAATGATGTTACAATAGCCATATAAAATTACCTAATATGTATAAAGGAAAAATGCATAGAACATCAATATTTATGAATTTGGCAATTTTTGTGCAAATCTACAATTCCAGACCTTTCATTTTCTTTTAACCCTTTTATCTCAGCTTTGTATATTATTGTCTCGCAGATTAAAATTAATTATATTGATAGATTAGAAAAATTATCGTATTTTATAATATTTAAAAAAAATGAAACCTTTTTAGGGTTCGACATGGTTAAGTATAGCATCAACTATCACTTTATCGATGATATCATTTGGTATAATGAAATTGCTACATATGCTATTTAACCGGTTATGGATAATTTATAAATTACGCAGTATACCGGGACCAAACGGGCATCCAATTTTTGGAAATGCCGCTGCATATCTATCAAAAGAAAGTAAGAAACATTAATTAATTTCTTTAATCAATTTGTACCGAATCTTAGGTATATAGGTACTTTAATATTTTTTCTCGTTTTTAAGAATTCTTCTCTCACGTTTCAAGATGGAGGGAAAAATTTCCTTCATTTCACAAAACTTCAGTTTTATTTCATCCGATGATTATAATGCAATCACCAGAAGCAGTTCAGGTGATTATTTAAAAAATAAACAATTTTGAAATACTATATGATTATGATCACATTAACCTTGGAACACCACAGTGAGCTCCAATGGACCTCAACATTCACAATATCCTGTTTAAAAAACCGATGCTTTGTGTACAGTTTTTTAAACATGTACCTAATTATTTTTCATTCGAATTTTTTTGACGACTCAAATAAATCCTGAATTAGAAAAAAGAATTGGTGAACAGACAAAAGAAGTTGTTGGGTCCTCTGAACCTCAATGTGGCGTTCAATTTTAAAATGTGGTGTTTCATGGTAAACTATTTTGATTATAGACGATATTAACCAAAATGAGGAATAATAAAAAGGGACTCATATACAAAGGTCTGAGACCACTTCTTGGCGATGGACTTATAACAAGTGTTGGTTCTCGTTGGCATACGCACAGAAAATTAATAACACCAACGTTTCATTTCAATATTCTTGAAAGCTTCGTTGACGTATTTGTCGCACGCACCAACGACATGATGAGTAAATTGAGTGATCTTGCTGATACTAACGATTATGTTGATATTAGTGGATTCACGCAAAAACTCACACTGGATTTCATTTGTGGTATGAACCAATTTATTTCTTTCCACCAAACTAGACTTAGGTAATGGGTAGTCGCGGACATGTATACTGTATAGCTCCTGGAACCATGACCTTTCTCTTTACTGTTTTTCCCTAGAACTCTATACTTTGGCATATTATAGTTCGGTTTCATCATGAGATGCGTCACATACAACGGTCTAAGTATTCGTTCTCTCCCGAATGAGAGTGCATATGTACTATATCGAGTACGACAAGTTCGACTCTATGGAGTATTCAATGTGAAATAGTGGAACGAGACGTTCCCCGAACAGGCGAACACTTGTAATATCATGTCCGCTCAACAAATGAAACGTTCTATGTACGTTCCATCTTCCGAACCGTTTTGTGCAAGTCTACACCAAACCTAAAATAAAAAATGCTTTTCTCGCTGCAGTTTATATTAAAATAAGATTTTAATTCATTTTAGAAACGGCTCTTGGTACGCCAATAAAGTCTGAGGGTAGCAAACAAGCAGATATAGTCAGAGCAATGCATAAGTAAGCTTAATGGCGTTGTTGTTTTATTTAATTTATTTTTTAATTCATATATGATAAAAGTTTAAAATGTGTGCGTTGTTTATAATTATCTAGATTAGAAGAAATCGGTATCTACCGAATGGTGAGACCATGGTTGTTAGCGGACATTTTGTTCTGGTTTACCGCAAAAGGAAGGGAGCAGTCTAAATACAAACATATTTTACACAGTTTCACTGATTCACTAATTACTGAGAGACGCGCCGCATTGCGCGAAGCCAAACTTAACCCAGTGGATGATATTTATGAAAATGGTAAACAAAGAAAAAAAGCCATTTTCATGGATATGTTGATCGAATGCTCTGAAAATGGCGAACTTATTACTGATAAAGATATTAGAGCGGAAGTCAACACTTTTATGTTTGCTGTAAGCGTTTGTCTTTCATTTTTTCCGAACAAAACAATGCGTTTTTGTCACTGTAAAATTTAAATTTTCAGGGTCAAAATACAACACAACTGGCTATTAATTATTGCTTATATTTACTTGGCTGTAATCCTGATATTCAGGAAAAAGTTTTTGAAGAATTGGATAATATTTTCGGAGATTCAGACAGAGATCCGACCATGGATGATTTACGAAATATGCAATATCTCGACAGATGCATTAAGGAGTCGTTGAGATTGTTCCCTAGTGTTCCCGTAATAGCGCGACAACTAGTTGATGAAGACGAAATCGATGGATACAAACTTCCAGTCGGAGCAGATGTTTTGATCGTTCCTTATGTTTTACACAGGAACGCTGAACAGTTTCCAAACCCTGAAAACTTTGATCCGGATAACTTTTTACCAGAAAGGATAAAACAAAGACATCCGTACGCTTATATTCCGTTTAGTGCAGGGCCTAGAAATTGTATTGGTAAGTTTATTTTCATTCTTGTAATAGTCTTTATTTGCGAATTCGTCCGCAATTTCAATTGTACTCATGCGGTTTTAATGAGAAACTTCAAACTTATATTAAACCGAGCTACCGAAGTGGGTACCAATTGATATGCCAAGTTTCATAAAAACAGGTTTAACAGTTTTCGAGTAATCATTTGTTTCTTCTTTTTGAAGATTCTAAAAATATACTGCGTACGTGCGCCTCTCATAATTTTGATGGGGATGATAGGGAATTTTCAAAAAGAAGAAATTATAACGATACACTAACATGCATGGACTGAAAGTGGATGCACTAATTGCACTTTGTGGTGTCTCCTTGGCAACCACTATTGATGTTTTTATAAAAAAGATAATGGCTTCTGACTTTTGTTGTTTTTTAGGTCAAAAATTTGCTATCCTAGCTGAGAAAACAGTTCTATCCGCAATTTTAAGACTATATCGTATTGAGTCAAGAGACAAAAGAGAAGAATTAATAGTAGTACCTAATACAGTTTTAGTTCCAAAAAGAGGCATCAAAATAAAATTGCATCCAAGAAAAAACAATAACGATTACTTAGATCATAATATAATGCATCGTAAACCCACTAAACAAAAATATTCGTTTAAATAACAAGGATTTACTTTGCATTAATGAAAATATTTATTGTTGTTTATTGTTAAGTTGCTTTTTTTAATATATTATATTTTACTGTAAATAAACGTACAATTTTTATATAGATAATATTAAAAATAAAGGACATTTTATCTTAAATTATTTTTGTATGTGGATTTTATTGTTCGATATAATCAACCATAGGTGTAACTTGCATACAGCTGCAAACAAAAAAATATTAATAACTGTTTCAATTATTAATTTATCAAAATTTATTAAAATAAACAAAATTACCTGCATATATCGGGAACCCACATTCCATAATCACATTTTCTGTACTTTTCTCTACACTCGCAGTTGCAAGTTTTTGAATTCCACGTCATTTTGTCTTGTTTTTCGCATTCTTCCTTGTTCTTTTTAATGAAGATTTAAAATTATTAAAACAATCATTTAAAATAGGCGCGGGTTGACTATATTTTTGAAGAGACGCTTACATTTGTAGGGGCCCGAAGGAGATACTTAAGTAATTTGTTATTTATTGGGATTGGGAAATGGAAGGGTCCGGGTTTTTTCCAGCTTCGGGTGCCCGGGATGTTCTAGCGCCCCTGGTCAATCCGCGCCTGATTTAGAAAGTTAAATATATAACGCTAATGGTGCAACCATGGCAACGAAAAACAAATCATAATATTATTCCGTCAATGTCAATTTATAACATTAGATGTAGATTTTGCTTTCACTTCTGTATTGTGTAATGTAAACAACATATCGCACTGTTTGCCGCAGAGTCTTAATTTATCTAGGTGCCGGACGACGTTCATAACTTCATACAGTTATACAGTTCGCCTACGGCCGAACTGTATGAGCGCCGTCCAGTAAATAGTGATTCTAGTTAGCGATCTGTAAGTGGGCAAAGTTATGGTGTCCAAGACTTGCGTTGTCGGCCGATATATTGATTTTGGGTGAAGATAGAAAAGAAGTTTAATTACAAAAGTTGTATAATTTTTAATGATGTATAACCTAAAAATATTTTCAATTATACAGCCTGTCCCATTTAAGCGTGGCAGATCAAAGTTATGTTTTTTTTAACCTAGCACCCTGTTTTTATTTGTTTTTTCAATTCTGCATCTAAATGTGAATAGAAATTGTAAGAGATGCCATGCTCGAAAATTCAGTAATTTTTGAGTTATTCAAGTTTTTTAGAAATTTTTGACACGTGCAGACCTTTACCTAAAATTCAACATAGCAAAAACAAAAACCTTTATCGAACTGAAATTTTGAGGATCACTAGATAATAGATGGACAAATCAATGTCTGTCCTAAAAAATGAATTTATTATACAGGGTGTTCAAAATAAAGTACTTCTTTTACCTAACTTCAATCACGTGTAACTTTTGATTGTTAAATACAACGAGGTTATTTTTTTGATGGAATTGTATTCTTTAGGATATTTACTAACACTTTTATTAAGGGTTGTCCATACTTAAACCAAACATTTTTATATGAAAATATTAAGTTTAGGTATGGACAACCCTTAATAAAAGTGTTAGTAAATATCCTAAAGAATACAATTCCAGCAAAAAAATAACCTCGTTGTATTTAACAAACAAAAGTTACACGTGATTGAAGTTAGGTAAAAGAAGTAATTTATTTTGAACACCCTGTATAATAAATTCATGTTTTTAAGACAGACATTGATTTGTCCGTCTATTATCTAGTGATCATCAAAATTTCAGTTTGATAAAGGTTTTTGTTTTGGCTATGTCGAATTTTAGGTAAAGGTCTGCACGTGTCAAAAATTTCTAAAAAACTTGAATAACTCAAAAATTACTGAATTTTCGAGCATGGCATCCCTTACAATTTCTATTCACATTTAGATGCAGAATTGAAAAAACAAATAAAAACAGGGTGCTAGGTTAAAAAAAACATAACTTTGATCTGCCACGCTTAAATGGGACAGGCTGTATAATTGAAAATATTTTTAGGTTATACATCATTAAAAATTATACAACTTTTGTAATTAAACTTCTTTTCTATCTTCACCCAATATCAATATATCGGCCGACAACGCAAGTCTTGGACACCCTGTATAATATAAAAATACAAAACCTATTGTATGATAATATATGATTTGATTTTCGTTGCCATAGTTACAGCATTAACGTTAAGTATTTAATGATCCATTTTCCTGAGAGTACTTCTTTCAATTATCCACGACAAGCAGCACTTGTGGTAGGTACAAACATTATTTATTCCCCATTAGTGTCGTGTCATTTTAGTGGTATAACTTAATTATTAAATTATTATTATTATTATTAAATCAATCAAATAATTAAGTTATACCACTAAAATGACACGACACCAATGGGGCATAAATAATGTTTGTACCTACCACAGCTGCCTCTCGTGGATAATTGAAAGAAGTACTCTCAGGAAAATGGCTCAGTCAAACGTTTATTAATCGGCTCGAACTTGCATAAAAAGTTATGTTTCAAAAACGCCTTGTGTTTAAAATACCGGGTATCCACTCGAACACTTTCCACTCATTTCATTGTTTTGCCTTTTCAGTTAGAAATTGGAAACTTCAGGGGGCTGCCTAATCGATAGGGGGATATAACTTGACATATAGGTGTCGAATCGTTGCGCTGCTCCCCCCCCCCCCGTACACACAACTTTGTTATTTTAAGTAGCATCCTGTATTTTTTTCGAAGGATTCAGAAAAGGGACATCATTTGGGACACTTTTTTTATAAAAAATACCAGTGCATGGTTTTTGTAATATCTGAGGTCAAAGTTATTATAAATAATTTATAACAATTTCTCCAACTTTGACCTCAGATATTTCACTTTAGCCTGGTGCTCTAAATGATGTCCTTTTTCTAAATTATTCGAAAAAAAGGGTGCAACTTAAAATAATAAAGGTGTGTGTGATGGAGGGGGGCGGTTGGGAGCAGCGTAACGGTTCGACACCTATCGATTGGCCAACCCCCCAAGTTTCCAATTTCTAACTCAAAAGGCAAAACAATGAAATAGGTAGATACGTGTAAAATTTTCGTGGGGACACCCGGTATATGGATTATAAAATATTAATATTACACTAACTTGTTTTTCGTCTTTGCATTTGCACGAACATGAATTAGGTGAATACGTTTGAAGTTCGTTGCAATCGCTCTCCATTACACTGCAGCCGCACGTGCATTTCGTATGCTCTTCGATTCTTACGGTGCCGCAAGTCTTTCTGTTACCTTCCTGTATCCAAACGTGGACGTCGATTTCTTTGATCGACATTGGCAGGCACGATTGAAATTTATTACATCCTCCGCTGCATTGTTTTATTTGAATTTTATTTGGATACTTAAAATATATTAAAAAAGAAAACATTAATTTGGAAAAGCAAATTTTAAGAGATTTATTCTTTACTTAGGGTCGGATTTAAAGCTGTGGAGGTCCTGAGGCAACGAAGAAGTGGGGACCCCTGTCCCCTGATTATTTTTAAATACAAACTAATAGTTCAAGAGGAGACCGCTACCATCCCCCCTTTATCCGCAGGCCCCTCTTTTCCATTGGTCACTCTGGGCAAGTGCCCAGGGCCCCGCGATCGATTGGGCTCCCTAGTTCCTGCCAGATCACCAACCGATAAGTGACGATAACCGATATCATCGATAAATATATTTTTTTGCGATAATCGAACGATTTATAACAGAAAAAGCTAATCTCAAAGCCAGAAGGGTATCTCTTCAATCAACATAGATTTTTAAGCACTAACCTGCGTATAGTGAAGGCTTATAAAAGAGTTACTTTCCCGGATTATGTTATAATTATACCTATCCATTTAATGTGATTGTAAAGAAATAAAAATAACAGTTGAATAAATCTAGAATTTTGCTTATCTACCCATTTTGACTGTTTTAATAAAATAGTCCACTGTCATAGTCATAGGGACCCCATTATCCTAAAGTGCCCAGGGCCTCCAATAGGTTAAAGACGGCCCTGTTTATCCATCCTTGTGTGGAGGCCTTAGGGCTTCAGCCCCTGTTGGCCTCTCTTAAATTCGACTATATCTTTACTAGACCAGTGTGAATATTTTCAAATTTTTTTGCCTACAAATTTCGGATATAAGGGTGAGGGGGCGGTTTTCAAGCGAACGTTTTTGCTAATATCTCAAAAACTACGCGACCTAAAATGAAAAATAAAAATACATTTATGGAATTTGTAACAAGTATCCTTTCATATAATACCCTGCACTTGATTGGTTGAAAACAAATTTTACCCTCAATTTTTAGTCTCCTAAAATAGACAGAAATATTTTTTTGAATCTGACTCTTGGACTAGGTGCGGGCACACACGCATTATAACTCTATTATCTATAGCAAATTTCAATTCGATTATGTATATAGTCCCTGAGAAAATCAACTGTGACAGACAGACAGACAACGAAGTCTTACCATTTAAGGGTTCCGTTTTTTATCATTTTAGTGTGGAATCCAAAAAACGTTCCAGAAATAGAAATACCGGTTATCTAAAATGTTTAAAAGATCGCCCAGACAGGGACGGGCTTACAATATTTATAAAAACATTAGTTTGCGGGTATTGAATTATTTACCTACTGAAGGGTGCTGATGTTGGATTGATAAAATGCTTGCCGAATATTGAAATTGAGAAAAAATATTTTTAAAGGATCCGGATAGATATATTAAAGGGTAATTTTTTCTTATTTTGATCAAAAACAAAAAGTTCACGTCATGAACATTGAACATATAGGCATAGGTACTTCAGCGCATGTATTAGCAAATTTTGTTGGTAGCGTTTGTCACTGCGACTCGAGTTTTTTTATACTTATTTGCGAATTGCGCGTCCTTTCACTAAAATTGGATATCCGAGTACAGAATTTCAGTGAAACAAATTTAAATTAAAAAAATTGGACTTACGACTGTCATATTGCTCGGAAAATAATCCATAATATCAACAATCGCATGTCTCGCCTCACATTCTGACTTTTTTAAAACGTTCTTTACGTTACTCATGTGTCCGACGCTGCATTTACCTGTAACTGAAATTATAACATTATGAAATTTAACAATCCAGGAATCGTTTCCGTATGAAAATAAAAAAAAATGTTTATTCATTTGAGAGTATCAATGAGGTACATTTTTAAACGAATTATGTTCTCTGAGCGTAGAATACTGTATTATATTAACCCAAGCTCTGGCAGTACAAAAATCTACTGGACAACGTCAACACTACTTAAATTTTTTTATTGAATTTAACAGATAAAATATGATGAAAAACATTAAAACGGGCTAGACTAATTCAGTTTTTATTAAATAATTTCTTGTTGTCAGTATCTCGAATATAGCTCAACATTACTTGATGAAATTTAGAGAGATTATAGAAAAGTATCAATTATTTACAATTATTAGTGTATTTGCCATTGATTTTGACGAAATTTGGTAGGCACGTTGAAATCCATCACCGCAAGAAGCCTATTTAAAATGGGCCCAATCGGACCATTTTAAGGGTGGTTTTTAGGGGTTGAAAAATGTTTTTGGACCCAAAAATGCCGAAAAAATTCTCAGAATCGTTTCAAAATTGAAATTTAACCCTTTAGTAACGATTAAAATGTACTGCTAAAATTTTAATAAAATCGGCCCGACAGGACCGGACTTACACATTTTATGAAAACACTAGTTTGCGGATAGTGCTTTACTTACTGAAGGATGTATTTAATTTGGTACCGAGGTTGCATTGATAAAAATATTGAAATTAAGAAAAAAATATTATTTTAAGGGATGTATTATGGGGTTAAATTTTTTATTTTGTCCAAAAACAAACATAATAAAGCTACAATGCCAGTATTAGCAAATACACTATATTGTCGGCAGGGTTTTGGCACTGCGACCCGAGTTTTATCATCATCCAGTTATCCGTTCAATTATCATTTAAAATTATTAATATGCGTTTGTTAGTTTATTCAGTAAGGAATTTTAAAAAAACATCGAAAAAAATGTACATAGTAATGAAATATTTTTTCAAAAGGCGTAGTCCTACGAAAAACACTGCGGTACACCTAAAAGTGAATCCACCTGATTTTTTCTGTTTGTTTAGGGGCATTATACAGAAATGTGCCAGTTCATTTGAAAGTGGGTCAGATTTTCGAGCAGACATACTTTACTATTGAAAATTTTTATTGGAAGAGCAGCCAATTACATAATTGATTCTTGCAAATATCGGAAAAAAATCATTTTGACAACCATAGTCACAGTCAGGACTCTAACCTGAGCCTTTCCACTATCGCGACGGAATGAGCTTACAATTCCTCAACCTTGACATGATTACCAATCTAACATTTTCTATATATTGCAAAACAGCCGTATAAATCTATTTAATATACTTTATTATCTTCTATACCTACATAGGACCTATAAAAGGACGTTTCGGTAGGTGTCAGGATATCTGTCTGTACCGACCAATCTCGAGAATTACTGAACGGATTTGAATACAGTTTTTACCATTCGATAGCTTGTTTCTTGGGAAGGTTTAGGTCTATGATAACTGTCCGACCCGGCTTCGCCTGGATAAAAATTGGATTGAATCCGCTATACTGAACATTTCCGGACCGACTTCGCCCGGGAGCAAATCGGATTGATTCCATGTTGGATTAAAATCAAGTTTATGTCAAAAGCGGTGTGAAATAATATTACTTATACGCAATAAAAAAAAAACTCGGGTCGCAGTGCCAAAACCCTGCCGACAATATAGTGTATTTGCTAATACTGGCATTGTGGCTTTATTATATGAACTTAAGTTTGTTTTTGAACAAAATAAAAAATTTAACCCCTTAATACATCCCTTAAAATAATATTTTTTTTCTTAATTTCAATATTTTTATCAATGCAACCTCGGTACCAAATTAAATACACCCTTCAGTAAGTAAAGCACTATCCGCAAACTAGTGTTTTCATAAAATTTGTAAGTCCGGTCCTGTCGGGCCGATTTTTTTAAAATTTTAGCAGCACATTTTAATCGTTACTAAAGGGTTAAATTTCAATTTTGAAACGATTCTGAGAATTTTTTCGGCATTTTTGGGCCCAAAAACATTTTTCAACCCCTAAAAACCACCCTTAAAATGGTCCGATTGGGCCCATTTTAAATAGGCTTCGTGCGGTGATGGATTTCAACGTGCCTACCAAATTTCGTCAAAATCAATTAACTCTTTCGAAAGTTATAGCCTGCACACACATATATATATATATATATATATCCAAATATATATAAAAATATATATATATATATATATACATATATAAACAGACATTTCCAAAAATGGTGCCAAAGTGTTCAGGAGGTTATGAAACGTCGAGAAATTTTGGTCCGACCCCTAGGTCCCGCCATCCGACCGACGCCAATAGTGTATGTGCCATATGGCAAATACACTAATAAGTCGCGAGCAATTAAAAATTCGAGCGAACGAGAGAAGCGAGTGAGTAACGTAGGTATTATTAGTGTATTTGCCATAATATGGCACATACACTATTGGCGTCGGTCGGATGGCGGGACCTAGGTGTCGGACCAAAATTTCTCGACGTTTCATACCCTCCTGAACAGTTTGCCACCATTTTTGAAAATGTTTATGTATGTGTGTGTGTGTACACGATAACTCTCGACAGACTTAATCGATTTAAACTAAATTTGGTACACACATTGGAACTCATTACCGCACGAAGCCTATTAAAAATGGGCCCGATCGGACCATTTTAAGGGTAGTTTTTAAGGGTTGAAAAAAGTTTTTGGGCCCAAAAATACCGAAAAAATTCTCAGAATCGTTTCAAAATTGAAATTTAACCCTTTAGTGAAGATTAAAATGTGTTGCTAAAATTTTAATAAAATCGGCCCGACAGGACCGGACTTACAAATTTTATGAAAACACAGGTTTGCGGATAGTGATTTACTTACTGAAGGGTCACGGGTGTATTTAATTTGGTACAGAGGTTGCATTGATAATATTATTGAAATTAAGAAAAAAAATATTATTTTAAGGGATGTATTAAGGGGTTAAATTTTTTATTTTGTCCAAAAACAAACTTAAGTTTACATAATAAAGCCACAAGGTCTGCATTAGCAAATACACTATATTGTCGGCAGGGTTTGCACTGCGACCCGAGTTTTTTTAAATTATAAATTCGAGCGAACGAGCGAAGCGAGTTCATCCGGACGAAACCAGACGGGGCATCTAATTCTAGTATAATATTATACATGTATAGATTAATGTTTGGAACTTCTTAACTTTTAAAAAAATAGCATACCTATATATTCAATAAATCGATTGTTTCCATTTATTCCGTAGCAAATATTAAAATTTAAACAAACAAAAATACAGCAACCAATAAATTGCAACACAGAAGCCATAATTTGGCGTAAAATAACAATAACAATAACAAAAAGGTTGAAAAATGCACACAAAATACCTAATGAACTATTTTAAGTTGTCTTCTTTGATTATATAGTTAAACGCTACCGCAAAAGATATGATTTTGAGGTTTTCTTCATATACGTAATTATAAATTAATCATTCTTGAAACTCCATAGGAAAAAATGAACAAATCGCGTATTTGCAAATGCGGTTTCATTATCACTATTAATTTCTATATTTAAAACGGTGAAAGCATAACTATATATATATTTTATTTAATTTTTTCCGATTTATAGATAAAAAGTAACACTGCATATTTTATTATCAATAATATAAGAAAGCAATAATATGATGGGCAGGCTTGTTTGTTTTTAAATCTGAAATTCGTTGGGATTTTCCTACTGGGACAAAAATCAAACATAATATCTTCCAGATAAGTATTGATATTCTTAATAATACCAATTCAACGTCCGGTAACTGTGAGAATTACGACCTTTGTTTCTCTTAGTATGAAGTAAAATACCAATTTTCAAAAGTATTATTTGCAAAGACAAAGCACATGAATCACGAATATTGGCAACGAATTCCCTGGCTCTTCCACGCATGTAGTAAAAATGGATCGATTATTTGACGCGGTCGTTGTTTTCCCAATCATTTTATTCCGTACCGTTTTATCGCGGTTCCTCTTGTTCTGTTTATCTAACACGAGTTTATATCAAATAGAAAGAGACATAAAATTTCGTTAAAATAACAATCTGTTATACAAAATAGAGCCAATGACGTCGTATACAATGTCGGTGTCAAAATGTTACGAACGAGTTGACAATAATTATCAGTTATCTTTATTGTGTTTCATAATGGCTATACTAAATATTATTTAATATGTTCATTTGTGCTCCAGTAACAGTTCTATATTTATCATCTCAATTGCCTGAATTGCTTAAAGTAGCTACCTAAACAGCTAAAAGATAAAATTAAAACAGTACTTCATTATAATGGCATTTGCTAAAACATCTTTACTTAAAACTCCGACAATGCTTGAACAATTACTGGAAGAAATTAATTTTCAAAGAACGAAAGAAATGAGACAGCTTTTAAAAGATGGTAAGAACATTTTTTACCCGCCTTATATAACGTATTATTATTTTTAGTAATTTTATTGTAAAAATATTAAATTTGTGCGACATTGTTTATTTATTTTTATCGAACGCGGTTGGAGATAATTATTGTCCGATGTATATTTCAGATTCGGGGTTTGTAATGCTGCAAGGAACAACATATTGGACTGATCTTTTTGTTCGACATTTTTTATTTCAAAATGAACACGCAATCGACTGTGATGATTTATTATTTTTCGTTCGAAAAAAACATGTCAAGAGTTCATCGAGATATCTCCCAAAGTTTGAGGTAAAGATAATATATTTAGGTATTTAGTTTTTTAGAGTCTAATCACAACTTTTGAAAATAAATAATCAAAACTTATCGAACGTACAGTTATTTATAGTTACTTTTTAAAAATCATAAAAAATATATGATTACAGACCGAAGTCGATGTATTCCGAAAGGACAGTCGTAAATTGCCAATCGGAGATCCCGATATTGATTGGGAGGAAACTGTGTATCTTAATTTAATAATACACCAATTTGACTACACTTTGACCCTCGCAATTTGTACTCGAACAAGCCCTAAAGAGTTGCAAGTACTCAGACGACATTCACAAAAAGTGTATGCTTCACCTAGTCGACGCAGAATGGACACCAAAGGCGAAGTCGAAGAAATGACATACCCTCACATCTGTTTCATGGTCGATAATTTCGATGAAGTTTTCTGTGACATTCTCGTACGCGACGGTGAAATGGTTTGTGTTGAACTGGTTGCTTCAGACAGAGAAGGCGCTATTCAAGGTGTTATTTTTCTTGGCTCCATTAGATACGATGCTTTAAAAAAAGTATATGACGCCCGGGTAAGTTCGAATTTATACTTAAACAAAATTAGAAAAACAATAATAATAGGAAACAGCCAAGAAAAAATGTGAGCCGTCGTGGGACGCCTGGTAAACGTGAAACAATTTCATAGCTTGAACCCCCCGCGACAAATTTATCAAAATAAAATATAACCAATATCACTTAGGGATAGTGTAACTATTAGTGAAAGAATTTTTAGAATCGGTTCAGTAGTTCCAGAGATAAGAATTTATGATTTATTACCCCCCCTCCCGGCGAGAAATTCTTCCCCTTCGAAGATAATTAGTGAAAAAATTATTAGAATCGGTTCAGTAGTTCCAGAGATAAGAATTTATGATTTAAATTCGTTCCAATATACAGATATTCACGCACGCACACGTAAAATAGCGAGTGTGTAACAGTGTAGTGCAGTATGGTGGTCAGACGCGACGTGCCATTAAAACGTTTTTACTCCCATAGCGCGCTATTAGATGTTTCATATCAAAAATATATTTAGTAAGAAAGCTAATAATGGGAAAACAGCGATGAAAAATTGTGTTTAGTCAATTGTTTATTTCATCTAAATTTAAATTCAATTTTCAACCTAAGGATTTAGGCCAAGCGTCGTTATAGTTTTAAATTAAACATTTTACTAAATATAATATTTTCTTCTTCTTTAATCAGTTTTACGTTCATCCAAAAAGACTACCGTTCATCACAAACCAAATTTTAATTCGGTTGTATCATGATAAAGTGTGGGGCAGAGTTTTACCAATCTTGCACAATATCTTAAAGTCGATCCAACTTAATTAGGCTGTATGTGTATTGTGTACACCGTATTAGAATTTCATTCGAAAATGTATATTGTAGCACGGAAGAAGAACAGGTATTAGTTAATTATTATAGTTTTGATCGTTATTTTATTTTTAGCAATCGAGTCTTAGTACAAAAATGGCACAAAGGATGACGTTCGGTTTATTTTCGAGTGGGGCGGCACAGCGTTGTGAGTTTGTGCGCATGAAAGGACCGCAAGGTAAAGGCCATGCAGAAATGGCGGTAACCAAACCGAAAGGGTCCGGGGTTGAAACGCCGACGTCTGAACCAGGTTATTGTATGACTGATATGTGGGATTCCGACTGGGAAGAAGATCCGGATGAATTCTACGCTTACAGACACCAGAGACGACTCAGTGATCCGAGCGCTAATTTGAACAATTTCGTGAGATCCGGTTTCAAAAATAAAGGATGTGACGGTATCGGAACAAGAGCTCGATCGGAAAACGAAGGCCTAGATTGTATGGAAAACGGAGTTAGTGAAATTGAAGCCGGAGATGTTAGAGACGGTAAGAATTTTTATTTTTTAACATAATTATTATGTATTTGCATCCTGCTTTATGAAATGCATATTTTAAAAGTTTTAATGGCCATTTGCACCAACTTCTTTTAACTTAGATAGTAATATATTAGACTAATTAATTTTTGATACCAAATCACTTTTCAATTCACGAAAACTCAAACTAATTAAATTAAATTGAAATGTCTGATTTTTGAAAGAGAAAAAAGATATCTACATAATCTTTTTGACTTATTAACCAGCGTTAGTGCAAATGGCTATGTTTCAAAATATTGATACGTAAAACGTATAAAAAAAACAAGAAGCATGATCTTTGTGTATTTACACAATTATTAATTTGTGAAGCATGCAACCTGCACTGCTATTATTTGCACGAAACAAAAGAAAGCGAGAAAGGAGAGTGAAGTGAGTAATGTGTGTAATATACAAATTTGTTTTTATTATAAAATTGTTAATTTGATGGAGCGAATGAAGATTATTGTTTTATTTCATAAAGAGAGAAAGAAGCAGGTCGAAAAGACAATATGATTTGTGTGTTACACACAATCGAATCTAGAGTATTTTATAATATTTTAGAATGAAAATGGAATTTAGTAATGATGACTATAATATAGTGTTAATATCTACACATTTTATTATATTTTTGCTTGTAGACATGGACTTTTGTCTCCATTCGTCACACCCTGCTTCTTCCTCTCAAAGTCGCGGTTGCTGCGATTGTTGGAGGGCGAGACGTGATTCGCTGTCGATAATGTCCGAAGTATATTGTCGGAGTGCCGAAGCGCAAGCGGATCGACTTTCGGCTTCGTTCACGTTTAAAAATCTTCTGAATCGCGTCGATGACTTTGAAATAGCTGACGATGCGGTGTCTGTCAAAGTCGAAGACAAAAATGTAAATAATTCGACACACGACAATCCTTTATCATTCAACAGGGAAGAGTTCGAGTTTGCTGACGACGCGATATCGTTAAATGAAGAATCGTTATCGAACGACGAAACTCAACGTCCTCCCAGTAGAAACTCATCGAGTAGCGTTAAATCGAACAAAAGTAAAGAAGTGAAATTCGGACATATCAGTGACTTAGATCCAAAAACAATAATAACAGTTAACGGTAAAGAAGAATTACCGTCCCCTGAACAATTTCGTGCTAAACCCATTGTTGTAAATAATATGTATGACAAAGTTAGAAAAAGCAATAAGACTGAAACAAACAATAAGGAATCACTTAATGAATGCCATAAAGACGTAGAAATAAAAATCAGTGATAATTTTAATGGAAACGATGATAATTCGAATAAAATAGAATCGTTAAAAATATTATCGAGAGTGAGAAGTTACTGTACGTTACCGAAACGTAAACGTGACACTACGAACCATAAAATATGGTACAGACCTGTCGTTATGCCTCCGCACCGTATAACGCCTGACGGTACTGACATTTACTATTGGTGCGATATGCCAAAGAAGACAAGTAACGGTAAGTTTTTCAACTTTTAGTAGGGCGACGCCTCGTTCAAAACAGAAACAAAAACAAGTGCAATCGTATTTACTTTAAATATGTGAAACATAGAACAACTTATTGCCAGTGGCGTTCTAAAGGGTGGCAGAACTGGCTAAAAACCAGGGACTCTCAGCTTATTGCCAGTGGCGTACTAAAGAGTGGCAGAACTAGCTAAAAACCAGGGACCCTCAGCTTCAGAGTTCAGGGGGCCCCGCGGCATCTAGCAAATGGATGTGCGGTGCACCATACTCGATAAAAGTACATTGTGTAACTAGTGTGTTAAATACATATAGAGTCAGGCGCGATGTTTTCAGCACGAGTAGTAGGCGAGCGCACACGAGCCGTATACGAGTGTTGAAAACATACTCGCTAAAAGTACATTGGGTAACTAGTGTGCTAAATACATCTATATGAGTCAGGCGCGATGTTTTCAACACTCGTATACGGCTCGCGATGCATACTCGTCAAGGCTCGTGTGCGCTCGCCTACTACTCGTGCTGAAAACATCGCGCCTGAGTCCCTGACGCATAAAGATTTATCACACGCGTTGCACACTATACTTTATTCAACACATGCATGGTTTTAAACTTCAATTGAATTAATGTCAAACACCTTAGATTCACTGACAGCAGGACATCTCATTTCATAATAAAAACATTGGCCTTGATACAATATTTATTGAGTGGCAGAACTAGCTAAAAACCAGGGACCCTCAGCTTCAGAGTTCAGGGGGCCCCGCGGCATCTAGCAAATGGATGTGCGGTGCACCATACTCGATAAAAGTACATTGTGTAACTAGTGTGTTAAATACATATAGAGTCAGGCGCGATGTTTTCAGCACGAGTAGTAGGCGAGCGCACACGAGCCGTATACGAGTGTTGAAAACATACTCGCTAAAAGTACATTGGGTAACTAGTGTGCTAAATACATCTATATGAGTCAGGCGTGATGTTTTAAACACTCGTATACGGCTCGCGATGCACACGCGCCAAGACTCGTGTGCGCTCGCCAAGGCTCGTGTGCGCTCGCCTACTACTCGTGCTGAAAACATCGCGCCTGAGTCCCTGACGCATAAAGATTTAGCACGCGCGTTGCACACTGTACTTTATTCAACACATGCATGGTTTTAAACTTCAATTGAAGTAATGTCAAACACCTTAGATTCACTGACAGCAGGACATCTCATCTCATAATAAAAACATTGGCCTTGATACAATATTTATTTACTTCGTTGCCGTAGTAATTATATTTCATTGTAGCATCGAAAAGCATTTCATAACGGATCATGACTTCACCAGTCAATAAACGACCATTTAAGATCCGCATTCCAGACACGAAAAAACTCTAAAAGCGTATTGAATAAAAGTATTTATTAATTTCACATCAACCAAAATGCCAGGAGCCCCAAATTTGTAGATACGCCTCTGCTTTTAAAATAATATATATATGTTTAGCAAGATTAAAACTCAGAAGGTGTTGCAAATAGTCTTCATAGGCTGTTTTAATCAGTTGTAATTTGTCACTTATTTTAAATTTTTTACGGTCACTATTACTGTCAAATATTTCAAGGTAAAAAAAATTAAATTTTAAATATGAAATCACCGTACCTATAATTTTATATAATCAATGCGTAATCAACTATACCCTTTTGACCTTCCTCCACTTGCGGCGCCTCTGGTGTCGTCCTATTAAGGGATGACAAACATGCATGAATATTAATTGTTGAATTTCTTTACATACAAACGCATGCTTTTGAGTTATCCGTTATTTTCCAGGTCAGTATTGAAACTTTGCAGTTCATTGGTGAAACAATCGATTCCATTATGGTTTCGCGCCAACATTTGAAAAACATTTAAAACAAAACAATGCTATGTTTTCTTGCAGAGTTGGACGACGGCCAATATAATCCATTATGGACGATGCGCGGATTCACTCAGACTTTCCATTTTTGGAAAGAAAATAAACGAGCACAGTCAGTACCACTCAACGCCTTCCTAACCTATATCACACTGCCCTGGTGGAGTATTGCAAAAGGTAATGAATACCTATTACCTATATGCTGAGATCTTAGTGCTTGCAATATCGCTTTAAGTACTTATAATGCTTGAAATAATGCTTTAAGCACTTATGCTTCCAATAATGCTTTAAGGTAAGGTGACCAACTCTTCTCCGGGATAGTAAACAAAAAAAGTATCTATTACTTACATAGATTTCAATTTACTTTCTTCACAGGATACAAGGGCAAAAATCAAAAACTAATTTGCTAAATTTCTTTAATGTCGACGTTTCGGCACAAATAGTTGCCTTATAACCAATGTTGCTGTTTGACATTTTTGAGAAACTAAAAAAATTGAAAATATAAACTCGTATTAAAAATATATTATGTTGGATAAGAAATATGGACTTTACACATTTTTAAAATCGTATTTGTTTTGAAAATGTATTGCTTTTAAAGATATTAGTTTCTGAAGTAAAAATTAAAAGTCGATAAAATTCATGATTTGAAAATAAAATCGGGACTTTCCGGGACACTTTTTTTATCCGGGACATGACGATAAAATCCTAAACCTGTCCCGGCCAAATCGGGACGATTGGTCACCTTACTTTAAGTAATTATAATGCTTGCAATAATGCTTTAAGCACTTATAATGCTTAAAGCACTTTGTAAAACATATGCTTGATGCTTAGAGCATATTTATGCCCGATAGTGTTAATTTAATTTTCAGTGTTTCCCTTTACGTTATGTATGTAGGGCTGCCATCTTTACAAGACTGAATCCGGAGATGAAGGGGAAAAACGCAGATAAAGTTGGGCTTAAATAGAACTCAGTATAATATTTACATAATTTCTTTATTTTTGGTTCGACTGACAACGAACAAATTATTACACTAATATTAGCTTCTGCCATCTAGGTACTATTTGGTACGAATTACAATCTGGAATTCTTAATTATTATTACATTAATTAATCCTTACTGAAACCAGCTTGGCATTTAAAATCGTATTTTTCATTTGATTTAAATTCTATAGAATTATCGCTAGGCACTTGGTAGAACATGATTGAATAAAAATTAATAAATAAACACTTGAAAAATTCTACACATTTATTCATCTCAACGATCGTTTCGGGTTCCTAACCCATCATCAGGAGTTTTAATGTAAACTCCTCGTACTTTCATTTGGACGAGAACCGTCATCGCAGCGGTCGAATTTGTGCACGATAGATTCCGGAGAATAATAATGTTAACCTAAAGCCCGGACATGCACCCATCAAATCCGAAGACTCCAGGTCAAACCCGGAGGAGTGGCAGACCTATATATTATCTTTTACGCGCATGTCTCATTTATACTTTGATTTTTTCTCACCGCAACAATTAGATTTTAAATTGATAATTTATATATTTTGTAGATATTTTGGATCATCGAGAAGGACCAATTCTTACATTTTAGTAGTGTGTTGAGAAATGAACTAATTTAAAATATTATTAAAAAAACTGTTTCTTGTCCGTTCTGTAACGAAAAGTGAGACTGCAGATGCTAAGTTTACAATAAACTATTTATAAAAAAATAATTAATCAAAAAACAT
This sequence comes from Mongoloraphidia duomilia, assembly GCA_039654895.1. Taxonomy (NCBI): domain Eukaryota; kingdom Metazoa; phylum Arthropoda; class Insecta; order Raphidioptera; family Raphidiidae; genus Mongoloraphidia; species Mongoloraphidia duomilia. Next base: position 17,650,464 of record CM077525.1, on the reverse strand, counting down.
AAAAGTGCAACTGTGCAATACCGATTTAAAATATAAGTACTTACACCAAAATATTTATCAGTATTATAATTTTAATTTATTTATTTTTGTTAAATTTTAAATAGATCTTATACGTCACATTGCAGTTTTCTTTGCTATATATCTGTGGTTGAAAGGCAAAACCACGTAAGCCGAATTTTTGGTATTTTTCTCTATTTTCAAAATTCAGGTACGTTCTTATAATAGAGAACTTGCATGGATTTTTTAATCGCATTTTTATAACGTAGCATGAAAATATATTACGTCAGTTTGAACAAAACTAAAATCTGGGAAACATTGAGGTGCAATTTCATGTGATCAAAAACACCGCGTACCTCGTCCATAAATGTATAGCTTGCGCAATTTACATGGGTATAATGTAATATTTTGAAGTCTTTTTCTCGGTGTTTAGACAGCGTAGTATGAAAGTGCCTCCATACGTTTCTAGCCTGTGAAGTCACGATTATTTTACGTGTTTATAACAGACGGAGCTAACATCAATATTTCAAAATTAATTTTTGAGTTTATTTGAAATCAGAATGAAGTGATTTAGGTGTAATTTTGTTCAGAATCTACTACTCTATTAATATAGCCAGAATTCGTGTAAATTTTTTATTCTATTTTCGGTAAAAATTATATAAACTCGTTTGGCTTCTACTGAAATTAAAATTTAATCTGGATTTCAAATCGATACATTAATCCTAGGATATGTGAGCCACCCAGATTAATTTTCTCAATAATGAAAAGATACAGTCGTCCATCTCATGCCTTGAGGTACCTTCCTATCACATGAGCGCTGCATTAACACGAAGTCGAATGAAATTCATTAAAAAACGAACCGAGGACAGCGTGGTCCAGTGGTTAGCGTCGCGCTCTCTAGATCAGACTGTCGTGGGTTCGAATCCCACCTCCGCTCATGGATGTTTTGTGATACCATTTAGTTTTAAGCGTGTTGTTATTTGATGTAATCAAGACGCTAATAACCTAAGTTGTCGACGCGTCTATAATTTACAATAAATAAATAAATAAAAAACGAATCCAACAAAAACAATGAAGCTCCCACATGTGTCTGTTCTCTGGCTCCCTGCACGGGACGATGCTCGTGTGGTATAAGAAGATGCCTCGAGGAATGGGATCGGAAATGTTGTTTCTAGCGAAAAATGGAGAGCTTGATTAAATGACCTGAATGATTCATTCGTCATTAATCTTATTTTGCTACATATTCAAAATTGACAGTTTTGCCTTTTGACTAAAGATCTAAATGTGTGGTTTTTTGTATCGTCAACGAAAAATAATAGAATTAAATACACATAAAGTACAAATTTTGATTTATAAAGATGGCAACTATGTATATTGAACAAAAAATAATGCAACGACCAACTGCTGTGACGAAAAAATTGTTACACGCTCTGTTATTTTCTAGCTTATTATTTTGTTACTGTTTCGTACTATTTTTTTATTGTTAACGGATAATGTTTACAAATAACTGAATGTCACAAAATAAATGGAGTTAAATCTGATCCTTTTAAATGTTGCATTTGTTATTCGAGTTACACAATGAAGAGGAGTCTTTGGTGTGAAGACACCAGAGGCGGATTAAATGTCGAGAGCGCCCTAGGCAAGCACCTCATTGGCGCCCCTCTAGCGGCCATATATTATAAATTTTAACTAGTACTTATATAATAGTTAACTGCGCCCTGCGGTTTCATCCACGTGATGCCCTATCCCGTGGAAATTTTGGTATAAAATGTATAAATCTGTAAAAGTTACGTGCGCGCGCCCCCTTGTAACCTCGCGCCCCTAGGCACGTGCCTAGTTTGCCTCAGGGATAATCCGCCTCTGGAAGACACTGAATATTATGAAGTATAACCTCAAAACACCAAACCACTCATTTCTTCTCGACGAACGTTTCGCTAACCATGGCTAGCATCATCAGAAGCTGATCAAATTAGATTTAATCATTTATTGCCTCCTGGTGATGCTAACATGGTTATCAAAACGTACGTTGAGAAAATATAAGTTGTTTGGTGTTTTGTGGTTACCGAGGTGGTTACCTATACTTTTAATATTCAGTACCTATTCGAGCTACAGAAAGCTGTGCAGGCTGGAACAGAAAAAAAATTTCCATTGATATAAATACATTTAATTAAATTCAAAAATGTATTTAAAATTTGATATGGTCTGCTCCATTTTATTTTATAATATGCAACATGTAAAATAACTACGTATTTAAAATAGATTATCAAAAAATGTAAAATGATATTAAAAATTAGAATTTGTAATAAACAAGAGTTTTATTAAAATTTCAACTGTTATGAATAAATAATATTGTACCAATTCTTTTTTCAAAACACATGAAAAGTCCTAAACTTTCCTACATAATTTTCCTTATACATATTAACATACTAACGCCTTAAGGGGCTGATAGACAGTCAAATCATTATGACAAGACCACAAATAGGTATTTTAGGGGAAGTACATTCCGAGCCGTCCGGCCGAAGCCGAATTTTGGATTTTTTTTATCTTCAATCGAAACCGAAGCGGAAGGTATTGTATAAAAATAAAAAAGCGAGAGAAAATACTTATTATTACGTCAACGCAATTGCGTTGAAGTTAATAAAATTCTTAATAATTGCAATGATTATTAAATATGCTTGACTGCCTATGAGCCGCTTTACATTAGCATTCTAATTCCATCAAAATCGTAAAGTTGATTCTGGATTTCAAAAGCTGCAAACATATTATAAAAGGGATTTGTTTGTTTTTAATTTTGGAGTTTTCGAACAAATTGCCCGTTTGCAGTAGAAACTTATATAGTAATTTTTTATTTTCCGATGTGTATATTATAATTTCAAATAGGGATATAAACCATAGGCGGAACACTTAACAGAAACCAGGGCATCCATTAAAAGTGGTCAAAACGAAGAAACGGCTTATCTGATTTTTTTTACATTTAGGCCGGGCGCATACACACAATTGTTTCCACGACTAAACCGTTTAGTCGAATTGTGTGCGTGTTGCGATTTCAACTTGACTAAAATGTTTAGTTGTTAGAGGTGCGCATACACGCCATACACCCAATCAGTTGTACCATAATTTCACTATTAAACTAATGGGCCGCCGAACAACTATTTAGTCGAGCGTATGCTAGCATCAATACACAGCTGTAGACATACGCTGCCGACGATAGTTGTTCAACAGAAAAGTTAAAAGACGATCGATGCGGTTTTATGCTTTTTGGTTGTACAACTATTGTGTTGATAGTGCCTTCTGATTCCATAGCCTTTTGACAAACAACCAAACAGTTATGCGATTAAAAATTGATTGTATGCGCCCCGGCTCTTACTGTAGACTATAGACCAGGTATGGGCAGCCTTTGGAAAATTACGGGCTAAACTTTGGAATATTATTGAAGTCGTGGGCCGTATATAATAGGTAATTGTAAAAAAATAATATAATGATAGGTTTATTTTATTTTTTTTTCTTCGGCAAGGTATTTTCTGTAGAGATCACTTAGCTTCACGTCTTCAAATTTTGACTTTAAATGTGTACCTTCCTGAAGCTCAATCAACTGCATCTGCAGGTGTGTCGGAGCTTTCTCTAGTCTCTACGTCACTTTTCATAGGAGTAGCAAAAAGGTTAAAGGAACTATCCACTACCTGTGTTTTCGAAGTCGGGAAATCTATTAAAAAATGGCTCCGACAGTGATTTTAGTTCTTCAGCATATTGAGTGTAATCAATATTATCGTAAATTGATGGTGTTGAAAAATGATAACAGCATCCAGATCGCATTAATTGTGTTTCCCACAAGCGAATTTTGTTCTGGAACGCTTTCAGATTACTGTACAATTCGTTTACCAACTGACCTTGTTTTTGAAGCTTCAAATTCACCTCGTTTAAGAGACCCGTTAATCGTGATGTCAACTAGAAATGCTAAATCACATAGCCATATCTGATCACTGACTTCAGGCAATAGTTTTTCTTTGATTTCCATAAAATCGGTTATTTCCTGTCTAAGATCGTAAAATCTTTTTAGCATTTTGCCTTTGCTTAACCATCTTACTTCGCAATATGTCACATCACCATGTTCTGAAGAGAGGTCATCCAAAAATGCGTTGCCCATATATGCTGTAGACGCTTGACAACTAAGTTCATTAACGTCTAATTACATCAAAATAAATTAAACGACATCACAAAACATCTGTGATCGGAGGTGGGATTCGAACCGCATGCCCTATATGAACCGCTACACCAAGCTGTCCTCGATAATTTCTTTTCGATATCTTTAAATTTTTACTTCTATTTTCTTTCAGTAGGTGTGCAGGTAATTCTGAGTCTATTTTTAAAAAAAACTGAAAAAAATTGTGATAAGATCATGATTTTTTCACTTCATAGAATTTTCAAGAATATTTTAATTTTCCCCCGCGATTTTGTTCGCGTTGATGTCGATTTTGACAGGAATATGATCTTAACCTTAGTGTATCTGCATAAAAAACACCCTATACTTTAAAGAATTTTGGTCCATATATGGCCCAGAGTATAGGAATCGAAAGATCTTGTATTAAATAACAAATTTTTCTAATGCATCAAAATTATTTATCGTAGAAGAACATACCGCTTCGTCAATATTGACGTTAATAAGTCAGTGCCTAGAGCTGTTAAATTAATTATTATAGCTCAGCTTATCACCTTATGCCTTATGGTTTATCAGCACTGTTGAAAATTTGAAATATGAAAATCAAACCCCGGAACGGATTAAAGTACGATCATTTTTTTGCATCAGATAACACTAGAAATACATTAAAATGTAATTCACTTGTGGGCAACATTGGACCAAATCTCTTATTAAAATGGACAACGTTCTTTGGGTACCAATTGATATTTATATTTATCAAAAGCGCCCGAGTCGTTTTCGAATGATGCCAGTACAAATAAGCAGACAGAGACAAACATTCTTTAAATACATTATCATCAAGGTATCATAGAGAATACCTACCCAAAAACCTGCCAGAAATTGCGGACAAAAATTCCGTTAATATTTTGTAAAATATTACCATAATATGAGTAATTACTAATAAGAGCTCTAACCAGTTGTTCTACCAAATTAGTAACCCAAGTGTTAGGAGCGCTGATGGCGATATTATGCTGGCTCATATTGCATATTGCACTCCTCTATCGGATGGGTTACTACACTGATTTCTAATATTTAGGCCATTCTAAATATTTGTCTTCAGTATTTATGATAGTATAAGTTCTGTTTGGAGAACTGTGCATTTTTTATAATACTAAGTTTATCGAAATCCCTTCTCGGCCTTTAAAATATGTATAAGTCGCCGCTTATGCTTAAACGATAATAATAGCCTTTACGTATTAAATTATTGTTTGATTACATTAATTTCATTGCTTTTGCTTGCTTCGTGATAGGCCAGTGTATTATACAGACAATTCAAAAATAAAGTGACCTGTCAGAATTTTCATTTCTACTTTATTTGATACTAGCTTAGGCCGAGTAGATTTTGGCTTGGCAGCGAAATAACTAAGAAAAAAGAAAAACTATCGTAATATATTGTTACAAACTGTTTTCTGAGTTGGCGGAATAAATATTTATTTACAATAATTCGTAACAATTAACTATATACATTATACAATAATTGCAACAACGAAAAGTCAATTCTAACAATAAAAAACTTAAACGGTAATTATTGAACTAAACGAGCCACTTAACTAACACTTAACAAATAACTATATATACAAGGATTATTTATTTGTAATTATTTATGTCAGATTTATTTATATCAGACGCACTATTCGTCGCTCAGTACTTGACTTCGTATTCAACACGACACTGATTCCCCAACACGACACACTCGCCGTTTATATACCTGCGTGCGGTGTACCCTCAGTGCGTCCTCGTATTCTCTAGCGTTGTCTGAAATCTTCGATACCATTCCACGCTTTACTACTGTGACCTTTCTTTCTCGTGGTTTCTATTGGAGGCAGTGGCGTAACATCTTGGGGTTTGCTACAATATCATTTTACCGTATATCTTTTATAGTTTAGACTGTAGAAAGTGTAGGTACATCAATTTAGCTTAGAAATCCCCGACTCGCTTGCTTTACATTTTCGCCCACTGTTCAATTTTCATACCCATTTTGTCGAAGTGTAATAATATATAGCCCTGGGATGTCGCGGCGCTATTCTAGGGGAATCGCAATTTCAAAATTTCAGCCCCGATTTGAGAAGTTATGCTCAGAAAAGCAAGCTCATCCTTTTCATTAATTGTACTGTTTGTAGTTTTTTATGTTTTCTAATTATTAGAATTATAGAATCTAAAAAATAATAATTAAGATTCTATGTTCTTTGGAGTTTTCTTTGAATAATAAAGTAATGTTATGGTCTGCTAGAGCGACACACAGGTATCTTCGTTTTTAAGAGCATCGCAAAAAAATTGTAACCTGTATTAGAGAGTCGCAGTTAAATGAAGCTAATATAAGCGTTTTAAAAAAAGATTGGGAACCCTTGATATAGGTAGCCTATCATCTATGCCATTCAGGAAGAAGTTGGATTTTAAACAAGGATATATTTTTTCAAATTGGTCCAGTAGTTCCTGAGATTATCTGTCGCAAATAAACAACAACTTACAAACTTTTCCGTAATGTGCGATTATGGGGTTGTAGGGCATGTAAACACTGATTTATCGGTTGTTTTCTCTAAACATGGGCGCTCATTAGAGATTTTTAGATTTTGACTTTTCAGTTTAGAATAATTGACATCCAGTTAATTGTTTGCTTGAAATTAAATATTGGCACAGCATAACCTATAATTGCGGTTGAATTGTGGATTATAGACGCTCGACAACAGAGGTCATAAGCGCATATATAATCGCGGTTGTATCGTAGAATGCAATGACTGCCATCACCAGAGGCGGATTTAATTTTTTGCTTCCCTTGGCCTAAAACAGTATTTGCCGCCCTCTTTCATTAAATTTTTCTCAGTCATCCTATCTAATCCTCCCCAGTTTCTTCCCCTATTCCTCTCCCAAAACACCTTCCATTTCCTATCACAAATTTTTAAGTGACAATATGTTAAAACACTTAAAACGAACATAGCGAATTTTAAGTCACACGATTTATTGCAGATTACTATAGACTTGTCGACAACTCAGGTCATTAGCGTCTTCAACACAACAAATAATCCATTTGTGTATTAGAATCCGCCAGCTGGCATACTCAAACCGACTGGTAGGAGCTCGGGTCCCTGGGAGCGTTAATTCCCACAAAACATTGGAATGCAAACTACATTCCAATGTTTCTCCTGATGGATAAGTTTTTTGACATACCCACTATAAAATAGCTGATTTCACTTCATTTTCAGTACTTTCAAAAAATTTTCAGACTTCATTTGTGCCGCTAACTTCACTACTATAATAGTAGGCCGAGAATTATTAGCTGTCAGTAGGTAATAGCATGCGGATCAGGGTGAAAAATAATAATGGTTTACTTTTCCACACTAGTGTGGGAAAGATATGTTCCCGCACAACGGCCTGTCGATAGTCACTTTACGTGCATACATGCATGCATGTAAAGCAGCTATTTTATAGTGGGTATGGCAAAAAATATTTTTTTGTAACATTTTCTTAAATTTCTTCAGCTCGTCACCTTTCTAGCCTCAAAGAGGTTATTATTAATGTGTGTAATCTGACAGCTTCAATTGCACGTGACGCGAATGCTGGAAGTTTTTTGCGCACACATGATATAATTTAATCAACAATAGTAACTAATAAAATAAAACTTATTCTGTGATATTATACGAACAGACTGATGCCCATGGCGTCTCTCCACCCGCTGCGCTCATATTTAATGGTATATTTATCGAGTATATGATCTCTGTTGACTTTCAATGTGTAACTAAATCATTGAAACATAAATACCTATAATAATGCGCAACCAACCAAATCGTCACCCTCCCGACACGCTTTTTTTTATTGTATCGACGTGCGACATTCCTTTGTTTCGTACATCGATCGTGATTTGTTTTTTCGGATAATCGTGTTTTCAGTTTGTCAGTTCCGCAATGAAACTGATTTCAAATTTGAATACGTTAAAATGTAACTCCCAAAAGTAGTTTTTTTTTATTGGAAAATCGCTTGTTTTAAAAGATTAACATGGAGAAATCGCGAATTCCGCTCTTTGGTATTTTGGGTATTGGAACGACTTTTATGGGAATTGTTTTAGGGTGGTATGGGTTCCCGAAAATTGTTAAATGGCAAATTGATACGGTGAGTCTGATATTTTAATTTCATTTGTTGGAATGCCGCACATGAAATTTATCGTTTAATTTTGATTGCGTTTCTATATTTCAAAATTGAACCATTTCTTTTTTTTTAGAAAATTGCTTTGAATAACGGTACTGAAATGTATCCAATGTGGGTGAAATTACCAATGCCTTTGATTTTCAATGCGTATTTTTTAAGTGTTTTGAACCCAGAAGAAGTTAGCAATGGCGCAAATCCCATTGTAAAAGAAATGGGTCCATATTGTTATGAGTAAGTTGGACATTTTGATTTAGAAATAATAATAATTTTTGAATTAGATTTATTCATTCTTGAGGTAATCGGATCGGATTTTATCATTGACTTGGTCTTCCATCAATTGTAACCAAAAAATTCAATCAACACGTTATCTATAAATCTTTACTTAAAATTAAAAACGAATTCGCGACGCCTAACGGTATTCATTTTTCGTTGACCTGAGTCACGATTTGATACCCTTCTCAAAGTGCGAAATAATTTTTCAATTGTGATTTTACTTATAATAAAAATTACCGATACTAAATTAACTTTTAGGAAACGTACTTTTTGTGATATCTTATTTCAAAGAAAAATCTTTACGTATTACTTCAATGCTATCAATGCCAAGCATAAAATTATCTGGGTGTCAATTATGCCAAAAATGATAATTACAATCTGATAAGGAATTATAGTCCAAGTGGCAGGTAATAAATGAAGGGGTTTACCTGGAAAGTATTCCGAAGTTAATGATATTTTGGTGTCTTGTTTGCGGGTACTCTGTGGAGTAGAATCTGAGTTTTCGACCTCGAGAACCCTGTGCTAAAGTGGGGGGAGCCGAAAAACCACGACCGTTTCTGAGATATTTCGAAAAAAGCAAAAAAGGTGGTAAAATTTCGTGGTTTTTCGGCTCCCCCCACGTTAGCACAGGGTCCTCGAGGTCGAAAACTCAGATTCTACTCCACAGAGTACCCCCAAACAACATACTAAAATATCATTAACTTCGGAATACTTTCCAGCTAAAAAGTGCCTGACTGCTGGACTATTATATATGTTTTACTAGTTAGGTATAAAATTCATTATTTTCTACGAACTTTAAAATGTGCTAAATTTTAGCGAATTTTTGGAAAAAGTAATTCTGAAGGTTGACGATGAACAAGATACAATAACTTATGCTTTGAAACGCTTAATTTACAAAGCCAATCGACCAGGTTGTGCTTCGGACGAAGATATGGTGACGACCATTAATGTTGGATTATTGGTATATGTGAATTTTCAAAATATTTCATATTTTTACAATTAAATTTAAATATTTGTCCTTGATATTTATTTGCATTAACAAAACAATGGATTAAAATTAAAAACTTTAGTTTTTTTGTCTATTAACACAGTGAATTTTATAGATAAGATCTAATCAATATTTTATCATACACAGCTACTGTTCGGTTACAAGTATTATAATTTTATAGTAATTACACAAAATATTTATAGATGATTGATTATTAAAAAAAAAAAACGAAGTGTGAGGGTAACCCGCGCCTCGATGGTTCTGTACAAATAATAAACGAATACAGTGCGTGGAAATTTAGTCTGGAAAAATCTATATAAAAAAATCCTAGACCATCTGTGGACGAAATCCTCGGACACGTCGATTTTATTTTTTAAGCGCGCATTTTTTTTGATAGTCGTCTTTTTTCGTCTTTTTTGTCATCGCCTTTTTAATGGCACCACCCCAATTTTTAAAAGATTTGGATAGATTATTAAATTCTGATTTCAGCAATATGTCATTATTTGACATTTGCACTGATCGTTCCCGAGATATTAATTGTTATAAAAATGAACAACATTTCGATATAGTTGCGCAATTTTCAGCAGTTTATTTGAAAAAAAAAATGAATAACGGGTGCACGGACTGCCAAATAATAAAAATATCACTTCAAAAAAAAAAAACAAAAAAATCAAATTAATTGTTCAAATTGGGTTTCGTCTACTTCTTGGCAGCTATAATATCTCGAATTTTTGTATTATTTTTTAACAATTAATATCTTGGAACTGCAGTCAGTGCATTTGTCACATAATGGCATATTGCTGAAATCAGAATTTCATAATCAATCCAAATCTGTAAAAAAAATTGGGGGATGTCATTAAAAAAAGGTGATGACGTCATTCCGAAAAGAGAAGGGGCTAAAAAAAGTCGACTATCAAAAAATATAGGCGTTAAAAAAATAAAATCGACGTGTCCGAGAATTTTGACCGCAGATGATCTCAGATCTGCAATTTTTTTACATGGACTTATGCAAACTAAATTTACACAAAAGTACCTATATTAAATAAAATTCCATTAATTTTTGAAACATCGTAATAATTTTCCTTTAAAGTATGCGTTATTTACCTCTAAAACCACTAGTTTTTTCGAAATTTTAATTCTACTAGTTTTGAAAATAGAGGGGGAATCAGTTTTCGAGAGACGTTTTCAGGAAAACCTCGAAAAGTAGGTAGGTAACATAAAATCCTGACGAAAATAGTTTCGAGATCCTTAAGACCACGTGACCGAAAACTAAGATTTTTTTAGTATAAAACTTTGCCCACTCCCCAAATTTACAGGAAAATATTTATTAGGTTCTGAATATTAAAATACACGGTGTCCCAACGAAAACTTGTGCCCCCGTAAAACTCGTCAAAATGACCGTTTTGACAAAAATCCAAAAACACGTCGATTTGTATATCAAAGTGGACCAATTTTTATGCAAAAATCATTTTTGTAACTCTAGCCCTGTGAGGGGGTAGCGACTTCCCCCCAAATTTTTAAATGGAATGGGGGGTCAAATGATCCCTAATTTGGAAGAATTTTCCATTACTTACAGAACCGTATTTGTTTTTTTCAATTCGATCGATTTGTTACCGAGAAAGTTTCCAAGTTAAAAAACTAATAAAAGCACAAAAAGGTTTAAACTATCGAATTTATTGCTTGATATGACCTCCACCAATTGCCATACAATAAAAACTCGGGTCGCAGTGCCAAAACCCTGCCGACAATATAGTGTATTTGCTAATACTGGCATTGTGGCTTTATTATATGAACTTAAGTTTGTTTTTGGACAAAATAAAAAATTTAACCCCTTAATACATCCCTTAAAATAATATTTTGTTTCTTAATTTCAATAATATTATCAATGCAACCTCGGTACCAAATTAAATACACCCTTCAGTAAGTAAAGCACTATGCGCAAACTAGTGTTTTCATAAAATTTGTAAGTCCGGTCCTGTCGGGCCGATTTTATTAAAATTTTGGCAGCACATTTTAATTGTAACTAAAAGGTTAAATTTCAATTTTGAAACGATTCTGAGAATTTTTTCGGCATTTTCGGGCCCAAAAACATTTTTCAACCCCTAAAAACTACCCTTAAAATGGTCCGATTGGGCCCATTTTAAATAGGCTTCGTGCGGTGATGGATTTCAACGTGCCTACCAAATTTCGTCAAAATCAATTAACTCTTTCGAAAGTTATTGCCCGCACACATATATATATATATATATAAATATATATATAAATATATATATAAATATATATATATATATATATATATATATATATATACATATATAAATAGACATTTCCAAAAATGGTGCCAAAATGTTCAGGAGGCTATGAAACGTCGAGAAATTTTGGTCCGACCCCTAGGTCCCGCCATCCGACCGACGCCAATAGTGTATGTGCCATATGGCAAATACACTAATAACTTGAAAACTTCAAGAAGCAATTTCTCGGTAACAAATCGATCGAATTGAAAAAACAATTAATATACGGTTGTGTAACTAATGAAAAACTCTTCCAAATTAGGGATCATTTGACCCCCCCATTCCATTTAAAAACTTGGGGGGAGTCGCTACCCACCGCACAGGGCTAGAGTTGCAAGAATGATTTTTGCATAGAAATTGCTCCCCTTTGATATACAAATCGACGTGTTTTTGGATTTTTGTCAAAATGTTCATTTTGCCGAGTTTTACGGGGGTACAAGTTTTCGTTGGGACACCGTGTATAATATATAGACAGTAGTCGTATAGACAGTTTATACTGGTAAATGCAGCCAATTACAAAATATATTCTGCAATATCGGAAAAAATCATTTTTATCAACCATTGTCACAGTCGTGATAGCTCATTCCGCCGCGATAGTGGAAAAGTTCGGGTTTGAATCCCGACTGTGACAGTTCATAAAAATGATTTTTTCAATATTGCAGAATTTAATCTGTAATTGGCTGCATTTACCATATAAACTGTCTATATATTTGCACAGCCGTACTATTCTCATATTTAATATTAAAATATATATACGGGTTAGTAAGCTTTATAACGATGCCAAATGCCTTTACAAATCCAGAGAAATTCGACTGTGACAGACATATGGACGAACAAACGAGTGATCCTATAAGGGTTCCGACTTCCGTTTTTCCTTTTGAGGTACGGAACCCTGAAAAGAGAGAATAATTAATAAATTAGCTTGTTGAACCATTATTTTACAATTTCTTATGCCGACATATTATCAAAAAACTTCACTTCAATTTTTATGTAGGGAACTGTAAAAATTGTCAACGGTCTCTTTCCGGATCTACTGTCTACCTTAAACGATGCGATTCCATTGTTATTTCCGGGCATTAAGAACATATTCACTACTGCAAAAGTCAAAGATCTCTTGTTTGATGGCATCATGCTTGATTGTTCAGCGGACGACTTTACGCTTGGTAATAACGCAAACAAAATCTTAAATGTTTACAAATTATGATCTCGCATTTAATTTTTGTTTCGATGTTTTTTTCATAGAAATGGTCTGTAAGAATATAAAAAGTCAAGCTCCACCAATGGTTAGACGTCATGCCAACGGAAGAGATTATGAATTCTCGATGTTTAGCTACGTAAGTGTAGTTTTGCTCATGGATTCCATCTAATGAATGAAAATGCACGATATACTTGATTGTTTTTTAATATTAAAAATAACCACAAAACATTAAACCACGAATAATTTCTTCTCGACGTACGTTTTGTTAACCATGTTAATATCATCGGGAGATGATTAAAACTGTTTTAATCATCTCATATGAAGATGCTAAGAGTTACCAGCGTTAACGAAACGTACATCGAGAAGAAATTGTTAATAGTTTGGTGTTTTTGTGGTTATTTTTTAATATTCAGTGTCTTCACACCAAAGGTTCCATCACTCTTCGAGAGATTCATTGATTGCTTTTGTTAGATTAATGGAACGGACCAAGGCACTTATACGGTGTATCGCGGAAACAAGGACATAAACATGCTTGGATACATGATTGAATGGAATGGAAAAAGCGAAACAGAAATGTGGGAAGGGAATTGTAAAAAAATCGCAGGCACCGATTCAACTATTTTCCCTCCACTAAATAATAACTCAAAATTATTTACTTTCCAGCCTGATGTTTGCAGGTGTGTTAATTGGTAATTGTGAAAATAGTTCGTCAACAAAAAGTAGATGCTAAATTTATCTTGATTTTCTTCTACAGAACACTTTATGTTGACTATCAGAATCACTCGGAAGTGAAAGGAATACCAACGCTTCGTTATTCAGTCAGTAAGGATTTACTTGCTGCGTCAAAAGAAAACGAATGCTTCTGTTTGAAGCAGAAGGATGAAGAAACTGGTGTGGAGTCTCTGAACTGTCTGAAAGATGGAACGCTGCAATTGGACTCGTGTCTCGGAGCTCCTGTGGTCGCGACATGGCCGCATTTCTTATTAGCCGATGAGGAATATTCCAAATATGTAGGTGGGTTGACACCCGATCCTGAAAGACATCTTACCGTTGCTGAAATCGAACCGGTTGGTATTTTGTAAAAGAAAGATTATTAAGAACGCGAGAATCAATCATCAAGTATTGTTGTCGTTTGTATTTTTAGATGCTGGGTGTTCCAATTAAAGGCTATAAAAGGGTGCAATTGAATATGATGATGGAACAGATGGAAGATATAACTGTATTGGAAACCGTTAGTGAAGGATTGTTTCCCATTTTATGGTTAGAAGAGGTAGATATCTTTAATTAATTTTTAGAATTTGGATATTTTTGATTAAAATGCTTCTTCTTGAAAATAAATAGGTACGATTAAAATGAAGTCATCAGCATTATATAAATATTATGTAATTAAGAATTTTTTTTTACTTTCGAGCGACCATAGAAGTAAAAAAAGTCTTATAATGGCGAGCAAAATCCAAGATTTCAAAGGATTTAAGACGTTTCATGGTCCCTACACACCGAAAAAGCGAGATAAATTTAAATGTCCGTATGTGCGGAGGCCTTAATGATACACTGTTTAACGGTTCAAAACCAAATTTTAAACTTAGGGGTTTTAGGAGACTCTTGAGGGTTTTTTTATATTTCCCTCCTACTTTCTCGAGTTATTTACTTATTTATTGATGAACGGAATAGAAAATTGCGATTTTCTCGTAAACGGTTCCAACAATTTTGTTTTTATTTAATAAATCGATATAATCATTAATGACCTTACAATATACCATCATTCATTTGTCTTTAAATATCCAGAAAATCCGTGGTTGATGCAGTAAAGCGAGTGGAGGGCAGTGGCGCTGTATCATTTATTTTTTTGTTGACTGAAAGATCCTTTAACTGACGAAAGTTTGAAGATAATTCTGACTACTCGTTTTTGCAAAATACCTGTGAGAAAGATGCAAAGGTCCCACAAATGATGGCTTTGAAAAAAAATGTCTTTGTTTTCAGGGCGCGGAACTACCTCCGTCTCTTTTTTCGCTAGTCACAATGGTTTATAATATTTTAAAAGCTCTGAGCGTTCTGAAGTGGTTGATGGTTTTTGGTGGCTTAGGAATGGTTGGACTCGCTGTGTATTTGTACTCAAAGTCTAATAAAATACTATGTTTCAACCAGCAAGCTAAAATAGCCGATGTCAATTTTGACCCAAAATATGATGCCGGTCATGGATTTGTCAACACCGACTTTCAGAGAGACAGCGTTACTTTAGGCTCAAATCTCTCTCAAGGTTTCGGCAGATTTGACAATTTCTCAGGGACGGACAATCCACAGATCATTAATAAATTCAATATACATAATTTAAGGAATGAATTTGGGCATCACAAACCTAATCGTGATTTTAATTCATTTAATAGTAATGGTCATCAATTTCCTTCGATACAATTTTAAAAATAATATACAACATATTATTTTTCGCACGTGTTGGACTTTAGAATGACATGAAATAACAATAAATTGACACTATTTTTCATATATTTGATTTGGAATTTATTTGTAATTGTTTGGCAGTTTTAAATCTTTATTAGAGTTATTTGATAAAGAAATAAGATATAAAAGTTTGATGTCATGACAAGTTTTTAATTCTACTTATTTCAACGAAACATACAAAGAAGATATTAAAATATGATGAAATGATCAACTCGAATTTCAAATATTGGATTAATTTTAAAATTCTTTAGTTTTCTTAATCATGTGTGATAACTGATCGGTAGTACTACTATTGTATTTGATGTGCCCTGTAATATTTCGATGATCAAGCCACTGCACTGTTCGTCGGACCATTTAAAATACATAATTAAAACAACAAATATTTTTAGATCTATTTTATTTGTGTGAATTTTCACGGTTGTTACACGTTTTAAATAAATGATTTACAACTTGTTGGTGCTAATTATTAATTATGTTTCGATTTACATTCCTTTGTGAACCTAGTAGGTACTTAATAATTATCTTATTTTCGTCTAAAGTATTTATTGATACACTAATTTCTATATACAGCAATATGTTATTTTCAAAAAATAATTCAACATTTGATGAAACCATCTAAGAGAATGATCATTTTTAAGCAAATACAATCAAGGCCATAGCTAGAAAAAAAACTTAGGGAGGGGGGGGTTGTGACTTAAATTGTAAGTCAGGCCTTTCTTATACTACACCGTTTTCCGGGTTTAAATGAGATATAAACGCTGTGTTTACTCCGACATGACCTTTGCAAAAATTTCTAGGGGGGGGGGCAACGGGGTAAACCCTGGAATTCCCCGACTGGGTACGGCATTGAATACATTTATTAACTTATTTAATTCTATCAGTAGAGATAAGTACAAGTACAAAAAAATAATTTAATTATATATCTATTTTTTTTAATTTCCAAAATGACCTGTTTGCGAAGGGTAGTACTGTATAAGATTTATTAACAAAGTGTAAAACAAACAACATAAATTATACAAATAATAAGAGCAAAAGAGTTAGGATGCGTCAATCACAATTATGATATTAAGTTTGGGAGAGGGGTGGCGGCTAAAAAAAAACTCGCCCGGGATGGCAGACTCGTTAAGGCCGGCTCTGAAAGTATAATAAGGCCTCAAAGGACGTCGGAAAATTAACTAATTCTTTCTACAGCGAACTGAGATAAATCTATAAACTTTGTAGGTAGGTACTTTGTACTTTTTTGACATTAAGTTTCAACAAAATTGTCTATTGATTAAATTTAATAGTAAATTTTAATAGTATTTAATAGATTTAATAGTATATCTAGTGGCGTATTGAGGTATATTACTGACAAGTAGTCCAAGTATATTAAAACTAGCGCTAGCTATTTAGCCGTTAAATGATTGAATTGCAGCTGATACTTCACTATCAGGTGGCGGAAAATATAAACAGTACTGATATTTGAATGACATCAAAGATGCATTAAAGTGACGTATACCTCACTTGTCAGTGGCGCTATCAAGTGGTAGAAAAAAGCCTGGTATAGTCCTCATTGGTTAGCGCGTCTAATACTTTCCAAGTAGTGACTTTTTAAGTTTTTACAGGACTTTACATGTACCCATGCATGTAAAGCAGTTACGATTTTTTACTCCCCACCTCTACTATGGTAGGGATAAGTAGGTAATGGATTTAGTCCGAAAAAAATATTTCGAGATTTTAACAGACCTTCACGTTTTGAGACCCTAGCAATCGTTTAAGATGATTTTATGACTGATGTCTGTATGTGTGGGTGTGTGTGTGTGTATATGGTCAATTTTTCGCCTTCGATATCGTAAAAACGGAACAACATACGGCCATGCCGATTGTTCTATTGTATTTATCAGCCTTTAACTTAGATCTGATTAGAATTTGAGTCAAATCGGTTCAGTGGATCCTGAGATATTAAAAAAAAAGTTCTCAATGTCACGTATTAACATAGGTAAAAAATTCGACTGATGACCAGTCCTATACTTCCCACCTAGTAAATATTTGCAAAAAATAAACACTTTTTTTTTTTATTCTTTGACTAGGCCCAAATAACCTTAGCTGTTGGTGGTCTTTAGAACACAATTTAATTTTTATTCTTTGAAAAAAGCATGGCCCTCTTTTTTGTTTGGTGAGTATGATGGCTAGCTTAATTATAGCAAAAATCATGGTTACCTTGATTTACGTACAATTTTCTTTTTTTAGTAAAATATTTTTTTTCTCGAAAAATATACATTTTAGAGAAAAAAATATTTACATTTTTTTCATATTATAACATCTAGAATTCATTTATATTTTTTTTTACCTATGTTAATACGTGACATTGAGAACGTTTTTTTGAATATCTCAGGATCCACTGAACCGATTTGACTCAAAATCTAATCAGATCTAAGTTAAAGGCTGATAAACACAACAGAACAATCGGCATGGCCGTATGTTGTGTTCTTACGATATCGGAGGCGAAAAATTGACCACATACACACACATATAGACATCAGTCAGAAAATGATTTTAAACGATTGCTAGAGTCTCAAAACGTGAAGATCTGTTAAAATCTCGAAATATTTTTTTCGGACTAAATCCATTACTTCCCTACCATTATAGCAGAGGTGGGAAGTAAAAAAATATAAATGAATTCTAGATGTTATAATATGAACAAAATATTTTACTAAAAAAAGAAAATTGTACGTAAATCAAGGTAACCATGATTTTTTCAAAGAATAAAAAAGAGTGTTTATTTTTTGAAAATATTTACTAGGTGGGAAGTATATCACTGGTCGAATTTTTTAAATTAAATAGCGGATCTAAAATCAAAACTGTCATGATTTGGGAAAACCATGACTCAGATCGTTAACTCATTAATACATACGAGTACGAAGTAAATCATGTTTAATGGGAATTTAAAAAACTATGTCAGCTGTTGCCTTCAGTATCTGAACTTTTGTAAGCAATAACTAATATCGAGATATTAAAACAATATCAACTAATTGTTTTTAAAAAATCATTATTATCACAAAAGAGCCACTTGAACTAAACAATATCGTTCAATTTTTATGTTCTTTTTTCAACGAATTTGTTTTTAATCGCAATATTGCATTCATATTATCATATTGTCGTGTGTCGAAAGAAAATATCAACGCGACATCCAAAAACAATAATTGGATTAATCTTAAGTGCTCTATTATTATTTAAATGCAAAATGGATAATTAATGATGTCATCGGCTGTCTGAGACAATAATGTGAACACATTTTTTATGCCGAATTCTGTACAAGGTGAAATGTCAGGGTCGGCTTTATTATAATTCAAATCTATATCTATATATTCTATACTAATGTAATAAAGCTGAAGAGTTTGTATGTATGTATGTATGTTTGTTTGTTTGTATGTATGTTTGAACGCGCTAATGTCAGGAACTGTACCAATCCGATTTGAATTTTTTTTTGTCAGATATTCCGTTTATTGAGGAAGGTTATAGGCTATTCAAGTTTCTTTTAAATTCAACCCCAAAGGAGGTAAAACGGGGGTGTAGGATTTTTTGACTATCTATACTAATATACTAGATATACTAATATTATAAACTGTAGGCAAGTACGCGAAGCGAGATCGACAGGCGACTTCGCTTTACAGGGGGAGAATTTCTCGCGGGGGGTATAATAAATCATAAATTCTTAGCACCCGGGCGAAGCTGAACGGGACCGCTATAGTATTATATATTACACTAAACGATGACTACATCTAAATCAATAGTAATGTATAATATTAGAAATCGTGTCCATCGTGATTATAATAAAATTAAGAATAATCGCAGGATAGTGGACAAAATATTTGGTTTATTTAATTGAATGTACGACGTTTCGTCTATATATTTAGACTTTTTCAAGTACAAAAAATAACAATATTTATGAAAATTAATATTAATTACTAACCATAGCAATTAACATAAGATAGGGTACATAAGACAAAAACATGGTAACAAATTATGTTGACTATAAATTTTAACAATCAATAATAATAATAATACAAATGTTAGTATAATTTCATAACATAATTGTACTGACTACTTAAATTTTGAGTGTCTGTTCTATAATTGATTGAATTGTTTTTTCTAATAAAACACATTTCACTGATATTGCGTTTCTTCCAATTTGACTCTTTATCTAATATTTGAACTTCATTGAAAAGAAATTTATGCCCAGTGTCGAATGGATATCAAGATAATATATGCCGCTGCGGCACATATTATCATGATATCCGTTCTACTCCAGACGCCTTGGTATCCCGAGAGGTCGTCATCATTTCTTATCTTAATGACTGGCTCAGCTATGCCTCGCATGGTACGTATGCAGTACACACACACTGCCGCTGCTAAGAGCAGACTGCTGACTGAGTCAGAAGTTGAATGGTGAAGGTTATATGTTACTGATCTTTTTGTTACAAATTAATTAATAAACGCGGTCCAGTGGATCGTATTGTATAATTTCCAATATTTTTATTTGTGTTTATTTGTAACCTTAAACACTACTTACAAAAATTGGCTACCGAAAAAGCAACGAATTATTTCAAATCCTTAGATAAAAAAGGATTACTGTACAAGGCAGGTTATGTTGATTAAAAATGTTATGAGATCCTATAAGCAGTTACTGCTCGTGGTTTCGCCATAGAGATATCATAGATAGAGGAGGGAAGCCACCCAAAAAGTGTCGCTGCAAAAGATAGAGATGGAGAATAGACGTGTTCTTTTATATTTTTCTATCACAAATACATTACCATGGTTACAGACGTAAATTAACAATACCTACTATAAATTCTTAAATTCACAAATGCGTCAGAAGACAAGGAAAAGAAAACCTATTCGTTTTCTATCTCTATTTTCTAACCTGACACTGCCATTTACAGTTGTGCCTGTGACTCCCCTACTCTATCTACAATATATCTCTATGACTCTATGGATTTCACTCAAGTTATAAAAGCGATAAAAAGTACCTATTCGGTAGGTACTTTAGCTTTGGGTACCACCTGACAGTATAGCAAGTTTAATTTAAATCGGTCAAGTCATTTTTTAGTGATCCTGGTGTAAACAGACAGACAGATGAAAAATCTGAAAACGAGTTCTTCTTTGTATGTATCATACGCAATACCTGAAAACCTTGAAAAAGTCATAAAAAAACGAAATTATCTATATGTTAGTAATGATTATTTTAAAACATTTGTCTAGAATTAATTGAAAATGCTAAAACTCAAACGCACAATGTACATGGATAGTAAAATTTGCATTGCAAATAACAGCATTTAGCTATTCTTTATCAGAAAACAAAGATTATCTTCTAGAAAATGTAATTTACTAATTATACACGCCGATGCAAACGATTTGAGAATAATAAGTGATTTTAGAGGCTCGTGATCCAGAATTGATTGTATATCTAGTGTCGTAATGAGGTATATTATTGATGATTAAGTGACATTATGTTAAAACGAACGTATGCGCCAGTTTTAACAGCCACATACGAGTCATAATATCATTGCGCACGAGATATATTATAGTATAAGGTATTTTTTGTCATCCTCATCTATAAAATAGGTGCTTTTCACTTCATTTTCAGTATTTTCAAAATTTTTGACATTTCATTTGTGTAGCAAACTTACCTTCTAATAGTAGGTTAGAAGTGTCTACTCAGTAAGCATTGTCTAATCAGTAGGCTTTGTATAGAGTACATGGTATGTATATGCTAAGCGCTGACACAGAACGAGAGGCGTGGCTGTGCGGACAATGCTCTACCGTGTACAAGATACTAGGGTCGTGCCTGGCTTGGAGTATTATGAAATATTAAGTTTATTGAATTTTTATTTATTTATTTTTAAAAATAATAAATGGAAAAACATTAAATTACTATCGAATTTTCCTTTCCAGCACATCGGCCTGTAAAAAATTACTTTACATAATATGCGTACATACTCGTATATGCCTGTAAAGCAAATTTTGTAATACCAACCCTGCTAATAAAATATGTACGATATTTTCTAGAGTTAGAAAATAATTAATAATTATAAAAGCCGGCACTCTCTCAATCCTGCATTATTAAGTATCTGATTTTTTTAATGAGAACTCAATGGAATTTTCCAATGTAGGTATAGGTATCTGTTTGTTTAAAAACCTTGTTCGGATATTATTTAATCCATTGTTTCATTAGTGATCTCAATTGCGGTATTTCTTTGAAGTTAGAATTACGCAAAAAACTGTTACTTCACAAACACTTCACTTGTGATCAAGCTGGACCTAAATAAAAAAACATGATATACGCATATTATACCTACATAATAGATAATGGAATGAGATTTATTTATTGAAGATACCTATGTTTTATCGGACGATTACTACTTAACCAGTGCACAGTGGGGAAAGTGAGCCCGGGAGGGATAATAAATCATAAATCAAAATAAACGTAGGCAAAGCCACGGGTAGCAGCTAGTACCTACAATATATAATGTTACAAAACTGTTTTCTGAGTTGACGGAATAAATATTTATTTACAATACTTATTTACAATATTTATTTACATTAATTAAAAATACAACAATAATGAATGCAACAACAAAAAGTCGGTTCTAACAATCAACACAAGTAAACAATAACTATATATACAAAGATTATTTATTTCTAATTATTTATGTTTAAAGATTTATATTCACTCAGATTTATATCAGATTTATTTCGCACTGTATATTCGCTGTTCAACACTGTCACAGTATAATCTACACTGACTGACTGATCTCCGTTGACTGACTGCGCGACTCACTGTTCACTGATTTATATAGGCTGCGTGGACTGGAGCCCAGTGCTTCTCGCGTTCTCTAGAACATTCGGGCAGGTACTCGTTGTTCAGTATGCAGACCCCGTTTCTCGGAACTCTTTGTTTGCCGTTTATATACAGGGTGATCCGTAACAATAATAAAAAATATCAATTTAAAATAATATTCATTTGTAAAACCAAAATAGCATGAAATAAAATTATAGAGCTATATTTTTTACTATTTTTACAATAATTAATATTAACTAGAATCAAACTAATAATTAACGTTCATTTAGGAAAATATCTGTTCCTTAAATTACTAATAGTTCATTGAAATGTTACATTAGGTTTGCATTTTGGGTAGGACAAGGTTTTTTTTTCGTTTAGTAGAGGGGGGCCGGTGTAAGTTTAAAATTGAGTTTTTGGGGTCGGCGGCCAGCCCATCTGGCCGCCATCTTGAAAAAGGGCTGCTAACAGATTTTGCACTGTATGTCAGTAACGGTACATCTTACAGAAAATTTATAGAGAGTTTTTTTGTTTAGACTCGAATTACTCTATAACTTCACTACATATTATACTTTTTGTCGTAAATTGAATAATAAAAAAGATAAGCCTTATATTTTATTTATTGTAAATTGTAAAATCTAGATATTGTCAAATTACAATCGTTAAAAGTCTTCATTACAGATCAACAAAAATAATATATCTTAATTGTTTTTATCTCGTATTTTATGATGAATAAATAAAAGAAATAAATCTTCGTATACTAAAAATTAATTCTTTTGTTAATACACTCAACTGGATATGACGTGTAAATATTAAAATGGCATTTGTTTATTCCCCCACCCCGATAAAAAATTAATTCTTGAATCTTGTTATCAAATTGTAAATCTTATTGTTTCACTTTTTTTTCTTTTGATAACAGTTAACTGCAGGTAGGTATATAATTCTTCTTCTTTCCTTTAACAAAATAACTGCGCATTTTTACAAAAGTTTTTACGAAAACACAATTAACAAGCCGTGAGGCGGGTCGTTTATTAGGACTAAAGTGACTTTTAATTGGGACTCACAAGTGCGACCCTTGAGGTCCACACGATGAACTTCCCAGTTTGATGAATATTGAATATTAATAATTAAATTAGAAATTACTGCACAGAAAAGTAATCATTTTAATCATTAAAACATAATTATTATTTATTTTTAACAATAAACTAAAAAAACGGCTGGACCGATTTTTATAAAATTTATGTCGGATCATAGTGACGTTAACATGCTTTGATAGACACCTTAACGAAGTTGATAACATTTTTTTGGACGGGATTTCATATAAAATTTACTTTTTTGCAGTCGTTTTATTGAAATAAAAAAAAACGGCTTGATCGATTTTGATAAACTTTCTTTCGGGTCTTGTTGATTTTAATATTTTTCTATTTGCACCCCAACAAAGTCGATATCATTTTTTATTCGCGAGATTTCGTGTAAAATCCACTTTTGGCAGTCTTTTTCTTTAAACAAATAAAAAGGTTGGGCCGATTTTGAAAAAAATTCTTTCGGATTAAAATGACGTTAACACGCCTCGATTTAAACCCTTACGAAGTCGATATAATTTTTTATTCGCGAGATATTGTATAAAATCTACTTTTTTGGAGTCTATTTGGTTAAGAAAAAAAAAACGGCTGAACCGATTTTGAAAAAATTTCTTTCAGATCATATTTACGTTAATACGCGTCGATTGACACCCCAACGTAGTCGATATCATTTTTCATTCTCGAGATTTCGTCTTAGAAATAAATGACCACGTACGAATTATATGACATGTTTCATATGACAATGTGCACAAGTGACATAAGACACTTTCTCACACAATTGTTTCCCATAGTTTACTTTGCTGAACATAGCACATTTTACAGTACAAAGTCCATTTCGGGCAAACTGTGATTTTTACTAAATATTAATAATTATTCAGATTCAATCTCACTTTCATCAAGAAAGGTTGTTGGGCCAAGCTCATTAAATTCTATGTGCAAAATAGAAGCAATCTCAAATAATAATAATTATACAAAGATTTATTCTTAACTTTAAACTATAACAGTTGTGGGGCAAAGTCCATTAAATTCTGTATGTAAAATAGAAGCAACATTAAATATTAAATAATTAATTAAATAATATTACTTATATAAACTTTGTAACTATTTTATAATTTTAAATAAATAAAAAATATTTTTTTTTAAAGACAAATAGAAATTTGTCATTTAATTGGCGCAGTCGGTAGGATATTGCGACGTACCTCAACAGGGCTAATTATTGAAATTTACGGAGAATTTTAATTCCTTACGCAATATTCGAACTACAAAACGAAACTAAATAAACAAATAATTAAAAATAAATAAAACCAATACTTAATTAAAAATAATAAGTTCGAGAAACATATATACAAATAATTTTAAATATACAAGAAACAAATAAATAATCAAACTAAAACAAACTAAACAAAGTTAAAACTAAACAAAATTAAACAAATTAATCAAACTAAACAAAGTTCGATCAACTAATAATTGTTAAATACAAATACATCTGTAAAGCATCAAGAGTTGCGCCGGTAAGCCGCAACAACAAGTCAAGATCAATTGTTGCTGTCCGATCGATCAACAACAGCTGTCTTCACCGCTCATCTCAACCAACTTCAAATCAACAATCAACAGTCAACTACTATGAAAACAGTAATACTGTAAGTCAATAATTTTGTATAATAGATTTAAGAAATTGTAAATCGTTCCGCATCTTATGACTTCAGTTGACGAGTTAATAAATTCTTTATCTCAATTAGATTTAGAATCTGACGATAACGTAAATTGAAACCCCATTAACAACATGACGCAAAATACAAACCAAAATGTACCCCTGTTCGACACTAGAGATTTACAAATCATACCAGAATTTGACGGAGATGTTCAACACCTCCACGAATTTCTCAGAATTTCGGATCAATTAATAAATTACTATAGTCACCCCGATCGCGATAATTTTCAAAATTTTAGAATTTTAAATGGCGTATTATCGAAAATTACGGGCCGTGCCAAAATAGCTATAAATAATAGACGAGCAAAATCGTGGTCTGAAATAAAACAAACATTAACAGATAATTTCGCAGACCAACGGTCTGAAGATTTACTAGTACGTGATCTCCTACTTCTGAAACAAAAACCCAATCAGACTTACATTGCATTCTTCGACGAATGTAATAATTTATTACACACCATAATAAATTACATTGAAATAAACGACGGAAACGAAGAAAAACGCATTAAACATTCGTTATACACTAGATTCACTTTAACGACATTTTTACGAGGTTTGAAAGAACCTATGGGAAAATTTGTACGATCGAATAGACCTGAAACTATTCTTAAAGCTTTAGAAATTATAAAAGACGAAGAAAAATTAGTTCAAGCCAACTCTGTTGACTCACAGCTAAATTATCTAAAATCAAAGAATAGGACACAACACACACCATATACACAATTCATACAAAAACCCAATTTCATTCCAACACAAAACCAAAATCCATTTTATAAACCTGTACAAAAACAACCGCAATCCTATAATAGACCCACACAACAAATCAATAATTCACCCTTATTAAAATCAAACCGCCTAAATATTCCTAATAATTATTATAATATGAATCGAAATACGAATACATACAAACCCACACAGCAGATAACAAATACATACAAACCTACACCTATGTCGATTTCTACAACATACACCACACCCCAGCTAAAAAATTATAATATAGAAACAGACGATACCGAGTTAGAAAATCCCGAAAATAGTGAATACGAAGAAACTGATTTTAACGACCTTTGCATGTCACAAGACCAATTTGAAAATTTCAAAGACGAGTCAAATTTTATAGAAGACGCCTCGAATCAACCCATAGAATAGTAAGTTACACTAATGGCGATAACCTTCCATTCATAAAAATTTGCGACCCACCTTTAAAATTACTAATAGACACAGGTTCCTCAAAATCCTTCATAAACCCGGACTTAGCAATAAAATATTTTGAAAATAAAATTGTAAAATCAAAATTTACTGTAACAACCATTTTTAACAAACATGATTGCAATGGTATTATAAATATACCCAGTTTTACTGAATTTAATTCTGATCAAAATTTAACTTTCCATTTATTTAAATTTCATAATTATTTTGACGGATTAATTGGCATCGATAACTTTAGAAAACTAAAAATAAATTTAGATTTTAATAATTTAGTACTTATATCACCCACCACCAAAATTAATTTGCATATTCGAAATAACAATAGTGAAAATAAAATTAAACCGAAAACCATAAAGTCATACTTTATCGAAACTCAACCCAGCAAGAGAGAATCGATTTCCAAACTTATTAGGACCAATCATCTAAATTCAGAAGAAAAGATAAAAATTTTAGACTTATGTAAAAAATATCCAGACGTTTTTTATTTTGAAGGTGAACCCCTAACTTTTACCAACAAAGTTAAACATGTTATACGGACAACTGACGAAACACCAATTTTCACTAAATCATACAGATACCCTTATGTACACAAAACTGAAGTTATGGAACAAACAGAAAAATTGTTGAACCAAAATATAATCCAACCTAGCTGTTCCCCTTGGTCCAGTCCTGTTTGGATAGTTCCCAAAAAACAAGACGCTTCAGGAAAAACAAAATGGCGTATGGTAGTAGATTACAGAAAACTAAATGAAAAAACCATAGACGACAAATTTCCTATCCCGAATATAACTGACTTACTCGACAAATTAGGACGTGCTACATATTTTAGTACCCTCGATCTTGCTTCCGGATTTCATCAAATTCAGATGGACCCTCGCGACATAGAAAAAACCGCTTTTACCACCGAAAACGGACACTTTGAATTTTTGAGAATGCCTTTTGGACTAAAAAACGCACCATCCACGTTTCAACGAACCATGAACGAAGTATTTAACGGCTTAATTAACAAGATCTGCCTCATCTATATGGATGATATTGTAATATTTTCTACTTCTTTAAACGAACACATTCAAAATTTAAAATTAGTTTTCGACAAATTACGCGAGTCACAATTAAAAATTCAACTAGACAAAAGCGACTTCTTGTTAAAAGAAACTAAATTTCTCGGACATACAATAACACCTGACGGTATAAAACCAAATTCAGACAAAATTTCCTGCATAAAAAATTTCCCTATACCCAAAACACAAAAAGAAATAAAATCATTTTTAGGCCTTATTGGATATTATCGAAGATTTATTAAAGATTTTGCAAAAATAACCACCCCATTAACTAAATGTTTAAGAAAAAATGCTAAAGTAATTCATGATAAAGAATTTTTGAATTGTTTTTCACTTTGTAAAAATTTACTGTCTAACGAACCATTATTAATTTACCCCGATTTTTCAAAACCTTTTAACGTTACGACAGACGCTTCAAATTTAGCAATAGGAGGAATTTTAAGTCAAGGACCCATTGGATCAGATAAACCAGTAGCATACATATCCCGAACTTTAAATGAACACGAAAAGAATTATTCAACAATAGAAAAAGAACTTCTCGCTATAATATATGCTGTAAAACAATTCAGGCCTTACATTTTTGGAACAAAATTTACTATAATAACAGACCATCAACCACTACAGTGGTTATTTAACTTAAAAGAACCCAATTCAAAATTAGTTAGATGGCGATTAAAATTACTAGAATACGATTACAACATTGTTTATAAAAAAGGTATAAAAAACACAAATGCTGATGCCCTTTCCCGAATTGAAATTCACAATAAAGAAACTGAAGAACCACCTGACAATATGTCCTTATTTCCAAATATAGAACACCCACCTGACCTACAAGATTTAGAAGAAATACTTCTCGAAGATATTAACCCAGTGCCTAGTACATCCTTAAATTTTGACACACCCAATATCATTCAAGAAAACGACTCTGACTCTGACAATACAGTACATTCCCAACAAGAAAACCCTATTCTAGAGATTCCCATATCCGAAAAACCAATAAATTTATTCGCTAACCAAATTATAATAAAATTTACAAATTTGTCTAAGATACAAAAACCTAAATTAGTAAATGTACACGATTCTAAAAAAACCAAAATTATTGCAAATATCCCTATCCAAAACCTGGAAACATATGTAATAAATTTATTTAAAGAATATATAAATCCAAAAAAACGATACGGTCTATATTTTGAGAATAAAACACATTACCCCCAATTTGTTCAAACTTTGCAGAAAACATTTAAAAATCAAGCTTATCAATTATTTCAAACAATCAAAATTTTAGAAGATGTAGAAAATCAATTAGAACAACAAGACATAATAAATAATTATCACCTATCTAAAACCAATCATAGAGGTATAAATGAAACTCTGTTGCATATACAAAGAAGGTATTACTGGCCTTCTATGAAAGAAGATATAACTAGATATATAAATAATTGTGAAACTTGTCAAGTACACAAGTATGATAGACAACCGATAAAACCAAAATTACAAATGATTCCAGTTCCTAACAAACCTTTTGAAATTCTGTCATTAGATGTTTTTCAATACAAAAATCAAAAATTTTTAACAATTATTGACGAATTTTCAAAATTTAGTTCAGCCTATTCAATTCCCGGATGTAATGTTATTCCTATCACAGATCGTCTCATTGAATTTTTCAGTCACCATGGAACACCTTTAGTGATAAAAATAGACAATGGACCCGAATTTACTAATGCAATTTTTCGAGAATTTTGTACCCTTCACAAAATATCTATACATCTTACAACAAAATTACATTCACAATCTAACGCAACTGTTGAAAGACTACATTCTACACTTATCGAACACCTACGAATTTTAGACTCTACAAATCCAAATAGAACTATAGAAAATCAAATGCAATACGCAATACTAGCCTACAATAATACTATCCATTCTCTTACTAAACTCACACCGTTAGAAATAATAACAGGACATTTAGAAAATTCAGACATACTTAGTATAGATTTAAACAAGAAATTTTATTCCGATTATATTTTAAATCATAAAAAAACAACTACCGATCTTTATAAAAATATACACGATAAATGCACACAAATTAAAGAAACTAGAATAGAAAAAGCTAACGAAAAATTAGAAGATCCACCAAAATTTGACCCAAAATCAAAAATTTACTTAAAATCAAAAAGTAGAAATAAAGCACTCCCCAAATTTAAAGCGAAACAATGTTTAACTGATAATAGTAACAAAATACTAACAGATACCGGTGAGTATCATAAACAACAAATAAAAAGACCATTAAAATTACAGACTATGCCTGACAATACTGACAAGAGTCCTAAACCTGGAACTTCAGCTGACGGACATATCTGACAACCCCGGTGTTTTACCCCTGTTTTTAGGCGAAGCCAAAATTTTCAAGACTAAACACATGTTAGTTCATTATTTTGATATTAAACAAATTTTAGAAAGATTAAATTTCATCGACAATTCTTTAGATCCCTTAAACTCAAGTGAAGCTTTAACCTTTATAACTTTTCAACCCCTAATAGTTCACCAGTTAAAAACGTGTTATGATAAATTAAGTAATTTATTGCCAGAAACTCATACCAGAGATAAACGTGGCCTAATCGATGGATTAGGACATATAGTAAAATTAGTAACAGGTAATTTGGATTCTAAAGATGCCGAACGATATGATTTAGAAATAGAAAAATTAAAAAGAAATCAACATAAAATTGTTTCAGCAACCAACAAACAGTTAACACTAAATTTAGAAATTTTGAAAAAATTTAATGATACTCTTGTCATTTTAAACAGAAATCAACTTGAAATAGAAAAACATTTAAATAGATTAATTGGAAATTTCAATCGAACTATAATTACGAATCTTATACTAACGAGTTTAGAAATTATTTTACAAATTCTAACAGATTTAGAGATATCACTTACTTTTGCACGTAATGGTCATTTACACACAAGTGTCATTAAACCTAAAGCCTTTTTGAATCAACTTAATAAAATTTTGGAAATGTATTCTCCACAAGAAATGCCTTTCAATGTAGATCTTCATAATATAGGATATTACTATCAAGTTACAGAAACATCAGTGTATTGTAAAGATATGACTTTAAATTTTATTTTAAGTATTCCAATCACATACGCTGAAAGTTATAAACAATATCAATTGATACCGATACCAACAAAACAAAATTATGTTATTAAAATAAAAAAAGCCATATATAACAATGAATAACGATTATTATTGGTATAGCGACAATAACTGTCCAAAATATGATAAATCAATGCTATGTAATTTTAAGTTACCTAAAACACATATTAAAAGTACTGATTGTATGCAATTATTAATAAGTAAAGAAATGATAAAAGACTGTACATTTCAACCTATAATTACTCCCAATACAACCACTATTGAAGTTATTGATAAAAGACATTATATTGTATTAACGCAAAAAGCTGTTAAAATACACAGTAATTGTAAAACAATTCCTGTTTTAAAAAGTATAACACTTATAGAAATCCCTAGAGGATGTTACTTTAAAATTGATAATCAATTCTATGAAAATTCAGAATTAGCAAAAATAAAAACAGAATTAGTATTACCTAATCCTAATAAAAATCCCAAAATATTAAATATTAAACCTATAAATTTAGAAAAAGTACAGTTATCGAAATTACATGAATTAATAGATGATAACAAATTCATACTAGAAGATAATAACGATACAGATAAATATCATTATATATTATTTAGTAATATACCTTTATTTTGTATTATATTTTTAGTTTTAATTATTATTGTAATCTATAAACAAAAAATTTGCATACAAAATTTTTGGAAAAGAAAAACCAAAAATAATAATACCGAATTAAATGAAACAAGTATTGAAGAAATACAGTTTAGATAGATTCGGGACGAATCTTTTAAAGGAGGGAGGAATTATATGACATGTTTCATATGACAATGTGCACAAGTGACATAAGACACTTTCTCACACAATTGTTTCCCATAGTTTACTTTGCTGAACATAGCACATTTTACAGTACAAAGTCCATTTCGGGCAAACTGTGATTTTTACTAAATATTAATAATTATTCAGATTCAATCTCACTTTCATCAAGAAAGGTTGTTGGGCCAAGCTCATTAAATTCTATGTGCAAAATAGAAGCAATCTCAAATAATAATAATTATACAAAGATTTATTCTTAACTTTAAACTATAACAGTTGTGGGGCAAAGTCCATTAAATTCTGTATGTAAAATAGAAGCAACATTAAATATTAAATAATTAATTAAATAATATTACTTATATAAACTTTGTAACTATTTTATAATTTTAAATAAATAAAAAATATTTTTTTTTAAAGACAAATAGAAATTTGTCATTTAATTTACGTGCGTACAACCACACACACACACACACACACAGAGAGAGACATCAGCGCATACAGCTAGACAGTTCATTGCTGTTTTTACAGCGTATGTTCCCCGAATCGCCTAATTTCAAGGTTTGGCGACTTTGCATGGCCTGCAAGATCACCAGACCTGACGGTCCAGGATTTTTTTCTGTGGAGATTCGTAAAGTCCAAAGTGTATTCTACCCGTCCCCAAATACTTCTGGAACTCAAAAAAAGGATTCGTGAAGAGATAAATTCGATAAACGAAGATTTACTCAGACGCGTTATGGTTAATTTCAGAAACAGATTACAGCAATGTAATATAGAAGCTGACGGTGGTCATCTTAGGGATGTGATCTTTGCAAACTAAAATTGTTATAATACATTTCCAGAATTGTGCTTTTAGTTGTAATAATAATAAGTCCAAATATATTCTTTGTTTCTTAACAGTGGCCTATTGAAAACCGTTCAATCCTGTTGCCGGACCCTGTACATTTTGATTTCGATTTTCGGACCCATTACTATAACTTCCAATGTGAAGTTAAAAATTTCACTGAATATTTTCCTTTCTAAGTGTATTTTAATAATTATTCGACATTTTATTTTTTGTTATTGATAATACATGTACCGAGACTGAGGTACCTATATATGTATCATTATACAACTTAAATTTGTTATTGGACAAAATATAATTTACACCTAAAATATAATAAGTAATATTTCAGGATACGAAAAACATTTAATTTTATTTTTATTTATTCAGTAACATTCTGATTTTCTAGCGTTTCTAAAAGCGATTTGCATGTATGTTGTTAAGTAATAACAAATTTTGAATTAATTTGTTCGGTCAATAAGTATATTTTGTAATGGTGTTCTTGATTGATTTAGTTCAAGATAAGACGTAATTAAAAGTCAAAAATTGATATTTTAATTTCATTCAACAGGTAAGGTACAGGTGAGTTAATTTTAATATAGCCGCTATATAGAAGTTTTTAGTGTTGCAGCCGAAGTGAGAAATGCATAGCATAACAAGGTTAATAGTTTTTCTCGTCTAGAATTCCGAGATTTATAAATTGTCGAGGTTTCGCTGAAACTAAATTTGAGATGTCCGACGTGGGATATTGAAATATTACTATACAGGCTGATCTATAACGACTGTAACAAACTTCGAGAGTAGCTGATATTGAATACTTTAAATTATGCGAAAAGCCCTAATCAATCTATGTCCAAAAATGCCAGGCTAAGCGAGTAACCGGGTATTGAAATGTCTCAAAAAAATAATATTTTTTTTTAATATCTGGAAAACTAGTGGAGTTATTCATTCGGATTTTTGAACATACCTAATTGAAGTTCTTGACTAATTTATAGATTTCGAGTTTTGTACTCTCACCAGTGGCGTCACTACATTAGCGTAACATAGTTTTGGTAATTAATGTGGTCTCCTACCTAGTAATAACGCCACTTGTGAGAGCACAAAATTCAAAATCTCTAAATTAGTCAAAAACTTCAATAAATTATTATGTTCAAAAATCCAAATGAAATACAAAAAATCGCCAAAATATGCAGAATGTTTTCTTTTCAAAATGCTGCCTACAAATATAAAAATAGCGAAAACAGTTTTGATTTTTAAAAATAAATTAAAAACATTTCTAAGTAGTAATGTATTTTATATAACACATGCACGCTTTTAGTGTTTTTTCATATCTGTTTTGCGGACCTTAATTAACCGTGACCATTATGTAACGCTTTTCAGTGCTATAATGGTTCATTATGTAACTAGTTACATAATGTAATTAGTAAAAAAAACAAGAAAAGAAAAATAATTTCAAACATTAACGCAATTGCGTTCAGCTAACAATATTTTCCCTCGATTTTTATAGCATTATAAAAAAGGCGAACTTCGGATTCGGTCAAAAAACCTGGCCTTCGGTTCAAAAAATTTTAATCGCTTTATAAAATAATAAAAAAGAGAACTAGTGAAAGTATTAATCGAATTTTCAATTTATTATCAAAATTTACTAAATCGAAAATATAAATTGGTTTAGATAACCCTGGAAGTTGGTGGAATGTAATCATGGATCCGCGGTTACAACTATACGAATCTCTCACCTCTGATAAGTCTTTGCTTGCAAGAAAGGTAAGCTTGTAACGTTTTAACGACCGCCGTGACAGGCGCGGATCTAGCCCTCAACAAAGGTTGTGGTCACGGCTTTCCGAAAATCGGCCAAGTGCGAATCAGACTACTGACTCGCTCACGATTTATACATTGCATTCCTACAAAGGAGACGTTAATGTATGACGCCCCGGCCAAGACCTATCGACCTCAATTAGGGTTGTGGGCATGCCCACCGTGCCCACAACGATGGATCCGCGATTGCGCCGTGATATAATTTCTGCTAAGTATCTAGTATCCACTGATTGAATATAGAATTGAAGGGAATGTGGAAAAAACAAGTTATGTCCTTCTGACAAATGGCTGAGTAAATTGAATTTAAAGTTAATTACATTCCTTGTTCTCTTCCCATCCAATAATTTTTGCTTTTAAAATACACGGTGATCTACCTATTTCTTTTACCCCACAATTTACCCAGTGCTGAATACCGTTACGGTCTATCAGATGGCACTAACAGCTCAAAAATCAAAAAAAATGTGGCATACCCTGTTCTTTCCCCATTCCCTTCAATTATTGTGAGACGAGATGTTTCGAAAATTCTCGAAATCGAGACGAGGAATACATCCCCTTAGAAAGTAACGAAACGAAAGTTGCAAAAGAGCGACCAAAAAATTATAATCACAGAACATATATGAGCATATATATGAAACAATATGATTTGGTTTAGAAATGGAGACGACCAAACTGATCATCCCGATTCAGAAAGTATGATTTTTAGATTTTTACTATACCGAACAAAGCGTCTCTGATAAGTGATAGCTGTATAAGGTTTTTTGAGTCACTGATTTTTAAGCTTATTGTGAAATGTGACCGATTATTGAAAATAAGGTGTACTTTTATATATTGACATAGATTTGGTTTTAGTACAGTGAAAAATTTAATAGTCATATTTGCTGAATAAATGGTGACCATACTGTATCGTATTTCTAAATCATCAGTCACATGCTCAACTTAAAAAATTTCTGTGATTATTGTCTCATCATAACTAATCATTTCACACATAATTCGGTTGTTTTGATGATGGTTCGAAAACGCGCGAAAAATACAGTAATTTTTTGGTTTTTCTTTCTCGTCTCGTTTTGAGACTAGACCGAGAATGGGCATTGCCCTTCGAGACGAGACGAGGCAGAAACGTTATGTTAAACACTTACTTTATTATGTTAACTTATAATTAAAATTCTTCTAAGCAAAATTATTTATAATAATTAATAATTATAATTAAGTAGTTACCTACAGTACTTAGATAGATTACTAAAACATTTTTAATTCTGCGACTATTTTTATATTTATCTTAGACCCTGAAGATGTAAGCAAAATCCTACGAAAAGTCGACTATATGTTTACCAAATAAATAATTTAAAAGTAACGGTGGCTGTATACTTACCTGTACATTTTTTTCGTATTCAAATTCAAATCAAATTACGCGTATGCAATCTGATATATAACAAAGTGAAAGATAAAAGATAAAATTTTATAATTGTAGACAAACGATAATTCTGTCAGATATTGATTAATTAAATTATCTTTAAAAGTTTTGTACATAGAAATAAAAAGATAAAATTGTAATTATATTGATTGTTGCTACGGTAGTTTTTAACGAACACCCTGTATTTAATCGTTAATCAGGAATAGTATATAGTCAAGTAATACCCTATCTAGATATCTACAGGTGTTTCTGTTTAGGCGCCCCCACTTCAATAGAAGCGACCCCCACTTCGCGATATACATAAATTCACAAGAGAATGTCAACAATATATATTCGTATTATATCGAATGATCCTCAATCTATTTGCAAGCTCACTGGAAGTAATACGAAATACAGATGTCATTGTCGAATTGCCATTTTCAAATTGAATAAAAATTTAAACGAAGGTACATTAATCCTTTATTTAATTCTTGATAATTATATTTATGAAATAATATATTGGCTGCCTCTGTCCGGAGAGCCCACCGTTCAAATACAGGCTCTTTCAACCACATTTTGATGCCACCGCGCCGGCCCAAATAAGGCATTATACAGTTGCATGGTACGATGATGGTGCAGAGGTCGTTGATGGATCAGTCGAGGATTTTCAATTCCTCAATATCGGTTATTTACAAAAATTTTAACTATATATACGGCGACTTGTTTGGCACGTGAACAGCAAAAAAACCATGTCATTTTCTCAGAGCATTTACATCGACTTACGTAGAACCAAAATGGCAGCTAATCAAGATCGTATCTCGACATTAATTATGACACCCTGTATTAACTTTTGCCTGCAGCTTCTCTTTTTATGAACGTCGATTTTACCCAATTTTCTCGCGTTAATGTCGATTATGACGGGAATCACATCATAACCTGAGCGTAGTTGAGTAAAAAGCACACTATACTTTAAATGGGGGTACCTATTGATAGTTCACAAAATTAGAATGAAAACTTCAGGTAAGACTTGTAATCTAATTCTTTCTATAAAAGTCGATCAATTTGTTGACATTTCAAAATAAAACTAAATTTAATATTATTATTATTTGAGATAATAGGATGTCCAAAATTTATACAATAACAGTGTTCTTGAGAAATTGGAATAGAAAAATTAATTAAGTTTTATTTTGAAATGTCAAAAAATTGATCGACTTTTATAGAAAGAATAAGATTAACAAGCCTTACCTGAAGTTTTCATTCTAATTTTGTGAACATTAATGTCTGTCTTGAAGAATATGTATTTGAACATTGTCCACATACAAAACCCATTTTTTAATTACTATCAACTATCTATATTAATATACAGATTTCACTAGTTAGTTGTTACGTTCGTTTAGGTGTGTGTGTGTCAAACGACATCAAGATGGGGTATTCGACCAATCAGAATGGACCCTGACTGCAGGGCCTAGTCGCTTGTGTTTAGTCGCGGGTGGTCATTACTAGAATCAATCTTTCATCAATCACACAGTACATTGGAACGCTTATTAACTAGAGTTCGACAGAAAACCAATTTTTAGCCGAAGCCGAACTTCGGTTTTTTCTCACCTTCGGACAAAGCCGACGCTCGACGGTATTGTATATAAATATAATACTAAAAAAGCGATGGAAATAACTTATTATTGTAAGCTGAATGAAGTATTTTTTTTTCATTAATAAGTATTGGTATTTGTTTCTCTCTCTCTAATATTCCTTGTTTGCAGTCGAGTTGTGTGTGTGTCATTTAAATAAAATAATACCACTGCTTCTCTCGATATTTCAGTAAATTCAACATTGGGTTTCGGCATAACCTTTGGCCTGTTTTGGATGAAGTCGAATGTTTTGCCGAAGATTGTTTAATTTTTAGCCGAAGATCCGGTCGGTCCCTACTACTAGCACGTTATTCGCTACGCAACCGGTCGTTAAATA
Organism: Mongoloraphidia duomilia; assembly: GCA_039654895.1. Classification (NCBI taxonomy): domain Eukaryota; kingdom Metazoa; phylum Arthropoda; class Insecta; order Raphidioptera; family Raphidiidae; genus Mongoloraphidia; species Mongoloraphidia duomilia. The sequence continues at coordinate 17,613,093 of CM077525.1, read as the reverse complement.
ATAATGTCTGGTGTATATATCGTTTCATGATCGATAAAACAACAATTAAAATAAAACCAGACGAATTTTGGAACCTACTGTAGAATGCTGTATCACCTGTATGCTCACCTATATGATCGTGTCTGTGTGTGTGAATGATATTCTTTATATGAAGTATATAACAAATCGGCGGTATGATATAAAACATTTAGTATAAACACTCGGTTACTCTTGGTAAGATGTAACAATTTTGTAACAGTTCAATTGTTGCGCGCATCGATAAATAATTACGTTTTTAATCTACACAGTGATTTTTGTTAGTGTTTTGTTCGGATTTATTTAAATACTGTGATTTGTTTGGTATGTATGATGGTGAAACATATTTATGAAAAATTTTAAGCTCTAGTTTATTTGCTAAACGTGCGTTCCCAAATACAACAGTGAATTAAAAATGTGCAAGAGAGGATGTTGAAATATTGCCTTGAAATTATATCTAAACGTTTTAAATTGTTCTTCTGTTTGTTAGACTGCTCATCTATTGTTTCAAAGGTTTTCTTTATTAAAGCGCGATATTGTTTTTTTTTTTTATTTTTTAGCTACGCGTTAATAGCTATTTTTCTAATTTTTTTGTGGTCACACATCTTGTTTCGAATCTTTTATGTGTATAATACACGAATTATTTTTTGTTCTTCTGTCTATATTGATATTTTTTTAGTTAGGTACAAGCGAATAACAATTGTATTTTTAAGTTTTCTTTCTTTTTACCGTTTACGTTCATGCATTTAATGATCTGAATTATTTTTTTAACTTTGCGTGTAATGAAGATTTAAAAAACGTTTAATTACAAATATGACAAGGCATTGATCTAAACGTAGTTCATTCACATCACTTGTGTTTTTTTTTTAAACATGCAAAAAGTTCAATGTAGACGTGCAATTAAGATGGCTAAGTTTGGAGAATGTTGTTACAATTTGAGATCGTGTCATTGGTCCCCTTTTTTAAACTGAACTTTTACTCTCCGATTATGTTTGCAGTTTTGTACACTCCGCGGTTTTTTAAATATCGATTAGGAATTCAATTTTGTTACAACGCAAGTACCTAGTACCTACCTAGTAAACCTGACTATACTTACTGACGTCATACTGTATCGTTGGTTTTGAGGATTTCTATTTAAATAATTTATTGTTTACAATTAAATTTTCTGAGTATAAAATGTTTTTATTTATAACTTAATAAACGTGATTCGCCATATAAGTACGCGAATAAATTCGTATGCATAAATCCATCAGGACCGCATTAACCGCATCCGAAATTTTTCTAAACGTTTACGCAATATTGTATAAAAAATCTGTAGCCAAAAGACCAAATTGTTTATTAGTGATTCAGTTTTTCATTAATTATAGCTTCATTGAAAAGAGATGGTGTTAAGACATAATACATCGACGAATATTGCTGTCTCTTTTTATTGCTGCAAAAAACCGACTCTGGGTGTTGTGCACACCTATACGGTATAATAAGGTGTTTTTGAAATTTGTGTATCTACTTACCTTGAAATGAAACGTTCTTCTACACTCTATCTGAAAATACAGAAAATATTATCAAAAATTATCAAATTTCAGCCATAGAACTGAAATCAGAAAACACAATCATTAAAAACCAGAGATTTAATGTTGTATTAACGACTGATTCTGATTATAATGAAATATAATCGTTTTTATCTAAGTGAGATGACGGACGAATGTGTGTATAAATAGGTATTAACGACGAATATTATTTTCCAGACTTTTTTGATAACATTTTTTTATTAATTATAAAAACCACAGCTGTTACGGATGTCTCATATCGGAATCGAAGTTTTATAATGGATTTATCGAAATTGGATTTAAAATGACATACCTACCTATGTATTATGCACCCACTATTTTTTTACTATCTTTTTACCCGACTGCACCAGAAGGAAGGTAATGTTTTTCGAGTGTATGCATGTATCTATGTATGTATATTTCTTTATCACGCTCTGTAGCCTAACCGGCTTGACGGATTTTGAAAAATGAGGTGTCATTAGATTCGTCTGAATCCCCAGAGTGACATAGGGTATATGACGTTACGGAAAATTCAATATGGCGGACGCTAGACGCCATTTTGTCAGAATGCAAAAGTAATTTTCCTTCTAAATACATTGATATAGGTACCAAAATCAAAACAAAAGAAAGTTTTCGTTAACATTTCAAATAGGGTACATGACGTCACGGAAAATTCAATATGGCGGGCGCTAGACGCCATTTTTTCAGTACGCAAAAAATCGGTAAAACCTTGTGTGTGGGGTATCAAATGAAAAGGTTTGATGAGTGGATTCAACTAAAAGGAAGGAAATAAAAAATTTATTAAAAAAACAAAAAACCCGACTGCGTAAAAATCGAACATAAAAGATGGAAACAAGATCAAATGCAGATAACATTTCTGTTCAATTTACTACTATGCCTCCGACTGCATGTTATCATTTGATCTTGTTTCCATCTTTTATGTTCGATTTTTGCGCAGTCGGGTTTTTTGTTTTTTTAATACTTAATTCTTTTTTATATTATAGATACAGGTGTTCTAACTAAAGAATAGCAGTTTTTTAACTTTTTTACGCATTTACTGTTTCCAAATCAAATTATATATTTATTCAACTAGTGTCCAGCAAAACAACACTCATGCGAGGGAGGGGAAGTATCTACGTGCCGCGGGCGGGATTCACCGCAAAAGACCAACGGCATCGACGTTTAGCATCCATTTTGACATCCGTTATAATTATTTCAGATACAGAATCGGATGTGAAAATGTATAGGCTTATCCGTAGTTTCGGAATCGGAGCTCCATAACATTCCTGTTAAAAACCACTTTTAGCTTCTAAAAGACAAAAAAATATTATTGTAGGATTAATTAAATTAAAAAAAATGACACGACGTAATGCTGCTAATATTCCGGTTAGCAGCTTTGTTGGCAAAAATATGCCAGTTGTATAATTAAAGATAATTATTATCTATTATGAATCGTTTCACCGGAGATTGTCGTCTGTTTTGACTGTCTTCTGTTTAAATTCTTTTATTTACCCGTATAATGTTTCTCTTCCGTGATGGCAGTTTGTTCTGTTAGAATTTATAGTAACAAGTAAACTGTTAACAAAAAACTTGTTTACGCACTGCCAACTATAAATTATCAAATATGGAAGCGTTATAAAATATTTTTTAACAGCTCACAATCAACTTTGCAGTAATTATTTCGTAGTTACCCGTGGATTACATCATGGACATCCCACCGAAAATGTAATTTTAGAGTGCTTTGAGTGCATTATATGCGCCATAATTATTGTACAAACACTTAATAATGTTTACTATTATTTAGCAAATAAAAAAAATTACCCACTATTTATAATAATGGACATGAAATACATCAACGTAACAGCTGAAATAACACATTCATCTTCATTATAAAAAATATGCCGTACAATAGATAATAGGATACTTTACTGTTTTTCGGAAAGTGTCTTAAATTGTTTATGTATTAGTATTGATCCGCCTGAATTTTTATTTCCTTAAAATGAAATCGCTAAATAACCTATATAAAACGGAATTTTTATTTTCAATTTTGAAATCCCGCGCGAGAACGCTAGCCGCCATGATTTGTTTTGGCGTGACGTCACTATTTAGTAAACAAAAGCAGGCAGACACGCTATTTAATGAATCCTTGTTTTGTTTTCTATAATAGTGACGTCACACACGAAACCATCATGGCGGCTAGCATTTCACTTCATGACATAGACTATAACTTGATTAATAAATTAATCTGGTATTTGTATAAATAACCAATATGTTTGGAGTTTTCAATGCAAAGACCATCGTATTGACATTATTTTGCATGAATTAATTTCTTATAAGTAGTGTAAAGTATCCTATTACGACACTGGAACACAAATGCATACAAATAAAACAGTGTATGTGCGTACAGATCAAGAGTAACTTGTGTCAATGACAATATTTAAAATTTTATCATAATTTATATTATTTAAAACTAGATTTTTCCTGCGGGATCGCTTACGTAAACGTTAATTTTGCCCACAAATTCACTCGCGTTGTCGATCTAAATCGTTTTCGAGTGACACCGGTAAAAACAAACAGACGAAAATTCTGGAAACGTGTATACCTACTCCTATAACTAGATATTATAGAAAATATCCGAAAACCAAGAAAAATCACAAAAAAGTAATAAATGACAAATAAATGTTCTGTTTCGGTTTATTAGTGTATTTGCCATATAGAATATGGCACATACACTATTGGCGTCGGTCGGATGGCGGGACCTAGGGGTCGGACCAAAATTTCTCGACGTTTCATACCCTCCTGAACAATTTGCCACCATTTTTGAAAATGTTTATATATATATATGTGTGTGTGTGTGTACACACGATAACTCTCGACAGACTTAATCAATTTAAACGAAATTTGGTACACACATTGGAACCCATCACCGCAAGAAGCCTATTTAAAATGGGCCGGATCGGACCATTTTCAGGGTTGTATTTAGGGGTTTCAAAAAGTTTTGGGTCCAAAAATACCAAAAAAATTGTCAAAATCGTTTCAAAATTGAAATTTAACTCTCTAGTAAAGATTAAAATGTGCTGCTAAATTTTAATAAAATCGGCCCGACAGGACCGGACTTTCAAATTTTATGAAAACACTATAGTTTGTTGATATGGATTTACTTATGGAAGGGTGTATTTAATTTGGTGCAGATGTTGTACTGATAAAATCCATGTCTAATATCGAAATTTAGAAAAAATTAATTATTTTAAGGAATGTATTAAGGGGTTAAATTTTTATTTTGTCAAAAAACAAACTTAAGTTCACATAATAATGCCACAATGCCTGTATTAGCAAATACACTATATTGTCGGCAGGGTTTGGCACTGCGACCTGAGTTTTTTGATTCATTTAACTTTTCATTTTCTAGATCACACAACAAATCCGCGATTTGTTTAAATCCAAGATGAGACATTTGCAGTTATTTGATATGGTACAATATTGAATAATATATTATGCAGTGTGCTGTGGCTATGATAGTTTTCGCTCGACGAGACAAGAATCGAATACGAGAACTGATAAATCAGCTGTGTAGTTTAGATTTCACTTTGAAATCAACCATAATAGCACTGCACTAGCTATTGTTTTGTGACGTAATTCTAGCTTGAGTTCAATACGCAGATATTACTTTACACAGCGTTAAAACAACATTCCATTGTTATTATTGAACGAGTTTAGAATTTGGGAGATAACTGCGGATTATTCACTACAAACGGGTTATTTAGATCAAATCTTTTTACGATTTAATTATTTTAAAGAAACTGTTTGAAGTTTTTTTTATCAGAGATGTTGTTGTTACAAGGCTATAACTGCCGAGAATGTTGAAATAGTGACGTCAATAGAAGATTTTATTCATGTAAAATCAGTAACTCAGTCATATCTGTATCTTATTATTTTTTTGTCGCATTCAACTTTTTTTAACGTGCGTATTTGCTGGTTATGAAAAATAATAAACGAAGATTTAAAACTGAACATGAGTTGTTTACATTTATCTACGAAAAATGTTAAATCAACGATCGCTATTGTAGCCTACGCCACTGGCCCACTGCGATTACTTGTCAAAAATAACAGAGGTCTTATTTTAAATTTACTTGAGCATTATTATTCGTGTAAAAATAAAAAATATGCAATAATAAAGTGAATTATTTGTGCCTCGTAAGGGGCTGTCTTATTGGTTTATAAATTAGACCGATTTAAAATGAATTGTGTAATGTATAGTATGAATGTGTGGAACGGAGTGCGTCGCCGTTTAGGTAACAAATGAAATGTCAAAATAATTACACATAAACAAATGTAACAAACTAGCGTCGCTATGGTAATAAATTTTTCTAAATCAATAATTTATAGATTAAATTACCGCACAGTCGTCAATAACTCGTCAAATAATAATTAATAGAAATAATTTTATTGTAACATACGATTTGCACTTTGAGTTTATTACAATGGCAATAAGTGAACTCGAACAGATAAAAAAAGAACTTTGTGATATTACTGAAATAAAAGAAGAGGATAATATTATTGAGAACAGTACAATTCCCGAAGAAATTTATTTAAACGATTTCAACGAGGAACCATCGGATTTCCAGGATCCAATTTACGGAGCAGAAGATCCTTTTCCGTTCGATATTTTATCTTTCAAAGAGGGTGAATTAATCAAAGACGAAACAAAAGAATCCCAACAATTAGAAGAAGATGAACACCTTTCTTTCGCTTCATTGCGAGAAAATGTAGTGAATCGAATTTCGGAGAAAATTAGAAAAAACAAAACAGAAGTCGCTTACTCAACTGGATCAGACGATAGTGAAGTAAATCAGAAAAAAATTAAAACAAAAGTGGATGATTCATGTAAGGAAACGAATACATCGTCGCTTATCTCGAAGGGAAGCAAGGTTCGGAAGAATTGTAGTAGCGAAAAGAAACATTTCGAGTGCATCGAATGCGATAGAAGATTCATGCACAAAGGAAGCTTAGAAACGCATATCAAGATGACACATTCCAACGACAAACCGTTTGTCTGTTCCGTGTGCAAGAAATGTTTTCCGTTCCGCAGTCATTTAAAACGTCACAAACTTATCCACGATGGCATCAAACCTTATCAATGCGACATTTGTTCGAAATCGTTCACCTTCATGTGTAACATGTCCGAACACAGACGAACTCACGTTCAAGGCAAAGATTACAGTTGCGACGTATGCGACAAACGTTTCAAATGGGAAACGAGTCTCGAAAAGCATAAAGTTATCCATACGAGTGATAGTACCAAGAGCGACGCTTACATATGCGTCAGCTGCAATAAAAGCTTTGTGTCAGCTGGTAGTTTAAGTGCACATCATAAACTCGTGCATGTCGGTAAGCGACCGTACGTCTGCGATACGTGCGCTAAATGTTTCACGACCGCTTACCACCTGAAACGACACAACATCATACATACAGGCGTGTCGCTGTTCCACTGCGATGTATGCAACAAAGGTTTCATCCAGAAGACGACAATGATTATTCATAAACGTGTTCATTCCGGCGAGAAACCGCATAAGTGTGACGTTTGCGGCAAGGGTTATAGTCAGAAAGGCGACCTGACGCGACATAAACGACTGCATACTGGTGAGGTCGAACGGGCATACGAATGCGGTGTCTGTCATAAATTGTTCATCGAGAAGAGGCACTTCATAGCTCACAGACAAGTCCATTCGGGTGGCCTGTACCAGTGTAATGTCTGCAAGAAGTGTTTCACGATCCCGGATGACATGATTAAACATAAACGCTCGCATACGGCCGGAGCTAGCGATGACGCAGACGCAGTTGAACATGCCGGAGATGACGTCATTGTGTTAGATTGATAGAATTGAACGATTCTACAATTTCTCGAACAATCATATTAATATTATGGATTCGGTTCTTTTTAGTCGAAATCACGATCGTATAGACAGGTCTAGACACTGCGGTAGAGCGGGGGTAACCCTTATTAAAGTCAAAATTTTAATTCATGATAGCAGCGCTGCATTCAGGAAAGCAAATGTAAGACAGATAAAAAACATGTGATAAAAAGAAATGAACAACTTTTAAATTTGTTTACGCGTTCCCTTTGGTGGTTTGCGCCTTTTCTTTGATTTTTTATCACTTTTAAATAAAATTATTTTTTTGTTTTACTATGCCTTCCTGATTGCAGCGCCGCTAATATAAACTAAAATTGTGACTTAGCGTGCTGGTCTTTGGATTAAACTGACGTGGGTTTGAATCCCACCTCTGCCCATGGATGTTTTGTAATGTCGTGTAATTTAATTTGATGTAATTAAACGCTAACTACCTTAGTTGTCGAGCGTCTATAATCTACAATAAATTAAATAACATTTTTACTTCAAAATCTTCAAAATGCTAACCAAATTGCAGTGAGCAGACTTGTCTATAGTATACGATCGTGATCGAAACAATAGAAAACCAACATGTCGATAGTTTCAGTGAACAGCTGATCGTAATTATTGAGGTTATGTTTCATCAAAGTTTTACGAGCGGGACGATACAGAATTGTGACAAGACTGTACCTTCTTGCAAATGCAATGAGCAAAAAAATGTCTTTATTATTATCCCAGTCTGTGGTTTCAGGTGGGTATAATGTTTATAGGTAGCTCTAGCAAACATTACGTGACCTCGGCAGTTTTAAATTTGTGATCATTAAACGTTCAGTGGCTCAAGGTGAAACGTGTCATCAAAACCCTGATCTTGTGTACATTATTACAGTGAGACCTCTACAATTGTTAATTGTTGATGCAAAATGAACGAATTAACACGATTGTAGACGTTTAACTGTACTAAACGAGTTTTAAATTCGCTCTGTTGTAGGTATTTAATAATTGCACTCGAAATGAGTTGGATGATGGCGTTACGGATCAGTTGTTCTTTTGTTTAAACATTTTGCCAAGGTAAAGTTGTCTAGTCTCAAATTTGTAAAAAATAAACGCCTTTCTATTTATGGAACTCAAAAGTTTAGTTTATTTTTTTTTCTTCAATATGAAATTGTAAATAAAAATGTTAATAAAATGTTTCTTTATTAAATAGCATTCAGAAAATTATTTTCTTCCTCTTCCTTTTTGAAATGTATGAAATAGTTTTATTAATATTTGTTTTGTTGTTCATATCACTGTCATTATATTTTTAATATGATTTATTTGCTCATAATTGCATTGTATAGCTAAAACTTTCACTTTTATAATTATGCAGACGTGCAATTAATAATTATTAATTAAGACAGGTTTTTAAAATTAGGGTAGCAACTCTTCACCTTACTTGACAATCCACCTTTCGCTCAAACCGTTAAAAATACGATCGATATTTTAATTTTAAAACGATTTCGTTCACCTTGATATCAATTCATAAGTAGGTACCTATTTCGAAGTAGGTACATCACTTCTAAAAATGCAATAGAAAAAAATAAACGTTGAAATAACTAAAACTCGACTATACGTAAAAGAAATAAACAAGCTTTCAATATGAAAGTTATTGTACATTATAGACGTTCGATAACTATAGTCATTAGCGTCTAATCCAATATGAAAAGTAGTCGGGCAAAAAATATTTGTTTTAGTGTCATCTCATTGCTAACATACTAAAACTTTCGGTATCTATGTAGATTGTAGAATATCTTTTTTTCCGACTATTTTTCATATTGGATTAGATGCTAATGACCATGGTTATCGAACGTCTATAATGTAGAGAATGGCCGAGCGTGTAGCAATGCTGTTATTTACATGGCGTTGCTCTGGTTCCTCTATTACAAGTCCCGAGTTCTAGCCCGAGGGCTGGTAAAAATGTCAATTGGATTTTCAATTTATTATTAAATTAATGAACTAAAAAGTAAAAAATAATTAATTTTATTTTAAAAAAGCGTGGGGTGCTTTGTATCATATTTTCATACTACCCCACGCTTTTTTACAATAAAATTAATTATTTTTTACTTTTTAGTTCATTAAAGCGTGTTTTTTAGTTTTTTTAAATTATAATTTATTTTTGCTTTTTAGTCCTGGAGATCCTGGTCAGGATAATGGGACAAACTTATGGAATTATTGTATTGTAATCGGTCCTTGATAAGTGTGCAAAGTTTCAGTTCAATCTGAAGTTTTTTGCTTTTTTTTAGTCCTGGAGATCCTGGTCAGATTAATGGGACAAACTTATGGAATTATTGTATTGTCATCGGTCCTTGATAAGTGTGCAAAGTTTAAACTAAATCTGACCGTTCAAAGTTGGTCAAAATCAAGTTCAAAGAAGTCGGTTACAAACTGACAAACAAGCAAGCAAGCAAGCCCGCATACAGGTGAAGCTAATATAAGCGTGTTAAAAAGAAATAATGAATTGAAAATATGAATTGGTGCTAGGCCCGAACAACCTTAGCTGTTGGTGGTCTTTAAAACACACAAAAAAGTCTATAATGTAGGTACAATAACTAACTAACTTTCATATTGGAAACTTGTTTACTTCTTTTAGTAGTCGGGTTTTAGTTTTTTTAACTTTTAGGAATCACCACAAAATTCTCTTTCATTTGATACCTCACTCGGCTATTTTGTAGTCGGGTAAAAAATATTGTAATTTATTAACGTAAATTTTTGAAATCTACCGGATGTAATAAATATTCCTGACGTGACACATCGTGAAGTAATTTCAGTGAATTAATAGGTTTAAAAGGTCATAAGCGAGCCCTTGAAATTAATAGATCTCTGATTATTTGTCGATTTATTCAAATGAGAGAATGCTTTGACTTTATATTGCGAAGTGCAGTGCAGTGATTTCAATAAGCGATGAGCACACATTGATGGTACACCTACACATTATTTCAACAAGCGATGAGCTCACATCGACGCGCAACGATATAAACGTTACCCCGCAAAGTGATTTTAATGAGCGATCAAGACACTTAACATTCGTCAATAGTTTAATGTTTATTTACATTATTTTAATAATATTCCCAACTTGTAAGTTTTTGTCTAAATATAGACGGGTTTTTTTATTAACTATTAACCGTAATAATAAATCAGGGACGGATCTAGGAGTCATTTCAGGGGCATACAATAATATATACTATCGGTAGGTAGGTTATACCACAGTAAGTCAACCAGTAGTTTAACTCTTGTCGGAACCTTTGATCGTTTTGTTCTCAATCACGTGACCCGTCGCCATATTCTTAGGGATGCAATAGTAAGCGCTTCTAGCACCACACTATACACATGCAACTTCCGTCTGATTGGCGGCACCCTTCAACGTGGCGATGCGCGAAGGGATCTGCGCAAACCGGCGACATTGCTGGAGTAAAACGATTGGTTGTTCCTACTGTGGTTTTACCAAGGATGTTATACTAAGTATAACATCCTTAAGTTTTACTGTTTTAAGGTACGTGCAGTATGGAGTTGGGATTCTAGATGGTAGCGTAGATCATAGCAGGGCTTGCTTAAATTAATGCATTGTTATATATGTGAGCGCACACAACGAAGCAGTGAGTGTAGCAGGTATAAGCGCTGTTACAAGAGCTGGTAGATACAAGAATGTATTTCACCATTAACTTTCAGCGCGCTGACTACTACAATCAACGTGTGACAACTGTCAAATGGCCGTTACAAGTTTCGCAATGGATGTGACTAGTTTAATAAGTGAAATTTTGCCAGTTTTTATTTAATTTGTTTTGAGTTTTTTCTAAGACGTATTTAAAAGTGTTAGGTTCCATATGTAAATATTCAAAAAACAGGTTTGGGTAAAATTTTAATTCTTGGTATAAATGATGAAATTCGCCATGTTTAGATCGTTTTCTATTAATAGGGTGGACATGATAGCTCCTACCCAAATTTATATTTAAAATATACCACTTTGTAGCAGAAGAACACAAATATTCGTCTTCGCTATCTGACATTTCAAACGCGACTTAAGCTTGTATCAATGTATCAAAGCTTCGTTGTGCAAACCTATAAGCGTTTATAATTTCAGCCACCATCTACCTTACATGTTACTATCTAGAATCCCAGCTGCGTACTGCACGTACCTTTATACTTCATACATTTTTAATTAGAACACGCTCCGTTGAAGTTTTTAGCATTTTTAATTTTAACTATTTACTTATTTTTATTTTTGATAAATCATGATAATTTATAAAAGCCATGGAAACATAATTATCCAAAGCCTGCTTACAATATTACACTATTTTGAAATGTCAAAAAATTGATTTTTAAAATTATAGAATCTATAAGAAAACGAATTTAAAAATTTTCTTGGGATGGGACTAAGGCAGATCGAACTTTTGCCCCCCAAAAGCCCTTTGCAGCAGTAAATTTTACCCAAATCGTTAGAGCCGTTTTAGCCCTGTCAGCATTTCAATAATTTTTGAGTCGGTATATTTTTTGATTCGAGGTCATTCTAATTCACAACCCTCGCTAAAGAAGTACTTATAACTTCAAAAATAATAATTATTGTGTATTCTGCCGTGGTCCCCCGGTCCCCTTACAAATTCGCAAACGTAAGAAATTGAATGTACAAATTATTGATGCTGTCACAGCTCTGGCAGTAGATTATATGGCTTTAAATAATTACCGAAGTATAGAATTTTCACAACAATAAAACACTAATGTACGGAACTTTCTCCAAAATTAGCGAATTACTTTTTTACCTACCGGAAGTGCCGCATTTTTAACACTATTACGTAACTAAAAGATGTCATGCAGTTTATTTTAATAAATATTTTATTTCCTGCAGGAATCGAGAGTTACGTCATCGTATGAAAATTAGTCAAACATTAGTTATGGTGATTCATCACGTAGCGATTTCAATGAGGGGGAATTGACAGGAACAAATCAATTTTTCTTTGTTTTCTTTTTCATTGTTAGCATTTTCCGACCTATTGTGAACAGGTATACAGAAGCGGCGCGGCGATCTCTGCACAGCTTGCATAATTAAACGGGCATGCGGTGAGTGTGTGTCAGGGCCAGCAGCGCGGTTAGCCATTTCGAAAGTTTGCGTATATTCAACTACACGTGGGTTACATTGTATAACCACCATCTCTACATAATATGGCAGGTTTAGTTTTTAAGGCTCGCTACACAATAATGCCCTTGCAGGAAGAAAAATAAAATAAAGAAAGAAAGAAGAGTTGATTCAACCTTCAACCACTTCACCTGAGGCCACAGGCAATTAACTAGAAGTTATTTATCCAATAAATCAATTCACTTTTTATTTCAAAAGACTTACTACAGTGTTTAAAGAGTCATAATATGTACCTGGATCGCAATTATTCATGAATCTATAATCTATATATCAACTAATAGGTTGTGTGTCTGTTATGGTGGGTCAAAAAAATCAATTATTTTTTTTTACAAGTGACACGGAAAAATAGGTTGCTAGACACCTTAAAAAAATTCTCACCAAATATGAGCCCTTAATTTTAATAGGAAGATCCTCCGCATCACAGTTTTTTATTTTTTTCTCAGTCCAATAGAAAAAAATTCATACCTCATCATTAATTCATTGTACAGAAAAATGTTTTAAAAGAATTTTGTAGGAAATTTAATGCTCTACAAAAAAGGTATCTTATATTTTTTCCGCAAACCTCACCATTTGAAAGATATTGAAGATTTATAATAGTCATTTATTGTCGAGTTATAAAGTTCATAAACAAAAATGAAATTTGTCTTAAAATAATCAAACTTAAATTTTCAATATCTTTCAAATGGTGAGGTTTGCGGAAAAAATATAAGATACCTTTTTTGTAGAGCATTAAATTTCCTACAAAATTCTCTTAAAACATTTTTCTGTACAATCAATTAATGATGAGGTATGAATTTTTTTCTATTGGACTGAGAAAAAAATAAAAAACTGTGATGCGGAGGATCTTCCTATTAAAATTAAGAGCTCATATTTGGTGAGAATTTTTTTAAGGTGCCTAGCAACCTATTTTTTCCGTGTCACTTGTAAAAAAAAATAATTGATATTTTTGACCCACCCTAGACTGTCTGTCTGTTCCGCTATAACTTTGAAATCCCTAATCCGATTTTAATGAAATTTGGTACGCATATATAGGGCTCCTCAACTCAAAGGATAGGCTACTTTATATCCGGCTTTACTCGCGTTAAGGCAGATACAAATAAAAGTATTTGCCGTACAATATCAACTAACGATTGACATGATTTTTAGTTTGCATGGCGTTGCTATATGGTTCTTCTATTACAAGTCCCCAGTTCCCAGGTTCTAGCCCGAGAGCTGGTAAAAGTGTCAATTAGATTTTCAATTTTTTATTAAAAAAAAAAAAATAATAATGAATTGAAAATATGAATTGGTTCTAGGCCTAAATAACCTTAACTGTTAGTGGTCTTTAAAAACACACAGACATGATTTTGAGCAAAATTCGATTCATGTATGCAGTCATACATTATACGAGTAGATATGAACATAACCGTCGCTGCTTTTCAATGAGTACTAGTCCAGTCGATCGCTCCGATTGGACATGACGTAACCTCGACTTATAACCGAATGAAAAAAACGACGCTAAAAAGTTTCACTTAATAAATTACATAATTCTGTGAATTTATTTTTAAACCCCAATCTTAACGATTTTGAAAATGTTAACGAATGGACAATTGACAGTCAGATAAGGAGTAGATTTTTATGGCGCGTGTGCAACTTCCCAACAATGAATAAGACGGCGGATCTAGTTTTTTATTTATAAGTACACTAAACCGGTATTTGATTGGCAGCAGGCCAATGCGATTTAATTGGTAACTTTTGCCAGGGGAACTGCAACAAGTTTTGACTTAATGCGTATAATTATTAATTATCTATCAAACTCTCATTTGGAATCCTATTTCTTGGGGTCACTTATTATATCTATTTGCGTTTCTACTGAAGAAGGCAAAACTTCTGCTATTTTAAAATTATTATAAATAACATGTACTTATTTCCTTTAAAAACCACAGTGCGGACGCGGTACAATTTGTCAAATAAAAATAAGTTGTAAGTAGTAAACGAAATAAATGTATGCCTATTTTCTAAAAGGAAAGGCTGTAAGTAAGTATTTATTAGTTTGTTGATTACCTCGGAACCCCGCAAAAATGTGATAAAATATAAAATATAATATTATATCCCTTAAAATGATTACATTTCAATATTTGGCAAGCATTTTATCAATCCAACATCTTCATCAAATTATATAAGCAGGCAGGGGGGTGGCTCAAGGGACTGAAGCTCCCCCCCCCCAAAATTTCACAAATTCTAGCAAATTTGTGCTTTTCTATGAAAAACTCTTTTTAAATACATATTATAATGAATGTGTCCTTAATTATGAACATAATTTTTCATGCAACGAATGTAATAATTAAACTGCTGAAAGTTTGTGAGAGACTTTATTTACTTTTTGACTTTTAAGCTCCCCCCGAAAAAAATTCCTGGCTACGGGCCTGTATATAAGTACTCTATACTAATATTATAGAGCTGAAGAGTTTGTGGGTTTGAGTGTTCGTGGGTTTGTGTGTGGGTTTGTACGCGCTAATCTCAGGAACTACCAGTCAGATTTGAAAAAAATGTTTTTTGTTAGATAGCTCGTTTATTGAGAAAGGTTATAGGCTATTCAAGTTTTTTTAAATTCAACCCCAAAGGGGGTAAAACGGGGTCTGTAGGATTTTTTACCTATCTATTCTATATTGTTTGTTCAAAATCTCGACGTCATTCGACCATCGCCAATAGTGTATGTGTCATATATCATGTATATAGGCAAATATAATAAACAGAGTCACGAGACACGCAGTAATTTAGCAAATAACAATAGAGCGTCAATTATTGACAAATTATTTTTTTAATGCTAAAGTAATAAGCCATTATAATTTTGTAAACAAACAATTTAAAATATAAATGTATTTTTATAAACAAATTATTTTTTTCAGAATGTTTTTAATGTTGACTTCTACTAAAACAAAATGACCGATAATAAAAATGAAAAAGAGAAACAAGCGAGTGTTTTCACGTTACAAAACTTTAGCTCGACGTAAGTATAAATTAAATGATGTTAATTTCAAGTCATTGTAAACCGTGGCAACGTTATTTTTGACAGTAAATAACACTGACTTCTAAATACTTATACTAGCTGGATAGCTGATTCTGTAGTCCGCCATTGTCCCAATTTGAACGGGAATCAGCGCCACACAATATCGGGCCAGTAATTGAAATGTACCTTTATGCCGTGGAGATCAGTTCTTAAATTTACTAAATTTATTTTTTTTAAATTCATCTTAGTTCTCGGCCCGATATTGTGTCGCGTTGGTTACCACATCAATTTGTGCCATGTTTTTAATTTTTTTCCATATGCATCAGCTATTCAGTTAGTAACATTTATCTTCAGTAGTAGTGTTGACCCAATGAATGTTAATAATTGAATGAAGGTTTGGTTGAGGGTCAAAATAATGAAGCTTTACCAAAATATCGCTTGTGGCCAACGTTTCGAAATATTTAATTTCATCTTCAGGGCCAATGAACATGTGTGTTCAAAATTAGAACAATTTAGTCCGTATGAAACTAGTAGATAGATACTGATAGGTATAAAGTACTAAGTGGTGAATATAACAATTATTAATATATCTTACCTCAAGCCAGTCAATATTTTGGTAAAGCTTCATTATTTTGACCCTCAACCAAACCTTCCTTCAATTAGTAACATTTATAACAACTTTAAAACCGTTACCACCATCGAGTTGTTACCACGCTTTTGAGTAGATTTTAGAGTTATCCTACTATTTTCTTTAACTTAAATCCAATGTAAATCAAATGGAGACATTTAACATGTAAAGTTAATAAATAAATAATAAATTAATAAATAAATAAATATAATGGCCATAGATGCTAAATTGCATGTTTTTTTTTGCGTTAATAAAAAATAAATAAATAAATATGTTGATTGAAATCAAATGCATTGTATTGTTATTTTTTATAATTAAATATCTTAGAATTTTTTGATCAAGAAATTCAAATTAAAAAAAATAAATGTTCATATTATATTTTTGTTATTTCAGTAAAACTATCAAACAATAATATTAGGTATCCTTTCTCTTTATATCAACAGAAAATTAGATTCGCTAATTTTTATTTTTAAATAACACACACACACAGTATGTTTACACATACTACTAGAGTACCTACTAACAGGTCTCATACATATGTTCTTTTTTATTCAGGACGAAATTGGCAGCAAGCAGCGTAACGATAAATGAAAAAGATGATTTATACGATCCCTTCGATGAACGGAACCCGTCACATCCCAACACGTAAATATTTTCACAAGAAATGGCGTTTTGAAAACTGACACATGTATTTCAAATTCAGTAATTTTGTTTCAGCGATTCTGGAGCGTTAATTCATTTGTTAAAAGGTTCGTTAGGAACAGGAATACTGTCGATGCCAAATGCATTTAAAAATGGCGGTTTGTTATTCGGCGCAATCGGAACACTTGTTGTTGGATTTGTCTGTACACATTGCGTCCATATTTTAGTAAGTATATAACATTAAAAATGTTTCAACAATTTTGTTTATTCTAGTGTAAAAACGATTGTTTCCGAAATTAACGAGATCTTTTAATATACCTGCCGAATAATTGATAGCCGGTATTCGGTAACATAAACATTGGTTTATCACAGTGACGGCGGCAGAGGGTGGGCCATGGCCCGCTTTAAACTCTCTTGGCCCACCCTGGCATAATCTCCAGTTTCTAGGTTATCTTTTAAATACGTTTTTAACCCTCGAAATGTCAACAATTTTTCTTGTAAATTTTATGGCAAGTAGCCTGGGTTAAAATTTTATCGAGTACTGAAATTTTGAGAATAAATGTTATTGGCTCACCTTCAGATCACCATATGCCTAACACTGGCTCACCCTAACAAAAACCCTAGCGCCGCTACTGGTTTATCAACATGAATTCTGTATAAAACATAGGCGTATTTATCCGGCGTTGTCCGAGACAAGATCTTTCGATTCTTACTAATGTTTACTCTGGGCACCGTTGGGTCAAATCTCTTACTTAAATCGTCAATGTCCTTTCAAAATAACAATTCGCGACATAGTCCTTCTCGCGCTTGGGGCCCAATACAGGTGTCTCCCCAGTCCCCTCTATCGCTAGACCTGTCTGACTTATTTAAAAAAAAACTACAACAACAGTTTGGCAATATTGATCTAATGATGTCATTAAGATCCCAAGCCTTCCGGTCATCAAAAAGAATACATAGTTGTTTTTGTCATCTGCTAACCAATAATTGTATTATTATGTACGATCATTGACGATTAAATTATTTTTAGGTTAAATCATCACACGAATTATGTAAACGTGAAAAGACGCCGAGTCTTGGTTTCGCGGAAACGGCCGAAGCTGCTTTTAAAAATGGACCTCCACAAGTTTCTGGAATGGCAACTTTTGCAAGGTATATTATTTACAAACATGCATAAGGTTTTTTTCTTAATTTTGTTTACTTAACGCCACTTTTGTTTTCAGAAAGTTCGTAAATGTTGCTTTGGTTGTAACGTATTTCAGCGGTAATTGTGTATACGTGGTTTTCATATCAACGTCTGTACAACAGGTAAATTTCTGATTAAATACATCCTTCAAAAAAATCATTATTTAAAATGTCCAGGCAAGCATCTACTAAAAAATTCACGAAAAACTACGACAATCGATAAGTATCTAATATCTTATCGTAAAATACACTTTTACTGCAGAAAACTAACTCCCATGACACATTTGCCAATGAATTTGTTCTGTTCGGATCTCAATTTTTCCTTGGCATACCGATGCCATATTTCTGCTCTTTAAATTTGAACGTCCTTCTATTTATTAATTTTGGCACTGGAGAATTTTCTCCATTTAAAACTACGCCATACTCATATTAAAATGCAATTATTTCAGTTGGTTGATTATTACGTGAGAGGTATTGTAGAAGAAGGAGACGGTGACACAGTGATAAGTCTTCGACTATATATGGTCATGCTGTTAGTTCTTCTGATACCTATCAGTCAAATCAGAGAACTCAAGTACCTGGTGCCGTTCTCTGGTATCGCGAACTTCAGTATGATGGCAGCGTTAGGTAAATACTGATAATGATGATTTATACTTTAATAATAAGGTTCTTCTTCAGGGGAAACATTGGAATGTAGTTTGCATTCCAATGTTTTGTGGGAATTAGCGCTCCCAGGGACCCGAGCTCGTACCAGTCGGTTTGTGTATGCCGGCTGGCGGATTCTAATAGACAAATGGATTAATTGTTGTGTTGAAGATGCTAATAACCTGAGTTGTCGACGCGTCTATAATCTACAATAAATAAATAAATAATAAGGTTCAGGCAAGGCAATCTGGATTGTCGAGTCTATTACATTGCACGTGAACACGGCCATCCCTAGAGGTTCAGGCGCCCGGTCAGTGACGCCTGAGACGCCCTCCACCCCCTTCTCCCAAATTCATAATGTAGTGTAAATATTTTTATTTAGTTTTTAGGACGAGCTGCATTCCATTCAACCAATTGCAAGGCATGCTTTAACTTCTTGAAGTTTTGTCTTAACAATCTATATTATTGAAAAAAGAACACCGTTTAAGTAAAGTCCTTTATTTCTCATTAAATACGGATTCTGCGTGTTTTTGATTTAGCGAATCGGTCAATAATCTCTCCTTCTTCTTAAAAAATCGTTTTAAGGAGGGCGCTAAGAACAAGTTAAATGTAGGTTGGGTATTGTATCACGTAAAAATAAATTAATTATATGAATATTTTTCGGTTTGTGACACCCTCAGAGGGGGCGCCTGGTGCTCCCCCCCTAACGCGGTGCATGGGTTAGCTTGACACCCCCCCTAGGGACGGCCCTGCACGTGACAAATGCATACCTACATATAATAGCGATACAGTATATGTATAACGAAAACATTTTACAATTTAAAATTAAATAAAAAATACATAAGTAGGTCTATTGATTAGATTAGATTGCAGATTATTAGACACTGTCACACTTAACGAGAATGATTAACCTTTATTTGCTGAAATCACGGACGCTTACCATGTGAGTGCTTCGGTGCTGGAGCACCCATGAATTTTCTCTGTCCTCAAAATGCACGCTCTCAAATATTATTTCATTTCTAAATCACATACCTACCTACTTGTGATTTTTACGCCATTTTTAAGTGCATGCTTGGGAATTTTATCCTGACTCTTGTGTGATTTGTTCATTAATTGTAAGGAATATAATAATAAATTCTTAAAATTATTAAATATAAAAATTATATTGTTAAAGTAAACATTCCGTGAACTGAACTACCTACAAAAAGTTTATTAGTTATTGGCGAATTTTGTGAGATTAGGTACCCCCGACGACTTAAAAGTCGGCATCTATAAATATACAGTTTAAACTTTTAGAAATAGTCATATCGTATCAAAATACCATATTATTAGACAATAATAAAAGAAGTAATAATTTTTTGCAGGCATCACGTTTTACTACATGTTTAAAGATGTCCAGGATATGGGAGACCGCGACCAATTTACGAAGGTTACACAATTGCCGATATTTTTCACGACGGTAATTTTCGCCATGGAAGGCATCGGTGTTATAATGCCTATAGAAAACAGTATGAAGAATCCGCACCACTTTTTGGGTTGTCCCGGAGTGCTTAACGTCGCTATGAGCATTGTTGTCTCTTTATATGCACTTGTCGGTTTCTTCGGTTATCTTCGCTACGGTCCCGACACCAAAGCGAGTATATCATTGAACTTACCTATTGAGGAAATGTGAGTGCCTATTTACCTTTGTGACAAATAATATTATTAGAATCTTATTTATAAAATAAAACTGAACCTATAGCTATAGTACCAATTCATACTTTTATGCTGAGTTGCAGAAAGTATTGTCAGAAAATCTGATTTGACAATGATCTTAGATTGTGACCACATACAGTGTGATCGCCGGCTGTGGAACGCTGTGAATAAAAAAATTCCTGAAGATATGTGTTAAAAATGCTTGGACACGTCAACCTTAGTTTTTGAACGCGCATCTTTCCTTGTAGTTGTAATTTGTTTTTACCCCCACCCTTCTGTGCAATGACGTCATCGACATTTTTTTTAAATGGCAACCCCAATTTTTTTACGGAATCTGATTCTACTCGAAATACTGGATTCAGCAATATTAATGAATACAGAATTTCGAGTAGAATCAGAATCCGTAAAAAAATTGGGGTTGCCATTAAAAAAAAAATGTCGATGACGTCATTGCACAGAAGGGTGGGGGTGAAAACAAATTACAACTACAAAGAAAGATGCGCGTTCAAAAACTAAGGTTGACGTGTCCAAGCATTTTTAACGGACATTTTTTATTCACAGCGTTCCACAGCCGGCGATCATACTGTATATTACTCCATAAGAAAAGCATTGTAGTATTTCATATCGATCTTGCTCGAAAAATAATTGATCAATTGAAACGATACTTTTTTAAAACTATGTATTTGTTATTGTGTTTTTTGTACAATTTCCACTTCGAAACAATATTTTTCTACGCATTTTGATCAAAATTTAGACTGAAAAGTGATCTTTTTCTATGTATATTAATTATTAATGATTTGTTTTTCTGCGAGTATAATCTAATGTTCTACATGCCAGGGAGTTTCACAACCACATTAGACACGGATCCAGCCTTTAAAAAAGGTTGTGGTCACGGCCGCCCGAAAATCGGCCAAGTGCGAGTCGGACTACGGACTCGCTCACGAAACGTCAAATAGTACAAACTACTAGACTAGTAGCCAAAATAAAAAAATCACTCGCGTTCTTACCCGCACGGTTCGTTTTTTTTAAATTTTATTAAGGCATTGCAGATATAACATCAGCCTATCGACCTTAATTAGGGTTGTGGGCATGCCCACCGTGCCCACAACGGTGGATTCGCGCTTGACTGTTCCTGCATTTATAAAAACTGTAATTATATGATTACAATCTAAGGTCATTGTCAAATCATATATTTTGATAATGCTTTCTGCAACCTAGCATTCATCGTCGTCCCATGGCATTACTCTGAATTACTATAGTGCGAGCGAAGTCATGGGGAAAGGCTAATTACTAATTAATAATCTTTTGTACATCTTTATTTCAGTCCAGCTCAAATAGCTAAAGTGCTAATACCGTTTTCCATATTACTGACGTATGCATTACAATTTTTCGTCCCAATGGAAATCGTATGGGACTTGCTAAAGGATTGTTTTCCACAACGTTGGAAAAATATTGCGCAAATATTAGTGCGCACTCTGGCTGTGATAGGTACCGTGGCCATAGCGGCCGTGGTACCGGATTTGGAGGACTTCATTGGTTTGGTCGGCGCAATTTGTTTCTCCATATTGGGGATTGCGACGCCAGCTATAGTCGAAACGGTGACCTGTTGGGACCATGACTTAGGCAAGTGCAAATGGAAACTCGTCAAGAACATTATCTTGATCATATTTGCCGTCTTGGCATTGGTTACTGGTACATATACCAGTCTTAAAAAGATCATAGAATTATATACGAAATAAATTATTTTATGTTATTTTTTATTTATATTAATTTGTTGTTGTTTATTTACTCCTTTCACGATTCAATTCTCCCTTCACCCAAACTTTCTTTCAGCTGTCTTGTAACGAAATACAGCTACTACCGAATTCTGGACACAATTTTACCAGTCCAACTTCACAAAGGTGAAATTGTACTAGTTTACCGTTTTGAATTGTAGTTTATATTTAGAATTCATGTAGAGACAGAACATGTATACGCAATTGAAAGATTTTTTCGTTGGAGAGCAGCCAATTATATAATTGTTTCGAAACATATATGAAAAAATCATTTTACCAACCAGTGGTCACAATCAGGATTCTAACCTGAACCTTTCCACTTTCGCGGCGGAATGAGCTTACAATACTCAATCGTGACAAGATTGCTAAACTAATATTCTCCATATATGCTTCAGAATCAATAGATTTTCACTACATGCGAGCGTCAATTCATATCTGCTAATTCAATAGCTATATGATATGAAGTGAATCCTCGTACCAGCGAGAGTCTAACATGAGAGTGAAAATTATTTCAAATATCCAATAATGGGATATATTAAAAAATACATAGGTACCTAGATATATCGATGCTATAAACGGTATTACCACATAATATTCTAGAAACAATCATATCTTGTAGAAATCATAAGATAATCTACTAATTTTTTCATATATGTTTCGAAACAATTATATAATTGGCTGCTCTCCAACGAAAAAATCTTTCAATTGCATTTCAGCCGTATAGAAAAACTATTATTATTTATACGCAATGTTACACAAAATAAAATTAACAAGCCATTAGGACTAAAGTGCGATCCTTGAGGTCCACACGACGAACTTCCCAGTTTGATAAATATTTAATAATAATAATTAAATTAGATATTACACAGAAAAGTAATCATTTTAATCATTAAAACATAATTATTATTTATTTTTAACAATAATTAAAAAAAAAAAAAACGGCTGAACCGATTTTTATAAAATTTATGTCGGATCAAAATGACGTTAACACGCCTCGATTGACACCCTTACGAAGTCGATATAATTTTTTATTCGCGAGATATTGTATAAAATCTACTTTTTTGGAGTCTATTTGATTAAGAGAAAGAACGGCTGAACCGATTTTGAAAAAATTTCTTTCAGATCATATTTACGTTAATACGCGTCGATTGGCGGCCTAACGTAGTCGATATCATTTTTCATTCTCGAGATTTCGTCTTAGAAAGAAATGGACACATACGTACACACACACGCATACACACACAGACATCTTTCTAAAAATAGTGTAGTGACCTTGAAATATAAAAATTTGTTATACATTTTGATTTCGATTTTCGGACCTATTACAATAACTTCCAATGGGAATTTAAAAAATGTGTCTGAGGGTACAGAAAAATATACCTATTTGATTTAATCGGTTGTGCCTCTTGGCCATAGATATATCAATTCGAATCGATTCTAGAACACTAGAACCGGTTTTTATAGTATTTAGATAGGTTATGTGTGTGGGTGTTGTTTACGGACTCCTAAACCGTTCTACCGATTGCGATGAAACTTTGGTGAGTTGTTGTGCGCACGCCAATTAAATGACAAATTTCTATTTGTCTTTAAAAAAAAATATTTTTTATTTATTTAAAATTATAAAATAGTTACAAAGTTTATATAAGTAATATTATTTAATTAATTATTTAATATTTAATGTTGCTTCTATTTTACATACAGAATTTAATGGACTTTGCCCCACAACTGTTATAGTTAATATTAAGAATAAATCTTTGTATAATTATTATTATTTGAGATTGCTTCTATTTTGCACATAGAATTTAATGAGCTTGGCCCAACAACCTTTCTTGATGAAAGTGAGATTGAATCTGAATAATTATTAATATTTAGTAAAAATCACAGTTTGCCCGAAATGGACTTTGTACTGTAAAATGTGCTATGTTCAGCAAAGTAAACTATGGGAAACAATTGTGTGAGAAAGTGTCTTATGTCACTTGTGCACATCGTCATATGAAACATGTCACATAATTCCTCCCTCCTTTAAAAGATTCGTCCCGAATCTATCTAAACTGTATTTCTTCAATACTTGTTTCATTTAATTCGGTATTATTATTTTTGGTTTTTCTTTTCCAAAAATTTTGTATGCAAATTTTTTGTTTATAGATTACAATAATAATTAAAACTAAAAATATAATACAAAATAAAGTTATATTACTAAATAATATATAATAATATTTATCTGTATCGTTATTATCTTCTAGTATGAATTTGTTATCATCTATTAATTCATGTAATTTCGATAGCTGTACTTTTTCTAAATTTATAGGTTTAATATTTAATATTTTGGGATTTTTATTAGGATTAGGTAATACTAATTCTGTTTTTATTTTTGCTAATTCTGAATTTTCATAGAATTGATTATCAATTTTAAAGTAACATCCTCTAGGGATTTCTATAAGTGTTATACTTTTTAAAACAGGAATTGTTTTACAATTACTGTGTATTTTAACAGCTTTTTGCGTTAATACAATATAATGTCTTTTATCAATAACTTCAATAGTGGTTGTATTGGGAGTAATTATAGGTTGAAATGTACAGTCTTTTATCATTTCTTTACTTATTAATAATTGCATACAATCAGTACTTTTAATATGTGTTTTAGGTAACTTAAAATTACATAGCATTGATTTATCATATTTTGGACAGTTATTGTCGCTATACCAATAATAATCGTTATTCATTGTTATATATGGCTTTTTTATTTTAATAACATAATTTTGTTTTGTTGGTATCGGTATCAATTGATATTGTTTATAACTTTCAGCGTATGTGATTGGAATACTTAAAATAAAATTTAAAGTCATATCTTTACAATACACTGATGTTTCTGTAACTTGATAGTAATATCCTATATTATGAAGATCTACATTGAAAGGCATTTCTTGTGGAGAATATATTTCCAAAATTTTTTTAAGTTGATTCAAAAAGGCTTTAGGTTTAATGACACTTGTGTGTAAATGACCATTACGTGCAAAAGTAAGGGATATCTCTAAATCTGTTAGAATTTGTAAAATAATTTCTAAACTCGTTAGTATAAGATTCGTAATTATAGTTCGATTGAA
The DNA here is from genome assembly GCA_039654895.1 of Mongoloraphidia duomilia. NCBI lineage: Eukaryota > Metazoa > Arthropoda > Insecta > Raphidioptera > Raphidiidae > Mongoloraphidia > Mongoloraphidia duomilia. The sequence goes on along the minus strand of CM077525.1, from coordinate 17,587,819 downwards.
ATTTCCAATTAATCTATTTAAATGTTTTTCTATTTCAAGTTGATTTCTGTTTAAAATGACAAGAGTATCATTAAATTTTTTCAAAATTTCTAAATTTAGTGTTAACTGTTTATTGGTTGCTGAAACAATTTTATGTTGATTTCTTTTTAATTTTTCTATTTCTAAATCATATCGTTCGGCATCTTTAGAATCCAAATTACCTGTTACTAATTTTACTATATGTCCTAATCCATCGATAAGGCCACGTTTATCTCTGGTATGAGTTTCTGGCAATAAATTACTTAATTTATCATAACAAGTTTTTAACTGGTGAACTATTAGGGGTTGAAAAGTTATAAAGGTTAAAGCTTCACTTGAGTTTAAGGGATCTAAAGAATTGTCGATGAAATTTAATCTTTCTAAAATTTGTTTAATATCAAAATAATGAACTAACATGTGTTTAGTCTTGAAAATTTTGGCTTCGCCTAAAAACAGGGGTAGAACACCGGGGTTGTCAGATATGTCCGTCAGCTGAAGTTCCTGGTTTAGGACTCTTGTCAGTATTGTCAGGCATAGTCTGTAATTTTAATGGTCTTTTTATTTGTTGTTTATGATACTCACCGGTATCTGTTAGTATTTTGTTACTATTATCAGTTAAACATTGTTTCGCTTTAAATTTGGGGAGTGCTTTATTTCTACTTTTTGATTTTAAGTAAATTTTTGATTTTGGGTCAAATTTTGGTGGATCTTCTAATTTTTCGTTAGCTTTTTCTATTCTAGTTTCTTTAATTTGTGTGCATTTATCGTGTATATTTTTATAAAGATCGGTAGTTGTTTTTTTATGATTTAAAATATAATCGGAATAAAATTTCTTGTTTAAATCTATACTAAGTATGTCTGAATTTTCTAAATGTCCTGTTATTATTTCTAACGGTGTGAGTTTAGTAAGAGAATGGATAGTATTATTGTAGGCTAGTATTGCGTATTGCATTTGATTTTCTATAGTTCTATTTGGATTTGTAGAGTCTAAAATTCGTAGGTGTTCGATAAGTGTAGAATGTAGTCTTTCAACAGTTGCGTTAGATTGTGAATGTAATTTTGTTGTAAGATGTATAGATATTTTGTGAAGGGTACAAAATTCTCGAAAAATTGCATTAGTAAATTCGGGTCCATTGTCTATTTTTATCACTAAAGGTGTTCCATGGTGACTGAAAAATTCAATGAGACGATCTGTGATAGGAATAACATTACATCCGGGAATTGAATAGGCTGAACTAAATTTTGAAAATTCGTCAATAATTGTTAAAAATTTTTGATTTTTGTATTGAAAAACATCTAATGACAGAATTTCAAAAGGTTTGTTAGGAACTGGAATCATTTGTAATTTTGGTTTTATCGGTTGTCTATCGTACTTGTGTACTTGACAAGTTTCACAATTATTTATATATCTAGTTATATCTTCTTTCATAGAAGGCCAGTAATACCTTCTTTGTATATGCAACAGAGTTTCATTTATACCTCTATGATTGGTTTTAGATAGGTGATAATTATTTATTATGTCTTGTTGTTCTAATTGATTTTCTACATCTTCTAAAATTTTGATTGTTTGGAATAATTGATAAGCTTGATTTTTAAATGTTTTTTGCAACGTTTGAACAAATTGGGGGTAATGTGTTTTATTCTCAAAATATAGACCGTATCGTTTTTTTGGATTTATATATTCTTTAAATAAATTTATTACATATGTTTCCAGGTTTTGGATAGGGATATTTGCAATAATTTTGGTTTTTTTAGAATCGTGTACATTTACTAATTTAGGTTTTTGTATCTGAGACAAATTTGTAAATTTTATTATAATTTGGTTAGCGAATAAATTTATTGGTTTTTCGGATATGGGGATCTCTAGAATGGGGTTTTCTTGTTGGGAATGTACTGTATTGTCAGAGTCAGAGTCGTTTTCTTGAATGATATTCGGTGTGTCAAAATTTAAGGATGTACTAGGCACTGGGTTAAGATCTTCGAGAAGAATTTCTTCTAAATCTTGTAGGTCAGGTGGGTGTTCAATATTTGGAAATAAGGACATATTGTCAGGTGGTTCTTCAGTTTCTTTATTGTGAATTTCAATTCGGGAAAGGGCATCAGCATTTGTATTTTTTATACCTTTTTTATAAACAATGTTGTAATCGTATTCTAGTAATTTTAATCGCCATCTAACTAATTTTGAATTGGGTTCTTTTAAGTTAAATAACCACTGTAGTGGTTGATGGTCTGTTATTATAGTAAATTTTGTTCCAAAAATGTAAGGCCTGAATTGTTTTACAGCATATATTATAGCGAGAAGTTCTTTTTCTATTGTTGAATAATTCTTTTCGTGTTCATTTAAAGTTCGGGATATGTATGCTACTGGTTTATCTGATCCAATGGGTCCTTGACTTAAAATTCCTCCTATTGCTAAATTTGAAGCGTCTGTCGTAACGTTAAAAGGTTTTGAAAAATCGGGATAAATTAATAATGGTTCGTTAGACAGTAAATTTTTACAAAGTGAAAAACAATTCAAAAATTCTTTATCATGAATTACTTTAGCATTTTTTCTTAAACATTTAGTTAATGGGGTGGTTATTTTTGCAAAATCTTTAATAAATCTTCGATAATATCCAATAAGGCCTAAAAATGATTTTATTTCTTTTTGTGTTTTGGGTATAGGGAAATTTTTTATGCAGGAAATTTTGTCTGAATTTGGTTTTATACCGTCAGGTGTTATTGTATGTCCGAGAAATTTAGTTTCTTTTAACAAGAAGTCGCTTTTGTCTAGTTGAATTTTTAATTGTGACTCGCGTAATTTGTCGAAAACTAATTTTAAATTTTGAATGTGTTCGTTTAATGAAGTAGAAAATATTACAATATCATTTTTGTAAATTAGACAAATTTTGTTAATTAAACCGTCAAATACTTCGTTCATTATTCGTTGAAATGTGGATGGTGCGTTTTTTTGTCCAAAAGGCATTCTCAAAAATTCAAAGTGTTCATTTTCGGTATTTTCTATATCACGAGGGTCCAACTGAATTTGATGAAAGCCGGAAGCAAGATCGAGGGTACTAAAATATTTAGCACGTCCTAATTTGTCGAGTAAATCAGTTATATTTGGGATAGGAAATTTGTCGTCTATGATCTTTTCGTCAGTAGTCCGTATCACATGTTTAATTTTGTTGGTAAAAGTTAAGGGTTCACCTTCAAAATAAAAAACGTCTGGATATTTTTTACATAAGTCAAAAATTTTTATCTTTTCTTCTGAATTTAGATGATTGGTCCTAATAAGTTTGGAAATCGATTCTCTCTTGCTGGGTTGAGTTTCGATAAAGTATGACTTTATGGTTTTCGGTTTAATTTTATTTTCACTATTGTTATTTCGAATATGTAAATTAATTTTGGTGGTGGGTGATATAAGTACTAAATTATTAAAATCTAAATTTATTTTTAGTTTTCTAAAGTTATCGATGCCAATTAATCCGTCAAAATAATTATGAAAATTAAATAAGTGGAAAGTTAAATTTTGATCAGAATTAAATTCAGTAAAACTGGGTATATTTATAATACCATTGCAATCATGTTTGTTAAAAATGGTTGTTACAGTAAATTTTGATTTTACAATTTTATTTCCAAAATATTTTATTGCTAAGTCCGGGTTTATGAAGGATTTTGAGGAACCTGTGTCTATTAGTAATTTTAAAGGTGGGTCGCAAATTTTTATGAATGGAAGGTTATCGCCATTAGTGTAACTTACTATTCTGTGGGTTGGTTCGAGGCGTCTTCTGTAAAATTTGACTCGTCTTCGAAATTTTCGAATTGGTCTTGTGACATGCAAAGGTCGTTAAAGTCAGTTTCTTCGTATCCGCTATTTTCGGGATTTTCTAACTCGGTATCATCTGTTTCTATATTATAATTTTTTAGCTGGGGTGTGGTGTGTGTTGTAGAAATCGACATAGGTGTAGGTTTGTATGTATTTGTTATCTGCTGTGTGGGTTTGTATGTATTCGTATTGCGATTCATATTATAATAATTATTAGGAATATTTGGGCGGTTTGATTTTAATAAGGGTGAATTATTGATTTGTTGTGTGGGTCTATTATAGGATTGCGGTTGTTTTTGTACAGGTTTATAAAATGGGTTTTGGTTTTGTGTTGGAATGAAATTGGGTTTTTGTATGAATTGTGTATGTGGTGTGTGTTGTGTCCTATTCTTTGATTTTAGATAATTTAGCTGTGAGTCAACAGAGTTGGCTTGAACTAATTTTTCCTCGTCTTTTATAATTTCTAAAGCTTTAAGAATAGTGTCAGGTCTATTCGATCGTACAAATTTTCCCATAGGTTCTTTCAAACCTCGTAAAAATGTCGTTAAAGTGAATCTAGTGTATAACGAATGTTTAATGCGTTTTTCTTCGTTTCCGTCGTTTATTTCAATGTAATTTATTATGGTGTCCAATAAATTATTACATTCGTCGAAGAATGCAATATAAGTCTGATTGGGTTTTTGTTTCAGAAGTAGGAGATCACGTACTAGTAAATCTTCAGACCGTTGGTCTGCGAAATTATCTGTTAATGTTTGTTTTATTTCAGACCACGATTTTGCTCGTCTATTATTTATAGCTATTTTGGCACGGCCCGTAATTTTCGATAATACGCCATTTAAAATTCTAAAATTTTGAAAATTATCGCGATCGGGGTGACTATAGTAATTTATTAATTGATCCGAAATTCTAAGAAATTCGTGGAGGTGTTGAACATCTCCGTCAAAATCTGGTATGATTTGTAAATCTCTAGTGTCAAACAGGGGTACATGTTGGTTTGTATTTTGCGTCATGTTGTTAATGGGGTTTAAATTTACGTTATCGTCAGATTCTAAATCTAATTGAGATAAGGAATTTATTAACTCGTCAACTGAAGTCATAAGATGCGGAACGATTTACAATTTCTTAAATCTATTATACAAAATTATTGACTTACAGTATTACTGTTTTCATAGTAGTTGACTGTTGATTGTTGATTTGAAGTTGGTTGAGATGAGCGGTGAAGACAGCTGTTGTTGATCGATCGGACAGCAACAATTGATCTTGACTTGTTGTTGCGGCTTACCGGCGCAACTCTTGATGCTTTACAGATGTATTTGTATTTAACAATTATTAGTTGATCGAACTTTGTTTAGTTTGATTAATTTGTTTAATTTTGTTTAGTTTTAACTTTGTTTAGTTTGTTTTAGTTTGCTTAATTATTTATTTGTTTCTTGTATATTTAAAATTATTTGTATATATGTTTCTTGAACTTATTATTTTTATTTAAGTATTGGTTTTATTTATTTTTAAATATTTGTTTATTTAGTTTCGTTTTGTAGTTCGAATATTGCGTAAGGAATTAAAATTCTCCGTAAATTTCAATAATTAGCCCTGTTGAGGTACGTCGCAATATCCTACCGACTGCGCCAATTAAATGACAAATTTCTATTTGTCTTTAAAAAAAAATATTTTTTATTTATTTAAAATTATAAAATAGTTACAAAGTTTATATAAGTAATATTATTTAATTAATTATTTAATATTTAATGTTGCTTCTATTTTACATACAGAATTTAATGGACTTTGCCCCACAACTGTTATAGTTAATATTAAGAATAAATCTTTGTATAATTATTATTATTTGAGATTGCTTCTATTTTGCACATAGAATTTAATGAGCTTGGCCCAACAACCTTTCTTGATGAAAGTGAGATTGAATCTGAATAATTATTAATATTTAGTAAAAATCACAGTTTGCCCGAAATGGACTTTGTACTGTAAAATGTGCTATGTTCAGCAAAGTAAACTATGGGAAACAATTGTGTGAGAAAGTGTCTTATGTCACTTGTGCACATCGTCATATGAAACATGTCACATAATTCGCCCGCGAAGGTTTCTGAATTATAAAATTTCCGGTACGGCTTCGCCCGAGTGAAGTTATCTCAGAAACTACTTATCCGATTGCGATGAAACTTTGGCGAGTTGCTGTGCGCACGCTCGCGAAGGTTTCTGAATTAGTACAACCATTTTACAACAGGTGGCGCGCGATTCGTTGCAACAAATGAGTGTATTTGATATAATTTAGCGGCATTCGAGCGAATGAGCGAAGCGAATGAGTAGTGTATTAATAAAATTCGAGCGAACGAGCGTAGCGAGTGAGAAATGTATTAATAATATTCAAGCGAACGAGCGAAGCGAGTGAGTATAATGTATTAATAAAATCAGCCCGGCTATTAAAATATAAATTCTTAGCACCTGGGAAATTCCTAGCACCCGGGCGAAGCCGGGACGGGTCCGCTAGTATAAGTACCTATTATAAAACAACGTTTCTGAAAACTCGAGTGCCAATCATATAAATAAACGACATATTTTTGCCACAATTTTTTAATGATTTTATGTTTTCTTAAATAAGTCAATTCTAAGCGCGAGGCTTGTCTTTGTTGTTACGTTGTAACATTTTTACTTCCCACCTCTACTATGGTAGGGAAGTAATGGATTTAGTCCGAAAAAAATATTTCGAGATTTTAACAGATTTTCACGTTTTGAGACCCTAGCAATCGTTTAAGATCATTTTCTGACTGATGTCTGTATGTGTGTGTGTGTGTGTGTGTGTGTGTGTGTATGTGGTCAATTTTTCGCCTTCGATATCTTAAGAACGGAACAACATACGGGCATGCCGGTTGTTCTATTGTGTTTATCAGCCTTTAACTTAGATCTGATTAGATTTTGAGTCAAATCGGTTCAGTGGATCCTGAGATATTCAAAAAAACGTCCTCAATGTCACGTATTAACATAGGTAAAAAAAAATATAAATGAATTCTAGATGTTATAATATGAAAAAAATGCAAATATTTTTTTTCTCTAAAATGTATAGTTTTCGAGAAAAAAAATATTTTAGTAAAAAAAATCAAAATTGTACGTAAATCAAGGTAACCATGATTTTTGCTATATTAAGTTAGCCATCAGTAGATCACCAAACAAAAAAGAGGGCCATGCTTTTTTCAAAGAATAAAAATTAAATTGTGTTTTAAAGACCACCAACAGCTAAGGTTATTTGGGCCTAGTCAAAGAAAAAAAAAAAAAGAGTGTTTATTTTTTGCAAATATTTACTAGGTGGGAAGTATAGGACTGGTCATCAGTCGAATTTTTTATTTATCAGTTATTTGTTACTGACGTCGTAGCCATAAAATATACATCTTTATTTGCATAAATATATATACCTAAACAGCTTGATTATTCATGGAGTAAAATTTATCAAACGTGACTGATATTGACCTGCGGTATTCGATCTTGGCACGCGCGCTCGAAGGCTATCCTGCGGTCATTTCGACGAAACACGAATTCCAGATAATTTAATAATTATTGTTAGTTCAAAGTCGTAAACGACGAAGGTTTTGCCAAACAAAAGATACGCTATTGCCATTGATAGAGTAGAATTCTTAACGTAGTATCGAAGGTTATACTGTGGAACACTGAGTTAAGAGGTTATTGAGGCGCTACAAGCATTTAAAAGCATTATTGAGACTTGTTCATTTTATATGTAAGAAGAAAAAGAGAATAATATTCATATCCATCGCCTGTTTGGCCGCCATGTTTGTTGTGACTTGTGACGTCAAACCTAGCTTCAATTTTGTATAACTAGTAGTTGTATACGGTATAGCGCCTCTATTACTTTTTAGGTCAGTGCTGTGGAATCACGTATGCTTTTATTTGAGCTTTCAATTATTTCCAAATTGTGTGTTAAATTGTGTTTTAAAGACCACCAACAGCTAAGGATATTTGGGCGGCCTAGCACCAATTCATATTTTCAATTCATAAATAACAATATATGAGTTAGGTAATTGTGGACAACAATATAATAATTAATAATTAATTCAACAATGAATTTTTAATCCACAAGGCATCCACTAGGTAGTGAATAGTATTTCTTAACATATCAGTCAGCATATTATGCCATCATGATTGTTAAACGTCAAACGATTGTTATAAGATATATAAGGAAAAAATCAGAAGCCACTGACAGTGGCTTCTGATTTTTTCCTTATAACAATCGTTTGATGTTTAACAATCATGATGGCATAATATGCTGACTGATATGTTAAGAAATACTATTCACTACCTAGTGGATGCCTTGTGGATTAAAAATTCATTGTTGAATTAATTATTAATTATTTTCAATTCATTATTATTATTTTTTTTTTTTAATAATAAATTGAAAATCCAATTGACACTTTTACCAGCTCTCGGGCTAGAACCCGGGAACTGGGGACTTGTAATAGAGGAACCATAGCAACGCCATGTAAACAACAGCACTGCTACACGCTCGGCCATTATCAAGCCCTTAATTATTTCCAGGCTCGGACTTTAAGTCATACGTGAAATAGTCTAATTCGAAGATCACTCGTTAAAAGTAACTTAGGTGAGAAACTGGGTCAGTTGGGGTCGCAATCCCAGAATTCCGAAATCTTAAATCCCTGGATTTGTACAGAATGTTCATCCTGAAAAGGACTCGGTTCCGGATTATCGAGATTCACCTTCAATACAGCAGCGTCACTCGATATTTAGGAACTTCCCAGAAACCTGTCAATGCGACTGTACTTTCTGATTTTTTTCCATCTAGTAAAATGGTTGGTAGTGGCTCCAACAAATGAGTCAGAAATGTTAATGGTCTCAGTTGTCGAGCGTTTATAATCTACAATACTTATTTATCTAGAGTCGGAAAGGACGTTTTAATCAGTTTGGAAGATGAGTTCTTCCTTATTGAAATCAGATCTTGCCTAAGAGATAAAACTCTTGATGAACTAATATTTCTCAGAAATTGGTTTAAAAAATAAGAATTACTTTTACTATATACTTTAACAATTTATTTTTGTTCGTATACGACAAAAAACAAGACGACCGCCCGGGTCGCCTTCCCCTCTAAAGCTGGCATTAAATATAACTAAGCTGCCCGCCAGAACGTATCTGAATTAAACACCGCGCATTTTCCGAATTTTCTCTCCACGGCTGGCTGGATGTCTTATGTCGTTGTCTACCGTCGCGGTCGAAGATTACCTCTGTACGGGTGTGAAACTTGTATTATTTTTACATAAATAAAATATATACAAATTATAATGCGAGTACAAGGCAATTCTTCAAAATGAGTAAAAGATACATTTACATAAAAGGAACAAATTTGCCATTCAAAATAAAATCTGCATTTTAATAGTAAACTATTGTTGATAGACAGACTAAAAAACAATCAGCATTTGATTTTTAGTACAGCCATTTCTTTGATGGCGATTATGTTTATTTTATTGTAGATTATACTCGTGGATGCGTCGACAACTTAGGTCATTATAGCGTCTTAATTACATTAAATAACAACTTCCTTAAAACTAAATTACATCACAAAACATCCATGAGCGGAGGTAGGATTCGAACCTACGACAATGTGATCTAAAGGTCGGCTACGCTAACCATTACACCACACTGTCCTCGATGGCGATTATGCCTATTTCATTTGAATGAATGAGGAGAGTCAGCTGTTGTTGATATGGGTGCCTGGAACCTGCTGGTATCAATCGAAAAATAAATTAAAACGTACATATATCAGAAGTTACTAATCAGCGGGTTTTTTACAAAACGCAGTGAGAAATTAAAATCGATTTAATATACGGATGACGATATTAAATCGGCCTTTATTCATCACCGACACGTAAAAAAGCATCGCTAAATAAATACATGTGCTGGTTTTGGATAGGTACTTATTGTCTTTGAAATTATCAGTTGATAAGTTTGCGCTAATAAGACAGTTTTCATTTGAATTTTAACGGCATGCAATTATTTTGTGAATTTCTGGTTGGTATTTTTACAAAAGCGATTCCATTTGTAATGCTAATTTTGATCGCTGCTTCCATACGGATCCGAAGATGATGTGTTACAATGGACTTAATTTTTGTTTTCACCACATTCATAGCAGTAATTTGTTATCAAACCATCCACAATGACGGAGGTATTTTTAAAATAATTTGATTTTTGTACGAACATTATTAAATTATACTTATTTATTTTTGAAATTTAAATGATCAACATTATTATTCATTAAATAATCTAAAGTGATTTATTTATTTTTTTTATATAATATTAAATTTATTTCACAGCTAAGTTAACAGGCCAATTAGCAAGGAATCATAAATATTCTCAACGAACTAAACGGGTAGGTGTGATTTCGTAAGTCACAAGTTCTTTCCAATTTTACTGTCTATAATTTTCATTTCTTTCAGGCATCTTTGGTATTCTGTCATCCTGACCAAACATTCTTCTGCCTGAATTTGACTCATTTTAGTCCCTGTTTGCATTTTGATAGTGACAATCCAATTAATGAAAAGAGTTTACTAACTCAGAGCAAGATACAACACTGCGGAAGACGTAGATGTTGTCAGGTATAGACTTTAGGTTAAATATTATGATTTGCTTGGTTTACGAGAGGCTTAACTGTTAACACTGATATCATTAACAGTTGTTAAGGGTATCTAAACACGCTGAGATTTTGCGAACCGGTTACCCTGCTGTCATTTGGAAAATGTCAAAACACACTTGACGTTTGTTATGCAGGTCGTTCCCAAAGAGAATTCGATTGTTCCAATAATAAATAAGTAAATAATCTAATTTGATGAGCTTCGTTTTGGCTAGGACCATGATGATTCTGTGATTCCCAAAATTTCTTGTCGACATGCGTCGTAACATTGGTTAAAGCGTTTACGCGCAGTCAACTCACGTTTACTTACTCAATGCAGTCAAAAATCACATTTAGTAAGGCTTAACTGCGGTTACGGAACTTTAATGGACATATATACGAACATAAATAGCTCTTAACATCGAAGTTACGGGTTTTACCGTCATTGTTAAGGCTTGCGTAAACAAAGCATCTGAATATTTAATACGAACGAACATTATTTGCAGGCTGGAGCAGAGTTTCCGTGCACGTATAATTGCGACCGTTCTCATTTTTATTTTGAACGTCCGAATTTAAACTGGATGTATCCAAAATTGAGGAAACGAAAAATAATGAAAAAAGTTCCGTTGACGGAAGAAGAAGCCGAACGTCAAAACCGTATAATTTCGGTTAAGAGTTTTATAATAAGACAAAAAGATCTAGAAATGTACGAGGATGACGAAAGCGAACCAGAAGAGACCCAGTGGAAGCCATCGTATAGAATTCACTGTAAATTGAAACCAAATTTCACATTAAGTGAATTTACGCCATCAAATCCAATACACAAATGCCCGATTACACCATCAGTAGTAAATTCTACTGCTGTGATGGAAATGCTATCATACAAACTATCAAATTCGATTACAAATCGTATAATGATTACTGAAACAATAATTCAAGATGAAGTTAGAACTCCACTAATGACTGAAGTTTATTCTCTTTTAAGTGAGTCGACTCAAATGACAACAAAAATATATGACGAATATGAAAACATCACCCCAGATATCATTACGACTGAAACTGATTTATTTACAGATCAAATTGTAGTAACTGTTCTAGAAGAAAATGTTACAGGATCTAATACCAACAAGTACATACTCCACGCTGATAACTTAACAACTGGAAAAGATGCAACTGATTTGGAAGAAAATACTGAAAAATACATAACTCAAAATGATAATCTTACTATCGAAAAAGAGTTAACTAATTTGGAAGAAAATACCGAAAATTTTAATACTGAGAAATTCATCATTCAAACTGATGATCTTATCACCAAAACGGAACCAACTGATTTGGAAGAAAATACTGAAAGATTTAAATCTGGCAAATATTTAACTCAAACTGATAATATTATCATCGAAACAAGGACCACTGATTTTGAAGAAAATACTGAAAGATTTAATACTGATAAATACATAACCCAAACTGATATTATTACTAATGTGAAAGGAGCACCTGATTTGGAAGAAAATATTAAAGATTTTATCACCGATAAATACATAATTCACACCGATTTAATGCCAACTGAAGGGAGAAATATTTTTGAAGATAGTGTTCAAACCACCGTGGCCGTTAAGTATGTAAATGAGTCGCGAAGTATAACAAAGAAACAGAAAACCACACAAAAACTTCATTCCGAGGGCAAGATGAAATGTTTTTACGAAGGGAAGATTAGAGATCCCACGAGCTGCAGAAATTACATAAAATGCTATAAGTTCAAAGGGAAAATGGTGGCCAAAGTGATGAACTGCCCCGTAAATAAATTCTTTGATATTAGAACCCAGACATGCAGGAAGAGAAGTTTGGTTAAAAGATGTAAGATTCCGGTAATATCTGATTACGCGATCGACGTTTTCTTAAATGAAAATAATGATTTGGGATAAATGATTTCTCAACATTACGTTAATAGATAATAGAACTGTTATTATTAATACCATTTTTGTTTTTTTTATTTTATGAACTTTTTAATCTCTTGTAAACGCAATGAGAACTTTTATTTTTCTTTCAGTTTAAAACATGTGCTGAAGTTCCCGTGTTAAATAATGACTTTAGAAAGTTGTTAAAACGAAACGTGAAGTGGAAAATTTATTTTTAGTCAGCTGATTTAAGACGATAATCCGCTGGCGAGATAACAATAAGTATATTATATTATTATACAAATTTAAACATAATTTTTTCGCGGGGGGTGGATCTCGTCCCCTAAAATTCCATTCTTCCAATTGAAATTATAAAACGCGGCACGTAGCCAAAGTTGAAAATTTAATTAACCATATAATATATTAATATAAGATGGTTTGCAAGTTTCGAAAAAATTGTCTTAGCCATTTTTAAGCGATGTCCGAACAAACAGAGGGACGTAGAAATATGTATATTTCGCCGATAGATCGCTGGCTTTGGACCTTCTTCCCGCCTGGCACGAAATTTATTGTAATTCTTTTTTAAATGATTCATTATCAATAATATTTATACATTAACTGTGTAGTTCTACAATAAACCTTATCATTTATCAACATAATAAATTGTTAAAAAAAAAACACGAACCATTTCTGCGCACGAAAATATGCACTTTTTACGTTTTTCAATTATTTTCCATGTCTTCTGTATAGTAAGTAAACAACATTTTTAACTATCCAAATTATAATAAGTAAGTAATATTATTATTATTAAGTACAGGATCTCGGACTATATTTATTTATTAAATATTTCTATTTTCGAACAATGTTTCGATCAGTTTTTGGTTCGTCTTCAGAACTTTAAATTGGTAGTAATTAACAAAATTTATAATAAATTTATTTCTGAAGAAAGTGCAGCTAATTTAAATTTGTTTACTAATTGTTTCCAACACAAAATTATAGTGTAAGATGTATTTGAATAAATAGTTAAACTTTTGAAGATAAGCTGTTAATAGAAAAATGCAATTTTAAATAATCAGTAACCTATTGCTTTTCAATCGATCTTCAATCCTTTTCAACTTCAACTTGTATTTCTCTATGAATCGCAATTTTCTCTAATTTAACTTTATATGGTTAACAAACTATTAAAATAAATAATTTAATAATTTGTATTTATGAATAGTCACATTTGGGTTTCACTCTCAATAATACCAAGCTCAGAGAATCCGAATATATTGAATCCGATGCTATGCCTATGAACAATGACCAAGAAGTTAATATGGAAGTAATCATGAAAGGGGGCCACTCTATAATCGACTGGAATGCCAATAATTATTCCGGTCCTCAAATATTGGATAATGACTATCAAAATGTCGATGGAGATGATGAGATGGACTCAAACGATGAAAATATATATAAATTACCAGATTTCGACGACGAGCCCGAAGATGAAATGTAATTTATTTTATATAACACATGCACGCTTTTAGCAGTGACTATCGGATTTTCTTTCACTCAACGCTTTTAATGTTTTTTCGTATCTGTTTTGCGGACCTTAAATAGCCGTTTATTGACTAGTGACCATTATGTAACGCTTTTCAGTCCCATAATGGTTCATTATGTAACTAGTTACATAATGATCCATTATGCAACGCTTTTCAGTGCTATAATGAAAAACAGTTGCATAATGAACCATTCTCTAACTGTTTTTTTAATTCAATTAAAGTCTAAAACCATGCATGTGTTATATAAAGTATAGTGTGCAACGCGTGTGCTAAATCTTTATGCGTCAGGCGCGATGTTTTCAGCACTCGTATGCGGCTCGCGATGAACACTCGCCAAGACTCGTGTGCGCTCGCCTACTACTCGTGCTAAAAACATCAGCACTCGTATTCGGTTCGCGATGCACACTCGCCAAGGCTCGTGTGTGCTCGCCTACTACTTGTGCTGAAAATATCGCGCCTGACGTATAAAGATGTATTTAGCACACTAGTTACACAATTTACTATTATATAATATGTATATTTATTCAACACATGCACTCTTTTAGTGTCTTTTCGTGTCTGTAAGGCGGATCTTAAATGACCGTTTATAGACGGGTGACGTCATGATCCATTATGAAACGCTTTTCGATGCTATAATGAAAAACCCGTTACATAATTAACCATAATGTACCTATTTTCGATGCTATAATGAAATATGATTACTATGGCAACGAAGTAAATAAATATTGTATCAAGGCCAATTTTTTATTATGAGATATAAGTACTGATAAGGTGTTTGATTCAATTAAAGTCTAAAAAAATTGTCAGAATCGTTTCAAAATTGAAATTGAACTCTTTAGTAAAGATTAAAATGTGCTGCTAAAAATCGGCCCGACAGAACCGGACTTTCAAATTTTATGAAAACATTAGTTTGCGGATACGGATTTACTTATGGAAGGGTGTATTTAATTTGGTGCAGATGTTGTACTGATAAAATCGATCTCTGATATTGAAATTTAGAAAAATTTAATTATTTTAAGGGATGTATTAAGGAGTTAAATTTTTTATTTTGTCAAAAACAAATTTAAGTTCACATAATAATGCCACAATGCTATATTGTCGGCAGGGTTTGGCACTGCGACCCGAGTTTTTATTAAATTAACAATGATCAATAATTACCTACATACTTAATATAAATTATGTATTATATCAACATTACAGATATTTTGTTAGAAACAATACAAGAGCTCCTTTAAAAGAAGAAAATAGTAATGAAGAAACAGTATTTAGAGACTTGTTGAAAGTTCGAAATATTCTGAGCTCCCGAATTGATGACTATTATAAAAATGCAATTTCACGTTATAGAAAAGTTGCATTTCCAGTTAAAAAAGAACATGAAGATTATACTTCTTTACGCCGGATGACTTGGGTTAACAATTTAAAACATGGTAGAAGAAAATCGGAACATTCTTCACTTGATATAGAAAACTAAACAATAGATAATTGTTGGGTATTACTACTAAAGTGCGAAAAGGTAGCAGATTAATTCTTGTACTTTACATTTCTAAAATTATGTTACTGATAAATATTATTAAATTGCAATAGTTATAATTAGTATAGTATTTTAAAACCTTCCTTACCTATAAATTTATACCTATAATCAGTTTCCCGCTTGTAACAAATTTGAGTCTTTGAGATTGTATAATATCACCACTGACCACATAGTACATACTGCTCGCTTGTGAGTTTTGGGCTTCTCCACTTTTATTAGAATTTTATATTAACAAGTTGTGATTCTATGTACCAAAATATTTAATTTTAATTTATTTAATTAATTTTACCTCTGTTTCTATCATAAACTTTAAAATATGTATATGGTTTCTATAATCTATAGCTATACTCCTCTTTTTAACTGTCAAACTCAAACCATAGAACTTTACAGTGAAGCGCCATAACCTGTATTTGGGATATGATGGGTAATATTTCCCAACATTCATTTCAGTTAAACTTAAAATATTACGCGGAAATTTTATTATTTTGAAATAAATTAACGTTTCTCGACTGATTCGTATTTCATAATATAAGATTTTGAGATTTTAACAGTAGCTTCTCTGGTAAGCCTTTTCCATTTTTTCCATTTGATTTTGTTTTTAGATGCAAATTTGTCATCCGTCAGTATACCAGAAAGTTTATCTGATGACAATGAAGAAGAAACCGATTGCCAGTATCAGATAATTACAAATAATAATGAAATATATGATATTCGAGATGGTATTGTATATTTGTCATACAATAAAGATTATATAACATATGATAGCACTATATTAGAAACTGACGTGAATAACTTCGAGCATGACGCAAACAGTACAGGAATTGTGGAACAAGTACCTCAAGACCAAATTATCGACGTTACGGAGTTGGAATCGGTATTGCTTCCGGATGGAACGAAAGCATACTTGGCATATAATCCCTCAGGTAAATTTTACTATTATAAATGGTATGCTGATTAGAATTTTATTCTTTACAAATCGTTCATTTTTGATGAATGTAAATAAATATTTATAGATGTTTTGAACGCGTCAAATATTCAAGAAAATACATTTTTTCTTCAAGATTATTCAAATATTGTTAATGAAATAGGAGAAAATGAAACTGAACGCGAAGAAGTTTCAAATTTGAACCTTGAACATGTACAATTGAAGAATGATTCGGTGACTCTCGTAGCAACTTCTGAAGACTTAGACGAGACTAAAGAAACGATCGACGAAACGCAAACTGTAGTTGAAAAAACAAGAAGATGGGTATGTTGTTATGAAGGTTGTGAAAAAATTTATACAACGCTTCATCATTTACGCGTACACGAACGAAATCATACGGGATCCCGTCCCTTTAAATGTGAAGCGCCTGGCTGTACTAAGACATTTGCAACGGGTTACTCACTCAAAACACATTTTAGAACTCATTCAGGCGAAAAGCCTTATGCATGTCAGAATTGTTCGAAATGTTTTAAAACATCTGGAGACTTACAGAAACATGTTAGGACTCATACAGGTTTGTTGAATTTTTTTTCGAAGTATGAATTCAACATTTTTGTTTCCTTTACTTAATTTGGTTGGTTTTTAGGCGAGCGGCCGTTCGTTTGTGGCGTTGATGGTTGCAATATGGCTTTTACAACGTCTAACATTCGTAAAGTACATATGAGAACACATACAGGAGAAAGACCTTATCATTGTACTTATTCGGGATGCAGTAAGGCGTTTGCTTCCGCTACAAATTTTAGAAACCATCAAAGAATACACTCGGGAGAAAAACCGTACATTTGTCCAGTACAGGTAATGTTTTCATCTTACAAATACTAAATACAGTGTAATGATTTTGTATCAAAGACTCAAAGTAGTACGTTTTGACGGGCAGTTTGAACAGTTGTCCGAACCCTGTTGTCTCTAGAGTATGTGCTATAAAATATCTACTGTCTAAATTGAGCCTACTGTCAAAATTTTTTGAGGTTATATGTAGCTGTCATTGTATTCGAATCTAAATGTTTACCGGTAACTCACCGTTTTATTTTTTTTTTTTAGGATTGCTCTAAAAGGTTTACAGAATATTCATCCCTGTATAAACATCAGCTAGTGCATTCACAAGTGAAACAAAATGTTTGCAATATTTGTGGAAAAAATTATAGACAGTCATCTACTTTGAGAGTACATCAAAAATGTGTACACGATGTAGATAAAAGCGATAATATTATTTTGAAGGATATAAAGCAAGAACCGTTAACGATCATCGATATTAATCCATTAGAAGTATCTGTAGCTCCTAATGCAGATAATGATGGCGTGGTAGATGATGGAACTCAAATTTCATTGAACAATATTATCGAACCCAGTCAGAACATAATTTATGTAACAGAGAACAGTGAAAAAATAGTAAAAATATTACATACATCATACTAAAAATATAATGTGCAAACGTTAAAACATTTCTGTTGAGTGTTAAGGTACGGATACACATGCTTAAAATAAGCATGCTTGGTTGCTAGTAATTAGCATGCTCAAAAATACCAAAAATATATTGGCTTGTGATAAACATACTCCTGAAAAAGCAACGGTACAGATACACATGCTACAACATAGCACAGAAGGATGCTTATTATCTGTCAAAATGGATGATAATATGACAGTTGACAATATTGAACCGAATCGTAGTATGTATAATAGTGTCAGTTCCATACGTAAAGTAATCAATAAAGTCACACCGCTAACTACTACTGTCTACTGACTGAATGACATAAGCATAAGCAAACCCGTTCACACTTGCTAAAAAGCATACCCGTTCCACCCCCACCTCAGGTAGCATGCTTGAAAATCAAAAGTCGTTTAATTTTCGAGCATGTTTAATTCTATCAATGTTCGGTACACACATGCCAGTAGGTAGCATTTGCTCGAAAAAATCGTGCTTACGTGCTTAAAATAAGCATGTGTATCCGTACTTTTAAGGAATGAAGTCAGTTAAAAATATGATTGTTTAAAAAATAGTGATCGGATATGGGCTATGGTGATAAATAAAAAATCCCTAGAAGCTCCTCAGAACTTTTGTTTTCACAATTAACAATTGTGTTCAATTTATATTAGAAATCGTGTCCATCGTGATTATAATAAAATTAAGCAAAATCGCAGGATAGTGGATACTATCCTGCGATTTTGCTTAATTTTATTGTGTTCAATGTTTTAAAATTAATGTAAAAAATAATTTTATAAAATATAACACTGCGTGCTATCATTGTATTAATTATTATTTAATCAAGAAATTTGCAAAAATCTCAGTGCTGTTTCATTTTACACTTTCCATTTTAATCGGTCTTTAAATCAGCTTTGCCAACTTAGTTAAATTCTCACTAGATCTGGTGAATAGGGATGCGCGATATAGATCGATCTTTTTGTGTATCGATACGATGCTCGATATTTTGTATTGATTTTTTTAATGCGACACATAATGAATATCGATACATTTTGGTGCATATCGATACATAGTCTAGTCTAGCTCTTAGAATGGTTATTAGCCTGATTACAGGTTGTTTTTTTTTTGCTTGTTATGCTCTGGGATACTGGATTCATAATGTATTGATATATTGAGTATCGATCTATTGTATTACGGATTTATACTGTATCGATACTCTATAATACAATCCAGATACCTAGTATCGATACTTTTTGGTGGATCGGAACATCCCCACTGGTGAGTAATAAAAATTTTTTTAGAGAAAACCAGAAATTCAATAGATTTTAAAAATGTTTCGCATGTTCGGCCATTTTTGCTATAGGATACCATAAATAGAGAGGAAGCCACACAAAAAAGTGTGGATGCAAAAGTTAGAGAGAATATGTTGTTCTATCTTTTTCTAACGCTTTGCTGGTATCTATTGAAACAAGGAAAAGACAACTCTTAATCGTTTTCTATCTCTCTTTTCCAAGATGACACTGTCTATGACCAGAGAACAGTCTATGACTACTCTATGTATGGTATGGTATCTCTATAATTTTTGCGCGCTACCGGCTATGCTTGCTTTTCCAATTTTAGTGGATTACAATTCGCTTTTTGATCGTTGGCAACACTGAACTTAACACTGCTTTTGCCTTTTATGTCATTTGGGAAATGCTTGGGAATTGGGGTTAGGAATAATAAAATCTCCTGTTATACTAAAATAATTTGTTACATAATTTGAAAGAAATGGAATCATTAAATACAAATAAATGTAAGTTAAATTGAAAATAAGTATTTTTTGACTTCGGTGTGACAGTTTGTGTATGCATATCAGAATTAGGTTATGCTTTGAACTTTTAAGTTGTATGCTTTATGATGTCAGTTTTATTTTCCTTTACAGTGTCAACAAATATTCTTGGTCCCTTAAGTTTCACTGATGTAGGCGAACAGAAGAATTTAAAAATTAAATGCTTGTTTTGTGAATTGGAATTTGATGAGAATGTCATAACAGAAGTACTGACCCATTTGTATATGAGTCATAAATTGATTATCGCAGATACGCAGCTCATAGTAGATCTACCAGGGTAAGGCATAAACATTTTGATTTGAGTAGAATTCTATGCAACTACCTGTTTATTTTTATCAAATGTTGATGATATATGGGGTAGACAAACACCATTTCACCTAGGCTTACAAAGGACCCAATATGCTATCTTATTAACTTAAATCTGTGAATAGTCGATAGTCCTATGTTCCGCAAGTAAACCATTTTGAATCATTTAGTTGTCAACTGAAACAACTCACTCGCAGAGTATATAGCTGAGATAGACTGTGAACAGTTCTCGGTCTTTGTAGAAAACTATCAGGGCATTCAGAGTTCTCTAATGACATTCATTGTCAAGCGTCTGTAGCAGCGGTCACTAATTATTTTTCCTGTAGGTCCGTTTCAAAACATTGTCAAACTTTCGCGGTCCAGAAAACTTTAGCCTCCCCCCACAAACTCCTTCAACAGCCCCCTTCCACCATGTTTTCACACACATTTTTTATCCAAAATTGGTCACTCCCAAGAGTTTTTGGAACTTGAGCATAAATGTCCTTTAAAACAAATTCTTCTTGGAACTTGATTATTTCCAACTGTATAAGGTAGCTTTGTTGCTCTTGAAAACATCTGCTGTTTCACTGGTCCATGCACCATTGGACATGAGTAAAAAACTGTTGTTAATCAGCTGCACAATATTCTCAATTTTTTCAAAGTCAGTAAATCTTTCTTGAAATTCAGATTATTATTATTTTCTGAGAATGAATCACGGTCCGTACAAAACTTGCCTGCGGTCCGGATACGGACCGCGGTCCGCCATTTGGTGACCACTGGTCTATAGTTTACAGTCTATCTAGACGCTTATGTCCGCTTATGATTTGAGTTGTCAAGCATAACAGTTATATAAGTACAAAACATACAAGTTTTTTATATGTACAGATTTTTTTTATTTTTAGCGGTCCCATAAGATACCGGGCATTTTCCTAGTAGTCATGCGGTTCTGGCGAACAGAAATACCATGTACTCTTAGTCATTTATTTATATTCAATTTTTTAATAGGTATATCAGATATTGGAAGCATAGATTTGAGGACAGTACAATTGAAACGTTCTGTACTACGGTATTAATGGATCAGACACCAGATGGTAAACCATCAAAAAATGAAATATACTATTTATTATCAGATGTTCTACCTGAAGACAAAACTTTACGATATGAATTACAACAGCAAAGACTGGTAAAATAGAAATTAATATTGAATGACGTACAACACAATTTTTTATTTTAACTAGAGGATATTTTTTACAGGAGAAAATTTTAGCACAACAAATTCGGGAACGCACCGATGTAAATTTTACACGCGATTGTCTGTTCTGTAAATTATCATATCGAGGCACTCGTGTTGGATATTTTGATCATTTATCCGAAGTACATAATTTGCAGCTAGGCCGTCCGGATAAGCTTGTATTTACCGACGAATTATTAGATACTATTCGGGAGAAAATGGAGAGGTATCTGTCAAACTGATATTTAAAATTAGGAATAGGTTATTTTTTCAGTTACTGATTTTTAGGCGCGATCTTAGCGAAGCTAGAAGCGCCTATATACACTCGCTTTGTCTGTGAATCTGTGAATCTGTAACGGATTTTTTGTGTCACGCGTACAGCCCAAACGGATGAACCAATTTTCAAAAACTTTTTTTTGTTCGATTCCTCTCGGGGTCTATTTGATCCTAACGTCGCCCGATTTTTGAATTTTGGCCCCAGAGGGGAGCAAATTAGAAAAAACGGTGTTTTTTGCTTATAGTTTGCTCAATTTAAGTCAGATCGATTCGAAACCTGTCTTAAACGAAAGAGCAGAAAATTTTAGAGAGATTTCATGTATAATATTGTGTCAAAACAGTTTTTTTATACAGATTTATATGATTATTAAGCTAAATAAATGCGACTTTATCTAATAAATCGCGAACTTGTTTCGGTTGTCCTTGTCTGTTGCACAGTGTGATATGGATATTGGAAGATAGCGTATGCTCTGCCTTATATTGCATTATTTCAATATAGTTATTCAATTTTTTGACTGCTGATGTTGAATTTAAGTTTAAAAACCCTGGCCTACTGAGTTAAAATGACGTGTAACTAATTATTGACGTCGATCGGATGGCGAGACCTAGGGATCGGACCAAAATTTCTCGACGTTCATATCTTCCCGAACAATTTGACATTCTCTGTCTGTATGTCCCTTTGTACGCTTATAACTCGAGAACCACTGATCCGATTTACATGATTTTTATTCAAGTAAATAACTTCTTATGCGACTGCGAGTTTTAAAATATTCTGGCATCACGCAAAAGCAACCGAACTGATTCTCAAATAAAAACGTATGTTCTGGCATCACGCAAAAATAAGTAGGTGATGCATTGTTTTTTAAATGGTGGTTTTATTTAGCTTGATCCCGTATATTTGTTACAAATCTTGCGACCGACTGAGTTGAAATTTTGCACACATGTGTAGCTCCGGTGACAAAACAATATTATGGTAACTAACTGACCGGCCCGGTTCGTCCGGGCGTAAATCGTACTTTTGAACTTTTACCCACTTCCTATGATCCGATTGAGTTGAAATTTTGCACACATGTGTAGCTCCGATGACAATACAATATTATGGTAACTAGCTGACCGGCCCGGCTTTTGTCCGGGTGTAAATCGTACTTTTGAATTTTCACCCACTTCCCGTGATCCGATTGAGTTGAAATTTTGCACACATGTGTAGCTCCGGTGACAATACAATATTATGATAACTAGCTGACCGGTCCGGCTTTCGTTCGGGTGCAAATCGTACTTTTGAATTTTCACCCACTTCCTATGATCCGATTGAGTTGAAATTTTGCACACATGTGTGGCTCCGGTGACAATACAATTTATGGTAACTAGCTGACCGGCCCGGCTTTCGTCCGGGTGTAAATCGTACTTTTGAGTTTTCACCCACTTCCCGTGATCCGATTGAGTTGAAATTTTGCACACATGTGTAGCTCCGGTGACAATACAATTTATGGTAACTAGCTGACCGGCCCGGCTTTCGTCCGGGTGTAAATCGTACTTTTGAATTTTCACCCACTTCCCGTGATCCGATTGAGTTGAAAATTTGCACACATGTGTAGCTCCGGTGACAATACAATATTATGATAACTAGCTGACCGGCCCGGCTTTCGTCCGGATGCAAATCGTACTTTTGAATTTTCACAGGCAAAAGGTCTTTCTCCGGTAACGTTTCAGTGGATCGGATAAATGTTATAAAATCAGACTAAGGAAATAAAGCACACTAAAAAATTAAAAATAAAATAGATAAAAAACTTTTAAGTTAAACGGTTTTATAAATGTACTAAAAAGAAAAAAATAAAATTTAATTTAGGTTCATAAGTATAAAAGCGTGGGTCGTGACTGTAATAAATTATCATAGAGTGTACGACCCACGCTTTTATACTTATGAACCTAAATTAAATATTATTTTTTTCTTTTTAAAACATTTATAAAACCGTTTAACTTAAAAGTTTTTTTACCTATTTTTATTTGAAGCTATGCTTCTTAACGCACGTTTCAGATGGGGACCTAAATAATAAAAAGTGAAACGTTACGTCACGAAGTAGTGTAAAAATTATCCGATTCTTTTGAAAATTAATATTTGAGAGTTTTATACGACACAAAAAAAAATGGCGTCAGATTTCAAAATGGCGGCCATATGTACTTTTTTGTAAAAATTATCCGATTCTTTTGAAAATTAATATTTGAGAGTTTTATAGAACACAAAAAAATAAAATGACATCAGATTTTTCAAAATGGCGGCCATTTGAACTGTTTTGTAAAAATTATCCGATCCTTTTGAAAATTGATATTTGAGAGTTTCATAGGACACCAAAAAAATAAAATGATGTCAGATTTTTCAAAATGGCGGCCATATGTACTTTTTTGTAAAAATTATCCGATCCTTTTGAAAATTGATATTTGAGAGTTTCATAGGACACAAAAAAATTAAATAGTGCCAGATTTCAAAATGGCGGCCATATGTACTTTTTTGTAAGAATTATCAGATCCTTTTGAAAATTGATATTTGAGAGTTTCATAGGACACAAAAAAATAAAATAACGTCAGATTTCAAAATGGCGGAAATATGTAGTAGGTACTCCTTTCTAAAAATTATACGATCCTTTTGAAAATTGATATTTGAGAGTTTCATAAGACACAAAAAAATAAAATGACGTCAAATTTCAAAATGGCGGTCGTATGTACATTTTTGTAAAAATTATCCGATCCTTTTCAAAATTGATATTTGAGGGTTTCATAGAACACAAAAAAATAAAATGACATCAGATTTAAAAATGGCGGCCAAATGTACTTTTTTGTAACAATTATCCGATTCTTTTGAAAATCGGTATTTGAGAGTTTCATAGGACACAAAAAAATAAAATGACAGCAGATTTCAAAATGGCGGCCGTATGTACTTTTTTGTAAAAATTATCCGATCCTTTTGAAAATTGATATTGAGAGTCTCATAGGATACAAAAAAATAAAATGGCGTCAGATTTCAAAATGGCGGCCATATGTACTTTTTTGTAAAAATTATCCGATCCTTTTGAAAATTGATATTTGAGAGTTTCATAGGACACAAAAAAATAAAATGACGTCAGATTTCAAAATGGCGGAAATATATGTACTCCTTTCTAAAAATTATACGATCCTTTTGAAAATTGATATTTGAGAGTTTCAGACGCAAAAAAATAAAATGACGTCAGATTTCAAATTGGCGGCCGTATGTACATTTTTGTAAAAATTATCCGATCCTTTCGAAAATTGATATTTGAGAGTTTCATAGAACACAAAACAATAAAATGACGTCAGATTTAAAAATGGCGGCCATATGTATTTTTTTGTAAAAATTATCCGATTCTTTTGAAAATCGGTATTTGAGAGTTTCATAGGACACAAAAAAATAAAATGACGTCAGATTTCAAAACGGCGGCAATATGTACTTTTTGTGTAAAAATTATCCGATCTTTTTGAAAATAGATATTGACGAGTTTTATTGAACGCAAAAAAATAAAATGATGTCATATTTTAAAATGGCAACCATAGGTATATACTTCTTTGTAAAAATTATCCGATCCTTTTGAAAATTGATATTTGAGAGTTTAATAAGACACAAAAAAATAAAATGGCGTCAGATTTCAAAATGGCGGTCAAATAATAACTTTTTAATTGTATTGTTTATATCTTTGATAAATTCGGTTTTATATACAATGCGTAAGAAACATAGCTTCTGTCGGGTATCTTACGACACCTCATGACTTTTTTTATTTAGCAGGTTCCGAGTTTCGCTTAATAGTCAATCGCTGCTATGGAAAATTGTTTAAAAAATTCACTGCACTATTTTTCTATCTAATCCAATACATATTTTACATTAGGTCTTATGGCCATAGCCTAATACAAAATTGATCTTCTTAGTGTTATTTTCCCTATGTTCGGTAAAACCGTTTACACACAATACCTACATGAATATCGCGCCTTGTAATTCTTGAATTACTTGTATGCTCCAAAATTTTTCTTTTTTTAGTTTGATTTGTATTTTTTGTGAGCACTTGTTCAAAGATAGAAACACATTGAAAGAACATATGAGAAAAAAAATTCATAAAAGAATTAATCCAGACAATCAATTCTATGATAAATTTTATATTGTAAATTATTACGGCGAAACATCTCATAATAAATATGTAAGTACCTACCCCAAATTTGTTTGTGTGCAATTGCGTTATCTTATAACAATTAACTCTTTTAGAAAAGAAAAAACTCATTGAGTCATAATAGAAATCGACACAACGCATCTGGGAATCGGTCAGACGTTTCGGATGAAGAACAAGATGTTGAGAATACGGATAGAGACTGGTTTGGTTGGAATGATGAATGTGTATCAGTTGTTTGTTTGTTTTGTGAAAAAAAAGAAGACGATTTTAATAATTTAATTGAACATATGAAATTATTACATTTATTCGATTTCAATGAACAAACAAAAGATTTATGCTTCTATGAAAAAGTTAAAATTGTTAATTATATTCGTAGACAAATACATTTAAGGAATTGCTTAAAATGCGATAAGAATTTCAGTGATAATGAACAATTATTAAAACATATGATAACTGAAGGGCACCTAGATATTTCTAATATGAAGAAAATGTGGGATGAACCCCAGTAAGTATCAATTATATACGAGTAGCAAACGTAACTTTTTTTTTCCAAAGTTAATCGAGTTCATTTAATTTTAGGTATTATTTTCCAACTTACGAGAATGATACTTTTCTGTGCAATTTGGAGATTATTGTGGATGATGAAAATGATTCAGACGTTTCGGAAAAAATGTAGGTCAAATTTATTTTATAATATTTTCTTTTCAGCTGTTTAAAACACATAATTTACGCAGTGAATTTATTATCTTTCAGGAGAAACTTAAAGACAAGTGAAACATGAATTATAGTTATTAGGTAATTATTTATTTATTTTTTATTCTCCTGAAATACCAAAAGTTGATATTAAAATGTTTATAAATGTTACCAGAAATGTACCGATGCATGCATAATTGTTGAGTTTATTTGCATGCCTCGCTTCTTTCTCCTTCTTCACATCAAACATCATATTCCAACATAAACAAATTCCAAGTAGTCCCTGTACAACAAATTAAAAAAAGTTCAGTGCTTACCTAGTACTTGTAAGCATCGTGAATAAGACGCCTGCAACTGTAACAACATCTCTCGCGGCTCATGCAAGATTTTACGATACATTTTTAGAGTGTTGGGTCTCCAAGTCACTATATGAATATTATGAAGTATTAGAAATACCTTGTATTTTTTGATATCCGTCTTGTGACTTCCTGTGTTTTAACACAACGCATTTCAGCAACGAAACGCGTCGTTAAAACACAGGAAGTCACAAGACAGACATAAAAAATACAAGTTATTTCTAATATTCATAAGATTTTACGGATTCGCTCCAGCCTGAAATATATTGTTTTGGTAGGCGAGACCACCTGTACTAATATTTTGTTGGTTTCAAGTCAAATACAAAGAAAATGGTTTCGTGGCATTTTTACATGAAATAAAAATTTTTCCTTTTTGTATACTTAAAGCCTGCCTTACTGTGCCTCCGCTAAAGCAGCTAGAAAACTATCTTCAATAATAAAGCAGTCTATTGTGGGTAGTTTGAATGCAACTTCATTTTATAGTGGATGGCAAGCTTTGTGTACATAGATGAGAAATATTATATAGTAAAAACAAAATCTATTTAAGATTTCCAGATCCTGTTCCTTTGATTACTGACTTGTTGTAATTGTTACAACAAAACAGTTAACAAAGTAACCAGATCTGGTTATTTTTAATATATTTAGTTTCTAGTACCTATATAATCCGATTACTCTAAGAATGATACCGCTACGTCATTGACAGAAAACGCCTATTTATCTGGACGCCCTCTACCTGACCCAGTGGCGTAGTGTGCAAAGGTTTACTAAAAAAATGAAAAAAAAAAAACAAAACAAAAAAGAGTTATTTTTCCATTTTTAGGTGGCCTTTTGATGATTGACGCCAATACATTGATGACGTATCGGTACCATTCTAAAAGTAATTGGACTCTAGCTACCTGTAAAATTATACTTGATAGGAGCAAAGCGCTCAACATTAAACGAGTAAACTTGCTTCCCTCGGAAATTAGCACATATCTCATCTGACTGGCGTTTGCAGAAACGAGCGCAAGATCCATCATTCCGTGGGCTACTGTTTTCTTATTTTGATAAGCGTTTACGTCTGGCAGCTTTTCACCAGGACGTAATGCTGCCCAGTTTTGTAAATTTTCTCTGAGAGTACTTCTCCTTTGCGTGGTCTGCCTTCGTTGTGGTGTAAACATTGAGCTGGTATCTGAAGCACGTTCCCCTTCTTGTTTGTTTTCAAGTGCTTGGGAATTACTATGACTAGATTCGGTTGAGGAGATTTTCGGATGTAATGTCACATTCTTTTTGAAAAGTGTAAGTTGTTCGATTTTCTTCATTTGTATTGTGAATTCGCCTACTTTTTTTTCTAATAAAACATGCCTGTTTTGGGTTCTGGCTTCATTTTTACATGTGTGATTCATCTCCGCAATCTTTTCAAAGCTGTTGTTATCGGTGCACTCATCATTGAATTGATGAAAAATTTCGATGTCTTGTATACTTTCAGACATCACAGGTTGTATAATAATTGATAGTACTTATACAAATCACTTTCATATCGCCATATAATTTAAAATAGATATTTAAAATCCGCGTAAATTAGAATGCTAATCTTTTTATTTATATAAAATGTTTAGACAAACATTATTGTTAATTTTTAATAAATTGTATTGTTATTGTCTAGACAACAATTGTTTTTGATATAATCTAACTGCTATTTTTTAATTGGTTCTTGATTATCATGCACGTTTTATTTTGCGTGTCAAACAGAGAAGTATTGATAATTATTTATAATTATCGTCTGCCTTTCATATTTTTAACTTTCCGCTAAGAAAATTGAAAATTTTCAAAAATAGGAAAGATTGATTTCACCCCGATTTTCGAAAATCGAGTTTTCATCAGATCTCGACGTTTTGTGATGCTAGGAAGCTATTCTGACTATTTTTACGATGATGTCAGTATGTGTGTGTATGTAAACCTCTCATAACTTTTTAACGGCGTGACCGATCGAATCGCGATTTGCGGCATTTGAAAGGGTACCACTGAACTTAGATTTCCTGAAAATTTGAACCGATTCGGTCCAGTAGATTTTGAGAAATTCCAAAAAAACTGAAAAAAAAGTTGTTAAAACGATGTTTTTTTAAAATAACTTCTAGAATATTGTACCGATTGATTTTATAATCTAATCAGCTCTTCTCCTCAGAAAACTGCGTGGAATGCCGCTAAGCCGATCAAAATTGGTTAATCCGTTCGAGAGATTACGTAGTAAACAGATTTCGAAAAAAGTGTTTTTTCAAAATAACTTCGAGATTTCTCAACCAATCGATTTTACACCTCTTACAATCGAACAACGCGTTCAAAAGTTATAGCTTTTCAAAAATTAAAATAGTATTGTTATCAGCAATTTTCAGATTTTTGAGCTCTTCGGGCTCAAAAATCTATTTTTGGGTATATTATCAAGTGCTTCAAACTCAAAGCGCTTGAAAATAGCTGGAAGTTCCAGGGATGGCCTGCAGGGTCAACCGATTTACAGATTTTTTTTTTGATACCTGGCAAACCTCTTCGAATGGATAAATGTTCAATATGAAATCTACCAGGTATGCAAAAAAATTTGCAAGGCAGACGATGGTAATTGTAAATAATTGATACTTCTCTATAATCTTTACAAAATTCATCAAGTAGTGTTGAGCCGTATTCGAGATACTAATAACAAAAAACGATTTAAAAAAAATTGAATTAGTCTGTCAGCGATTAAATGTTTTTCATTATAATTATCTGTTAAATTTTAGGAGTGTTGTCCTGTGGACTTTTGTATGGTTAGAGTTTGGACTATAAACAAATACTAATGTTCGACCGTCTATCTACAATATTTATTTGTCAATGTAGAGTTTATTTTTTTAGTTCATGTAACCCTGTATTTAGGGACTTATTTAAATTATTATTAGATCCAATTAAAGATAAAGGCATAACATGTATTTATTATCATAAAGTTTTATTATTATTTTTTAACTAATTAAAGTAATCAGATATTGTTAAGGCACATTTTCTTTAATTGTATTTACACTAAAAGCGGGAATAAATACATTTATAGTTGTTACAAGAAAAATACCGATAACCGTATAGTTGTTTATTTTATTTGCAATATTAACTTCTTCTTCTTCTTTAACGTTGTATCTTGAATTAAGAATCAAACCAACTCCAACGAAAACCTAGAAGTGACCGCTTTATTAGTAAAATATTACTTATTTATAAAAATGCAGCGGAGAGTAAATTTGCCAGATATCTGGATAATTTTTTGAGAAGCAATCCAGTATAAAATATTACAAATTAATTTTAAATAAGTATGCTGTAAATTGGGGTCATTTTTCACGTGATGTAATTTTTGTAATTCATATAGATGTTAGCTATAGCTTGATTCCGTTTCCAGTATTATATTCTGTTCTGTTTTTAAGTACAGAATACCCTAGTACTATTCACTAGATATGTTACCAATATCTTACATTTGAACCGGAGTTTTTATATGAATTATATCGAAATCGAATTTATAATCTTGGTCTCATATTATTATTACGTTTGTTCAATAAAACAAAAAGAAAACGCTACCCGACTGATAAAAAAAAACACGTTTGCGCGGTGCGTGAGTGTACAGAAAAACTTTAGTCATGCGCGGAAGGGGAAGTACGCGCAGCTGGCAGGATTCACCGCAAGCAACGATCTCGATGGCATCGACATTTAATATCTGTTATAATTATTTCGGATACGGAATCGGATGTGAAAAAGTTTTGGAATATTAGTAGTTTTGGAAGCGGAGCTCCGTAACATCCCTGCTATTAATTGCAAAGAAGTAAGAATTATTAATTCTTTGATTCATTGTAATAAGTAATTGAATACAGTATGACGCCATTTATACGTTGAGTTAGGTTCTAGACCGCTGTTAAATGGGAATTTTGGCATTTTTAATGTATTTGCCCATAAATAGTATAATTATTGCACGTACACTATTGGTATAATCGTGCAGTAGAATTACTATTTTATTTATTTATTCATTTATAATCAAAAAATACTAAGTCTTGTGAATTATATTATCCTACTCGATAGAGATGTGTCGTTCACTCTGGACCCGTTCACTGTGAACGGGTCCAATAAGTGAACGATTATGAACGAATCTGATTTCAGTTCCCAATCGGATCTGGTTCAGTTTGCAGGTAAATGGTTTAACGCGTACCTACCAACTCCGAGACCGACTGACTGACGAACGATGAACGAAATTGATAGGTCCTTATCAGGTTAGAAATAAGGTTTAAAACTACCAGTTCATTCTATTCTTACTCTATAAATGTGAAGAACTGTTTAATTAAAAACAGAAAAGTGGTGATCCTGATGATAATGAAAGAAGACAGCTTTGAAATGGCTTAAGGATCCAAAAATAATAAGCAAATACTGTTAATATTGCATTTATTAAGCTGACGTTTCGGATGAGAATATAATTCTCGAAACGTCAGCTTAATAAATGCAATATTAACAGTATTTGCTTATTATTTTTGGATCCTTAAGCCATTTCAAAGCTGTCTTCTTACTCTATAAAGTTTTGTGTGTTTTTCTATAAATGTGGCATGTAGAATGCAGTGGCGGCTCGTGTTCCTTTAGGTCAGGAGGTCAATTTTATACAAAAAAACAAAACAAAATATAAAGTACCTAATATCAAAAAAGCGTAGTGAGTACTTACATTAATTAAAGTGATTTATATTTTAGATGAATTCGTCTATCCTTGCTGTTGGCAAAATGATCGATTACAAGTTCATTAAAGTTTTTAATATCTTTGATAAACGACTTTTCAATGCTTAAAATAGAAGTACCTTTAAATACAATACTTTGATCCAAATGAGCTGTAAAAATGGAATCTAACTCGGAAACAAAATTTATCAGCCCCCGAAATATGCCGACATTTTCCGATGACTCGGTTTCGTCGTGTCCTCGTAGAGCTAACTCGAAGGCGCCGCAAAACTTTATGCAGTCGATTATTTTATTTAAGACATATCTGTTTTTATTCACATTTTCATTATATTCTTTAATTTTATTTCGGTAAGCACTGCTCAACTGTAACTGAATGTCAACACGACCGAGCGTATCATAATCAATAGCACTATTCATATGATCTGCGGATGAAGCATGCTTCTTTACTTTTTCTTTTAAATGTTTTAAGTCTATTAGACTGTTCTTGCACCATAGCGAGTCATTTGAATTTGAAAAAAGTAAACAAATGAAACAATAAAATGAATTGGTCACTTCACACCCACAAATCCATTCAGATATATCGTACATTGAATCTTTGTTTTTGTCCTTACTGGTTTGTATTATTTTAAGTGATGGTCGTGGGCGACCATATTTTTTAAACTCTAAACGTTTATCATAATTTAAACCATTATTAATTTTCAGATTTTTAATAGTTTGCACAACAAACATTTTTACATTAGTAAATAATAAATTTCCAATTGTTTAACCGTTAACAATAATAATATAATATGAACGTGCCAGGAATTTGTAGAGTGGGTAAAAAATATTAACCATTCATACGTCACAGCGTCTGACGACATACGGCTGTTGACCGAAACGATGATGTACGATGAACAGATCATAGCTGTGTACGTCGTGTAGCGTAGCGTCCGATTGGTTCCGATTCGATAGCCATATCTCTGTACATGAGGGCAAATTTTTATTTGACCCACAGCGTGATTCTTTATTTTGATACAGAATTGTATTTGATACAGAACTTAAGAATTAGGTATACTATTACTTATTAGTATTCTGCATTTGTTGAAACAGAATACTTATTTGGTTTTAAGTTTTTAATATTTTTTAAAATTTTATTTTCTAAATTCTAAATGTTTTTTTTTCTTTTTTTCATTTTACATTTCCAGGGAGGTCATTGACCAATTGACCTAATGGAGGAGCCGCCACTGGTAGAATGTATCCAGATCTTTATTTTCATTTGAAAATTTTGAGTTTTTTTTTAAATAAATGTGACATTAATGTAGGTATCTACATTGAATGAATATTATATAAATTTTGTTATTATTAATAATAAATAAACGCACGTTAAAATTAATAAAATAAATACGATAATCAAAAATCATCATTCATCACATTTAGAAGACCGAATCACCGGATCCTGTAACAGGCTGTTTATAAAAAACTGATGTGTGTGGAGTCGACCGATTTCGTTCTATCGTTCCAACCGACTTATCCGACGGAAAAAGAACGAGGTGTATGGGGGCCTTAACACAATGTACGTAAAAGGAATTTCGGTAGCGCATACTCACTTAGAGATCATGGAGCTACTGGATCACCTGATCCGTTCAATCAGACCCGTTCATTAGGTGAACGAGATCCGGTTGAAACGAATCTTCGTTGTGACCCGGACCGCCCATCTCTACTACTCGATGTCAGTGCTAGACCTAATAAAATGGCGTCCAACGTCCTTCTCGAAAAAGTGGAACAAACACCGAACATAATACATAATATGTGAACATGGATTTATTATGTTAATGTTGTTTATCGGAACGCCGAAAAGCGGAACCCTACTGTATATTTATACTTTTCTTGTCCGTAATGCACTTACCTGTAAAATGAGACTTATAGAAATCAGCAATATACTGAAAACGAAATATCCGTTGACAACTTTTGACGTTAAAACATATCGCAGTTGATTAGAATTAGCAGACAGTAATGCTAAATCCATCATACCTTGTGCTATTGTTTTTCGATGTTGATAAATATTTACATCTGGTGGTTTTTGAGATTCTGAAAATTTGAATGATAACGGTATTGAAAAGGAACTATCGATACTAATAAGTATTATTTTAAAAAGAATCGATACTTTTCAGTATTGTATCGAAACATATGCTGGATGAAAAGACTATCCGAATTTGTTTCAATATTTTTATTCTATGGTATGACTTGATTAATTAATTTCTTATTTCCACCACTAATGCCTGTTTTCTGAAAGAACAGATACCTACGTAAATAGTACAGTAAAATTACGAAAAAAAAGTCGTGTCACCTTCATAATTTTCATTATTAGTAGTAAATTTAAAATTGTAACTCATTCAGTGCCAATTAATTTGACGACCAGTGGAATAAAGGGTGAAGAGGAGGACGCTAAAAGTTTATTTTGTGGCAGTATTCCATTTTGTATTCTTGTATTCATGCTTGTTATTATTTATTTTCACATCGTAGTTCATACACTAAATCTATACTAATATTATAGAGGTAAAATTTGTTTGTTTGTAGGGGACAATCTCTGGAACTACTGAACCGATTCTAAAAATTCTTTCACTAATAGAAAGCTACACTATCCCTGAGTGATATAGGCTATATTTTATTTTCTCCGGGGGAGGGGGCTAATTCTTGTGGGATAGTAACAAAATTAAACGTAACTCTGCAATTCTTTTGAATTTTAGCGTATTGGCGGAATCCTATAACTAATATTATAAACACCACCAGCCCGGCTTCGCTTCGCAGGGGGAGAATTTCTCGGGGGGATAATAAATCATAAATTCTTAGCACCTGGACGAAGCCGCGAGTTTTTTTTAAATATGTTAGGCGCAAATTTTTGTCTTGTCTAGGGTGCATGAAGCCTTTGTGCAAGCCTTCTCAATGACCACAATTCTTCGGAATCGAAAATTGTAAAAGAAACTATCAAAGAACAATTATAATTAAAAAAAAAGGGTGTGGGTCTCGGGACCCCCGACAGATGTGAAACATCAAAGAAAACGTTATTGAACTCGGTGGTATTCTTTATGTAGTAGTATATATTTTTTCAAAAGCAGCAACTAACTGTTATGGTGACGTAATCCTATATACTGCACTGTAACACACGCGGTTGCGGCGTTTGAGCACGCCTGAGCCAGAAACGCAACTAAATACACAGCGAAGCATCTATATTACATACCTAAACGTGTATACATATACTTTTGCTTTACAGTACGTTCGTATGTATACTCTCTCTCTTCCCGTGCCCGAGCGCGCAGAAGCCGAGAAAGAGAGAGAGAGTGCCGCAGTGGTGGGGAGAACAGCAGCGAAGGAGCGAACCATAAATTTTGTTGCATATTTCCCCTCACGCGGCTGTTCACAGCCCGACATAAGATGTTTCACATCAAAAAAACAACTTAAATTTAATAATACAAACCTATCAAGTCTGAATTTGGCACCGTAATTGAATTACTAGGGTTTGGTATGGTAAGATCAGACCACTCTTGTTTATAGTTAACTTTATTAAAGTTGTGGTCGTTTACATTTCTTTGATCAGACGAGTTTTTCGATTTCTGGGGTTGTTCAGGGTCGAAGGAAATATTAGCGTAATTCAGTCCTAATACGCAGCTGAAGAACTTGGTGATTGAATTTGTTTTATTTGGTTTATCGAAGAAAATCGGTTCATCGATTGATTTATCAAGATTGACGGTTGTAGTTTCATTTTCTATTATTTCGTTTTCTTTGGGAGCGCGTTCCTCGGAATTATCAATGGTGAACTTTTCCAATATCCCAGTATCACCGTGCGAAGTGACTGGGGTGACATTTTCCATTGTATCTTTTTCAGTAGCAACGTCATGCGGTTTATCTGTATTGTTTTCAAATACAATTGATACCTTGCTCGTTTTTGCGTTTTCAGTTGTCAATTCCATTATTGTAATGATGTGAAACCTCTTTACAAATAGGTACGTATCATTAAATTTTTCTCATTAATTTTAACTTGTCTACTGTAAAAAGCACAACCATTCCATATTTACACCGATTTTGGTACCGTTTTACGATAATTTTAACTATTGCAGATTATGATTGGGCAAAAACATTTATCAACACTTTTGTAAAAAAAGGAAGATTTCTGTCAATTCTCATCTTGTTTGAATAAAATATAGCAACGACCGTTAACATTGGGGACAAAAGCATGACAAACTTTTATTTTAAAAGTATTTGTTGTAGGGATTGTTGATTTTTTTTTGATATCTATAAAATATTTTAATCTGATTTATACTACACTAATTTTATAGTACTTTAGATTCCCAGTAAATTATTGTGCCAAAATAGCGGTGTTTGAGCGATAGGTTTTAATTTTTAATGGCGCCTCTGCTATTGTCTTTCTTTCCGAACATTTTAATGATATTTTAGCATTACTATTTTGATCAATTAAACAAATAAGATTTGCCGAATGGAAAAAAAAGAACAGCTTTATTGCTGTTTTTTTGCTATTTTTTTTTTGTATAGGTGCAAAAAATACATTTATACAAAATTTTTAATTATTAATATATTTTTATATTGTTAGTTTAGTGTTAAAAATATATATAAAAATATTTTTTTATAAAAATTATCACAAAATGTTACATGTACAATAATATCATTATTCATTAATATGTCTACAGTAATGTCTAAAAAGTTATAGCCGATTTTCCAGGTGAAATTTATACTACTTAACATGATAATCCGGTGTTTCTTTTAGGACACTTCTGTATTTAAAAAAAAAAGTTAAAAATTTAAATTTAATTTAAATTTTGTGTTATATTGTACTCAATAATAAGAACAATTATTAGTATTAAAAAAATCTTTTCATAATTATGTCATGGCAGTTTATCGTTATCAGAAGTATAAATTTTTCTGAAAACTTGATTTTTTACAAAGTATATGTAGGTAACAGTTTTAAACATTATTTTCAGTTGAGATTATCGGTCCGGGAGCACCAAATGCAGATATAAACACGTTAATTGTTGTAACAATAAATATACCGATAACGGTAAAGTTATTAATTTTATCGGCAATACAGATTTCTTTTTGTCTCTTAACGTTGTATCTTGAATTCCATATAAGTCCCACGCCAATGGCTAGCTAAAACCAAACAAAACTAATTTAACATTTATTTTTTGTTTCGTAACTTTTAATTTTATCGGTTCAACTGTTATCAGCTATTCACAGTATGGATAAGTTACAAGCAGATTTAATTAATAATTAACGCATGCGGTACATCTTCGTTTAGTCAGCGTCGATGGGACTGTTGTGCGCTCACTGAACGGGAGCCCAGAATTGTCTTACGATGGTCTCTTTTTAATTCTAATGCGTGAATTCTATAGTTCCGGTGAAATAAAAGTTTACGTACCTGTAAAATCAGACTAAGCGATATAAGTACAATGCTCGTATAATAGTACGCGTGACCACCTTTGGTCTCCAGAACATATCGAAGTTGATTAGCATTGGCTGAGAATAACGCTAGATCCATCATTCCTTGAGCGACTGTTTTCTTGTGCTGATAAACGTTCACGTCTGGTATTTTTTCTCCCGGACGAACTGGTATACCTGGATCAGCTGGTACATTGAAACCGGGGTTGCCTGGGTTATCGTAACCGGGACTACCTGGTACAAATCCAGGAGCATACGGATAGTATCCACCTCCATCCCCTCCTCTCGGATAAGTAGGTGTATTTCCTCGAGGATATGTTGGTGGATTGATTCCGGGAAAAAGTGGTGTCTCGGGATACGGTGGATTTTCAGGATGCCGTGGTGGATGGATCGGTTGTTCGGGTTTACGAGGAGTGTTATCCGATTCGCCGCCTGGAAAATCGACTGGAATGTTATCTGGATTATTTTCTGTTCCTGGCAATCCATCGCCATCTGTTCTCGGTTGTTCTGTTGAAAAAAATCCGTCGTCTACGCCCGGATAAGGTGCACCATTTCCAGTTGTTCCTTCGGGATCACTGTTTTCATTTTCTGTATCTAGGTCGTCTACTTCAGGACCGGCTAAAGGAGGAGAATTGTTGGGAGCATCTGTTTCGCGTAAACGCTCAGAGTAACTGTTTCTTATAGGAACACTTCGTCTGGTTCTGTGCGTCGGCGAAGCTTCTCGAGAGACAGGTCTTCCGATATTTGCTCGCCTTCTGTTTAGCAATGGTATCGATCCATTATCGTTTTCAAAAATAACAGCTGTACTGGTATTCATATTGCGGCAGTTGTTTTTAGTGACCTATAAAGATAAATATTTTTTATGTTATTGTAATAATATTCATCTCAATTAACAAATTTTATGATCATTTATTTGAAGGTCAAAATCGATATAAAAATGATTCTTTTTGTTTTTAATATATTATAAATTATAATATGTGATTCATGCGTGAGGTTTTACTTATAGTCACTCAAGATCGGTATTATGATTACACAATCAAGTTATGAGAATAATAACAGGTCCGAATAACAAAGTGTTAATTAAAATAATTTAATAACTAGGTATAACTGTAAATCTTTTTTATTTTCTGATATCCTATTAAAGTTCACTTCTGCTATTATTCTCACTACTGCTTATTTAATTGAAAGTAACATATTTACGTAATTTTATATTTTTCATTCAAAATATCACATCCACAAAATGTTTACAGTTGTATTACAGTACAAGGGAACTTTAGAACTAATTAAATTAGAAGCGAAAACACGCAAATCTTAGTTTAAAAATAGTTTCGTGAACTAACCTAGACTTTTGAATAAAAACGAAAGTTTACGCTTGCCGCGTGATGTTTATTTTGAAATTTTTTAAATTACTTTTTCGCGAATGCATAGTATAACAACGGTATAACATAAACAGACTCTGCGTTGTACAGTTTAGTTGATTAGTTTAACGATACGCCTATTTCATTATAAAAGTGACACATAGTATTCACAAAATACTCAACATTCTTTGTTTGTTTCATGGAAACGACAACTGATGATGTTAAACAGCGAATACTTTAGCCGGTTTGTCTTTTAATCCCCACCAGAATTTAAAGCAGTTATGAGACGGAGTAGGAATAATCCGTTCTCTTTGAGAGTAGGTGTTGTCTAATGTCTTAAGTATACTGGGTGAAGCAGTGCTGCAGATAAAAACACATTGTTCTCTCTTTTATGCACGCGTTTTTGTCGTTTGTCGTGTGATAATAAAAATCGCGGCGTTTTCTAAACACATTGTTCAATATGTGCGCTTTTATCAATGTGTCGCTCGTCGCTTGTGTCGCGGCATTCACAAATTTTATTCAGAAATGATTTTATATATGCAGCAACTTCCTTAAAGGTACCGCACATTGAACCTAGCCCAGGTCCACCAGTTTTCACGATGATCGTGAACGAGCAACTTCTTCTCGATTTGGAATCTGAATCCGAAAACGAAGAAAGATTTATTTTATTGTATTCTTTTAAGGAAAAGTAAAAAAATGCGCATTTACGAAGAGAGATAGCGCCATGGAGAGTTTAGGATATCCACTGAAGTTCCAGAAAACGTATTTAAAGAGCAATTTCGGTCAAATAGAAGACATGATGGCTGTCTTCTCCCACAACTCATCCTTCTATTTCGTGTTGATATAATCTGCATGAAATGTATCATAATATAATACAGCCATTTTTTTAAATCACCTGGTCCAAACATTCAATACAAAAGAAACTACCCACGACCCACGAAAATTGTGATGCTCGCACAACTATAGGGATCTACGCGGAAAGTGGTTGGGACTGTGCTAGGCGTGGAATGGATCCAATATGCGCTACACCGATCATACCCATATTTTTCAGAATTCCCCACGCGTGGGCTGTGCTCAATATGCGGCAATCCCCAAAGTGGTCACCCTTCAAATTCATTCAGCAAGTGCCAAGTATGACTATATTAGATTTTTATGCATTAATGTTCATGCTGAATTTGATTCATCAAAAAAAAAAATCTTTACCAATGTATAAAATTATATGGTGGTCAGAGCTGGACTGTATTGAGTACAAATACTTCAAAAAAGTAGTTCATATTTTTGTTATTTGGTACTTTTTACTTCAAGTACTTTTAAAATTTGTACTTGGTACCTTGTCCTTGTAACGGACTGTTAAATGTATTTGGTACCATATTGAATATAGTAGTGAGAATGGAGTTATATGAAAAAGCGCGCATGAAATCGAACAATTTTGTTTCGGTTCAGGAGCGCTCTTTATATAACATTAGCGGTTCCGTCCGGCTTTGCCCGGGTGCTAAGAAATTATGATTTATTATTCCCCCTGCGAAGCGAAGTCGGGGGGGCTGGTGGTGCTTATATTATTAGTACGATTCCGCCAATACGCTAAAATGCAAAAGAATTTCAGAGTTACGTTTTGTTTCTATCCCACAGGAATTATCCCCTCCCCCCGCGAGAAATTTATCAAAATAAAATAAAGCCTATATCACTCAGGGATAGTGTAGCTTTAGTGAAAGAATTTTTAGAATCGGTTCAGTAGTTTCAGAGATTACTCACAAAATACAAACAAACTCACCAAATTCTCTTTATAAAATTAGTATAGACTATAAGTATAATAGATTGTCATTACTACCCGATAGTTTGCGCGACCGATTGATTTATCATTAATGCGCGCCTAGATTAAGTCGAAAAAGTATTACGCTGATGACTTTAGTTGTCGGGCGTCTATAATCTACAATATTTATCTTCAAAACTATTGAGATTGCATATTATCATAATAGTAATACGTTAGATATCCAAAAAATCGGTGATGATAATTAATAAAACAACAGTAACTAGACCTTACCCGATTTTGATTTATTCAGTTACAATAGTTGAAGTAAATTATATTGAAAACGTTTCGACATTAAATTTTCGACATTAAACTGAAGATGACAAAATTTATTGTCGAAACGTTTTTAATATAATTTACTTCAACTATTGTAACTGAATAAATCAAAATCGGGTAAGGTCTAGTTACTGTTGTTTTATTAAGTAATACGTTATTTCGGAACAAGAACCTTCAAATCACAAAAATATTCTGTTGGATAAACAACTGTATCGTGATTATGTTAGTTTCATTGTTGCACCAAAGTAAGTGTGGAAGACTATTGTGCAGGTGCTGTTTTCTTCTATTGAACAATGATTTCTTAGATATTATTTTGCATTCCGTTTCATTTATTTTTTGTCTTTTATTAATGTGTTTCTTTTTTCATTCGTTTCAGGTGTTCGTCCATTTAAAGTG
Source organism: Mongoloraphidia duomilia (assembly GCA_039654895.1). Classification (NCBI taxonomy): domain Eukaryota; kingdom Metazoa; phylum Arthropoda; class Insecta; order Raphidioptera; family Raphidiidae; genus Mongoloraphidia; species Mongoloraphidia duomilia. The sequence continues at coordinate 17,547,181 of CM077525.1, read as the reverse complement.
TTCGGCGAATTATATGTCTTGACGGTGTTCTTAATTATTAAAAAAACTCGGGTCGCAGTGCCAAACCCTGCCGACAATATAGTGTATTTGCTAATACAGGCATTGTGGCATTATTATGTGAACTTAAGTTTGTTTTTTGACAAAATAAAAAATTTAACCCCTTAATACATCCCTTAAAATAATTAAATTTTTCTAAATTTCAATATTAGACATGGATTTTATCAGTACACGCAATTAAATACACCCTTCCATAAGTAAATTCGTATCAACAAACTAGTGTTTTCATAAAATTTGAAAGTCCGGTCCTGTCGGGCCGATTTTATTAAAATTTTGGCAGCACATTTTAATCTTTACTAAAGAGTTAAATTTCAATTTTGAAACGATTCTGACAAATTTTTCGGTATTTTTGGGCCCAAAAACTTTTTGGAACCCCTAAATACAACCCTGAAAATGGTCCGATCGGGCCCATTTTAAATAGGCTTCTTGCGGTGATGGGTTTCAATGTGTGTACCAAATTTCGTTTCAATCGATTAAGTCTGTCGAGAGTTATCGTGTACACACACACATATATATATATATATATAAATATATATATATATATAAACATTTTTAAAAATAGTGCCAAAGTGTTCAGGAGGCTATGAAACGTCGAGAAATTTTGGTCCGACCCCTAGGTCCCGCCATCCGACCGACGCCAATAGTGTATGTGCCATATTATGGCAAATACACTAATAAACAATTAGGAAGTTTCCCTTTTTTATTTTTTTGGTCTAAATCATAGTTCTAAAAATTATAAAATTAATAGCGGCAGAATTTTCGAAATATCTTTAAAAACAACAAAGTTATGCTACTTCAAAGTTTGAATTGACAATTCTCCAAGAAATTCCGTTTTCAGTCCGGGTGACGTCACGCGGCACGATATTTTTAAAAGTTATTTTCAGTTTGTATGTGTGGTAATTTAACATGGTAACTTCCGATAAATCTCTTTCTATAAACTCGTAAATTGTTATGGAAACACTAAAAACAAACCAGTTGATGACGGAAAATATTGACATATTTAAATTTTTGACAGTTAATTTTAATTTAATATAAATAGAAAAGTCTGTATTACAACAAAATAGTTACTAAGTAACTTAGGTTCTAATTACTCACAAAGCTAAAAAACAACAAACTTGTACCGCGTGACGTCATATTCAAAAATCAGTTTCGTTTGCGACCCCACGTACAAGAAATTGAATATCTCTGTTGAAATTAAAGATATCAAAATAATTCTTTCGGAATTTTTAAAGTTATCTTTATTATAATGATGTGACAGTATCATAATTAGTATTTTCGTCCAATGGAAACTTCCTAATTATACATTATACAATAATTCATTCATAAGTTTCTGTGAATAAAAAAACCTGTACAAGTGTGAGAATTCGATACCATCATTAAAATTATTTTTCTTCTAACACTAAACAGCAAAAGCATAACTATCATATAGATATATAAGTTCATTTAAATCTGAACAAAATTTGTTTATGATTATTGATTACTGGATTTTTTCCTTTACTTATACTATGACACCTTCCTTTGTCCGCAATTTCAAAATTCTAGGTCAACGAGAAGTACCTTATAGGTTTTGATGATTGAATGAGTCAGTATCAAAATACGTAATTTTTAAAAGGCCGTATCTTTTTATTGCATTGAGTTAAAAGCTTGAATTTTTTACAGAACTACGAGGTTGTAGATTTTAGTATTTGAATAATTTCAACAGTAGCGGCGCTAGAGTTTTTTGTTACGGTGGGTCAGTGTTGGGCATGGTGATCTGAAGGTGGGCCAATAACAGTTATTCCCAAAACTTCAGTGCTAGATAAAATTTTAACCCCGGTTACTTGGTATAGAATTTACAAGAAAAATTGTTGAAATTTCGAGGATTAAAAACGTATTTAAAAGATAACCTAGAGATTGGGAATTATGCCAGGGTGAGCCAAGACAGTTTAAGGTGGGACATGGATCTCCTGACCCACCCTCTAGCGCCGCCACTGAATTTCAACTTGATAACTCTTGACGGACAACAAAGTGATCCTACAAGAGTATAAGGGTTCTGTTTTTTCATTCTGAGGCAATGAACCCTAAAAAAGATATATTTTCCATAGCTTTGTTGGCACGTTTCAGAAGCATATAAATACAGCGATAAGTACTACTGATGTAAAATTTTTATGTTATACTAGCCGTTACCCGTGGCTTCGCCCACGTATTTTTCGATTTATGATTTATTATCCCCCCCGCGAAAAATTCTCCTCCTGCGAAGCGAAGTCGGGCAGGTGGTGTTTATTCGCTCGAATTTTATAATACATAACTCACTCGCTTCGCTCGTTCGCTCGGATTTTATTAATACATTACTCACTCGCTTCGCTCGTTCGCTCGAATTTTATTAATACATTACACACTCGCTTCGCTCGTTCGTTTAAATATTAATTATACATTACACACTCGCTTCGCTCGTTCGTTTGAATATTAATAATACAATACTCACTCAGTTCGCTCGAATTTTATTAATACATTACTCACTCGTTTCGCTCATTCACTCGAATATTAATAATACATTACTCACTCGCTTCGCTCGTCCGATCGAATTTTATTAATACATTATTGCTCACCTACGTTATATAAGGAACTCCTGTACAAAATTTCATGCTTCTGACTTCAAAAATGATGAACTTCCATACAAACTTTCATCCCCTATTTAACCCTTTTAAGGGATGAATTTTCAAAAATCCTTTCTTATTACTCATCTAAGTTAAATAAGGAACTCCTGTGCAAAATTTCATGCTTCTAACTTAAAAAATGATGAACTTCGATACAAACTTTCATCCCCTATTTAACCCCCTTAGAGGACGAATTTTTAAAAACCTTTCTTATTGCTCACCTACGTAATATAAGGAACTCCTGTGCAAAATGTTATGCTTCTAACTTCAAAAATGACGAAATTCCATACAAACTATCATCCCCTTTTTAGCCCCCTTAGGGGATGAATTTTCAAAAAAAACTTCCTTGGTGCTCACCTACGTTATATAAGAAACTCCTGTGCAAAATTTCATGCTTCTAACTTCAAAAATGACGAATTTCCATCCAAACTTTCATCCCCTATTTAACCCCCTTAGGGGTTGAATTTCGAAAAATCCTTTCTTGGTGGGTGCTTACGTCACAAAAGGAACCTACTGTTCAAATTTCAAGTTTATATCTTTAGCGGTTTGACCTGGGCGTTGTCTGTCAGTCAATCAATCAGTCAGTAACGGAACTGTTTTATATATATAGACTAGCCGTTACCCGTGGCTTCGCCCACGTATTTTACGATTACAATTTATTATCCCCCCCGCGAAAAATTCTCCTCCTGCGAAGCGAAGCCGGGTTGGTCGTGTTTATTCGCTCGAATTTTATAATACATAACTCATTCGCTTCGCTCGTTCGCTCGGATTTTATTAATACATTAGACACTTGCTTCGCTCGTTCGTTTGAATATTATTAATTCCTTCTTCGCTCGTTCGCTTGATTATTATTAATACATAACTCACTCGCTTCGCTCGTTCGCTCGAATATTAATAATACATTACATTTGTTATCCCCCCGCGAGAATCTCCCCCCTAAATTTGTTACCCCCCGCGCGAATCTTCCCCCGAATTTGTTATCCCCCCGCTAGAATCTTCCCCTCTAATTTGTTATCCCCCGCGTGAATCTTCCCCTAATTCGTTATCCCCCCGCGAGAATCTGCCCCCCTGCGTAACTTTCTATTAGTGAAAGAATTTTTAAAATCGGTTTAGTAGTTCTAAAGATAAAACAAAAACAAATCTATCCCACGGGAACAGTACATTTTTCCGGGATAAAAAGTAGCCTATAACAATATCTGACCCCTAAACTACCACTATGCAAAAAATCATGTCGATTCCTTGCTCTGTGAAAAACAAAAACAAAACTATCCCACGGGAACCGTACATTTTTCCGGGATAAAAAGTAGCCTATAACATTTTCTGACCCCTAAACTACCACTATGCAAAAAATCATGTCGATCCCTTGCTCTGTGAAAAACAAAAACAAAACTATCCCACGGGAACCGTACATTTTTCCGGGATAAAAAGTAGCCTATGTGCTATTACAGACTATAATCTATCTCTGTGCCAAATTTCATCCAGATCCGTTCAAAAATGACGAATTTCCATACGAACTTTCATCCCCTATTTAGCCCCCTTAGGGGATGAATTTTCAAAAATCCTTTCTTATTGCTCACCTACGTAATATAAGGAACTCCTATGCACAATGTCATGCTTCTAACTTCAAAAATGACGAACTTCCATGCAAATTTTCATCCCCTTTTTAGCCCCCTTAGGGGATGAATTTTCAAAAAAAAATTTCTCAATGCTCACCTACGTTATATAAGAAACTTTTGTGCAAAATTTCATGCTTCTAACTTCAAAAATTACGAATTTCCATGCAAACGTTCATCCCCTATTTAACCCCCTCGGGGGTTGAATTTCGAAAAATCCTTTCTTATTGCTCACCTACGTAATATAAGGAACTCCTGTGCAAAATGTCATGCTTCTAACTTCAAAAATGACGAACTTCCATTCCAACTTTCATCCCCTTTTTAGCCCCTTTAAGGGACGAATTTTCAAAAAAAAAATTCTTAGTGCACACCTACGTTATATAAGAAACTTCTGTGCAAAATTTCATGCTTCTAACTTCAAAAATGACGAATTTCCATACAAACTTTCATCCCCTATTTAGCCGCCCTAAGGGATGAATTTTCAAAAATCCTTTCTTATTGCTCACATACGTAATGTAAGGAACATCTATGCAAAATGTCATGCTTCTAACTTCAAAAATGACGAACTTCCATGCAAACTTTCATCTCCTTTTTAGCCCCCTTAGGGGATGAATTTTCAAAAAAAAATTCTTAGTGCTCACCTGCGTTATATAAGAAACTTTTGTGCAAAATTTCATGCTTCTAACTTCAAAAATGACGAATTTCCATACAAACTTTCATCCCCTATTTAACCCCCTTAGGGGTTGAATTTCAAAAAATCCTTTCTTAGTGGGTGCCTACGTCACAAAAGGAGCCTACTGTCCAAATTTCAAGTTTATATCTTCAGCAGTTTGACCTGGGCGTTGTCTGTCAGTCAATCAGTCAGTCAGTCAGTCAGTAACGGAACTGTTTTATATATATAGACTAGCCGTTACCCGTGGCTTCGCCCACGTATTTTTCGATTTATGATTTATTATCCCCCCCGCGAAAAATTCTCCTCCTGCGAAGCGAAGTCGGGCAGGTGGTGTTTATTCGCTCGAATTTTATAATACATAACTCACTCGCTTCGCTCGTTCGCTCGGATTTTATTAATACATTACTCACTCGCTTCGCTCGTTCGCTCGAATTTTATTAATACATTACACACTCGCTTCGCTCGTTCGTTTAAATATTAATTATACATTACACACTCGCTTCGCTCGTTCGTTTGAATATTAATAATACAATACTCACTCAGTTCGCTCGAATTTTATTAATACATTACTCACTCGTTTCGCTCATTCACTCGAATATTAATAATACATTACTCACTCGCTTCGCTCGTCCGATCGAATTTTATTAATACATTATTGCTCACCTACGTTATATAAGGAACTCCTGTACAAAATTTCATGCTTCTGACTTCAAAAATGATGAACTTCCATACAAACTTTCATCCCCTATTTAACCCTTTTAAGGGATGAATTTTCAAAAATCCTTTCTTATTACTCATCTAAGTTAAATAAGGAACTCCTGTGCAAAATTTCATGCTTCTAACTTAAAAAATGATGAACTTCGATACAAACTTTCATCCCCTATTTAACCCCCTTAGAGGACGAATTTTTAAAAACCTTTCTTATTGCTCACCTACGTAATATAAGGAACTCCTGTGCAAAATGTTATGCTTCTAACTTCAAAAATGACGAAATTCCATACAAACTATCATCCCCTTTTTAGCCCCCTTAGGGGATGAATTTTCAAAAAAAACTTCCTTGGTGCTCACCTACGTTATATAAGAAACTCCTGTGCAAAATTTCATGCTTCTAACTTCAAAAATGACGAATTTCCATCCAAACTTTCATCCCCTATCTAACCCCCTTAGGGGTTGAATTTCGAAAAATCCTTTCTTAGTGGGTGCTTACGTCACAAAAGGAACCTACTGTTCAAATTTCAAGTTTATATCTTTAGCGGTTTGACCTGGGCGTTGTCTGTCAGTCAATCAATCAGTCAGTAACGGAACTGTTTTATATATATAGATAATTGTTGCAACCTTACATAATCTAACTTGAATATTTTGTCCTTGACTATTAGATTTTTATTTAGATGTAGCATAAAAATATATTTAGTTCAAACAGTTTGCATGGACTGTGTGGCGAAATGAAAAAAAAATAATATTTGAATCAGATTGTAACCTAATAAAAATAATATTCTTTTATATAAAAAAGTCCTGAAATGAAAATAATTCTTTTTTTTTCGTCGTTTCCGTTTTTTAAGTTCGTGCACTGTGCCGCCGCGTTCGTTCGAACTGATCACTTGTGAATTATAGACGCTTGACAACAGAGGTCATTAGCGCCAACTGATAACTTAAATGTACTTGTAACAGTAGTGCGTGATTTTACAATACGCTTTTATAAATAATAATAATAGAAGTGCGAAAAACTTTAGAATGTTTAAAAGTAGCGTGCGACTTAAAATTTCGTTTCCAGGGTTCGAGGGACAAGTGAAAGAAGCGCCTCCGTGAGACACGTTACAGCCTACAGGTACTGATAATTTTCAAAATATTTATTAATATAGTAGACGTTATGCCCGGCGTCATTACCAGTTTTTTAAATGGCTCATGTTAAAATAAAGTGACAGTGGTATCTAATAAATTCTCTCCGATGTCGGTAGTACGTAGTTTGTAGCTAACACTAACTGTTAAAACCGTGGGGTTTACTGTACCCTCCATGACAGCGTGATGACACATATTGCCCCTAAAGCAATCTGTGAATAATGCTTTGTAATCTATACTCTATAGTCTACTCTATACAACCTTGAAATCCAATTTGAAATCGATCCAGCGGTTTTGAAGACTAATTTAAAAATTAAAACCACTCTTCGTGAATCCCTCCATGTGATATTATAATTGTTAGCAGTCAGACGAGCTTCGTAGTTGTGTCTCAGTATCACCGATATGGTAAGTTCTATTTAACAATTAAGTATATGCAGAAATTTCGAAAATACATATTATTATAACAGCCACAGGTCAGGATATTTGGCGGGTCCCCGTACCAACCGCTTCGATATTTGTCTTCATCTCGTAATTGGTCGATCCGCCACGCCGGGCTCCTTCTAATCCCGAACCTCCAGGCTAGAGCCCTGACAGCCAGTAGGGGCCATGACGATGACATTTTTGGTGTAAATGGACATTTGTCATTAGTACAGTAATAATCTCTGGTGACGCTAATGATCTTAGATGTCGACGCGTCTATAATCTACAATAAATATAAATAATAACCTCTGGTTTTTTATCGTTCCGATATCGTAGATTTTAAACTGACTATTTAGCTTTTAATCAAGGACGCCGTATTATGTAACATACCGGCAACCGGCTATTATAAAATGGTCAAACGTGTGTGTGTGTTTGTGGCGCGGACCTGCGCCGTAGCTCCGTGTTTAGAAGCGCGCCATGCCATGCGGTATTTTCAATGTCGGTCGCAGTTAGGAGCCGTAAGCGCAGAGGTATATCTTATGCTGCGGTGAGACTGAGACTCCGCTGCAATAATCTGCAAGACTACGACGAGACGCAATCCGACAGCCCGGTTTCATATTATCGCGAACACAAGTTTTCTTGATTCTTCTGCACGTTCTTGGTGATCGCGCGGTGGCCTGCCAAGTCAGTCTGGTGGCCTTGCTCGTGCACTTCGCAACATCGCCCCAAACCTCCCCGTCGCGATACGCGATTCTCATATGTTTAACAAGTGACATGCACGCGCTCAATCAAATGTGACGTTTTTTTGTTTTGGTTTTTCGAAGGTTGACATGATCAGTGCGATTGTCGTTTGTTTTAATAGTTAGTTTTTTTTGTGGTCGATTCTGTGCTGTTTAAGTGATGTGCTTATTTGAAAAACGTATTTGTGTTTAATGTTGTTTTTATTTAGTTTTGAAGTGTTCTTTTGATAAGTGATTTCAAATTTAAGTTCATTGTCAGTTTCGTGTACATTATACTGGTGTAGGTACTGATTGATTAATAGACAGATTATCTTTTATGGAGGTGAGTTTCATTTAGTGCTTTGTCCTTATTTATTCAACCACCTGTCGGATTGACGATATTTAATAAAGCTTCTTGGAGATTACGTTTTGCTTACATTGAAATAATATTGTAATATTTGTCCGCAAATTGATTATTAACTGGCATCGTTATAGACTGGAACCATCGTTCATTTTTGTGAACTTCTGCTTCGAATCTTCGGTAGTAGCTAAATCTATATTACTGTAGTATGTATTTGAATACACATTATTATCCATTAATTAATATCAGTATAAAAGTTAGCAATATTATCTGTGTACCTGCTATGATTAAAGTTTGGTGCCTAAAATGTGTTAAACAGTGGTAACCAGGGGCGGATTTTAAGTTTTGGCACTCTAGGCTATTATAATAACCATGCTTTTTTTTAGAAGTATCAATAAATATTCTAATTTGAGTTTAAACTTTGACTTGAGATCCAAGGCAAGTTAAAAACTAATTAAATATGGTAACTTTATACTCGTATAATATATGCGCAATTAAACTACCGAAAGAATACACAATATTTTTTGTACCTTATAGATATTTAAAATATAATTTTTCTAAAATTTCCCGCCCCTTAAAATTTGTCGCTCTAGGCTGCAGCCTTATACATAAATCCACTTCAGATGGTAACGATACAATTTTTCAGTCGTTGCAAATAAGCAAATTTTCTTTAATCGACCTACTGAGAGTTTCAGATGACTTTCTTCCCTAACTGTTTACAATTTCTCCCGAAATATTCAAACAACGCACTTTTTTTAAACTTTCGCATTAGATCTTGACAGTAGGTATATTTTCATGCGCGATGCTGCAATAATTTTCAATTATTATTTTTTTACTCCGTTCTTGTTTAATTTTCCCACACACACACTCTCCCGCACGCTATAGTACGGTACAGGTGATATATTCACACGAATACCTAAGGAATACGGTGACACCCATTGGTAGCCTCTGTACAAATAACAACGTTAATTGTGTATGTGTATGCTTTTGTAATGTTTACCCAAATAAATAACGTCATATTATGTTATGTATTAATACAGTTTTTTTAGGATTGCTGTGACGCCAAAGTTGTGCTTTTTACTGGAACCCTATTACTAAGCCTACTCTGTCTGTCCTACCTTTAAAAGGCTGTATCTTTTGAACCGTAACAGGTAGCCGGTTGAAATTTTCACAGAATATGTGTTATTATGGCGGATATCCTAAAAAGTAATAAAAAAAACAAAAAGTAAAAATTAAGGCGGGTCCCCATACAAAAAAACGGAAATTTAGGCATAGAGCTGTATTATTGTAAGAAATCCTCGATGCGCGAGTTCGACTTGTCCTTACTGTTTTTTTTTACTTCAATTTGGGTGTAGCATTACTTATATGGATTGTTTTTGGTTGTGATATAGTTCTAAACAGTGGTTCTAAACCGTTTGTTGGCTGCAATCCTAATATAGCTCAGTTCGGATTGTTCGAAAAGTTACAGAACCGTTCTGGACTTGCCAACAAACACTAATGCTGGGTTGCAGAAAGCATTGTCAGAAAATCTGATTTAACTATGACCTTAGATTGTGACCACACATATTTCTCTATAAGAAAAGCATCGTAGAATTTTAATATCGATCCTATTCGAAAAATAATTGATCGATTGAAACGATATTTTTTCAAACTGTGTTTTCATGTATTGGACATAGTTTTTTTTCATAATTTCCACTTCGAAACATCGTTTTTCTAAGCATATTAGTCAAAATTTAGCTTGAAAAGCGATCTTCTTCCATGTAGATCAATCATTTGTTTTTGTGTGAGCACAATCTAATGTTCAACATGACAGGGAATTTCACAACGACATTAGACTTGTTCCTGCATGTATAAAAACTGTAATAATAATTTTATGATTATAATCTAAGATCATTGTCAAATGAAATTTTTTGACAATGCTTTCTGCAACCCAGTATTATGAGGCACGAGGTAATCCATCCTTCTAAAGACCTATGACGTCCTTGCCATTTGTACTTGTTTCACTCCATTGAATCCAGTACTTGTCCCGAAATAATCCTGTTCCAAATAAATTATACATAGGGAATTAAAAAAAAATAAGATTACCATTTGCTAGAATTTTCTGGTCCTAGTACTACCTACTTGTAGTATTATTACGCTTATTAACTTCCCATTGAAAGTTGTTGTAATGGGTCCGATTTTGCAAATGAAAAATTTTGACGTATCTCCACGTTTCAAGATTCCTAGAGTTACACAACTTTGTTATTTTAAGTGGCACCCGGTATTTTTTTCGGACTCGGAAGGAGGACCTCATTTTGAGCATTTAATAATAATAATAAAGTCAGGTTAGGTTGGCGAAATAACCAAAAAAATTATTACAAAATAGAAAATACTAAACAGCCCCAAAAATTATTGTTGATTTTTGTTTACTGTTCAAGATTTTTCGTTGGAGCACCTGATTACTTTTCTGTTAAATCGGAATTTTTTTTAGCATCAAAATGTCACAGATGGCGTATTTATACTTTATACCTTTCGATCATTTTCTTGGATGGGGGGCAGATGCAACTGCCTTTTCAGCCCTCGATAATATATCAATTAATTGTCTAGATTCAGAGTTTCACTCTGTGCCGGGACTCCGACATCTAGTACCTTTTTTTTTATCAGCCGCTGATTTTTCAACACCACCGGTGATTCCATCGTATTATTTACTCACTCAATCAGCAGAACTTAGAAATTCAATAACATCGCATATAATATTAAAATGGACCGATATTAAATGTGTGCAAATATATTTAACTGCGTTTAAATTATAAACGAACGGTTTTATTATAACGGTTTACATTCACGTTTAATTTCCTATTTGAGTTGTTTAATATATCGATCAGCGATCACCGCGAGAAGAAGGGGACCCAAAAGTCGAACCGTTGTCAATCTGTCCAGTTGAAATTAGCACGAAGTCGATTCACATAGTCTTTTGATCACTTATTGCCAATAGCTTATTCATAATGCGGCTGTTTTGAACTGAGTTTAATTTTTGTTTTAATTGAAGAAAGTATAACTTGTTTAGTCGCAGTGATTTTAAAAGGACATCGATAAAACTTAACGGAAGTGTTTCTATATTATAATATTACTAGCGACCCCGTCCGACTTCGCCCGGGTGTTAAGAAAGCCCGGGTGCAATACACTACTCACTCGCTTCGCTCGTTATACTATGTAAAGAAGATAAAGAAGTTAGATAGACGGATTACTACAGGGATAGTGACATCGGACGGAATTCTGTAAAACTATGAGCGCAAACTAAACTAAAAAAATTATAATTATTGTCAAAGAAAGAATATAACAAAAATAAAAGTATATAAATAAATATCATGTAGAATTTAGAAAAAAAAGCCAAACATTCTACGATGCCATCAGTTTCCGAACCCGGGTCCCTGTGCATAGAGCGCTGCAATGTAACCTCTGCGCTACGAGTGGAACAGTTGAGTACGATCGTTTTTATGATATATAAGTATGTTGCGAATTCTTACGGTCGGGTTACGAATTTAATTAATTTATTATTATTATTTATTAATTATGCTATATATATAAACCTTCCGTGAAAAATTATCTAACTGATGGTGAAAACCGCATCAAAATCCGTTGCGTGCAGGTTTAAGAGGAGTTAGCGGTTAAACAGATAGACAGACGCGAAAAGCGACTTCAATTTATACTATGTAGAGATAGTGATGGAGATTTGAGACGGAACGGTTGAAAAATAACAAGAACATAGGAGCTGTCAGTATTTGATTTACCTAACTGTAGTAAGTGAGCGGGAGTAAGAAAGTTTTACTTCTGCTGTGTGGTCTTAGCATACATTGAAAATTATTTTGCTACTGTCAATCTTCGAAAAGCAGTTAAAAAGATGATACTATGTTCGCATATTATAATTATTTTCGTCTGAATTTTTTCTTCTTAAATGGTTTTTTAGATACTTACAGGTAACCATCTCCAGCATGGTATCCTACAACATGGTTTCGCTCTAACACGATAAAATAAACTTCGGTAAAGCCTCGTATAAGACCACCACCTACAACACATTTTCGCTCTAACACGATAAGATAAATTGCGGAAACCCTCTTATAACACGACCACCTACAAGTTACAACACGGTTTAGCTCTAACACGATAAGATAAATTGCCGAAACCCTCGTATAATACGGCCACCTGCAGCGCGGTTTTGTTCTAACACGATAAGATAAATTGCGAAATCCCTCGTATAAAACGACCACCTACAACACGGTTTCGCTCTAACACGATAAATAAATTGTGGAAACCCTCGTATAACACGACCACCTACAGCACGGTTTAGCTCTAACACGATAAGATAAATAATGCGGTAACCCTCGTATAAGAGTAAGACGACCACCTACAACACGGTTTCGCTCTAACACGATAAGATACATTGCGGAAACCCTCGTATAATACGGCCACCTACAACACGGTTTCACTTTAACACGATAAGATAAATTGCGGAAACCCTCGTATAATACGGCCACCTACAACACGGTTTCACTTTAACACGATAAGATAAATTGCGGAAACCCTCGTATAATACGGCCACCTACAACACGGTTTCACTTTAACACGATAAGATAAATTGCGGAAACCCTCGTATAATACGGCCACCTACAACACGGTTTCACTTTAACACGATAAGATAAATTGCGGAAACCCTCGTATAATACGGCCACCTACAACACGGTTTCACTTTAACACGATAAGATAAATTGCGGAAACCCTCGTATAATACGGCCACCTACAACACGGTTTCACTTTAACACGATAAGATAAATTGCGGAAACCCTCGTATAATACGGCCACCTACAACACGGTTTCACTTTAACACGATAAGATAAATTGCGGAAACCCTCGTATAATACGGCCACCTACAACACGGTTTCACTTTAACACGATAAGATAAATTGCGGAAACCCTCGTATAATACGGCCACCTACAACACGGTTTCACTTTAACACGATAAGATAAATTGCGGAAACCCTCGTATAATACGGCCACCTACAACACGGTTTCACTTTAACACGATAAGATAAATTGCGGAAACTCTCGTATAACTCAGCCACCTATAATACGATCCCGGTCTAACACGATCAGACACTAATTGCCGAAACCCTCGTACTCAGAACGGAGCAGTGACGCTATAACGAATCCTCGGGTAAAAGCTTGTTCGAATTTCGAAATCAAGCAATACTACGAGCTGTACCAGTTTCATCTGGACACATATGATCTGGAACTCTGCAGCGACTTTTTTTTCCAATGTAATACGATATTGCTGTTTTCACATTCTTTTGCACTATTTCTCTGTCGTGTGTTGATTCAATCTGATTTTTAAATCTTTTTGACGTGAATACGTCTATAAATTTGCTTTTATACTGAGAGCAAGACTATAAAAGTCCCTGAAAATCTTACGATAACGTTTTTTGATAACGTTTTCATTGTGATTACCTATAGGACCTAAGTTATACAGGGTGTTTCATAATATATGCGCAGGACTTCAGGATGTGATAGCTCGTCCAAAAATTAATATGAAAAAAAGTTTCTATTAACTTACCCTCTAAAATGCACCATTTTAGAGATACAGGGTGTTGATACAGGGTGTTTGGGGAATTTTGAAAAGACAACTTTTGTATTATTTTTTCATTTTTTTTTAACTTTGCAATTATGAAGTTAACGTTTGGTTTTGTTACTTGTTCTAACGTTTAAATAAATTTTGTTTAATTAGTAAGAAAAAAATTTTATTTAAAAAAATTGAGCATGTTTTTCAACATAAAAGTTATTTTTTCTCGAAAACGATCGACTTTAGAGCTTATGACCAAGAGTACCTTTTCTATGTAGAAAACATTGGCGGTTCAAATGGGCGTCTCAAAACCGTACTTTTTCCAGTAGCGTAGAAGTTGGGGAGAAAAACACCCACTATCCCTTCAAAACCTTCACCAATTATGACTTAAAAAAAAAAATTCCGCACAAAACATAGCTTATTATGAGTAGAAAATGCTTACAAAAGCTGTACGATAAACGGTTCCGGAGATATTCACAAAAAACGAAATTTTTTTTCAATTCAAACACCCTGTATCTCTAAAATGGTGCATTTTAGAGGGTAAGTTAATAGAAACTTTTTTTCATATTTTTGGACGAGCTATCACATCCTGAAATCCTGCGCATTTATTATGAAACGCCCTGTATATTATTTATTATATTTTACGAACATTCTAGAAGGAGAGCTGGCGACGTTTTTTCTCAAGTGTCTACGTAGTAAAGGCAAAATAATATTAAAAATACATGTATATACGTGTTCCTCATTTGAGAATCTGTAAGTCTGGCAGTCTTTCTCTCTTGCGTTTTAGGTGGCAGGTAGAAATTAGACAGGTAAAATATGAATTTTCCTTACTTTCTTGTTCCCTCATAACTCCTGTTCTATTCAACGTAGAACAACAAAATATGTACTAAAATTGTCAGCTACATACAAGGAGTGTTCTTAAGTAGGTCTTGTCTTGATCCGCCATTTTGTTTCAAAATGGCGGTTATTTAAATGTTAAAAAATTCATAACTTCGGTATTAGGCATCGTAGAATAGTGAAACGGGTACCGAATTGCTTAGTTACCTTTGAGAAGTGTTCTTAGAAAGATTGCAACCCGGGAAATTTCAAAAAACTAAAAACACATGTTATAGACCATCTGATTAATTGGTCATTACCGATGCATAATGCTCGGTCAATATGAAAACTTTTTGTATTTTAGTAAACAGAAGGATAATAAAAATTGTGTTTTAAAGACCACCAACAGCTAAGGTTATTTGGGCCTAGCACTAATTCATATTTTCAAATCATTATTTTTTTTTTTAATAATAAATTGAAAATCCAATTGACACTTTTACCAGCTCTCGGGCTAGAACCCGGGAACTGAGGACTTGTAATAGAGGAACCATAGCAACGCCATGTAAACAACAGCATTGCTAAACGCTCGGCCATTACAAGCCCTATAGAAGGATAATATTTAGGTAATTGTAATTTATGTAAATTTTAAAATGATGAAATAGAAATACTTAATTAAATAAAAATTGATACATCAAAAAATGTCTCTGAAAGAAATATAATAATTTTGTACAATCACCTTCCCTAACCTACATTTAATTAGAAGTCGGCGTAAATAAATTACTATGACTACCTATATAATAAAGTAATAATTACTCCAACTTCTAATTAAATGTAGGTTAGGCAAGGTGATTGTACAAAATTATTTTATTCTTTTCAGAGACATTTTTTAAGTCGTATCAATTTTTTTTAAAATTATTTTTATTTGTTAAAGAAACCGGACAAGAAATGCGCAATATTGACTAACTATTGACATAGGCTTCACGCCCTAGCAATGGAAGATAATAAATAATAATCCTACATAATATATCTAGGTACACCTTTTCTATTATTAGCCCACGCGCTTATGTTGGCATTTATATTTGCCGAGATTTCAAATATCAATAAAGAATGTTTCATTTGATAGCAATTTAAGAATGCAGCAGAGAAAGGGAAACAAATTTTATAACTATTTTAAATCTACTGTATTTTAAGTTTAACGAATTAGTGGTGAGAATAAGTAAGTACCTACTAGACTTATATTCGTAAGGCTAGTGATGGGCGATTACGAGATGTTTTTACAGTCGAAACAATTGTAATCGTTCATAATAACAATCGAGTCCACAATCGATTCGGAGATTGATTTTACAATCGAAATGTTCGATTGTTCAAGTCGATTATTTGTCACATAGGTTATAGCAATAGCAGCGAATGAGAAAACATATAATCGCGATTCAAGGTTAAATACTAGTCGACTCGTTGATTGTTCACTGTTGACACTGTTCAGTCGGTACTCACTACTCTGTGATCTCTTCACTATTGAATTCGTATTACGCGTTACTGCACAATCGACCATCGACTCGACCACAGTATTTGAGTGATGAACGATTGTATATTATGTGGCTCTCGACAGTGTATGATTCATTACTATGCGACTCGGTCTCGGTGAACTATGAAAAAACAACAATCGAGTCCAAGTGACAACCATCGAGAGTCATCGAGATGTTTGAACAATCGAGACAATCGACTAAAATATCTCGTATCGCGCATCACTACGTAAGGCTCGATTTGTGACGAGGACATATTTATAGTCTAGGCGAAATAGGAAATTAATAGGAAAAATGAATAGGTATACAAAGGGGATTTTGCGGAAAATTGTCGAGGGTGGTCCCCTTACTAACATACTAAAAATCTCACGCTTCACTCCCTCTGCTTAATTTTTTATGCGGGTGAAACAACCCTCAAAAAATCTTTAGTTTTTAAAACTGCGATAGAAACAAGAGAGGAAATGATTTCGCCACTTCGCGCAATGACCATTGACCGAACAATGCATGGTTACGTCGTGCTGAACGTTCATAGCATGAATTGTGATAAATTAATAGATTTATAAGGTTGATTTAAAATTGAAAATGTTATAATAATAATAATAATAATATATTTTGCCCCAAAAAAAAAACACTGTACAAAACAGGAGGGTGAGTCATCAATAAGTAATTACAAAGTTACAATAGAAAATTAAATTAAATTAAGCGGTATTAAAAAAATTAATAAAATGCATATAAATATAATACAAATTTATATATTCATAGTCATTATCATTGCGACAGATACTCATTTATCGAATAAAAAGATTCCTGTATCAAAAAAGATTTAACAGATCGCTTGAAGTTATTTAAAGTTTTAATATTTTTTATAGAGATTGGCAGCTTATTATAAAAACAAACACAGTTGTAATACACACCACTTTGAAACAAAGTTAGCCTGTGTTGAGGAACTCTTAATAAAGACCTGAATCTCGTATTACAGGTATGAAAATCACTATTACTGGAAAATAATTCTTTATTCTTGAAGACAAAACAGATACATTCATAAATGTACAGAGTAGGTAAAGTTAGAATTTTCAAAGACTTGAAGAGCTCTTTACAAGATGAAATTGGGTTGGAGTTTGTTATTATTCTAACAGCTCTCTTTTGGATGACAAAAAGTCTCTGTAGAGAAGAAGAATTTCCCCAAAAAATTATGCCATAAGAGCAGATTGATTGAAAGTTAGAAGTTTTTTCGAAATTATATAATTGATTCTAAACATATCGGAAAAAATCATTTTACCAACCATAGTCACAGTCAGGATTCTAACCTGAACCTTTCCACTTTCGCGGCAGAATGAGCATTGAGGTTACATTACTCAACCGTGACATGATTACTAATCTAACATTCTCCTTATATGCTTCGTAATCAATTGATTTTCACTACATGCGAGTGTTAATTCATTATAGCTAGGTTGTATAGATGTGAATCTTCGTATACTAGCGAGAACTCATCATGAAAGTGAAAATTATTATAATTGTGATAATTTTAAACATATCATTTACCTAAGTTAGATTAATAATAATAATAATAATAAGCCTTAACATTCCCACTGCAGGGAAAAGGCCTCCTCCAGCTTCTTCCATTCGGTACGATTCTCGGTTTTTCTTGACCAAAGGGGTCCGGCGAATTTGGCAAGATCATCCCTCCATCTTGTACTTTGTCTTCCAACATTCCTTTTACTATATATTGGATACCACACTGTTGCCCTGTACGACCATCGATTATCCGTACAGCGATGTACATGACCCGCCCACTTCCACTTAGCTTTTTTGCATACATAAATCACATCGCGTACTTTTGTTTTACTACGAATATTTTTATTTTTAACTTTATCCAAAATTTTTAGACCGAGCATACTTCTTTCCATCGCTCTTTGTGTGACTTGTAATTTTTTAATTTCTTTTTTTTGTGAGTGACCATGTTTGCGCTCCATACGTCAAAATCGGGATTATACAGGCATTGAACACTTTAGTTTTAAGACTTATAGGTATTTTACTTTTAAATATAAATTTTAGTTGCCAATAACGTTTCCATGCACTATTTATTCTTCGCTTAATTTCAACACTTTGTTTATTTTTAAACGTTATAATTTGACCCAAATATATGTATTCTTCTACATGCTCTATCTCTGTGTTATTAAGTTCTATTTTATTATGCACTGAGTTAGTCAATATTTTGGTTTTAGATAAATTCATATTCAGTCCTATTTTTACTCCTTCACTATTTAATTTGTATAACATTACTTGTAAGTCCTCACTGCTGTTCGCAAACAATATAATATCGTCTGCAAATCTCAGGTGTGTTAGCTTATCACCATTTATATTAATACCGTGAGCATTCCAGTTTATTTGCCTAAAAACAGATTCAAGTACACTATTGAATAGCAAAGGAGATAGTGGGTCACCTTGCTTAACACCTTTATTAATACTGAAGCTCTTACCACATTTTTCCAATTTTACACAATTAACACTTTTGTCGTATATATTTTTAATTATACGTATATACTTCATATGTACCCCCTGTGTTTTTAAGGCTCTGAATACGTCTACGTGTTCTACTGAGTCAAATGCTTTGGTATAGTCTATGAAGGCAACGTATAGATTTAAATTATATTCGTTATATTTCTCCAAAATTTGACAAACAGTATGTATATGATCAATAGTCGAGAATCCCTTACGGAAACCTGCTTGCTCTATTGGCTGATTGTCCATAATGGTCTGATTTATACGATTTTGTAATATTTTCATGAATGTTTTATACACTGATGATGATAGACTAATGGTACGGTAATTGTCCAAGCAATGTTTATCCCCTTTTTTGTGTAGCAATATAATTTCGGATTTTAGCCATTGTTCTGGGATTTCTTCACATTGAAGTATGACGTTAAAGAGTGTTGTAAAGTGTGGTACAATTTCTTCACATCCTAATTTAATAAGTTCATTCGTGATTTTGTCTGGGCCTGGGCATTTTTCATTTTTCAATTGGTTTATAGATGTATACACTTCTGAGTACAATATTACTGGAACTTCACGTTCGTTATCGGTTGTCAAATTTAAGTAATGCTTTAATTTTTTGCTGTCATATAAATTCTGATAATAATTTGTTAGATTTGTTAGATTAAGTTTAGTTTAATTTTTGTCAACTAATTTTAGTTTTTAATTTGAAACTTTAACACCTTGTAGTCTGTATCTCCGTTAGTTTTGATATTTTGGAAAAGTGGTAAATGAAAAAAAATGCTTATTTTTTTTAGCTTTATTTCCTGGTAAAGGGAAAGCGTCAACTTAAAAATCAACGTGTATTATAATATTATATTGATCCTTGCGTGATTAAAAAATGAAACCACATTTTATTCATAACATCTGATGATACACCCTTTCTATTTAAATATAAAGTATACACACCCTTTTGTGCATTATTCTCGTGTTATTTTCATTTTGCTATATTATCTTCGATCTAAAAACTTCCAACGAATTATTATTTGTAATAATAGGTTTGTTCTTGTATGTGGTTCCTCTATTACAAGCCTCCAGTTTCCAGGTTCTAACCCGAGAGCTGGTAAGTGTCAGTTGGATTTTCAATTTATTATTAAAAAATAATAAATTGAAAATATGAATTGTTGCTAGACCCAAGTAACCTTAGCTGTTGGTGGTCTGGAATAAAATAAGTGTGTTTGTTGACAAGTCCTAGAACGCTTCTATAGAGCTCTTTGTACAATCCGAACGGGATTATTTAATATTTAACGCAAACGTTAAACGGCTCGAACTCGCATAAGAATTGTTACACTTCAATGAAATTGCCATGTACATAAGAAATATGTACTGCTGATAGATCAAAAATCGTGAAGCCAACATACGTGCGGGTATATATTTCTGTCTTTTTTTATGGGAACCCAGCTGGCAGGTTCCTGATTGGCTACTTCTATAGACAAAGACAGAATTTTTAAAAGAGAGCAGGTATACTGTTGACCACTGGGGCACTGAGGTTTTACGTCAATGGCATCCATGACATATTTCTGTGTCTTTATATTTTTAATATTATTATGCTCAAAAAGATCCGAAACCTATGTTTACTTCTTATGTCACTATGAATTTCAAGGAATATGAGTAAAAAAACTGTTTTTAACAAAATTAAACTAGGTTACGCTATAATGACAACAGCTGTCAAGCGTTTTGTTTACATTTTGTTCGAAAAGAAAGATATCTTTATTTCAACATTTTGTTCAGATGGAACGTTCGTACATCGACCAATGACATCATCGGAATAAATGCGGAATAACTTCGTCAAAAGAGACACAGATATATTTTTGCTCTCTTTGTGGACTTCACTCACCGCACATTGAGTAAATGGACAATCCGCAGTATATAATTAAAGTATCTGAATTGTACAAATATTTAATTTGAAAAGATTAACAAAGTTTTAAGTGACCTTGTCGTGGCCCACGGACCCGATGAGCGACCCAGTCCAGCCTTGGAATGTATTGCCAACAGAAACGATATATCCAATTGTTTTTATGACCCTGTACTGTGAAAATTATTGCATTATAAAACTGTATGTACGAAATATCAGTGAAAGTTTGTGAATGACAAAAAAGGAGAAACAACATTTAAAAATGTATTAATAGCTCTAACTGCGATCTAACGTTCGTTCATTATCATCAATCTATGTCCGTTCTTCTATACTCCTACACGTTTTTTAACGTCTATACCCATTAACCGAGTTCATTTCGGTACAAAATAGCAGTGTTAACGTTGTATGGCGTTTCCGTGGCTCGTGGGCTTGAGAATAGCCGAGATACTAGGGATGTCGCTATACTTGTACCTATATAGCTTTACCATATAGGCATGGCTAATGTATGTATTACAATATTGCCGGGTTCTAAACTGGTAAAAATTCCAGTTGGATCTATCTAAACGGGAGAACGAGATTTTAAAGTTTTTACCTATTAGACCGAGCTAGACGTGACAATTTTTTGATGTTATTTATTCAAGGCCTTATTTTTGTGAAGATGTTGAGGGAGGCATATTAAAGTGCCCTGTGTAAGGGATTTTGCTAGATAGCGGTATAGGAGGGATGCAGACCGCCCCCAACATGTAACAAAAAAATTGTCACAATTATTATTGCTTCAAGGCTGAAATTGTTTGTATAGTTTGTCGATGAACCCAATAATGCCATTATAATATTTGCAGATCGATTGGTTAGTATTAGAGGGGTGGCAGATCACCCTAAACCGACATTTTGTTCTGCAAATTGAAATATATGCTTAAAACAGTCGCTGTAACAACATATTAAAATTTGAACCTTGAACTAATAATATAAACTTCGTCGAGTACATGACACGTTTAGGGTGATCTGTCACTCCTTTAATACTGACCAATCGATATGCAAATATTATAATGGCATTATTATGGGTTACCGACAAGCTATACAAACAATTTCAGCCTTGAAGCAACAATAATTGTGACCATTTTTTTTGTTATATGTTGGGGGCGGTCTGCATCCCTCCCATACCGCTATCTAGCAAAATCCCTTACTCAGGGCACTTTAATATGCCTCCCTCAACATCTTCACAAAAATAAAGCCTTGAATAAATAACATCAAAAAATTGTCACTAGCTCTCGGTCTAATAGTCTTGGTCTTGCCTACAAGATTCTTGCAGTCTTGCAATTTACACACTTTATAATAATTATTTATGACTTATTTACATGCATTTAGCAGTTTTTTAAAAGATCAAAAATTAGTGGCTTTTAATAACTGCACCATGTAACATAATATATGTAAAAAACTGATAGCTTCAAGCACTTGGTTCGGTGCTTTGCCCAGCTTTGATCTTGGTTGGAATCTGATCTCTTTTTATAACAAGGGATTAGATTCCCCTTTCGGGCACTGTGGAATAATTGGAAACTCACCTAGCTGGAAACTCAGAGTTTCGGGCTCAAGTCCCGACAGTGGCCATTTGATTTTTTCTTAGATCATATAGCAGCTTAGCTGTCTGATACCTATATTATTCACTTCTAATTGTTATGTGAATATTGTTGTGGATATAAGGGGTTAAAAATCGGTTGATTTAATCATTTATCTAATATTACTTTCCACAGAAACTCAAACCTTTGTTTGTTTATAAATCATTATGGGAATGGTTTGCTTTCCTACACTAGTGTGGGAAA
Organism: Mongoloraphidia duomilia; assembly: GCA_039654895.1. NCBI lineage: Eukaryota > Metazoa > Arthropoda > Insecta > Raphidioptera > Raphidiidae > Mongoloraphidia > Mongoloraphidia duomilia. The sequence continues at coordinate 17,524,730 of CM077525.1, read as the reverse complement.
GATACGTTCCCGCACACCGGCCTGTCAAAAGCGACTTTACATGCATATACATACATGCATGTAAAGCATCTATTTTATAGTGGATATGACAAAAAAGTACTTCTACAAATATTTGAAAATCGTACCAGAAACCCAGCATAACTGTTTTGACAATAATTCAGATTCAAATTTTGTATAAGTACCTATATAACAGTTTTTGGAGTAGTGCTTTTGGCTGAACCGATTTTGAAAAAATTTCTTTCAGATCATATTTACGTTAATACGCGTCGATTGGCACCCTAACGTAGTCTATATCATTTTTCGTTCTCGAGATTTCGTCTTAGAAAGAAATGGACACATATACGTACGTACGTACGTACGTACACACACAGAGAGAGTCACAGACATCTTTCTAAAAATAGTATGAAAATAGTGTAGTGACCTTGAAACATAAAAATTTGTTATACATTTTGATTTCGATTTTCGGACCCATTACAATATCTTCCAATGGGAAGTTAAAAATAATTTTTTTCAAGTGTATCATGTGACGTATCAAATAAAAGGGCTAGTTATGAGAAATACAAATATATTTTTTTATAATTATTATAAAATGCTTAGTTTAAAAGATATGAAAGAAAATATACGAAAATCGAGTATTCCCTCCCCTTATCTCCGAAACAACTGAGCCTAAAATGTCGAAAAAAATAGGCCTCACTCATAGTGTACAGGAAAACCTAAACGATAGTTATGTCATAATGTCTTTATAGTATGGAACCCTCTCCACGCGAGTCCGACTCGCACTTGACCGGTTTTTTTCTTTTTTGTGGACGCTGAACACGATGTGGACGTGTCAATCATGAATGGTAGTACCGCGTCGCACGGTTGCAACAGACGCGCGCGCTCCTCCGCCACCGCGTCGACTATAAATCACTCTCGGATGACCGCCGCATATAACAGAGTGATTTGTTCGTTGTTTATAATCTTTCAATGTGTGTAGAAAGTCAGTCCTTGGTGCTCCGTTGTTGTTTCTCCTCTCCTCTCTGACAAATTCATTGCAATGTGAAAGTGAATCAATTCGACGTGTACCTGCACAGGTGCTGTCGCGAACTTCGTATTGCCTGTACCTACTCTTTAGGTTCATAGTATATTGCAATACAAGGTACGAAACACAGCGTTTGCAACTAGTGTGAAAAACGAGGGCAGCAATTCACACGCGTTGCATTCGCTGTGTTTCGTTCCGAGTAAATGCATATTATTTTTCACAACAACACTATTGAATATTCGATTTGAGGTACCTGCAATTTGGGCGCGCAAAAAAGCCGCAAAAATATTAGATGTCAGATCCATGTGAAATTTAGGTGGAGTTATGTCTGCCATTTTGAAGTTTTCTATTATTATTTGCGAATTGAAGTTGGCGCGACTCAATCTCTATATATCTTTCTCTCAACGTTAAAAAACAGAGAAAACCAACAACTGAAAATTTTCATTTAGGGTTGAAACTCTCAATTTCAACCCGCTAAACACTAAACAACTACCGAAAATGGAATTTTCAATAGCGGCGTTGTGAAAAATACATTTTTAGCAGGGGTTATTGAAAAAATCCTTTGAGAATCATAAACGACTTTTTTATAACACGATCATGTAGGTAAAACGGTGTATTTATACATGGTTACGGATCGTGCGTAAAGCCTCACGCCATGTGTAAAAAGTCAGTTTTACGCACGGTGTAACATCACGGTTTCCAAAAAGTTCCTTTTACACACGGGTTTCACTTTCTACGCACATTCGTTTACGTGATTTTGTTATAAAAAGTATACATTGCGTGATAATTGTGTGAAATGATGCCTCGTTTTTAAAACTCGCGTGGCGTTTTCATTTTCGCCTTCGTCGCCGTCGCTTCGAACTCCTTTCAAAAACATCGCACTCGTTTTTAAAATTGTACTATTTCACACTTGTTACGCAATATACCATTTTTCATTAAATTGTTGGAATGATCTCCGTCTAATTTAACTAATTCCAACAATGAGTTAAGTTTTTGTGGTTATATAATATAATAATTATTAAATTGACAGTAACCATTCCACAAGCAAATAGTTTTCTTAACGTAATCAGTCGGCAACCTGCCATCGTGATGTTAAACGTCAAACAATTAAGATATACAAGGAAAAAATCAGAAGCCACTGTCAGGACTTGAATGGCCCGAAATTCCCAGTTTCCGGTTGCCGACTGATTACGTTAAGAAAAGTATTTGCTTGTGGAATGGCTACTGTCTATTTAATAATTATTAACTAATTCCGTTGGATTTTTTTTGTCTACCTATTTAAAACGGATTCACAATAAATTTTTGAAATTGGTTAATAATTTTTTTTCTTTCAAGAGGCTGACGTCATTAGCGCCAAACATCACGGCCCACTAAATACAATCCATATATTTAATACAAATTATTATCTGTCTTATTTTGGCCGTGCGAGATCAGTGTACAGGGTACATAGGCGGCCTGGTTATATACTATATTTATTTGCAGCGAACGCGTTTGACTTTAATGACGTCCGCAGGTATTAAAATTTAAAAATTTGTACCTCCGTAAATATCTACTAATTAACGTATTAAAATGAAATAAACGCCACTGAGTTTGTGGCAAGCATTTCTAATAGGGATCAGTCATATATTAATTTTTCCACAGTCTCGTTGCATAAGAAGTTACTCCGAGTATCGAGACGTACAATTTTTTTATTCGATAATTAATAACTCGATAAGTACATTTCGGAGACGAAAACGATAAAAGGCTTTTCGATTCGAAATTTTACAAAGAATATTATGCTCTCAAAATAATCGCCGTTACTTTTGGTACGCCTGTATACCTACATTTCGAGAACAATTTAGACAGCCTTAAGTCCCCTTTAATGCATAATAAAAATCGTATATTTTACACTTGAGTATTAAGCTTTTAAAGTTTTCAATACTTCTTTATTTTAAAAGCGACTGTCGTAAAATAAGTCATCAATGCAATTCTCTTTTTTATGACTTTTTTACGTACGATCCGTTTATCTGATATTTTTATTATATTTACAAATAGGAATTTGTGTAATAAATAAAAATTACTTACACGTTTCTTAATTAAAATTTTTAATTTGATTCGTGCGAAAGGCACATTTATTAATGGTTTGTGAGGTAAGAGGAAATCAGACACATCTCACCTTAACTCACGTATAGTAGGTATAGTATTTTATAATTGTGTACATAGCATTATTATATTCAAAAATAACCTCAGAAGCTGTTTAATTAAACTGAAAAATAAATCACAGTTCATAATTAACTACGTTTTCAATTTATATAAAATAATTAAAAAGTGGATTTGAACTTTTACATTTTACATTTGATGCTACAATCTACATGGTCCATAAACTTAAAAACACTGTATCTAGAAATGTACTGCTACAAATATTCATATATCCCCCTATATTATTAAACGAGTAAAACTTGTATATATGTTTCTATGTACCTATATAAATATTTTCTCGAAAACGGCTCTAACGATTTTGATCAAATTTACCGAAAAGGGGTTTCGGGGGGCAAAAAATCGATTTAGCTAGGTCTCATCCCTGGAAAAATTCGTTTTCCTATCGATTTTATCATTTTTAAAAACGGTTTTTTGACCTTTCAAAACATTGTAATATCGTGAGTAGGCTTTGGAGAAAACAAACTACTTTCATTATTTATAATGTCAAAATACTGACAGAATTTTTAACTTATTAAAATAATCTGTGAACTATTTGTATAGTAAAAAGTAACAGCAATAAAAACTAAACCTAATTATGTAAGTAGTTTTAACTAATATTTAAATAAATAGGTAAGTATATGGTATTTTTATATTACCTATATAAAATATGAATATATACGTTAAATATAGTATGACGTATAATCTTACCTAGACTTTTTTTTCTCAAAAACGACTAACGATTTTGATAAAATTTACAGAATGGGGATTTTTAGGGGCGAGCAATCGATCTAGGTAGGAATCTTGGTCCCAGAGGGGAGTAATTAAAAAAAAGGAGTTTTTTGTTTATAACTCGGTCAATTGTCAGATCGATTCGAAGTTTATTTCTATATAGATTTTGTATAATATATCACAAGAGTTAAAACTGTAAATGAACACTAATATAAGAAGTGTCTTGCACAATATGTAAATAATGACCAAAAGGCGGCCCGAAGGGCCGCACTTCTGGCGCCGCGAGTCTGTGTAAAAACACATCGATTTTTGAAAACTATTGTTAAGATACATACAAAAAAATTCTGCCTAAAAATTTGCACGGCAGCTCGAAGGGCCGCACTTCTAGCGCCGCAGGCATGCAGTATATCAAAACACATCTATTTTTAAAAACTATGGTGAAGATGCATGCAAAAAAGTTTTGCGCTGCAGGTTTATTGTCTGACGTTTGTTATTAAAAGATATAATATGAATTCTATTTCTTCGAAAATCAATTTTTGTGAGTTTTTCAGTAGGTACTGCAAAAAAAATATTTGAAAGTTGCTAAGATGACATCACAGAGTTAAAGTACATCGATAAAGCTGATATATGGTATCAATGTTTAAAAATGGATTATTAAAACGGCAACGGGCAAGCAAAATTTCATCTGATTCGAACATTTTTACAAGATATTCAATCTATGAAAATAGAAACAATTATTTTAAATTATGTTTCAGAAATAAATTCGTTTCGGAATAATATTCTGAGAAAATAATATCTCACAGCATACAAGTACTATTTTTATTGAATTTATCCGAGCAAAGCTCGGCCACCCAGATATTTTGTATATGAATACGCGAATAAAGATAACCATCATTGGTTATCTTTATTCGCGTATTCCGTACGCGTTATTTTTTGGGACTTAGCGACAAATCGCAATTATATACAGGGTTTTCGGATTTAAAGTGTACATAGGACATTTACATGGGAAAATGGTTTTTTTCAATTTCCTGCTTTCCTATACATTTTACAGAAAAATACTTGACAAAAATGAAAGGAATTCATGTGTAGAATAAGATAGTATTTTTTTTAAGATTTTTTATTTTGTTTTGTTTGTTGTTGACAAATTATTTAGAGTTGAGAGAGTGCGGTTTAAGTATGAGTCATTCGCATACCTTATAACGCACTCTACTAATGAATGACAGCGAGCGCCGTTGTGCTGTGGATAAATGCAATAGCTATCGAGTATAAGATCCCAGGTTCGTTAGCGGCTGGGAGTAAAAATATATTTGATTTTTTCTTCATTTATTGTTATAAATAATCCATTGAAAAACATTAAATTTACAAACAAAATAAAATATAGTTACTTCTTACCACAACAGTTTTATTGATGGATGTACATTTCGAAAGCTAAGCTTTCATCTTCAGCGAACACTACATCAACATGATGTAATGTAGCTTTCGAAATGTACATCCATCAATAAAACTGTTGTGGTAAGAAGTAACTATATTTTATTTTGTTTTTATTCCAACCACAGTGCTCATATATATTTTTATTAAATTTACATTAAATTACTATTGAATTTTACTTTCCCGCTCTTAAATGATTCATTACAGGCCTGCTTACAGGCATGAAAAGAAGCTATTTTATAGTGGGTATGGCAAAAAATAATTTTTCCCTTCGTTTTCACCTTCCCTGACCTACATTCTATTAGAAGTCGACGTAAATATATTCTGGCTGCATTTTTGAAGTTGGTTCAATTAAAAAAAAAATTTATTTCGCGTTTTGGTCGACAAAGCGTCAAGTGCCATAAAGTCATTATACTTAAATATAATATAATATACCTATACAGGTTGAGGCGCGTCATCAACAAACGCAATTCTTCATACGGCGGACGATTACTCACGCGTCACTGTAGCGCAGGAATGTTTTGTAAAAAGCACGTTTCGGCAATTTGTTTGTGGGCCATCATCGTACGGATCAACACTGTGCGATGGTAATGGTAGTAATAGTGAAGTTGTGAACCGGTCGTCCGGTGCTCAAGGTCATCGCTTATCGTCACTTGGATCAGCCAATTCGACCGCCATTGTAGGTAAGTATAAATGGCGGGCAGATCTATATTATATTGTTATTATAGTAGACAACATATTTGGCGTCTATAATGCGATTGGCAGGATATATAATTTGAAGGAGAATTTTGAAAGTATAAGCAAAATCGTTTTTTTTTTTGTTGATGCTTCTAATGCCTTACAAATTATTATGAACGTTAAATAAATTATAATTTAAAAAAACTAAAAACCAAGCTTTAATGGTAAACTGAACTAAAAAGTAAAAAATAATTTTTATTGTAAAAAATCGTGGGGTAGTATGAAAATATGGTACAAAGCACCCCACGCTTTTTTACAATAAAAATTATTTTTTACTTTTTAGTTCAGTTTACCATTAAAGCTTGTTTTTTAGTTTTTTTAAATTATAATTTATTTTTGCTTTTTAGTCCCGGAGATCCTGGTCAGGATAATGGGGCAAACTTATTGAATTATTGTATTGTCATCGGTCCTTGATAAGTGTGCAAAGTTTCAGTTCAATCTGAAGTTTTTTGCTTTTTTTTTAGTCCTGGAGATCCTGGTCAGGATAATGGGGCAAACTTATTGAATTATTGTATTGTCATCGGTCCTTGATAAGCGTGCAAAGTTTCAGTTCAATCTGAAGTTTTAAAGTGGGTGAAAATCGCGTTCAAAGAATCCGTTAGATACAAACAAACATACATACAGGTGGAACTAATATAAGCATGTTAAAAACGGAGAAAATCACCAATTCTGTCAATTAACTCTTTCACAAAAAAATTCAGCTCAATTTTGAATACTTTACAATTTATTTTGAATGTTAAAAAACGAAGAAAGTCAACTCTCAGGGTTGTCTGGACCTATTACAGTGCACAAAAATTAACAGTAAAATCCCCAATTCTTCCAAAATATCGGTATCATGCATGGCTTCCCAAATAACTTTTAAAAATAATATTTAATTTTAAAAATGTCAGTGGAATTGTCCAGAAGCACTTATACGATACTTAGGCGATAGGTACAAAATTGACATACGTTGCATACATTTCCAAAACCACTGATCTAATTGTCACCAAAAGTCAATAGACCTGGAGTCCTTGCTGAAAAAATCAGTTAAATCGGTACATGTTTGCAGAATTTATTGTAAACGAAAGAGATTGTATATAGGTACAAAATATGCACAAAATTGCTCAATGCCCATATTTTCAAAACTATTAATACCCGATTGACACCAAAAATCAATGGGTCTGGAGTCCTTACTGAAAGAATCATTTTAAAAAAATCAATCAAATGGGTACATTCTTACGAAAGTTATTGTGAACGAAAGAAATTGTAAGTACAAATAGGTATCTATGCACAAAATTGCGCATATTTTCAAAGCCACTGATGATTGACCCGCTTTGCACCGAAATCAATAGGTCTGGGCCTGCCTCCTCGCCCAGAAATATGCATGTACATCAAAATATCACTATTAGTAGAGTGCAATTAGACTAAAAAAAATCAAAAACCTCCCAACAGTTATATATTATATCCAGTGTCGAGGTACACAAACGACAGTCGGTGCGGTTTCAGTTGATCAAAGATGCCTTGAAGCTTGCACGAGCTTCGTTGCATTACTATAGTGTTATTGTACGATGGTAATTGATAATGTACTTTGTAGTTACGAAGAATTCAACCACACACGATCATATTTCAGTAGAAAAACTACCTCCCTTAAGAATGGCTACACGTTTAGTGAATATCTTCGGGGATCGATGGGAATACTTTCCCACGAAAACAATATATAAAATACTTACTGTTTAATTTTCTAATTAGAGGATAGTGTGGTCCAGTGGTTAGCGTCGCGGCCTCTGGATCAGACTGTCGTGGGTTTGAATCCCGCCTCCGCTCATGGATGTTTTGTGATGTCATTTAGTTTTAAGTGAGTTATGTTATTTAATGTAATCAAGACGCTAATGACCTAAGCTGTCGATGCGTCTATAATTTACAATAAAAAATAAATAAATTTTCTAATTACTTTTAATTAAAATTTGGAATCAATTCACAGATCAAGCTCACTGTTAATGATTTAGATGCTCGACAACTGAGATCATGAGCGTTTATTAAAGCCCACACACTGAGGCAGATCTAGGAGTTTGTCTGGACAAATTTGTATTAAACTTTTTAGGGTTCCGTACCTCCGAACGGAACCCTATTTCTGAGCCTACGTTGTCTGTCGTTCGTCTGTCACTGCAAGACTCTAGACGCTAATGACCTAAGTTATCGACTCGTCTATAATACAATAAATAAATGCAAGACTTTATCTCACAAACAGTAAGAGGTAGCTAGTTGGAATTTATACAGAATGTGTGTTATTGTGGGCTGTGGCATGAATCATGAAAAATAATAATATTAGAATTAAATAATCAATTAATTTTAATAAATTAACGTTTTTTATTTTACAACAATGACTCCAGCCGTACTTGTATACTATGTACTATAGAACGGATACATCAGTCGAACAATGATGTGATCGGAAGGTCTCTGGTTCGATCCCGGGTTTCGGATCGCAATATTAACACTAAAAAGAACAAAATAAAATTTAAGTAAAAAAGCTTTTTAAAAACGTGCTTAAATAAACAAATCTATTAATTTTTACCCCTACCTAACTCCATATTAACATCCAATTGGAAGTTATTGTATTGGTTACGATTTTGCAAATGAAAAATTTTGACGTACCTATCTCCACATTTCAAGGTTCCTATAGTTCGAATCCATCGTTGTCAGAGAGATGTCTGTGTGTGCGTGTGTATGTGCGTTCGGGAACTTTTTTTCGTCTCGCATATCTCGAGAACAAAGAATGATATCGACTCCGGACCAATTTCATTCGGCGCATAATTACATTCCATAAGTAACGCGTTTTTTTATAAAAAAAAAAACTGTTGTAAAATGTTTATTGCAAATAGATTCTCTACGGTAGACTCTCTAATCCCTAAGGGCACCCGATGGGAAGTTAGCAGTGTGGTTTTATCCACACACCAAGCCTCTTTTTACTTCCCACCTCTACTATGGTAGGGAAGTAATGGATTTAGTCCGAAAAAAATATTTCGAGATTTTAACAGATTTCACGTTTTGAGATCCTAGCAATCGTTTAAGATCATTTTCTGACTGATGTCTGTATGTGTGTGTATGTGTGTATGTGGTCAATTTTTCGCCTTCGATATCTTAAGAAAGGAAACAACATACGGGCATGCCGATTGTTCTATTGTGTTTATCAGCCTTTAACTTAGATCTGATTAGATTTTGAGTCAAATCGGTTCAGTGGATCCTGAGATATTCAAAAAAACGTTCTCAATGTCACGTATTAACATAGGTAAAAAAAAAATATAAATGAATTCTAGATGTTATAATATGAAAAAAATGTAAATATTTTTTTCTCTAAAATGTATTATAGTTTTCGAGAAAAAAAATATTTTACTAAAAAAAATAAAAATTGTACGTAAATCAAGGTAACCATGATTTTTGCTATATTAAGCTAGCCATCAGTAGATCACCAAACAAAAAAGAGGGCCATGCTTTTTTCAAAGAATAAAAATTAAATTGTGTTTTAAAGACCATCAACAGCTAAGGTTATTTGGGCCTAGTCAAAGAATAAAAAAAAACAAAACAAGCCGTGAGGTGGGTCGTTTGTTAGGTCTAAAGTGCGACCCTTGAGGTCCACACGACGAACTTCCCTGTTTGATAAATATTTAATAATAATAATTAAATTAGATATTACACAGAAAAGTAATCATTTTAATCATTAAAACATCAATAATTAAAAAAAAAAAAAAAAAAAAAAAAACGGCTGAACCGATTTTTATAAAATTTATGTCGGATCAAAATGACGTTAACACGCCTCGATTGACACCCTTACGAAGTCGATATAATTTTTTATTCGCGAGATATTGTGTAAAATCTACTTTTTTGGAGGTTATTTGGTTAAGAAAAAAGAACGGCTGAACCGATTTTAAAAAAATTCCTTTCAGATCATATTTACGTTAATACGCGTCGATTGGCACCCCAACGTAGTCGATATCATTTTTCGTTCTCGAGATTTCGTCTTAGAAAGAAATGGACACATACATACGTACGTACGTACATACGTACACACACACACACACACACACACATACACAGACATCTTTCTAAAAGTAGTGTAAAAATAGTGTAGTGACCTTGAAACATAAAAATTTTTTTTCCTTTTTGATTTCGATTTTCGGACCCATTACAATAACTTCCAATGGGAAGTTAAAAAGAATGTTTATTTTTTGCAAGTATTTACTAGGTGGGAAGTATAGGACTGGTCATCAGTCGAATTTTTTTATTTATTATTGTACTGAACCCTCTGTGCACGAATCTGACTCACACTTGGCCGATTTTTTCTCCTTAATTTTTCCCCTCCTCTTATGAATATGAATCCATACTAGGCCCCGATAATCCTGGAAGTTAAATTTGTGCCTAAGTACAGCACAGGCTTCATAATATAACTAAAATTCGACTTGAAATATTTACCCACAATTTTTCTGTAATTGAACTGAATAAAATACATTCGATATTAGAAAATTGTAGATTAGTTTTTCAACAAGAATTGAAAAAGGTCCAATTATACTGTTGCAAGAATTGAATTCCGAATTAGATAACGTTTGGCTGAACCCCGGTATCCTTTGTGAATTAATAATACCTGTATACGATCTGTGGAAAGAAGGGGAGACGGACTGAATATCAAATCTGACTCGACTTACAAAATTTGATTTGGACTTCCTTTCGTTTGTGCTTGTGCATTTCCCATTGAAGGGATCCGTTGCGTTGCCGTCTCGCTAGCCTTCTCTTAGACTGCTGATCGAATTACTGGGGGACGCTCCTATTCTTGAATCATCTCAATCAGGGATGCAACTATTTCAGTGTTAATTATTGCTATTTTTTGAAGTGAAAACTTCCTTAGGCGCGCTTTGCCTTTCCTGTTAATAACAGTGGTGTGAAACGCACCCGACGGTGACAATCGGGACTACTCAGCTCAAACACGAACACGTATTTGCAATATGCTGGTAATAGTGTGTAGTTCATAATTATTGTGCTAATAGATGACACTAAAAACTTAATACGAGTAACAAAAAGTCATTTGTAGTTCACAAGTGCGCTAACAGATGACACTAAAACTTAATATTATCGTGAAGGCCATTATATTCCTTAAATTTAATTGTATAGGCCGATTTTAATATATTTATGATTAAACTGTGTGATTGAAAAATTATATATAGGTATGTTTAAAATTAGAAAATCTGAAGTTTTCACTTCTGTCGTGTGGTCATAAGCACACACCCATTTCTTTTTTTATTATTGAAGCTACGATTTCGGTTAATTGGTCAAAGTTTCGTGTCTTCACTTGTTTTTATAAGGCTCCATATAAAAAAATTCTAATAAATACCTAATAAACAGTCGCTCGTAACTGAAAATTTTCCCAACAAAACAATTCCCTTTCCATATTCTTAGATAATATAAAAACCATGACCATTTTATTTGTTTGTTGATCTACTAAAGACCAACTAAAATCATAGATATCTTGATTATAGGCAGATAAAAATGGTTTTTATTTAGAAAACTATTTTTTCTCGAAATCTATTTTAGAGAAAAAAATAATAAGATTTAATTCATATTTTGTAACATCTAGAATGCATTTATATTTTTTCTTTTTTTTTTTACCTATGTTAGATAATACATGAGGTTGAGAACATTTTTGTAAATATCTAGACTCAACAGAGCCGATTTTGTTCAAAATGTAATCAAATGTTGACAAATACAACAAAATAAACCGTTGTTTCGTTTTTAAGATATCGAAGGCGAAACATTTCCCCACATACACACACATAATATCAATCAGAAAATGGTCTCAAATAATTCTATATAGGGTATTCAAACGTGAAGATGTATTAATATCCCGTAAAAAAATTCGGACTTAATCCAATGCTTCCGTACCATAGTAGAGGTGGGAAGTAAAAAATTGTTATATGGAGCTTTCTAACGTTAATGGCAACATAGTTGTCAGGAAACTGTAATTCGCTAATGAAAATGAATTTGTAATGTGGAAATTAATATTATAAACTAACATTTACTGTGTACCTATTACGCAAAAAAAATTCTAAAATCGCACAGAAAGATGCCTTGAAACTATAAGAAATCGGATGTTAAATGACTAAAATCAGGTCTGAAAATAACCTCAGGGTTTATTGCGCGAAAATACTAATGCGATATTTATTTAGACAGAAGTCTTGTTAATGTTAAATATCTTTCATATAATATTATAAATCGTAGCGTTCAAATGTTACAGAAGTTGATGACATTTGAATGCTATACAGTTTGATCTCATTTATGTTTTTGATTGCATTTGTTTGTGATTAATAATAATCAGTGCGTCTGTCGTGAATAAGACCGAAGCAAAGAAAGGCAGTCCTCGTTTTACGGCGTTTCATTTTACATTATTTCGTTTTACGCCAATCAACATTTTGAAACCATTTTTAGGGTTCCGTACTGGAACCCTATTACTAAGCTTACGCCGTGCCGTCTGTCTGTTTTACCTTTAAAAGGATGTACTATTTTTTGAAGCATAACAGGTGGCCGGTTGAAATTTTCACACAATATGTGTTATTATGTCGGATATCCTAACAAATAATAAAAAAAACAAAAAGTAAAAATTAAGGGGGGTTCACATACAAAAAACTTGTTTTTTCAACGTTCTTTTTTTTGCTCTATCGTAAAAACGGTAATACATTTACATACAAGATTCAAACTTGGTGTGATTACAGTGAAAACTGTAAACTAAAACAACAAATAATAAAAACCGACCAGGCGACCAAGTGTGAGTCGGAAACAGTTTATTATGTTTAATAGTTTTGACATTTACATTAACGGTGGCACATACAGAAACACTCGCATTTTAAAATTGACATATCTTTTTTATTTGTCAACCGATTTAAATGAAACAAACACTAAATGTTATCCCAAGCTTATCTCAACCCCTACCTAAACTCCTTATTTTTATTATTGTACGGAACCCTCGATGCGCGAGTCCAACTCGCACTTACCGGGTTTCGATAGTTCCATTTATGATTCGTTTTGCGTCACACGTAGGTATATGCGCTGACTTTCATTCACTGATTTAGTGGAACTCTCAACTCTAAGAAGAAATAGTGTTGCCGTCTAGACAAGACAAGACTTTCAAAGTCCTGTCTTGAAATATCAAGACTTCACTAAGTCTAAGTCTAGATTAAAAAACTCTTGTCTTGTCTTGAAAATTTCTAGACAAGACTTTTGCAAGTCTTATCTTGAAAATCTAGACAAGACAAGACAAGAGTCTAGAAAGTCTAGATCTAGACGGCAACACTAACTGAAGAAAGGACTGAGTGACAATCCAGAGGCGTTAGTTGTCATTTGTAGAAACGTAATTTGCCGTAAAAACGAGGACTGCCTGTTTTTAATTTGTTTGTTGAATTGTGTAGTGCAGTTTGAGGTGACTCCGAAAAGAAATTTGAACACCGTGACAGCAGTTGTGTTGCCAAACTCGTATTCCTCTGAAACCGAATATTGCGGTTACCCGCCATGTTTAAACAGCAGTCGTTGGTCGGTCATTGTTATGTAACTAATAAAAAAAAAAACTCGGTCTTTCCAGCATTTGTTTTTTCGTTTGATTTTGTTTTGACAGTACCTATATTTAAATTATAAAGTTGAATCGTGCGACCAATTAAAAATTATGAAATAATTAAAACAGTTTTTTTAAAGTGTTCTAATTAAAAGTGAGATCTGTCAATGAAATACGAGTTTTATTTGTGTATTGTCTTCCTGGCCATCTTGTTTGTCTATTATGCTGAGCATGGCCGAGGCTAATCCATGCCCCCTATCCTAACATCCCTACGTTTCGTCCCTCTTGTGTCCCTGTCATTTATGTTGTGTTTTATCGCGTCGCTTATATGGTTTTTAATTGTCAAACTTTTAAACCCGCACTGACTAATTGCTGGTCGAAGCAAAGGCCATTGCGTTAAAAAAAATTGTGTATTGAACGCACATAGGGTTGTCGATATTCCCTGGAGGGCAAGAGTTTTGTTTATAAATTGCACGTGCTCTATCTCCAATTTTTATAAACTTAAAATATGAAATACGCCCAGATAACTGACAAAGACGATGACAAAAAAAACCGGTCAAGTGCAAGTAAAACTCGCGCCCTGAGGGTTCCGTACCATTATAAAAATTAAATGAAAATTGTAACAATTCCCAGATATAGTTTGCAATCATCGAGTAGGCTGACGCCACTTTCGCTTACTTGCGACTCTATAGGTTTTGATGAGTGAGTCAGGATCAAAATACGTGATTTTTAAAAAACCGTATCTTTTTATTGCGTTGAATTAGAAGCTTGAATTTTTTGATTTTTTTTCAACTTGATATCTAGTCGACAGTCGTTCCTGAGAAAAAGGGTTTTGACTTTTGACAAAACCCTAAAAATTAAGTTTGTCACGTGATAATTCCACATAGAATAAGACAGTAATGATTTTCAGATTTTTTCCTTTACTTGTGCTATGAGACCACCCTCCATGCTAAGTTTCAAGATTCTAGGTCAACGGGAAATTGCTTATAGGTTTTGATGAGTAAGTCAGTATAAAAAAAAATACCATACGTGTTTTTTAAAAAATCTTTTTATTGCATTAAGCTAGAAGCTTGAATTTTTTTACAGGACTAATCGGCTTGTAGAATGTATTTGATATTAATTTCAACTTGATACCTCTAGCCATTCCTGAGAAAAAGTGTCTTAACGGACAGGCAGACAGAAAGACAGAGTCCTAAAAAGTCGGTATCTCATTTATTTTTAAAGTTATCAAGTTTGTTTAGACATTTTTTGGTCCGCTCGTCACTGTATCATTTGGCAATATATATTTTTTTAAGACAATAGCTCATCCTCTCTCTATTAGCTGTCTTAATTTTTTTATATGATTGGTACAAAGTCAGCGTTATCATAAATATATGCTTAACATGCCACAAGTTTTGTTGGTTCATTAATAATTTTGAATAATTATGTAGGTACCTAATTATAGTTCAACGGACTTCCATTAAATAAAGCTTTTTACTTTTTTAAGGCCACCAGCAGCCAGGGTTATTTGGGCCTTGCACCAATTCATATTTTCAATTTATCATTTTTTAATAATTGAAAATCCAATTGACTTTCTCGTAATAGAGGAGCCATGGATTCAGTCAATTTTATGTAATAGTATAATATGATGAGATAAAGTAAAGTTTTGATTGTAATTAATTAGCTAAGTATATCAAGCTGGCAACTTCTTATATCTGCAAAAAAATCTTTAGTTGAAATTAATATCTCGCTTTATAGAATTTCGTAACAGTAAAACGTTTTTTTTTCGTTTCTGTAAAATTTATGAGTTCATCATTACCGTAGCGACCATAGCGGAGAAAGATTAAGATGAGAAACTGTCGTGCTGCAGATGTCACAAAACTGTGGAATGACCTATATAGACATCGAAGCGAATCGGTCAGCGAATACATAATAAGTATTATGTATGCAACACAGCAAGCAATTTTCTCACAAATATAATGATAATAATTATTATTTGATATAATAAATAATATAGGCGTTACAGATCGCATGATTAAGTTTCTTTT
Source organism: Mongoloraphidia duomilia (assembly GCA_039654895.1). NCBI lineage: Eukaryota > Metazoa > Arthropoda > Insecta > Raphidioptera > Raphidiidae > Mongoloraphidia > Mongoloraphidia duomilia. The sequence goes on along the minus strand of CM077525.1, from coordinate 17,509,042 downwards.
AATGTATAATATTTATCTGTGTGAAATGAACAGGGTCCGGCATGAATTAAAAAGAAAATTAATTGATATATCACTATTATAATTATAATATCAATATAAGTAATACTAGCGGCCCGTTCCGGAACGCCCGGGTGATATGAAATTATGATTTAATAGCGGTTTTTAAGACCTACAATTTTTTCGTACATTGTTTTGATGTATCTCTAAAAATTTGGCCAGCGTTAGCCATGTAAGCGTACGAAAAGAGTTTTTTTTGACAAAACACCGTTATAGTTCAGCCATTTTGTACAAAATATTTACAAATTATATATACTAACCTTCCTCGTATATCGCTCTTTCTATTAGTGAAAACCGTTTCAAAATCCATTGCGTGGTTTAGAAGAAGTAAGCGGAGAAACAGACAGAGGCAGACAACGACTTTGTTTTATACTATTTAGAGATTAGAGAAAAGAAGAGATAGAGATTAGAGATATTAAAACTATAGCCGTCATCTGCGGCGTCGCACTAACAGAAACTTTATTTATATAACCTTACAGATGTAGCCCTACTCCCTGCGCCAATTGCCAGCCCCCCACATATGAGCACATAATTAGTGCGTCATGCGTTACACACGTTTTTGTGGCATTGCTTTGTTGCTCAGCTCTCTAGAGTCGCAGCGTAGGCATACTAGAGCACTCCTGAGATTTCAAGGAACATGTTTGTGTAGGTTTTATCAAAATCGGTTCAGTAGTTTTTCAGTTAATAGCGTTCAAACATATAGGTACACCACCCGTAAGAATTTTATATTAGTATAGATATGAAATTGTTTTGGCTCTGTCTGTAAATTTGTTTTCTTTCGTGTTTTTTTTTTTTGTTTTTTTTATTAATCTACTGCTTTAATAAAAAAAACCGGTCAAGTGCGAGTAGAACTCGCGTTCTGAGGGTTCCGTACCGTTATAACAATTTAATAAAAATTAAATTCGTCACGTAATAATTCTCAGATATAGTTTACCAGATATATAGTAGGATGGCGCCGGTTTCACTTGTAGCGACTAACTAGCGCTTCGGTCGACCGCAAGACTGGTTTGCGTCCATAGATGTCCATAGCTAGGTATATGTGATACATTTTTAGAGTGTTGGGTCTCCAAGTCACTATATGAATATTATGAAGTATTAGAAATACCTTGTATTTTTTTATGTCCGTGCTTAATATTATAACGTGTTACGGATACTCAATGTGTAAATTTTAAAAAAAATTAACCACACCTGAAGATAACAACTTGTTGGTGAAACACAGGAAGTCACAAGGCGGACATCAAAAAATACAAAGTATTTCTAATACTTCATAATATTCTAGGTATATGTTTTTAACTTGTACCTACTTTAGATGGTTTTTAAATACTAGTGAGTGAGTCAGTATCAAAATACGTGATTTTTGAAAGGCCGTATGTTTTTTTCGCATTGAGTTAGAAGTCTGAATTTTTTGCGGGACTATGGGGTTGTAGACCTTAGTATTTGATATTAATTGCAACTTGATACCTTGAAAAAGGGTCTTGACGGACAGACAGACAACAAAGTGATCCTATAAGGGTTTCGTTTTTTCATTCTGAGAAACAGAACTCTAAAAACGACCTAGTTAAGTTATCATGCATGTTTACCCACATCATCATTGATCTTCCCACCGCTAGATGGCAATGTCAGGATTTTTGGTTTCCAATAATGTGAGTTGTTTGTGGCGGGTCCTGTTAATTTACGTACATATTTAATGATTGCCAACGCCGCATAGCGTTACTTTATCTGTATTATTATGTAGGTTGAGCATCATTTGATATTACTAATACACTGTAATTATAGATAATGAGGTCCAGTGAATAGGGACGGACTAGGGATAATAATGTCTTAATCGGATTGTTAAGGTTTAAATAAAAACATCTTTCTTCAGGCCTTCGCCACACTCGTTAATCCCTATCATGTGATGGTTTCAAACTTATCCTGGTTTCATCAGAAAATAAAATATGCTTTCAGTCCAAATAATTCTTTTAATATGATACATTCTTGTCATTTAACACGACGCGTTTCAACAACGAGTTGCCATCTTCAGGTGTGGTTAATTATTTTTTAAAAAACACACAATGAGTATTCGTTACACTATATAATATTATGATGCTAAGCACTGTGTATTATGTCGTGCATTGTGAAGTACTGATTTAAATTTCGAGATTTTATGATTTATATAGTAGGTAGATGAAATGGAAATGTGAGTATGTGTGTGTATGTATGTAGACGATTACTGAGTATTGGGTGTTTGTGTGTTGTTAATTATTGTGTCGTATATTATGTTCGATTTTAGTGTTAGTCTTAATGACAAACTAACACTAAAATCGAACATAATATGCGACACAATAATTAACAACACACAAACACCCAATACTCAGTAATCGTCTACACACATACACACAAATGCTCACATTTCCATTTCATCTACCTACTATATTATAAATCATAAAATCTCGAAATTTAAATCAGTACTTCACAATGCACGACATAATACACAGTGCTTAGCATCATAATATTATGTAGTGTAACGAATACTCAATGTGTGTTTTTTTAAAAATAATTAACCACACCTGAAGATGGCAACTCGTTGTTGAAACGCGTCGTGTTAAATCACAAGAAGTTACAAGACGGACATAATACAAGGTATTTCTAATACTTCATAATATTCATTTAGTACTAAAAATATAGCAGAAAAATCGAGTGATGATTTATTTGATCTCTTAAATGAAATTCTAAAGTTGTATGTTTATTTAAGTTAGATCTACCTCAAGATATATATGCTGAATGAAGATATAGATAAAAAATTTATTGAACTAGTTGCATTATAAATATAGCTACTTAAAATGACAAAGTTGTGTGTGCTGGGGTGCGGTTGGGGGCGGTGCAACGATTCAACACCTATGTCAAGTTGTGTCCCCCTATCGATTATCCAACCCCCTCAACAATTAAACTCGTGGAAAGTTTTCGCTATGCATTATACTGGCGTTGCCGTTACGTAATATTTAAAAATGCTAGTACCATTTAACGCTCAGGACATTTAATGTTATTTTTGAAGAGAAAACTTCCTTAGGCGCACTTTGCGTTCTTTCTGAATAGTGAACGAAAGTGAACCGTTACGCTTCGGGTCGGTGACGCTGAATCGGGTTTACTCGACTCAAGTATTTGTAGTATGCTGGTAATAAGTTTTTTGTAGTTCATAAGTGCGCTAATAGATGACACTAAAACTTAATTGAAAAGGTATTCGTGGTATGTTGGTATAATAAGTTATTTGTAGTTCACAAGTGCGCTGGGCTTGAGAATAGCCGAGAGTGTAGCGACGCTGTTGTTTACATGGCGTTGCTATGGTTCCTCTATTACAAGTCCCCAGTTCTGAGTTCTAGCCCGAGAGCTGGTAAAAGTGTCAATTGGATTTTCAATTTATTATTAAAAAAAAAAAAAATAATGAATTGAAAATATGAATTGGTGCTAGGTCCAAATAACCTTAGCTGTTGGTGGTCTTTAAAATACAATTACAATTCACAAGTGCGCTAATAGATGACACTAAAACTTAATTGAAAAGATATTTGTAGTATGTTGGTAATAAATTATACGTATTACTTATAACAATAAAATAATATTATATAATATTATGTATGTTTTGCATATAATCAAGGTTTCACTTCTGTCGTGTGGTCATAAGCACACAACCACTTTTTTATTACTTCCCACCTCTACTATGGTAGGGAAGTAATGGATTCAGTCCGAAAACAATATTTCGAGATTTTAACAGATTTTCACGTTTTGAGACCCTAGCAATCGTTTAAGATCATTTTCTGACTGATGTCTGTATGTGTGTGTGTATGTGTGTGTGTGTGTATGTGGTCAATTTTTCGCCTTCGATATCTTAAGAACGGAACAACATACGGGCATGCCGATTGTTCTATTGTGTTTATCAGCCTTTAACTTAGATCTGATTAGATTTTGAGTCAAATCGGTTCAGTGGATCCTGAGATATTCAAAAAAACGTCCTCAATGTCACGTATTAACATAGGTAAAAAAAAATATAAATGAATTCTAGATGTTATAATATGAAAAAAATGTAAATATTTTTTTTCTCTAAAATGTATAGTTTTCGAGAAAAAAAATATTTTACTAAAAAAAATAAAAATTGTACGTAAATCAAGGTAACCATGATTTTTGCTATATTAAGCTAGCCATCAATAGATCACCAAACAAAAAAGAGGGCCATGCTTTTTTCAAAGAATAAAAATTAAATTGTGTTTTAAAGACCACCAACAGCTAAGGTTATTTGGGCCTAGTCAAAGAATAAAAAAAAGAGTGTTTATTTTTTGCAAATATTTACTAGGTGGGAAGTATAGGACTGGTCATCAGTCGAATTTTTTTATAGAAGGCTTTAGCTATGTTTAAATGCTCATTATTTTTTCATAAGCGAACAATTGAGGTAAAAACCCATCTTAAAGCTGAATTAACTAAAATCTTTTCAAAAGGAATACCAAAGTGATTTGATGTTGAATTAATTTTTACGATTTTTTTACTGCTAATCTGTTTTTACGGCCGTTGTAATTATTATCAGATCCACCCCTGTCTTTATCTGTATTAACCAGCTAGGTATATCGGATTCTAGTTGAATTAGAGTCAAACCGGTAGAAGTTGTAATACAATTATTAATAATTAGTTAAGGATTTCATTTTATCGTGTATTGAATTGAATGTCAAAATGAGGAAGTTAAACTTAACTATAAATTACATAGCGAGTTGATTTAAATCAATGCTTGCTAGCTGAAAAAACTTATGCTAGGTTTCTGGTACGACTTACGACACTAAATCTAAAAATTCGACTGATGACCAGTCCTATACTTCCCACCTAGTAAATATTTGCAAAAAATAAACACTTTTTTTTTTAATTCTTTGACTAGGCCCAAATAACCTTAGCCGTTGGTGGTCTTTAAAACACAATTAAATTTTTATTCTTTGAAAAAAGCATGGCCCTCTTTTTTGTTTGGTGATCTACTGATGGCTAACTTAATATAGCAAAAATCATGGTTACCTTGATTTACGTACAATTTTTATTTTTTTTAGTAAAATATTTTTTTTCTCGAAAACTATACATTTTAGAGAAAAAAAATATTTACATTTTTTTCATATTATAACATCTAGAATTCATTTATATTTTTTTTTACCTATGTTAATACGTGACATTGAGGACGTTTTTTTGAATATCTCAGGATCCACTGAACCGATTTGACTCAAAATCTAATCAGATCTAAGTTAAAGGCTGATAAACACAATAGAACAATCGGCATGCCCGTATGTTGTTCCGTTCTTAAGATATCGAAGGCGAAAAATTGACCACATACACACACACATACACACACACACACATACACACACACACACACACACACACACACATACAGACATCAGTCAGAAAATGATCTTAAACGATTGCTAGGGTCTCAAAACGTGAAAATCTGTTAAATTCTCGAAATATTGTTTTCGGACTGAATCCATTACTTCCCTACCATAGTAGAGGTGGGAGGTAAAAATCATGGTTACCTTGATTTACGTACAATTTTTATTTTTTTTAGTAAAATATTTTTTTTCTCGAAAACTATACATTTTAGAGAAAAAAAATATTTACATTTTTTTCATATTATAACATCTGGAATTCATTTATATTTTTTTTTACTTCCCACCTCTACTATGGTAGGGAAGTAATGGATTCAGTCGGAAAATAATATTTCGAGATTTTAACAAATTTTCACGTTTTGAGACCCTAGCAATCGTTTAAGATCATTTTCTGACTGATGTCTGTATGTGTGTGTGTGTGTGTGTGTGAGTATGTGTGTGTGTATGTGGTCAATTTTTCGCCTTCGATATCTTAAGAACGGAACAACATACGGGCATGCCGATTGTTCTATTGTGTTTATCAGCCTTTAACTTAGATCTGATTAGATTTTGAGTCAAATCGGTTCAGTGGATCCTGAGATATTCAAAAAAACGTCCTCAATGTCACGTATTAACATAGGTAAAAAAAAATATAAATGAATTCTAGATGTTATAATATGAAAAAAATGTAAATATTTTTTTTCTCTAAAATGTATAGTTTTCGAGAAAAAAAATATTTTACTAAAAAAAATAAAAATTGTACGTAAATCAAGGTAACCATGATTTTTGCTATATTAAGTTAGCCATCAGTAGATCACCAAACAAAAAAGAGGGCCATGCTTTTTTCAAAGAATAACAAGCCGTGAGGTGGGTCGTTTATTAGGACTAAAGTGCGACCCTTGAGGTCCACACGACGAACTTCCCAGTTTGATAAATATTTAATAATAATAATTAAATTAGATATTACACAGAAAAGTAATCATTTCAATCATTAAAACATCAATAATTAAAAAAAAAAAAAAAAAAAAAAAAAAACGGCTGAACCGATTTTTATAAAATTTATGTCGGATCAAAATGACGTTAACACGCCTCGATTGACACCCTTACGAAGTCGATATAATTTTTTATTCGCGAGATATTGTGTAAAATCTACTTTTTTGGAGGTTATTTGGTTAAGAAAAAAGAACGGCTGAACCGATTTTGAAAAAATTTATTTCAGATCATATTTACGTTAATACGCGTCGATTGGCACCCTAACGTAGTCGATATCATTTTTCGTTCTCGAGATTTCGTCTTTGAAAGAAATGTACACATACGTACGTACGTACACACACACACACACACACACACACACACAGACATCTTTCTAAAAGTAGTGTAAAAATAGTGTAGTGACCTTGAAACATAAAAATTTGTTTTCCTTTTTGATTTCGATTTTCGGACCCATTACAATAACTTCCAGTGGGAAGTTAAAAATTAAATTGTGTTTTAAAGACCACCAATAGCTAAGGTTATTTGGGCCTAGTCAAAGAATAAAAAAAAAAGAGTGTTTATTTTTTGCAAATATTTACTAGGTGGGAAGTATAGGACTGGTCATCAGTCGAATTTTTACCTATGTTAATACGTGACATTGAGGACGTTTTTTTGAATATCTCAGGAACCACTGAACCGATTTGACTCAAAATCTAATCAGATCTAAGTTAAAGGCTGATAAACACAATAGAACAATCGGCATGCCCGTATGTTGTTCCGTTCTTAAGATATCGAAGGCGAAAAATTGACCACATACACACACACACACATACACACACACACACACACATACAGACATCAGTCAGAAAATGATCTTAAACGATTGCTAGGGTCTTAAAACGTGAAAATCTCGAAATATTGTTTTCGGACTGAATCCATTACTTCCCTACCATAGTAGAGGTGGGAAGTAATAAATGTGGGGAGCCCAAAAGTGAGCAGTATGTGGTGTGACACAATTTAATCTTCAATTTGTTATAAGCGGGAAAGTGATTATAATTTATAGGTAAAGAAGGATTTTTTTGCCATACTCACTATAAAATGGCTGCTTTACATGCTGGTATATATGCACGTAAAGTGACTTTTTACAGACCGGTATGCGGGAATGTATCATTCCCACACTAGTGTGGGAAAGCAAGCAATTTCCATGGTGATTTATGTTTATTCGCCGTGATCCTCCCGCTATTACCTACTGACAATTATACCTACTCTCGGCCTGCTATAGAAGCGAATTTTGCGACACAAGTGAACTGTCAAAAAAGTTTGAGAATACTAAAAATGAAGTGAAAAGCAGCTATTTTATAGTGGGTATGGGTATGGCATACCATACCTATAGGTTGTGTGCACGAAGCCTACTAGCGCCGCTAGCGAGCAATAGTGTACGAATGAACTATTTTTTATCGTTGTCTTATATCGGGAAATTTTTTAATAAACGTTAACCATTTTATCTAGCTGTGTGTAAATAGTATAAATAGCATAGCATAAAAGGGTACGTAAAAATTATTGATTTTAAGTTTTTTTCTTCTTCAATTTTGACGTATAATAAAAAATAACTGATTAATTTATATCAGACATGGAGGTGTGCCTACACCTAACGCTATGGTTTATATTGACAGACGGAAATATAACCTAAAACCATGGTGCCTGTAATCTTGCGGACCGGGTTTAAAAGTGTCAAATTTATCAGATTTATAGTAATAATTTCCAAATAAGTTAGAAGTAAAATCATGGCTTTACTTACTTGACTTTTTGAACAATAATGCTCACTGACAGTTACGGAAAATTGCAGTTCAGAGTTTACAACGGATGTCACAACAAGCGCTCGTCTCGATATTATTATAACTCCGCCCCCCTGCACACAGTCTATTATTATATCTCGTGCGTAATGATACCTATTATGGGCAACTTATCCCCAGTTAAGCTGGCTAGACGCTGTAATGGCATCGGTAACAATAATGCTATTCTACTAAACGAGCTAAATTAGAATTTAAGATTTGTTCTTGTTTTTTGCAAACGTATTTTTAAGAAAACGTCAAGTCAAGGCTAAACAAACATATATAGATCTCGTCTTTTGAATTAGCATTAAATAGGTTTGTATACCGTGTGAATTGTGAAAAGCGCCTCTCTGCGGGTGATAGACTTCGCGTTTTATTAAAACACAACTAAGCGTATATTTTGACAATAATATATTGAAATATACGTCTGCATACTTTTTGGTGTCGTTGAATATCGATTAAATTTGGACTTTTTCAAAAGACGTAGTCCTGTGGAAAACATTGCGGTACAACCAGAACTGAACCCACCCGATTTTTTTTCTAAATAACGCCTATACATTTCAGTTTGCCGATATTGAGTTGTGACATAAGTAAAGTAAAAATGTATCAAACTTAAACGCTCCAGCCTCCAATATATTGGAATGTTCTGTGATTGGAATATTGTCAAAATTCATACATTTTATCAGTCAGCAGGCAGCCATTGTTCCGCGTTCACAAGACAGAGTAAGTACTGTTGAAACAATAGGTTAGTTATTTTATTAATTACTCTATTGTGTTCGTTTAATTAATACGTGCTTATTAAACTATTTGTATGCATCAGTGTTCATTGCTTACAGAACGGGTTGAGTGTATATTAACGAGCCTGATGGGTGATATTGACGGTAGATCGGGAAGTATTACACCTTTTGTTGTACGATCGATAAAATCTATTGACTCGTCATTGATTGATTGTAGAGATGCGTAAATTGGGTAATTATTATTTTATCGTGGGTGATCTAACATTGGCTCTCCTCAAAAATATTCCAAAATGAGATAAGTTACGTTTTAGAGTAAGGTTCTTAAATTTTTTATTCGCAAAACCTTTTCGAACATCACACAAAAATGATTGGACATCCTCAAATGAATTAAATTTGAAACGTATAAATTCCTTTCCAAATTATGTTTCTAAATTAAGAGTGGACATTTTGGGGGTTCTTATATCGAGCAAATAATTGGTATTTCGTCTGAACTTTGCGGACAAAAAATAACTTTTGGTAATAATAAAAAGTTTAACAGCATAATTTTCGAACTATGTATTCAATTTTTTGTGAAGGATATTTTCATTCAATAAAGGCATTCATATAGTGAAGGTCAGAGAATCACAATTATTAATTAATATTAATGGTTTTAGTACTGATTGACTAATTATTCATTAAGGTTTCATTAATTAACTTTTATAGATTCATTGTTATTTGTTACGAACATTAATTTATCTAGGTACTGTATATGTTTTAACATTATCACGACCATCTGAAGAAAAAGGCCTGCCATCAATATATCGTGGATTCACTGCATTGCTCTATGATTGGTGTATTTTTTGTACTGTTATGCTTATTGTATGGCGGATTGACAGGTGTTGTTTCACCGTGTGCTACGGTAATTGTATCTAATATTATTAAAAACTCGTATGCAGTATGCTGTTACCGTTGTTTTGAAACGGAATAAAATTAATTTATGCGTGTAGGAAAAGTAGAACAATCGAAAAGAAAATTGAACCGTAAGATAATATTTTCTAACGGTTAAAATCTGATTATTGAAGTATTTATTATTAAAAACAAGCTAATTTTCTATATCGTCGGAGAAGTGAAACCTCGTAACTAACAGAATTGCCCAAAATGAGTTAGGGATGCCATTTTTTCAGAAAAAATAGCCGGTCATTTCTGGTTACTCCTGTAAAATTAGGTAAATGCGACTTACGAGGTGTTACATATTCTTAACCGACGATATTTAGGTTTATTTGTGTAGGCAATTAGGCACGTACCCTACTATAGAAACGATAGAGGACAGCATATTTATATCCTATTATACTATAGATACATTCAGAGGATATTTCTGTTGAATGCACCGTTTCAGAAAATATTTTTACTACCCGAAAATATAGTAGCTACTTACATCAATTTTTAATGGGTAGTATATTTAATTGAGAATTAAATTATTACTTACTATTTTGGCAGGCTTTAAAACTAGATTGAGTAATAAGTTCGAAACAATAGAAAAATACGAAATTGCCACAATTTTATTTCATTTCGATCAGCTATAAAACTAAACTGGGATTAAATGTACTAACTGAGCAATAAAAATATTGTTTGAACGTTAAATTATTTATAACTGACAATTAAAATATGTTATTTTTTTAATTTAAAGGCCGCTAACTGCCACTGTTATCTTTGCCCAGTACCTACCTATTTTTTCAATTTATTAATATTTTCTTTTTTTACAAATTCTACAAATTTCATCTTTTCTATATAAACTCATAATCTAAACGCATTGTTAGGTTTACTCTGAAACCGACATTAACACGAACGAATTTGCGGATAAAATCGGCGTTCACGTGAGTGAAGTCACAGCCAAAATCTAGTTTTAAATAAATGCACGTAAAAAGTGTCAAAATTGTGGACAACGAGATAAAAGGAATTCTGCTGGAACGATATTTTGTGTAGAAACTTCCAAAAGTATTTGGCATTAAGATGAATAAAATATCTGTTTTTTAAGACACCTGAACTATAGCCGATATCTTGATAACATTATTATATTACATTGTTATGCATTATTCAGTGACATTTGTATATTATAAATTATGAGAGTGTGTGTGCGATTTTACTTAAATATTTATAATGTAATTTGTTGCCGCCAATCTTTACTTTCATGTGTAATATAATTTGCATAATGAGTTGAATTATTAGTTAACTGTTGATGAAATGTGAATAAATCTCTTTTTAAATAAATAATTATACACGTCTTGCTGTGCTGTTGCTTGTTTAGTGGTTGCCGTCTGCTCGATTCATTCACGCAAAGATCGATACCGGATTTCCGCGTAATTTTATATTTTGTTATTACGCGTTGGAATATAATAGCACACGAAAATAATTTTAAATGTAATTACGCTTAATTGCAATACTATTGAAAAACAGTGTTGCTTTAGTCTAATTTCGCTAGCAAAATGAAGAGAATAGAGTAGGTAAAATATGTGGTTGTTCTGCTAAAGCTGCAGGGATACGCTATTAAAAGTAAGAATAAATACTCTCGCATGCTGGGTTTCAGAAAGCTTTGTCATAAAATTTGATTTGATAATGACCCTAGATGATGTTATGTAGAACATCAGATTGTACACACAAAAAAACAAATGATTGATCCACATAGAAAAAGATCGCTTTTCAAGCTAAATTTTCATCAATATGCGTAGAAAAATGTTGTTTCGAAGTGGAAATTATACAAAAAACTATGTTAACGTTTCAATCGATCAATTAGTTTTTTAGCAAGATATCGATTTGAAATACCACAATGCTTTTTTTTTATGGAAAAATATGTGTGGTCCTAATCTAAGGTCATTGTCTATTTATTTTTATTTGTTGTAAATTATAGACGCGTCGATAAATTAGGTCATTAGCGTCTTGATTACATTAAATAACAACTCACTTAAAACTAAATTACATCACAAAACATCCATAAGCGGAGGCGGGATTCGAACCCACGACAGTCTGATCCAGAGGCGGCGACGCTAACTAATCACTGGACCACACTGTCCTCTAAGGTCAGATTTTCTGACAATGTTTTCTCCAAGTGCATCAATCAGATAGAGTCGAAAGTTTGTCCATAAATGACGGAACCGGAAAGACATTTCAGGACGTGTTTCGAACACCCTCCCTTTAATGGTAATCTTACGATACAAGATACCGAAAAACAAACGAACGCGAAATTTTAAATCTTGTGTAAAATTTTAATGATCTTCCTCCCTCGCTCTATAGTAAGACATGGTAAGACTTTGCCATACTATTATACCTCCATGTTGAACGCTTTACTTAATTTATGGATGACAATGATGGCGGGAAGCAACGACGCCACATTTTGGTGGGCAGACGGTGAACTAAACTGAAGCGCATTGAAGCAGTGACATCAATATGCATATATTATGTAGGTGTACCTAGTATTGTTGTATAGAGATTATGACCAAGACAGCTCTTTGTTTGTTTGAGATGTACCCAAGTCTCTCTTGTAATGTATGTATTTATATGCACTTTCATTATAATAATGTAAATAGCAGCCGACATGACATACTGGATTATGCCGTCCGTTCTTTAGGGTGTGTTCTCTGTGTTTCAATACATAATACTATTACACACAGAAAGGGAGGCACACATAAAATGTGTCTTACTTTAATTCTAAACTAAGTTCACATCGAATGGTTTTCTGCCCGTTGGGGTTTTGGTAGATTAATGCTGGGTTGCTGAAAGCATTGTCAAAAAACTTGATTTGAGAGTGATCTTTTGAGGGCAGTGTAGCCTAGTGGATAGCGTACTTAGTACCAGCCTCTAGACTAGACTGTCGTGGGTTTGAATCCCACCTGCGCTCATGGATGTTTTGTGATGTTATTTGTTATTTAATGTAATTTAAGACGCTTATGACCTAAGTTGTCGACGCGTCTATAACCTACAATAAATAAAAAGACAGTGACCTTAGTTTGTGATCATAAGAATATTTACTGTTTTTATACATGCAGAAGCAGTCTAATGTTGTGAATCTCCCTGTCATGTAGAACATTAGACTGTACTCACATAAAAACAAATGATTGCTCTACACTCTACATAGAAAAAGATCGCTTTTCAAGCTAAATTTTGATCAATATGCGTAGAAAAATGTTTCGAAATGAAAATAGTGCAAAAAACTATGTTGAATACATGAATTCACTGCAGTTTAAAAAAATATCGTTTAAATCGATCAATTATTTTTAGAACAGGATCGATTTAAAATTCTATAATGTTTTTCTTATGGAGAAATATGTGTGGTCACAATCTAAGGTCATTGTCAAATAAGATTTTCTGACAATGCTTTCTGCAATCTAGCATATTATATAAGGGTGCTCTTTCGTCAGTAATATGCGATTACCTACGACGTCAGCGTAAGATTCGCCCTTTCATGGTCTGTACATATTACATAATATAAAAATTAATGTGGTGACTGTGGTGATAAAAAAAATTATCGCATATCTTTATATTAAATTAAAATAAATAAATAAAACATAATTCAAGATTTACAAAAAGTGCCATGTCTGATAAGAATGGGAATTAAAATTGAATTAAACTTGTTTGTTTCTAAAGCATAACTCAAAAATCAAAACAAAACCATCTTGTGCCGATAATGCAGAGAATTATTATCGCAAAAAGATGCAACATTATAACACTCATCTTCACATAGGAAAGGCTTTATTGAAAGTGACCAGTTTCCAACCAACTATACAAAAAGCCCAATGGAAGGAACCAAAAAGTAGATGTACGCACTACAAAATAGCTACTTTTGATGTATGTATAGCGGCCATTAATGACCCATTTAACAGGCAGGTGTGCGGAAAATGGTTTACTTTCTGCACTAGTGCAGAAAATAACGGTCGCCATAGCAACTTCTGTTTATTCGCTCTATACGCCTGCGTACGCTTGCGTGCTCCTGTCATTGCTTACTTGCACGAATTTCACGACACACTGGAAGGAAAGATGGCGACGCAAATGATCTGCCAGAATTTTTTGAAAATGACGTGAAAAACAGGTATTTTGTAGTGGGTATGGCAAAAAATTTTGCTTCGTAAAAATTAAGGTATGTAGCATGTCGTTAATCCGTTGCACCCCTAATTTGTATATCCTCAAATTCTTTTATTGATCGTCGCTGTTCAATTTTGATCCGGTACTGTCCAATCCGACCTTGCGTTCCTGCGATGAACATTGTTTGCTCTGTCACCTGCAACGGCACTGCAACTCTTTGCATACGGATAATGCGACTGACAACTGCTCAACTTGTCTTGTTTCAAACTCTCGTGGCCTCTTTGTGTGTCCTCAACGCTCCATCGGCGTTCTGACATGACATGACGACAGGGCACAGCACCGAAACACCTTTATTAACGCGCGTTATTGACTCCGGAGGTCTCGTGAAAACATTTAATACATTTTCAAAAATCAATTGGTGATTAATAATGTCGATCTTAAGTGACCGTGTGGGTCACATGCCGATCAAAAATGCAATACCTTTATAAAGTGAGAACTTTATGCATTTGGTAAAGACCGCTACTCACCAAGAACTATTTTTAATATAAATTGAAATAAATATTAGTAAAAAAACTTTTTAGAGACAAGCTTTTATTTTTTAAATGCACTAAAAAGGAAAAAATAATTTTTAAAAATTATTATGAACCTATATTATTAAAAATTATTTTTTCCTTTTTAGTGCATTTAAATGAAAGCTTGTCTCTAAAAAAATGTTTTACTAATATTTATTTTGTTCATTTTAGTCTTTCAAAATTTTACCCCCCTTTGACATCCGTAAGGGTTGAATTTCGAGAAATCCTGTCTTAGTGGATGCTTACGTCAGAAAAGGAACCAACTGTCCAAATTTCAAGTTTCTAGCTTCAGCGATTTGGCCTGGGCATTGATTAGTCAAAAAAACCCTACATCCCCGGTTGAACCCCTTAGGGGTTGAATTTATTTCTAAAAACGATTGATTCATGTATTGTCATCGGGAATACATATGTGTAAAAAATTTCAAATCGATCGGATACGTGGAAGTCGTTCAAAATTGATTTGCAAGTTTTGACCTAAACAAACAAACTAACATACATTGCAAGTTAAATAAAAGCTTGTAATAAAAATAGTTGCATTTGTAACATAGAGAGGTTAAGTATCTTTCCATGGTACAAAAGCAAAAAGGAACGTGATTATCGGGATGTCTTGTCAGATATTATGGTTCATTTGCACAAATTCTGATCGGAATACTAGTAAAAAAGCAATTGTATTTTAAGCAAAATGAACGAGAATGTCGGGATGTCTTGCCAGATACGATGGTTCATCTGTACAAATTCTGATCTGAATACTAGTAAAAAAGCAAATGTATTTTCAGCTTATTATTAAAAATAACTGAAATTATAAATTGATATTAGGTCCAGATGCCCTGGTATCCTTTACTAAATAAATAAAACTCCTCACTTTACGAAGGTAGAATATTTAGCTGTCTCTTTCATTTTAGGGAAAAAACCTCAGAACAGAGATAACTATAGAAACAGCATATCACGTTGATTGTGAAGTTGTAAAGTACGACTTGTCAGGTACAGTCGCGGACTTAAAAAAGTTTACACCTGTATCATCTAGTTACCGGTTTTTTTAATTTTTGCATGTTGTAATTTGGCTTTTGATAGTAATGTATCAATTACTAAGGTTACATCCTAAAAATTCAATAAAAAATTATTATCAAAACACCTCCGTTTTTTATTATACAATCCAAATTACTCAATATTATTCAATTAAAACATATTGATTATATTTCATACTAGCAAATTCCTTCCTCCAATCTTGCAATAATTCTTCTTTTTTGTTCATCGTTTTAATAATTTCGAGGCATTTAAATGACAATTATTTCTTTTAATTTTTGACATTTACATGTACCTATTAAAAACTAAATTTGTTGCTAAGCTACAGACTTTTTGTGAACTTACACTGAAAAACTCAAGTGTAAACTTTATTAAATCCGCGACTGTACATTATGATTATTCGTTGCTTGTATTCCGTAGTGTTAATCAGGGCCGGCGCTAGGATTTTCGGGCCGCTGCCCCTAAATTTTTTTTTCTCTATTTTGTTAGGCACCCGGGCCGGCGGACCCCCTTCGGAACTTTTTTTTTCTATTTTGTCGGGCACCCGGGCCGGCGGGTCCCCTTCGGGATCCCGGACCCGGGGTACTTTTGCCCCGCTTACCCTCCCCCCCCCTCAACGCCGGCCCTGGTGTTAATTACTCGTAATGTCGTGTTGTGTGCCTGGATGTTAAATGAAGGTTCCAAAGCGCTTATGAAAAACCAAGGTGTATCATCAGTAAGTAAAAATATGTTATTATATTTTCAATTGTTTCAGTTGTTCCCCGCACGTCTAGACTGAATTCAGTTGTACAATGTACATACCTACTATAGCTATGATATGCCACTTCTATAGCTATCTATGTTCTGAGGAAAAATAATGCAAAAATCTGATCTTACCTCTTTGTAAGTTTCTGATAACACGCTACTGAATGTGCTCAAGAAGTCATCATCTTTATCAACACTGCAAGTATTTAATGATATATTTTTTGTACCCGAAAATGACTACATTAAATATTACAAGATGCCTGCATAAAAGATTGCGTATACAGGGTGTCTGAAGTACCGTTAGCCAGTTGGCATTAAAAAAAATATAATTAAATATCGCTGAACGAAATTCTTTTACATAATTCAAATACCCATAGTGCTATCAATCTGTCTTTAATAAGATCTTTTTAAATGCTTTTCAACAATATTTTACTGCGATTTAAGGATAGCATAAACTTTAAATAAGCGTTCGAAAGGTTGATAATATTATTGGTAAGATATTTCTGATAAATTAACTTTTATTTCCATGTTCCGTATAGGTTATGTGCACGAAGCCTACTAGCGCATCTAGCGGGCAATAGAGCAGGATTGGACTCCCCTTTTATTATTGTTTTATACAGCAAAATTTTTTAATAAACGGTTACCATTTAATCTAGCCTTTAGTCACAAATTATATTTTTGATACATTTTTGCCTTTGTGCAAAATATTCTTGTATTAACGCACTCAGGAGTTATTAACCTTTAATAAATAAATACAGTGTGTTTTTTCGACTAAATTGAGCTTTAGAAAATGATGTAGTTCAAAAAATGAGTTTACACAGATCAATTTTAATAATCAATAAAATTGAAGGGTTATTGAAAATATGTGCATATAGAAATTCATTGAAATTGGATTGATCAATTTCATTCAATGAATTTGATTTATTTCAATTCAATGAAATTGGATTGATTAATTTTATTTAATGAAATTAAATTGATTTCATTGAATACGTCGTCCCTCATCTCACGTAAGGACGCATCTGCCATTTACACCAAAATTGCGCCACTTTGTGAGAAGAAAGTCAGGATTAGGGGTGGTTGTCCGATAGCGTATCTCTACGTGAGATGAGAGACGTCCTTTTTAATTAATTTCAACAACCCTTTAATTGATCAGTTTAAATTCGCTTATGGACTGTATCATTTTCTTATAAAGGAATTTAGTCAAATAAATATTAGTAAAAAAAACTTTTTAGAGACAAGCTTTTATTTAAATGCACTAAAAAGGAAAAAATAATTTTTAATAATTTAGCTTCATAATTATAAAAGCGTGGGTCGTGACTATTAAACTATCATAGAGTTCACGACCCACGCTTTTATAATTATGAAGCTAAATTATTAAAAATTATTTTTTCCTTTTTAGTGAATTTAAATAAAAGCTTGCCTCTAAAAAGTTTATTTTACTAATATTTATTTTGTTCATTTTAGTCTTTCAAAATTTTACCCCCCTTTGGGGTTGAATTTCGAAAAATCCTTTCTTAGTGGATGCTTACGACAGAAAAGGAACCGCAACTGTCCAAATTTCAAGTTTCTAGCTTCAGCGATTTGGCTTGGGTGTTGATTAGTCAAAAAAACCCTACATCCCCGTTTGAACCCCTTAGGGGTTGAATTTATTTCTAAAAACGATTTATTCATGTATTGTCATCGGAAATACATATGTGTACACAATTTCAAATCGATTGGATACGTGGAAGTCGTTCAAAATTAACTTGCAAGATTTGACCTAAACAAACACACAAACCCACAAACAAACTAACATACATTGCAAGTTAAATAAAAGCTTGTAAAAAAGGACACACTAAAAATTGCTTCGGTTTAAATGATCGAAGCTACAGTTTACGTAACAGAACACCCAGTATAGATGTGGCAGAAGCAGACGTAAATGCAGAGCCCATATTCGATATTTGCGTATAGTCAACACACAACAGACTGATAGCGATCTTAATATATCGTAAGATAAACAGTTTAATCTTAACAGAAACTTATGTCGTTAAAAATCGATCAACGTTTAATGACATGCTCAAGGAGTTTATATAACGTATAAATATACCTACATTCACTAGATATAACAGAAGTATATATATTCGACGACTCAAGCTATGCTGCAATGTAATATGTATTATCAACTTGCTGGTGCTGGATGAGTGATGATAAACAGTGCCGGATTGAGGACTTCTCGATAATAATGTTCATAATACATACACCGTGTCCCAGATTCATGTATACATAGGGAAAATAACATTGAGAACATTTACAATTTTGTAAGCTATGGGTAGTGTTGCCGTCTAGATCTAGACTTTCTAGACTCTTGTCTTGTCTTGTCTAGATTTTCAAGACAAGACTTGCTTTATCTAGATCAAGACTTGCCAAAACTCTAGACAATTTTCAAGAGTCTAGATAAACTAAGTAGTAGTATGTAAAGGTTTACTTTACCTACTACTACTAATCTAGACTCTTGAAAATAATCTAGAGTCTTGATATTAGACAAGACAAGAGTTTGTTAATCTAGACTTAGACTTAGTGAAGTCTTGATATTTCAAGACAAGACAAGACTTTGAAAGGGCCCATAAGACCTAATGTAAATATGTAATATCTAGACTCTAGCTCAATAAATCTTTTTAGGGTTCCGTAGCCAAATGGCAAAAACGGAACCCTTATAATTTCGTCCTGTCCGTACTTTCGTCCGTATGTCACAGCCGTTTTACTCGGAGACTATTGGCACTGTATAGATGAACTTTGGAAGGTAGTCTTCTATGAATCACTATACAATGGTTTAGTGAAATTACGAAAAAAAAATTAGGGTTGGCACTCCATACATGTAACTGAGGAACGAAAAAAAAATTCTAGTGCACATAAGCGTGTGGGGTATCGTTGATAGTTCTTGAAAAATGATACCTATAGAAGTTTCAAAATGGCTTTTATTTAAGTCAATAGTTGCTGAGATATGCGCTTTTAAAGTCGTAAAAAGTGTGTTCCCCCTCTAACTTTTCAACTATGGGGTGGAAAATTTTGAAAAAATAAAGTGGTAGAACTTAAAAGACACTTCCAATGAAAATTGGTTTGAATAAGATATGGGATATTTTCGGTTACACGCTATTTTTTTAAGTTTAGCGACCGCAGAACGAACTTTGTTTTTCAGAGTGTCTGAGAAATACTATGAAATACAAACTTATTTGTGGAAAACAGGTTCAACTTAAAAAATAAAAAACTATAAATTATTATTAAATTTATTATTAACTTTGAATAATTTTAACCTTGAACGTTCTTCCCAACAACGAAACCCTTCACTGTGCGTTGTCCGACACGCAATTGACCGCTTTTTATCTTATATCTTGATAATAGAAATGAGGGGTTAGAAGAGAACTTGCTACTTGAAGTCATGGTAAAATTGAAATTGTGTTTTAAAGACCACCAACAGCTAAGGTTATTTGGGCCTAGCATCAATTCATATTTTCAATTCATTATTTTTTTTTAATAATAAATTGAAAATCCAATTGACACTTTTACCAGCTCTCGGGCTAGAACCCCGAAACTGGGGACTTGAAGTCATGGTACCTATAGTTATGAATGAATGGAGCTATAGGAGGTCCCCAGATTTCCGATATTCAATAAACGTAGAAGAATCGCGCACACTTCACGACTAATTTACGTGTTTAGAATATTAGGTGTTTGGAATCACAATAATATGATAATCAGACAAGAATTGATAATTTAATAATAATAAAATGTGCATACATCAGCTGACCTGTGTTATTCGCTGAATAAATATTGTAGAAACATGGATTTAATAGTTTGGGAATGTTAGTTTTTATAACACTTAAAAATATGTGATTTTATACATTATGGACATAGGTAATTTTAGATCGTTTGATTTTTAAATGGTTTTATTTAGGTTCATTTTGTATATTTATTTATATGTTTGTTTCAAATCAAATTATTGTATTTAATACCTTGTGGTTGTGTTTAAACAGAAACATAGCTTAGTTAAACGATTTTTTTAGTTTCACATATAACAATCAAATCTTGTAATTAGAAACTAAAAAGTAAAAATTAATGACCAAAAAAGAAACTAAAACTAGTAAATAAAAATAAAGGTAAAAAAACTTTTAAGTTAAACGGTTTTGTAAATGTACTGAAAAGAGTTTACGACCCACGCTTTTATACTTATGAACCTAAATTAAATATTATTTTTTCGTTTTAGTACATTTATAAAAACGTTTAACTTAAAAGTTTTTTTACCTTTATTTTTTTAAATATAGGTATCTATGTATTTTAAGACAACGCGTAAGTAACCGTTTGATATAAAGAAAAATGCTTACCAGCTGAAAACGCTATTAGATGTAATACCTAATAGTCCGGGAGGCAGCGTTGCAAATGAAAAAGTCATAGTATAAGCCAACTGATTTTGATATCGATAGTTGATCTCGTACAACTAATCAGTGAACCGACCGTCAGCTGCTCAAGTAGCGGTGAGCCTGTAATAGTACGCCGGCTGAAACTTTTTTTATAAAATAATATATAATGTAATTTGGAGTGTAAAATGAAAATAATATAAACTAATATAAAGGTAATATAAAAAAAGAAATAGAAATATAGAAATTAATAATTTCGTAGAAATTAATCATTATCGATCATATCGCTATCATACCTAATCCTAGGTAACGTAATTGTCTCAGCTGCTGTCAGTGCAAAAAAGTGAAATGCTCAATATTTTACTTGTTTTTTTACAAGTTCATGCGAGCAGCTGACGCACAATCCCCCCTCCACGATGCAGCTGACAATTTTTTTTCAACTCATTATGTCAACTATTTATAAAAAAATTTTCAGCCGGCGTACTATTACTTGAAATTTTTTTACCACTTTCGCAGCCTCTCATCCACACCCACCGCGAGTGCGTCAGCTGACGCTTGGTTTACTTATTAGTCATACCAGATTTATCGAAAAAGATAACAATCGTTCGGCGTAAAAACACTACCTAAAGTGCAACTCTAACTCTAGGGCTATAATTAATTATAATTTGAGGTGATCGGTATAGTATTGCTATTTACTATACTGCCGCAAGCGCATGATTCGCGAGCAGTGTTTCTATATTTACATAACGGACCACTGACGGCTATTTGATAAACAGGTAGATGTTAGCATAACGAGCATTCGGGTCTCCACAATGAAGCCATAAAGAGACGAATATTGTGAAATATGTTTGTGTAAATAAACGTTGCCGCAATAAAATAACACCGTTTGTTTACTTCCCCCGGGGGCGGTGCGCTGGATGCTACTGTTGTGTCGTACTACTGCATACAGTGGGGTTCCACCGTACTGTACACAGATAACGCCCGAAACTATATATATCGTCGGGTTACTGTCAAAACTCGGTAACTGCTTTTAATTTGAACTTAGGATATTCTGACTTCTGAGTACATATTTATCTGCCTATATCGTCTTTGTGTAGATTAAATTGATTTTTTATGATTTTTAAGAGGTGCAAAAGTAAGTTAAAATTTGTCGCGTTTTCAACGAAATTGGTTTTATTTTACAAGTTACGCCTTCAATTAGAGCTCAAAAATTTAATAATTCAAAAATGTTATCAAAAAATAGATTTCCAAATTTTTAAAGACAGATCACGGTCCACAATCATATTTTTTGTGGAATATAATTATTACCTATCTACTAATCTTGTGCTATTTACACATCGTTACTGTGAAGTGCGGTAGCCAGGAGGGTGCAAGCAGTTCCGTCTTTACCATAAGGGCACTTGGAGAACGAGCCCGAGACCCCTGGACTGATGGGGTCCCGAAATTCCGAAACCCAGTTCCAATGCATTTTTTATCCTATTAATTTAATGATTATAATACATTAACGATAATATTAAGTTTTAGTGTGATCTGTTAGCGCACTTGTGAACTACAAATGATTTTTTACTCGTATTAAGTTTTTAGTGTCATCTATTAGCAAACTTATGAACTATACACTATTACCAGCATATTGCAAATACGTGTTCGTGTTTGAGCCGAGTAACCCCGTATGTCACCGTCGGGTGCGTTTCACATGGCTGTTGTTAACTGCCCAGGCAAGCGCGCCTAAGGAAGTTTTCACTTCAAAAAGAAAAAATCCCTTTTTAATAAAGTATTTTACTTCAACGAATCGTTTAAAGTTGCTCAATGTTTTGTTCAAATTTCCTTATATTTTCATTGTGCATAATAAAAATCCAATTGGAAATTCAATGCAAAGTACTCTGCTGTCTTACTGAAGACATAACGATTCTCTAATTTAATTTTCTGGCTACATCTCTGTCGGAAAACCCTACCTCCCAGGTTCTGATCCAAGAACAGGCGGAACAATAAAAAATTAAAAAATATTGATTGGACACTCCGTTCAAACATTTCCCTGAAGGCTGAAAGTCGGTAATATGTCGATTGTCGATCGTTTTCTATTGACAGCTGTGTGACGCATTTACTGTAGGTAAACGTGAACGCAACGATTAATTAATTAAAACCTTACAGGTGAGTACACGTGACAAACAAAACACGGTATTGTGGTGGCCTACACTTGTGGTGCTTATGCGTGTGTTGCGCTGGAACAATCGACTGTCTTCTTGGACACACGCAAAGTCTACTACGCCAACTCTATTTAAATATCTACAACTTATATTTATATTATTATATACCTATGTAATATGTGCTGTTATTACTTATTAATGTTACGCGTGCGGGGTGTGTATAACATTCACAAAAAATCGGACAAAAATTAATTTACGAGAGTTGAAGCTATCAAATTACACACAGTTGGGATCGGGGCGTAATATTGGGGCACAGTTATTTTTAATAAAAATAAAATACAAATAAATGCTTTTTATGTTAGCATTCCAGGAACACCCATTGAATAATGTAACCTTACAAGTTATAATGCAATAGGTACTAGAAAAAATCATTTTAAACCTATGTCACCGTCGACACTCAAACCCGGGGGTGATATCATTGGGTAATTATTCTACTGTGATACACTGTAAAAAATGGATGTAAAAATACTTTGAAAGTTAAGGTAGAATTCATTCGATTTTCTAAGTGATTTTACATTATTATTTATTTTTACACTGAAAATTTCATAAAAACTTGGACTTTTACTGTAAAGTTAAACAAATTTGTGATTTTTACATAAAGTAAATTAAAATTACATAATTTGTGTAATATTCCAATAAAGTGTGTAAAAATTACAAAATAAAATGTATGGTTACATATATAAAATGGATGAATACAAAACAAATTAATGTAAAATTAGTAACCACGCGTGCGCAATGTGTTTTTTTTGGAATCCACGCGATGTGGCGATACCTGTTTGCGACGCCATTGTCTCTTTGTGTGCCTATTACCAGATTAATCGCTGGCTACAAATGGACCATCGATAATCTATGTAATCGGCCTTCTCATTTCTTACAGTGTACGATAAAAAAACATAAAATATGATAAAAAAATAAATGAAAATAAAAAATAAAAAAACTAAAACCCGATCACGTAAAAGAAGAAAACAAGCTTTCATTATGAAAAGTATAGTTAGATAAAAAGATATTACTTAAATTTTAAATATGCGTCGCTCCATCTATTGCTTCATCTGACTTTGAACGCTATTTCGGCACCCTTTGGACCTTCCTCCATTCAACTTAGTTATTATAGTATTATTTGCTTTTATAGTTTCGCAATTATTGAGACAAATCTTGAGTGCACTTTTTGGGTACACTCGGATTTTTACCGAGGGACCCAGAACTGAAACGAAACATTCTACGTCAAAAGTTTGACAGCTCCTGGTGTAGAAAGAAACGTCGACCGTGACTGTCATAGCTACACCTTATAATTGCTTGCTTACTTCTGTGTCTTGAGAAACTCTTAAATAAATACAATAATTATACGCTAGTTTAGAATCTGTTGTTGCGAAGGCGAGACGTTTTTCAATGCTCATTGCTCGATGATTATACTTAAGTTGTATGCGGGTAATGTTGCCCATCCACCTTCATCGCACGTCTCTGGTGCATGTTGCCCGGCGATGAACGTACCGCGCACTATTGTTCGATTGTGAAACGACGTCGATTCAATTGCTCGTTTTTATTGTAAATTAAAATTGCGCCGCCTGAAAGAACGGGGACGTAAATTGTATCAATAAATTACGTGAGTGAATTAATCGTGCATGCATCGTCGACTCGCTATGTATATACAATGTGTTTCGCAAACGGTGACATCGATTCACACTATTTATTATACTACGTCTCGTATGCAACCGGGGTTGTCGCTAGGTCGGGCATCGAGAAAGGCCTTAGATCATAGTGCATGGATTGAGTATTTCGTATCCTCCTACACTGTTACCATAGTGGCACCAACAAGCAACAAGTTTCAATAAGGACAACCATAGTCCATTCCATAGACCTATCAGGAATAATTTCCTTAACTGAAGTAATTTACAAAATTAATAAACAAACACTTGAAAAATTCTACACATTTATTCATCTCATCGATCGTTTCGGGTTTTTAACCCATCATCAGGAGTTTACATTAAAAGTTTTAATGTAAACTCCTGATGATGGGTTAGAAACCCGAAACGATCGATGAGATGAATAAATGTGTAGAATTTTTCAAGTGTTTATTTATTAATTTTTATCCAATCATGTTCTACCAAGTGCCGAGCGATAATTCTATAGAACTTATATGAAGTAATTTATATTAATCTTAAATATAGTCCAGTACGTAATCAGAAGTTATGCCAACTACTGGCCAATGACATAAGTCAGGCCAACACAAAAAAAAGGATTGGCAAAAGTCTCGAGCCAAGCGTCAATCTTTTCTTTGTTTTTAGGATAAATATTACAATTTTTTCACTACAATCTACAGATATTTACCACATGTCCACAGTTATACCTCATTTCCAATGCAGATAATTTTCGTTCAATGTAGACATCATTACCAATATTCCTGAATGGTACAGCGGTTTTTAAGATATCTTTGGAAAACAATTCGGCCGGTCTGTATGAACGCCGTCCGGCAAATAATATGTTGTTTACATTACACACTACATAAGTGAAACTTACGCAAAATCTACATCTAAGGCCGGGCGTATACACACAATTGTATCCGCGACTGAACAGTTTAGTCGAGTTGTGTACGTGTCGCGATTTCAACTCGACTAAAGTGTTTAGTTGTTAGAGGTGCGCAGTAAATCAATCAGTTGTGACATAATTTCACTATTAAACTAATGGGCCGCTGAACAACTATTTAGTCGAGCGTATGCTAGCGTCAATACAAAGCTGTAGACATTAAGCTGCCGAGTGCCGACGATAGTTGTTCAACAGAAAAGTCAAAAGACGATCGATGCGGTTTTATGATTTTTTTGTTGTACAGCTATCGTGTCGATAGTATGCGCCGTTCCATCTGATTCCATAGCCTTTTGCCGAACAATTAAACAGTTGTGTGATTAAAAATTGATTGTATGCGCCGACCCTAATAGACCGAGAGCTAGTGACAATTTTTAGGTGTTATTTATGCAAGGCCTTATTTTTGTGAAGATGTTGAGGGAGGCATAATAAAGTGCCCTGAGTAAGGGATTTTGCTAGATGGCGCTATGGGAGGGATGTAAACCGCCCCCAACATGTAACAAAAAAAATGATCACAATTATTATTGCTTCAAGGCTGAAATTGTTTGTATAGCTTGTCGGTGAACCCAATAATGCCATTATAATATTTTCAGATCGATTGGTCGGTATTAAAAGGGTGGCAGATGAGCCTAAACGTGTCATGTACCCGACGAAATTTATATTATTAGTTCAAGGTTCAAATTTAATATGTTATTAAGGCGACTGTTTTAAGCATAAATTTCAGTTTGCAGAACAAAATGTCGGTATTAACCCTTTCTCTTAGAGGGAATCTTGCTCGCCTAGGTGTTTATATCGTTCTGCAAGAGGGTTAATACCGACATTTTATTCTGCAAATTGAAATGTATGCTTAAAACAGTCGCCGTTAAACGGTCCGAGCTCGCATAAAAAGATACACTTCAATAAACCTAGTGTATATTATAGAGGTAACGTTTTATGGTACAGTCGATAAATATAGCGGGACGTCCATTCTCCGTATGGTTTATACAATTACACAAAAGCTCCACAACAATTACATTGACGTTGAGTATTACAGTCATTACCATGTTGTGTGTGTACGTTACCAATGTGTCGGTCGAGCTGTAGCATTGACTGATGTAATGCAAATTGATCGCTTCATTGGCGTTCCAAACTCATGGGACAGCAAAGAGCCAAAAATAAGGATCAACACCTTGTATACAGCTTGGAAATCTACGACAGGTCCATACGAATATAATGACTGATGTAATGCAAATCGGTCTCTTCATTGGCGTTCCAAACTCATGGGACAGCAAAGAGCCAAAAATGAGGATCAACACCTCGTATACAGCTTGGAAATCTACGACTTGCCAATACGAATATAATAGCATTGGCTGATGTAATGCAAATCGGTCGCTTCATTGGCGTTCCAAACTCATGGGACAGCAAAGAGCCAAAAATGAGGATCAGCACTTTGTATACAGCTTGGAAATCTACGACAGGTCCATACGAATATAATGACTGATGTAATGCAAATCGGTCTCTTCATTGGCGTTCCAAACTCATGGGACAGCAAAGAGCCAAAAATGAGGATCAGCACCTTGTATACAGCTTGGAAATCTACGACTTGCCAATACGAATATATAATAGCATTGACTGATGTAATGCAAATTGATCGCTTCATTGGCGTTCCAAACTCATGGGACAGCAAAGTGCCAAAAATGAGGATCAACACCTTGTATACAGCTTGGAAATCTACGACAGGTCCATACGAATATAATGACTGATGTAATGCAAATCGGTCTCTTCATTGGCGTTCCAAACTCATGGGACAGCAAAGAGCCAAAAATGAGGATCAACACCTTGTATACAGCTTGGAAATCTACGACAGGTCCATACGAATATAATGACTGATGTAATGCAAATCGGTCTCTTCATTGGCGTTCCAAACTCATGGGACAGCAAAGAGCCAAAAATGAGGATCAACACCTTGTATACAGCTTGGAAATCTACGACAGGTCCATACGAATATAATGACTGATGTAATGCAAATCGGTCTCTTCATTGGCGTTCCAAACTCATGGGACAGCAAAGAGCCAAAAATGAGGATCAACACCTTGTATACAGCTTGGAAATCTATGACTTGTCCATACGAATATAGTGACTGATGTAATGCAAATCGGTCGCTTCATTGGCGTTCCAAACTCATGGGACAGCAAAGAGCCAAAAATAAGGATCAACACTTTGTATACAGCTTGGAAATCTACGACTTGCCCATACGAGTGAGCATGTTCGAATGATGGTTTGCATATGATGATATGTTAGAGTGAGATACGGGAATTTCATAAACGAATTTATTGCATTGTAGCAGACGGGTGTCTTAAACTTGCCACACACAACAGTTCAAAACTTCAAAACCATCATAAAAGAAAACTACTGCAATAGAAAATGTTGCTTCTATGAAAACAACAACCATTCGAAATCAAGAATTGACTGCAGACATGGAAACTTGGATTAAAGATCAAATCCAATGATATGTGCCACTAATGCTGGACTTCTAACTCGACTTTTAGCCTTAAATCTGGATTTTGTTTTCAACTACAACGGAGATTTCAATTTTGTTGCAAACAAATGACATTATCAAATCTAAATTTAAGGTTAAAAGTCGTACTAAAAACTCAACATCAGTCTTGCTTATTTCTATTGATAAAGGTTGTTTTATTCATTTCTAAGAACCTACCTAGATGGTTTTGTATAGAAATGTATGAAAAAATGTGGCTCGTTTTACGTCACATATTTCTGGAAGGTAACCTGCCATAAAAGCGAGGAATGAAAATGAATACCACTAATAGCTGCAGTCTACGCTACACAACTATCGACAATTGACTGTGCCCGATATCTTAATTTGGACTTGGTTTGGGCTTGGGTATAGATGCAACATTATGGTAGCGTACTACATCTAAATGTATTATCAGGTCTATAATCATATGTTATATGTTCTCTACCCCCAGGGGGGAACATTGGCATTCCCAGGAGCCCGAGCTCGTACCAGTCGGTTTGTGTATGTCGATTGGCAGATTTTAATACACAAATGGATTATTAATTGTTGTTTTGAAGACGCTAATGACCTGAGTTGTCGACGCGTCTATCTACAATAATAATAATAATTATATGTTCTCTTTTTATTTCATATTTTCCGTTGCGCTCTTTTTTCTCGCCGTCGACGGAGGGGAAGTGGGCATGGTTTATTAATATTATTTTGTATTTCGCTCAATTAATTAATATCTCATTAACGGTACATCGTATCAAAAAATGTCTAAGGACTTTTCTGCTCAGAATTTTTTTCTCTATTTCACTGTAGGTACTGTCCGTTGGCGATCGATCTGAGACAGCCTGTATATGACGACGACAAAGTAGTACGCCTATGTTTTTTATATGTATAGAAAAAATATGATGTGTAATTGTCGATTTTCGCACGATCTTTAGAAATGTTGTTGTTGTATCTTTCGCGGCGCAGCCTGTCTGAGCAAAGTGCAGAGAGCGAGCGGTCGCGATGCAATTGAAGTGCATTACCGAGTCGCGGCGGCGGCCTCAGGGTTCGTTGATTCGAACTGTAACATTCCTATGCCATTATACGATTGATCTATACACTTACTCTTTCTGATTACTAATTAGATTGAACCTATTTACAACACAACTTATTCACTCTATATTGCAGTAAAACCGTATTTTTATTATTTATTTGTATAACGAGTTCTTGATCACTACACATAAAATTTCTATCTCTACCCTTATAAAACGCAACGCCTCTCCCTCCCTCACTCTCTCTCCCTTTCCTTCTCCATGTCTCTCTCTCCCTCTCCTTCTCCATGTCTCTCTCTCCCTCTCCTTCTCCATGTCTCTCTCTCCCTCTCCTTCTCCATGTCTCTCTCTTCTCTCCTTCTCCATGTCTCTCTCTCCCTCTCCTTTTCCATGTCTCTCTCTCCCTCTCCTTCTCCATGTCTCTCTCTCCCTCTCCTTCTCCATGTCTCTCTCTCTCATCCTCTCTAGATAGATAAGATTTTATTGTCATAACATAAAATTTTTACATAAACATTTATACATTTTTATGCTCAGTGTTCCATCCTTCCCTCTCTATCTCTCTTTCCAATGTAGGCACATTGTCTGATTAGGGCTTAGAACTTTAGGCTATGTTTGATTTAAATTGGTTCTGTAGTTCTCAAGTTGCGAAAAGTGTCGTCATTCAGATTTGAACCCGAATTTTCAAAGTGACAGGCAGATGGGTTACCCATGGCTGCTCTACAAACTAAGAAACTATAAAGGCTATTTTGGTGATAAATAAATATTACCACTTATCTATTAGGGAAAAGGTATTGGAAATCAGCCAAGTTATATATCAGAAAAAATTATTTTATCATCAAATTGTCACAGTCGAGACTCAAACATCATATTATATATTTATATATGTTCTAACGATGTAGATTAAAGTATATTTACAAATATTACATATATTAATATCTATTGTCATCATAATATAGTTAAGAACCTTCGTGCATTGTCTTATGTACTGTCTTATGTATCGTTGAAAAATGTTAAATTCCTCCATCATGATTAGCTCTCACATATCTGAAGGTTCACTTTAAAGTGTACTTATCTTAAAGTTATCGACACTCGCATGATATGAATTATTTGTGACGAATTATCTAATATAGAAGAGTATATTTAATTAATCATGTCACGGTAGAATAATTGATAATTCATCCGCCGTGAAGGTGGAAAATTCGGGTTTGAGTCCCGGCTGTGACAATTTGGTTGATTAAATGAATTTTTCTGTGTTATAATAATAGTTTATAACTTGGCTGATTTCCAATACATTTTCATTGTATTTAAACAGCCATACTAAATTCAACCAACATAATATCTATTAGTGTTCAAGTTTTCGCATGGACTACCTAGTTTGAAAAAGTCGTTTCGACTTTCGAGAAAAAGTGCAATTGAAAGATTATATTTATTTATAAAAAATTAGAGTTTTTTACTTACTAAATTTCATGAATTCCGGAACCTTAGGACGGTTGCAAAACTGTTTAGTCGTCTGGATGAAAACAAAGTCATATTGACAAGTCGAGACCAACGTTGGCCAATTCATTTGATGTGTGTTCAAAAAACCGCCCTCAAAGCGAATGTCTTCGAAGTTCGAATGCCAACGTTGGTGACTGTTGACATACGAAAACCATCCACACGGCATGACAATTGCTCGAATGTCAACATTGGTCGACATTTGCCATATCGTCTGGAGCTGGAGTTCTAGATTCAAAAAATTACCCAGCTCTGTATCTACCCAATCAAATTGGTTCCGTAGTTCTCAAATTATGAAAAAGATACAAAACAGTATTTTACGGCCGTATTCATAGTTAACCCTTAAGTAGTAAGGGACACTTACTCATACCCTTAAATCGAATATGCGTTTCATAGTCAAAGTTGACGTCTGTAAGGGTCCTTACATCACCCTCACCTTAAGGGTGGATAGTATAATGTCCCTAGTCTCGAAAAAGTAAAAACAGTAAAGCACATGAAAAACACGCATTTATATCAAAAATGACAACTAAACACAATCGGTCTGCAGTATGACCAACTGTTCTAAAGGAAAAAATCATGGAGGTTTACTATAATTCTTCCCTCACTCAAGGAAATCATTATGAAACGCTCCTTTGAATAAGGTGCCCTCAGCACTTAAGTGACCCTCAGCGAAGGGACCCTTATCACTTACCTTATGGGTTAACTATGAATATGGGCATTAGATACAAGATTTTCCCCAGCTGTGTTACATGTACCTACTCAATCAAAGATTAAAGTGTAATGAATTTTGGTTTTATGGCCGGCTCTGGATATTTAATTACAAGTAATTTGAGTAATGATAAGTGGTTTATAATATTATATTACACAAAAAGGCGTCAGTGTTTATATTATTATTAATGTTAATTTCCACGTACTTAGGCTACAGACATCAATGTGTTTCTTGTTCAAATTCTCACACTTTGTCGCTGGGTTATTTACGTGTCGTAATTGAAAATAGTTAAGTAGTACTTACTCTTATAAATGATTTAAAGTTAATTTCATTTTAGTTAAGTAAAAAAATATGGTTGCATTCAAAAGAAACAATATTTGCACGAAGTGTCATTTCAAAAGATTATCTACCTATATTTAAGACATTTTCATTTGAGTTTTTTTTTTTGTTACCAGCGGCTAAGGTTTTCTGAATTCTGAGTCAATTAGTACTGATTCTTTTTTTAAATTTATTATTGTTTTTAATAATCCATCGAAAATCCGGTTGATACTTTTATTTTTATCAATTTTTCTAAAGATTTTTCTAGGTAAGAGAACAAAACATAAATTTCAATAAACCAAACTTAAACAAACAGGAAATAGCTTTATCATTAGTTTTGGCCTTAAAAGTCTGACTCGCACTTGGCCGGTTTTCTAGCTGTGTGAACTTTGAGATAAAAAAAAAACGTTTTTGTCCAATCTGTAGCTTTTCGTTTGTAGTTGTTTGTAGTGAAAAGATTTTTTGTTTGTAGTTCAACGATTTTTGAAAAAATCAAAAATTGCCCCCCCCCTACTTTTGAATTTCGAAAATTCGACTTCACAGTCAAATTCGGAATCGTTTGTAGTTGTTTGTAGTGATTTTACTTTCGTTTGTAGTTCAAAATTAAGAAAGTTACAGCCAAGAAACCAAACTTGTTTATGCAAAAATCTGAAAAAAACATATATCTACCTAAAAGCCATCGATCTACCTTAAACTAGAATCTTCGAAATTGTGTCTATGACGCGCCTACCTGAACCCAGAATCCTTGAGATGGTGGTTATGACGCTGGTTTTTGTGCGTAAACGAATTCGGTTTTTTGTTTGTAGCTCGCTTAATTTTGAACTACAAACGAAAGTAAAATCACTACAAACAACTACAAACGATTCCGAATATGGCTGTGAAGTCGGATTTTTGAAATTCAAAAGTGAAGGGGGAGGGGGCAATTTTTATTTTTTTTTCGAAAACCATTGAACTACAAATAAAAATCTTTTCACTACAAACGAAAAGCTACAGATTGGATCAAAAAAAAAATTTTTATCTCAAGGTCGGGGTACAAGTTCTCACAGCTCGGTTTTCTTTATTATTCATTGTTAATTTTGTGACAGTGAGATAGTGAAGTTTGTACTATAATATTCAGGTAAACAAGCAACCTTGAAGTGTTTTGCTTGGTTTGTAATCATATTCATACAACGCACACATACACATACATCCGCAGTGTCTATATACTCTATACATACGCAATGTAAGTATTAAATATACGAAAATTATTTATTTGGACAGCTGTTTCTTTGTACCAATAAAATATTTACAATATTGCGTAATTTATTTTGCATATCTGAAAGTTGAGCATAAATTACCACGAAATATTATACATAGATATACAGGGCATTTATTTTATGCACCAAACGATACCATTTTAAATATACCATCACAAATTACTGAAGTTTTTTTTTTTTGAGATAAATGTAAAATT
The DNA here is from genome assembly GCA_039654895.1 of Mongoloraphidia duomilia. Lineage (NCBI taxonomy): Eukaryota > Metazoa > Arthropoda > Insecta > Raphidioptera > Raphidiidae > Mongoloraphidia > Mongoloraphidia duomilia. The sequence goes on along the minus strand of CM077525.1, from coordinate 17,476,007 downwards.
TCGTACTTAGGTATGTGATTTGTCGAGGTTAGTTATTCTCATCCTGAGGTCCCATTTCAGGTCCCATTAAACATTTTTGCGGTTCGTTCCAACTTATAAAGCTCAAGAAATTAAACGTAAAAAATGCAGTTCAAGTATTATTTATAAATTTTGTTATTATTGTTTCTTTTAGAAAACTTTGCAATTTTATTGTTTCAAAATGTCGATTATTCGAAACGCTAGATAGTTGGTGGCCATAAAAAAACGATGTAATTATTAGTGTAATTACTTTTGTATGTTTGTTTGTTTGTTTGTCGCGGGTAATCTCAGGAGCTACTGAACCGATTTGAAAAATTCTTTCATTGTTTAAAAGCCTACTTCTTCCAGAGTAATATAAACTATATAATATTACGTTAAATCAAAAATCGGCCAAATGCGTGAATGATGGAACATAGATACCTAACATTAAACGTCAAAATTTAATTTTCAGAATAATAACAATTCCACATTTTTTACATAAAATTTTATTAGGTAGGTATATGATATTGAAATGTATCCAAATTTCTTTAATAATAATAATGTAATAATATAGTCCAGTAATTTTAGATTTCCACTGCAGAATAATTCCCAGTTAGCTTTTTTTTTATATACCTTCGTTATGGTGTTTTAAAAAACATGTAAAAAGTCCCCATCGATATCGTGCCGGCGTTGCCAGATATTCGAGGTCCAAGTTCACGATAGACGGTTTTTTGCGAATTTCTCGGTTCCGTTCCATTTTTGGTAAAAAATGGTTATTATCAATCTTGTAGAGGACAAAATTCTCTACAACTTTCTTCTAAACATTTTTTGTCTACGATTCATAGTTTTATTTATTTAAGTACCCGTGGCTTCCTCCCCCTCGATTTTCCATAACGGTATTATGCTGCTTCCCGAGGGCCTAACATAATGATTTGTACCTTTATTTTAAGTTGAACTTAAAGCTAACGATTAATTATAATTTTATTGAAATTAATGCAGTAGCTCTCTAGTTATAAGCAACCAAACATACAAATCGACAGCAGTGAAACAGACAGACAGACAATTTTTTTGGAAAGTGCGATATTTATACTTGACATCAATTATTAAGGCCATTCTTAAAGTAATTTTGTAAAATATATCGATAGGGACTTTTTACACGTTTTTTAAAACACCATAACGAAGGTATATAAAAAAATCAGCTAACGGGGAATTATTCTGCAGATGGGTCGTTTTAATGTCTAAAATTACTGGAGTATAATATTTCACTTCATTAGAAAGAATTTAAAAAAATACATAAATGCCGTAATTAACGTGCAACACTACATAGATAACAAAATTCAGTATTTTTTTAGGAAATACATATAGATTTCAATGTTTAGTAAAACATTTTAAAAATACGTGTACATAAATTCACACTGTATATGGTGACATTCTTCTGTGGATTAACAATTTTGTCAACTATAAAACGAGCGTTTTTTGTTTTTTTTATTACTTATATTTTAAACTGAGAATTATGTGCAGTAGCGCAAGGCAGGTCACAATTTATTGCACAAAAACAACTGAACCAAATAAAGAAAAACAGATGACGATCATTCATTTTAGTATAATTTGTTACGAGTTACGACTCGGCTTGTTTTAAAAAGAATTCGCCAGTTTTTGAATTTTTGTTTATGATCGAGGTTAAGATATAAGACGCCTTGACGCGTAGGTAAATTATGTAAGTATTAGATAACGAATTAAAATTAAATGTGGATTAACATTAAAAAATTCGACTGATGACCAGTCCTATACTTCCCACCTAGTAAATATTTTCAAAAAATAAACACTCTTTTTTTATTCTTTGACTAGGCCCAAATAACCTTAGCTGTTGGTGGTCTTTAAAACACAATTTAATTTTTATTCTTTGAAAAAAGCATGGCTCTCTTTTTTGTTTGGTGTCTACTGATGGCTAGCTTAATATTATAACAAAAATCATGGTTACCTTGATTTACGTACAATTTTCTTTTTTTAGTAAAATATTTTTTTTCTCGAAAACTATACATTTGAGAGAAAAAAAATATTTACATTTTTTTCATATTATAACATATAGAATTCATTTATATTTTTTTACCTATGTTAATACGTGACATTGAGAACGTTTTTTTGAATATCTCAGGATCCACTGAACCGATTTGACTCAAAATCTAATCAGATCTAAGTTAAAGGCTGATAAACACAATAGAACAATCGGCATGCTCGTATGTTGTTCCGTTCTTAAGATATCGAAGGCGAAAAATTGACCACATACACACACACACACATACAGACATCAATCAGAAAATGATTTTAAACGATTGCTAGGGTCTCAAAACGTGAAGATCTGTTAAAATCTCGAAATATTTTTTTCGGACTAAATCCATTACTTCCCTATCATAGTAGAGGTGGGAAGTAAAAATGATGCTAATGATAAAAGGATGAACCTGGTGTGCTGCTGTTTGCAATTTATTAAAACTTTGTGAATCTAAGAGTTCGGCAAGTGATCGGCCATAGCCTTGTAAAAAAACCATTTCGATACATTAAATTCTTGAATTATTGAGGGAAATCATGAAAAACCTCAACAAAAGGCATTAGAAAAAACTAGGGTGCGGTTTTATGAATGCCCGATGCAAGTGAAACTTTATTACCATAACCCTAAACGCTTTTAACCTGAAATCGCCGAAAGTATATAATTTTGTTAACGTGGTTATTTGGTAATGTAATTTGAACCTTGATTAGAATCCAGCGCTGGTGGTCAATGGGTTTTTGACGTGCTGCTCCACTCAATTTTCGTACGATATTAGTTATGTAGACGTACAGTATAGTTATATGAACATAACGTCGCTGCTTTTCAATGAGTACTGGTCTGGTCAATCGCTTCGATTGGACGTGGACGTGACGTGACGCTCGACATGCGTAACTTTAAAAGTCCTATGTCCACTCAACTTGGTCAAATTTGTTAAAATGACGAAAAAACAAGAAAATCAGTTTGTTATTAGTTGTTTCGAAGTTAAATTTAGTTTGATTGGACTAAAAGACATTTTTGAATCAAGCGAAAATACATAGAAATCAATATTTGGTGGGTAGCAAACTGTCAGGGCCGTAGTTAGAGCTGAATTCAAGATAGGGCACTGAAAGTTTAAAGTAGGGCTGAAGCAAAAGACTACAATTTTTTAATTGGATTGCCCACCTCATCTGGTGATATCGAATTACAAAAGCAAGAAAACGGCAAATGACAATTTAATAAAAAAAAAAATACAGAACTTGCCATGTTATCAAATTTCCGAAGAACTTCATTTAGTTCAACGAATTTAATCTTGTTTTTCCAAATGCCACATAGATCAAGTCTGTCATTCTGTCGTGACAGTCTTTGCGGCTTGTTTATAATTCCGTAAAGTAGGGCACTGGATGTTTTAAGGTAGGGCATAGCCCCTTAATGCCCCCCCCCCAGTTACGGCCCTGCAAACTGTGCACCCGGCACCATGCAGGAGAACTGTCTAAGGTACCTACGTCATTAATTCTGTTTGTATGCAAGGTGAATCACTTTATGATATTATTATGGACAGGCGACTGAAATATTGCATGGACATGGGGAGGGTTGAGTCAGACCTGGCAATCGATCTCTTAATTTAATTAGAGTCGCGTGCCTGCTTTGCAAACGGGAAAGCTGCCAGCTGCCTCACTACATAAAGAGTAAAATTAAATCAGCTGTGTAAGGATATATATTTTTACTTTCCACATCTATGGTAGGGAAGTGTTAGAATCAGTCCGGAAAAATGTTTTCGGGATTTTAATATCTTTTCACGTTTTGATACAGTAAACGTTGATGATCTTAGCTGTTGAGCATCTATAATCTACGATACTGCAAGGATCGTTTAAGCTCTGTCTCCTTCGATATCGTAAAAACGGAACGCGGTAATGCGTTTTTTGTCGTTGTATTTGTCAGTATTTAACTTAGATTTGATAAGATTGCAAAATCGGTTTAGTGGATTTATGATTTATTTGAAGTAGTGTTCTCAAGTTAAGTTATTAACATAGGTGAAAATATAAATAAATTGTGGATGATAACGTGTGATTAAAATCTTAATATCTTTTTTCCTCAAATGTAGATTTCGAATAAAAGCCTTACAATATCCAGTTTTTATTATTTGCCTAATTAAGATGATGTTATGATACTCATACAAATGAAATTATTGTGTAATATATCTATACAATATAATATTATAAAGCTGAAGAGTTTGTTTGTTTGTTTGTTTGTTTGTTTGGTTGAACGCGCTAATCTCAGGAACTACTAGTTCGAATTGAAAAATTATTTTTGTGTTGGATAGTCCATTTATCGAGGAAGGCTATAGGCTATATAATATCACGCTACGACCAATAGGAGCGGAGCATCAATGAAAAATGTTGCAAAAACGGGAAAAATTATTCCTTTTGAGAGCTTCCGTTGCGTGCGCTGCGTAAACGGTTAAAGTTACGCAAAAATCATGTATGACGGAATTGTTCTCGGAAGGTTTATATATATATAGCGAACGAGCGAAGCGAGTGAGTAATGTAATTCCTAAACCACGTAATGGATTTTGATGCGGTTTTCACCATCAGTTAGATAATTTTTCACGGAAGGTTTATATATATAGCGAACGAGCGAAGCGAGCGAGTAATGTAATTATAATATTCAAGCGAACGAGCGAAGCGAGTGAGTAGTGTATTGCACCCGGGCTTTCTTAGCACCCGGGCGAAGCCGGACGGGGTCGCTAGTGTAATATACGACGGTTAAGAAGTGACACCTCGTATAACCAGCGAAATTGGTCAAAATTATTTCGGGATACCATTTTTTTCAGAAAAAATAGCCGTTCATTTCTAGTGTCTCTCCTATAAAATTAGGTAAATGCCACTTATACGAGGTGTCACTTCTTAACCGACGATATGTAAAATGTCAGCTTTGCCCCAACACAAGTAATTCAATATTGAGCTCAGAGATCCTCTTAGGTGAAGCCTTGTATGAATGACTGCTTCTTCTGTATAAATAAGTCCTTGTTTTTGACGTATTTATGTTATTGTACAGAGTATTATATTATTAGAACCTTATGTAAGTTTGTATATCATACATTATTAACGGCTGTATTCTCTCTCGTTTCAGACAATGCCCGATGTGAATAATGAGCTCCGTATTTACTGAAGGATGACACTCATGAAGCCTCAATGGTGCCTGTAAGTATCTCTCTCACACTTTAACTTCAATTCATTATAGATATTTTCTCACCACTTTTACTTAAGTGTTAAAAAATATACGCATCACTTCAGTGATATTTCGACATTAACGTTTTAAATTGAATAAGTGGCTGAGAGGTGAGACGAGACCTCTAGACTCATAGTCGGAAGGTGACGGAGGACGTTTTTAGGCGTTCCCACCTCTACTGATGGTCAGTGAAGTAATGGCATCTTAGTCCGAAAACAATGGCATTTCGCAGATTTTAGACAGATTTTCACGTTTGTGAGACCCTAGCAATCGTTTAAGGATCATTCTTCTGAATGATGTCTGTATCTGTGTGTGTGTGTGTATGTGTGTGTGTGTGGAAAATTACACTCCACAATAAGATAAATCATTTAAGACCGTAAGGCAACAGACTGTCATGACGATGTGTTCTTCAAACATTGTGTTTAAAATTAGAGAGGCTGTTGGATTTACTTATGCCCGTGATTCATAGTTAACCCTTAAGGTAAGTGATAAGGGTCCCTTCGCTGAGGGCCGGTTGAGTGCTGAGGGCACCTTATTCAAAGGAGCGTCCTCATAGTCATTTCCTTGACGTGAGGGAAGAATTATAGTAAACCTCCATGATTTTTTCCTTTAGAACAGTTGGTCATACTGCGGACCGATTGTGTTTAGTGGTCATTTTTGATATAAATGAGTGTTTTTAGCCACGATTAACCACGATTATTAATTTTACGTCAAACGATGGAATACCAACGGTTAACAATACATCTACTTACAACTCCTTTGCTGAATCGATGATCTTTTGCGAAAATTAATTTTGCCTTCAGTAAGATTCACCAAAGAATTTTCAAGATCGCGGCCATATCTCTTTTTCAAACGTTCTTCTTTCATCACTACTATCGTACAATTCGTCAAATTCGTCCGTTTTAAAGACTTCACCATCTGCGAAGGTTATTGTAATGGGTCCTAGTAAAATCGAAATCAAAAGGAAAAAAAGTGTTTATGTTTCAAGGTCACTACGCTATTTTTACACTACTTTTAGAAAGATGTCTGTGTGTGTGTGTGTGAGAGTGAGTAGTGTACGTAGTACGTACGTATCTATGTCGTCAATTTCTTTCTAAGACGAAATCTCGCGACCGAGAACTGTATTTCGACTACGTTGGGGTGCCAATCGACGCGTATTAACGTAAATAGGATCGGAAAGGAATTTTATTACAATCGGTTCAGCCGTTCTTTTTTCTTAACCAAATGATACCTCGATGATAGTAGATTTTACACAATTTGCGTGGCGAATAAAAAATGGATATCGACTTCGTAAGGGTGTCAGTCGAGGCGTGTTAACGTCATTTTGACCCGACATAAATTTTATAAAAATCGGTTCAGCCGTTTTTTTTTTTTTTTTTTTTTTTTTTTTTTTAATTATTGATGTTTTAATGATTAAAATGATTACTTTTCTGTGTAATATCTAATTTAATTATTATTATTAAATATTTATCAAACTGGGAAGTTCGTCGTGTGGACCTCAAGGGTCGCACTTTAGTCCTAATAAACGACCCACCTCACGGCTTGTTATAATCTTTATTTTACGTAATATTACGCTGTTTACACAGAGAATGCAGGTTAGGTTAGCAGAATAATAATAATTATTACCTATGTCTATTTGCTTCTTTGTCTAAATAAAGACGCACATACTTTTTCGACACTCAAGGGACATACTACCCACCCTTAAGGTGAGTGTGATGTAAGGGCCCTTACAGACGTCAATTTTGACTATGAAACGCATATTCGATTTGAGGGTAGAGTAAGTATCTCTTACTACTTAAGGGTTAACCATGAATACGGCCGTTAATGTCATCAGGTAAATTTGAAAATATTTTGTAACCTGTAATATTATATAGGTATAGGATCTGTAATGTGAGTCTTGATCCTTCATTTGGCGTTTACCCGAATGTTTTAGCTTTAAAAATAGCTTCGGGAGAGCTGTAACCGTTTTTAGGCGAGAGGAAAGGATTTGAGATGAAGAGAGCAGGGAGTAACTTCCGGTAGAGAATATTTTTAAACGAAATCGAAACGAAACGTATTCACCAACTTTTCCCGCGTTATAAGAGTATTCGATAGCGAAAGTGAACCCCTGCACTCTTCATCTCAAATCATTTCCCCTCGCCTATAAAACGGTTCCCGGTCGTCCCGACGCTATTTTTAAAGTTAAAGGGTTCGGGTAAACGCCAAATGAAGGACCGAGAACTACACTACAGATCCTACAGGCGAATTTTTCGAAAAAAAGTTTTAGCTATGTGAGAAAGATAACGTAATTTTTTAAAAAGTTGTAAGTTTTTTCAGAATTTTTTTCAATTTTTCGCCTGTAGAATCTTGTAATGTGATTCTTGGTTCTTCATTTGGCGTTTACCCGAACCCATTAGCTATAAAAATAGCGTCGGGAGAGTGGGAAACTTTTTATAGGCGAGGGGAAAGGATTTGAGATGAAGAGAGCAAGGGGTAACTTCCGCTATCGAATACTCTTAATTTTATATATTTAAAATATGCATCGTATAGTTCGCCACGCTGGTGTGGTTAGCATATTATGGCTAACGATGCTGATCTTCTTTTAGATTGTAACGAAAGATGGAGCGCTTATTTCAAGTTTAATTAATTCATAACAAGCTACCCTATACTCGGTGATTTAGTAAATGTAGCATCAAATAGAACAATTAACGTTTGCATTCCAAGACTGAATTTTACAAATATTTATGCAAGGTTAGCAACATTTTTCGTTGCGCGTCGTTGATTTTCTTATTTAAAATGCCGTCTTGTTTTATTTACGATCTTCTTACAGCTGATGGAGGAAAAATGATACCACTTTGAATTTCTCGCCTGAAAAGTGTCTATAATAATTTACTAAATATTTTTGAGGCATTTTTCATATTTTGATGATTATTGTAGGTATGTTTATATAAATACTGTGCTTATTAATTATTTTCTTTTGTTGCTTTTTTTAAAGATTTATTGTAGATTATAGATGATCGACAGCTAAGGTCATTAGTATCTAATAAACAAATTATATCAAATTAAAACAACATCACAAAACATGCCATGAGCACAGGCCTGGGTTAAATTGTGTTGTTGCATTTTAAAAGGATTATATCATTATAGATCGACATGGAAGGCCAATCCTAGTATTAAATTTGATCCTGTTCTCAGCATAAAAATAAATGTAAATGAACCGTAGTTGAAATTGTAATATATAAAATAGTAACGAGGCCTGAAGTTTTTTTTTTTTTTTGGGGAAGGATTTTCGAATATTTTGTATGATTCCTAGACGAAAGAATATCGTTCCATAATGTTAGTACTGATATCACTCATAGCTAACCTGGCCAATAAGTCCATTCATTGAAATGTTATAATAGGCTTGAATTTTGGGTAGAATAAGGTTTTTTTTTCGTTGCGAAGGGGGGGGGGCGGTGTAAGTTTTAAATTGAGTTTTCGTGGTCGGCGGCCACCCTATTTGGCCGCCATCTTGAAAAAGGGGTGTTTTGCACTATACCTTCGTAACAGCACATCTTACAGAAAATTTATAGAGGTTTTTTGTTTAACAGAAAAACAAAAAAAATCTTTTTAATTATTCAATTTACGACAAAAAGTATCTCTAGTGAAGTTGTAGAGAATTTTATTCTAAACAAAAAACCTCTACAAATTTTCTGCAAGATAATATACTGTTACGGAGATACAGTACAAAACCTGTGAGCACTCTTTTTTCAAGATGGCGACCAAATGGGGTAGCCGCCGACCCCGAAAACTCAATTTAAACTTACACCGGTCCCTCCTCCCCTACGAACAAAAAAAAACATGTCCTACCCAAAATGCTAACTTAGCCTAAAAAAATGTTACATTTCATTGGACTACAATATTTTGATCAGTTGGTGCTTAGACAGGTTATGGTTGCTAATGATAATACGAAATTTTCTTTTCTTCCGAAAATAGTGTGACCCCATCAAAGCCGACATTAACGCGAGCGAATTAATAAGCAACCAATGTTCATGCGAGTAAATTCGCAAGCAAAATCTAGTCAATAATTAAGCAGAATCCATTTTGGTATGAACAAGAGACCTTCCGAAGCACGATCTTCTTTGTCGACTCGACTGATTTTGACGGAACATTGAAGACCGTGTCTGCAAATTAATAACAAAAAAAAATAATATCTTGAAACACGATCTTTTTAGGTAATGGTGTCCGCGATACCGTCGACATTATATCGTAACTTTAACCTGAGTGTACCTGTTCCGGAAAGAAAAGATCAGAGTGCATACAGAATCACGCATAAAATAATAAGTAAATGTAAAGTGGGAATGAAATTAACACTATCGAGCATTAAAATATTATGCATTTTCATTTGTAATTGTTACGTGATGTAAGGAAATATCAGGGTCAAAATATGCTAACCATAAATAGAATAGTCAACGATAAAAGAGATATTCCTTTTAATTAAGACACATCGGAACTACAGCACTTTCCATGTAAAGAGTAAATATTCGAATCAAATAGTCGAAAAAATTGGTCTGAAATTGCGTTAATTAGAAGTTTGATGAAATTTTAATGATAGATAGGGGGTGCCACTAGAACACTCCAGCCAAGTTTCCCCCCTCGGATTCCGCAAGGGGCGGCCGTCATCTTGAATTTAAGGGATGAAATCATATATCTTGGTAAATACTGCTTGTACGTGAAAAATTACTATTACGAAAATTATTAAGAAGGATGTATCCAAAAACTTTTGTTTGGAAAATTTTTTGAAATTTTTTATTATTCAAAAGTTATAAATTCTCAAAAATGCGATGACTTGAATTTATTTGTTTGCAAAATTCAAACATTTTCAGAAAATTATTGGCGCCGGTCGACTTTTGCAAGTCTTGTCTTGAAAATCTAGACAAGACAAGACAAGAGTCTAGAAAGTCTAGATCTAGACGGCAACACTAGCTACAATAACTGGAGCAAACGAGCGAACCGAGCGAGTAATGTATTAATAAATCATAAGTTAATATCACCCGGGCGAAGCCGGACCGGGCCGCTAGTCATCAATAAAAGGGAGTGTTTGTTTTGATCTGTTCTCGACGCAGGAGGTTTTATAACTGTTGTCTGTATTATTGGCTACGGTGTACTAGGTTGTAGAATATGAACTGTATCGAGCATACTGTTACACCGTTTACGAGTTATTGTGTAAGATTTATTGTTTCGCATCGCTTGTCAGATGTCGCGCACCACGTCTTACCAACTTAACTACACATCGCTGCCAACTTTTCTTGTAATCAGCGAACGAGCGAATTGAATGAAAGACTTTTGTAGAACTATGTATTAGATTTTAATTATGCGGTGTGCGTTCGGATTTAGAGACTCACCTGATCGTAAGAATTATTGCTAAACGGTTCTTTTTATATAAGGCATAATAATAATTTCTTTTAAGACCACCATCAGGGTTATCTGGGTTTAATACCAATTAAAATGAAGTACGGGATTATTTTTTGGGGAGCTGTAAACACAGACTTGGTTTTTAAAGCTCAAAAAAGTTTTATTCGCATTTTAGCTAAATTAACTATCAGAGAGACGTGCAGAGGATCTTTTTCTGCCCATGGGCTCACGACACTGCCTTGCGTTTACATTTATCAATGCTTGTGTTTTGTGAAGGAACATTTTAAATATTTTACTTGCCATCAAATGTTACATGCACACAACACTAGGGGAAATAGCGACTTTCGTTTGCCGGATCACTCTTTAACTACTTTTGAAAAAGGAGCACTTTATAACTATGTAAAATTTTACAATCATCTATCATATGATACGAAGTCATTGCCACTTCCACCAACTTTTAAAAGGAAGTTAAAGAGTCATCTGGTAAACAGAGAATTTTATAATGTTCATGAATATTTTAAATGTGTAATAGCTAATAAATAACTCTTGACTTGCCATATACTTTTTCGTCAATGTGGCCAATAAATATTATTATTATTATTTTTTTATATTTTAATAGCTTATTAAATCCGAAAATTACTCTCATCAAGTTCGCAAATTTTACCAGTCCGTGTTTTTAACTAACTGTTTATAATTCTAAGTCATATTTTTACTAGTTTTCAATTTTAAATCTGGTAATCAATTGTGTGTATTAAACGAATGCTAAAAACTAACGGATATCCTAGAGACTTCAGCTAATCACAAGTCATCCATTAAATTGAACGATTTTTCGTTGGAGAGCAGCCAATTATATAATTGTTTCGAAACATATAGGAAAAAATCATTTTACCAACCAGTGGTCACAATCAGGATTCCAACCTGAACCTTTCCACTTTCGCGGCGGAATGAGCTTACAATACTCAATTGTTACATGATTGCTAAATTAACATTCTCCTTATATGCTTCAGAATCAATAGATTCTCACTACATGCAAGGAGAATGTTAATTTAGCAATCATGTAACAATTGAGTATTGTAAGCTCATTCCGCCGCGAAAGTGGAAAGGTTCAGGTTAGAATCCTGATTGTGACCACTGGTTGGTAAAATGATTTTTTCCTATATGTTTCGAAACAATTATATAATTGGCTGCTCTCCAACGAAAAATCGTTCTATTGCATTTTCAGCCGTATAAAAAACTATTATTATCCATTAAATTGTTACCAAGTCAAGTCAGAATAGAAATGATTCTCGAATTGGTGACAACTTTTATTTTTACTAAATGAGGATTATATTAAAATTAAGCATTTTTCCTAAATAATGTCGAAAACATCGGTCTTCGAAGGATGACTTTTGCACAGATCCTGAGATACAGGGTGTTGAAATTCCAATTTTTATTTCTATTTTGCTTCATTATTTTACAGAGTTTTGATTCTTCGTTTGAAATTTTAATAAATTGTTAATTTGAGTAAAAAATGTCATGTGAACATTGGTCCTATTTTATTTAGTTACGGAACTAATTTTCATTAGTGCATTAATGAAGTTTTGAACATTCGTAGTTCTGTAAAAATAAAATAGAATTCAACCGAAAAAAATAAAAAAATAGACCGGGAAGGGTTTGAAAACATCGACAAGCCGACCGCGACATGAGAAAAAAGATTGACAGAACGTTATAATGACCAGATCCTTTTCGTTGGAGAGCAGCCACTTAGTATAATTGTTTCGCAAGACATATAGGAAACACTCTTTTTTCCATCCAGTGGTCACAATCAGGATGGCTAACCTGAACCTTTCCACTTTCGCGGTGGAGTGAGCTTACTGATGGCTCAAGCGTGACAAGATTGCTAAACTAATCATGGTCTACCTTGATTTGCGTCAGAATCTTTCGTTTTTCAGTACAATGCGAGCGTCATTTCATATCTGCGAATTCAATAGCTATACGATTTTAGAGTGAAAAACTATTTACCATCTTTTCTTTCATGATTAGTGAACATCTAGAATATCATTTATATTTTATTTTCACTCTCATGTTAGACTACGTCGACATTGAGAACGTTGTTTCTCTTAATATCATCTAGCGATCCACTGAGCAGATATGAATTGACGCTCAGAATCTAGTGCAGATCTAAGTTGAAGGCTGATAAGCACATATGGAGAACAATCGGCATGACCGCAATGTTGTTTTCACGATATCGAAGGCGAAAAATTGTACGCACATACACACAGCGACAGTGCAAACGTTCAGGTTAGAAAACTGATCTGTGAACGACTGCTAGGGTCTCAAAATGTGAAGATCTGTCCTAAAAGTCTCGAAACTATTTTATAATTGGCGGCACTACAATCGCATTATCTTTCCCTACCATAGTCAGAGGTGGGAAGTAAAAACGATTAGTATCAGAAAGTTATAGTACAATCGAAAGGGAGAAGTGGACACAAGGAATCGGAAAACATCGTCCGACGTTGTGAATCGAGTATGCAGACAGAAAAATTGATTTTAAGGACATTGATTTTAAAACTATCAATTCTTAACTTGACACCTAACCTTGGACTAAGTTACACCCCAATGACCCTCTGACCTCCTCGTAGACGTGTTATCGACACCGGTGTTATCTACCCGTTTTTAGCGCGATATTATTTACGGTTTAATGGTTCAGTACCGGTTCCCGATAAAACACTATGATTTATGTCTTCATCTTATCGACAGCTGTCACGTGATTAGGTTTTATTATGCCAGCGCATAGTTGATAGGAACGCCGTTGCATGCAGATCCGTAATTTGCATTCACAATAACGTTATGTAACGGCGAACGGTTGTTAACGCGCGTTTAACTGCTCGAATGGAAAACGTTCGATCGCCTCAAATAGGTACTGCATTTTTGAAAATTCCGCGCTCGAACAGCAGTTCATAATACCACTATTTTATTTGGCGTTATGTCTATAATCAACTGCGCAAATTAGATAAGGCAACTTTTCTCTTTCTTTTATATTTCTGCTAGCGGCCTGGTCCGGTTTTGCCCGGGTGCTATGAATTTACGATTTATTAATACGTTATTCCGCTTCGCTCGTTCGCTCCAATTATTATAGCTTATGCGTCTTAAAGCAAAGTATCACCTATTGAACAGTGAAATAAAAATTGAAATCGATCCTGTCATTTTGAGATTACCCTCGATTCTCACTTGGGTGATGCGCGCCGGCGGCGTGCCTTGCCAGCAGTTCACCTGCGTGTGATCGTCGTTGAGCCCCGCCCCCGGCGACGCCGGACTGCACAGTTATAGCCTATGTTCTAAAGTAAAGTATCCACCTATCGAATAGTGAAAAAATTTTGAAATCGGTCTTCTGAGATTACCTACTCCCGATTTTCACCCAAGTGAAGCCGGGCCGGCCAGTTTCAATTATACATCTAAACTTTCCCCGTGTATCAATCTATCTAATCGTGAAAACCGGAACAAAATCCGTTCAATATATAGTTACGGAGAAATCGGTCTTCTGAGATTGTCCCTGATTTTCACTCGGGCGAATCCAGGTCGGTTAGTTGTTATAGCCTATTTTCATCTTCATTGCAAAATTTCACAGATATTAGTTGAGGAGCAAGGCGTGAAACCGAAACAAACAAACAAACAAACTCACTTTCGCATTTATAATATTAGTTAGGGTTTTGTGATATCCGAACTACCTCGTAGACTTAAAAAGTATTCGAAATCGTTTGAATGCTGTTGTTTTTGCGGTTTTACCGTAGTTCGTTACTGGCTATGTAATGCATGAACTACGGTAATTTGTAATTTGTTATATGTAACTATGTTTAATAGCAAACTGAAGACCAGTTCAGTTTTCAGTTCGCTATTAAAAATAAAAAATCGAAAATATGAGCTGATACTAGACCTATATTATTTAGGCAGTCGGTGATGATCACATATAATAATAATGCGTCAAGCCAAATCAAATCTTATATCTTTAGCTCAAAATATGACTAATTAGATTATATCGTCAACAGCTTATCACTTAACCAGCATGAATAAAAAAGTCAGGGAAAACTGTATTAGAAAACCTGAAAGAATCATGCAGTGTTTTTTTCTAAATATTTGTAACCATTCTGTTGCTAGACCTTATTATCCGGTCTGTATTGATTATAATATCCGCTGGCTTATTTAAACGTGCTGTTGACATCCTTGATATTTCGTAACAAGCGGTTGTTGATGTCCATATTGCATGCTCGATTATATCTTGCCGATGTAAAAAGTACAGACATTAAATCACGTACATTATGAGAGAATAATAAGCGTGAAACGTCGGTACCAACTTCCGACCCCCGCCATCAGAGAAATCTATACGCAGTGGAAAAAATAATAATTGAGATGGATTTGTACATTTTTCTGACTACGGATAATTTATCTTAACCTTGCAAGTATTTTCCGTAGGAAACACTTAAATTTGAATTAACAACGTCTTGGAAAGAATTTTTATATACTGATTCAATGTAACATTACAGATATTGGATTTCGGTTTTATCTAAGACCCGATCGGGTCGAACATACGTTGAACAGATGTCAAAACTGCTTAAATTATTAATTAAATAGGTGACTATAATTAATACCTAATGTCTACATAAAAGAAATGCTTTGGTGTGGCGCCGTGCAGCGAAATATCTGCGATATAATGCCCTCTAGTGGTTGATGATTAGCCGCGATGTGCGAAATACTATATTCAGGGCTGACATTACTAACCGAAACCTTCTAAAGTGGAATTAATAAACACGAGCAAGCAACCAGTTCATTTGATTATCTTTTTTGGTGCTTTGATGATATCCCTACGAACTGACAGCTGCAGCAGTAGTATATTTTACTCCTTTTTGTCTTCTTAGTGCCTTGATAATCTATATCAGTTGATTGAAGCGTTCGTCTTTTCTTCTTAGAACCTTAATAATCTTTACTAGATAATTTGAGTCTCTTTTTGATGCGTTGATGATTTCCGCCAGCTATTAACATCTTTTTTCTCTTCTTCATACTTTGCTGACTGAATTAGTCAGCAAGGTAGTAGTACTGTGGTGACTGTAGTAGGTACATACATCAATTATCTGGTTCCACAATAAGTTATTATTGAACGCCATTGCATTGCTTCGAATACTCTGAATGACTCAATCGCTTTCTATGAAGGTGCTGTTCAAGAAGCTATATTAAAAGTGACACAGTTTACCAGTGCGTTGATTTAGTGAATTGTAATACACATATGTAAAATCCTTATAACTTATCCTTAGGGTTTAAACGAGTTATGCAGGTTATCTGACTATCCTGATCGTTTTCAATAAAGACACAGGAATGTTCAGGGGCCTAATAGCCCTTTTTTAGATTTAAAAGTGTATAGGGGATTTTTCCTGCCCCGTAACTTAGAGACCCAGCCTTAGGCACTTGACAGTTGGGGCTCCAAGCCCAAATAAAATTGAAAAAAAAAATTAAAAAATAAAAATAGATTTGGATTGATAGGAAATTTAGCAAAAAAATGCATTATTATTTTTATATTTCGATATTACAATACAACGTAGATAAACAGAAACAACAAAACAAGTATTACTACACTTATATTTCGAGGTACAGCCGTATACTGAACCCTAAAAATATAATGTTTAACCAACTTCATTGAAGTCGACGCTCCATTACGTTCAAATATGTCCTTCACAAATATCAAATCGTCGCGTCGTTGACTTCAACGAAATCGGTTTCATTTTTTATTAAAAATAATTTCCTAGGCTGGTGCCTTCTTAGCTTGGACAGAAATCTGGGCTTGCCCGTACCTTCATCATCATTCTTTGGTTCGATTAAATGCAACACAACCCTGACAACATTCGAGCTCTATTCTATAGGCTTAATTAAGTTTAGCAACAAAAACTAGTTTGAAATTTTCGATCACTCCAAGTTCAATATATGTATTTATATAAACGCGACGTTTTGTATATAATATTAAAGTAAATAATATTATGGTTGATTTAATTTCCGAGCTCGTTAAAACAGACTGGAATTTAACAAACACTGAAATGTATTAAACGTGCTTTCATTAAAATCTCTTGCATTTAATACGTTGCAAATAGATGAGGGTTGGTATTATAATGCTAACTTCCTTCCGGTTCTATTGTTGCTATTATTCCTTGATGTGTACTAACAATGTGACGCGACAGGAGGAAGTAGATATACTATATTGCTTTTGTACTCGGTTTTCGACTGGCCGTTAACTCTTCAATAAACTTATTCAATTAGAACAATTCACAATGATCAATCTGATATTTGTCTACACTCTACAGAGTGTCCGGTGAAAAATCGGGTAGGTTGTTCTGCGGACACAAACCGCAGTTATGACGTGAATACTCGGTTCTGAAATTTACTTTTCACAAAGCTGTTTCCCAGTATTAATTGTGGCGTGGTTCGGTAGCTTTCAAAGGATACTTAGTACTCGACCTTCGTAGTTTTCACTCGGTGATTACATTGACATTTCAAATATTAATCCGTAAATTACCATTGGTATCGTCCATGATGGATTAAGTATGATGTATAAAATAGTGGGAACTTGGACAAAAAACTCGGGTCGCAGTGCCAAAACCCTGCCGACAATATAGTGTATTTGCTGATAATTGTGGCTTTATTATGTAAACTTTAAGTTTGTTTATGAACAAAATAAAAAATTTAACCCCTTAATACATCCCTTAAAATAATATTTTTTTTCTTAATTTCAATATTTTTATCAATGCAACCTCGGTACCAAATTAAATACACCCTTCAGTAAGTAAAGCACTTTCCGCAAACTAGTGTTTTCATAAAATTTGTAAGTCCGGTCCTGTCGGGCCGATTTTATTAAAATTTTAGCAGCACATTTTAATCGTTACTAAAAGGTTAAATTCCAATTTTGAAACGATTCTGAGAAATTTTCCGGCATTTTTGAGCCCAAAAACATTTTTCAACCCCTAAAAACCACCCTTAAAATGGTCCGATTGGGCCCATTTTAAATAGGCTTCGTGCGGTAATGGATTCCAACGTGCCTACCAAATTTCGTTAAAATCAATTAAGTCTTTCGAAAGTTATAGCCCGTACACATATATGTATATATATATATATATATATATATATATATATATAATATATAAATATATACATATATAAATAGACATTTCCAAAAATGGTGCCAAAGTGTTCAGGAGGCTATGAAACGTCGAGAAATTTTGGTCCGACCCCTAGGTCCCGCCATCCGACCGACGCCAATAGTGTATGTGCCATATGGCAAATACACTAATAAAAAATATAATAGAAAAATAAAATGTCACTTGCGTATATTGTTTTTGATGTGATTTAAAATTTCACTATATATGGAATTTATACCTATTGTATCGGTTCTAAAGTTAATGGTATCTAACGTTTTGATGAAAATCATTTCACTGATGTTGCGTTTAAACCAGTTTTTTTCGTAGTCTAAAATTGATGTATCTTCATAACAGAAGTTTGCCTGAAGAAGCGAACAAACGTTCGCGAAACGTCGCAGTTATTAAAAAAATTTAGCGTCTGATAATTTTATTTGTCCAAGTTCCCACTATTTTATACATCATAATTAACCCGTAACTTTATATTACAACGGGTGATAATTTTACTTTACAGAAATATTATGAGTAGTGAAAAAAGTTACCTACCCTGTATTTATTGACATCAAAAGTCTTTTGAAGCTATGTTTCTTAACGCACATTTGGGATGGGGACCTTAACTCACCAAAAGTGAAACGTCACGAACGCGGCGATGCAACGCACCTCATTGGCTGGGCAGCGCGTAATGTTTATATTGTAGATAATATTTATAATAAGAAAACAAAAAATTTAAAATCTATTTTTTTTATTTTTGTATATTTGTAAAAATGTCTAAATAATTATTATATATACCACTAAGTAGCATTTAACAACTTTCTTTTAGCGAGATGTTCTTTGAAACGTTCTTCAAAAAGTAGGACAAACTGGAAGACTTTTTGAAGAACGTTTCAAAGAACATCTCCCTAAAAGCAACTTGTTAAATGCTACTTAGTGATTTGTGATATTCACATTAGATCTTATGCTCCATAGCCTACTACAAAATTGTAAATGTTCTTAATGTAATTTTCCCTATGTTACCTAAGCAACACACGGTATGTATCAAAGACGTTTACGTCTTTGGTATGTATAAATATTTTAAATATACAAATATACGAGTATAAAAATTAAGATCATACACACCGGTCATTTTATTTCTAAATCGCAGCTCAGGGGGAGTTGGGAATATTTAATCTTTATTTCTCATTCGAGGTTGTGGTGAAGTCATACTGCTGGATTTTAAACTGACATCAAAATACTTTCAAAGGGATTTGGCTGAATTGTACTCCGAAGTCGGCACTTAACAAACCTCCCTGTGAGATTTTAGTCTAGTCAGTAGCTTATATTATAGCGTTTTAATGCTCGGTCAGAAACTCCGTAAGTGGTTGCTTTACTTAAAATCTCTCTGTGTATATTGTTTGTTTATTTTTTGTGGTCACAAACTTTAACTCAGCGCTTCTCTAGTTTGCAGATACTTAAAACAGAAATTGAGGTGTCATTAAGAGATGGCAGCACACAAACTTTCGCATTGAATTTCGGATTACTAAAGCTCAAGCGCAGACTGGTTAAATTTTTTCAGAGACACTAACATTTGTAGAGGCCTGAGGGGGAGACTTGAATAATTTGTTATTTGTTGGGATTGGGAAATTGGACGGCCCGGGCCTTCTCCAACTGCGGGGGCCCGGGACGCTCCAGCGCCCCTGGTCTGTTCGCGCCTGCTATAAAGCTAATAATTTTATTTGCTGGAATTCTTTACGTCAAGCATTAAAGAATTCTATCAAATAATAGTAATTTATGCAAGAAGTGGCTTAAGTGACGAATTATATAACAGTTGTGATTTTGCGATACGAGCATAACCTTAGGAGAGTATTGTAAAATGGTGGCTGTCAGATTCGTCACTTTAGACACGCGTCACATACAATATTTTTGCAAAAACTGCTTCAAAAGTTCAATTTTAAGCAAATAAAACACATTTTAGATAAATATTTTATTAAAGTGACATTATAGCAAAGTAATCTATAAAGTACTATTTTACGCACGTGTGTTTTAAAATAAAACAGTATTATACTTTATAGCACGGAGAGCGTTAAAATCAGAAGCTCCCATAAAGAAATCACTTAACAAACGATACACAGCCATCTAAAATTGTACTTTTGATGCAAGTGTTGCAAAATAGTTATATTCGATACGTGTGCGTGAAGTGAGGTATTCTAGTAGGCTTAAATTGGACACGAGCAAAGGGACTGACGCATACACAACGAGATCTCGTTGTGTATGTGTCAGTCCCTTTAGCGAGTGCCTCAATTTAAGCCCACTAGATACTTCACTTTAAGCGTACGTATCGAACATAATTTTTTATAACGACTGCTTCTAAAGTTTATAAAAACAGAAAAAAAATTATGAAAACGGAAAATTCGTTCTTCGAGTCCTTAAAACTTTACAATTACAGACTAAGTTACGATTTAGTTTATTTTTATTAAAGTTATTAACTTCTGTATAAATCATTAAAAACACGACTCTCTCATGATGTGGACTTTGTAGGCGCGTCGCTATATATAGTAACAAATCGATCGATAGTCAGTAAATAGTGCTTGTATTGTATAAAGTGCGGAAATTTCGAATTTATAAGATGTAGAGGCGCACGGTTATTGTACTTTTACGCACGCTTTGGACTTTTACGCACGGTGACTGTACTTTTACGCACGCTTACTAAAATACGCCTCTTCACGCCCGCCTCACAGTGCTCGAATATTAAACTTTAGAAGCAGGAGTTATAAAAAAATTATTATATTCTTTAGCCTTCTATCTATCCTATTTTTTAGCTTTATTAGTAACAAACAATGTGTTTTGAGAAAATTAATATTAAGATATTTTTCTAGCGTAACTCAAATAAAATGTCATGTAAATTGAATACTCTAGTCTCCACTACGCCATTGAGTTTTAGATAGAGTAGAGAGTTATTAATAGAACGTTAGGTACGTATGAATGTGTTAATCTAATTATGCGAGGTAATGACAATAATTAAATTGATCTTAATATTCAGTCAGACAAATTGAATTATTTATTGATGTCTGCCGGCTATAAACTAACTACATTGTAATTAATAATGATTACTAATAGTTTACTCATTACGCGATAAACTGCGTAACTGCATGCACGCGCCGAATGATAGCGGAAAACTATAATAAAAAAGCAACGATAAAAATTCTGAATTGTAGTTTTTCTGAGATATTTTACTTTTTGAAAGAATATCATTTAACATATCCAACCTCACAAGTAGGGGAATGGCATTAGCTTAGATCAAAATTTACTATTCATAATACTTAATACAATATTGTGTCTTCTTGAGATCATCGGAGTCCAAAAAACGTGTTTTTGAAAAAAGTCTGTTTGTCGGCACGGTTCCGGTCAAATGGCTAAGCGGATTGATACCAAATTTTGATGGGATGTCGGACACGTAAACTGGAAGAGACCTATTATTTTGGGAAAAAATCGGCGCACGCGGAGAAGCTATAACTTTGTTTTTTTTTTCAATTACAACGGCATGCTTTTCATAACGATTTATTATTCTACTCATTTTTAAAAGAAACTTTTGTGAAAAATGTTTTATTCTAAACATAGTACCTAGTTTTGTAAATATACGTCTTGAAAATAAATAAAAAAACTGCTATTTTATGTAAAAGACCAATTTTGTTATAACTTGAGTACTACAAAACCAATTTTAATCAAACAGCCTAAATCCTGACCAGACAATGTATCTATAACATAGGAAAGACAACCGAATGAAAATCGTTTCAGCGGTTCTTGAGTTATAAGCGGAGAGAGAGAGAAGATGCAGTCAGACTCGCACACCGTACAATAATAAAAATAGGAAGTGAGGTAGGGGTAAAAAATTAGCAGATTTATTTATTTAAGCTTGTTTTTAAAAAGTTTTTTCAGTTATCTTTTATTTTGTTCTTTTTAGTATTTCAAAATTTTTCCGTAACAAAGTAAAAAAAATATATGATGAATAAAAAAAAACAAAAATATTGCGATCCGAAACCCGAGATTGAACCAAGGATCTTTAGACTTTCACTCGAAAGCTCTACCAACTGAGTCAATCGACCGATTATGTTAGACGCTCTATAGTACAGTATAGAAGTACGACCGGAGTCTGTGTTGTAGTAAAATAAAAAACATTAATTTATCAAAATTAATTAATTATTTAATTCTAATTATTATTATTTACCAGGATTCATTCCACAACACACAATCTGTGAAAATTTCAACTAGCTAATACCTCTTACCATTTGTGAGATAAAACCGTGTGACAGACAAACGGATGCACATACATCGTAGGCTCACCAACAAGGTTCCGTTCAGAGGTATGGAACCCTAAAAATACAAAAAAATTTGACATATTAGAGATGTTGTCTTTTGGCCACAGATAATAATAATAATAGTATCTTTATTGCGTTGCCCAAAATGAAAAAAGAGGATACAATATGTCATATACAAAGAGAAGTTTACAAAAGATCATTAATACTGTACGGTTCCAATTCTGTTAAATAGGTCTTCAATCGTTTTTTGTGTTTGTTTTTATTTTGTTCACGTTTTATATATTCAGGTAATTTTGAAAATATTTTATATCCAGTATAGAGTGGACATTTTTCATAAAAAGTAGTTGAATGATGTATCACAATTTCAGTTGGTCTGGTATTATATGGCTTATTTGAAAAGCTCGAGTCCTATGACGTCCGGGTTGGAAGTTTGTAAATACTTCGAACGGTTCGTCTATAAGTTCAGTTGTCGGCTGGCAAAGCAATAATCAGTAGCAGGAACTATAAACAGAATCAATCAACATGGAGTTGTCCTGCGGTCGTCGCGACTTGAAGCCAGTTGTGCCGTTCATTTCGCGGTAATCGTCCATAAAAAATCTATTAGAGAACTAGAAACCTGCTTGTTCTTCATATATCGCATTGCAAGCTTAACATACCTGCAGCAGGTATAACATAATATGTATGTAATATGTAGCAACAGATTGTGGCTGTGTTTTATACAGACTGGTTTCAAATAACTGCGCCACAGCTGTAAAATATGTGAACAGTCTGTATAAAATTTGAAATGTTCATTACTTTACACAGAGAAAATAGTTTTTTCTCTGAAACTATAAGAATTTTCAAATCTCCATCTCTTACCGTTTATAGGAAATCCCCATGCATTGCACGCTTATCTTGGACACCCTGTATATTGTTGAATTCGTGCTTCAATAAGCTTGAATTTGACACTGATACCTTTGAAAAAAAAATTTTTTTTTTTATTTCCCAATTCACCCCCTGAAATTAATCCCCATAATCACAAATCAACTTTTTATACTTCACTTCTGTGATTGGGCCACCACACTAAAATCTCTGTGCCAAATTTCAATTTTTTATGTCAAATAGTTTTAGAGAAAATCGTCTGTGACAGACGGACGGACGGACGGACACCGAAGTGATTCGATCCATAAGTGTTTCGTTTGCACAATGATAAAAAGATATTGAATTAGTCTACCATCGATTTGATGTTTTTCATCATAATAATATTATCTGTTAAATTCAATAATAAAATTCTTAGCATTACCAATTTTTTTAATAAAATTTTATAGGACTTACAAAAATATTTTTATTAACCTGAATAACATTTTTTTTCAATAATCATATTGTTTTGTAAACCAAATGAGTTAATTGCTTCAATAAAAATAAAATAAAATCAACACAAAGATTTCACTTCAACTTGGATTTTCAACACGATTCATACCCGGACAAAGCCGGGCTAGCCAGACAGTACCTATATAGACTAAAATCTGTCCAGACAACGTACATGTAATTTAAAAAAATGCATGTAAAACGCGTCAGTGGTTCTCGAGTTATAAGTATACTAACGGACAGATAGAAAGATGGATTTTTATAATATTTTTAGATGAACGAAAGGTTCATTAGAAATGTTGCGTCTCTTATAAAAAGACTGTACGATTAAATTATTTCACCGGTCACAAAGGTTACCAGTAGGGATAAACTTTCCCGCCGTTTTTGTTGCGCCATATACGTGAGAAACGAACGCCACGCGACCTGAACGCCGCGGGTTCGACACCCGCGCGCCATTCGTGGACCCATTTCGGCATTCGCGGTTTACGATAATTCGTACAGTCTCCTACATTGCTGCAGTCCGGTCTGACCTTGCTGGTGGCACACACACAAACATACACACACATGCGGTGCTCCTCTGCCTTACACAGGTGCTCATATAATGCCCGATACAAACTAACTGACTTGCCGACGGACCGATAAATTCCATACCGGAATTCCGAGATTTCGTAATTCTGGAATTTCGGACAAAATTTTAAAGCATATCAATTCCGGAACTGAAGAAAATAATATCGGAATGAAAGGATTTTAGCTTAATTTGCCGACGAAAAAGTAGTCCTTAATACCTATACACTTTTTCATCAATGGTGGGATGATCTCTCTAGGAGTTTAGATTTTTATAATTATAATTAGTATAATATAATTTTTTTTAAGTTTAATATTCGAAGTGCTCCTAATTTTCACTAGTCGATGATGTTGATTTTTTTATTTTTTTGCCAATTTCTGACTTTCCAAATCTAATTCAACGTTTTCTGTGTCAATAACATATTTCGATTTAAAAAAAGACATGTTTCCCAACATTTATAAATCGGAACACATTGAACTCGGAAACTATTCAACTGATTTTCATGCGGGTTTCGCGAATAAATAGGTGGAGAAAATATTTAGGACGTTTTTACGCTACATCTCATTATGCTATCATAATGCGGGGATGAGGAATGTACGAACGGGTAATACCAGGTAAATACGGATAGTCTTCAATATTATTATGGAAAAAAAACTTTCTTATTCGGAAGCACCTAAAACATTTGGTTCGTCACCGTCTTGCAATGGATAATATGGTCGTCCTGCGTATAAAAATTTGGTAAGGATCTTAAGGAAATGTTGAGAATATGTTCTTGTCCTTGATCGATTTCAAAAACGAAGTCTTCTTGAAATTTGCTTGGAAAAGAAAAACTAAAGTAGTCAGCTGCAGGGTGAGAATCTAAAGCTTTCTGATTACGCAAATTTTGCTTATTAGTGCAATGTTAAGAATGTAGTGTGTACTGGGCATTATACTGACCGAACCGCGGGGCAAGGGGAGTGTCGATAGTGTATAGTCACATAGTGTATACAAACCTTTCCACACTTCCTTATTATTTTATTTGTATGTTTTTTTGATCGGAATTTATTTACGCCCCCTATTGTATAATCTGTTAGCTATGCGCAATTGTTCGTTTAACAAAAACAAACTAGAATCGTTTTTTGACACATTTGGATTACCTCTTTCTTCTTTATTTATAAGGTTAAATTTTTTTGTTTAATTTAGTCGAGCGATACATTTATTTTTATTTTTTTAAGTACCTATACATATAATAGTAAAATTTGAGCTATATAATTTTTACGGTCCACGCCTGGGCCATTTAACCATTTCAGCCCCCCTGAAATCTTCGTGTTCCCCGATTTCTTATCAATCATGAAGGCGGCACAGCACAGCTTGACACATGTGAACGGTATAGTTTTATATTTAAAACTAGCCTTTACCCTCAACTTTGCTCTCATTTTTTTTTTCAATTTTGGAAACCATATCTTTACTCGAACGTAGCCCGATAAAAGTATAGCCTATACTTTATATTTGGGTACCAGTAAAACAGTGTACCAAGCTAAATCTTTCTCGAGAGATGCTGGCACAAACAGACCGACAGACAGATAAAACTTCTAGAAATATACGTTTTCCTGTCTATTATAATAGGTGTCATATAAAATAGGTACCTACCCAAAAAAAAAAAAAAAAACGCCAAGAAACTAAATTACAAACAGAGATTCCGTTATACTATATTTTTATAATAGTTATAGATATTGATACAGCAAGCTCTATATTATAGTCCAGCAGCTTAGCTAAAAAAATTTCACTTTTGTATAAAAGCATGAAATTTGGAGTGATGAAAGAACATAACCTAAAGGTCATTTTAAGATATGGAGCCACTTCAAAATTTACTCAGGGGTCCTTAAAATTCAAAATGGCGGTCAACATTTTATATTGCACTCAGCAGCTCAATTTACATGTAGGTACAAACCGAAAATAAATCAAATCTGATAATAAATAACCAACTTTGAATTTTTGGTCGTCATCTTGGCTTTCAGTAGTTTTTAATAATTAATTGCAAAATGCTAATTTTATCCTTGAATTCGTATTTAGCATCCGAAAATGCATGTATAAACTGAATATCAATTAAATCAGGCCATTATAATTAGAGAACATTGAAATTTTGGCCGCCATAGTGAGTTATATAGACCCCTGAGTTAATTTTGAAGTGACCCAATATATCTTAAATTAAAGACCTTTAGAATATTCCCTTTTATCAATCCAAATTTCATGCTTTTATATACAAAAGTGAACAATTCGGCGGTTTTTTCGAGCTAAGCTTCTGCACTATTAATAACAGTTTTAAGTAAGTACTTATCTTAAATAATTAAATTACCAAGATCAATATTGTCAGGAATGTCGGCACGTTTTTCTCCATTATTTAAAGTATTTTGAAAATACAGCGCATCTGCGGCCTTAAAGCCAGTGCATAAAGATATGTATTATAGACATTGATCAGTAACGTCTGTTTTTTAAATTCATCGTCCGTAATTTCCTGGTGAAGTGACTGGAATAAATAACGAAGTCACGGTTTTATTTTGTACGCGACGACCACATAAGTCTCTTTCTGTATTTCAACTCGTTCAGAGAAGATAAGTTCACGGGAAAATGTACTTCTTGAAATTTATCTCAACAATACCATACACAAGCCATAATTTACGGACTTAATTGCCATAGCTGTTTTGGAGAAGTATTTGGACAATATAGGGTTGTTTGTTGAAAAAAAATCTGTGTATCCAGTAAGTACTCTCTTAGTATGTGTAAACATCTTGAGCGTGTGTACAATTCAGTTATATCTCAATTCGTTTAGAGAAGATCAGTTAACGGAAAAATATACTTCTTGAAATTAATCTCAATAATACCATTCACAAGCCATAATTTACGGACTAAAGGTACGTGCAGTATCATGGAGCTGGGATTCTAGATGGTAGCGTAGATCATAGCAGGGCTTGCTTAAATTAATGCATTGTCATATATATGCGAGCGTACACAACGAAGTAGTAAGTGTAGCAGGTATAAGCGCTGTTATAAGAGCTGGTAGATTCAAGAATGTATCTCACCATTCTTTCAGCGCGCTCACTACTACAATCAACGTGTGACAACTGTCAAATGGCCGTTACAAATTTCGGAATGGATGTGACTAGTTTAATAAATGAAATTTTGCCAGTTTTTATTTAATTTGTTTTGAGTTTTTTTTAAGACGTATTTAAAAGTGTTAGGTTCCATACGTAAATATTCAAAAAACCGGTTTGGGTAAAATTTTAATTCTTGGTATAAATGATGAAATTCGCCATGTTTAGATCGTTTTCTATTAATAGGGTGGACATGATAGCTCCTACCCAAATTTGTATTTAAAATATACCACTTTGTAGCAGAAGAACACAAATATTCGTCTTCGCTATCTGACATTTCAAACGCGACTTAAGTTTGTATCAATGCTAGTATCAAAGCTTCGCGTTGTGCAAACCTATAAGCGCTTATAATTTCAGCCACCATCTACCATACATGCTACCATCTAGAATCCCAGCTACGTACTGCACGTACCTTTAGTTGCCATGGTTGTTTTGGAGAAGTATTTGGACAATATAGGATTGTTTGTTGAAAAAAAATCTGTGTGTCCAGTTAGTACTCTCTTAGTATGTGTAAACATCTTGAGTGTGTGTACAATTCAGTTGTATCTCAACTCGTTTAGAGAAGATCAGTTAACGGAAAAATGTTCTTCTTGAAATTAATCTCAACAATACCATTCACAAGCCATAATTTACGGACTTAATTGCCATGGCTGTTTTGGAGAAGGATGAATATATCGATATATCGATAGATATTTATTTGATCACAGTCGACACTGACAAAATGTATGTGACAAGTCAAAATAAGTAAGTATGTTAATTGAAATCATAAAATTCTTTCAAATCATAGGGTTGTTTGTCGAAAAAAAAATATCTGTGTGTCCAGTTAGTACTCTCTTAGTATGTGTAAACATCTTGAGCGTGTGAACAGTTCAGTTGTATCTCAACTCGTTTAGAGAAGATCAGTTAACGGAAAAATGTATAATTTCTTGAAATGTATCTTAACAATTTCGCAAGCCATTAATTTACAGACTTGTCATGGCTGTTTTGGTGAAGGATTTGACCAATAATAGCGTCACTCACATCTTTTTTTTAGTTGATCAGAAAAAAACTTTTTTTTTCATTTTGGTATACATATTGAGCTATGTGACACCTTGAAAAAAAAATTCGACTGATGACCAGTCCTATACTTCCCACCTAGTAAATATTTGCAAAAAATAAACACTCTTTTTTTTATTCTTTGACTAGGCCCAAATAACCTTAGCTGTTGGTGGTCTTTAAAACACAATTTAATTTTTATTCTTTGAAAAAAGCATGGCCCTCTTTTTTGTTTGGTGATCTATTGATGGCTAGCTTAATATAGCAAAAATCATGGTTACCTTGATTTACGTACAATTTTTATTTTTTTTAGTAAAATATTTTTTTTCTCGAAAACTATACATTTTAGAGAAAAAAAATATTTACATTTTTTTCATATTATAACATCTAGAATTCATTTATATTTTTTTTTACCTATGTTAATACGTGACATTGAGGACGTTTTTTTGAATATCTCAGGATCCACTGAACCGATTTGACTCAAAATCTAATCAGATCTAAGTTAAAGGCTGATAAACACAATAGAACAATCGGCATGCCCGTATGTTGTTCCGTTCTTAAGATATCGAAGGCGAAAAATTGACCACATACACACACACATACACACATACACACATACACACATACACACACACATACAGACATCAGTCAGAAAATGATCTTAAACGATTGCTAGGGTCTCAAAACGTGAAAATCTGTTAAAATCTCGAAATATTGTTTTCGGACTGAATCCATTACTTCCCTACCATAGTAGAGGTGGGAAGTAAAAATTCGACTGATGACCAGTCCTATACTTCCCACCTAGTAAATATATTTTTTTTATTCTTTGACTAGGCCCAAATAACCTTAGCTGTTGGTGGTCTTTAAAACACAATTTAATTTTTATTCTTTGAAAAAAGCATGGCCCTCTTTTTACTTCCCACCTCTACTATGGTAGGGAAGTAATGGATTCAGTCCGAAAACAATATTTCGAGATTTTAACAAATTTTCACGTTTTGAGACCCTAGCAATCGTTTAAGATCATTTTCTGACTGATGTCTGTATGTGTGTGTGTGTGTGTGTATGTGTGTGTGTATGTGTGTGTGTGGTGTGTGTGTGTGTGTGTGTATGTGGTCAATTTTTCGCCTTCGATATCTTAAGAACGGAACAACATACGGGCATGCCGATTGTTCTATTGTGTTTATCAGCCTTTAACTTAGATCTGATTAGATTTTGAGTCAAATCGGTTCAGTGGATCCTGAGATATTCAAAAAAACGTCCTCAATGTCACGTATTAACATAGGTAAAAAAAAATATAAATGAGTTCTAGATGTTATAATATGAAAAAAATGTAAATATTTTTTTTCTCTAAAATGTACAGTTTTCGAGAAAAAAAATATTTTACTAAAAAAAAATAAAAATTGTACGTAAATCAAGGTAACCATGATTTTTGCTATATTAAGCTAGCCATCAGTAGATCACCAAACAAAAAAGAGGGCCATGCTTTTTTCAAAGAATAAAAATTAAATTGTGTTTTAAAGACCACCAACAGCTAAGGTTATTTGGGCCTAGTCAAAGAATAAAAAAAATATATTTACTAGGTGGGAAGTATAGGACTGGTCATCAGTCGAATTTTTTGTTTGGTGATCTACTGATGGCTAGCTTAATATAGCAAAAATCATGGTTACCTTGATTTACGTACAATTTTTATTTTTTTTTAGTAAAATATTTTTTTTCTCGAAAACTGTACATTTTAGAGAAAAAAAATATTTACATTTTTTTCATATTATAACATCTAGAACTCATTTATATTTTTTTTTACCTATGTTAATACGTGACATTGAGGACGTTTTTTTGAATATCTCAGGATCCACTGAACCGATTTGACTCAAAATCTAATCAGATCTAAGTTAAAGGCTGATAAACACAATAGAACAATCGGCATGCCCGTATGTTGTTCCGTTCTTAAGATATCGAAGGCGAAAAATTGACCACATACACACACACACACACACATACACACACACACACACACATACAGACATCAGTCAGAAAATGATCTTAAACGATTGCTAGGGTCTCAAAACGTGAAAATCTGTTAAAATCTCGAAATATTGTTTTCGGACTGAATCCATTACTTCCCTACCATAGTAGAGGTGGGAAGTAAAAATTCGACTGATGACCAGTCCTATACTTCCCACCTAGTAAATATTTGCAAAAAATAAACACTCTTATTTTATTCTTTGAAAAAAAGCATGGCCCTCTTTTTTGTTTAGTGATCTACTGATGGCTAGCTTAATATAGCAAAAATCATGGTTACCTTGATTTACCTACGTACAATTTTTATTTTTTTTTAGTAAAATATTTTTTTTCTCGAAAACTGTACATTTTAGAGAAAAAAAATATTTACATTTTTTTCATATTATAACATCTAGAATTCATTTATATTTTTTTTACCTATGTTAATACGTGACATTGAGAACGTTTTTTTTAATAACTCAGGATCCACTGAACCGATTTGACTCAAAATCTAATCAGATCTAAGTTAAAGGCTGATAAACACAATAGAACAATCGGCATGGCCGTATGTTATTCCGTTTTTAAGATATCGAAGGCGAAAAATTGACCACATACACACATACACATACACACACATACAGACATCAGTCAGAAAATGATCTTAAACGATCGCTAGGGTCTCAAAACGTGAAAATCTGTTAAAATCTCGAAATATTTTTTTCGGTCTAAATCCATTACTTCCCTACCATAGTAGAGGTGGGAAGTAATAATGAATTGAAAATATGAATTGGTGCTAGACCCAAATAACCTTAACTGTTGGTGGTCTTTAAAACCAATGTGACACTTTGAATGGTCACACTGTATAGAGAAATAAACGATAATATTGGCATTGAAACGTGCCATCAAGAAAAAAGACCCGTCGGTTTCTATTTTGACAGGCACCCAGTTCAATCCATTTTATAATGACAGTTTTTGTGCGGGAAAAAAACCTCTTCTGTGTGTGTCTTTAAGTTGTTATTTATTTTCAAAAGTCATTGAAGATAATATAATTGATTGGCGGAAGAGGACCAGTTAGCTTAGATGCAATTAACAACTAAAAACTCAACAGAATACGTGATTTGTATTGGATTTGGTGTGCGAACTCAAGAATAAATTTAACGTTCGAGTCGAGCTCACCCGTCACAAATAATATGGTTACATTGTTACTTACCTAATATACAAAACTATGAAACGTAAATCTATACATGTTTTTCAAATAGGTACTGAAAAACTTGGAAAAGCCAGGGATTTTGTATCCGTAAGTTTTCCAGTATCTGAACCACAGTATTTGACGTGAATAACGACTGTCTTATACTGGGGTGGCATTTTAGAAATATTAGATGTAACGGGAATAGTCGAAAGTGGTTGACATGTGAAACAAAACAATATGTGCGGAAAAGTACAGGTACAAACATCAAAGCCAGGTTCGAATCCCGAAAGCTTTTAATATTTTTATTTTTTTTAATAATGAAAATACTTACATAGCTATTGAATAACAATTTAAAATATAAAAAAGAGGCTTGGTGTGTGGGTAAAACCACACTGCTAACTTCCCATTGGGTGCCCTTAGAGATTAGAGACCAGTCTACCGTAGAGAAACTATTTGCAATAAAAATTTTACAGTAGGTTTTTTTGTTATATAAAAAAACCGCCAATTCAAATTTTTTGCAAACGTTAGGTGTTGTGTGTTTTAAAGACCACCAACAGCTAAGGTTATTTGGGTCTAGCACCAATTCATAATTTCAATTCATTATTTTTTTTTTAATAATAAATTGAAAAGCCAATTGACACTTTTACCAGCTCTCGGGCTAGAACCCGGGAACTGGGGACTTGTAATATGTTATCAGGTGTTCATTACTCCCCAGGGGGGACATTGGGATGTAGTTGTTATCGCGATTGAATTCCAATGTTCTTTGGGAATTAGCGCTCCCAGGGACCCGAGCTCGTACCAGTCGGTTTGTGTATGCCAGCTGGCAGATTTTAATGCACAAATATGTTATTTTTTGTGTTGAAGATGCTAATGACCTGAGTTGTCGACGCGTCTATAATCTACAATAAATAAATAAATAAATAAAGGTGTTCATTATGTAATAATGCGCCGAATGAAATTGGTCCGGAGTCGATATCATTCTTTGTTCTCGAGATATGCGAGACGAAAAAAGTTCACGAACTTACGTACGTACGCACACACAGACACCTATCTAATAAAAACGATGGATTCGAACTCTAAGGCACCTTGAAACGTTGAGATAGTTACGTCAACATATTTCATTTGTAAAATCGGACCCAATACAGTAACTTCCAGTAGGAAGTTAATTTATTATGTTTTAGGAATATGTGTGATTTTACAAGATAATTAATAAAAGTGGATATGTTTCTTTCCATGACAACGAATACAGTTATTTGTGTTTAACGGTATTTACGTCATCTGTCTGTACCCGCGATACAGACATAGTGATTTTGTTTGACATTTTCCTCCATATATTTGTAAAATATTATGATTAGATTTTGATTTTCGAACTTAACTTTAATTTTCGAACTGCTCTGACCTTTCGATCAGCTTGAGAAATAACAGCTAATAACAACAACGAAAGTCCAGAAGTGGATTGTTGTTTTACGATTTTCGGATTCGTACAATTCCGCAATGGATGTATATTTTATAATGGCGAACGTATAAGTAATTAGTTGCTTAATTATTATAAACTAAAATATATAGTTAACGTCAATGTGGTTTGACCTGTTTGTAAAAAAATGAAAGCAAATAAATTGGTGTTCGACAGCGGAAATGATGAAATACGGTCACAAAATATATAAAATTCAATCTTTTTGTAGATCACTTCATTTTATTTAACCTGGTAAATTCATTACGATCATAGCAATATTTATGACAAGTAATTAATTAATAAAATTAGTTTTGTATCGAATTTCAAAACCAGATTACATTATAGGATTTTTTTAATTATTAATTTGAAAAATGTTTTTTTGAATCAAATCGCTATTTTGCTTTTCTGATATAGGTAATCAGTTTGACTTGTTTGGAAAAAAACTTGTTTTAACTTCAAATGTGGTCAGAAAAATTTGATCGAATATTGACATTAAATTGTTAAAAAAAGTATACCTACTTGACAATAAAATAATGAAAGGTGTCTTTATAATAAATATCTTACGAGCTCGATTTTCGAGTACTCAGAACAGGTCCGTGCTAAGTAATCAGTAATGGGGCAGCTGGATCATCGGATTTGGGCGCATTTTTTCGGGGAACGAAAAAATGGTAGGTAAATATTAGAAAAAAAAAGGTGTGCAAGTACTCGAATAGTCGAGTTTCGGTCGAGTCGTAAAAGTAAGTATTCAAAATATTTAGATGAAAATGTTACTGACGGTGCTAAATTAGTGCACAGAACAGTGAAAGAACATATTTGTGAGAAATTGGGACGGTGGTTGAAATGCCATGGCGGGAAAGCTGGTGGAAGTAATCGAAAATTGGTTGAAAGGTTAGAATCCTACTTGTCATAAATTGTTTATCGTAAAAAGTTTATCTTCAAAAGTAGGTACTCGAATATTTTTCTAGGATGTTGTACCACTTCTTTAAATAATATTTCTTATTTAATTACTAAAGGGTTTTTCAATAAGGACATAACAATTTTGTATTTAAATAAAACACAGAATAATTGAGATATCGAGCTGAAATTTATTCCAGGTGTAGTACACATGTTACAATTATGTATGGAATTCGACGTCGTTCATATGACCACCACGAGCACGACGGCAGCGATCGATTCTTTGGATCCAATTTTCAATCACTCTTTCACACATATCAGCTGGAATGTTGGCAATTTCGCGTTCAATATTGTTCCTGAGCTCTTCTAACGTTGTTGGAATGATGGCATAAACCTTCGACTTAAGGTAACCCCATAAGAAAAAATCCAACGGCGTCAAATCGCATGAGCGAGGTGGCCATTCGACTGGACCATTTCTCGAAATTAAATGATTACCAAAGCTGCGACTACCGACTCAGAATTTCGATAGTAAGTTTTAACGATTTCCAAACGTTGCTCGTCCGTGAACTTCACCCTGATAAAAATGTAAGCCTTGACTGACGTTTTGACTTTGACAGATCATAAAAAAGTTTGTAGGTTATGTTCCGTATTATAAAACAAAATCGTTATGTCCCTATTGAAAAACCCTTTACTATTAACTTTTTTCAAAATCAATCACTTGCCATCTACCAATATGACAAGTCTCTGAAAAACATGGCGGTATTGGGCACATGTGCAGAAAAAAGGTCTATGGCGTAACCGCGTAACTGATAATTCGTGTCACACATTTTTTGTAACGCATCGTTTTACACCCTATATAGCGCCGGAAAAGACGTAGTTCGACGTCAAAAATAAAATTTTTGTTAGCGTTATTAAAACAACATAGCATCCCAGACACAGTTGGATGAAGTAGTTTTATAAAAGTACCTACATTAAACCGCTACTTTCACTCATAAATAATTCGCTTTATTATTTAATTAACTTTTCAAATTGATTCCATTATAAAGTTTAGATTGTTCTGTGCTGTGGTCACCTTTCGACAATGGAGTCCACTCTCCATGGTGTACGTAGTACCTGTACAGTGTTTCCTAAACTTTTTCGCCATGGACCCCTTACAGATTAGCAAAATTGTCGCGGATCCCATTAAATTTTTTTTTTTAATTTCATTTTTTTGCTCACTTACAAACTTGTGTCCAGATCGCTGCAAACGATAGAATCACTGTTTGCCAGACGGCGTTTATACTGTTCGACCGTCGCCGGTCGAACTATATAGCTTTGCACATTTACACCAGAGATAAATTCGCGTACCCTGGGATATACAGGGTGCTGAATTGCTTGCAAACTTTTGCGATTTCCTGCTTCCCTAATTATTTTAGGAAAAATATCTTCGAATAAAAGTTTTAGAACATAAAATTCTGCATCTAAATCATTAAACAAAATTAATTTTGCATGCTTTGTAACGGCAGAAATTTGGTATGAAAATGTCAAAAATACCTCAAAAACAGATATTTGAGGTAATTTTGACATTTTCATCTAGAACAAAAGATTGATCGGGATCCCTGTTTTCGGGATTGGAATTTGGCCTGGCCGCGACTCCACGGCGCATAGCGACGATGCACCGTTTAGGAACCATTGATAATATGTATCTTCGTAATATCACAGTAGGGCTTTGCCTATTTAAACCGTTACCATGTGTTTCGTACATAACACGTGTTCTCGCTGTCAACTTGGTACGTGAGATGCCCTTCAGGCGGCAGCACTTGTAGTGTCGCGATCGCGCGAACAACGTTTTCTGTACAATCATCGAGATTCTATTCCGTACTTTGGTCAGATATCCGGTACGTCGCGCTGTCTGACGTCAGATTTGCTAACTAAAACTTATTAAGACGGTTTAATGGAAATATAATTCCAATCTTTTTGTAGTCACAGCGAAAATGGAAAATTAATGCTTCGAGATTACAGTATTTCATTTTGAAAGTAAAATTATATTTCTATATCAGTTTTTTTTAAAGAATGAATCAGCGACTTTTATAAATTATTGATATCTATTATATTTCTATGTACCTATTATCGTTGAAGAAAAATTTTAAGAACCAAACGACACTGGATTTCGTTAACGTTTCCCTAATAAATTTAGCATCATCACAATTTGATAATGCATTTCTTTTTTTCTAATATTTACTTTGACAATAGACATAGATCTAGGTATATTATACAGGGTGTTTAATTAACAAAGGGAAATCCGTTAACTGGAAATGTATTATCCGAATGTTGATGGTTTAGCAAATACAGGTTGTTGAAAGTTAAAATTTTATTTCCTTTTTTAGGCGCGACTTAAGCAAAGCTAGAAGCGCCTATATACACTCGCTTTGAAAAACAAATATACGTTGTAGGGCTTTATTGTTAAGGTTAAAAATTTGCATCTTCGCAAATACTTAACGTATTTAAAAAAGATAAACGACGTTGTGTTTGTGGCGATAATTTCTTAATAGGAAACAGTCAAAATATTTTTTTTTATTTATAACCTCATTATAAATACAAAACTGGTCGACCACAAGGAAGCGGTCGGGAACCGGTGCTTTAATATACGATAAGATAGATTTATTCCGTAAAAGTATTTCATTTTCAATTTAAAAAAAATATATACGGTCGAATTGAGAAACCTCCTTTTTTGAAGTCGGTTAAAAAAATAATATGTTGGAAGTTTCCAACCCAACTTTACATGGGGTA
This sequence comes from Mongoloraphidia duomilia, assembly GCA_039654895.1. Classification (NCBI taxonomy): domain Eukaryota; kingdom Metazoa; phylum Arthropoda; class Insecta; order Raphidioptera; family Raphidiidae; genus Mongoloraphidia; species Mongoloraphidia duomilia. Next base: position 17,439,562 of record CM077525.1, on the reverse strand, counting down.
CAGTTATTATATCATTAGTTATAATAAAATAGACTCTCTATTCATATGACGCTAACAACTCAGCATTTGTGTCGGAATCTGTCAAATTCAAATATGTACCTATATCTTTAATTGTTGTGAAAAATTCTATTTTTAAAAATTCTCGTAACAAAAGTAAGTAGTTATAGGTACCTAATACCTATAGCTATAAGTAGTTAAATTTATTACTGTTCATTGTTAATGGTATCATAATAACAATATTAATTTAAAATATGAATTGGTTAATACTTACTAAAATCAGTTAACCCAGGCAGTTGGTGGTAAATACCTAAATTAAAAATTTTAATACCTAAATTAAAAAAAATTTACCAACAATTATGAAACAACCTTTTTTTACAATTATTAGAAAAATTGTATTTATTTTTTATATTACAAGCATTGGTTATACTTATATTTTATATTTTATTATGATTTACAAATACATTTTGCATTATTTCTAGTTTTCTTCATAATTTCCTATTATTTTCCAATACCTTACACCACGGTATCTAATGTTATCCTGTAAAAAATTCAAAATTTTAGAAAGTTATTTTCCTCGGCGAAGCTGCGAGAGTAATCTACCTTAAACTTAAATAAAATATTTAATATATAGGCATAATATTATTATTTTAGAAAATATTTGTGTTTAATTGGTCAGAAACTAAAAAAAAGTAAAAAATTTGGATAAAATATGTTTTGCTTTAAAATATTAAAATTACAGATAAAATTACGTTTTTTTTATAATAATTTTTTTTAAACAGAACCTCCTTCAAAAAAGCCATTATAAAGAGGTCGGCGCCGAATTAATTACTTAAACTTTTCATATACCTATCTACTGTTATTTTATTAAATTGGCGTCGATCTCAAAATTTTATTATTTTCCTCTTTTTAGTGGCCTCTTTGAAGGAAGTTCTATTTTAAAAAAAAAATTACTTTTTAGTGACTGCAATACGTAATTTGCACGTTATTTACCGACCTCTTTCTTGATATTTCATTACTAAACTAAAAAATAAAAAAGCTACTGAACTGATTTAGTAAAATTTATGTGAGAGTTGAGACCATTCTGCAGGGTGGTAATGGTATGCCCTATATTGATTAGGAAAAGAGTAATTAAAATCGGTTCACAAATGCAGGAGATATTTGATAAAATTTTTATTTTATCAATAAAGGCATTATTATTATTATTATTATTATATGAGGTAACATAATAAAAAAATTAATTTGAATACCTATTACTCCGGTAATTTTAGATATTAAAATCACCCACCTGCAGGAAAATTCCCAGTTAGCTGATTTTTTTTATTTACCTTCGTTATGGTGTTTTAAAAAACGTGTAAAAAGTCCCCATGGATATCGTGCCGGCGTTGCCAGATATTCGAGGTTCAAGTTCACGATAGACGGTTTTTTGCGAATTTCTCGGTTCCGTTCCATTTTTTGTAAAAAATGGTTATTATCAATCTTGTAGAGGACGACATTATCTACAACTTTTGTATAAACATTTTTTGTCTACGAAGACCATTCGTAAAGTAATTTCGTAAAAAAAATTTACAAGGGTTGAGAGAGTGCGGATAAAGTACGAGTATGCATTTGCATACCGTATAACGCACTCTAGTAATAATAGCCACATTTTTAATTTTTTTTACAAAATATCTTTACGAATAGTCTTTATAACAATTATAAGGAGTATTCGTAAAGGAATTTTGAAAAAAAAAATTAAAAGTATGGTTACTCCGAGCTATTCTTAGTAGAGTGCGTTATACGGTATGCAAATGCATACTCGTACTTTATCCGCACTCTCTCAACCCTTGTAAATTTTTTTTACGAAATTACTTTACGAATGGTCTTTATAATTGATGTCAAGTATAAATATCGTATTTTCGAAAAAAATTGTCGGTCTGTCTGTCTGTTTGAGCGCTGTCGGTTTGTATGTTTGGTTGCTTATAAGTAGAGAACTACTGCATTAATTTCGATAAAATTATAATTGATCGTTAGCTTTAAGTTCAACTTAAAATAATGGTACAAATCATTATGTTAGGCCCTCGGGAAGCAGCATAATCCCGTTATGTAAAATCGAGGGGGAGGAAGCCGCGGGTACTTTAATAAGACAAACTATAAATCGTAGACAAAAAATGTTTATACAAAAGTTGTAGATAATGTCGTCCTCTACAAGATTGATAATAACCATTTTTTACAAAAAATGGAACGGAACCGAGAAATTCGCAAAAAACCGTCTATCGTGAACTTGAACCTCGAATATCTGGCAACGCCGGCACGATATCGATGGGGACTTTTTACACGTTTTTTAAAACACCATAACGAAGGTAAATAAAAAAAAATCAGCTAACTGGGAATTTTTCTGCAGTGGAAATCTAAAATTACTGGACTATATTAGAAAAAAAACATTACTGAACCGATTGAAATAAAAATTATATGGGACCATTAAGGCTGAAGTTAAGGCTGAAATCTCTGTTTTTTTGAAGTCTGTTAAAAAAACAACATTGTGCAGCAGTTAAGGCTATATGTACGAGTACACTGCCACAGGGACACCTGGAAGAATACAAAAGATTTGTTAGTTTTGATTATCAGAAAATGTTTGCCAGATTTTCAAAATTGTAGGTAGTGTCCGTTCGAAAGCCACACGGCGAGTCCTGACTCACTTACCCGCTACCTCGGCCACCGTTTCGTTTATCAGCTGACGTGCTGAACGTGAATCCACACTAAAATTTTAAATATTATGAAGTATTAGAAATACCTTGTATTATGTCCGTCTTGTGATTTATCACTACGCGTTTCAGCAACGAGTTGCCATCTTCAGGTGTGGTTAATTATTTTTTTAAAAACATAAATTGAATATTCGTAACACTATAAAATATTAAGATGCTAAGCACTGTGTATTATGTCGTGGTTTATGAAGTTCTGATTTAAATTTCGAGATTATAGTAGGTAGATGAAATGGAAATGTGAGCATGTGTGTAGACGATTACTGGGTATTGGGTGTTTGTGTGTTGATAATTATTGTGGCGTATATTATGTTCGATTTTAGTGTTAGTTTGTCATTAAGAATGTTGGTATTGTCGAATTTTGTGGCTTTATATATTTCATATTCTTCGAGGGTGTCCATGTGTTTACCTTTACTGCAAATATGTAGGTAATGGAATACAATTTGTTTCAAAATGTATCGTGTAAAATTTTAAAATATTCTTCAGCAAAAACGAACCGTGACAGTAGGTATTCCACAAATTGGTCATTTTTAAAACTTAATTTATGTATTTATTTATTTTTAACAAACTAAGCTCGTGACACTTTAAAAAAAATTCGCAATCGATTATGGATAACGACTTTTTTCAAAAAAACTGGCAAAAATTTCATCACGGACATTTATTTAATTGCGTTTACGAATGCGTTGTTTTGGATGACGCTATTGAAATTAAAATAAGTTTAATTTGAATTTATAAAACCTTAATTTACAACAAATCACAAACCTTTCTTATAATATTTTATAGAAATTAATTGCGATGCATCTTATGACATAGGTAGGTAATAAGCATCACCAACACTGGAATCGAATTAAATTGAAAAAGATATATTATACTTTTTCAATTTAATTCGATTCCAGTGTTAGGTGATATTTTTCTGAAAAATAGTTCCTGTAAAAAAATGTTAATACAATAAGTCACTGTTCGAAGTAATATAATATCTGAAAAATATATTTTACTAGCGGCCCGGTCCGGCTTCGCCCGGGTGCTATGAGTTTATGATTTATAGCGGACTCGGGTGGTATGAAATTATGATTTAATAGTGTCACCCATTGCTCCGCTCACGTATATTTAGTATATTGTTAATTTTTTATCCCCCCGCGAGAATCTCCCCCCCCTGCGTAGCTTTCTATTAGTGAAAGAATTTTTAGAATCGGTTTAGTAGTTCCAGAGATAAGAATTTATGATTTATTACCCCCCCCCCCGCCGCGAGTACCCTTTCGCGAGAATCTCCCACCTGCGTAGCCTTCTATTAATGAAAGAATTTTTAGAATCGGTTTAACCCCCTTTACGATATACGGGAGCCCTCTAATATTAATAACAATTGAAAAAATTAACAGTTGTTTGAGTTTGTGCCATCAAACTACATAATTGTGTCAATATTATTTTTGTAGCACTTTTGGGGCTAGAAAGCTGCGACAGACAGAAAAATGGAACAATTATTAGGGTTCCATTCTTTGAATATGTAATCCTAGAAATTACTTACCAGCTGTTGTCAATCAAACTTTGAGAATTCAAAAGGGCGTATTTTACACCAACTGCTTTAATTCAAGATCTATCTCAAACACTTGATTTTTAAAATGTTATTGTTTATAATTATAAACTATAATAAATTGAAAATATGAATAATCATTTTAAACACCTTACAGAGCTAATCTTCAGAAAAATTAATTTTACATGTATACCTATAAACATTTTATTTTAATTATGCATCAGTTTGTCTGGTTATTTGCAAGTGAAACTGATGCATAATTTGTACTGAATGCTACAACGTTTTCGATTTTCATATCCTGCTTCTAACCTCAACTAAAAAAAATATTATCTCAAATATTTTGTGGTGATTGTTATCTAAAAACACAAGTGATAGTAGAAAACCCTGCCGGAAGAGTAGATAAAATTGAAACACTGTTATTGCGATTTACGACTATAACACTGATCCTATATAATATACAGGGTGTCTCAGGCGACGTTGACTAGCATGGGTATCTTTGTTATTAGTCGGTTAAATGGCCAAAGTATGTAAAATTATGTGCTCATTAACGTCCTGTCGAGAAAACAATTGATTTTTGACACACTTTGAATTTATTTAGAAAACAGTGAAAATTGCTGTTTTTGAAAACAGGCCATAACTTTTTGATATGAAACATTTATGGCGCGGTTGTGAAATCGTTTTAATTTTAAGGGCTCAAAAGTTTTGACCCCTTAGGGGTTCAATTTAAAAAAAAATGCTCGCACACGGGTTTGCTTATTTTTAAAAAGAAGAGTTAGTATGTTGAATTCAATACCTCTCGTCTTAACGATTCGTGAGATATGAACATTTTGCCAAAAACTCTACACCCCCCTTTTGACCCCTTAGAGGTTGAATTTCGAAAAATCTCTTCTTAGTGGGTATTTTAGTCACAAAAGGAACCTCTAGTCCAAATTTCACGTTTCTATCTTCAGTGTTTTTTTCTCTTAATACACCGACCTTGCGACCTACGAACGCCCCCTGAGTCCAGGGGTGGGGATAGAAAAAAAATCTGATCCAGAAAGGAAGCCCTGTGTTTGTCGAGTCCAACGGCATCCTTATTTTTGTTCTCGGACGATTTCTTCTAGAGATATAGACTATTATTTGAAAAAAATGCAATAATTTGCCCCTGAACAGTAGGCAACCGTTTAATGCACGTCCGGTCGGGGGGCACCACTTCTTAAATGTTACCTATATGTATGTACTTGAATCGTGCCAAGTTTCATCCCAGCAGGAAAAATTGCAAGGTTGAACCCCTTAGGCTTCCTACCATGAATAAAATATTTAATATATATAGGTATAATTATTTTGGAAAATATTTGTGTTTATTTGGCAAGAAACTTGAAGTAAAAAATTCGACTGATGACCAGTCCTATACTTCCCACCTAGTAAATATTTGGTTACCTTGATTTACGTACAATTTTTATTTTTTTTAGTAAAATATTTTTTTTCTCGAAAACTATACATTTTAGAGAAAAAAAATATTTACATTTTTTTCATATTATAACATCTAGAATTCATTTATATTTTTTTTTTACCTATGTTAATACGTGACATTGAGAACGTTTTTTTGAATATCTCAGGATCCACTGAACCGATTTGACTGAAAATCTAATCAGATCTAAGTTAAAGGCTGATAAACACAATAGAACAATCGGCATGCCCGTATGTTGTTCCGTTCTTAAGATATCGAAGGCGAAAAATTGACCACACACACACACACACACACACACACACACACACACACACACTATACACATACACACACACACACACACATACACACACACATACACACACACATATACAGACATCAGTCAGAAAATGATCTTAAACGATTGCTAGGGTCTCGAAACGTGAAATCTGTTAAAATCTCGAAATATTTTTTTCGGACTAAATCCATTACTTCCCTACCATAGTAGAGGTGGGAAGTAAAAATTTAGATAAAATATGTTTTGCATTAAAATATTAAAATTACGTTTTTTTATAATAAAAAAAATTATAAAAAAATAGAACCTCCAAAAAGCCACTAAAAAGAGGAAAATATTAAAATTTTGAGGTCGGCTCCAATTTATTTACTAAATCAATTATTTACAATAATAAAATTATGATCGGCTGCCTTGCAAATTTTTTTGCATACCTGACGTTCAGTACGTGAGGTCTATCACGTATGCAAAAATAGATTTACATAAATTATATACTTAGATACTAATTATAGATTAAAATTATGAATTGCTACTAGGCCTAAACAACCCTAAGAAATGAACAACACTTGTACATCTGTCAAACAAAACTCCTTCCGAATTATAGTCGCTTTCTGTTAACAAAGAAAACACGCATAACAGTTCGTTGGGCGGACGCGACAAGACAATTATTATTAACTCGACGACATGACCTCTAACCCTTAACACGTACACCGCCTACCTTATTCCTACATTATATTATGATCATCGACCGAGTCATTGTGCTATCTCAACGATCACAATGCAAAGTTCTGCACCAGCAAGTAATAAATTAAAACTTAACCCGAGACAATAAGATATGAGCACTTTAATATCGCCAAGGGATAATATTAATGACACTTACATAAATCAGTATACTTATAGGTACCTCTTTCGTTGTGTTCGCTTTATCAGCTTTTCTTTCGATTTATTATTAATGAACAAAAAAAATAGTTTACAAACTTTATTAGAAAGGCGATAATTTAGCACTGCACAGTTCATAGCTAGGGTTTATACAAAAACCGATTTTTTGAATAATCGGTTTTCGAATTCTAAATTTCCAAAAAACCGGTTTTAGCCGGTTTTCGAATTTTTGTCAAAAAAAATAAAATACTAGGGAAAAATATGTTATTTAATTTATATAAAATAACAAAAAACGAAATCAATATCAAAGTCAAATTATAAAAAAAAATTAAGGATTACACATTACTTACACAAAATAACGAAAACTCAAACAAACATTTCAAATAATGTTTATATTTATTTCACTAATTTTAATTTCTCCTAAGAAAATAGGATTTTAAAAAACATAAAATATCCACTGATCGGTGGTTAAGTCTTGTTCTTATTTTGGACACAATATTGCCTAAAATTGAAAATACTCGTACATTAGCTACTGAGCTTGGTTTCATAGTTTTCAGGGCATCAAATAACAAATATAAGTTTACCGACTTATTCATTTTTATCTAAAAGTGAAATTAAAGTAATTAAATAAATATTTTTGAAGTTTATTTTACAATTTTATTATTTTAAATTATTATTTAATGTAATACCTATAAAGAAATCAATAACACATTTTTTAGGAATTTTGAAAAAACACGCATCTTCTTAATCTAATTCCGAAGCTTGATATAAAGACATAATTTATGTCGAAACGTTGCGAAAGAAAATATGAATTATTTTAACATCCTGTGTTTTATTTAAAATCCCATTAGACGGAAGCCAGAACTTTTTATTTTACACTAATTTTTGAGAGAAGAAAAATATATAATAAAATTAAACTTTTAAAATGTAAAATAGAAAATACAAAATAAGTTAAAATTAATTTTTACATAATAATTTGAATTCATTTAAAATCTGCTAATTTTTTACTCCTACCTAACTCCTTATTTTTATTTTTGTACGGAACCCTCGATGCGCGAGTCTGATTTGCACTTGGCCGGTTTTTTCTTTATCCTATGTATTTTGTTCTGATGTAAAGACGTCCTTCATGTAAATGCGATCGTGTATGTGTGGCAGTGATTGAATCGACGTCCGTACGATAGCGTCCCAGGAGACAGCGTCTGTTTCTCGTCTCTCCTTTCTTTGTGAGCAGCGCAATGATGATATTCATAGTTACGTAGTGCCTTCTAGCGTCGGATTTGTCTCTGGCGGTTTCTTTCTACTGTTTTGTAAAAAGTCATAAGATCTTGTTTGATGCTTGCTACAAACATGAGAGAATAAAATCTACTCACCGAAACCATTGATATTTCAATCAACACAATTTGTCTATATTGTTGAGTCTTTTTGAGACAACATGAATACCTACCGTGCATTCTCGATCACAACATAGTATTGTTTTGTTTTGGCAGTTTCTATGAGCTACGCTTATAAAACAAAGTGTATCAAAATTTAAATCAGTCGTATTCTGTCTCAAATCCAATTTCATTGTGTTTTATTTATTTTAATTTTATATAAGACTAACGGTCCCGTCCGGCTTCGCCCGGGTGCTAAGAATTTTTGATTTATTATCCCCCCCGTGAAAAATTCTCCCTCTGCGAAGCAAAGCCGGGCTGGTGGTGTTTATAATATTAGTAGGATTCCGCCTATACGCTGAAATGCAAAAGAATTTCAGAGTTACGCTTTGTTATTATCCCACCGGAATTATCCCCCCCCCTGCGAGAAATTTATCGAAATAAAATATAGTCTATATCACTCAGGGATAGTGTAGCTCTCTATTAGTGAAAAATTTTTTAGAATCGGTTCAGTAGTTCCAGAGATTACCCCCTACATACAAACTCACAAACAAAATGTTCCTTTTTGTAATATTAGTATAGATCATCGATGATTATATTAATTGATATCATATAAAATAGGTCTTTATAATATTGTCGCCTATATAAATATAGTGAAGCTTTTGACGTCAATAACATCTAATATCTCAAACGGGTGGCAAGTGAGAAATATCAGATGTTACCGAAATAGAAGGAATTAACACAAAACACAACATGTAATTCTTACAATTTTTTTTATACATGAATAGTAGGAGTTCTTATTTTATTATTAGTAATAGCTACTGCTTTTATAGGTTATGTTCTTCCTTGAGGACAAATATCTTTTTGAGGAGCTACAGTAATTACCAATCTTTTATCAGCAATCCCTTACTTAGGAAATATATTAGTTCAATGAATTTGAGGAGGTTTCGCAGTTGATAATGCTACTTTAACTCGATTTTTGCTTTTCATTTTATTCTTCCTTTTATTGTACTAGCTATTGTGAGGTAAAGCTGTGGCTGTGTAGTAGGTACAGTCGCGGACTTAAAAAAGTTTACACCTGTATCATCTAGTTACCGGTTTTTTTAATTTTTGCATATTGTAATTTGGCTTTTGATAGTAATATATCAATTACTAAGGTAACATCCTAAAAATTCAAAAAAAAATTATTATCAAAACACCTCAGTTGTTTATTATACAATCCAAATTACTCAATATTATTCAATTAAAACATAAAAAGATTTGATAATATTTGATACTAGCAAATTCTTTCCTCCAATCTTGCAATAATTCTTCTTTTTTGTTCATCGTTTTAACAATTTCGAGGCATTTAAACGACAATTATTTCTTTTAATTTTTTACATTTACATATACCTATTAAAAACTAAATTTGTTGCTAAGTTACTGACTTTTTGTGAACTTACACTGAAAAACTCAAGTGTAAACTTTATTAAGTCCGCGACTGTACAGTAAAAGTCTATCGACAGGTACAAACGCCAAACCTAGGTTTGATTCCCGAAGGTAGGTACCTATACCTAATGAAAATATATTTAGGTATTGGATAACAATTTAAAATACCTATAAAAATAAAAATACAATATTATTTTATTTATTATATTTTACGAACGATTATTGATTTTATAAGATAAATAAAAGTGGATGTATTAATACAATTATTTGTGTTTAACGGTATTTAAGTCATCTGTCCGTACCCGCGATACAGACATACTCATTTTTTTAAGTTTGGTACCTCTGTAAACTCGAATGCGCAAATTTGACACTGTAAAAATAAAATCATCTTGAAACCGTTGATATTTCAATTAACTTAATTACAGTGGGGTCGCGCTAATCCGACAGGGTACGTTAAACGCGGGTGTTGGATCATCAATTTTGTCGGATTATTGAGTACCGCACTAAACCTGCGCTCATGGCCGTGCGAAGGGAAAATTGCACCCGAGGCGCAGCATTATTTTGGCGCCCTTCACCTATGGTAATCACTAATCAAACAAAAATTGTATTAGCTACTGGCGCTCCCCTATAGAGTTGACGCCCAGGTTTGGACCCCTTTCGCACGGCCCTGCCTGTGCTAGTTCGACGGTTTTTGCACTATAGAGCTGCATTAAGTAGTCCAGTGTACCTATGTGTTACGTAATTATATGCAATTATTTACTACGAATAAACAAAATTATGTATATGTACCGTAAACTGGGGCTTTTTCGACATTGTATTCGCTGTGAGCAGATGCATGGTCCTGCCGTCTGGTGAGTGATAACGTAAATCGGCGGTGCTAAAGTTACAATTCAATGTTTCTGTTGAATTCAAAAATAGCAACGTGAAAAGTGTGTTTTGTGAAATTCTGTTAACAATATAAATCGTAAACCTTCTTTTTCATGATTCGCAAAGCAATTTCGGCAAGTACACTTTATTCAATCTATACGCGCTGTCAAATTAGAGCATTATTGTCAAATATGTAGTTAAATTACATCAAAAAAATTATTTTATAATAATTATTAAATAATTTAAAAAATAAAAAGAGACTTGATGTGTGGGAAAAACCACACTGCTAACAATTCCCATTGGATGCTCTTAGTTTTTTAGCTTTTTTTTATTAAAAAAAATGTTTGCAAATGTAATCAGGTGTTCATTATGTAATTACGTGTCGAATGAAATTGGTCCGAAGTCGATATCATTATTTGTTTATAGAGAAAAAAAGTTCACCAACGAGAGAGAGAGAGAGAAAGATCAAATATTTGAATTTTTATTGTAAATATTGAAATATATCCCACAACGATTACCTAAACTAGGTTCATGGCATCCTCGGATTCTGCCTAAAATTCACTGTAGGTAGGTACTGTTTTTCCTATGTTACCTTTTCTAATGCACAACCGAAACCTATATTATATTCAATTTATGATTGTAAATATCTAATAAATAAAATTAAAGAAAAAAAAAATAATATTTCATATTATTCCAAGCTGACACGAACCTGCAATCTTATACACGGTATACAGCGTTTCTCCACGTAGATATCTGGGTCGTTTTGCTGTGAACTGTCATGTTTGAATTTTTGTGTCGGTATTTTTTGTGTCGAGGTCATTTCGATTCACTAGTCGCGCTAAAGAAGGTTCACTTTTAAATTATAAAGGTATAACACTTGATGAAAAGAAACTTATTTTATTTGTCTGTGACTAATGAAATTGCTAAGGGAGAGCAGTTTGTATTTTTTGGATGAATGGGGACATCTGCAGTGATATGCGGGGACAGTCAGTATGTAATTATGGTTTGACACACAATGCATCCATCTTATCTGCAGCCCAATAACTTCGTGCTCTTAAATGAATGAACCAGCTTTAATTGAATATTAGCGTACATTCAACATAATGCTGAATTTAAGGGTTGTGCACATTCTTCAACAAACGTTAATAAGTATTTAAGTGTTGTTTTTAATCCATGTTTTAATTCTTAGAATAATACAGAAACGATTATTTCATTGAGCTGGTGTTGTCCTGATTCGGGTCTATAGGCCGTCGTTGGTTGGAATTGCTTCCTAACGTTTCGCTAGCACGAGTGGCGAGCTTCTTCAGACGTCCTTCCATCTCCGATGCTGGATGTAGAATGACAAATTCTCGGGCGCAGGTCAGCGCAAGCAAACAGGATCTACACCAGGACTGAAAACAACCTGCGCCCGAGAATTTGTAATTCTATATCCAGCATCGGAGATGGAAGGACCTCTGAAGAAGCTCGCCACTCGTGCTAGCGAAACGTTAGGAAGCAATTCCAACCAACGACGGCCTATAGACCCGAATCAGGACAACACCAGCTCATCAACTGGCCGCGAAAGCCTCAACCGATTATTTCATTGTTGTTAGAGCATCAGTAAGCTCGATTTATATTATCCGGTCAGACACGACACGGGACCGTAGCGTTTCCGACAAGACAAACATTTTTACATGCATTTCAAATACGAGTATTGATATACGTGTCTGAACGGACGGGATCCGCTAAATATAAATATTCGTATTTGAAATGCATGTAAAAATGTTTGTCTTGCCGGAAACGCTACGTTCCCGCATCGCGTCTGACCGGATAATATAAATCAACCTTAATTCGTTTATGCGACGCCGGATTTTGATTTTTAACCGACTCAAAAAGACTTAAAAAAGGAGGAGGTTATCAATTCGATTCGCGTGCATTTTTTATGTATATGCACATCGAATACTCAAGAATGGCTGCGCCACCCTGCTAGGTTTATTTATTTATTGTGGATTATAGACGCGTCGACAACTTAGGTCATTAGCGTCTTAAATACAACAAATATACATATATCACTTAAAATTAAATAACATCACAACACATCCATGAGCAGAGGTGGGACTCGAACCCACGACAGTCTGATTCAGAGGCCGCGACGCTACCAACTGAGCCATACTGTCCTAGCCCTGCTAGGTATATGGTGTTAGAAAGACAAGAGGTCATGAATTAATGATGCGTTCTATGTTTCCATAGTGACGCATCATGTATTTGTGTATTTTGGAAAACAGATTATTGCATTTTCAACTATCAAAACAGGTATTTAATTCATAGCGTCCGGGCGAATCCGGACCGGGCAGCTAACATTAGGCTGGGCGCATACACAGAATTGTTTCCACGACTAAACAGTTTAGTCCAGTTGTGTACCTGTCGCGATTTTAACTCGACTAAAGTGTTTAGTTGTTAGAGGTGAGCATAAAATCAATCAGTTGTGCCATAATTTCACTATTAAACCAAACGGTCGATGAACAACTATTTAGTCGAGTGTATGCTATAGTGTCAATACACAGCTATGTGGACATAGCTGCCGATCGATAGTTGTTCAACAGAAAAGTCAAAAGACGATCGATGCGGTTTTATGATTTTTTTGTTGTACGACTATAGGGTCGATAGTGTATGCGCAGTCCCTTCTGATCCCATGGCCTTTTGACAAACAATTAAATAGTTGTGCGATTAAAAATTGATTGTATGCGCCGGCCATTAAATAAAACAATATAGTTTGTAAAATTTATAATCCGCAACGAAATTTTTTTTAACGGATTGGCCTTTGCTTTGTCTAACGTTATTAGCCAGGGATATTAATAAAGTTTGATTGATCGAGAACATAAACGCAATATATGAAGCAACATATATCAAAATTATTATTATTATTGTAGATTATAGACGCGTCGACAATTCAGGCCATTAGCGTCTTCAACACAACAATTAATAATTCATTTGTGTATTAGAATCTGCCAGCTGGCATACACAAACCGACTGGTACGAGCTCGGGCTCCTGGGAACGTCAATTCCCAAAGAACATTGGAATGCAATTCCGAGAACAACTACATTCTAATGTTCCCCCTGGGGGACATATATCACAAGGACACAAGAAAGATGAGACATGCATCGGTCCATTTTCGACAGGTAATAGAGGGTAATAGAAAAACGATCGGGATGGGTTGGGACTGGGTAAAACGAAATTAAAACGCTGTCGAAGTATGCCGGCTTACGTACATCCCTAAATAAAAGCATCTAACGCGGACGAGCCCGTACGATGAAATCAAGTAATCTCGGTTCTATGTGAAACGCGGCAGTAATCTCAGCCCGCGGTTTATACGATCTGCATATACGATATTCTCTATTTGAATAGAACGGGATTAACAATATCATTAGAAATCTGATGCCGGTGCCTGCTTGAATGCTGTTCATACGCAGCCGGCTCTTCCTTATACGTGTCGTCGGAAAATTCTCATCTGCGGCCGTGCGGAATTATATTAGATCGGATGTTCCGACGTTGAAAACCAATCACGATGGACCAAATCAGCTCGTTACTAAAGATGGGGAATTGCTACTTTTTTTTAGTAATATAGAGTGGTCAAAGAAATGAGATGTAGTTGAAGGATGAGTTGATTTAGCTTGATATAATTGAGTAGGAAATAAATTGTCTAGATTTGCAAGACAAGACTTGCAAAAGTCTTGTCTAGAAATTTTCAAGACAAGACAAGAGTCTTTTAATCTAGACTTAGACTTAGTGAAGTCTTGATATTTCAAGACAAGACAAGACTTTGAAAGTTTTGTCTTGTCTAGACGGCAACACTAATTTCTAGTTTTAGAGTCTTGAAGGTGGAAATACATTTTCCGAAATGTCGGCAAATAAAACATCTTTGAACATTATTTATAGCCTTGTTTCAAAGAAATGAGATTGTAAATTGACGAAATTAACGATTGCTGTCAGAGAAAAATATTGGTACGTTTGTTTAAGCTCTGGCTTTTCAAACTATGCACACTTATTTATAATACACAAAATCTTGCTTGGAATCAATTGAATAAAATTGTTTTTTTTTTTACTTTCGCCTCCTGCAAATTTTTTTGTTGGAAGGGATTCACTTGAAATACCTAAAATATTACTTGATTTAAAGTAGGTAGAGGACAGATTGATGTAATGATCAGCGTCCTGGCCTTTGGAGTAAGTTGTCGTGGGTATGAATCCCACCTCGCTCATGGCTGTTTTGTAATGTCATTTAGTTTTAAGTTTATATGTTATTTGATGTAATTAAGACGCTATAATGACCTAAGTTGTCGACGCGTCTATAATCTACAATAAATAAAAATATAAGTAGGTAAACGAAGATATTTACAAGTTTACATCTTTTTGATGTGAAATTTCGAAGAAAATCTTGTGTGTTTGGGCTTAAGATTCAAAAACAGCAATAGGTACATGTTTAAAATTGCATTTATTGGTAACTTTTCAGGAGATTTACTAGATATGTCTTCAGAGCTCAAATACCGTTCAAATAATCAGGAATTTGTTAATGTCGTTTAAAATAAGAATTTTTTGTCAATTGTTAAATAAATTTACTTCTGTAAAATATCAAAAATTAAAATAGATTACAAAAATTAAAATAGACTAAAATAGCACTTTTTGCGCCCATGCCAGTGTATTAAAATCAAACGTGGCTGGGCTATTCGTGTAAGTGCGAACGTTGGCGGTCGAAAGCTCCAAAAGAAAAACTTCCACGATTATCTGCGACCAAGATCCTCGAACACGTCAACCTGATTTTTTGATCACAAATCTTTTTTGATAGTTGTCAATTTTTCTACCCCCACCCCTTTCCGTGCTGACGTCATCAACATTTTTTTTTAATGACAACCCCTATTTTTCTGATAGATTCTGATTCTCCGTGAAATTCTACATTACACCGACATGCGATTATGTTATATTCCTTCATTAAGTGTAGTGAGAACCTTACTAATTATTAAAAAACTGATTCACGAAAAACTGAAAAAAAAAGATCGTGATAGCTGCGGAATTATTGAAAGGAGTGGGAACAGAAATAAAAAACTTTTTAACAAAAAAAAAACCTCCTTCAAAAAGGCACTAAAAAGAGGAAAATAATGAAATTTTGAGGTCTGTGCCAATTAAAATATGAAATTGATTAAAAAGAAGATATTAATCACTATACTATACTTTTTAACTGACTTCATATTTTAATTGGCACAGACCTCAAAATTTCATTATTTTCCTCTTTTTAGTGCCTTTTTGAAGGAGGTTTTATTTTTTGTTAAAAAGTTTTTTATTTTTTACTTTTTAGTGTCAAAAAGTAACATTTACCTTAAAGAATCACTCGCCGTTACTTACTTTTTTATTAAAATCAGCCGAACTACTGAACCGATTTTGATGAAATTTCTATGGAACCAATCTGAAAGTATATTCTTTCAAATAAAAAAAATTTTCAAAATCGGTTCATAAACGACGAAGTTATCCGCGAACATACATAACCACATAAAAAATATATACGGTTGAATTAAGAAACCTCCTTTTTTTGAAGTCGGTTAAAAATTGACAAACGTACTATCAGAAAAGATGCGCGATTAAGAAATAAGGTTAACGTGTTCGAGGTTCGAGGGTCTTGGTCGCAGATAATCGGGGAAGTTTTTATTTGGAGCGTTCCACAGCCAACGTTCGCACTGTGTATTTTCGAAATAGTATTAAATTTCCTTCCTTTAAGTTTTTTGTGAGAGTTTAGATTACCATGGGTGACAAAATGATAGGTAATTAGATATGTACACACAACCACAACTAATCGTCGTAATAAGTTAGGTGTGACGTGTCTCTCTGTTTTGACGCATAACGCTTCTTGTGATTGTTTCAGGTGATTGTGCGGGTGTATGGTGACGAGGGAGACGGTGCCCCAAGCACGGACGTTCCCGTCACACCCGACACGACATGGCGGGACGTCATCGAGTGCTGTCGCGATCCGGGAGACGAGGATTGCGAGCTCGTCGGAATCTGGGCCGGTCGCTGCGGTAAGTTTATTTTTTCTAAGTTGCTATAATTAAATAGACTCTGTAGACTCTGAAGATGGTATGAAGAATACCGAAACGTTAGTATTAAATGCAAATTTTGAATTAATCAGTATTGCTTTTTATTGATCCTACGTGCCACGGAAGTGCTCACTTCCGACAATTTCTACTTTATTTTTTCTCATTACAGACGCGATAGAATTAAGACTAAAGGAAAGGTAATTAAGAACACAATTAGGACTCTATGTTAGAGTTATTCGTCACTGTGACATCTTCGTTGTGTCACACAAGACACAGTCAAATGTCAAATAATTTCTAAAGTCGACCGGAAACAATATTATGCCAAAATTTGCCACTTTTGGAGCCTCCCACGTCATCAAAAGAGAAACTTAAAAAATATTATACTCGATGGGACAAATTTATAGAAACCCTACAAGGCTGTTTTTAAAAAAATGCGCCCTTTTCGATTTACCGGCCCTTTTAAAATATAAGTCTGGTAAAAAATAGTATTTGTCTCTGTTTGGGGCCATAACTTACGCTATAGGCACATCTATGTCAATTTAATTATTGGGGGCTGTGGTACGTATAGTTTAAGAACTACATAGAATACTGTGACAGACGTACAGACATACAAAAGGAATAGTGCTTGATAGTATTTTTCTCAAAAACATCTTACTCGAAGTTAGTACTTTTAGGAGAAACGGGATGCAAGGCAAAATCATTTTTACTAAACTCTATAATGATCAACGTTTCAACAAAAATTGTGTTTTCTTCAAGACCTGTCAAGTTCTTGAGGACACAATTTAGTATCGAACTTTAAGATTGTTATATTCTTTTGCCTTCTGTCCCATTACTCGTAAAGTAGAAAAAATAGTGAGGAAAACGGGGTTACACTAGAACTCTAAAAATGCAGCGTTGACTGTGTTATACCTACTAGCAAAAGCATAATTTTGTAGTGACGCGCGAAGCTCTTTTACTATAATTAGTAAAAGTATTAAATCATTTTTTATCAAAATTATCTTCCACGCCGGAATAAAAAAAATTCAAGAGGTGTCATGAACACCCGACAGAAGCTATAGATACTTTTTACGCATTTTATATAAAACCGAATTTATTAAAGCTATAGACAATACAATTGAAAAGTGTTTATTTGACCGCCATTTTGAAATCTGATGCAATTTTATTTTTTTGTGCCCTATAAAACTCTTAAATATCAATTTTCAAAAAGATCGGATAATTTTTACAAAAGTATATATGGCCGCCATTTTCAAATCTGACGCCATTTTTTTTTGTGTCCTATAAAACTCATAAATATCAATTTTCAAAAAGATCGGATAATTTTTACAAAAGTACATATGGCTGCCATTTTGAAATCTGACGCCATTTTATTTTTTTGTGTCCTATAAAACTCTTAAATATCAATTTTCAAAAAGATCGGATAATTTTTACAAAAGTACATATGGCCGTCATTTTGAAATCTGACGCCATTTTTTTTTGTGTCCTATAAAACTCTTAAATATCAATTTTCAAAAAGATCGGATAATTTTTAGAAAAGTACATATGGCCGCCATTTTGAATTCTGACGCTATTTTATTTTTTTGTGTCCTATAAAACTCATAAATATCAATTTTCAAAAAGATCGGATAATTTTTAGAAAAGTACATATTGCCGCCATTTTGAAATCTGACGCCATTTTATTTTTTGTATAGATACACACAGTACTAATGTTGTACAACACGTTATCTTTGTGTTGGTGCATATACGTGTATATAGGCCACTGCGCGTGCGCCACTATATTACTTTCACCGCTGGCCATAGCTATAGATATAATTTTAATAACATGAGCGTGACGGTGACGCGAACCCATATGTTTTTACCCTCCCAGAAATCGTCTAATGCGCCTATAGAAGCATAGCTTCAAAAATAAATTAAAAAGAAAATCTACCAGTGACAACACATCTAGACATCGTCAATATAATTACTATGCCAAATATCAAGTTAAAATATTAAGTAGTTTTTTTTGTAAAAGGGGCCACAAGAATGTATTAACTGTTGCTACATTCGTCCTAATTATTATTATTATTATTGTGGCGTAGCTCCTACTGAATCCGTTCAACTGTAACGTATAGCGATCTATCAAACAACAAGTGCAGAAACATGATTGTATCTCGGGGGAGTAGCGCAGGTTGGCGGGCGACGCGGCGGCGGGAATGGGAACACAGAACAGAGTCTCCCGCAAGTCTCCGGTGAATTGTAATCTCTATTTGTTATACAACTATAAACGGAGAAAGAAGAAGTTGTCGATGCAGTTCGAGTCTCTGTTTATTCCCAAAACCGCACCGCGAGAACTTTCGTGTTGTGCAACTTTGTTGTTTCTGTTTGCACCGATCGAATAAGCCATGTTGTAGCGAAGTCGACGTTATTATATGACTGTCTATTTCGAAGTGTGATATAGACAACTGTTTAACGAAGTGTATGTACTATAGGCTGTGTGCACGAAGCCTACTAGCGCCGCTAGCGGGCAATAGTGCAGGATTAAACTATTTTTTTTATTATTGAAGTGAAAACTTCTTTAGGCGCACTTTGCGTTCTTTCTGAATAGTGAACGAAAGTGAACCGTCACGCTCGGGTCGATGACGCTGAATCGGGTTTACTCGGCTTCACTCGACATCATGCGTGCTCGGGTCGGTGACCACGTTTAGTGTCTAACAATGAGTGCACCGTTTCAAGAATTACGTTTTTATTATTACGTATTATAATAATAAAATAATATTATAATACGTATTATGTATATTTTGCATATCATCAAGTTTCATTTCTGTCGTGTGATCATAAGCACACACCCACTTTTTGTTTTAATATACCGCGAATTTTTTTAATAAACGAATGCCTTTTAATCTAGCTGTGGGTATGTAGTATAAATAGCATAGCATAAAAGGTATACGTGAAAATTATTTATTTTAAGTTTTTCTTCTTTTTCAATTTTGACTTATAATAGAAAAATAATTGATTCGTTAATATCAATGACATTGAGGTACCTTTATATCTATGGTTTATATTGACAGCATAACCTCAAACCATGGCGCCGGTGATCTTGCGGACCGGGTTTGAAAGTGTCAAATTTATCAGATTTACATAAATAATTTCCAAATAAGTTAGAAGTAAAATCGTGATTTTACTTACTTGACTTTTTAAACAACAAAGCTCACTGACATATACGGAAAATTAAAGTTCAAAGTTTACAATGGTGCTCACAACGAGCGCTCGCATCGATGCTATTCTAACTCCACCCCCTTGCACACAGCCTATATACATTGAATTTCAGTTAAAACGGGTTTTGTTTACCTGGTAGTTATGGAAAACATTAATTTATTAGAGAAAATCGTTTCGCTTAAAATGCAGCATCTACTGAACAAAAACATATACAGTATGTAAACAGGTAAGCTGCACATAAGGAAATTAGCATTGGGAAAAAATGAATGGATCAGAGTGAGCCATGATTCATAATGTACGTATTTATATAGGGTTGCTATGGTTATTTTAGTGTTTTTATTTTAGTTTCAATTATTTTTATTTTATTTGACATTTAAACGGCAATTAAAATAAAAATAATTGAAACTAAAATAAAAATACTAAAAAAACCATAGCAACTTTATATAATAACGTACATTATGAGTCATGGCTTACTCTGATCCATTCCATTTCCCAATGCTAATTTCCCTATGTGCAGCTTACCTGTTTACATACTGTAGATACCTGGTACATCAGTCACAATAATGACTATAAGAATATTTTAATTTAAAAAAATTTGCTGTAATTCATTTTTTTAAATTAAAGTATTGACAATGAGGCATGTTTTTGTTTGATTTAATCTAACGCCTATGTTGCGTACAGTAGATTTTCGTTAAGTCAGCGTCCACGGGGCTCTTTTTTTATTTCTTCGTAACGGTTGGAAACAGTAACGCTGAGTTAATAATAATGTGTGGCTGCGAAACCAACCTATTGTACCTACAGAACAGAGATTCTTCGAGCATATGACAAACGATTTACATCTATCCACAAAGTTTTGGCTAATCCCGATTCCCAAGTTATGCTGGCTAAAGATGGAATAAAGTTTAAAAACATAATATCTATGCTATTTCGAGCGTTATATAGTCGACCATCGCCGGTTAATCTTATTTATTTATTGTAAATTATAGACGCGTCGACAACTTAGGTCATTAGCGTCCGGTTAATCTTTGGTTTAGCATCCATAACATAGGTATATAATACGAATGAAGCCGCGGGTTCGGACTAGTATATTATAAACATTTAAGAAATACGGCTGTTACCTACATCACTATGACTTTAGAACTAGTGTTCTGTTAATTGTGCCGGTGAGTGTATAAAAACGAAAGTTACGTAATAGTTCGTCCGATTTTGCAAATTTCTGTTCTGCATGGTATATTAATTAGAATGCCATCAGTTTTTAATCAAACGTTCTGAAAGAATTAGTGAATTTGTGTGTGATCTTGCTTAACATTTTTGATTTTATGTAGTTTTTTTTGCGCTTAAGGATTATAGCGTTCATTGCGGTTGACTTTATAAGTGACTAAAGATGTAATAATTTTTATATAAATAAAATCGAATTTTATTTCGAAGTTTTAAACACGTGGTTTTGCAAATAATTATTTTATCAATTATCAGTAAATCTACTTGTTTTAATATTAATATCTTTTGTGTCAGAGATTTGTAATGTTAATTATTTTGTGAAATAATTGTGAAAACATTTCGGGTTATGTGGTATTTATTTCGTTAAATATTCGGTGCCGGCCATGATATTGCATCTTGATTTCTACATTAAGGTAAAGTTATCTAATTTTAATATTTTTCAATATTTCTAATATAATATAGGTATCTGTCTACATTTTTATTTGATACTGTTACGTGCTAAAGTATTAACAGTGGTACGCAAACTTTTTCCGTCGAGCTCCCGCGCTAAGTTATTTCAAAATCGTGCCTCACTTTAGAGTTACTTTATTACTCGTGCAATCGTGCCCCTCCGAAAACTTTGATTTTAAAAAATCGCAATGTTTATAAGAAAAATGAAATATTAAATTAACGAATTTCTTCAAATCCAAAATACAGACAATTATAAAGAAATAAACTAACTGTAAATAAAATAATTTTGGCGTTTTGTGGTTCTTAATTAATTAAATATTTTTTGTAGTTTTTATTGACGACTTTATTACAAAAGAAATTGGGCCTTGCTATATCTGTCGTGCTGTCGTCTGTGTAGGTAATAAAAAAAATAATTACGTAATGTAGGTACTAACCGAGGTAGTAACATAGTACGTTTACATGACACATATCAAGCGATTGGTAGTAAAATTTGGATAATTTTTAATGAGAATGATGAGTTTGGGATTGTTTAACGCCCCTTCCCTGAAATTCATAAACTTTTCGTTTTATTTTGAAAATGTTTAAGGTAATATTCTCCCAGTTTTACCTAGAAATTTAATTTAAATTGCCTCAATTTTATTAATTATACATATTTCAAAATAATATTTGCCCTTGGGACAGCTAAACTGTTTTCTAGTTTGTTGAAAAAAGGGGTTATTAAAAAGTGGCAATTTATGAAATAATTGATTATAGATTTCGTTTTCATGTGCGAATTTCGAAAAACATTTTTCTCAGAAATGCAAAAAGTATGATTAACGTTCTATTTTTAATCAATACGTACGGGTTTCACGTTAGACTTTTATCTGTGAACCCGCAAGGCGTAACATAAATAGGTATAACTTACTATGATGTATTGTTAAATATTTTTCTAAATCAACCTGTATAAAATATATTCTTGAATGCTGTCAAAGTCTAAGAACTTTTCCATACACAGTCGTCCATCATCTACTTGATTATCGAATTGATGGAAGTTATATTTTCTTTTGAAATGTTCTTATAAAAAGTATTTATATAGGCTGGGCAAAATTTCGTTGTGAAATTCTCGTGAACAAAGTAAGTCAAAACGAGTCTTTTGCCACAGTAATACCATTACTCGTAAATCAATAACAATTATATTATGACTGTTTTGGATTTTTAGAGGCTTATGACCTCTGTTGTCGAATTGAATTGTAAATTATAGACGCTCGACAACTGAGGTCATTAGCGTTTGAATCTCTATTGTCGAGTAAGTATCTAAAAACATTTTTATTTATCAAAGCCCATCTCCCTACGATAAGATTTATTATAAATATAAGTAATACTGGACACGAATATTATTTATTTATTAAATAAAAAATTTATTATTTAATAAATAAATAATATTCGTGTCCAGTATTACCTATAATTATAATAAATCTTATCGTAGAGAGATGGGCTTTGATAAATAAAAATGTTTTAGAATTTTTTATAATTGAATCATGTTGGACGCTTCGTCGTTAAATTACGAGTTCTTAAATTATTTGTACTTGCTGAAGAAGTCGTGGTTTAACGACGAAATGTCCAACATGATTCAATTATAAAAAATTCGACTGATGACCAGTCCTATACTTCCCACCTAGTAAATATTTGCAAAAAATAAACACTCTTTTTTTTATTCTTTGACTAGGCCCAAATAACCTTAGCTGTTGGTGGTCTTTAAAACACAATTTAATTTTTATTCTTTGAAAAAAGCATGGCCCTCTTTTTTGTTTGGTGATCTATTGATGGCTAGCTTAATATAGCAAAAATCATGGTTACCTTGATTTACGTACAATTTTTATTTTTTTTAGTAAAATATTTTTTTTCTCGAAAACTATACATTTTAGAGAAAAAAAATATTTACATTTTTTTCATATTATAACATCTAGAATTCATTTATATTTTTTTTACCTATGTTAATACGTGACATTGAGGACGTTTTTTTGAATATCTCAGGATCCACTGAACCGATTTGACTCAAAATCTAATCAGATCTAAGTTAAAGGCTGATAAACACAATAGAACAATCGGCATGCCCGTATGTTGTTCCGTTCTTAAGATATCGAAGGCGAAAAATTGACCACATACACACACACACACATACACACATACACACACACACACACATACAGACATCAGTCAGAAAATGATCTTAAACGATTGCTAGGGTCTCAAAACGTGAAAATCTGTTAAAATCTCGAAATATTGTTTTCGGACTGAATCCATTACTTCCCTACCATAGTAGAGGTGGGAAGTAAAAATTCTAAAATTTTTTTATTTGTCCATACGATAAGATTTATTTTATTATTTATTGTTTTGTAGGTATTTTAACTGTATTCGGGTAAAAACTACTTATTCTTACGTTTTACGAATTCCTTTTATTCTTTCAAACTAATTAATATTAGAAGAAATAATGTGCTTCTGCCTGTTAAAAAACTATAGGTACAATTTTGTTTACGTGGTTGAGGTAATGTAATTTGAACCCTGATCAGTATGGAGACGAACTTAAGAATCCAGATTTTATCGTTGGTGGTCATTGGTCAATGGGTATCCGATGTGCTGCTCGACTAAATATTCCTACGATATTAGTTATATGTATAGACGAACAAAGTTATGAAGATAGCCGTCGATCGTTTTAATGTGACGCTCGACATGCGTAACTGGACGGAAAAATTGAACAGAAAAAAATGAGGCTAATAGATTTTCACTTTAAAAAAACAGTGACTCCCCAGTAAGTACTGCTAGTTGGACATCCCTGCTTTAAGTAAACTATAAAAGAACGTTTTATGGAATTTGGTAAAATAAATTTAGAATGATAAATCGTGCTTCTATATTATTATGGAATAGTCGGCTGTTAGTTTTGACAGCTAAACAAGCTGATCGAGATATTTCTATCAGACATCCAATTTATCAGGCAGCACGTCTACATGACATGCTCCAAGCAGCGATTGGTTAAAAGTTGGCCGATTTATATCAAATAATTACTAATTAAAAAGTTATAGGACTGTTTTTCTCTCAGAACGGACATTTCATTCTCAGCATGATGGACATGTAATTTATGTTTTATTCACGGTATATATAAAAATACTTTCAAAGTTACGACTTTATTTTTATATAAAGTTTATTTAATAAAAAAAAAGTAACGAATATCTACAGCCAAAATATAAAACCTCTTATGTTGATTTTTTTGGCAATTTTTTCATGATAACTATACGTAGGGTGAGTCTGACCACCCGTATCAGTCGTTTTTTTCGAAAACGGCTAGTCGTAGAGGGTTGTGTCAAAAATTTGTATTATAAAAGCCCTTATGAAGAATCGAATGGTGATATTTTTTTTCCGGAAAGGTCGGCTTCTCTAATAGTTTGCTCCAGAATGTCCAGAACTCCGGAATTATAAATAGCACGATAGGTCGAAAGTGGTATTGTTGAAAAAATCTTTAAAAATAAGCAAGTTTTGTAGGGAATTTTTTTTTAATACTGCCACCCCTGCTAAGTAATATTTGTTTGAAATTACTAAATTAAAATGTCATAATAATGAACTTAATTTTAAAAGTCGGCATTTAAAATCTAGGTACCTATCTATCGATCATTAAACACTGAAGATGTACTTACAGACACTCACAGTATAACCAGAAGAGCTCAGTAGTATTTAAGAGTAAATGGAAGACAGTTTGAACACTTGTGACATTGCCTAAGGCTGCTAGATTTTGAATGCCGACTTCGTTCGTTATTATGAAATTTTAATTTAGTAATTTCAAACGAATGTTACTTAACAGGGCTGGCAGTAATATTAAATAATTTTTCCTACAAAACTTGCCCATTTTTTAAAGAGCTTTTCAACAGCATCACTTTCAACCTATCGTGCTATCTAAAATTCCGGAGTTCTGAACATATGATAATTTATATATATACTTATAGAAATTTACAGGGGTGGCAGTAATAAAAAAAATCCTACAAAACTTTTAAAGATCTTTTCAACAACACCACTTTCGACCTATCGTGCTACTTATAATTCCGGAGTTCTGGACATTCTGGAGCAAACTAATAGGAAAGCCGACCTTCCCGGAAAAAAATTATCACCATTCGATTTATTTATTTATTGTAAATTATAGACGCGTCGACAACTTAGGTCATTAGCGTCTCACCATTCGATTCTTTATTAGGGATTTTATAATGAACATTTTTAACACAACTCTCTACGACTAACCGTTTGCGAAAAAAACGACTGATACGGGTGGTCAGACTCACCCTGTATAGTTAAAAACCGTCGAAACATTAGGCAATTTTTGCCCCTTCAATCATTTTCTGCCGTTGTCAAGCCGATCCGGCTGGTCTGAGTTGATCAAACCTAAGTCAGTGCGTGGGGATTCATTTAATTTCATGCATACTAAAACATGCCGATCATACCGTTCCGAGTCGACCGATCCGAGTCGAATCAGTGCGTGTGGACCTTTAATCGTCGTTAATTAAATTTATCCGAAAATTCTACATAAGGTGCTTTTCTTTGTAGCCACTGATATTATATTAAAATACATTTTTTGCATGCAGACTATGGAGCGCCCATTGTAGCGGAAATAAAGTTTTTTCTGCATTTTAAAGTATTAAAAGTGTTTATGAAACTTTTAAGTGATATATCGAGCATGTAAATTAAGTTATATAAAAGTTTAAACCATTAATACAAGAGTTGAATTTAACAATTTTAAATAATAATGTCACCTCAGGATTATACTTGAGTTGTGGAAAACGTTTCAGAACTTAAAAGTCAGGACAGCTGTATAAATGACGTATAAACAAAGAGAATAAAAGAACGAGAAATTTAAGAGTCAATTTTTTCATGTTTAATGCAGTATTTTTAATTATGTAGGGTATACCGAACTATTTAATAAAAATTAAGTTTGTCACGTAATAATTCCCAGATATAGTTTACAAACCATCGCGTAGGATGGCGCTTTAGTCCAAAATTGGTTTGCGTCCATAGCTATATGTTTTTAACTTGTCCTCTAGGTTTCTATACATACGTGTGAGGCCCGGGGCGGCAGAACTAAATGAAACCCCCGGTCTGCTTAGAAATTGATGTATTTGTAGTGTAAATTTCGTAAAAAATAAAAAAAATAGATGTAAAAAAAAATCAAATATTTATAATAAACGACATACCTATACGTTAATATTTTGTATACGTACGGGGCCTCCAACTCCAAACTGCCTCTTACTTACTAAATTTATTTTGGCCTTGTTTGGGATTTGATTAAGAAGGACTTCTCGAGATTTAGAGGCTCCCCAGGATCAGAGGCCCGAGGTCTATAATTCACAATCTATCTTGAACTATACTTACGAGAACCTGTTGCTGCCTTTTAAACCCTTTTACCTTTATTTCTTCAACATAAAAAAATTCGGAGGGCTGCAAATGGTTCAATATAGGAATCCGGTTGCCAAATTTGAACCCCTAGTTCCCCAAATTGAACCTACCGTTTAGACAAGTAGTATATCTGGGACGTGGGAACGTTCCAAACAACCAAACTTTTATTCAAGTCTGCCAGTATGTAAAATTAATTTAAAAATATTAGATAATAATAACTCGTTGGTTGATTTCTATATCGAGTTTTATATATCTTACATGTAGATTATCTTATGATTTCTACAAGATATAATTGTTTCTAGAATATTATGTGGTAATACCGTTTATAGCATCGATATATCTAGGTACCTATGTATTTATTATTAATATATCCCATTATTGGATATTCGAAATAATTTTCGAGGATTCACTTCATATCATATAGCTATTGAATTAGCAGATATGAATTGACGCTCGCATGTAGTGAAAATCTATTGATTCTGAAGAATATATGGAGAATATTAGTTTAGCAATCTTGTCACGATTGAGTATTGTAAGCTCATTCCGCCGCGAAAGTGGAAAGGTTCAGGTTAGAATCCTGATTGTGACCACTGGTTGGTAAAATGATTTTTTCCTATATGTTTTGAAACAATTATATAATTGACTGCTCTCCAACGAAAAAATCTTTTAAAATATTAGATATTTGTCGAAAATTTGTTTTCTCCTGAGCCAAAAAATTATCACTATATAAATACTTTTTGTCATAATGTTAATTTGAGAACGGTTACCGTTGATTTTTTTAAGTGAAACTATAGCCTCGTTTTTTTTTCTTTCGGTTACGCATGTCGTGCATAAGTCACGTCCTTTCTCGTTCATCTATATTGTACGACTGCATACAATTAACAAGTGTGCTGGTAGTCGACCTGACCACTATTATACTCATCGAGAAGCACCGACGTTATGTTCAATAACTATACTGTATGTCTATACATAACTAATATCGTATATTAATTAAATATACCCATTGACCACGATCGATCGAATCTGGATTCTTACATTCATCTCCATACTTATCAGGTTTAAATTACATTACCAAAACCACGTAAACAAAATTATATACTTTCGAAGATTTTCATTACTCATTTATTAAATAAATAAAATTTCACTTTCCCTCAGGAGAAACATTGGAATGTAGTTTGCATTCCAATGTTTTGTGGGGATCCGAGCTCGTACCAGTCGGTTTGTGTATACCGGCTGGCAGATTCTAATACACAAATGAATTTTTTTGTTGTGTTGAAGACGCTAATGACCTGAGTTGTCGACGCGTCTATAATCTACATTAAATTAAAAATTAAATAAATTAAATTTTCACTTGCACTGTGGTTTCATAAAATTAATTTGTTCTCCCCCTCGGACTAATTTCTAAACATCCGCTCCACTATTAAAACTCAAATTTTAAACTCATAACCACATTTTCCGGGCCAACATAAAATACCTATCTACGATATGTGGAACGATATTTTATTAATTCGAAAGCGATAGATTTCCTGAAACATCCATAATTCGTGTTTTATATAAGGAAATATTAGTGTAATAACATTTTTACGGCACTCTCTCACTAAATACGCACTGCATAAATCGTGTAACGTCGCGGGAATGTTAATAACATCCTGTGCAAGGTTTGTATCTTATTTATGTACGGGCAGCGGAAGGATCGCGAGTAAGGAATAGCACACGTCGTATATAAGTGCTTCCGGCGAGGATAATATCTCACATTAGGGCGCTTTATGACCGGACTCTCTTGCTCCGGGCACGTGCATATCACGAACGTATGTGCTAATGGCCGGTTTCGAAACACCCGATGTGTTAGCTCCGAGAGTTAATCAAACAATAAATTCAACTTAAATCAGTACTATAAAAGTGCAATATGGCAGCTAAGTCTGTAATTTCGTTTTGATGTAGAACTACGTCTTTCCCAGGGGGTAAAATGATGCGAGACGAAAAATGCGTTACAAAGAATGTGTGACAATAAATGCGTTACAAAAAAATGAGCGAGTCTTTATATACAGTAGTCGCTAATGATGTGAAACATCTAATTTTGTATTTTAATAGCAAAACGGTTCACAACTGTGTCTTCTTTCTCTGAATCCATTTCTCTCTTCTTTCAAACGCTATGAAAATGTGTGCGCTCGCTGACACGCTGCAGCTCAAGCGCCAACTGTAGGCCGCACAGTAGAATCAAAATATTATATTAGAGATGATTTGTTTCGGGTTTCTGAGCCGTGGGCTACTGGAGCGAATTCTTCTTCCAGACGTTTCGCTTGCTTCTGCGGCAGGCATCTTCAGTTGTGCGGCAGACGTGGTCGAAGAGGTCTTCTAGGCGTCTTGCTAACTTAAGTTAGTCCGGTCGTGAAAGCTTACATTCTTACATATTATATTAAATTGAATAGCGCGCGCTTCTCCTTACTTGCTGTTGCACATTTCCGTCGCAGTAACGAAATTAGTTCCACCAAATGCCGCATTAACGAGAGCTAAGATGTTACACATCAAAAATGTGTGACAAAAAATGTGCGACAAAAATGCATTACAAAAAATGTGTGGCAAAAAATGTGTGACGTTAACTACCATAGTTACGCCATAGTTTGTTTGTGTTTTGTATAATATCATGTATGTCATGCTAATATTTTTTGATAGATATACGGAGAATAAAAGAAATTCTGTTATTCTGAGGATAAACGTTTTGCAAATTGCAACTGAACCGTTCAACCAATATTGGCATATTTTATAGGTATTGTTAGAAAGCTTAAAGCTTCGGAAAGGTGCGACTTCGTTTAATTTTTCGATTCACCTCTTCCCAAAGGCGATGTGGTTCAGTGAAGTGAGCGAATAATGGATAGATTTGCAAATACCGTGTTTTTGTTAGAAAACTCCACCAGAGTGTGTTGCTTAGTACGCATGAACGCTTTCTATACCAAACTTATTTTATCATATAGGATGGTCATAGGTCTTGAAAAACTTAAGGTACGTGCAGTATGGAGCTGGGATTCTAGATGTAGCGTAGATCATAGAAGGGCTTGCTTAAATTAATGCATTGTTATATTATATGCGAGCGTACACAACGAAGCAGTGAGTGTAGCAGGTATAAGCAGCTGCTAGATTCAAGAATGTATCTCATCATTCTTTCAGCGCGCTGACTACTGCAATCAACGTGTGACAACTGTCAAATGGCCGTTACAAGTTTCGCAATGGATGTGACTAGTTTAATAAATGAAATTTTGCCAGTTTTTATTTAATTTGTTTTGAGTTTTTTCTAAGACGTATTTAAAAGTGTTAGGTTCCATACGTAAATATTCAAAAAACCGGTTTAGGTAAGATTTTAATTCTTGGTATAAATGATGAAATTCGCCATGTTTAGATCGTTTTCTATTAATAGGGTGAACATGATAGCTCCTACCCAAATTTGTATTTGAAATATACCACTTTGTATCAGAAGAACACAAATATTCGTCTTCGCTATCTGACATTTCAAACGCGATTTAAGCTTGTATCAATGCTAGTATCAAAGCTTCGTTGTGCAAACCTATAAGCGCATATAATTTCAGCCACCATCTACCATGCATGCTACCATCTAGAATCCCAGCTGCGTACTGCACGTACCTTTACAGTGAATCTCTTGCAGAAGTGTACCTATATGTTGTGAGAAAAATTCAATTTTAAATTCAAATTAATTTTTTCCTCTGCTGCAGTTCAAATAAATATAATAATTATAACAGAAAGTTATGTCCTGTCCATCTTTTTCTTTTTTTATTGCGCCAAATATTAGGATATTCGTAGTTTAAAAATGATCCTTTAAACATGATCTTTTGAAAATAAACTTTTAGGCTAGAAGGCCTAAATGATTATTCTTGATTCAACCAATTAAATTTTGATATTATTAAAACCAGTGCACGTCTATAATTTTTCCGAACGAAATCAATATGAGTTCATGTGTTTACACATCAACTCTTGTGATTACCGCGTCACTCACACCTTTTTTATCAATCCTTATTTCTAGGGAGACAGGCGGCACACTGGGAAGGGCTGTGTTTAGCTGGCCCTCCTCTTGTTACGCCTAAGACTTCAATGGCTTGATATTATTTCCCCAGTGATATCAAGCCTGTTTATTTTACACTGACATTTCTGGGACAAGTGTATTAAACAGGCCTGCAGTTATATAACATTAAAAAAAAGTTTCGGAAGGCATTATTAATGCTCATAGTTTGTCTGTAGTTTCAGTTGGGGAATTTCAAGAATGCGTCTATAGCTGCCTGAAAATTTTCATAATTTTCTTGTTAGTTGAAGCGAAGGAGTTAATAAAAAAACATTATATATTATCATCTAAGAAGGTCCCTTTAATGCAGTAGTGTTGTTAGCTTCTCGGTGACAAGTTTCACTTAGCTAACTCAACGGAAAATAATGAACTCCTCAGTCTTGACCCAGGGCTGGAGAAACATTCCCTTACTGTATTGAACAGAATTTAAGAAATAATTGAAAACAATTATCAACCGTCTAAATCTCTGTCTCTATACGCTTCTGCAATGCTCTAGAATCTAGACTCTAGAAATTAATACATGTACAATGTACATTCTTTGCTTCTACTGCATATGAGCCTTTACTTCCGCCATATATGATCCTTTATTTCCGCCATATAGTGTTTTTTAAGTCTTTACAGTAAAATTATCTTTTAAGGAGGTTGGAGCGAATCTTACGTAAAACGGATTTTCCAAGTAAATTTGAAACTGAGTATACATATAAATGAATACTTTATTGGAGTATTCTCAAAATTTGAAAACGATCCACTGTTTAGTTTCTCAGAAAAATAGTTTTAAAAATGGCGTTTTTAAAGTTCTTATACACACTCTTATGACTGACAAGCTTCCGTCACGTCTTTTTTTATTTTTTTCAATATTAACCTCCCAATTTTAAGAAATAAAATGCCGCATGTAATAAACTTGAATAGTTGTAAAATATTATAACATTTTAACAATATACCGTTACCGTTGTAATTATTTAAATAATTAAAGTTAAACTTTATTTTTTAATCTCGTTAATATCGACAGTGATAAATATTATTGAGGGTTTGTCAAAAATAAACAAAGTCATTTCATTACTTTCTTTAATTAAATAAATAACAATTACCAATTTATAAATTTGTTAGATTATTATAAATTAAAATAATGAATTTTTATAACTTATTAGAATAATTTATTAAGCAGACAGAAAAATTCAAACACTACTTTGATTCTTTAGTTACGCTCGAACCTCCTTAATTCGTCATTTATTATAGATACGTTTTAGATTTTTAGCATACGTTGATGCGTGGTCGTTTTATATAAATTTTAAAAAATGTCACCAGTTTTTATCAACGTTTAGCCCATCCACCGGTCGCGGCGGTATTGTCGTGACGGAGTTTTTAATAACGCTTTTGAAATTCACGTCAAGTTTACTCTGTAACTTCACACTTACCGTGCTCGGTGAGAGAGACCGGGGGCGGTGGCCTAACTTGCAACCGCGCGGCGAATATTGCCTAATTATACTTGTCGTATTTATGTATGTGGGCTATGTTTCTGCATGCTGGCAACACCGCTTATATCTAACGTCAAGTTTTAATATAGTACCAGTTCGGGTTTACGATGGGGGCATATAGTATACTGACATCGTTTAACTGACACTTATTGTACGAAATTTCTTTAACAGAGGGGTATTTGTAAAAAACCGACCAAAGCTCTCGGGTTTTGAAATCGTGTTACGAAAAATAATTTATTTACAATTATTTAGGATATCTGAATTTTGTTTCTGCTCTTTTTTAGTGCTCTGTATTCGGTATCAGAATACTTATTGAATCAATTTGGTATCTGTCTGTCCATTTGTCACGGCCTTCTTTCTCGGAGGCCGTTTGAGATGGAAAGTTGAAATTTGGCCTAATCACAGATGTAATGTACGAAAAGTTGAATTTCATATTTGAAGGATAGTTTTTGAGGGTGAAAGGGAGGGCCAAAGGGATTGTTCGGAGTCATTATGATGGGTATCAAATGGAGGCGTATAAGAGTGCGAGTCCAAAAATATAATATTCATTTATTGTATTTTTCCAAAAATATCTTGAAAATCGCTGTCCTGCCTAACTATCTCGTAAAAATTGCTCCGACAAATCTAAGGAAAAAATCAAAAATAATAGTGTAACAAAACTGTTTTCTACGTGGGCGGAATACATTATTTATTTACAAGAATTAAATGTTAACAAAACTAAATAGATAACATTAAAATGCAACAATAACAACTATACACAATAATAATAACGAACAGTAATTCTCAAACAAAGTGAAGCACTTCAATAACACTGAACAATAACTATTTATCTACTGTGTTTATGTTCGCAAATTCAACTCGACACTGTTTCACGACTGGCCCCTGATTCCCTCGTACTTCGCTTATATATAGTTCGAGCAGCTTGACCCAGCACGCTCGCGCGCTTTCCAGAATATTCTCGCGGTTACCCGTGTCTTCGACACCACTCCACGCCTCACCACCGCTACCTGTTCTCGACGCTTCCATCGCAGCCAGCGGCGTAACATCTTGGGGTTTGCTACAATAGTAATGAAGTCTACATTGAACGAAAATTGTCAGCATTGCATTACGCAATTAAGATAGTTTTTGGTCTATAAAAAAATTAGGAGAATCTGAATGGTATGGAACACTAATCATGCAAGTTCTACTTGCACTGATCTTAAGTTATATTTGCCTACCCGGCCATATATTACATTTATCTTTAGGCCCTTTCCTTTATAACTTTTATCTAAAACTTTTCGCCCCTTGAAACGTGATGTCCTAGGCCAGGGATGGCGAACCTTTTCACATCTACGTTCCAATTTTTTTCAAAAAATGTTTAATGTTGCCATGACGTGTCAACAAGCACCTAAAGAAATTTGGTGAACAAAAAAATGATCCAAACGTAGATGAAAAGAATAATGCATGACACTTTCGTCGACTTGTCGTGTCGATCTCATATTATACAGAGTGGGCCAATGAAAACAGTCCGGGCAAGTTTTGGCCATTTAACCAGTTTTGCGAAAAAAGCTCGCACACGTCAATTTTAGAATCAAGGGGGACATATAAATCGATTAGTATTATTTACGTAACTTCAACCCTGAGAGCAGGGTGAATTGCACCCCAAAAATTTTTAATGGAAAGGGGTGTCAAACGATTCTCAGTTCGAAAGGCCTCTCAATTCTTTTTACAACAGTCTTTTTGTTTTTCAAATCCGATCATTAATTGCGGAGAAAATGACATTTTAATTTGTATCAAGTAGTGCGTAAGCGGTCCCAGGTTGGCAGGACAGAAGGGAAGGGTATTGCTGCGGTCGAGTCCCACACTACCCGCAAACGCGGGTGGCCGTAAATAAATGAATTTTCCCCCTAATATTAAAAAAAAGTAGTTCAATTGTTGACTACTTGATACAAATTAAAATGTCATTTTCTCCGCAATTAATGATCGGATTTGAATAACAAAAAGACTGTTGTAAAAAGAATTGAGAGGCCTTTCGAGCTGCGAATCGTTTGACACCCCTTTCCATTAAAAATTTTTGGGGTGCAATTCACCGTGCTCTCAGGGTTGAAGTTACGTAAATAATACTAATCGATTTAGATGTCCCCCTTGATTCTAAAATTGACGTGTGCGAGCTTTTTCCGCAAAAATGATGTTATATGTGTTAGATATTTGAAATAAAAATAATATAATTTTTATATTTAAATCAATTTTATTATCCTTATCAATTGATGTACAATTTAGTAATGTTCACAAAAATTTTATAAACTTAAAGCTATGTTCAATTATGCAAGTCGAATAAATTAATAATAATTTATATAACTAAAATATAATATTTAACTTGCATTTGCAAATACACTACAATTATTTTCCCCTTTAATTTTCGGGATATCTTGAAGGCGGTTTTAGTTGACTGCGCCTTCTTAGAATCATGTTAGTATTTACTTGGTTGGTTTCCGTATCCTGGTTATTATCATTTGAAGTCACAGAAGGCGGTCGCGATTTAACGTCATGTTGTATATTTTTTAAAATTTGATCAACGTGTCGTTTCCACAATAAACCATCATCGGTAGTAACTTCAAATGTTAACTCGCCAAGTTTTTTACAAATTACAGCAGAAGTCCAAACATTAGATTTACCCCTGTAATCCAAAACTCTCACCCTGTCACCTACATTAAGCTCAACGGATCTGTGACCTTTAGTAAAAATACATTGATCGTATTGCTTTTTTAAAACATTATTTTCGATGCTAGGTAACATTAAATCAAATCTGGAACGTATTTTTCTGTTCAAAAGAACCTTTGCAGGACTTTCTCCCGTGCTTGAATGCGGTGTATTCCGATACTGGAATAAAAACTTATTTATTATCGAATTTAAAGATAACTTAGGGTTATCCTTTTTTGCTGATTTAATAGCGTTTTTTAAGATCTTTACTGCTGCTTCGGCCATTCCGTTAGTGGACGGATGGAAAGGGGCACCGGTAAAGTGTTGAATGCCATTACATTTTAAGTAATTTTTAAATTCACCACTTGTAAATTGGGGACCGTTGTCCGAAACTAAAAATTTAGGAAGTCCAAATCGTGCAAAGGTTTCTCTGAGTTTTTCAATAGTAGCCTCAGTACTAGTGTTAGACATCTGAAAACACTCAATCCATTTAGATGTCGAGTCAATTATAATAAAAAAATTGGTACCCAAAAATGGGCCCATGAAATCAACATGAATTCTGATCCAAGGGTCAGAAATCCAAGACCATGGACGCAAAACACTCTTTGTTGGAATATTCTTATGTGTAGCACAAGAATCACAACTATTAGCTAAATTTTCTATTTGGCTATCAATAGACGGCCACCAAACATAGGATCGCGCCAGAGCCTTCATTTTGACGATTCCAACATGAGTGTCATGCAATATATTTAAAATTAACGTACGTAATTTTCCAGGAATCACTATTTTGTAACCCCTCATTAAACAATTTTGCTCAACAGATAACTCAGTACGGACAACATAATATGGTTGATATTCAGGTTTGATTTCATTGGGCCACCCTGTATGCAGGTATTGCATAACTTTGCTTATGACAGGATCTTTACTAGAATACAGTTTAATTTTTATAAAATCCAGACATAAATCGGAATTATTTTCTATTGAATTAAAATATGAAATATCATCGGAATTATAAAAGTAATTTGATTGTTTAACATTTTTATCATGCGTGTTATATGTTATTAATCGTGATAAAGCATCTGCTTGATTTTTGTCCGATTTTACGTATTCTAATTTGAAATTAAAACTTGATAAGAAATGTGCCCACCTTTGTAATCTACCGGCTGCTAAGGGAGGTATTCCTCTCTTAGGACCAAATATGGACAATAAAGGCTTATGGTCAGTAGCCAGTATAAATGTTTGACCATATAAATATTGGAAAAACTTTTTAACATTTTCAATAATTGCTAAGGCTTCTCTGTGTAAAGCAGAATAATTTTGCTGAGTTGGTGATAAAACTTTAGAATAATAAGCGATAGGTTTCTCCGAGCCATCAGCAAAAATATGACACAAAATTCCGGCTATGGCTTTAGCTGAAGCATCGACAATTAATTTAATTGGTTTTTCGGAATCAAAATGAACCAGCACTGGAGCTGATGTTAAAACATTTTTAATTTTATTGAAGGCTAAGTGACAGGATTTCGACCATTCCCAAGGCACATCTTTTCTTAACAGACAATATAGCGGGTATAATATTTCGGCTGAATTATCAACAAAGCGACAATAGTAGTTTACCATTCCTAGAAATGATTTTAAATCTTTAACATTTGTAGGAACAGCACAACTTTTAATAGCCAATATTCTCTCATTTGTGGTATGCAACCCATCTTTGTTTATCACATGTCCCAGATAAGAAATTTCGCTTTCCATAAAACTGCATTTCTCTTTACGGACTCGTAAACCGGCATCTTGAAGTCTTTGAAACACCATTCGTAACCTACACAAATGTTCAGTATCATTTTTGCCCGTCACAAGTATATCGTCAAGGAAACATGTAACACCCTGTATACCCCCAAGCAAACTTTCCATAATGCGTTGAAATATACCAGGACAACTAGAAATACCAAATGGAAGACGTGTATAAGAAAAGAGTCCTTTGTGTGTAGATATCGTCACAATTTTTCTAGAATTTTCATTTAATAGAACCTGTTGATAAGCTTCTGAGAGGTCAATTTTTGAAAATTTTTCTCCACCTCTTAATTGCTCAAAAATGTATTCAATTCTCGGAAGAGGATACTTGGTTACCTCAAGTGCCGGATTAACTGTACATTTAAAATCTCCACAGATACGTATAGTGCCATTTGGCTTAATCACGGGTACAATTGGTGTCCCCCATTCCGAATGATCAACAGGAATCAGAACTGAATTTTTAACAAGGCGTTCTAATTCATGTTCTACTTTTTCTTTTAACGCGAACGCTAATGGGCGAGGTTTAAAAAATTTTGGAGTGACCTCGCTTTTCAAATGTAGGGTAATTTGTCCTTTGGTATAGGTTCCCAGACCTTCTTTGAATACATTTTTGAACTCGTCGGTTAAATTTGATATTACAGAATTGACAGTTAAATGATTCATATCTGCAATACCCAACCCTAATTTATTTAAACCATCCCTACCCATTATGGGTGGTCCGCCATTTTTAATAACATGCAATTTTAAATCAATTGATTTATCTTTGTAATTTAGATTTACATGAAATGCTCCAATTGGAGAAAAAGTATTACCTACATAATCTTTTAGAATAAGGTTACTAGCAGTTAGTTTAATTTCATTAAACCTAGATTTATAAAATATTTCTGAAATTACCGAGTACGCTGAACCTGAGTCGATTTCAAATGAGATAGGTGAACCATTGCATAATACATTTAAATAAATAGGCTCAATTCTACAAGAATCCTTAGAACTCAAATTGAAAAAATCCTCAAGTTCCTCGTCCTCATCTACATAATGGCTTTTACTTTCCTTTTCATTTTTATTTTTACACATTGGAGCTAAATGACCTTTTTCTCCGCATCTATTGCAATTATACTCACGATACTTGCATAATGAAGCTTTGTGATTTGTCCTACCGCAGACCGGACACTTCGGAAATTTCTTCTTATCCTTCAACGCTAACATGTCAACTGCTTCTTGGTTTCGCGAAGTCGCTGCTCGCTCTTGCATTGCCGATTCCTTTGTTTGAGCAATCTGTACCATCTTATGCAAGGTTATCTTAGTTGCATCCTCTTCAAGAAGTCTGTCTTGAATTGGACCGGATGACATTCCCGCAACAAAAATATCCTTCAATACCAACTCAATCTGCTCTTTTGTGAACCCGCAGTTACCCGCTAAATTTCTTATTCTAGCTTGCCAGTCGACTATGCTTTCATCATCGCTTTTCTTAGCATTGTAAAACTTTATTCTTGCTGCGAAGTACGATTTAATTGGAGAAAAATGTGCATTTAGAAGATTGATCAATTCATCAAACGATGTTGTTTCTGGATTCTCTGGAACACTCAGACTTTGGAGCAGAATAAACGTTTCTTCAGTAATACTGCTTAGCAAAACTGCCCGTTTGGTTTCCAGAGATGTTATTTGATTTGCAATAAAATATTGTCTTAATTGCGCATTCATAACATCCCAATTACATGTTTTATGATCAAATCTTGATAAGCTTATTAGACCTGTGACATTCATTTGTCGTTCACTTGATCCGGCCCTCTGATCAGGCATTTTATAATTAATTATCTTAATTTTGAAATAATTATACTTTAATAATTAAATGTTGAAAAATATTTTAATTTTTATATTGCAATTGTTAATTTAAACAATTAAATATTTGACTGATGACCAATTTTAATCACTCGTCGCCACTGTTAGATATTTGAAATAAAAATAATATAATTTTTATATTTAAATCAATTTTATTATCCTTATCAATTGATGTACAATTTAGTAATGTTCACAAAAATTTTATAAACTTAAAGCTATGTTCAATTATGCAAGTCGAATAAATTAATAATAATTTATATAACTAAAATATAATATTTAACTTGCATTTGCAAATACACTACAATATGGCCAAAACTTGCCCGGACTGTTTTCATTGGCCCACTCTGTTTGTTATTTGAATGATAGTCAAATTTTTTCCACAGCATCTAAGTCATTTTTTAATTATTTCGCTTGTGTACCAGGTACTTCAATCAACGGCGTGCCGACAATATTCCGTCGTGTGCCACCTATAGCACGCGTTCCAATGGTTCGTCATCCCTGCCCTAAGCTCTAGTCAACTTAGCCTATTGATAAATTCGCCCCTGTTCATTCACTGCTCCTTCACAAATTCGCTTTGCGCAAAATCAGAGCCATTGTCACATCCCTTTTCAAAATGTCAAACACCAAATAAACAAATGCATACTTACTGCAGATCAAAGCCGTGAAAATGTTAAACAATATCTCTTTCAACTAGGTTATGATGATATTTCACTCAGTTGTGAATGATAACAAAAGAAAAAAATAAAAGAAAGCTTTACATAGTCTTTTGTTTGTTTGCATGAATAAAATATCTACATATGAAATAGACATGTAAAT
Organism: Mongoloraphidia duomilia; assembly: GCA_039654895.1. Taxonomy (NCBI): domain Eukaryota; kingdom Metazoa; phylum Arthropoda; class Insecta; order Raphidioptera; family Raphidiidae; genus Mongoloraphidia; species Mongoloraphidia duomilia. Next base: position 17,400,033 of record CM077525.1, on the reverse strand, counting down.
AATAAATTGTTATATCCATTGTGCTCAGAGTGCACGCTGCAGGTGGGATATATGTGATAATAGTGCTGAAACTGGAACTTAGAGCCGGCGGGGAAGTTGTTCAACAAAGCGCTCTCAACTTTCAAACAATCGTGTTTCACAATTCTCTCTTCAACGGCTACCTTTGGCTGTATAAATAGAGTACAGGCATCTGTTCTCGACCAGTCACATGTGATCCCTCATTTTTAACCGACTTCAAAAAAAGAATTAAGGTTCTGTTTTTCCCTAGCATGTATGCAAGTGTGCATGTGCGCAATTTTTTCGGAAACTACACGACCGATTTTTATGATTCTTTTTTATTTAATAGGGCACATCTTGGGGATGGTTCTTATATAAATTTTCGTTAAATCGGTTCAGTAGTTCGACTGATTTTAACAAAAAGTGAGTAACGGACTGTAACACAGTTAAAGTAAATGTCAAATATCAAGACAGAAGTTGGTTAATAACGTGCCAAGTGCCAACTAGTATTGTAAAAAATAAAAAAACTTTTTAAAAAAATTGAACCTTCTTCAAAAAAGCAGCTAAAAAAAAGGAAAATAATAAAATTTTAAGGTAGGCGGCAATTTAATATAATGAAAGTAGATATATAAAAAGCTTAGCAATTAATAAATAATAAATAAATAAATAAATAAATAAATTTATTGGCTTTTGTAGTATCATGCCAGACACAGGAGGGTTTGTCATAAATACATAACATAAACAATAAATTGGCGCCGACGTCAAAATTTTATTATTTTCCTCTTTTTTTAATGACTTTTTTGAAGGAGGTTCTATTTTTTATAAACAGACACGATTTTATTATATGTATAACATTATCTAATGTTCTATATTATCTACATATTATTATTATGTTATGTAAAAATCCATTTCGTCAATTATAAAACTATAAAACTGCTTGACCACAAGTAGGTGGCGAATAACCGGCGCCTTTACCCTACATGCCTTTCACAACACTGTCTTTGCTGAACAGTTACTCAAATAATTCATCGGCTGTACTGACCCTTCACTTTCACCGTCGTCTAATAGGTACCAGTCAAGATCGATAAATACGTAATTCTATTGTTTGGCTTCCACTATGCAGAAACGAGGGGAAAAATCTTGGTTTGCGCTATTAAAAACTGGAAGAATTGAAACCCGTCACTTCCACCACCGTATAATATCCATCAATGTTAATTTTGAATACTACCAATCAAAAGTGGGACCATTGACTTCCGCTTCTGCAAAAACTGGAATGGAATGAGTAATTGTAAAGCTCATTCCGCCGCGAAAGTGGAAAGGTTCAGGTTAGAATCCTGACTGTGACTATGGTTGGTAAAATGATTTTTTCCGATATGTTTAGAATCAATTATATAATTGGCTGCTTTCCAACGAAAATTTTCAATTGCAATTCAGCCGTATAAATCTATTAATTTATCATAAAAAATCACCTTTGCTTATGGTGTACAAAAACTGAAATCAGCATTTTAGCGACTTAATTACATTTTTGTGGTATAGCCGAAAATTGATTTTTATTTTAATAAGTCGCTGTAATTTTGTTTTTTATCAGTATTTCAAAAAGCATATTTTTTTGTTAAATTTAATGCCGTACCTGTTAATTTTTTTTAATTTGTGGTTATTTCAAAATATCATAATATAACTCCAACAGAAGGCAGTGTAGCCTAGTGGATAGCGTATTTGGTATCGCAGCCTCTTGACTAGACTGTCGTGGGTTCGAATCCCACCTGCGCTCATGGATGTTTTGTGATGTTACTTAGTTCTCAGAAAGTTGTTATTTAGTGTAGTTGAAAGACGCTAATGACAGATATCGACGCGTCTATAATCTACAAAAAATAAATAAATGACCCCAACATTTTTTTGTGATGGAAAGGACAGTACGCTTTTGTTTTCTAAGTGACAGTGTTTTCTTTTGCAAGACGGCTGGAAAGAGTGCAAAAAACTATTTTATAATAATTTTTCATTCAACTTTTCTAATCACTTCATACTGACGTTCCGTCAGTATGAAGACTAGATAACAACTTTCTGAGAACTAAATAACATTACAAAACATCCATGAGCGCCGGTGAGATTCGAACTCACGACATTCTAGTCTAGAGGCTGAGGTACCAAATACGCTACCTACTAGGCTACACTGCCCTCTGTTGGGGTTATATTATGATATTTTGAAATAACTATAAATTAAAAAAAAATACTACGGCATTAAATTTAACAAAAAAATATGTATTATTAGTGTATTTGCCATATGGCACATACACTATTGGCGTCGGTCGGATGGCGGGACCTAGGGGTCGGACCAAATTTTCTCGACGTTTCATACCCTCCTGAACAATTTGCCACCATTTTTGGAAATGTATATATATATGTGTTCGCGGCATAACTCTCGAAAGACTTAATTGATTTGGACTAAATTTGGTACACACGTTGGAATCCATCACCGCACGGAACCTATTTAAAATGGGCCCAATCGGACTATTTTAAGGGTTGTTTTTAGGGGTTGAAAAAAGTTTTTGGGCCCCGAAAATACCGAAAAAATTTTCAGAATTGTTTCAAAATTGAAATTTAACCTTTTAGTAAAGATCAAAATGTGCTGCTAAAATTTTAATAAAGTCGGCTCGACAGGACCGGACTTACAAATTTTATGAAAACACTAGTTTGCGGATAGTGATTTACGAGTACTTACTGAAGGGTGCATTTAATTTGGTACAGAGGTTGCATTGATAATAATATTGAAATTAAGAAAAAAAATATTATTTTAAGGAATGTATTAAGGGGTTAAATTTTTTATTTTGTCCAAAAACGAACTTAAGTTTACGTATTAAAGCCACAAGGCCTGTATTAGCAAATACACTATATTGTCGGCAGGGTTTTGGCACTGCGACCCGAGTTTTTATCTAATGATCTGCTGCAACAGCGCATAGATATATTATAAATTTTTCAATAGACAAATAAAAAGTATATTGCATTTATTAAAAAGCGCTGTAATTTTCTTCTATTAACAAGTGTTTTTTTTGCATTTCTCGCTCGCACAGTCCTCTCTTTTTTACATCTTCTCTGTGTTCGCACACACAGAAATACCAGGATTACATGCGCGGCGTTTTTATAGCATTTAATTATACGGGAACAGCGCGGTCTAATGGAAATTTAATATAGGTTTTTAAATTTTCACCTCGTATTAAAATTTTCACTTAACACATGCGCCAGTTGAATTATTTAATAATGCAGGTACGTGGTTTTCTTTTTTTCAGTATTGTTTCTGTATTGCCGACCGGTATTAACTGCAATTTATATTTTATTCAAATTTATTTAACGTGTTTGAATATATATAATCGTTGAAAACCATTTATTTAACCCATTATTTACCAAGCTTAGAAAAAGTTAAACTGGTAATTTTGGCTTACGTAAGTTAGTAAATTTGCAGTTTTTCTTTTTATTTTAATGTTCAATCCGATTTGCACTCGGACGAATCCGGGCCGGACAGCTAGTATAAATTTAAACCTGTCTAAAAAAATAAGCTATCAAATGATAAAAATCGCAATCAAATTCGTTTAGTAGCTGTCTTGAGATAAGCGGATTCAATCAGGTTTGCACCCGGGCGAAGCCGGACCGGACAGCTGGCATAGATCTAAACCTTCATCAGGAAATAAGCTATCGAATGGCAATAACGCACTTAAATCTGTACTGTATAACGGATGCAATCCTCTTTGCATCCGGACAAAGCCGGACCGGAGAGCCAGTATAGATATAAACCTTCCCCAAGAAACAAACTATCGGATAGGTTTTCAAGATTATCCGGAACATACATACAAACAGACACCTACCGAAATTTCCATTTGTCCAAACTACCCTTAACGGCTTAACTTTGATCTTCCATTGTGAAACTAGCTTTAAAAAAAACTTAAACATAAATGGGACAGTTTTAGGTAAAATTTAGTGGTAAATATTTTTATCTAGTTTTTTTTATTGTCCGTTTGGACACTATTCTCAAAAATCTTGTTGGGAGTGGTTTTTCTTGAAAAAGAGGGTTACGCAATGACCCCCGGTCGTGACTACAGATCTCAAAACATTAGTTAGGGTCTCAACTAACGGTGTACTAAGCGGCATCTTTTTATCATAAAATGCAAGTTATTTTCAACGAGTATTCGTAAAAGGCTATATTTAAGCTAAACGAAGAAATTTGATAAACTAAACAGTGAAAATTTAGCAGAAATACGAATGTTACAAAAATATGTATAGAACCTTTTTTGTAGAGAATTTAGTTAACTTTAATTTTGTATTGAACTATTTTTTTCGTAGAGTTATAAGGTAAAGTTATGAATCCGGTAAAACCTGATTTTCGTCCATTCGTCAACCCCTCAGGGGAGTAACTTCGTTGGAGGGGGGAAACTTCAGGATTTATTGAGGACACCCTAAGGGACCATCGTGTAAAAAACATTTCTTGTAGGAATTTTTTCCAGTGTTCGTACATTATTTCGACTTGACGACTGGTCTATTACGATCATCGTTTTATTTTTTTTTATTTTCCGCTAAACTTTTCAGGTGGGTAATTGCCCACCAACAGATTTTTTAGGTGGGTGATACTACCTACCGTATCCACCTCTTCCACCGGCCCTTCTCAAAGCACCCACGGCCGTGTAGACGACACACCCTACTTTGATTTTTACAAGATTTTATTTAACTTGCAATGTATGTTAGTTTGTTTGTGTGTTTGTTTAGGTCAAATCTTGCATGTCAATTTTGAGCGACTTCCACGTATCCGATCGATTTGAAATTTTGTACACATACCTGTGTATTCCCGATGACAATACATGAATAAATCGTTTTTAGAAATAAATTCAACCCCTAAGGGGTTCAAACGGGGATGTAGGGTTTTTTTTGACTAATCAACGCCCAGGCCAAATCGCTGAAGCTAGAAACTTGAAATTTGGACAGTTGGTTCCTTTTCTGACGTAAGCATCCACTAAAAAAGGATTTTTCGAAATTCAACCCCTACGGGTGTCAAAGGAGGGTAAAATTTTGAAAGACTAAAATGAACCAAATAAATATTAGTAAAAAAATACTTTTTAGAGACAAGCTTATATTTAAATGCACTAAAAAGAAAAAAAATATTTTTTAATAATTTAGGTTCATAATTATAAAAGCGTGGATCGTGACTAATAAACTATCATAGAGTTCACGACCCACGCTTTTATAATTATGAACCTAAATTATTAAAAATTATTTTTTCCTTTTTAGTGCATTTAAATAAAAGCTTGTCTTTAAAAAGTTTTTTTTACTAATATTTTTTAAAATTTAGTTTCTATTCAGTACGATCCTGTTTCAAAGCGACCTATTTATAAATAGGCTATAACTGTGCCAAGTGGACAGTAAGACAATGTAAAATGCAGTGCTTGACACTTCAGAAGCTAAAATGAGCGTATAGCGGATAATAAAATGCACGTCCAAAAAGTAAAGAACATTTGACGGTATTATTACTACATAACTTTTGACCGGTAGTGTACGAGAGAATAGAGGATTTTGCGGATCAAGGTTGGTAGCGCATTTTATTGCCTGAATAATTCATGATCAGACATGTGACGTAATTACATTTTGAACATTGTGTAGGTATATTATTTGAGCTTTTGTTCGTTAAAACGCTTGCATCACTTTCAATAATTTAGTTTTTTTGAAAACACGTATTTAAACTTTTTCTGTAATGATTGATGACTTTTTACCCGACTGCAAAGGCAGAGTTATGTTTTTATCTGTGCATATGTAGGTATGTAATATGTATGTAAGATAAGTATGTATGATGGGATTCTTTATTTCTTTATTCTCTCGTAGCATCCAAACGGCTGGATGGATTTTAATGAATGGGGTGTCATTATAGATTCGTTTTATTCCCGAGAGTGACATAGGTCACATAGAGTAGGTATACGATGTCATGGAAAATTTAATATGGAGGACACTAGACGCTATTTTGTCTGAATATATAAAAGTAATTTTTCGCCTTCGATATCGTAAAAACGGAACAACATACGGCCATGCCGATAGTTCTATTCTGTTTATCAGCCTTTAATTTAGATCTGATTAGATTTTGAGTCAAATCGGCTCAGTGGATCCTGAGATATTAAAAAAACGTTCTCAATGTCACGTATTAACATAGGTAAAAAAAAATATAAATGCATTCTAGAGGTTATAATATGAAAAAAATGTAAATATTTTTTTTCTCTAAAATGTATCATTTTCGATAAAAAAAATATTTTACTAAAAAAAGAAAATTGTACGTAAATCAAGGTTACCATGATTTTTGCTATATTAAGCTAGCCATCAGTAGATCACTATAAACAAAAAAGATTTTATTTATTTATTTATTGTGGATTATAGACTTAGGTCAAAAAAAAGAGTGTTTATTTTTTGCAAATATTTACTAGGTGGGAAGTATAGGACTGGTCATCAGTCGAATTTTTTTTTGTAAATAAGTGTCTGTTCATTTTAAAGAACAGTATTAGAGACACCTTATAAAATTTTAACTCTTAAATTATTTGTTTGTTCATTGTTTATATTGTATTTTCTGTGTATTGACATATTTCATACTTCATTTGAGTTTCAAGAAATAAATAAATTTTTGAATTTGAATTTATTATAAATTGATATTTACAGAAAAATGTATGGTTTGCTTTTCGTTACCATGCTGACTCAAATGTTAAACGGCGCCTGAACTCGCATAAGAAGTTACACTTCAATATATGTTTCACATTAGTGTTTACTAAAATAATATAATAGAAATATGTTTTTGAATTAGATGTTTTCATTTTAGATGTATTTTTAAGAGAAAATCGATACACACTACACAGTCTCTGGTGTTTACATTTGCCGAGCATGTTTTCTTTTAGACATCATTAGAGCATGAAAATACGTACTTAGCGTTAATGCCGCAGTACGCCACGGGGGAAGTTGCCTGTTGTCTTAATATTTAATGCTCTTACCGTTTCAATTTTTACTCGTGTCGGCTGTCGTGTCTTCGCCACCGCCAGCCGTTCTTAAGATGTAAAATTAACAATTTCCTTCTCTTATATATGCCACATATTTTGGCAGACATAACAGCCGGCCACTTGGCCCTGCATTCTGCAAGAAACAATAATAGCCGTAGAAATAACATAATCCGGGTTTTTGAGTGAACGAATTCTACTTTCACTCGTTTCGATTCCAACTGCGACAAGCATCTTCAGTGATGTGGTGGATGTGATTGAAGTGTTCTTCTTGACGCCAAGAGATGTCCGCCATACCACTGAAGATGCTTGCCGCAGCAGCAATTAATGTTTAGTTACCTATAATAAAATAAAAATCAAATCAAAAATTAAAAACCAACGTACAGTCGCGGACTTAAAAAAGTTTACACCTGTATCATCTAGTTACCGGTTTTTTTAATTTTTGCATATTGTAATTTGGTTTTTGATAGTAATGTAGCAATTACTAAGGTTACATCCTAAAAATGCAATAAAAATTATTATCAAAACACCTCAGTTGTTTATTATACAATCCAAATTTCTCAATATTATTCAATTAAAACATAAAAAGATTTGATAATATTTGATACTAGCAAATCTTGCAGATGTAGATTTTAGACGCGTCTCCAATCTTGCAATAATTCTTCTTTTTTGTTCATCGTTTTAACAATTTCGAGGCATTTAAACGACAATTATTTCTTTTAATTTTTGACATTTATATTTACCTTTTAAAAACTAAATTTGTTGTTAAGCTACTGACTTTTTGTGAACTTAAACACTGAAAAACTCAAGTGTAAACTTTATTAAGTCCGCGACTGTACATAGTCATAAAAAATGTAACTTGTACCTATCAATGGATCCGTGGGTTCGACTTAGCCTCACACTCTTTGCGCTAAATATAGGAAGGTACGAACCCGCGATCCACTGGTTATACTCAAAATGCATTCGATATTTGAGTCAGTCATACAAGATTATCAATTTTATATAGATTATTCTAAAGTTCGCCAGTGAGAAATATTGCCAGGGGTTCGGGTTGGAGGGGTTGGCTTTATTATTATTACAAACGCAAACATCCGAGACCCGTACCACTTTTGTTTCTCGCGTGTGTCGACTGTTTTTTTTAAAACGTAATTCGTTTATTCTGTCGGAACATTCGGCTGTTTTCTCGATATGACATAGTCTTTCGTTAGGTTGATTAAAGCAGATACAATGTACGTGCAGTGTGTTTTAAAATGCATTATTTTAGAGACCCTCATTTCTAGTGTGCGCTAGAAACAATTACGATAGCATCTCATACCGAAAACAATGCATCGCTCTCCATAAATAAAGCGCACCGCTAGTTGTAATCTAATATTTAATTAAAAAGCAGCTAAGTACGTGTCGGACCACGCACAGTGAAGGATTCCATAGTCTGGAAGAACGTTCACGGTTAAAATTCAAAGTTAATAATAATTTATAGTCTTTGAGTAGTAGTTTTCCAATAAAAGTTTGTATTTCATAGTATTTCTCAAAGACACTGTAAAAAACAAAGTTATTTGTGTGGTTGCTAAACTCAAAAAAATAGCGTGTAACTGAAAATATCCCATATCTCAAAAACTACACAACATATTGTTACGGATCACCCTGTATATGAACGACGGGCAACAGTTCTGAGAAACGGGGGTCTGCATACTGAACAACGAGTACCTGCCGGAATGTTCTAGAGAACGCGAGGACGTACTAGGCTGGGCCGCGCAGGGTATATAAACAAGCCGGGTACGAGTGAATCGGGGATCAGTCGACGGTGTCACGCAATCGGCAATCAGTGAATGGTGAGTCGTGCCATCAAGCGGATCAGTGATATAAATATTGATCAGTCAACGGGAATCAGTCAGTGTAGATTGTACTGTAACAGTATTGAACAGCGAAATAAATCTGATATAAATACAGTGACATAAATAATTACAAATAAATAATCCTTGTATATATAGTTATTTGTTAAGTGTTATTTAAGTGGCTCGTTTAGTTCAATAATTACCGGTTAAGTTGTTTTTATTGAACTAAACGAGCTACTTAAATAACACTTGACAAGTAACTATATATACAAGGATTATTTATTTGAAAACTGGTGTCAGGTGCGGGGTGTAAACAAATTAGAATTGACTTTTCGCTGCTGCAAATATTGTAAATAAATATTTATTTCGCCAACTCAGAAAACAGTTTTGTAACAATATCTTATTCAAACCAATTTACCGCACTAGTTATGCTATATGAAAACACTTTTGGCACGCCTGCCTGTTAAATGACCCAATACAGGCCAGTATATACATGCATGGAAAGTATAGCTATTTTGTTGTAGTATAATTTCTACAATGTAGTAGCATTTTTTGATTCTTTGAGTAAATGTAGCTGAGTGAAGATTTTCTTCTGTGACATAGGGATCTGAATGAAGACAATACTGTTAAATAAGTATTTTTCTATTCATCTAACGTTTCGACTTACCGTTTGAGTCATCATTAGACACTGTTCAAACAAATTGTTAAAAATTAATTATGGTTTACAAAAAATAATAAAACTATACGATAATCATGAATATAAGAATGACTTATTGTTAGTTGTCAATTAATTAGGAACAGGAAATAATCAATTCTATAGAATTATCGCTAGGCACTTGGTAGAACATGATTGAATAAAAATTAATAAACAAACACTTGAAAACTTCTACACATTTATTCATCTCAACGATCGTTTCGGGTTTCTAACCCCTCATCAGGAGTTTACTTGTAATAGTACGTCCCTGTTTAGAATTATTAATAATTGCAATACAGCAATTCTACTGCGGCGCGTGTGACCAAGATTCAACCTGACGGCGGAAGTCCAATGTCCACGTTTGACACAGGACTTTCGCAGTCCAAAGACTTAAGTTGCGAACTGATAAAAGAAGGTTGATTGATTGATCGCGAGCCAGTTGAGGCGAGTTGAGGCCCGGGAGGCCAGTTGAGGCTAGTTGACGATAGTCGGGGGCTGACTGCCCTCGACTGTCAGAAGAAAGTACGTGAAAAGCCAGTTAGAAGATAGTTGAAAGACAGTCAGTTAATTGAAAGTTAGTTGAGAGTTCAGTTGGTGGAAAGAGCTCAGCTGATGGAAAGAGCATCAGTTGATAGTCATAAGGAGAGTTGTGGAAAGTAACCAGTGAACGTGAAGTTAATGTTTTGGTTGTTAAAATACAGTAGATATAGTAAGGTTAGTAATTAAAGATAATTGATTTGTGTAAGGACTAAATAGTTGTTTAAATGGTGAATAAATATTTTGTTCAATTTGGTAAGAAATGATATATTTTTATTATTGTTGTTTTACACCTCAAGATTATATTTTTCAGATTCCTTCTATGACCAAATATTAAAAATAACCCGCCTCCTTTTAAAAGCTTGGCCCAAGGTCCATTCAAAGACCCGCTACCCATTACATACTTTTAAAGTAAACTTCTGATGATGGGTTAGAAACCCGAAACGATCGTTGAGATGAATAAATGTGTAGAATTTTTCAAGTGTTTGTTTATTAATTTTTAGGAAATAATCAATTGATACATAAATATTGTGAAGTAATAACAACATGAGTTTATAGCTATTTTGTAGTGAGTATATGGGAGAAATAAATAAAACGCTGTTTTATTAAAATGTATTTTGTATTAGTATTGATAATGATCACCTGTATATACCTACACGCGTCATAGCTTCTGGTTATGACATTTTACAGCGAAATGTTGTTTATAGAGCCACTTAAACGTATGTTAAACATCTGAATTGCCTGTACCTAACCTCAACATCAACATGTACCTACATACGTGGGCTGGCTCTATTGTTGTAAGGAAATCGGTTGTTATTTAATTGCTTATTGACTCGTGGAACGATCTTATAAAGACATGTTTACACAGAAACCCGAAAGCTGAGCTGTATTTATTCGCGTGAAACTGCTTTAACGAGACTAGTGACTCGGAATGATCTCGACACAAAAAATCAAACATGACACACGAAATCAATCGGCACTGAAAATCAAACAGAAAAGTACGCAGAATGTATATAAGCCTGTTGCGTGGAGTTAACGCATTAGTTTACCGTGTATAAGGTTGCAGGTTCGCGACTCGCTTGGAGTAATATGAAATATTAAATTTATTGATTTTTTCTTTAATTATTATAAAAAATAATAAATCGAGCTATAGTCTACATTTTAGTACTTGGCTGAAGATTTTTCATAAAGCAATTTTTATTGGTTATGCAGCCAAATTACATAATTGATTTTGCAATATCGGAAAAAATCATTTTATCCACCATTGTCACAGACGGAATTCAAACCCGAACCTTTCCGCTATCGCAGCGGACCTATCACTTACTCAACCGTGACATGATTAAATAATCTCATTTTCCAATATATGCAGAAAATCATTCATAATGAGTCATTTTCCTGAGAGTAGTTCCTTCAATTATCCACGAGAGGCAGCACTTGTGGTAGGTACAAACATTATTTATTCCCCATTAGTGTCGTGTCTTTTTAGTGGTATAACTTAATTATTAAATTATTATTATTATTGAATTAATTAAATAATTAAGTTATAGGTACCACTAAAATGACACGACATTAATAAGGAATAAATAATGTTTGTACCTACCACAAATGCTGTCTCTCTTGGATAATTGAGGAAACTACTCTCAGGAAAATGGCTCATTCCACTACATGCGAGAGTTACATAAATTTAGCTAGGTTGTAAATTTCATATTTGTCACGAAACTGAAAATATGTTTTTACGGTTGCTTGTTGTATTTGTTTCTTTGAAGATTATCGATTTATATTTCTGTTTTGACGCGTATGACCTATTTTCAATCCTTCCACGAAGGAAACCGACGTACTCAGAACCACTTCAAAAGATTAATGCGGTATTATTGTGAATATGATTTACGTCTCATTTGTGTATGTACATAAATTATAATTAATTTTTATAAAAGTAGTGAATAAAAAAAACCCGCAAGCTAAACATATGGAACTGACAGATTAGGAGACGAAGGTACAGATTCGTATTTTATTATACAGAGTGTGAACTGAAGGGCGGACTGAAAGGTTTATAATAACCTAGTAGGAGAAACCCAGCACAAATCATAGTAAATCTATACATATAATAACATGATATAGGTGTACCGGGCTTGAGAATGGCCGAGAGTGTAGCAATGCTGTTGTTTACATGGCGTTACTATGGTTCCTCTATTACAAGTTCCCAGTTCCCGGGTTCTAGCCCGAGAGCTAGTAAAAGTGTCAATTGGATTGTCAATTTATTATTAAAAAAAAAATAATAATAATGAAATGAAAATATGAATTGGTGCTAGGCCCAAATAACTTTAGCTGTTGGTGGTCTTTAAAACACAATTTAACAATTTCGATAGATGTACCGTGTACCTACGTGTTGTTAGCACATCACGCAAAAACCACTGAACAGAATAGAATAGAATAGAATAGAATAGAATAGAATAGAATAGAACATTAATTTATTGTATATAAAGAATACATATTTTTACAAGGGGGAGGTTTATATTAACCACATGTAATAATAATATAGCAGAACACAACTAACAATTAATAAATATGAAATTAACAAATTTAACATCTAGGTAACAGTTTTAACAGAAAAAATAATAATAATAATAATAATAATAATAATGCCTTTATTGATAAAATAAACATTTTATCAAATGGTGTGGAAATCAGCTTAAAGCTGGTTTTCATTCCAAACCATCAACAAAGAAAGATACAATCATATATGTGAGAGAAAAAGAATGATACAAATATACAATAATACTTCTAAATAAATTATAAGTACAGAAACAATTTAGAGAAAAAACCAAAACAAAAAATATACCGGTTCTACTGTTTATAAAGATGTTTAACTTTTTCATTAAATAAGGGTATACTTGAGTTTTTTATTACATCAGGTAAATTGTTATATAAGGATGGTGCTAAATAAGAAAAACTACATTCAAATTTGGACGTTTTATGCTCAGGAATGACCAAATAGTTCACAGAGCGCAAATTGACATCAGCTGTTATTGTATCGCACCGTCTAACAATTTTATTAAACAAGTAACTTGGTTTCCCAGTTAATATAATTTTATGCAAAAGACACAGATAATGAATCTCCATGTAATTCCTAACACTTAACATGTTGCACTGCTCACGATACTTAGAGATATGATCATACTTCCTAATTCCGTACGAGTAACGAATACATGAATTTTGAAGCACTTTCAGTCTGTCCTTGTCTACACATCTTAAAGTCGGTACATATACACAGTCACAATAATTTACAATAGAGAGCACTAAAGCATTCGTTAAGCGCAATTTTATCTCTGTTGTTAAAGCTGTCTTCAGATGATAAATTGATCTTAAACGAAAATAGGCTGCTTTAAGCTTAAAGTTCACATGCTGTGTGAAGTAGAGGTCTTCATCTAGATAAACACCCAGACTTTTTACACATGTTGATAGTTTTAGCTGCTTATTATCCAACTGAATTGACAAGTTAAAGTTATTAAATTTGGAACGCTGCGTTTTACTGCCAAACAAAACAACGGACGATTTGTCGGTATTAATATTCAAACCATTATCTTGTATCCAATTGGAAAGTCGGCTGAGATCTTCATTTAAAAGCTGTATGAAATGAACTGAGTGACTTGGATCAAAGTTAAGAACAAGTTGTGTATCATCAGCATAGGAATGAAGCTTACAGTTGACGATTGACTTTGGTAAATCTGCTACAAAAATAAGGAAGAAAATCGGCCCCAAAATGGAGCCCTGCGGTACACCGCAGCCTGCATGTTTCATTTTCGAGCAATTATTTGGCGGTAGAATAACTTGCCTTTGTCTATTAGTAAGATAACTTTGACACCAGGCAACTGCTTTTGCAGAGAAACCAAAGTATTGAAGTTTTGCAAGAAGTAAGCGATGATCAATAGTATCAAATGCTTTTGATAAATCAATTTGAACTAACAAAGATATCTGTGTAGTATCATAAGCTCTTAAGAAATCGTCACACAAATTGATTAGACTTGTAGTTGTGCTAAACCCTGAACGAAAACCGGACTGCGTTGCAGGTAATATGTCGGATGTTTCTAGAAACTCGTTAATTTGACTACAGCAAACTTTTTCCAACACCTTCGATAGATTTGGTAAAATACTGATAGGACGAAGTTCATTATAGCTCGACGGTTTACTGTTTTTCGGGATAGGTTTGACTTGAGCCACTTTCCACAACGCAGGAAATTCAGATGAAAGTATAGAACAGTTGACAATATGTGTAATGTAAGGACTTATATAAGGCAACAAAAGTTTTAACATGTTGGCAGATATTCCATCGATACCAATGGCTGATGAATGCAAACTAGAAATAATTTGCTCAATATGACTAACAGTAGTCGTGCAAAATTCAAAATTAGGCGATATCTTAGGGATAGCATTGAGATACTCGTCGACAACAGTGTCTGATAGAATTTTCGGCTGAATAGAGAAAAAATCATTGATCCCATCAGGATCATTCAAATGAGATGGAAGATCAGGTTTAATGTCGTTAACACCTAAATGTTTGACATTTCTCCATAATTGATCGCTTGATTTGCTATTTTTGTTACAGAATGTCATGAATGCTAATTTTTCTCTTCTTATAGACGCCGTTACGTAGTTTCTGAGCTGTTTAAAATATTCTAATTTTGAATTTTCTTTAGTTTTTTTGTATGCAGCAAGTGCCTTATTTTTGTGCTTAATCATAATTTTAATTACCGGAGTTATCCATGGACGATAGGGTTTGGTTACTTTGACTGTTCTTAACGGAGCAAAACGATCAAAAAGATCAGTAACTTTATTGTTGAAACATTCTACTTTTTCATCGATATCATTTAAAGAGATAATCTCATTCCAATTAGTGTTCTCAGCATATTTTTCGAATGCATCCTTGTCAATGTTAGATATATCTCTGTAGGTAATAAACTTTGAGGCATGGCACGGCTTAGGAAGATTCAAAACGCAGTAAATTAAGTTGTGATCTAAATTTAAATCCACCAGTTCTTCAATACTGACGACACCTGATTTAGAAACTAAGTTGTGGTCAGATATACACATTAAATCTAATAGAGTAGCTGATTCTTTCGTGACACGTGTAGCAGCTTCAATTATTTGATCTAAACCAAAACTGTCTAACATATGTTTGATGAATAAATAATCTGGACTTAATTTGTTAAAGAAGTTAATGTTAAAATCGCCAGTACAAATAACATGATTAACAGTTGGCAGAATTTTGGCCAGAACTTGTTCAACAACAGTGAGCTTCCTATAAGAAATGTGTGGTGATTTATAAATTAATCCCAATCCAAACTTAATTTTATTGTATTTAAACTCAATCCATAATTGATCGACATCATTTTTATCACTGTCACAATCATTTGTAGTGATTTTTTTGAAGTCAATTGAATTGCGTACATATAACGCCACACCACCAGCTCGATTAAAGTCCCTATCACATCGTACAAAGTTATATCCATAAATATTAAATTTGTCATCACTATAGTCTGTTTTAAGCCAAGTTTCTGAAATCGCTATAATATCATAATTATTGAGTAATACAAAGTCTTTGAACTTACCAAATTTAGAATTTAATGATCGAATATTAATATGAACAATAGTAAAATTATTAACACCATACACTTCCAGATTACAACATTTATTATCGGCCATTGCGTTGAGATAGAGGAATCCTTTTTTATTTATTAATTACACTGGAAAATCAGAAATTAAATATTTGCCAAATCATCAATACGTTTTATCACAATTACTTTAGAATCGTCATCTTTTTTTAATTTAATGAAATTGTTATTGAACCATACATATTTAAAATTATTTTCGTTTTTGAATTTTCTGACTTCGAAAAATAATTCACTATAGTGAGGGGTGAAATGATGATTTACATATAAATTATTGTTTATAGAAACATTTTTCCAAATTTGCCCAGTCTGATATTTATTTACTTTACACTGTTTGTAAAGCTCATTTTTTGGTTTAGAATGGATAAATTTTACAATTATCGGCCTTGGTTTATCCGCATGACGTGATTTTATACGATAAATATTTTCAATGTCCGTGGAATTAATATTAACATTAGTTGCTTCACCTAATTCAATGATTTTTCCAACCAAATCTTCATCTTTATCCTCAGGTATCCCATTTAGAACCAAATTATTTATTAACGATGCTTGCTTCATATACTCAACTTCAGTTCTTAAATTGGAGACTTCCTCTTTTAGCTCTTTATTTTGATTTTGCACGATCGTTAATGTTTCAGTTAAGTTTTTTATAATTGTCGTAAAATTATCAAATTTAGAAATTAGAGGCGCAAGTTCAGTTTGGATCGAAGTTTGTATAATATTTGTAATATTGTCAATCGAACACTCATTTACTTCGGGATTTGACTTCGATGAACCGGGTTTACATTTATAACATTTCCAAAGGTTAACTTTGGTTGCATCCCAAGTTTTAAATGCAGCCACCCTTACCTGACCACAGTCAAAATGATATTTTCCGCTGCAAGTATTACACGTTATAAATTCATTTAATTGAAGTGCAAGATCACACTTTACGCAATTCACCATATTAGTAGAGAAAAATATATGTCAATAAAAGTCCAACCCTGATACTAAATTAGAAGTACTGTTTTGACTTGAGAATCAGCATAAACACGTTAGACACACTTTGCACACAATGTACTGTAATTTAATCAAAATAATGAATAAAACTGTATTAAGCTAATAGAAAACCACTTATATTTATGAAACCACTGAAGATCTGTTCACAACCACTAGTAGTTTGGAACACTTATACCTTTATAATTTTAATACAATAGAAAACAAAATTATGTTGAAACAAAAACCCGAAAAAAAAACAATAAATGTAGAGAGAAAAAAAGACACGTGTTTTCTCACACACACCAATCAACTATCTCATTTTTTCCATTTTTAACCGACTTCAAAAAAGGAGGTTGTATTTTTTTTATGTTTGTTACCTCAGAACTCCGTCATTTATAAACCAAGTTGGTACCATATACATTTTACTTAAGTCGGCTCAGTAGTTCGGCTGATTTTTAATAAAAGTGAGTAACGGCGTGTGATTCCTTATTAAACAATAAGATTATACTCTTGTTTTTTCATTCTGAAAACCTTCAATCTGAATGAATAGCCGGTGAACCGCTACCATTCATTCAGATTGAAGGCTGTCATCCTGTGAGCATGTCTGATAAAAAAATACAACCACTAGACAGCTTTTAATGAAACTTTGTTGATATACATACGTATATGCTATGATGGATCTTTATCTTCAATTAGAATTGTCACGATATTCCTCATGGAGAATTAGCTGCAGTGAATGAAAATAGTGAATTGAGTAGAGTAGTACTTGCGACATCAAACAGGATTTGATATTACTATATAATTAAGTATCATTGGAACTTGGAAGTTAGTTTGGTAACATTATTTTTTCAAGAAAACAAGTGACCTGTAGGTATGTGAACTGTCAAAATAATTGTTGTGCATAAGGGGCCATCCATAAATTACGTCACACGTTAAGGGTGGGGGGGGAGTCAACAAAATGTTACATCGTGTGACAGGGGCCAGGGGGGGGTCATAAGCTTTGTGACTTCACATGTTAAAATTTAAAATATTAAAGATTTTATTAAGAAATTTAAAGAAATAAAAAAAAAATTTAACTGCTGTTTTATTTTAATTATTTCTAATTATATGGATAGCTCCTAATTATTTTATTAATAATTTGTTTAAAAACGTTAATTGGTGTTAAATTATTAAATAATACGTTTTTGTAATTGTTAATTAAAACGAAAGTGTTTTTATAATTTGTAGTGTTAAATTCGAACATACGTTTTATATAGTGTTACTAGCGGTCCGGTCCGGCTTCGCCCGGGTGCTATGAAGTTATGATTTATTACTACATTACTCACTCGCTTCGCTCATTCGCTCCCGGTGCTATGAAATTATGATTTATTAATACAGTACTCATTCGCTTCGCTCGCTCGCTCCAGTTATTATAGCCTATTACGATCCTTTGTCCTATAAAAAATCCTTAAATTCGCAATAAAAAATATTGAGGGTCACTTATCAGGATAAAAACTGTCCTATCTCTCAAGTTGGAGCAAACAATACACATTTACAAAATTTCATTAAAATTGGATGAGCGGTTTCGGAGATTAGCGTGAACGAAAATCGTGACACGGGATTTTTATATATTGTTACGGATGACCCTGTATATATAAACGGCAAACAAAGAGTTCCGAGAAACGGGGTCTGCATACTGAACAACGAGTACCTGCCGGAATGTTCTAGAGAACGCGACAAGCACTGGGCTCCAGTCCACGCAGCCTATATAAATCAGTGAACAGTGAGTCGCGGGGTCAGTCAACGGGAATCAGTCAGTGTAGATTATACTGTGACAGTGTTGAACAGCGAAATAAATCTGATATAAATACAGTGATATAAACCGTGCAGAAATATAAATAGTTCAGTGATATAAATTGATAAAATATATAACTAGAAATAAATAGTCCTGGTATATAGTCAATTGCATATAGTTAATTGTATATAGTTAAGTGTTAATTACTGTTTAATTATTGTTTACTTGTGTTGATTGTTAGAACTGACTTTTCGTTTTGCATTTATTGTTATTTTTATTGTTATTGTATTTATAAATATTGTAAATAAATATTTATTCCGCCAACTCAGAAAACAGTTTTGTAACAATATTAAGATTTGCACTGAGGTAAAATCTATAGAGGACGCATATACCGTATACAACTGCTTATACAAAATTGAAGCCAGGTTTAACGTCACAGGTCTCATCAAACATGGCGGCAAAACACGGGATGGATTGAGAACATTATTCTCTTCTTCTTCTTCTTCTCACATATAAAATGAGGGCATCATTAAAATAGCGATTGGATTCACTTTTAAATGCTTATGCTCCTTCTATAGCTTTAACGTCTCAGTGGTTATTTGTTACGTATCTACTTTACAGGGGTTGTCGTTCACGGGAAATTTTATACCCGCAAAACAAACATATATCCGTAATAATTATTAAGGAACTGTAATTAAGTTTAAATTAAAAATGTTTTATCAGAACAGTCATGACTTAAACAAAATCATGGCCATTCGGATAAAATATTTTTAATTTAAACTTAATTACAGTTCCTTAATAATTATTTTGTAATTAAAAGCTGCATATTGGTTATTTGCAAACATACGTGTCAGGTATAGAGTTTTTAATTATGAACAAATTTTGTATTTGTTTTTTTACCAAAATATATAGGGAAGCAGAAAAAATCATAAACACGATTTTACTTGTAAAATCCCTATTACCCGCAAATAAAATCAGCACCCGGTATATATTGTATAGGATATGGTTTTTATATTAGATTACGCGTTAGATAAAAACGTAAAAAAATATTACGGCGAAAAACATCGCCTTCCTTGGCTGTGCTGTTGTTGGGTAAAAGGGACACTGATTTACAGTTATCGAAATCAAGTCCAAGCACGACCTTGAAAGTTGCCGAACAACGATCGGTTTAAATATTATAGCACGCCATATTGTGGGTGGAGTTGTGTTTCTATGTATGGGTGTTTTTTCTATACGTGTTATCTAGTACCAGTCCCCAGTGGGTGGGTAATACACTACTGCCTATACTTTCCTCATTATAAATTCATGCTATGTGACACAGTTCATGTAAAAATTTACTTCATAATATCGAAATCTCTATTTCCCAAAGAATGGGGCCGCCCCGTTAAATTAAAACTCATTCTTATATAATCAAGCCATTCTTACTTGGATAAGATACAGTCTAATCGTATCGATCAAATTATCAATACATATTATAAAAAAAATTCCCCGCCGCGTCTGTTTGTCTGTCTGTGTCCGATTTTCTCCGTAACTACTGAAGGGATTTTTTCCGGTTTTCATGATTAAATAGATTAATTCACGAGGGAGGCTTAGATGTATAATTGAAACTGGCCGTCCCGGCTTCGCCCGAGTGAAAATCGAGAATAGGAAATCTCAGAAAATCGATTTCTCCGTAACTACCGAACAGAATTTGTTCCTGTTTGTACGATTAGATAGATTGATTCACTATAGGAAGATTTAGATGAATAATTGAAACTGGCCTGCCCGGATTCGCCCGGGTAAAAAACAGAGGTAATCTCAGAAGACTGATTTAAACGGACTTTGTTCCGGTTTTCGCGATTACATAGACAATTCACTGGCTGGTCCGGCTCCGTCCGGGTAAAAATCGAGGGTAATCTTAGAAGACCGGTTTAAAAAAAAATTTCACTTTTTGATAGGTGATACTTTGCTTTAGGACATAACGAAGCGAGTGAGTAATGTATTAAGTAATTAAGAAATCACAAATTCATAGCACTCGGTACCTAATGAGTGAAGCGATTGAGTAATGTATTAATAAATCATAAATTCATAACACCCGGGCGAGGTAGTAATATAAAATGAGCAATTAATAATTTTTTTCTCGAAAACGATTCTAATGATTTTGATGAAATTTACAAAATAGGGATTTTCCAGGGCGAGAAATCGATCAAGCTAGGTCTTATTCTTATTCGATTTTACCGATATTTATTAAAATACATATCCTATATTATTAAACGAGCTAATCTTGTATAAATATAAATTTTTTCTCGAAAACGGCTCTAATGATTTTGATCAAATTTACCGAAAAAGGGTTTCGAGAGACAAAAAATCGATCTAGCTAGGTCTCATCCCTGGAAAAATTCGTTTTCCTATCGAATCTATCATTTTAAAAAACAGTTTTTTTACGTATCAAAACAGTGTAATACAGTGAGTAGGCTTTGGAGAAAACAAACTACTTTCATTATTTATGTCAAAATACTCTGACAGTGAATCTTTAACAGAAACAATTATTTTAAATTATGTTGCAGAAATAAACTCGTTTCGGAATAATATTCTGAGAAAATAATACCAAAACAATATCTCACAGCGTATTAAGTACTATTTTCATTGAACTTATCCGAGCAAAGCTCGGTCACCCAGATATTCTATTACTTATTAGGGATCCCCGTGCATTTCACATACCCGTATCTCACACCATCGTTACTAACTTCATACCCGTTTCTCACACCATCATATCTAGCATAAGTTCTAAGGGGAATCCCGTCACACGAACCCGCGACATATGTTTATAATAGACATTGTATATACGTGTGACTCTATGTATGTGTGTATGTGGATCGGGGTTCCCCGTAGCACGTGAATGAAAGTCGATATCACAAATATATCATTAGTATTGTAACCGTCGCGACGTCGAACGTCTGCCGCCGTCGTGTTCTGGACAAGTCTTGTACGTGTATATAAGTTAACGTGTGTCGCGTTTTACTGATATTGACGAATTTGAAAATGATGCTGGTAACGTCACACAAAAGTCGTGTCGATAATGAAGAGAACGCCAATCATAATGCTGTGAAAGGTAATTTTGTATGTTATTAAAAAAACTAGTTGCGGTGTTATGAAACCACGGTGCAAGTTAAACTTTATTTATTTAACTAGCCGTTACCCGTGGCTTCGCCCACGTATTTTTCGATTTATGATTTATTATCCCCCGCGAGAAATTCTCCTCCTGCGAAGCGAAGCCGGGCTGGTGGTGTTTATTCGCTCGAATTTTATAATACATAACTCACTCGCTTCGCTCGTTCGCTCGAATTTTATTAATACATTACTCATTCGCTTCGCTCGTTCGCTCGAATTTTATTAATACATTACACACTCGCTTCGCTCGTTCGTTTGAGTAATAATTATACATTACTCACTCGCTTCGCTCGTTCGTTTGAATATTAATAATACAATACTCACTCGCTTCGCTCGTTCGCTCAAATTTTATTAACACATTACTCACTCGCTTCGCTCGTTCGATCGAATTTTATTAGTACATTATTGCTCATCTACGTTATATAAGGAACTCCTGTGCAAAATTTCATGCTTCTAACTTAAAAAATTACGAACTTCCATACAAACTTTCATCCCCTATTTAACCCCCTTAGGGGATGCATTTTTAAAAATCCTTTCTTATTGCTCACCTACGTACTATAAGGAACTCCTGTGCAAAATGTCATGCTTCTAACTTTAAAAATGACGAACTTCCATACAAACTTTCATCCCCTTTTTAGTCCCTTTAGGGGATGCATTTTCAAAAAAAAATTTCTTAGTGCTCATCTACGTTATATAAGAAACTCCTGTGCAAAATTTCATGCTTTTAACTTCAAAAATGACGAATTTCCATACAAACTTTCATCCCCTATTTAACCCCCTTAGGGGTTGAATTTCGAAAAATCCTTTCTTAGTGGGTGTCTACGTCACAAAAGGAATCTACTGTCCAAATTTCAAGTTTATATCTTTAGCGGTTTGACCTGGGCGTTGTCTGTCAGTCAATCAGTCAGTCAGTAACGGAACTGTTTTATATATATAGATAAATAAGTATTAAAAGTCACTAGTGATGCGCGTACGGGATGTTTTAGTCGATTGTGTCAATTGTTCAACATCTCGATGACTCTCGATGGTTGTAACTTGGACTCGATTGTTGTTGTTTCATAGTTCACCGAGACCGAGTTGCATAGTACTGAATCGTACACTGTCGAGAGCCACATAATATACAGTCGATCATCACTCAACAACTGTGGTCGAGTTTTTATAGTATATGCCGTGATATGTCGCAGTGTGCACGCACAGTAGTAATAAACATAAATCACTATGGAAATGGCTTTATTTTCCACACTAGTGTGTTTTGAAAACACTTTCAACACACTTGCCTGTTAACTGACCCGTTCCATGCATACACTCATGTAAAGTAGCTATTTTATAGTGAGAATGACAAAAATTTTATAACAGTATTGCGTTTCTTTTGGACCCTTGTCTACTTTTGAAAAGCAGATTTCGATATAACAGTAAACTTTTACGTGAATTAATTAATTAATAATAATAATAATAAATGTCTTTATTGAATCGAACGGGTACAATCCAATAGGCGAAGTTCAGCGAAAACGTTGCTTTTCAACTTAACCCGGAAAACTACATATTAATTGTAGATTATAGACGCGTCGACAACTCAGGTCATTAGCGTCTTCAATACAACAAATAATCTATTTGAGCCGGCATACACAAACCGACTGGTACGAGCTCGAGTCCCTGCAGGGAGAGCTAATTCCCAAAGAACATTGGAATGCAATTTGCGATAGCAACCACATTCCAATGTCCCCCCCCGGGGGGGGGGGGACTTTCACGTGAAACTGTACTTTTAAAGTACACTGTAAAAAATGGATGTAAAAATACTTTGAAAGTTAAGGTAGATTTCGCTCGATTTTCTAAGTGATTTTACATTATTGTTTATTTTTACACAGAAAACTTCATAAAAACTTGGACTTTTACTGTAAAGTTAAACAAATTTGTGATTTTTACATAAAGTAAATTAAAATTACATAATTTGTGTAATATTCCATTAAAGTGTGTAAAAATTACAAAATAAAATGTATAGTTACATATATAAAATGGATGAATACAAAACAAATCAATGTAAAATTTGTAACCACGCATGCGCAATGTGTTTTTATGGAATCTACGCGATGTGGCGATACCTGTTTGCGACGTCATTGTCTTTTTGTGTGCCTATTACCAGAATAATCGCTGGCTACAAATGGACCATCGATAATCTATGTAATCGGCCTTCTCATTTCTTACAGTGTAGGGTCATGTGGACCATTTTTCTCACACATTAGGTGTGTTTGGTATCGAGGTGTAGTGTAGATAACTTTTCACTGAAAAGTGTAAACAAGTTCACCAAAAGTGTAAACTAAATGTACACTTGTAACAAACGGGATAGTGTACATTCTGAGTAGATCGTACATGCGCATTACAAAATAAATTAATGACAGATTGGCTGAGTTCATTATTTCTAGTTTTTACAGTTTTTTTGGTCGTAAAAATGTTAAACTCACTGCCATATTTATCTTGTACCATTACATTTTGAAGCTCATTCATTTTTAAGAGACAAAAATTGTAAAAAACAGAGTTCGAAAAAGGGATCAAATCTGTCAAAGCGATTGCCAATTCAGACATATATCACGTGACCTCTACTACACTACGTGCACTTGCTTAAAAGCCGGGACTAATAGTTGTTACACCTTTAGTCCCACACTGAAATAACAAACAGGTCAGTTATTTTACACGTTTGTATAACAAACGTAATAGTGTCAAAAGTGCTTACACTTTTTACACTACACCTTGATACCAAACGCACCTCTTATATTCACGAGAGCAGCTAAGAGACTGCCGTCATTATCTGTCTACATAGAAACGAGTTACATAATTTGAATATTGGACACTCTGTCAGTTGGGAAAACGCTGAGTGCAGCCGAGTATCGGATTTCGTCCGGTGTCCGAATTATTCATGAAGTGATAGCTACGTGCCGGACGGACTATGGTGTTGTTGTTCGGATTGGGACGATAGTGAACGACGACAGACGCCGCGGAATACGTGATCTGATTCCGATATAGCCAACAAACCTCGTAACGCGTGTTGCATACTGTAGAGCAGCGCTTCTCAATCTTTTTTTTGTGCGACTTCTTGGTTCGTCCGTCTGTTTAGCATGTCACTGAGCTGTAACTAATAAATGCATAATCGTATAGGAAGTCGAAATTTTGCTTGCAGATAAAGTGGTGTCGCAGGTTCCAGGAGTCATTTTATCAAAAATCTGCATCCTCTGTAACCAATAATGTGAACATTTTTTAACTTCCCGTTGGAAGTTATGGGACCGATTTTGAGAATGAAAAATTTTGACATATCTGGACGTTTTGAGATCCTTTAGAGTCCGATTCTATTATTTTTAGAGAGATATGTCTGCCTCTCTGTGTGTACGTACGTTCGTTTGATCGTACGTACGTACGTACGTTGGTGAATTTTTTTTCGGCTCGCATATCTTGAGATACAAATAATGATATCGACCCCGGACCAATTTCATTCGACACATATTTACATAATGAACACCTGATTAGATTTGCAGGATATTTCAATTAGCTGTTTTTTTTTAATCTCTAAGGGCAGTGGACATCCAATGGAAAGCTAGCGGTGTGGTTTTACCCACACAATGAGCCTCTTTTTTGATGTGTAAAAATCTAAGCTCGCGTCCCCCCAAATTTTTTTTTACGAACAGCTGTCAAAAACAGAGTTCAAATTTACTTATTCAAGACAGATTTTTCAGAGTAACTTACTCTGAAAAATCTGTCTTGAAAAAGTAAATTTGAATGCTCTGTAGGTAATATATCAAAATATCTATTAGTATTGACCAATCTATGTCTTCTCTAAATAGTATAAAACAAAGTCGCTGTCTGCCTCTGTCTGTTTCTTCGCTTACTTCTTCTAAACCACGCAGCGGATTTTGAAACGGTTTTCACTAATAGAAAGAGCGATAAACGACGAAGGTTAATTTGTAAATATTTTGTACAAAATGGCTGAACTATGACGGTGTTTTGTCAAAAAAAAGCTGTTTTCGTACGCTTAATCATAATTTCATACCACCCGGGACGGGCCGCTAGTAATATATAAAATAGACTTGTTTAAAATATGCCGATGCTAATTTTGTACCCGCGCATGAAAAATATCAGTGGCTACTTGTTGCTAGCATTCGATTGAGTTTCCCCGTTTCCACGCTTGACCCACAAACATTACGACGTTGAATAATTGATCGGCCACACAAATAATCAACGATTGTCCGCAACTGACTGCGTATAAGTGCTTTCATGCTTCACGGAGGAGGTCAATGGGGGAGCTACTGTTATTCCTCAAATCAATACACTGTACTAATGTAATGTCGTCATAACATATTACTGTACCCAACTTGCAGAGTACGGACAAAGTTACATATACACCCCGACTTACTTACTTAGATTGTGTCCCTTACAGTGCCGTGGGCGTATAGGTATACCTAGTGACGTAAAAATACGCTATTAAACTTTTTTGTGTATTAAACCCATGGTATAATACCGTATTTTTTCAGTATAAAACGGTTTTTTACTTTTTCACACTACGGTTACGGTGCATTATTCAGTATTGCCAACTGTATAATAGGAAAAGTTCCTGTTCTCATTTTGGTATTAAACTGTTTTAAACGGTGTTAAACGTTTTATACGTTCTGTATAAAATAGTAAAATACGCAGTATTTATAACCTAGTATAAAACTGGGGTATATTATTTTTTTACATACCGTATAATTATACAGAGACGTAGCTAGGTATCCAAAGGCCCTGGTGCAAAAAAAAAACTGGGGCTCTAACTAAACTGTTTAGGTTTTGTCAAGTCAAAATATAAATATATATAAATACTTTACAGAAAAAAATGTTGAATTGAAAATAATAAGTTTTCAATTAAAGGTTTTTGTTGCAATAAAGTTTTAATTTATTTAACGGATTATCTTTACAGACCGTTTCCTTATTGCCAACCCGCTAAATGTGACGGTGAATCTTACAAGTTGGCAACACTGCAAAAACAACAGAAAGAATACAGGGGAATTCCTCACAAGTTTAGAACAGAAGTCGGAACTTGTTGAGAATTCCCCTGTATTCTTTCAAATGAGTTGTCATGATTAAAGTCGTGTTGCAACCTATTTTATTTACATTCTGAAGATGGGAGAATTTTTCGCTAGTTCAATATGAGGTTTGATGGTCAGTCTCCGAGGGCCCCCTGGGCTTGGGGGCCTCGGTGCACGGCACCGTCTAGCCCTCCGGTAGCTACGCCACTTGTATAATACCGTTTTATACAAACGTTTTATACCAGAGTTATTATACGCATTTACATCACTACTATAAAGATCTTTTTGACGTGATTTAATAATTCGTAGATCTTTATATTAATTTAATAATAAATAAATAAAACACAACAAAATTTGATTTAATCAAGACGAGTCTAAAATAGGTCTGATCACAACGAAATTATAATTTTGAATTACTTGTGTGTTTCAGAAGCGTAGCTAATAGAAACTGCCAAAACAAAACAATGTTGTGGTCGACAATGTAGAGTATTAATGTTGACTCAAAAAGACACAACACTACTCTCGATACAGACATACCCATTTTTTTTCGGAGACATGAAAATATTGTATTTCGCATGGCCAGAGAATCGAAAAATTTATGGTGGAAATACCAGGATATAGTTACGGAAATTTCGATGACGAAGGAACTGGTTCTATTTATCTCTGTTGTCGAGCGTCTATAATTTACAATTCTATTCTAAAAGTACGTTTATGTGTAAAATTTTAAAATTATTGTAAACAAGGCACAGGAGTGGTCCTAATCAGGTACCACAAAAAACCGAAACCGTAACAGAAGCGGTTTTTTTCTGGAACCGGAACCAAAACCGATATTCTGAGAAATTTATGAAATCCGATCGAAAACCGTACTGTTAAGATTTTTTTGTTCCAAGTTTTTTTTCGATTCTAAAATAATATCGGTTAGAATTTGAAGGATAATTATTCCTTAATTTTATTTTAAAAGGGGAGTCGGTCAAGTATTACGTAAGCACATTTTCGTTGATTTTATACTCCCCTCCCCTTCTGTAAGATAAAGTAAGAAAATTACACGTATAAATACAAAATTCTATAATACTAGTTTTATGATATACTTATATGATCAGCTTGAACTTTCTGACGATACGTTGTGCAACCCAGCATAACTAAAACATCCTGTATATTAGCTACGTCCAGACATTGTAACATATACCTAATATTTTATATTTTTATTATTGCTTACAGAGAAGGCATTGCGCGAAGGCGACCGGCCGTTGGAGATCCTGCAGAGATGGGGTTCCGGTAGGGACTCTGTCAAATTAATGTTGCGCTACACGCCGCTGTCGTCTGAGGCGCCACCTGCTACACCCAACAACAATAACGGTTAGTACCAAGGTTGTTTCATAACCGTAATATATATATATATATAAAAGACCAGGTGCCCGGTCTGGCTTCGCCCGAGTGCACTCATTTCGCTCGTTCGCTCGAATTTATCATTAATTTATACGTTTGAGAATAGCTTGGTGTAATGGTTAGCGTGCTGGCTTTTGGATCAAACTGTCGTGGATTCGAATCCCATCCTCTGCTCATTGATGTTTTGTCTCAATATCAGTGAAGAACCACTGCGTTCGGCCATCCTGACATGGAAGCTGTGCTTGAACATAAATACCGATAATAAAACTGTGATGTTGTAAGGGCAGCTTGTTGTAGCGGTTAGCGTGCTGACCTTTGTATCAACCTGCTCATGGATGTTTTGTAAAGTCGTTTAATTTAATTTGATGTAATTAAGGCCTCAATGACCTTAGTTATCGAGTGTCTCTAATCTACAATAAAAAAATACTTAATACGTTACCCATTCGCTTCGCTCGTTCGGTCGAATTTATAATTAACTGCCCGCGACTTATTATTATTATTGGGTATATTAATATTATATTTCACACCGCTTTTCACATAAACTTGATTTTAATCCAACTTGGAATCAATTCGATTTTCACCCGGGCGAAGCCGGCCCGGACAGTTATTATAGACTTAAACCTTCCCCAAGAAATAAGATATTGAATGGTATGAATTGCAATCATATCCGTTTAGTCGTTCTCCAGATTAGCCGGTACAGACAGACAGACATCTACGTTGACTTCCTTTTATACTACGTATGTATAGATGTAACGTCATAATCTGCTATCACAGTGTACGCCGACGTAAGCGTTCCGGACACGGGAATTCCCCTAGACGCTAATAACGTAATAGGATTGGCCAACAAGTTTGTGTGTCGATAAAGAGCTTACGGAGTATAAATATAGCTCTCTGCAGCTAACTGGCTACGCTAACAATGCCCTGTATCTGTACACACCTGCTTATTTCGTGGGTATGCGTGCTCTGTACGGAAGCATCCTCCGTCGAATGAAATCGCCACTTCGCACTCACTCGGAGAGTTTCTCTGAACCGTAAATTCTTTATGCGCTTTAGTTAATTTTTAGCCTCACTTTTTAATTGTTTTCGGAATAATGATTTTAATAATTAATTCAAACAATTCCTGCGAAAAAGTGTGTCATATTTGAGTAGCTGATTTACAAAACTCGCCGTTTCAAAAACAGTCTATTTTACAAAAAAAAAAAAATGAAATAAAATTGAAGATATGACCATATTTTACCTTGAAAGCTATTTTAACATTTTTTGTAAAACATACCTTTTTTGAGATGGTAGGTTTTGAAATTCAATTATTCATAGATAATTAAATGTATGATAATTATTATATACCTAAAGAAAACAGTGCAAGCTTAGCGCTGAAACATTTTTTAAACAGTTTTCAAATCAAAGAGTATAAAACATTGAAAAGTTTTTGAGAAATACAACAAAAGCTGTTGTTAATTTGAAAATTCAATAATTTCCCAACGGGTTGTTAAAAAAATCTGAAAATAAACATGAAAATATTTTACGAAAAGCACTGCTAGTAACCTTAATTTATGTCTACCACGGTTTAAAAAAAAGTGGTGTTCTCTCGGAGGAAGTGTAACTTCATTTGCAGTAGCTCAAAGGTTATACCTACAGCTATACACAGCGCAACTTAGTTTACTTATAAAATCGTGGAGTTTACACTACACATTATAGAAGTGAAACTGACTTATGCAAAATCTACACACGTCCGATAAACAGTGATTCTAGTCAGCGATCTGGAATGCCATATTTGTAAATGGACAAAGTTATACGACGGCCGAGCTGTATGACCGCCGTCCGGCAAACAGTGATTCTAGTCAGCGATCTGGAATGCCGCAGTTTGTAAGTGGGACAGAGTTATACAGTTCGACCGGTGACGGCCGAACTGTATGACCGCCGTCCGGCAAACAGTGATTCTAGTCGGTGATCTGGAATGCCGCAGTTTGTAAGTGGACAAAGTTATACAGTTCGACCGGCGACGGCCATATTGTATGAACGCCATCCGGCAAACAGTGATTCTAGTCAGCGATCTGGAATGCCGCAGTTTGTAAGTGGGACAAAGTTATACAGTTCGGTCGACGACGGCCGAACTGTATGACTGCCGTCCGGCAAACAGTGATTCTAGTTAGCGATCTAGAATGCCAGTTTGTACGTGGGGCAAAGTTATACAGCTCGGCCGTCGCAAACACTGCACATTACGGAAGTAAAACTTACTATCGCAAGATCCACATCAAAATGTTATAAATTGACATTTACAGAAAAATATAATGATAATATTGTATGATGTGTTTTTCGTTGCCATGGTTACGCCATTAGCGTTGAATATTTAACGCAAACATCGAACGACCCGGACTCGCTCAAGGGCCAGCGCACACATGCTACATTTTGTATCGAGAACGCGCGATTTAGCAACTACATCGTGATCTGACCATTACACAGCATAGTAAAAGAGGGCAGTATAGCCTAGATGGTAGCGTGCTTGGCGCTGCAACCTCTAGACTGGACTGCCGTGGGTTCGAATCCCACCTGCGCTCATGGATGTTTTGTGATGTTATTTAGTTTTAAGTTAGTTGTTATTTAGTGTAGTTGAAAAGACGCTAATGACCTTAGATGTCGACGCGTCTATAATCTACAATAAATAAATAAATACACAGCATAGTCGAAATTTCTGCAACAGCATGCGCTCGATCTAAGTGTCTGAATGTGTTCGACAATCGCGCGTTCGTGATACATCAATAGTGTATTTCAGCGAATAGTGTGCGACCTTACTCTGTTGGTAGTTGCATCTAACGATCTATACACTGTAAGAAATAAGAAGGCCGATTATATAGATTATCGATGGTCCATTTGTAGCCAGCGATTAATCTGGTAATAGGCACACAACAAGACAATGGCGTCGCAAACAGGTATCGCCTGCACATCGCGTAGATTCCATAAAAACACATTGCGCATGCGTGGTTACTAATTTTACATTAACTTGTTTTGTATTCATCCATTTTATATATGTAGCTATACATTTTATTTTGTAATTTTTACACACTTTATTGGAATATTACACAAATTATGTACCTAATTTTAATTTACTTTATGTAAAAATCACAAATTTGTTTAACTTTACAGTAAAAAGTCCAAGTTTTTATGAAGTTTTCTGTGTAAAAATAAATAGTAATGTAAAATCACTTAGAAAATCGAGCGAATTCTACTTTAACTTTCAAAGTATTTTTACATCCATTTTTTACAGTGTACAAGCGATTTAATCACCCAATCGTGATACAGTGAAATACATAGACTGTTAAAATCATAACCCTTATTAGTGTATTTGCCATATGGCACATACACTATTGGCGTCGGTCGGATGGCGGGACCTAGGGGTCGGACCAAAATTTCTCGACGTTTCATAGCCTCCTGAACACTTTGGCACCATTTTTGGAAATGTCTATTTATATATGTATATATATATTGAAATGGCTATATATATATATATATATATATATATATATATATATATATATATATATATATATATATATATATGTGTGTGTGTGTGTACGGGCTATAACTTTCCAAAGAGTTAATTGATTTTGACGAAATTTGGTAGGCACGTTGGAATCCATCACCGCACGAAGCCTATTTAAAATGGGCCCAATCGGACCATATTAAGGGTAGTTTTTAGGGGTTGAAAAATGCCGAAAAAATTCTCAGAATCGTTTCAAAATTGAAATTTAACCCTTTAGTAACGATTAAAATGTGCTGCTAAAATTTTAATAAAATCGGCCTGACAGGACCGGACTTACAAATTTTATGAAAACACTAGTTTGCGGAAAGTGCTTTACTTACTGAAGGTTGTATTTAATTTGGTACCGAAGTTGCATTGATAAAAATATTGAAATTAAGAAAAAAAATATTATTTCAAGGGATGTATTAAGGGGTTAAATTATTTTTTTGTTCAAAAACAAACTTAAGTTCACATAATAAAGCCACAATTATTAGCAAATACACTATATTGTCGGCAGGGTTTTGGCACTGCGACCCGAGTTTTTTTTTCGTAGTTGGGTAAAAAGTAGCATGTGTGCGCTGGCCCTAAGACGTTACACTTCAATATATGTATTGTGTAAACTCACAACTTTGACTTTACCGATCGTGACGTCGGGATAGAACGTGCGTCGGAGACGAACAACACGTCGGCTGGTCGTGGTGACGCGGACGGTGTACCGTCGCAACAGTTTAATCATACTTCGATGATATATGCGAGTGTCTAAGCTATAGTCAGACCGAACGCTGTAACTTAGTTTTGCACACCTGGGCGCCACTGTTCTGAACTATCGACGACTGCTATAATAACTCTGCTTCTATGACAGCCCTGTGTCATAAATAAAACAGTTTCTAAACCCTATACTTACATAATATTAATGTACACTGTTAAATATATCTGGTCGCGAGAAATTATGCCTCATGTAATTTTATTAGCTCTTGCTAGGACCCATTTTTAGGGTTCGTAACTCAAAATGATAAAACGGAACCCTTTATAGGATCAATTTGTTGTCAGTCTGTCTGTCTATCCGTCAACGTCAAGACTTTTTCTCAGGAACGGCTTTAAGTAATAAGTTGAAATTAATATCACATATTAAGGCCTATAGCCCCATAATCTTGTAAAAAAATCAAGCTTCTAACTTCATGCAATAAAAAGATACGGCCTGTCAAAAATCACGTACCTACTGCGATTTTGACGATATTCACGAGAATGTAGAAAGTAGAAATCATCATATACTCTATATAGGCTAAATCTAATACTTCCCTACCATAGTAGGTGGGAATTAAAAATATTTTAGAACTTTTCTAACTGATTGTAATAAAAACAAGCCGTGAGGTGGGTCGTTTATTAGGACTAAAGTGCGACCCTTGAGCTCCACACGACGAACGTTCCAGTTTGATAAATATTTAATAATAACAAGCCGTGAGGTGGGTCGTTTATTAGGACTAAAGTGCGACCCTTGAGGTCCACACGACGAACTTCCCAGTTTGATAAATATTTAATAATAATAATTAAATTAGCTATTAGGTACACAGAAAAGTAATCATTTTAATCATTAAAACATAATTATTATTTATTTTTAACAATAATTAAAAAAAAAAAACGGCTGAACCGATTTTTATAAAATTTATTTCGGATCAAAATGACGTTAACACGCCTCGATTGACACCCTTACGAAGTCGATATAATTTTTTATTCGCGAGATATTGTGTAAAATCTACTTTTTTGGAGTCTATTTGAATAAGAAAAAAGAACGGCTGAACCGATTTTGAAAAAAAATTTTTCATATCATATTTACCGCGTTAATACGCGTCGATTGGCACCCTAACGTAGTCGATATCATTTTTCATTCTCGAGATTTCGTCTTACAAAGAAATGGACACATACGTACGTACGTACGTACATACGTACACACACACACATACACACACAGACATCTTTCTAAAAATAGTGTAGTGACTTTGAAACAAAAATTTGTTATACATTTTGATTTCGATTTTCGGACCCATTACAATAACTTCCAATGGGAAGTTAAAAAGTCAAGAGGTGTCATGGGACTCCGACAGAAGCTATGCTTTTTACCTCAACACATGGCAAGTCCAGTACAAAATATAAATACAACTTAATTAAAATAAGAATTAACATACTTATATTATTTAAAAACACAATTTAAACAATACACACATTGAGATTTTCACGTAATCAATTCAACTTTACTTGTATAGATACACACAGTACTAATGTTGTACAACACGTTATCTTTCTGTTGGTGCATATACGTGTACATGGACCACAGCGCGTGCGCCAATATATATACGTCACACTCATAGCTATAGATATACTTTTAACATGAGCATGTCGCGTGACGGCATGTCGGTAACGTGACACGAACCCATATTTTATTTATTTCTTGTAGATTATAGACGCGTCGACAACTCAGGTCATTAGCGTCTTCATCACAACAAATAACATATTTGTGTATTAAAATCCACCAGCCGGCATATACACAAACCGACTGGTACGAGCTCGGGTCCCTGGGAACGCTAATTCCCAAAGAACATTGGAATGCAACTGCGATAACAACTACATCCCAATGTCCCCCCTGGGGGGCTCGCGAACCCATAAGTTTTTCCCCTGTCAGAAAACGTCTAACGCGCCTGTAGTAGCATAGCTTAAAAAATTATCTTTTATTACATTAGTTCACAGTTGAATGTGTGTTCAAATAACATGAAAATAAAAGCCTTTATTAGTAGTTCCACTAATGTGTTTGTGCCACTCGCTAGAATACAATTCCACTCCGTACATAACAGTACCATGTGCCAGTAATGGAATATATCAGAGGATCAGATAGCAAAAA
Organism: Mongoloraphidia duomilia; assembly: GCA_039654895.1. Classification (NCBI taxonomy): domain Eukaryota; kingdom Metazoa; phylum Arthropoda; class Insecta; order Raphidioptera; family Raphidiidae; genus Mongoloraphidia; species Mongoloraphidia duomilia. Next base: position 17,365,554 of record CM077525.1, on the reverse strand, counting down.
CGACATATCTATAACGTGTTTTACTGTTTGTATCTCGTTTTATGGATTTTCTGTGACCTCGAACAGAGGTCGGTCAACATTACGTTCTACAATAGAAGCGGAGATGCGGGGCAGATTATGTCATTCCTTTAAAGTTTTTTTCTTATTCGTTATATCTTAAGGTACGTGCAGTATGGAGATGGGATTCTAGATGGTAGCGTAGATAATAGCAGGGCTTGCTTAAATTAATGCATTGTTATAAATGCGAGCGTACACAACGAAGCAGTGAGTGTAGCAGGTATAAGCGCTGTTACAAGAGCTGCTAGATACAAGAATGTATCTCACCATTCTTTCAGCGCGCTGACTACTACAATCAACGTGTGACAACTGTCAAATGGCCGTTACAAGTTTCGCAATGGATGTGACTAGTTTAATAAGTGAAATTTTGCCAGTTCTTATTTAATTTGTTTTGAGTTTTTTCTAAGACGTATTTAAAAGTGTTAGGTTCCATACGTAAATATTCAAAAAACCGGTTTGGGTAAAATTTTAATTCTTGGTATAAATGCGCCATGTTTAGATTGTTTTCTATTAATAGGGTGAACATAATAGCTCCTACCCAAATTTGTATTTAAATTATACCACTTTGTAGCAGAAGAACACAAATATCGTCTTCGGTATCTGATATTTCAAACGCGAATTAAGCTTGTATCAATGCTAGTATCAAAGCTTCGTTGTGCAAACCTATAAGCGCCTATAATTTCAGCCACCATCTACCATACATGCTATCATCTAGAATCCCAGCTGCGTACTGCACGTACCTTTAATCACAGACCCTTCACTTCCACACCAGACTCATGGAGATCGACTATAGATTATGTCAGTTAAGTCGTTTCAATATTCATAATAAACTTTTGAGCCTTCACTTCCACCATTTACTGACAAATGCTAAATGCAGACTCGGTTGCATTATAAAATTTCTTTATATTAAATTTCTGAACCGTCGCTCCCACCATGTACTGACGTGTAAACAGCTGAGTCGAGCATATTGTGTAATAATTCTAAAGTTGTTCCGATTTTCATATTAATAACTTTTTGATTGTAGAACCGTCACTCCCACCATTTACTGACACATCTTAAAAGTGTGGAGTCGGACAAATAGCTTAATTTATTTAAGGGTAAGTTCGGTTTTGCGCTCGGATCGATCCGAGCGCAATATAGAGATCTTTCAGAGCAAATAAAATAATGTTAAATTAATATAAATTCGAACGCATTAAGAGCGCTGGGAAAACGGAACTTATCCTAAAGGTACGTGCAGTACGCAGCTGGGATTCTAGATGGTAGCATGTATGGTAGATAGTGGCTGAACTTATAAGCGCTTATAGGTTTGCACAACGAAGCTTTGATACTAGCATTGATACAAGCTTAAATCGCGTTTGAAATGTCAGATAGCGAAGACGAATATTTGTGTTCTTCTGCTACAAAGTGGTATATTTTAAATATAAATTTGGGTAGGAGCTATCATGTCCACCCTATTAATAGAAAACGATCTAAACATGGCGAATTTCATCATTTATACCAAGAATTAAAATTTTACCCAAACCGATTTTTTGAATATTTACGTATGGAACCTAACATTTTTAAATACGTCTTAGAAAAAACTAGAAACAAATTAAATAAAAACTAGCAAAATTTCACGTATTAAACTAGTCACATCCATTGCGAGACTTGTAACGGCCATTTGACAGTTGTTACACGTTGATTGTAGTAGTTAGCGCGCTGAAAAAATGATGAGATACATTCTTGAATCTACCAGCTCTTGTAACAGCGTTTATACCTGCTACACTCACTGCTTCATTGTGTACGCTCGCATATATGACAATGCATTAATTTAAGCAAGCCCTGCTATGATCTACGCTACCATCTAGAATCCCAGCTCCATACTGCACGTACCTTAAGTAGTTTCGATGTTCATAACGAACTCTTGATTACTGAACATTCACTTCAACCATTTACTGGACATAGAATAGAATAGAAATAATCTTTATTGAAAACCTATAAACAGGTGTAATAGCGTCATACAGATTTAAGATATTATGCAATTAATATATATTTAATAAAAATAATTGGACAGATTTGTCTTAGAATTGCGTGCGGCAATCATATGGATAACTATCTATCAGCAAATTTTTTACTCCATTTTTGAAAATTGCAATACTCTGAATTGATTTTATATCTGATGGTAATATGTTATAATAATGTATCCCTTTACAAAGTGGACTATTTACTATATTTAGTGGTTCTATATTACTATGTATATATAATTATGATTATTGTTACGCGGAGAGCTGAGAATATTTTGCAATTTTTTTAAACTAACCTTCTTGATTATCGACCTCTCATTTACGCCACGTATTATTACTGTGTTTAAATGCAGAACGCAAACAAAATACAATTTAATTAAATTCGAAATTTCTACTATTGATAATTTAATTTTATAGTTTGTTATAGCAGCTATCTGACCCTCCGCCCATATTGTAAAGCCATATTAAAATGCAAATATGAAGCGTACAATAATTATGTTATTCTTTTAAATTTGGGACCTGTTTGTTTATTCCCTGTACTCTTTATATCATTTTATTAAATCTCAAAATACTTATTGCTGAACGTGAAATTTCTCTACTACATTTCTAATTGCTTTTACCTGTGTGTTTTGAGTAATTCAGACCCGTCACTTCCGCCACTTACGTAACCACCATGTGTACAGATTACATAATATAAATTCATACATACGTATGTCGGCCGGCGGCGTCTCGCTTGACGTCGGGATTTGGTTATGATGAATGTGCGTTGATCCGTCTATTTGCCATCCGGTGTTCCCCCTCCCCTCCTCTGAACCCCCCCTACTCAACCGTAGAGTACACACATATGCGTCATATTAAATCCATCTTAGCGCCGTCTTCTATGCCACTACCATATACTAAGTACGTTATAGATTGAGAACGTCAATGGAACAAAATTTGACAAGTGAAACGATTCTGCTGTCATCTATTTGTGGAAAACTAAAATTGTTATGGTTTGTTTCCAAAATAAAGCTGCTCCTTGTCAGAGTATATATGCAATCTTTTATCTTTAATCTAGTTTCAAATACTTCTGGATTCTGACGGTACGTTTGGTAGCATATAATGTTCTATAGTCACGCTTTTTTAACGTTGCATGGCGACTCTATGATATATATCCTTTTTGGCGCGACACAGGAAATTCACGTGCGTATTTTGCGAGTGGAAACCGTGAGATCGAGGATTTGGACTAGGATCAGGGATGTAAAATGGTAATATGGGAATTATGCAGATCAACGATTCTTAACGTGTGATCTGCGAACTTCTAGGGACATAGGCGCCGACTAAATGGGGCCGTCCCACTGAATTAAAATTTACGTTTCTAATATAGGTAATCCAAGCTGTTCTTACTAGGCTAATATGCAATTTAACATACATGATTGCACATGCCGCTACACTACGTCTAGCCGATGTACTCTATTATCGCTTAGCGCGTCAGAGCGGAACTTCATTCATACAAGACGTTATATCTAGGTTAATTTCGCACGAAATCCATTCAAATTGTAGCTTTTTGAAAAGGGGAGATTTTGTTCTATAGAACGGAACCATTTCTAGATAGATTCGAGGTCATAATTACTTCTAAAATTGAAACTGAAAATCGCAAACAGCAGTTGTCGGTTGGTCTGTACGTACGTACGTACGTACGTCCGAGCTCTACAGATCGCAATTCTTGACGAATCGCTTTGGTTTGTATTTTATTCGCTTTGTTTATTATCAGACTAGAACCCTATTTAAATTTACTGAAATGCGTTCACTAGTTTAATTTTTATAAACAATTTTATTTTATTATTTTTGACAGCTTATAATAATTTAATATTGTACGGTATAAATAATTATCGTAAAAAAACTAAGTGCTACTGTACTGCTATATAAAAATAGCTATTCATCCATAGCGATCGTGGACTAGTGGTCAGAGCTCTTGCATCGTACGGACAAGTTCGCCAGTTCGATTCCGACCGACATCATAATTTTTTTTACATCTATTCCTTATTATTATTTCACTTGATATTTTTTTATTTTTATATTTATATTTTTAAAGTTTTTTTTTTAAATTTATAAATGCTTTATTTACCTAATATTTTTTTTATTATCTTTATCATACAGTGAAAAACTTAGCGGGATGTGCACTTTTGGTTTTGCCAACTAATTCTTTGGCAGAAAAAAATTACAGTTCAATTAAAATGTTCCCGTGACCAGATTCCATTGCTATTTTTTTTTAAAATGCCTTCTGATTTTATCTATAACTGGTATAAATTTCATTCGAATCGGTTCAGCCATTCAAAAGATAAAAAAAAAAATCGAAAATTTTTTTTTTTCTCTTAAACGGTTCAATATTGAGGGTTGAAATTTGTGGAAATTATAAGTGATATTAAATACAATTGAAGCAAAAAAAAAAATGAGCACCATCCGTGCGAGAGCAAATTTGCCTATCTTATCCGACTATAGCCTTTCTATTTTTTAAATAAATTTTGACTCTTGCTTACTCCGCTTTTTTAATGCAAATTACGTGGACGTCTACAATTTATTTTACAGCAACTATATTTTTTATCATAAATTTTAAACTTGCCATTTCCAGAAACTATAAAAGTAAAAGAAATAAAAATATATTCACATGACGAAATCTCTGAAAGATAATTTGATTTTACTAACAAGAAGAAATGTTCGCGTATTTTTTCGATCGCAGGATTGATTTGATAGTATTTCCACATGCAGCCAGCTTTTCAAATCGAATTTAAAAAACATATTCGCAACTTAAATGGTGTAAGTTTTGAGACGTCGTGTTGCAGAGGTTATGCCTATTTATCACCGGTTTAAAGTCTGATTCACAATTACTTTGTCGCATGCTGATATCCCTTTTATTTGTTGTGCTTGTCTTGAAGGAACACAAGACTAAACCTTTTTTACTGGATTTTTAAAATAAAATTTTCAATTTAATAATAGAAGAATGTATGTCTAGATGCGTAATGAGGTATATTACAGACGAGTAGTGACAGTATGTTACAACGAGGGCTAGCGAGTTTTATCAGTCACACGAGTCATAATATCATGACGCACGGGATATATATGGTATTTTTTGTCATACATTACCCACTATAAAATAGCTATACTTTCGCTTCATTTTCAATAGTTTCAAAAAATGTTGACAGTTAATTTGCGTCGCCAACTTCACATTTATAGCAGGCGGATCATAGCGAATAAACATAAATCACTATGGAAACTGTTTACTTACCACACTAGTGTGTTTTGAAAACACTTTCAACATACCTGCCTGATAACTGACCCATTCCATGCATACATAGACGCATGTAAAGTAGCTATTTTATAGTGAGTATGGCAAAAAAGCAATTTCCTACGAGAGACATTGAAATTAATATCTGTGCTTAAATTTATTTCTGTCTGATGTATCTCAACATCAGTCGAGAACGACTGGACTAATTTTGATGAACTTGATATATCTACTATCATTTAATAATTTTCTGCTCGGGTACCTCTAAATCTGTATGTCGATTTAGAAGTACCCGAGCAGAAAATTTAGTGAAGCCACGGGTAAAAGCAAACAAATAATGTCTTAATATATAAAAATCCCGTGTCACAATGTTCGTTCACGCCAATCTCCGAAACCGCTTATCCGATCTTAATGAAATTTTGTAAATGTGTATTGTTTGCTCCAATTTGAGATACGACAGTTTTTATCCCGATAAGCAGGAGGGGGTGTAATAAATCATAAATTATTATCTCTGGAACCACTAAACCGATTCCAAAAATTCTTTCACTAATAGAAAGCTACGCAGGGGGAGATATTCTCGCGAGGGGGTACATGTGGGGGGTTATAAATCATAAATTCTTATCTCTGGAACTACTAAACCGATTCTAAAAATTCTTTCACTAATAGAAAGCTACGCAGGGGGAGAGATTCTCGCGAGGGGGTAGGGCAGACATTCTTACGGGGGGGCAGGGGGAAAAATTCTTGCGGGGGGGGGCTAATAAATCGAATTCTTATATCTGGAACTACTAAACCGATTCTAAAACTTCTTTCACTAATAGAAAGCTTCGCGGGGGGATAACAAATTAGGGGGGGAGATTCTCGCGGAGGGATAACAAATTAACAATATACTAAATATACGTGAGCGGAGCAATGGGTGAGCGCTATTAAATCATAATTTCATACCACCCGGGCGAAGCCGGGCCGGGTCCGCTAATATAATATATATCTATAAAAACCGGTCAAGTGCGAGAAGAACTCGCGCTATGAAGGTTCCGTACCGTTATAGAAATAGAAATTTATTTCATACAAAGAACCTTATAAAAATAATAGTTTAAAATGTTATCGTGGCTTAGCTTCGAAGAAAAGACCGCTGTTGGTGCGAGGGATTTTTAATCTGCCTAAAAATGGAACGATTTACTTTCTGAACGCTCCGACTTGCATATATTTACGCGAGTGGGTTTTAACGTGTAATTTATTCTATACTTTTAAGACTCTCAGAGATGCGTCGAGCGTCCTTCACCGTAAGCAGATTGTCGTTTTTTTTCTGTTAGCTTTCACTTCAGGTGTTATGCAAATCACAGCTACTTTGTCTTTTTTCGAGTGCTTTTTTAACAGTACATTGATTTGAGCCCATCATCTTGGCATTACGACTTTTTTATGTTAAATTATAGTTTTATGTTTTTTCTTCCGACAGCTGTTCTTTAATTTTTTTAATGTAAAAAAATATGTTGAAAAATCTATTTCAAAGGACGCAAACAATTTTCTACTCTTAGAGCGAAACTTGCACGGATGGATTTTCCGCGGCGCGTTTCTTGCGACGAGATTTCCGCTGAATTTTACGTATCAAAACAGAAAGCGTTTTTTAGTGCAGGGTAGACTAGACGAGGCGGCGGATCACCGACGCATGTGCAGTCTGGGTAAAATGGTCGACAAGAATAAATTTATATATAAGTACTTATAGTCTGTTTCTGCAGGATATTGGATGAACCCACAGTGAGATTCATTTTGTAACTAGCAAAAAGTTGTATTTTTTTCGTGAATTCGAGTACATTCACGCAAGTAACACAACTTTTTGCTAGTTACAAAATGGACCCCATTGTGTTAGGTTGCGCTGCTGCTGTTGTATGCGTAAATTTATTTTTAAAGAATAGAAGGAAAGAGCGACGTTAGAGGGTTCATCCAAAATTCAGAGACATTACTATATAAATTTCTCCGTGTCGAACATTTTACCCAGACTGTACATCTGTCGGTGATCCGTCGCCTCGTCTAGTTTGCCCCGCACTAAACAATGTTTTTCGTTTGTAACGTGTTGTGGCAATCAGAAGCGTTCAACTCGCTCACACCGACGGAATTAAAAAAAACGAGACGTATATTCCGTTCGTCTAGTTTCACTCGTTTGTAGGCACGGTTTAGATTGGACGTGCAATCCGCCGCATTAAAAACGCTGCGGAAAATTCGGCCGTGTAGTTTCGCTTTTATTCTGGCGTTTTAATTCGGCACAAAACTTTCAACATACATTCAACATACAGTGAAACCTGGCTATAACAAACCCTAGATATAACGAACTCTTGACTATAACGAACAAAAATGAAAGTCCGATCAAAGATATACCTACTTTTTCAATGTTATTTTTAATCGCTATAACGAACCACGCACCACGGTTATACTACGGGAGGTAGCGTTGCAAATGAGTCAATTATTTCATACCGGCTGATAATTATACCAATGTTAGTTCTTATCCACCTGATGAGATATCCGACCGTCAGCTGCGCCAGTAGCGGTGGGGGTAGTAGTAAGAGGGTGTCAAAGTTGCAAAAAAAATAGATTTTAAAGTTATTTCATACCGCATCAAACTTGCTATGGTGATTCTTTATATAATAAACAATAAGAAAAAAACCGTCATTTAATTTTGAACACACAAATAAGCAAGGCAGACAGTTTTGGAAATGTAAACATAGAATTACAATACCCCAAAGTTGAAATATCTCACTTACAGCTAAAAATATTTACTTCGTTACCATAGCAACTATATTTTATTCCATACGAGAAATATAAAAATATGATGAGTTCTCTATTTTTTTCAGTTTGTATATCACGTGTATAGTTAATTAGTAATGAGTTGCTCTCTTAAATGGATTTTTAGTCTGTGAGAAGCATTTTAAATAAAACCTGAGAGTTGAAGGTTAGCTAAACGAATTATGGAATCAAACGTCATTTAAGAAACGACCTTCCTACGATCTCGGATAACAGTCAGTCCCGGATCTAGACTTTTTCTAGGGGGAGCAAAGATCTCGATTGCCACCCCTTACCCTAGTAGATTTAGTACTTCGTTATAGTACACCATAGACCCATTATATTATTATCTATCGAGGTTTAAAAACGGAGATAGATATTGCGACCTCCATAGATTTTTCTATTTTTTTTATTTTCCATATTATTTAAAACTATTTAAAAAATCAAAGTCTATTCTGCCGCCCCGTTGCCGACCGGGGCAGGTGAGCCCGCAACGCTCACCCCTAGATTTGGACCTGATAACAGTTTTTAAATTTGAAATAATTTGTATCTACATATTACAATTTTTTAAAATAAAAAATAAAATAAGTTTGAGACACATAATAATAGTACTTTTTTGTCGTAATAGTGAATTTGTTCTACTTATTTTTTTCAGTTTTTTTTATTAAGACTTCACTGTACCGAATTACGTGAAACGATAATAACTTTTTTTTATCCACCATCTGTTAAAATAATGCAATAAAAACCTGAAATCTTAGCAAAGACTTAACAGTTCTTCTTTCACTTAACTTCATTACAAAAGAACAAATAAACAACGTAATTTGTATACGCTGGGTTCTTTTGTTCTTTAATCAAAACCAGTTGTGATTCCCTTTTTTTATTTTTGTCACAAAGGCACATAAAAATAAAATCATAATTATGCTAATGCAGGAAACATTTCCAGTTGTCTGACGATCTTTTATTTCTCGTTGTCTTATCTCTTTTACGTTCGCATAGGTATACAGAGTGACTTTGTTTCCCAATACCGTCGGGTCGCAATTTAACCGGTCGATTTGCATGGTACGCAGTGACGTTTTACTCGTTATATTTATTTAATATTACATTGTAATTGTTTAATATTATAGTTATTGTCTGTCTGTATTGTTACAAAACTGTTTTCTGAGTTGGCGGATTAAATATTTATTTACACTAATTAAAAACACAACAATAATGAATGCAACAACGAAAAGTCAGTTCTAACAATCAACACAAGTAAACAATAACTAAACAGTAATTACAAAGCAAAACAAAACAACTATATACAATAATTCGTAATTATTATCACTACACTAGTATTTATTTTATCAATTTGGTTATTTATATCACGGCACTATTTATGTCACTGATCCACCGATGCTTGACTGCGTGACTCACCGTTGACTGACTCCTCACTCACTCGCACTGCTGTTTATATATGCTGCGTGGCATAAGCTTAGTGTGTTTCTCGAGAACTTTCGCGCAGGTACCAGCTGTTCAGTAAGCAGACCCCGTTTCTCAAAACTCTTCCCTGCCGTTTATATACAGGGTGATTCGTAACAGTATAAATGACAGTTCCTATGTCTCTCTGCGACCAGCTGGAATACAAATAAATTGAATTCAATATGATTAAATAGGCCAAAGCCTAAGGCGCCACAATTTAGGAAGCGCTACAATTTGAATGGCGCCAAATTTAAAACTGAACAGTACAATCAAAAAATGTTTACGACCTGCACCTACATTTTAAAGTTGTCTGCAGTTTTGTCTTATATCGCATTTGGACGTCTATTAAGAACTATATATGTAAGTTACTTGTAAGGCGCCCGTTGAATGTTTATTCAAAATCCAAAGCTCACTCACGATTCACTGCCATGGAAATTTAACATAAGTAATAAGTAATATACAAATTCCAAAGCACACTAATATGTCAAAATCTGACAGCGTCTGACAGAGTCTGTCAGCGAATCAGTCAGTGATGAGCGTAAATATATATTTTAATTATGCAAGGTAAAAATTTTTTGATTATTCAATTTAATTTTGAATGTTTTGTTTGACATTTTTATTTTATTAAAGTAAAAGTAGGTACTTGCAAAGATTTTTTCACATTTTATTTTTTACATCAAAAAAGCGCGTCCCAACCAATTTTTTAGGTGTGGCGCCTTTTTTTGTAATCACGTGGACTGATTCCATCCTCATCTATTAAACCAAAGATGGTTGTCCTCCTGAAGCCTAGAGCCTTACATTCAAACACGATATGGCTGGCTGTTTCATCCTCCATTTCGCAAAATGGACAGAGCTGTGATTACGAAACCGTCTGTGTATGTTAACTCTTGAATCTTGGAGTTAGTTCTTTGCCGATTTTTAATATTGTAACTTAGGACTTATTTGTTCGTATACTGACTGTTAGCAATTATACGGTGTCCCAAAGAGAGCTACCACGTGTAGAAGAGGTCAAAATAAGTCGATTGGACCCAATTTATTTATATACCAAAATGTACCGTTTGCCCGTGAGAAGAGTTCAAAGTTTATATAAAAAAACACATTTTTCTACGCTGTTCAGAAATGAGTGAAACAAATTGAATGAAATTTAAACAAAAGTGCATTTTAGAGGATTACTCTCCTTTCGGTAATCAAAGAAACCCAAAAGAAATTGTAGATGGGTTAAAACCACCCTCACCCCCTAACATTTTTTTCAGAACTTTCTTAGGGGTGGTAATACGGTTTTCAAATTTTTTTAGCGAGAAGACTGATTAATTATCTTTATTTTGTTACTCTTGTAAAAATTTCGTATTCCGCATAGTTCCGAAGGAAAAAAATGTTTTCTTAAATAATGCTAACAGATATTCCTAGTACAAGTTTAATAAAATTGTAATACAAAATTTTATGTCAACTTTGAACTCTTCTTACGGGCAAACGGAACATTTTGGTATATAAATAAATTGGGTCCAATCGACTTATTTTGACCTCTACTACACGTGGTAGCTCTGTGTCCCAGCAATTTTGGGACATCCTGTATAAAATGAAAGGTATTTAAATCCTATAAATCTGTTTATCTTCATTGTTTATAATAAATGCATTTGCGAATGATGCTCCTTATGTGGCTTTCTCTCTCTCTCTCTGGCGACTTCGCGCTCGTTCATCATTGTTAACGAGGACAGTCGATGTCTGTGGAGGAAATTGCAAGTCCTACGGTGGAGGCGCAGAGTATGTACCGTGTCGTACACGTGTGATCTGACGTGACGATGTGCAGAAAGCTTCAGTTCCTGTTGTTTGATTCTGTACTTGTTGAGATGGTGTAAGTACTGGGTCTGTCTAGCATATTTTAAATTAAATGGTCTCAGCCAATGAGCGTTTATTGAAAGAAATCCATTGAGATATAAAGAAAGAGATCTAGATGTTTAGATGGTGTAAGTGCTGGGTCTATCTAGCACATTTTAAATTAAGTGAGATAAAGAAAAAGATTTAAAAAGCAAATGTTTCTGTGTTTGTCGCGATACAGGTGTTTATATGGTAGAAGTGCAGGGTCTGTCTAGCGCATTGTAAATTTAATGCTCTCAGCCAATGAGCGTTTATTGAAAGAAATCCATTGTGACAAAAAAATGTTTCTTTACTTGTCGAGATATAGGCGTTTAGATGGTTTAAGTCTAAGGTCTACCGCAGTGTTTCTTAAAGAAGGTGATACCGTCTCCTTGGAGTTATTGTAGCAATCCAGGGGAGCGGTAGTATCCTCGGAAAGCAATTGGGGTGGATCAAATAAAAATATGGGGGTGGTGAAAGCATACAGAAAGGAGATGGAAGTTTTGAAAACCCGTTTTTCCATGTTTCATCTGTTGTGTAAAATACAGTAAAATCGTAGTAATAAATAAACAAAATACAAGTTTTAGGCCCGTATTTACCGAGCCTAGTTAGTTATTTATTCCGTTGATTTATTCCCCTGGTAACTATTACTCGGAATAAATAGCGATAATTCAATTCACCAAACGTAGTTAAGTTTACTGCAGGTATAAATCGTAAGAATAACTATTCTGTCCAATTTCAAGGGTATAAATATTTATTCGCCTAGTAAAATAGGATGGCCACGAAATGCACAAATTACTGACCTGGCGACCTTTTCAGGTAAATATTAATTCTATATCTTTCAGGTAAAGGCCTTTGTAGTAAAATAAAATAAATTTACATTTTCGATCGATGCGCCATCGGTCGGATCTTTGGTAAACGTGCTTTAGAATCAAAATATTTGACAAAATGTCCAAGGTGTATGGTATAAAGTAAATTTGTACCTGAAGTTACTATTCTATCGAATGAATTGCTTGGTGAATTGAAAGTTATTTTTATTCCAAGGAATAAATTTATTCTAAGATTAGTAACTTCTATCTTTAACAGTGTTTGGTGAATATGGGCCTTAACCGATCTTTTAATAAATAATTTTAAGCGTTAAGGCGTCATACTCATTACTCCTAAAAGAACGAAAATTTGTCCCTGTATTTTTCTGTTTTTTTCGCTTAAAAGATTGATTTCTAGTGGAGCTTTGAGTACTAAATTTTTTTCTGAAAAGGTAGCAACATGCAGAATATTAAGTGAATTTTTTTTGTGAAATAAATATTAAATCATAACATGTTTCATAATGTGAATTGCAATAATTATAAAAGAGAGTAAGTGATACCAACTTCAAGCATTTACAGAATTCTCAGCCGAGCCCGGACGTCCGTTTTATGACAGAATAAATGCGCCGTAATGTATTTGTAATACGACCTGTCTTTCGCGATGATTTATCGTCCGTTTCGGGAACAAATAGACGCACTAAACATCTACATACGCCTTGTGATGACGTCACACACAAGCTACTTAGCTACAATCGAAGCTATCGGATTACACATTTATAATTTATATATTGATGAACGCCTAATTATGGTTATTTTTATAACACTAACCAATAATTAATTATCAAAAAAAATATTTTTGCCATACCCACTATAAAATAGCCGATTTACATGCATGTACCTATGTATTCATGTAAACTGACTTTTGACAGACTGGTGTGCGGGAACGCGTATCTTTCCCACACTAGTGTGGAAAAGCAAACCAGTTCCATAGTGATTTATGTTTATTGGTCCTGATCCGCCCGCTATAGAAGTGAAGTTTGCAACAAAATGAACAGCCAAAAATTTTTAAAAATATTAAAAATGAAGTGAAAAGCACTTATTTTGTAGTGGGTATGGCAAAAAATAGCATATAATTTATATCTCGTGCGTAATGATATTATGACCCGTGTGACTGTTAGAACTCGCAATCACTAATTTAAACATACTGTCACTACTCGTCAGTTATATATAGTACCTCATTACGCCACTAGATATACAATCTACTAGTGTTTTATAACGGACATGAAAATAATGCAAGAATATTTTCAAATAAAACAAAGCAAAACGATCAAGCATGAACATAATTCATACAACGAGGGTTCCGAACATTAATTTGGTATAGTTTTTCTGAGTCTTTTATATGCCTGATTTTTTTTAAACATTAATTTTATAAAAATAAAATTCATCAAAAAAATTAAAAAAAATATTTAAGTATTTTCAATGTCAGTTCTTTCCAACGATATGAATTTTCACTTTATTGGTCGCAGAGGACGCAACATTTCTCGTTTTGATAAAACGACCCCTGAAATATCTGCTAAATACATCACTCCATCTACTAGCGACATTTCAACTAACCGTTTAGAAGTTACATATACATATTGGATGTTTGAAATAATTTTCACCTACATGAATAGCTCTCGCTCTTACGATGATTCACATCTGCAACCTAGCTATAATTAATAACACTCGCATGTAGTGGAAATCTATTGATTCCTTTGCATATGTGGAGAATGTTAGATTGGTAATCTTGTCACGGGTGAGTAATGTAAGCTCATTCCGCCGCGATAGTGGAAAGGTTTAGGTTAGAGTCTTGACTATGACTATGGTTGTTAAAATGATTTTTTTCGATATTTGCAGGAATCAATTATGTAATTGGCTGCTCTTCCAATAAAAATTTAGAAGTCACCTGTTTGTCACAGACTAGAGTCTAGCCAGATAGACGGACGGAAATCCAGTAAAATAAGTTCGATTCTGTATTTTTTCAAAAAATTACAATGATTGGTACAAATCGTATAGTGTCCGATCTTACTCCATTAGTGTTGCCGTTTAGATCTAGGCTTTCTTGACTCTTGTCTTGTCTTGTCTAGATTTTCAAGACAAGACAAGACTTGCTTTAACTAAATCAAGACTCTTGCCAAAACTCTAGACAATTTTCAAGAGTCTAGATAAACTAAGTAGTAGTAGGTAAAGTAAACCACTCGGTTAATCTAGACTCTTGAAAATAATCTAGTCTTGATATTAGACAAGACAAGAGTTTTTTAATCTAGACTTAGACTTAGTGAAATCTTGATATTTCAAGACAAGACTTAAGTGAAGTCTTGTCTTGAAATATCAAGATTTCACTAAGTCTAAGTCTAGATTAAAAAACTTGATTTAGTAAATTAGTTTAGTTTTCAGGTAATTAAAATTAGGTAGCCTATAAATAGGCAGTAATTTTTGTTTAGTCGTTAGTTTTAATCATCTCCTGATGATGCCAACTTGGTTGGCGAAACGTACGTCGAGAGTGTTTGTTATGGTTTGGTGTTTTGTGGTAATTGTAACATTTCGTATCTTTACACCAAAGGTTCCACCATTTTTTATTGAAGTGAAGTCTTGTCTTGATATTTCAAGACAAGACAAGACTTTAAAAATCTTGTCTTGTCTTGTCTAGACGGCAACACTATACTCCATCGCGCAACTGCAACGAAATTTAAACATTCTCAAAACATGATAAGTTCTCGAGTTGATATAAATTATTCAGTCTCATAAAATAACATTGGGCTTTAGTCTAATGTGACAGCGGCCTTTGAAATATTTAATATCCGTTTGATGATCATTACAGCGCCCATGCGCCAAAGAATGCGGGTGTTGATTAAGGAAATTCTTCCGGCTGTCGTAGCCATCTTCGCCGTCATTAAATTTCTTTATTAACTTTTTACTGTGCGAATATGAAAATGTTCTGTGTCGAACCTGGATACTTTTATGCGTCAACCCACGCCATTCCCTCCTGAGGTAAACGAAACTATGAGTCACAATCTCTTATAAATTAGATAACCTCTCTATATCTCCATCTTGTTAAACCCTTTTTTTGGCCGGAAAATAGCCGAGACCGTTGGAACGCCGCTGTTTATTGCAATGGTTCGTTTATTTCACATCTCCGATTCCCTGCAGGTGAAAAATTATATCAATAGATTACAGAAGTAGGAGGTCGTAATTTGAGCGCGAAATTTAAAGTGGAGTCGATTGGCGTTCAAAAATGTATGGGGTTTAATGGAATGTTCATTACTATTTTCTTAAAACACATTTCTTACCAAAACAATAGCTGTTTCATAAAAATAATTAATAAATCCCGTCATTATTGGCTACAAAACTTTATTATTTCGTGTGAAATAATTTTTTATTTGAAATTAAAAGTTTATGAAAAATGAATGTTCTAACTTGATTCAGCTAGTGACGTTTATCCTAACCTAACTTAACCTCGTTGACGTTTCTCGAGGTATAATTTAAGCAATTATAATTAGAAATTGAGTTTGTTCTTTCCATTTGGAATTGAAAAAGTGTTCTGAAGTCGTCTGAGCTACGCTAGATCAAGGGAGGGCAAGCTAAAAGAATAAAAAGCACACAGTTTATTTTTTTTACATTTTTGAAGACCAAAAGTTACTCCCTGAAGTTTCTTTTCTCTAAAACCTGGCTGCAGTTTTAATGTACAGTATTTTACCTAAAGCACATAGCATATCGATTACATAAAAGCATCCATTCAATTTCTTCGCTTGCGAAAGCCTTAACAGTGAGTATATACCTAACGCTGTAGTAATTGACACCTGAATAGCTGAATCGATTGTGCTTTGTTGCGAAAGCACCGTCGTCTAATTGACCGGCTCTGTCTGTCCGTCTCCACCTCACCTTTAATTCACAAGTACAACGTTATGAGAGAGTTATTCCAACGCATTGAAGCTCTTGAAAAATAAATGAGTGAGGTTAGGTCGGTCCTTAACACGCAACCGAGGTATAAATAATAAACTGTTTATTGTACATCGCGTTCTTCATTTATGCATCTAAAATTCAATGTTTCGTATGACTCACTCGTTCACTGACTAAAATTATTGATTAGTTAATAATCTATACAGGGTGTCCAAGACTTGCGTTGTCGGCCGATATATTGATTTTGGGTGAAGATAGAAAAGAAGTTTAAATACAAAAGTTGTATAAATTTTAATGGTGTATAACCTAATATTTTCAATTATACAGCCTGTCCCATTTAAGCGTGGCATATCAAAGTTATGTTTTTTTAACCTAGCACCATATTTTTATTTGTTTTTTCAATTCTGCACCTAAATGTGAATAGAAATAGTAAGGGAAGCTATGCTCGAAAAATTAGTAATTTTTGGGTTATTCAAGTTTTTTAGAAATTTTTGACACATGCAGACCTTTACCTAAAATTCGACATAGCCAAAACAGAAATCTTTATCAAACTAAAATCTTGAGGATCACTAGATAATGGACGGACAAATCAATGCATGTCCTAAAAAATGAATTTATTATACAGGGTGTTCAAAATAATATAATTCTTTTACCTAACTTCAATCACATGTACCTTTTGATTGTTAAATACAACGAGGTTATTTTTTTGCTGGAATTGTATTATTTAGGATATTTACTAACACTTTTATTAAGGGTTGTCCAAACCTAAACCTAATATTTTAATACGAAAATATTAGGTTTAGGCTAGGAAGTTTTCACTTCAAAAAACTTTTTAGAGGCAAGCTTTTATTTAAATGCACTGAAAAGGAAAAAGTAATTTTTAATAATTTAGGTTCATAATTATAAAAGCGTGGGTCGTGACTAATAAACTATCATAGAATTCACGACCCACGCTTTTATAATTATGAAACTAAATTATAAAAAATTATTTTTTCCTTTTTAGTGCATTTAAATAAAAGCTTGTCTCTAAAAAGTTTTTGTTACTAATATTTTATTTCTGTTAGTAATGTGCAAGCATCACCCAACATAGTCTGGCTACAGTGTGAACGCGAGCGTATATACGTGTGTGTTCTATAAATCATTAGGTAGCCGCGCGTGCTGACGCTTTTATTGAGGTGTTATATAACCTAGCTACTTACAAATGCGTATGAAAGATGTCTACCACATCGTACCGCCGCCACAGTATAATATACATAATATAGCTGGCTTGAGAGAATCGCCGAGGTCGTTCGGAGGCCGCTGTTTATATGATTTTGTCATGAATTGTGTACTACAAACACCCAGTTCTTACGGTCTAGGCTTAAGAACTCTAGTGGAAGTATCAGAGAACATCTTACTACATTTGGACGCCGTTGTTTATATGATCTAATGCTTCGTATAACTCTCAGTTTGAGACGCTAATGACATCAGTTGTCAAACGCCTATAATCTGCAGTCGGGCTTGAGAATGGCCGAGCGTGTAGCAATGCTGGTGTTTTTACATGGCGTTGCAATGGTTCCTTTATTACAAGTCCCCAGTTCCCGGGTTCTAACCCGAGAGCTGGTAAAAGGGTCAATTGGATTTTCAATTTATTATTAAAAAAAAAATGATGAATTGAAAATATGAATTGGTGCTAGGCCCAAATAACCTTAGCTGTTGGTGGTTTTTAAAACACTATTCAATTCTATAATCTGCAGTCTCTCTGTCTTTCTCTCTTTTACTAGTTTTAAACTTGGAGTTGACACGTACCCTTTATAGTCGCGTGATGTCTTTTCGACATATAAAAATTGAAAGCAATTTTTAAATAATAAAAACAAATAGTTGTCATATTATTTTTTTATTTACTGTATATTTGAACCTTTAAGATTTCTTTAACATAAATAATTATTACAAAAATCAATAAAACTATTAATTTTTAATGTATAAACTTAGTCAGTGACCGAAGCGTCTTCGTTCTCGTTATAAACATTCACGTCGTTTGTACGGCAAGGTGAAGTTCTTCATCTTACATGGAATATAAATGTTGAATTTGAAGTTATGCCCTATGCCTATTTAGGCCAGACAGACATCGAAAAACATATTTAAAATACGTGTTGATTTTCTGGAACTGCCAGAAATGTCTGGACATAATAATAATAATAAGCCTATGCTTCCCACTGCAGGGAAAAGGCCTCCTCCATTTCGATCCATTGCTGACGATTCTGTGTTGTGCGAGTCCAAGGGGGGCGCGCAAATTTCACAAACTCGTCCCTCCATCTTATTTTTTGTCGACCCACTTTTTTTTCCATATATAGGGTACCACTCCGTTATTCTATATGCCCATCTATTGTCTGTGAATCGATAAATATGACCTGCCCATTTCCATTTCAATCTTCTACACACATAAATTATATCTCTTTATTTTGTTTTCATCCTGATATCTTTACATCTTACTTTGTCCTTTCTTTTAATATTTAACATACTACGTTCCACTGTCCTTTGTGTTATTTGTAGTTTCTTTGCATCTTTTTTAGTAAAGGACCATGTTTGTGACCCGTAGGATAAGATTGGTATTATGTGCAGGCATTGAATACTTTTGTTTTTAGAGAGATCGGTAGGTTGTTTTTGAATATGAATTTGAGAGACCAAAATCGCTTCCATGCTTTGTTACACCTTAAATTTGTTTCTGTTGTCTGTCTGTTTTTGAACGCTATATTTTGACCAAGGTATATAAATTCGTTTACATATTCTATTTCGTAGTTGTCTACATACATTTTTTTTATTTCCGCTTTGATTTGACATTAACTTTGTTTTATTTAGATTTATATTTAGATCTATTGTTTTTCCTTCGGTGTTTAGTTGGTTTAAAATTAATTGAATTTGTTCACTAGAAGAACTAAAGATCACAATATCGTCAGCGAATCTTAGGACATATTATATCATAATTCGAAATCATTACTGCAGTTCACGAAATGTTTGGACCGTGTAATGAACAGTCCAATTACGCTTTACGCTACGAGATATAGAAAGTTTAATGTTGCGTGGTTGTTAATTTCCATCTTTAATAAAGCGAAGTGGTATTAGTTGAAACAATATTTTGTTTTAATCCAAACCCGGCAATTAGAGTTGGCAGTACTGTAATAATAGGGTGTTGATATACGTGAGATGGTTGTATGGTCCATTGAGACAGAGACGTAATATGTAAGGAAACAGAGAAAGAGATACAGACAGAATGTGCGTGTGTTGTTGAATTTAATTGAGAAGCGTTGTTTTGACGGCGGGCGTCGCGGCGCTCAATCTCCGGCACGCATTCACAGACACGCACTTGCCTTAATCCGGTCCCCGTTCTATCACCGGCGTGCATTCAACTGACACTTTTCTTACGCCATGTATTCACGTCGCTCCCACCACCTGAAAATGCCGCTTCTGTAAAGTGATTTTTGTGATCGTTCAATGACCACTTAACTCAAAACCCACATTATTAGAATAAATTATAGACGCCCGACAACTAAGATCAGTAACGTCTAAATCTATATTTAAGTTAAAACTACGAAAATCATATTTTGGATTAATAATAGTCATTGCCATTCGCACCATTACTATTTCCCATTTACCACTATTCTCGTTATTTTTAACAGACTTCAAAAAAGGAGGTGGTTCTCAATTCGGTTGTATTTTTTTTTTTATGTTTGTTACCTCAGAACTCCATTATTTATAAACCGATTTGTAAAGTTCTTTTTTTATTTGAAAGGATATACTTTCAGATTGGTCCCATAGAAATTTCATCAAAATCGGTTCAGTAGTTCGGCTAATTTTAATAAAAGTGAGTAACGGCGTGTGACTCCTTAAGGTAATTGTCACTTTTTGACACATCAGACAGCGCGCAGCGTAAGAAAGTCGGTTTAATAAACGTGAGTAACGGCGTGTGATTCCTTTAAGGTAAATGTCACTTTTTGACACTAAAAAGTAAAAAATAAAAAATAAAAAACTTTTTAACAAAAAAAAAAAAAAAAAAAACCTCCTTCAAAAAGCTGCTAAAAAGAGGAAAATAATGAAATTTTGAGGTCTGCGACAATTTAATGAAATATGAAGTGGGTTAGAAAGAAGATATTAATCACTATACTATACTTTTTAACCGACTTCATATTTTATTAAATTGTCGCAGACGTCAAAATTTCATTATTTTCCTCTTTTTAGTAGCTTTTTGAAGGAGGTTTTTTTTTTGTTAAAAAGTTTTTTTCTACATTTCTAAAATTCAGTTTATTCGATAGCAATTCGCGAGTGACGGAATTATAAAACTAGTGGCCCGGGTGCTATAAATTTATGATTTATTAATACATAACTCACTCGCTTCGCTCCTATGAGTGCTATATTACTCACTCTCTTCGCTCGTTCGCTCCAGTTATTATAGTCTCTAAAACAAAGTATCATCTATCGAACAGTGAAAAAAATTAAGTCGGTTCAGTAATTTCTGAGATTGCACTCCCTATTTTTACCCGGACGAAGCTGGGCCGGCCAGTTATTATAGTCTATGCCCTGAAGCAAAGTATCACCTATCGAACCGTGAACATTTTTTGAAATCGGTCTTTTGAGATTACCTTCGATTTTCACTCGGGCGAAGCCGGGCCGGCCAGTTTCAATTACCTTCCTCGTAAATCTATCTATCTAATCGTGAAAATCGGAACAAAATCCGTTCTGTAGTTAAGGAGAAAATCGGATACAGACAGATAGACGTGGCGGGGGACTTTGCTTTGTAATATGTATTGATTATAATAAGGTCACCTTTGTGAGTATAACCAACCATGACCTTGCAATATAAGGAACCATCTCGATATTTGTTAACTCACATTGTGGGGAGTTTACACGCAAATGAACAAAACAATATACCTATAATGACAGTAGAACTAAATACTTAATTATTTATTTGGCGTTGCAATTTTGTGTTCAATGAATAAATCAAACATCTATAATTACGGTTCGGAGTGCTTTTGAATTACGTATTTACCAATGTACTGCACTGGTGCTGCTAATACTCCGTCCAGAGTGGAACCCCTTTCTGCGTGGGGCAACATGGTATTATGCATTAATAATGGACAAACTTGCCTCCGTCATATATGGAGATATTTATATAATTAGTCGGCTTATAATCTCATTATTTATCAAGAGTAAATTTCCTGCTTAAATCTCTGCCATTCAAAGCTTTCTAGATAAATCATTTGATTTGACGTCATTGCCAACCGATCATAATAATCCGTTTAACCTATGGGTTGTAGAATAGTCCAAGCGGAATCGTCGCACTGCACCCGTATGAAAAATTATTCGCATTCAATTTTTCAAGCTATGCTTCTATAGGCGCGTTAGACGATTTCTGGAAGGTAGCCAAACTTATAGGTTCGCGTCACGGTGCGTGACGCGTCACGCTCATGTTATTAAAAGTATATCTATATAGCTATGGCCAGCGGTGAAAGTAATATATGCACCAACAGAGATTTATAGGACACAAAAAAATAAAATGGCGCCGACCTCAAATTTTTTTTATTTTCCTCTTTTTAGAGGCTTTTTTGAAGGAGGTTCTTTTTTTGTTAAAAAGTTTTTTATTTTTTACTTTTTAGTGGCTTTACAATACGGAAGTAGTTTGCACGTTATTAACCGATTCCTGTCTTGATATTTGATCAAAATTGACATTTACCTTGACGGTATTACAGTCGGTTACTCACTTTTTATTAAAACCAGTCATATGCCCTAATAAATAAAACAATAATCATCAAAACCGGTTCACAAATACAGGAGAAATCGGTGAACATTCATACATAAATTAAAAAAAAACATAGGTCCCGAATGTAGAACCTCCTCCTTTTTTGAAGTCGGTTAAAAAATTAGTAAAAAATATCTTTTTTAAGGCCAGCAACAACTAGACTTGTTTGGACCTAGAACCGATTCATATTTTCGATTTATGATTTTTGAATAATAAATTGAAAATCCAATTGGTACTTTTACCAGATCTATATGTATTCCCCTAATTGCCTATCAGTTTTTAGGATCCCTAGACTATGTATAAAATCTAGCATCTTAATTAAATCGACGTCTTAAAGTTCTTTGATAGCAGCAGGGGTGATCCAAAGTGCTTGTTTCTTATCTGTCCGATAGCTTCGCATTTACAAAGTATGTGTAATGAGTATACCGGATTTTTCTGCTCAATTTACATCTGCTACAGAACATATTGCCAAAAATTCCCAGTCTGTGCAGATATTTGCTTAGATTACTGTGTCCCGTTAGTAGTCCTGTCACTGCTCTTGAATTATTTCTGCTTATCCAAGTGTGCAAGCTTTCACGGCCGGCATTGTTCCAAGTCTTCATGGTTTCCGGGCTTGTAGGCCGTGGTCCGGTGGTATTTCTACCTGAAGTTTCGTCTACAACTGCGGTAGACATTCTCAAAGGTGATGTGGCAGCGGTCGAAGTGTCCTCCTTGGCGGCTCACAGGTCAGTGTGTCGGTGACTGGTGTTCTCACTTCTTTTATACCTAGTGCCAGTGTGTTATTTGTTCGGTCGTAGTCCGTCTCTCTGCCATTGGTCAACTGCACAGTGTGTAGTGGTGGTGAGTTCTCTACTCGGCCGTATCCCGTCCTTGTACGATTGACCATTGGTTTTGTATGTCGGAGTGCTGGTGTCCAGGTTTTACTGAGATTGAGGCCTTCATCTTTTCGGTTGAAATTCTGTGTGTGTTTATGTATTTCTATGGCACTTCGACCGCTGCCACATCGCCTTTGAGAATGTCTATCGCAGTTGTAGACGAAACGTCAGGTAGAAATACCACCGGACCACGGCCTACAAGCCCGGAAACCATGAAGACTATTTCTGCTTAGCTTAAGAACTTCTTCAGTTTTTTCCCGAATTGGTGCTAGATCCCATTAACCCTGGCTATTGATGTCCTTAATAAAATTCATGCTGACCTATTGTCAAGTCTAAATTCTTGTCAATTCAACGTTTACATACCTTCCTGACTACGTCACTGGCAAGTGGCATAGAGAAAAGAGATTATTAAGAATATAAAATAATATTCTTTTAAACAAACACAAAACAACAGTCTGTACAGTGTTTTCGATTGATATTGAAAGTGTCTAGCTGTGTATATAGTTAATGAAATGTGTTTTGGAGGTAATGAAGTTGTCTGCGATCTCGTTACAATACCCGTTATGGGGTTACGGCCGGAGCAAGGAGTATAGATCATTTACATGTAAATGGAAGGCGTTCCGATGAAACTGAATAGGAAATCAAAGGTTGAGCAACCTTAATCCTTTGTTTGCTTCGAGGAACGTGTTGAAACGTAACCACAACTTTGTCTACCTCTGGGAATATCAGTTCATTTGTCAATATGTGTTTTCAGAAACGTCTACCGGCTTAATGACTAATCAGACGGTTGCTTTTTTTGGTAGAAATGAGTACATGATATTTTTTAAGAAAGACATGCGTTTGTGTCATATATTGTGAATTTTTTCCGTTTATTTTATGAATTTTTATATTTAAATAAATGTTAAATAGTATAATAATTAAAACGTTTCTACCGATGTACTTTAATCTAGGATTTATATAAAGGATTTCTTAATGCTATATTTTAATGGTGGAGACGGCCATCGTATTACTAATTCCCGTCTTCTGACCCCCAAAATCAAAATTCAAGTTTTCTTACTTTACGTCTGTAATTGGGCAACCACTTCCTACAGGTTACAATTATGCCTAATTTGAACTTTCTTTCAAAGTCTTCATGGTTTCCGGGCTTGTAGGCCGTGGTCCGGTGGTATTTCTACCTGACGTTTCGTCTGCAACTGCGGTAGACATTCTCAAAGGCGATGTGGCAGCGGTCGAAGTGTCCTCCTTGGCGGTTCACAGGTCAGTGTGTCAGTGACGGGTGTCCTCCCTTCTTTTATGCCTAGTACCAGTGTGTTCTCTGTTCGGTCGTAGTCTGTCTCTCTGTAATTGGTCAACTGCGCAGTGTGTAGTGGTGGGGGTGAGTTCTTTACTCGGTCGTATTCCGTCCTTGTACGATTGGTCATTGGTTTTGTATGTCGGAGTGTTGGTGTCCAGGTTTTACTGAGATTGAAGTCTTCATCTTTTCGGTTGAAACAATGCCGGCCGTGAAAGCTTGCACACCTGGATGAACCTTCTTTATTAAATGGTCTCTGAGAAAAACCGAGATGATTCCATAAGAGTTCCGTTTTGCCGATTTGAGTAAGGAACACTAAAAATTGAAACTTATACAGAGGATCTGTATCGGGGATGTTACAGATGTAGGTTTTACTGACATCTGCAAATGCGGATGCGGATTTTTTGACACCCACATCTGCAGATGCAGATGCGGATGTAGAAATAATAATAATAAAAATTAAGTCAGAATCGTGGGAATTTGGACGGTTGTTATAATAAAACACCAAAATTTACTAATTTATTTAAATCATGGACGCGAAAACAGAAAGTCAATAACAGTAGTAATATTTTTAACAATAAATGTGACCTCACTTCCTAATGCCCAAGTAACCAAAAAATTCGAGCAAGCATCACCTCCGATGATCTTATCATGACTTGCATCACATCGGCATCCGCTATAAAGCTCCGCAACGATTGTTGCGAATGCGAATGCAGGTATCAAAAATGATGCGGGTGCAGACGTCTACAGCATCGCTGATCTGTATTTATGATCATCCTGTGAATTAAAGCCGGTGTTTCGTTTAACGTAACGGGAGCTGTTTAGTTAAATAGAACGCTTAATGCAGATGCTCTGTGTATATGCGATAATCCCAAAGGTGTAATGCGACGTTTGCTGTAAAGGTTTCGCCTCCCCCCCCCCCCACCGCAGTCAAATGAACCCGACGGACAGTCGACGTTATCTCCGATGCTCATTTGACAACCGAAAGACGCGTTGTGAATCCACTTCATTCCTCGTTGTGGACATTTACTAACTTAACAAGTTATCGTATTCATTTTAGAGTTCTTTGAATTAAATGGTGGATTCTGCAGGGTCTACAGTCTATACTATAAAAATAAATAAGGAATTCTCTCTAAACGAGGCACATTTTTAACAGACTTCAAAAAAGGAGGAGTTCCTCAATTCGATCAGTTAGTATGTATTTTTTGAAGCTATGCTTCTATAGGCGCCTTAGACGATTTCTGGGAGGGGAAAAACTTATGGTTTTGCGTCACGTCACCAACATGCTCATGTTAAAAGTGTATCTACTGTTCGATACTTTTGAAAATTAATATCTGAGAGTTTTATAGGACACAAAAAAATAAAATGGCGTCAGATTTCAAAATGGCGGCCATATGTACCTACGTTTGTAAAAATTATCCGATCTTTTTGAAAATTGATATTTAAGAGTTTTATAGGACACAAAAAAATAAAATTGCATCAGATTTCAAAATGGTGATCAAATAATAATTTTTCAATTGTATTGTCTATAGCTTTGATAAATTCGGTTTTATATACAATGCGTAAAAAGCATAGCTTTTGTCGGGTATCCCATGACACCTCTTGGGGTAATGGTAAACAATAGGTAATTGTAAACATGCCAATAACTTTTAAATTTGGCGGGTGATAGGGTTCTGGCATATACCAACAGATGCCCGCATGCGTCCTTTATTACCTGTTGGTTAAAACTTTTTTCTAAAATAAAATAAAGAATTTTTGATCAATTTTTAGGAAATATTTCTGTTGGTACTTGGGGTAATCGTAAAATCAAGATCTTGGCTTGAACTCAGTGGTGAAAAATCACCTTTTTAGCGTAAATTAAGCTCTATTTTTTCCCGAAAAGATAATAATATTATAGTACCTATATTATACTGTGCTGCTTATTTGGGACAGGGAATTAGCTTGTAAAATAAAAAATTGTATATTTTATTAGAGCAAAACGGTAAAGAAATAATTTGTTTAGAATTTTAAATTGCATTTAATGTAATAATTATTAATTAATTCAACAATGAATTTTTAATCCACAAGGCATCCACTAGGTAGTGAATAGTATTTCTTAACATATCAGTCAGCATATTATGCCATCATGATTGTTAAACGTCAAACGATTGTTATAAGATATATAAGGAAAAAATCAGAAGCCACTGTCAGGATCTTATAACAATCGTTTGACGTTTAACAATCATGATGGCATAATATGCTGACTGATATGTTAAGAAATACTATTCACTACCTAGTGGATGCCTTGTGGATTAAAAATTCATTGTTGAATTAATTAATAATTATTATATTGTTGTCCACAATAACCTAACTCATATATTGTTATTTATTTGCATTTAATGTCGTGAGTTTTCAAATTTCATAACAGTTTTTCTTCTATTCTGTTCCATTTAAAATCAGACTTTTCATAGAAATATTTAAATCGACTGTAGAAGACAATATTATCCTTTGCTTGCAAAAAGCAAGACTTTCGTGTTGTTTGTCTTCTTTTTCTTGTCGTTTCAATTGTTCTGTTACGTGATTCTAAACATTTGAGAATTAATTCCCGTTTTAATTGTAATTGACGGGATTTATACATTTGTATTTGTTTGTTAATTTAAATGAGAATTTTCCATTAAGGTTCGTAATTAAGTAAAACAGTTTTTCACAAAAAAAAAAACGAGTTTAAAGTAGAAATAAATAAGTTAAAGTAAAACTTTCCGTTTGTTTATTTGAACTAGGCCAGGAAATATTTTAGAAAAAGATTTTATTTTAACTGAGAATAGGGTAAGTACCTTTTTGTGCATAGAGCAAAATGAACAAAATGACACCCAAATCACATTATTCTAGTTTCTAATAATATGCTCCGCGCAGTGACGGATTTAGGTTCGATGCCGCCCTAGGCCCTTGCCGATGTGCCGCCCTTTTTTCTATGTAAAAGTGATTGTCAAAATTATAATATGAGTTATTTTTTTCCCACATATTAGTTATTTTTCCACAGTGTAACAGTGAGAGAGAAAATAATAAAATTCAATCTCGCAGTTGACGGAAAACTTAATCAATTTTGACTTTCCAGCGCTCGGGAAAAATGTTAGGTTCAGACGTTTTCTTAATTTTGCCTCAAATGTTGCCGCCCTAGACCCGGGCCCTGCGGGCCTAGGCCTAAATCCATCACTGGTTGAGCCCCTGTCGCACCGTTCGCCTTCGCCCGCCGCGCTGCTCTCATCTATCACTCACGCGATAATATAGGTTTCGATAGGAATAAGTTTCTTTCTATAGGGATTTACTGAAAGTATAAAAAACCATGAGAAAACCAGTGGACGTGTTTGACTTTTATCCTCTGAAATCAAGTGACCGTCCTCTGAAATCGGCCGCCCCTGGGACGTTGCCGCCCCTAGGCCGCGGCCTATACGGCCTATTTATAAATCCAGGACTGGCTCCGCGCGTTAAAAAGACTTGTTTAATTTGTACATATGTAAACTATGGAAGCTATGTATGTATGGAAAAGAACACTCTATGTTAATTCATATTTTAAAAAATTAATGCGCTTCAACGTTTCTCAAATTTTAGAGCTTTGCTCAAAATTGACTTCTCTATATAGTTATAAAATAGAGTTCTTAAGTGTAAAAAATATTAGGAGAAAAAAACTTTTTAAAGACACTCTTTTATTGAAATGTACTAAAAAGGAAAAAAATAAGTTTTAATAATTTAGTTTCATAATTATAAAAGCGTGGATTGTAAACTCTACGATATTTTATTAGTCAGGACCCACGCTTTGATAATTCTGAAACTAAATTATTAAATTTATATTAGAAATCGTGTCCATTGTGATTATAATAAAATTAAGAAAAATCGCAGGATAGTGGATAAATAAAATATTTTGTCCACTATCCTGCGATTTTTCTTAATTTTACTAAATTATTAAAACTTATTTTTTTCCTTTTTAGTACATTTAAATAAAAGCGTGTCTTCAAAAAGTTTTTTTAACTAATATTTTATTTTGTTCTTTTTAGTCGTTCAAAAGTTTATCCCCTTTTGACTCCCTTAGGGATTGAATTTCGAAAAATCCCTTCATATAGTGGGTGCTTATGTCACAAAAGAAACTTATACTGTCCAAATTCGAAGTATCTAGCTTTAGCGGTTTGGCTTAGACGTTGAATAGTCAAAAAACCCTACTCCCTCGTTTGACCCCCTTACGGATTGAATTTAATTCTAAAAACGAATGATTCATGTATCGTCATCGGGAATGCAAATTTTAAATCGATCGGATACGCGTGGAAGTCGCTCAAAATTGACTTGCAAGATTTGACCTAAACAAACAAACAAACTAACATACAAATATTGTAAGTTAAATAAAAGCTTGTAAAAAATAAATTAAAGCGCTGTGTTTTATTTCATTTAAATGTATATAAAATTCACTTACCTATATTAAATAACGGCCGAATCTCTTATATACAGTTGCGGCAAAAGTCAGTTAACGCTGTCCGGCAAAAGAAATGCAAATCGGTTAACATACTTTTGCAGCGCCTGTTATAAACGTTGTTTGAGATGAAATGTTTTGATGCAATGTTACACAAAATAGTGTTACAAAAATCAGAAGATACAGAAAAAAAACTTAAACGCTTTGTTTTAGCATCGCTTAGTGTATAAACAAAAAACCCGTGTAAAGGAAGCTTTATCTCTTGTAGTATAAAAGTTTTGAAAGGTATAAAATAGTATTTTCGTGTCGGTGAGTTTTTTTTTTGTCCAATTTTGTGAATGAAAAGTTAGTTTACCACCTTTTTAGAACACATTTTCTTTATTGGATTACATTCTTTTACCTTTAGTCTGGTTGAACCCATGTTTTGTGACAAATACGGCATGAAAGTTTTTTATCTTTCAAAGTTTTCAATCTACTTGGATATTGAAAGTTTAAAACAATCGATAGTATCCTCAAATTTTTATGACAGAGTTGTGTGTCATTTTGTTTAATTACAAAGTATGCAAAATAAATTTTTAAATTATGCAATATAAAAATTCCTCTATCGAGACAAAATCTGTGCCTAGAAGGCAAAACCACTAAAGTTGATTTTTGTTATTTCTATAGGGTTCCGTTGCGAAATGGAACCCTTATGGTAAGACTCCGTTGTCTGACTGTTCGTACGTCTGCTTGTCACAAGCCTCGAACTTATAAACGTTTGAACTTGGAAATTTGGAATATATCGTGGTTCTCTGCAGCCAATAAGGTGAAAATAAAAAATATATATTTAGCATGTGGCATATCGTTAAAAAGGGCTAAATTTGATGATACTGAAAATGTTTTGTTCTTATTTTTTGGATGAATTTTTTATAATAACAAAGAGTTTAGTCACGTCTAACCACAATAATTTTATTCATGAATGTACATTTCTAACCACAGTAATTTTATTAATGAATGTACATTTCAAGAGCTATGCTCCCATCCAGGGCTAGAGCTGAATTCAAGATAGGGCACTGAAAGTTTAAAGTAGGGCTGAAGCAAAAGACTACAATTTTTTAATTGGATTGCCCACCTCATCTGGTGATATCAAATTACAAAAGCAAGAAAACGGTAAATGACAATTTAATCAAAAAAAAAATACAGAACTTGCCATGTTATCAAATTTCCGAAGAACTTCATTTAGATCCAACGAATTTAATCTTGTTTTTCCAAATGCCAGATAGAT
This sequence comes from Mongoloraphidia duomilia, assembly GCA_039654895.1. NCBI lineage: Eukaryota > Metazoa > Arthropoda > Insecta > Raphidioptera > Raphidiidae > Mongoloraphidia > Mongoloraphidia duomilia. The sequence goes on along the minus strand of CM077525.1, from coordinate 17,335,762 downwards.
CAAGTCTGTCATTCTGTCGTGACAGTCTTTGCGGCTTGTTTATAATTCCTTAAAGTAGGGCACTGGATGTTTTAAGGTAGGGCATTGCCCCTTGATGCCCCCCTAGTTACGGCCCTGCTCCCATCTTTAGCAAATACTAAACTAAAAGTTTAGTATTTGCTGAAGATGGGAGCATAGCTCTTCAAATGTACATTCATTAATAAAATTATTGTGGTTGGACTTGACTAAACTCTTTGTTATTAAATCAAACCAGTGCTCTGAATTTTTTATAGGTTATTTTATAAAAATGTAATTACCAAAAAAAGTGCCAGCCCTGATCTCCAAAAGTATTAGGCCTAAAATTTTGAAAAAATCAGGCATATTTAGAGATTGGTAAAGATTGCAGCATGATGGCTAAGTGATGTGTCGTTCATGCATAATTCGTTCATCATGAACGATTCCCTCTAGTTTGCCGTGAACGGACGACACCTTTTATTTAAAAAGATTTTCCCGCGGATATTTTTTTAAATATTTTATGCATTAACTTTTCTTTTGGAAATTATGTTCAATCTTACAAAAAACCCTTGGGAAATATTTTCGTCGAAAAAAGGTTTTGCTGTATTTGAACAAAATATATACCAACTTAATAGCTTCCCAAATCCCATACTAGATTATTATTATTATTGTAGATTATAGACGCGTCGACAACTCAGATCATTAGCGTCTTCAACACAACAATTAATAATCCATTTGTGTATTAGAATCAGCCAGCCGGCATACACAAACCGACTGGTTCGAGCTCGGGCTCCTGGGAACGCCATTTCCCAAAGAACATTGGATTGCAATTGCGAGAACAACTAAATTCCAATGTTCCCCCTGGGGGATCCCTTATACTCGAATTTTGTTATTAAAAGAGAATTTAAAAATGCAAATAAACAGAAAATATATAAAAATATATGAGCACTGTGGCTGGAATAAAAACAAAAATAAAGATAGTTACTTCTTATCACAACAGTTTTATTGATGGATGTACATTTCGAAAGCTATGCTTTCATCTTCAGCAAACACTATACATTGATGTATAGTGTTTGCTGAAGATGAAAGCATAGCTTTCGAAATGTACATCCATCAATAAAACTGTTGTGGTAAGAAGTAACTATCTTTATTTTTGTTTTTAGAAAAATATACTTAATTGAAAATTACAATGGTACGAATGGCGTCTGATATGATCTAAATATTTAAAAAATTGCATTATTATTGTAATTATAGTTTGCTGACTCTGTTATCGGGGGTAAAACTGCAAGATTGACGAATCTATTTTACGTATAAAGGTTTAAGTCAACGTTTTTTTTGCATCGTTTCTTTAAAGCAAATGAAAAAGAAAAGGTCATAAAATGGCGAATAGCTTCCGGTCAACGTATGGGTGAAGATTCCGAACTTTGGCTCGTAAAAGTCATCTCTTGTAGACAACTTCAACTTGATTTCAGTTTAGTGAAAGTTTATTTTTACTTTAAACATAAATATCTGTCATAAAACTACAAAGTTTCAAATACAGCATGAAACAAAATCAAATCACAAAAAAATATTTATCTAAATACTGAAATTGAATAGAATTTCGTATATGTAAAATGTCTGCCTTGAAGGAAAATGGTTACCTTTGAGGCATTTGACGTTTTGCGTTGTCTGTGCTATCATATAATATATTATACATACCTACATCGATCCACAAAAGTAATTTCACTTGAGAAGGATTGAGATTAGCTGAAATAATTAAAGTAGCCTTTGTAAACTTACGACCGCAACGTAAGACAGTGACAGAGTGTGTTGCGCCGCATTCGGCACATGCACAGACGTCGTTGTGTCGAGCGACAAGGTCGTACATCTTGAACTGATTCATATTGAATTCGATTTAATCGTTGCTTTTGCAAACTGTCACTATTGCATCTCTCTCGCGTATGGTTGTCTACCGTCGCGGTCTAAAATTTCGAAATCCTACCTTAGGATACTGTTTTAATACGGCATTACTATTGTTTGACTAATTAAATAGCTCTTGAAAATATCAATTACTTAGTTAAAAAAATTAATTTATTTTGTTCAACACCCGCAAGAAATATGCAATTTCGTGGCTCTACTGAGGGTGGGCGAAATAATGAATTCCCTGACTGTTGATCGTACAGAGTGGGCGAAATGCTATTTCGCCCACGCTCATTACGGGAAACGTTTACGCAATCAATCAGGGCAGAGTGTGCGAAATCCCATTTCGCCCACGCTCATTACGGGGAACGTTTACGCAATCAATCAGGTCACCCATTATTTCGCCCACGCTCAGCAGAGCCACGAAATGACATTTCTTGCGGTAGTTGAACAAAATATTGTGTGCGACTATTGGTCGAAAGAGGAGATTCCACTCGTGTGTTTTACCGCTCTCGCTACGCTCGTGCGGCAAAATCCACTCCTCTTTCTCCCACTAGTCGCACAATATACTATTATTTGAAAAATTACTGACAAGCAGGCTAGCAATACATACATCAATTGTAAGGTGGACTGCAACCTGCTTCAAAGGGGTCTGTTATTAAAGTGAAACTTTTTTAGTCTCTTTTTTTCGTTCGGTTACGCATCACGTCACGTCCAATCGAAGCGATCGACCAAACCAGAGCATATTATGCGTCATTTGTGTGTATAAATTTGTGTGCAGTGTACCTTTGTTTCTGGAATTTGTGTGCACTGTGTATGTACCTTTGTTTCTTAAAGTGTGATTGGTCGGTCGGTACATTCGATTGGCATATGATTTGTTTACATCTAAATCATATAAAAATTACTATGTTTAGAAATAAAGCCAAACAACAAATCCCATATACAGTGTGTCCACAGACTCATCCTCAACATGGGGATCTCCGTTGTTATGGGAGATAGAAATTTGGTTAAATGAGACAAAATGTGCAGAATCTCCAGTACTACTACCCTGCGTAGTCAAACTTTCCATATTTTGCTTGGTTCGCGACCGACAGTTGAAAAACGAGATTTGCCAATTTTCGTTTTTTGTTTATAACTCGTTTATTAAGTAAGTTAAAAAAAAATATTTTCACTTTCTTAAGGCCCTTTTTTATGAAGATTTCAAATCTCTTTTCATATTTTTATTTACTTTTATAGTTTTAGAGATACTTGTATTAACTTTGTTTTTTTAAATACACGTCAAAGATGGCCATGACACCATTCGAAAGAGATTTTTTTTCTCTTTAATTTGATATGAGGGTTGATGGATTTATTTTCAAAAATAACAGAGTTATATGTAAAACACTGATTTTTAATAGTAGGCTATGCTAAATTAATTGATAAAACAACAGAAGGCTTAGCAAACAGTTGAAATTCGCGTTGGCTTAGAAAACGGCTGTTTTGTTTTAGCTGTCAAAGTGTAGTTTGTTGCTAATTTGTCAGTTTACTAAGTGATTTATTAAATTTACTTTTGTTATCATGGAACCATTTTGTAACAACTATCGATCGCGAACCCAGCAAAATATGGAAAGTTTGACTACGCAGAGTAGTAGCACTGGAGATTCTGCACATTTTGTCTCATTTAACCAAATCTCTAACTCCCATGACAACGGAGATCCCCATGTTGAGGATGAGTCTGTGGCTGTGGACACACTGTATATCAGTTATTTTTAAATTTTTCAAAAAAAGTTTCAATAATTTTTTGTTTTATATGATGTGTAGTATTTAACGATATCAGTAACTTTTACAATTGCATCGGAACGCAGGTGAAATCTGTATTTTAGTTGACTACTATATTATAAATACTGGATACTTATATATATATATAAAGCGTGTATCTGAAATGTAATCGCAAATGTTAAATTAGTTTAGAATAGTTTCAGTTGGGAGTTAGTTAGTTTGCAAACGGCCCCGGCTAATAGTTTACTTAGACCCAGCCACGGTCCCGTTTGAGACAGATAGAGGTTGACACAGACTGGCCCCAGCTCGTTATATATTTGTTCTGCACGTACTTTTAAACGCTGAAGCTGAAAAGGCAAATAAGCATAGTTCATGAACATGAAATCGGTTTAATAGCTGTATAATACGTTATACTTCGCGTGAAATAAAATTAAACTCTTATTTTTACTTTTTTATTATTACGTTTGGGATTAAAAAACCTAATTTTGTGAGATTATTCTCAAAAAAATATTATTCAGTTAATGACGCATTTGAATTTTTATAGTGAATCTTTATTAGCCTCGTTTTTTTCCGTTTGGTTACGCATTTAGAGCGTCACGTCACGTCCATGTCTAATCGACCAGACCAGTACTCAGAGAAAAGCAGCGACGTTATTTACTTTTTTTAACGGAATGGCCTTTTCTTTGACCAGCAATTAGCCAGTGCGGGTTTAAAAGTTTGATAATTAAAAACCATATAAGCGACGCGATAAAACACAACACAACACAAATGACAGGGACACAAGAGGGACAAAACGTAGGGATGTTAGGATAGGGGGCATGGATTAGCCTCGGGCCATGCTCAGCGGGTCAGCGACGTTATGTTCATGACTATATTGTACGTCTATACAAAACTAATATATCGTACGAAATACGAATATTCAGTCGAGAAACACATTAAATACCCATTGACCACCAACAATAAAATCTAGATTCTTACGTTCATCCCCATACTGATCGGGGTTCAAATTACATTACCAAAACCACGTAAACAAAATTATATACTTTCGGCGATTTCGGGCTAAAAGCGTTTAGGGCTATCGGTTATTGTAATAAAGTTTCACTCGCACCGTGCTTTCGTAAAAACGAACCCTAGTTTTTCTACGATGTCACAAAAATATTTAAGTTAGGTATCGTTTTTAATCGACTTCAAAAAAAAGAGATTATCAATTCGAAGTGCGTTAAGTTTGCATTTCATGCTACAGTTACTACTTCTTAAGACGCTTATGGCCTTTGTTGTCGAGCGTCTATAATCTACAATAACTAACTAACTAACTAACACTTCAAGATCAATATCTTTTAGCCTGTGCTTGCTTTATAAAAAAATATTCAAGCCTTTTTGAAATTGATATACAGGCACATAATAAATATGAAACCAGAAATAAAAATAAAAAGAACTTAAAAACAAATCACAAACATCTAATAATTTTTTGTTAACAATGGCATTATTCAAATATATTGTTACGGAAATTATTTATACCGTTTTATTATGTCCGTAAAAATACACTTTTATTAGCTACGTGTGGAACGCGCCGTTCGCCGGAATGCCCCAATCCAATCCCCTCCATTTCCGCCTGGAGACCATTCACCGTGTGCCGTGTTGGCACAATTAGTTCTCGCCAGTGCCGCTAGGCTAATACATACGCCTTGTTGTTATTGTCTATGGTTGTGGTAATTGTCTATGGTTATACGCCAGTGAACCTAAATCGGTAGTACAATAGTCATCAGCCGAACTGGAGCGCCACTGCTCTTGATTCGTATAACAATATAATAACGTGCTGGAAGAAATACGTAACATAAAAATTTATGATAAATTCAAATCTAAATTAAAAACAAAAGTTGTTAACAAAAAATTATTATATATGCCATGATCTCATCTTATCTGTACGGTAACCTGTCATTATTGTGAATTGGCGTTATTTGCATCCATTAATAAGGATTTTTAATAAGAATTTTTATTATTATAGATATCTACTTGTTTTATTACATTTTGTACCGAAACTCCAAATTATTTTGAAATGTTTAGACTGTTTTCTTTTGAACTGATTATGAACATTTAGATCTTGCTTTTTGTAACATACCTCAAAATCTGAGACTGTGAGAACTTTTCAGTCAATTTAAATATAGAAATTAAAAATAACCAAGTTACGATTTAAAGTAGAAGTTTATTCTGAGACATCCTGTATTTGAATAAGAAATTAGTAGTTTACTATGAAACAATCAGTACAACGTCTTAGGTATTCAGGATAGACATAAATAATCCGCCATTTTATTGCTACCGTCATTTGTCAATATATACACGACATACTATTTTCCTTCGGTAAAATGTAAGTTTTCCCAATTTGAAAGTTTAGTTTAGAGAGCATTGCAGCTCTACCTTTTCAATTTACGAGCAGCCGAGGTGTATTCGGAACAGAAAGGTAACTAATTTGGGACGTTGGAGAGTTTGAATAAACTTTCGACAAACTACACACAACCTGTCAGATGACGCTGCTGCCTCCATCCGGTCGAAAGCTAAACTAAACTCACCTACCGTCCATGAATTTATTCAGCAAACGGGGACGTATCTGTTTTGATTTAATGTAATGTGAGGTATCTATTGTCAAAATAATTTGAAAAAATATTGATCATAGAGTAATACTAGAATTGAAAGAGAGAAATTACTCGTCATAACAAACATACACATTTTTTCTTTTGACGTAGAACTACGTCTTTCCCGGCGGTATACAGGGTGTCCAAGACTTGCGTTGTCGGCCGATATATATTGATTTTGGGTGAAGATAGAAAAAAAGTTTAAATACAAAAGTTGTATAAATTTTAATGGTGTATAACCTAAAAATATTTTCAATTATACAGCCTGTCCCATTTAAGCGTGGCAGATCAAAGCTATGTTTTTTTTAACCTAGCACCCTGTTTTTATTTGTTTTTTCAATTCTGCATCTAAATGTGAATAGAAGTCGTAAGGGAAGTCATGCTCGAAAATTCAGTAATTTTTGAGTTATTCAAGTTTTTTACAAATTTTTGACACGTGCGGACCTTTACCTAAAATTTTACATAGCCAAAACAGAAACCTTTATCAAACTGAAATTTTGAGGATCACTAGATAATGGTCGGACAAATCAATGTCTGTGCTAAAAAAATGAATTTATTATACAGGGTGTTCAAAATAATGTACTTCTTTTACATAACTTCAATCACGTGTAACTTTTGATTGTTAAATACAACGAGGTTATTACTTCCCACCTCTACTATGGTAGGGAAGTAATGGATTCAGTCCGAAAACAATATTTCGAGATTTTAACAGATTTTCACGTTTTGAGACCCTAGCAATCGTTTAAGATCATTTTCTGACTGATGTCTGTATGTGTGTGTGTATGTGTGTATGTGTGTATGTGTGTGTGTATGTGGTCAATTTTTCGCCTTCGATATCTTAAGAACGGAACAACATACGGGCATGCCGATTGTTCTATTGTGTTTATCAGCCTTTAACTTAGATCTGATTAGATTTTGAGTCAAATCGGTTCAGTGGATCCTGAGATATTCAAAAAAACGTCCTCAATGTCACGTATTAACATAGGTAAAAAAAAATATAAATGAATTCTAGATGTTATAATATGAAAAAAATGTAAATATTTTTTTTCTCTAAAATGTATAGTTTTCGAGAAAAAAAATATTTTACTAAAAAAAATAAAAATTGTACGTAAATCAAGGTAACCATGATTTTTGCTATATTAAGCTAGCCATCAATAGATCACCAAACAAAAAAGAGGGCCATGCTTTTTTCAAAGAATAAAAATTAAATTGTGTTTTAAAGACCACCAACAGCTAAGGTTATTTGGGCCTAGTCAAAGAATAAAAAAAAGAGTGTTTATTTTTTGCAAATATTTACTAGGTGGGAAGTATAGGACTGGTCATCAGTCGAATTTTTTTTTTGTTGGAATTGTATTCTTTAGGATATTATTTACTAACACTTTTAATAAGGGTTGTCCAAACCTAAATCTATTATTTTAATACGAAAATATTAGGTTTAAGTTTGGACAACCCTTAATAAAAGTGTTAGTAAATATCCTAAAGAATACAATTCCAGCAAAAAAATAACCTCGTTGTATTTAACAATCAAAAGTTACACGTGATTGAAGTAATGTAAAAGAAGTACATTATTTTGAACACCCTGTATAATAAATTCATTTTTTTAACACAGACATTGATTTGTCCGTCCATTATCTAGTGATCCTCAAAATTTCAGTTTGATAAAGGTTTCTGTTTTGGCTATGTCAAATTTTAGGTAAAGGTCTGCACGTGTCAAAAATTTGTAAAAAACTTGAATAACTCAAAAATTTCTGAATTTTCGAACACGACTTCCCTTACGACTTCTATTCACATTTAGATGCAGAATTGAAAAAACAAATAAAAACAGGGTGCTAGGTTAAAAAAAACATAGCTTTGATCTGCCACGCTTAAATGGGACAGGCTGTATAATTGAAAATATTTTTAGGTTATACACCATTAAAATTTATACAACTTTTGTATTTACACTTTTTTTCTATCTTCACCCAAAATCAATATATCGGCCGACAACGCAAGTCTTGGACACCCTGTATAGGGGGGTAAAATGATGCGAGTTGAAAAATGTCTGACAGAAAATGTGTGTTACGCCAAAGTAGTGATTTATTTGTGTCGAACCTTATTGTAAAACGAAGGAAAAATTATTTTATCCTTTTCAGAGTCATTCTGACTCCTTTTTTACAAGCTTTTATTTAACTTACAATGTTTGTATGTTAGTTTGTTTGTTTAGGTCAAACCTTGCAAGTCAATTTTGAACGACTTCCACGTATCCGATCGATTTAAAATTTGGTACACATATGCTTTCCCGATGGCAAAACATGAATCAATCGTTTTTAGAATTAAATTCAATCCCTAAGGGGGTCAAACGAGGGAGTAGGGTTTTTTGACTATTAAACGCCTAGGCAAATCGCTAAAGCTAGAAACTTGGAATTTGGGCAGTAGGTTTCTTTTGTGACGTAAGCATCCACTATATGAAGGGATTTTTCTAAATTCAATCCCTAAGGCAGTCAAAAGGGAATAAACTTTTGAACGACTAAAAGGAGCAAAATAAAATATTAGTAAAAAAAACTTTTCAAAGACACGCTTTTCTTTATAAATGTACTAAAAATGAAAAAAATAAGGTTTAATAATTTAGTTTCATAATTATAAAAGCGTGGGTCGTGACTAATAAAATATCGTAGAGTTTTCAACCCACGTTTTTATAATTATGAAACTAAATTATTAAAACTTATTTTTTTCCTTTTTAGTTCATTTAAATAAAAGCGTGTTTTTAAAAAGTTTTTTTTACTAATATTTTTTGAAATTATTTTTTCCATGTTTATGCTGGGTTTATCGTACAATTTTATTTTTTAATCACGCTGTTAAATGACGGTTGCTATGGTAACGATCAACAGCCAAAATGAAACTCAGCAACTAATGAACACGTAGCAATCAAAATTTAACAGTGTGATTAAAAAAACAGCCTGTTAAAATTGTACGATAAACCCAACATAAGTGTGATATCTGGCTGGTTGAATCAGTCAGAACCGGATTAACCATGTCGAGGCCCCTAGGCAATGCAATTTTCGGGACCCCTTTTCAGCCGTTTGAAGATGATCAAGCATTTCAAAACCTTTGTTTATCATACTGTATTTCGACGCATGCTGTCGGTTGATGAAATTCATACTTACAGAACAGAACCATCTAGTATCGAGTAGTAGAACTAATAATATGGATGCGTTACGTAGCGTATTGTATGATTCTTACAATACGCTACGTAACGCATCCGCATATTCATCATATCATCAACTGACAACATGCGCCGAAAAAAGCAATAATGCCTATTGTCATTGAGGATACAAATTTTCCAATTAAATTTTCACTCTATGAAACATTTTCGATTACTTTTGTGCGTGCGCGGGGCCCCTAGCCGATGCGGGGCCCCTAAGCAGTTGCCTACTCTGCCTAATGGTTAATCCGGCCCTGGAATCAGTTCGTAAGAAAATGCACTACTATATTATAGTACTATAATATAGCAGATATATAATATTATGTTAAATACAGTGTGTCCCACCGTAACTGAGACATAGCATTTTAACATGGTGTTACGATAATTTGTTAATATTTGCTCCCCGTTAACTGTTTTTGTTATTTTTATTTTACGATCTGGTTCTAAATGTCCCCAGTAATGATGTTGTAGACTTATTTTTATTTAAAAGTCTTTAAAAATTAATAAAATCACATTTTTAAAAAATAAATCACAATCTTTGCTTTGTATACCAGTTTAATGGTCAATTGCTCAATGCCGCTAATAGCTTAGTTGGCTAGTGCGTTGACTAATATCATTAACCTTCACGCCAAGCCCGGGTTCGAATCCCGACGAGAGCTCATAATTAATTTTTTTTTTTTTTTAATAATGAAAATACATTGGAGAACAATTAATAATGCTTATTATTTACAAATAAAAGTTAAGCGATTTTATTAATTATTTTCATTAAAACTAACACGTACAATTCTGTTTTAATGGAAATAATTAATAAAATCGCTAAACTTTTATTTGTAAATAATAATTATTAAATAATAATATTAATTGTTCTCCAATGTATTTTCATTATTAAAAAAAAAAAAGTTAATTATGAGCTCTCGTCGGGATTCGAACCCGCGCTTGGCGTGAAGGTTAATGATATTAGTCAACGCACTAGCCAACTAAGCTAACAGCGGCATTGAGCAGTCGACCATTAAACTGGTATACAAAGCAAAGATTGTGATTTATTTTTTAAAAATGTGATTTTATTAATTTTTAAAGACATTTAAATAAAAATAAGTCTACAACATCATTACTGGGGACATTTAGAACCAGATCGTAAAATAAAAATAACAAAAACAGTTAACGGGGAGCAAATATTAACAAATTATCGTAACACCATGTTAAAATGCTATGTCTCAGTTACGGTGGGACACACTGTATATAAGAGATTAATGGGAACTTGGACCGTGGGTTGATTGAAACTCAGTTAAAGTTTTAATTCGCAACGTTTCGTCTATATTTTAGACTTCTTCAGGCTCTGTGAATAATAACCACATACATTACTGTACAACTTACCATTCCTAGATGTATTAGTGATCAGAAAACAAGATGGGAGTTTAAAATCTAGATGGTATGTTAAACCAACAAATGCAGGGAGATTGCTTAACTATCAGTCCAATCATCCTATTACTCAGAAGATTGGAGTCGTAAAAGGTTTGATACACAGAGTAATGAAATTAAGCTCAGTGGAGTTTCATCATGACAATAAAAAATTGGTGTTACAATTATTAATGAAGAATAATTACCCAAGATCACTCGTTGGAAGATGTCTGACAGATTTTAATAACAGTCAAATAGACGAGGATAGAACCAAGAAACTGGATGGTATCAAGTATTTTCGATTTCCATATATACCTCACTTATCATACAGTATAAATAGATTATTAGTTGGCACTAATGTTAGATTGGCATTTTATAACATACATCGGATAGGTGATGTGTACACGACACTAAAAGACAAAATTGATAAGGAAGACCAGTCATGTGTAGTATATAAAATCCCGTGTACATGTGGGAAGAGTTATATAGGTCAAACGAAACAAAAACTTAAAACAAGATTATGTCAACATCGTTATGACTGTAAACTGATAAACATCACGAAGGAGGTGAAAACAGCGTTGGCCACACATCATTTTAACACAGGACATAATTTTGATTTTAATAATTGTGAAATTTTAGATAAAGAGGTACATTGGATGAAGCGGAACATTAGTGAAATGATTAATATATTTCTAAACGATACTATTAATTCACGATCGGATACGCAGGGACTGAGTAAATTATACATGAATATATTGTCAGAATGTAAATTGAAAGTAAAGTGACTTGGTTACATTTACTATCGGTAATGAAAGAAGATTTTTAGAGTCACTGATTAGATTATGTTACGCATAATTAGTGATTATGTCACTTAATTATTTTAATAGTTGGATTTTGTATTAAATAGCCATGTTGTTTTTTAAAAAAAGAAAAAATTGTGTCTGTTGAACAAATGAATTTTAATGAAATTATTATGATCAATTCTTTCAAAAGAATTTTGAATATTATATTATCGCTGTAAATGAATGATGACTACAGATTATTACTGACATACTCGTGTTATGTTTTAAGGTTTGTAATAAGATATAAGTTTGTATGAGTTGTACAGTAATGTATGTGGTTATTATTCACAGAGCCTGAAGAAGTCTAAAATATAGACGAAACGTTGCGAATTAAAACTTTAACTGAGTTTCAATCAACCCACGGTCCAAGTTCCCATTAATCTCTTATATATAGTTACGATGGACATGACAACTAATTACATTATGTTAAATGTACAGCTTACTGTTTCTTTAACAGTATACTTTTATGTGAAACTGTATCTTTATATTGATACTTAAACAAATCTATAGCGTATGTGGCGTCCCGACAAATGTTACTTTCGCTACCAACACAGCAGTACTAAAATTTTTATGGTTACTAAATTGTATATACGCGACGACAAAGTTGTTAGCACTGAAAACTAGACCAATATAATTTTAAACTGTGATATCTAGCTTTAATGTTATCTACTATATTGTCGAGTTGCAGCATCCCTTGTTTGTATTTGTATCGTTTCATTTACTTTAACTATGTTTAACGCGCGACGCAATCAAGCTACGGTTAACTAAACTGGGACATTACAATCGACCCTCTTATTAACTCACACTATACTAATATCCATTGTGTAATAATTACATTGTTTACGCGTTGCCATGGCGACGTGTGTTTGGAGGGCGAAGTCACGCCGACAGTCAATTGCTTCTGAATTGTGTTTACCGGATTTCAACAACAGTGTACACTCAACACTGCACCGGCGATTGATCAGCTCACCGTTATTATCGACACGAGAATCGTGTTAATAATTAATCGACCGCGGGTGTGCTATATTAACTCTCGACTCGTGTTCGAGAGGTACCTACGGGGTTTCTATATACCGACGCGGGACTAAACGTGACATTATATGCTGGTGTAAGTGACGAGATCGAGACTAGTATCGATTCCGTCTCTCAATATGTAGACTGAATAATGAAGTTTGTCTACGAGATCGAGTCTTAGATTACGAGACTCTCACGCTTCTTGCGTTTTTATAAACTGACAAATAATTGTACTTATATAGAGTTAAATGGCTTCTGTTGTAATTATAGGGTTGCCATACGTCTGGATTTTTTCGGATAGGCCCAGGATTCTAACACTGTTTGGAATGCGGGCAGAAATATAAAGTCTCAGGAATTTTTGTTTTGTTGTAAAAATAATATGTGTCACTTAAGTCAAGATATTTATTAATATATAGGTATTAACCCCCTCTCTTAGAGGGAAACTTTCTCGCCTAGCTGTTTCTATCGTTCTGCAAGGGGGTTAATACCGACATTTTGTTCTGCAACAACATATTAAAATTTCAACTGTGAACTAACAATATAAATTTCGTCGAGTACATGACACGTTTATGGTGATCTGCCACCCTTTTAATACTGCCCAATCGATTTGCAAATATTATATTGGCATTATTGGGTCACCGCCAAGCTATACAAACAATTTCAGCCTTGAAGCAACAATAATTGTGACCATTTTTTTTGTTACATGTTGGGGGCGATCTGCATCCCTCCCATACCGCTATCTAGCAAAATCCCTTTCTCAGGGCACCTTAATATGCCTTCTTCAACATCTTCACAAAAATAAGGCCTTGAATAAATAACACCAAAAAATTGTCACTAGCTCTCGGCCTATAAGTGTTTAAAAAAATTTGTGGAAATCAGAAATTTTCTTCAGAAACAGTGGCGTAGCTTTACATCGCGGGACCCAGGTGTAAAATTTTTTTGCCCCCCCCCCCTCCTTCCACTTTATCCAACTAAGAAAAATTTCCAATTATTCATGACATCATCATCCCATCAACATTTGATTGTATTCTCAAAATGTTCTACGTCATATATAAACGACTCTGTAATTAAAAGAAGTTCTACTGGTATTCTTCAGATAATAATATTGCGCTCTTTTATATTTAAGGATAAATAAATCATCCAGTCGTCTACATCAAATAATAATTATTGACATAAACGATATAGAGTTCGCTAAGAAAATTTATTACAGTAATGTCAACTGTTATTACAAATATTCATAACTTACAGTACACTTTCTTAGAGATAGAATCGATATAAAATTCGTTTTCGTGGAGTAAACAACATGATGATCGCCTGAAAAAACCCTCAAAATACCTTACGCCGGACTTTCGCTTCAGCAAACATTTTTATAACAGCCTGCTGCCAACTGCGTGCTCATGACCATTATACCATACAAGCGGTAAATATTAAGTGCGCGCTCTGTCGAAATCCCAAATAAGGTACACTCTAAATCAAACATGGCGAATTTCATATTAAAAAGCAATTGATTGAAACAATAGTATTTGAATCTAGAAAGTAAATGCAATCTGCGCTTAGATCATATATAATTGGACTGAGAAAAAAATCGAGTGTAAGGATTAATCAATCAGTAGTTGACCCAAAAATTGGGGGCCCCTCGAGGTTAGAAGGTCCCGGTGAATGCCACCTGGAACACCTGTGGTAGATACGCCACTGTTCAGAAATCCATTTTTTCATTTTGGTAACCCGGTCCGAAATAGAATAAATAACAAGGACAAGTGTGAAAATAAAAAAAATAATAATAAATAAAATAAATAATAAATAATAATAAATAAAAAAAAAAAAAAAAAAAGGAGTAACAAGAGACCTTGTGCCGCTAATGACCTCTGTTGCCGAGCGTCTATAATCTACAATTCAAGAGACCGTATGAGATTGCGTGCGACGTCCAGATGCGCTGGACACTGCGTACAGCGTCGAAGATCTATTATGTGTAATGTGACAGCTTCACTGTAGGTATACGATTATGGTAAATAGTAATACACATAAACACAAAGTCAGACTGCATGTCGCGTGGTGGAAGATCGATGGATCGTCGATTGAGGAGGAAGGGGCGGTGGGAGAGTGGCACATCAGCGTCTTCTGTATTGTTTGTTAGTCATTTCTTTGTATATCGCAGAATATCTTTCGCACGCGGCGCCGGTAATGCCTCGATTGTCAAAGCGCTGTTAATTTACAATCCCCCCTCTCACCCACTTTACGCCACATTCTCACGTCTTTGATCTTGTATAGGAATTAGGACGTCGTTATATATTTATTTCTTTCTCTCCCCCCTCCGATATATAGTACATAGTGCATATTGAGATCGTGTGTGGTTAGTTGGCGCTCGGGGGCACAGTTTGTTTATTTATTTGTGAATTGTGATTTATTAACTTCCCACTGGAAGTTATTGTAATGGGTCCGAAAATCGAAATCAAAAAGGAAAAAAAATTTTTATGTTTCAAGGTCACTACACTATTTTTACACTACTTTTAGAAAGATGTCTGTGTGTGTGTGTGTGTGTGTGTGTGTGTGTACGTACGTACGTACGTATGTGTACATTTCTTTCAAAGACGAAATCTCGAGAACGAAAAATGATTTCGACTATGTTAGGGTGCCAATCGACGCGTATTAACGTAAATATGATCTGAAAGAAATTTTTTCAAAATCGGTTCAGCCGTTCTTTTTTCTTAACCAAATAACCTCCAAAAAAGTAGATTTTACACAATATCTCGCGAGTAAAAAATTATATCGACTTCGTAAGGGTGTCAATCGAGGCGTGTTAACGTCATTTTGATCCGACATAAATTTTATAAAAATCGGTTCAGCCGTTTTTTTTTTTTTTTTTTTTTTTTTTAAATTATTGATGTTTTAATGATTGAAATGATTACTTTTCTGTGTAATATCTAATTTAATTATTATTATTAAATATTTATCAAACTGGGAAGTTCGTCGTGTGGACCTCAAGGGTCGCACTTTAGTCCTAATAAACGACCCACCTCACGGCTTGTTTAAACCTGTCTTCACCATGGGTAGCGAATAATAGCTATGTAATAGTTATTTGAAATATTAAAATTACAACAATCTCAAGTGATTGCTATGAAACGATTACAATTATACGCGAAAAATCAAAAAAAGGGACCTTTGAAGTGCTCCCTCCTCTTGCGCCCACCCGAAGGTCAAGGACTTTTAATATATTTTTTTAATAACCAGTCCAAACAATGTCTCGAAGTCGGTTTTTGCGCTTATTAACTTTCCGGCTAGGATCATTCGTTGACTACACTATAATGCTGGGCTTCAGAAAGCATTGTCGAAAAATATGATTTGACAATGACCTCAGATTTTGATTACCTATATATTATTACAGTTTTTATACATACAATAAGGCAAGAACAGTTAAACTCTCTGTTATGTAGAACATTAGATTGTACTCAAACAAAAACAAATGATTATAGAAAAAGATCGCTTTTCAAGCTAAATTTTGATCAAAATACGCAGAAAAATGTTGTTTCGAAGTGGAAATTGTATAAAAACTATGTTAAATAGATTTACTATACACAGGTTAAAAAAATATCGTGTTTCAATCGATCAATATATTTTTTGTCGAGTACGATCGATTTAAAATTTTACAATGATTTTCTTATGTGTGTTCACAATCTAAGGTAATTGTCTGACAATGCTTTCTGCAACCGAGCATATAAGTGTGCAAAGTTTCCTAGGTCAAAGAGGGCCTTCTAGAGAGCGTGGAAAGACGGACATCCAAACATACATACAGACATTAAGAAATTATATAGGTATGTGTGTAGAGGACAGTGTAGCCTAGTGAATAGCGTAATAGGTACCAGCTTCTAGACTAGACTGTCGTGGGGGGTTCGAATCCGACCTGCGCTCATGGATGTTTTGTGATGTTATTTATTTTTATGTTATAGTTGTTATTTAATGTAATTTAAGATGCTAATGACCTAAGTTGTCGATGCGTCTATAATCTACAATAAATAAAAAATATAGATATGTAGACTCGAAAACGGAGAAGTTTTACTCTGCTGCATGCAAAATAACCTGGTTAAGAAATGCTGGACACGCCTTGTAAATAAATAATGTAGAAATAAAAATATATACGCGAAACGACGATTCGTTTTCCGGGAAATAGAAATATTGTCGGGCAAATAAAGTGCACAGGATGTAACCGATTTATGGTAACAAATTGTATTATTCTGTCCCGTGTCGGCGGTATGATTCAAGCCAGTGGCGTACACAATTTGAAGGTGTATTTGGAACTGTACTTTGAGATACATATACTTGTACTGTCTTATGACGTATAGCTGCGTCCACTAAGAAAGGATTTTTGTGTGTTTGTGTGTTTTAAAGACCACCAACAGCTAAGGTTATTTGGGCCTAGCACCAATTCATATTTTCAATTCATAATTTTTTTTTTAATAATAAATTGAAAATCCAATTGACACTTTTACCAGCTCTCGGGCTAGAACCTGGGAACTGGGGACTTGTAATAGAGGAACCATAGCAACGCCATATAAACAACAGCATTGCTACATGCTCGGCAATTCTCAAGCGAAAGGATTTTTGAACATTTAATTCTTAAACACCCAGTTTCCGGCTGGTTGAGTTACCAATTCCTCTACAGTAGCGGAGAGTAAAATGTGGAGTAATTGGTAACTCAACTATAAGCAGTGACATTAATTATAAAAGCGTGGGTCGTGAACTCTATGATAGTCACGACCCACGCTTTTATAATTATGAACCTAAATTATTAAAAATAATTTTTCTCTTTTTAGTGCATTTAAATAAAAGCTTGTCTCTAAAAAATTTTTTTTTATTAATATTTATTTTGTTCATTTTAGTCTTTCAAAATTTTACCCCTCTTTGACACCCGTAGGGGTTGAATTTCGAAAAATCCTTTCTTAGTGGATGCTTCAGTCAGAAAAGGAACCAACTGTCCAAATTTCAAGTTTCTAGCTTCAGCGATTTGGCCTGGGTGTTGATTAGTCAATAAAACCCTACATCCCCGTTGGAACCACTTAGGGGTTGAATTTATTTCTAAAAACGATTTATTCATGTATTGTCATCGATAATACATATGTGTACAAAATTTCAAATCAATTGGATACGTGAAAGTCGTTCAAAATTGACTTGCAAGTTTTGACCTAAACAAACATACAAACATTGCAAGTTAAATAAAAGATTGTAAAAATAACTATGATGTAGGGGCTTCTTTCAAAATATTCAAAAACAGCGGTAGGTGCCATGGCAATTAAGCTATTCTGCAAACTCAGCGAAAATAAAACACAAAGCGCGCCACTGGTCTTTTTTTTCTATTTCCCAGTGTGTAAAATAGATTGAATCCCGTTTGAACAATATCACCAACGGAAATAGACAAATGGCGTGGAACTGGTGTGGTCATATTATTTGTGAGATGTACAGAATCCGGAACAAATGATTTTTTTATATACGACGACACATCATAACATAACCTATTCGGAAATTTGCTTCAGGACAAATGTCCTGATTTTCAGTATTCATTGAAAACAAAGATATTATTCAGCATGTTTTTTAACAGTAAGTCCCCGGCACACTTAAGAGATGTGTAACATTACGGCGTCACTATATTATTTAAGAAACGTATATGAGTAGTTAAAAGAAATTCAACGAAACACTATCGACTATGGAGTATACCGGGTGTCCGGTCTCAAAGTCGAACATAGGGAATTAACGTTGTGTGCCATTTTTACGTTTTTTGGCTTTTACTTCTACTCATATAGATTATAATAAGAAAACAAACAGGTACCTATCTAAGTAATGAAGAATTTAATTGGTTTTTTTATTATTTAGACAACGAAAAGTACCTAATACTTAATAAAGAAAATAAAATTATAATAAATATTCAAATAACCCCCCATTTTCAACTAAATAATATCCCAGTCTGTCATAAAAAGAGTTTCTAACGTTTTGTTTTTCGCCTACTTAATTTGAAATCGTTACTGCAAAATCGGTAAATTTCAAATTGATATTTTAAAGTAAAAATTTCATTTTTGGTTATTTTTAGAATCATTTGATGCGCAATAATTTTATCTTTCGATAGGTAGTAGTGGAGCCGTGCTTTACTTGTGTGATACTGACGCTTGGTGGTTAGGCCTGTAGAACCGTTCGAACTGCCCGCTACAAGCGTCACTTCCGCGACATATTTCCATGGCATTTTATCAAATCACTCTATATCTATTTTATTTATTTATTGTAGATTATAAACGCTTCGACAACTTAGGTCATTAGCGTCTTAATTACATCAAATAACATATAAACTTAAAACTAAATGACATCACAAAACATCCATGAGCGAGGTGGGAATCGAACCCACGACAGCTTGCTCCAAAGGGCAGGGCGCTAACCATTACTGATTACACCAAGATGTCCTCCACTCTCTATATCTATTATCTAGTCCAGGGGTGTCAAACACGCGGCTCCGGTCCGCCGCCTCTACAGTTGCGGCCCTCGGCTCATTTAAAAAAGCATAATTTATCAAATATGCAGTCCAGAAGAAACGTACATCTTGCGTGTATGATCCATAACATAATGATTACTGGGCAGCCATGTTACTTACGAGATAAACTACAATATTTATCTGATTCCAATAGTAAAGAGACAAGAGCCTACCAAATTGCATTACAGATTCAGTGTCATAGTACTAATTACTATAAAAAATCGTTTTCGTACACTGCTGCATCAATGTATAACTGTATTCCAACGGAGTATAAAGCACTTAAGCCCATCACTTTTAAACATAAAATAAAACAAATCTATAAATAAAATAAAACTAGTGTTTTGATTAAATAATTGTATAATGATTTTTACCTTAATTGTGTAATGATTATTAGTATTTATATCTTAAATTTTTAATTTTTTTTATTAATATATACCTGCAGGCTAATTACCTATATGTATGTATATATATACACAATTTTGAATTTGTTAATTGTATTTTTATTGTTTATGTATGTATTACTTTTTGATGTAACCGCATCTTATAATATAATGTAATGATAATGGTTGAGTGGAAGATCAGTTTCGACTGAACTCCGCCATAATAAAGTTAATTTCTAAAGTTAATTTCTTCTATTTCTAAAATATTAATTTATACAAGGTTGCGGCCCATGTTTTCTAATTATTCTGATTGTTATATGTTATAATAAAATTTAAAAAAATCGCAGGATAGTGGACAAAATATTTGATTTATTAAATGTACAACGTTTCGTCTATAGATTTAGGCTTTTTCAAGTACATACATAAAAATAACATTTAATAAATCAAATATTTTGTCCACTATCCTGCGGTTTTTCTTAATTTTATTATAATCACGATGGACACGATTTCTAGTATAAGTTATATGTTATTATTTTATGTTTTTGAGAATTTAAATTTTGTTTCTTTATTTTATAAATTTATATTGATAGTTTACAATTACATTACTTACATAAAAAATTAAATAAACGTTTTGTTTTTTATGTTTGTTGTTATTATTTCTACTTACTGTCGTTTATGTTAACAGATGCTATCATCTAAAAAGACCACCAACAGCTAAGGTTATTTGGGCCTAGCACCAATTCATATTTTCATTTCATTATTATTATTATTATTTTTTTTTTTAATAATAAATTGAAAATCCAATTGACACTTTTACCAGCTCTCGGGCTAGAACCCGAGAACTGGGGACTTGTAATAGAGGAACCATAGCAACGCCATGTAAACAACAGCGCCGCTACACTCTCGGCTATTCTCAAGCCCATCTAATATTATCATTAACTGATTAAGGTATTAATGACATTATTGGTATTAGGTATTATTATTATTACTACTATTATACTGCGGCCCGCAATTTCATGTAAAATATCTAATTTGGCCCTCCACTTCTAACGAGTTTGACACCCCTGATCTAGTCCATGTTCTGTAAAAAATGATTTTGGAGCTTCTGCATTGAAGTTCATGTTTCTCCAATCTCCATATTGATATTTCCACATTGGTATTTTTTATACTGCACTGTAAAAAATGGATGTAAAAATACTTTGAAAGTTAAGGTAGAATTCGCTCGATTTTCTAAGTGATTTTACATTATTATTTATTTTTACACAGAAAACTTCGTAAAAAAAACTTGGACTTTTACTGTAAACTTAAACAACTTTGTGATTTTTACATAAAGTAAATTAAAATTACATAATTTGTGTAATATTCCAATAAAGTGTGTAAAAATTACAAAATAAAATGTATAGTTACATATATAAAATAGATGAATACAAAACAAATTAATGTAAAATTAGTAACCACGCATTCGCAATGTGTTTTTATGGAATCTACGCGATGTGCAGGCGATACCTGTTTGCGACGCCGTTGTCCCTTTGTGTGCCTATTACCAGATTAATCGCTGGCTACAAATGGACCATCGATAATCTATGTCATCGGCCTTCTCATTTCTTACAGTGTAAAAATTAATAAACAAACACTTGAAAAATTCTACACATTTATTCATCTCAACGATCGTTTTGGGCTTCTAACCCATCATCAGGAGTTTACTTTAAAGTACTTTAAAGTAAACTCCTGATGATGGGTTAGAAGCCCAAAACGATCGTTGAGATGAATAAATGTGTAGAATTTTTCAAGTGTTTGTTTATTAATTTTTACACTGTAAGAAATGAGAAGGCCGATGACATAGATTATCGATGGTCCATTTGTAGAACCCCGAAACGATCATTGAGATGAATAAATGTGTAGAATTTTTCATGTGTTTGTTTATTAATTTTTATTCAATCATGTTCTACCAAGTGCCTAGCAATAATTCTATAGAATTTATCTTATAGTGTGTTCAACTAGACTTTGCAAAAGTCCTGTAGATTGTCGTGACACAATGCGTCGACATCATCTGACAGGTGCGATGAGATCCGACGTCGGCGGACGCGGTACAATCGATGTTATGCGGCGCTGACATCGCATAATATATTGTTATGTGCCGTATCATTTATTTACAACTAGACGATAGTTATAGTGACCGATATGGGCAGTAATGTTGAGTTCTTATGGTTGGTATCCGTGTGATAGCCTGCAAAACTGCCAACATAAACCAAACATAAACCAACTGAGTTACATATAACTACATAGTAAAGAGCAAAATTAGCTTACATTGTTATTATTTATGTTGTTATTTCATTTGTCAACATTAATATTTTGTAGGCTTAGCCGCATATCATTTTGTTTGTGTGTGTATCGTTGGCATAGTTAAATATCTATATATTAATACGTGAACACCTAAAATTGTGGTACCTTTTTCACTATTTATGTTATTGGAACTACGTATATGTGTGCAAATTGTGCCTGAAATGGTGCTGTTTATTAATACTGAAACTTGCGTAGTTTCCCTTTTTACTAAACTTTTGTAGCCGCGTGTAGCTATTCAGAGAAAAGTTGCTTTTTAAAACATGAAAAGATATTCTACATCGATCGTGTGCTTAAAATTTTTAATTAAATTTTAATAAAAGAAATAGCTTCGAAATTAAAAATCTTTTGAAGAATGTCTGTTTTAACTCTGAAACTTTGTGACAGAAGTAATTGAACAAGGATTATATAATACTATCATAATATCATCCATTAAGAGGGTGAAATGCCTTTTTTAAAAAGAAGATGCCATCATTCTTAATTCGATACACCTTTACTATTAGGTAAAGATAAAAAAAAAGTCAAGAGGGTGTCATGGGACACCCGACAGGAGCTATGCTTTTTACGTCAACACATGCGATGGGCTACGCAAGTCCAGTACAAAATATAAATACTATTTAATTGAAATAAAAATTAACATACTTATATTATTTAAAAACACAATTTAAACAATACACACATTGAGATTTTCACGTAATCAATTCAACTTTACTTGTATAACACAATACTAATGTTGTACAACACGTTATCTTTGTGTTGGTGCATATACGTGTACACGTATATGCACCAAAACAAAGATAACGTTAGGCCACTGCGCGTGCGTCAGTATATTACTTTTACAGCTGGCCATAGCTATAGATATACTTTTAATAACATGAGCGTGACGGTGACGCGAACCCATATGTTTTTACCCTCCCAGAAATCGTCTAACGCGCCTATAGAAGCATATCTTCAAAAATTATTAACAAAAAAATAAATCCTATTTACAATATAAAACAATTTTTTTCGACAGCATTCGGCTGCAAAGATAAACACAAAAACATATTTTTAATGCCAGCAACAGCTAAAGGGTTATATAAGCCTAGCACCAATTCGTGTTAATCTAAAAGGCTTTTGCGATTTTTAATGAGCTATTGAAATACTCGATGAATGTAAAAACACGGCAGTCACTTGTTTTACTGTATACTTTATTCATTAATAATTTGCGATTAACTTTTAGCAAGAATAATTTAGATTATTTCGTGTCTGTTTCGAATGTAAAGCACAGAAGAGTATAGTAAATAAAATCGAAGTGTGTTTGTTGTCAATAGAGGATTCTTGTTTTGTTGACTCTACAATTTCGGTTGAATGAAGGCGCAACGACGCCGCGGAGTTTGTAATTAAATCAAGGCGAATCAGTTATTCGTTTGATTAATTAAACACGTTCGTTCTGAATGACGGTTTATTTAGATTGATGACTTTGAATGTTAATGCCGAAAGAAGGATGGATTTTTGGTGATTTTTATAAGACCTTTAGATTTTGTGAAAAAACGTTTTATAAATAATTTATTAATATTTATACACACATCGATATTAATATATGTCTGTAATTTTGAACTATTTACATTTTAAGCAGTGTACTTATAGAACTACTGGCGGCCCGGTCCGGCTTCGCCCGGGTGCATGAATTTATTATTTATTAGTACATTACTCACTCGCTTTGCTCGCTCGCTCCAATTATAGTAGCCTATGTCCTAAATCAAAGTATCACGTATCGAACAGTGAATACAAAATTTGAAATCGGCTCAGTAATCGCTGAGATTATTCCCGATTTTCATCCGGGCGAAACCGGGCCGGCTAGTTTCAATTATATATCTAAACCTTCATCATAAATCAATCTATCTAATCGTGAAAATCGTAACAAAATCCACTCAGTAGTTACGGAGAAATCGGTGTTCTGAGATAACTCCCGATTTTCATCCGAGCGAAGCCGGGCCGGCCAGTTTCAATTATACATGTAAACTTTCCTCGTAAATCAATCTATCTAATCGTGAAAACCCGAACAAAATCCGTTCAGTAGTTATTGAGAAAATCGGGCACAGACAAACAGACGCGGCGGGGGATTTTTTTTAAATTATTTAAATATTGATTTTCATGACAAAATAAAATAAAAAGAAAATATTTTAACTGTAAAACTAGTGAATCCATATTAATTATCTCGCACAATTTATCGATTAAGTACCTATATTATTCTATAAGAATTTATTTATTGACATTGTAGATTATAGACACCGTACCTACTAGGGTGGGTCAAAAAAATCAATTATTTTTTTTTACAAGTGACACGGAAAAATAGGTTGCTAGACACCTTAAAAAAATTCTCATCAAATATGAGCTCTTAATTTTAATAGGAAGATCCTCCGCATCACAGTTTTTTATTTTTTTCTCAGTCCAATAGAAAAAAATTCATACCTCATCATTAATTGATTGTACAGAAAAATGTTTTAAGAGAATTTTGTAGGAAATTTAATGCTCTACAAAAAAGATATCTTATATTTTTTCCGCAAACCTCACCATTTGAAAGATATTGAAAATTTAAGTTTGATTATTTTAAGACAAATTTCATTTTTGTTTATGAATTTTATAACTCGACAATAAATGACTATTATAAATCTTCAATTACTTTCAAATGGTGAGGTTTGCGGAAAAAAGATACCTCTTTTGTAGAGCATTAAATTTCCCACAAAATTCTCATAAAACATTTTTCTGTACAATCCGAGGTACAATCAATTAATGATGAGGTATGATTTTTTTTCTATTGAACTGAGAAAAAAATAAAAAACTGTGATGCGGAGGATCTTCCTATTAAAATTAAGAGCTCATATTTGGTGAGAATTTTTTAAGGTGTCTAGCAACCCATTTTTCCGTGTCTGCACTTGTAAAAAAAATAAATTGATTTTTTTGACCCACCCTAGTACCTACTGAGGCCTGAGGGTCAGAGTATCTGACTGCTATATGTCTTTTTAAATTGCAATGAAAATTCACAACAGAATCACTGTTGTAATTTAAGCGCGCGTTAACCGTAAACTTTAGCAAACATGCAGGCCCGGGCTTAAAGACCCAGGGCCCCTAGACACTTGACAGTTGGGCCCCCAAGCCCAAAAAAAAGGGGGGAATGGAATTGGATGGAAATTAGGCAAAAAAAAGTCGCCAATTGGGTTATCTTACAAAATTTTTGGGCTTTTGTTTCTTTAAATGTTAAATGTTAAATGTTGTTTATTTACTCCGTAGAACATCGTAGATGGGAGTTTGTCAAAAAGATATAAAGTTTACAAAAAAATTAACAAGTTAAGATTACATAAAGATTTTAGAAAGTAATGTTAAAATATTCATCGACAGAATACAATGATGAAGCTATCAGTAGCGATTTTATTTCTTTTTTAAAGGTGTTAATATTTTTAATTTTCTTTACATTTTTTCTTTACATTTCCATCTCCGCCCTGACCGGGGCCCCCTCGGCGGCTCGGCCCCTAGACCAGTGCCTTGTTGGCCTAGGCAGAAATCGGGGCCTGCAAATATGTGAAATAAGACACTGTTCCTTGTGACCATACGGATATATTATAATATTATAGGTACCGATTATATTTTAAAAACAGAGATGACGGATCTAATTTTCATATATTTTTAGTAAATGAATAATTTTGTTCCCGAATTATTATGTTATATATTTTTAACGCGACAGCTTGATTTATGTGAAGTGAGGTTAAATTGATTCAAGATAGCGAGAAAATTACTGTATCGCTATAAAACTAGACCGCTTTATACCCAGACATTTAATCAACTTAACTAAGATTTAATTTAAAATTCCATGTAAAATATGGACTCCATATTTGAAACACACTACAGCACATATTTTTGTTTGTACGCGTGTGGACAAAATTTAAATTCTGAACGTTAAAATATCGTAAAAATAAGTTTTTGGTTAAAATTTTTTAAAGTGTAACTTCTTATGTGAGTTCAAGCCGTTTAATGTTTGCGTTAAATATTTAATGCTAACATTGTAACCATATGGCAACGAGATACAAATCATATAATTATTCTGTAATTTTGTAACATTTTAGATGTAGATTTTGCTTTCACTTCTGTAAAGCGTAGTGTAAACAACATACAGGGTGGTGAACGTAACTGCTGCACATAGGGATTTAACCCGTAAAATTTTCGCGATTTCCTGTTTCCCTAATTATTTTAGGAAAAATATTTTCAAATAATAGTTTTAGAACATAAAATTCTGCATCTAAATCATTAAACAAAATTAATTTTGCATGTTTTGTAACGGCAGAAATTTGATATGAAAATGTCAAAATTACCTCAAAAACTGCAGATAGCGATAACCATGGAACTTGAACAAAATGATTAGAAATTATTCTGACAGCTAAAAC
The DNA here is from genome assembly GCA_039654895.1 of Mongoloraphidia duomilia. Lineage (NCBI taxonomy): Eukaryota > Metazoa > Arthropoda > Insecta > Raphidioptera > Raphidiidae > Mongoloraphidia > Mongoloraphidia duomilia. The sequence goes on along the minus strand of CM077525.1, from coordinate 17,309,400 downwards.
ATCATCATTTTGTTCAAGTTCCATGGCTATCGCTATCTGTTTTGGGGTAATTTTTACATTTTCATATCAAATTTCTGCCGTTACAAAGCATGCAAAATTAATTTTGTTTAATAATTTAGAAATTGTGTTTTAAAGACCACCAACAGCTGAGGTTATTTGAGCCTAACACCAATTCATATTTTCAATTCATTATTAGTGTATTTGCCATATGGCACATACACTATTGGCGTCGGTCGGATGGCGGGACCTAGGGGTCGGACCAAAATTTCTCGACGTTTCATAGCCTCCTGAACACTTTGGCACCATTTTTGGAAATGTCTGTTTATATATGTATATATATATATATATATATATATATATATATATATATATGTGTGTGTACGGGCTATAACTTTCGAAAGAGTTAATTGATTTTGACGAAATTGGGTAGGCACGTTGCAATCCATCACCGCACGAAGCCTATTTAAAATGGGCCCAATCGGACCATTTTAAGGGTGGTTTTTAGGGGTTAAAAAATGTTTTTGGACCCAAAAATACCGAAAAAATTCTCAGAATTGTTTCAAAATTGAAATTTAACCCTTTAGTGATGATTGAAATGTGCTGCTAAAATTTTAATAAAATCGCCCCGACAGGTCCGGACTTACAAATTTTATGAAAACACTAGTTTGCGGATTGTGATTTACTTACTGAAGGGTGTATTTAATTTGGTACAGAGGTTGCATTGATAATAATATTGAAATTAAGAAAAAAAATATTATTTTAAGGGATGTATTAAGGAGTTAAATTTTTTATTTTGTCCAAAAACAAACTTATGTTCACATAATAACAGCACAGTGCCTGTATTAGCAAATACACTATATTGTCGGCAGGGTTTTGGCACTGCGACCCGAGTTTTTTTTTTTTAATAATAAATTGAAAATCCAATTGACACTTTTACCAGCTCTCGGGCTAGAACGCGGGAACTGGGGACTTGTAATAGAGAAACCATAGCAACGCCATGTAAACAATAGCATTGCTACACTCTCGGCTATTCTCAAGCCCTAAAATGTTTAAGTAATGTGGCTTAAAGTATTTAAAAAGGGGTATGAACACTAAATGTTAGAATATAAAAATTAATCGTTTTTAGTGAAATTTTTGGTTGTTATAAATTTTTCCGGCATTGTATATGCTATAATTAAAAACTCACCCTTTAATCAAAAAGAAAATTCAGTAACTCTTTTTATTTAATTTTTAAATTTGATTTATGATTGCGTGTTGCATGCACGGTTTTATTTTGAAAATAAAAATTGTATATTTTAAATATCGCGCTAATTTCTTTGAAGCTAATTAAAACGGCGAGCCACCAGCTATCAATCAATTTATGATAATGATATTATTAATGAATCATATAATAATAATAATTAAATTAAAATGCTGACAGAATATTGATTGGTTTTAATTATTTCTCTTAATATATTTACTTGATGACCTATGTTTTGGAACATAATTGGTTCCTTCTTCAGAACCAGAGCTGCACAAGGTACTTTAAAAAAGTACCTATAACTAGATACAAGATACCAAACAATCAATACCCCAATCAGACGCTTATAACCTCTGTTGTCGAGCATCTATAATTTACAATATCTATCTATCAATATCCGAAGGGATAGAATACTTATACCTACAAAATATTCTGTATGGAAGTATCAAAATAATTGACACACATACAAGATATTTTGTATGAAATTACTATCTAAATAAAATAAATACTTCAGGTGTGCAAGCTTTCACGGCCGGCATTGTTCCAAGTCTTCATGGTTTCCGGGCTTGTAGGCCGTGGTCTGGTGGTATTTCTACCTGACGTTTCGTCTACAACTGCGGTAGACATTCTCAAAGGTAATTACAGAGAGACGGGATACGACCGAACAGAGAACACACTGGTACTATAGGCATAAAATAAGGAAGGACACCAGTCACTGACACACTGACCTGTAAGCCGCCGAAGAGAACACTTCGACCGCTGCCACATCGCCTTTGAGAATGTCTACCGCAGTTAGAAATACCACCAGACCACGGCCTACAAGCCCGGAAACCATGAAGACTTGGAAAATAAATACTTTTCTTTTTACTCTACAGTAAAGTACCTCTCAAAAATAAAATGTATATGTTTGAGTATCTAAGTTACTTTTAAAAGTATCTTAGATACTTTAAAGGTATATCTTCGTTACTTAAAATATTTAATTAAACGATGAGTTAATTTAGCCTGATGTAAATGATCAGACTAAATCATTTACATTTAGCATGATCATAATTTAGCCTGATCATTTACATCAGGCTAAATTAACTCATCGTTTAACTAAGATGCCTTTAAAGGCTCTAAACTGAAGAAATTACAATAATGTTACAATTTTTAACAATCTATATGCTATAGATTCCTTACCGTAACCGAATTCACCTTAGGCATGAATTACATAAGAAATATCGGACTACATTATCGTTAAAGTAGGCTATATAGGAAAAATTTAAATGCACCGCCGGGACTCGAACCCGAAACTCCTATTTAGATCACAATTTAAAATATGAAAAAATAAAATTACAATTATTTTATTTATTAAGTAGGTAGGTATATTTTACGAACATTTGATTTTATAAGATAAATAAAAGTGGATATATTTCTTTCCATGACAACGAATACAATTATTTCTATTTAACGGTATTAACGTCATCTGTCTGTACCCGCGATACAAACATACCCATTTTTAAAAGTTCAATTTATGTTAATATAAGTAAATTATCAATATTTTTGTATTGGTAGACCCATCATAGATATCGTTACACCCTGTTGTCATCAGATTACGCCATTTTGAATAGTGGTCCCATAACGAAGTAAAGAGGATCAGTATAAGCTGTTTATGTTGAAAAAACAAATCTTTATTTCAGCGAATATATTTTTCAAAGTACACTGTAAAAAATGGATGTAAAAATACTTTGAAAGTTAAGGTAGAATTCGCTCGATTTTCTAAGTGATTTTACATTATTATTTATTTTTACATAGAAAACTTCATAAAAACTTGGACTTTTACTGTAAAGTTAAATAAATTTGTGATTTTTACATAAAGTAAATTAAAATTACCTAATTTGTGTACTATTCCAATAAAGTGTGTAAAAATTACAAAATAAAATGTATAGTTACATATATAAAATGGATGAATACAAAACAAATTAATGTAAAATTAGTAACCACGCATGCGTAGTGTGTTTTTATGGAATCTACGCGATGTGCAGGCGATACCTGTTTGCGACACCATTGTCTCTTTGTGTGCCTATTACCAGATTAATCGCTCGCTACAAATGGACCATCGATAATCTATGTAATCGGCCTTCTCATTTCTTACAGTGTATGCTGCATTTATTTATTATACTGGGTTGCAACAACACATTGTCAAAAATCTATGTTGCCCTATATATATTATTTTTTTTGCTTGTTGACGATTATTGTATACTTTTTTTTAAGTTTCACAATAAAAAATTATCTATCTATCTATCTATCTATAGTTTTTTTAGACGCATAAACAGTGTAATTTCGTTGACCAACTTTTTATTATTTAAAAGTAAAACATTAGACTGTACATTCTCACAAGTCACAAACATCAAAAAAACTACCTACACCGTACAAAAAAGACTGTTTTTGTAGCCAAGTGTCTAGAAAAATATCGTCTCAAAGGAGAAATTGTACAAAAAAGCATTTTAAATACATGTAAACACAATTTACGAAGAACAGCATTTCAACTTTCAGTCGAGTTTTTATTTTTTTTTCTGAACTGATTTAATTCTATACAGAGCTTCAGAATAATGGATTTTCATGACTTCTCTATTGTAACAAGCCTCCAGTTCGTAGGTTCTATTCCAAGAATTGATAAAAATTACTCTAGTTGTTGCAGAAAAAAATTTACAATGCTTTTTTTAATACGCTTATATTAGCTTCACCTGTATGTTTGTTTGTTTGCTTGCTTGCTTGTTTGTCAGTTTGTAACCGACTTCTTTGAACTTGATTTTGACCAACTTTGAACGGTCAGATTTAGTTTAAACGTTGTCGATTTATCAAGGACCGACGACAATACTATAATTCAATAAGTTTGTCCCATTATCCTGACCAGGATCTCCAGGACTAAAAAAAAAAAAAAGCAAAAAACTTCAGATTGAACTGAAACTTTGCACACTTATCAAGGACCAATGACAATAGAATAATTCAATAAGTTTGTCCCATTATCCTGACTAGGATCTCCAGGACTAAAAAAAAAGCAAAAAACTTCAGATTGAACTGAAACTTTGCACACTTATCAAGGACCGATGACAATACAATAATTCCATAAGTTTGTCCCATTATCCTGACCAGGATCTCCAGGACTAAAAAAAAGCAAAAAACTTCAGATTGAACTGAAACTTTGCACACTTATCAAGGACCGATTACAATACAATAATTCCATAAGTTTGTCCCATTATCCTGACCAGGATCTCCAGGACTAAAAAGCAAAAATAAATTATAATTTAAAAAAACTAAAAAACACGCTTTAATGAACTAAAAAGTAAAAAATAATTAATTTTATTGTAAAAAAGCGTGGGGTAGTATGAAAATATGATACAAAGCACCCCACGCTTTTTTACAATAAAATTAATTATTTTTTACTTTTTAGTTCATTAAAGCGTGTTTTTTAGTTTTTTTAAATTATAATTTATTTTAAAACAATTCCTACGCTCACAATCTAAGGTGCAATATAGACTAATTGGTTATTATTATTGTTTGAATAAATATTATATGTGTATTTTTACTTATTGAAAAATTACCTACAAATAAACTTCGAATTGTATTCATTCTTACAACCCGTGTTCCCTCTCATTTTTAAAATGAATGCTCTGAAGATGGTTAAATCTGCTTGCTCGCTCGCTTTCCCCGGAGCTCATAGAGCGTGCTTGATCTCCCCCAGAAGTTAAATTCGAACGTAGGATTATAGAGATCTTTCAGAGCATATAAATGTTAAATTCGTACGCATTAGAGCACTCAGATCGATCTGAGCTCAATGCCGAACTTACCCTTATTGTCGCGCGCTACATATTGCATCTCGTGAGTCGTGGGTCATGGCATGCGTTCGTTGGACGCTAGGGCCCATAACACAGAAACGTGGTGACACTAATTGCATTTATGCCTGACCTATTTCAGACATGCTAACTTGCACCAGATGACGTAACTTCTATGTACGTAATATGAAATAATGACCAGTGCGGTAAATACGTAAATGCGTGCGGTCCATTGTTGTTGAAGAATGTTAATGAACAACTCAAGGTACAGTGCTTTCAGTGGCGTACGAACAATTTCACGCAAAATTACCTTGCTCATTAATTTTTTACGTGAAACTTCGTATGCGGTGCTACTGCCTCGACGATTGGAAAGGTAAAATGCTAGTTCGGTGAAACGAAAAATGTGTGTATACAAAAATGTGTGACGGAAAAGAATGTTTGGAATGTATACCCTCTTCTCCCGCAGCTGTGTTATGTTAAATGGTATATAGATGCATTCGAAGGACGATTGTGATTGGTCGAACTATCGGTTAAAAACCGGTATCAGAGATATACAAAAGAGAATTATCTATTTTTTACTTTATTCATTTGTTATCATAAGAAGTTTCACTTCCTTCGAAAGTCGTGACACACAATTTTTTTTTGCGGTTGTCTTGAATAAAATTGACGCAATATTAGAAAATTAAAAGTATCAATTTTTCACTTTATTGTTTAAAATAATAAATTGAAAATATGAAACAGTCAACCCTAGAGTTGATGATCGATTTAAAAAAAAGGGTTATGTGAGTCGTGTACATTGGTGTTAGACCCAAATTATTTTTACAAAATTGCTAGCAGAGCGTAGTTTAAATTTTTAACTTCCCATTGGAAGTTATTGTAATGGGTCCGAAAATCGAAATCAAAATGTATAACAAATTTTTATGTTTCAAAGTCACTACACTATTTTTACACTATTTTTAGAAAGATTTCTGTATGATATGTGTGTGTGTGTACGCATGTACGTACGTACGTACGTATGTGTCCATTTCTTTCTAAGACGAAATCTCGAGAATGAAACATGATATCGACTACGTTAGGGTGCCAATCGACGCGTATTAACGTAAATATGATCTGAAAGAATTTTTTTCAAAATCGGTTCAGCCGTTCTATTTTCTTAACCAAATAGACTCCAAAAAGTAGATTTTACACAATATCTCGCGAATAAAAAATTATATCGACTTCGTAAGGGGCGTGTTAACGTCATTTTGATCCGACATAAATTTTATAAAAATCGGTTCAGCCGTTTTTTTTTTAATTATTGTTAAAAATAAATAATAATTATGTTTTAATGATTAAAATGATTACTTTTCTGTGTAATATCTAATTTAATTATTAATATTAAATATTTATCAAACTGGGAAGTTCGTCGTGTGGACCTCAAGGGTCGCACTTTAGTCCTAATAAACGACCCACCTCACGGCTTGTTGTAACTTTAATTTCGCTATTGTTTATATACAAAGCCCCAATATCAATTTGAAAACTGGAAAAGTTTCTCTTCAGTGGTGAAGATAAAAACTAAGAAGAGAGATAGGCTCCAATTATTAGAGAATGATTTGGTTATTTGCGTCTCAAAAATAGAATCACGATTCGACAAATTATTAAAAAATAAACACGCACAACCTTCTCACTGAAATTGTATTTTTATTGTAGGACCTATAACTCTTGCTTTTTACTTTTACCTGGTTTGCGACCGCGACCCCCCGAACAAGACTTTGCGACCCCCCCTGGGGGTCGGAACCCACATGTTGAAAAATACTGCTTTCGTCGATTTATATAACAAAACATGTCCAATGACTTTTTATTATAAAGTCAATAGTTTTTGAGTAATACATTTTTTTAAATTTGAAAATGCGTGGATTTATCTAGCTTTACAGTATATGTAAATATGCTTATAAGGTAGTTAATCATTATGTAACCATTGATTTAGTTACGACGCGTTTGTTTGAAAATTGCAAGTATTTACCTATTTCGATGACTTCTAATTTTGTTTATGTAGGTAATTCCCAGCCAAACATCAAAAGCAGTTTTATTTCCGACCCGTTTATATTGTATCCGAATTCTGAATGTTTTATTGATTTATCCAGGTCACTCTGTATATTTGACGATACGGCGGTTTGTGTTGTTTTCAATAGCCGCTCCCCGTTTGCCCCGTCGCCCGTTATTTGGAAGTTTCATTGTAAATTAACAATCCAGTTAATTTTGTGTACAAATGGGAACAATCAAGTCGGCCTTGTATTATTGTGTCATGTATAATAATATAAACGCTGGTACAAAAATAATTTTTGCATTTAAAATTGTTCAAAATCTTGCTGCCTCATTTCGATATTTACTGATTCCACTTTTTTGATGACATAATGTCTCCTACTGGAGTGGCATTTTAGAAATATTAGATGAAACGGAAATAGTCGGAAGTGGTTGACATGTGAAACAAAACACAGCATGTATAACTATGTTAAGGTCTCAGTTCTCAGACATAGTAGGTACCTACTTAAGTCATGGTGTGCGTATGGAAAAGTAGGTACCTACCTATTATAGTCTATCGACAGGTACAAATGACAAGCCCAGGTTCGAATCCCGAAGGCTGTTAATTTTTTTTTAATACCTACTTTTTTTTTTCTGAGAGGAGGAAATCCTTTTTTCGGACACCTACTGAAAATAGATAGAGGTATATAGGTACCTATGGTATATTGGATAACAGTTTGAAATATAAAAAAAAATAAGTTACAGTTATTTTATTTATAATATTTTACGAAAGTTTGATTTTATAAGATAAATAGAAGTGGATGTATTTCTTTCCATGACAAAGAATACAATTATTTATATTGTTACGGATCACCCTGTATATAAACGACAGGCAAGAGTTCTGAGAAACGGGGTCCGCTTACTGTAACAACTGGTACCTGCACGAAGTTCTAGAGAAAGCGAGAACACGCTAGGCTTATGCCACGCAGCCTATATAAACAGCAGTCAACGGTGAGTCAGGCAGTCAGTGTAGATTATACTGTGACAATGTTGAACAGCGAATATAGTGCGAAATAAATCTGATATAAATCCAGTGAATATAAATATTGAAACATAAATAACTAAAAATAAATTATAGTCCTGGTATATAGTTAATTGTATATAGTTAAGTGTTAATTACTGTTAGTTATTGTTTACTTATGTTAATTGTTAGAACTGACTTTTCGTTATTGCATTCATTATTATTGTATTTATAATTATTGTAAATAAATATTTATTCCGCTAACTTAGAAAACAGTTATGTAATAATATTAACAGAATTTTTTTAACGACTGATTAAGCAATTTAGAGTCATATTGGATGAGCGGCCAAATTATATAATTGATTCCTGCAATACAGGAAAAAGTCATTTTACTAACCTTTCCACTGTCGCGGCGGAATGAGTTCATTCCGCCGCGATAGTGGAAAGGTTTAGGTTAAATTACTAACTGTGACTATATGGTTAGTAAAATGATTTTTTCCGGTATTGCAGGATTCATCCAATAAAACTCTTAACAATTATTTATGTTTGACGGTCTTCACGTCATCTGGCTGTGCCCGCGATTCAGACATACCCATTTTTTGTGATAGATGCCTAAATGACGAGAAAATGGCCATCAAAGTTTGACTTCGAAACTGGAAACATATTTTTGTATCAGCCTCTACTAGTAGATATACACCGTAGCGCCAGTAAACTAATCAAACATCGAATGTACCTACGCTATTATATACCACCGGCCATTCCCAACGCGTTCATAAAACGTGGAAGTGGACAAACATATTATATCACCGATCCTCCGTATATCTTCCTTGTTTACGGCGGGCCCCCGCTGTGCAAAGTTTTGATTGGATATCTCCGAGAAGGCTGCAGCTTATGAAAAAGTGATCAATTCGACCTTTCGGTCCTATCGTTTCCGGGTAATTCCAGTACAAATAAAAAATTTTGGAAACACGCTTTCCCATTCTCACAAAATACCATTCAGAAAAGTATTAAGAGACCACTTTCTTAAGTAGGATAAAATGAATGATCCTCATAAATATTATGTATAATTTTTGATAACATATTTCTATTTATGTATAATTTGTCAAATGTAGTACTTTATGGCAAATGATTTTTTATTGTATGATATGCTATGTATTTTCCATTGTATTTTATGTCTTTTTTTTGTAAGTATATATTTTTTTTTGTGGCCTGTTATTGGGGTTTTTCTGTTGGCTGCTTTAAATAAATAAATAAATAAAACCGTTAAGAAACGAAATTACAGACGAAGGTTCGCCCATATAGGATCCGCAGTCGTTATACAAAACAACCAGCACTTACGGTTGCCGATATGATAGACTAACGTTTGGGATTTAACACTGGGCCATCTTTGGAATTTTACTGGAAGATATTGCTATTTTTCCCCTTATTATATGTATACTATTTATTCCATCATAATTGCAGTACTGGCGAGGAGAAAATTTGTTAAGTTGGGCCGTTATTATCGACAAGCATCATTAATCATTGATTGGCCAAAATTATATTAGCTTCCTTGGGTCACTATCTTTTGACATCGACGGTCCATTATTAATCATTAGTACTGGACTGATATTATCATCCGGATATTTATCATATTACTGTATCAGATATGGGCGCTTTTATCTTGCCATTTTGCCCGATTCTGGGCCGATTGTTAAATCCTGTATGGGCAGTTCCATTTTTAGTGTATTTTCCATATGGCACGTACACTATTGGCGTTGGTCGGACGAAAAGACCTAAGAGCGGGACCATAATTTAGCGACTTTTCTTTTCTATTTATATTAATGTTGCTAATAATAAACTGTACATTTAAATAATTTAGTAGCCGACCCAGATAATCCTAAAAATTGACAACCTTTAAAGAGTCTTCAGTCTTGATAACTCTCCTCGATAATTTCAGTACGTTTCGATGACGAAGTGTACGAAAAAACTGAATAGACTATTGGGGTCCGTCAAATGAGCATATGACATCTGGTGGCAGAAAATTGTATCAAAATTGGTTATTACAAGAATAAAACAAGTAAAATAAACAAAAAGTTTATCGAAAATGGAATTCGCGACGTTTTCTAATATCGTGGCATTAAACACTATCAGTTATTGCCTTGTAAAACTTACTTTACAGCAAATTATTTTCTAATGAAACGTGAAAAAACTGTATTTATGAATTAAAAAAATATTTTATATTAATAATAAGATGTACTTGTTATCATACTGCACTAGAATAGTTGAATCCCTGATGATTGACAAATTTACAGGATTAACTTCGTATACAAATATTTTGAGGTTAGTAACTTGACAACTTATTACAATATAACTTATTATGTTGCAGTTATGTGTTTACATTATTCACCTAACCCAGCCTTAAAAGCGCATTGAACGCGGATGATTAATTTCGTTGAGATTTTCTTTTAATTTTGATGTTTTTAAGCAATATGTCGTAAAGATTACTACTTTTGACAGTTCATTTTGCATGGATTTTTCTCGTTATATTTCCGACATTTGATAATATGCCAGGCTTTGAGAATCCGTTCTCCTTCAACGAAATTCCTTTGTTTAGGATTCGTACCGGCCCAATCACAAATTGCACTTATATTTATCATTTCTTATCACTTTGAAAATCATAAAATTACACGCAAAAGTATACCCCGTATATGAAATTTCCCCACGTCTGCGCCATGTTTATGAAGCTCCACCTATATGACGGATCCCAATACACTGTATCGTTATTGTGTAATCCCCATATAAATTAAATACTATTAATTCAATTGAAGAGCTCACGTGATTTGGTTGGAAAACATTTAAACACGGACACCGATAGTAATTTGTAACAATGGACGAACATTTGTTTTTCCAGTTCGCTTGCGAAAAAAGTCGGATTACGCAATTGGTGATTTGTTCATTACATTGCATTCAATAATAAATATACGTGTTTTTGAAAGTGACCATTTATAGTCATGGCCTCCTCAAAGGGGAGCACACAGAGCTCTAGCCTGGGTGCCCGGGATTAGAAGGGCGGCCAACTAAGAAATGAACTGAAGACAAAAATCAGAACGGTAGACAGGGGGACCTACCAAAGATTCTGACCTCGGGCCGCTACAGTATGTGGTGACCACGGGAGGGATCTCACCCATATAAAATCTACCTCCTCTTAAAAAAACCTTGAAGCACTATGAATTTTTGATATATTTTAGCTGAAAGAGTACTCAACATAAAAAATAATTAAAATGCTTTCACCCTGCGCTTGATTCGTCCGTCAAAAGCAGGCGCGAACTGGCTATATTTTTTCAGGGATGCTAACATTTTGTAGGAGGGACAACGAAACGAAGCATCAACACACGTATAGCAGAGCACAAGAGAAGCTGTAAACTGGGACAGACAGATAAATCTGCCATAGCCGAACACACTTTGACTCTGGACAATCATAAGATTCTCTTCGAAGAAACCCGAGCCATAGATAGAACGTTGAGTTATTACCCGTGAATATACAGAAAGGCCATAGAAATACAAAAACACATCAGAATTTCAACCGAAAAGATGAAGGCCTCAATCTCAGTAAGACCTGGACACCAGCACTCCGACATACAAAACCAATGACCAATCATACAAGGACGGAATACAACCGAGTAGAGAACTCTCCCCCACCACTACACACTGCGCAGTTGACCAATTACAGAGAGACGGACTACAACCGAACAGGAAACACACTGGTACTAGGCATAAAAGAAGGGAGAGAACACCAGTCACTGACACACTGACCTGTGAGCCGCCGAGGAGGACACTTCGACCGCTGCCACATCGCCTTTGAAAATGTCTACCGCAGTTGTAGACGAACGTCAGGTAGAAATACCAACGGACCACGGCCTACAAGCCCGGAAACCATGAAGACTTGGAATTTGTAGGAGGTGTTGGTTTCTTTAACCCTTGTTTGCTTAATCCTTATCATTTTGTGTCTGGCTCATGGGATTAAATCCTTGAAGCCAAGGAGGGGGTTAATAAAAAAAAAAAACATTTGTAGGGGCCCGAGGGGAGACTTGAGGGTAATTTGTTGGGATTGGGAAATGGGAGGGGCCGAGACTTCTCCAACTCCGGGGACCCGGGATGCTCCAGCGCCCAGCGCCCCTGGCCAGTCCGCGCCTGGTCAAAAGTAATTGCTTTTCTAAAAAAAAACTGCATGCTTTTTGGCCTCAACTGGTGTCTCGGCCAGAAATATACACGTCTCGTAACACTTTCCAGTTTTCGGTCTAAATACACATAAATAATTGTAGACAAACTGTCTTTTTCGAGACATTTTGTGTATTAACAATAGACAATCGTGTGCATAAAAAGAGTTGGGTGTATTTTGCATATTCGAACCAATAAACGTTTTGAATAAACGAGAAAGTTGCAAAATCACGCATAATTTATAAATGAAGTGGGGAAAAAAATCACTTCTGCTTTCTGACTCATCAACGTTTTCCAATACGTAGGTCAGCCTGTGCGCATATATTATTATATTTTAAACGACCTCCGAAACACGGAACGGTTTTGACCAGGTATAATTTCTTTAATCATTTAAATGTTATGTAAAAATATTTCTTTTTATATCCTATGTACAGGTGTCCAATTATTGTTTTTGTTTTTTTTTTTTTTTTATTGAAGACTACTCTCACAATATTCATCAATAACTATTAGTGTATATAGAACAGTGTTTTTTTTTTTAAAATGCGAACTGAACATAAAAATGTATAAATGTTTATGTAGAAATTTTATGATACGACAATAAAATCTTATCTTATCTTAAAATGTGAAGTCCCCCAATAGATCGAGAGCTAGTGACAATTTTTTGGTGTTATTTATTCAAGGCCTTATTTTTGTGAAGATGTTGAGGGAGACATTTTAAAGTGCCCTGAGTAAGGGATTTTGCTAGATAGCGGTATAGGAGGGATGCAGACCGCCCCCAACATGTAACAAAAAAAATGGTCACAATTATTATTGCTTCAAGGCTGAAATTGTTTGTATAGCTTGTCGGTGACCCAATAATGCCATTGTAAGATTTGCAGATTGATTGGTCAATATTAAAGGGTGGCAGATCACCCTAAACGTGTCCTGTACCCGACGAAATTTTTATTATTAGTTCAAAGTTCAAATTTTAATATGTTGTTACGGCGACTGTTTTAAGCATATATTTCATTTTGCAGAACAAAATGTCGGATTAACCCTTTTGCAGAATAATATAAACACCTAGGCGAGTAAATTTCTCTCTAAGAGAGGGGGTTAATACCGACATTTTGCTCTGGAAATTGAAATATATGCTTAAAACAGTCGCCGTAACAACATATTAAAATTTGAACTTTGAACTAATAATAAAAATTTCGTCGGGTACATGACACATTTAGGGTGATCTGCCACCCCTTTAATACTGACCACTCGATCTGCAAATATTATAATGGCATTATTGGGTCACCGACAAGCTATACAAACAATTTCAGCCTTGAAGCAATAATAATTGTGACCATTTTTTTGTTACATGTTGGGTTTTTTTATTGACAAGTTGGTTGAGGCTTTCGCGGCCAGTTGATGAGCTGGTATTGTCCTGATTCGGGTCTATAGGCCGTCGTTGGTTGGAATTGCTTCCTAAACGTTTGCTGGCGAAACGTTAGGAAGCAATTCCAACCAACGACGGCCTATAGACCTGATCAGGACAATACCAGCTCTAAAAAAAATATTCTTTATTCTTTCGATAGTTATAATGTATAACTTCACTATTACAACTCAGAGTCATAACTATATGACATCAATGAGAAAAAATATGAATGTTTACAGTGTTCCGACTACATTTAGACTCGAGTGTGTTGACATCAGTTACATGGTAACATGAGAACCGACCTGTATAGTATCAATGATTTTTTGAAATATTAATGATCACACGCTGTAGGTATCATTGTATTGTACGACGTGGCGGGAGATTAGGTCGCGGCCGTTAGCCGACAGAGGGCTTTAAGATTGAGCTCAAAGTCAAATTCCTCTGCCCCATAAACACCTGTTGGAATGTGTTCGCCGTCGATGGCGGCTCCCCTCCCGTCCTCTCGCTCTTGCAACCGCCTCTTCTGTACTAACTCGTTCGTCTCTTTTGCCACACACATACGCGCGCGCGCGGAGCATGCACTGCCCCAGGCGAAGTCGTTACAACAGAGAAAACTTCTTGCGCCGAAATCTGTTACCTCAGCCGATTCTTTGCTGCTGTCGTAAGCGCAGTGGCAAGTTAAGCATTTGAAGGTCAACTTGACTTTGAGGAACCACCTCTATAAAGTCAATGTTTTAAGGACATTAATAACGAGAAATTTTACTTTCTCTTTTTTTGGTTATTTTAAGGACCCTGCGCCTGTGTAATGATCCACCACACAAGCCACTTTTGATCCTATAATAAAGATCATTTATTATTGATTCATTTTGTCAACTTTGTCTGTCATGTTGATGGATCCTTTTTAGAAATTACGAACGTCGGCGTCTTATTTTGACATATCCATTTGGAGGTTCAGTTTCATAATCATCCTTGGTTCGATGGTGAATCTATTTGGAAACCCTCAACTTTGCTAAATTACAAATCATCATCTTGTCGTGTCGAGGCAATCAGAAATGCAGTTTTAATATAATTTTGGTGACAGATTCAGTTGAAAATTTTAACATCATCTTGCTTGCTTTTATGTTGAAATTAATTGAAAACTGTATAATATAGGCCTTTTAATCATTTCAGATGTGTAAATGTTCAAAAAATGTATTCTGACGCCTTCTGAAATTTCAATATTAAAATGTAATTCAACTAGAATCTAACCAAAATTTCATAAATTGATTTGTTTAAAATCCAATAAATTAAAATTCGTAAGTTTGTCGACGAGCGATTTGCATTTTATTCATAGACCTACACGTAATAAGACACTGTATAGGCAACACCACCTACGGTGTTGGTATAGGTCTATGGTTGGGTTGATGTAAAATTGTCAAAAATACTTAAGAATCTTATACTGTCATAGTTGAAGCACAAATGAGAAGTGGCTTATCTATATTCTTAGATGTATTAATGTAGTGAAATTTAATATATTATAATTTTGTCATAGTATTCAGTGAGATCCAACCCGAGTGGTTTTGATTCGATACAGTTTAGAACACTATCAACGGTCTTTTAGGTAGAGTGGACTGGAGTGGGGGGCAGAGTCGATGTATCCGAGATCCAGTTCGCCGGACAAACACTGTCCGCATTCCTGTCTCCACGGCTTAAGTTACGTTCGCGCCATGTCGGGCCAATTGGATCCAGCATCTTGCGAATGGACCGTTTCATTCTTTCCAGTCATCTTATGTGAGTTTCGATAACTCGACATTCTCTTACAGTGCCGTTCGTCGTATTGGGCTTTAAGCGTTATTTGTTTCGCGCATTTTTTCGATCAGTCCAAAAGTATATTTATGGAACCCAACTTGCAGAGTGTTGAAATGAGACATTGGAAGATCGTGGTGTCATCAACTTCAAAATATGATGGGATTTGATTTTTTTAAGTACACCAAGAGTCTTTCCCACCAACAGCTCCGAGCTAGAATCTGGGAGCTTGGGGCTTGTAATAGAGGAACCATATGAACATCATATAAACTGAAGTATTGGTACACGCTTGACCATTCTCAAGCCGATACAATGTCTAGGTGAAATAATCTTGAACCTTTCCAAAACAAGAGTCTGGAGATCAAGTAAAGAGGAGCCCCGAACAACCACGAAGAACTTTTTGCAACTAGCCTGTAGACGACATTTTGTTCTGCAAATTGAAATATATGCTTAAAAAAGTGGCCGTAACAACATATTAAAATTTGAACCTTAAACTAATAATATAAATTTCGTCGGGTACATGACACGTTTAGGGTGATCTGCCACCCCTTTAATACTGACCAATCGATCTGCAAATATTATAATGGCATTATTTCAGTTTTGAAGCAATAATAATTGTGCCCATTTTTTTTGTTACATGTTGGGGGCGGTCTGCATCCCTCCCATACCGCTATCTAGCAAAATACCTTAGTCAGGGCTCTTTAATATCCCCCCCTCAACATTTTCGCAAAAATAAGGCCTTGAATAAATAACACCAAAAAATTGTCACTAGCTCTCGTTCTATTACGTATATTTACCCACTGACAAATATTTTCTATTTGATATTTTCTATTTTTAACGCCATTAAAAGGGTAAATATCCATAGTTCCTATTAAACTGATTTTACAATTACCCCTTTAATGTCGCCATATTGTAAGTAAACTTCTCCCACATATCTTAGATCTCAATACCCTAAATCAAATATTTTAACTACTGCACTGATAAGCGCGAGAAGAGGGGAACGATGCCCCTCCGAACGCGCGCGCCTATGTGAAGTCGCGGTTACATTTTTGTCTCTCCATAACCGACCCATGTTTATCTCCATCCTTTTTTATCCAACCTTCGTACAGGTAACTCCATCTCTACTACTACAGGTGTATATGTGTGTGTATTACCGACTGAACCACTGAGCGGACCTTGAATTAAACTTAAACCATACACACTGTCCATAGACTTAACCTTGCGTTAACGTAGCCGTAACAATAAATTAATTACATATTGCCAACTTAACCTTGCTGATTACGAGTAGCTTACTATCCTGTTCGTTGATCGTGTATTGTTTTCCTCCGAAACAACTGCCTCAACTGCTGAATTGATTGATTGATTGAAGTTTACGCAAGTTACGAGCCGAACAGAAACTTCTATCATTACTTGAATGTAGTTCATATTACTTATTATTAGCTGCTTTTAAACGGGCATCAGGTGCTCCAAAATAAAAAAAATTACGTGAAGTAGTTTGGTGCTATCAAATTATGCTGAAATAAAAAAATGAAATTTACAGCGCACGATTATAGAAAAGATGTAAAATAATAGATGAAGATTGCAATCTTCTACTCACGCACTGCTGTCTCTTTTCATTGCAACGAAAAATAGAGAACTGGACTGGATAATTTAATTGTCATTAAATCTATTTTACCACAAATTCGACCGTAGATTTACAAAAAAATTAACTATTCAGGTATTTAATTTTTTAATAAGACATAAGTGGTTTTACCCTGTTACCGTAGATTTATAATAATTAACTAGGTATATGCATTGTTTATTTAATTTTTTTTTAATGACTGTATCTGACAATATTTTTTAGTGTTCAAGATTGGAAAAACGGAACTTTTATGGCCTCACTCCGATGTCTGTTTGTCCGTCTGTCTATTCGTCCATCTATCTGTCACAAGCTCCCAGAGCCAAACGGTACAAGCTAGAGACTCGAAATTTGGCATAGTTAAAGCTGGTAATGGTCCAATGCTGTGGTGTAGATATGGATAAATAATTCGGATAATTGCGGACAATAATGGGGGGTCAAACAGGTTATGAAAAAATGAAAAAAATTCAACCACATCGAGTGGGGTGTCTAATGAAAGCTATTGACCGATAGAAAACAGTAATATTTAAAAAAAAACTATTTAGTTAAATTTGCTTAAGAAAAAAAATTAAAAACCGCGAAAATCGCTTGTCCCACCTCATTTATTTCTAAGGTAATAATCGGAAAAATCTTAAATAAATTTATCAAGTGTATCATAACGTCAACGTTGATAAAAAGTATAACATTGTAAAGTTTAGTATATTTCGAAGAAATTACAGATTTTTGACGCAATGTGCATGTCTTACAAGGTTATAATAAATTGAACATACGAACTCAAGTCCAAATGCGTGAGTGGGCTATGCAGCTAACTAGAGATACAACGGTGTAACCATGGAAACGAAAAACATCTCATTTATAATACTAAGTAAATGTCAGTTTATAAAATAAAAAAATTATAATTTAAAAAAACTAAAAAACACGCTTTAATGAACTAAAAAGTAAAAAATAATTAATTTTATTGTAAAAAAGCGTGGGGTAGTATGAAAATATGATACAAAGCACCCCACGCTTTTTTACAATAAAATTAATTATTTTTTACTTTTTAGTTCATTAAAGCGTGTTTTTTAGTTTTTTTAAATTATAATTTATTTTTTTTTTAGTCCTGGAGATCCTGGTCAGGATAATGGGACAAACTTATTGAATTATTGTATTGTCATCGGTCCTTGATAAGTGTGCAAAGTTTCAGTTCAATCTGAAGTTTTTTGCTTTTTTTTTAGTCCTGGAGATCCTGGTCAGGATAATGGGACAAACTTATTGAATTATTGTATTGTCGTCGGTCCTTGATAAGTCGACAACGTTTAAACTAAATCTGACCGTTCAAAGTTGGTCAAAATCAAGTTCAAAGAAGTCGGTTACAATTAACTGACAAGCAAGCAAGCAAACATACAGGTGAAGCTAATATAAGCGTGTTAATTAATAAGGCTTTTAAATTTAACGATTGTACGGAACACTCATTGCGCGATGCCCGACTCACACTTGACCGCTTTTTTAATTAGGCATAAGTGGTTTTACCTTGTTGGCATAGATTTATAATAATTAACTAGGCAGGTATATGCATTGTTTACTTATTTATTTTTTAATGACTGTATCTGACAATGTTTTTTTTTTCTATTTCAGGTAAGCGTTCACACAATCTCACGAGTCACATGCAACTACTAGCAGATGCAACTGAACATTGTAAGATATTCTTTACTTAACATTTGATCTAAGTATGCAATAATAATATCGTTAACTTTGAGTTGCTTGTTAGTAATCGGTTTTAACCCTTTAACGGGCGCGTAGATCATTTATTATTTTATTCTTCATTGTAGTCTGTAACTTTAGTCCGGCCGGCCGTCCGTGGTTTTTAGCCAAAGCCGTATTTTGGCTTTTTCTTCGCCTTTGGTTGCTAAAAAAGCGAGTGAAAAATACTTATTATTGTAGCAAAACCCCAGATGTTACGCCGCTGGCGACAATAGAATCATCGAGAACAAATAGCAATGATGAGGCGTGGCATGATATCGAAGACACAGGTAATCACCAGAATGTTCTGGAAAGCGCGCGAGCATGGGGGGGTCAAGCTGCTAGTTCTATACAGGGTGTATCACAGAAAACCGAACATAGGGAAAAGTACACAGTACAAATTAGTTAAGATCAGAGATTGCTTTGCCCTCTATTCAGAGGTCGTTACCATGGTGTACGTATACAGTAACAAATGCATATTGCTGTTCATTTGACAAAATCTGGATGAACTTAAAGACAAAATCGTCGAAGTATGTTTCAATATGACTCCTGTAATGTTAGATAAAGTGAGACAAAGTTTTTGTAACCGATTAAAGCCACTGCTTAATTCAAAATGGAGGTTTATTTAAACATTTGCTTTAATTTTTTATTTTAACTGTTTGTTTTGTTTAATTATTAGTTAAAAAAATATTTTCTTAATAAAAAATTGTTTCATTAATAAAAATAAATTCATTTAATATTGAAGAATTTATTTTAACTGATTTTTCTAATTATTCATTATTAGGTATTATTGTTATTAAATAATGGTTAGTCAGCGTTACCATGGTACCCATTCTCATATGTGGCCAAAGTAATCGTTGATCCTAACTAATTTGCACAATGGAGTTTTCCCTATGTTCGGTTTTCTGTGATACACCCTGTATAAGTAGAGCAGTCACCGGAGAGACAACAACGAGTGTCGTGTGACAGTGTCGATTTGAAATAAATACAGCATATAAATTGTAGTGTTATTAAAGCGCTTCAGTTCGTGTTATTATTGTAAATAAATAATTTATTCCACCCACGTAAGAAAACAGTTTTGTTAATTATTGTAAACTGAACGCAATTGCGCTGAAGTTTCTTTGATGTTTCTGTGTTATTTTAAAAATACTGAGAGGATCAGAAAAGTAAAAATGAGAATGTATGAAGTACCTATAATTTCGACTGTGTGCTTACGTGCGTGTGATTTATTTTAAGAGTCTACTCGATACCGGAGGTTACCCCCTGCACTCTTAATCTCAAATCCTTTGCCCTCGCCTAAAAATGGTTATGGCTCTCCCTACGCTATTTTATAGCTAAAGGGTTCTAGTAAACGTTAACGTTTACCCGAAACCTTTATCTTTAAAATAGTTTAGAAAGAACCATATTGTTACAAAACTGTTTTCTGAGTTGGCGGAATAAATATTTATTTACAATAATTAAAAATACAATAACAATAAATGCAACAACGAAAAGTCAATTCTAACAATAAAAAAACTTAAACGGTAATTATTGAATTAAACGAGCCACTTAAACAACACTTAACAAATAACTATATATACAAGGATTATTTATTTGTAATTATTTATGTCACTGTATTTATATCAGATTTATTTCTAAACGTTTATTTATGTCGGTCATTTACTCAGTTACTTCAGCAGTATTTATTTACATTCACTCCACTATTTATATCACTGTACTGACTGATTCGACCGTTGATTGATTAATATTTATATCACTGATCCACTTGATGGCACGACTCACCATTCACTGATCGCCCCAACACGACACACTCGCCGTTTATATACCTGCGTGCGGTGTACGCTCAGTGCGTCCTCGTATTCTCTAGCGTTGTCTAGAATCTTCGATACCATTCCACGCTTTACTACTGTGGCCTTTCTTTCTCGTGGTTTCTGTTGGAGGCAGTGGCGTAACATCTTGGGGTTTGCTACAATATTAACCGTTTTTAGGCGAGGGGAAAGGAATCACACTGCAGATCTCTCAGGCGAATTTTTTGAAAAAAAGTTTTTGCAGGAATTTTTTTTCTCAATTTTTTCTTGAGGTATATGTAGCGACGAAAGATATACTCGGTGATCCACGTGTCCACTGAACTTCTGAAGGGTTAACATAATCTATTAGAATAGGTACCATTAGCTGTGTCTGACATTACTGTTAATATCGCAATAGTGGCTTTGTTATCTGTGGAAGTCGAACAAAGCATTCACACACATTTAGAAGTACACACACACACATATACAGGGTTTCTCATGACGAGCTGACAGTATCTATAACTGTTAAGAATCTGTTTTAATTAAAAAACAGAATATGTGGTGATCCTGATGATATTGGAAGAAAACGACTCAAAAGTGGCTTAAGGATCCAATTAAGAAGCAAATACTGTTTTATTGCGTTTATTCGCTAACGTTTCGAAAAATATATTTTCATCATCAGAGCTCAAATGCCGTCAACAGTAACAGTAAAATTGTCGAATAATTAAAAAAACATATTAACATTTTTTTTATTGTTATTTTTATGATGTGTAAAAAATTATTTTATTGATTTCTTTTGTAAATAACAACACTGAAAATATTTTTGTTATAAGTAGAATTTTGATTATAATTTTTTATTGTGGAAAATTTTGCCAGTTATGATACTTAAATGCTTTAAGCTAGAAACTAAGTCTCTCTGATGATGAAAATATATTTTTCGAAACGTTAGCCAATAAATGCATTAAAACAGTATTTGCTTCTTAATTGGATCCTTAAGCCACTTTTGAGTCGTTTTCTTCCAGTATCTATAACCTCTACAAAAGTTTTTTTATCGCAGAAAATGATATGGGCAACTTGCTGAGCAACTCAGGTCCTGAGCCAAGTTGCAAAAAATAGGAAAAAATTAATCTTACCGCTTATAATTATTATGGTAACGATTTTTTCATAGTGATGGGCGATTGTAAGATGTTTTTACAATCGAAACAATTGCAATCGTTCATAATAACAATCGAGTCCACAATCGACTCGGAGTTTGATTTTACAATCGAAATGTTCGATTGTTCAAGTCGATTACATTTCCTACAATTTTCATTCCCACAACTTTTCTGTGGTACTAATGGTAAGCGCGCTGCAGCTTCTTGAAAATCACCCGCTCGGCTTTTTGTAGCCTTGGTAACCAATGGTTAAAATGTAATGTTCTTTTCAATAGTTTTATTTATTTTGTTCTTCATCGAACTTTAAATTGAAAATACACAATATGTTACACATTGGTTACCAAGGCTACAAAAAGCCGAGCGGGTGATTTTCGAAAGCTGCAGCGCGCTTACCATTAGTACCACAGAAAAGTTGTGGGAATGAAAATTGTAGGAAATGTAATTCTCTTTAAAACATGACATAATGAAATAATTGCTCAAGTCGGCCGTTTCTGAGAGATTTCGAAAAAAGCAAAAAAGGTGGTAAAATTTCGTGGGTTTTCGGCTTCCCTCACGTTAGTACAGGGTTCTCGAGGTCGAAAACTCAGATTCTACTCCACAGAGTACCCACAAACAACATACCAAAATATCATTAACTTCGGAGTATTTTCCAGGTAAAAAGTACCTGACTGCTGGACTATTAGTGAAGTTTTGATATTTCAAGACAAGACTTAAGTGAAGTCTTGTCTAGACGGCAACAGTGCAACACTAAACCCAGCATTATAGTCGTGAGAAACCCTGTATAATATAATAGTATCCAACCACTATCACCATTATCGATGCGGAGATAAAACGAACTGTGTGACTCAATTCTAATGAGAACTAATTGCATTAATTCTCACTATGTATAAACTTTATCCTCGGCGAATTACCGCGCTTGACTCTGTTTCGCTTCGGGCAGTCGCAATTAGGGGAATGTCGAAACGACTATTGTTACTTCCCACCTCTACTATGGTAGGGAAGTAATGGATTTAGTCCGAAAAAAATATTTCGAGATTTTAACAGATTTCACGTTTTGAGGCCCTAGCAATCGTTTAAGATCATTTTCTGACTGATGTCTGTATGTGTGCGTGCATGTGTGTGTGCATGTGTGTGTGTGTGTGTGTGTGTGTATGTGTGTGTGTATGTGGTCAATTTTTCGCCTTCGATATCTTAAGAACGGAACAACATACGGGCATGCCGATTGTTCTATTGTGTTTACCAGACTTTAACTTAGATCTGATTAGATTTTGAGTCAAATCGGTTCAGTGGATCCTGAGATATTCAAAAAAACGTTCTCAATGTCACGTATTAACATAGGTAAAAAAAATATATAAATGAATTCTAGATGTTATAATATGAAAAAAATGTAAATATTTTTTTTCTCTAAAATGTATAGTTTTCGAGAAAAAAAATATTTTACTAAAAAAAATAAAAATTGTACGTAAATCAAGGTAACCATGATTTTTGCTATATTAAGCTAGCTATCAGTAGATCACCAAACAAAAAAGAGGGCCTTGCTTTTTTCAAAGAATAAAAATTAAATTGTGTTTTAAAGACCACCAACAGCTAAGGTTATTTGGGCCTACTCAAAGAATAAAAAAAAAGAGTGTTTATTTTTTTCAAATATTTACTAGGTGGGAAGTATAGGACTGGTCATCAGTCGAATTTTTACCTATACATTTAATTCGACCCCGCACACAACATATCGCAAAGTGGCTCGGTCAAATTGACTAAAAATTTAGTATACAGATTATATCAATTTAAAGCTGTGCATAGGGCGTTCTGTGTGTAAGACAGAGATCGATATATAAAGCAGTAAATAAGAACGAGATAAATGATCGCTAATAGGAAGTTTCTGTAGTTACCTACTGTAAATAAATAATACCCATACTAATCCATACAACCTGATAGCGTCATCTTTGTTTTGTGATTTTATCAATAATTTCTTATTTCAGTAGTCAGTAACTACAGAAACGTCCTATTAGCGATCATTTATCTCGTTTTTACTTATTGCTTTATATCGATCTCTATCTTAGACACAGAACGCCCTATATGCACAGCTTTAAATTGATATAATCTGTATGTTCAATATTGTTGTTTGAATGGTCCTGATCAAAAGTCCTGATGGGCAGAACTCGCGAAAATCAATAGGTTCTGCGATATTTTGATCTGAAGGTCTCATTTTGTACAGATTAAGGAGATGCTTCAGGGACTTCGGGAACTTTCAGGCATTTTTTACAATATATTATACTTCATGTGTGCTAGGCTACGTGCGTACTCACACCTAATTCTGGGGACCTTATGTTGATAGAACCCTATAGTGTTCGGAACAATCTGATATTAGAAATATTGAGTATATTTTTTTATTTATTGTAGATTATAGACGCGTCGACAACTCAGGTCATTAGCGTCTTTAACACAACAAAATATAACATATTTGTGTATTAAAATCCGCCAGCCGACATACACAAACCGACTGGTACGAGCTCGGGTCCCTGGGAGTGCTATTTCCCAAAGAACATTGGAATGCAATTGCGATAACAACTACATCCCAATGTCTCCCCTGGGGGGAATATTGAGTATAAATCAATAAGATTGCTGTAGTCCAAGTATTCGATATTCTTGCTGTAGGCAAGGATTTTTACAAAGTCGAAAAATATATGCACACTTTGTGTGCGTGTGTGTACGTACATTATATTGTAAAATATGCCTGAAAGTTCCCAAAGTCACTGCAGCCTCTCCTTAATCTGAACGAAATGAGATCTTCAGATCAAAATAACTCAGAATCAATTATTATTGATTTTCGCGTGTTTTGCCCATTAGGACTTTTGATCAGGACTATCCGAACAACAACATACTAAATTTTTAGCTATTTTGATCGGGACCACTTTTCCATATTATGTTATGTTCGGGGTCCTTTAGCTCGTTCATTTAAATAAAAATTGTACTTATATCTGTTTTGTATGTTTGAGTATCGTGCAGAAACGGATGGACCGCGGTTTTCATTTAACTTACTACACATATCTTTGTTACAACTTGGAGTAAACACAGTATTAAAGTTTCAGTTGTGGTGGAAGTACGAAAAACACGTACTCTAACTAGTATTTGATATTTGGTTATGTCGCCAAATTGCATTTAAATATGACAAAAAAAGTCAAGAGGTGTCATGGGACACCCGACAGAAGCTATGCTTTTTACGCATTGTATATAAAACCGAATTTATCAAAGCTATAGACAATACAATTGAAAAGTTATTATTTGACCGCCATTTTGAAATCTGATGCAATTTTATTTTTTTGTGTCCTATAAAACTCTTAAATATCAATTTTCAAAAAGATCGGATAATTTTTACAAAAGTATATATGGCCGCTATTTTGAAATCTGACGCCATTTTATTTTTTGTGTCCTATAAAACTCTTAAATATTAATTTTCAAAAAGATCGGATAATTTTTACAAAAGTAGGTACATATGGCCGCTATTTTGAAAACTGACGTCATTTTATTTTTTTGTGTCCTATAAAACTCTTAAATATCAATTTTCAAAAAGATTGGATAATTTTTACAAAAGTACATATGACCGCCATTTTGAAATCTGACGCCATTTTATTTTTTTGTGTCCTATAAAATTCTCAGCTACTAATTTTACATAGGCCACTGCACATGCGCCAGTATATTACTTTCACAGCTATAGATATACTGTTAATAACATACGGCTTACACCGTGACGCGAACTTATAAGTTTTTCTCCTGCCAGAAATTTTCTAATGCGCCTATAGAAGCATTATAGTGTGCAGTTATTAAAAATCATCTGTCGAATGAAAAAATTGTTCAAAATTAATTATGGTTAATAATTTCCATTAAATCTCTTTTCAATCTATTAGCATCATCAACATTAATAATTGCGTCTATGAAAAATATGTCAATGCATATCCGTCGCACATGTACGCGCATACATCTATCTCACCACGTAGGTATGACAAAACTCGTGCGCGTTTTCGCTGCGATATACCCTACTTGTTGATGAGTTAGCAGTTTTGAATGACGTATATTTTCTTGAGACATGTACGTCGTACGGGATACATATTATGTGACTAACCTTAAATAAAGTTAAAATGGCAGTTTCCTCTATCATTTAACCTACATGATAATTACATAATATTGTTATTATTAGTTCTCGTTGTTAATAGTTCTAACCTCAACTATTCTATCGTATATGATAGCTATTAGAATATATTATGGTTAGCTTAGCACCTCTTCCAAGAGTAGATGGATAAAATATGTTGCAAAGTTTCTCAGAAATTGAAAGTTCTGACAGATTTATATATTTTTTTTAATTAATTGTGTAAGTTTGCGTTTTGGTTTAGGAGAAATGGGCGTTCAAAGTTCAATAAAATTTTGACAAAATTAATGTTCAAAATTTATTAACATGAGCTTTTATGGAAAAATCGCGCTTTTGTAGTTTAATACCGGTAAAACTATAATAATATCACCGAGAAAAAATTGTAATTTTTAGAATATATTCGTTATATGTATATCTAACAAGCTTTGGTCAAAATTTTATCTATGGTCACCGATGCAATCACGGGAAAAAAAATTCGACTGATGACCAGTCCTATACTTCCCACCTAGTAAATATTTGCAAAAAATAAACACTCTTTTTTTTTTATTCTTTGACTAGGCCCAAATAACCTTAGCTGTTGGTGGTCTTTAAAACACAATTTAATTTTTATTCTTTGAAAAAAGCATGGCCCTCTTTTTTGTTTGGTGATCTACTGATGGCTAACTTAATATAGCAAAAATCATAGTTACCTTGATTTACGTACAATTTTTATTTTTTTTTAGTAAAATATTTTTTTTCTCGAAAACTATACATTTTAGAGAAAAAAAATATTTACATTTTTTTCATATTATAACATTTAGAATTCACTTATATTTTTTTTTACGAATGTTAATACGTGACATTGAGGACTTTTTTTGAATATCTCAGGATCCACTGAACCGATTTGACTCAAAATCTAATCAGATCTAAGTTAAAGGCTGATAAACACAATAGAACAATCGGCATGCCCGTATGTTGTTCCGTTCTTGACATATCGAAGGCGAAAAATTGACCACATACACACACACACACATACAGACATCAGTCAGAAAATGATCTTAAACGATTGCTAGGGTCTCAAAACGTGAAAATCTGTTAAAATCTCGAAATATTTTTTTCGGACTAAATCCATTACTTCCCTACCATAGTAGAGGTGGGAAGTAATAATTATTGCTGAAAAGTATCAAACAAATAGCGTACTTTATAAAATGCGTGTGTATACTTGCAACAGCACTCTCATACATAAACATTTTTAACATAATTTTATTACAATTTACAGCCCACTGTTGAAAACTAGGTAACCAATGAAATTGATAGATTTTTTTCCCTTTCAAATGCGACGATGTCTATATCTCTGCTCTATTAGTATGCAGTCATATGTATTATAATTTATATCTGCGTGTGTTGGTGTGACAACCTGTACCGGGGTAAAAGTTTTAGCTGAAAAATCCAGTATGCTGGTATCTTTCAGTATAGTTACTTACGGCCGTATTCATAGTTAACCCTTAAATCGAATATGCGTTTCATAGTCAAAATTAACGTCTGTAAGGGCCCTTACATCACCCTCACCTTAAGGGTGGATAGTATGTCCCTTAAGTGTCGAAAAAGTAAAAGCAGTAAAACACATGAAAAACACGCATTTAGGTATATCAAAAATGACAACTAAACACAATCGGTCTGCAGTATGACCAACTGTTCTAAAGGAAAAAATCATGGAGGTTTACTATAATTCTTCCCTCACTCAAGGAAATGACTATGAAACGCTTCTTTGAATAAGGTGCCCTCAACACTTAAGTGACCCTCAGCGAAGGGACCCTTATCACTTACCTTAAGGGTTAACTATGAATATGGGCATTAGATACATATTTGTGCCTGTGACTATACGTGCCATACATCCTTAAAATATGGATAAAATCTTAATAACTTTTTCTAAAATGTGCAGACTTCCAAAAAAATTCTTAGATCTTTCCCAAATTTACATATAAAACAAAAGATTCACTGAATCCAATATGTGCAGACCTGCATGTACAAGTTTAAGAGTTATGAGCTTTTAAAAATTGTTTAAATTTTCTTTATTTTGGAAACTAATTGCGTGTCATGAATCGTAAACTGAAAGACAAATACTGAAGCGTGCGTCCGCTCTTAGTAATCGAAACATATCGATGGCATTTGTCTAGTGTTTCTTTTTCCGACGTTAGAACCTTCCTATAGGTACATAGCCACTAATCCAATTACTATCTGCTGTGGCCTGTCAGTGGCCACGTGGCATTTGGAAGGTTTCGCGCTAATTCAGTTATCGGTGAGTGCGAGAGATCCTTGAACTAGAGACACCCCGGAAGCCCATATAAAATGGTGTAGTACACACTCCATTTACAGCCTGTTCACAAAAAAACAAACAATATATGTATTTAAATATGAAAAACTTGTAATTAAAACACAAGACATTTTTTTTTCAATCAGCAAATTCTACTTGACCAATTTTTACTTCCCACCTCTACTATGGTCTATGGTAGGGAAGTAATGGATCTAGCCCGAAAAAAATATTTCGAGATTTTAACAGATCTTCTCGTTTTGAGACCCTAGCAATCGTTTAAGATCATTTTCTGACTGATGTCTCTGTGTGTGTGTGGTCAATTTTTCGCCTTCGATATCGTAAAAACGGAACAACATACGGCCATGCCGATTGTTCTATTGTGTTTATCAGCCTTTAACTTAGATCTGATTAGATTTTGAGTTAAATCGGTTCAGTGGATCCTGAGATATTAAAAAAACCTTCTCAATGTCACGTATTAACATAGGTAAAAAAAATTATAAACGAATTCTAGATGTTATAATATGAAAAAAATGTAAATATTTTTTTCTCTAAAATGTAGTTTTCGAGAAAAAAAATTTTACTAAAAAAAATAAAAATTGTACGTAAATCAAGGTAACCATGATTTTTGCTATATTAAGCTAGCCATCAGTAGATCACTAAACAAAAAAGAGGGCCATGCTTTTTTTTCAAAGAATAAAAAAAGAGTGTTTATTTTTTGTAAATATTTACTAGGTGGGAAGTATAGGACTGGTCATCAGTCGATTTTTTTTTAAATAATTGTATATCTGTAGAGCTTGTTGCAAGCTCTACTTTTGTTAAATGTTGAATCCACCTATAAAATTTGCCCCGTCATCGACAGGTTGGCATAGCTAGTTTTGTTTAATTATTAAAGAAAACTATTGCCTACTAGAAAACTGGATTTTGGGGACCACTGAACTAATCTGCAAAAATTATATGTGATAAGTTTTTACCCGACTACGCTCGGATTAAGATAAGTTTCCGTAAAAAGCCGAAACCTTACAAATTTTGGAAAACATAGTCTCCAAAGAAGAGCACATTTCTGCTACAAAACAAGGAATAAAAAAATTATTAGCGTGCTACGAGAAAATTTTGCGTGAGAAGAAAAAATCGTTGATCCGTCAGACGATTTTGTTAGATTTTATGAAGCCTTCTACATCAAAATAATAATATAATTTGTTATATAGGTTGTGTGCACGAAGGCTACTAGGGCCGCTAGCAGGCATTAGTGCACGATTGAACTCATTTTTATTGTTGTTTTAGACCGCGAAATTTTTTAATAAACGAATACCATTTAATTTAGCTGCGTGCATATAACGTATAGGTACATGAAAATTATTTATTTTAAGTTTTTTTCTTCTTCAATAATTTTGACGTATAATAAAAAATAACTAATTAATTTATATCAGACATGGAGGTGTATCTATATCTATGTCTATGGTTTATATTGACAGACGACAGTATGACCTCTAAACATGGCGCCTGTAAACTTGCGGACCGGATTTAAAAGTGTCAAATTTAACTTGACTTTTTAGAGAACAATGCTCATTGACAATTACGGAAAATTAGAGTTCCGAGTGTACAATGGATCTCACAACGAGCTCTCGCATCGATATTATTATAACTCCGCCCCCCTGCCAGTCTATTTATCTAAGATTTTATTACACATTTTTAATTTTACTTCTAAATTATTGTTTTCTTTAGTCTCCGATCCCAATTAAACATAACGTATTTATATGCAAAATTGTACTCCGGCTTACGCGAATTCGACTTACACGGTTATCGCTCGGTCCCACGGTCCGCCTATCGCGTAAGTTCGGGGTATAACAGTATTGTTACAAAACTGTTTTCTGAGTTGGCGGAATAAATATTTATTTACAATAATTAAAAATGCATAACAATGAACGCAACAACTATATACAATAATTCGTAACAATTAACTATATAAGGACTATTTACATCACTGTATTTATTTCAGATTTATTTCTAACGTTTATTTATGTCAGTCATTTACTCAGTTACTTCAGTACTATTTATTTATATCCACTCCACTATTTATATCACTGTACTGACTGGTTGACTGATTAATATTTATATCCACTTGACGGCACGAGTCACCATTGACTGCCTAATATTTATATCAGACGCACTTCATTGCACGAGTCACTAATGACTGCCTAATATTTATATCAGACGCACTTGATTGCACGAGTCCACTAATGACTGCCTAATCTCCGTTGAACTGATTACTTGCGTGAGTCACCGTAGACTGACTTCAACACGACACACTCGCTGGTTATATACCTGCGTTGCCTAGCCCAGTGTGTGCGCGTTCTCTCTAGCGTTCTCTAGAATATTCCTGCAGTTACTCGATTGTTAATCAGCAGACACCGCATCTCGATCTCTCTACCTGACGTTGCTATACAGGTGATCCGTAGCAGTATAATATCCGCAAATTCCTTATAGTTATAAGGAATTTGCGGATAGTATAATATCCGCAAATTCCTTATAGTTATAAGGAATTTGCGGATATTATACTGCTACGGATCACCTGTATAGCAACGTCAGGTAGAGAGATCGAGATGCGGTGTCTGCTGATTAACAAACGAGTAACTGCAGGAATGTTCTAGAGAAATTATTATTAGGTAATGAAGAAGTTTCTTCATTACCTAATAATAATTAGCATCTGCCACAAAATGGTTTCCTATTTGGACAGTTTGTATACAGAGATGTGTCTTTCGTACAAGGATCGTAGATTTATGGTACGATACGCTAACCTTCTGCACTGCACGTTCCCAACCAGGGAAAGCAATGATTGTCCTGTTTGAACAGTTTGTACTGTTGCGAGGTGTCATTCGACAGGGGTGACACACCCTCTCTGCACACTACACACTCACAAACAGGTAACGCACCTGACCTGCTTCCTTTTCGGTCGTCGCACCGGCTGTAAACAACAAGGGGGAAAGGGCGCTGTATGTTGTGTTCAGTGGTTCTGCAAACTCACTGACATTGACACATCAGTTTTATACCTGTTATTATTATTCACCATGATGTAATATTGTTATTCATACTTTGGTACACGTGTGTTGCGCAAGGGCGCAGCACCCCATGTTATAAATGAACTCGGGGGTAGATAGTTTTTTAATCGCGTTGGGGTCGAAACTGACATTTTTCAATATAGAAATATATAATTTGACTCGTATTTTTTAAATTAACATTTGGCTAGTGATTGTTATTAACCGACTTCAAAAAAAAGGAGGAGGTTCTCTCTGTTCGATTGAATTTTTTTATGTTTGTTACGCGATTTCTCCTGCATTTGTGAACCGATTTTGATAATTATTGTTTTATTTAATAGGGCATACCTTCAGATTGGTCCCATATAAATTTTACTAAAATCGGTTCAGTGGTTTTCTTTTTTATTTAGTTTATTAATCAAATATCTTAAGAGAATAAGTCGGATAATAACGTGCAAACTACGTATTGTAAAGCTACTAAAAAAAAATAAAAATTGAAAAACTTTTTAACAAAAAAAAGAAAAAAACTCCTTCAAAAAAGCCACTAAAAAGAGAAAAATAAAAAAATTTTGAGGTAGGCGCCAAATTAGTAAAATATGAAGCCGGTTAAAAAGTATATAGTATACAGTGTGTCCACAGACTCATCCTCAACATGGGGATCTCCGTTGTTATGGGAGATAGAGATTTGGTTAAATGAGACAAAATGTGCAAAATCTCCAGTACTACTACCCTGCGTAGTCAAACTTTCCATATTTTGCTTGGTTCGCGACCGACAGTTGAAAAACGAGATTTACCCATTTTCGTTTTTTGTTTATAACTCGCTTATTAAGTAAGTTAGAAAAAAATATTTTCACTTTCTTAAGGCCCTTTTTTATGAAGATTTCAAATCTCTTTTCATATTTTTATTTACTTTTATAGTTTTAGAGATACTTGTATTAACTTTGTTTTTTTAAATACACGTCAAAGATGGCCATAACACCATTCGAAAGAGATTTTTTTTCTCTTTAATTTGATATGAGGGTTGATGGAGTTATTTTCAAAAATAACAGAGTTATACGTAAATCACTGATTTTTAATAGTAGGCTATGCTAAATTAATTGATAAAACAACAGAAGGCTTAGCAAATAGTTGAAATTCGCGTTGGCTTAGTAAAAAGCTGTTTTGTTTTAGTTGTCAAAGTGTAGTTTGTTGCTAATTTGTCAGTTTACTAAGTGATTTATTAAATTTACTTTTGTTATCGTGGAACCATTTTGCCGAACTCAAAATTTTATCATTTTTCTCTTTTTAGTGGCTTTTTTGATGGAGGTTTTTTTTATATAACAGGTGTTACTGTTATTGGAAAATAAACTGTTTAAAATAACTGTCAAAGATAACAATTTTCGTGAACAGGTTTTAATTAATTAATTAATTGTAGATTATAGACACGTCGACAACTCAGGTCATTAGCGTCTTCAACACAACAAATAATCCATTTGTGTATTAGAATCCGCCAGCCGGCATACACAAACCGACTGGTACGAGCTCAGGTCCCTTGGAGCGCTAATTCCCAAAGAACATTGGAATGCAATTTGCGATAGCAACCACATTCCAATGTCCCCCCTGGGGGGTAAACAGGTTTTTAGTAATCGGTTATTTTTAGTAACACGTCAATAACTGATTATTTAGTGACAGGTTCTAGATAGATAGGTTGTTGATTATAGACGCTCGACAGCTTAGGTCATCAGCGTCTAGACAGGTCCTATAAATACCAAACCAGCTACTATATAAGTAACAAATTTTTAATTATTATTTATTTATTTAAAAACATCCCCCAGACTAATAGTTCATTTACATTAGAGTACTTTAATAAACGGTTATTTAGTAACAGGGAGGACAGTTTGGTGTGGCGGTTAGCGTGCTGGCTTTTGAATCACACTGTCGTGAGTTCGAATCCCACCTCCGCTCATGGATGTTTTGTGGTGTCGTTTAATTTAAGTCGATGTAATTAGACGCTGATAACTTTAGTTGTGAAACGTCTACAATCTACAATAATTAAAATAAATTTATAGTAACACATCTTTAATCGCCGACCTTTAACAAATCTATGACCTGTTAATTTTAACAGCATAATTTTGATAACAGGTCTTTTGGAGACCGATTATTTTCCGGTAACATGTTAGTAAATATCTTTTCTGACAACGGCGTTATTTATTACAGTGCCAATTTATGAACTTTTGCGCCCCTAGACACTGTGTTTTTTGACCCCCCATCCATGAAGACATCGACCGTAATATACGTTACAGAAAATGCATTATTCGTTTATAGAATAGTTTTTCCTTCATTGCTGGCTGGATGAATTGTAATTTTACAATGGACTTGAATATTTACTGATTAATCTGCTGAACATTGCAACGCGTTGTTCTAAGGCTAAAAATGATTTATCTCAGAAAGAAAACAGGTACATAATAATCATGTGTGTATTTTTTCCATATAATCCCTAAAAGACGTTCTATAATAATTAATAGTTAACTTAAATTGGAACATCCATTGCAGAAAAGTGATTGTTCGCGCCAAGATAATCTTGGCACGAACAATCACTTTTCACTTTTCCATTAGATCAGGACCTACCAATCTTGGCAAAATTCTTCCGAGATCTGGAAAATTCCACGTAACTTACCGTACTAGTTCATCTAAAAGATTAGCGCACTGTGTAGGGCATCTGTGACACTTGTTGTTGGTTTTATTAATTATGACTTTGTCATGTGATGTCAACTGGCGGGGTGATAAGGTATCAGTATGGAGTTCTTCAATGAAGAATCGCTTTACATTGCAAGTATGCGGTTGTTTCTCAGCAGAGCCGGCATAGCAATACATTCAAGCGTTGCGTTGGTGAGATAGGTAAAACCACAAGGTAAATTTCTAGGTGTATTTTGTATTGCAAACAGGTATATGTTGATGTGGTGGTGCATTGTATTACTCAGTTCTATCTCCCCACCTCCACGTACATTGACTGTACATAAGTAAGTATACTCTCATACATAATGTGTATATGTGTGTGTGTGGTGTGTTCGTGGCCGAAACCAGTGGCGTATTCAATACATAATTGCAACAATAGGGTCGTCGTTATTCCTCATTCATAAACAAATAATGTAAACCAACTTTTTTGTTCATATAATTGCAAACAAGAATTAAAAAAAAAACTTTTTAACAAAAAAAACCTCCTTCAAAAAGCAACTAAAAAGAGGAAAATAATGAATTTTTAAGGTCTGCGCCAATTTAGTAAAATATGAAGTCGGTTAAAAAGTATACTTAGTACCTATAGTGATTAATATCTTCTTTTTAACCGACTTCATATTTTATTAAATTGGCGCAGACCTCAAAAATTCATTATTTTCCTCTTTTTAGTGGCTTTTTGAAGGAGGTTTTTTTTCGTTAAAAAGTTTTTTATTTTTTACTTTTTTGTGTCAAAAAGTGACATTAACCTTAAAGGAATCACACGCCGTTACTCACTTTTATTAAACCGACATTCTTACGCTGTCT
This sequence comes from Mongoloraphidia duomilia, assembly GCA_039654895.1. Classification (NCBI taxonomy): domain Eukaryota; kingdom Metazoa; phylum Arthropoda; class Insecta; order Raphidioptera; family Raphidiidae; genus Mongoloraphidia; species Mongoloraphidia duomilia. The sequence goes on along the minus strand of CM077525.1, from coordinate 17,274,673 downwards.
GATGTGTCAAAAAGTGACATTTACCTTAAGGAATCACACGCCGTTACTAACTTTTATTAAAATCAGCCGAACTACTGAACTGATTTTGATGAAATTTCTATGGGACCAATCTGAAAGTATATCCTTTCAAATAAAAGCTCGATTTATATTCAGATACGGTGAGGGAACGTAGCGTTCCCGGAAAGACAAACATTTTTACATGCATTTCAAATACGAGTATTGATACGTGTCTGAACGGACAGGATCCGCTAAGTATAAATATTCGTTTTTGAAATGCATGTAAAAATGTTTGTTTTGACGGAAACGCTACGTTCCCGCGTCGTGTCTGACCGGATAATATAAATCGACCTTTAATCCTACCATAGACCAACGCCGGACAGCTTTTTGCTATTGTGGCACGGAACCCTAAAAAATGAATAGAACGTTAATATATTGTTACAAAACTGTTTTCTGAGTTGGCGGAATAAATATTTATTTACAATAATTAAAAATACGATAACGATAAATGCAACAACGAAAAGTCAATTCTAACAAAAAAAAAACTTAAACGTTAATTATTGAACTAAACGAACCACTTAAATAACACTTAACAAATAATTATATATACAAGGATTATTTATTTGTAATTATTTCTGTCATTGTATTTATATCAGATTTATTTCGCTGTCAACACTGTCACAGTACAATCTACACTGACTGATTCCCGTTGACTGATGCGCACCATTCACTGATTACCGATTGCGTGACACCGTCGACTGACTGATGACTCACTCGTACTTCACTTATATAGGTCGCGCAGCCCAGCCTAGTACGTTCTCGCGTTCTCTAGAACATTCCGGCAGGTACTCGTTGTTCAGTATCTTCGATACCATTCCATGCTTTACTACTGTGACCTTTCTTTCTCGTGGTTTCTATTGGAGGCAGTGGCGTAACATCTTGGGATTTGCTACAATATTCTTGAAATTCTGTGCAAAATTCCGTAACTTTAAAACATGGAGGAAGCAAGGTCTGTTATTTCGCGGTATATAATTTAAGCACCCGCCGCCACTGTTTCCGGCAGTTACACAGTGAGACAGAGCGACCAGCAACGGGCCAGGCCAGCTAGCACCGACCTCCAACCAACAAGCACTCTCTACTTACCTGTCTGGTTTGCTTGCTTTGCTGTTCTACCACATCGCCATGTAACGTGTAACCGTCATTTTGAGACTTCTCTGAATATAATCGCGGCTCATAATTCGTCCTATTGTCTTTCTATAATTATCAACAAATAAAACCGGAAGAAGGATCCAGACGTCGACTTCGAAACATCCCGGTACTTCCGGTAAAACGGTGACGGCAGTGCAAAAAAAAATAGTGTTCGGTTTGGTGAAGTTTTTGAACGCAGTTCGTTAAACCAACGCGTGTTATCTTTTGATAACGTGGCGTTGGATATAATCGGCTCTCCAGAGTGTCGTCGTTGTTGGTTCAACGGATTAAATGTGCTATAGTGGAGTTGATAAACGTTTATATAGTGCGAATATCTGCAGTTTTGGAACGGTTCGTTAATGTAACCTTTAAATGAACTTTTTATATAAGCTGTTGTTTCGTGTTAATTAGACAACATTTTGTTAATAGTATCAATTTCGTGTTGTGCGTAATAACTTTCAAATAACAAGGTCATCGTTTTTGTTTTTGTGCAAAGTTCAATTTTTTAAACAAATGCCACCAGTTTTGCTGTCGGTTTTCGTTATCGTCAGGTGAATTTTCGTCACACGTGTTTTGTTTTTTAGCGTTATCATAATTGTTTAGTGACGGAAAGAAATAGTTTTGTTTGGGTAAATATTTAATGTTTATTTCAACCCATTGATTGCCAGTGCGTTTTTATGGAGTACTATTTTACATTGTTTTCTAAATTTAAGTGTGGATCATCATTTTCAAGCAGTGTGGTGTTGTGTGGGTCCATATTTTGTGTTAGTGGTTAGCAGTGGTGGTGCTCTATTTTAGTGAGATATTGCCTCATTTCTGGATATAGAGGATCACATCGCCCAGTGTGCGTATTTACACAATATATTGTGTGGCGTGGCAGTGAACGTGTAGATGCGTGCAATAAACAAGTGCCGGCGTCGGAGGTTAACTGTAAAGGCGATTATCTACGTCGGCCATTATATCATAATATAGTAAGTACTCTTGTAGTATTCATAGCACGCAATTTCCCAGTAACTTGCCGATGGCCTTTCTAACGTGACAAATATGTTAGAAGAATCCATATTTCACGGTGATCTTAGAGATTTCACGTGGTCATTTGCGAAAAAAATCTCTGATAGAGGTTAACCTGGACCAACCGAGTTTTTTTAAAGGCCGTCGACTTCTCAGGCTGTCTGGGCGTTACTTAGATTTTCCATATTGTTTTTATTTTCTTATCTGCAGAATAGAACCTGAAAATTGGGTATTTGTACTAAGACGAAACGTGGTTTTACCAGAAAGAAGTTACCCTAGTTTTAGTAGCAAATGTTTCCTGGCTAGGTAGCCGTGGTCTAATGGATTTTTCTCCGGAGTAAAATTGCTACCAAGATGTCTACCGGCCGTGAAAGCATAAAACTCCAAGTTACCCTAGTTGTTCAGTACGAACTCATCAGAAATATCTTCTAAACATAGGAGAACTAAGTTCAATTTATTTTTGTATTTAATAATGAATCCGTTTTCAGTTCATATTTTTAACAATTCTTAGTAATAAACGAATGATGGCTACGCGATATAAACAACAACGTTGTAATGATCTCGGCTAATCTTATGCGCGGAGCTACCTAATTGTTTAGTATGAACAGTAATATCTATAGGTTAAATATATAAGTCTAGCTGAATTTTTCTGAATCTCTAAAGAACAACTTTGTTAGGTTATAGATAACTTGAAGTTGTCTGATTATTCAGAACTATTTAAAAATGCCGTCTAAAAATGAGTATAATTTATTCTGTTTAGACATTCTTCTATGAGCAGTTATTTTGCTTGGATAAGCTAATTACCTTCTAATTCTAATTTTAAGAATATCCTCCGAATACGTAGGTATAGAAAAGCGTAATGCAGCGGGTTTGCTCCAAACATTAATACCAAATCTTACATAGGTAATTCTTGGATACAGACAGGCTTTCTGCAGATTGATTTACTCATTCAGGACTCTGCATTTCACAATGCTGCAATGTTTTGATTGGATTAAAAGACAGACGTCCACGACACATAATATGTTATATCTACGTGTCGTGTCCAGGGAATAAATGATGATTAATAGATTTCGCATTGTACAGTTTAAACTCTTCATTTTTACATGCATAAAATGTAATTAGATTAAGACTCGTATATAGAAATTATCGCGTTGCATCAATTGCTCACTTGAAATAAGGGGTTAGACTTAGAAACACCACTATCTACAGGAGCCTAATGATTAATCTTGGAACGGTATCGTACAACAATTAGACGACTACTTCGGTCAGTATCAGGAAATTCGATAAATATAATATATGGGTACCTGTCGTGTCATTCCCGCTTGGAATATATGGGACTGATATTGCGGCAGTTGTGAGCTCTAGATTTAAGTTCGTTCCAGAATAATCCGTTGAATTTGACTTCTTTATTGACAGTTCTACGCCAAATTATAGTTGGCCGACCTCTTCTTCTAGAGCCTTGCTGGTTCCATTTAAGAGCAACTCTAGAGATGTCATTTCGGCGCAAAACGCGACGTATCCAAACCCACGTGCGCTTCCGGATTAAACATGAGACCGGTTTCATTTTGGTTTTCTTTCATAGATTAAGACGTTTTTGAGGGTTTATTAAGGAACTATAAGCGAAGTATTGTTTCCGTTTCGGTTCACCCGACCCGGAAGGTCCTTGGTTTTTAATATCTCAAGTAACTTTTTTTGTATTTATGTATGTTAAGATTAAACGAAAAAATAAAGAATGTGAATTGTTGTTTCCAAATTTCCCCGAAAACGCCTCCGCTTTTGAGATTTTGGTATTCTTCATTTTTATATTATTTTTAATTGTAGAATACCTACATATAATCAGAGCGCTGGGGAGTAAATATTGAGACAGCAATTTACGAGAGACGTAAGAAATTGAGATGCAAAAATACAATATTGACTTGATAAACGTGAACTATTTAATGCATGAATGGCCTGATTTATGTGTTAGTTACAATTCTTTTCCGAACGGAAAGAATTTCTAGTAGGTACGTTTTCTAAACAAGCGATTGGAAACCGCTTATTTCGTGTGAATGTGATAAAATGGCGATTTAATCATCCAGTTCATGTGATGTTCTATAGTAGTCACATGCATCGAAGTACCTTCCTATCACACGACCGTGCTATTTAAATTTCTAGATGTCGCATTGTTGCAGTGATGTATCGAATTGAAGTATCATTTTGTGAGAAAGTTAAACGACACGGTGTATTATATTTCTGAACGTAGGTTGTTTACTGAATATAGCTGGAATATCTTTTTAGTCATCTTTATCTGCTGTTTTATCATATTGTATTGTTTATTTATATTAAAATTTCACCTTTTCCACATAAAAACAAGATAATCGCATAAATAAACAGATATATTCGATTATACCTGTGTTAATTAGCATATTGAAATGAAAGCTGAGACTGTCTCCGGAATTCATTTGTATATTTTATTGCAACGTGTCTTCGACGAGAAGTTTCTCTCTGTCACTCTTTTGTTTCTCCTCTCTCGTCGAACTTGACATTCAAGTTTTTTTTATAGGAAATTACTAAATAACTCGACAGTCGATAACCTTTTTCTTTCTGATGACAGACGATAATGAATTATTGGAATTTCTCTTAATCTGAGATTTTATGTATATCTCTGGTCAAAAAGCAAAACCGTTTAAGTGATATATTTTTAGTAACTTTTTCTATGTTTTCAGATATAAACTTTTAAATGTTCTATAATTCCAGGATTCGGAATCCGCGGTAGGAAGGTACCTTTGCACATGTGCAGATCAACAGTATACTGTCTTTTTACATGTTGCAAAAATAGATCTAATGCTGCAGTTGAATTTTGGGATTTTGCAGAGATGAAACATTTTTTATTAAATTCAATACGGTTCATGGGTTCTTGGATTAAAATAAATTGTTATTGATTAATAACTTTTTTATTTATCTTCGTACGACGTTTTGTCTCTTTCGAGACTTTATCAAGTACTGTAACAATTTATTATTAAATTTTATGAATTGGATAATTAAATCGTCAATAATTTTATCATACCTACCACAGATTTGACATAAACGAGTTTGCTTTATGGCTACAGATATTGCCTTTTGTGTGAATCTCTTGTTTAGAAAGAAAATAGTCTATAAGAAATTCTTTCACTGCGGAAGGGAAATCTAATTAACAACTGCATACAATCAGGTCATCATGGCTTATTTGGAAGATATTGCATGTGTCAATAAAATCCGGTTGCGTACTCGTTATGGAATTGGACCCAATATTATTATAGAAATAGCGGATCAATTGCGATAGTTTTTTGAAATTGAGACAATGGAGATCAAAGTTAAACATCAACTGTGAAGCTACTTTTTAATATTTTTGATTCCGACTTGAATATATGGCAAATAAATAAATTATTTAAGTATTTGTATGAAGATAAATTTTGAAAAACTTGTATTAAAGTAGGTCTCCTAGAGAAATTGTCCGCTTAATCGCTTTGTGAAGAGTTTAGTGATAATTAATTCTCAATAACGAATTAAGCGCCGTCAAATTTGGCACTAAATTTCTTATTACATAAGAAATCTTTTTCAGTTTTCATTCATAATTTTGCAAGGGCGCTTAATTCGTAAAAATGCTAATTTGTATTTATTTAAGGTAGGTACCACCTACATGAAGATAGTTCTCGACAATACTAGTAAATAACATAATTATTAATTTTGGCGCATAGAATAATATATATAGATATACATAGATAGCTAAGCGCTTTCGAGGTAAAATCGGTGTTTTCCAAAATGTGCTTTGCTTCTTAATAAAATTTTTGATTTTATCTAGTAAAACATGGAACGAATACTACGACATTCTAAAATATTCGTGTATCATCATTAATCAATTCTTTGTATATCTTGAATTTTCCTTCACTCTGTCTTTTTCTCCACACAGGATGGACAGTATAAGATACTCCACTGTCATTTGTTCCTCCCATTTTGTTTCCACTCTCTTCTTCGTCCAATACGACCAGATCTTTGAACATTTGCCTGGACGTGACACTTTCATAACTCGTTAATTTATAAATACTTATATAAAAAATGCCCCGGCTCGGCACTGACACGGCACGGATATCGACCTTCGTTTTTTCCATAACCGGGTTCAATTACTCTGATCAGTTGATGGGCTTAAGAATGGCCCGAGCGTGTAGTAATGCTGTTTACATGGCGTTGCTATATGGTTCCTCTATTACAAGTTCCCAGTTCCCGAATTGTAGCCCGAAAGCTGGTAAAAGTCAATTGGATTTTCAATTTATTATTAAAAAAAAAAATAATGAATTGAAAATATGAATTGGTGGTAAGCCCAAATAATCGTTTGTTAGTAGTCTTTAAAATACAATTTTGATCAGTGGATGTCTATAACCCAATTGATTTATGACGGACGGCGTATAGATACAATGCACACAAGGGTTTCAAAAGCTCTAATATTTATTTGCTACCGTTATACAACCATAGAAATGATTTTTTTATATTTAAATTTTAAAACATTCTATAGTAAAACAGTTACTATTTTAATTAAAAAAACTGTTGATTAAGGCAATTACTATGATTTTTTGTGATTATTCTAGAACAATCATCAAGTATGGTTCAATTGTGCAGAAATCATTTCAACTTTCCTTTGTGTAGTGTTGAAATCCCTATATTATTTTTTTAAACTGTAATTTTCTGTTCGGCCACAAGCTATTAATTCCGCTTCGTATTGCACAGTTCGTGAGCAATCAACAGATTGCATGCATATACAAAGTCTGGTTTGCGGCGAATGAGACTCGGGAACAAAATCACGACACTCAAATTATACAAATACAAACATTGCAAGCAATACAGACGATCAGTATGATCATCTTTTGATGATGTCTATTATTTCACTAATTGCCGAAGTTTTCTGGGCGTACAGCGCACTAAATTATAATTATTTTTAAATAAATATTATATAATTTACATCAAATAACGGTCGAATTTGATTCGGTCATTATTTGATGTAAATTATTAATGTTATAGGTACTTTTTAAGAAATAAAACACAAATTTTAAATTATTTACACTTAAGAACCTTATTTTACAACAATGGGATCGTCCCACATTTTTTTTTGTTGCGAATTTGCATTACAAATAGATTATAAAACAATTTTTTTAAGAAATTTTCGGAATTATATTATAAAATAAAGTTCTTAAATGTAAATAATTTAAAAGGTTTTCTTAATTTTCTTTAAATGTAGGTATTTTAATTAGTTTTTTCTAGCGACTTTGCTCGATGGAAAATCATTTAGCAAGTGGTATCACTTGCTTTAATATTGGTTTTAAGGGAAACCATGTCTTACTCTTAACTCAAAAGTAGTCGGATAAGAAGTATAACCTACTCTTATTGATAATGTATCAAGTTTTATCAAAAACAATCCAGTCGTTTTTGAGTGATACCGGTACAAATAGACAGACAAGTTAAAATTCTGGAAACGCGCATTCTCTCGCTTACTACATGTCATAAAATTCCTAAAATTCTCACCCCAAAAAATTGATATTTTCGAAAAGAAAAAAAACGGTTAGTTTTAGAGTAACAGTGAAAAAACAACAACGTAATATTGTATAACTAACTAGACTTTTTCTTTTCGAGTTTGCTGATCAATTCTGCCAACTTAAATAAAAAGAAATGGTAATGATAATTTGTTATATTATGTATTATTCAAGAACCCCGAGGGAGTTTGATCTGCATTGAATGTAACCTGTTGGCTTTATCGAGATCCAGTGATTATAATGCTCAATGTTAACCGGAAGCGAACCACCTGAGGCGGGTAGGTAAGATTGCCTCACTAAATGTTCAGCGGCATCAATTGCAGTGACCGACATTTTATTGTTCTCTTTTACCACTCTATTTCACAGAAGAGAAAACATTAATAGATTCATTGAAAATATATATTTTATTATACCGACGCGTTGTATCTCTAGAGAATATTGCAGTACAGGCATGTACGACTATATAATGCCAGATTTCTTCAATGCAGGATAAGTTCTGAATTACTATATCCGAAAGATATCTCTAGAAATTAGTTTTCGTCACTTCCAGATAGTATCTACTTATCCTACGGATAAAATTTTAATACAATACAAATAAAACAATTATGTAAGTACAAAAAAAAGTACTGCAACGCTCCATAATTTGCCAGCTTCTTAAATAAAAAGAAAAATAACGAAAATTCGATTCTAAAACTTTTTAAAGTTTTAGGCAAAAGTTCAATAAAAAACCCAAACAGATGACAGATTAAATTATCCAGTATAGTTGAGGTAGCGGACATCTGATTAACTCATTCTACCTTTTACTTCAGATCAAACATTGTTCATGGTGGAGAAAGGATCAGAAGTGTTTGGCGGAGAGAAAATACATAACTCCATCGTTCGAACATTCGATATTAAAATATTGTGATCGTTAAAATGCTTGAAAAGTTCAATTGATTTTTCTTCAGTTTCTTTTTGATGATTTTCTTTGATGATTTTGAAGACCAAAAGTCAGAACTCTTGAATCTCTTGGAAGGGGATGGAACCTTTGCTGTGAAGACACGTCTTCTTCTTTCTTCTTTTTTTTCCTAGCAGCTTAAAACAACTAACTCCTTTATTTTATTATTGTACGGAACAGTCGGTGCGCGAGTCTGATTCGCACTTGACTGATTTTTTAGTAGGTATATGATAAAATCAATCGATTTAAAACCCCTTATATCCACACCATATTATTCACGTAACAATTAGAGGTGAAAATAATAAATATCTCAGACAGCTAGGCTGCCATGATTTTTGAGCTATGATTTTTTAGTATCTATATTCAGAACTCCGTGGCAATCACCACGATAGATGCATATAGGTACTAAAGAACAATTAACCCGGATGAAATGACAAACAGACCGAAATTTCGGAAACCGAGGCGTATGACCTACCTATAAAGAATTCACATTGTTTCGAAATTCAATTTAAATACTTTAATAAATGTGTGACTTTAGAAGGGCCGCTCCGTTTTGTTTTGTTTTTTAATTGAATAGAATTAGTGAAATCTACAATCAATATAACAAATCCATATAAAACACGGTATTTACAGCAATTATCTTTTGACAATAAAAAAGAGAAAGTCGCGGTTGTAAAAATCTAACAGCAATCACTGTCTTCGAAACAACAGAATAACAATTAATGCCAGGAGTATAGAGTAGGTATATATTATTATCCGTACAAAACATCAGCATATTTACTTGTGCGTACGTATAAATGCCAGCAATCAATGCAATCGCAAACATCTATTATTTACAAGTATGCAAATTCCATTATTCCCTTATATGCAAATTTACAGTTGGTATTATTGCATTCTTGTTATTTAATTTTATTGTACTGCAATAAACCGATGGATTATTATCTCACAAATAAAACTTTTCCATAGAAGTACATTACACCAGAGTAGTTAAGGGTATAGGAGTAACAAAATCTACTAACCCTACGCTAGTCGAGCGCATTTTAATTATACGAGTTTAGTCGCACGGTCTACACTTTTAGACCATTTTAGTTATTTACCTATAGAAATGTCGACTTTGATATTTTTTTTTTTTTATTTGAAAACGAAAAAAAAAATACTATGCGACTTGGCTTCTGTGGCGATTATCGCAATATATAGAGTGGTATTACATAATTAGTGTAGCTATGTTACATGTGATTACAATATGGCTTTGATATTTTTAATAAACTAAATGAGTGATATGATTTATTAGGCCATATTTAAACATAAAAAAGGATGCGTGTACTTTGTACGCGCGTTAGACGTTATACTTCTTTGGCGTGATTAAGTACTAATTTTTAATTTGCATGCAAATAATTTATTGAAATATAAAATAATAAAACGACTTGAGTGAATTTATTTATTTTTGTTTATATGGTAACTATGGAAATCATTAAAGCTGCTACTTCATCCTGTTAAATTTTCGTGACGCGATACGCGCGCATCGTAAAAATTCACTCTCATCATTTTTTCATAATTTCAATAAAAAAGAACAAAATAAAATACATAGATACCCGCTATAAGTAAAAATAAAAACTTTTTGAAAACAAGCTTAAATAAAAAAATCTGTTAATTTTTTTACTCCTAGTCCCCTACCTAGCTCTTTATTTTTATTATTGTACGGAACCCTCGGTGCGCGAGTCTAACTCGCACTTGGCCGGTTTTTTGCTTACATATTTTACTAATATCACCTTTCTTCAGCGCGTACAGTAATAAAAGATCAGTGATCGTCATTTGTCGCAATAAAACTTATGTTTAACTAGTTTGGAAGGAAATAATGTCGTCTTTGCCTATTAAAAATATTTTATAATGATAGGTATAATTGGTTTTATATTTCCATAATAATTATTACATGAAAAATAACGGAAATTCTTTATTCTCTTTTTGCAGTTTGAAAGTTTGAACATTAAAGTGTAACGGAATGAGGGTTACCTGGCTTTTTTCTATCGCATGATAGCGCCACTATCAAGTGAGCTATGTTTATAGTTTCAAGTCTAGCTCATCGGGAAGTTAGTTTAAAATAGATTGCAAAATTTGTACCGAACGGACAAACAAACAAACAGACAGGACAAGAAAGCGAGTTAATATTGCATTGTCATCCAGTCTGAGCCATGTTTAAAGTTTCAAGTCTCTAGCTCATTGGGAAGTTAGTTTAAAAAAATCGATTGCAAAATTTGTACCGAACAGACAGACATACAAGAAAGCGAGTTAATATTGCATTGTCATCCAGTTCTGAGCTATGTTTAAAGTTTCAAGTCTCTATAGCTCATCAAGAAGTTAGTTTAAAATATATTGCAAAATTTGTACCGAACAGATAGACAAGAAAGCGAGTTAATAAAAACGTGTTAAAATAGGCATAGCTCCAATAATTAATCGAATAAATTTTTCATAATAACGATAAAATTTAGTCTAAACGCATTCGCATTATATCTATAATACTCAGTAGGTACCTAGTCAATAATGTCAATATCCCCCAGGGGGAACATTGGAATGTAGTTGTTCTCGCAATTCAATCCAATGTTCTTTGGGAATTGGCGTTTCCAGGAGCCCGAGCTCGTACCAGTCGGTTTGTGTATGCCGGCTGGCAGATTCTAATACACAAATGGATTATTAATTGTTGTGTTGAAGACACTCATGACCTGAGTTGTCGACGCGTCTATAATCTACAATAATAATAATAGTGTCAATACAACATTATAAAGAAGAAAATGGTGTATGTTTTTTGTCGCGGATAATCTGAGAAACTACTGAACCGATTTGAAAATCAAAGCCTATTATTACGCTAACGCAAAAATGGCATGATCAGTGAGCGAAAATGTAAAAAGTCGGAGATTTCTGAGCTAAATAAATTGGTGTACTACGCTAAAACTTTTAGAGAATAGAGATACAGTAAGACTAGGCGCGTTTTTATGATAAAAAATTAGACTGATGACCAGTCTTATACTTCCCACCTAGTAAATATTTGCAAAAAATAAACACTCTTTTTTTATTCTTTGAAAAAAAGCATGGCCCTCATTTTTGTTTAGTGATCTACTGATGGCTAGCATAATATAGCAAAAATCATGGTTACATTGATTTACGGACAATTTTTATTTTTTTTAGTAAAATATTTTTTCATTATAACATCTAGAATTCATTTATATTTTTTTTTACCTATGTTAATTCGTAACATTGAGAACGTTTTTTTTAATATCTCAGGATCCACGTAACCGATTTGACTCAAAATCTAATCAGATCTAAGTTAAAGGCTGATAAACACAATAGAACAATCGGCATGGCCGTATGTTGTTCCGTTTTTACGATATCGAAGGCGAAAAATTGACCACATACACACACACATACACACATCAGTCAGAAAATGATCTTAAACGATTGCTAGGGTCTCAAAACGTGAAGATCTATTAAAATCTCGAAATATTTTTTTCGGACTAAATCCATTACTTCCCTACCATAGTAGAGGTGGGAAGTAATAAATCATGATTGGCCAAGTGAGCTATCGGACACATATAGTCATTGCGGTAATGACAATGGTGTTATATGAAAACCGACACAAAATCAGCCAATTTCATGCGCACTTCTTCATGTAACACCGTTGTTATATTACTAGCCGATAGTTCGATCGACCGATTGATTTATCATTCATACGCCAAGCCTAAAGTGATGTATGGAAATTTGGTTCCTCTTGATTATTTCGTTGCCAAACCAAAATCTACCCGGGCGAAGACGGACCGAAAAGCAGGTCATGATATATTATAAGAAAAAAACAGTTCAATTATTTTAACTTTTCACATACTATTATGTAATAATTTATATTAGAAATCGTGTCCATCGTGATTATAATAAAATTAAGAAAAATCGCAGGATAGTGGACAAAATATTTGATTTATTAAATGTACAACGTTTCGTCTATAGATTTAGACTTTTTCAAGTACATACATAAAAATAACAATATTTATGAAAATTAATAAAATTAAGCAAAATCGCAGGATAGTGGACAAAATAATTTGATTTATTAAATTAAATGTATGACGTTTCGTCTATAGATTTAGACTTTTTCAAGTACATACATAAAAATAACAATATTTATGAAAATTAATATTAATTACTAACCATAGCAATATAATTATTTTGTCCACTGTCCTGCGATTTTGCTTAATTTTATTATAATCACGATGGACACGATTTCTAATATAAATTTATGAAAATTAATATTAATTTTTATAAATATTGTTATTTTTATGTATGTACTTGAAAAAGTCTAAATCTATAGACGAAACGTTGTACATTTAATAAATCAAATATTTTGTCCACTATCCTGCGATTTTTCTTAATTTTATTATGTAATAATTTTTGGTCAAAAAAGCTGTTGTGGTTTAGGACTGGTTTAAACGTTCATAAATGCAGAAAATGATGAGAAAACAAGCAAAAATATTTAATATAGGTACTTGTTTTGTTCTAATTTTGAGTTAACAATGAAAATAATAAATTGACAAACTGTCAAAGCAAAAGTCGCAACAAATATTTCTCACTTCTCGATCTTTGGAGATGATGTTTTGTTTAATAGACATGCGCAGTAAGACAAAAACGAGTTGGTAATATTCAGCAAAATAGTACCTATGTATAGTTGCGATGTACCAGCTATACTATATAGGTATGGAAATTGTACATGCAGTAATTTTCTATTCATTTGTATATAATTAAGCCGGTGAACTGTTTAATGACTACCACTACATGTTTGTACTTAGGTACTGTACTGCAGTGTACACCCACATACGCGCACTGTATGTTTTATGTACAGGGGAAATGTTATCTGTTTTTACACTACTCCATAAATCTCTTACGTACAGCACTGTACAAAAAAAATCTATGAAATGTGTACATATATATAAATCTAGCTGTTGCCCGCGTTGGAATCGAATTATGGCCAAAGACACAATTTGCACCCCTTTTGAAAAATACTTTAGTGGAAAGGAAAACATCTTCCAAATTACATGTTTTTCAGACCAGTGGGATGAATGGAGTTATTAAATCTATGGAAAATGTAAAATCTACTTTTCATCCCTTTAAGGGTGGAAATCGTAGTGGGTGTCTGCATTAACGAAAGACTAGGTATCGTCCAAATGTATAGACCGATGGCTATAGACAGAATGATTGAATCGATTGAATCTGTATAAAACATATTGATATCTTTTCACCCTCCTAGGGATAGAATTAAAAAAAAACTCTTCATTATAGTGGGTGGCTACGTTTTAAAAGGAATTCATCTCCAAATTTTGTTTCTAGGGCGTGGTTGATGCTGAGCATTGATATATATCAGTCAATAAGTAAGATTTGATTTTTATATATTAATTACATAAAAAAGTGGATGTGTGCTTATGACTACACGACAGAAGTGAAAACTTGATTATATGCAAAACATACATAATATTATAATATTAATATTTATTATTATAATACGTAATAATAAAAACGTAATTCTTGAAACGATGCACTCCTTGTTAGACAGTAAACATGGTCACCGATCCGAGTGCGCTTGATGTCGAGTGGAGCCGAGTAAACCCGATTCAGAGCGTCACCGACCTGAGCGTGACGGTTCAATTTCGTTCAGTATTCAGATTATATTATTAAAAAATTACTTTGATAATCTGCAAATCAAATCTAAGCGTTGCTCACGACGGTGTTAACAACGCCATGATTCGGATTTACGACAAGCGCCAGAAAACATTAAAAGGTCAACCGACATTGAATTTAAAAAAATTGTTAAACAACATTTTACTAAACCTAATTTTTATAATGTTGACCCCTTTTTACATAAAACTATATTATATAGTACGCAATTTACGACAAAGAGAGCTGCATGGCGTTTGTAATTTTTTTTAATAAAAATGCAGCCCCATTGTTGAACGGTTATCCACGCCTACTATAACTACAAACAGACATAGGTACCTCTATTCTGTTTGTACATTGCACGATTGCATATTATAGACTACCCGACGTTCCCCTACATGCATCTTGTATTTGACACACATACATAAGTGATATTGTTTAATTATTTATTCATTACCACATTTTACTTTATTAACTAATTAACTAATTGCAACACAGACACTGCTTTAAACTCTCCGTGTTATATTTTATAATTATGTAATTTATTATTGTTTAAAATATTCACAAACTAATTCATTTTAACACATTGTTACAATTTATTATTATTTAATTTAACTTCATTCATATTAACCTGTGTGACGTCACGTCGGAACAAACAAAATGGAGCGTGCGATTTTGTTTCTTTAATTTCAAATCGACGTGCATTTGTTACATCAGTGTATAATAATGGATCAATGACGGTGCCAATCTACTGATCGTTTTTCACACTGAACTACAGTAAATTACCGTAGGTAACGACAATCTTTTAAATCGATTTGTAAGTCATAATACTTCGACCGAAGACCAGTTTTAAGTCGAAGCCAAACTTCGGTTTTTTCTGACCTTCGGTCAAAGCCGAAGGTAGATATATTCTATAATGCCAAAAAAGCGGGGGAAAACACTATTGCTCAGTTTCTGAAACGACTTTCAAGTTTAAATCTAGATTTAAGAATGTCATTTGTTTTCAATACATTTATAGTTGAAAACAAATGACATTGTTTAAACTAGATTTAAACTTAAAAGTCGTATCAGAATGCCAGCGTTATTATTGTAACCTGAACGCAATTGTGTGTTTGATTTAAATAAAATAATATTCATTCGATTATTCAGTAAATTTTTAACAGTCGACTTCGGCAAAATTATTTGATCAAAGCCGATTGTTTAGCCGAAGGTTCAATTTTTGGCCGAATGTGACCGAAACCGAAGCTTCGGTCGAAGTATAATTATGCCTCATCTTGATATCAGAGATAAGAGCTACGTTTTATTGCTGCTTTAATTAAATAAAGTATTTCTTACTTTAATTACAAAAATTATTCCCTGTCCAACTTGGAAACCAAATGCTAGGGCAGGAGATGATTTGAAAATATAATATAGAATCGAACATCGATAACTCGAACTGCGATAACTCGAATTCTTGATAACTCGAACAAAATTGGTTGGCAGTATAGCGTCAAGAGTGAAAATTAATATTATTTGATAACTCGAAGTCTTGATAACTCGATTTTTTGTTGTGGCAAGTCATGGTTCGAATTATCGAAGTTCGACTGTAGTAGATTTTTTTTTAGTTGCGTAATGAGGCATATTACTAACGAGTAGTGACGGGTTAAAACGAGCGATAGCGAAGAATTTTATCAGTTACCCGAGTCATAATATCGTTACTCACGAGATATATATTATGGTATTTTTTGACATACTTACCTACTATAAAAGAGCTGATTTACACTTCATTTTCAGTATTAGGTAAATGATAAAATCAAACGATTTTTTTTTTAAACCCCTTATATCCACAATAATTAGAGGTGAAAATAATATATATCAGACAGCCAAGCTGCCATGATTTGTATAAGCTATATCTAAAAAAAAATCAAATTACCACTGTCGGAACTTGAACCCGAAACTCCCAGTTTCCAGCTAGGTGAGTTACCAATTTCTCCACAGTGCCCGAGAGTGGTAACTGATCCCCACTTATATATAGCAATTTCAGATATGAAAACTCATTACATGCGAGAGCTGATTATTTAAATAATCTACAATGCACAATACAACCATTTAAAACAGTCAAGTCAATTAACATGCGAGAGCATTTTTTTAAGGTTTTAACTTAAATAACTCGTTAATTGTTATGTGAATAATATTGTTGTGGATATAAGGGGTTAAAAAAATCGTTTGATTTTATCATTTACCTAATATTACTGTCCACAAGAACTCATACCTTTGTTTATTTATTCATTTTCAGTATTTTTAAAATTTTTTGACAGTTCTTTATGTCGCTAACTTCATTTTTATAAAATAGGCCGAGGCACGCACAGGAGTATGTAAAACGGGCGATCAAGCGAAAAACATAAATCACTATCGAAATGGCTTGTTTTCCCACACGAGTGTAAGAAAGATACGTTCCCGTACACCGTCCTACCAAAAGTCACTTTACATGCATACATACATGTACCTAAAGGAGATATTTTATAGTGAGTATGGTAAAAAAATATTACTCAATATTATTATCGGAAAAGTTTGTTCAGACGTCGTTGTGTTCAATGATTCAATTTAGAAAAATGCGCATACTATTTAACAACTTGCATGCCAGTTTCAGTCGAATGAACAGCGGTGATATCTCGTGTCGTCTGCGCATATATGGAATACCGTTAAATGACCGACTGGTCTCGTTTTTACCGACCGTATTCTAAACTGCTGCAACTTTTATGTGTTAAATTACAATCTAAAAGTGAATTTAAATATTATATTGATTTGTCACACTCTGTAAATTAATCCTTTTGATTTTAGTCACTTTTTTTATTTCGTTTTTTTTATGTAGATACTAATTGACACGTTTTGTTCGTTTTTTTTTTAAATTGAATCGCCAATCTCAAATAGGTAATGGATTAAAAAGTTTATTAATAATTGTATTTTTCAATTCAGAAATTGTTATTTTTCTTTTTTAGAATAGAATAAATGACGGTTTTTTACTACAGCTAAAATTCGAAGTTCAAACATATATACAATATATAGTATCTACATACGAGTAAAAAAATTCGACTGATGACCGATCTAATACTTCCCACCTAGTAAATATTTGCAAAAAATAAACACTCTTTTTTATTCTTTGAAAAAAAGCATGGCCCTCTTTTTTGTTTGGTGATCTACTGATGGCTAGTAATATAGCAAAAATCATGGTTACCTTGATTTACGTACAATTTTCTTATTTTAGTAAAATATTTTTTTTCTCGAAAACTATACATTTTAGAGAAAAAAAATATTTACATTTTTTTCATATTATAACATCTAGAATTCATTTATATTTTTTTACCTATGTTAATACGTGACATTAAAAACGTTTTTTTTAATATCTCAAGATCCACTGAACCGATTTAACTTAAAATCTAATCAGATCTAAGTTAAAGGCTGATAAACACAATAGAACAATCGGCATGGCCGTATGTTGTTCCGTTTTTACGATATTGAAGGCGAAAAATTAACCACACACACACACACATACATACATCAGTCAGAAAATGATCTTAAACGATTGCTAGGGTCTCAAAACGTGAAGATCTGTTAAAATCTCGAAATATTTTTTTCGGGCTAAATCCAATACTTCCCTACCATAGTAGGGGTGGGAAGTAAAAAAGCATCATATATTTTTGACATGTTTCTAAAATTGTGACAGCCTGTATTTTTCGAACGTCGCTCATTTATGACTTAAGATTGGTCAAAAATATGTGGCAATATTCCTACTAGCCTTTACCTGCTATATTTCGATCGGTTTTGGCGGGAACACTATCGTTCCACATGAACTAAAAAGTAAAAATCCAATGTAAATATTACTTATTAACCCGTGCCCCGTGGCAGAATTTGATTTGTATAACCTTTATTTGCGGGCTCCTGCATTTCCGGAAACGTCGGTTTTGACAGAAATCGTGTGTTTTTATTCGACTACGGTATTGCGTAGTCGGATAAATATAATCGCACAAAAGGACAACTTGTTGTAACGGACAGCGTGCTGGCCTTTGCATAAAGTTGTCATCGGTTCGAATCCCATCTACGCTCATGTTTTTTTTAATGTCATTTGATTGATGCAGTTAAAACGCTATTGACCTTGGTTGTCGAGCGTCTATAATCTACAATAAATAGAAAATCAATCGGTATAGAAACTCATGATGTGTGAAAATCTTCACCAGCTCTCAGCTATTATAGTAAAGTCTATAGTCTGTCGTTTGCATTCTAATAGTTGCTGTAAAAAGTCCAGACTCTATATAAGGTGTAATGCGGGAGAATAAACAAAGCAGTCGTTTTTATGGTTTTATATAATTACGGTTGTAATACGTGCTGTTATTCGGTTTTGTTTTGAGGTCAGCTGGGAAAATTAAAAAATATGTATTTATAATGTTATATTCATCAAATAATCAGGGTCACAGATAATATACGCGGCGTATTTGCGCTCACAAGGCAAAGTGGCTTCGGTCGAATTTTATTTATCATTTTTTAAAGTAGTATACTTATGTCCCAGATATGACTCCCCTGTATCTCGATTATTTTTGAAGATAGCCCCATCAAAACCAATATACTTAATCGTAAATGGAATGAAATTCTCTACAAGATGGTGGTAAATCATTGCCGATATCTCTGTATAGGCCAAGAGCAACATTCAACTTTTTTTCTTAAATAGTAACTACCGCATAGGCACTTTTTTAGCTATTCCGATCGAGCTTTTTATTTTCTTTTCAAATTTTTGAGTAAAACGAAATTAAACTTTATATATATTTTAAAATTAGAAAATCTGAAGTTTTCACTTCTGTCGTGTGGTCATAAGTACACACCCATTTTTTTTAAATATACAGCGACACCGTTGTTTTTGAATAGCCACAGAAATATTCCGGACTTTTGATCCGTTCTAAAAAATCGACTTAAACCAATTTGCCTTATCGCCACATCTACATGCCGCTTTGCGAGCGGAGACTGCGGAGCGAAGCGTTGACACGGGCGCAGCCACTGTGGACATTATACTGGTATTACTTTCGTTGTTGGTAGAGGACATTTATTTGCTATTTGATTTTATGTTCTCTTTTGTATTGTACTGTCAGAGTCCCGGGGGTGCCGTATTTGCTGAAAAGTATCGCTGCTTCTCTGAATCTTCAGGTTTTTTTTATTCCTTCTTGCCGTTTAGGGCAGAGGTACACCGACCGAATCCGGACAGTGTTATAATTTGGATTCTGTACAATTGTCACATTAATTTGCATTTTGGGATTCCCAGACCTGTCTGATTTCGCTGAACTTTCTGAAGACGATTCATTTTATTGTTCCTAGGTTCGTCTTTATCTGCAGTGCTAATTGAAGAAAGAAAGTATTTTTTGTCCTGCCCGCTATAAAATAGTTACTTTTCACTAGTGATGTAAATGCGTATGAAACGTTTGTATAAAACGGTATTATACGGAATGTAAAAAAAAATAATTTATCTACCCCAGTTTTATACTAGGTACAAATACTGCGTATTTTACTATTTTATACAGCACGTATAAAACGTTTAACACCGTTTAAAACGGTTTAATACCAAAATGAGAACAGGAACTTTTCCTATTATGCAGTTGGCAATACTGAGTAATGCACCGTAACCGTAGTGTGAAAAAGTAAAAAACCGCTTTATACTGAAAAAATACGGTATTATACCTTGGGTTTAATACACAAAAAAGTTTAATACCGTATTTTTACATCATTACTTTTCGCACGTGTAAACCGGCCGTAAAATGACCGATTTCATACCGGTGCCAGACGCGACACGCTAACCAACTGAGCTATGTCAACTACTCATTACTGAAGTTAACTTTGCTACACAAGTGAAATGTCAAATAATCGTGAACAATTAAAAAATGGTTGCTAAAAGTATTGAAAATCCTGAAAACGAAGACAAAAGTCGTTTTTCTGTAGAATGTAGCGAGAGTGGATTGCGATTTTGACACGCGTGACTGTTACACTCGCTGTGCTGGTTTAACAAACGTCACAACTCACGCACTCGTCAAAATCGTCTTCATTACGCCCTTGATACGTGGTTATTTAGAATATACCTAATACCTTTTTATATTCGCTATATTAAGATGAATGTTAAAAACAATATGAATTGACAGTCCGCACGAGACCCAAATAATCCTGGCTGTTAGTGGTCTTAGATCCCGCGCATACATACAACTTTTAATCGCACAACTGTTTAGTTGTTTGTCAAAAGGCTATTGGAGCAGATGGGATTGCGCATACTATCAACACGATAGTTGTTCGACTAAAAAATCATAAAACCACATCGATCGCCTTTTGACTAAACTATCGAGCTACTATCGTCGGCAGCTGTCTACAGCAGTGTATTGACGCCCGCATACATTCAACTAAATAATTGTTCGACTGCCCATTACTTTGATATTGAAATTGTGGCACAACTGATTGATTGTATGCGCACCTCTAACAACTAACTAAACAGTTTAGTCGAATTGAAATCGTGACACGTACGCACAACTCGACTAAACTGTTTAGTCGTGGAAACAATTGTGTGTATGCACCCGGCCTTAAAAAACTAAACACAAATAATTTAAAGTCGAAACTAGTATAAAACGTGTTTTTTGAAGTAAAATATTATGTCATTTTGTAGAAGTTAGATTGTCCGTACTTTGCATGTATGTATTTATATACTCCACATATTATTCGAGAATCGAGATTCAGAGATATATATCAAGTTTATTGTTCAAGTTGTCCCGTTTGTTGGGACTCTGTCTTCGCACACATAGTGTCGCAGTGAAATTCAACACGAATAACAGCAGGTAAACGGGGTCTCCGCCCCCACGATGGTTTGGGGCAGCGCGGATCAACGTATCCACGCACATAATAAAGAACTCCACCGGTGATTTATATCTCACGGGGGTTTGTTTGGCCCAGAGAATGAATTCATTTGTTTGGATAAAGTTCATACCGACCATGACTGAAGTTGATTTTGCGATAGCCACTAAACAATGGCAGAACAATCTTTTCTCTCCTTCGTTCGATTCCTGCTGAAAGAAGCGGAAGTGACCGATCCTTCTCTCATGTCGTTGATTAAAGATTTTTATGTGGGTTCCCTTGATTTGATTGGATTTTCAACTCAGTTTAAAAAAAATGTCAAAGATCAAAATTCGAAGTTTGTTTGGATTTTAAACTTTGTTCAAAAACTATCAAAGATTAGAACTCTGCTTAAAAATTTGCAAAAATCAAAATTCGCTTAAAATATTTTTTGGCACCATTTGATATACATTTTGATATACATTTGATATAATCGCTTTTTTTTTTGCACGCTAGTCTCCGCAATGGCTGAACCAATTTGGATGTGATTTTCAGTGATGTATGAGATAAGCTTGGGCTAACATTTAGTGTTGGTTTCATTTCAATCGGTTGACAAATCAATAGACGTGGACTCTGGAGTTAATGTAACTAGGATTGCCAGACCTATATTTAATAGAAGTCTTCTATATTCAAAGAAAATCTCTATGTCCAGAGGCGGATTATCCCCAAGGCAAACTAGGCACGTGCCTAGGGGCGCGAGGTTACAAGGGGGCGCACGCACGTTACTTTTTAAACAAAGAAAATAATTAACATAAAATTAAAATTAACATATAAAATATTAGTTAATTCTATAGAGATGTAAAGTTTCCGAAGCGTGTTCCGCCTTCTATTATTCCTATATCGCCTGATTTCATAATTGTCATTGAATGTGAATTACCGATTAGTACCAATTTAAAATTGGTAATTTTTAAATAAATAATTCATAACTTTAATTTTATTATTTATCAAATATTGATAATTTATTTTAAGCTTTTACATAATTAATGATAATGATATAACACACCATAATCTATCACCACACATATACAGTCAGATCTGTTTCCCAGAGAGGCATCATGGATTTCCATGTTCGTTCTGTCTCTCTTGCTTTCTTCACTCTCATCACATATTTTATTCACGCCTAAGGGTAAGTACACGTGTCCTGGCCTTTACCTACTAATAATATTATAACTGCAGCGAAAGTGTGTGTGTGTGTGTGTGTGTTACTTCTTCGGGCAAAAATAACTGAACCGATTGTGATGAAACTTGGTAGGTATGTAGATAGCTGGAGACCGAGATTTACACATTTTATACCGAAATTTCCACGGGATGGGGCATCACGCGGGTGAAACCGCGGGGCGCAGCTAATTATTATATAAGTACTAGTTAAAATTTATAATACATGGCCGCTAGAGGGGCGCCGATGAGATGCTTGCCTAGGGCGCTCTCGGCATTTAATCCGCCTCTGTCTATGTCTCTAAAATATAGAAGCAAAATCTTTTATATTTTCAGAAAGTAATATTTTAGATCATATAGAATTTTTAACCATCTTTGAGGATGCCATTAAACTTCTTGAAGGTTCTGTGCATGAAATCATGGATAATTTACGTTCAAAATTACAAAAAAGAAAAGACGAACATGTTTTTTTTTTGGATTTTTGGTTTATTCGAAACTGAAACAACAGAATTCTGTCCTGTGTTAAATTCAGCCATCAAGTACTTAGATAAATGGTTTGATTTTAGCAAAATCCCTTGGCTATCAAAAGTCTTTAGTTAAATCTATATATTTTTTGGAACTTATACAGGGTGTATCACAGGATTGAGAACATAAAAAATAAATGAGTGCAACAGGGAAGACATGAACAAAATGGGTAGCGTGACAAAGATAGAATACACATGGCTAACTCAACTAAATTAATTATCACGGTTTTAAGCATGAAAAAGGGCACAGCAATCACTGATCCTAACTAATTTGCACAATGGAGTTTTCCCTATATTCGGTTTTCTGTGGTACACCCTGTATATTTGTAAGTGAATTCTTCTATTTTCAACAACTTGCTTTCTGGCAACCCTAATGTGAACGCAAGAAAATTCCACAGACAAACAGACACACACACGCACAATCGCGATGTAGAAAATCATATATCTACACATTTTGAGGATAGTACAGTCAGAATCTAATGTAAAAACAATATTATCGTGTCACGAAAATTACATATTATAGCCTTTATCGACGAATGGATGTGCTTAATGAATCAGACTGTATATTACCACGAATTAACAGACAGATAGTTGCAATACAGACGAGGTAACAATGCAATTTGGGGAACCCACAGATGCACATTGTGGTTTGCTTTGTCGTTGGAGTTCTCAGCATAGTATACCACTATCAACATGAAATATGTACTAAACGTGAGCAATTTCACCACGGATAGATTACCGAATTGTATGTTAGCTCCTCTGCTATTGGTTGAAATTAATTGATACTAGTTGTATCCCCGGCTCCGCAACGTGGATATCAAACTGTTGTTCAGTTATTTTTGATGTATCATGATAATGTAGCTATTAACTTATTACCTGGCGTTCCCTCGAACCCTCACATATTTATATTATGAAGTAACTTGGAGACCCAACACTCTAAAAATGTATCTCACATATTTTCTCTACCTATATTTCTGAAGACCGTATAATTGGTTGAATGGAGAGCTATAGCTGTTCACTTCGAAGTTTAGACGCCAATGACCTTAGTTGCCGAGCGTCTATAATCTACAATCTAATATAACTTCGAAGCTCGATCCCGATTGCAATACAAGATCGATTCGAAATGTGAACTCACGTCGTGCGATAATGGCGAGCTTACTTCCAATTTCGGCCAGCGGTGAAAAGCAGATGGCACTGCAAGTACGTACTGATTCGAAAACAAAAAATCGTTAAAATCACTCCAATGAGAGTTGCTGGCGGTTAAATATAAAATGGATTGTTCTCTATATTTGGTAAGACTTCACTAGAGGGGTGTCATCCTTCCATGATTGCAAAGAACGGATCTCGTGCGTTTTTAGAACCAGTTTTTTTGTGGTGTTTGCATGTTGTTGCATATGAACAGTTACTACTTTTTGCAGTAGTTTATTTTCACTTGCTGCAAACGGTTATGTAAAATAGATCGTTAATTTATCGGTAAAACCAGTGTATTGCAGACAGATTACGTAATTGATTAATTTGCTCAAAATATGTGAATTCGGTGAATTTGAGATAACGATATAACCCCTGCCGTCTAAACTATTATTACACACTCCCTGTCGTATTTTTATTTCGAAGAAGGATTTTTTTGCGTCAAATTGAAGCTAATTGTCCTCTTTTGAGACACTACTGGCCAGATCTTAAAAATGTTGAGCTCAAGTCACGCACAACGCTTTTTTAAATATTAGATGGTCAGCTGACAGCTACTTAATTTTTTTTTTCAATATAAAAAAATGCTCTGTATGCGCGCCTGGACGAATCTTTTATATTTATAATTTAAGACCGAAACCTACCATCTGAATTTGAAAGTACTGTCAGGAGAGTAAATAGTGAACGTCTATTCCACTTTTTTGCCTTACAAACGACGCACCGTATAATTTCTTGAGATTATAATATTATTTAATCATATTTTGTTCATGAATTTGTACTACTGTTAACAAAAACACCTGAATAAAGTTTTATTATTATTATTTATTATTTATATACGAGAAATAAAAATAGTTTTAAAAATATGAGCCTGTGAAAAAAATATTGTAATTTTAAATTAAAATCGCAAAAATAACGAAACATAATACGTAGTCTGGCTGTCAAGTTATATTTGTATCTTTTTTTAATGATTTTTTTGCCTTCAGATTAAATTTATTCTGGTAACTTTGTTTGTTCTGCATTTTTTTTTAATTTATTTTGACTATCATATTACTAATATTTTACAGTGAAAAAGGTAGCTCGCTGGAACGAACTGTGCATATTTCTGTAGTCCAGACACACGTGATGTCTGTCAGTCCATCCTCCTTTAGTAATTTACATTTGCAACAGGTTCGCAAGTGTTGAGCAGAATTTGCATGTACTGAAATATAATTACTGCGTCCACAAGTTTGGCATTCTTCATTGTCTGGGAAATGTTCAATAGTTGGTTTGCTCATTATTAATTTTATTTCTGCATGCAAACATACCTCCGCAACATGCTCTAAACAAACCGCCCTTACAACTGGTGATAACGACGCTTACGTGAGTAAAATCGGGTAGATACTTGATTTAGGAAATTTAAGGGGCCATCAGACAATCAATACGTATCTTTAATATGAATTTAATACGGTTGTTTTTATTATAGGTACATATACAGGGTGTCCCAAAAAGAATGGGACATAAAGTAACAGCTGATTCCTTACAAAAAAATATTGCGATAGACCCCAACTTGTCTATTCCGAAAGTTGATATTAAAAGAGATACAGGGTGTCAAAGTTTAATTTTTATTTTTGATTTTCTTAAATAACTTTTAAAATAATTTAGGCATTTTAATGAAAGTTGGTATATGGGGATTTTTTGACATGAGAAATTCAAATCTGACGTTGTTATGGCTCTTACTTGTCGGGGGCGCCACTGACACACTTTTTCACTCATTCAAATAGTCGATAACTTTTTTGTACGCACTCGTACTATTTTTTTGAATCAAAAAATTGATTTTTCCGTCATTTTTACGTAAAAAAGGTATACTTTGTAAAAGTAGCTAGGAGTAACCTTTTTCAAGATATTTGCACTTAAAGTAATCGATGCAATGTGGTTTTAAATGGCAAATTTTGAAAATGAACATAGGCTTTGAAAACGCCGGCGCGGCATTATCATGGTAATTTTGACATATCTTGAAAAAGGTTACTCCTAACCTTTTTCAAGATATTTGCACTTAAAGTAATCGATGCAACGTTGCTGCACCCTAAAAATGAACCGTGTTTACACTACACACTACAGAAGTGAATCTACATTGGCATTTTCGTTGCCATGGTTACACCGTTAGCGTTAAATATTTAACGCAACCGTTAAATGGCCCTAGCTCGTATGAGAAGTTATTCTTGAAAAAATGAAAGTTCGTTCCTGTTTTGGATCGATATAATGGCGATTGCGTGCTCGATTTTTTTTCTTCTGTTATCACAGTTACATGTATTATTATGATTGTAATTCGAATGAACAGTATCGAGTATGCCTTGCGCTGTACCCCCAGAGCTTGTGCGTGCCCCTTAAATGCTGTGTTATTTATAAAATATGTATTTTGTGTCGTTTAAATTGTTGGCTGTCACGAAACGTACGAATTCCCACGGCACGAGCCAATTTACTGCCTTTGACTTACACTCTCGTAGGGGAAAGTACCGAGGGTCAATATTTTTATTTCAAATATTTACCCGCGAAATTGTATCGTATCCGACTTATTGAAGACTGAAGTTTTTATAGCGAGGAATGACTTCGAGTCAAAAGTTACAGACACAAAAATTAATGAAATGCTGTAATGTAATGCTGATATAGGAATAAAACGGCTCTAACGATTTGAATGAAATTTACTGAAAAGGGGTTTTGGGGGGCAAAAAATCGATTTAGCTACGTCTCATCCCAAGAAAATTTCGTTTTCTTATAGACTTTATAATTTTAAAAATCAATTTTTTGACGTTTCAAAATAGTGTAATTATTGTAACTTGTAAGCAAGTTTTGAATACTTATGGTATGATATCAATGGATTATATTAATAATAGGTAATTATTTATTAATTTTAAAAACTCTGAGAGGGGATAACCAAAAATGCAAATGTGTGAGTATAACTTCGACCGCGCGCTTATATGGGTGAGGCACATACCTACCCTTTTTTATTTCTTAAAGCACAACTTCGATCCTTTGCAGAAATCGGCTAGAACGTCCTCGGTTATAGTGGTCCACCGGTTATAACGAACTAAATTTGGAATCCCGCCATTTTACCTGCTATAACAATGACTGAAATATAAAATGATCGCGTATTGCGAATTTCGGACATAACGAACAGGTTTTGACAGTCCCTTGAGGTTCGTTATAACCGAAGTCTACTGTAGATAGAGTTCGGTTATAAGGAACCTCTCAAAACCGTTGTCGTTTGTATCCAAAATTCGCAATACGCGATCATTCACGCTTGCACTAAAATTTTCTACAAATTAAATAGGTAGCTACTACCTATAAATCATTATGAACCAAAAAATATTTTTTATGATTTTGAGAAAAACCATTATTGCAGCGATGGGGCTGTCTAAAAACTATGTCACACTATTTTTTTGTTATTTTAATTCTCCGGCTCTCTCCTTATCATACCTTGTTACAATTTTGTGAACCTTATCTCTATAATATAACGTTTCAATATCACGCGTGGCCTGCCTTTATTAAGTACATTAAAACAATTTTATTTTTTATCTTGGCTATGGTATTTTCCCTCCCTCGTCACATTTGGTCACGTTAAGTACTAGACCTCCCTTCTTCCCCCCACATGCGTTGATAGATAGAGCTTTTTTCCATGAATAGGTTAAAAAAGTTGTGAAATATGTATTTAGTATCTATCTCGTATCTACCTTAAATAGATTTAAAACAAAATTAAAAGATTAACTAATAAATGAATGCATTACAACTTAAATGAATATTTTTACTAGTATTTTAAATTGTTTTTATGACGCATTTTATATATAGTTCAGTACTGTTTTTTAAATAAAGATTTTATGTATGTATGTATGTATGTATGTTTGTAAGTCGTATAGTTAATGGACTGGTGAAATTATGAAAATATGTTTTATCTATTTAACTTTAAAACAGATTTGCCCATACGATGTACTAAAATTATTTGCTGGAAAAATATCAATTTTTTTGTCTTCATTGAAAATACATTTTACTTTTGATTTTAATATTTTTAATTATGAGCGCACCTTTACTCTACATTGTCATGATAAGAAACACTTTAAAATGGAGGTTAATGTCTACTGTAATTATTTAATTTATTCTGGCGCTGATAACGTCTTTAAGTTCAAAATAAATTTTATGCAAAGAAACTCCTATAATACAAATCTTGATATGCGTGCGTTTAAAAATGAATTACTTGTAGTCCATATTTGATCATAATATGTTTTTTTCGTGTTTAATTTTTTGAATAATTCACCGACTTCTGAAATGGCGTTTATTTTATCGCCGGTCTCCCCTGTAAACACGTACACATATCACTGTGTCGAATGGAATACTTGCTGTAAATATGTAGTAATGTACACACATCGCTGTATCGAATGAAAGTACTTTGTTGTAGTACGCCAACACAATTGGAATTTAAACAATAAAACAGTGTCGATTTCAAGTCACGCTTTTGGAATATTGTGTGCTGTATACAGACTTTGCGAGAAAATGAGACCGATCGATGCTTCTAACAACTGACGCAGCCCGCACAGCATATTTCAGTTTCTTTCACTCCCTTATGAAATATGGGATTCTGATTTGGGGAGGGGCATCTAGTGCTAAAAGAATTTACTTATTACAAAAAGCTGCCGTTCGTATATCAGCGGGAGTTTGTGGGTACTAGGTACGAGCACTGCCGGTCCCTATTTATACAATTTAAAATAATGACCTTCGCCCTAGCATCTACATTATATAAATTTATCACTGCTTGATACACGCTAAAGAGAATTATAACAAGCCGTGATGTGGGTCGTTTATTAGGACCAAAGTGCGACTCTTGAGGTCCACACGACGAACTTCCCAGTTTGATAAATATTTAATAATAATAATTAAATTAGATATTACACAGAAAAGTAATCATTTTAATCATTAAAACATAATTATTATTTATTTTTAACAATAATTAAAAAAAAAACGGCTGAACCGATTTTAATAAAATTTATGTCGGATCAAAATGACGTTAACACGCCTCGATATAACTTTTTATTCGCGAGATATTCTGTAAAATCTACTTTTTTGGAGTCTATTTGGTTAAGAAAAAAGAACGGCTGAACCGATTTTGAAAAAATTTCTTTCAGATCATATTTACGTTAATACGCGTCGATTGGCATCCTAACGTAGTCGATATCATTTTTCATTCTCGAGATTTCGTCTTAGAAAGAAATGGACACATACGTACGTACACACACACACACACACACACAGAGACATCTTTCTAAAAATAGTGAAACATAAAAATTTGTTATACATTTTGATTTCGATTTTCGGGTCCATTACAATAACTTCCAATGGGAAGTTAATAATCTTGAAACAAATTCCAACTATTCCTATAACATAATATTAAAAATAAAAATTTCGTAGCTTCCAAGTTGGGCAGAAAATCCTCTTTTTGTATAACAGTTGTATATTTTGTATTTTTTTACTGAGGAGCTATTTAACACTGAATTTTTTAATATGCTTCTTAGTCATATGCAAAGTTTGCCTACGAAAAAAATTAAAAAAAGACTTAAAAATGCTTTTTACTTGGAACTGTTTTTATTTGTTTTTATTCCAATGAGTTTTTTAATTATATATTTGGTAAGGATTGAAGTAGGTATGTAATAAAATAATTATTCTAACCTATAAAGCACGACCGGATTTATGGGCTGAAGTTCAGGGTCCCTAGAGATATGGCTTTAAAAAGCCTTGATATTTTTGTAATTTTATATTTAACACACAAAATTAAGACATAAAAAAAGCTTTTATATGTAACAGGGCTCTCAGATCACGTTAGCTCAGGGATTAAAAATCGTTAATCATGTTCCTGCCACAGGCCACAACTCAGATATTCTGCGTAAAAACTAAAAACTGGTCATCACATTAACTTTATTGTTTTTTTTGTTATTCTATTATTTTTGTCACAGCCACATTAAATAAGATTTATTTTGCATTACTGTAACGCCGCGTCAAAAAATACTGCGTGTGTCACTGCACACAGCTGAAGTTATACTTTTTACGCCAAATTAGTTATTTTTATCAAAAAAAAAAAAATAATAATTATAATAAGTTGTTAAGTAACTAGCAGCAGCATCTAGTAAAAATTAGAGAAACTATTGAAACTAGGGGTCGACAAGACAAGAATTCTTGTCTTGACAATAACTTCTTGTCTTGTCTTGAAAAAAAATCAAGAAATCTTAAAAAATCTTGTCTTGACGTTTTCTTGACATCTTATGTCTTGTCTTGACTCAAGAAATTTCAAGATCTTGAAATTTCTTGATTAACCGGTGACACCGTACATGGTGATTCCTCGCCGGCGAACTTTTTATTGCGTTGCGTGCTAACACGGCAATCTGGTGGTTCCCCGATCTTTATTTGTTTTCTGACGAACGCAAATAACTCAGAATCTTGGAAGTATGAAATTGAAAAATACTTAAATGAGCCTAGGACAGAAAATTCTGAGAATATACTTGATTGGTGGAGAAGACACGAAAATGTCTACCCGTCGTTATCGAAAATGGCCAAGGATTCTCTCGGAACGCCAGCAACATCTTACATCTGTAGGTACCTGCGGAAAGGCTATTTTCAAGACCAGCTTTAACAATAACAAAGCCAAGAAATCGGCTCCATATAAGAAGTCTTATGTGCCTTAATTCATGGCTTATATATATATATATATATATATATATATATGTGTGTGTGTGTGTGTGTGTGTACACGATAACTCTCGACAGACTTAATTGATTTAAACGAAATTTGGTACACACATTGGAACCCATCACCGCACGAGGCCTATTTAAAATGGGCCCAATCGGGCCATTTTAAGGGTAGTTTTTAGGAGTTGAAAAAAGTTTTTGGGCCCAAAAATACCGAAAAAAATTTCAGAATTGTTTCAAAATTGGAATTTAACCCTTTGGTAGAGATTAAAATGTGTTGCTAAAATTTTAACAAAATCGGCACAACAGGACCGAACTTACAAATTTTATGAAAACCCTAGTTCGCGGATAGTGATTTATTTGCTGACGGGTGTATTTAATTTGGTACAGAGGTTGCATTGATAATAATATTGAAATTAAGAAAAATAATATTATTTTAAGGGATGTATTAAGGGGTTAAATTTTTTGATTTTGTCCAAAAACAAACTTAAGTTCACATAATAAAGCCACAAGACCTTATTAGCAAATACACTATATTATTGTCGGCAGGGTTTGACACTGCGACCCGAGTTTTTTCATTTATTGTTTTCAATTTACAATTTTATGAATCGGTCTAGCAAAAAATGTGTTCAATAAATTAAAATAATACGTTATGTTATGTTAAAATATGTTATCTTTTTCACAAATAAATATACGTTTTAGCGTTTTCATTGTTAGTCAAGATATTTCAAGATTTCTTGTTTTCTTGACAAGAAATCTTGGTTTTGACATAACATTTCTTGTCTTGTCTTGAAATCTAAAATTACTTCTTGTCTTGATCTTGTCTTGAAATCAAGACAAGATCAAGACAAGATCTTGAAATTTTCAAGAATTTGGCGACCCCTAATTGAAACCAGTTTAAAATAAGTTTATATAGTGAGTAGTGACATCGAACGGATTTTCTTTAAAACTTAAGTTAATTCTATCTAAAGTAGGGAGGCGCGCGCGTCGTTTAACGATTTGCGCAAACTTTTTCGCAGTCGCATAAGAAGTTATAACTTCAATAGGCTATGTACTGTGTTCGTCGTACATTCTGTATATTTAAGAACAATATTGACTCGTCGACTGCTCAAGGTTAGCTAATAAGTTATTGTTCACGTAGTACGACGTTCTGTACCTACGTCTCCGTATCTTGCTGGATGTTGCTTGGCTGCTTCGTCGACTTTTCGTAAATAATGCAAAACAATTGACGTAATATACAAGTATTATGTTAGTACCTTTGACTAATAGAAAAGAATAGACCGGACTTAAATTAGTATTAATTGCCAAATAATCCTTAATGGTAGTTGGCAGCCTTAAAAAAACCTTTTGGATCCGTTTTAAGGGACCTATTAAGACTATTTCTTGGGAAATAACAGACGAAGCGTTTCTGCAAACGACTATCCTGTAGCGATGCGCGATACGAGATGTTTTAGTCGATTGTCTCGATTGTTCAAACATCTCGATAACTCTCGATGGTTGTCACTTGGACTCGATTGTTGTTGTTTCATAGTTCACCGAGACCGAGTCGCATAGTACTGAATCGTACACTGTCGAGAACCACATATTATACAATCGTTCATCACTCAACAACTGTGGTCGAGTCGATGGTCGATTGTGCAGTAATTGCGTAATCAGTGCGAATTCAATAGTGAAGAGATCACAGAGTAGTGAGTACCGACTGAACAGTGTGAACATGAACAGTGAACAATCAACGAATCGCGTGAACGTCAGTCGACTAGCATAAAACCTTGAATCGCGATTATGGTGTTCTCATTCGTTGCTATTGCTATAGCCTATGTGGCAAATAATCGACTTGAACAATCGAACATTTCGATTGTAAAATCAAACTCCGAGTCGATTGTGGACTCGATTGTTATTATGAACGATTACAATTGTTTCGATTGTAAAAATATCTTGTATTCCTGTTTGACATCCTACATGCAATCATCACGACCGCGACGCGACGAAATCGTTGCTCCAGTACAATAGTGGGACATCTCAACAATATAGTGTACCTACCCAATTGTGAACCTTATATAAAAGTAAGTTACAATGTCTGTAACATTGTACTTTACTTTCACATAAGGTGCATAGTTGGGTACACTGCATTGTCCCACTAATTACTATTGTACAGTGTACTGGAGCAGTGAAATTTTGTTCGAAGACGGTTCGAGGCGACGATTGACGTATGGACAACGGACGTATTCGGTATTTCCGAAGGCCAACGAACGTGCGGTAGCCAATGCCGAATCTCGTTCGTTGGGCCGGTCAGTCAGTACGCATCTTTACAGGGTGAGGGTACTGCTAGTGCTACCTACTAATAGTTGGAGAGAAATACAGATGAAACTGTTTTTTGCAATCTATGGGGTGGTACCTACACTGTAAAAAATGAATGTAAAAATACTTTGAAAGTTAAGGTAGAATTCGCTCGATTTTCTAAGTGATTTTACATTATTATTTATTTTTACACAGAAAACTTCATAAAAACTTGAACTTTTACTGTAAAGTTAAACAAATTTGTGATTGTTACATAAAGTAAATTAAAATTACATAATTTGTGTAATATTCCAATAGTGTGTGTAAAAATTACAAAATAAAATGTATAGTTACATATATATAACATGGATGATTACAAAACAAAATAATGTAAAATTAGTAACCACGCATGCGCAATGTGTTTTTATGGAATCTACGCGATGTGCAGGCGATACCTGTTTGCGACGCCATTGTCTCTTTGTGTGCCTATTACCAGATTAATCGCTGGCTACAAATGGACCATCGATAATCTATGTAATCGGCCTTCTCATTTCTTACAGTGTATTCTAAGATTAGACTTCGTTCTGTTTGACATATTATAGTAATTAGTAATGGGTGATAAATAAGCAATGACTACAACCTTGTCTCCTTCTCTTTAGTCTTTTTGGTTTCTACATAGTAGACTGTGAAATGTAGCTAGATGTGAAAATACTTATGCATTAGTTATAGAAAAGCAGATATGATCACCATTCGTGTTGTACGACATTTCAATTATTCATCAAAGCATTGAAATTTCAATACCTTTTAACATAAATTTTATTGTGTTTTGCTGACGCAGCACCAGTTGAAAGAGTCGGCGGTCTATATAACACATTTATCGATTAAATATCAATTCAATAAACGTGGTTTATTCGTCGGATTTCAATAAATACAATTTCAATTCATTTTAACATAATTTTATTGTATTTTGCTGACTCGTCGCCAGTTAAAAACAGGGGAGATATGCATATTTAAAACTGGAAATTTAATTTTTTCGTTGAATTTTTCACGGCCTATTAAATGTGTTCAAATTATTATTATCGAATTCAATGAAGTATAGGGCGCAATCATATTTTTGGAAATTGGCGCTAAAAAATATGTGAAAACCACATAGAATTGAAAATATGAATATTGAAACAATAATAAAATAGCTGAATTTATGCGGACGTCTCGTATTATGCAGGGAGCTGTTATTTTGATCTTTTCTCGCCGTATAAGATATTGTTTAGTCCGTATAAATTTTTAAAAATCAAATTAACCGACATACCTTTGATCTGATTATTAATTTCTCTATACACCACATTTATGTATAAAAGCAAATTTTACACACTATTTGTGTTTTTTATTTGAAACGGTGAATATGTAATTAGAGTAACGTAGGGTTAATAAAAAATCAAGTCTCATCAAAGGATAAACCATTTAAAGGTCATGTTGTGGGACTTTACCCCGTTATCTGCCTCTATTATTCATGTCAATGTATTAAGAGTCTCTTTAACATGAGATTGGACACGATCGATGCTCGCTATTTTTTTTTCAAAATTCCAAGAGACATATTTCTTGATGGAGCGAATTGAACAGCCGTCGCTACTCAAAATTACCTCTTTTGTCTTTGAGGCTATTGGGATCTGTCAGATGGGCGGAGTTTTGAAAACATGGCGGCGTTAGTGGCAAATTTCAAATACGGGGTATATTTTTGCTTGTAATCTTGTGATAAGAAATGATAACTATAAGTGCAATTTGTGATTGTCCCGGAACGAATCCTAAACAAAGGAATTTCGTTGAAGGAGAACGGATTCTCAAAGCCGGACATATTATCGAATGTGTGAAAAATATCGATAAAAATGAGCTGTCAAAAGTAATGATCTTTACGGCATATTGTTTAAAAACATCAAAACAAAAGAAAATCTCCACTAAATTAATCATCCGTTCAATGCTCCTTTAAGGCTGGGTTAGGTGAATAATGTAAACACATAACTGCAACATAATATGTTGTAAGTATTGTAATAAATAAGTTATTAACCTTAAAATATTTGTATGATTATTATTAGTGCTAAATTTGTCAATTATCAGTGATTTAACTACTGTAGTGCCACAGTATGATAATGAGTACCTACATATTATAATATTAGTATAAAATATTTTTTTAATTCATAAATACAGTTAAATCGTCACATTTCCATACTAGTAGACCTTAGTTGTCGAGCGTCTATAATTTACAATTAATTCATTCTATACTAGTATAGAAAACTCACCTATTTATACGTTCGGTTTTTCGTCACATCAATTTTCTAAGATTACTGTCGTATAAAATTTGTTTGGGAGGGAAGCGCGAGCTTAGATGTTTGAAAAAATTAATGGCGGATTGATGTTATCACGTGTCCAGACTCTCGTTAAAGGGTCTCTAAACATATCATCCTGATGTTTGAACTACCCCTTCACCTACAATTTAACCGGCTCGCTGTGAATATTTTACAACATTCCCGCATTCTTAGCGTGTTTTTACAAATCAGGCCTCACATGACTTCAGCGTGTGAGAGATTTTAGCACCGCTTTTAACAGAAGCATTCCAACGTAACACATTCTGTGTTATTTGCCTTTTCTGTTAATAATGAAAATATTTTTTGTAAATATTAGACGGGTTCAGATTTCGTTAAACAAATATTTAATTATTTATTTGTTCACTAATTTAGTTTCATTCCCACGATCATTATATTTGGTCTCACAATTGTGTTGACAAAATATGTAAATAACTCAAACTTGTAAAATTTCCAAGCATGGAAAGTTTTGTAAAAAATATTGATATTAACTCATTTACACTGTATTTTCTTTTATTACGTTGTAATTTTTTTTTTATT
Source organism: Mongoloraphidia duomilia (assembly GCA_039654895.1). NCBI lineage: Eukaryota > Metazoa > Arthropoda > Insecta > Raphidioptera > Raphidiidae > Mongoloraphidia > Mongoloraphidia duomilia. The sequence continues at coordinate 17,238,685 of CM077525.1, read as the reverse complement.
ATGCATATTATAATTTACTGTATTTTCCTATACATAATATAGTGTATAATCTATATAATATGGTACCTACATACACCTAAACCAAATTTAGATAGTCTATGCATAATATTGTGTTTTAAAGACCACCAACAGCTAAGGTTATTTGGGCCTAGCACCAATTCATATTTTCAAATCATTATTTTTTTTTAATAATAAATAGAAAATTCAATTGACACTTTTACCAGCTCTCGGGCTAGAACCCGGGAACTGGGAACTTGTAATAGAGGAACCATAGCAACGCCATGTAAACAACAGCATTGCTACACTCTCGGCTATTCTCAAGCCCTTCCATGTATAATATAGGTCTATAATCCCTACATGGGAATTCAATATTTATTGAACACCCTTCTTACTAGAGCACTTCGAGTCAAGTGTTTCAATTTTAGTCAAAAGGTACTATTTTAATAAAATTACGTCTGTAGGGTAGCCGCTTTGGATTTTCCTAACTTTTTTGACGAAGTTAGATAGCCCATCAATAGGTCCATAACTCCGACGTGAGAATTTAATATTTCTTGAACAGTCTTCATACTAGAACATTTCGCGTAAAGGGTTTATAATTTATATATTTGCCCTATTTAAAAATAAATGAATTTTCAAAAAGCGACAGTTTTTAAAGGGTAAACTTTTTTACATTCACTAGTAGAAATTCAATGCAAAAAAATCACAAAAATCCGAGGTTTTTGATTTTTTGAGTTTACCTAATTGAAGTTCACTATAGATTTAGTTTTTCGTAAATAAGGGTATAATAGGTTAACTATCGTCTAATGATATTGATTCAGCATAAAAAAAAACATAGATAACGACACCCCACTTGACAAAATGATGCACTTTTGGTTTGGTTCCTTCCCAAAAAAAAAAACAACACTTTTCCCCACCTTATATTTTTATGAACTCTTCGGATTCTTCATTCTTATGCCAAAAGGGACAACTAAAATTTCAACAGTGGAGGATTTTTACTTCCCACCTCTACTATGGATTTAGTCCGAAAAAAATATTTCGATATTTTAACAGATTTTCACGTTTTGAGACCCTAGCAATCGTTTAAGATCATTTTCTGATTGATGTCTGTATGTGTGTGTGTGTGTGTGTATGTGTGTGTGTGTGTGTGTGTGTGTGTGTGTGTGTGTGTGTGTGTGTGTGTGTGTGTGTGTGTGGTGTGTGTGTGTGTGTGTGTGTGTGTGTGTGTGTGTGTGTGTGTGTGTGTGTGTGTGTGTGTGTGATCAATTTTTCGCCTTCGATATCTTAAGAACGGAACAACATACGGGCATGCCGATTATTCTATTGTGTTTATCAGCCTTTAACTTAGATCTGATTAGATTTTGAGTCAAATCGGTTCAGTGGATCCTGAGATATTCAAAAAAACGTCCTCAATGTCACGTATTAACTAGTGATGTGCCGGATCGTTAAAAATGTATATCCGCGGATACGTATCTGAATACGGATATTTGGTCTCAAGATCCGCGAATACGGATACGGATACGGATCTTAACTTTCTTAGAGTACGCGGCGGTAAATACTAAATATTGCACATCGACCTTTGGAAAGAGACTATTATCTGTTATGGGAAAAAGTTATTGACCACGATATTAAAAAATAAAAAATAATCTGAATGGAATTTAACTGTTTTTCATTACTACCTAATCACCTATATATATAAAATTTTATCTATGAATTGAAAATTGATAAGGTAAAAGATCCGTAAAAGATCCGCCAAAAAACTAACGGATACGGATGCGGATCTTTATTTTCCCTCGGATATCCGCGGATACGGATCGGATACGGATATCCGGCACATCACTAGTATTAACATAGGTAAAAAAAAAATATAAATGAATTCTAGATGTTATGATATGAAAAAAATGTAAATATTTTTTTTCTGTAAAATGTATAGTTTTCGAGAAAAAAAATATTTTACTAAAAAAAAATAAAAATTGTACGTAAATCAAGGTAACCATGATTTTTGCTATATTAAGTGGCTCCATCAGTAGATCACCAAACAAAAAAGAGGGCCATGCTTTTTTCAAAGAATAAAAATTAAATTGTGTTTTAAAGACTACCAACAGCTAAGGTTATTTGGGCCTAGTCAAAGAATAAAAAAAAAAGTGTTTATTTTTTGCAAATATTTACTAGGTGGGAAGTATAGGACTGGTCATCAGTCGAATTTTTTTTTCTTTTCTGACCTTATTTTATTTGTGTTAAAAATAAATAAACAGTAGCGGCGCTAGGGTTTTTTGCTAAGGTGGGCTAATAACATTGCAGTGCTCGATAAAATTTTAACCCAGGATAGAATTTAAAATTAAAATTTTTGAAATTTCGATAGTTAAAAACGTATTTAAAAGATAACCTAGAAATTGGGGATTATATGCCAGGGTAGACCAAGACAGTTTAAGGTAGGCCATGACCCACCCGGTCCACCCGTTGGCGCCGCTACTGTAAATAAATGAGCAATTTCAGAAACAATGTATTTAGCATACGTCACAAAAGCATTCTAGATCTAAATAATAAATGCACATTTGTAGTGTGACATGACATAATCGTGGAATCCGACTCCGGTGTATTCTGATATCGCAGTTAATTAGTGCACTGATATCAAACAATTTGCCAAAGCTAACATTGCATTGTAAAGGTCGATTCACACTGCGATCGTTATATCTTTGGACTGTTCTTCGGTCTCTCTCGGTAATTGTTTTAATACAATGTTATTTCCTTGTATAATTTATATGTGATAGCATCTGAGTGTATCCCACCATATAATAAATAATCTTTTATGCAGCTTGCATTTCCTGCATTTTTTTATAATATGCACTTATTGTTTCCTGTGCATTATGCATAAGAGTTCAATGTTTCTGCTCTATCTACAATGTGTTTTTATGACGAGTTTATGTAGAAATGAAACCTGGATGCATAGCATATACATTTTTTGCAGTATATGCGTATACGAATTATTGAAGCATATCAGTTTGGACTTTTTTGACCAAAAACCTACAACACTAAAAATGAAGATGTGAATAAAATACAATACATTTTTAGTGTTCTATACCCAAATAGACAAAACGGAACCCATATGGAATTCACTTCGGTGTCTGTCTGTCTGTCACTCACAGGCATTTTTGTCAGAGACAATTCAATATAGAAAGTTGAAATTTCGCATAGCTGTAGGAAGTGATGGCCCAATAACAGACGTGAAGTATGAAGCGTTGATATTTAATTTTGGGGGTCAGTTTTTAGAAGTTAGCTTTTGGTTTTTTTTAACTGTCTTAACATTTTGTATCTAGACGAGAGAATGCTTTTTCAGAATTTTTGTCTATGCAACTTGAAAACAACTGGAACTATTTTAATAATAAGTACGTGCCCAAACTTTATATATAGGTACAGTCGCGGACTTAAAGTTTACACTTGAGTTTTTCAGTGTAAGTTCACAAAAAGTCAGTAGCTTAGCAACAAATTTAGTTTTTAATAGGTAAATGTAAATGTCAAAAATTAAAAGAAATAATTGTCGTTTAAATGCATCGAAATTATTAAAACAATGAACAAAAAAGAAGAATTATTGCAAGATTGGAGGAAGGAATTTGCTACTATCAAATATTATCAAATCTTTTTATGTTTTAATTGAATAATATTGAGTAATTTGGATTGTATAATAAACAACTAAGGTGTTTTGATAATCATTTTTTATTAAATTTTAAGGATGTAACCATAGTAATCATTACTAGATATCAAAAGCCAAATTACAATATGCAAAAATTAAAAAAACTGGTAACTAGATAATACAGGTGTAAACGTTTTTAAGTCCGCGACTGTACATAATATAATATTTTTTACCCCTCAAAACCGACATTTACGCGAGCAAATTTTGCGGGCAGAATTGAATTTCATACGAAACCGTTAGCTAAAGCTAATTTATGATAAATTATGCGATGGCTGCTGCTGTAATTAAGGACTCAAAATAATGATTGTAAATAAGTAAAGATTTTTTGGATAAAAAAAAACCTTATTCGTAAATTCAAATTTTTAAACCGATTTAAAATATATCGTCAACATGTTAAGTTATAGAAACAAGCAAATGTTGACGCATTTTTAACTAAGTAGGTATAACCTACATATTTTAAATAATATTTGTGTTTATTTTTCAGTAACTTATGTATTTCTTTGAAACTCAGTTCTTCGTAAGAAAAAAAGCTTGGAAAACTTGTTATAAAGTTTATTTGAAGAAGAAATATTTTTTACTACAAAAAATTCCATTAGTTTATTATTTTATTTCGTATCCACTTTACTGAAAAACCAAACCATGTATACTTTAAAAGTAGGATCTGTCGAGTATTTGCAACGTCCACCCCTTCTCTTTCTGCAGCACCCGGACATTTGTAGGGTGCTTGTCCTTCAAAAGTAGAAGACGACATCTTCCACGTCGTGTATAGAGAGACAGCTCTTCAGACGCACGAGTAGCTCATCTTATTCAGAAAACAAAAGCATGGATGTGTTTCAGCCAGTGACGTATGCAAGTGAAGCAGTTTTTCTGACAAGAATCGTATAATTAATAATATTGTAGGAAAACCTCAGATGATACGCCGCTGGCGACGGTAGAATCATCGAGAACAAGTAACAATGGTGAGGCGTGGCATGATATCGAAGACACAGGAATGTTCTGGAAAGCGCGCGAGCGTGGAGGGGTCAAGCTGCTAGCTCTATATAAACAAGAGTAGTCACCGGAAAACAACAACGAGTGTCGTGTGACAATGTCGATTTGAAATAAATACAGCATATAAATTGTTTAGTGATATTAAGGCGCGTCAGTTAGTTTAAGCATTACTGTTCGTGTTATTATTATATAAACAGTGTTGACTGTTAGAATAGAGATAATTGTTACATCTTATATGTTATCTATTTTTGTTACATTTTTAATTGTTGTAAATAAATAATTTATTCCATATGTGAAAGAAAACAGTTTTGTTACAATATTTAAAGCTCAAAAAATGTTCATTCGTTTCCTGGTAAAATTTTCTACTAACTGCTGACTAGGTCGGTTCTAATAGAATGAGGTCTGACTGTTTTTTTCATGAATTATATTATTCAAAAAATTAAATTGTGTCCAACAGATTTGGCAAAACACTAGTTTTTTACATCTTTTAAAGCGCCCCGACCGCTCGCGCTGACTTGCGGACTACAGTATATTATTAATTTACACCCGAAATACTAGTTAATCTCAAAATATTGACCTTTACAAAATTCTTACAGTTTTTGACCACGTCTTCTTGGACTATAACAGTTCCTTGTATAAACGTGTTCGCACGCCACTGATAGTATAAAGACGGTATGATGTTGCGTTCATATGAATGCACACACGATATATATGTATAGAAATTGCATGTAGTACTCAAGGTATGCAGTCGTGTAGGCGGTACCAGTCTATGTACGAGGGGCAGTCCATAAAAACAGATTTTTAAATTAGATGACCGAATGACTTAAAGAACAATTACTATCAGATCTAAAGCATTTCTTGTAGGTACAGTAAAATCTTTCTTACGTCACTAGATGGACACGTCATTTATACGAAATACAGTGGAATTTGATTATAACGAAATAATTTGTATGACATATCCTTCATTTTTGGTCCATTTATTAAAAATACCTAACTTATAGGCTGGTTAAGATTATAAATCCTTAGATTAGTTATCGGTTTATGGTATGACTTTCAACGCTAGTGCTTCTGGTACGACTTTCAGCTTTAAATCTAGATTTAAGAATGTCATTTGTTTACAACTAAATGGAGGATTTAAAGCTGAAAATTGTACCAGAAACTCAGTATTACTTTCTAAGTACTTTTTAATGGAAACTATATGGTAAAATTAATTTTAGAACAACCATTCTCATATTTAGTTCCCAAATTATTAAACAGCCTTTATGTTGTTAGAGTTCTTTAGCTGAATTTAATTTTAACGTGTCAACTAAAATTCAAAAATTTTAGATAAACAACGACGTCGGCCAATCTAAGCGATTTTTAATACCTATTCGTAATATTTTTATCTGTAGATAGATATTTATAATATTTGCATTATCTGTATAGGTATTTGTATTAAGGATAAATGGAAGACCAATCCTAGGATTAAATCTGCTTCGATTGCCTCAGCAATAAAATATCTCTAAAATGTGTTGTTGTTTTTTGAGATGACTCGTACATACCTGACGGAACACTAAAGATAATTGACCCTGTTTCGCTTTTTGCACAAATTACACAGCTGATTCACAAGTCGAGAAACAATTTTAATGGAATAGTTTTTGATGTCACGCCAGAAATATTGTTTTTTTAATGCAATATTTCATTTTTATATTTATAACTAGCGGCCCCGTCCGACTTCGCCCGCGTGCTAAGAAAGCCCGGGTTCAACACTATTCACTCGCTTCGCTCGTTCGCTTGAATATTATAATTACATTACTCACTCGCTTCGCTCGTTCGCTATATGTATAAACCTTCCGTGAAAAAATATCTAACTGATGGTGAAAACAGCATCAAATTCCGTTGCGTGGTTTAGAAATTACATTACTCACTCGCTACGCTCGTTCGTTATATATAATATATAAACCTTCCGTGAAAAATTATCTAACTGATAGTGAAAACCGCATCAAAATCCGTTGCATGGTTTAGGAATTACATTACTCACTCGCTTCGCTCGTTCGCTATATATATAAACCTTCCGTGAAAAATTATCTGACTAATGGTGAAAACCGCATCAAAATCCGTTGCATGGTTTAGGAATTACATTACTCACTCGCTTCGCTCGTTCGCTATATATATAAATCTTCCGTGAAAAAATATCTAACTGATAATGAAAACCGCATCAAAATCCGTTGCGTGGTTTAGGAGGAGTTAGCGGTTAAACAGACAGACAGACGCGGAAAGCGACTTTATTTTATGCTATGTAGAGAATAGAGAATAATTAATATATACGTACGTTACTCTCGCTTCTTTCGTTCGCTTAATCTTTAAGCAATTTCGTCACCACGGTACCCACCCAAATCAAGTCAGACGACATGATAACAATGACTAATCGAGCAGGCAATGTTATTTTATGTATTCTAAATTATCACTCGTTAATATAGAATTATAAAAAGTGTTACATTATTAGATAGGTACGTGAAAAATTCATATTTTACTTGTCAAATTTCAATCTGCCACTTAAAACACAAGGGAGAAAGGCTGTCAGACTCACAGATTCTCAAATAGGGAACACGTATACAGGTATTTTTGATATTATTTTGCCTTACGTAGTCACTTGAGAAAAACCGTCGCTAGCTCTCCGTCCATTAGAAACTGGGAGTTTTTAAACGGTTTTATTTAGCTTGACCCCGTGTATTTATTTGTTTCAAATCTTGCGACCGATTTTTCACCCAGTTCCCGTTATCCGATTGAGTTGAAATTTTGCACACATGTGTAGCTCCGGTGACAATACAATATTATGGTAACTATCTGACCGGCCCGGCTTTCGTCCGGGTGTAAATCGTATTTTTGAATTTTCACCCACTTCCCGTCATACGATTGAGTTGAAATTTTGCACACATGTGTAGCTCCAATGACAATACAATATTATGGTAACTATCTGACCGGCCCGGCTTCGTCCGGGTGTAAATCGTATTTTTGAATTTTCACCCACTTCCCCTGATGTGATTGAGTTGAAATTTTGCACACATGTGTAGCTCCGATGACAATATAATATTTTGGTACCTAGCTGACCGACCCGGCTCCCGTCCGGGTGCAAATCACATTTTTGAATTTTCACAGGCAAAAGGTCTTGCTCCGGTAATGTTTCAATGGACCGGATAAATGTAATAAAATCAGACTAAGCAAATAAAGCACACTAAAAAATTAAAAATAGGTAAAAAAACTAAGTTAAATGGTTTTATAAATGTACTAAAAAGAAAAAAATAATATTTAATATAGGTTCATAATTATAAAAGCGTGGGTCGAGACTGTAATAAATTATCATAGAGTTTACGATCCACGCTTTTATACTTATGAACCTAAATTAAATATTATTTTTTTCTTTTTAGTACATTTATAAAACCGTTTAACTTAAAAGTTTTTTTACCTATTTTAATTTTTTTAAATGACGGATCATAGCAACACTATATAAACAGAGGCGTCCCAACGGTCTCGACTATCCTTAAGTCCAAAATTCAATTTATACTGCTATCAATTTCAGAACAAAATCTGAAATCTGAGTTTGTTCTATACGACCAGAAAATATACATGATACCTATTTTCCATTGAGGTTGAACTTAATCTCCATACTGTAGATCTGATATAGAGTGTAGACATAGTGTTGTACACCGATATGCTTAGTGTAGTGTAGTGTAGTGTAGTGTAGATGTTGTGTAGAACAGTGTAGTGGCAAGAGAGCCTAAAGGTGCTCCTCCTTTAAGTGCAGAGTTTCATGTTTTGCATTGTTTTAAAACTAAAGGAATAAAGCCACTTCTACTTCTGTCTCTATTTCAGCTCTACAAACTTCCTAGTTCCTACCAACACATACATTTTATCAGAATCGGTGTATCATTACTGAACTATGTATCGCTTTGAAATGGATATCTGTTAGTCATTTTCATTGATATAAATATGTTCACTGGATAATGGATAGGCCTGCTCTACCTTAAGGCGGCGTTACACATGTGGCATTGTGATAAATACCAAATGTTTGGCGTTTGACGAACTATTTGACAACGTGTGAAACCACAAACATCTCTTCTCTACAGAGTATAAATTGAAGTCGCTTTTCGCGTCTGTCTGTCTGTTTAACCGCTAACTCTCCTAAACCACGCAACGGATTTTGATGCGGTTTTCACCATCAGTTAGATATTTTTTTACGGAAGGTTTATAGATATAGCATAATTAATAAATAATAATAATTAATAATTAATTAATTAAATTTGTAACCCGACCGTAAGAATTCGCAACATATACTTATATATCATAAAAATGACCGTACTCAACTGATCCACTCGTAGCGCAGAGGTTACATCGCAGCGCTCTATGCACAGGGACCCGGGTTCGGAAACTGATGGATCGTCTTGTCTTGTCTTGAAATATCAAGACAAGACTTCACTTAAGTCTTGTCTTGAAATATCAAGACTTCACTAAGTCTATGTCTAGATTAACAAACTCTTGTCTTGTCTAATAATATCAAGACTCTAGATTATTTTCAAGAGTCTAGATTAGTAGTAGTAGGTAAAGTAAACCTTTACATACTACTACTTAGTTTATCTAGATTCTTGAAAATTGTCTAGAGTTTTGGCAAGAGTCTTGATCTAGATAAAGCAAGTCTTGTCTTGTCTTGAAAATTTCTTTTGCAAGTCTTGTCTTGAAAATCTAGACAACACAAGACAAGACAAGACAAGAGTCTAGAATGTCTAGATCTAGACGGCAACACTAGCTCTAAAGTCTAAACGGACAGGAATAAGCTTCCTAGCGTAAAATGCCGAGTATATCCGAACACGCTAGACGCTCGATACAGTAGATACAGAAAATGCAAGGATACATACATACGTACAGCCGAAAAACATTTCCCTCCTTCGGTAATCGGGTAAAAATGGAGAGTGACAAACACACATAATGAATGATAATCATGAGTTTGTCGTATAATGAACAGTGAACTAACTTCAAGTACGATGAAAAGTTGGCGTTTTAAAATCAAATGGCTCTCTCATGGATTTAGATGTAGTAATTAAATTCTTTGAATGAACATCTGGAAGTTATACTCAGTGCATTTTATCGGATGCATTTTATTATATGAGCTTTAGCTAAGTAATTTCAGAAGAAGATGCTTTTTACAGATAATGAAAGTTATATGCAGAATGCAGTGCGCAAAAACGTCGCAAACAGAAATGATAATTGAATGTGCTGGAACAATTCCATTTTCTTTATGGAAAATCAGTGGCGGCTCGTGCCTGTTTAGACAGGTGGTGCCAAAACGAAGGTCAAAATAGAAAAGAAGTACCTATAAAACATAGAAAATAACTTACCTAGTGACTATCCACGCAACTGTCTATGTTTGACTAAACAAGTACACACTGGCACAAAGTGCAACAATAGAAATCCGAAAAAAAAACAGTTTAATAAAGTTCAAGACCTCTACACATTTCTGGCAAACCGTCAAATAATGAAACAAAATTGTTATCAACAATAACATTTAACCGAAACAACAATGCGTATAAATTCCAACAATGACCAAACAGAATATCGCCAATAATGTGCCTGGCACACATTTCATTTAGATTTAGCATTACAGCATAGGGAAATCATGAGTCATAGTTCTATCTCTCTTGCTCACATATAAGGACCGTAAGGTATGCTTTGTTTACACTGTGCCTATTATTAAATGGCACAGGATACGTGTTACTGATCGCGTGGTGAAAATGTTTTAGGAAATTTGTGCGATTTAGGCTGAACTCTGCTATCCGGATTCCGGACGATCGATAATTTTATAAATTGATTAAAAAAATATATTAATAAAAATATTAACAAAAAATATTTTTAGAGAAAATTGAAAAATTAGGGGTAGTGCCATGGCACTGTGGCACTACCCCACGAGCCGCCACTGTGGAAAATAAGTTTCAGTCCACACTGACAGGACAGAAATTGATTTTGATAATACAAATTTTGCAGAATATAATCCTGCGAGACATAGTTTCGTCGGTTACATTTCGGTATCTGTGATCAGACCGAAATCAAAATCTGCATTACGAGTAGGGTTGCCAGGTCTAAAAATAAAAAAGTCGGATTCGGCGTTTTATTTAGCCGGAAATTTCGCCGTAAAAGCCGGACGCGGCGTTATATTTAGCCGGACATTTTGCTCTAAAAGCCGGACTACCTATTTTAAATGGAAATAGAGTCATGTTGGGTATTTTCAATCGTTTATTAATAATCAATTATAGTCAGTTTTTTGCGAGATCAACCTTAAACGTGTGTATATTCCTATGTTTTCATTTCACTTCAGACGCTAATGACCTCTGTTGTCGAACGTCTATAATTTACAATTCATTCATTCTATGATATAGAATATAGATAAACCTATCAATATATTATATGTGCGTTCTCTACTTCATCGCGCGTAATTATTGCTTTATTATATACAGTCATAGTGATTTATTTACGCCGACTTCTAAAACTGTGTTCACTTGAGAGTAAGTCTCGAGATTAGTCTCAGGGTGTTGTCCATTTGAGATCACGTTCGCTCTCGAGACAGTAGTTTGAGGTCGACAGAGACCAGGAAAATTTTGTGTCGACTTGAGAGTCAACTCGCAGTCAATCGCAAGTTTTTTATTTTAATCTTTTTATTTTTTTTTCGGAATTTTTTTTTATCTTTTGAATGGCTGAACCGATTCGAATGAAATTTATACTAGTTATACATAATATTGGAAGGTATTTGTAAAAAAAAAATAACTATAGAATCTGATCACGGAAACATGAAAAAAAAAAATTCATGAATATTTCTTTATTTTTTTAACCCTTTTAAAGTTCTGGTAAAACTACGAAAATTTTTTTGTAGAATCTTGGGATAGCTTTTTTTTTCAAAACAATCAAATGTGTACGCGATACCTAAAAAAATAATATGTTTTTTTTTTTATTTTATTAAATTAAATTTTAATTAAATTTTATTAAAAAGCAGATTGAATTTTTGGGTGCGTGAAGTTAGCCCGGAAAAAAAAAATTAAAAAAAAAAACTAGAGGGGGTAAAACGAAATCAATTGGGGGGAAAATGTGGTCTAACGATGGACAATTGATTGAGCCTTTTCCCCCCCAGCTCGGATTTTTTTCGGGCTAAATTCACGCACCTAAAAATTCAATCTGCTTTTTCAATGAGTTTCAACTTTATCCTCAGTGTATCATAATTTAATAAAATAAAAAAAAAAACATTTTGAGAAATTCTAATATTTATTACGAATAAAAATTAACTTCAGTCACTTGAAAAAGTCTCAGGTCTTCCAACATTGACGGAAGACTTGAGACTAGATCACGAGAGCAGGAATGAGAATGTCCACTTGTGACACGGGCTGTCTCTGATACCTGCACCTGCTTATCTCTGAGACTGGTCTCAGATCCATTTGTGCGTCTAGTCTCGAGACTACTCTCGAGACTGTTTTGTCTCAAGTGGACACTTAGCATAATTGAATATAGGGAAGATGATTGTAAAAAAATATTTTATTCTTTTCACAGATATTTTTTAAGGATGAAACTAGGACATCAAAATAGAAATATAGCGCTAAGTGAGAGATTTATGTCCTGAAAGAACTGTAAATCTGACATACAGTATACAAATTGTCATCGGGGGCACAGCAATGCACCAGGTATATATAGAGATCCGTTTAGCTGTTAGCATAAAACACCGACTGAGTAAACATCAGATTCACGCGCCAAAAGCAAACTTTGTTTCGTGTACGGCTTTATTTTTATATACCCTCTTTCCCTCTCTCTCTTATACACACTCACGCGCTGTCGCACTCACTCGCGCATTTAGTTTGCATATCATTATTCGAAATGCCTTCCATTTTTTTTAGCTCGCCTCATTTGGAAAGTACACTTTTATACGTATTATAGTTAAAAAGCAAACATAATTTTGCAATTTTTTCCTCCCGGTTTTTGACTCTATACTCGTATATTCTTTATTCGCCAAGTTTATTCAATCGATTTGAGTTGAATGTAGGCTATTACTCCAGTAATTTTAGATATTGAAATGGCCCACCTGCAGAAAAATTCCCAGTTAGCTGATTTTTTTTTATTTACCTTCGTTATGGTGTTTTAAAAAATGTGTAAAAAGTCCCCATCGATATCGTGCCGGCGTTGCCAGATATTCGAGGTTCAAGTTCACGATAGACGGTTTTTAGTGAATTTCTCGGTTCCGTTCCATTTTTTGTAAAAAATAGTTTTTATCAATCTTGTAGAGGACGAAATTATCTACAACTTTTGTATAAACATTTTTTGTCTACGATTTATAGTTTTTCATATTAAAGTACCCGCGACTTCCTCCCCTTCGATTTTACATAACGGGATTATGCTGCTTCCCGAGGGCCTAACATAATGATTTGTACCATTATTTTAAGTTGAACTTGCAGCTAACGATTAATTATAATTTTATCGAAATTAATGCAGTAGTTCTCTACTTATAAGCAACCAAACATACAAATCGACAGCGCTCAAACAGACAGGCAGACAAACAATTTTTTTTCGAAAATACGATATTTATACTTGACATCAATTATAAAGACCATTCGTAAAGTAATTTTGTAAAAAAAAATTACAAGGGTTGAAAAAGTGTGGATTAAGTACGAGTATGCATTTGCATACCGTATAACGCACTCTACTAAGAATAGCTCAGAGTAGCCTTACTTTTAATTTTTTTTTCGAAATTCCTTTACGAATACTCATTATAATTGTCATAAAGACTATTCGTAAAGGAATTTTATAAAAAAAATTAAAAATGTGGCTACTATTACTAGAGTGCTTTATACGGTATGCAAATGCATACTCGTACTTAATCCGCACTCTCTCAACCCTTGTAAATTTTTTTTACAAAATTACTTTACGAATGGTCTTTATAATTGATGTCAAGTATAAATATCGTATTTTCGAAAAAAATTGTTTGTCTGTCTGTCTGTTTGAGCGCTGTCGATTTGTATGTTTGGTTGCTTATAAGTAGAGAACTACTGCATTAATTTCGATAAAATTATAATTAATCGTTAGCTGCAAGTTCAACTTAAAATAATGGTACAAATCATTATGTTAGGCCCTCGGGAAGCAGCATAATCCCGTTATGTAAAATCGAGGGGGAGAAAGCCGCGGGTACTTTAATAAGAAGAACTATAAATCGTAGACAAAAAATGTTTATACAAAAGTTGTAGATAATTTTGTCCTCTACAAGATTGATAATAACTATTTTTTACAAAAAATGGAACGGAACCGAGAAATTCACTAAAAACCGTCTATCGTGAACTTGAACCTTGAATATCTGGCAACGCCGGCACGATATCGATGGGGACTTTTTACACGTTTTTTAAAACACCATAACGAAGGTAAATAAAAAAAAATCAGCTAACTGGGAATTTTTCTGCAGTGGAAATCTAAAATTACTGGACTATATATTTTTAAATGGAATTTTAATTTGCATCAGTAGCGGACCAAGTGCGAGTCAGACTCGCGCATCGAGGGTTCCGTACGGAAAAAAAAGTTTTTTTTATTTATATTTTATTTTGTTCTTTTAAGTAGGTATTTGTCTTACCTGTCCCTCCCGGCCGTCCTTGTTCTTGACCTCTTGTTAGTTTTGCCTGTCGAGTTGGGTCCGAGGTACATCCGTTGTCCTGATCCCTATATCCTGATGGTCCATCCCTTTTGTGTCTCCGTTTTATGTGTGTATGTAAAATCCCCCATCTTACTTAGAATTAAATTAAGGTTTTAGTTTGTGGCTAAATACACAAAGGTATAAAGGCCAAAAAAACTTATAATTAAAAAAAAAGTAGGTATTTCAAAAAATTTACCGTTTCAAATTTAGTTAAATTAATTTTTTAAGTTAAATATACCAAAATGTTTACAATATAAAAAAAAAACAAACAAACAAAAACAATCACGTATCGTCAGTTGGATTTGAACCCGGGTCTTCGTGGTAACTTGCGAGCGCGTTACCGCTACTCCACGTCTACCACGGCACAAACAATCGTATATTTGATACATTTGGTACAGCTATATGCCTAATTTTCCGTTTCCCGTGGGAATTTAAGGACTTAGAATTTTCGTTTAGGTTTTCCTGTAAACTATGAGTGAGGCCCTATATTCCCTATTGGACGGACAGACAAACAGACAGACACGAGAGTGATCTTATAACGGTTCCGTTTTTTCATTCTGTGGTACAGAAGCTTAAAAATTAATAATGATTTTATTTTCGAGTACCTATTGCTCGTGGAATCGATCAGGCGAACGTCGTTTTTATACCTTTAGATTCGTTCTCGTTATTCAGTTTTGCAGGCACTCTATATTTTAAATTTAATGAATATATTAAATTAACCTTTTATAATGTCTGTATACATTCTAAAATTACTAACTTACATCAGTCATATTTTGATAAATTTAAATAGTTTAAAATACATGATAACAACACAAGAACAATTAATAGTGACATATATTTCGTATTAAAAATTATAACTTTTAAAAAAAAAAATTTTTTCGTTGGAAAGCAGCCAATTATATAATTGTTTCGAAACATATTGGAAAAAATCATTTTACCAACCAGTGGTCACAGTGAGGATTTTAACCTGAACCTTTCCACTTTCGCGGCGGAATGAGCTTACCATATACTCAACCGTGACATGATTGCTAATTTAATATTCTCCTTATATGCTTCAGAATCAATAGATTTTCACTACATGCTAGTGTCAATTCATATATGCTAATTCAATAGCTATGATATGAAGTGAATCCTCGTACCAGCGAGAGCCCAGCATGAAAGTGAAAATTATTTCGAACACCCTTTAATAGGATATATTTCCAACGAAAAATTTTTCAATTGTATTTCAGCCGTATAAAACTATTATTTATAACTTTTAAGTATAGCTATAGCCCATTGTTTTAAAGGACTATTCAGTCGAAAAATGTCTGTTTGTATATAATAATTTTTAATCTTTCATTTTACCATACTACACTTGTGACGTTTTTATATCTTGTTTGGAGTCAAAAATAAACATCTCTTCTATTCTATTCTATTACCCGAGCGTGGTTTACCATATTATATACTTTAAGTTTGAGTACCAACTGTAATTAAAATCGGTCCAATTGTTTTCAAGTGGTGCTGTTACAAACCGAGAGAAACGCTCTGGAATGTTCATACAATATACTTGAAAACCCTGAAAACCTGATAGGAAAACGAAATTACAGACAGAGATCCCGTTACAGTTTTATACATTTGTATTAAACCTACATAATATATCTATTGTTCAATTTTTAACCAACTTCAAAAACAGAGGTTGTCAATTCGACATGTATACAGTGTGTCCACAAACTCATTCTCAACATGGGGATCTCCGTTATTATGAGAGATAGAGATTTGGTTAAATGAGATGAAGTATCCCTTAAGTAAAGTTGTATCAAATCACATAAATAAAGTTTAGACATTTTGCTTAGTTTAGGCGCTGTAATGAAAAAGTGAATTTTCGATTTTTTTATTTTTGCTTTTTATTTTTGCCGATGAATGATTTATTATAGCGCCTAAACTACGCAAAATATTTAAACCTTATGTGATTTGATACAACTTTATCTAAGGAATATTTCATCTCATTTAATAACTCATAATAACGGAGATCCCCCATGTTGAGAATGAGTTTGTGGACATACTGTACATGTAATATATTTTTTCTAATTTCTTACTTAAATAATTTAGCTCTCATATGGATGTCGGTACGGCTACAGAATGTTTATTTTTAAGTAGCTGTAAAGTTAGTATAGAAATCTGGGTGTAGATTGTAAAATTATAGACACTCAACATCTAAGGTTTAAATTGGTCTAAGAAGGCCTAAAAAACAGAAAAAAATATCATAATCATATAATTATTGTGAAGTACCTACCATAAAAGTAGATAATATAATAAAATACTATAGCCGCAACCTCTAGACTGGACTGCCGTGGGTTCGAATCCCACCTGCGCTCATGGATGTTTTGTGATGTTGTTTAGTTTTAAGTTAGTTGTTATTTAGTGTAGTTGAAAGACGCTAATGACCTTAGATGTCGACGCGTCTATAATCTACAATAAATAAAAAATAAAATACTAATGTACAATATACTGCCCTACCGTTGTAACCTATTTATTAGTCAAAACACAATAAAAATTGTATAGACATTGTCAAGATACAAGAAATATTATATAAGATCAATTACAATAGGTTGGAGTTTACTTTTTTAAAGCTCGTAACCATATTACATTTGTAGTACCTACTCTTCAAAACTATAAAAAGGTTCTAATATTAAAAATGTTTTAATAATTTTTATAAAAAGCAGTATCTCCAAACGTTAGTTACGCGAAAACGCACATTTAGGCGAGTATTCGATATCGAAAGTTACCCCCTGCGCTCTTCATCTCAAATCCTTTTTCCTCGCTTAAAACGGTTATGGCTCTCCCAACGATATTTTAAAGCTAAAGGATTCGGGCAAACGCTAAATGAAAAAATGAAGGACTAAGAATCACACAACAGATCCATCAGGTACATTAAAAAAAATGTGTTGGCTACGTGTGAAAGATTACGTAATTTTTAAAAAGTTGTAAGTTTTTCCCGGATTTTTTTTTTCAATTTTTTGTCTGAGAGATCTGTATTCTATAGTGTGATTCGTGGTCCTTCGTTTGGCGTTAACCCGAACCCTTTAGCTTTAAAAATAGTGCAGGAAGAGCCATAACCGTTTTAGACGAGGTAAAATGATTTGATATGAAGAGTGCAGGGGGCAACGAACTTCCGGTTTCGAATAATTCTTTTCTTAAGTATTATGAATAAATTGATGATATCAGTCAGGTGCACATATTAAATGCAAGGTGCATAAAATGTTTTTTGTTAATCTATAGTGCTCTTACTTCTTTTTAGCATTGTAAACTTTAAGGATAACAGATATTTCCATAATAAAACAAAAAACTGATTAACGGCATCGGCAGTTTAAATTGTTTAAATTATATTAAATTACGTAACTACTATATTAAGAATGTTAAAAAACTAAGATATAGAGCAATGGTGATCCGTAGATAATGATTGTAATTGTGCACAATATACTGACTTTTTGACAGCATTGGTAAGTTTTTCGCTTGCTTTGTATTTTACGTTAAATTCATACAATTTTAAACTAAATTTTTAGATGCCCTGAAGATGGTGCAAAGAGCATCGAAACGTAAGCTAATAATGCAATTTTAATTCATCAGTATTGCAGTTTATTTGATCCTTTGCCACTGAGATTTCCTCTCCTAATTACAACTATTAAGAATATTATAAAAGTTTTCGCCTAATCACTGTGTGCGTGGGGTTATTTAATTCTAGTAGTTAAAATTTAAAAACCTGTAGTGCGAAAAGAAATAGATAAATAGTTTTGAGGGCGTAACCGACGTTTCACTCGAGTAACTTAACATCATCATAATCATCACCATGTATTTAATGTAAAACTACTCGACCTGCACCGGAAATACAGCATGTGTTATAACCGGAAGTGACAGTTAACAATGGCTGTGAAGTATTCTCTGCATGTCTCCTCTGTGACTTATTTTATTTATTGCACAGACTGAATCATTTCCTCTTTTATTGCATTGTTAATGCAAAAATTACTGCAATAAATGGTTAAGTTGGAACAATGCATTGCAAAAGAAAGTCGTTTTATTTTTAACAAAAGATTTATTCGTTGATTACGCATAAATGGCTGTGTGAATTATGTTATATAATAGAAATAGGCGTTCATAATTCTGACCGAAAAAAAATATTTAAAACAATTGGTTAAAATAACTGTGGCTTAAGAGGAGCCAAGCGCCCTCACTCCCGCCTAAAACTTTATTACACTCAAATTGAAGCTATTTGTTCCCTTTTTAGCTGCGGTCACTATACATTAAGTCAAAAATTAATGCTACAAATGCAGAAAATTCCCGCATAAAGCGATTTTGACGTCATAAGTAATTGATAAAATACATTGTTGTCATTTAGGTAACTATGGTAATGTGATATATGTAGTACCGTGGTGCAGTGATTATAGCATGGTGTGCTCTTGCGCAGCGAGTAAGTGAGATACGTTCGTCTCGCTCTTGCCGTGTGACGTCACGTAGGGAATAGTACCTAGTGATTAGTTATTATTTTTGGCGTTTTTTGTGAAAAAATAATGGGAATTTCGACAAAATTTGTTTACTAATTGTTTTTTAAGGCTTATGAGAAGTTGGTATAGAAGTATTGTATATCCATTTTCAATATTCATGTGTCTAATAGGCCTGCAACTTACCCCTTAAAAGTATTCTAGAAATCGAGTAACTGGTAACTTCGAGATCTCGTTCTTTCGCAAAATTATCGAAAGTGTATCAGGTTGGAATACTCTGGATCAAAATTACTGCGGTGGAACCTACCCAAATAGCGTTCTCAAGTTCGAATCTGCTCCCTACATGACGTCACTGCGCAAAACGGTCGAAAACTGGTACCCTAGGTAGCACACCATGTTATATTCACACCACGTGTAGTACCTAATGTGTTAGTATAATAGCCCAGTCATTTAGATATAAAAACGACCAATCTGCGAAATAATTGACAGTTAGCTCAATTTTTGTATACACCTTCGTTGTGGTGTTTTAAAGACGTGTAAAAACTCCCCATTGATATCATGCCGGCGTTGCCAGATATTCTAGATTCAATGTCACGAAAAACTGTCTCTTGCGAATTTCTCGCGTTCCGTTCCATTTTTTGTAAAAAAATGCTTATTATGTATCTTGTATAGAGAACAATTCTCTTCAACTTTTGCGTACATTTTTTTTTATCTACAATTCATAATTTTACTTCTAAGTACCCGCGGCTTCCTCCCCATTGAATTGCACATATCGAGATTATGCTGCTTACCGATGGCCTAACATAATGATTTGTACCTTTAATTTTAAGTTGAACTTTAAGCTAGTTATAAGCAACTAAACATACAAACCGACAGCAGTGAAACAGGCAGACAGACAGACAATTTTTTCCGAAAATACAATATTTCCACTTGACATCAATTATATAAAGACATTAAAGGAATTTTGTAAAAAAAATTACAGAGGTTGAGAGAGTTCGAAGAAAGTATGACAATGCACTCGCATACCGTATAACGCGTACTCTACTTATTAGTAGCCATATTTTTTCTCCGCGCTCTTAATAAAATTCATAATATGTGGTTTTTAATTGAACTTTGTTCTTTGAATATACTTACAAAATCCCCTTAAAGTCCATCGCCGCGATTTCTTGGCGGTGGCGTTTTCCGCCAACAGATAAAGTTGAAAATAGAAACAGGAAACTTTAACTAGTTTTCCACTAATGTAGATTTAATGCTAATTCTGTTATATTATCGCTATATGTATAAGTATTGTATGTATATGCTTCACGATCTTGGCTTCGTTACGGCCTACCGCATATACTAACGCAAAATATCGTTCCCGCTGTTTCATTACTTTATTTTCGTTTTTATACAAAAAATAAGTAATGTTAAAAATATGTCGCGAACATTTTTTCATCTTATTTTCTAATTTAAAGATTTACTCGATACAACTATATAAATATAGATTGCTTATTTTTAGAGTTCCGTATCTCAGAATGAAAAAAAACGGAACCCTTATAAGATGATTTTCCTGGCCGTCCGTCTGTCTGTCAAGACGCTTTTTCTCAGAATCGGCTAGAGGTATCAAGTTAAGATTATTAGTAAATACTAAGGTCTACGACTCCATAATCCTGTAAAAAAATTCAAGCTTCTTACGCGATGCAATAAGATTTACAAAAAAAAAAAATTTCTTATAGATAAATTAATGATTTATACGGCTGAATTGCAATTGAAAATTTTTCGTTTGAAACCAGCCAATTATATAATTGATTCGAAACATATTGGAAAAAATCATTTTGCCAACCATAGTCACAGTCAGGACCTGAACCTTTCCACTTTCGCGGCGGAATGAGCTTACATTTACTCAACCGTGACAAGATTACTAATCTAACATTTCCCTTATATGCTTCGGATTCAATTGATTTTCACTACATGCGAGAGTTAATTTATTATATATAGGTAGTACCTAGCTATAATAAATTAACTCTCGCATGTAGTGAAAGGTACTTCCAGTTGATCTAGAATCTTGAAATTTGGCACGAAGGAAGGTAGCACATGTAAAGGAAAAAATCCAAAAATATCAAGTTTCTAATTCTACTTATGTGGACTTATAACGTGACATATACGTAATTTTTAGGGTTCCGTCAAGACCCTTTTTTTCAGGAACGACTAAAGGTATCAAATTGCAATTAATATCAAATATTAAGGTCTACAACCTCATAGTTCTATAAGAAGTTAACAGCGTTTTTATTCGCCAATTGTTTTTAGTGCTTTGTATTAAAATGTGCATGACTAATGGTTCATGTGTAATCTTTGTATTTTTGAAGTATTGACAATTCGTATCTGTAAAGATTACAACTCTTTAAAGGATGCTAATAAATCATATCATATCATATCATACGACAATATACTTACTCTATATATGAGCTATTTGAATCTGATTATGGCCTAAAAAGAATAAAAAAGTGGGTGTGTGCTTATGATCACACGACAGAAGTGAAAACTTGATTGTATGCAAAACATACATAATAATATAATATTATTCGAGATATTATTTTATTATTATAATACGTAATAATAAAAACGTAATTTTTGAAACGATGCACTCCTTGTTAGACAGTAAACGTGGTCACCGACCCGAGTGCGCTTGATTTCGAGTGAGCCGAGTAAACCCGATTCAGCGTTACCGACCCGAGCGTGACGGTTCACTTTTGTTCACTATATTCAGAAAGAACGCAAAGTGCGCCTAAAGAAGTTTTCACTTCAAAAACTTATTACCAGCATACTACAAATACCTTTTTAATTAAGTTTTAGTGTCATCTATTAGCGCACCTATGAACTACAAATAACATTACTAACATACTACAAATACGACACCTTGGAAAGACAAGGTTCTAACTGACATTTTTCTGAAAATTGAGATAGTGATGAGACAAGGTTCTATGTACCATTTTCTATCACTTGTGACACTCCTAGAGCCATCTAAATGCTGGTAGTCGATTTAGTAATGGCAATTGGTTCTATCTGAAACATCTTCTGTTCAAATTTTGGTAGAACAAAGTTTTAAATGCTGTTGTCGGTAACACAAGGTTCTAACTACATTGTATATGGAACTACGTCACTCTCAAACTTCAGATAGAACGTTGTATTGGTCATTTGACGTATATTTTATGTTTAACATTAATTTTGCGTTTCTTGATTTTGTGTTTATTACAGTAATACAGTATTATAATATAGTGAAAAGTGACTAAACAATGGAAAATTTAGAAGAAAGCATATTATTTACTACCTGGTAAGCTGTAAATAGTATTTTAGCGGTCTACATTAAGTCTAACCTATAATTTTGCATTCCAGCATGAATAATGATATCATGATTTTCCCGCTTAACGAAATTGAAACTTCTGACAAATTAATCGAAAACGTCGAGGTGCATGATATTTTAAACAATAATAATATTATACCAATTACGACAGCTGTAGTGGAAGAAAATTATTCTGTAGAAACTGATGTCAACGAACAAGGAATTATTGCAACACTATCTGAATATGACAAATTAGAGGAGATCAGAAGTGTTACGCCGAAGATTTTGGCACAAAATGGTCAAGTAGTAGCTGTTCCTGAAGCAGAGAATAAAGAGGATACTGAAATAGTAGAAAATCTCGAAAAAGATGATGTTATAATAAGACATGACGAACAAACAGGTACCTTGAAGAATGTGAGAAAACGAGTACGAGATGAGAAAATATGGATATGCAATGAAAGAAAAAGGAAATGCCAAGCTGGCGAAGCATATCTAAGTAAAAGAAAAAAATGGGTGCCTGCAAAGAGTGTTGTAAACAAAAAAGACTGCCTAACTAATTGCAAGTTCAAATGTAGTGTTCAGGTACCCATGGAATTAAGAAAGGAATTATTTGCTTCTTATTACAAACTAAATCAAAACGAAAAACATTTATATCTGACACAAGTAACAAAAAGAATCATAAAAAAACGTTCAACAAAAAAAACTAACGCCAATAATGAAAATTTGAGCCGCCGACAGTATTCATTCATTTATTACTTTCCAATGAAAGAAGATATGGTACGGGTATGCAAACAGTTTTTCTTGGGTACGCTGTGCATTTCTCAGAAACCCGTATATAATGCACATGCAACCAAGGATGCCACTCAGGTGCCCAAAAAGGATGGTAGAGGAAAATCTGTTACATCAGCTAGACGTATGCCACAAGAGATGGTAGACGACGTAGTTACACATATAAAACTATTTCCAACCGTCGAAGCACATTATTGTCGAAATAGAACTAAACGACAGTATCTTGAGGCAACTTTAAGCATTCCAAAAATGTATGAATTATACCTTATATGGTGCAAAGAAAATGAAAAAAGGGAGGTAAAGTTATCCATGTATCGCCGTATATTCGTTACGAATTTTAACTACGGTTTCCATATTCCGAAAACAGACAGATGCGTAAAGTGTGAAACGTACAGATTAAGAAAGTCAGAGAGAAATTTAACAAATGAAGAAGAAAATAGTCATCAGGCTCATCTAGCTGAAAAAACAGCTATGAGGGCACAAAAAAATAAAGACAAGGAAGATGGATATCCTATTTTAATCTTCGATCTAGAAAACGTGATCACTTGTCCTAGAACTGAAATAGGAACTTTTTTTTATCTACATAAACTGAATCTGTACAATTTAACAGCTTATTTAACAACAACGAAAACCGTTTATTGTGCTATCTGGACAGAAGCTCAACAAGGCAGAACTGGAAATTGCTTGGCTAGTGCATTTAAAAAAATTATAGACCGCGTTTTATTAGACAATGAAATTGGACCACATCTTATAACATGGAGTGACTCATGTGTGGCCCAAAACAGAAATTCATTTATATCATTTTCTGTTTTGGAGACTTTACGGCAAAATAATGATTTGAAAACTTTAATAATGAATTATTCTTCTGCGGGGCATGGAGCAGTACAAGAAGTGGATTCGATTCATAGTAGGATTGAAAGCCACATGAAAAAAGCTGAGTTCTTTTCACCTTTAGGGTTTATCAGGAACCTTAAAGCAGTAAATAAGAAGCATCCTTACGTGATCCTTCAAATGAAAGACACTGACTTCAAAAATTATGCAGAATGTGCTGCCCATTTCAATTACAAAACAGTTCCTTTTTCCAAAGTTGCATCCCTGAAGTTCACACAAGAACTGAACATTGTGAAATTCAAAACTTCAATCGGCAATAATTCTTTCTGAAAATAATCGACGCCGTGAATCTGTACGAAAGCGTGGTGGTCGCGGCACATCAACTGTTAGAACTAGGGGTGGCCGTAGAAATGTTAACTCTAATAGTAATGTACAAGTTACTCCAGCACTGCAACTAGTTCCAAGGATACTTCAAGAAAAAAATGAAGTTTCGAAAGAAAAGGTGGCAGCTATTAAAACAATGATGGCGAGCATGCCAAATGTGGATAAATTATTTTATCAAGCTTTATTGAAAATTACTTAATTTTGGTTTTTGCGTTATTTTGTTTCTGGTGTAATATTCATACCGTATTATCTCAAATACATACAGTATGTTTAGTAGAGGTACACTTTATTTGAAATTTATTATCAGTATTGAAAATCGCTTAATTTTGTTTTTCGTGTTATTTTATGTTTTTGATGTACCATTCCTAATGTATTATTTTAAATACAGAAATATATTTTATTTGAAATTATAAACAGAAAAGTGTTTGGTGTGACAAAATTCTATCTGCCATTAAGAACTTTGTTCCTCTAAGAAAAATAATTTTGTGATTGATATTGTAGGATCAAGGTTCTAAGTGGCACATGGAACTTTGTTTTGTTATGAAACATTTTTAAAATTTTGGACAAGGTTCTATCTGCAATATATGAATTGCCCGTTTACAGTATTCTAATTATTATAGAGTGAAAGTGTCAACTTTATAACTCATAAAATATAAACGCAGGTAACTGTGCCATGTTTGAAAACATTTGGTAGAAGAGGGAGAAAACTGCGTTAGTTTGAAAATTGGGCGGCCATTATCTCAAAACTACTATTGACTCAGATAGAACCTTGTCATTCCAAGGTGTCGAATAAGTACTTTTTCAATTAAGTATTAGTGTCATCTATTAGCGCACTTATGAACTACAAAAAACTTATTACCAGCATACTACAAATACGTTTTCGTGTTTGATATCGAGTAACCCCAATTCAGCGTCACCGACCCGAAGCGTGACGGTTCACTTTCGTTCACTATTCAGATAGAATGCAAAGTACGCCTAAAGAAGTTTTCACTTCAAAAAATGCGGGACGGCTCTCTTCAGTGTGCGTCGTTGCATTACACAAACTTCTTGTTCGCTGGGAGCCACACTATGTATGTGTTCATATTTTTTGTTAGGTACGTTTTGCGTACAATAAAATCTCAGCTATTTAGATTATATCTGCGGGTGATATACTTTCAACCGACCATACAAAACTCTTACTAATTAAAATATATTATCGCAGAAATATGTAACACAGTATTTTCTCGTTTAACGAATTTCATGTTGTAAATGTGAATTGTTATATTTTATTTTAATATGAGGAAACCGTTTTAATTATAATACCTATTCATAAAAAAAAGCTTGTAAAAACAGCATGATATTACAATTAAATAAATGGAAATATATCCGCGGAACAATGGTGTTTCGTGGAAAGTCAATAAGTGTTCCGAGAAAAATGATGAAAATAATAATATAAGTAAGCCTCGTTTGATAAGTTCGAACCCGGGCGACACCATTAATTTTAGTTTTTTTAACTACCTATTGATCCATATTCCACTTGATACTCGACTTGATATTTATTTATTTTTATTATTTGTGGGAAGTTTGGACTTAAATAAAACAAATAAATTATTGATTCTATGACGTTTCGTCCATATAGGTATATTTGGACTTTTTCAAATAGGTATTCTAAAAAAGGGAGATTAGAAATACATAAGTAATTAACAATATAAATATACAATTAAATAGTAACTAATTATTAAATAGACAGTAGCCACTTCACAAGCAAATGCTTTTCTTAACGTAATCAGTCGGCAATCTGCCATCGTGATGTTAAACGTCAAACAATTAAGATATACAAGGAAAAAATCAAAAGCCACTGTCAGGACTTAAACCCGAAATTCCCAGTTTCCGGCTGGTTGAGTTACCACTTACTCACACAGTGACCCAAGGGTGGGATCTGTTCTTTTCCTATATGTACCTATATTTCAACACTAAATCACACTTCATGCGAGAGCGGATTTTATTTAAGTTATAAACATAACTAAAAATTAATAACTCGCAAGTCCAAACAAGACCGTTTATAAATACAGCGGGCTTGAAAATAGCCGAGAGTGTAGCGGCGCTGTTGTTTACATGGCGTTGCTATGGTTCCTCTATTACAAGTCCCCAGTTCCCGGGTTCTAGCCCGAGAGCTGGTAAAAGTGTCAATTGGATTTTCAATTTAATATTAAAAAAAAAAAAAAAATAATGAATTGAAAATATGAATTGGTGTTAGGCCCAAATAACCTTAGCTGTTGGTGGTCTTTAAAACACAATTACAATTATAAATACAGCAATGAGTTTTTGTGGCTATTTGCCACAAAAACTCATTGTTGTATATTTAAATAGTAACTATTTAATTGTATATTATTTTATATTCTTAATTTGCTTGTAATAAAATATATGATCGGTATAAAAGAGAAGTTTACTCTACAAAAAATAAATATATATTTTGTATGAACATTGTTTTTGTATTAAAACCTCCCCCCTCCAGCCTCCTCCTCCTCGAGTGTCCTACATGACCCCGTCAGCTTATATGACAGGCGACAGCCCTAGTTACCCTAGTTATAGTCATATCTGAGCGAACTGCTCAACTAATAAGAAAGAAAGAAAGCATGCGATCGCTGTACGCAATCCGCATAGATGTGTTCTTCAAACCATACCGGCCAATAACGATGTAATCATGTAATGTATGCGCAATATTTCACTGCGTTGATAATTTTTATAGCGCAACCGTATATAGTTTATTATTAGCCGTATAGAACTTACAATGAACTAAAGGAAAGTTGCCTTAGATTAGTTAAATACATAATTTATGATAGGTAATTTATTATGAAAATAGTGCAGAAAATAGTCTTAAAAATATTAAAAAGTTAAAAAAAAGTTCGAAAAGTCTAACATATGGTGAAAGTAGGCAGAGGCGGATTCAGAAAAATATTTCGAGGGAGGGTTTTCAAAATATTTATGTACAAGTACATTATATTGATACTTACCTCACCAAATCAGTTTTTTACACGCGAAAATATAAAAAAAAATATCGAAAATATGCAACGCTCAACGCCGCTAAGATATGAATCGGAGATCCTTTTCTATGCGTTGCCAAAAATTTCGGGGGAGGGGGTTGAACCCCCTACCCTCCCTGAATCCGCCACTGAAAGTAGGTATTTTCAAATTTATTATAAGGCATTAAAAATAATAAACTGATTTGAAATATGCATTTCCCCTGAAATAGTTATCTTCACTTTTTCAGTTTAATTAAGTAATGTTATTTTAAATAATTCCAACGAAACTACTTGAAAAACTGCAGGGTTAACGACTTTTTAAAACATCCGGTATACGGACACTATAACACGACGGCTGTCGCGAACATCTTCATGTCGCGACGTATCATTTGTCATCCTTTCAACGCTACCTGCAGAGTCGAGATGACATCTGAACCTTCACATCTTGTGCAGGTAAAACGATACATTCTCGGCTTACTGCGCTCTTAACCCTCCAATGGTCTCGTAGACCATTTAGTAGTCTATTTTTGCCGCAATGGAATTCATTGCTGATTATACGCAAATTGAGGTGTCTTATCTAGGGAATGCAATCTTGAGCCGAGATTGACAATTCGAGATCCCGCGAGATAAGTCTGGGTTCGAGATTGGCCATTCGAGATCTCGCCAGATTGTCTGGCGAGATCTCGATTAATCTCGACAATATCGAGATTTTGTCTACTTTTAAAAAGAACATATGATTTTTTATCAAAAATGCTTACACTAAATGAAAATTACTTACTTGGGGTATTGCTGTTATATTTTGAAAATAAAACAAAATATTAATTGAATCTTGAAACAAAAAAGTCAAAGTTTTTAAAAAAAGTAATGAATAATAATCATCTGCACAGTGCACTACGTAACAAATCACACACGCACACAGTCACACAGCACATATATTATGCCAATTAATTATTTTGGAAATAACTTCTTAGGAAGCATAGGGTAAGTTACTATTAGTAAAGTTCACGAACATTTCCTTTGAATTGTTCTTCTCGTTTGAAATCTCGTTCGAGATCTCGACCATATCGGGTCGAGATCTCGAACGAGATTTCAAAAACGAGAGTGCCTGCCTATGAGATTAAATCTCAAAAAATGGCTCGAGATCTCGCTAAATCGAGATCTCGCGAGATCGAGATTGCATTCCCTAGTCTTATCCATATATTGCGTTCGACGCACGTGTCGAATAAAATTTAGTCACCAGTGTATATTTTAAATCCAAATACGCACTTGAAGCGTTGCGATTCTTCTACAGCTGTAGTATGTCACGATATTTTGTATAACGTGTGCTTGTGCAGGCAAACCAGCTGAATTGATTTTGAAAAACTTTTTTTTGTTCAATTCCTTCTGAGGTCTCGTTACGCACCATGAAAATTTGACTTGCTGACAATTTTTGACAGACCTTTTGTGATTTTTGAAAAAAGAACACTTTATAACAGATGTTAATCAAAAATTGTCAGCCATACAAATTTTTTCAGAAAATTATTCAGCCTACATCTACAATAAACTATCTGAAAAGTTAAAAAAAAATACCTACGCAGTTTTCAAGGAAAATATAAAAAAAATCTTATTAGAGCGAGCATTTTACAGTGTAGATGAATTTTTATGTTACCAGTAATTTTATGTTTCTTTATAATGTGAACTTTTTTTTGACGTGTCAAATAGATTTGTATCTCAATTATTGACAAAATAAATATCTATCTATCTATCTATCTATCTATCTATCTATCTATCTATCTATACTTTTACCATAAATTGTAAATTTCAAACAGGTGTTTTGAAAAGTAAATTCATTTTTTGTAGTTAATTTAAAAAATTCATTAAAAATAGCAATTAACAATATTTTTATAGTCTGGTGGGCATAACATGTTTTCCAGCCATTTTAACCGTTCAATGGGGTACCTTTTTGTGTCATGGGAGAAATAAAGTACATGAAATATGTCAGAAGTACTTACAAAAATTTAACAATAATTAAAAAACTCGGTTGAATAAAGAAACATGGATTTGAAATAAGTATATTTCTTTTAGAGATTTTTTTAAAGTCTACGTTATTTTTATGAAGCATGGTAGACTTTAACAACCATACAGGACCTCGTTAAAAAGACACCGAAGATGCCTTCAGCAAAATTAAATTATTCATTTTTCTGGTTAAATAAAAAGATAACTCTGAAATAGTACGATATTTCGTACATTTTAAACCGCAAAAAAAACTCAAACAATGTCAACCTCGCGATATAAATTAATTTGTGTGCTTATATTTACAGTTCTACAGTTAGTGGCTAATTAAACAAAAGAATTCGATCTTTGGCCATATTTAAACGAATAGGTACGGTAATCGAACGCGGTGTGGCTATTGTCTACCAAACACGGCGTTGAACTCTCTAACCTTAAATTCAAAAGACAGACATTCCATCGCATGGCGCTGCCTCCGTCTGACGTTTGTAAATAGCTCGCGGGTACACTTTTGGTCTGCCCACGTACATACAATTACAGCATATTTCTCATGTTATACGGGCTTCGGCACAAATACTGCAGGCCGTCGAACTTTTCACCACAAACCGCAGTAAAGTTAGTACAACTAAAATTTTGTGTTGCGACACTCGTAGAAACTAACTTCTTATGTAATTTTATATTAGAAATCGTGTCCATCGTGACTATAATAAAATTAAGAAAAATCGCAGGATAGTAGACAAAATATTTGATTTATTAAAGTCTAAATCTATAGACGAAACGTTGTACATTTAATAAATCAAATATTTTGTCCATTATCCTGCGATTTTTCTTAATTTTCTTATGTATTGCTCACTGCTCAGTAACCTGAAACAAACTGACAGATAGACAAACAAAAATGATAAAAAGGAAAATTAGGTCAAGATATCTTATAAATCAAGGGTTCTCAAACTTTTTTCCTCTGCGACACACCTAACGAATTTTTAAACACTGGCGGCTTACATCTCTTATAGATATGTCGCCAAAATACCATTTAAACTAGAGCGCGCGAAATTTGATTTTTTCGCGAAATCTCGGACATTGCAATAGATAATTAATTTGCTTTGCGGGTAATAGGGATTTTACCTGTAAAATCATATTTATGAATTTTCCTGCATATTGGTAATTTGCAAACATACCTGTCAGGTAGAGTTTTTAATTATGAACAAATTTTGTATTTGTTTTTTTTCACCAAAATGAATAGGGAAGCAGAAAAATTCATAAACAATATTTTACATGTAAAATCCCTATTACCCGCAAAGCAAATTAGCACCCGGTATACGAGTAGGTGTGTATTGTGTGATATGATGTGCCTTGCGTTGCCATGGTTACACAATATTTAATACGTTAAACGGCCCAAACTCGCATATGAAAGAATAGCAGATTGTATATAGCTAGTGGCGTAATGAGGTACATTACTGACGAGTAGTGACTGTATGTCAAACGAGCAATAGCAAGTTTTAACAGTCACACGAGTTATAATATCATTACGCACGAAATATATGGTATTTATGGTATTTTTTGTCATGCTCACTATAAAATAACTGCTTTTCACTTCATTTTCAGTATTTTCAAAAAATTTTGACAGTTAATTTTGTGTCGCCAACTTCACGTCTATAGTAGGCCGAGAGTAGCTGTCAGTAGGTAATAGAGGGCGGATCAGGGCGAATAAACATGAATCACTACGGATATGATAAATAATAGTTTTATACGGCTGAAATGCAATTGAAAAATTTTTTCGTTGGATAGCAGCCAAATATATAATTGTTTCGAAACATATTGGAAAAAATCATTTTACCAACCAGTGGTCACAGTCAGGATTCTAACCTGAACCTTTCCACTTTCGCGGCGGAATGAGCTTACAATACTCAACCGTGACATGATTGCTAAATTAATATTCTCCTTGTATATGCTTCAGAATCAATAGATTTTCACTACATGCGAGTGTCAATTCATATATGCTAATTCAATAGCTATGATATGAAGTGAATCCTCGTACCAGCGAGAGCCCAACATGAAAGTGAAAATTATTTCGAACACCCATTAATGGGATATATTAATAAATACCTAGATATATCAATGCTATAAATGGTTGAGTATTGTAAGCTCATTCCGCCGCGAAAGGGGAAAGGTTCAGGTTAGAGTCCTGACTGTGACCACTGATTGGTAAAATGATTTTTTTCAATATGTTTCGAAACAATTATATAATTGGCTGCTCTCCAACGAAAAAATTTTTCAACTACGGATATGGTTTGCTTTCTTATACTAGTGTGGGAAAGATACATTCCTGCACACCAGCCTGTCAAAAGTCAGTTTACATACGTACATACATTCATGTAAAGCAGCAATTTTATAGTGGTTATATGAATTATAATATACAGTGTGTCCACAGACTTATCCTCAACATGGGGATCTCCGTTGTTATGGGAGATAGAGATTTGGTTAAATGAGACAAAATGTGCAGAATCTCCAGTGCTACTACCCTGCGTAGTCAAACTTTCCATATTTTGCTTGGTTCGCGACCGATAGTTAAAAAACGAGATTTACCCATTTTCGTTTTTTGTTTATAACTCGCTTATTAAGTAAGTTAGAAAAAAAATATTTTCACTTTCTCAAGGCCCTTTTTTATGAAGATTTCAAATCTCTTTTCAAATTTTTATTTACTTTTATAGTTTTAGAGATACTTGTATTAACTTTGTTTTTTTAAATACACGTCAAAGATGGCCATGACACCATTCGAAAGAGATTTTTTTTCTCTTTAATTTGATATGAGGGTTGATGGATTTATTTTCAAAAATAACAGAGTTATACGTAAAACACTGATTTTTAATAGTAGGCTATGCTAAATTAATTGATAAAACAACAGAAGGCTTAGCAAACAGTTGAAATTCGCGTTGGCTTAGTAAACGGCTGTTTTGTTTTAGCTGTCAAAGTGTAGTTTGTTGCTAATTTGTCAGTTTACTAAGTGATTTATTAAATTTACTTTTGTTATCATGGAACCATTTTGTAACAATGAAAAGTTAGCGATTTTCAACAATTGATCGTAAAACAGTAGTTTTGTCTTCTTCACTTATTCGCGTTGACTTAGTAAACGGCTTTTTAAATGATTCATAGTTTATTAAATTTACTCGTAAGTTTCTGTAAATAGACGAATGAGGTTGTCTTCGTTCTGGATACTGATCGAAGTACATTTCTGCAGCTCTGGTCGAATTTTTGTGACATAGAATGTAACAAGATAACATATCAAATTTTTCATTGTTACAAAATGGTTCCATGATAACAAAAGTAAATTTAATAAATCACTTAGTAAACTGACAAATTAGCAACAAACTACACTTTGACAGCTAAAACAAAACAGCCGTTTACTAAGCCAACGCGAATTTCAACTGTTTGCTAAGCCTTCTGTTGTTTTATCAATTAATTTAGCATAGCCTACTATTAAAAATCAGTGTTTTACGTATAACTCTGTTATTTTTGAAAATAAATCCATCAACCCTCATATCAAATTAAAGAGAAAAAAAATCTCTTTCGAATGGTGTCATGGCCATCTTTGACGTGTATTTAAAAAAACAAAGTTAATACAAGTATCTCTAAAACTATAAAAGTAAATAAAAATTTGAAAAGAGATTTGAAATCTTCATAAAAAAGGGCCTTGAGAAAGTGAAAATATTTTTTTTCTAACTTACTTAATAAGCGAGTTATAAACAAAAAACGAAAATGGGTAAATCTCGTTTTTCAACTGTCGGTCGCGAACCAAGCAAAATATGGAAAGTTTGACTACGCAGGGTAGTAGTACTGGAGATTCTGCACATTTTGTCTCATTTAACCAAATCTCTATCTCCCATAACAACGGAGATCCCCATGTTGAGGATAAGTCTGTGGACACACTGTATAGTAATGATCAAAGATATCATTGGTCTATTATCAGGATGAATTTTCTGCTGTTTGTTGATCAGTTATTTGTGTCTGGTCCTGTGAATATGTATGACCCACATGCAGATGTGTTGTTAATAATAATAATATGTATGTGCATTAAAGGTTATACACTCCTATTATTGTTGTTCATATTGTTCACACCTTGTGGTCGGAATTACTTGTGTCTACATTGATATTATATTATTGTGTGTGCACAGTCCTATACTCTGTAAATGTCTGTAATCTAACCAATGCAATATAAGGCTACGGGCACATCGGTAGCGACTAACGCAGTTAGCTCAAGTTATCATTGAGCGACGATTTGTATGAATATTTTCACTTGAAAACAGTATCGTTTACTATATTTTGGTCAATGTTAGTAAAAAATTCAATACAAAATAAAATGTTACAGTTTCAAAAAATCAAATAAAAATGTTCAAAGGTATTATTAGTTTTGTGAATAGTAAAGACAAGTGTTACTGATATTATTTTTTTATTCACGACATAACCAATATCTACACATCTACATGCCATACCCCCTTCCACCCGCTACGCCGCGCGATACCTACCTGATAGTCGAGCCGCCGAGGTGAATATGTACTTAGTTGTAGTTATCGCCGCTAGAGAAGCATATACCTACGCCTTGCTGCAAATGTCTATGGTTCTACGCCTTTCCGGAACAAACTCCGTCTCGCAAAGTTTTTGAACTGGACGGTTGAAAATAGCCCTAGAAACGAGACGTCCCGGGAAATTCGGAACAGTTGGCAACCTATAGTTATATGATAGCATCTTCGTCCCCTACGTGGTGTCCTCCGGTGCCCGCCAAAATTTATTATTGGATGAAATCATAGCTGATACCGTCCATTAGGTATCCTAACTAAAGATGAAAGGGACAGACAAAATAGCATATACGGACATAGACAGCACAGCTTTCCCTTGAGCTAATGTTACGATGGTTTCCGAGGAAAAGTGGAGAAGATGGGGGGGGGAGTTTAGCCGGTAGGAGTCCGGCACTACCAGTAGGTGTCCATGAAGATTTCCCCTCCTCTATGAAAAAAAAGGTATCCTAACTGATATTATAAATGCAAAAGTAAATTTGTTTGTTTGTTCAGCTTTCACGCCTCAACTACTCAACCAATCTAAAATTTTGCACAGGGGTAGCTTCCGCGATGGAGATGAACATAGGCTATAATAACTGACCGGCCCAGCTTCGCTCGGGTAAAAATCTTGGGTAAGCTGAGAAATTACTTAATCGATTTCAAATTTTTTTCAATGTTCGATAAGTAATATCTATGTAATTTGCTTTAAGACATAGACTATAAACAACTGGAGCGAACGAGCGAAGCGAGTGATAAAAGCACAGAGCTGAGCCTGTAATTGCGTAAAAGTAATTAATTACAGTTACCAATTACTTTTTTTAGTAATTGTAATTGTTTACTTTAAACACGAATGTCCCTATAATTGTAATTAATTACATTGAAAAACGAATGTAACTGTAAATTATTAATTACATTTAAAATGAAATGTAATTGTAATTGTACTCAATTACATTTCATTGTAAAGTAACTGTTATCGTACTTAATTCCTTTTTTTGTGTAATCGGCACTGCAGATCTGGTAATGCAGTTATAAATCGCATTTATAAATCATAAATTCATAGCACTCGGACGAAGCCGGACCGCCGACTGGGCTACTAGCAATATTATAAAACGGATAAGCAATATCTTGCGTATTCAGCATTCCATCAAAACAGTCAGGTAGATATATTCGACCGCTAAAAGGTTAAATCAGAGCCACACTTGATATAGTCAGAGCCGATTAGTCAGCAATCTCCCTGTGCGAGAGCCATCAATCTATATATTGATATATCAAGCTCTAGTTTCCGAATTGAGAGAGAAATAATTTGATAATTCAGTGGACCGTTAAAAGGGGATATAAATTGAAAATACGTCTGTTGCTAAAAGGGTGAGGAGGAGTAGGAGGAAGGGGATGGTCGATTGGACGACGCATTACGGAGAAAAAGGATAAAATAATGACCGTGGTGTATGTTCATTGTGCTGTATTATCAATGTGTGTTTACTGATGCCCTCCCAGCTGACGCACAAGTAAATCATTGATGGCTTCGTTTAGTTCTGTGTACCTGCCATTTAGTAAAAAAAAAACAAAGTTTGCAGCTTTTTGAATAATCCTCTCCCGTTACAGCCAGTATAATTAAATGCGATCAATTGATTTTATTTTTATTGAGGGACAGGATGCTATTGATAGATAATCGATCGAAAACCATCTATCTCGGTTAAAGGTTTCTATAATTTACGGAACTTTTAGGTTATATTTCTGCTTTCGAAATTTGATATTTACCTTGGAGTAAATGCAGTAGCTCCATTTCAATGAAATCTGCTCCATAGTTTTTGTTACCCTTAATTGATGTTGAAATTCGAGAGTGGAATTTTGAGTCATTGAGATTTTCTGTTGTTTTCCTCGCACTCATTCCTGATATTTTCAGTAAATATACTTACGTTCCAACAATTAATAAGCAGTTTAGATTTTAAATATATGGTAACTGCGTATATTGACAAGTGTATCATGCAAAAACGCTATCTTGCGACTAAAATCGACACTAATCAGATTAGAGACATTACTTTAACTTCAATTGTTAGTTAGGATCAAATGTTTGTAATAATCCAGTTTAAACTTTGGACTCATATCAGATCAACAAAACTTTGTGCACATAATAATATGTAGTTGTGATGACAATACAATATTTTCATGTATTCGACCTGATGATGGAGTCAGGAGAGCGGGTATGTATCAGAACTTCTGGAACAGCAGGTCTAATGACCGCAGTTGTCGAGCGTCTATAATCTACAATCTGTGATACCGTGATTATGCCCATTTTGTTTAGCTTGACGAGAAGACTTCACATGAATTGTTTCCTTTTTAGTACATCTATATAAAAAAATCAATTGCTGTTCGTTAGTCTCGCTAAAACTCAAAAACGGCTTGGTCGATTTGAATAATTTTTTTTATTGTTTTGTTCGCTCTAATACAGGGGTGATTTAAAAAAAAAATACGGAAAACCCAAAAGAACAGCTGAAAAATCGAAAAATTCAAAATTAGTAATTTTATATGGGAATCGCCACTTCAAATTTTTGTATGAACTCAAGACCATAACTCATAACTTTTTTCAAGTGAGTAATGTATTCGAGCGAACGAGCAAAGTGAGTGAGTAGTGTATTAATAAAATTCAAGCGAACGAGCGAAGCAAGTGAGTAGTGTATTAATAAAATTCGAGCGAACGAGCGTATAGCGAGTGAGAAATGTAATAATAATATTCAAGCGAACGAGCGAAGCGAGTGAGTAGTGTATTAATAAAATTCGAGCGAATAAGCGAAGCGAGTGAGTAGTGTATTAATAAAATTCCAGCGAACGAGCGTAGCGAGTGAAAAATGTAGTAATAATATTCAAGCGAACAAGCGAAGCGAGTGGGTATAATGTAATAATAACTCATAAATTCTAGTACCCGGGCGAAGCCGGACCGAGCCGCTAGTTTTTAATAAAATCTTGTTTAAAAAAAATTATATGCTTTTATTAATATACAGATAAGGCCCGAAACAATTTAAAATGTAACCCTTTAGCACAGATTAACATGTGCTCCTAAAATATAAATAAAATCGCTTGCGCAGAACCGGAATTGCATATTCAATACCTATAAAAAATTAATATGCGAAAATAATTCTCTATAATATCGATTTGTACCTGTCCGCGTAGTGAAACGGCAGTAAACGCGTTAACAGCAATATTCACAGTCGATTTGTCTTGGCGTTTCATGAGACATGACAGGAATACATTAAATTGTTCGTATAATTGGTTTTGAATGCCTTTACGAACGAGAGAGACTCAGCCAGAACCCAGAACTGGGAACTCTCCTGTCTAACCCTCCACTGAGCCGACTGGTTGACCCAGTAATCTACTTTTTCACTGCAGTGGAAAGAGACAGTATTGTTCAGTTTGGGTATGGGCTATCTGATGATGGTATTAAAAAATTAAATTTAAAAAAATCAAAAAACCCGACCGCGTTTAAGGTAGTTGTCGTGCTCTGGGCATAGTGTCAGAAAATTCTAAATTTTCGTATACTCATTAAGGATACTATAATACATATACCATTAAAATTTGAAGTTCGGTTAATTAACACGGAGAGCATAGGAAAGGTTGTGTTTTTGACAAGTTTTTTAATAAAAAAAAAAGTAAGTCAGAAATTTTCAAAAAACTAACTGTTCATTGATGTTTTTGTTTTGAGTTTAAAAAAGAAAATCCAAAAATTATTGACCTTTTTATTGTTGAGATATAATAACGCAAAGTTCAACAATTTATGAGAAAAGATTGACATTTTTATATAATCCAAGCGAACAAGCTAAGGGAAATATGTGTTACTATGTTTACAACAGTTTAGGCACAATCTCTAACAAAATTTTTTTACATTTAACACTATACTTATTTATTGTTTTACAGCGTATTATAAACGAAACTTTTGGATGTTATTGTAGCACGACAACTACCTTAATAAAAAGTGAACTAAAAAGATGGAAACAAGATCAAATTATATAAAGTGCAGTCGGAGGCATCAGATATTTCTGTTCAACTTGTTATTACATATATACCTCCGACTTCATATTATCATTTGATCTTGTTTCCATCTTCTTAGTTCGTTTTCTATTACGCCGTCGGGTTTTTTAATTTTTTTAATTTAATTTTTAATTCACGTCTTTTTAAGTGTTATTTACATATATTTTGCAAAATCGTCTCAACGTGATTTTTTTTTGATACCCATATCGATTTATTTAGAAGGAAAATTACTTTTACATTCTAACAAAATGGCGTCTGGCGTCCGCCTTATTGAATTTTCTGTGACGTCATGTCCCCTATGTCACTTTTGGGATTAAGTTGGGTAAGAATGCGGGACGGCACCATTACTATTGTAATAAACGCGTATAGTAGAGGGTTAAGTCATCTTCTAGAGTTTATTACAGGACTGTCGATGTCGCTAATATTTAATCACGCATTGTTAATTAGTTTTATAATTGTTGATTTTAACTGTTTCTTAGTCTCTAATTACACCGTTGTCTTTTAATTACAGGCGGACGCATCAATTCGAGAAATGGTATGAAGGAGCCGGGATACTTGGAAGAAACGGTAAGTTTATTTTTTATTATTTATTCAATTTTCAACTCGAGCAAGTCATGTGTAATAACTGGACTCGCATTCGAAAAGTACTGAGTTCTAAACCCAGCGGAGATAAACGTGGCATAGGACTTTTTCCCGCTGCCTCTCGCAGAGAAATGATCATTCCTATACTTACACCGGCCATGACTTCTCTCAATAATTCTGGATAAATCTCAAGGATGGTTTTATTATAAGGCGTGGCCGATTACTTGCCCAACTCTTGTTCTCACAAATTTGTCTACTTAATCCTAATTTCCAATGATTTCTCCACTTACACTTTCCTTTTAACAAAATTTAGGGTTAAAAAATTACAGCAAACATGTGATAAATTGGCGATAGCAATGGTAAGAGTGGCATAAACGGAAGTTAAATGCATTTTTATTATAATTGAATTTCTTAAGTGATTCATCTGTTTTATTTTTTTCATACATTCTTCATTCGAAAGCTAATAGACTGAGAGCTAGTGACAATTTTTTGTTGTTATTTATTCAAGGCCTTATTTTTGTGAAGATGTTGAGGGACGCTATTAAAGTACTCTGAGTATGGGGTGGAGACCACTCCCAACATGTAACAAAAAAAATTGTCACAATAATTATTGCTTCAAGGCTGAAATTGTTTGTATAGCTTGTCGGTGACCCAATAAACCCATTATAATATTTGCAGATCGATTGGTCAGTATTAAAGGGGTGGCAGATCACCCTAAACGTGTCATGTACCCGACGAAATTTATATAATTAGTTCAAGGTTCAAATTTTAAAATGTTGTTACGGCGACTGTTTTAAGCATATATTTCAATTTGCAGAACAAAATGTCGGAAATTTGCTCGCCTAGCTGTTTCTATCGTGTTGCAAGGGGGTTAATACCAACATTTTGTTCTGCAAATTGAAATATATGTTTAAAACAGTCGCCGTAACAACATATTAAAATTTAAACCTTGAACTAATAATATAAAATTCGTCGGGTACATGACACGTTTAGGGTGATCTGCCACCCCTTAATTACTGACCATTCGATCTGCAAATATTATAATGGCATTATTGGGTCACCGACAAGCTATACAAACAATTTCAGCCTTATTGTGACCATTTTTTTTGTTACATGTTGGGAGCGGTCTGCATCCCTCCCATACCGCTATCTAGCAAAATCCCTTACTCAGGGCACTTTAATATGCCTCCCTCAACATCTTCACAAAAATAAGGCTTTGAATAAATAACACCAAAAAATTGTCACTAGCTCTCGGTGGTTTATAAATTAGGTAAATACTGAGTCTATAATTTATTTACACAAAAAAGCGGTGTACCATCCCAGTATACAAACGAAACCAAATAATGAAGTTTTTAGGACATCCGTTCGAAAGTTTTTCTATTACGTTAATGGACATAACATAACAGTGAAACCTTTTGAATAGTGAATTCCGTTAAAATAGCGCAAAGTGCTCATTATAGAAGAGGGTGTTCACTAACTTAAAACACTGTTGAGACAACAATTAATTTACTTAAATAACACTATAAATTAATTTTCTTATTCACTAACAAAAATCGAGTAGGCTGTGTCGGGGACACAAACCGCCGTTTTGACGTGAATCAGGGACGGATTCAGAAAAATATTTCGGGGGGGGGGGGGCGGGGGGTTCAAAATATTTATGTACAAGTACATTATATTGTTACTTACCTCACCAAATCAGTTTTTACACGCGAAAATATAAAAAAAATATCGAAAAAATGCAACGCCCAACGCCGCTAAGATATGAATCGGCTGTCCTGTTCTATGCGTTGCCAAAAATTTCGGAGGGGATTTGAACCCCATGAATCCGCCACTGACGTGAATACTCGGCCCTGATGTTGGATTGTGGAATGATATTGCCAAATATTAATTGTAGAGTATAGTTCGTTATAGCTTTAGATTGACACCACTTTCATAGCCCTCACTCGACGCAATCCAAAATTACACTGGCTCAAATCCCGCTCAAATCCCTCTGTCTACTCGACGCTATATTTATCGTTTGCTTTTAGTTTTGAAATTATAAGACGGAACATTAATAATATCACCCGTTTTCATAGTATACGCTTGACTTTTGCGCATGCCTGCCCCCCCCGCCGTATGTACTGTTTCGATTTAAGTAACTGACGAATTCACGTCAAAAAACGAATTTATTTAAGGCCTACATGTGTTTTTTAAAGTAGATACATTTATCATTGTTTCAGAAGTATCGATTTACTGTCAATATAAAACATGCGAAGATTTCACACGCATGCGCAGAATACTGATGACTGAAAGCAAATAAGTGAATGTCGAAACACAATAAATTCAAATGTTAATATGTAAATAGGATTATATTATAATTTATAATGTACCTATACAGTTTACATGTAGGCATTTGTTAAATTTAATTTATTTAAAAGCATTGTACATGGATATAATGATCTTCTCTGATATACCGGATGTATTTGAACAGAGCGCTAAGCAGCTTATATGGCTAAATCAGCTCATGAAATACTTCCGGTAGGTAGTTTAGTGTCGGTACGTGGCTGGTATTCCCCTACTCTTGTAAGAAATGCAGATAAGATATTGTAAATTATAGACGCTCGACAACAGAGGTTATAAGCGTCTAAATTAACAAATACATAGGGTTAATAACAGACGCTAATGACCTTTGTTGTCGAGCGTCTATAATTCACAATTCATTCATAGGGTTAATTAAGGGGCATAACTCGAGTTTTTAGAATATTATATTGAGATCAGAATTTTGAATATCGGAAGAAGAATGGTTTATTATTTTTTACATAATAGTTGCTGGCTTTAATTAAGAGTATTCTCTACCGGAAGTTACCCCCTGCACACTTCTTCTCAAATCCTTTCTTCTCGGCTGAAAACGGTGATAGCTCTCCCAACACTATTTTTAAAGCTGAAGAGTTCGGGTAAACGCTAAATGAAGGAACAAGAATCACATTACAGATCCTTGAGGCGAAAAAATGAAAAAAAATTACGTAATCTTTCACACGTAGCCAAAACTTTTTTTCAAAAAATTTGCCTGTAGGATCTGTAGTCTCATTCTTGATCCTTCATTTGGTGTTTAACTGAACTCTTTTGCTTTAAAAATAGCGTCGGGAAAGCGGTTGCCGGAAATATTTCCAAATTTCTGGTAATATTTCTAAATTTCTGGCAATATTTTTTTGTTTAATATTCCCAATTTTCGAGTCTCCACTCCCAACGTGGGAATATTCAAATTCAAATTTATTTATTCCTCAGTAAAATATAAAATATACAACTGTCTGTACCTATAATAATTATACAAAAAGAGGATTTCCTGCCCAACTTGGAAGGCCAGTGCTTGGACACATTGAGCAATCCTCATTATAACATAAAATATTCGTCTTGGTAGCAAGTGTTTCCGGGCTAGGTAGCCGTGGTCCAATGGATTTTACTCCATACGTTTCGCCCGAAGCTCCGTTGGGCATCTTCAGCGGCGATTGGCAAACGTACGGAGTAAAATCCATTGGATCACGGCTACCTAGCCCGGAAACACTTGCTACCAAGATGTCTATCGGCCGTGAAAGCATGAAACTCCAAATAAAATATTCGATATAGTAGTACTTTTTTTAGGACGCATGAACACGTTTAACTGCTGGCCACGCTTTAGTTTTCAAATAAAAAAGGTGTTCGGACATCGCGGTCGTCCGAAGGTTGACTATACTTGCACATAATTATGCTTCGTGGATAATAAATGACCTTTTGTGGTATTATAAAACATTCTTTATTCATCTGATGACACTAAGTGGCAAATATTATTATATACTGGTTGCATTAACTCAGGTACCTACCTCAGTTTTTTTTTCTCTTTGTTTTCTTACTTAGCTACTTCTTGTATGTGAACACTCCTCTGTTATGGATGGAAATGGAGAACTTCTCCATCTTTCTTAAGGTACGTACAGTACGCAGCTGGGATTCTAGATGGTAGCATGTATGGTAGATGGTCGCTGAAATTATAAGCACTTATAGGTTTGCACAACGAAGCTTTGATACTAGCATTGATACAAGCTTAAGTCGCGTTTGAAATGTCAGATAGCGAAGACGAATATTTGTGTTCTTCTGCTACAAAGTGGTATATTTTAAATACAAATTTAGGTAGGAGCTATCATGTCCACCCTATTAATAGAAAACGATCTAAACATGGCGAATTTCATCATTTATACCAAGTATTAAAATTTTTTTTTGAATATTTACGTATGGAAACTAACACTTTTAAATACGTCTTAAAAAACTCCAAATTAAATAAAAAACTGGCAAAATTTCATTTATTAAACTAGTCACATCCATTGCGAAACTTGTAACGGCCATTTGACAGTTGTCACACGTTGATTGTAGTAGTCAGCGCGCTGAAAGAATGATGAGATACATTCTTGTATCTAGCAGCCCTTGTAACAGCGCTTATACCTGCTACACTCACTGCTTCGTTTTGTACGCTCTCATATATAACAATGCAATAATTTAAGCTAGCCCAGCTATGATCTAAGCTACCATCTAGAATCCCAGCTCCATACTGCACGTACCTTTAAGCCGGACACCGGTTTGCATATTCATATCGGACACAGCTTAGAACAACTTCGGGTAAACTCGTCTCTCCGATAGTAATAACGGAAACGTGCTAACGCATACCGCGCGTCCGATAAAAATGAATGCTACCGGTTCCGCTACCGAACCAAATCCCTGGATCCTAACGTAAAACTTGTGAGGTCGTCCATTTAATACGCTACACTTCTAAAAGGGAGAGGGGTATCACGCAAAAAGTGACAATATGCCACAAGGGATATGTGTGTTTTATGGCATTTTGAATAAGATCTATCTATAGTATCATATCTATTTTATGTAGCATCTTCGAGTAGAACCGTTTCTGGAAGAGATCCGACTGCCGACTGGAACCAAATTGAAATCCGGCCGGACAGCAGATCCGATTCCGGCAAAATGGCTGGATAGACCGAATAAGGGAACCGTTCTCCCTTATATACGAACAAATTAACTTGTAAGAGGTCCAAAATTATTAGAGAGGTTTGATCGTTTCACTCCATCTCTATTTCTTAGAGAATTATGATTGCAAATGGAAGAACATTATTTATCGTAAATTTCTCGTGCAGTTCGTATTTTTGCGGATATAAAAATGCAACATTAATATACATAATATTAGAGCATGAGAGAGAGAGATAAAGAGCGTGATCAATAGAGTGAGAAATAGGATGAACGATGTATCGAATATACATGTTCAAGGGAATTCAATTTACCGGTGTAAATGTTGCATTTAAATTTTCAATAAGCTGCATACTTTATAGTTAAGCAGTTCCGATTTCACAGGAACGCAGAGCCGTAGCTGGAATCAAATTTTGAGCAAGGCGTCAGAAATTTCAAATAGGCCGCAAAAGGCAAATAAAAATTACAAAGGGTGCGATATTACTGTATGTTGCTATTTTTAAGGCTTTAATCGTATTAAGGTAGGGCGTTACCCATCTATGCCATCCTTCCCTGCAGGAGCGGTGCAGAGTTGAATTTAGCTAAACCAAGAAATACGTGATTTTTTTAAAGGCCGTATCTTTTTATTGCATTGAGGTAGAAGCTTGAATTTTTTACAGGATTATGGGGATTTAGACCTTTGTATTTGATATGAATTTCAACTTGATACCTCTAGTCGTTCCTTAGAAAAAGGGTCTTGACGAACAGACAGACGGACAACGAAATGATTTTATAAGATAGTTTGCACTGAATTTTCACTCGGCACTTGGTAGAACATGATTAATAACAAATATTTAGATCACTTAAAAATTCTACAGAAATTGTTTCTTCCGAAACGATCGTCGAGAAGAAACAATTTCTGTAGAATTTTCAAGGGATCTAAATATTTGTGATTCTATAAGAGTTCCGTTTACGGTACGGAACCCTAAAAACGATAAAAAAATACGACTTTGAAAAGTATTAAGCAAGCCTTTTAGAAATCGAGTCACCTTTAAATGAGCAGTATACATCTTTTTTTTTTAATGATTCCTCGATTTTATTACTTTCCAACATTTTTTGAAATTGTATTTTTCTTTCAACTTTTACAGTCTTTTTTTATCCGTTCAACACATTTTTTTCTAACGTTCTGATATTTCCTTCGTGACAAATGTTATTGATGTCAAATAACATTCTATTAGCCGTTTCAGCTTCCCCTTCAGCACAGGCATTCGTTTGGCATTTTTCAGCTTCTTTTTTTTCTTCGTACATTTTCATCATTACTGTTCATTTTTATTGTTATTCGAGTCTCGCGTAGACGAAGAAAAAAACACTTCATAATACATTTATATATTAATATACTCGTATCTACTGTTCGGACTTTGGAGTTTCGATGTGTTGTTTTATAGCCAAAGAATGGACAACGCTTTTCCACTTTCCGTTAGCACCATTAAGCTTTATGGTCAAGATAGTTACAACATATCGA
Organism: Mongoloraphidia duomilia; assembly: GCA_039654895.1. Classification (NCBI taxonomy): domain Eukaryota; kingdom Metazoa; phylum Arthropoda; class Insecta; order Raphidioptera; family Raphidiidae; genus Mongoloraphidia; species Mongoloraphidia duomilia. The sequence goes on along the minus strand of CM077525.1, from coordinate 17,193,900 downwards.
CCGCGACACATAATAATTCGACCATTATCGAATCATAAGTAGTAGAAACGAAAAGTAAATATCACATTATAAATAATATTTATTTGAACTAATATTATAAAGAGAAAAGATTTGATTTTTTGTATGTTTGTTTGTTTGTAATGGATAAACTCAAAAACTACTTAACTGATTTTAAAAATTCTTTCACCTATAGAAAGCTACATTATCAGCGAGTAACATGGGCTGTATTTTTTACAATAATGTAACCCAAGGGTACTCGGGGGGGGGGGAGAATAAATCATAAATTCTTATATGTGGAATTACTAAACCGATTCTAAAAATTCTTTCACTAATAGAAAGTTACGCAGGGGGAGAGATTCTCGCGAGAGGGTAATCGCAGGGGGGTGGGGTAATAAATCATAAATTCTTACCTCTGGAACTACTAAACCCATTCTGAAAATTCTTTCACTAATAGAAAGCTACGCAGGGGGAGATGCTTGATACTTAGAGCATATACTTATTAAGCACGTAAGCATTATAAATTGCTTAATAAGCATTCAACAAGCTTATTAAGCATTGGGAATGCTTAACTATCATTTTTAAATGCTTAATAAGCATTTTTTATAAAAAATTGAATAAAGCATTTTCCGTTTATTCTTACCTTATTTTGATAAACAGAATGTATGTTTTGAACTTTGGACTTTTGTACTGTAATGTTGGAAGCTAGGAATTTGCTTTAAAATGTTTAATTCTTGATGCTTAATTTTTTTCTAGCACACTTTAGTGAGCGCTAGATTCTTTTAAGCATTTTTTGAAAACGAATGTGCTTGTCGCTTGATTAAATCGAGCATTTATGAAAGTGCTTGATCATGCTCAGTGTTTCAAGCACTTAGGTTCGGTGCTTTGCCCAGCTCTGTTATAGTTTAAAAAAAATCTGTTTGTTTCTTGCAGCACAATTCCAGAAGTCAGGTTGAGGGAAAAAATCTGTTTCTATGTAGTCGTTATTAACTTCCCATTGGAAGTTATTGTAATGGGTCCGAAAATCGAAATCAAAATGTATAAGAAATTTTTATGTTTCAAGGTCACCACACTATTTTTACACTATTTTTAGAAAGATGTCTGTGTGTGTATGTGTGTGTGTACGTATGTACGTACGTACGTACGTACGTATGTGTCCATTTCTTTCTAAGACAAAATCTCGAGAATGAAAAATGGTATCGACTATGTTAGGGTGCCAATCGACGCGTATTAACGTAAATATGATCTGAAAGAAATTTAAAGAAATTTTTTCAAAATCCGTTCAGCCGTTCTTTTTTCTTAACCAAATAAACCCCAAAAGGGTAGATTTTACACAATATCTCGCGAATAAAAAATTATATCGACTTCGTAAGGGTGTCAATCGAGGTGTGTTAATGTCATTTTAATCCGACATAAATTTTATAAAAATCGGTTCAGCCGTTTTTTTTTAAATTATTGTTAAAAATAAATAATAATTATGTTTTAATGATTACTTTTCTGTGTAATATCTAATTTAATTATTATTATTAAATATTTATCAAACTGGGAAGTTCGTCGTGTGGACCTCAAGGGTTGCACTTTAGTCCTAATAAACCACCCACCTCACGGCTTGTTTGGCTTGGTTTTGAATCGTCTTTACTGAAAATAATATTTATGTATTGATAATAGATTTCAATACACAGCTGTGGGGCGTAAGGCACTCCGTATTGTATAGGGTGTTATATATAACTGTATAAGGTAAGGTGGGTGGATGATGTTAATGTATAATGGATATGTATGAGATGTAGGCAAGTACATAGGTAGTGTAGTGGAATATATGGAGACGGTAAACGACCGTGCTTTCGGTTGGAATTGATCCCTCGGGAACATACGGGAGGTGACGTGTCTGTGTGTGTTTGTATTGTGGGTTGAGACGAATGCTACCACGATGTCTTATCCAACATCTATTCGTGGAGGAAAGTTGACATAACTGGAAGAACGTTAAATTGATACATTTATATAAATTAATAGATTTTTTATACGGCTGAATTGTAATTGAAAATTTTGTTAGAAAGCAGCCAATTATATAATTGATTCCAAACATATCGGAAAAAATCATTTTACCAACCATAGTCACAGTCACGATTCTAACATAAACCTTTCCACTTTTGCGGCGGAATGAGCTTACAGTACTCAACCGTGACATGATTACCAAACTAATATTTTCCTTATATGCTTCGGAATCAATAGATTTTCACTACATGGGAGTGTTAATTCAATATAGCTAGGTTATAGAAGTGAATCTTCGTACTAGCGAGAGCTCATAATGATGAGCTCTCTAAAAAGAGGACGTCTGGTAACCCTAGTTAGGGAACCATGGAAACATTTTTTTTGCCGTGTTTTTAGATAGATTTCAGAGTTAGCCTACTATTTGATATAACTTGAATTCAATGTAATTCAAATGGAGAAATTTGTAAAGTCAATATGTTGTTTCAAATCAAACGCACTGTATACGATGACATTACAACATTTTCATGTCTCCGATCTGAAGAGCCGGGTACCTATTGGAACCTCCAGTAGGTAAAAGCTTAAATAGTTAATAAAAATCAAACGATATAATTTATAAACCGCTTATATCCACAACGTATTCATTTATACCTATATATTAATGACTAACCGAGTATCAGACAGCTAAGCTACCATGATTGTTGCAAGGCTATATTTAAGAAAAAAATCAAATTCCCACCAATACATTATATAGTTATCACTTGAATAGCATAGTATGAACAAAGTATCTGATTGATTTATCCAGGTGTGCAAGCTTTCACGGCGGGCATTGTTCCAAGTCTTCATGGTTTCCGGGCTTGTAGGCCGTGGTCCGGTGGTATTTCTACCTGACGTTTCGTCTACTGACCTGTGAGCCGCCAAGGAGGACACTTCGACCGCTGCCACATCGCTTTTGAGAATGTCTACCGCAGTTGTAGACGAAACGTCAGGTAGAAATACCACCGGACACCGGAGCCACAAATGATTCGTTCGGTCAGAGAATTTTCAGTTTAAAAAAAAGTATACAATTTTTCCAAAAGGATATAATAGAAAAGACATTCAATCACTTTTCTCGCTTAAAAAGTGGTTTTAGAATCTGATATTTTTGTACCATGAACTTTAGGAGTGGCTTCCAATATTTTCAGGCAGGGAACCAGGGCTCTTTCTGCTAAAAGTCTGGCCACACTTGCCTGCCCTTTCAGAAGACTTTAATGCATCAACTAAAAGTTCCATGTATATTTGAATGTGGTCTACTTTCCCCTATGAGAATCGATTACCCTACTGTAAATCTACCCTAATGAGCTTAGACATGGGCCGAGCATTGGCCGCACTCTGGCCGCAGACTTTTATTTCAAACGAGCGCGGATATTTATCTTTAACCCTTACACTTCCCGTTTGGGGATTTTATACATGAACAGTTAAGGGTGTATTTGAACACCTCCTAACAGCATTCCAGTGTCATGTTGAATTGATTTTCTACGTCAGACGAAGATTTCTTTTTTTCACTACGAAAATCAGATGCCTGATCCAAAAATGTCTTGCCTTCATTCGTTTAGGTTCCCAGGATGTTATCTGGGAAATAGTAAGAAAACATGTTTTTTTCTGTATTATCAAAAATTATTGTAAATTACGGAAGTGAGCGTATCTAATTTAATCCTATCGACAGTTTAGGAATAATTTAAAAAGATATTTATTATCTAGAGCTCACTACGAATTGAACGAGGTTTTATAATTCTTTTTTTTTTTTTGTTTGACACTATTTATATACATGTGTACAAACCAAATAAAGATATCTATACTTTTTGGCATCAACATATTATTGCAGCATAATTGGCTTAACATTTTTACCAAATATATAGGTATATACTTTTTTAACAGAAGTTTTTTATTTATAGGCAAATAACATTTTTTATATGAAATCATTTGTATTTTCAATTTTTTGAGACTGCGCTATTTGTTATTTCCAATTTATATTATATTTATTATTTTTATTGTTAAATTTAAAGGTTAGTAGATAGTTTTTCCAGTTGTTAGTTTAAAACCGGGGAATACAATGATAGCTGACCAAGCAGGGTAGAATCTAGCTGACAACGGAGCTTTACGTCACTTTCATGACATAGGGGGGCGTTTATGTTTAACAAAGAAATTATAAGAACATCTGTAGATAAGCCTGAAGCATACATAAATCAATATTGTGAACGTTCAGATCATTTGCCTTGGGGGTCTTTGAAGCGAAACAGATTATAGGAAGAAACTCATTCACTGCATAGAGTCGCATTAGCCGAGGGTTGCCTCATTTTACTTCTTCGACATCTATTGATACATTTTAACCTCATTTCGATGAAAAAAATTGATTATAAACACCTTTTTATCAGAAAATTTTGAACAACATTTTCATGTTTTTTTGGGCGCTTTTTAATTTCACTCTTTCGTTCAAAAGAAGGTCTTCAAATAGATTCAAAAGTATCTTCAATATTGACAAATAAGTTGAGGCATTCGCGGCCAGTTGATGACCTGGTGTTGTCCTGATTCGGGCCTATAGGCCGTCGTTGGTTGGAATTGCTTCCTAACGTTTCGCTAGCATGAGTGGCGAGCTTCTTCAGAGGTCCTTCCATCTCCGATGCTGGATGTAGAATTCTACATTCTACATCCAGCATCGGAGATGGAAGGACCTCTAAAGACACTCGCCACTCGTGCTAGCGAAACGTTAGGAAGCAATTCCAACCAACGACGGCCTATAGACCCGGATCAGGACAACACCAGCTCATCTTCAATATTTTTAAGAAGTATCTTAGATACTTTCAAAAGTGCCTAAGATACTACTTTTAAAAGTATCTAAGACACTTCAGACGTATCGTAGATACCAGATTTTTTTGAGAAGTATTTTCATTTTCGGATACAGATACTTTCAATAAAAAGTATCGTACCTTAGTTACAGGATAACTCCCCAGCTGCTTTTCTTGACTGCTTATTAGTGTATTTGCCATAATATGGCACATACACTATTGGCGTCGGTCGGATGGCGGGACCTAGGGGTCGGACCAAAATTTCTCGACGTTTCATAGCCTCCTGAACACTTTGGCACCATTTTTAAAAATGTTTATATATTTATGTATGTATATATATATTTATAAATATATATATATATATATATATATATATATATATATGTGTGTGTGTGTGTGTACACGATAACTCTCGACAGACTTAATCGATTGAAACGAAATTTGGTACACACATTGGAACCCATCACCGCAAGAAGCCTATTTAAAATGGGCCCGATCGGACCATTTTCACGGTTGTATTTAGGGGTTCCAAAAAGTTTTTGGGCCCAAAAATACCGAAAAATTTGTCAGAATCGTTTCAAAATTGAAATTTAACTCTTTAGTAAAGATTAAAATGTGGTGCTAAAATTTTAATAAAATCGGCCCGACAGGACCGGACTTTCAAATTTTATGAAAACACTAGTTTGTTGATACGGATTTACTTATCGAAGGGTGTATTTAATTGGGTGTACTGATAAAATCCATGTCTAATATTGAAATTTAGAAAAATTTAATTATTTTAAGGGATGTATTAAGGGGTTAAATTTTTTATTTTGTCCAAAAACAAACTTAAGTTCACATAATACTGCCACAATGCCTGTATTAGCAAATACACTATATTGTCGTGAGGGTTTTGGCACTGCGACCCGAGTTTTTTGTTATTGCCAATAAATCTTCATTTTATGGTGACTTCAGTGACTGCCCATCCTTAAATTTGGCATCGGCTGTTCGAAACAGCTCTTGTTGAAAGCTTCCTCGTACGCGATGACGAACTCAGACTGGTTCTGATAGCGACTGCGATGCCCGTAGTAATTTGTGTCGAGCGAACAAGTTGACGGGCTGATAGAGGAAGACGGTGTCGTCGTATCGTGTCGTCGCCGACATATTCATGTCTGTAATAACGTCACATGAAACATTCTTAAAGCACTGTTCCGAGTGCTAAATTACACCGCCGAGCGCTGCTCCTTTTAACCCTTTATCTCACACCCACAACTATCATCACCCACTTCTTCTTCTTGAACTTGATGCTCTCTTACCAAATGGATAAGATTTAATATACGTTCACGCATTTTTATCTCGAAACGTCTTCTCCCGAGAAATCAATTTTTAAGACATCTTGAAGAAGGTATAGCATTACGTAATATACATATTCTCAAACTAACAAATATTACCTTCCCGTTGGATTTATTGCTCTCTTACCAAACTGAATTCTCATAAAGTCTTATTACTTCCCACCTCTACTATGGTAGGGAAGTAATGGATTCAGTCCGAAAACAATATTTCGAGATTTTAACAGATTTTCACGTTTTGAGACCCTAGCAATCGTTTAAGATCATTTTCTGACTGATGTCTGTATGTGTGTGTGTGTGTGTGTATGTGTGTGTGTATGTGTGTATGTATGTGTGTGTGTGTGTATGTGGTCAATTTTTCGCCTTCGATATCTTAAGAACGGAACAACATACGAGCATGCCGATTGTTCTATTGTGTTTATCAGCCTTTAACTTAGATCTGATTAGATTTTGAGTCAAATCGGTTAAGTGGATCCTGAGATATTCAAAAAAACGTCCTCATTGTCACGTATTAACATAGGTAAAAAAAAAATATAAATGAAATATAGATGTTATAATATGAAAAAAATGTAAATATTTTTTCTCTCTAAAATGTATAGTTTTCGAGAAAAAAAATATTTTACTAAAAAAAAAAAAAAATTGTACGCAAATCAAGGTAACCATGATTTTTGCTATATTAAGTTAGCCATCAGTAGATCACCAAACAAAAAAGAGGGCCATGCTTTTTTCAAAGAATAAAAATTAAATTGTGTTTTACAGACCACCAACAGCTAAGGTTATTTGGGCCTAGTCAAAGAATAAAAAAAAAAGAGTGTTTATTTTTTGCAAATATTTACTAGGTGGGAAGTATAGGACTGGTCATCAGTCGAATTTTCTTGAAATGTATTGTCTTTGGAAATATAGTTAAGGATTTACAGTATTAGATAACATTAAAACATATAACAACACAAGCAACATATCAGCTGATTTCCAAGGTCATATAAGTCCCCGACGTTTCTAGTTTGCAGCCAGATTTATTATAAGTTGTGATATGTAGTTAGCATGTGTTCTATGTAAATTAATAACCTTCGCGTCTAATTACAGGTATATTAAATTATTCTAGAAACGTTTCGTTCTAAAATTCATTCGAAGTTTTAGTTTCTACTTAGCGACACTGCCGTCACACGCTTTAATACATTTAAATACTAAACGCAACAGATGATCTCCAAGGTCATTTCATTTATGTCGTGGACACTTCCAGGATGAAATTAGACTTTTCGCAAGATATGTGTAATTAAATACATTAACTTTAATGCTTTAGCACACAGAAAAAACATTAAAAATAAATACATTACCTAGTTAATTTCCGAGGTCGCCGAATTACAATCACGCTTTCTGAATCGCTGTAAGGAATATGCATCCATTTAGTCAAACGACAACTTGCATTGACTTTCATGGTTTCCTATAAAAATCAACATCTATTCGATCTTTTGTTTTGTTGTCTTGAAGTTGTATACAAACAATGGCAGGTATAACCGTGCATTTTGCAGAAAACATCAATCAAGGCTATGTGAATTTTTAGAGTAATTTTATCAGAACAGACGGTTTATTTTCGAATCGCCCACCGCGTCGACACTCGTGTATCTCCAGGAACGGGGTATAGATAGGATCCGTACAGGAGTATGGCAGAAAGCAGGGAGTGAACGCGCGGCGTTCTGCTGTCATTGAACGCGCGACGGTACGTGTATATGTAGGGAGATGCTGGGAAAAGAATTCGATTAACTTTCCAGTCAAGATGTTGTCTACCATTTACTTAAATACACTGCCGTCCGTCCGCCTCTTTACTGCATTCTTCTTCTCTTTCTCTCTGTATTTTGCCGAAAGTTGTTCCATCGTCCGACTATCGGACACGAACGTCTAATTTCTAGTTATAGTCTTTCCCACCAATGTATTACTATATTTATATATCCCATGAACAGATATAACAATAAAACAGCGTGATCAGCATTTGATTGGTCGCTTGAAACTCACCAGAGCAGAACAATCAATCAGAAACTTTGTGTGCTGTTCACGTGATTAGTAATCACTGTGTTGAGTTTCAAGCAACCGATAAAATGCTAATCGCGCTGTTTACTAATTACTTGCAATATCGGTTCATGGGATAGAGTATAGTGTCTTCTTATAACATTAGGAAACTGAAATTAAGTGGTTTAAGCTTTAAGTCAATCACGCTTCAGAGAAAATCCCATTTATTCATTCCCAACCTAGAATATAGATAAGAGATACCGAATTCTTATTTTGTGTGTTATTTTAAAAGGAATAAATCAGTGATTTTTACTTCGGGCCGACACAGGTCATGGGAATTGCTCGGCGCGGGGCGCGACGATCCGCACCAGGCCTTCGCTAAGACAGGCCGTGGGACCCAAGCAGATATACCTATATAAGGGCCGAAGTCTTGTGATTGTACAAAAAATGGATTTTGAGTTTTTGGTTAATTTACAAATTTTTTTCACGAACCCAAAAAAGTGTTTAAAAAATTGTATGGCGGCTGTCTGTCTGTATCTGTGGTTGCACGCATGTTCATGATGGTGAAATCTCGTCGCGAGACCGGAAAATCGGTGTATAGCTCAAATGTGGGAGAAGTGGCCCCCCAAAAACTGGTAAAATAAGTATAAAAGTGCAAAATATTTTTTCTCGAAAATGAATCTTAGCGATTTAGATTTTAAATTTACACATTGATATTCCTTTAATACCGGTTATGAGGTGGTATAACTAGTTCCTCCTAGAAAATGCAGGGGGAAGACTGATGGGACATGCCTATGTACTGTGCTGCTAGTGTTGCCGTCTAGACAAGACAAGACTTTCAAAGTCTTGTCTTGTCTTGAAATATCAAGACTTCACTATATCTAAGTCTAGATTAAAAACCTCTTGTCTTGTCTAATATCAAGACTCGAGATTATTTTCAAAAGTCTAGATTAACCGAGGGTTTATTTTACCTACTACTACTTAGTTTAACTACACTCTTCAAAATTATCTAGAGTTTTGGCAAGAGTCTTGATCTAGATAAAGCAAGTCTTGTCTTGTCTTGAAAATTTCTAGACAAGACTTTTGCTAGTCTTGTCTTGAAAATCTAGACAAAACAAGAGTCTAGAAAGTCTAGATATAGACGGCAACACTATGTGCTGCTACGTGGGAAAGTAATTAGTCTGAGTTGTATCGGACCGAATATTTTTTGTGATTTTGTGAAGCGTTATACAATCGTGACTGGTGTCTGGACAGACTACACTAAACTGTTCTTTTCTTTTCAAGTGCTTCTTTCTCACACCAGCGACGGTAGTTCTTCCATCGCCTACTGAAAACCGCCTGTTTTCCATTCACCTTTGGGATTTTAGCCGTGTTTATTAAGAAAACAATTAAGACATTCATTGAATAATCACGTTTGGAAAAATACATTCTGTTTTTGTACAAATTATTCGTTTCATCGACGCATGCGCTTTGATTTGACATGGAAATAATTCAAGAAACTTCTTTGATAGAAATTAATTTCGGTCATTTTATTAAATTTAATATTGCATTGTTATTTCTTATAGATTTTTTGACAATTTTCAAGAGTCTAGATAAACTAAGAAGTAGTAGGTAAAGTAAACCACTCGGTTAATCTAGATTCTTGATATTAGACAAGACAAGAGTTTTTTAATCTAGACTTAGACTTAGTGAAGTCTTTATTTCAAGACAGTCTTGTCTTGTCTTGTCTAAACGGCGACTCTACTTCAAACCAAAATGATTTATTATTACTCTATACTATTCCAGGATGGAGGAGTATCCATTAAGTCAGCGTTTAACGTCCCGTAGTCGCGCATTTGAAGGTAGTGTACTGTATTTTTTAACTAATCATCTAATGGAAAAATTACTGTCTCTTTTTCTAGTAAAAGTCTAGACCCTTTTTTATCAAATCAGGCTGTACATATTCGGTTATAAATCAGCTGAATTGTCTATTCTTTGGTCACAGTACATTAAATCCAGGGGATTTTGTTTAGTGGCGGTGGTATCCGTCTGTTTCATTTGCCGGCAATGTGCTGATTTCATTAGGAACACACATGTCTCTAGTGTGCTGAATTGTGATTTTGTTTTTTGTTTGTAGCCGCACGACATTATCATTTTTTAAAACGACCGACGATTTTTGTCATTTATAAGCTTAATACTGTATTATTTCTACTAGCCATAGGTGTCTACCAAGTGGGGAAAAAAACAGAGATTTCAGTAACCGGGAATTGCGGACTTCGAGCGAGCCTCTCCAATCTTCTTCATATAAAATTTTACCGTCCCCGCAGGCACGCCGTTCCAAAAACATGGCTCACTTCAAATTGTGTGCGCTCACGGCTTATCTTGTACGTACACTGTATTAGTAAGCTATAATAAGTTGCCAGAAAGTAGAAAAACCTTTTTTTTATTCATTGAATTAGCTCGTAATTTGAGCTTGCAAAAATATTGGGAAAAACTGAAAAAAAAAACCGTGAAAAAGTCGGGAATTTCAGCAACCGGATTTGATAGACACCCTAACTATTGCCACCCCCCAAAACCTATTTCTACTTGAAATTCAAATAAAACATGTAGCCTAAGTACTGCGTTGGATCGGCTTTTTAATGGCTCGAGAATAACCGAACTTGTTAAGATGCTATTGTTTATTTCTTCTAGATGTTACAAGCCAACAATTCCCAAGTTCTATAGGTGAAAATTACTAATTGGATTTTTCAAGTGAACTTTTATTAGCCTCGCTTTTATCAGTTCGGTTACGCATATCGAGCGTCACGTCACGTCCACATTCAATCAAAGCGATCGACCAGACCAGTACTCATCGAAAATCAGCGACGTTATGTACATAACTATATTGTACGACTGCATATAAGTGTGATGGTAGTCGACCAGACCGGTACTCATCGAAAAGCTGCGAAGTTATGTTCATATAACTATTGTACGTCTATTTAACTAATATCGTACGTACCTATACGTAGGTACATCAAATGCCCATTTGACCACCATTTATATTATAGAATCTGGATTCTTACGTTCGCCTCCATACTTACTAGGGTTTCTATTCGCCTTTAATAATAATAAACTGAAAATATCAATTGGTACTAGGTTCAGATAACCTTAGTTGTTTGGTGGCCTGGATTATACAGACGAACTGATGTCATTACCGAGTTTGGTGGCCTTGTATGTTTCTTAAAAACCGATTCAGACATTAATGTTGCGTGAATTCCTATCCCTATATTATTAAACGAGCAAATCTTGTATATATGTACCTATATAAATATTTTCTCGAAAACGGCTCTAACGATTTTGATCAAATTTACCGAAAAGGGGTTTCGGGGGGCAAAAAATCGATTTAGCTAGGTCTCATCCCTGGAAAAAATCGTTTTCTTATCGATTTTATCATTTTAAAAAACAGTTTTTTTAACAAAATTAAGGAAAATCGCAGGATAGTGGACAAATATTTGATTTATTAAATTAAATGTACGACGTTTCGTTTATATATTTAAACTTTTTCAAGTACACAAAAATAACAAAAATAACGATTTTCCTTAATTTTATTATAATCACGATGGACACGATTTCTAATATAAGTTTTTTTAACGTTATAAAACAGTGTCGTATGGTGAGTAGGCTTTGGAAAAAACAAACTATTTTCATTATTTATATCAAATTACTCTGACAGTAATGGGAACTTTAAGTACTATTTTTTTTGAACTCATCCGAGCAAAGCGCAGTCATCCAGATATTTACAATTAAGTGTTTCGTCTGTTTTGATTAAGTAACTTGAAAACAATGGAAAGACAACCCTCGTCTATTCCGAGGACATTACTGTCAAATCTATTTCAAAAAACTTCTATTGGGTGAATCAGGAACTGCCTGTAACTTATTTCGTACGAACTCAAGGATAACAATCCGGATATATTATCCCGCGTTCTAGATTTTAAATGTTTTCATTACGAAAGTGGTTTCAAAATACAATTCTGAAAAGTAAAACCTCTCCTTATATTGTTTTACCAGACAATCTAATTTTACTGAACAACTCGGCAAGTGAGAATTGTGAGAGTCGTTCATTTCCGCCACTGGATTTCTCTGTTATTATTATTTTATTCTATTGTCGGATTTATCATATAAAGTGGCACAGCTGAGACCCTCTTAAAACACCCTTCAGAGAAAGGTTCTTCTGAGGCCAAGTTTTACGTGTATCGCAGTGAGGAAAATTAAAATTATCTGTTTGTATTAATTGTAACTATCTTTCTACTGTCATGTTCCAATGTTAAGTGTAGCAGTGCTGTTGTTTACATGACGTTGCTATGGTTCCTCTATTACAAGTCCCCAATTCCCGGGTTCTAGCCCGAGAGCTGATAAAAGAGTCAATTGGATTTTCAATTTATTATTAAAAAAAATAATTAATGAATTGAAAATATGAATTGGTGCTAGGCCCAAATAACCTTAGCTGTTGGTGGTCTTTAAAACATCGGGCGTCTATAATTTACAATTCATTCGGTCTTTAAAACACACGACACGATATCCAATGTTGAGTATGGTGATGGGTCCGAGATATGGTCACTGGTCAGAGTTCGATTGTACTATCTTCAAAACGTAAAGAAAAGTGGTTTTCTGGGTGCGGCTGTCTATCTGTGGACTAACAATTTTTGAGGTTCCGACCTCCTAACGGAACCCTATTACTGAGTCTACGATGTCCGTCGATCTGTCACAAGGCTGTGTCTTACAAACACAGATTGTGTATTGTTGTGGCATGAATCCTAGCAAATAATAAAAATCAAAAAGTTTACTCCCTAGGAGGCTTCCCATACATGGGTATATACACGTATATCTTGTATGTATTTCTGTTGTTTTCTCTAGAATTGAACGCTTATACTACTCAAGTGTACCTCGCTTCTGCTGTGCCGCCTATGCAATGGTAAGGCGTTCGCATGTCACTCTGAAAAGCTGGGTTCAAATTCGACACCTGTTTGTTTTGTTTGTTTTTTTATACCTAACGTAAAAATTTATATTAGAAATCGTGTCCATCGTGATTATAATAAAATTAAGAAAAATCGCAGGATAGTGGACAAAAATATTTGATTTATTAAATGTACAACGTTTCGTCTATAGATTTAGACTTTTATAAAATAATATTGTTATTTTTATGTATGTACTTGAAAAAGTCTAAATGTACAGATGAAACTTTGTACATTTAATAAATCAAATATTTTGTCCATTATCCTGCAATTTTTCTTAATCCTAACGTAAAAATTTTGGAATTTTTAGAATAAGAAATTTAATTTAAAAATAATTTCAAAAAAATAAATTAATTTTAACGAAGTGTATTTTAAAATAGTCTCAAACGATTTCTTTAGGGTAACAAAACGTATCGTTCTATTTAAATCCCAAATAAAATCGAACTGATTCCAATCCTTCCGTATCATAGTAGAGCTAGTAAGGACAATTTTTGAAGGAACAGCCTCGAAATACATTTGGGGTTGATCAATTAATAATAATCATTCGAAGAGCTAATACGCCCATCTCCTTAATTCCCCAAGACGCACAGGGATGGTTAAGTTTCGTATACAGTATATACAGTGGGATAATATTATGTGGATGTGTTGTGCTATATTTCTTTACAATTCCACGCACTGTAGCGTTATTATTGCAGTCCCACAAAGACAACGGTCTGCAGGTTTTCTCCGCTCATTTCCCAGGCCGACCATACATCATGCGGCAGGTCGTTTAGAGGTGCTGCCAACTGTTCTTTAATACATCACTTCGCCGCATCGAGCGCCGCTCGTACGAGGATTTACCGCGGATTGCAATCCGCGCTTCGGTAAACTCTAGATCAATTTTATACTGATGCACTGAATTAAATCGCGGAAGTCTTGGTTGAATTATGTATTGGTTTTTACTGTATGTCGATTTTTATATATCTCAAACCGCAAACGTTTTTAAATTGTCACAAACTACTTATAACTCTAACTGGTAATCAATTGAATTTGAATGAGACGCCTGTTGAAACAATAAGGCTCATTTCGCACCAAACCAGTCCAGTCCAGTCGTGTCCAGTCAAGTTTTGTCCAGTCAAGTCACGTCAATATTTCCTTTCGCACTGAATACGTAGCGTCAGCCGTCCCGCAAATTCCGATCGAAGTTCGCGACAGCAACGATGCGGTCGCCGCGGCACAGTTTTGTGAAGAATTTTGTGTCAAGATGGACTTACTTCTCCAAGGCATAATTTTACGTCGGCTACACAGAAGAAGAAGGATGAAGAAACGAAGAAATCTGTTTTGGGTTCATCCCATACATACCATACCATACCATACCATACCATACCATACCATACCATACCACGACTTATTAAATGACCCTCTTTTGCTTGCAATAATAAAATTAAGGTTTCTACGTCCATTCTGAGTCTCAAGATTGGGCAGAGTGGCATTAAAAATTCGACCGGTTGAGTCGCAATCAGTCTTAACAAGTCTTGACGCGATCGGACTCACGGTGACGCACTTAGTATGAAACCAGATTTATACATTGTCTTTATTTCAACGATAAGTTAATATGTCCAATCCAGTAGCGTCCGACTTGACTGAACGCGACTGAACTGGACTGGTTTGGTGCGAAATGAGCCTAAGATACCATTCAAATATTACATAACGTTTATCATGGGGGGAGTAGTTATCATCAGAGTTACTATTATATTATCAGAGGGTAATAGGGTATTGATATAATGTTAAGTTACATTATTATCTTATTAAGGAATTAAATTTTTTTTTAAAAGCGTAAATTGATAACAAAATTATAATGTTACGTAACAAGTGGGGGTCTGTTGTTTTATGAAAATGTTACGATATGTTTTGAGGGGCAGATGGAGTTCAATAATAATATATTCCTGGCGATATTGAGTTCGTTGTCGAGAATGAATCATGTAAGTTTTTCTGGAATTATTCATTAAGTACTACCAGGCAACTTTCAGCTACAAAGCCTGATATAGTTCTCCTTGATAAAACTACGCGATTTATGTATGTCATCGAGTTCTCAACTCGTGCTGAAACTAACATAGTTGCGAAGGAGATTGAGAATATTCTGGGACCTGGGTACTGCTTCCTGAGCTCAAAAAGAAGGTCTTGATATTTTGTTAAATATCAAGACCTTCTTTTTGAGCTCAGGAAGCAGTACCCAGGTCCCAGAGTATTCTGTTAAATTAATTATCCTTATAATTGGAGTTCTTGGAGGAGCCAAATCGTCACTGTTGGCAAATATAAAAGCTATCCCGGCATGTCAGCGCAATGCTGAATCACTAGTCTGCCGCATGCAAAAGGCTGTGTTTATTGGGTCGCTCCGTGTACTTCGTGCGCACGACCCAAACTCACTGTAATCGCCCATTTCATGGTTTTAAACGCGGTTATAGTTTCACCTTGCTCCGCAAGTATCCCTTGTGTGACGGTGACGAACCTGAAGTTTAAGGTGCTTGTGCAAAATTCTTAAGGAATTCTTCCTTCACAATAATAATAATAATAATCACAAAAGACAAACACTTTTTTCTCGACGCAAGTTTCGCTAATCATGATATCATCAGGAGTAAGGAGATGATTAATCACCTTCTGATGATGCTAACATGGTTAGCGAACGTGCGTCATGAAAAAAATGCTGTTACTTTTTTAGTATTCAATATTTTCACAGTAAAGATTCCGTTTCTTTTAAATAGATTCATTGATTTACACTCCTGACGTCCACGGACGGTTTTGTATTTCTATAGGAACAAACCTTTAATTTCCCTATCTATAAATCGCGTATAAAATAATTCGCACATTATTACTGAAAGAGAAAAATATTGTGCTTTTTTTGTTTTGTTTTGTAAGGAAAAATCCGAGAATTGATTGCGGAATATGATTCATATTTTCTTTCATGGCTAATGCTATTGTAACGCGCTCGTCATTCTATAAAAGGGCACTACACCAATTATAACGACACCAATAAAACCTTTTGTGTTCGTTATTGGTATCCCACGTGATGGTTATTATATTCAGTGGAAAACATGTTATATATATGTAAAATATATACATGTAAAATATACTATACCTATACAGCTTTGTGTAGGCTTGAGAATAGCCGAGAGTGTAGCAATGCTGTTGTTTACATGGTGTTGCTATGTTTCCTCTATTACAAGTCCCCAGTTCCCGGGTTCTAGCCCGAGAGCTGGTAAAAGTGTCAATTGGATTTTCAATTTATTATTAAAAAAAAATAATGAATTGAAAATATGAATTGGTGCTAGGCCCAAATAACATTAGCTGTTGGTGGTCTTTAAAACACAATTTTAATTTTACAGCTGTGTGTAAGTTTAGTCCGGAACATTCCATATAAAAAAAATTAAAAATTGAAAAAAGAAAATAGAACCTCCTTCAAAAAAGTCACTAAAAAATAGGAAAATAATAAAATGTTGATATCGGCGTCAATTTAGTTTCAATTTATTAAATTAGCGCCGATCTCAAAATTTTATTATTTTCCTCTTTTTTTAGTTGCTTTTTTGAAGGAGGTTCTATTTTCTTTTTTAATTTTTTTAATTTCCTACTTTTTAGTGCCTTTACAATACGTAGTTTGCACGTTATTAACCAATTTCTGTCTTTATGATATTACGCTGTGTCAGAATTGACATTTACCTTAACGGTATTACGCTCCGTTACTCACTTTTTAATAAAATCAGTCGAACTACTGAAGCGATTTAAGTAAAATTTGTATAAGAATTATCCCCAAGGTATGCCCTATTAAATAAAAAAAGAATCATAAAAATCGGTCGTTTCTGAAAAAATCGGGCACATACACACATACTTATATACTAGGGAAAAACAAAACCTTCCTTTTTTTTGAAGTCGTTTAAAAATCCCAGATCATCTGCGGCCAAAATTCTTAGACTGCGCGTCGATTTTATTTTTTAAACCCGCGTCTTTTTTGATAATCGTTTTTTTTAGCCCCCACCCCTTTCCGGAATGACGTCATTACCTTTTTTTCAACTATATAGTCACGGAATTTTCAGTAGTGAATTGGAATGGCCACGGCTCAAAAATTAATGAAACGCTGTGATATAAGTATAACGATGACAGGAATAAAACCTTTGTCAGCGTTAAATTAAATCGTTTCATTAATTTTTGAGTCGAGGTCATTCCAAATCACTACCCTCGCTAAAGGAGTATAACTTCAAATGTAGTAGATATTTGTGCAGCTGACCCTTCAATTTCTTCTATTCTATATTCTATAGTCAGTTTTAGATGCAGTAGTTTTGAATAAATTTCTTCCAACAGTTTTTTGGCTCTAATGCCTAAAACAAGTTTTTACACAATAAAAAATTTTTTAACAATACCTCCTTCAAAAAGGCACTAAAAAGAGGAAAATAATGAAATTTTGAGGTCTGTGCCAATTAAAATATGAAGTTGGTTAAAAAGAAGATATTAATCACTATACTATACTTTTTAACCGACTTCATATTTTAATTGGCACAGACCTCAAAATTTCATTATTTTCCTCTTTTTAGTGCCTTTTTGAAGGAGGTTTTTTTTTTGTTAAAAAGTTTTTTATTTTTTACATTTTAGTGTCAAAAAGTAACATTTACCTTAAAAAATCACACGCCGTTACTTACTTTTATTAAAATCAGCCGAACTACTGAACCGATTTTGATGAAATTTCTATGGGACCAATCTGAAAGAATATCCTTTCAAATAAAAAAAAAATTCAAAATCGGTTCATAAACGACGAAGTTATCCGCGAACATACATAAAACATAAAAAATATATACGGTCGAATTGAGAAACCTCCTTTTTTTGAAGTCGGTTAAAAAAAATCGTGAAACAAAATGGACATTCTGTGTAGATACAGTGTCACAACAGAAAGAGGTGAACTTCAAATGTTACTATGCGGAGT
The DNA here is from genome assembly GCA_039654895.1 of Mongoloraphidia duomilia. Taxonomy (NCBI): domain Eukaryota; kingdom Metazoa; phylum Arthropoda; class Insecta; order Raphidioptera; family Raphidiidae; genus Mongoloraphidia; species Mongoloraphidia duomilia. Next base: position 17,175,842 of record CM077525.1, on the reverse strand, counting down.
GTAGTGAGGCTGTTGTGGAGAGACATCAGTCATCTCTTGGGCGACCGCACCTCTGTGTAAGTAAAGACACTCACAGAGAGGAATTCCTCTTTAGAAGGCACGCCTTCCATTTACTAAATGGGAAAAATACCATTCGCATTATCATAACTAACGCATATAATACTGAACGGTTCAAAAACTCTATATTTTAACATCAAACACTATAGCGAAAAGATTTTTTTTCCATACCCACTACAAAATAGTTACTTTCAATGCATGTATGTATTTAACAGACAGGTGTGCGGAAAATGGTTTACTTTCTGCATTAGCGCAGAAAATAACGGTTGCCATAGCAACTTCTCTTTATTCGCTCTGTACGCCTGCGTACTCTTGCGTGCGCCTGTCATTACATTCTTGCACGAACTTCGCGGCACACTGGAAGGAAAGATGACGACGCAAATTAACTGTCAGAATTTTTTGAAAATGACGCGAAAATTAGTAGGTATTTTGTATAGTGGGCATAGCAAAAAATACCATATGTGTCTCGTACGTAATGGTATTACGGCTCGTGTGACTGTAAAAACTCGCTATCGCTTGTTTTACTGTCATCACTCGCCGTAATATGCCCCATTACGTATCTAGACATACAATCTACTATTGTTTGTAACACATACTAGGTACTTGAAATGTACAACATTTCGTGCTTCTAGTCGGCTGTTTGAAATAATATATATCGCACGCGTACAATAATATAATATTTTATGTGATACGACCAGCATAGCTAGGCGTGCGTAAAATATAGACTGTGACGTCAGCTTACAATAATGCATATTTAATGCCATACGAGGAATATAGGAATATAGTTGCTATGGTAACGAAGTAAATAAATATTGGATTAAGACCAATATTTTTAGCTGTAGTGAGATTTCGGTATTTGAAATTAATTCATTAAAGCTCTAAAATTGAAAATGCTGTACATTTCAAATATGTGTTACAAAAAATAATGTCTAAAACTCGTACAATAAAGTCGGTATAGGACGCTCGGAGTGTTGGTACTCTCGCCTGCGGCTCGCGTACCAACTTCACCCCTCGCGTCTTATACTTAATTGTACTAGTTGTGTAAACTACTGTTATTCCATTATAGGATTGGTACCTGCCTTTATACCCTAATTAGAGCTCCTCTATAGTTTAAAAGCGCGGGACACTCGAAATAAATGAATTATAGGTAAATGAGGGTTCCGTCTTCTAAACTCCATAGAAGAATAAGAAATTTATTTCTACTTTTTAATGCGTTAATATTATTAAGTGTGTTTTTCTAGATTTTTTTAATAATCTAAATGTGTTTATTGATATAGAAAACGCTGAATGAAACTTTGATAAATTTGCAAACACACAAAAAAACCGGCCAAGTGCGAGTCAGACTCGCGCACCGAGAGTTCCGTACCATAATAAAAATAAGGAGTTAGGTAGGGACAAAATAACAGATTTGTTTTTAAGAAGTTTTTTAGTACTTATATTTTATTTAGTTCTCTTTTGTGTTTCAAAATTTTTTCGTATCAAATTTAATTAAATTATATTTTTAAACTAAAAAAAAATAAATTTACAGAATATTTGATGCATAAAAAAAGACAACAATATTGCGAGCCCAAACCTAGGATCAAACCAGGGACCTTTCGATCTTCAGTCAAACGCTTAACCACTGAGCCACCCGAATGATGTTTTTACGCGCGCATAATGCAGTATATCAGTTTGATACCTCTTACCGTTTGTGACAGACGGACCGGACAGACAGCATAACCTCAGAATAGGGTTCCGTTCGGAGGTACGGAACCCTAAAAATCAACATTATCGACCTATAAGAAGGAACACTTCCTCTCTTCATTATAGTTTCGGAATTCCGATATTAATAAATATCTTCAGATCCGGAAATTATCTATATACCTATGTTTACAAATATTGTCCGAAATCTCGAAATTCCGATCATGAATGCTAAGCAAATATCATTGAACACTTTTTTCTGACCGTCAAATAGCCAAAACCAACAGCAATTTCCAGCGCTGATCGGCTTTTAACATTCTACTGTAAATATAATTAATATTTTATACATTAACTTTGCAAAACACGCTTTTGAATAAATGTTGCAACAGAAATGTATTAACTTTTTTCTGTTTAAGAATTTTAAAACGAATTTTTAACGAGATTTTCTTTTTTATAAAATTCTGTTTTACATTATTCGCTATGTGCTGCTGCACTTGTTTGATCCGATGTAAATGTATATATGTAGGTATTTATTTATTTGTTTGTTTTATTGAAATACTCGTACATACAACTTCTATAAAAGTTGAATGAGAAAAATATTGTTTTGCGGCTCAAATTATTCGTACTATAAATTTTTTACAAAAAGACTGTATAAATCATTGAGTTTAAAGAAGAAAGCGACCAAATATCCTTGTAGCATGACGTCTTAACCAATAAAAAATTAGGTAATATTTTTTGAAAATGCAACTTATTTGGTGTTTGTTATTAAAAAATAACTCACTATCGGGACTTGAACTCGAATCCTTTAATTTCGTACTGGATTCATTTTCATTGGTTGGAATCCCGATATTATTTTTTTTCCATATAACAAACCCTAATAAAAAGCTATAAGTGGCGTTTCTTCATTTTTCTTATCATGGAATTTTTTATCGTACGGATTCTAAAATCTAGTGTTGCCGTCTAGATCTAGACTTTCTAGACTCTTGTCTTGTCTTGTCTAGATTTTCAAGACAAGACAAAAGTCTTGTCTAGAAATTTTCAAGACAAGACAAGACTTAAGCTTTATCTAGATCAAGACTCTTGCCAAAACTCTAGACAATTTTCAAGAGTCTAGATAAACTAAGTAGTAGTATGTAAAGGTTTACTTTACCTACTACTACTAATCTAGACTCTTGAAATTAGACAAGGCAAGAGTTTGTTAATCTTGACTTAGACTTAGTGAAATCTTGATATTTCAGACAAGACTTAAGTGAAGTCTTGTCTTGATATTTCAAGACAAGACAAGACTTTCAAAGTCTTGTCTAGACGGCAACACTACTAAAATCTGATGATAATTAAACAATTCGTTGAAGCGCAATAATTTATTAAATACATTTTCGAAAAAATCATGTGATTATAAACAGCTTGTGACATCATAACTTAGTTATTGCATGTTCGTTCCCATATACACATAGCTTACATAGTTAACACAGAGGTACAATACAGTATTTTTCTTCGTACTTATTTATGATATTATGTAATGATGTAATCACGTGACCATCGGCCGGGCGGGGCTGACTTAAATATTTCAAAATTTGTTTTTAAGCTCAGAAAACAGAATTAAGGGATTTAGGTGTCATTTTATTCAGAATTTAATGCTCTATTATACATTGAGGAAACCATTAACAAATTCGCTATCGGATTAGAACCCGAACCTTCCGATTACAAACCTAAAGCATTTCCCAACTACATCGCGTCGCGTTCATTTGTACTTTACCTATTTTTTATAGCTTGTTGACGTTCAATCATAATAATAAAAAAAAAACTCGGGTCGCAGTGCCAAAACCCTGCCGACAATATAGTGTATTTGCTAATACTGGCATTGTGGCTTTATTATGTGAACTTAAGTTTTTTTTGAACAAATTAAAAAATTTAACCCCTTAATACATCCCTTAAAATAATTAAATTTTTCTAAATTTCAATATTAGACATGGATTTTATCAGTACACCCAATTAAATACACCCTTCCATAAGTAAATCCGTATCAACAAACTAGTGTTTTCATAAAATTTGAAAGTCCGGTCCTGTCGGGCCGATTTTATTAAAATTTTAGCAGCACATTTTAATCTTTACTAAAGAGTTAAATTTCAATTTTGAAACGATTCTGACAAATTTTTCGGTATTTTTGGGCCCAAAAACTTTTTGGAACCCCTAAATACAACCCTGAAAATGGTCCGATCGGGCCCATTTTAAATAGGCTTCTTGCGGTGATGAGTTCCAATGTGTGTACCAAATTTCGTTTCAATCGATTAAGTCTGTCGAGAGTTATCGTGTACACACATATATATATAAATATATATATAAATATATATATACATACATATATATATAAACATTTTTAAAAATGGTGCCAAAGTGTTCAGGAGGCTATGAAACGTCGAGAAATTTTGGTCCGACCCCTAGGTCCCGCCATCCGACCGACGCCAATAGTGTATGTGCCATATTATGGCAAATACACTAATTAATATAATAAATTAATATGACATTAATATAATAAATTAATTCAATACGGTTCATGGGTTCTTGGATTAAAATAAATTGTTATTGATTAATAACTCTTTTATTTATCTTCGTACGACGTTTCGTCTCTTTCGAGACTTTATCAAGTACTCAATAACGAGTCATTAATTGTCAAAAATTGTACTTAAAATACCAAGACATGAAAATAATAAACTATAATTATAGTAACGTCGTTCCATCCTTAATCAATAAAAAAACTCGGGTCGCAGTGCCAAACCCTGCCGACAATATAGTGTATTTGCTAATACAGGCCTTGTGGCTTTATTATGTAAACTTAAGTTTGTTTTTGGACAAAATAAAAAATTTAACCCCTTAATACATCCCTTAAAATAATATTTTTTTTCTTAATTTCAATAATATTATCAATGCAACCTTTGTACCAAATTAAATATACCCTTCAGTAAGTAAATCACTATCCGCAAACCAGTGTTTTCATAAAATTTGTAAGTCCGGTCCTGTCGGGCCGATTTTATTAAAATTTTAGCAGCACATTTAAATCTTCACTAAAGGGTTAAATTTCAATTTTGAAATGATTCTGAGAATTTTTTCGGTATTTTTGGGCCCAAAAACTTTTTTCAACCCCTAAAAACTACCCTTAAAATGGTCCGATCGGGCCCATTTTAAATAGGCTTCGTGCGGTAATGGGTTCCAATGTGTGTACCAAATTTCGTTTAAATCGATTAAGTCTGTCGAGAGTTATCGTGTACACACATATATATATAAATATATATATATATATATATATATATATATATATATATATATATATATATATACATACATATATACATAAACATTTTCAAAAATGGTGGCAAACTGTTCAGGAGCCTATGAAACGTCGAGAAATTTTGGTCCGACCCCTAGGTCCCGCCATCCGACCGACGCCAATAGTGTATGTGCCATATTATGGCAAATACACTAATAAATAATTTTAAAAATACCAATAATGCAGTACCTAAGAAAACAACTACCCGTTCTTTCTAACTACTCTAACCATGTAGTTGTTTTCTTACTGCATTATTGGTATTTTTAACTTCCCATTGGAAGTTATTGTAATGGGTCCGAAAATCGAAATCAAAAAGGAAAAAAAATTTTTATGTTTCAAGGTCACTACACTATTTTTACACTACTTTTAGAAAGATGTCTGTGTGTGTGTGTGTGTGTGTGTGTGTACGTATGTACGTACGTACGTACGTACGTATGTATGTGTCAATTTCTTTCTAAGACGAAATCTCGAGAACGAAAAATGATATCGACTACGTTGGGGTGCCAATCGACGCGTATTAACGTATATATGATCTGAAAGGAATTTTTTTAAAATCGGTTCAGCCGTTCTTTTTTCTTAACCAAATAACCTCCAAAAAAGTAGATTTTACACAATATCTCGCGAACAAAAAATTATATCGACTTCGTAAGGGTGTCAATCGAGGCGTGTTAACGTCATTTTGATTCGACATAAATTTTATAAAAATCGGTTCAGCCGTTTTTTTTTTTTTTTTTTTTTTTTAATTATTGATGTTTTGATGATTAAAATGATTACTTTTCTGTGTAATATCTAATTTAATTATTATTATTAAATATTTATCAAACTGGGAAGTTCGTCGTGTGGACCTCAAGGGTCGCACTTTAGTCCTAATAAACGACCCACCTCACGGCTTGTTAAAATTATTTATTTTATTGATTAAGGATGGAACGACGTTACTATAATTATAGTTTATTATTTTCATGTCTTGGTATTTTAAGTACAATTTTTGACAATTAATGACTCGTTATTGAGTACTTGATAAAGTCTCGAAAGAGACGAAACGTCGTACGAAGATAAATAAAAGAGTTATTAATCAATAACAATTTATTTTAATCCAAGAACCCATGAACCGTATTGAATTTATTAAAAAATGGATATGAACCGAGTGAATTGTTTAATAAATTAATATTAAATAACATCGTATATTCATTTTTCTTTTATCTCTATACTGTTCTTTCTTTTTTTTTCTCATCTCATCACATCACATCACATCACAAATCAAAACCTGTAATTGTATTGTATCTCCTACCCTGGAACTGGCTTTGCCAAGTTGGGTAGGAAAACTTAATACTTAAGTAAATAAATAAATAATATACATTACATGTAACCATGTAAAAATTAAAAATTAACAGCGGAAACGGAAATATTTCTTGTTTCATGAATGATGAAAGTAATAAAAAGCTCTTTTATATAACACATGCACGCTTTTAGTGTTTTTTCGTATCAGTTTTGCGGACTTTAAATGGCCGTTTATTGACAAGTGACGTCATGATCCATTATGAAACGCTTTTCGATGAATAATGGAAAAACATTTGAAAAACCCGTTATCTAATGGACATTTTGTACCTCTTTTCGGTGTTATAAATGAAATATGGTTACTATGGTAACGAAGTGATTAAATATTGTATCGAGCCCAATGTTTTTATTATGAGATGTACTTCTGTCAGTGACATAAAATTATTCAATTAAAGTCTAAAAGCGTGCATGTGTTATATAAAGTATAGTGTGCAACACGTATGCTAAATATTTATGCGTCAGGCGCGATGTTTTCAGCACTCGTATTCGGTTCGCGATGCTCATTTGCCAAGGCTCGTGAGCGCTCTCCTACTACTCGTGCTGGAAACATCGCGCCTGACGCATAAAGATGTATTTAGCATACTAGTCACACAATATACTATTATTAAATAAATAACATATTTTTTAAATTATTGCGACCTATTTTTGTTTTTTATACAGACTAACTGATGAATAAATTTAATTTGCAGAAATTGCCTCGTGATGAATAAAATTATTATGTTTCAGTAATTATACACAAAATAAAATCACACAATATTTGTAGGGAGAGTTTAATTATTATTTGTATATGCTTTTTTTATAACGACTGGCACTGAAATCCAACAGACCGATTTCAAATACAGGCGAGCCCCAACTTATGAAGAATAGTCCAAGAGGTCGCAACCAGAAATTGGAAAAATTTTCTAAAGGCTATTATTTTGAGATTAGCTAGATTTAGGTATGGTTTAGAGTAATTCATGGTACTATTTTTGGTTATAGGTCCTGAGGAAGGCAAAAAATGTTTGCCGAAACGTTGGCCATTAAAAATGATAAGTGAATAACTGTTTTTAAATTATAAGCCTTGTATCCTGTTGTTACTTTATCATAGTATTTAAGGTGTAAAAGATATAATAATTTTGTGTTTGTAGTCACGTGACACATAGATTAAAAATCATGATTTTTACGAAAATTAAAATAAAAATAAAAATTCTAATAAATATTTTTGATGACTGGCAAATATCCTATTTTCAATACTTAAAGTGATCCTCACAAAAATAAGGTTTTAGCAAAACATTTTTGACGTCAGGGCGACTAAGTAATTTACTACGTATTATCTAAAATAATAATCAAATTATTTAACACGCTTATATTAGCTTCACCTGTATGTTTGCTTGCTTGCTTGTTTGTCAGTTTGTAACCGACTTCTTTGAACTTGATTTTGACCAACTTAGAATGGTCAGATTTAGTTTAAACGTTGTCGACTTATCTAGGACCGACGACAATACAATAATTCAATAAGTTTGTCCCATTATCCTGACCAGGATCTCCAGGACTAATTTTATATGTAGACAATCTTCACCTAAAATATGTGGCTGGTTCTGATTTTCGTTGCAGTTTACTTTGAGTCTTGTCTTAGAGATGGCACCGTGGTGGTAGCAATACGTTGACTAACGTCAACGTCTCGCGTGACCGCGTCTCAATATAAAATCTTACGAATTCACCCCAAACCGCGATAAAATACTGTTTTCGGAGAAGGGTGCGCGTAAAGATGTAAACACATCAATAATAAATTATTGAACTTCAACGAATCGTTCGATGTTTCTCGGATTTCAGGGTTTAGAGGTAATATTATTTTTTCAAACACTCTGTTTATATTTTTAAACCGGTTTTTTTTTATATGAATAGTCTGAGTCCGAAATGTATGAATAAATTGATTCGATTAAATTCGTCCGACAGTAAATCACGAAGCAGTAACTGGCTGCGGTAGCAGATCGATCATAGTGTGTACAGTAGATTCTCGTTTCTATGACTTAATCGGTTCCTCAACGACATTTAGTTAGTAATTTTTAGTTAGTAATATTGCTAACAATAAAATATGTTCATTTACTGAAATTTTTTTTTGTTACTAATTGGTATCTACAGCTTCTTTTTACATAAAAAAATACATTTTAACCGGCTTCAAAAAAAAGGAGGGAGGTTTTTGGTCGACGCGTATATATATATATATATATATATATATATATTTTTATGTATGACCACGCATCACAGAGTAGTCCGATTTAGATGATTCTTGTTTTATTGGATAGGGTATACCTCGAAGTTGATCCCATATAAATTTTGCTTAATTCGGTTCAGTAGTTTGGCTGATTTTAATAAAAGTGAGTAACGGCGTGTGATTCCTTTCAGGTAAATGTCACGAATATGTTTTGCTGAAGGTTTAATTTTAGATCGAAAATAACCGAAGCCAAAGCTTCGGTCTGATTCTACCTCCAACTACTTACAATTTTTAGTTTTGGTTCAGATGTCCGCGTTAATACGTAAAATTAGTGTGGAGGTTTGAAAAGCGGAGGTTTACTGTAGCTACTCATATGTTGACGTGGATTCAGCAGCAACATTATGTCCATTAAAAACCGGAAGCACACGGCATTCGTTATCCGTTGTCCCTTTTTGCGAACATCTCTCTGTCATTGTATTGTATTTTTATATTATTATATTATATGACAGTCGTATATTTATCTGGTTCACCGGTGTGTCTTTGCGTGCGCAACTACGACTTGTGTGAGTGGGTCACACGCGTTACAAGTGGGTCACCGGGTCACTTCGTTACACCTGTACTCAGAGGTACCACTCAATTATATTACAAACATGCAACAGCGTTGTTGACTGTACATAATAATATTATACATACATTACGAATACGATAATAATAATTATATTTATGATGTCTTTTGTACGCTGTTAGAACACTTCTTAATTTATGTATACTTACAATCTTACGCCCCCGGCTGCGCTCGTGTGAACGTTGATATTTTTTACAGATTTGCTCGTGTCTGTTTTGACGGGAACCTTAGCGTACCTGGAAAAGTAAACTGCCACCTACTTTAATTTTGAGTTACAAATAATAGTGTACTAAGTTTCATCAAAATCGGTCCAACCGTGGATGAACAGACAGATAACAGACACGCATTTTGGAAACGCATTCTTGCCGGTAGATATCATAAAAATTCCTTAAAAAGCTGCAAGAAAACGAAATTACAGACAGAGGTCTCGTTAAAAATGTATATAATAATTAATACCTAATGATCTCAGGTCACCGCCCATTAAGATATCACCTTAATAAAATTGGTGTAACGGACAACGGATCATGCCGCTTCTGTTTAGAGGCTCCTGAAACATCGGAGCATTTGCTTTGCAAATGTGAAGCAGTCATGACTCAAAGATTCCGTCACCTTAACATTCCATTCCCAACGCCTGATCATGTATGGGATACAGATTCCAGAGCGATTCTAGGATTCATCCAGAACCTTAACCTCGCATTGGAATAAACAAGTCAGGGTCACACAATAGATCTATTAAGGTCGCGGTGTCGACGAGGCTTGCCTTACGCCCTCTTTCTAATCTAATCTAATGTAATACCTAATAATTACAAGGAAGTATTAATTAATATGAAATTCGAATTTTCATATACGTAATTACATAATTGGTAAATATTCTGGTTCTTGTATGAAAAATAAATGGTTTTTTCGCGGTTTCCAAATCAGGGATAGATAATCTCAGAATGTCTATTTCTCCTGACCGGATTTTGTTCTGGTTTGCACGATTAGATAGATTGATTCACTAGGAAGGTTTGGATGTATACCTAATTGAAACTGGCCGGCCCGGATTCGCCCGGGTAAAAATCGGGGGTAATCTCAGAAGACCAATTTAAAAAAAATTTTGACTGTTCGATAGGTCATACTTTGCTTTAGGATATGATAACTGGCCATTTCAATCCTAAACTGGGAAAATTAGATATGGAAGATAACTTCTAAAAAGAGGTGACATTTATTTCAGAACTGGTTCCAAATCTGATTTGTAATGTTCCGTTTTGGATTTCCATTCTTTTGGTGGCCGAACAAACTGGTAGAAAAGAATTCATATTCCAAATATAATTTTTCGTATTTGGGATTGGAATCGAACTTGGTAAGTTTTAGATTTCCATTCGTATGGTGGCCAAACAAAATGGTAGAAAAGAACTTTGGTCATCTTTTCACATTTATGTTTTCGGTAGAATAGCTTTTATTTAAGATTAATCGATAGCGGAAGCTACCCCCTGCACCCTTCATCTCAAATCCTTTCCCCTCGCCTATAAAACGCTTCCCTCTCTCCCGACGCTATTTTTAAAGTTAAAGGGTTCTGGTAAACGCCAAATGAATGACCGAGAATCACACTACAAATCCTACAGACGAATTTTTTGAATAAAAGTTTTGGATACGTGTGAAAGATTAAGTGATTTTTTAAAAAGTTGAAAGTTTTCTTCAGGATTTTTTTTTTTTAATTTTTCGCTTGTAAGATCTGTATAGTGTACGATTCTTGGTCCTTCATTTAGCGTTTACCCGAACCTTTAGCTTTAAAAATAGCGTCGGGAGAGCGGGAACCGTTTTATAGGCGAGGAGAAAGAATTTGAGATGAAGAGTGCGGGGTGTAACTTCCGCTATTGAATACTCTTAACTGACTTGTGAACAAAAATAGTACACCTATGGAGTAGGTATAATAGCTGCTATAGAGACTGTCTTTTGTTTATTTAAAACAAAATAGTTGAATGAGACAGCATATAAACTCTGATATTTGTGTTTTAGAATTTGTATTAGTGAAAATCCACAAGGAACTTTATTACACGGAAGTTGGTAATTCTAGAGACTTTATTAGAGCACTGTAAACATAAAACGCTTTAGGGTCGTTTCATCATGTTTAATTTCGGTTTAACTTCAAATTCTTTGATGTGCATAATCCTCGTTTGACACAAAAAAGGAACCTACGCTTCTTTTCATTTACATCGCATTTTTATAAAGATAACAAAAACACCATGACAACTTTTAGGGATGGATTATTTTCAATAAAAATTCGACTGATGACCAGTCCTATACTTCCCACCTAGTAAATATTTGCAAAAAATAAACATTCTTTTTTTTTATTCTTTGACTAGGCCCAAATAACCTTAGCTGTTGGTGGTCTTTAAAACACAATTTAATTTTTATTCTTTGAAAAAAGCATGGCCCTCTTTTTTGTTTGCTGATCTACTGATGGCTAGCTTAATATAGCAAAAATCATGGTTACCTTGATTTACGTACAATTTTTATTAGTGTATTTGCCATATGGCACATACACTATTGGCGTCGGTCGGATGGCGGGACCTAGGGGTCGGACCAAAATTTCTCGACGTTTCATAGCCTCCTGAACACTTTGGCACCATTTTTGAAAATGTCTGTTTATATATGTATATATATATTTATATATATATATATGTGTGTGTGTGTGTGTGTGTGTGTGTGTACGGGCAATAACTTTCGAAAGAGTTAATTGATTTTGACGAAATTTGGTAGGCACGTTGAAATCCATCACCGCACGAAGCCTATTTAAAATGGGCCTAATCGAACCATTTTAAGGGTGGTTTTTAGGGGTTGAAAACGGTTTTTGGGCCTAAAAATGCCGAAAAAATTCTCAGAATCGTTTTAAAATTGAAATTTAACCCTTTAGTAACGATTAAAATGTGCTGCTAAAATTTTAATAAAATCGGCCCAACAGGACCGGACTTACAAATTTTATGAAAACACTAGTTTGCGGATAATGCTTTACTTACTGAAGGGTGTATTTATTTTGGTACCGAGGTTGCATTGATAAAAATATTGAAATTAGGAAAAAAAAATATTTTAAGGGATGTATTAAGGGGTTAAATTTTTTATTTTGTTCAAAAACAAACTTAAGTTCACATAATAAAGCCACAATGCCAGTATTATCAAATACACTATATTGTCGGCAGGGTTTTGGCACTGCGACCCGAGTTTTTTTTTTAGTAAAATATTTTTTTTCTCGAAAACTATACATTTTAGAGAAAAAAAATATTTACATTTTTTTCACATTATAACATCTAGAATTCATTTATATTTTTTTTTACCTATGTTAATACGTGATGAGAACGTTTTTTTGAATATCTCAGGATCCACTGAACCGATTTGACTCAAAATCTAATCAGATCTAAGTTAAAGGCTGATAAACACAATACAACAATCGGCATGCCCGTATGTTGTTCCGTTCTTAAGATATCGAAGGCGAAAAATTGACCACACACACATATAGACATTAGTCAGAAAATGATCTTAAACGATTGCTAGGGTCTTAAAACGTGAAGATCTGTTAAAATCTCGAAATATTTTTTTCGGACTAAATCCATTACTTCCCTACCATACTGTAGAGGTGGGAAGTAAAAACATTTAGTAAACAACTTGTAGGTACTAATTTCTGTTGTCGTCCCACACATATTATTCTTTCTTTCTGATTTACAGGTTTTGATATTTTTTCCCCGTAATTAATTCCTCTTGAATATTGTAAAATAGTAAAAAAATTGTATTTTGATGTGAATAACGTCTAATATCATATACCCCGTGTCCGGTCTTAAAGGTGAACATAGGGATTTAACATGGTATTGTTCATTTTTGCTGATTCGTGTTCGCCAATTCAACGTACAAGAAAGGTAATGGTACCTATCGAAAGATAAAATTATTGCGCATCAAATGATTCTAAAAATAAGATCAAAAATGAAATTTTTAGTTTAAAATACCAATTTGAAATTTACCGGTTTTGCAGTAATGATTTCAAATTAAGGCTGAGGCTACATTGGCGCCGTTTCAGACCAGATCAGATCAGACCAGATCAGATCCGTATTGTCGGATGTGAACAAACACCAGTAACCTTATGAAGTGGCTACAGTGTTCACTCCAGACCGCGCCAGAATATGTCAGATTACAACAGACACGTTCCGACCGTCGGATGATATCAAACGTGTTTGAAATTTTCGTCAGACTACGGCCGTACATTTGACAGTTTTCAACAAACAGTGTTGTGTATGCTAGCTATTATTACCAGATTGTCTTATTGTATTGTATTATTTTTTAAAAACGTGTTTGAATATCAATTGTGAGTATGGACAAATCACTTTTAATTGATCGTGTATGTGAAAAGCCTCCTATTTGGGACCAAAGAGACAAAAGATACCATAACAGAGACGTGAAAGGTCATTTGTGGAAAGATATTGGCGAAAAAATGAATCTTTCAGGTATGATTTGAAAATATAATTTATTTATTAATTAATCTATGAGTAGTCCATAAAATGAAAGTAAATTAACTCTGATCGGTTTCAACGCATTGTTGAAGTTTGTTTGTTTTGTTTGTTGTTTATAATAGGGCTCGGTATTTTTCAAATTAAAGTATTCGAATATTCATTTAAACTTCTATTCGAATAGTTAAAATTAATTAAAATTTAGCTGTTTTTTGGATTTTTGACAAAGATCCTGAAGTCTGTCGAGTCACGGCCCTCACAAGTTTCCCAACAATAAAATTTAAATCTAACAATACTGGGCAGTCATAACAGATAGCATAACTGTTAAATGATTAAAAAAAATTACATTATATTTCTGAAAAAATTGTTATCTCTATCGCTAATCTATAAAATCATAAATCGCATATTGAAATCAAAACGTAAACACAGCAATGAGTAATAATTGGCGACAGCCGATACTCATGACAGGGGTCAGGACTCAGGGACGCCAAAAACAAAGAACAGCTGTTGTATAAATGTATAATAAATGTTATTGTTGAACAACGATAAAAAATAATAAAAGCAGTGCATTTTGATTTTCATTTGAATCCGGAAAGAAGCTAACTACAGTCTATGACAAATATTCAAATATTCGAAATTTGCACATCAAAAATTATTATTGTTCAACAAAGAAAAACTGTTTCGGTTATTTAGAACTTATATAAAAAACGAGTATTCAAATATGTATTTGAATATTTAAAATTCGAATATTCTAATATTGAATAAATCTGTTTTGAAAGTATTCGACCATTCGAATATTCATTTATTCGAATAAATTCGGAGCCCTGGTTTATAATATGTACAATACATCTGCACATATTTCATTTTAATTAATAATTTTACAAAGGTGATAAACAGTTTGTTAAAATAAACGTTCAGGTCTTCTCTAATTAGTTTCGCATCATTTTACTTTTAAACCCGTCGGATATTATCCACTCCCTATGTAGCCACTTCGTCTGAAGTGTCTGATTTGGTCTGGTCTGGTCTGGTCTGGTCTGATCGGATCTGGTCTGACACGGATCTAGTGTAGCCTCAGACTAAGAAGGCGAAAAACAAAACGTTAGAAACTCTTTTTATATAACAGACTGGGATATTGTTTAGTTGAAAATGGGCTATTGAATATTTATTATAATTTTATTTTCTTTATTAAGTATTACTTTTCGTTGTTTAATAATAAAAAACCAATTAAATTCTTCATTACTTACCTGTTTGTTTTCTTATTATATAGTCTATACGAGTAGAAGTAAAAGCCAAAATACTTAAAAATGGCACACAACGTTAATTCTCTATGTTCGACTTTGAGACCGGACACCCGGTATGTCTCATACTGAGGTGGAATTTTAGAAATATTAGATGTAACGGAAATAGTCGGAAGTGGTTGACATGTGAAACAAAACACAGCATGTATAACTATGATAAGGTCTCAGATACAGTTAGCCAAGTGGCTGTACCGACAGGTACAAACGCCAAGCCCAGGTTCGAATCCCGAAGGCGTTTAATATTTATTTTTTTTAATAATGAAAATATAATATAGACAGATATTGGATAACAATTCGAAATATAAAAAAAAATTACAATTATTTTATTTATTATATTTTGCGAACATTTGATTTTATAATATAAATAAAAGTAGATGTATTTCTTTCCATGACAAAGAATACATTTATTTGTGTTTAACGGTATTCACGTCATCTGTCTGTACCCGCGATACAGACATACCAATTTTTTTCGTAGTGAATTCCTCTTCAATATCTATTGTAAAATTGTAAAAAAATTAACAAAAAAATATAGTTACTTCTTACCACAACAGTTTTATTGATGGATGTACATTTCGAAAGCTATGCTTTCATCTTCAGCAAACACTATACATCAATGTATAGTGTTTGCTGAAGGTGAAAGCATAGCTTTCGAAATGTACATCCATCAATAAAACTGTTGTGGTAAGAAGTAACTATATTTTTTTGTTTTTATTCCAACCACAGTGCTCATATATTTTTAGTAAAAAAATTGTATTTTGAAAAATCTTTTATACATAAAAATTGCAGGAAAAAACAATCAAATTACTAATTTTCGCGAATATTTCCATGGAAATATTTGCCTTTAATACAACACTAAAGAGACGTAAAAACATGAAGATTTTTCAAAAAAAAAGTCGATGTGTGCTTATGACTACACGACAGAAGTGAAAACTTGATTGTATATGCAAAACATACATAATATTATAATATTATTTTATTATTATAATACGCAATAATAAAAACGTATTTCTTGAAACGATCCGAGCGCGCTTGATATCGAGTGGAGTCGAGTAAACCCGATTCAGCGTCACCGACCCGAGCGTGACGGTTCACTTTCGTTCACTAGTCAGAAAGAACGCAAAGTGCGCCTAAAGAAGTTTTAACTTCAAAATCAGAAAAATAAATTTCGAAAAGTTATGACTTATGCAGTCTGCTGATCTGTCTGGAATCTGGTTTAATCATACCTTTCGTGTTTCATTTAAAACTAGTTACGCCTTTGCTATAAAAAACGACGCCGATAATAATTGTTTCATGTTTCTCTGATAAATGGATTGCATTTGGGGGCGTAATGACAGCAATACGAACAGCGTGATCAGTGCGGTTCTGTCGGGGGTGGAGTCCGACAGCCGAATCGCTTGCAATGTGCATTGTTTGCATCGTCCATTTCACTAGGTTGTGTAAACATTTCAATAATGGACACTAAACGCATCCATTTTCCATCACCCATTCATCGTTTAAAGTGCTTGCAACTGTTATCGTGACCTGAAAACGAGCGATAAAAAATCGATTGATTTTTGAATGTAAAATTAAATTAAAAACTTTTTCAATAAACGTCTAAGTCAGTAGAAGTTTAATCAGATTTCGCTGTTGCACTTCGAATAGCTTAATAACTGTCTTATATTATATAGCTTGAACTTTTAAACTCGAGATTAATACTTGATGTTTCTGTATTATATCTAGTTAGATGATCTTGGTTTATAATTAAGTGCTTCTTATTTAACTTTAACTACGGCGCAATAGTCGAGTTAGTTATTGAACTGCGCATGAATTTGCGCTGATATTCTGCAAGCAGATCGCACTTAGCATTGCCACTTGCCAGATCAGATATACAGATATATGTTTTTAGTAAAAAACAGGAAAAAAGCTCAAAAATATTATATTATGCTTAAAACATTTAACAAAAAGTCGACGTTTCGGAATCATATCGGTCGGCTATGTTTTTCAGAAAGGATTACAGTCAATTTACTATATTTTTTCCTAATATGTTTATTAAAGTTTTACACGCAATTTGTATTCCGATGTGATTCCGAAACATAAAATAATATTTTTGAGCCTTTTTTCCTGTTTTTTACTAAAAATAATTAATAAGGTACTATCAAAAGAAATTTCAGATCAGATTTACGAATGTTTTCCGCAATTTCGATTTAAAATTTCCTAGATTTCGCAAGCCACAGAATAATATCAAGGTTTTTAATTCTATACTTTATTTAAAATAACTTTGAAAATAAGTAGAATCAAAGAAAATCACAATAAATAAAGAATGGCGCAAAAACCGCTTGGGACCTATTTAGTAAATATTTATACCCTCGGACCACGAATATTTTCACGCAAAGCCCCAATTCTCAAGCGAGGGATAAAACTACCCTTCCTTCCTTATCGAAAGTTACTGGTTTCTATATCGCGAGTTTCAAAATTATGTTCTTATAGTTGATTAGAATGTTTTTGCAATTCGCTAATACAGATCTATTTTCTTTGATTAGTTTAATGAACACACCCACGCATAGCCGCTATCAAATAGTAAATTGCATTACAAGGGACGAAACACAGCGTTTGCAATTAGTGTGAAGTTTGCAATTCACACGCGTTGCAAACGCTGTGTTTCGTTCCGAGTAAATGCATATTATTTTTCACGAGAACTCTATTGACAATTCGATTGAGGTGCCTGCAATTGGGCGCGCAAAAAAGCCGCAAAAATATTAGATATGTCAGATCCATGTGAAATTTTTGTGGGGTTGTCTGTCATTTTGATGTTTTCTACTCAATCGCGATGTCTCTATCTTAACAACGTTAAAAAACGGAGAAAACCGACAACTGAAAATGTTCATCTCTAGGGTTGAAAGTCTCAGTTTCAACCCGCTAAACAGGTACCGAAAATCGAATTTTCAATAGCGGAGTTGTGAAAAACACTTTTTCACCCTATATAGGGATGAAAATTTTTCATTTCCTAATACCTACGGGATAGGGAAGTAAAAGATCTTCTTAAATAATTTCTTTTGGACGGGTGAGACGGAATAGTAAATACAATCTAGATACTGAATGAATGAATTGTAAATTATAGATGCTCGACAATTTAGGTACTAATGATTATAATGAGTAATGCTCCCGAGGAGAGCTATAGGTATATAAATGTAGAGCCACTCGTTAGACAAATCGAAAGTAAGATATTCTAGACAAAGAAGTACCCTGGTTCTCCTACAGTTGGGTCGGTGGACCAACAATTAATTTTTATCACTTTCGAATAAGAAACAGAAACTTTGGGGATGGAGATTGGACGCACCGGCAAAAGTATAGATTTTTTGGCAACTGAAAAACAACGCGAGACGTTCTAAAACCCGATATATGTATACATTTTTTTATAACGTCGATGCTTTCAAAAGATATTTGTGTTAATTTATGGAGAAATAATGATCAATGAGTGATTGAGTCAGTTATAAGAGAAATCAATTTTATCATGTATTAAATAAGTAGGTACGTTATTAATATATCAAAAATTTACTGTGGTTTGTTTTCCATTAAAACTTTGTGAAGTTTTCCTTGTGAATTTAGTAATTTAAAAAAAACTCGATTAAAGTAAATTACTGTCATTGTAAAACATATAAAACTTGGAAAGTGTTCGCTTTTTTGTATTCTTAAATTAAATTTTCAATAAATTTGAATTAAATGTTTATATATTTTTTTATTAAGACAGATGATGTATTCGTTTGATGCATTTGAATCATGAGCTCTCAGAATTAAGAAATTGAATTAGGTAGGTATACTAAATTATAAATTCTTCATTATTACGAGCTTTTGAATCCATGTTGATTTTGTTTGATTTACTAAATACTAAATCAGTAATAAATTAGAAAACAGAATCTGTTTTTCTTTTTCATGTACTAAATATAAACAAACATGTAAAAGATATTAAAAAGAAGTATTGGAAAATCGCCAGCAATTGACCAGTTCATAGTACAGAATACTGTTTGGACGTTCGACAAACAAATATAGAAACCACGTGGAGGCGAGAAAATATATTATACAGTTTTGAGATCAAAGAACGATTCAGTAATTGATATCTCCATTCTCCACAAGTGATATAATTGTATCCTTAACTCAACTTTGGATATTGTAAAATTAATAATTAGGTGTACTATTTGTAAGCTTGTAACAAAATATGTTTCGTCATAAACACAAATTTGTCAATGCCGTACGATGGTGATTTTGTAGCTTAAAAACTGTAAAAATCCACTAAAGGGTTGTAACAGTTGTGATAATTCAGTTTATTTTTATTCTTAACACAAATGCAGGTACTTTTTTGTATTTGGTATTGAGGCTCGAAGGACCGAAACCGAAGAAGAAACCAATGATTGGTAAAAGTCCAAAACCTTTATAACGTGCATATGACATAATTCCCTATGTCGGTTCTGTATGTATCTTTTGTGAAGCCCAAAAGAGAAACTGAATAAAAAATGCGATGATAGAGAATCACGTATCGATTGGACATAAGTTATTTAAAGTTTGGAGAACTATTTATGAGGCTCAAAGATTATTATTATAAGCATGAGATGATTAAGAAAAGTACTGATTGTTAGAACATTAGTTATGGATAATTTGGAGATCTCTTTGTGAAGAAAGAAAGGCCGAAACTGAATCAAGAAAGCGGCGATTGGAGAAAGTAATGAATGTTACCGAACGTAGAATACATTGATAATATTTTGAGATTTGTTTGTGAGACTCAAAAAGACCGAAATTGATCAAGAATGCGGTAATGAAAAAAGCGTGGTATGCTAGCGAGCAAAAGCACCAGTTATTGATAATTTGGAAAACTGCCAGATAAAATTGTTTTAAATTGCGATATTTCCTTCAACATGGAAACTTAATTAGAATCACATTTTACGATCAAATCAAAATTATTTATTTTCAGAATATTATATCGTAATTTTTTATTTATCAACTGACTCCGTCAAATTTCGACCGAGTGAGGAATAGGATATTTGGAAAATTAGTATCTTAGAAATAAAATTGTAATTATTTAAGCATGTTTGGGTTGCTTGCTTTCGGTTTCGCCGAGTGGTTGGATGAAAGGCGATTCATTCGTGCATGTTCGGCTGCTCGGTTTGGACTTCTCGAGCAGTGCCGAGCAGTTTCGACGAAGCCCGATTCATGATAAAAAGAAGGATTCAGAATAGTTTTTGAAGTTGTATTTCTTTAGCGAGGGTAATGAATTGGAATGATCTCGACTCAAAAATGAATTAAACGCTGACTGGGATAAAACGGTCTAACGATTTGGATGAAATTTACTGAAAAGGGGTTTTGGGGGGCAAAAAATAGATCTAGCTGTAGCTAGGTCTCATCTCAGGAAAAACTCGTTTTCTTAAATTGATTTTATAATTTTAAAAATCAATTTTTTGCCGTTTCAAAATAGTGTAATATTATAAGCAGGCTTTGGATACTCATATTGTTGTGTCTTTTTGAGTCAACATTAATACTCTACATTGTCGACCACAACGTTGTTTTGTTTTGACAGTTTATAGGAGCTTTGCTTTTGAAACAAATAGATGTTAAATAGATGGATAAATAGATTATAGATGTTATGATATCCATGGATTTTATTAATAATAATTATTTATTAATTTTAAAAATGCTGATTGAGAAGAAAAGCGAAAATGTAAATGTATGAAGTATAACTTCGACCGTGCGCTTATGTGGGTGAGCCACATACACTTTTATGTAGATAATAATGTAAACAATAATAATAAAAAGAAAAGTATACTGATGACACATCTGTGGATATAAAATCTTCAATAAAAAAAAAGTAAATCGGTGGAATAGGGATCGCTGGCGGCCTGTCGAAAAAAGACTGTGTTTATATGAAAAATAAAAGAAAATACGAATTGCTATTAATTTAGTAGGTATCTAAATATTCCTAAAAACATAATTTGTAAACTTTATGTTTTCATTATTTGATGGAGTCGATGACTGTTAACGCATCGATATCTGTCGACAAACTCATCGTCTGCAGCTTCATGTACTTTCTTAGAACATAAGAATATTACAACGTGCCAGGGATATCTACACATTCTACATATCAGCGTTGCCAGACGTCCCAATTTTTTTAGCCAAAAATTTAAATATCCCACCGCCCACGAAGGACAGGTAATTTCACGATTTTTCAAAAACAGTTATGTTAATATTTATTTATTGTAGATTATAGACGCGTCGACATCTCAGGTCATTAGCGTCTTTCAACTACACTAAATAACAACTAACTTAAAACTAAATAACATCACAAAACATCCATGAGCGCAGGTGGGATTCAAACCCACGGCAGTCCAGTCTAGAGGTTGCGGAGCCAAGCACGCTAACCACTAGGCTGTACTGCCCTCAGTTATGTTAATAAAATCAGAATTATTTGTCCAGTGCAATATGGAATTTACTATTGTGCTGAATTTTATTAACACGTTAAGGGTCGGAATAAAATTGCAAGAGGTCAAATCTTCGGGCAAGCATAAAAATATAGACTATTGTACTTTTACGCACGCTTTGGACTTTCACGCACGGTGACTAAAATACGCCTCTTTACGCCCGCCTCACAGTGCTCGAATATTGAACTTTAGAAGCAGGAGTTATAAAAATTATATTATTATGATTTGCAAAAACGTAAACCGAAGTTATTTTGACGTAGAAGGCTTCATAAAATCTAACAAACTCGTCTGACGGACAATGATTTTTTCTTTTCGCGCCAAATTTCTTTGTAGCACAATAATATTTTTTTTTGTATCCTCGGTTTGTAGCGAACCAGAAATCGCGTAACTCCGAGTTCGCGCAAGTCGGAGTAGTGTAAGTTTGGGTATTACTGTACTACTTTTTAATTGTTTTTTTTTTGTAATTTGTCCCGATTTTTGCACGTAAATCCCGATTTTTTATTTCACGTGTTAAAATTCTCGATTTGGTAAAATAATTATCTGGCAACGTTGATTTACATATTATAGACGATTCTAAATTTACTTTCAAGTATCTGACCGAGGTATAAGGTTTGCACTGCACTCTAGACGTGGGTCGTTACGTTATTTTCAAGAAACGTAACGAAACCAGTGACTTGGTCGGCGTCACCTGTTTCAAAACTAGTGATTTTTGTAACTAGTTATTTTTATTCAGCTACTGTGATTGCTTGCATAAATACCTCCACCTGTTACCAACTATACAGTTACACACGAAACGAGACGAAACTAACATACATTAAATCACTATCTAAGTGTTTGCAGCTATACACTTAAATCACGGCATGTGCGTGTTCGGGTTACTTCGGATTTATTCGTGTCACTGTCACCCGCTCTCGCTTAGTAACGCATTTGCAAAAATCACTACTTGTAATGTAACTCGAAACTAGTGATTCGGTTACATACCGCGTAGCTAGTTATTGTAACTAGTGACGTGAAATAACGACCACGTCTACTGCACTCGTCAACACACACGCGCGCACCTAAAAACAAAGTATCCATGTACTGGTGTCTGCAAATATACGTACCAACGGAGCCTAGGTATTCCCCGTGTACTGCTTACAGTGTTGTATCGAAACTGTGAGATGCTATAATGATTTCCACGTGAATTTTGGGATTCCGTGTTTATATTTTTTAGAAGTTATACTTCTTTATGCGACTCCGGGCGAGTTTACGCAAAGCGTTAAACGATCCGCGCGCAACATTGCAGGAAATTATTGAACTAAGAACTTAAGAAGAATTCCGTTAGTTGTAACAAAGAACACTTTGTATCTCGATTTATAGATGTTGCTGCCGTATCAGTCATTTTGATGATTTAAAAAATATAAAATAATTTGCGTCTGAAACTTTTTTATTTTAATACTAGCGGCCCGATCCGGCTTCGCCCGGGTGCTATGAATTTATAATTTATTAATACATTACTCACTCGCTTCGCTCGTTCGCTCGAATTTATGATTAATTAAAACATTTCTCACTTGCTTCGCTCGTTTGCTCGAATTTATAATTAATCAATAGTTTTCGCAGCGCACGCCAAATAATGACTTTTATAGGCAAATTATTGATACCTTGGGTTACATTATTGTAATTTTCGTAGGGATCTCTAATTTTTTTGAAAATAAAATATAGCCCATGTTACTCGCTGATAATGGAGCTTTCTATAGGTGAAAGAATTTTTAAAATCAGTTAAGTAGTTTTTGAGTTTATCCATTACAAACAAATAAACAAACATACAAAAAATCAAATCTTTTCTCTTTATAATAATAGTTCAGTAATTTTAGTCATCAATATGGTTAATATGTTATACTTAAATACGTACCATTGTTAAGGGGTAAAACACTCACAAATGTCTTTTTACTGAGATTTTTTCAGAAGAAAGCTTCAACGCAAAAAGACTTTGACGCAAAGGATTGTTCAGAATTAATGCCAAACGCCATAACGTATAAAAAGCTTCTTGGAAAAATGAACTGCTTATCCAGTGATGAGCAAAGTCTTGGTCTTGCAGTTTTGATTTTTCACCAAGGC
This sequence comes from Mongoloraphidia duomilia, assembly GCA_039654895.1. NCBI lineage: Eukaryota > Metazoa > Arthropoda > Insecta > Raphidioptera > Raphidiidae > Mongoloraphidia > Mongoloraphidia duomilia. The sequence continues at coordinate 17,152,313 of CM077525.1, read as the reverse complement.
CAGAGCTGGGCAAAGCACCGAACCTAAGTGCTTGAAGCGCCCTAGAGGCTGCAGTGCTCCCGGCGATAGGACGGATCTCAAAGGCAAAAAAAGTGCTTGAAGCAATCGGTTTTTTTTTACTTTAAAAAAACAAAAAATTAAAAATATTAAATAGTACTAGGACCAGATAACCCAGGCGACTGGGGACCAGAAGTATGGAAACTTAAAGAAACGAATTAAGAGTAACAGTTATTTTGTAACTATTACAGGAAAATAACCGAGTCAAAAAATAACAGTTAATAAGTTTATGCTATTAAAAAATCAGTTAATAAAATAAGTCTTCCATTTTTCCACAGTTATGTGTTACTAGAAACTAGAAAGTAATAATTTCGCCCCTCGGAAATAATATGCAGTGACAAACTTATACTTCACAATCCAATTAAAGCGGAACAGTTTTTATGTATGGAACGGATATGTTTTACATTGTTTCATTGCTTTTCCGCTCCATTAATCTTGTTAGTACTCACTGACTTGAATTTTCGAACTAAAGTCTATACTCTTGGTGCTATTCTGTCAATGTTAGAATTTACAGCGCTGTAAAATTTCTGTCTCACTTTACCTTGTGTGAATGAATTGTAAACAAGCCGTGAGGTGGGTCGTTTATTAGGACTAAAGTGTGACCCTTGAGGTCCACCCGACGAACTTCCCAGTTTGATAAATATTTAATAATAATAATTAAATTAGATATTACACAGAAAAGTAATCATTTTAATCATTAAAACATAATTATTATTTATTTTTAACAATAATTAAAAAAAAAAAAAACGGCTGAACCGATTTTTATAAAATTTATGTCGGATTAAAATGACGTTAACACGCCTCGATTGACACCCTTACGAAGTCGATATAATTTTTTTTTCGTGAGATATTGTATAAAATCTACTTTTTTGGAGGTTATTTGGTTAAGAAAAAAGAACGGCTGAACCGATTTTGAAAAAATTTCTTTCAGATCATATTTACGTTAATACGCGTCGATTGGAACCCCAACGTAGTCGATATCATTTTTCATTCTCGAGATTTCGTCTTAGAAAGAAATGGACACATACATACGTACGTACGTACGTACATACGTACACACACACACACACAGACATCTTTCTAAAAGTAGTGTAAAAATAGTGTAGTGACCTTGAAACATAAATATTTTTTTTCCTTTGTGATTTCGATTTTCGGACCCATTACAATAACTTCCAATGGGAAGTTAATTATAGACGCTCAACTGTTCCTTCTGTGATATCAAATTTGTTAGAAAGTGACAGAAAATTAACAGCGTTGTAATTTCAAACATTGACTCTACAGAATAGCACCAATTTTTAGTTTGGATAAAGAATACGGTGCGCCATATGTCAAGTTCAGTTGCGAGTACAACTCGATGTCTAGAGTTAGTGGAAAGCGTCGGGATCTGTTTTACATCCCAACGCACAAAGTGGCCAGACAGAGCAGTCCCCGATTGAGAGAACAGATTGTGAGTGCCTAAACAACTGCGGTGCAAGTGACATTCCCGTTTAAACACCCCGTATACAAAACAGTTGACAATAGCTTTAAAGGTCAATATACCGGCTACTTAAAGTGTTACAAGTGCATTCAGTGAAATTGTATTCTTTGAAATTATGTTGATATAAAAGTTCGAAAAGAAATGTTAAGGAAAATTATTCAGTAGGTTACTTTTTTCTCATGCGCTTTCAGTGGAGTGTTTGTGTAGTTTTTTCGCGGTTTTCATACATATCCAAGTTTCATTATTTACATGTGAGATATGCTGAGTTCGCGCATACGTTTTTGAATTTTATATTTAAAATTGAGTTGGAATAAGTTTTTTTTTCTTATAGTGTTTTTATATAAAAAAGTTATATGAAGTCAGAGGCGTTTCATATAGTTTCAAATGTTTCTAATCGCGAATATTCAAGAAAATTGTAGATTATAGACGACCGACAACTAAGATCATTAGTGAATACTGAATATTCAAAAGTGGTGTTATATCAAATATTAAATTTTAACATTTTGTATCGGTCGATTGGGGTGGAGCGGATCAACGGGTGTTTTTTTTTGGTTTTTGAGGCTACGCTTACTCTGTTTCTGATACGACTTTCAGTTTTAAATCTAGATTTAAGAATGTCGTTTGTTTCCAATTGGAGATCTCCATTAAGTTGAAAAAAATGTCTTTAGCTTTAAATCTAGATTTTCAGAATGTCATATGTTTTCAACTAAATGGAGATCTCCATTTGTTTTTCATTTAGTTGAAAAGATATTATGACATTCTTAAATCTAGATTTAAAGCCAAAATCGTATCCAAAACCGAGCATTCTGCATTAGAGTAGGTACTGAAAGTATATGAATGAAACTTTCTCACACCAGACACTATTAAGTAGGTAGATTTTCTGGCCTACAGAATTTACTTTGTCTTTTTCGTGAAACGCAGTTTTTTGGTTTTTTTTAAAAAGAAACCACTGGTCCAGTGGTTCTAGGAATTTGTATTTTTGTACTTACATCTATTATTTAATATTTATGTTAAAAACAAGCTAAAAACGTCTAATATTGATCCACTTTACCTCTATTGAGGTTACTATAATAGAACCAAAATTAAGGAAGTTACTTCTTACCACAACAGTTTTATTGATGGATGTACAATTCGAAAGCTATGCTTTCATCTTCAGCAAACACTATACATGTATAGTGTTTGCTGAAGATGAAAGCACAGCTTTTGAAATATGCATTGATGGATGCACATTTCGAAAGCTATGCTTTCATCTTCAGCAAACACTATACATGTATAGTGTTTGCTGAAGATGAAAGCATAGCTTTCGAAATGTGCATCCATCAATAAAACTGTTGTGGTAAGAAGTAACTATATCCTTAATTTTGGTTTTATTCCAACCACGGTGCTCATATATTTTATTACTATAATAGCTCTGAAGTTTGAACCTAAGTGGCTAAATATTATCATAACATAATCAAAACCTGTTGCCAGTAAAAAACATGATCTGCAGACTGCGTAGCTTGTGTTTCCTAAATCCAGTTTTTAAAACAAAATTATCGTTTGTAGGTTTCTACAGACAAATCAGTAAGATAGAAAGGAATAAATAGGCTACTAAGTTGTGTTTGAGTTGGTATTTTCAATGAGTAAACCGATTTTGATGCGATTTTCTTTATATGGCAAAACATTTTTGCGGGAAGGTTATAGTATACAAATGAAAAATAGAGAAATAAGTCAAATAATTCAAAACGCCCTTTTCTATATCTTCGTTAATAAATGATAAATACATTGTTCTCACTTAGAAAAAATGGTGAATATTCATTTAAATAGTAAATAATAAAATAAAAAATAAAATTTAAAAAAATCCTAACACATTGCTTTAAAAAAAGAAACTGGCTTGTATACCAGTCCATGGTTTACGGTTCGTGTGTATACCTTTCTAGTTTCTACTTACCGAAAAGAGTGCGAGGCTTGGCCCCCTAATTAGTAAGATTTGAAGTTTGAACCCAGTATTGAGATCCGTCAAATGGGCATATGACATCTGGTGCTAGAAAAATTTACATGCTAGCAGTGCAATATCGTAAAATTGTTCATTAGAAAAATAACACATGTAAAATAAACAAAAAGTTTATCGAAAATGGAATTTGCGACGTTTTCTAATCTCATGGCACACTATCCGCTATTGCCTTGTAAAATTTACTTTAAGCGAATTATTTAAAAAAAAATAATTTTATATTAATAATAATTATCATACTGTACTATAATAGTTAAATAACTGATGACTGACAAACTTAGCACCAAAGATATGTATACAAATATTTTGAGGTTATAAACTTACTTATTATGATATAAAAATGTTGCAATTATGTTTATATTGGTCACCTAACCCAGCTTTAAAGGAGCATTGAACGGATGATTAATTTTGTGGGGATTTTCTTTCAATTTTCATGTTTTTAAACAATATGCCGTAAAGATCTACTTTTGACAGCTCATTTTTCTCGTTATATTTCCCTCATTTGATAATAAGTCCGGCTTTGAGAATTCGTTCTTCTTCAACGAAATTCCTTTGCTTAGGATTCATACCGGCTCAATCACAAATTGCATTTCTTATCACTTTGAAAATCACAAAATTTTACGCAAAATTATACCCCGTACATGAAATTTTCCCCAAACTCCGCCATGTTTTTTATGCTCCGCCCGTCTGACAGATGCCAATAGTTCAAGTAAGATTATTATTGTCTTTTTAAAGGATCATGTCGGGGATTTTGTAATTTGATATTTTTGTCACAAATTCGACATAGGTGGTTTTGTATTTTAACCTGACAGTTAGACTCTTAAACTGAGATTATTGATGTAACTTGATTCCATGAAATTGGATCTACCTAGAAGGAATTTATATTTGCAAAAACACATTTTTAATTAACCTAAAGCACCACCTGTTTGCAAAAACGTTTACTTTATTTTAAATTAAAATCATAATATTAAAGAAACGTTTGGTGGCAGCAAATAAAGTGGAATTCTGCAGTATACATAAAACATAAATCACAGAATACGCAGAACCTTGTGTATTTGTACAAGTAAAATGTAAATAAACTTCTGTAGTCCGTATATGACACCGTTAGGAAAACATTCCGTCTTTGATATTTTTTATATTAAAAATCTGTTGAATTTTTATTGGTTTTCAAAATACATTACCTTGTCGGAACATAAAAAGATGGAGAAGTTATAATCCCGAAAATCCAGTTCACGCTTAGCTCGATATAGAAATTTTGTCATTATTTCCTTACCCATATATTGACCACCTACCTAAAGTGACCGCTTTTTATTGGAACAGGAGGTGGTCTATATATCCTGGGTTTACTGTTTATTTTTTAATGGTAAAATTATCTAAGTTATAAAATATAATATAATAAGAAAATTATGAACAATGGTAGTTACTTGACAAAGAAGTCCGTGGACCGTGATTTTTGCCTGTATACATGCATGAAAAGTAGCTATTTTATTGGGGGTGTGTTTATTTGTAAACGCATTTTTTGATAAAAAGGTGGGTAATGCGTTTATAAATATTATAGTATATTGTGCAACACGTGTGCTAAATATTTATGCGTCAGGCAAAATGTTTTCATCACTCGTATTCGGCTCGCGATGCTCACTCGCCAAGACTCGTGAGCGCTCGCCTACTACTCGTGCTGAAAACATTTTGCCTGACGCATAAATATTTAGCACACGTGTTGCACACTATACTTTATATAACACATGCATGGTTTTAGACGCATAAAGATGTATTTAGCACATTAGTATAAAGAGATTTTTACTAGGTAGACAATCATTCAAATCAAGTCGTATGATTATATTATGTAACTAAAAAAATACATCATTCTGAAAATCAGAACTTTTGACACGAACTGTATACTCATTTTTGTGCGAACGGACCTATATAATATAAAACTGACCTTCATTACAATTTCATAAAATTACATAACAATTTTTTTTGGATAACACGAAATCGTTCTGTCAAGTACATCGGTAATTTTTCAGTTTAATACATTTGTGAGTAGTATAGTGTACAATTTTGTTTAAATACGAAATATTTTTGTGAAAAAGTTTATATTTCGCACATAACATGTGGTGTTTTTGGCGTCTGTCGCAGACTAAAAAATAGTAAGCAGGTTTTAAAATTTGTTACACAAAAAAAAAAAAATGTAGGTGACTAAAATTTATCTACAGTTTAATAACATACCTATAATAGATTTCTATATCTTACTGATTTATGATATACAGGGTGAGTTCGACCACCCGTATCAGTCGTTTTTTTCGAAAACGGTTAGTCGTAGAGAGTTGTGTCAAAAATTTGTATTATAAAAGCCCTAATAAAGAATCGAATGGTGATAATTTTTTTTCCGGAAAGGTCGGCTTCCCTATTAGTTTGCTCCAGAATGTCCAGAACTCCGGAATTATAAATGTAACGATAGGTCAAAAGTGGTATTGTTGAAAAGATCTTTAAAAAATAAGCAAGTTTTGTAGGAAAATTTTTTTTATTACTGCCACCCATGTTAAGTAACAATCGTTTGAAATTATTAAATCAAAATTTCATAATAACGATCGAAGTCGGCATTAAAAATCTAGCAACCTTAGACATTGTCACAAGTGTTCAAACTGTATTCCATTTACTCTTTAATACATAGGTACTACTGAGCTCTTCTGGTTGTACTGTGAGTGTACTTCTTCAGTGTTTAATGATCGATAGATAGGTAACTAGATTTTAAAGGCGTACTTTTAAAAAGTTAGTTATTATGACATTTTAATTTAGTAATTTCAAACAAAAATTACTTAACAGGGGTGGCAGTAATAAAAAAAAATCCGTACAAAACTTGCTAATTTTTTAAAGATCTTTTCAACAATACCACTTTCGACCTATCGTTACATTTATAATTCCGGAGTTCTGGACATTCTGGAGTAAAAGTAAACTAATAGGGAAGCCGACCTTCCCGGAAAAAAAAATATCACCATTCAATTCTTTATTAGGGCTTTTATAATACAAATTTTTGACAACTCTCTACGACTAATCGTTTTCGAAAAAAAAACGACTTATACGGATGGTCGAACTCACCCTGTATAATATAATAATACATAAATCTTGATTCAATTTAACTGGGTTCAATAAATTCAAGCCTGAATTGTAATGTTTAAGACATATGGTTTTTCATTTAATTTTTTTTTTTTTCATTTTAATATTAAATTAAACCGTTTTAAATTATTTACGCTTAAGAACTTTATTTTATAACAATTATGTCGCACAAGATCTTTGTATGACGAAGCCACTATGATGTGCAAAACAATTTGTTATAAAAAACATTAACTTATATCAATTAATAACGGCCGAATCTATTATTAGTATAATAATTATTTATTGGCAAGTTTTTTTGCAAATATGCAGGGTATTTTACTTATGACTGGTTTTGAAATTAAGCTCGGAACTCCTAATAGTATCGATTATTAGGATATTGTCGATTGATAAATGATTTTTCTATATGAAACGATGAAATCCTACATAATTTTTCAAGCTAATGCTTAATCAAAACTGCAGATAAAGGTTTTTTACTGGCATCAGACACTAGGGAATGACATAACTGATTATTTGTGATAAACGGCGTATGCAATGCAATGCTTTTGGTACGTCGAGCTGCTATCGTAATTACATGTAGCGCATACTAGAAATGAGGGACATCTTAATCAATGCAATTATTATTTAACTGATAGTCCAAGAACTCGTGCTCATATTTTTGTAAAGGCTAATATTTTTAAATCAGTTAGTATTTAGGGTGTAAATAAATATATACTAGTTAGTTGTTGGGACACCTGGCGAGTGGCGTCGGGGCGCATTAAAAGATGTAAAAAAAACTAGTGATTTGTGAAAGCTGAAATTGGGCACAGGATTAATTTATTGAATATAATTTATAAAAAAACAGTCACAGATCTCATTTTTAACCGACTTCAAAAAAAGGAGGTGGTTCTCAAGTCGGTTGTATTTTTTTTATGTTTGTTATCTCAGAACTCCGTCATTTATAAACCGATTTGGAATTTTTTTTTTATTTGAAAGGATATACTTTCAGATTGGTCCCATAGAAATTTGATCAAAATCGGTTTGGGCTGATTTTAATAAAAGTGAGTAACGGCGTGTGATTCCATAAGGTAAATGTCACTTTTTGACACATCTGACAGCGTAAGAAAGTCGGTTTAATAAAAGTGAGTAATGGCGTGTGGTTCCTTTAAGGTAAATGTCACTTTTTGACACTAAAAAGTAAAAAATAAAAAACTTTTTAACAAAAAAAAACCTCCTTCAAAAAACCTCTAAAAAGAGGCAAATAATGAAATTTTGAGGTCTGCGCCAATTTAGTAATGATAGAATCGACTTAGTCAGTTGCAGTCGGTAAAAGTTCAAACTTCTACCGACTACTGACTATAGATCGGTTTTATCATTAATATATATGCAATAAATATTAGACTTTACAAATAACATGCAATTTTTGACCACGATCAGCTCTTGGACTATTCCATATTTCTATTATGCTCAAATTAAATATATGAGTATGCAACGACGGAAGAACTATACATAAATGCCTTTAGGCAAATAATGATTCTATAGTTAATGTATGTGTTGTTCAGACCACTTTTTATTCTCATAATTGTAGACTTTCAATAAGAAGTTTTCTCCTAGCTATCATATTCGCAAATAGGGTTTGAGAACAGCCGAGCATGTAGCGATGCCGTTATTTATATAACGTTTCTATAGCTCATCTACTATTACAATCCTCCAGTTCCTAGGTTCTATTCTGAGTGTATTATAAAAAATAAATAGATTGAAAATATGAATTGCCCTGTCTGTTGGTGGTCTTATTCGCTAGTTAAAATGGTATTGGGGGGGGGGGGTATAGAGCCATATAATAAATCAGAATTTGCAACGAAAGAACCATGGTGTAGTGTCCCTAGCCAAAATCTACACTGGATTCTATTATAATAAAAAAACCGGTCAAGTGCGTGTAGAAATCGCGCCATGAGAGTTTCGTACCGTTACAACAATTTAATTAGTGTAAGCTGCGTCTATATTAAAAAGTATAGTGTAAGCTCGAACCTCACGGTTGACAGTTATAAATAATATAGTATAGATGACGCCACTAGTTGTATTGGTTTGATTTCAATAGAAATAATATAGTTTATACTAGTGGCCCCGTCCGGCTTCGCCCGGGTGCTACGAAAGCCCGGGTGCAATACACTACGCACTCGCTTCGCTCGTTCGCTTGAATATTATAAATACACTACTCACTCGCTTCGCTCGTTCGCTTGAATATTATAATTACGAACAAAATTGATTAGGTATCATAAAAAAAGTTATAGTGAGTCAATCTTAAAAGATAGACATATGCTGTCGCGGATTTTTTTTAACACTTTTAAAGGGGAACAATTCCGTCATACATGATTTTTGCGTAATTTTAACCGTTTACGCAGCGGAAGCTCTCAAAAGGAATAATTTTTCCCGTTTTTGCAACATTTTTCATTGATGCTCCACTTCTATTGGTCGTAGCGTGATATTATATAGCCTGTAGCCCTCCTCAATAAATGGGCTATCTAACAAAAAATTTTTTTTTCAAATCGGACTGGTAGTTCCTGAGATTAGCGCGTTCAACCAAACAAACAAACAAACTCTTCAGCTTTATAATATTAGTATAGATTGCGATGACGCCACTTCATTTGTCAGTGTAAAAATATTAATTTATTGAAATTAATTGATATTTTATTTTAATTATTATTATTTGCCCAGGATTCATGCCATATCAACACACAATCTGAAAATTTGAACGTTTGCGAGAGCCCTGTGACATACGGACTTACAGACAGACATCGTAGGCAGGGTAATATTAAGTGGGTCAACTGAAGTGGAACGGGGCTCGTATAGTAGGGTTACATGCTGAGGTACGCAACCCTAAAATATTATAAGTAGGTATCTAACTTTAAATCAAGTTTTGTACGCAGAATTTTCTTTTTTATTATTAAATGAGTTATTTATATAGGAAAATGTAATCGTTATGGCTATTAGAATACATTTATTGTTCAACACAGCGGTGACCAGAATTCGACAGTACAAAAGTATTACATTAATTAATTTTAATTAAATAAAATTCATTAACTGAATATAAACAAGTTTTAATTAGTAGAGACTTCAGCTCTCTTTTATAAATCCATATACCTCTGCGGAAAGACCGTTATACCAATTATTTTGTAAAGCGGAATATTCGGGACTGTTGCTATTATTGTTAGAGATCAGGATCACTTGTTATGTCTGTATACAAAATGTTTTGACAGGGCAAATTAGAGATCACCTTTGGCTGTAGGTACATCTGTACCCAAATAAGGGAGGAACAGTGTGGTCTAGTGGGTAGCGTGCCGGTCTCTATATCAGACTGTCGTGGGTTCGAATCCCACCTTCGCTTGTGGATGTTTTCTGATGTTATTTAGTTTTAAGAAATTTGCTATTTGATGTAATTAAAAGACGCTGATGACCTGAGATGTCGACACATCTATAATCTACAATAAATAAAAAAAAAACAAATAAAGGACTGATTGATATAGACTCAAGTTTAGGGAGTATTTCCCAATATGTTTGGCTAAGGATAATCGCACACCCGAAGAGCAAAACTCTGGTCGACACCTTTAGTCATTTTGTCGAAGGCAACATAAAGCAATTTTGGCGCACACATTGAAAAAAAAACAAAACCAAGTCGTCAAAATGTCATTTGACGAAGAGGTTGCAATTACTATTTTAACCTTTACAAAATTTGGAAAGCAAAGAAAAGAAAAAAAAAATTATGGCTTCACCCATTAAATAAAAAACGGATCACTCATAACGTAATTGTATCTTTATTATGTAGGTTATTATAATTTGAGTGAACATATTCAGTGCGGGACTTAAAGACCCAGGACCCCTAGGCACTTGGCATTTGCCCCCTCCCCCCCATCTCGGAGCCATTTTGGAAATTTAGCGAATTAAATGCACTAGTACAGAATATAATATTTTTAATCGACTTTAATTAATCAAATCAAAATACAGAAGATCTGTAAGGTAGTTTACGATATTATTATAATTAACCAAGAAATTATTAGTCCTATCCGTAAATAATATTTTCAATAAAGCTTTTTGATCGTAATTGTATCTTTATTATGTAGGTTATTATAATTTGAGGGAACATATTCAGTGCTGGACTTAAATACCCAGGACCCCTAGGCACTTGGCATTTGCCCCTCCCTCATCTCGGAGCCATTTTGGAAATTTAGCGAATTAAATGCACTAGTACAGAATATATAATTTTTAATCGACTTTAATTAATCAAATCAAAATACAGAAGATCTGTAAGGTAGTTTACGATATTATTATAATTAACCAAGAAATTATTAGTCCTATCCGTAAAAAATATTATCGATAAAGCTTTTTGATAAGGCAATCCAAGCTTTTGAGCTTATATGAAGGTTTCGCCACTGGGGCCCCTAGGCTGGCTGGGTTCCTAGGCCGGGGCCTTGTGGACCTAGGCGAAAATCCACTGAACATATTGACTTTTGCACTCCTTTGGAATAAATCCTGCCGGCGCCTATGCACTTCAGACGACATAAATCATGACTATAATGGAGACTAAAGCAACCATGTTTTTTTTTCTGTGTGTTATCTATCAGTGTGCATTTTTAGCAAAACTGTGTTAAGCTGTTTTAAGCTGTCTAACACAGTTTCGCTCTTCTGGTGTGCGATCGCCCTAAGGCTTAAACGAGTAAAAGATATAAATATATACCGGGTGGTGAGCGTGACTGTTGAACATAAGGCTTTAACATGTAAAATCAAACTTTCGTAATTTCCTGCTTCCCTAATTATTTTAGGCAAACAATCTTCAAACAGAAGTTTTAGAACATGAAAACGTCATCATTTTATTTAAGTTCCAATTTCCATGGCTAGCTCTATCTATTTCTGAGGTAATTTTTTCGATGTTTTCATTTCGAATTTTTGCCGTTACAAAGCATACAAAATTAATTTTGTTTAATGATTTAGATGCACAATTTCATGTTAACTTTTATTTGAAGGTTTTTTGTCTAAAATAATTAGGGAAGCAGGATATTACAAAACAGTGATTTTATATCCTATGTTCGGCAGTCATGGTAACCACCTGTTATATGGAGTAGTTAGAATTTAGTGTTTTAAATAAAAAGTCCAAAACACTTCATAAAAACCCAGACTAAGGGGAACTAAATAAGTATAGATACATTCTTAAGGTACGTGCAGTACGCAGCTGGGATTCCAGATGGTAGCGTAAATCATAGCAGGGCTTGCTTAAATTAATGCATTGTTATACATTGTATATGCGAGCGTGCACAACGAAGCAGTTAGTGTAGCAGGTATTAGCGCTGTTACAAGAGCTGCTAGATACAAGAATGTATCTCACCATTCTTTCAGCGCGCTGACTACTACAATCAACGTGTGACAACTGTGAAATGGCCGTTATACAAGTTTCGCAATGGATGTGACTAGTTTAATAAGTGAAATGTTGCCAGTTTTTATTTAATTTATTTTGAGTTTTTTCTAAGACGTATTTAAAAGTGTTAGGTTCCATACGTAAATATTCAAAAAATCGGTTTGGGTAAAATTTTAATTCTTGGTATTAATGATGAAATTCGTCATGCTTAGATCGTTTTCTATTAATAGGGTGGACATGATAGCTCCTACCCAAATTTATATTTAAAATATACCACTTTGTAGCAGAACACAAATATTCGTCTTCGCTATCTGACATTTCAAACGCGATTTAAGCTAGTATCAATGCTAGTATCAAAGCTTCGCTGTGCAAATCTATAAGCGCCTATAATTTCAGCCACCATCTACCATACATGCTACCATCTAGAATCCCAGCTGCGTACTGCACGTATACCTTAAGGGGAACTAAATAAGTATAGATACATTCTTAAGTTATAGCAGCTCGTACCACAAGCATTGCATTTACTGCTTATCATGATCAGGAGATTAGAAACAGCATAATAAATTGTAACGCGTTGTAAAGTTGTAATAGTTTTAATTTCATTCATAAACGCTTGTTCCGTTGCGTGTATTAACTGATTGAATAATTAACACCCCTTTTGAATGTGTAATCAAACGACTTTTTGCATCGTTCTTATCGCTCCGTTATCTATATATACAGCACGATGTCGTGTAAGTTAGACCGTTTGGAAACGATTCAAGAAGGCCTCGACGATGATGCGGGTCTTTACATACCCGACAGAGAGGGCGCTGCGGTCGACAGTCGCGACGATAATGCCAGCGGTAGTGACTGCGGCGATCTGGTTGTACTGGACACGAGCCGGGCGGCGACCCTGTACAGGTGTCTCAAATTTGCTGGTCTTAAATTGGTAAGAATTAGTTCTGTCATAACTCGTTATGTATATGCAATTGTTTTTTATAACTATAGCGATCAAGGTTACATTTAAAAGAAATTAAATAGACAATTAAAATTTAAAAATATACAGGGTATCCCAAAAAGAATGGGACATAAAGTAACAGCTGATTCCTTACAAAAAAATTTTGCGATAGACCCCAACATGTCTATTCCGAAAGTTGATATTAAAAGAGATACAGGATGTCAAAGTTTAGTGTTTATTTTTATCATTATGACGCGCCATTTTAATAAGAAACATTGAATTTTTAAATAAAACTGTCAAAATTACCATGATAACGCCGCGCCGGCGTTTTCAAAGCCACATATGTTCATTTTCAAAATTTGCCATTTAAAACCACATTGCATCGATTACTTTAAGTGCAAATATCTTGAAAAAGGTTACTCCGAGCCACTTTTACAAAGTATACCTTTTTTACGTAGAAATGACGGAAAAATCAATTTTTTAATTCAAAAAAATAGTACGAGTGCGTAAAAAAAAAGTTATGACTATTTGAATGAGTGAAAAGGTGTGTAAATGGCGCCCCCTACAAGTAAGAGCTATACCAAGGTCAGATTTGAATTTCTTATGTCAAAAAATCCTCATATACCAAATTTCATTAAAATGCCTAAATTATTTTAAAAGTTATTTAAGAAAATCAAAAATAAAAATTAAACTTTGACACCCTGTATCTCTTTTAATATCAACTTTCGGAATAGACAAGTTGGGGTCTATCGCAATATTTTTTTGTAAGGAATCAGCTGTTACTTTATGTCCTATTCTTTTTGGGACACCCTGTATAAACTACTATAATATTACCTACATATTAATGTGAACAAGGGCATAAATTAGATTTTGCCTGCGGCTTAGCTGACGTGAACTTCGATTTTGCCCTTAATCACTTATGGCAAAAAAGTACTTTTATATCTTTGAAAGTCGTACCAGAAACCTAGCATTAATCTAAATTTGAGAATGTCATTTGTTTTCAACGAAATGGAGATCTATATTAGAGTAGTAGAAAACAAGAGGCAGTCTTAAATTTCGATTTAAAACTGAAAGTCGTATCAGAAACTGAGCATAAATCTTAATTGAAGCGTTGCCGCGTAAAAAAAACTTCAACTTTGGGAATCAAATAGTGAAAAAGTTCTTTAAAGCCATTCTGGTGATTAAAATTATGCAGAGGTCCCGTTAATTTTATACAAGGTGTCCCAAAATTGCTGGGACACAGAGATACCACGTGTAGTAGAGGTCAAAATAAGTCGATTGGACCCAATTTATTTATATACCAAAATATACAGTTTGCCCGTGAGAAGAGTTGTTTACATAATAAAACACATTTTTGTACCCTGTTCAGAAATGAGTGAAACAAATTGAATGAAATTTGACAAAAGTGCATTTTAGAGGATTACTCTCCTTTCGGTAGTCAAAGAAACCCAAAAGAAATTGTAGAAGGGTTAAAATCACCCTCACACCCTGGCATTTTTTCAGAACTTTCTTAGAGGTGGTAATACGGTTCTCAAATTTTTTTAGCGAGAAGACTGATTAATTTTCTTCATTTTGTTACTCTTGTAAACATTTCGTATTCCGCATAGTTCCGAAGGAAAAAAATATTTTCTTAAATAATGCTAACAGATATTCCTAGTACAAGTTTAATAAAATTGTAATACAAAATTTTATGTAAACTTTGAACTCTTCTCACGGGCAAACGGTACATTTTGGTATATAAATAAATTGGGTCCAATCGACTTATTTTGACCTCTACTACACGTGGTAGAATAGAATAGAATAGAATTTTATTGTTTGTGTTTAACCATAAATATGGTGTAGTACAAAAGGTCAGAAATAAACGTTAATAATAAGGCACATAAAATTACATAGGTTAAAATTGTAAAATACGATCATTTAAGAAATTGTGATTGTTATAATAACATTTATTAATTATGAGTTCTTTCATTTTTTTTTTAAATTTAGGCAGAGGTAACTTTTGCACGTGTACCGGTATAGTATTAAATATATCAACTGCCATATGATATACATTCTTTGCAATAAAAGATTTAGTTGTTGCTGGTTTATATATTTTGTTATTTTGTCTGGTGTGATGACTGTGTACCGTCGCTACATCATTATAACTATCACGATTACTCTTGACAAGTAAAGCCGATTCTAAGATGTATATCGATGGTAAAGTTAAAATTTTATATTTTTTAAAATAAGGGGCACAAGAGTCCCGAGAATTTAGATTTAAAATAGCTCTAATACACATTTTTTGTAATTTAAAAATAATAATTGCATTACTGGAGTTTCCCCATAGGGTGTCGCAACAATTTTGGGACACCCTGTATACTGATACACATCTTGTCAATGAAACATTATTTTTGTTAACAAATTTCTGGTAATTTTTATGTTACTGGTCATAATATGACTCGTATATATATTTTGCACTGTGCTATCAGGAAGGCTATATTATGAAGACCCGTGTCGTTTGTTTCATCATATCATAACCGACATGAAACTTGCAAATGTCACTACCGCCACATTCGCAGAGCGAGCGAGAGGAAAGATGGAGGAACTACGGTTATTCATTATACGACACTAATGAGCAACCTTAGGTCTAATTGACATACGAGATATTATGAGACCTACCTGTTATAAACCAGTGGTTTTTAAACAGGCGCCGTTTATCATAATCACTATCCCCAAAAATCACAAAAAATATTTTATTTTGATTCACTCGGTTCATATCCATTTTTTAATAAATTCAATACGGTTCATGGGTTCTCATTGTCGAAAGAGACGAAACGTCGTACGAAGATGAATAAAAGAGTTATTAATCAATAACAATTTCTTTTAATCCAAGAACCCATGAACCGTATAAAATTTTATTTTGAGTTGTTCCGATAAATTAGTTTATTAGTTTTTGTAGATTGTATATCTAGTGAGGTATATCACTGATAGTATGTTAAACAATTAGAGATAGCGAGTTTTAACCATGTTTTTAACAGTCACACGGATCATCTGATATCATTGCACCCGAGATATAAGTATATGATATTTTTTGCCTTAGCCTTAATGAAATAGCTGTTTTGTCTTCATTTTCAGTATTTTCAAAATTTTTGACAAATGCGAGCGGAGGACACACTAAAATTAACCACTTTGCGCCCCCCCAGGCCATTTAAAAAAAATCAAAAATATAGCTAAATATAACTAAATATTAAAAATGTTTAGATAACGCTCATTCAATCCAATATAATATATTTTTTTTATTTCATGGCAGTAACGCTAATTAAGTGGTAGGTATTTAAATTAAAAAAAAAAATTTAATTTTTTAATTTTTTCTAATAATTTAACACACATAATATTAATATCTCGCATAATATTGATAAGAAATTTTTTTTTAAAGCCATAGATAAATTACTAAAAATTAATTAAAATGTATAAAAATTTAAAAAATATCACGTGACTTCAAAACGCGACAGGAATGTTTGTGACGTTATGTTAAAATTTGTGTGCATTTGTTGGTATTTGTGTATATGTATTACACATACTATCAAAAATAATAAATTTTCATATACTTTAATAAATTATATACCGCGGATTGTCCATTTACTCAATGTGCGGTGAGTGAAGACCACAAAGAGAGCAAAAATATATCTGTGTCTCTTTTGACGAAGTTATTCCGCATTTATTCCGATGATGTCATTGATCGATGTACGGACGTTCCATCTGAACAAAATGTAAACAAAACGCTTGACAGCTGTTGTCATTATAACGTAGCCTAGTTTAATTTTGTTAAAAACAGTTTTTTACTCATATTCCTTGAAATTCATAGTGATATAAGAAGTAAACACAGGTTTCGGATCTTTTTGGGCATAATAATATCACTATCAACTGAAGTATTCCATGAACTGAAATATAAACACCACTTGAAACGTAATATATAAAGACAAAGAAATATGTCATGGATGCCATTGACGTAAAACCTCACTGCCCCAGTGGTCAGTAGTAACCTTCTCTCTTTTAGAAATTCTGTCTTTGTCTATGGAAGTAGCCAATCAGGAACCTGCCAGCTGGGTTCCCATAAAAAAAGACAGAAAAATATACCCGCACGTATGTTGGCTTCACGATTTTTGATCTATCAGCAGTACAGATTTCTTATGTACATGTAAATTTTTAACTTGGTAACCATAGATAACATAATGACGTCACACGCGTTCAGATTTTTTCGGCACGTCATCGGAACTGAGTTTAAAAATTAATTTTTATTTAAATACTAGCGGCCCGGCCCGGCTTCACCCGGACTGCAATACACTACTCACTCGTTTCGCTCGTTCGCTCCCGGGTGGTACATTACTCACTCGCTTCGCTCGTTCGCTCCCGGGTGAATTTTTCCGATGTTTTAATAGTTATTCTGTTAACCAGGGCGGAGACAAATCCAAAAAGATGTTGTTTTAATTTGATGTAATTTGCTTATTAGACTCTAATGATCTTAGTTGCCGAGCGTCTATAATTTACAATAAAAAAAAACTAATTTGATGCATTAAAAATTGTCATAATCACAAGAAGCCATATGATTATTATGACCCATAATTTTATATACCAGTGAATAATTATTTAAGCAAATCTTTGGAGGTTTAGAAGCGCAGTGCCAATTTATCCAGCATTCGGTGCCGCCGCGCGTGGGGAGTGAATCCGCCGAATGTTGTACGTGCGTATGCCCCAGAAAACATCAAATTGTCATTATGCCAGACATCAAACGATTTAAAGGTTGTAACTTCACAGTTCGTAGGTTATTTACGATGTCAAATTATTTATAATGTCGTTTGTAACATCTGACAGAATCTCTGTTAATATATTGTGCAGTGAAATTATTGTTACGTTAGTAACTAGGAGATTGTGGTTAAAATGTTATTTAAGAATGACTTTCAAAACAACAGAAACAAAAAACGGTCTGACAAAACTCGGACTGTCTTTCCCATACATTGTTACTCGTACACCTCCTTCTCTATATTTTCTGATGCTGATACTAAGGGATATCAATGTTTAAAAATTCAAAATCGTCAGAGTTGTTATCGACAAAAAACTATTCTCTAATTTTTTTACCGGTTTTTAGGAGACATTTCCCACATTTGAACTTATACGATCCATGTATAAAATTTAATAAAAAAAGTTTTTTATTTTTTACTTTTTAGTGTCAAAAAGTGACATTTACCTTAAAGGAATCACACGCCGTTACTCACTTTTATTAAACCAATTTTCTTACGCTGTCTGATGTGTCAAAAAATGACATTTACCTTAAGGAATCACACGCCGTTACTAACTTTTATTAAAATCAGCCGAACTACTGAACCGATTTTGATGAAATTTCTATGGGACCAATCTGAAAGTATATCCTTTCAAATAAAAAAAAATTTCCAAATCGGTTTATAAATGACGGAATTCTGAGGTAACAAACTTTAAAAAAAAAATACAACCGAATTGAAAACCACCTCCTTTTATTGAAGTCGGTTAAAAATCGTTATATAGGTAGAGTTGTTCCAGTTTTTACCAGTTTTTGGGGGAAAATTTCCCACATTTCAACTATGATCGATTCTGCAATTTCGCTTCGAGGTGTGACCGTCCTGAACACGCATGAAGAATTTGTGTAAAATCGATCTAATGATTTGGGTTGTAGATGCGTCGACAGACAGACGTAATTTTTTAAACCCACTTTTTTAGATTCAGGGGACTTGGGAACCTATACATTCACTCAACGTGTAAATTTACTTTTGTAAATTCAAAACTCTAAATCGAATTATTGCCCGATTACAAAACTTCCCCCATACAAACTATGCATATACAGGGTGCTGAATCGTTTTGCGGGTAATAGCTGGATTTAACCCGTAAAATCAAACTTTTGCGATTTCCTGCTCTCCTAATTATTTTAGGAAAAATATCTTGGAACAAAAGTTTTAGAACATAAAATTTTGCATCTACATCATTAAACAAAATTAATTTTGCATGCTTTGTAGCGGCAGAAATTTGATATGTAAATGTCAAAATTACCTCAAAAACAGATAGCGATAGCTATGGAACTTGAACAAAATGATTACGTTTTAGCTGTCAGAATAATTTCTAATCATTTTGTTAAAGTTCCATGGCTATCGCTATCTGTTTTTAAGGTAATTTTGACATTTTCATATCAAATTTCTGCCGTTACAAAGCATGCAAAATTAATTTTGTTTAATGATTTAGATGCAGAATTTTATGTTCTAAAACTTTTATTCGAAGATATTTTTCCTTAAATAATTAGGGGAGCAGGAAATGGCAAAAGTTTGATTTTACGGGTTAAATCCCTATTACCCGCAAAACGATTCAGCATCCTGTATAGGAAAGTAAAAAAAACGACCGGAAAAGTTTTTTTCAATTGTTAACCGACTGTGGGATAATATACCTAATGTAGCACAGTCCAGTGTAGAATTAGATCAATGGTTTCACATTATCGATGTATCATGTAGGTAATCATAGACATCTATGGACGTAATGATGTCGTTTAGATATAAGATACTTCGTTTCTACTTTCTACATTCAACATTGATCTAATGTGCAAACCTAAAGGAACCCTCAGACGATCAGTGTTTATTGTCAATATTGGTTTTGTTAAACCGTATTATTCTAACAATATAATCTTTCAATATTTGTCCTTAGCCCTTTAATAATATTGTTACATGCATCAAGAGCAGTGGCGCGTCAGTTCGGCTGATGACTATTGTACTACCGATTTAGGTTCACTAGCGCATAACCATAGACAATTACCACAACCATAGACAATAACAACAAGGCGTATGCACTATGCATTAGCCTAGCGGCACTGGCAAGAACGAATTGTGCCAATACGGCACACGGTGAATGGTCTCCAGGCGGAAATGGAGGGGATTGGATTAGGGCATCTCGGCGAACGGCGACGCGCGTTCCACACGTGTATATATAACTACGTAGCTAATAAAAGTGTATTTTTACGGACATAATAAAACGGTATAAACAATTTGCGTAACAATATTGTTGTATTGACTATAAATATTGCTAATCTGAGTGCACCTTAACAGCGAGGTATGTTTGGACGAAGAGCCCACCATCAGATTATACCTACGTAGCGAATCGAATACACGGACAAATCCGTGTAATAATATGTAGTATCTTGTAAGTTGTAAGTCCCTATGCATTTGTGTGCTTCAAAATTACACATCTAGTGCAATTCGAAAGAAACCTACAATTTTAATTTCACTATACTATTGTTACAAAACTGTTTTCTGAGTTGGCGGAATAAATATTTACTTACAATAATTAAAAACACAATAATAATGTATGCAACAACGAAAAATCGGTTCTAACAATCAACACAATAAACAATAACTAAACAGTAATTATTAAACAATGCAAAACAAAACAATAAATAGAACTTAACTATATACAATAACTCGTAATTATTACCACTACACTAGTATTTATTTTATCAATTTATTTATTTATATCACGGCACTATTTATATGATTGATCTACCGTAGACTTGAATGCGTGACTCACCGTTGACTGAGTGGTTCACTCACTCGCACTGGCTGTTTATATATGCTGCGTGGCCTAAGCCTAGTTCGTTCTCGCTTTCTCTAGAACTTTCGCGCAGGTACTAGTTGTTACAGTAAGCAGACCCCGTTTCTCAGAACTCTTGCCTGCCGTTTATATACAAAGTGATCCGTAACACTATGTTTATTACTCTTTAAGTTTTATTATCGCAAAAAGCCAAAAGTGAAACGATCGCAGCTTTAAATGGCTTTAATGCAAAGGACGCGTCACAATTGAACCGGCTTTCCTTGCCTAACATAAGTTATTCCTTTTAACGTAAGCTTCGGTTGACAATAGGTCGTGATGTATGTAAGTCAATATGTGTTGTGATAAGGGAGGCCGACACAATATATAACTTATATTAGTGGGACGCTGACGTCCTGAAGGAGGTAAGCTGTTTCACTGTCCGGCACCGACGCCTGTCCTTTGTCCCTCTGTCCAACTTGCAATACATAACAGACAGAGCAAACAAAGAGTTACTGCAGAGGGAGCTATAATGATGGCACTGATGATACAGACTCGTTGGCTTGTCTTATCTGCCATTGTTTGTCAAAATGTCGCTTCACCGTACGGCTTCAACATACCGAGTGTTGACAACAAACACTAACCTAACTTGAACCGAATGTTATCCCCCTATATTATTAAACGAGTAAATCTTGTATATATGTTTCTACCTATATATCTATGTTTCTATGTATCTATATAAATATTTTCTCGAAAACGGCTCTAACGATTTTGATCAAATTTACCAAAAAGGGGTTTCGGGGGGCAAAAAATCGATTTAGCTAGGTCTCATCCCTGGAAATATTCGTTTTCCTATCGATTTTATCATTTTTAAAAACGGTTTTTTGACCTGTCAAAACATTGTAATATCGTGAGTAGGCTTTGGAGAAAACAAACTACTTTCATTATTTATATGTCAAAATTATCTGACAGAATTTTTAACTTATTAAAATAATCCGTGAACTATTTGTATAGTAAAAAATAACAGAAATAAAAACTAAACATAATTATGGAAGTAGTTTTAACTAATATTTAAATAAATAGGTACCTAAGTATGTTATTTTTATATTACCTATATAAAATATGTATTTTATGTACGTTAAATATAGTATGACGTATAATCTTACCTAGACTTTTTTTTCTCAAAAACGAATAACGATTTTGATGAAATTTACAGAATGGGGATTTTTCGGGGCGAGAAATCGATCTAGGTAGGAATCTTGGTCCCAGAGGGGAGCAATTAAAAAAAAGGGTTTTTTTATTTATAACTCGGTCAATTGTCAGATCGATTCGAAGCCTATTTCTACATAGATTTTGTATAATATATCACAAGGGTTAAAACTGTAAATGAACACTAATATAAGAAGTGTCTTGCACAATATGTAAACAATGACAAACAGGCGACCGCACTTCAGGCAACGCGAGTCTGTGTAAAAACACATCGATTTTTGAAAACTATTGTTAAGATACATACAAAAAAGTTTTGTTTAAAAATTTGCACGGCGGCCCGAAGGACCGCACTTCTAGCGACGCAGGCATGCAGTATATCAAAACACATCGATTTTTAAAAACTATGGTGAAGATGCATGCAAAAATGTTTTGCGCTGCAGGTTTATAGTCTGACGTTTGTTATTAAAAGATATAATATGAATTCTATTTCTTCGAAAATCGATTTTTGTGAGTTTTTCAGTAGGTACTTTCTATGCAAAAAAAATATTTGAAATTTACTGGAAGTTGCTAAGATGACATCACAGAGAAAAAGTACTTCGATAAAGTTGATATTTGGCATCAATGTTTAAAAACGGATTATTGAAACGGCAACGGGCAAGCAGAATTTCATCTGATTCGAACATTTTTACAAGATATTCAATCTATGAAAATCGGTTTTTGCGAGTTCTTCAGTCAACAAAACAATAACGGCGGTAGATTTGAAAATGGCGACCTAAGTAACATTTACAAGAAAAAATGCTTGATTCAAGTTGATACTTAGTTTTTACGCTTAAAAATACACATAGGTATTTAAAATATTTAACAGAAACAATTATTTAAATTATGTTTCAGAAATAAATTCGTTTCGGAATAATATTCTGAGAAAATAATATCTCACAGCATACAAGTACTATTTTTTTGAACTCATCCGAGCAAAGCTCGGCACCCAGATATTATAACCTAACTTCATAATTTTATAACCTCAAAATGTGGACAATTCGATTACAATCGAATCTTTTAGTGCAGTAAGCAAATAACATAGAACGAGTAAGTTTTTCTACAAGCATAATAGCCTTGTTACACGTAACGAGTACAGGGGCGAGACAGTGCTCTCGGCCGAGTAATGAACAGTGTTGCCAACGATCAAAAGTGGATCCCACCAGATGACAGATTGAAAACCACTAGAAAACCACTAAAACTGACAAACTAAAAATTTCTAAATAATTATTAACATTTCTTGAACATAATGTTTCAAGTCCCAATTTCTGTTTAAAAATACATTATTTTTCTTTCCAGATTCATAATATTGATGGTAAATTTGTCATAAAATATGTATTGAAATTCCTTGAAGGTGACTAATTTTTTACTTATAAAAAATCAGAAAAAATTGCTTAAACAATTACATTATTTCTTGATTGAAATTCAAGTTGTCAGTACTCAGTTGTCGCGTCTCTTTAATGGTCATTAGTTTAAAATTTCAGTGTTACCAAACGAACATAAGAAATTCAAATATTCTATAAATTTTTAACACCAATTTTAATTACGAATAATTGAAAATACTCCAATATCACCAGATCTCACCAGGAAATTTCACAATACCACCAGAAATCCCACTGCCACTAGATGACAAATTTTAGTCACTAAGTAGGTAGCTGATTCCACCAGATCTAGTGGGAATCTCACTAAGTTGGCAACGCTGGTAATGAAGCGAGACAGTCACTCGGACCCTATTCTATTTACTAGTAACTAGACCGAGTGCCCACCCCCCACCCACATCATTCTTTCGGCCTAGTGACTCGCCATTTTACTCGTTACATGTAATCAAGGTATTAGGTCTGTATTTTAATCTACTTTTTACCCGACTACGGCAAAGCTAAAAGGAGTCGTATCATTACCCCTAGTCCCATCAGGGCTGGGTTAACAACTAAAATTAAATACACACCCGTTTCATTTGGGGTGTGGTGTTACATCATATTTGTGGTAAACAGGTGTTCTACGACCGCCATGTTCGGAAATGGCGGCCCAGCTTCTGTTTTTTTGTCGTATATTTATAACGGTTGATTTTAATTGAGAGTTTTATCGGTACAAAAATATTCTGCATTATCTTGTCTACAGAAGAAATGTATGAGTCCAGTTATGTTTTTGAAGATATTTCAAAAATTCATTCGCCATTAATTTTGCAATTTTTTTAACAATGATTTAGACTAAAAAAATAAAAAAGGGAAACTTCCTAATTAAATCGAACAGGTGGCACCATGGGCAATTCTCTAAGCGGGATAAACTTGTAATTTTAACAAATCAATGGAGTTCTCCACCTGCTCTGATGTTTGACGATACAACTATGGACTAGCAACGCTAGCTTTACTCTGGATCCGTGTTTTGGCAGAATCAACAAAACATGACAGATTGCATATTAATTAAATTATATCGATATATGGAAATACATATTGGACTAAGTGAAAGTGACGCATGAAACACGTCGAGTGAGGTGTATTGAAGAAAGTGATAGAGTACTTAAGATTCTAACTGTCCATTTTTATATGTATGGTCTAAGGCTCTAACATTCAGCAGCGGTCATATTTGTTTCTAAATCATCCCGCTTAGGATTAATTTCAGTTGCCGACAATAGAGGTCAGCCACTTTGAATTTAATCGCGAATAAAGCGTAAACATCATGTCAATATAAGTACTGACCGGGTGAAAATGTAGTAGGTAATTATTTACCATTAGCAGAGGTAGAATATGCCTTTTTCGTAGAATTTTTCGAATCGAAATTTTATCGTTATACACTTTAAGGCCCGTATTCACCGAGCCTAGTTAGTTATTTATTCCGTTGATTTATTCCCCTGGTAACTATCACACGGAATAAATAGTGATAATTCAAATTACCAAACATAGTTAAGTTTACTGCAGGTATAAATCGTAAGAATAGTTATTCTGTCCAATTTCAAGGGTATAAATATTTATTCGCCTAGCTAAATAGGGTGTGCACGAAATGCATAAATTACTTTATGGCCTGGCGACCTTTTCAGGTAAATATTAATTTCATATCTTACACGTAAAGGTTTTTGTCAGTAAAATATGTCAATCATTTTACATTTTCGATAGATGCGCCATCGGTCGGATCTTTGATAAACGTGCTTTATTTGACAAAATCTGCAAGGCGTATAGTATATAGTAAATTTTTACCTGCAGTTAGGTATTATTCTATCGAATGAATTGCTTGGTGAATAGAAAGTTTATTTTATTCCAAGGAATAAATTTATTCTAAGGTTAGTAACTTTTATCTTTAACAGTGTTTGGTGAATACGGGCCTAAATGCCATAAATGAGACGGAATAATCTCGATTAATGGATCGTCGATAGCGTTAACAATATCAATGGACGCGGTGTGCGTGTTTGTTATTGATACGTGCGGAAAAGTGCGTGAAATACGTTCTCAATATGAGAGCCTAATTCAGTATTCTGTGTATTATACAGTCGCGTCAAGGATCTATTCAAATAGAAATTGCCTCTTTACCGACAAATGTTCGATATAAATAAACATACACACGCACACCTACTCCACTCTGACGCGCACGTAGTTGCTTACGTTTCATCACAGACGCGCGTTTTCAAATGGAAAAAAAGTACGGGTTATATATTTTGCAAATGCAGTGTTTTCGGTGTGCGCTTCCGTTCACGTAAGTAAGACCGAAACAGGCCATTTTGAATACTAAAAAAATATTTATCTTATTAAAATCTATTCCACACAAAATTATTAATTTACTATTTTAGCAAGCTAGTGTAAAACTAGAATAAGCAATATAAATTTGAAGCAACAGAAAAATCGGTACGAAATGGCCACTATTTCATTTAATTTCATATATAAAACGAAACTGGCATTAAATATACTAACTGGCCAATAGAATTAATTCAATACGGTTCATGGGTTCTTGGATAAAATAAATTGTTATTGATTAATAACTCTTTTATTTATCTTCGTACGAATTAATAATAATACTGTGTATTATGTCGTGGTTTGTGAAGTACTGATTTAAATTTAAATGTATCATCTTGATTTAAATATTTTAGTAGATATTTATATCTATAAACTAATATATTCAGTATTATGAGTTATGACGAAGGAAAAATTAATACATAATAATTATTAGCTTTGTTCCAACCACTCTGAAAACGGTAATATTATCGTCACGCTCATGCGCAGTGGATAGAATGCGTTCCAACCGAACTGGTGATCGTTTGTGAACGATTCTTAAAGCGTTCCAACCGAATTTGTGATTTTGTGAACGGTTTCCGAACGATCATTTCAGTACATAGTCTAGACATGAAACCAAAATGAAACTGTATTATGAGACTAATTTTGTGTTTTATTCTTTTGTTTCAGGTGAGTCTTATCTTCCATTATGCATGTGCATTGTTACTTTCTGACATAAAAGGGTGAGTTTTAGAATATACTTTCGGAATTCAGTTTTTACTGAATTTCATTTAAAGAGTGGCGTAAGTACCTACATCTGGTGCGACATATCACTTTGGTAAATTAGTTTTTCCGCAACCATGATTTTGCAGATTGTAGCCCAATGTGCGTCAGTCGGAGAAAGTTACTGTAGTACGCCACTGGATGTAACGTATAGATTCATTCCGTGTGCAATATTAAGATGTCGTGTCTTCCGATTTTCCAATTGTGTCGGTAAAAGTGGGCGGCGTTTAAAATTTGCACCTGTACAGTAAAAAAAAGTAAAGCACATTTTTAATGCTAAATAAATGCAGCATTTCTTTAAAGCCCCGTCGCTTCGCAAGTTCGCCTCCCTCCGTCTCCGCACTACAAACACGCACCAACAGTGCTTTATTGGGTTCCGGAATATAAACTTTATTTTTCAGAATAAATTTGATTTTACATAATTCGTAAATCAATTTTAGAAAAACGCGTTGGAAATTTTTTTGTTCTCTTTTACATGTTACCGTGGCAGTGATGTGGTTGTTTATAAGGAAAATTCATTTTGCGAGAAAATATTTTATGAAAAGCGTTTTCATTTTGTACCCGCATAAATATTAACCAATTTCTACCCACTCTGGTGTTTTTTTGTAACGATTCTTGTCAGAAACTCCAAGGACATTCGTAAATGGTCAGGAGGTTTCATATTTTTTATGAACTTTATTAAAATTGGCTTCGTTGATTTTACTCACAGATTCATTTGCATTAGTTTTGACGGAAACTGTATCTTGACCAAAGCTTAGAAAATACCCTATACTTAAGTTTGGGTACAAGTAGTAGACTCTTGGCGCAAATTGAGACACGTATAGCACTTGTGACGTGACGTGACGTGACGCGAGAGACACGACGCGTACGTACCACACGTGCTGTGCGGTGATGCGCAAATTGGGATGCAGTTATCACTTGCCACTGCCGCATGTTACACGAACAAAACAATTGTTTTTTTTTATTATTCTACCGCCGCATAAAAATGTCCGATACACGTACAAATAAATTGTTATTATTAAATCTAAGTTCTGAATCGGAATCAGACGATGCTGAAGAGGAAATGTTGTTCTATTTCGTGATAAAAACTAAATTTAAATCACCTAATAAATACATTCTATCAGAGAGAAAAAAAAGTGGACAGTTTAAAATTACAACTATAATGAGCGATGCTGATTTTACCAATTATTTTCGCATGAATCGCATCCAGTTTTCTGAAGTCCATGAGATGAAAAACTAAAAAATCTACTATTGCACCACAAGTTCTTACACGTGTGACACGTAAAACTGTGTCTCGACCACTGCGCCGCACTTGCGCGTGTGGCACGACATCGTGTCATGTACCCAATTTGCGCTGTTTCATTGAATCCTATAGGCTACAAAAATACGCGCTGTGCTGCGTCACGTCACACGTGCTATACGTGTCTCAATTTGCGCCTAGCCCCTAGGTTCACTATTTATTTATCGCTGTTATTTATCACTGTTCGCTGATCCACTCTCGACGAAGGTCTGGTGAGCAATGGCTTCAATAATCGAATCACCTATACTTATAAACGCACCCCTAAGATCAAGGGTGGCGTAGAAACGGAATCCTGAACCTTTCTTCATTATTGAAACGTAGAATCTTCCATTGATCCAAGAGTGCGCGAAGATCCTTTCGAAATCCTTGTATGGTGATTTCATCCGGCGCGCTTCGAATCGTTACAATATATTATTAGTATAGACTGTGTGCAGGGGGCGGAGTTATAATAATATCGGAACTCTAATTTTCCGTAATTGTCAGTGAGCATTGTTGTTTAAAAAGTCAAGTAGTAAAACCATGATTTTACTTCTAACTTATTTGGAAATTATTACTATAAATCTGATAAATTTGACAATTTTAAACCCGGTCCGCAAGATAACAGGCGTCATGGTTTTAGGTTATGCTGTCGTATGTCAATATAAACCATAGACATAGATGTAGGTACACCTCCATGTCTGATATAAATTAATTAGTTATTTTTTATTATATACGTCAAAATTGAAGAAGAAAAAAACTTAAAATAAATAATTTTGATATAAGTACCTTTTATGCTATGCTATTTATATTGTATGCACGCAGCGAAATTAAATGGTTTTCGTTTATAAAAAAATTTCGCGGTCTAAAACAACAATAAAAATGAGTTCAATCGTGCACTATTGCCCGCTAGCGGCGCTAGTAGGCTTCGTGCACACAACCTATACAGCGTCAGATTTGTGAGCGTCAACTGTATTACGAATCTATGTAATACCTGCGTATGTATATGTTCTTCTTGTATAATATTATGTTAAGATATTTTAATAATATATCAAAAGCCATGTAATATTTGGGTCATAATAGCGTTTGTAGGATACTGGTCTGAGCTAACCTTGCCACCGGTTATTCTGAACCCTGTTTTATATAATATATTGTGCTGGGCTTTGCATTCGCCGGAAACGCAATCAGACGATTGCAATATAATGATAGATTTGAACAGGCCTCCCCCCCAGGGGGACATTGGAATGTGGTTGCTAACATTCCAATGTTCTTTGGGAATTAGCGCTCCCAGGGACCCGAGCTCGTACCAGTCGGTTTGTGTATGCCGGCTGGCAATTGTATTGTAATTGTATTTTAAAGACCACCAACAGCTAAGGTTATTTGGGCCTAGCACCAATTCATATTTTCAATTCATTATTTTTTTTTTTTTTAACAATAAATTGAAAATCCAATTGACACTTTTACCAGCTCTCGGGCTAGAACTCGGGAACTGGGGACTTGTAATAGAGGAACCATAGCAACGCCATGTAAACAACAGCGCCGCTACACTCTCGGCTATTCTCAAGCCCTATGCCGGCTGGCGGATTCTAATACACGAATGGATTATTTGTTGCTTTGAAGACGCTAATGACCTGAGTTGTCGACGCGTCTATAATCTACAATTAATTAATTTGAACAGGCCTCGTAAAAAATCTATAAAATTTTTAAAAAAGGTATTTGTCGCGGCACACACGACCAAATTAAAACTTCGTGTGAGCAAAATAAAATGAATCAGATTGAGCCATGACTACATTAATTATTGATTTATTTAGCTTTGTTTTTGTAATTCGCGTCACACCATTTTTGTCACCCATTTTCGTTTCATCGAACCAGCATTTTACCCTTCAATTCGTCGAGGCAGTGCCGCCTAAGAAGTTATACTTCAAAAATGTTTTAAGGATGTTGTCCTAAAGATTGATTTTTGTAAAACATTCTGATATGATTAAAATACGGAAAACGTAATCGTGTGCCAACAAATAAATGTTTTAGTACATAATAGTAGATTGTATTTCTAGTCTGGTGAGGACAGTGTGGTGTAACGGTTAGCGTAGCGGCCTTTGGATCACACTGTCATGAGTTCGAATCCCACCTCCGCTCATGGATGTTTTGTGATGTCATTTAGATTTAAGTGATTTTTTATTTAATTTAATTAAGACGCTAATGACCTAAGTTGTCGACGCGTCTATAATCCACAATAAATAAATAAAATCTAGTCTGGTAATGGATCTTATTACTGACGAGTTGTGCTAGTATGTAAAAACTCGCTATCGCTCGTTTTTAGTCACACGTGTCATAATACCATTACGCACGAGAAATATATGGTATTTTTTGCCATACCCACTACAATATACTTACTTTTCACTTCATTTTCAGTATTTTCAAAAAAATTTGACTGCAGTTCATTTGCGTCGCCATTTTTACATTTACAGCAGGCCGTGAGTATGTAGTAGCAGGCGGATAGAGCGAATCATTAGTTACTTATGACAGCCATTTACTTACCGCACTAGTTATGTTATGAAAACACTTTCGGCACGCCTGCCTGTTAAATGGCACATCAGGCCGGTATTGTACAGAACAAAGCCCATTAAAATCTATAATAAAAAAAATAAAAAAATGTTAACGCCTTCTTTACAATCGTCTGGTTTTTAACCATTTTTCAAATTTTACATTCTGAAAATAAACAGTTTGTAGTAGTGTTAGATTTTTTTTAAATGCGTCACTTTTTAACCTCGTTGAACTACGATTATATCGCAATCGTCCAATCTTTTTCTCAGCAACAAAAGATATTCTTCTCCAGGTTATATATGTCGCTATTTATTACGCTAGAGGACGGTCTTTTCTTTTTCCATCTCTCTCTCTAATAACGGGCCGACTAATTACTCGTAAGTAACTAATTACTGTTCACTTGTCTTTTAAAGAAGTACTTAGTGTTGAGAAATAATTGTTATTTCATGGTAGGTATCATCAATATCAGCTGGAGCTCATAATAAAAGTAGATGTAGTTTTAATGTTAAAAAAATTCGCACTGTTTTGTAGAAACTAAAAATAATTAATAATATTATATAATATATGTACAACTATTCCACTTCAATTATGATTTCTCAGAACCGAAACCGTTTTTTTTTACGATTTTTAGGAAACCGAAGTCTGAACCGTTTTATAGATAAAAACGATAATTGTATCTGATTGTTTTTCAATATTACACGCGAAAATGATAGGACCGATTTTCATTAAACTTGCAAAGTAATAGACCGAGAGCTAGTGACAATTTTCAGGTGTTATTTATTCAAGGCCTTATTTTTGCAAAGATGTTGAGGGAGGCATATTAAAGTGCCCTGAGTAAGGGATATTGCTAGATAGCGGTATGGGAGGGATGCAGACCGCCCCCAACATGTAACAAAAAAATTGTCACAATTATTATTGCTTCAAGGCTGAAATTGTTTGTATAGCTTGTCGGTGACCCAATAATGCCATTATAATATTTGCAAATCGATTGATCAGTATTAAAGGGGTGGCAGATCACCCTAAACGTGTCATATACCCGACGAAATTTATATTATTAGTTCAAGGTTACGGCGACTGTTTTAAGCATATATTTCAATTTGCAGAACAAAATGTCGGTATTAACTCTCTCTCTAGAGGGAAACTTGCTCGCCTAGGAGTTTTATATCGTTCTGCAAGGGGGTTAATATCAACATTTTGTTCTGCAAATTGAAATATATGCATAAAACAGTCGCCGTAACAACATATTAAAATTTGAACCTTGAACTAATAAAATAAATTTAGTCGGGTACATGACACGTGTAGGGTGATCTGCAACCCCTTTAATACTGACCAGTCGATCTGCAAATATTATAATGGCATTACTGGGTCACCGACAATCTATACAAACAATAATTTTCAGCCTTGAAGCAATAATAATTGTGACCATTTTTTTTGTTACATGTTGGGGGCGGTCTGCATCCCTCCCATAACGCTATCTAGCAAAATCCCTTACTTAGGGCACTTTAATATGCCTCCCTCAACATCTTTACAAAAATAAGACCTTGAAGAAATAACACCTGAAAATTGTCACTAGTTCTCAGTCTATTACATTGCAAGTTTAATGAAAATCGGTCCTACCATTTTCGCGTGTAATATTGAAAAACAATCAGACACAATTATCGTTTTTATTTATCTATAGAAGATTTCTGTTCATAACCGTCGTTTTAATTTCTTCAAGTGACAATAACTTTTGTTGACAATTTATTCTTTAGTGAGTTGGTAGTTGTTAGCCCTTAAGAAATTATTGTTTGTTTGTTTTGTTCATTAGTGATCTGTTCGAGTGTTTTCGTGTCTGCTTCGTCCGATCGCACGAGAGACGACACAAAACTCTAGGACAGACACGGTTACGTCCGGTTCCTGTTTCCTATTTCATCAAGAGTCGGCGTTAATAAAGTACAATAAATGACCGTCTACTTCCGACTTGATCCTTGTCCTCGTGGAATTGGAATTTCTCTAAATTAAAAACAATGTCAGACTTATATTCTTCTTGTAAATTTCAGTTGACCTTTTGTTGTAAAATTGCTCTGAAATATCATATATTGTACAGTCGCGGACTTAGACATTTTCATCGACGAACATTTTTTTCTGCGCATGCGCCTAATTTCGCCATGTTTTTCGGACACTTTTCATATTGACAGATGGCAAATGATTGATTTTGAAAAAAGTAAACAGTAATTAAATGAGAAATATTATTTAAAGAAGTACGGTACATTTGAGTACTTTTGAAGATAAACTTTTTACGATAAACATTTTATGACAGGTAGGATTTTAGCCTTTAAACCAATTTTCGTTTACTTCCACCAGTTTTCCGGCCGTGACACTTCAACCACCATCTCAATTTAGCACATTAGTGTGTTCTTTCACTGTTTTGTGCACTAATTTAGCACCGTCAGTAACATTTTCATTTAAATTAACATTGAAAAACGTTGCTGGCTCAGTCATTGCGTTATAAAGTGTCCGGAACTTTTGAATACCGCGATCATAACCATGGCGATGGCGCTTGCGCGTGATAATGATATAAATGTCTATATAGTAGATTGTATATCTAGTGGCGTAATATGTGGTATATTACTGACGAGTAGTGACAATATATTAAAACGAACGATAGCGAGTTTTAACAGTCACACGAATCATAATATCATTACGTACGAGATATATATTTCTTTTGGAGGAAAAGGGGGTGTATAACAGGCTAAAAACTAACGTTAAAAAGTACCACATTATACGCGGGTACCGCTAGTAGCAAATATTATTTATATTTGAAATTTCTAAAACGATACAAAAAAAGACACTCCATGTGTCAGAGAGAGAAGTTTTCGATTTCAAATGCCGTGCGAGAATGAGATCGGCCCCACGTTGGGCGCCAATTTATAACTTGATATTTTGTTTAGAGTTGAACTCTTTTGGTGAATGGTTATAATAACCTGAATAAATTCAGCGTCGCGTGAGCTAGCGGCGCGCTGAATTTATTCAGGTTATTATAACCGTTCACCAAAAGAGTTCAACTCTAAACAAAATATCAAGTTATAATATATATAATATTTTTTGCCATACCCACTATAAAATAGCTGCTTTTCACTTCATTTTCAATATTTTAAAAAACTTTAGACAGTTCATTTTGTGTCGCCAACTTCACTTCTATAGTAGGACGAGAGTAGCTGTCACTAGGTAATATTAGCTCATGGTGAATGAACAATATAAATCACTGTAGAAATGGTTTGCTTTCACACAGCAGTTCCCGCTCACCGGCCTGTTAAAAGTCACTTTACATGCATACATACATGCATAAGCAACTATAGTGGATATAGCAAAAATATAGTTTACACTTAAGTTTTTCAGCGTAAGTTCATAAAAAATCTGACGGCATTTGCAACTGACTCGTGCGGGCCGCGCGTCATAACAAAACCGTGAGTTCCCTATCGAAATTTTCATGAAAAACTAGAAAAAATATCTTTAAACTTCTAAACTAGAATAGCCTTTTGGCGACAATTGCAACTCTCTCGACGGCCCGGCTGTAGTAAAAATTCAGATCATGGATTCCCTATCTCAATTTTCTTGCCTGCAGGCCACCTCCTAGAAGTTTGTACCTATATAAAAACTAAATGGTCACAGTCACAGTTCATGATCATTTTCTTTACAATGCTTTGTGAAATAATTTTAAAGCCACTCCGCTAATGACTTTAGTTGTCGAACGTCTATAATCTACAATCATTAAATCCGCTCTATTGATTTTTCATCACCTGGGTTAGGTACTGTTTTTGCACCGCTTTCGTACAACAACGTAGATATAATATTATTTTATCATTCAGCCATGTAATTTGCGACAATTTAAAATCCATTCACTCCTCTCTTTCTTTCTCTCTCACTCGCTGAGTACACATCGTTAAGAGTAATGGAAACAAATGAAACGTGTCGTTTTGCGCTGAATTAATGGCTGTTATTGTTTCTTCCATCCACTTATATTGAAATTAAGAGACATTTTCATTATAATAAATGCTATTTTAGTTTCCTTTATATTGTATCGTTATGTTCTTTTGTTTTAAAAATAGCAATTTTTGATGGTTTGTGTTTAAACTTGATATAATGCTGGTGTTGTATCTTTTTGAGACAACATCAATAATTATACTCTGCATTGTCGACTATAACATTGTGTAGCAAACCCCAAGATGTTACGCCGCTGCCTACAATAGAAGCGTCGAGACGGAACGGTCACAGTGGTGAGGCGTAGCATGATATCGAAGATACGAGTAACCGCCGGAATATTCTGGAGAGCGCGCGAGCGTGCTGGGCCAGGCTACTCGACCTATATAAGCGAAGTACGAGGGAGTCAGCAGTCAGTCAGTCGTGAGTCAGTGTCGTGTTGAACTGCGAATATAAATACAGTACTGGTATATAAATATAGTTATTTGTTCAGTGTTATTTAAGTGTTTCACTTTGTTTAAGAATTACTGTTTCGTTATTATTATTGTGTTGATTGTTAGAATTGACATATAGTTGTTGCGTTTATTGTTATTGAATTGTTAATTATACTAAATGAATATTTATTCCGCCCACGTAGAAAACAGTTTCGTAACAATTGTTTTGTTTTGGGAATTTTTTATAGGTCAGACTGTCAGAGAAATTATGGAAATGTCATAAGGATATTAAATAAAATTAGATTATTTCTTTCCATGATAACGAATACAATTATAAATTGTGTTTAACGGTGTTGAAGTGTTCACGTCATCTGTCTGTACCAGCGGTACAGACATACCCATTTTTTAATTATAAGTTTGCTATACCAACAGTGGGTTCCAGATTGATTTAATCCTCAGAAGAAAACATAAAAGGTTTGAACACTGAACACAAAATTTTGTTTCAGTCATTGTTCAGACAGTATGCTTTAACAAATGAAGGTTGTAAAGCGCATTATGTTGTATCAAATCTTAATCTGTCTTCAGTCAAGATGAAAGTACCTCCTGCTCTAATAAGTGTATCTACTGGAAATATAATAGGAAACAGTGGCGTAGCTCACGCGTTTTGCTTTCGAGTGCGCTTCATTGAACGAACTATACACACAGTACTAGCGGTGATGTCTCACTGCATCGTATACTTCTAACCCTCAGAACAGAGATAGCTATAGAAACAGCATATAACGTCGCTTGTGAAGCTACAACTATACACTAAGGTACGACCTGTCAGGTACATTGTGTTTATTTATTTATTGTAAATTATAGACGCGTCGACAACTTAGGTCATTAGCGTCTTGATTACATTAAACAATTCAATTAACTTAAAACTAAATGACGTCACAAAACATCCATGAGTGGAGGCGGGATTCGAACCCACGACAGTTCGATCCAGAGGCCGCGCCACTGGACCACACTGTCCTCAGGTACATTGTGATCATTCGTATAGCTTTTAATAACTCTTTACGTCGTGTTGTGTGCCTGGATGTTGTTCCAAAGCGCTTATGAAAAATCAAGAATGGACCAATGTGAAGTATGGTTCCAACAGGATGATGCCACAGCGCATACAGCTAGACGGTCCATTGCTGTTTTTACAGCGTATGTTCCCCAAATCGCCTAATTTCAAGGTTTGGCGACTTTGCATGGCCTGCAAGATCACCAGACCTGACGGTCCCGGATTTTTTTCTGTGGGGATTCTTAAAGTTCAAAGTGTATTCTACCCATCCCCAAACACTTCTGGAACTCAAAGAAAGGGTTCGTGAAGAGATAAATTCGATAAACGAAGATTTACTCAGACGCGTTATGGTCAATTTCAGAAACAGATTACAACAATGTATATAGAAGAAGACGGTGGTCATCATAGGGATGTGATCTTTGCAAACTAAAATTGTTATAAGAAATTTCCAGAATTGTGTTTTTAGTTGTAATAATAATAAGTCCAAATATATTCTTTGTTTCTTAATAGTGGCCTATTGAAAACCGTTCAATCCTGTTGCCGAACCCTGTAGAACATTAGACTGTACTCACAGAAAAACAAATGACTGCTCTATATAGAAAAAGATCGCTTCTCAAGCTACATTTTTATCAAAATGCGTAGAAAAAAGTTGTTTCGAAGTAAAAGTTGTACAAAAAACGATGTTAAATATGTTGGTATACAAAATTTAAATAAAATATCGTTTTAATCGATCAATTATTTTTCGAGCAGGATCGATTTAAAATTCTACAATGCTTTTCTTATGGAGAAATATGTACTGGTCACAATCTAAGGTCATTGTCAAATTAGATTTTCTGACCGAGTATCAAATTCTGCTAAAAGGGAAAAATCCCTCAATTTAACAACACTGAATCTGACCCATTATTTATGGTAAGCGATGTAAGAAATGCACTACTTTTAGTATACCAGTTGTTTTCTAGCGCATGCAAGAAATGGAAGACCGAGATACCTCAACGTTATTGACGAGCATAATATAAATCACTGCAGATTTAGTAATATCTCCTGACTTCTCATTTCTAGTATCATAGTATGCAGAAATGTAATAACTGATTACTATAGAGTTGCTTGTATAAAAAGCAATTGCATGCATCCGCTACTTATCATAAATAAGCACTTAATCCATGCGTTTCTTCTTACGACAGGACATCAATTTCACAGATATTTACTTAATTTAAAAATTGTACTTTTATAATGTTGATATCCATCACTACTTAGTACTTAAGATATCTATAAATTTGTAACGGAACCTCAGTTGTCGATCGTCTATAATCTACAATATCGAGATATCTGTAATTTCGCTCCTTGTGGAATTGTAGAATACTTGGTTTGTGTTGATTGTAAAGCCCATATTAATTGTTTCAGAGACGGTTTATTTTTTTTTAACATTCGTCTTATATCAGTGAATTTTTGTAACATTTTTGTGACTAAAAATTATTATATAAAAAAACGTTTTAAAAATCAAGCAGCAAATCGTTTAATATTTCAATAAACCTATACAACAGTATATGAAATCTATTTTTGTCTTATCTGCCGAACCAGCTTAGACGAAACTGGATATTCCGTAGTGTCAATTACTCTTTATGTCGCGTTGTGTCCCTGGATGTTACAATAAAGGTTCCAAAGCGCTTATGAAAAATCAAGGTATATCTTAACATCAGTATTAAAAATATTTTATTGCATTTTTCAATTGTTCCCCACACGTCTCGACTGGCTTCAGTTGTAAATATCTACATAAGCTGTGATTTGTCACTTCTATAGCTATCTCTGTTCTGAGGTAAACGTATTTTTGAAACAGTTTTTAGAATTACTCTGCGCCACTGCGATAAAAGGGTCTAAAGCGGCCGGAGTGGATTATTGAAACTTTGTCATAATTACAAAAAGACTATTCTACCGTATTGTGTTCTTAAGTACATAGGAATAAGCATGTATACATTGTGAAGCAAATCAAGTGCATTATATGAAAGTCTGTTACAGCATCCTTTTTTAAGTTATTGTTCGGTAAATCAGCACTTCATGCACTTTCCCTACTACACTTTAGTATTTTCAACTGTCAAATCTTCACTCCTGAGGCGCCACGACCATGTCATCATACACTTGACTTCTTTCGAATGTCCACGTCCTGCAGCTGGGATTAGAATGACAAGCTCTTTTTATTACACTCGTAGTTCTGGGACAAATAGGTATACCCAATCGGCATTTTATAAGTCAATGAACTTTATGCAGTAGCCTTAGTAAGTCAGTGCTTCCCCCGCTGCGCTTGAATGCTTTGTCCAAATTCCTTACTTCATTTGGTACTGGCAATACATTTTTACACTGGCAGTTCTGGGACAGATCTATCAAGGCTTACTAACCAGTAACCATAAATCGGTAAACATTATGTCCTCCCTTATAAGTCGATGCTCCATGAGCGTTTTCCCTTCTGCTTTTATCGTAACAATTTCTTTATCCATCCTCTTTACTCCTAACCTAACACGACTGTACTCTTTTCCACCAACAGTAATTGGTATATTCTTGGCCATGAATAGAGGATCTATTGATCCAGTGATACGTAAATAGATCCACAATTCTTGACCAATAGTATAGCGATTACTATAAATCTTTTGGTGAGAAAGAGTATAGTGTAGACCAGGGGTCGGCAACTTGCGGCTCGCGAGCCACATGCGGCTCTTATGATGTCAAGATGCGGCTCTTCAGTTCCATGCGCAAATATTAATAATTATATTATTTTATTTTCAAAACTCATAAAAAATATACTGCAAAAAAAACTTTAAACAGGATAAAAACACTCAACAGAGAACAGTGACAATAGGTGGAGTAGAGTGTATACGGACAGCTGACATTTTTTAAATGTGGCAACACTGTTTGTTTAGTTATTGCTGCACTGTGTCGTCAACGGTCGCAGTCAGAACTTTTTTTATATACCTAATCCTAATCAAATACCATAATATTGAAATAAAAATGTTAGTGGCTCTTTAAAAACTGGGAAATTTTGTAAATTGTAACTTTTGGCTCATCCGTCTCAAAAGGTTGCCGACCCCTGGTGTAGACTGTAGATAATTCGAATGTATAATATGTATGTTGGATTTAAAATGAGAATTGAGCCGTAATACCCCATAAGCCTAGCATTGATCTACTGCCTTGTAATCACGTATCGGAAATCTACTGTATTTTTAGATCAAAATGTTCTCCATAAAATAAATACGAAAATTTCAAAAAAGGTTTCGTCGTCGAGCTTCTAGTAAATCTTTTAAATTCTTGGTTTATCATATTATGTTCAATGGTGCATTTTCCTTTTCCATAATACCTGCTCCATGCTGTATGCATTAGCAGTTTTCGCTTTGCTTATTTTCCAAGTGTCTTCCGCGTACATTCTGTAGTATTTATGTTACATAATCTCTTTTTCTTCTATTTCTCTCCTTTCAGCGTGCTCAGTCTTTGATTACTCTTAAAATATTCAGACGCGTTAACGAAAGGATGCCCAACTATTATCAATAATAAAAAAAAACTAGGGTGCGGTTTTATGAAACCACGATGCAAGTGAAACTTTATTGTCATAACCCTAAACGCTTTTAACCCGAAATCGCCGTAAGCATATAATTTTGTTTACGTGGTTTTGGTAATGTAATTTGAACGCTGATCAGTATGGAGGCGAACGTAAGAATCCAATTCTATCGTTGGTGGTCAATGGGTGGTCAATGGGTGCTCAATAGAATATTCGTACCTACGAGATTAGTTATGTAAACGTACATATAGTTATGAACATAATGTTACAAAACTGGTTTCTGAGTTGGCGGAATAAATATTTATTTACAATAATTAAAAACACAATAATAATGAACGCAACAACGAAAAGTCAATTCTAACAATCAACACAAGTAGAGACAATAACTAAACAGTAATTACAAAGCAAAACAAAACAACTATATACAATAATTCGTAATTATTTCTACTACACTCGTATTTATTTATCAATTTGGTTATTTATATCACGGCACTATTTATTTTACTGCTCCACTCGCACTGCTGTTTATATAGGCTGCGTGGCATAAGCCTAGTGTGTTCTCGCTTTCTCTAGAACTTTCGTGCAGGTACCAGTTGTTACAGTAAGCGGACCCCGTTTCTCAGAACTCTTGCCTGTCGATTATATACAGGTTGATCCAGAACAATAACGTCTCTGCTTTTCGATCAGTACTGATCTGGTCGATCGGTTCGATTGAACGTGGACGTGATGTGACGATCGACATGCGTAACCGAACGTAAAACGAGGGTAATACAGTTTCACTTTAATAACGCTTATAACGCCCCATTTTTGGTTCATTCACTTCTCCAACAGATGTCACTAAAATACTGTAAAAATCAATGTTTGGTTTGAATACAGAGACTAGTTACCTAGACGTCGGTATTAACTGTAATTTTCTTGCGTCTAGTTTACAAGTCAGATGTAATAAGAAAAACGTATGTAAGCACAAACTGGGAATAGGAAGAAATTATGTTTTATTGTTCCGGTACGCAAAGTGTGTATTGTATTAAAAAATATAATAATCCCGTATGCCAAAAGAATTTTTTTTTACTTCTTCCCGACTTTTAGATCCATTAAAATCATCATAAATCGAATATATTTTACCTGCCGGAGATTAAAAACTAAATCAGTCTTATAAATAATTGAGATTTAAAAAATGAATTTTCCAATGTAAAGACTAAAAAGTTAATTCACTTATTTAATGCTATACGTATTTTCCATTGCAATAAAAATTAGAGTTTTTAACGCTTTAAAAAACTTTCCACACTATTTTTATTCGAAAAAAAAATCATCTTCAAAATATATTTGCATCTCTTTTGACGAAGTAATTCCGCATTTATCCCGATAATGTCATTGGTCGATGTACGGCCGTTCCATCTGAACAAAATGTTGAAATTAAAGATATCTCTCTATTTCATTCGGACAAAATGTCTTTATCTATGACAGTAGCCAATCAGGAACCAACCAACTGAGTCCGCAGAAAAAAAGACAGAAATATATACCGGCACCTATTTTGGCTTCACGATTTTTGATCTATCGCAGCAGTACAGGTTTTGTACATGCGTATATACTTTTAAACGACGTCTCTGGAATGCTGCTAGAAATAGAGCTCCGTTATTGGCTGATGTATCTACCATAGACATAATACGATCGTGAAAGTTTCAAACCTATCATTAGCTGTTAGTGTCTAGTTCGATATACAACAATGGAAATCCCTGCCATGCGTGAGCC
Source organism: Mongoloraphidia duomilia (assembly GCA_039654895.1). Taxonomy (NCBI): domain Eukaryota; kingdom Metazoa; phylum Arthropoda; class Insecta; order Raphidioptera; family Raphidiidae; genus Mongoloraphidia; species Mongoloraphidia duomilia. The sequence goes on along the minus strand of CM077525.1, from coordinate 17,111,502 downwards.
ATCGCTTATGGAGCAGGGCGAGGATTGAAGTGGAGAAGGAGGATGAACGCCAGCATTACATACTATACGCCTGATGCCTACATAATCCCATGAATGTTTACTTTGGTTTACTTTAGGTAATACATAGCTATTAGCACATTATACTTTCAAATCATTGTTCAGCCGTGAGGCACGGAGTGGAATCTCCCGTTGTACACGAGTTCTGTTAAAATAGTGACCTGAAGGTTCAGTACGTTCCTTAATCCTATAACTCAAACCGAATTTATCGACTTCACAAAGCATGAATTGCAGATATCTCATTATAATTTTGCGAGAAAATTAAATTTACTACAGTGAAATCCCTCTGTATTAATGACACCCTTTCTTGTCGACACTTTCGCATTTAAAAATCTGTAGATCGGGGACCCTGATCTATAAGTAAATTGTAAAGATAAGCAACCAAATTATTATGTTTCCGTATTCCTATTTTACTACATTATTTTAACTGTTATTATAATGAAATGCTATGTAGTTCGATAATTTTGAATTTGGATAACCTTTAAGGATAGACGAATGATAATATTTTCCCAACACGACACACCTAATTCCGTATTTAAATATTGTGTACAACACTTAAATAATTCATAGATCACGCATTGTTATGCCTCGCCATCGAGGGGCCCCGCTGTCCTCTGTGGGTACGCTTTTGATCTGATCGCAAAGTATATGTGTAACTGTTGCTTCACTAAACCTGATATTGAAATATGTCACATCTGATAAAGGTACCACATTGATATTGTTATTTGAAGAGAAAATGCCTTGTATGGTTTACCAAGTTGTCTTCCACGAAGGAAGGTTGACTTTGATACGACCTACTAACCTTCCGATAACTAAACAATCACTGCGATTTCAAATCACTAAATTATTTACCGTATCTTCCCAAATATCAGTTTACAAAAAAGGAAGAATTTTTTTGAAGTGAAACTTTTTTATAAAGATATAAATATCAAACTTCTTTAGCCGCAATGCGAGTAATTTCGTTCAACAGCGTAACGAAAAAAAATTCCAAAACGCCGCGCGAACTAGATTCTAGAAATGGCAACTTTTCTCTGCAGACGTAGCTATATTATAATACAGTTCGTCTATTGTTCTTATTAGACGCATTCAGTGTATATTGTTTCATTAATTATATTATTTTATAATAAAATACTCCATTCTTTATTATAAAACTGCTCTGGCGAAAGTCTCTTATCATGCAGATATATTATGGAAATGTAACAAAAACAGTTGAGAGTCGCTTATTATTGTTAGCGTTAAATAAATACGTTAAACTCTCGAAAAAACAGCGTCGTACTCGCGTTAAAAATAATGTAAGTCGTGTTTAGATTATTCCTTAAAGCCTACCTGCGACTGTGTTGTTTGTATTTTCGTCACGTCATCATTTAAACAGATTTTAAACTCAAATTGTCCTAGAAATGGCTGCTTCTAAAGTTCAATATTCGAGCACTGTGAGGCGGGCGTGAAGAGGCGTATTTTAGTAAGCGTGCGTAAAAGTACAGTCACCGTGCGTGAAAGTCCAAAGCGTGCGTAAAAGTACAATCTCTACATCTTATAAATTCGAAATGTCCCCACTTTGTACAATACAAGCACTATTTACTGGCTATCGATCGATGTGTTGCTATATATAGTAACGCGCCTACAAAGTCCACATCATGAGAGAGTCATGTTTTTAATGATTTATACAGAAGTTAAATAACTTTAATAAAAATAAACTAAATCGTAACTTAGTCTGTAATTGTAAAGTTTTAAGGACTCGATGAACGAATTTTCCGTTTTCATAATTTTTTTTCTCTATTAAACTTTAGAATACATCCACTTAAAGTAAGATATCTAGTAGGCTTAAGTTGGTAGCGTTGCGGCCTCTGAATCAGACTGTCGTGGGTTCGAATCCCACCTGTGCTCATGGATGTTTTGTGATGTTATTTAGTTTTTAAGTGATATATATATATTATGATATTTGTTGCATTTAAGACGCTAACCTAAGTTGTCGACGCGTCTATAATCCACAATAAATTAAATAGTTGGCTTAAATTGAGGCACTCGCTAAAGGGACTGACGCATACACAACGAGATCTCGTTGTGTATGCGTCAGTCTCTTAGCTCGTGCCTCAATTTAAGCCTACTAGAATACCTCACTTCACGCACACGTATCTAAAATAACTATTTCAGTTGCAAATACGAAATGGCGAGACGATTTTTTTAAACTTCTTAGCTCGCGGTAACGCGGAAATTTCTGTCACGGAAATCGGTGACGGAATCACTATATTGCTAATAATTTACAAAATATTTTAACAGCTATTTTTTTATCTAAGATTATTAACTCATAACCTAGAATCCTAGAATGGCCTTGACCTTGAAAACTGAATAATATAGCACCTTGTTTTATTCGTCCTTTTTCTACGGTCCAGCGCGCTCGTGTGGTCATACCTCACTTAATTCCCGATGTTGATGTACAGCTGTTTTGCGGCGGGTCCATGCGTGGGGCGGAACTACTTTAATAATACAAAACAGAATAATGGAGCGGTTGAGCTCCGGTGGTTTGTCAGCGCACCTTTGTAAAACCATTAACACAAACTCCTGTGCATTAATAATTAGGTTCTCATGTATTAAGGACTTCTATAGCCGGATCATGGAGGCATCAAATGATAATCATGAGACAGTTCCACTTTATAAACCGTCTCAAAACTATCTCGTTGAACCAATGCATTTTAAAGTGGAAAGAGGACAAAATCAGAAAACTGTTCAATTTATTCAAAATGTTAATTACTTTGCTATTTTTGCGACTGACTATACGAAGATTAACTTTGCTGTGGTTTTGTGAGATATTTGAACCTTTTTAAGATGACCAAGTACAAACTATGGTATACCAAAAGATTTTAAAATGGGAACCTGTGTTGTTCATTCAAGTGGTGCACTTATAAGGAAAAATATCCACGATGTTCTCTGAATGGTTTGCAAAACTGGGTCCTGTGGTATTAAAAGAATTATAATTACAAATGATAGGTACGTTTATTTTAGAATATTTTTTTAAATGAATTTTGCGTTAAAAAATTTTCTGCTTTTTCCAAAAGAAGACAAGATCAGCATAAAGCTTTGAGGTAGCTTGTCCCTTTTTGATATTAGATTAGTTTATCCCTAAAATAACATCCTAGTATAAAAATATAAACTATCAAATTAAATTACTATTATTGTTCTCATGATAGAATTTATTTTGTATTTGGCGATACCTCCTATGGTTTCAGCAATGTTTTTCTTTTCCTAGCTAATTATTAGGAGAACAGAAAAATACAAAGTATTGGCATTGCTGGAATACATAATTTTCACCGTATTTTTTATCATTGTGATGACAATTTCGGTGATACATTTAATTTTAATCTTAGAGTAAACAACCGCGTGGTTGTCGCATTGCGCTCGAGAATGAATGCTGCTCCCCTTTTAGCGCACTGTCGAGACCTCTTTAGATTTGTATATCAAAAGAGTATTTTAATTGGTTTCTGTTATCGGGTGTAATGTTTTTGATATCGAATTCACAAAAGGAGCACACGTGTCGGTCGGGGGGTGAGATTGGGCGTTACGTGTGTACTACATTAAACATTATACATAGCTACCATCTACATATGCATAATATTGTGTTGGTAGCCATGTTTGCGTACAGGGAGTTAGGGAATAAACGTCTCAACTCCCAAGTGGATTCTATGGTAATTCGCAATGATTCTATTAATGAAGAGTTAATATGCGTAGAGCGGATGGTGTTAAGCGCACTGATCTATATCTGAATTGACGACTGGCATTTTGATGGATTGAAAGCTCATCCAGCGCCACGAAATGATGTAGAGGGTACTAAATACCACCTTAAATATGCTTGCGCAGATGTAGTAATGTCCACTCATTACGCACTATTATGGCAGCCCAAGCGCGCATTGACAATTGATTTAGTAACTTCTACACCATTTCTAGGCGCTGAATGAGCCTTCAGTTCAAAACACTTTCGTCGTATTCATAATATAAGGACCGTCAGTCCAGTTAGTATAGAGATCAATGGTTGAGCGTCTTCAGTATACTACCTATATTTTATCGGGGAGGGATTGACCGTGACGAATGAATGAATTGTAAATTATAGACGCTCGACAACTGAGGTCAGTAGCGTGTGATATTGACCGTGGCGCTAGCATAGACTTATCGAGCGTCGAATTAATGAGAAGATATTGCATATTTATTTTTGGGCTTTGTAGATCAGTTTCTTGCGCTTGACATCTGAATTTCCGGTAGCATTATTTTTTGCAGAGTTAATTTTTTGTTTTTGCGTGAACAAATGATTTCCAAACCTTTTAAAGCTTGTTATATATTGCTACTAACATCAGTAATCAGTTTCCTAACAAACGTCACTAGTTCTTCGGTAAACAGGTTTACAAATAATTTGTTCTACTAAAAACTAATTAAAATGTAATAATCAAGATATCGCAAGTAATATGACACAACCTTCTATTTCCATTTTTTTCTATTTCCAATTTTTATTGTAAATTAATTTACTATAGTCTATTCATTTCTATAAAATTTCAAGATAGAGTAATTTGAAAAAATACATTCCAACAGTGTCACTTACACAGCTTACAACAAAATAAATATGTAAATACGGTCAAGTACATTTGCAAAATTTTAAATTCTCCAGACCGACCAACCATAACTCAAGAAACAAAGGGAACCTAGTAACCATATTATATTCAAAAAAATTAAAAAAACATATATAAAATATATAAATATAATGAAATGTGGAAAAATTGTAATTATGAATTAAAATAAAATAAATAGCATACTTAGTACCAGCATCTAGACTAGACTGTCGTGGGTTCGAATCCCACCTGCGCTCATGGATGTTTTGTGATGTTATTTAGTTTTAAGTTAGTTGTTATTTAATGTAATTTAAGACGCTAATGACGTAAGTTGTCGACACGTTTATGATCTACAATAAATTAAACGAACTATGACCGCGCATACAGGTCACTCTATCTTGAAACTTGTCTATTCTGACAAAAAATGTGTATTTATGCTATGCATATCTGAATTCCGGATATATACAAATTGACAATTAATATTATTGTATTAAAATAATGAAACCAACGTTAAAATTTCGCAGTTCTATAAAGATTCTCTACGGCCTACGCGACACCCCTCCAATATAAATGTGGTGGAGACTTTCTGGAACGTCTTGTATGGCTCTAGTTTCGGTTTCACCTTTAATTAATCTTGCTCAAAGACAGGTAGAGAGCGTTAATGTCAGAGTACACGTGTCACCCGCCAACATCCGACACCCCTCCCTTTAGTCCTTCCGGCAATAGTATCTCATACGGTTCTTCTCTATAGAAGAGTCAGCTGTTGAAAGTCAACATGGCGACTGACGGCGTCTGAAATTCCACTCAGTGAAAAATAAAAATGAGAACAATCAGTGTTGTTATGTGTTGACAACTCTGCACATGAAGTACATTACATAACACACCTAAAACTTATACCGGGTGGTGAACTGCTCAGGTGTATATAGGGATTTAACATGTAAAATCATAAATATGCAGTTTCCTGATCTCCTGATTTTTTTAGAGCAAAAATTCATTAAATTAAAAATGATCACTGTTAAATTATCTACATGATTTCACTTAGTTACAACGAAAATAATTTTTATACAGCGTGGTTACAAAAAATGCATATTCTTGACCTTTTGACTATTATTAATTTGTCAGAAAAAATTAGTCTTGATAAAAGTTTGTGTATACTCTAAAACCTAAAAGGAGATAATTAGAATCGATATAACTCTTCTTGCGTAGAGGGAGGATCTGAAAGTTTGATTTGGTCCAAGAATGGAAAGACCTAGTTGACACACCTTTAAAAAAAAATTATTGAAACTAAAAACTTAAACCCACTTAACATACAAAGATAATTAATAAACGGTCCGATACGACTCGGACTAATTTTCCTACACCTATATTATAGGACATACATCGTTACCTCCCACGGCTTCCCTCCCTGCATTTTCTAGGAATAACTTGTAGTCATGCGCCATCCCTAAGGGAGTAGTATCTGTGAGTAAACGTTAGTCAAAATCGTTAGAACCGTTTCCGAGAGGAAAATTAAAAATATATATATAATAGTATATAAAATCGTGTCTGAATTTCTATTTTGTATAAAATAATAAGAAATAAAATGAGAAGAAGAAACAAAAAAATAAATAACTAAAAGGAACCTGAGGTAGGATTCTAACGCCTCTTTCACCTCCCATAAAACATGGGCACAATTCCAATTACATAATATGATTGCCGAGTTCTTCTTCTGCGACGGCTACAGAACCCTAAGTTAATACGTGTCCGACACGCACTTGACCGATTTTTCTGTCAGAATTCAACAAAAATTATATGAAAATCTGATACTTATGTGATAGTTGGCAACACTGTCATTACGTCATCTAACATGTGCAACTGCCGCTTTATTCAACTGCAAAGTTGTCTTTCTGCTATCCTAATACTTTCTACGTAAAGCTCGCTCGCATAGGCATCCCCGACACTTCACACAATGTTAATAGCCAATACTATTCACCCTAATGAATATGTAGAGAGATAGCTGTACTTCCCCGATTCACACAATAGAACAGCCGCTGGCCTTGCTCTGTCTTTTCGACATTTACCTCGTTTTTCATTTCTAACTAAAGGTTTTTCTGCACCGTGTAGCTGATAAATGTATCGCACGTGAGTTTTTTTCCTTTCTTTTTAACTTTTGGAAAACATCAAAGTCATCAAAGGCGTTCTTTTACCGAGAGAAATGTAAACTTTTTTTGTCTCTTTTTTTAATTTTTAATTCATTAACTACGTTTTAAATTTATTCAGAAGGGTTATGCTGTGAACCATTTTTGTTGTAAAAGCAAATTTTTTTTGTACTTTTTAGAAAGATTATTTATCTTTCTAAAAAGTTAAAAAAGTGTGCTGGAGATTTATTTGTTAGTAATATGAAACTTTTTGTCAAAAAATAAAAAAAATCGATTTAAATATTGCAAGCGTGTTTATCGACACTATTTTTTATAAATAAAAAATAAAAATAAATAACATGTTTACACTTTACAGTTCTTTGTAGTTGTATGCGTATATTTGTTATAATTTGTTTTTTGCCATACCCACTACAAAATAGCTACTTTCGCTGTATGTGTAGCGGCCATTAATGACCCATTTAACAGGCAGGTGTGCGGAAAATGGTTTACTTTCTGCACTAGCGCAGAAAATAATGTTTGCCATGGCAACTTCTGTTAATTCGCTCTATACACCTGCGTACTCTTGCGTGCGCCTGTCAATACTTACTTGCACGAACTTCGTGGCACACTAGAAGAAAAGATGGCGACGCAAATGAACTGTCAGAATTTTTTGAAAATGACGTAAACAGTAGGTATTTTGTAGTGGGTATGGCAAAAAATACCATATATGTCTCGTACGCAATGGTATTACGGCTCGTCACTCGTGTGACTGTAAAAACTCGCTGTCGCTCGTTTTTACATACTGTCATTACTCGCCGTAATATGCTCCATTACTTATCTAGACATGCACATAGAGGACAGTATGGCTCAGTTGGTAGCGTCGCGGCCTCTGAATCAGACTGTCGTGGGTTCGAATCCCACCTCTGCTCATGGATGTTTTGTGATGTTATTTAGTTTTAAGTGATATAATATGATATTTGTTGTATTTAAGACGCTAATGACCTAAGTTGTCGACGCGTCTATAATCCACAATAAATAAATAAAAATAAATAAATCTAGACATACAGCCTACTATTACACATACTTACTATAGATACTTATGTCACGTTACTGACGAGTTAGTGACATAATGTTAAAACGAGCACAGCGAGTTTTAACAGTCACTACACGATTACGCACGAGATATATGTGGTATTTTTTTGCTATACCCACTATAAAATAGCAACTTTTCACTTCACTTGCTGTGCTTTCAAAAATGTTGACAGTTCATTTGCGTTGCCAACTTCACATTTAAATATAGCAGGCCGTCATGAGTAGGTAATAGCGGGCGGATCAGAACGAACAAAAATCACTATGAAAACTGTTTACTTAGCACACTAGTGTGTTTTGAAAACACTTTCAACACACCTGCCTGTTATAACTGACCCATTCCAGGCATACATACACGCATGTAAAGTAGCTATTTTATAGTGGGTATGGCAAAAAATATGTATGCCCTTTTCAGCTCGAGTTCATTTTACCTCATAAATTTACCCGAATTCTGAGTATAGTCAGGCCGATTAACAGATGGAGAAGATCACTGTGTGATCACCGCGTGCAAAGTACCTGATTGGTTGCTTGAACGTTCGGGAATAAAACTATATGCGAAGACCACGCTAGCGGTGCAAATTATTCATGTGCTTTTCACGTGATCACTCCATCTGTTCAGCGGCCCGACTATAATTTGTAGATAAGTTGCGGTCTTTCTGCAATACATTGTCTTTCTTAGAGAGACTCGACTATACGTTCACTGGTTATAATACAATGTTGGTAAATTGGTTTATAAAACAGTATGATATATGAAAGCTTTTGCTAATAAATCTGTTATAATAACAAGAGTCGTTACAGGGCCATAAAATGTTCAAAGAAAATGCTCTTTATCGCGTATTTGTCCTGCAGTGCAGTAGAATAACAAAATGTCGCATATTTCCTACATACACTGTATGCATGGATATAAAGCACAGTGACCAGTTTTACATGGTCATCTATAAGGTGTCACATTTACCTAGAGAGGGCTTGAGAATAGCCGAGCGTGTAGCAATGCTGTTGTTTACATGGCGTTGCTATGATTCCTCTTTTACAAGTCCCCAGTTCCCGGATTCTAGCCCGAAAGCTGGTAAAAGTGTCAATTGGATTTTCAATTTTTTATTAAAAAAAAATAATGAATTGAAAATATGAATTGGTGCTAGGCTCAAATAACTTTAGCTGTTGGTGGTCTTTAAAAACACACACATGTACCTAGACCCACGGGAAATCTTAATACATTTTTATCTTTGTTTGTTTTATTTTATCAACTTAAAGACAGGTTTCCAATGAGCCATTTTCCTGAGAGTAGTTCTTTCAATTATCCACGAGATGCAGCACTTGTGGTAGATACACACATTATTTATTCCCCATAGTGTAGTGTCATTTTAGTGGTATAACTTAATTATTAAATTATTATTATCATTAAATTAATTAAATAATATAAGTTATACTACTAAAATGACACGACACTAATGGGGAATAAATAATTTTTGTATCTACCACAAGTGCTGCCTCTCGTGGATAATTGAAGGAACTACTCTCAGAAAAATGGCTCATTTGAGTATAATGGCATGGCCGTGGTCATTTGTTCTGTTCATCTTTTGTTTTTTCTTTTTTTAAATTGTTCTTTTTCAAATTATACGATTAGAGCTCGCTAATTGCTCGTTAATTAACCAAAGATTAGTTCGGAAAAAAAACTAGTATGACATGACTGTACAAGTTAAACTTCTTTACTACTTTGCGTACCCAACCATAGATGACATTGCCGACCAAATGTGTTGTGTCGTAACTATAGATGGCAGTGCCAACCAAACACGTCGTGCACTAGTTGATAAATAGTGTGTAACTTGTTTTAATTGTCTCTTTCTTTCTCAATCTGTCTTGCTTTTTTGTTTCATCAGTTCACGAATTTAAATGGTACATCCCGTAATACTGGACAATTACAATTTTTATTTTTTTCAGTTCGGTAAATGGTCTTCTATGTTTCGAACCATAGTTTGTTATTTTTCATCAAATATAATACGTATTGCTGTATATTTTTGTGTGTCCTTTTTTTTTGTATATTTACATTCTATTTATTTAACTGATAGTCGTGTACGCAACGTAATAATACGGTATGAACCAAAATATTCTTCATATACGAGTATATTTGTTATTTACAATAAAATTAAGAAAAATCGCAGATAGTGGATAAAATATTTGATTTATTAAATTAAATGTACGACGTTTCGTCTATAGATTTAGACTTTTTCAAGTACATACATAAAAAACGACAGACACGATTTCTAATATAAATTTGTTATTTACACTTAAGAACTTAGTTTAATAACAATTGTTTCGCACAACACAGTGGCTTTGTCAGATAAAGATCTTAAACCTCTTAATTACTATAAATTAATAGATTTATACGACTGAATTGCAATTGAAAATTTTTGTTGGAAAGCAGCCAATTATATAATTGATTCCAAACATATCAGAAAAAATCATTTTACCAACCATAGTCACAGTCAGTTTTCTAACCTGAGCCTTGATTCCGAAGCATGTAAGGAGAATGTTAGATTAGTAATCATGTTACGGTTGAGTAATTGTGAAGCTCATTCCGCTGCAAAAGTGGAAAGGTTCAGGTTAGAATCCTGACTGTGACTATGGTTGGTAAAATGATTTTTTCTGATATGTTTGGAATTAATTATATAATTGGCTGCTTTCCAACAAAAATTCTTAAGTACTATATTCTTCACATGAAATAACGTAATAGTAAAAACCAATTGATTGGGGTATAATATTACAAGTCTTTTATATCAACGTATTATTTTTAATTTTGGCAAAATAATCCAAATTATAAAGTCTTGCTTTTTTACCAGATTCCGTAACGAAACGTAATTACAGTGAATTTCATTTTAGAGCAAAGACTGCAGACACGGCGGTTTTAACCGAAGCGTTTACCGAGTCGGTTTCCAAGTCGATAGGTCGTTTAATATAGCATAATAGTGTAAAACACACACAGCTGTGCCGTTCGGTGCGTTTCGTGCCGCGGTTTTGAAACAGCTGTGTGTGTTTTACACTATTATGCTATTTAACGACCTATTGACTTGGAAACCGACTCGGTAAACGCTTCGGTTAAAACCACCGTGTCTGTCTTTGTCCTAAGACAACATGGCGAGTTTTGTTTATCTGGTAGTTATGCAAGAATTAATGCATTAGACAAAATCGTTCCACATAAAATACAACATCCACTGAATTTCTCGCGGGAGGGATAATAAATCATAAATTCTTATCTCAAGAACTACTGAACCGATTCTAAAAATTATTTCACTAATAGAAAGCTACACTATCCTTGAGTGATATAGGCTATATTTTATTTTGATAAATTTCTCGCTGGGGGGATAATTCCTGTGGGATAGTAACAAAACGTAACTCTGAAATTATTTTGCATTTTAGCGTACTGGCGGAATATTATAAATAATAATAATAATATATATTTATTCCATCAAGAACCTATTACAGTTATTGGAAACGTCAGAATACAAAAATCACACAGTATTAAAAAATTCCTCTGTGAGTAAAAACAGCCATCATACAAAAATCTTTTTAGAGTTCTTTTAAAGTTAACAATATTATTAATAATTTTTATACTATCAGCCCGACTTCGCTTCGCAGGGAGAGAATTTCTTGCGGAGGGATAATAAATCATAAATTATTAGCGCCCGAGCCAAGCCGGACCGGGCCGCTTGTTGGTAATAAATCGACTGATTTTTTTAATATCGTCGTATTACGAACCATTCTGTATATATCAATAGTAGAGTCGGAAAAATTAATTAAATTTCCAGCCTGTGTTGTAAGCTTTGCTAGACCATTCATATATACTTTACAGTATATAATGAGACTTTAGCATTGTCCTGCGTCTCGCCATTCTCCGCTTGCAATGAACATTTAATTGCTTCTTTTTTTCGAATTAATAAAATCAAACCCTGTACACGAAAATAAAAGCGACAATTAAACGGAATATTAAAAATATAGAATCAATCTCGACAGTTTAACGTTAATTGGTTTCAGGTAGAACGTCGAGTACGTTATGCCACTTAGAAATTAAAAAACAACACAGAAAAAAACTGGTCGCAGTGCAGGCAAACCTTGCTGATAAAATAGTGTATCTATATGCAAATACATGCAAAGATTGTGATATTTAAATAAATATTATATATCATTATACCGAGAAAAGACGTTATCGTATATTATAGACGCTCAACAACTGAGGTCATTATCGAGGTATGTTTTCAGGCATGCTTGTAGTATAATATTTATAATGCATGTGCGCGATTATCTCAGATGGGCCGATTTGAAAAATTCTTTCAATGTTTAAAAACCTCTTCTTTCTCGAATAACATAGCCTATATATATATATATATATATATATATATATATATATATATATATATATATATATATTAATATTACTCTACAACAAAAGGGGGATGAGCAGTGAGCAAAAATGTAAAGCAAGTGGGACATACATATATGCTTGCAGTATTATACTACATGTATGGCGACGATTGTGTGACGAACCTATTGTGTACCAAAATTTCGTTTGTATCGATTAACTCTATCGAAAGTTATCTCCCTGGAACCTGCCATCCGTCTAACGACAATAGTGTATCTGTCTGTATACTATGTACCTATAAACAAATAAATACACAAAAAACTGTTGATTTTAAACAATTATGTTGAAACACATTTTTGCTTCAAAATATCAAATACATTTTTGGACAGGTCGGATGTCTCGTTCAGTTTACAAAAGAGTCGCTCAAAAAAATCTAAAAAAAATCATGAACATTAAGAATTAGGTGTAGATTGAACGAAAATTATCAGGATTGAAAAATTCTAGCGCAATCAAAATTGTTTGATGCAAATTATCAAGAGTTTCACGTATTAACTCATAAGGGCACGGGCAACGAATCTGCTGTTTTAATTACCTTTTTGAGGTCATTAAAATATAAATACAGCTACCATATATATATATAATACTGTATTGCACAAGTAACTTGAAACGTTCGTTCAGGGTTTTGTAATTTCAGCAGTTAAAATCTCTTCAATAAAGCGAATTAGACGGAGAGTCAGCGACGTTTTTTCTCAAGTGTCTACGTAAGGCAAAATAATATTAAAAATACTTGTAGGTATACGTCATGTTCCCCATTTGAGAATCTGTAAGTCTGGCAGCCTTTCTTCCTTGCGTTTTAGGTGGCAGATAGAAATTAGACATCTATAATAATGCAACACTTTTTCTTATTCTATATTCATGAGTAATAATTTAGAATACATTGCAGCAACATTTTTTTATATTATCACGCTTTCTCAATATAATTTTTTCCAAATTTATTTTTTCCTATAGTTGAATGTTGTTCAATTTAACAAATATTAATTAATTAAAGATCATTTCATAGAAAACAATTAATTACGAATTTATTTAAATTCAATATAAGTGTTTTATTTTTTTATTTTTAATTACGTAAAGATCAAAGAAAATTATCTAACCCTACCCATCCCGGCCGTCCTTCTTCCTGGCCATCTTGTTTGTCTATTACCCGCTGAGCTGGCTTGATGCTAATCCATGCCCCCTATCCTAATATCCCTACGTTTTGTCTCTCTTGTGTCCCTGTCATTTATGTTGTGTTTTATCGCGTCGCTTATATGGTTTTTAATTATCAAACTTTTAAACCCGCACTGGCTAATTGCTGGTCAAAGCAAAGGCCATTCCCAAAAAAATATCAAAGATAATATCAAATACCTACTAAATAAATCTTTACAACATAAAATCATTGCCTGCTCGATTGGTCTTCTTTCTTACATGTCGTTAGATATTTTATACTTAAAAAAATTTTTTTTTCATGTACCTACGTAAGGTCTGGCATATTTTTTTTACATAAAGTGTGACATATATATTGTAATTCTAAAATGCCAGACCAAAATGTTGATGCGAACACTTCGAAAAAATTATTGATAACCCACTATTTCTAATAATAAAAAATATAACAAACAAAATTTAGGTGGGTACCTTGGTAACGAAACTGTTTAATGACTGCAACATCGACTCAATAATATAATTTAATCATCATCTTCATGCTCGCCTCTTCCCGTTACGCGGGATCGGCTTTCCTAATCATGAAGTGCCATTTTCGCTTCATGATTAGTATAAAGATTACATGAAAAATGTGTCTAATTTATACCTGCCACCTAAAACGCAAGGGAGAAAATCTGCCAGGCTTACAGATTCTTAAATGGGGAACATTTATGCAGGGATAGTTGAGATTATTTTGCCTTACGTATAGACAAGAATAATTAAGAGCACTGTGGTTTAATTTAATAATAAAGAGTTTAGTCACGTCTAACCACAATAATTTTATTAATGAATGTACATTTCAAGAGCTATGCTCCCATCTTCAGCAAATACTAAACTGAAGGCAAAATAATAATAAGAGTTTAGTATTTGCTGAAGATGGGAGCATAGCTCTTGAAATGTACATTCATTAATAAAATTATTGTGGTTAGATGTAACTAAACTCTTTATTATTTACGTAGACACTTAAGAAAATCCGTCGCTGCCTCTTAGACTAAAATGTCGTGTGATCTTGTAATAAAAGAATAAATGATTATTGAGCGTTGCAAGGCAATGTCAGGCGCGTGCAATTTTAATTTTTGCCGTCCGGTTTAATAAGACGAGGCGACGTTCCCAAGTCTACATATCTCGAGGAATGTTTTCTTTGAACTCCCGTGAGAATGTCTCTATGGAGAGGTTTTCGTTCTCTAACAGAAAGATTACGACGAACCTAATTGAAATTCCTGCCACATATTTGATACTTGACTTGCCTTTGCAATTCGTTTCTTTTTCAAAATAACCAGCGCTATATACAATCGATGGGAATAAGGTGATTTGATCTTTTATTTTTTTATTTATTTCTTTTTTGCTGTTCGAATATTTTATACACTCCAATATCATGCCATATTTTAACAATAACAAAAATAGTCACATTTTGCACACAGAATTTATGGGTTTTTCGGGTGAGTTTAGAGACAGGAATATTCCAAATTTGAACTCACCAGTTCATCTGTAAATGAATTAGAATTCTTGAACACACAAACAATCTACTTATTCCGTACCTCAATATGGAACCCTATTACCCTGCCTACGATGTTCGTCCGTCCGTCACAAGGCTCTATCTTATAAACGATAAGAGGTAGCCAGTTGAAATTTGCACTGATAATGTGTTGTTGTGGCATGAATCCTGGCAAATAATAATTAGAATTAAATAAATAAATTTTAATAAATTAATAGTTTTATTTTACTATGATACTGACTTCAGCTCGTACTATAGATAATAGGTATAGAGCTCTACCTAGTGTCGAACGATGGTGTTAAAAACCTTTTGAAAACAAGCTTAAATAAAAAAACATTGTTAATTTTTTATCCCTACTCAACTCGTTATTTTTATTATTGTACGGAATCCTCGGTTCGCGAGTCTGACTCGCACTTAGCCGGTTTTTTTTATATATTAAATACATGAGAAATGTTTCAATACTTTAATCCACATGCTATATGAATCCCACGAGGAATAAATTTATTAATTTTTATAAAACACCCTTGCTAGAAGTTTTACTTGAAGGAAAACGGGATACACGGAAAAATAATAACAATTTATTTATTTGCTAAATTCTTTAATGGCTTTATTGTGTCCAGACGCTCAGTGCCTTCTTTAGGACCTTAAAAAACTGCGTAAACTATATTAGCTCAATCGCTGGTATTATAAATCTGTACTAATACCTATTATAAAGAGAAAAAGTTTGTGAGTTTGTATGTAGAGGGTAATCTCTGGAACTACTGAACCGATTCTGAAAATTCTTGCACTAATAAAAAAAACTATACTATCCCTGAGTGATATAGGCTATATTTTATTTTGATAAATTTCTCGCGGTATCCTACTAATATTCGCAGGGGGAGAATTTCTCGCGGGGGGGGGGGGATAATAAATCATAAATTCTTAGCACCCGGGTGAAACCGGACCGGGCCGCTAGTAAATAATAATTTAAAGACAACCATGTGAGTGATTCTTAAATAATTTTATCTCATGAAGATAGCAACCCGTTGCCGAAACGCGTCATAATACAAATACAAAAAGAAGCTAAGTACAATGTAGTAGATCAGCGGTTCCTAAACTTTTTCAGCCGCGGACCCCCAAGGAAATCAAGCATAATGCCAAGGACCCCTGAGTGAAAAAAAGGTGCAATTTTCGGACAATATTATGTTTTAGTATTCCTTCATTAAATTAAAAAACAAAAAACAAGCGTAATAATTACGAGATGTTTGGCGTAGGTAATTTATTTATTTTTGTTAATGCTCTAACTAAGATAGATGCGTATGGGACCGCTAGCCACCAAACATATGCTCGCGGACCCCCAGGGGTCCGCGGACCACAGATTAGGAAACAATGTAGTAGATTATAGACGCGTCGACAGCTTAGGTCATTAGCGAGCAAAGTACAAGACGGTACAAAGGTTAGATACCTTTGTTCCGTCTTGTAGCTTCTTATACTAAGTAATTATATTACTCATATATAACGTGGCTTGGAGACCAAACACACACAAAACGTACCATTAGCAAATAGTTTTTTTTTTCTCTATTATAAAATTAAAAAGGGCTTGAGAATAGCCGAGAGTGTAGCGGCGCTGTTGTTTACATGGCGTTGCTATGGTTCCTCTATTACAAGTCCCCAGTTCTCGGGTTCTAACCCGAGAGCTGGTAAAAGTGTCAATTGGATTATCAATTTATTATTAAAAAAAAAAAAAAAATAATGAATTGAAAATATGAATTGGTGCTAGGCCCAAATAACCTTAGGTGTTGGTGGTCTTTAAAACACAATTCAATTCAAATTCATAAAATTAAAAGAAATAATTTGTATTTGTAATTGAAGAGGACAAAATTAGTGTTAAAACGTTGGCTCTCAAAGAATTTAGCAACTTTTGCCATCACTTCTGGTATTTTTTTATACAATGAACTTAAAAAAAATGTAGAAATTGTCGGAAGTGAGCACTTCCTTGGCACATAGGATCAATAAATTAAAGCAATACTGATTAATTCAAAATTTGCATTTAATAACTAACGTTTCGGTATTCTTCATACCATCTTCAGAGTCTACAAGAAAAATTATAATGTTGATACAATGGTTGTATGTAAACGTGGGTGAGAATATTTATATGGTAAAAAACAATTATTTTGTGGAAATAAAGTTAAAGTTAACAAAAATTGAAATATGTTTTTATCTTACCAAAATGCTGTCAATTTCTTTCAGTATTTTGTTTGATCGGTTAATGAACATGGTGTTGACATTGTTGGTTTTTTTTAAATAAAAACTCATAAAAATTGTTAAAAGTAAAATGTAGTTTCACTGATAAAATTGGAAATAAAATCTATGTTCACCTCTAATTAATATCCGTTATACTGAAAGTTGAGAGTAGTGAAAACGAAACACCATGTTCATTAACCGATCAAACAAAATACTGAAAGAAATTGACAGCATTTTGGTAAGATAAAAACATATTTCAATTTTTGTTAACTTTAACTTTATTTCCACAAAATAATTGTTTTTTACCATATAAATATTCTCACCCACGTTTACATACAACCATTGTATCAACATTATAATTTTTCTTGTAGACTCTGAAGATGGTATGAAGAATACCGAAACGTTAGTTATTAAATGCAAATTTTGAATTAATCAGTATTGCTTTAATTTATTGATCCTATGTGCCAAGGAAGTGCTCACTTCCGACAATTTCTACACTGTTTTCAAGGATCACACTGCTCTATTTAATTATAGCAACTTCAAATTTAAAAAAAAGTGTTAAAATTTTCAGAACTTTGTTTTTTGCAAAATCAATGTATATTATTGTAAAGAGCTTAAGGACATTTCGAAATTGTGAAAGCAGTTGGACGTTTTAATTTATTTCAATTCAGTTTTGAAATCTATTGTTGAAATATTTCAACAGATTGCAGAGTTGACAAAAAAAATAATTTAAACTTTGAAATATTAAAATATTTAGCCGCAAGGGATATGACATCAACGTATGTTGCAGTTTGTCAGTGCCGTATGAATTTAGCAGGGCTGCAGATGCAATCAAATAATACACACACAGTTCCATTTTTCTGGTGGCATAGGTCCCTGTATGATATCTTGTAGCGGCACGTTACATGCATTATTTTATTACTAAACGCATCTTATTAGTGTATTTGCCATAATATGGCACATACACTATTGGCGTCGGTCGGATGGCGAGACCTAGGGGTCGGACCACAATTTCTCGACGTTTCAAACCCTCCTGAACAGTTTGCCACCATTTTTGAAAATGTTTATGTATATATGTATGTATATATGTGTGTGTGTGTACACGATAACTCTCGACAGACTTAATCGATTTAAACGAAATTTGGCACACACATTGGAACCCATTACCGCACGAAGCCTATTTAAAATGGGTCCGATCGGACCATTTTAAGGGTAGTTTTTAGGGGTTGAAAAAAGTTTTTGGGTCCAAAAATACCGAAAAAATTCTCAGAATCGTTTCAAAAATGAAATTTTACCCTTTAGTGAAGATTAAAATGTGCTGCTAAAATTTTAATAAAATTGGCCCAACAGGACCGGACTTACAAATTTTATGAAAACACTGGTTTGCGGATAGTGATTTACTTGCTGAAGGGTGTATTTAATTTGGTAATATTATTGAAATTAAGAAAAAAAATATTATTTTAAGGGATGTATTAAGGGGTTAAATTTTTTATTTTGTCCAAAAACAAACTTAAGTTTACATAATAAAGCCACAAGGCCTGCATTAGCAAATACACTATATTGTCGGCAAGGTTTGGCACTGCGACCCGAGTTTTTACTTTTAGATTTTGCTTTGGCAACGAAAAATCAAGGGCAACACATCTCTCATATTATATAGAAGGTTTTACTGTACCTAGATATTTCTTATAGTTTATAGCCAACATACACCAATTTGCCACCATTTGTTGAATTGAGAAATGTCTGGCATATCATGATTGATTTGGTTTGAAATCTGCCTGAGAGCACTCAAGGAAAACTAATATATTTTTATATTTCAAGAAATCGGCGCATAATTTTTATGACCATTCTATATATCAACAATATGGTACATGTTTCATGTATTCCATTTATATAACGGCCCGGCTTATATAATTCTTCAGTTCTTTGGCTCGGCTGCAGAAGATGGCAGTGTCAGGATGAATTATTATTTTAATATATCACAGACTATCAACTGTACTCCTTTGCCTATATTGTTTGTACAATGTGTGTTCTGTAAAAGGTACGGACGACAAATAGCGTGTCTAGAAACATCTGATATTTTTCTGAACTCTATGAAACTATTTTTTATATCTTCGTAGAAAATTATTCCTCCTCGATCCCCAACGTCCAATTGAAATTCTGACACAGCGTTTATAGTCGAAGTTTAATTGAAGCTTGATCGTCCTTGCAAGTTTCTTGTAAATGCGAATTAAGTATGATTCCACATATACCCGTCCTGCACAGGCCCGCACCGACACGTAATGGACCGACAAATATACCTATACTACCGGCTCTGCACAGACACAGCACGAAACAGCACAGCGCTCGCCGGCATTCTTTGAAAGAATGTTTTGCTGGTAACGGTTGGTGTTTGTATATGTATTTACGGTCGGTGCCGGTCAAGTGTGAATGACAGACGTGTGCCGACGGCCTGTCTGATTGCGATCACGGCCAAATTTTCCAATGATAGGTGACCGCACATTTTCAAAAGCAAGACTATCCGCGCATAGTCGGTTGCTGCAGTTGGCTGCAGTACTGTCTGTCTTATTATTGGTCGGTTAAATGTGAATAGAGATGAAACGATATGAGTAAATACAAGTACTTACTCGATACTTTCTTTCCGATACCAACTACTTTTTGTATCGATACTTTGAAACTAAGTATCGAGTAGGTATCGGTCAAAAGGACTCGTATCGGTATGCCAATGTCACGAATCAAATGAATCAAATATTGAAATTTTTGAACGAATCTTTGTCTCGTGAATCGAATATTGAAATATTTGAACCCTTTCTTCCTAGTCCTAGTTTTGCGCAGTTGGCAGGCTTGTCTGTTTTTTAGGGGTATATCAACTTGTAGTTGGGGAGACAGACTTTTAGGAGTTGGTAACCCTGAAGTAATCTATCCGCCGGTCGCCATATTTATTTTTTCGTCCATGTTTTCGTTCGTAATCCTAACCTCTGAATATCGATCTATACGAGTAAGTATTGATACTTTTTAATCAATACCGAGTAAGTATCGATACTTTACGACCGATACTGTATCGAATAAAAGTATCGATACCTCAATGGTATCGTTTCATCCCTAAATGTGAATTACAATTTACAGCTCAACTTGTCGGTCCGTTACGTGTCAGTGCGGGCTTGTGCAGGCCGGGTGTATGTGTATTATACTTCAATAGGCAAAAGGGCAATTTTAGTTATGGAATTGTAAAAAAAGCGCTTTGAAAATGACGAAACTTTACAATCGTTCAAATCAATAAATTGTTGAACCGTAAGTACGTAGATTGTAGAATAATTCGCACGATTTGAATATTTATATGTAATCCGAGGTAATTTTCATATAATAACGCTAATAATATGAATTATCCAGTAGAATGAAATAAATAATTATAATGTGACTTACTAATAGTATGCCATTATCAATTTAACGTCGGATAATGTTATTATTTCTCTCTCTGCTTTTTTATTTATTATGTGCGAGGGAAAGTGGTAATCAAGTTTCGAACGCTGAAGGTTACAAAACTTTTTCAAAGTAATCAAAGCTATTCGTTTAACTCGATCGTTTAGCATTTCGTTCTGTTTGTTTGTTCGTTACTCTGTTCATTTTGCGATTACAACCAAATTGTGGAACAATTTTAACGAAATTTGACAGAATATTCAGGGCTTGAGAATGACCGAAAGTGTAGCAATGCTGTTGTTTACATGGCGTTGCACTTACAAGTCCCCAGTTCCCGGGTTCTAGCCCGAGAACTGGTAAAAGTGTCCATTAGAGTTTCAATTTATTATTAAAAAAAAAATGAATTGAAAATATGAATTGGTGTTAGGCCCAAACAACCTCAGCTGTTGGTGGTCTTTAAAAACACAAGACAGAATATTCTTTACAGCTAGGCCAATGGTTTTGAAATGAAAGCACTACCTATCGATTCTGACTAGTTCGAGCGTTCATAAATTTTGTATTTTGTAAACTACTTGTAGTGCTGAGTATAACCGAACGCGGCAACCGTTCGATGTAGTACTTACATCTGCACTCTCTTCCGGAAACGAACGAACATAGTGATCGTTTTGGCGATCGATCTTGTAATGAAATCGGAATTATATGAACATGCTAAGATGTGTTCTAGGGAAAGATAAGAAACGTGACAACGTCTTCGACAGAGAACATAGTTCCTGGAACTATGCAGGTCCGGAAAAAAGGTATGTCGGCAAATTGTACAGTAACGAACAAACCCTGCTTCAACTCTATGATGATGATGATTAGTTCCATATCCCCTAGAGGACGTTGGAGACCACTTCATTTCATTTAGATCTTTCCTGGACAGTACGGATGAGACTGTTAAAATCCAGTCCCGTCCATTTTGTGATGTTATCTAGCCACGATATACTTTTAACATTGGAAATGTTTATGTTCGTATATGGGGGTAGAGTTACGAGTTTTCGTTCAAGGCCAAAAAACAACGGTGTCGTGATCAAGTGAGGAGCAATCATGCAAAATTGAACAAGTGCAATTTTTTCGAAATGTGTTTTATATCATTTCTAGTTAATTGAGAGGTATTTGCGACGATCTGCGGTGTTATTTTTGAGCAAATGTTAATAAATACTGTAGAAAAATCCATTTAAAAGTTAAGTAATCAAGCAAAAGTGAACGCGTATATAACAGAAGAATAATAGGGTTATTCCTGACAAAACTAAACAGTGCATTGATAAATATTGTGTGTATAATAAACAGTTAATTATGTTTCATATATGCTGTTACCATTTCCAATGTCCTCGATGGTTGCAAGGATTGCGAAATCTGTGAATTTTTCTACCTCTAGGTCTTTTCTGCTCTAATTTGCCCATTAGTATAATTTGCTTCAACTCTATGTAACCCCTTATTTATACGATGCATTGCACAGCGTTACGTGCAGTGAACAGTAAGCTTTACTGTTATATCCTAAAGGTGATTGAATATCAGTTCTTTCACTCGACACATAAATGGCGGCCGCGACATCGTCGATGTAATAAAGAACTCTTTTAAGTTGACACAGTTGCAGCAGCGTCTCATTTCGAACTGAGATTTAATACCTTTCCAACTTTTCCCATGAGATTCTTTCATCTGAACATGTTATAGCCTAGACTACCAGTCTATTATTCACATCCTAATCCTTCCACCGCCGTTAGAAACAGGGCTTCGCCTCCCGCGGGGCGTGTCTTCACGACACAGGGTGACCGTTTCAATGGGATAAACGATCTTCCACTATTTGCAGCGCAGTAACCAGGTGTAATCTATGTAATTTGTTTCACAACCATTGATATTCACACGATTGCGACTGTTCACTTTCAGTTAATCGTCGTTGGAAGAATTCCACTTGCGTTTTCTGATGATGATGATCAGTGTCTAGCTAGGGTCGTCGGCGCCCAAGACAAGGTTCTGATTTCGCGCCCTCAAAATTTCTTTGCTTGATATATTAAAATAAATTGCATCGCTGATTCCGCCCTCAGGGGTTTGTACTCCTTTTTCCATACCCTAGCTACGGTGCTAATGATGGTAGAGAACGGGAAAATTTCGCTGCACGTTGAGCTCTTTGATCTGCTCCAATAGTCATCTAGGTTACTGAGTAGTCCTGCGCTTTTATGGAAGAAGTAATTTTCATTTTCTGATGATAACGATGGTAGGAGTAGAAAAATTCTCGCTACACTTAGACGCAAAGAGTATTGTTCTGCTTCTATAGTGCACATACGTTTCTGAACAATCCTATACCTTCATGGGAGAATTCATTTTGCGTCTTCTAATGATGATGATGGTAGAGGATAGAAAAAAACTCGAACTTGTGTCCACAAAAGATCGATTGTGAACAGTCCTTTGCCTTCATGGAATAATTAATTTTGGGTTTACTGATGAAGATGGTAGGAAAAATTGCAGATTCCACTGCAATGTGGTGCTACAATAGAAATAAAAATAATAGACATATGAATCAAACTGTACCTACATGACGGACCTCTGTAATTTCGTTTAGCAGAGAACGGGCTTCCAGAATTTTTGTCCGGCTGTCTGTTTGTAGGTACTGTCGATTTTGTTTAAACTTTGTATACTATTAATTAGTAACTAAGCTTAAAGTATAAAGTACTTTTATCCGTCAAAACCTGCATTAATGTGAGCGACTCTGCAGACAATACCATTCACGCGATAGAAGCCGTGGGCACTCTTGTTTATTTATTTTTCTGTTGTGAATTAATATGACATCCGTTTCCTTGTTGGCCGGTGTTAATTCCGTGACCCAGCAACTCCCAAACACTAGTTAAACGCTCGAATGCTAGTGATTATTATTACGGTCGCCGGTGCATAGCAATCAACAAATGAAATGGTAATAACGATGCGCTGTGACAGATTCAAATCCATTGTATATCGTATGTTGTTAATTTATATAATTTAACGTATGGGTTGGGATTTCCATTCTACCCGAATAGCTTTTAACTGATTATTATTATTTAATGTATACCTACCTAGATCTAGCGCAAAATTATTTGTTTGTGTGTATTTCTAATACAGCTTTTAAAGCTAAATTTACTTTCGAAATTCTTTTAACACTGAGTATAGAAGCACTTGTAACTCTGACTTAAAATTGGTAACAAGCA
The DNA here is from genome assembly GCA_039654895.1 of Mongoloraphidia duomilia. NCBI lineage: Eukaryota > Metazoa > Arthropoda > Insecta > Raphidioptera > Raphidiidae > Mongoloraphidia > Mongoloraphidia duomilia. Next base: position 17,087,707 of record CM077525.1, on the reverse strand, counting down.
ACACTGCTCATGTAAGAAATTATAATAAAAATATTTTTTCTGCATTTATTTATAACAAACTATACTGACAGAACAACTGGGATAGTAATTCTTTTTTTATTATATTTTTAATTTTTTAATGTAATTTTTTATGGGCTAGGTGGAAGAACAACGTAAGTTGAACCGTGTCTTTTGTAGTTAGATTAGATGTAGTAAAGAAAGGTGACACAATTTTCGGTGTTCGCGTATTAATATACTTACAGTGCGTCTCACGGCTAGGTGTATGTACCTACGTAGGGAATTTAGAATTGGGAAAAAATAAATGGATCAGAATAAGCCATGATAATATATAAATTACTAGTATTTGATTAAATCTAAATACTTTCAAATCCGCATCAGAAATCGAGCATAATTCTGCCACAATAAGTTAAAAAAAAGTGAGAGATATAAATAGAGAAATAAATTGCTGATACTTCCGCCGCTGCAGGAAAACACTAAATAAGTTGAATATTTTCGTTGGAAAGCAGCCATTTATGTAATTGATTCGAAACATATGGGAAAAAATCATTTTACCAACCATAGACACAGTCAGGATTCTAACCTGAACCTTTCCACTTTCGCGGCGGAATGTCTAGTAAATGTAAGCACATTCCGCCGCCAAAGTGGAAAGGTCAAGGTTAGAATCCTGACTGTGACTATGGTTGGTAAAATAATTTTTTCCAATATGTTTCGAATCAATTATATAATTGGCTGCTTTCCAACGAAAATTTTCAGTTGCAATTCAGCCGTATAAATCTTATTAATTAAACTAAATAAGTTATTAGTGTATTTGCCATATGGCACATACACTATTGGCATCGGTCGGATAGCGGAACCTAGGGGTCGGACCAAAATTTCTCGACGTTTCATAGCCTCCTGAACACTTTGGCACCATTTTTGGAAATGTCTGTTTATATATGTATATATATAGATATATATATTTATATATTTAGATATATATATGTGTGTGTGTGTGTGTGTGTGTGTGTGTGTGCGGGCTATAACTTTCGAAAGAGTTAATTGATTTTGACGAAATTTGGTAGGCACGTTGAAAACCATCACCGCACGAAGCCTATTTAAAATGGGCCTAATCGGACCATTTTAAGGGTGGTTTTTAGGGGTTGAAAAATGTTTTTGGGCCCAAAAATGCCGAAAAAATTCTCAGAATCGTTTCAAAATTGAAATTTAACCCTTTAGTAACGATTAAAATGTTCTGCTAAAATTTTAATAAAATCGGCCGACAGGACCGGACTTACAAATTTTATGAAAACACTAGTTTGCAGATAGTGCTTTACTTACTGAAGGGTGTATTTAATTTGATACCGAGGTTGCATTGATAAAAATATTGAAATTAAGAAAAAAAATATTATTTTAAGGGATGTATTAAGGGGTTAAATTTTTTATTTTGTCCAAAAACAAACATAATAAAGCCACAATGCCAGTATTAGCAAATACACTATATATTGTCGGCAGGGTTTTGGCACTGCGACCCGAGTTTTTTTCTAAATTAATGACAATATTAACCTACGGATTAAATGGTCTTGAAGTAATGAAGACATTCCTAAATCATGCTCTCTGATTTATAAAATATCCTTTCACAACGAATCGTTTTAACAAAAAAACGAGACTGCTGACACTGCAGGCGAATTTTAAACAAACATTTAATGAAAATATTAAATTAAAGTGCGGATTAAATGGCCTTAAAGTGTTGATATGAACGAAGAGATTTAAAAGAAAACTGTATAAAAAGATGTGAGTAACAATAATAACCTATAGCGATGGAGGATGAGGGATGAGAGGATTAGTGGAGTTCGGAGAGAACGAAATAGTCTCTTCACATGCATTATAAATTATGCAACCCTCGTGAAATGGACTTAAAGTAATAACCATTAACGGAGAGACGTAGATTGCTAGAGCTATTTTTTTTTCAGAAAAGAACTAAAAAGTAACTAGCTTTATAGTAATTCTGCAAGTTGGCGTAAAGAAGGAACCTTTTTATGTATAGGCTTTTTTTTATTCTAGTCTAGCGTCGAGTGTGCTTTCACCCAGCGATCACATGAATAAGCTAAAACATTAAGTTAAAATGAAAATCTCTTGAAAATATTTTCATTTAATTGTAGCCTTGCGATGCTCGTCTTTGGTGATTAATACCTAGATAAATAATTGTTGCTTTGCACAAACGTTTTCAGAAGTACTAATAGATGTCACTTCATTATTTTAAAAAATAAAACAAAGATATTTATCCTGTTTTGAGGTCGATTCAGTTTTTTTAAATTATTTTTATTCTAACAAATAAGTTTAGTTTTTGCTGATGATCAGTGCATTGCTCTGTACATCCAATAATCAAATTGTTGTGGTTAAGAAGTGCCTAAACTGTTATTTTTTTCTTCTATTTTTATTATTTGAAATTTTAACCGGCACCAAACAAACCTCGTTTAAATGTTAATTGCAAAAGTTTCATGTCTATATATTTTGTAAGATGTCTGTGGTTCACACAAATATAATCTACGCAGATGATATTTGCTGTCTTTCTCTCGGGTATTTACAAATATATCACTGCTTTCACTGGATAAACGTACCTCTATTTGTACATACCACACTTCTTTTTAAATTAAGTGTTTTAAAATGGTGATTTGCGAACTGCTTTGCAGATTTTTTTTACGTTAAATATTCACAGAACATTCAAGTCGTATCACAAAATCGTTTAAGCTCGTGATCATACGAAATCTGCTGGTGGCAAGCGCCATTTTATTTTAAAGTATTGAAAGTTGTTCCTTTGTGAATTAATTAGCGGTTTCTGTAAAGTTTATTCGCTGTACTTTAATCGCGCGTCCATACAAAACACAACCGTCAAACAGATGAAGGTTTAAAACAAGCGAATAACGTTCTCTCACTTGAGGCGTATTGATTCACACAAGCGAGATGCTGAAAGGCCGTTGGGTCTCCTTTTAACAGTCACTACACTTCGTTGGGTAATTGTATTATAAGATGAGACACTATGATAAAATACGCTATCTCATAATTTGAAATGTTATTATTTGACCCTTTGTTCGTCCAAAAGTCTTTCTCTCTCTCTCTACTAAGGATGCCGACCAGCACCCGTGTAGAATCTGGTACCTGGCTACTCGAGCATGTATGTATTTTCGTATTGAGAATAGCCGAGTTTGTAGGGATACCGCTGTTTAGAAGACGTTTCCTTTTACAAACGTCTCGTTTCCAGATTCTAATTTAAAACAGATGATTGATGAACGTATTCATTGGATTTTCAGTTCATTAATTAATAAGGCTTTAGAGTGCCCGCGGTGAGAGATGAAGCCAGGCACGTCATCAATAATATGCTAGTGAACGCCTGCTTGCCCGCAGACAGCGCCGTGTACACAAAACTGCACATTGGGTTTTATGACGTTAAGTACAATTTTGGCAAACTGCTATTCATGACAATAAACAGCCAATAGCAAGCTAGAAGGCGGGCGCAATACATTCACGTTACTATAACGCGGTGGCTTCATCTTTCGCCGCGTGAGGTCTATACCAGCGGCATTGTACACGTTAAGAGAAACCTTATTTTATTTTGATACAATTTTAGAGTGTTGGGTCTCCAAGTCACTACAAGTTTCTACTTGTCAAATGTCAAAAAATGACAACTCCAAAAGTGACATCTACCGAAATAGCGGGCTATTCAAAATAACACCTCTTATTGGAAAACCCTTTATTAGAAATACCGTGTATTATGTCCGTCTTGTGACTTCTTGTGATTTAACACGACGCGTTTCAGCAACGAGTTGCCATCTTCAGGTGTGGTTAATTATTTTTTTTTAAAACACACATTGAGTATTCGTAACATTATATAGTGTACGAATGTATTTTTAAAAAAATAATTAACCACACCTGAAGATGGCAACTCGTTGCTGAAAAGCGTCGTGTTAAATCACAAGAAGTCACAAGACGGACATAATACAAGGTATTTCTAATACTTCATAATACTTATTTTATTTATTATAATATTATGTCAACGCGAGCGACGCCGAATATAACAAAACCTTTCCTTTCAGTCACGGAACCCTCCACATTTCATTGACGGGTTTAAGAGTTACGGCGGAATAACTGCTGTGAGCTAGCAGTTATTGCGCCTCAATGAATCATTCAATGTTTATCATATTTTAGAATTTTGTTTAAATTGTTGTAGGTTTTCGACTTTCGTTCTACGTGTTCGTTCTACGGCGAGTGATTATCTAATATTATTTGACGACTGGTAGATATCGGTTATCAGATAAAAATTAGGTATTCATTTCTAATATCGAGTGCTATTGAGCGTCTATACTAGAATCTCTTTTTCGAATAGGTACCTGGTTCCAAACTAAACTTGTTTCGTCATTCTAGCTGTATAGGAACTGGAATAACCTGACGACGAATATTAATTGAAAGTCAGATTGAAATGTCATTGCTTTTATTTGATTTCATCTTTGAATAATAATAATAATGCGTTTAACTTCCGTTTCTCGACATCATTTTTTGACAAACGCCGCCGCACCATTATACTATTTCAAGCTACATATTCTTCGTTAATTTATTTTTGTTGTTGTATTAATCTGTTTTTTAAGTTATACTTCTTTTGGCGCGTTATGGAAAAATTATGAGAGTGATTTTTTACGTTTTAACACCATGAAGTTAGTCGGAAGTTCATGATTATAATACCCTATTATCACCAGTCACAAAAGAGCGTTTTCAGTTTTAAATAACATTAATAAAAGCTATTGCTATACAAACGCTCGTTTATGCCGTTTTCGTTAAATATGAGTTCATACTCCAAAAATCGTACTGTTTACTACATTATTATTTTTCATGATTATAATACCCTATTATATAGCACTGCTATGTAAAATGTGTGTGGTGTAACGGATAGCACCGCCGCGTCATACGCAATAGATCTCGGATTCGAATCTCAACACAAACATGCTTTCTTTTTTTTATAAATAATTAGATATAAATATAAAAAATAAATATATTTAATAAATTAATAATTTATTAAATTACATTAATTTATTTAATATCTTTATTTTATTATTTTATCGTCTTTTTTACAAACGTTTAGTACTGGCACGCGGGATAAAATTTTTGGAGTTATTTTTGTTTTGTTACATAAGTACACACACACTCTTTTTTTTTTAATAATCGGAAAAACGCAAACGACTGAAAAGTTAAGATAAGGTATCGAATTTTGTAAGCACTGTAGTTGGAAATGTTATCGGACTAGACTTTCAACAGGCTATTGGCGACATAAAGGGGTGGCGGGTCTAGGTTGGGCTACGCCTCCCCCCGAATTTTAAACTGGCATGTTTATTATTTTTCACAATGTAAGTTTCCATATGCGTTGGTGGACCTATAGAACCCCCCCCCCTAAGGTCGTTCCACCATCAATGTCTACAGGTAGTAGGTACGGCAGAAATAACAGATCTAGATTTTATATTATATATGGATAATCAAGGGCGTCGCCAAGGGGGGGCAGTTGCCCCCCCCCCATAGAGATCAAATGTAGCTAGCCGCAAAGCGACCAAAGTGCGAGCAATTGACTTCCTTGGTTGAAAGTTTTGCAAAAAATCCCCGCAGGTTATGTTTTAATTAAATATTATTTTTGTTAAAATAAATAATTATTACTGTGTTTAAAAGTTTGATTTAGTTATTGTGCTGTCGAGGGCTTATGAAGTTTTATACATTGATATTAGAACCGTTCTTATTACAATCGTCATCGAGGCAGACTTCCAAAGTGTAACGCTTCATGCTCTCGGCGTTCATATTTTTTATCCTCCATAATATTGCCCCAATGCCCCCCCCCCCCCTTAGTCATAAGCTGGCGACGCCCTTGTGGATAATTACGATTTACGATGTCTAAATGCACTGAGAGTTGGGGGTTGAAAATACGAAGGGCAATTTATTGTATTTAGGGACGCTGCAGAACATTTCGTGATCACGGACTGTGTCAATACTTTGAAATTGAAGTCTATATACTTTTCCGTAGGTATATAAACTATAAAGGAAATGAAATTAGATGTAAATTCACGTTTTTGATATTTCTTTTCTTTTGAACTGAAAATAATCAGTTGTTCAAATATGAAAGCAACTCGATCAGCGTTGTTCCGGATAAGTTTGGCTGTCTTTATACTTTCAGAATTCGTCTTATAAAGTATACCTACGGTTTTATTAATATAGAGCTGGGATTAAGCGCTGACAGAACAAGTATGTACTATGTTTCGCTATAGCGTTGTGGATATTCAGAATCAGAAACTATTTTTAAGGTCACAAAATTTCACTATGCCACTTTTCAGATAACATAGTATAATACATAATCTATACTTAATATTGTTACAAAACTGTTTTCTGAGTTGGCGGAATAAATATTTATTTACAATAATTAAAAACACAATAATAATGAATGCAAAACGAAAAGTCAGTTCTAACAATCAACACAAGTAAACAATAACTAAACAGTAATTCTTAAAAAAAGCAAAACAAAACAATAAATAGCACTTAACTAATAACTCGTAATTATTTCCACTACACTAGTATTAATTTTCTCAATCTATTTATTTATATCACTGATCCACCGTAAACTTGACTGCGTGACTCACCGTTGACTGATTAATTCACTCACTCGCACTGGCTGTTTATATATGCTGCGTGGCCTAAACCTAGTGTGTTCTCGCTTTCTCTAGAACTTTCGCGCAGGTACTAGTTGTTACAGTAAGCAGATCCCGTTTCTCAGAACTCTTGCCTGCCGTTTATATACAGGGTGATCCGTAACAATATTATAAAGAGGAAAATTTGTTTGTGCGTTTGTGAGTTTGTTTATATTTTGTGCAGGGTAATCTCTGGAACTACTTAGAGATGTGTCGTTCACGCTGGACCCGTTCACTGTGAACGGGTCCAATAAGTGAACGATTATGAACGAATCTGAATTCAGTTCCCAATCGGATCTGGTTCAGTTTGTAGGTAAACGGTTTAACCAACTCCGAGACCGACTGACTGACGAACGATGAACGAAATTGATAGGTCCTTATCAGGTAAGAACAGTCTAGGTACGAGACCGAGTGACTGACGAACGGTGCGAACGAAATTAATAGGTCCTTAACAGGTAAGAAGTAAGAACAGTCTGTAGGTAAACGGTTTAATGCGTACCAACTCCGAGACCGACTGACTAATCAAAAATCATCAGTCATCACGTCATTTAGAAGACCGAATCACCGGATCCTGTAACAGGCTGTAACACAGTGTACGTAAAAGGAATTTCGGTAGCGCATACTCACATAGAGATCATGGAGCCACTGGATCACTTGATCCGTTCAATCAGACCAGTTCATTAGGTGAACGAGATCCGGTTGGAACGAATCTTCGTTGTGACCCGGACCGCCCATCTCTAGAACTACTAAGACCGATCCTAAACATTTTTCATTAATAGAAAGCTAATTTATCCCTGAGTGTTATAGGCTATATTTTATATTGAAAATTTCTCGCGTGGGGATATTATAAAGAGGTAAAATTTGTTTGTATGTAGGGGGTAATCTCTGGAACTATACTGAACCGATTCTAAAAATTCTTTCACTAATAGAAAGCTACACTATCCCTAAGTGATATAGACTATATTTTATTTTGATAAATTTCTCGTAGGGCGATAATTTCTGTGGAATAGTTAACAAAAGGTAACTCTGAAATTCTTTTGTAATTTGGCGTATATTGCCGGAATTCTACTATATAATAAATATTATAAACACCACCGGGCTGGTGGTGTTTATAATATTATATAGTAGAAGGAGAATTTCTCGCGGGGGGATAATAAATCATAAATTCTTAGCACCTGGGCGAAGCTGGACGGGACCACTAGTTATTTATATATGATTCTGTCTGAAAGGTGGCAACGTCTGACCAGATCTGTAGATCTGACGAGATCTGTAGATCTGACGAGATCTGTCTATATGTGAATATAAATGAATATATGTGCCAATTTTCGGATCTGACCTTATATCGACCATTATAGATATGATTGTATGTAATTAGGCAAAATTATTTTTTCTCGGGCGGTTATTTTGACGCAGTGGTAATTCATATTCAATTTATTAGAGTTTCGTGGTAAAAAACTGTATGGTGACACTGTCTACAAGTAATTTGTAACATGCCTGTAACTTCTAGACGGTTAATAGTAGGAACTTGAAATTTAGAATGCATATAAAATTTTGGGAAACTTCAAGCACATTATAACGAGGCTGATAAAGCAGTGGCGTAACTACTATATGCTCGAATCCCGGAACCTCGCAAACCTAGGGGCCCCAGAATTACCTAGAATTATGAATATTTATTGATATCTTAATTCATTACATGCGTCATTAATTTTTATTCTAACATCTAAACCTATAAACAATTCAGTATATTTAAAACCTTAATTTTTGCGAATGAAAATATTTTGGAGTAAAGAAAAAATGTAGGTCAAGGGCCCCTTTTTTTGTAGGTCAGCGGGCCCTGCTCCTTGTAGTTGCGCCACTGTGATCTAGCTTACCTACAGGAAAACTATAGCAACTAGGTCGATTTTAAAAATTGGGGCAGTATAGCCTAGTGGTTAGCATGCTTGGCGCCGCAACCTCTAGACTGGACTGCCGTGGGTTCGAATCCCACCTGCGCTTATGGATGTTTTGTGATGTTATTTAGTTTTAAGTTAGTTATTATTTAGTGTAGTTGAAAGACGCTAATGACATGTCGACGCGTCTATAATCTACAATAAATAAAATAAAAATCGATTTAAAAAAAATTTAGATTTAGCGCAAAATAATTAATGTTGATAGGTACAGTGCCTTTAATTCATTTAATGCATATGGCGAATGATGTAGTTCTTGGCCCATGAAGTACGTTCATGCTTAAAACCGATTTAATTTTTAAATTTCAACGAGGAGCTTGTGTAGCGTAATGCAACCCTGTCATATGGGACCGAATATCAAATGGTAGACTAGCCCGTATGCGCCGTTGTTTTTTTTAGGACACGGACAAATTGGCGAGTTATTAAAACAAACGATCGGATTGAAGTTGAATGCCACGAGACAAAAGATAAAAATGTCATGCGTCAGAAAAGTGTAGGGCAAATAAAATAATCAGACAGTAACAACAAATTAAGGAAGACCAATTATTCACTAAAGCTTCGTGGAACAGAAGAGTCCTCGCCGCAAGGAGCCATTTATCATGGCGGATAATTGTTTTTTATGCGAAGTTGTTTTTCCAGCGCCAGCTGCGTCGGGAAAACTGTTTTTAAAATATCATTTATCAACTTGTACATATTAACATAACAGATAATATTAGAAATAAATTCGGTTGGCATAAAGAAATAATGGCTTATGCTGATTTAAAAAAAAGATTTGATACATGTTTACCATCTTTTATTTAACTTGCAATGTTTGTTTAGGTCAAAACTTGCGAGTCAATTTTGAACGACTTCCACGTATCCGATCGATTTGAAATGTTGTACTATGTCCGATGAAAATACATGAATAAATCATTTTTAGAAATAAATTCAACCCCTAAGAGGTTCAAACGGGGATGTAGGGTTTTTTTGACTAATCAACACCCAGGCCAAATCGATGAAGCTAGAAACTTGAAATTTGGACAGTTGATTCCTTTTCTGACGTAAGCATCCACTAAGAAAGGATTTTTTGAAATTCAGCCCCTACGGGTGTCAAAGGGCGGTAAAATTTTGAAAGACTAAAATGAACAAAATAAATATTAGTAAAAAAAACTTTTTAAAGACAAGTTTTTTTTATTTAAATGCACTAAAAAGGAAATAATAATATTTAATAATTTAGGTTCATAATTATTATAATAAAGCGGGGGTTGCGACTAATAAACTATCATAGAGTTTACAACCCACGCTTTTATAATAATTATGAACCTAATTATTAAATATTATTTTTTCCTTTTTAGTATATTTCAATAAAAGCTTGTCTCTAAAATGTTTTTTTACTAATATTTATTTGTAGCTCTGTTGTGCTTGAAATCTGTGTCAAAACTATGTAAAAACATTCTCCGAACAATCAGTATCACATATTTAAAACAAACTTTACGGCCCGGCTTCATCCGGGCAAATTTTAGTTTGGCAGCGAAATAATTCGTCAGCCTACACTAATTTAGCTCAGAAATCAGTTGCATCATTCCTGACTTGCTTTACATTTTCACTCATTGCTCATCCCACCTTTTTCGTAATGTAATATAATATATTACTGCCTATATGTTACTTGAGAAGAAGTAAGCTTTTAAATAGTGAAAAAATGCTTCAAATCGGTTCAATGATTTCTAACATTACTCGCCGCAAACATACAAACTTTTTCTCTCTATAATGTTTGTATATACAGGGTGAGTTCGATCACCCGTATCAGTCGTTTTTTTAGAAAACAGTTAGTCGTAGAGAGTTGTGTCAAAAATTTGTATTATAAAAGCCCTAATAAAGAATCGAATGGTGATAATTTTTTTCCGGGAAGGTCGGCTTTCCTATTAGTTTGCTCCAGAACGTCCAGAACTCCGGAATTATAAATGTAACGATAGGTCGAAAGTGGTATTGTTGAAAAGATCTTTAAAAAATAAGCAAGTTTTGTAGGAAATTTTTTTTTATTACTGCCACCCCTGTAAATTTCTATAAGTATAAATATAAATTATTATATGTTCAAAACTCAGGAATTTTAGAAAGCACGATAGGTTGAAAGTGGTGCTGTTGAAAAGCTCTTTAAAAAATAGGCAAGTTTTGTAGGAAAAATTATTTAATTACTGCCACCCCTGTTAAGTAACAATCGTTTGAAATTATTAAATCAAAGTTTCATAATAACGATGGAAGTCGGCATTAAAAATCTAGCAACCTTAGACATTGTCACAAGTGTTCAAACTGTCTTCCATTTACTCTTTAATATATACTACTGAGCTCTTCTGGTTATACTGTGAGTGTACTTCTTCAGTGTTTAATGGTCGATAGATAGGACTTTTAAAAAGTTCGTTATTAGGACATTTTATAAATTTAGTAATTTCAAACAAATATTACTTAACAGGAGTGGCAGTAATAAAAAAAAAATTCGGTACAAAACTTGCTAATTTTTCAAAGATCTTTTCAACAATACCACTTTCGACCTATCGTTACATTTATAATTCCGGAGTTCTAAACATTCTGGAGCAAACTAATAGGGAAGCCGACCTTCCCGGAAAAAAAAATTATCACCATTCGATTCTTTATTAGGGCTTTTATAATACAAATTTTTGACACAACTCTCTACGACTAACCGTTTTCGAAAAAAACGACTGATACGGGTGGTCGAACTCATCCTGTATATTGTAACGAAATATCCGTCTGTAATTTCGTTTTCTTATTGGTTTTTCGGGTAGTTATTTTGTTTGATGACGGAAGAATGCGTTTCCAGAATTTTCTGTCTATGATTATTTCGAAATTAACGCGACAGGTAAAATGTTCATCCTAGCGAAACTTCGGAAAAAGCAAATTCTAAATAAAATTTGAATTGCATTAAAAACGGTTTGCCTAAGAGATTGTTAATCAAAAATCTGAACGAACTATTTTTACTTGTGTTAAAATTTAAATCCTCAATTGAAATTTTATTTCCAGTTGCAGTTTGCCAAATAGAATAATTTTCAGCAGCTGTTTTTAACAGCCGGTAATATAGAAAGCTGTTTGAAGTATGGTTATTATTAAGGACACAGTCATATTTCTTAAGCGTTATAATTAACATGTTCTTCTTAACGATCGTGTAATTCGCGAGCAAATAAAACAATTTTAGAACTTCTGCTCAAGTCCTGCAATCGTGATATTTTTTAAAGATGAAAATAAGTTCGTTTTTTAATTATCTTGCGCTGTTTTAATGGATCGTTAATTAGGCATTTTAATTTCTGAATTTCACAGAAGTATGGCGTAGAAAAGTTTTGACACTTTCATTAAAAGTGAATATTATTCGATGTCGAAATAAAAGGCGCATAGCTTCTGCAATCATTAAGTGGAGTAATTAATAGTGAATCTGGAAAAATACCGTCGCGACGCTAACGACGCCTGCACCAGTTGTGTTTTGGACCGGAGACGATAGCTGAATTTCAATTTCATGATCTCCGAACCTCTCGACAAGCAAAAGGCGGAATACCGATTAATAATAATAATAATAAATTAAATTCTCTCGATGAAATTAAGTAAAGCTCGCGTTAGATTTTACCATTTAAATGCCGATTTTTGGCACAAGTTTCTGTATATATATTTTTTAAGGCCGCGGTTATCTGGGAGTACCTACTAATGAATATTTTTAATTTGTTCTTTTAGGCCCGTATTCACCAAACACTGTTAAAGATAGAAGTTACTAACCTTAGAATAAATTTATTCCTTGGAATAAAATAAACTTTCTATTCACCAAGCAATTCATTCGATAGAATAGTAACTGCAGGTAAAAATTTACTATATACTATACGCCTTGCAGATTTTGTCAAATAAAGCACGTTTACCAAAGATCCGACCGATGGCGCATCTATCGAAAATGTAAAATGGTGAATATTGACATATTTTATTGACAAAAACCTTTACCTGTAAGATATGAAATTAATATTTATCTGAAAAGGTCGCCAGGCCATAAAGTAATTTATGCATTTCGTGTACACCCTATTTAACTAGACGGATAAATATTTATACCCTTGAAATTGGTCAGAATAACTATCCTTACGATTTATACCTGCAGTAAACTTAACTATGTTTGGTAATTTGAATTATCACTATTTATTCCGTGTGATAGTTACCAGGGGAATAAATCAACGGAATAAATAACTAACTAGGCTCGGTGAATACGGGCCTTAATAATTGTGATAATATGTAGAGCCCGGACGTACGTACGAACGTACGTACAGTCGAACCGACAATTGTTGTTCGCGATTTTCAATTACAATTTTAATACTTATTATAAAGTCATCAATCTAAAAATTGTTCCGTTTTATAAAACAGAATTTCCCCTTTTCAAAAAGTTACAACTTGAATGAATTTCTTGTGAAATTAACCTAGATATAACTGCCAGACCCGGATTTTAGCCTAGGCCAAAAAGGCACCGGCCTAGGGGCCCAGCTGCCGAGGGGACCCCGGCCAGGGCGTAAATGTAAATTATAGAAAAAAAGCCCAAACATGTTTTAAGATAGCCCAATTGTTTCTAAGTTAGCTCAATTGGCGACTTATCGTTTTTTTTTTTTGCTAAATATCCGACCAATCAATTTCATTTTTTTTGGGCTTGGGGAGGGCCCTAACTGTCAAGTGCCTAGGGACCCTGGGTCTCTAAGTCCGGGCCTGAATTAAGTGCTTGTATGAGCGAAACTCAGCAATTTAAGCTATATTTCTGTGGAACAATATACTTATGACGTCACATACTGTTTTCGATTTTTACAAATTCATATTTAAACAAGCCGTGAGTGGGGTCGTTTATTAGGACTAAAGTGACTTTTAATTGGGACTCACAAGTGCGACCCTTGAGGCCGACACGACGAACTTCCCAGTTTGATGAATATTGAATATTATTAATTAAATTAGAAAGTACACAGAAAAGTAATCATTTTATTCATTAAAACATAATTATTATTTATTTTTAACAATAAATAAAAAAAAACAGCTGGACCGATTTTTATAAAATTTATGTCGGATCATAGTGACGTTAACATGCTTTGATATACACCTCAACAAAGTTGATAACATTTTTTTGGGCGAGATTTTGTATAAAATCTACTTTTTTTGCAGTCGTTTTATTTAAACAAAAAAAAAAACGACTTGATCGATTTTGATAAAATTTCTTTCGGGTCTTTAAAGACAATTTAATTTCAACCTATACATCGGATCAAAAAATGTCGAAGGACTTTTCTGCCCAGAATCTTTTTCTCATATTTAACTGTAGGTAGGTACTGTCCGTAGACGATCGATCTGAGACACCTTATATAAGTAACTAGCGGTACCCGTTCGGCTTCGCCCAGGTGCTAAGAAAGCCCGGGCACAATACACTACTCATTCGCTTCGCTTGAATATTGTAAATACACTACTCACTCGCTTCGCTCGTTCGCTTGAATTTTATAATTACATTACTCACTCGCTTCACTCGTTCGCTTGAATATTATAAATACCTTGCTCACTCGCTTCGCTCGTTCGCTTAAATATAATTACGAACAAATTTGATTACCATAAAAAAGTTAAAGTGAGTCAACCATAAAAGATACATATATGCTGGCGCGGACTTTTTTTTAGAACTTTTAAAGGGGAACAGTTCCGTCATACATGATTTTTGCGTAACTTTAACCGTCTACGCAGCGCACGCAACGGAAGCTCTCAAAAGGAATAATTTTTCCCGTTTTTTGCAACATTTTTCATTGATGCTCCGCTCCTATTATGGTCGTAGCGTGATATTTAATAGCCTATAGCCTTCCTCAATAAATGGGCTATCTAAAGAAATTTTTTTTCAAATCGGACCGGTAGTTCCTGAGATTAGCGCGTTCAACCAAACAAACAAACTTTTCAGCTTTATAATATTAGTATAGATATCCCCTGCACACGGTATTTACAACTCGAATTTTGTACGTGATCCGAGCTTTAATCTTGTGTAATATAAAACGAGCTTAAAAAGCATCCCGGTGCACCGACTCCGTTTTAAAACACAAAATACTGGTAGTATTGCGCAATATTAGGTAAATGGCTGCAGCAGCTGCAGCTGACTATAGTAAAGGAGAGAGCGCTACGAAATGGCGTAGCACCCAGTCAGTCTGTCACACAGATGGTGTATGTGTGTAATACTGATAGGGGCGTAGGACCATTACGTGTGGCGACGGTTGGCTTTCATTGTCGCCAACCTAACGGAAATGAAACTCGACTAGACTATTCAACTCACACCACCAGAGCCGACGTCAGTTTACTGAACGTGCTTAAACCATTGTTCTGCTTTGCATGTCACATTGTTGACTTACGTAAATAAATTAATCAGATATTGTTTTCACTATTTTCAATTTAAAATTTTCGAATTTAATGCGTTGCCATGTCCTAAATTTTATATAGAACTTAAATAGCCTTTTGCGCACGCGTTATTATTGGTTCTGAATGGGGCTTGAGAATGGCCGAGCGTGCAGCAATGCTGTTGTTTACATGGCGTTGCTATATGGTTCCTCAATATTACAAATCCCCAGTTCCCAGGTTCTAACCCGAGAGCTGGTAAAAGTGTCAATTAAATTTTCAATTTATTATTAAAAAAAAAACAACAATGGTTTGAAAATATGAATTGGTGCTAGGGCCAAATAACCTTAGCTGTTGGTGGTCTTTAAAACACAATTTTTTTTTAATTCTGAGTGACAGAAACCGAGTATAACCTGACCGATCAAAAAAATCGACTGTGTGCCTCCACCCACATAATCGCTCGATATTGAAGTAAAACTTCTTTCGCCTTCGTCAACCTTGCGAATTTAAATAAATAAATTAATAATTAAATACATATGTATACATTTTTCATTTTTTATAATAAATAAAGAAAAAAAAACAATAAGTTTCATATTACTCCAAGCGCGTCGCGAACCTGCAACCTTATACAAGTATACACGGTACACAATAATGATTTTCTTCACGCAGAGTCGCAGCCTTCTCGGCCGTTTTCTTTGAGCGCTTAGCAGACTTGTACATGCTGTGCACTTTCATGTTCAATTTTTTGTGTCGATTGATTTCGTGTGTCATGTTTGATTTTATTGGTGTCGAGGTCATTCGGAATCAGTAGTCTCGCTGAAGAAGTATGACTTCAAAAACGGCCCTGAGGAAAGATTGGTGTAATGGTTAGCTTGCTGGAATTAGACGCTTAATGACCTTAGTTGTTGAGCGGTTATACTCTATTCATTTTCGAGGGCAGTACAGCCTAGTAGATAGCGTATTTGGTTCCGCAGCCTCTAGACTGTCGTGGGTTCGAATCCCACCTGCGCTCATGGATGTTTTGTGATGTTATTTAGTTTTAAGAAAGTTGTTTATTAGTGTAGTTGAAAGACGTTGATGACCTGAGATGTCGACGCGTCTATAATCTACAATAAATAAAATAAAATCTTTTAATTTTCAAGACGAATTGTCAATTATTAGAGTTGTTGTGAAAAATAATATGCAATTACCTGGTATGAAACTTGACGTTTGCAAAACGTGTGGTTGCATGTCCTCGTACCTCGGGCATCAAACTTCACACTAGTTACAAATGCCAAGTTTCTTACCTTGTAAAGCAATATACTATATAGTAGGTATAATCTACAATAAAAAAAAGTCATGAGAAGCTATACTTCTTACGCATTGTAAATATTTTTTGTTTTCTTATTATAAATATGTATATATATTAGATACCTATTACAATATAAACATTATTTGCCTGGTAAGAATACACGCTGCCCAGCCAATGAGGTGCGTTGCATCGTACGTGACGTTACACTTTTCGTGATGTTTCACTTTTTGTGTGTTAGGTCCCCATCCTAAACGTGGGGTTAAGAAGCATAGCTTCAATAAATAAAAACTAAACCGTGCTGTAAGTTCGGATACCAGTAGAGTGTGTACCAAATTTCATCAAAATAGACAGCCTTATTTCATTTTGCACTCGAATGTCCTGGAACTAATTATATGAGTGTTAAGTGAGAAATTACCGAACATAGTAAAACATCATTTGTTTTCTTCGAAAGAATAACATGGTTTATTGGTTCGTAGAAGAAATATTACTTTTGCATTGTATATGTCCAATTATCCAATAAGCACGCAAGAATGAATATTGTTATCCGCTGAACGATAAATATCCAGAGGTCGTGATCTGTTTTACGATTTGTTATTGGGAATTGACGTATAGCTACCACATGAATGCAATTTGTAGCCAAAAGGCAAAACAGCCTATGGTGAATTTTTGAAGTGAATACTTCATAAGGTCGATTTATATTATCCGGTCAGACACGGCGCGGGAACGTAGCGTTTCCGATAAGACACACATTTTTACATGCATATCAAATACAAATATTCATACTTAGCGGATCCCGTCCGTTCAGATACATATCAATACTCGTAATTGAAATGCATATAAAAACGTCTGTCTTGCTGGAAACGCTACGTTCCCGCACCGTGTCTGACCGGATAATATAAATCGAGCTTTATGCAATTCCGGACGTATTTGCGCAAAACGATTACTCGCGCGCCGCACTTAAGTTTCCATGGTAGACGCGGGGAACGGGGAGTTCTGTCCGCCGTACCAGTATCGAACAGTGCACTATCGTCTTATTTATCATGTGACGTGAACAACACCATCTATACTTGCGTGAAATATTCACTTCAGCCGGGTGTAACGACACACACAGTACATTTTTTTAATAAATAAACTGCCATAGCGAGCATTTCGTTTAATTAGTATCTCGAAAAACCCACCCGCTCCCTGTTCAATCGTTCGAATCTACTGCCAATTTATTTTGAATTGTTTAGTTTTCGTAAAAGAAAACAATGAAAAATTTAATAGTCACATGCATAGTCACAACACTAGAAATAAAAATGATATTTGTCTACCACAACGTAGGTGTAAAAAAAGTACATACGGTCCTAACTGGCTATGCATAAAACTATTCAATAAGCTACCTTGCTCGGTTCGCAACCTAAATATAAAAAAATTCAAAAGCGTGACAAAGAAATATCTCATAAATGAGGCCTTTTACTCTGTTGAGGAATTTTTGACTGCAGATGTCAAGATAGGCTAAATGCTGTATTTTATGTATTTTATGTATTTATGTATTTTATTATGACGAAGTTATCCACATTGTGGTTTTTAACTAATAAAGTATTCTATTCTATTCTATTTCTATTCTAATAGTTTTAACGAAAAACCTATATTTAAGAAGAGCTGGACTCAACAATTAAAAACTGCTAGCGACATCTGACTGAATTTATTATAAGCTCTTAGGTTAACATTCAACCCCTGTCCCTTTATTTGGCTATTAGGCATTTTAAAATTAGAATCACGCTAATTTATACGGGGCAAAGGCAATGCCAACAGCTATTTTTTCTATTTATTTTTTCAGATAGAATTGTCGAACATTGCTTCAAAAACGTTTCATCTCTGCAGTGAAATATTTTAATGTCTTCGGACGATTTTTCTGTATCCAATACCTCTATTTTATGACTGAATAGTACTTAGAGAATCTTCTGTCCAATTACCACTTGAACGAGCCCCCACTTTTCGTATATATTTCCGAGGCATTTCTGAAAATAAATATTACCTACATGCAATGTAAATGCTATGAGGGATAGAGGGCATCTATCCCTTATACTTAATGGCATTTGCAATGGCATCTATACTTACTCTACTTTTTTTATTTTAATCTGTAATTTATATTCGAAAATCACAATCTATAGTTAATATTTAATACCTACACTGACAAAAACACACAAAAAATATTCGCTTACCTCATAAAATCAAAAGTTATATGCATACCCAAAATCTTTGTAAACGTACTCTGCGATACTTTTATTTTTCACATACAGCACCACACGTGGCTATAACGCTCACACTGGGCGGAGGGGAGGCGTATTCATAGTTTTAACGTCCGTTTCTCGACATTATGTCATAACAGACGCCATTCGCACCATTACTATTTTCCATTTTACCACTTCCCGTTGTTTTCTACATATTTTAAACTTCAACTTTTTTTTATTAGCAATGTGCGAATGGAGGAATTATAGGAAATTAGGATAAGGTAGGCAACTTTGGGAGCATAGGAGTTTGACAGGTATTCGGCCATGGCCTTGAATAAGGAACCATCTCGATATTCATCTGGAAAACCTCAAACAAGATGGCCGGTACAGGAATTACCGTTTCTCGGCGTGAGGCAGTAGGAAAAAGTCCTAGCCACATCTGCCCCCGCCGGGATTCGAACCCAGTACCTTCCCAATGCGAGTCTAGTGCTGTACCACTAAGCTACATCGCTGGGTGTTTTAAACCAATATGTCGATTATAATATTTTGTTTACAAGTGTCAACTTGGATATACGGGGCATCTATATCCTTCTGGGGCAACTTTTACCCTAATCTGTTTTGCCTTTTGGTCACAGATATCAATAATATAGTGTGTGCGCTGAAGACATATACAAGAGGACGTAGGCGTTTGTTCTCAACATAATTGACTTTGACCGTAGACATGTAGTTATAAGCATTGCCAACTACAAAGAAATAAAACTTGTACGCATCGGGAGCAACCCACTCAACTCAATTGAACGTTCAACCGTTTAACCGGAATTGACTGATGTACATCGACTTTCGCGAAAAATGTGGCCTAAGGCGTTTTTCATGTTAATTTGGTTTGATGTGATGTCCCAGGACTGTCACTTTTATAATAACCTATCAACATAAAGAAAACAATACAGATTTTTCACCAAGATAGAAAAGATTAGGGCAAGATAAATTACTTCAAGAAGTAAGTTTTGCACCACGTTATCTCTGGTGGAAGGTGTTTAAAACATTGTATGAAGACATCAAAAGTACTTTTTATTCAGCTGCGTTCAGGTTTGTAATCGACATTAGCAGGGACGCCGGAATGTTTCAGAAGCGGTTGTTGAGTAGGTTGAGCCGTGATTTACAGGGAATGTCCTCTGAAAATTTTGCGATACATTACAGACTTGTGAAAAATATACGAAAAAAGCGTTCTCAGGATTATTTTTTACAAAAAAAAAAAAAAATTTATTCCGTCAAAGGTGTTAATCAGATGTTCATCTTTAGATAAAGCAAACACATTCGTTCGTTCCCTAAAATTTCCCGCGTTGAGTTCCACACGGGGAATTTTCACTCGTGTTACACACAACAGGTCTTCCGGTACCCCTGGGCATTAGCACGAAGTCGCTGGTAAAGATTGTTCTTGAATATAATTATCCAATACATCCAACCAATTATGACTAAAATAAATTTCACACTGAGTGAAATTTAATTTTCTTAGTTGTATAAGCAAGCTTGCAATTTGATTAATAATGTATTTTTTAAATATTTATTTCGAGGAAACGACAAGATTGTGTTAACAACGGTATTAAACATGTAAAACAAGATTTTTGTTGTCAATAAATGAAACATTACGTGTTTATTCGCGCGTTGTGAGTGACAAGTGACAGTCGGTATAAGAGTGAGGTTATGTGTGGAGAGTTTGTGGGCTCTCGGCTGTCCGATCGCAGATAACCGTGAAGACAGGTGCATCTCCGATGGACCGGTAAATTACTGTTCTTCTCTTATATCAAACTGTCTGCGCATATTAACCTTAGAATATCGTGCATGTATTGGTTAGATGCATAACCAAAGAGTAGGTGTTCTACAACAGACGATTCTCGAACAAGGAAGCTGTTTCCGACAGAGAAGAACTAATTTAAAAGTCTATCGTAGATAGTGTTGCGGCCGAAAGAAGATTAACAATAATTGGATTTTCAAGTTATTTAAAAAATATAAGGGTTCCGTTTTTGCAGTAAAACTTCTTAGGGCCGACGCATACATACAACTTTTAATCGCACAACTGTTTAGATGTTTGTCAAAAGGCTATGGGGGCAGATGGGACTGCGCAATTGCATACTAGAAAAATCATAAAACTGCATCGATCGTCTTTTGACTTTTTTGTCGAACAACTATCGTCGGCATACAGCTGTGTATTGACGCGCGCATAAACATGACTTAGGCTCATTTCGCACCAAGCCAGTCCAGTCCAGTCGCGTCCAGTCAAGTCACGTCAATATTTCCTTTCGCACTGAATACGTCGCGTCAGCCGTCCCACAAATTCCGATCGAAGTTCGCGACAGTTTTGTTAATAATTTTGTGTCAAAATGGGCGTACTTCTCCAAAGCATAATTTTATGTCGGCTACACAGAAGAAGTATGAAGTAACGACGAAATCTGTTTTGGGTTCATCCCATACATACCAGGAGACTAGTGTTCGGTTCTTTAACCACTTATTTCTCTGGCTATACCTACCTCTCCAGGCCGCGGCAATGAAATTCCGATCTCTGTGCTTCGCGTGCTTAGGATCATAGATTGCCTCTTTTGCTTGCTCTAATAAAATTAAGGTTTCTACATCCATTCTGAGTGTTAAGACTGGGCTGACTGGCATTAAAAATTCAACCGGCTGAGTCGCAATCAGTCTTGATAAGTCTTGACGCGATAGGATTGGACATGACGCGCTTAGTATGAAACCAGATTTACATTACCTTTATTTCAACGATAAGTTAATATGTCCAATCCAGTAGCGTCCGACTTGACTGGATGCGACTGGACTGGACTGGTTTGGTGCGAAATGAGCCTAAACAGTTGTTCGACGGTCCATTAGTTTAATAGTGAAATTGTGGCACAACTGATTGATTGTATGCGCACCTCTAACAACTAAATAGTTTAGTCGAGCTGAATTCGCGACAATGTTCACAACTCGACTAAACTGTTTAGTCGTGGAAACAATTGTGTTGCCGATTTGAGGATTAAAATGCTGGGAATGCAACGGAAGTGTTATACAGCATACTGCCATTACGCGCGTAACCAATAGCAACGCTGTTAATAAATCAATTGTTGTCAAGGCCGGAAGTAAATATGTAAATTCATGTACTCATGGCTCATTCTGATCCATACATTTTGTCCCAGTACTAAATGTCCTATATGCACCTTACTTGCTTAGTGTTTACTATTGTGTAAGTTTTACTTCGGTCGTGTGTGCAGCGACACATGCCTTTTTTCATCCAAAGATACGGAACCCTAAAAATAGAATCATGGATCTGCGGAACATAATATGTGAATCCTCGAGTCCCAGACCAGACGTTCGGATTTCATATGTATTGAACACACAAATCTGTCTGTGTTGAGTTAGCATTTGTAAGTCTTTACTAACAGGAAACGTATAAGCTTGCTACGTTTTAATCACAGCAGAAAAATAATTTCCGCTACTCTACTAGAGATGGCATATTGAATTATTGAGACAAGATTTTTCGAGACGAATAAGGCAGTGGAGAAACTAACGACACGAGAAGAAAATTTGTTGTCTCGAAATGAGATCGATTTTTCACTCTTTAATAAAGCTCTTACTAGTCGACAAATCTTTACTCTTACTTAGGTACCGACTATCACCAAATTAATAACTGACATGTGACATTTTGTCTATAAATTTCCAAATCTTGTGTGTTTTCAAAGAAAAAAACTTAGACATAGAAATTTTCAAAAAGATAAATACGGTGCACCAAAAACTTCCTTGTTGTTTTTCTCACGGTGTGATTTTCAAAATTTGGACGCTCTGTTTAACTGGAAATTTTAAGATCGTTGAAACTCTACTATACACTAAACATCAAAGGAACTGGTCGAAACGTTGCGTCGCATCTTTATAAAACTTTTGATTCTACCTTACATTAAAAAAATGTGCCATGTTTAAAAAAAACACTCGATATAAATATATTTTACCTGTAAGTTACTCAAATTTTGTTTAAAATTAAGTACCTATTCAGTATTCTAAGAATGTTTAACAGAATTCTATTAACATTTTACTTTCTTTGATTAATAATTATAAACTAATTTTGAATTCTTTGATGGTAAATGAACTTTTCCGCTATATACAAAGTTCATGACGTCTTAATTCAAATAGAGATCGTGCAGCTGCTTTCAGAAATCGTCAAGTTTGTGATTTGTGACGTTTTCAATTTCATTCTCCCTACACTAAAAACCACCATTGAATCAAACAGTTATTTTGTTGAATTGCATATTATATGAATGAACTTTCGCGCCTTGTATTTCTTGAATTAGTTCCAAAATTGTTTTTACTGTTTTTTATTACGAGTATAATATAAAGTAGAAAATGTTTAATTATCATTCAAGGATAATCAAGGTCACCCGCACGAACTTAACAACGATGTACAATTAAAATGCAATTAATTAAGACATATTTCGCTGGAAAGCTTTTAAAGAAAATTAATTATTCACGTGAAATCTTGTTCGCGAAACAAAAAACAGGCAATTAACTGTTTGTGTGCTTCACCTCTCCTCCCTGTCCTGTAATTGTTTCACGGTTCCTTGAAGCCGTTGTCCCGGTCCTACGAGCCTCATTCCTCAATTTTCACCTTTCAACGAGTGTTAAGCCCCATGTTAACACTAACAGTGAGACAGTCGCCAGGGAGGACCTCGAACGTACCTCACGATTCTGAAAATAATGTAGCTTATACAGTCGTCGTTCTCTCTCTCAATCTGGCTACTATTTTTATATATAATTATATGAACACATACAGAACGTCTAATATATTGCTAACTTTGTTAATATTGGAGCTACGGGGTAGATTAAGATGACGAAAATAAAAAAAAAAACTAGTTGCGGTTTATGAAACCACGGTGCAAGTAAAACTTTATTTATAGGGTTTTTTTGGAAGTTTTTTGCAGCCAATTTATTTATATTGAAAGAGTTTTATTTATACTAAACATTTCGCCTTTTTAGTAAAAAAAAAACTTTTTAGAGACAAGCTTTTATTGAAATGTACTAAAAAGGAAAAAATAATATTTAATAATTTTGCTTCATAATTATTATAAAAGTGGGGGTTGCGACTAATAAACTATTATAGAAACTACAACCTCCGCTTTTATAATAATTATGAACCAAAATAATTTATTAAATATTATTTTTTCCTTTTTAGTAGGTACATTTCAATAAAAGCTTGTCTCTAAAAACATTTTTTTACTATTTTTTATACATAGAAGGGAACAGAAATTAAGATATTATTACGGCGGCGTGACGTGTGTTTCCTGTGCACGGAATTACACTATACAGAAAGCACATTTTCCGGGAACGCCCTCTCGACCCCGCGACCCCTATATGTTAATATTTCAGACGTGACTGAGTGAAGGCATTTTTCATTTTACAGCTGTCGTATTTGTAAATATTTTTATTTCAAATATTTTATGAAGACTGTTTTATATACATGCTATATAGGCTGCTTTGTCTTTTTTATATTTCAAGCAATAAATAAAATTTTTAAAAGTTTTGGTGATTTCATAAATTTTATAGCGAGTTTTGTTTTTGTTGCTTTACTCTAAAAATAAATAGTTTTTTTTTATTAAATAATATGTATGAAAACTTTTTAATACTGATAACTCATTATTCTAAAACTCATTTTTTTAGTGTCATGGAAAAGAACAAAAAGGTGTTTTTCAGAAAATTGGAATGATAATATTATTTAGTGCTAAAATATTATTAATGGACCTACATAAATTTCTTTCACGTTTTCAGGCTAAACTTACCTATAATATACTATGTAAAATGATAATATTGTTATTTCTAGAGACTGGTGTAAGAGCAGACAAAACAGGTCCGCACAGTAAAACTAGAGCAAATTCAGCGACTTTTATAACGCTGAGAACATCGTATTTTTCGAGTGAAAACGCGAAAATAATTAATTAATTGAATAATTAAAAGTGGAAAAATCACATTATCGACTTTTAGCACATACTTTAAAAAATTGTGTACCTGCAGTAAATAATCTCTTGAATTATTGTGACGTAATATACCACCCAGTTACCTAGCAACTGCAGTCTACTATAGATATAGTGAATTTAATATGGTAACTACGGAAAAAAAATTTATTTGAATAATACCACGTTATCATATTAACTTTCTCTTCGTTTGTGTACATATTTTCAACCTGTGACAACTAACTTTGCCCAAAATATGTTTTTCCTTTTACATTTCAATAAAAGCTTGTCTTTAAAGAGTTTTTTTACAATATGTTTTTCCAATCACTTTTTTTAGCAATGTTTGTATATAAATCCCTAATACGTCCCTTGCACTACATGTTTGATCCTCGCTCGAGCTTCCATGTTGAATAAAACAATAATATTATTAAAACACTAACTCGATGTTTCCTTGTTTCAGGTGAGTTGGGACTTCCCACACGCATCTTATATAAATAACATTCGACATTAGATGAAGTGGTAAGTTTTGAAATGAACTTTCTTCATTCGACCTTTCATGAATTTAATTAGTTATAAAATTTCTTTGATTACATTAATTAAACTCTGTTTGTGGAGAAATTAGCTCCAGTTTGCCGCTCGCATTTCTTATTATATCTTTTATTACGGTTTTTAAATTAATTGGTCTCATTTTATGGTATCAATTATAAATGAACTGTCGGTAAAAACGCTCGTTTTGTTAACGGCACATTAGCATAAAGTGCTTTGTTATTGTCGTTGGCACGTTGATTGAAGCGAACTGTACCTATACAGGCGGGACATAATAAAGCCATCACAAGGTCTCATTTTTTAGAATCGCAATAAATTATATCAGTTTTTAGGCGCGATCTTAGCGAAGCTAGAAGCGCCTATATACACTCGCTTTGTCTGTACGTCTGTGAATCTGTGACGCTTTTTTTGTATCAGTCGTACAGCCCAAACGGGTTAACCGATTTTAAAAAACTTTTTTTTGTTCGATTCCTCTCGGGGTCTATTTGATCCTAACGTCGCCCGATTTTTGAATTTTGGCCCCAGAGGGGAGCAAATTAGAAAAAACTGTGTTTTTTGCTTATAGTTTGCTCAATTTAAGTCAGATCGATTCGAAACCTGTCTTAAACGAAAGAGCAGAAAATTTTAGATAGATTTCATGTATAATATTGTGTCAAAACAGTTTTTTTATACAGATTTATATGATTATTTAACTAAATAAATGCGACTTTATCTAATAAATCGCGAACTTGTTTCGGTTGTCCTTGTCTGTTGCACAGTGTGATATGGATATTGGAAGATAGCGTATGCTCTGTCTTATATTGCATTATTTCAATATAGTTATTCAATTTTTTGACTGCTGATGTTTGAATTTAAGTTTAAAAACCCTGGCCTACTGAGTTAAAATGACGTGTAACTAATTATTGACGTCGATCGGATCGGACCAAAATTTCTCGACGTTCATCATACCTTCCCGAACAATTTGACTTTCTCTGTCTCTATGTCCCTTTGTACGCTTATAACTCGAGAACCACTGATCCGATTTACATGATTTTTTTTCAAGTAAATAACTTCTTATGCGACTGCGAGTTTTAAAATATTCTGGCATCACGCAAAAGCAACCGAACTGATTCTCAAATAAAAACGTATGTTCTGGCATCACGCAAAAATAAGTAGGTAGTAGATGCTTTGTTTTTTAAACGGTACGGTTTTATTTAACTTGATCCCGTATATTTGTTACAAATCTTGCGATCGATTGAGTTGAAATTTTGCACACATGTGAAGCTCCGGTAACAATACAATATTATGGTAACTAGCTGACCGGCCCGGCTTTCGCCCGGGTGTAAATCGTACTTTTGAATTTTTACCCACTTCCCATGATCCGATTGAGTTGAAATTTTGCACACATGTGTAGCTCCGGTGACAATACAATATTATGGTAACCAGCTGACCGGCCCGAGTTTCGTCCGGGTGCAAATCGTACTTTTGAATTTTCACAGGCAAAAGGTCTTTCTCCGGTAACGTTTCGGATAAATGTAATAAAATCAGACTAAGGAAATAAAGCACACTAAAAATTATTAGATCCTTTTGAAAATTAACATTTGAGAGTTTTATAGGACACAAAAAAATAAAATGGCGTCAGATTTCAAAATGGCGGCCATATGTACTTTTTTGTAAACATTATCCGATTCTTTTGAAAATTAATATTTGAGAGTTTTATAGCACACAAAAAAATTAAATGGTGTCAGATTTCAAAATGGCGGCCATATGTACATTTTTGTAAGAATTATCAGATCCTTTTGAAAATTGATATTTGAGAGTTTCATAGAACACAAAAAAATAAAATGACGTCAGATTTCAAAATGGCGGCCATATATACTTCTTTGTAAAAATTATCCGATCCTTTTGAAAATTGATTATGCGAGTTTTATAGGAAACAAAAAAATAAAATGATGTCAGATTTCAAAATGGCGGAAATATGTAGAACTCCTTTCTAAAAATTATACGATCCTTTTGAAAATTGATATTTGAGAGCTTCATAGGACACAAAAAAATAAAATGACGTCAGATTTCGAAATGGCGGCCGTATGTACTTTTTTGTAAAAAATATCCGTTCATTTTGAAAATTGATATTTGGGAGTTACATAGGTCACAAAAAAAAAAAAATTACGTCAGATTTCAAAATGGCGGCCATATATATTTTTTTGTAAAAATTATCCGATCCTTTTGAAAATCGGTATTTGTAAGTTTCATAGGACACAAAAAAATAAAATGGCGTCAGATTTCAAAATGGCGGTCATAATATGTACTTTTTTGTAAAAATTGTCCGATCCCTTTGAAAATTGATATATGCGAGTTTTATAGGACACAAAAAAATAAAATGACGTCATATTTCAAAATGGCGGAAATATGTAGTACTCCTTTGTAAAAATTATCCGATCATTTTGAAAATTGATATTTGAGAGTTTCATAAGACACAAAAAAATAAAATGACGTCAGATTTAAAAATGGCGGCCGTATGGACATTTTTGTAAAAATTATCCGATCCTTTTGAAAATTGATATTTGAGAGTTTCATAGGTCACAAAAAAATAAAATGATGTCAGATTTCAAAATGGCGGCCATATATACTTTTTTGTAAAAATTATCCGATCCTTTTGAAAATCGGTATTTGAAAGTTTCATAGGACACAAAAAAATAAAATGATGTCAGATTTCAAAATGGCGGCCGTATGTAACTTTTTTTGTAAAAATTATCCGATCCTTTTGAAAATTGATATTTGAAAGTTTCATAGGTCACAAAAAAATAAAATGACGTCATATTTCAAAATGGTGGCCATATATACTTTTTTGTAAAAATTATCCGATCCTTTTGAAAATCGGTATTTGAAAGTTTCATAGGACACAAAAAATAAAATGATGTCAGATTTAAAAATGGCGGCCGTATGTACTTTTTTGTAAAAATTATCTGATCCTTTTGAAAATTGATATTTGAGAGTTTCATAGAACACAAAAAAATAAAATGACGTCAGATTTCAAAATGGCGGCCATATGTACTTTTTTGCAAAAATGATCCGATCTTTTTGAAAATTAATATTTGCGAGTTTTATAGGACACAAAAAAATAAAATGATGTCATATTTCAAAATGGCGGTCATAGGTATATATTTCTTTGTAAAAATTATCCGATCCTTTTGAAAATTGATATTTGAGAATTATTTAATAAGACACAAAAAAATAAAATGGCGTCAGATTTCAAAATGGCGATCAAATAATAACTTTTTAATTGTATTATTTATATTTTTGATAAATTCGGTTTTATATATACAATGCGTAAAAAGCATAGCTTCTGTCGGGTGTCTTACGACATATCATGACTTTTTTATTTAGCCGGTTCCGAGTAACGCTTAATAGTCAACCGTTGCTATGGAAAATTGTTTAAAAAATTCACTGTACTATTTTTTCTATGTAATCCAATACATATTTATATTAGGTCTTATGGCTCATAGCCTACTACAAAATTATAAATCTTCTCAGTGTTATTTTCCCTATGTTCAATAAAACCGTTTACACACAGTACCTACATGAATATCGCGCCTTGTAATTCTTGAATTACTTGTATGCTCCAAATTTTTTAACGTGAATACGTATTTAAAATTGGAACAGTAAAACAGCAAAGTCAAGCTTTACAAAAATGTTTCGTCATATAATTTCAAAACTAAAAGCAACATCCAAACTATAATAGTAGATTGTATGTCTAGATAAGTAATGAGGCATATTACGGCGAATGATGACAGTATGTAAAAACGAGCGATAGCGAGTTTTTACAGTCATACGAGCCGTAATACCATTACGTACGAGACATTATATATGGTATTTTTTGCCATACCCACTATAAAATACCTACTTTTCACGTAATTTTCACAAAAATTCTGACAGATCATTTGCGTCGCAATCTTTTCTTCCAGTGTGCCGCGAAATTCGTGCAATTATAAGTAATGACAGGCGCATGCAAGCGTACGTAGACGTATAGAGCGAATAAACAGAAGTTGCTATATGGCAACCGTTATTTTCTGCGCTAGATGCAGGAAAATAAAACATTTTCCGCACACCTGCCTGTTAAATGGGTCATTAATGACCGTTATACATACATCGAAAGTAGCTATTTTGTAGTGGGTATGCCAAAAAAAATATGGCGTCGGGTAGAAAAAAAAGAGAAAAATAATGATTTTTTGAATTTGAATCAAACATATACGCTCCATTAAAAAAAATCTTTGCTTATCAGCTATCATTTGGAAAACAAACTGACATTTTTTTGTGAGCACCAAACCATAACAAACACTCTCGACGTACGTTTGCGAAACGTACGTCGAGAGTGTTTGTTATGGTTTGGTGTTTTGTGGTAATTATAACATTTCGTATCTTTACACCAAAGGTTCCACCATTTTTTATTGTTTTTTTGTGAGAATCACTTTATTAAACCTGCATCTTTTTGGTCCTTCAAAAACTAACTTAAACTATAATCTCTTACCACTTTTGAGATTCCAACGGTGTCAAAGTATTGATAAAAGGCCATTTGTTGTGTAGGGGACCGTGCGGTCTAGTGGTTAGCGCGTCGGCTTCTAAATAAAACGGTCGTGAGTTCGAATCCAACCTGCGCTCATGGATGTTTTGTGATGTCATTTAGTTTTAAGAAAGTTGTTATTTAGTGTAGTTGAAAGACGCTAATGACCTGAGATGTCGACGCGTCTATAATCTACAATAAATAAAATAAATTTTTTGTGTAATATGACAATGTGTAATGTCACAGCTTCGAGAATAAAACAATAGCAGCCACCTGTGTATGTAATGAATAGTTGAAGCTTATTCGTC
This sequence comes from Mongoloraphidia duomilia, assembly GCA_039654895.1. Taxonomy (NCBI): domain Eukaryota; kingdom Metazoa; phylum Arthropoda; class Insecta; order Raphidioptera; family Raphidiidae; genus Mongoloraphidia; species Mongoloraphidia duomilia. Next base: position 17,057,836 of record CM077525.1, on the reverse strand, counting down.
GATGTCAGTTTAGTAAAGACGGGTTTCCGTGAAGGGAGTGTTAATTTAACTCCAGTGTATACCTCCGGTGTATATATATGGTGGCAAGTGGGTGGCTTAGTGTGGGTAACTGCTGTGTTATTTGGTGCTCGCATAGAACATTTACCTACGGAATAGGAATTGCCAAACCTTCCCGTAGGGCCTAGGTGTAACCAACACGTGCGAGAAAAGGATATAATTCAGGTTCCTTATTCGCATGCGTCAACTGCTTCGGAATCGCGTTTCGAGCATATCCGGGAAACCTGTATCAAATAGTCCATTGAGATGTTACATTTTTTATGCTAAGTTTTCATTTTGGGTAGGACAAGGCTTTTTTTCGTTGCGTAGGGTGGCCGGTGTATGTTTAAAATTGAGTTTTCGGGGTCGGAGGCCACCCTATTTGGCCGTCATATTGAGAAAGGGTAATGATGACAACGGTTCGGTACACCACCGAAGGGTTAGTCATCATTACGGCCGAGAACAGCTTGGTGTAATGTTCAGCCTGATGGCCTTTGAAGTAAGCTGTCGTGGGTTCGAATCCCACCTCGTTCATGGATCTTTTGTGATGTCCTTTAATTTTAACTGATATATTATTTGATGTACTAATTAAGACACTAATGATTAAAGTTTTCGACGCGTCTATAATCTACAATAAATAAATAAATCATTACGATCGTGAAAGCTTACATTCTTATATTATTCACTAGTATCTTAAATTTTTGAACTTGAAAATATATGAGCACTATGGATGGAATAAAAACAAAAAAAAATCGACTGATGACCAATCCTATACTTCCCACCTAGTAAATATTTGCAAAAAATAAACACTTTTTTTTTATTCTTTGACTAGGCCCAAATAACCTTAGCTGTTGGTGGTCTTTAAAACACAATTTAATTTTTATTCTTTGAAAAAAGCATGACCCTCTTTTTTGTTTGGTGATCTACTGATGGCTAACTTAATATAGCAAGAATCATAGTTACCTTGATTTACGTACAATTTTTATTTTTTTTAGTAAAATATTTTTTTTCTCGAAAACTATACATTTTAGAGAAAAAAAATATTTACATTTTTTTCATATATTAACATCTAGACATTCATTTATATTTTTTTACCTATGTTAATACGTGACATTGAGGACGTTTTTTTGAATATCTCAGGATCCACTGAACCGATTTGACTCAAAATCTAATCAGATCTAAGTTAAAGGCTGTTAAACACAATAGAACAATCGGCATGCCCGTATGTTGTTCCGTTCTTAAGATATCGAAGGCGAAAAATTGACCACACACATACACACACACACACACACACACACACACATACAGACATCAGTCAGAAAATGATCTTAAACGATCTCTAGGGTCTCAAAACGTGAAAATCTGTTAAAATCTCGAAATATTTTTTTCGGACTAAATCCATTACTTCCCTGTATACCATAGTAGAGGTGGGAAGTGATAAAGATAGTTACTTCTTACCACAACAGTTTTATTGATGGATGTACATTTCGAAAGGTATGCTTTCATCTTCAGCGAACACTATACGCATCCATCAGTAAAACTGTTGTGGTAAGAAGTAACTATCTTTATTTTTGTTTGACTATTGGTACTCGGAATGCGTGCTCGTTCGATCCTATAAACACGAGTGAGATGTTGGCTACAGTTTGAGAAGCCTGTTTCTCATTCCACAGGTAAATGCTCTATAGTTATTAGGTGCAACATACATAGGTAGGCTGCAGGGTGTGTTTGTTTAATACGCGAGGAATAAGAAGAGCAGAGGGTTTAGAACAGCAGTAATCGGCTACGGAGTACTCTGGTTATTTCAGTTATTATTCCGCCGGTGTCGCCGTGTAGCGCGCTAATTCTAATCAATCTGAGAGCGTCGAGACGCGCGGGACGACGCCGTCGTCGTCGTCGTCGTGGCGTTCCGACGTGAGCATATTTCCGAGCTCTGATGAGACTCTGCTGTTATATCGTTCTAAATGTACGAGGGATGTTTATAATTGATACAAAACTATCGAGTGAGTGCTGAGGAGAAACGGAACGCGCACTGCGAATTGACTCGGTTTGACCCGAAGTGGTACGCGAAACTCGACACATTAATTGTGATAATATTGAGTCCGATAAGATTTATTTATTGTGGATTATAGACGCGTCGACAACTTAGGTCATTAGCGTCTTAAATTACATTAAATAACAACTAACTTAAAACTAAATAACATCACAAAACATCCATGAGCGCAGGTGGAATTCGAACCCACGACAGTCTAGTCTAGAGGATGGTACCAAGTACGCTATCCACTAGGCTACACTGCCCTCTGAGTCCGATAAGAGATCCTAATTCTCTCTCACTAGCGCCTTGGCGTGCGCAAAAAATTAAAAAGGCGGAACTGAATGTGAAACTTTTCCATTTTTGAGGAACGATCTCGTTTCACTATTTCACTTCGGCACCTTTGTGTTGAAGGAAAGACATGATATTATTATGAATGTCCGCGGATTTGGGGAGCCATCTCGTTCCACCATACTAAAATCTAAATGGACATGAATATGCTTCGTAATGTAAAACGCCGAGCCTATTCGAACATGCCAGACGCTCGATATAGTCACATGCACTTTCATTCGGGAACGTTAATACTCATACTGTTGAACTTGACGAATTACGACAAATCTCTTGATGAAATCGGACTATTTATCGGAGTATGGACATGATAAGATGCGTTCTAAGGAAAGGTAGGAAATATCTCCGACGGCAGATATGGTTCCTGGAGCTATACATGTCGGGAACTACCCCAGTGACTGAGTGGTGAGAACAGGCGGGATGCGCACTGTATCGATGTGTGGCATGAACTCAATTTTTTTTTAAATTTGGCCTGTAGCACCCTAAAAGGGAACTATTACTTTAACAAAAAAAAAATCTATTCACTGATCAAAAATACGTATTGTAATACAGTTTTAGGCTGGAGGGGCGTGGCTAGATCTTTCTTAAAAAATCACTAAAAATAGGTATATTGTTTTAGCTACTTAAATCCTTTACTGTGAAACCATTTTTAATTAAAATATTTGGTGGTAGACTAAAATATAATTTTATTTTGATACATTTCTTAGAGACAAAACGACTCAATGTGTGGCTTAAGGATCCAATTGAAAAGCAGTTACTGTTTTAATGCATTTATTAGCTAGCGTTTCGTATGTAATATATAAATTATTACATCATCAGAGCTCAAATGCCGTCATGCTCTGATGATGTAATTATATATTACGAAACGTTAGCTAATAAATGCATTAAAACAGAAATTGCATTTCAATTTGATCCTTAAGCCACATATCGAGTCGTTTGTCTCTAGGAAATTATCATAATATCATCAGGATCACCACAGTTTCTGTTTTTAAATTAAAACAGATTCTTATCAACTATAATTTTATTTGTAGTGTTAATTTGACTTAGGATTTTTTAGCGTACAACTCATTAAATGTTGAATGATTATAATATTTTCTTTTATCTGAACTGCTTAAAGCGTTTTTTGAGCGAGTTTCGCGTAGTGCTTTGCTCTTATATAGAAGCTTGTCGTCGAGACCCCGAGACTCCGATGGGATGTCATTACGTCGAGTCGGTTCTTGTGACCCCTTCACTTATACAGAAACGTAGGTATAAAGGCTGTTTTTAAATTAATTTCAAAATAAACGTTACAGTTGTACCGATTTTTAAATAATGTTTAAACGTATTTTTCGAAATGACAATCTGCAAACCACGATTTTTATTTGGAATGTAGTTTGTTCCAACATATTAGATATGTTGGAATAAAAAGAGATGCATAATATCTATTTTTATTGTACGCATCTCTTTTTTGAAGGCTCATTTTTTTTAATTACTATTTACTTATCAATATTAAAAATTGAATTAGTGGAAATTGTGGTTCCTAAACTGTCATGTCAACTCCCTGCTAAAACAGTCATATGGTTGTAAGATGGGATGACGGGATAAACAATTCGTAATCAGTATGGTAGCTTTAGAATGAATAAAACCAGTACTTTACGTTTAGTTCGTCCGTTTAGACACCCTATAGGCGTAAATTGGCAACACCCTGGGGTATCACGACGCACAGTATGAGATCCATATGTATCTTTATTCTTTAGCCAAACAAGAATTGCTGGGATCTATAACACACACCAAGTGGCGTGCTCTATTATATCGCTTTGCGCGCCAGAGCTGAGTTAAGAGTTTCGCTCGTACAAATAGTTATAAAAAATTGTAAATTGAGTTTTAAAGACCACCAACAGCTAAGGTTATTTGTGCCTAGCACCAATTCATATTTTCAATTCATTATTTTTTTTTAATAATAAATTGAAAATCCAATTGACACTTTTACCAGCTCTCGGGCTAGAACCCGGGAACTGGGGACTTGTAATAGAGAAACCATAGCAACGCTATTCTCAAGCCCACAAATAGTCCCATCCGGCTTCGCCCAGGTGTTATGATTAGTTACGCGTTTTTGGCTTGAGCAATTTCACAGATACAGCGTGTTTTTCATGAAGGTGTCACCCTAAAAAATTAATTCAAATTTTAGTTTGGGGACGTTTAACACGTCGAATACCACTGTGATAAACGAACAGAACACCCGGTATGTGGACACGTATAAATGTAAGTGACTTTATGATATTGTATTTTATTCTTTATACATGCGTTCACACTAAGTTCACAGTGTTCTGCACACACGTATGGGCACGTTCAGAGGGCTGTCTGGGTCCCCCTGGTGTTTGTGACGCATACAAACGTGCCAATACTTTGAAATTCGATACCCTATATATTGTTGTTTCGTACAAAGACATTGATTGTTGATTATTTCATTTAGTACAAATTCGTATACCGAAAACCTAGTTTATGTTACAGATTACGCATAAATGATCTTTGATCTGTGCACGTGCACCATTTGAATTGTATGCGTTTGTGTTGTACACTGAGTTAAAACGTAATAGAGGCGCTACAAGCATTTCAAAGTCAAGTCAGTCGACATATGTATTCAGTTCATTCATTTCATATTATTATTGTTACAAAACTGTTTTCTGCGTTGGCGGAATAAATATTTATTTACAATAATTAAAAACACAATAATAATGAAGACAACAACGAAAAGTCAGTTCTAACAATCAACACAAGTAAACAATAACTAAACAGTAATTCTTAAACAAAGCAAAACTAAACAATAAATAGCACTTAACTAATAACTCGTAATTATTACCACTACACTAGTATTTATTTTATCAATCTATTTATTTATATCACGGCACTATTTATGTATATCACTGATCCACCGTAGACTTGGCTGCGTGACTCACCGTTGACTGATTGATTCACTCACTCGCACTGGCTGTTTATATATGCTGCGTGCCCAAGCTCTAGGTACTAGTTGTTACAGTAAGCAGACCCCGTTTCTCAGAAATCTTGCCTGCCGTTTATATACAGGGTGATCCGTAACATTATGTAAGAAGAAGGAGACGAGAATAATATTTCCCTCTAATTCATCTCGTGTTTGGCCGCCATGTTTGTTGCCCCCTGTGACGTCAGACCTGGCTTCAACTTTCTATAAGCAGTTGTATACGGTATAGCTACTCTATTACCTTTTAACTCAGTGGTGTTGTGTGAGAATATGTATTTTTTCTCATACCCACTACAAAATAGCTACTTTCGATACATGTATACCGGCCTATAATGGGTCATTTAACTGGCAGGCGTGCCGGAAGTGTTTTACTTACCGCAACTAGTGGATAACTTTAGCCAAAAAAAAGCGGTCCAAGCGTAAAGGTTTAAATTGTAAATAGTGTAGAAGTCGTTATTCATAAAAAATGTTAGAAGGGTTGCTTTTTTTGAATATCCTCTCTTTTAATAAGACATCTATTGTGATACTTTTCTTTTGAATTTTACTCCGTCCTGCTTCCCGTTTTGTCGGTTTTGGTTGAACCTGTAGAAGTGGGAATGCATTAGATTAGAAAGACATACTCCCATAAACTCTATAGTAGGTGTGTGCTTGTATGGGGTAGATGGCAGTCAATAGAAGTACCACTATACACATGTGGAGTGGGAGCTTGTGGGTGAATAAAGATGGCGACAACTGAAACCATTTATATTTCGTTTATCAGCTACACGCAGCTTGTAAGCTGCTCTATTCGCAGGACCGCACATGGAGGATCATTTCAATTTGTTACAGTCGACGGTTAAACTATTCCGTTGCAGGAGATAAAATAAACATTTTGATTTTTTCCAAGAAAAGTATGAAATATTTTTAAACTATAAAACGATACATGAAATTCAAACGACATTTTCATTCGAACTGTAGAACGGAATTTTAAAATTTTGAGTTTGAAAATTTTTATTAAAATTTGTTCACACACGCAAAAATAGTTGTATAATTTTTATAACGCCGGTTCTGTGTGCAGTGACAAGACGTGACGACCCACATAGTGGCTTATTGCAGATAAATTCCCCATAGTGCACTGGGACTCACTATTTTCTGATTGCAGTGTGACACAACCGGCTGCACTCTCGCGCAACTGATGGTTCAAGTCGACGTCGGCTAGAGGATTAGCGACATTCAGCTGTCTCGTTGAACTGGTACGATGTTCGGATGCATTTAATTTTTACGCTCGAATGATTCTCAAAATACAAAAGTCAAATCTTTATTCGTCTCTTTCACAACACTTTTTTTTTCTTCATTGAAATATTGATTCTAAGAATACTGACGAGTAACTGGTGCCCGGATATCGATTCAATTATATACTACTACTCGTTACCCGATAATTATCCAGGATAATTCGTTGCATCTTCAACATGCAGTAGTTTAGTGTTGTTTATTTTTTTGGTTATTGAAGTTGCCCAAGAAAAAATAATATAATACTATAACAAAACTGTTTTCCGAGTTGGTAGAATAAATATTTATTTACCATAATTAACAATTCAATAACAATAAACGCAACAACTATATATGTCAATTCTAACAATCAACACGATAATAATAACGAAACAGTAATTCTTAAACAAAGTGAAACACTTAAATAACACCGAACAAATAACTATATTTATATACCCGGAGTACTGTCTTTATATTCGCAGTTCAACACGACACTGTCTCACGACTGAGTACTGACCGACCACTGACTCACTCGTACTTTGCTTATATAGGTCGAGCAGCTTGGCCCAGCACGCTCTCGCGCTCTCCAGAACATTCCGGCGGGTACTCGTATCTTCGATACCATTCCATGACGCCTCGCCACTGTGACCTTTCCTTCTCGACGCTTCTATTGCAGGCAGTGGCGCAACATCTTGGGGTTTGCTATAATACTTTGCTTACTTCTGTATTATTTACTTACCTATTCTCTGTCTGTCTGTCTGTCTGACTGTTTGCACCGAGGTGAAGAAATTCAGTTTAAGTCAGTCGCTGTTAATTATGATCAGTCTTTATCGGTACTTACAATGATATTGGGTAATTACCCGGATAGAATAAATTTCGGATATTGTTATCCCTTATTCATTCCAAACGTAACTTAAAATTACAAAATAAGAACACGAAATTTTAATTTTTAAATCGGTTTGTTTGAACATCACACAAAAACAACTTGATCAGTTTTCACGAAACTGGCAACATTTCTAAAAGTCGATCCAATTTCGAGTTACAGTTAAAATGTCTATAGGGAGTGGGGGTTTTGGAAGGAAGAACGCACCCTGTGCAAATAACGGGTATTTTAGTTATTAAAAATAATAATATTGTTCGTTTGAAATAAACTTTTCAATGAATTTAAATGAAAAAAATAAATTTCAAAATTCTATTGCAATCCATAAAAAATATGTCTGGCTATACTTAAATTTCGTTCGTCGCGTTACATTTGAGCTTATTGAAGCTGCGCATGCTCGGGGTGCGTCTGACTCTGATCCACTGTCCATTAACCGAATAGTGAACTTCCTACCATTATTCAGTATACTGACCGGTGCGGTGGATCGAACTGACAAAAAAAAACTAAGTTCACACTGACTTGTTCTCACCCTATGTACTGGACACGTATCAAACACCTATGACTGTGATGCTGTGCTGTAGTATAGGTCAGTTCATTCCCTTTGAATTATTCGAGGTTAAATATTAAATAGTTACATTTTTAATTTTTTGAACTTCGCAACACGGGGTTATCATCTATACTCTATAGATTGTTTAATTTGTCCTGAAAATAGTGGCAATTCTCACCGAAGCAGTCGAGATGTCAACAATCAACGATCGTGTTTTGTTTGTTTTTAACCGACTTCAAAAAAAGGAGGTTTCTCAATTCGACCGTATATATTTTTTATGTGGTTATGTGTGTTCGTGGATAACTTCGTCGTTTATGAACCGATTTTGAAAAAAAAAATTTTATTTGAAAGGATATACTTTCAGAGTGGTCCCATAGAAATTTCATCAAAATCGGTTCAGTAGTTCGGCTGATTTTAATAAAACAGTAAGTAACGCCGTGTGATTCTTTAGGGTAAATGTTTCTTTTTGACACTAAAAAGTAAAAAATAAAAACTTTTTAACAAAAAAAAAAACCTCCTTCAAAAAGGCACTAAAAAGATTAAAATAATGAAAATGTGAGGTCTGTGCCAATTAAAATATGAAGTCGGTTAAAAAGTATAGTATAGTGATTAATATCTTCTTTTTTTTAACCAAATTCATATTTTAATTGGCACAAACCTCAAATTTTCATTATTTTACTCTTTTTAGTGCCTTTTTGAAGGAGGTTTTTTTTTTGTTAAAAAGTTTTTATTTTATCCTGTATCGTATTGTACACCGCGCTAGTGGGATGTGCTCCCTGATCTATTCGTGCGTCTGAACTCTACAGATCGCAATTCTTGACGGATATGCTTGGTTTATTACTTCCCACCTCTACTATGGTAGGGAAGTAATGGATTCAGTCCGAAAACAATATTTCGAGATTTTAACAGATTTTCACGTTTTGAGACCCTAGCAATCGTTTAAGATCATTTTCTGACTGATGTCTGTATGTGTGTGTGTGTGTGTGTATGTGTGTATGTGGTCAATTTTTCGCCTTCGATATCTTAAGAACGGAACAACATACGGGCATGCCGATTGTTCTATTGTGTTTATCAGCCTTTAACTTAGATCTGATTAGATTTTGAGTCAAATCGGTTAAGTGGATCCTGAGATATTCAAAAAAACGTCCTCATTGTCACCGCGTATTAACATAGGTAAAAAAAAATATAAATGAATTCTAGATGTTATAATATGAAAAAAATGTAAATATTTTTTTTCTCTAAAATGTATAGTTTTCGAGAAAAAAAATATTTTACTAAAAAAAATAAAAATTGTACGTAAATCCATGATTTTTGCTATATTAAGTTAGCCATCAGTAGATCACCAAACAAAAAAGAGGGCCATGCTTTTTTCAAAGAATAAAAATTAAATTGTGTTTTAAAGACCACCAATAGCTAAGGTTATTTGGGCCTAGTCAAAGAATAAAAAAAAAAGAGTGTTTATTTTTTGCAAATATTTACTAGGTGGGAAGTATAGGACTGGTCATCAGTCGAATTTTTTTTTTCGTTTTGTTTACTATCAGAGAACCCATTGAAGCGCGTTCAGTAATTTTATTGTTATAAACAAAAATCTGTTATAAAAAAAGGATTCGTTCGTTCGGTTAACGCATGTCGAGCATCGCGTCACGTCCAATCGAAGCGATCGACCAAACCAGTACTCATTGAAAAGCAGCGACGTTATGTTCATAACTATGTATATTGTACGATTGCATACAAATGTGATGACTGATGGAAGTCGGCCAGATCAGTAATCATCGAAAGGCAGCGATGTTATGTTCATAACTAAATTGTACATCTATATACATAACTAATATCGTACGAATAATCGAGCAGCACATCAAATACCCATTGATCACCAACGATAGAATCTGGATTCTTACGTTCGTCTCCATACTGGTCAGGGTTCAAATTACATTACCAAAACCACGTAAATAAAATTATATACTTTCGGCGATGTCGGGTTAAAAGCGCGAAGGGTTATGGCAATAAAGTTTCACTTGCACCGTGATTTTATAAAATCGCACCATAGTTTTTATCATACAGTGGCAAACTTAGCTAGTGATGCGCGATACGAGATATTTTAGTTGATTGTCTCGATTGTTCAAACATCTCGATGACTCTCGATGGTTGTCACTTGGATTCGATTGTTGTTGTTTCATAGTTCACTGAGACCGAGTCGCATAGTACTGAATCGTACACTGTCGAGAGCCATATAATATACAGTGGATCATCACTCAACAACTCAACAACTGTGGTCGTGTCGATGGTCGATTGTGCAGCAATCGCGAATTTGATAGTGAAGAGATCACAAAGTAGTGAGTACCGACTGAACAGTGTGAACAGTGAACAATTAGCGAGTCGTGTGAACGTCAGTCGGCCAGCATATAACCTTGAATCGCGATTATATGTATCCTCATTCGCTGCTATTCCTATAACCTATGTAGCATAATCGACTTGAACAATCGAACATTTCGATTGTAAAATCAAACTCCATAAGTCGATTGTGGACTCGATTGTTATTATGAACGATTACAATTGTTTCGATTGTAAAAACATCTCGTATCGGCCATCACTAAACTTAGCGGGGTGTGCACTTCTGGCTTCGTGTAGCGCCGGCAGTAGGCAACTACGAACTTCTTCCAACGTTAGTTCATCACATCGTGTGGCTGACGGTCAAACCTACGAGCTACCAATGTAGAGCGTCCAACGTTTGCGTTTGACCATGTTCCGGCTGTTGTCGGTATTCTTGACGACCCGAGTCAAAGAAATCCCTCCAACGTTCGAAGGAAAACATTCTTATGCTTTAACATTCGACACTACGTGTAGCAGAAACATTTGGTATACCAACTGTCGAACTCAATGGACTCAAACGTTTGGTCCAACATTCGGTCAAACTTTCGTAGCATCGTGTAGCGACCGCATACGATTTTACAGCCGTGGAACTTTTTGAACATTCGAACAGATCAAAATAATATCACCTATGTCTAATCGAGCAACGTGTAAACTCACAACTTCAAACTGGACCGTTTATTGAATTTCGTATATTGTTCGCTTTTATCGCGCAGAGCTCTGCTACATATAATTCCAAACATACATTCAATGTACTTCCTGGCTGGTGATTTATCGCTCCTGTATTCACTATCGGTACCATGCAGCACAGTACACTTCCCTTATCGACTACACAGCTTATCTACCGCCCTTTTCAACATAAGCAACTGTGTTATTCTTATAACAATACTTCTGTCCTTGTCTCAACTTCTTCTTTTCACTTTACTTATCCGATACTTACAAACTTTACTTCCTTGAAAATTGTCGATGCTTTTACTTTACTTTTTTGTCAGTGTTGTTTTTTTTTTAGTGACATCGGTAATTGCTGTTATTTGTTTCCGAAGTTTTGTGAACGATATTATCGCAAAGTCGGGTTTAATAAAAGTTATTTCCGATTTTAATTGTCCAAATATATTTGTGGCCAAGAGGCAAAATCGCTTTATCGAATTTGTTGTGAAACAAGTTCAATGACAAATTATTAATTCTTCCAGGTCATTTATTGATCCAAGTTTCCATTTTTCGCTAGAATGAAACTAGACAATACTATCAATTGGATATCTCAAAGTAAGTATATCTTCCCACAGTTTTAACAACTTGAACGCGGTGGTGATTTAGAGTCATTTTACAACTCCGTGTGGCGTCGGTCGCGTACGAACACGTCCGGCACATATTTAAATTTCACAGCGACACGTATGGCCGGTGGACCGGCCGAGACACATCCGACCGGTCGAAATTCCAACCGACACCCGCGCGATTAAATTTAAAATGTACGTTGGTTAATGAATTTGTTCAACCAGAAGTTCGTGTGGTCGTTTTTTAACAAAATAAGGAACTAAAATATTTACATACCGATGTTCGCTCAAATATTACCACGGTAGAAATGAGGTGGACGCACTTCAACAGAACTTCACATTATGTTTGTATATTATGCTACGATAAGATGGAAGTGTATTTTTCTATGAAATTGAGATATTTCGCTGTATAAATCTAGTTGAACTGAGAGCAAAGAAAACAAGCCGTGAGGTGGGTCGTTTATTAGGACTAAAGTGCGACCCTTGAGGTCCACACGACGAACTTCCCGCAGTTTGATAAATATTTAATAATAATATTTAAATTAGATATTACACAGAAAAGTAATCATTTTAATCATTAAAACATAATTATTATTTATTTTTAACAATAATTAAAAAAAAAAAAAAAAACGGCTAAACCGATTTTTATAAAATTTATGTCGGATCAAAATGACGTTAACACGCCTCGATTGACACCCTTACGAAGTCGATATAATTTTTTATTCGCGAGATATTGTGTAAAATCTACTTTTTTGGAGGTTATTTAGTTAAGAAAAAAGAACGGCTGAACCGATTTTGAAAAAATTTCTTTCAGATCATATCTACGTTAATACGCGTCGATTGGCACCCTAACGTAGTCGATATCATTTTTCATTCTCGAGATTTCGTCTTAGAAAGAAATGGACACATACATACGTACACACACAGACATCTTTCTAAAAGTAGTGTAAAAATAGAGTAGTGACCTTGAAACATAAAAAAAAAATTTCCGTTTTGATTTCGATTTTCGGACCCATTACAATAACTTCCAATGGGAAGTTAACAAGACATTTCAATTTCGAGAAAAACATGTGTTTAAGTTACTATGTTTTGGCAGGAAACCCACAATATATTTTTAAAGCGCAATTTATTGGCCAGTTCTCTATGCGGCCTTATAATATGGTCGTAAAACCGTAGACGTGTAACAGGTGTACCAGGGGGATCTGGGGCGGAGCACTAGCGCTTCGACGTGTAAAAATGCTTTACGTCCCGACTTGTACCGCACCGTGTGAAAAATTCACGTACAGCAACAGTTGTAATAATATTACATTAACTTATGTAAACAATTACTACCCCACTTAAATAATACAACATTATTTTTTACTGAATTTTAATTTAAAGAAGACTTCATTTTTATCTCAGGTACAAACTTTATTTATGATAGGTATATAAAAACATTACAAGTATTCTGTGTTACTAAGTAATATTTTTGTATTACAGGCGGTCCGCGACTATCCTACATTAGTTCCAAACGTGATGAGTTTATTTTTTAGCATCTATTAATTGGGACTCTTTAATAAGAGACTGGATTCACCATGAACAAGACTTATATATACAGGGTGCTGAATTGCTTTGCGGGTAATAGGGATTTAACCCGTAAAATCGAACTTTTACGATTTCCTGGTTCCTTAATTATTTTAGGAAAAATATCTTCGAATAGTTTTAGAACATAAAATTCTACATCGAAATCGTTAAACAAAATTAATTTTGCATGCTTTGTAACGGCAGAAATTTGATATGAAAATGTCAAAATTACCTCAAAAACAGATAGCGATAGCCATGGAACTTGAACAAAATGATGACGTTTTAGCTGTCAGAATAATTTCTAATCATTTTGTTTAAATTTTATGGCTATCGCTATCTGTTTTTGAGGTAATTTTGACATTTTCATATCAAATTTCTGCCGTTACAAAGCATGCAAAATTAATTTTGTTTAATGATTTAGATGCAGAATTTTATGTTCTAAAACTTTTATTCGAAGATATTTTTCCTAAAATAATTAGGGAAGCAGAAAATCGCAAAAGTTTGATTTTAACGGGTTAAATCCCTATTACCCGCAAAGCAATTCAGCACCCTGTACAATACCGCAATTTTTATTTTTTTGTAAATCACGTTAGAAGAGATCTCTCTCTCTCTCTCTCTCTCTCTCTCTCTCGCGTTGATGTGTACTTACAACAAAAAACTAAAAGGTACATTGGGGTAACGTCGGGAATCGGGACAGATGCCCCACCTTTTTAGATAGTACTTACCTACTAGAACTACCGAAATTTATTGATTAGGTAATACTCGGTCGTCTTCTTCGGTAGCTGGCGTCTATCCCTGATTTGTCCTAAACTAGTTCACTTTTCAGAAAAAAAAATATTTTTTTTGTTTTTTGAAATTTATTTCTGCACTAATTGTTTGGTTAAAATGGTTCTTAAGTAAGCGTTCTTGATGAAACAGTAGGTATTGTTGTTTTCAGATGTGAGAAAAAATCTATGTGTAATTCGGATCAACGAGGTCCGTTCGGGTACGCACAGACACTAACGACCTCAGTTTTTGACTTTCGAGCATCTATAATTTAATCATTCGTTTTGTCTGGCATGTCTACATAAAAGTAATAGCGGCTCTTTACCCGTAAATTATTTCTTCCCATCCAAAATTAATTAGTCATTATATCATCATTGTAATTTACAATTAGCGAATACATTTAATTATTTATAATGACTTCACAACCTCGTAGGTCCAATTATGAACTGTAGTTATTTATTTATATAAATCGTACTTTAGAAGCATTTCACAGGAGAAAGCTTTTAAGTTTTTTAAATTTTACCTGTACCTACTAGCGAGAATCGTGACCCACTAATAATTTAAACACTTTTTAACCTTGAAGTGGTCGCGTGGTGTTGAAGTGACAGCGTCGTTTTTTTACTGCGTAAACTTTATCTAAGCGAGCTACCCTCTTACCCATCACTGCAACCTGAGATACATATTGTGTAAGGAAGTCCTACAACATAGTTTTGTCTCACTCATAATCACATATAATTGGTTTATTATCACATATCATGAAGAATGATGGTACCTTTGGTGTGAAGACACTGAATTAATTAATTAAAAAAACTGTTTAACAAAAATAAACCTCCTTCAAAAAGCCACTAATTAAAGAGGAAAATAATGAAATTTTGAGGTCTGCACCAATTTAATAAAATATGAAGTCGGTTAAAAAGAAGATATTAATCACTAGGTATAGGTACTATACTTTTTAACCGACTTAATATTTTATTAAATTGGCGCAGACCTCAAAATTTCATTATTTTCCTCTTTTTGTGGCTTTTTGAAGGAGGTTTTTTTTTGTTAAAAAGATTTTGATTTTTTACTTTTTAGTGTCAAAAAGTGACATTTACCTTAAAGGAATCACACGCCGTTACTCACTTTTATTAAACCGACTTTCTTACGGTGTCTGATGTATCAAAAAGTGACATTTACCTTAAGGAATCACACGCCGTTACTCACTTTTATTGAAATCAGCCGAACTACTGAACCGATTTTGATAAGTCGGTTAAAAAGAAGATATTAATCACTATAGGTACTATACTTTTTAACCGACTTCATATTTTATTAAATTGGCGCAGATCTCAAAATTTCATTATTTTCCTCTTTTTAGTACCTTTTGCAGGTTTTTTTTTTGTTAAAAAGATTTTTATCTTTTACTTTTTAGTGTCAAAAAGTGACATTTACCTTAAAGGAATCACACGCCGTTACTCACTTTTATTAAACCGACTTTCTTACGGTGTCTGATGTGTCAAAAAGTGACATTTACCTTAAGGAATCACACGCCGTTACTCACTTTTATTAAACCGACTTTCTTACGGTGTCTGATGTATCAAAAAGTGACATTTACCTTAAGGAATCACACGCCGTTACTCACTTTTATTGAAATCAGCCGAACTACTGAACCGATTTTGATAAGTCGGTTAAAAGAAGATATTAATCACTATAGGTACTATACTTTTAACCGACTTCATATTTTATTAAATTGGCGCAGATCTCAAAATTTCATTGTTTTCCTCTTTTTAGTACCTTTTGCAGGTTTTTTTTTTTGTTAAAAGATTTTATTTTTTACTTTTTAGTGTCAAAAAGTGACATTTACCTTAAAGGAATCACACGCCGTTACTCACATTTATTAAACCGACATTCTTACGGTGTCTGATGTGTCAAAAAGTGACATTTACCTTAAGGAATCACACGCCGTTACTAACTTTTATTAAAATCAGCCGAACTACTGAACCGATTTTGACGAAATGTTTATGGGACCAATCTGAAAGTATATCCTTTCAAATAAAAAAAGAATTTTCCAAATCGGTTTATAAATGACGGAGTTCTGAGGTAACAAATATAAAAAAAAAAATACAACCGAATTGAGAACCACCTTCTTTTTTTGAAGTCGGTTAAAAATAAAAATAACCACAACATTTAGTTGTTTCCTGTTTTGTGGTTATTTTTAATATTCATTCACATTATTAGTTTAATTTTCTGTCCCACACATTGAAACGACGTGAATATTTAAACGGGAACGAAGCCTCCTACACTGAATAAGTTTATAACGAATATGTTGATTTTTATAATGATTATTTAGGTCATTGTTTCCTAATCTGTGGTCCGCGGACCCCTGGGGGTCCGCGAGCATATATTTGGTGGTCCGCGGTCCCATACGCATCTATCTTACTTAGAGCATTAACAAAAATAAATAAATTACCTACGCCAAACATCTCGTAATTATTACGCTTGTTTTTTTGTTTTTTAATTTAATGAAGAAATACTAAAATATAATATTGTCCGAAAATTGCACCTTTTTTTCACTCAGGGGTCCTTGGCATTATGCTTGATTTCCTTGGGGGTCCGCGGCTGAAAAAGATTAGGAACCGCTGAATTTTAGGTAATACCTATGCTAAAGAAATCTTGAAATGTAACAGGTAAATAAGCGCACGGTCGAAGTTATACGTCATACATTTTTTATTAGAACGCGTTCCGTTGAAGTTTTTGACACTTTTAATTTTAATTATTCACTTATTTTTATTTTTGACATAGGTATGATAATTTATCAAATTTCCTTTAAACCAAGTATCCAAAGCCTGCAGCTTACAATATTACACTATTTTCAAACGTCAAGAAATTGATCTTTAAAATTATAAAATCTATAAGAAAACGATTGTTTCCTGGGACGAGACCTATCTAGATCGATTTTTTGCCCCTCAAAATCCCTTTTCAGTAATTTTCATCGAAATCGTTAAAGCCGTTTTATTCCTGTCAGCGTTTCATAAATTTTTGAATCGGTATGTTTTATTTCGGTATTTTTCGATACGAGGTCATTCTAATTCACTACCCTCGGTAATGAAGAATATAACTTTAAGAAAACGAGCCGTGAGGTGGGTCGTTTATTAGGACTAAAGTGCGACCCTTGAGGTCCACACGACGAACTTCCCAGTTTGATAAATATTTAATAACAATAATTAAATTAGATATTACACAGAAAAGTAATCATTTTAATCATTAAAACATAATTATTATTTATTTTTAACAATAAAAAAAAAACGGCTAAACCGATTTTTATAAAATTTATGTCGGATCAAAATGACGTCAACACGCCTCGATTGACACCCTTACGAAGTCGATATAATTTTTTAATTGCGAGATATTGTGTAAAATCTACTTTTTTGGAGTCTATTTGGTTAAGAAAAAAGAACGGCTGAACCGATTTTGAAAAAATTTCTTTCAGATCATATTTACGTTAATACGCGTCGATTGGCACCCTAACGTAGTCGATATCATTTTTCATTCTCGAGATTTCTTCTTAGAAAGAAATGGACATACGTACACACAACACACAGACATCTTTCTAAAAATAGTGTAGTGACCTTGAAACATAAAAATTTGTTATATATTTTGATTTCGATTTTCGGACCCATTACAAGAACTTCCAATGGGAAGTTAATATCAATACCTACAATTTGTTTTTCTTATTTAAAAATTGATTTCAATTTGAATATGTCGAAAAGACATCAGGCGGCTACATTTTACAAAAAAGTTCGCGACTACCCCAAGGTTAAAGCTCTCATCTATCCACTTAAACTTGAACCTTTGACATTGTCATACTTTTATTTGATAAATAATTTCGCATACAAAACATGTTAGGTGATTGTCAGATAATGCCCTTGTGAGTGGCACACAGTCAAAATATCAAAGGCGGCTGTTGTCGTTTGAAATGCGAGAGCAGCAACAAGTAGGCCGTTAGGTACCATGTCAGTCGTGTCACGTGTGCCGTAATATAAAACCGTACCGTCGTGAGCGGCTCAATACTCAGGGAGCTCTTTGCTTAGCCTCCTTCGCAAAAAAAAAAAACAACCCCTTAACTCCGAACTGCGTCTCACGTAGTCAGTTTATATTATGTTCATGACTTTACTTTTAACAGCGTATCTTTACAATAATTTAATCATTTTAAATATCTTCATACAATATTCAAAGTTACGTTCAGAAAATCGTTTGGGTAATGTTTAAAAAACTGCCAATTGCTGCAAAAGATTGTTTGAACGAGCTTCAGGTTGTGTTAGAAATATCAAAATTCTAGAATAATTTGACAGGCGCTTAAATATTTTTTAAAATAAATTTTTGAACACCTACAAATCATCAACCGAAAGAAAAGCTGGGGCTAATGGAAAAAAGATTTGAGAAATTTCAAATTTCACCGACAATCTCAAAAAATCACATTACTTAATTTCGATTTAAAATTTCCATTATTAACCTACAGATGATCAAAAAGTCACTATGCATTTGTTAAATTTTTGATAATTTTCTATTAAAGGAAGTAAAGCTGAGAAATGATTATAAATCATAAATCTTAACCATTTTTAATTATTTTCAATTGTTAACTAAAATAAAACATTCCTATATTTTCTGACTGCATCTGGTCAGCGACTTTTTGATCATCTTTATTATACAATCATGGTTTCCTTTTGCAAGATTGGGACTACCTGTTCATTTTTTGTTTATCGGATAACGATTTTAATATAAAAACACACTCAGAAGTTGCGAACTTCCATCTCGATTTTTATTTAAATTATTAAACTCCGGAGCAAAAAAAAAAAAACAACTCGATGAAAAGAAATACGTAATGTTAATGTTATTTCAAGAAATGTTTCTGCTTCGAAATCACTTCAAAATTACATTTCAATTTATATTAGAAATCGTGTCCATCGTGATTATAATAAAATTAAGCAAAATCGCAGGATAGTGGACAAAATAATTTGATTTATTAAATTAAATGTACGACGTTTCGTCTATAGATTTAGACTTTTTCAAGTACAATATTAAAAATAACAATATTTATGAAAATTAATATTAATTACTAACCATAGCAATTAACATAAGATAGGGTACATAAGACAAAAACATGGTAACATAATTTGTTACCATGTTACCATGTTTTTGTCTTATGTACCCTATCTTATGTTAATTGCTATGGTTAGTAATTAATATTAATTTTCATAAATATTGTTATTTTTAATATTGTACTTGAAAAAGTCTAAATCTATAGACGAAACGTCGTACATTTAATTTAATAAATCAAATTATTTTGTCCACTATCCTGCGATTTTGCTTAATTTTATTACATTTCAATGTTTTGAAGATTTTTAAATCTGTTATAGCGATAAGAATGTGCTGATAATGTTGGAATTCATTTCTCAGAAAACTATATTGCAAAAAAATGTTTTAAGGAGTAATATTCTGAGAAAAAGGTTCTTTAAGTAGCTTAAAATAAACGACCGAGGTAAGGGGCAAGGCGGTGCCGCTGAAAACAGTTATAAAAAAATATCTGCAGCCACAAAGCAAAGAGACATATGTCAAATTTTTGATAAACCGATAGTTAACGTTGAAAACGTTTGAACAAATAATTAATTAATTAAAATTTGGTCAAAATTTCATTTATTAGTAACTTGTTAAATGCTTAAAAGGCTGATCTTGATCTGATGATTAAAGTATGCGCATAACTATTTATAGAAAAATATAGATATTTGAAAAGCAGAAGGATAAACTCTCCACTACGACCACAGGCAAAAGGGCTTGAACACAGTGGTACGCGTTCCAGTATAAGTACTTTCGCATTTCAATTTTTCGGATGTAATAGAATTTGGCCAAAAAAACGCTAATACAGCGACAAATATTACAATTTTCGAGTTTTCTCTTTAACTTCAAGCCAGAGCCTAGGTACATACAGGCCAGGTTTATTTTCGAGAAAAAAAGAAAAAGTTTTACTAGACAAATTGTACCCGCCACTGACGAATTCAATTTCATAATATGCATTCGTTAAAAATACAAAAATTTATTACTGATTATGTAACTGCTATAAAATTTAGATAAAATGCATAATTTTATAATCAGTTATTACCGACTGCTCTGTCGTGATATTCATAAAACAGTATGGTACATTTTACGAATATTAAAAAAACTGATCCATGGTTTTATTATACGGTGAAGCTGGCAGACATTCTGCACAAGCACGCGAACGGTATGCTAACCGTTTTATTGGGCGACCACGTCGTGTTCCTGAAGCACGGACTTTTAATAAAACTGTGCAATATTTGTGAATTTGTGAGTTCCATTGTTTAATAAAGTTTCCAAAGTTTTGTGTAAGTACTTACATGTCATTGTGTATTACTTTTTCTTTTAATTTTTCGTTCGTTTTAAAATAATACAACTATAAAGGTAAAATTACATTAACCAGTGGTCACAGTCAGGATTCTAACCTGAACCTTTCCAATTTCGCGTCGGAATGAGCTTACAATTCTCAACTGTGACATGATTGCTAAATTAATATTCTCTTTATATGCTTCAGAATCAATAGATTTTGACTCTCTATTAATATAACACAAAAAAAAATTTTAGTCATCTACCTTATTACATAATTTTTAATTTACGAATAATAAAAAAAACCACGTCATCATTTCTGTTGCCGATACAGTTTTCATAAACATCACGATGTTCGGGGTTTTTTTAATTAAAATTTAAAATAATATTTTTTAAACCATGCTAACGTGTTCTCTTAGACTTCATTATACCCACTTTTTTCTGCCCCTATTTATAAATCATCCTGTATAGATAAAGCATGGAATAAATATTTCTGGGATACCTTTTCATTATTTTTTTCTCTCGAATACACGAAGCCCTTGACGCGTTAATAATTAAGCATTTTTGAAATGCATATTAAAATTTGTGTAAAAATTTATATCTGAAATTTTAAAAAAATGTGAAAAATTGGGCGTATAGTCCACTTGGCATTGTGGCCACAAATATTTGAACAAGTTGAATGATGCATTTTTGTAGTAAGACATATTTTTTTCAAAGCACCGCAGGCACTAAAAGTGCTTTCAAATAAATTGACATCCACATTAAGGAAATCCAAGGATCGTTAAACTCTATATTTCTTTAACTGTCCAGGCGTCGAAAACATATACTATACGGGCCGGGTCTATGTATATTGTATTTTTTAAACAATTTTATTTTAATGTTTTTTTATCGTTAATTTATTCTATAAGTTAGTCATCGCTATGTTTAGACGGTTATGACTTCTGCTATCGAGCGTCTATAATCCACAATATCTATCTGTATGTTTTAAAAACGACTTTATCTGTGCATTAAAAAATTAGCATAGCTTGGTTAGCGAAAAGCGCGTCATGTTACGTGGCTACTTTTTTAGTATTCATCCTCTAATTATTCTATTCAATTTTGACTCGCGCCGCTTCCGTATTATCTGCCATTTTAGTTTATTCGGGCACATGTCGATCCCGCTTTTATGGGATAATAGGGACTACTGTACTTAAAATTATCGCGTCAAATTTTACAACTCTTAAATTGATGCAATCAATTTTTCTTTCTTTTTTTTATTTAAAAAACTACTTCTTAACAAAAAAATTAAGAAAAATCGCAGGATAGAGGACAAAATATTTAATTTATTAAATTAAATGTACGACGTTTTGTCTATAGATTTAGACTATTATTAATTGTCGGACAAGTTTGACCAGCCCTATCAGGTACACATTGCACTTGTCACATGTCTTTGTAGCTGAACCTTTTAAAATAAATACCATATTAGGTTACTGTTTAACGTTTCTTTGTGTATGTTACAAGTACCTACTCTTGATACACATAATGTACATACATACTGTATATCGTATACAGTGTCTTCTGTTTTCACTAAGCGTGCTTCGATCGTTTTTATGTAAAATTACAGGACTATGGGGTTGTAAACCTTAGGTACTATTTGACATTAATTTAAATTTAATACCTGTAGTCGTTCTTGAGAAAAATTACAATTTACAAAATCTAAAAAACACGCTTTATTGGTACCTAAACTGAACTAAAAAGTAAAAAATAATTTTTATTGTAAAAAAGCGTGGGGTGGTCGATATCAGTTGTTATAAAGTATGAAAATATAGTACAAAGCACCCCACGCTTTTAACAATAAAAATTATGTTTTACTTTTTAGTTCACTTTACAATTAAAGCGTGTTTTTTAGTTTTTTAACCGACTTCAAAAAAAGGAGGTGGTTCTCAATTCGGTTGTATTTTTTTTTTTTTTAATGTTTGTTACCTCATAACTCAGTCATTTATGAACCGATTTTGAAATTTTTTTTTTATTTGAAAGAATATACTTTCAGATTGGTCCCATAGAAAATCGGTTCAGTAGTTCGGCTGATTTTAATAAAAGTGAGTAACGGCGGGTGATTCTTTAAGGTAAATGTCACTTTTTGACATATCAGACAGCGTAAGAAAGTCGGTTTGACGGTTTAATAAAAGTGAGTAACGGCGTGTGATTCTTTTAAGGTAAATGTCACTTTTTGACACTAAAAAGTAAAAAATAAAAAACTTTTTAACAAAAAAAAAAACCTCCTTCAAAAAACCACTAAAAAGAGGAAAATAATGAAATTTTGAGGTCTGTGCCAATTTAATAAAATATGAAGTAAATTGGCACAGATCTTAAAATTTCATTATTTTCCTCTTTTTAGTGGTTTTTTGAAGGTTTTTTTTGTTAAAAGGTTTTTTTTAAATTATAATTTATTTTTGCTTTTTAGTCCTGGAGATCCTGGTCAGTATAATGGGACAAACTTGAATTATTGTATTGTCATCGGTCCTTGATAAGTGTGCAAAGTTTCAGTTCAATCTGAAGTTTTGAAGTGGGTGAAAATCGCGTTAAAAAATCCGTTATTTACATACATACATACATATATTATACAGGTGGAACTAATATAAGCGTGTTAAAAAGGGTCGTGACGGAACCCTAAAATTTAAGTTTGTCACAATTCCACAGATAAGCCCTAAAATTGTAATTGAAAATCGCGAACAACAGTTGTCTGTTAGTCTGTATGTACGTCCGAGCTCTACAGGCTGCAATTCTTGACGGATCTACTTTTTATATTTTTATTATACGCTTTGTTTACTATCAGAATATAACCCTATTGAAATTCATTGAAACGCGTTCAGTACCTAGTTTAATTACTTATTATAAACAAAAGTCTGTTGTAAAAAAGTTACTTTTTTGCAACACTTGCATCAAAAGTACAATTTTAGATGGCTGTGTACCGTTTGAAAAGTGATTCTTTATATGGAAGCTTCTGATGCGCTCGAACGGTAGTATTTAAAGTAAACTTTAACGCACTCCGTTCTGTAAAGTAATACTGTTTTGTTTTACTTTATAACACACGTGCGTAGTAAAGTACTTTATAGATTACTTTTGCTATATAATGTCACTAATAAAATATTTATTTAAATTGTGTTTTATTTGCTTAAAATTGAACTTTTGAAGCAGTTGTTGCAAAAAGTATTGTATTTAACGCGTGACTAAAGTGACGAATCTGACAGTCGCGATTTTACAATACTCTCTTATGTTGTATATCTATATACCAGAACGAGTGTGTGTGTACCGTGCGAGCCGAAGGCGAGTACAGTAATCACATGAGTTCTGGTATATAAATGCAACATAACCTTAGGCTCGTATCGCAAAATCGCGACTGTCATATAATCCATTACTTACGCCACCAGTTGCATAAATTACTATTATGATACAGTAACAAACTTAGCGGGATGTGAATTTTTGACTGTGCCAACGATTTAAAGGTTATGTTTAAAAGTAATATACAAAATCAGAAGACACAATGTATAAATGTCTGAATGCATGGAGAGACAGAGAGAACGGTGCGCTACTAAGGAGTTCTTTGTTCCCAAGTTATACGATGTGGGAGAGCAAGCCTTCTGGCTTTTGTTACATATAATATATTATTTCATTTTTACTTTTCTTTATGAAACACGTAATTTAGTTTCAATTGCGTACTCACTTGAAACTTGATACAGTGTGAGGCTGCTTTGTTTACTTAAGTGAAAATTGACTCTTTTTGTTCTTCGGGCGTTGTTGCTGAGAGCGTTTTAAGGGTCTGTTTACACGTCGACTGGAAAGAGCCGATTAATTAAATCCATGCTATTTTAAATAACAAAAATAACTTAAGTTTCCCAGTTGTGTTAAAATAACGATACCTATGTCATAATATTTCAGAATTATCTGTTGCCCGTGGCTTCGCTGGTGCGAATATGGATTTCACTCGCATTCACATCGGTTTTAACGGGAACCCTATCTTAATCCGAGCATAGCCGGGTAAACAGAACCATATACTTTAAGAGAACAACTGTTATGAAACAGACAGATCTCGAGAATATTTGAGAAATTTCTGGTTGATCGCGGAGACGTCTACAACTGTCTGAATAAAAACGCAATTGCTGTAGTAAATTTCGCGTTAATTAGCTGACGTTTCGTGAAATATAGTCACATCCTCAGAGCTCAAATTTCGTAAAGAGAAGGAGGAGGAGGAGCTCTGAAGATGGGAATATATTTCACTAAACGTCAACTAATAAAAGCAAAATTTACTGCAGCAATTTTATTTTGGATCCCTCAGTCACTCCTTCAACCAAATTTCATCAAAATCGGTGTAGTCGTCTTCAAATAGGTAATGCTAATACAGATAAACATTCAATTTGAAACAATGTTAGACATGAGAAATTACCTACTATTTAAACGTGTTCTATTATCGCGTTCATCTCTTTTCAGATCTCTATAATTTAGTAAGTGTTGATGTTAGATCGAGGATTACACTTCATGTAACAAAAATAAATCATTTTGAGTGCGAATTTATAATAATAATACGGAATACTTAAAACGAAATCTAATCTCTCGTTTCCAGTCGACCGACTTCCAATTAAAAGACGATCGCGCGCGACAATCGACTCGGAGTTTGTGTGAATTAATGCCGCTTCATTACCGACCTACAAACATTCCTATTACTCTGAAAAACGTTCGAGAACGCTGCGCTGTTGTCGTTATCGCCGGCAATTGTTCCGTGACGATTTTGTTTTATTTATTTATTTAGCCAGAAAAACAGTGAATTCTGTTATTGGAAATACGAGTACATAATTGGTGTTTTTACGTTCTGAAAATTTAACGAATCCGAAACTTGACACCGAGTCTACCCAATTCGATTAAAAAAACATAGTGCACACAATAATTTTATTAAATTTTCTACTCGCAGGCAGGTACAATGATAAAATATACACTTTTCTAGACGCACATTTCGCTAGCCATATTAGCATCATCAGGAGATGGGTTAATGATTGAGGAGATTGAGTTTTTTGAGATTATGTCAACATTGTTATAGCGAAACGTATGTCGAGGAAAAAAAGTGTTCTTCTTTTGATGTTTTGTGGTTACTTTTTGAAGTTATACTTCTTTTGGCGCGTTATGGAAAAATGATGAGAGTGATTTTTTTCGTTTTAACACCATGAAGCTAGTCGAAAGTAACACCATTAAGTTAGTCGAAAGTATAACACCATGAAGTTAGTCGGAAGTTCACGTTTAAAATACCCTATTATCACCAGTCACAATGTGACAAGAGCGTTTTCAGTTTTGAATAACATTAATAAAAGCTGTTGATATACAAACGCTCGATTATGCCGCTTTCGTTAAATATGAGTCCGTACTGCAACAGCCGTACTGTTTACATTATTATTTTTCAAGATTATAATACCCTATTATATAGCATTGCTATGTAAGATGTGCGTGGTGTAACGGATAGCACCGCCGCGTCATACGCAATAGGTCTCGGGTTCAAATCTCTACACAACATGTTTTTTTTTTATAATAAATAAATGTATTTAATAAATTAATAATTTATTAAATTAAATTAATTTATTTAATATCTTTATTTTATTATTTTATCGTCTTTTTTACAAACGTTTAGTACTGGTACGCGGGATAAAATTTATGGAGCTGTTTTTGTTTTGTTACGCCAAAGAAGTATAACTTCTGATGTGCGTACATAAGTACACACTGTCACACACACTCTTTTTTAGTGTGTTCGTTGGTCTCTTCTTTTTAAAAATGATAGGAAGCGCACGCGCAGTCTAAAGCATTTTGATGAAAGTCTTCTAAAAGAAGAGAATAACGAACACACCCATTGTCTTCAAATCAAAGGTTCTGTCTCTCTTCAAGAGATCCATTGATACAAAAACTTATTTAAAAGCACACACACTAGATAGTATTTTTTCCAATTTTGAAATTGCAGCTTCAGTTTATACAAGTGACTGACGTTTTTGTTTGTGTTTGTTTATTTGGACAATTTGATTTTAACAGTAAGTGTGAAATTCTCGACGTTCGTATAAAGACAAAAAAAAAGAACAGAGAAACAAAAGAGAACGGCATACGTTTGTCGTCTGATTTATTATCTGCAGTGTTAATTTGTCGTCCGAAACAACTGAAGTGAAATTAGAATAAATGAATGTTATATACATTGCGACATTCTACTGTTTTGTGTTTCAAAACAAATTACTTTTATCATTTGTAACTTGAAAGCTTGACTATGAAACTTAAAACTGTGCAGTACTGAAAATTATAATAAACGGGTGTTCTGTAAATTGTTAGAACACGATACCGCTCGCATCTTAGTGAATACTCGATTATACGCCGTTTACTGCACTTCCATAATATAATAATATGTTCATTCAAAAATATAGAAAATAAACCTTAAGAGTTAAACGGCGTTTCTAGGCTATAGCTAATGTATAAACATAAGTATGAGTTATGTACTACTAAAATACCTATACACGCCAACCACATTTTTCAAGTTGAGTCAATTTTTGCGTGTCAAGTGTATTAGTCCATAGATTGTGCAACCCTCAAGAGTTAAATTTAATTATGCAGGGTGTTAGTTGCAATAGTTGGAAAATGCAAAACTTTAACTTACCTTAAGTCAATTTTTTTAAATAGCACACCCTGTATATCTTTAGATATGTGAATAGGGCACGCTTTCCTCTACACAGTTTATATCGAATTATATATACAGGGTGCGATATTTAAAAAAAAATTCATATGTGCAGTGTACATACCTACAAGCCGTAAAGGGGGCAGTATAGCCTAGTGGTTAACATGCTTGGTGCCGCAACCTCTAGACTGGACTGCCGTGGGTTCGAATCCCACCTGCGCTCATGGATGTTTTGTGATGTTATTTAGTTTTAAGTTTGTTATTTAGTGTAGTTGAAAGACGCCAATGACCTTAGATGTCGACGCGTCTATAATCTACAATAAATAAATAAATAAAATACAAGCTGTAATATATGCTCCTTCTATAGCTATCTCTGTTCTGAGGTAAAGTTGGTACCAGAATCACGGAAACGAAAATCAACTTAACAGCTGATTTATTTCTAGTTCTTGAATGACTTCCACGACTTTCTGATGATTTCTGAATCATCCGCGCATACATTTTGAGTTGAAACTAGAGCTAATCTTATTTCGTAGTGTATTTTATGATCGTAAATCGTATTCAAAGAAATTGCAGAGGAAATCTACAGAAGTAGATCGGTGCAGTATAAAACGTATAACGTTTTTTTTTTTATTAAATTCTAAGCTGTCTGCGTTCCATTTTTCCACATAGTCGCTACTTACTCCTCGTTACCGACAACTTCTCTAACTTGGCTCTCCGAGACAAATTGATTTAGTTCGGTTAACAAAGTTTCCTATAGCAAAACTTCTAACTGTAAAACTGCACAAGTAGAAATCTACTTTCTATATACTTTGGCTATATACGTTTAAATTTGTTCCTATATTATTCATAACAGATTCTTCATATTGGATAAGCAGTTTAAATTGGTACAGGTAGTTCTCAACTTTACGTTTAATTCGTTACTATAGTGCATTGACGCAGTTGTACAGCATTGTATTCGCTACGCGCACAAAGCCTAGTAGCGTCACAGTTTTTTACCATTTTTTTTAAACTTATGAAAAAAACAAAAATCTGGTGATTGCTGTCAGAAAATAACTAAGTATTTAATTAAAAAAATAGGTAAAAAAACTTTTAAGTTAAACGGTTTTATTTTAAATTATCAGCTGTACCAAAAACTAGAAAATATTTAGGACACAAACCAAGGGGCACTTTATGTGTCGCTGCGTCAGCGGAATAGTTGTAATAAAAACGTATTGTATTGTCACGGGAATTCAATGTGTGTGCAAAGTTTCATAAAAATCGGTTAAGTAGAAGTGGTTGAAAAAGCTGTCGCAAGATTTGAAACAAAGATAGTAACAAACAAATATACGAGGTCAAGCTAAATAAAACCGTTTAAAAATGAAAATATAAAACGCAATTTATCTAATCAAAAAATTGTAGAAGAGGAATTTTTAACTGTATAGATGGATCCAACATTTAAAAAAATAGCAAAAGAAAGTAGAGCTGGCAACTCTATGTTATATCTACGATTAATGTTAAAAAAATCAAAATCGGTCAAGTGGAAGCAGCTGAAGTTCTCGGACAGAAAAAACTTTTGCAAAAACGCAACGATTTTTTTTTTTTTGAAAAATGTTTGTCTTAGTATCGGTGGTTTTGGAAATATACGCAATTTTGTGCATGTAATAATATAAGGGCTGCCTGGTAAATTCCACTGGAATTTCCCGCAGGGGGAACATTGGAATATAGTTGTTTTCGCAATTGAATTCCAATGTTCTTTGGGAATTGGCGCTCCCAGGAGCTCGAGCTCGTACCAGCCGGTTTGTGTATGCCGGCTGGTAGATTCTAATACACAAATTATTAATTGTTGTGTTGAAGACGCTAATGACCCGAGTTGTCGACGCGTCTATAATCTACAATAATAATCCACTGGAATTTTTCATAGGTCCTAAAAATTATTTTGAAAAATTATTTTTGAACATATTATAGACGTCACGTATGATTCTCAATACCGATTTTTTTTAATATTCACCGACGTGCATCGTTAATTAGTTATTTTTTAAGATGACTTAAAACAAAAGTTTGTTTTAAGCCCTCGGTGAATATTAGAGAATGCACTATGTTTTTAATACCCCTAAAGCTAGCTTACAAAACAACTATTTCTAAAAATTACAGTTTGCAGTGAAATAAACTCTACCGTTATGTAAGTTTCAGAAATAAAACAGATAGTGTTTACCTTAATGATTTAAGTTCAAAAGTGTTTCGGTGATGCTTGTTCTGTGTACTTCGTTGAACATTGTAGCTTTTGCTAGCTGCAGTCCACTTTGAAATACTTCGGTAGTATTTTACTGTGAAACAGCATTGAATTACATATTATCAGAGAGAATTTCCTATATATGCATTAATTCGACTAAAAGGAATTCGACGCGGTACCCAATCCGATTTTTTGAATGTTTACGTATGGAACCTAACACTTTTAAATACGTCTTAGATAAAACTCAAAACAAATTAAATAAAAACTGACAAAATTTCACTTATTAAACTAGTCACATCCATTGCGAAACTTGTAACGGCCATTTGACAGTTGTTACACGTTGATTGTAGTAGTCAGCGCGCTGAAAGAATGGTGAGATACATTCTTGAATCTACCAGCTCTTGTAACAGAGCTTATACCTGCTACACTTACTGCTTTGTTGTGTACGCTCGCATATATGACAATGCATTAATTTAAGCAAGCCCTGCTATGATCTACGCTACCATCTAGAATCCCAGCTCTATACTGCACGTACCTTAATGCATTAATGATTTCCATAACTACCTGCAGGTGAACAAAACTCTTAAGTGAAATTCACTGTATAAATACCTGCATCTCAAGTCCTAAGTATCTCGGCTGTTTTTTCTGCTCACATGACCACAATCGACACACTATATAATAGTCACTATACGGTGTGTACATTGCATAAACAGACGACGGTGTTTTACAGACGATTGGCGCACGCATCGTAGAGAACACACGGCGTCCTGGCCCGGCGCCTACACCACCGCGACACCACCACCGCCACAAACAGTCGAGCAACGGGCGCTGCTGTCGTCTTTTCAGTCTCGTGTTTCTGTTCTGTCAGTGCAGTTGGTGCGCTCGAATGACACGCACGGTGTTTTTTTCATTCGGTGTTATTTCTCTTCGAAATCGGACCAACCGTTTATAATATTAAGTATGTGAATGTAGTGTCAAAACTACCCGCGATTGTGCCGTAAGCAATCGCGAATTAATTTGTGCCGCAGTTAGCAGTTAGTTTTTTAAATTTTGGTTTAAAAATAATAATGACGCAAAAATTTTAAGGCAGCTAATGGTGTAATTTTGCTGTACTTATTCCAACCAAGACGGTTTTTTGAGATCTTGGTTTGAAAAAAAATAACACGAAAATATTGGGACAATTATTGATGTAATATTATTGTACTACCGGTTCCAACCAAGGTGGTCTTTAAGATCTTGGTTTGAAAAAAGTAACGCAAAAATGTTAAGGCAGTTAAAGATGTAATATTATTTTGCACCGATTCCAATCAATGTAGTTTTTAAGATCTTGGTTTAAAAAAATGACGCAAAAATATAGGAGCAGTTATTGATGTAATTTTATTGTACTTGTTCCAAGCATGATTGTTTTTAAGAGGTTAGTTTGTAAATATTACAACGCGAAAATGTCATGGCTGATAATCTTATTTTGCTGCCACAGTTTTTTTAAGATATCGGTTTTGGTTTAAAAATGAAATATTGTAGTAGCTACATATCTAACTTTACTGTTCTGTTTTCAATGAAGAGGCAAATAACAGAAATATTGAATAGTGTTTTTAGAGATTTAATTTTTCTGTATTTTAAGAAAACAGTTTTTTTAAGATATTAGTTCAAAAAAATAACACGATAATTGTTTGTTTAACGTCTGCAATTTTTTTTTCTTAAAGTTTATGACCAGTTAAACAATTTTAATTGGTCATAAACTTAAAGAAAAATATAATTTTACTGTACCAGTGCCAGAGTTTTTTTAGGGATCTTGATATTTCAAAAAACGTAACACGAGAGTGTTGAGGTAGGTAGTTAATAACTTAATAATTCATTTTGTTGGACTTGTACTGACGAAAACGAGTATAAAAATAACACAGAAATGTTAAGGCATTCAAATTTAGTTGCTTTAGAAAAAAAATCGTGAAATATTCTAACCGCGTTTGGAGATCTAATTTTAGCCAAATTTTAATCAAAATAAGCTGATTTTTTATTAGGTTACTGTTTGTTGTTTTGTTTTTTCTGCAACGTTAAAAATTTAATACAGTTTGATATATAGCTTTTATTGGTTTTAAAAAGTCGATTTAAAATAAAAAATGCAGAAGGATATTATCCAATGAAGCTAAAATGATGTATTTTAAAAACAATTTTAAAATTGAGAAATAGTTATTCAGTTCCAAACAAACAACTAAATATTTTAGACGAAAATTTTGGAAAATAATCAGGAAATAGACACTCAGATTTTAATGTTGCTAATTTAAGAAAATCAACGAAGCTTATTTTTGATATTCGATTTT
Source organism: Mongoloraphidia duomilia (assembly GCA_039654895.1). NCBI lineage: Eukaryota > Metazoa > Arthropoda > Insecta > Raphidioptera > Raphidiidae > Mongoloraphidia > Mongoloraphidia duomilia. The sequence goes on along the minus strand of CM077525.1, from coordinate 17,026,233 downwards.
TTTTTAAATCACTGACAGCTTAGTCGTTATACTATTCAAGCCAATAAAATAGCATTATATTTTTAAGCTGCTGCAGCTACTTTGATAAGTTGTGACTTGTGAGTAAGTCGCTATATAATTTAATTTTTTTTATATTATATACTTATACATTTTAGTATTAAGGACCTAAAGGAGTCAACTGTCTTTTTTTCAGACTTTATTTATTTCCGTAAAAAAATTTCGAAATTTTTGTAACAGATAATTATAATTAAATTTTCAAAGTGAATTGTACAAAAATTCCAAGGAGAAGAAGAAATAAAATTTATTACTGAACAGTTGTAATTTGCACTACCTACCAATTTTTTTTATATCAGTTCTCTGAAAACAGACAATAGGAATAACATTTGAATGATTGCATATTTCTTGTACAATTTAATGTTTTCGAAATTTATTTGTTAGAATTTTAGTTTACAAAAAAAACAATAATTTTCACAAATCCATGAAAAGATGTACTTACCTATAACTAATATAAGACATGAAAAAAGGTATATCAAATGAATAAATAGGTATAAAGTATACTATAAGAAAGTGTATTATTTCGGAATATGAAAAGACCGGATGCCGAGAGACAAAAATTTCACACGCCGAAACAAGATTATAACATTTTTTTCGAGTTTTCGTACGCCTTTTATAATTTATTTATAACATCGCAATAGTTCAGGTCGCATCAATCACGAACAGGTGAAAAATAAACAAAACATTTGACAGCTAAGTTCATAACACCTGTTTGCGCCGTAGAAACAGTACACTGTCGACTGACAAACAACTGACGAGCTTTCGAAAAACATAGCTGTTGTGTTACCCTCTTTTGTTTACCGACATATTATAATATAGAAATTAGAATAAGTGGAGTAAAATGAATGCCTGTAGAAGAACAAAGCTGCGTAATTTTAATATATTAGATACGCCTTTGCTTCAGGAAAGAAATAGAAAACTCGGTATATTTTTTATTGCTGGCTGGGAAAACGCAGTAACTGACAAAAATAGGCATGGTGTAGTTTTTATTCGAGCCATTTTTTGATGGGACGCCTGTATAAATCACGGGTATTTATCGAGCAATAACATCTCTGAATAATATGATAGTCAGCGTTTTTGTGCTGCCATATGCGCAGATGTTCTGTACGTCCGAATGCGGGTTGCCTATCTCTTTTGCCACCTATAAATACAGCGGAACCCGGAAACAAGAATTTCTTTTTGAAGTGAAAACTTCTTTAGGCGCACTTTGCGTTCTTTCTGAATAGTGAACGAAAGTGAACTGTCACGCTCGAGTCGGTGACGCTGAATCGGGTTTACTCGGCTCCACTCGACATCAAGCGTGCTTGGGTCGGTGACCACGTTTACTGTCTAACAAGGAGTGCATCGTTTCAAGAATTACTTTTTTATTAATATTAAAATTACAATATAACAAAAGGTCGGTATTAACCCCCTCTATTAGAGGGAAACTTGCTCGCCTAGGTGTTTATATTGTTCTGCAAGGGGGTTAATACCGACATTTTGTTCTGCAAATTGAAATATATGCTTAAAACAGTCGCCGTAACAACATACCTATTAAAATTTGAACCTTGAACTAAAAATATAAATTTCGTAGGATACATGACACGTTTCGGGTGATCTGCCACCCCTTTAATACTGACCAATCGATCTGCAAATATTATAATGGCATATTATTGCTTCACCGACAAGCTATACAAACAATTTCAACCTTGAAGCAATAATAATTGTGATCATTTTTTTGTTACATGTTGGGGGTGGTCTGCATCCCTCCCATACCCGCTATCTAGCAAAATCCCTTACTCAGGTCACTTTAATATGCCTCCCTCAACATCTTCACAAAAATAAGGCCTTGAATAAATAACACCAAAAAATTGTCACTAGCTCTCGGTCTATTATAGTTTATAAGTATTATACTGTTGAAATATGAAAATCAAACCCCGTGACGGATTTTTAAAATACCGTCATTTTTATGCATCACACAAGGCTATAGAAACACATTGAAAATAATTCACTTGTGGGCAACATTTAAACCAAATCCTCAAGTAAAATAGGCAATGCCCTTTTAAACTTACTTAATAAGTAGTTAGGTAAAAAAAGTGGATGCGTGTACATAATATGTACGCGCGTTAGAAGTTATACTTCTTTGGCGTGATTAAAAACTAATTTTCAATTTGTATGCAAATAATTTATTGAAATAAAATAATAAAAGACAAGATTTATTAATATGGTTGGAAATCCATCATGTTAATTTTGATGTCACAGTTTTTGAAAAATTCACTGTCGTCATTTTTTCATAACGCGTCTAAAACATGGCAATATAACTTGAAAAATCACTTTAAGCCTATTTCTTGACCTCTAGATCGTTGAAGTCTTTTAAATGAAAGCCAAAGGAAATTCAAAGATTGGTAGATCCACTGTACAATCATTCATGTGGATGCGACGCCGTTTTCCATATCGAAGTACGAACTAGCGGTCTGCCGCATGAATTTGACAGTCACACTGTTTTTACGTATATCTGCAGTTTATGTGACGATATCAGAATATAATCAGCTTATACAGAAAAAAATTAATCGAAATAATTTTCCTGTTTTTATCGTACTCTTCCAGTCGCGGCGTGCTTAGCAAATAAAATGATAATAAAAGTACACATTTTGTTTTATTGGCATTCAAATTGGTGTACGTGTTTCTGTTTCTCTTACCGTATCATTTTTTATTTAATCGAAACTCTAAAAGCTTTTTGTTTTCATTATGGTAACGTGATATTTATTTGCTTTCGAAATGTTCCTTGCGTTCCTGAGATACCGGTGGCTCTAAAACTTTTAAAAACAATTTACATTATTTTTTAAAGCAGACTTCAAGAGTCTTGGTATAGTTGACAAAATTTTATTTTTGACATTCATTTTCTTACGTTCGATTTTTGGTATGATTTTCAACGCCAATGCCGGGTTTCTGATACGACTTTCAGCTTTAAATCTAGATTTAAACCTGAAAGTCTACTTTGAAAGTAGATTTAGCGTATCAGAAACCAAGCATTAATAGTATTCGATACCGAAAGTAACCCCCAGCACTCTTCATCTCAAATCCTTTCGAGGACAGTTTGGTGCGTAACGGTTAGCGTTCTGGCCTTTGGAGCAAGCTGTCGTGGGTTCGAATCCCACCTCGCTCATGGATGTTTTGTGATGTCATTTAATTTTAAGGGATTTTTATTTTGATGTAATTAAGACGCTAAAAACATAAGTTGTCGACGCGTCTATAATCTACAATAAATAAAAATCAAATCTTTTTCCCTCGCCTAAAACGGTTATGGCTCTCCCGACGTTATTTTTAAAGCTAAACGCCAAACGAAGGACCAAGAATCTGCACACTACACATCCTTCAGGCGAATTTTTTGAAAAAAGTTTTGACTACGTGTGAAAGGTTACGTAATTTTTAAGTTAAGTTAAAGTTTCTCCAGGATTGTTTTTCAATTTTTCGGTAGTGTGATTATTAGTTTTTATTTGGGGTTTACCCGAGCCCTTTAGCTTTAAAAATAGCGTCGGGAGAGTCATAACCGTTTTTAGGCGAGGGAAAACGATTTGAGATCCGGTATCTTAATGATGTAAAATTATAGGTAATTTATAAATAATATTACCGGTGAGTTTAGTAATTTATATTATTATGTTAGGATGTACATACAGGGTGCTGAATTGCTTTGCGGGTAATAGGGATTTAGCCCGTAAAATCAAACTTTTGCGATTTCCTGCTTCCCTAATTATTTTAGGAAAAATATCTTCGAATAAAAGTTTTAGAACATAAAATTCTGCATCTGAATCATTAAACAAAATTAATTTTGCATGCTTTGTAACGGCAGAAATTTGATATGAAAATGTCAAAATTACCTCAAAAACACATAACGATAGCCATAAAACTTGAACAAAATGATTAGAAATTATTCTGACAGCTAAAACGTCATCATTTTGTTCAAGTTCCATGGCTATCGCTATCTGATTTTGAAGTAATTTTGATATTTTCATATCAAATTTCTGCCGTTATAAAGCATGCAAAATTAGTTTTGTTTAATGATGTAAATGCAGAATTTTATGTTCTATTTTTCCTAAAATAATTAGGGAAACAGGATATCGCAAAAGTTTGATTTTACGGGTTAAATATCCCTATTACCCGCAACGCAAATCAGCACCCCGTATATCGTTTTTACATTATATTGCAAACCTTCATAGCACATAATCAGATTTTAGTGAGTGGGAATCTCACCACTCGCTGCAACCCTGATGTTGGGTCAAAACAATAAATAGTGGCCGCCTCGCTCCTGGCATTATATGGCGCGGCGGCGGCGTGCTAAAGAACAAACATACGCTAATATTGCGTATAATATAACCAAAATTACCCGTAATATTACCATTTAAAACACACACATAATTACACCACATTGATTTATTAAGTAAATTATAAATACGATTAAAATTTATAAAACTTTGTAGGGAATGTTTTTCTACACACCGACACAAAAATATTTCCAAAATTAACTATCTTTTTACAAGTTTTTTATTTCCACTTGTTAGATAGATAGATATAGATATTTTATTTCATGAATGGCTAAATAGCCGTAAAATAAGTCAACACAAAATAGTTAACTATAATATAAATAAAATTACAACTCATCCAAAGAATATAAGCATATTTGTTTATAAGATAGTCTTTCAAATGTCTGTTAGGGTCAAATCTTGTAATCCAATTTTGACCCACTTCCACAAATCCAACCGACTTTTTAAATATTTTTAGCGCCAAGAAAAAGTTTTAAAGCCACTGCTTTAAGGGATCGAGTTCATGGACACGGAAAGCTAGCATGTTTGTTCTAAAATTTATATAATAAAAATTGATATGGCTTATTTAATGCGTATTTTATTTGTATTAAACTGTAGTTTACTTCCAAATACATTAGGGGTGGGCGGACTAGGACAGAGATAACGAACCTTGTCACATCTACGTGCCATTTTTTTGTCTTCAAAAAATGTATGTGGCCATGACGGGCCAACAAGCACCGAAAGAAATTTAGTGAACAAAAAAATTATTCAAACGTAAATGAAAAGAATTATTTCGATAATGCATTGAAATTTGAGTGCCATGAATCTTTCGTCGACTTGTCATGTCGATCTCATGATTTAATTGTTATTTGAATGATAGTCAAATTTTTTCGACAGCATCTAACATATTATTTTTAATTATTTCGATTGTGTACCTCAATCAATGGCATGCCGACAATATTCCGTCGCGTGCCACCTATATAGGGTCGCCTTCCCTGGCCTAGGATTTGTTATGTTTCTAAAAAAACAACTGAAAACTCGCTGGAACAAACGAACTAATAGCACCTTCGTCCTCTATCTACGATCTATTTGTTGTGTCAGACCTGTCCAGTGTCCACTGTCCAGTGTATAAGTAGTTGAACAAATAAGAATTTAGAGAAACTTATATGAATAACAATAAATGTTATAGTCCATCCTGGAACACTGCCGAGTATGTACTTAAATAATTTCGGTTTAAAGTTTTGGACAGATTCCAATTGTACCATAGAGTAGCTACCTAGCCTTCTTTTTACTCATTCGCTAGTTCGGTCGAATTTTATTAACTCGTTTCACTCGTTCGCTCGAATACATCACTCACTTGAAAAAAATTATGAGTTATTGTCTTGAGTTCATACAAAATTACTAATTTTGAATTTTTCAATTTTTCAGCTGTTCTTTTGGGTTTTCCCTATTTTTTTTTTTTAAACCATCCCTGTATTAGAGCGAACAAAACAAAAAAAATATTCAAATCGGTCAAGCCGTTTTTGAGTTTTAGCGACACTAACGAACAGCAATTGATTTTTATTAATTCATAGCACCCAGGCGAAGCCGGACCGAACCGTTAGTAATAAGTATTTATAACCCCTTCCCACAATTTGGACTCGCTTTCATCAGTACGAAATACAGTTTTGCAGACAACTAAGTTGCCATTAGCGTTAGGGGGTTCTAATTCTATGTAAGAAAAAGATTAAATGCCACTGTAAATGTACACTGAAGGCGTTTATATTTGCAATGCGTTAATTTTGTACGAAAATCGGTTGAATAAATCGAAGTTTATTTTATATTCATTTACTTTGAAATACGTGTTCGTATCGTGTATACTGAACAAATAGTTAATGTTTACTTTTTAGCAAAAAGCATATTTCGCTGTGTATTTTTAAAGGAATCGTGTTAAATTAAAATTATGTTTTACTTTTTTTTGTACACCGTGTCTTGTTTTAGCTGGGATTTGAATGGTAACTTCTTTTTTCTCCTACCTAGGCCGAAAGTTCGTACTTTCGTCCCTGCCAAGCGGGAACAAAGTCGCTCTTTATTCCCGTGGTACAGACAAGTGCGCGTGCGCAATAGTACTTATGCCGGCTCTCACGCACCTACTTCTGTCTCCTACACACTTAAATTATTTCCTTTTAATTTTAATAATAAAGTAAAATAAAAATAATAATTTTAATAATTTTTTTTTTCAATTTTGCGTACTTTCGGCCTGGCAGGAGAAAAATAGTATGCGCAACACGGGAGGAAATTACTACATCTCCTCCCGCGTATTTGCCACACTCGCCTTCGGCTCGGGTGGCAATTTTATACGCGGGAGGAAATGTAGCACTTTCCTCTCTTGTGGCACAATGTACTATTTTTTTATCAGAATCTTTAGTCATCAAATGACTCCGCACACAACATATAGAAAATGGTCCTGGTCAAATTGGCTAAACATTTTTTATGTTGTTGTTAAAATGGTCCTAATCAAACGTCCTATTGAGCAGAACTCGCGAAAATCACTTCGAGAACTTTCAGCTTTCAGGCATGTTTATTTATTTATTTATTGTAGATTATAGACGCGTCGACATCTCAGGTCATTAGCGTCTTTCAACTACACTAAGTTTCAGGCATGTTTTACAATATATATTCCATATATGTTACATATACATCCACACACGCATACACACCTCGTGTGTATATTTTTCGACTTGTCTGTGAAACCTTCAGATCAAAATATCTCAGAAGTCAGAACCTATTTATTTTCGCAAGGACTTTTGATCAGGACCATCCGAACAACAACATACTAAATTTTTAGCCTATTTGATCTGGACCACTTTTCCATATGATTCTGTGCGGGTTCCTTTGTTCCGTATACAAAATGGTAACTTCGTCACTATGATAGGTCGCAAGGACAAGTTAGTATGTCATTCAAAACCGCGAATTCTTGATTAACTTTGAATTTCACAAATTTTTCATATACGCGCACGTGATTGTTACTTAACAGAGTACGATTTTCGACAGATTTCCGCATAAAAAATATAATACGTTTTTGTTTGATTTTTATGTGTAATTTAACGAGTTTTTTTGGTTAACAAAATTGACACGTAAACGCTAATGATCTCGGTTGTCAACCGTCTATAATCTACTCTCTATAATCTCAAAATTGACACCGAGATCCCAAATGCAGTATGTATTTTAAAAAGTGTAAGAAAAGAACTACTAATTCATTAATGTGTTACTAAAAAATACGACTTTTTAAAAAAGATAGTGTAGATTTCACAATATTAACACAATTTATAGTGTCTTATGGAATTGTTTGGCAACCGCTACGTGATCGGAGTAATTAAAGTTTTAATGAAACATCCAGAGAGACTACATAAGCGGCAGACAATGCAATAGATAAAAACAGGGTGTAAAAGAAAGTTATGTCAAGATAGGTGCGATCAAAATGAAATGAAAGTTCGAAATGCAATACATGCAAGATATATTATGCGTATAAGAGTTATATTTTTGTCCTTTTTCTCTATATTTTTCATTAATGAGCCATAGATAATAACTCATTTTAATTTCAGTTACGAAAGTTATTCTTTTACCCACACGGAAAAGAAACTTGGAATAGTATATTGCATTACAAGGTAAGAAACTTGACGTTTACAACCAGTGTGAAGTTTGCTGCCCGAGGTACGAGGAATGCAACCACACGTGTTGCAAACGCCAAGTTTCAAACCGAGTAATTACATATTATTTTTCACAACAACTCTATTGACAATTCAATTTGAGGAACCTACAATTTGGACGTGCAAAAAAGTCGCAAAAATATTAGATCTGTCAAATTTATGTGGGGTTATGTCTCTCATTTTGACGTTTATGAATATTATATGCGGATTCAATATCGCTCTCTCTCCTTCTTAGTTTGACGTTTTCGAAAATTATATGCGGATCCAATCGCTCTGTCTCCCTCTCAACAACGTTAAAAACAGAGAGAACCAACCTGATAATTTTTATCTCTATAGGGATGAAAACGCTCAGTTTTAACCCGCTAAACAGGTACCGAAAATCGAATTTTCAATAACGGCGTTGTGAAAATGTTTATTTTAATTTTAATAGCCTTAATCAGAAGTTTTCTCTGATTAGAAAAGTACGATCTTCGCTTCTGAGATTTAATATTATCATCTATAAAATATGTTCTAAATGAATTGTAGTAAATGAGTGCTAAAATCGCGCCTAATAGTGGATTAGATAGATAATTAAAGATTAAATAGATAAATGATAATTAAATTCATTTGAATTCTTTGCTTTCTTATTCTTGAAATTTTGTACTTATTAAAACTGAGTATTGAACTTTAAAATAATAAAACTTAGGTACGTTACAACCTTGACGTGCCACAAACGGGTAAAAATAACATCGTCCCATATCAATATGCCTCAAAATCCTTATATTATTAAACGAGCAAATCTTGTAGGTATATATGTACCTATGTACCTATATAAATATTTTCTCGAAAACGGCCCTAACGATTTGGATGAAATTTACTGAAAAGGGGTTTTGGGGGGCAAAAAATCGATCTAGCTAGGTCTCATCCCTGGAAAAATTCGTTTTCTTATCGATTTTATCATTTTAAAAAACAGTTTTTTTAACGTTATAAAACAGTGTCGTATGGTGAGTAGGCTTTGGAAAAAACAAACTATTTTCATTATTTATGTCAAATTACTCTGACAGTCAATCTTTAACTTATTAAAATAATCAGTAATTATTTGAAAATATGTAGGTACAGACGTTATGTAGTATGACGTATACTGACGTATAATAATATTATCTACTTACAGGTAGGTATGTAATTTTTTTTCTTGAAAACGACTAACGATTTTGATGAAATGGGAACTTTAAGTACTATTTTTTTTGAACTCATCCGAGCAAAGCTCGGTCATCCAGATATTTACATATTAAGTATAAGCATATTTTTCTGTCACACCCTGTAAGTAACTATATGCAGCCGCTTAACTGAATTCGCTCCGATGTTGCGAGTTTCCGGTCGGTCTGTCTGTCTGTCCGACTGTTATTTTGTCTTGTTTGCCGTTGCAACTGCACTCATTGTTTACTTTGAATCCGGGCGACGGGATACGGGAACTTGGAAACTGTGGTTTGCGGATATAAAGTTTTGTTCTTGTTAAGCTTTTGAAATTCTTTAGCGCTTTTATTTTTTGCTTGTTTTTGAACGTGTTCCGATTTATTCATGATCACTGCGGCAATAATAAAAGACAAACGGAAATTATAGTGTTCATTTTTTTACGAGTTTTTGTAAAATCATACTTAAAATTTATTGTACCTATATCCTAACGATTATTTTTCTCGACCAAAAATGTATGAAAGTTGTAAAAATATACTGAAAGGTAAAATTTTTTTGTGCTACCTAAAATATTCCGGCAATAATTCTTAGATGACTAACATTTTCTGGAATTCGTACAAAATAAAAGTATTCTATACTCGATCCAATTTTCTGAATAGGTAAATAAAAAATTCGACTGATGACCAGTCCTATATTTCCCACCTAGTAAATATTTGCAAAAAATAAACACTCTTTTTTTATTCTTTGAAAAAAAGCATGGCCCTCTTTTTTGTTTAGTGATCTACTGATGGCTAGCTTAATATAGCAAAAATCATGGTTACCTTGATTTACGTACAATTTTCTTTTTTTACTAAAATATTTTTTTTCTCGAAAACTACATTTTAGAGAAAAAAATATTTAATTTTTTTCATATTATAACATCTAGAATTCATTTAAGTATTTTTTTTTTAACTATGTTAATACGTGACATTGAGAACGTTTTTTTTTAATATCTCAGGATCCACTGAACCGATTTGACTCAAAATCTAATCAGATCTAAGTTAAAGGCTGATAAACACAATAGAACAATCGGCATGGCCGTATGTAGTTCCGTTTTTACGATATCGAAGGCGAAAAATTGACTACATACACACACACATTCAGACATCAATCAGAAAATGGTTTTAAACGATTGTTAGGGCCTCAAAACGTGAAGATCTGTTAAAATCTCGAAATATTTTTTTCGGACTAAATCCATTACTTCCCTACCACAGTAGAGGTGGAAAGTAAAAAATAATGATTTTTTTACTTTGTTAAAAGTTCTGAAAACAAGTGTTTATATCATAACCGTTATATTCAGAGTTTTAACAAAAAAAGCAGTACTTAATCCATTTCACTAAATTGACGAATGATCATACTACTGAAACTTTGTGGAATATAACCTGAAAATAATTACCAGCCGAAGCTTGTCAGTACCTATATTTTTTGAACATCATTATCCGATGCCCATCACAATTACTTATTATTTCAAAATAACTCGAACGAAATTTAATATTAATTTATACATTAAAATTACACACAAAATTACCTAATTTCATCCCTGGAGACTTAGCATGATAATTAAACAACAGTTAAAAACTGAAAATACAATGTTTTCAATTTTGTGCAATAAATCGATAACACAAGCTTATTGCAGATTTTCAGATAGGGTATTTGGCGAAGCAGTGCCGTATTTTGGCCTATAGGCCCGGGTTTATAAAGCGGCAAATTTTAGAGAGAGAACCCGCAAGTGTATTCTATTTTAATGTCTGTCTGTAGTGTTGATACATAAAAAATGATGGTGCTTGAATAATTCAAATTCAAATTAATTTCAATCTATTGATGCTTCTGCATGTGGAGTCGTCATAAAAACATAAAATGTACAAAATATACAAAGTATCATATACAATATACAAAATAAGTTACATTATATAATGACTGAATTATTGTCCTCAAGAAATTCCTGGCAATCATAATAGCATTTTCCTAGTAACATTTTTTTGCAGGCTTTTTTAAAGGCAATGGAGCTTTTTATATTTTTAATAGTGTCTGGTAACTTATTATACAATTTGTGACCCCAATATCTGGGTCCTTTTTCAAACAGGGCTAGTTTGTGTTTGGGCGTTTTTAAATCCGAGCCAAATCTTGTGCTATAATTGTGCCGGAGTTTTATTTTCATTTTCAATAGTAAAAATATATCTACGATAATCTGAGCTGTAATTAATTTAATAGTTTTTTGCCATACCCTCTACAACATAGCTAATTTCGATGTATGTATAGCGACCTTTAATGAGTTATTTAGGCAGATATGCGGAAAGTGTTTTACTTACCGCACTAGGGCCGTAAGTAAACGGTTCCCGTAGCAACTTTTGTTTATTCGCTCTGTACGCCTGCGTGTGCCTGCCATTACTTGCTCACGAACTTCACGGCACACTGTAGAAGTAAAGATGGCGGCGAAAATGAACTGTCAAAATTTTTTGAAAATGAAGTGAAAAGTAGGAGTTCGTATTGGGTATGGCAAAAAATACCATATATATCTCGTGCGTAATAGTATTACGACTCGTGTGACTGTAAAAACTCGCTATCGCTCGATTTAACATACTGTCGTCACTCGTCGTAATGTAGTCCATTACACATCTAGATCTATACTCTATTATTACTTACTTTTTTTTTGCGGAGGTGAGGAAATCCATCATGGACACTCGTTACTCCACTGACTAAAACCTCACCCCCTCTACTCGCCATCTCACACTGGAATCGCTTCCGCATTTTATTACTTACTACCAATACTATATTACTATCAATACTGATTATTGGTGCAGTTAATAAGTAAGTATTATTACGTACTTATTAACTGCACCAATACTGATTATTGGTGCAGTTAATAAGTAAGTAATAATACTTAATTGTTAACTGCACCAATAATCAGTATTGATTAAGGGTTTCTGTTCCTTTGAGATAAATATAATTTTGGAGCAATAGAAAAAGTTGTTATTTATGGCAAGATTTTTCGATTTCCTCTCATATTTACTCTGGACAAACAGTGTAACGGTAACCTCAAATTTGGACCGTACATGACCTTAAATTACGGTACATGTACGTACTTACCGTACGGTAATTACCGTACGCATGGCAACATTGTTCAACGTATCAAAATTTTAAGAGGAGAACTCGAGTGATGAAATGCTTGGTGCCAAATCCAACCCTGAGAAGAAAGGCAAAGTGTAGAACGCTAGAGCTTCTCCTTCACAATCCGATTTAATACTTGATTGTATTTAATGATTGAATTTCTTGTTGGCAGTTTTCAAATTGAACATATTGTTAACAAGTTGCTATACACAGAAGAGATTGAATCTGATTCACAGTATTATAGGAATTACATTTAATCTTCTGTATACGTTTCACGGACCTAATTCGGGTATTTTGACTTTTTATTAATCTACTAGCGGTCCGGTCCGGCTTCGCCCGGGTGCTATGAATTTATGATTTATTAATACATTACTCACTCGATTCGCTCGTTCGCTCTAGTGATTATAGCCTATGTTCTAAAGCAAAGTATCGTCTATCGAACAGGAAAATTTTTTTTTTTAGTCGGTTCAGTAATTTTGAAGATTACCCCCGATTTTCACCAGGATGAAGTCGGGCCCGCCAGTTATTATAGCCTATGCTCTAAAGCAAAGTATCACCTATCGAACAGTGAATTTTTTTTAAAATTACCTCTGATTTTTATCCGGGCGAAGCTGGACCGATCAGTTTCAATTATAATACATCTAAACCTTTCTCGTGAATCAGTCTATTTAATCGTGAAAACCGGAACAAATTCGTTCAGCAGTTACGGAGAAAATTGGGCACGCAGACAGACAGACGCGGCGGGGACTTTGTTTTATAATATTATGTATTTATTATGGTTTGGTGTTTTGTGGTAATTATAACATTTTGTATCGTTACAACAAAGGGTCCAACACTTTTTAATGTATTGATATATTTAAAACACAAGACTTTTTTTCGGAAAACTTTCAGCGGCTGTCATTTCACCGATTTTGACCGTTTAATAGCATTTGCATTAAATATTTAACGCTAACGGTGTAACGATGGCAACGAAAAATAAATCATATAGGTATATATTACCTATAGCTTAAATATACTAACTTATATGTAGAAGGTATATGATATCGTGCTTTGTCCGCCATTGACACAGAACAAACGAACGTTGTTAATAACATGTGAGCGATGAAAACTTCGCGTATTTATATGTAAAATACTTCGACACCCAGTAATTACTGCCTGCAGGTCTGACGGGCGATGTTATTTCGCTGAATACATTCATTTGAATTTTGTTCATGTAATTATAATACAGAATGTTTCACAAACGACGTGTTTACTCTGCAGTGACGGTGAGGTAGATTTTGTAGATTATACAGGCGTTGTGTGGTGACAAATGAGTGTAATAATGTTGACAACTATAATAGTAATTTATGCAACTAATGGCTTAAGTGACGGATTATATTATGACACTCGCGATTTTGCGATACGAGCCTGTCGGTATATGTCTAAGTATATTACCTACTGACAGGTACAAACGTCAAGCCTAGGTTCGATTTCCGAAGACTTTTAATTTTTTTGCAGAACGATATAAACACCTAGGCGAGCAAGTTTCCCTCTCAGAGAGGGGGTTAATACCTACATTTTGTTCTGCAAATTGAAATGTATTCTTAAAACAATCGCCGTACCAACATATTAACATTTGAACCTTGAACTAATAATATAAATTTCGTCGGGTACATGACACGTTTAGGGTGATCTACCACCCTTTTAATACCGATCAATCGATCTGCAAATATTATAATGGTATTATTGGGTCACCGACAAGCTTTAGAGACAATTTCAGCCTTGAAGCAATAATAATTGTAATCATTTTTTTTTTGTTACATTTGGGGGCGGTCTGCATCCCTCCCATACCGCTATCTAGCAAAATCCATTACTCAGGGCACTTTAATATGCCTCCTTCAAAATCTTTACAAAAATAAGGCCTTGACTAAATAACACCTAAAAATTGTCACTAGCTCTCGGTCTCAGTCATTTTCCCAAAAAGTGTTAATTTTGAAATGTGCCATTGTTGCAGTCGGTGAGCGAAATGATCACTGTTCGGTCAAATTATTATTAATTCCACTGTGGCAAGAACGCCAACGTCGCCAACCTTTTTGAAATGTTCGGAAAAATCAATGATACGATTGTATGTGAGCGAGTGAGAAAGAGAGATTGCAAAGAAAAGAGTTAGCGTAGAGACTTAAGAGCATTATTTTGTATAATACACGTATTGTATTGTTTAATCCTCTCTAACAATGGTACATGGAAATCATTCGTTCGAACTTGGCGGAACCCCGTTAGCCGAAACTTCTGAATTCAGCACAAGTAATGAAAACTTATTTCAAACTTACTGAAATTATAATATATCCGTTTGTTGCGATTCGTGATTTGCTGATTGCGATTTTTTCTATTGAAATTGAATTTCAGTTCGAAACATTTTGTTTTGTTTCAACAGGAAAGATTTTATTACCTATAAGGTTTTTGTTTTTATTGAAGTTATAGGTACTTCTTTAGCGAGAGTAGGTAGGTAGTGATTTGGAATGATCTCGAGCTAAAAAATACCGACTCAAAAATTAATGAAACGCTGACAGTGATAAAATGGCTCTAACGATTTGGATTGACAATTACTTCAGAAAATTGGTTTTGGGGGACAAAAAATCGATCTAGCTAAGTCTCATTCCAGGAAAAATTCGTTGTCTTATAGATTTTGTATCTAATTTTAAAAATCAATTTTTTAACGTTGTAAAATAGTGTAAAATATTGTAAGCAGGCTTTGGATACTTATATTTCTATAGCTTAAGCGAAATTTGATAAATTATCGTGATAATAATATGTCAAAAATAAAAATAAGTAAATAGTTAAAATTAAAAATACCAAAAACTTCAACGGAACGTGTTCTAATGAAAAATGTATGAAGTATAACTTCGACCGTGCAATTATGTGGGTGAGGCATACAGTCAATTTTTTTTAAATTGAAGATCAATGCATTTTTATTTATTTAAAATCGTCTAAATATAATTATATGCGGGGCTTATGAACCAGATCTGTTTGAAAATCGGCGTATACGGTGTTTCTTTTTTGGAATGTTTTCTAAGATGGTACCAACATTGTGTCTGGATGTTTGATTGGAATAATTTATTGAAATTTCAGTGAATATGAACTCTATAGGAATAGTTTCCAGACGAGAGACATCAAGATATTATATATCGATTTCTGTCAAAAAGTTTCGAATCCAAATCCAAATTAGACAACCTATACTTATATAAGGTTAAATAATTTATTTAAAAAAGGAACCGAACGTAAAAAAAAATAGGCAGTCATGGGGACTACCGACAGAAGTGAAAAATTATTAACATTGGTCTGGTTTTCATATCTATCGGCACTCCGAGCAACAATTAATTATATACATTTTTATATGGTTTATTCAACGCGCCTAAAGAAGTTTTCACTTCAAAAATTATAATTAATGTCAAAGAAAGAATATAAAAAAATAAAAAATATAAATAAATATCATGTAGAATTTAGAACAAAAAAAAAACAAAAATTTCACGGTGCCAGTGAGTTTCGATCCGAGGACGTTATGCATACGACGCACAGACGCTGCTATCGTCGCCATCGGCACAACTGAATGACGTGCCGTTTTTATTATATATGCGCGCGGTCACATGTGACACAGACATTCTAGCCCATAGCATGTCGGTGACGCGAACACATAAGATTTTCTCCTACCAAAAATCGATCAACGCGCCTAAAGAAGTTTTCACTTCAAAACTATAACTAATGTCAAAGAAAGAATATAAAAATATATAAATAAATATCATGTAGAATTTAGAACAAGAAAAAAAACACACAAAAATGTTACGATGCCAGTGGGTTTCGATCCGGGGACGTTATGCATATGCATACGACGCACAGACGCTGCTATCGTCGCCATCGGCACAACTGAATGACGTGCCGTTTTTATTGTATATGCGCGCGGGCACAGTTGTGACAGACACATTCTAGTCCATAGCATGCCGGTGACGCGAACACATAAGATTTTCTCCTACCAAAAATCGATCAACGCGCCTAAAGAAATTTTCACTTCAAAAATTATAATCTCTGATTCGCTTTTAAAAAAAATATTCTGTATAATACAGAGAATCCTAACGATTGTGCAAAATACAGGCTAAAAATATGAGAGATCAATGCAATTTCTAATATTGCCTGTGGGCAAAATAAATGAGTAATCTGTGTCTCTTTTTAACTTACATAGATTATTTTCTGTACCGTTTCAACTAACGGAAAATTCTATATTGCATGATGACTGGGACACACTGTATATATAAGTTCTTCGTGAATGCGATCATTAGAACTGTGATTTCCCCTCCATTGAATCTACAAAAGCTACAAGATCTTCCCCAACAAAATAAAATGTAATACTTTATAAAAGAAAGTCCCATTTCCAGTGTAACTTCGTTTAATTTAATGTATTGTGATTATTAATTTCTGTTAGCGAACAAATGAAAACAACACAAACTTCATTAAAGAAGTTTTGAGTTTATATGTTGATCACAGTTGAAACACGAACTCTTCTTTCAGATGATAATTCCTTATAAAGTTATATCATTGCGACCAAAACAAGAAATTAAAAGTTTCACATTCAGAAACGTTCAACATACCACCACCGCGTTGAAAACTTATTTTCTCGGCTTTTATTACACTTGAAAAAGATTAGTTCAACAGTTTTTTTATATACGAATATCAGGTGCAGAGAGAAACTTAGCTGTCAGTTTTCATGTTGAATTTCCATTTATTTTACGTTCCATATAGAAGCTTTACGTTATTAAGGACGATTCACATTCGACTTCTGAATGAATTTCAAAACAAACAACATATCTCGAACGACCTTGACTCACGACATATATCGGCGTCTGCGCATACGTCGAGTGCGACGCTAGATTTATGACTGAAAGTCCTACCAGAAACCCAGCATAAATTAGTCTCCCGTAGCGATCACAAAGCGAAAGGCTTCTTTAAAGCATGCGCACTATGATTTAGAATTACAAGATTGCTTTTAATTAAAGGTCTAAGTTTCAAAACTTTTCGTCCCTTTGTCGGAACCTTAAGGAGTCATATTTGCAAAAAAATCGTTTTTTTATCGCGGTTTTCAGTTTTACCACCTTTTGAAAATATTCTTTGAAAATTTCAAGTCTATCCGACAAAAATTAACGGATTTATGATACATCAAAACACCGGCATACAGTGTACGTAGCTATATATAGTTAATTAACGCGCCTATGCTATGTATACGGTTCACAAAATCGCAGACGCAACCCCAGCTAGAGAAATATAAAATAATATTAAAATTATCGAATTTTACTTTTTCGCCCGATATAAGCGGGCTATAAAATTACTTTAGCGCCCGATTCCTGTCACCAACCGTCCTGAAATCGATCATTTTACGACGGGTTTAAATGCGTGAAAAGCAAGATATTTTATATACAGGGTGGCACATCTTAAACAGTGCAGTGAAATATCTCGTAAACGGCACAAACCATAAAAAAAATGTTTCATACAAAAGTTATAGACTGTCAAGGGGGACAGAAGACTGATATCAGATTTAACAGAGGTGGTGCTGTGAAGGTCAGGCGAAGGTCAGCTTCGATTTTTTAATGGTAACAGTACATTTTTATTCCAGAATACGATACAGTATTTAATAGTGAACAGTAAATTATTAAAGTGCATATGAGCTAAAGTTAATAAATATTGAGATATTTACAAATTAAATAGCAAATTTAATATGTCAATTCGATTCTTTTATCAATTGAATTCGCCAAGAAGGCCGGTGCGTAATATCATGGCTATCTGCTATGCCATAATTTATCTAATTGTCGTTCATTTTGGTTGTTATTAATTTCTAAATATCTCAAGATTTATTAACTTTAGTTGATATGTACCTTAATAATTTACTGTTCACTATTAAATACTGTATCGTATTCTGGAATAAAAATGCACTGTTACAATTAAAAAATCGAAGCTGATCTTTGCCTGACACAGCACCACCTATGTTAAATCTGATATCACAGTCTTCTGTCCCCCTTGACACTCTATAACTTTTGTATAAAATATTTTCTTATGATTTGAACCGTTTACGAGATAGGGGATAGGACAAAAATAAATTCTATTTCGTTATTCGCGGAACATCCTGTACACTACTGTGTGTAACCTTATTTTTGCTTACCTCTTAAGGGATTCCGCATATACAAAATATGTTTAAAATGTCAAGCATGTCACTATGTGGCTGTGTTCTGCTAAAGTAGATCTGTAAGCGAACGCCTCTGGCGGCGTGCGGTAGAACTGACAACACACGGTATGAAAGGATGGGATAAGGTACCATAATAAAAACCGTAATGGGCAAAGAATGACGTGTTTTATACGCTATTTTAAAACATATAAAATTTACGTCTGTAACGAGACTACGACTGTTTGTTGGGTGCGAGGGGATGAGGGGTGACGGCGTGCGTTTGACGGGCCGCCGCCTGTAGTGGGAACGGTCACCCGCTGGTGTCTTTTTTACATGATACTTGGGAAATAGAGAAAATTTGTTTTGGAAGTTACACAAGAAAAAAATTACAAACCAAACAACATATTATGGTGATTCGGAAATACTGTACCCATAGTGGACTCTGTACAAGTTTAATGATATATAGATTTGAAACTTTCACGATGATTCGATTTAGTTGTCATGGTTTTTCTGATTTCAGTCATGTGATATTTAATAGTACCTGCAGACGTTTCGTGAACATTGCAGTCACTTCTTTAGAACAATCCCGAAACTAAAAGATTCTGACTTACCACTATATCTGAGTATATACCATGAATAATAACATAAAGAGAAAAAGTTTGTTTGATTGTTTATCGCGGGTAATTTCAGAAACTACTGAACCAATTTGAAAATTCTTTTCACTATTTAAAAAAATCTTTTGTCTGAGTAACATAGGCTATATATTATTACGCTAAACAAAAGGAGAATGATCATTGAGCGAAAATGTACAAGTCAGCGATCCCGCACGCGATTTCTGAACTAAATTGGTATACGCTAGCGGCTAGCTGCTAAACTAGGCTCATTTACACGGGTATAGTTGCGGGTAGAGTAAAGTAGCAAGTATAGTGGTGGTGGTAGTAGAGTAGAGTTACTTTGCCACATGTTGCTAGTAACTCTACTCTACCACCTACTACACACTCTACTCGCTACTCTACTCTACTCTACTCTACTCTACTGACCGTTTATGAGGCTCGTAAGGCCTACAAGGCTCATTTATGCGGGTATAGTTGCGGGTAGAGTAAAGTAGCAAGTATAGTGGTGGTAGTAGAGTACAGTTACTTTGCCACATGTTGCTAGTAACTCTCCTCTACCACCTACTACACACTCTACTCGCTACTCTACTCTACTGACCGTTTATACGGGTAGAGCTACTCTACTCTATCAAGTACTTGCCTCATTACTCTACCCGTGTAAATGAGCCAAGAAATATAGAGGGCAGTGTTTCCTAGCTTTTTGTTGCAATCATTATTCTCACCAACAGTTTTTTAAGGGGAACCGTCGTATTCAAATATTTTTCGAAACATTTGAATGCTACTGAAAATATTTGAATACAAACTGGATCCATTCAAAAATATTACTGTATCCGTTTAAAAACATTAATCCTTTCTAAAAATCTAACTAGAACAACCGGAATCCATTATTTTCAAACTTGACAGATTTTACAGGAAAAATCACACTCTATAGATATAAAAATAAACGTGATAAAACATTTTATTACTTATTCAAAACTGACTGATAACATCTGTGATATTCAAATTAACAGTGAGGCATATCGTTTCGTGAAAAAAATATATAACATAATATCGTAAATTTATTCATGTTGTTTAATTATTCATAAGCGTAATAAATTTAAAAAAAATCCTATAATAAATAAAAAGTGTTTATTTTCCACTGGTTGAACCAATTACCGCCGACTGAATTATTTGTTGAACAAAGATAAAAACAGTGACAAACATAAATATCGGTTGAATATAAATAAAATATAACATATAAAAGTGAATATTTCCAGACGATCTAAAATGGAACTATGATTGACTGTTTGACAGTTACTCAATACATTCGTTTTCGTTCTTTTTATATATATCACTCTTGTAGCACATAATATCTCATAATATGTGCTTTGAACAGACACGGTGAGGACACGACACGCTGTACAACACATATTTGACGCTGTCAAATTACACATGGTCGAAACCGGATGTGTACTAATGAGTCAGCTGTCAGTGCTTCCGACACTGGGCATATCAAAAGTTCAGTTATATGTAATCTGATAACGGGGTGAACTCACAGCTTTAACAGTTAAATAATTTTATAAACGAAGTGAAGATACGGTATAATTGTACAAAACACTAGGGTTTAATAACTTTGAGTTTTTGTACTCAAAACCCTACTTCGGGCTGCAAGGATGACTATACTCAATATATTCGTTTTCTTTCTTTTTTATATATATATCACTCTTGCAGCACATAATATCTCATAATATGTGCTTTGAACAGACACGGTGAGGACACGACACGCTGTACAACACATATTTGACGCTGTCAAATTACACATGGTCGAAACCGGATGTGTACTAATGAGTCAGCTGTCAGTGCTTACGACACTGGGCAGTGGGCATATCAAAGGTTCACTTATAATCTGATAACGGGGTGAACTCACAGCTTTAACAGTTAAATAATTTTATAAACGAAGTGAAGACACGGTATAATTCTAAAAAAAACTAGGATTTGATAACTTTGAGTTTTTGTACTCAAAACCCTACTTCGGGCTGCAAGGATGACTATTTTCGACAAGACGAAGTCGTTGTCTATTGGTGTGTCTAAAATGAGTGTTAACCAATAAGGTAACAATACGGTCTGTGATATTGAATCGGTCATCTGATGCATCGGGACAGCCATGTTGGCTTGCGTTTGTCAGCCGACAGACAGTTCGCGTCTGTTGTTCGGACCGACAGGTGGCGGTCTACAACCGTCGCCAGTCACGGAGCCACGCCGTCGGCTTGGATCCGCGCTTCGGGTAACCGCCCCCGGCAGCAACATATCGCAGCAACCGGACGTCGTGACCACAACACAACCTCAACCGTCATGTTCGACGACCGACGTGTTTCCTGTCAGAAAAGGACAGGACGAGATGGAGTCATTTATCGAAATGGCTACCAGAGGTGGCGTGTCTCCGTTTGAAATAGCGGTTGGCATGTCGAAAACCTCACCCCTCAAAGTTCACGGGAAACAGAACGGTGAAATCAAGGTCATTGGTAGGAAAAATTGTAGTTCGACGCTGGTCGTATTAACTGCTTCCGAAAATCCGTCGCCTTGCAAAAGTAATCCGGCATCGCAAAATTGCTCTCCGAGCAAGAAGGAAAATAATTCACCGGGGAAAAAGAAAGCCGTTGGAAACTGCTTGAGTAGTTTTGTTGGTAATTTTTCTCCGGAAAAGAAATCGTACTCGAAAAATGTGTCGCCGTCAAAGAAAAGAAATTCTTTTAACTGCTTAGAAATACATTCGTCGAAAAAGAACGATATTTCGAATGTTTATTCGCCGAGTAAGAAAGCGGAGTTGGAGAATCAATCGGATGATAATTCGGATAACAGTTGCCGATCGGAGAACAGAAGAACTTCGGGGGGTGATGATTCGTTATCGGATGCTTCGAGGAAGAGTACCACCGTATCTGTGATAACACAGACGAGTCCGATGGTCGAAAACAGAACACCGTACTCCATTTTGTCGCTGTCACCTCCTTCGAGTACGTTGCGATCATCCAGAAGACAACGGAATCAAATCATTGATACATTCGATAAGGTAAAATAAAACACGTATAGTAGATGCAATATAGGTATAGGAAATTTTTATTTTTCAATGTCGCATGTTGCTTGTCAAATAATTGAGCTGTCAGATTTTTGTTATTAGTTGTTACAATTTATTCAGCATCAAACAATAGATAATAGAAAAATCTGAAGAACGTCTGTCATCCGTTTTTAGTACTTTAAGATGATGGAATACATAAATCAGATATTATTACGAATTCGTCTTTCATGAGCGTCTCAATAAAATACAATATAAACAAGCCGTGAGGTGGGTCGTTTATTAGGACTAAAGTGCGACCCTTGAGGTCCACACGACGAACTTCCCAGTTTGATAAATATTTAATAATAATAATTAAATTAGATATTACACAGAAAAGTAATCATTTCAATCATTAAAACATCAATAATTTAAAAAAAAAAAAAAAAAAAAAAAAAAAAAAACGGCTGAACCGATTTTTATAAAATTTATGTCGGATCAAAATGACGTTAACACGCCTCGATTGACACCCTTGCGAAGTCGATATAATTTTTTATTCGCGAGATATTGTGTAAAATCTACTTTTTTGGAGGTTATTTGGTTAAGAAAAAAGAACGGCTGAACCGATTTTGAAAAAATTTCTTTCAGATCATATTTACGTTAATACGCGTCGATTGGCACCATAACATAGTCGATATCATTTTTCGTTCTCGAGATTTCGTCTTTGAAAGAAATGTACACATACGTACGTACGTACGTACACACACACACACACACACACACACACACAGACATCTTTCTAAAAGTAGTGTAAAAATAGTGTAGTGACCTTGAAACATAAAAATTTTTTTTCCTTTTTGATTTCGATTTTCGGACCCATTACAATAACTTCCAGTGGGAAGTTAATAAAGATTTTCGTTTGAAGAAAATTAATTTAAAAATGTAATTTCATAATATACAGTGTGTCCCAGAACAAATGTAACAAAAGGTATAATGAACAAAACATTTTCAAGTTTCGGAATGGCATTTGGGGATCGAGTCCGGCTTCATGTAAAACATAAGGTATACTAAAAAGTAAAAATGAGTTTATTCGGTCGTCTACAGGGTGTTTTATAAGCAAAATTGTAAAAATTACCAAGAATAAAGTACACCTTTATTTTTCAAGATATGAAAAAATCCCACTAAGAAAAGTTGTTTAGAACACAATTTCATAATTTTATAACCAGGATTCGATCATTACATCATGTTGTTACATCTATCTTGGGACACACTGTATACTGAATATAAAGAAAATCTGATCTCAATATTTTTATGTATTAAGATATACTTAGTAGTTTCAAAGAAAGAAAGGAAGAAAAAAAGAAAAATGTAATAACTTTTCATATCTAATTTTTGCGAGTGGACTTCCGATATTTCATACAGATTAGTCTCATTTATGGAGAACACAGTCGTAGCTGTCAAATTACACATTGTCGCAACTA
This sequence comes from Mongoloraphidia duomilia, assembly GCA_039654895.1. Lineage (NCBI taxonomy): Eukaryota > Metazoa > Arthropoda > Insecta > Raphidioptera > Raphidiidae > Mongoloraphidia > Mongoloraphidia duomilia. Next base: position 17,002,586 of record CM077525.1, on the reverse strand, counting down.
GATGTGTAATCTCAGAATGTTTGGAACGCAATACGCGAGGCACAATCAGACATCAATACTATCTTCTTTATTTAAAGTAACAATACTTATAATAACATATAAGTACTTGCAATGGAATTAGTAGTTTTTTTGGTTTAGTAATAAAATATCAAGAAAAAAATCTGTTAATAAGTGCAAACTACGTATTGCAACGCCACTAAAAAGTAAAAAACAAAGAACTTTTTATAAAATAACTTCAAAAAAAGTCATTGAAGAGATGAAAATAATATAATTTTGAGGTCGGCGCCAATTTAATAAAAGTGCTAAGTTTTAGTAAATTATTAAATATTAAATTGGCGTCGACCTCAAAATTGTATTATTTTCGTCTGTTCAGTGGCTTTTTTTAAGGTTGTTGTTTTATAAAATTTTTTTTAGTATTGGGATCCGTCAGATAGGTGGAGCTTCAAAAACATGGCGCAGACGGAGGGAAATTTCATATACGGGGTATAACTTTTGCGTGTAATTTTATGATTTTCAAAGTGATAAAAAATGATAAATATAAGTGCAATTTGTGATTGGGCCGGTACGAATCCTAAACAAAGGAATTTCGTTGAAGGAGAACGGATTCTCAAAGCCGGGCATATTATCAAATGTCGGAAATATACGAGAAAAATGCATGCAAAATGAACTGTCAAAAGTAGTAATCTTTACGACATATTGCTTAAAAACATCAAAATTAAAAGAAAATCTCCACGAAATTAATCATGCGCGTTCAATGCGCTTTTAAGGCTGGGTTAGGTGAATAATGTAAACACATAACTGCAACATAATAAGTTATATTGTAATAAGTAGCTAAGTTACTAACCTCAAAATATTTGTATACGAAGTTAATCCTATAAATTTGTTAATCATCAGGGATTCAACTATTTTATTGCAGTATGATAACAAGTACATCTTATTATTACTATAAAATATTTTTTTAATTCATAAGTACAGTTTTTCCACATTTCATTAGAAAATAATTCTCTGTAAAGTAAGTTTTACAAGGCAATAACTGACAGTGTTTATTGCCATGATATTAGAAAACGTCGCGAATTCCATTTTCGATAAACTTTTTGTTTATTTTACTTGTTTTATTTTTGTAATAAACAATTTCATGATTAATTTGCACTGTTAGCATGTAAAATTTTCCCTCGTTTGAGTACAATTTTCTGCCACCAGATGTCAGATGCTCATTTGACGGATCCCAATACACAAGTCATGGAATTCCGGTTCTCAAACGATTCATGTAAATTATCAAGAATCGGTTGTATGATGTCGAAGCTCCGACTGCGTCATAATTTTGTCAATGATCTGTCGTTTATCTCGAATGTACCTACAGTAGGCTATAAGATTATTCAACGCGTCACGTAATTGTTTCAAAAGATAACACAATAAATATTGCGCACTTTCCGACCCCGCATCGGGTGCTTCACTGTACGTAATTTGTTGATGGTAACATTAGAGTTAATGGGGCTACAAACTCCGTAATCCTTGTTCGGTAATTTATTTCCTCGGTTTTTGGACCGGCCATAATATTACACACATAAATTTAAGCTACGTTTATCATTCAACGAGAATAAACATATTATAACTACGATTCACAGTTTTTTTAACGACGTCTTATATATGAGACGGATAATAAGAAATTTTGCCATCTATGCACATTTTTTTGTCACGAAAATTCACCAAAGCTATGTATTTCAGTCATAGGAGTCGACTACATGGGTTCTCGAGCACCCATAAGATTTTTGTATGTGTGTTATTTAAAAAATTAAATTAAAGCGAACTAAAAAATTGGAAACAAGATCAAATGATAACATGCAGTCGGAGGCATCAGATATTTCTGTTTTATAGGACACAAAAAAATAAAATTGCATCAGATTTCAAAATGGCGGTCAAATAATAACTTTTCAATTGTATTGTCTATAGCTTTGATAAAATCGGTTTTATATACAATGCGTAAAAAGCATAGCTTCTGTCGGGTGTCCCATGACACCTCTTGACTTTTTTGAATTTAATTTTTTTTATTTACGTCTTCTTAGTTTTTTTTAAATTCGTCTCAATGAAACCTTTCTTTTCCGTGACGTCATATACCCTATGTCACTCTCGGGAATCTAATGACACCTCATTTATTAGATTCCATCCTGCCGTGTAGATGCTATGAGGGAATAAAGAATCCCACATACATAAAATAGCGCGAAAAACATCACCCTGCCTTTAATGTCGCGCAGTCGGGTAAAAATAAGATTATGTTTCTGTTGTTAATGCAGTGACGGATTTAGAATTGTGAAGGCCCCTGGGCAGTCGAGTCGGTTGAGGCCCGCCTTTCACTTTTCAGAAATATTCAATATGAACATTTTTATGCAGACCCTATGGGCAATTATCTAGTCCTAAATCCTGCACTGGTTCTCTGAGGAAACATACATTTTCGTTAAGTTCTAAGCAACTGTTATATGTATAAGGGGTACACTGTAAAAAATGGATGTAAAAATACTTTGAAAGTTAAGGTAGAATTCGCTCGATTTTCTAAGTGATTTTACATTATTATTTATTTTTACACAGAAAACTTCATATAAACTTGGACTTTTACTGTAAAGTTAAACAAATTTGTGATTTTTACATAAAGTAAATTAAAATTACATAATTTGTGTAATATTCCAATAAAGTGTGTAAAAATTACAAAATAAAATGTATAGTTACATATATAAAATGGATAAATACAAAACAAATTAATATAAAATTAGTAACCACGCATGCGCAATGTGTTTTTATGGAATCTACGCGATGTGCAGGCGATACCTGTTTGCGACGCCATTGTCTCTTTGTGTGCCTATTACCAGATTAATCGCTGGCTACAAATGGACCATCGATAATCTATGTAATCGGTCTTCTCATTTCTTACAGTGTAGGACAAGAAATAGCTTTATGAGATAGCCTCTAACTTCTAAGTCTGTAGAGGTTTAAAGCCTAAGTACAAGTATCAAAGAGATGAGATGACATTTTTAATTAATTGCTACACATGTCGGCTATAATGAAACACGGTGAGTTCATCTAATTCTGTCGCAGAGAGACGTTGCCGTTTATTATATTATTTCATTTTCCAATTAAATTAAAATCGTTCATGCGTACTGTACAATTAATGTCAGTTCCCTCGAGGAATTTTAATTTAAAAGTTCCGAATATTGAAACGCAATATTATTCACATCAACTAAATTGTTAACTGTTGAATCTCGTACTTTTTACTTTCCACCTCTACGGCAGAGAAGCAATCATCAGTCTGATTTTTTTTTCGGGATTTTAATAGAGCTGGGCTAACTACTCAACCTAAGTACTTGAAGCATCGAGCACTTTCATAAATGCTCGATTTATTCAAACAACTAGCACTTTCGTTTTCAAAAATGCGTAAAAGCATCGAGTACTCACTGAGACAATTTTCATAAAATTTTGGTCAAGTTATATTACGGTCAATGTGACCGGAGCTGCTAATAAACAAACATATCTTACAAACTTTTTATTTTATGAACTTGTTAGTATGTTAGTGTGTTAGAGTCAAATATTAATCAAATTTGATCGACTTTCATATATCCGTTCAAATTAAAACTTTGCACACATGTATAGTTCCCATTAGGGAATGCAATCTCGCGAGTAGTATAGTATATCTAATATCGTTCTAAATCCAAAATGGCGGACGTCCCAAGATGGCGGCTCACCTTTTTCTGTGCAACCCCCTTGACATGAGTATCAAACGAAAGGCTTTCATGAGCAGAATACGATAAGCTACGTGATGCCATTCTAAATTCAAAATGGCGGACGCCCCAAGATGGCGGGTTACCTATTACTTCAGAACTCCCATGACATGGGTATCAAATTAAATGGTTTGAGGAGTAGAATACGATAAGCTACATGACATTATTCTAAAATCAAAATGGCGGACGCCCCAAGATGGCGGCTTTCCTTTTTCTTTACAACCCCCGACGTATCAAATGAAAGGGTTTGATGAGTAGAATAAGATAAGCTACATGACGTCATTCTAAATTCAAAATGACGAACGCCCCAAGATGGCGGCCCAATTTTAATTTAAATTTTAATAAATTAGATAACTGGTTAGCTGATTAATATAAAATTGAAAATTTATGACTTAGATTTTATATTTTTGTAAAGTGAAGAATTTATATATTTTTCTATTGTATAGAATTAAAATAATTAATAAAGACTAAAAAGTAACAAATAAATAACTTAAAAAAAAACTTTTTAAAAAACAATGGTATTATTTTGAAACAAAAATGCACTAAAAAGTAGAAAATAATTTTTTTTAGTGATTATAAGTTGATCAGAATAGTTTTCAACATTTGTTAAAAGAATTCACTGCAACTAATACCCGTCCTTTCCACCATGAATGTTCCGTTTCTCACGCCATGCGAAAGTTCGGTACAGTATTGTAAATTAACAATTTTGGAACCATTGAGCTCATTGTTAGTGACTGTTGCAAACTAAATATTTCCGTGTCTCCGAAAAAAAAACTTGTTTAGAATAAAGTTACGAAAATCTTATTTTAGGGACCTAACAGTTTATTTCCGATTTATTTTCATGACCTTTCAAACATCTTGAGCTTGCAATTTCTTAATTTATATACTTGCGTTAGTTGAATAAAACAAGTAGGTAATAAATCCATCTCTTGCCTGTCGTACTATAAACATCAATTTGATGACATTTAATAATATCCTTGATCTTTATATAAAATTAAAATAAATAAAACACAATAAAATTTGATTTAAAATCAAGACATGTCTAAATATGTCTAATCACAACGAGATTTTAAATATAATTAGACTTGTTCTCCTGTTGCTCTGCCTCTATGCATTTTAAGATAGACAGAACGTTGAGCTATTACCCAAGAATATACAGAGAGGCCATAGAAATACATAAACACGCACAGAATTTCAACCGAAAAGATGAAGGTCTCAATCTCAGTAAAACCTGGACACCAGCACTCCGACATACAAAACCAATGACCAATCGTACAAGGACGGGATACGACCGAGTAGAGAACTCACCACCACTACACACTGCGCATTTGACCAATGGCAGAGAGACGGACTACGACCGAACAGAGAACACACTGGCACTAGGTATAAAAGAAGGGAGAACACCAGTCACCGACACACTCATCTGTGAGCCGCCAAGGAGGACACTTCGACCGCTGCCACATCGCCTTTGAGAATGTCTACCGCAGTTGTAGACGAAACGTCAGGTAGAAATACCACCGGACCACGGCCTATAAGCCCGGAAACCATGAAGATTTGGAACAATGCCGGCCGTGAAAGCTTGCACACTTGGACATTTTAAGATAATCATGAGGCGTTCCCGTTTGGGTTGTGTTGGTTACCCTCACTCACTGCGGGTAACTAAACCATCCCGTAGCGCTTGTAAATCCTCCTGGCACAGTTGAAAACATGCACTTCGTCTTGTTAATTGATCGGTGTATCACGTAACCCATCAAGTTTACTTCGCGTTCGTATTATTTATTAAGCAGAAACGCGTTTGAGTGCCGTCAAGTGAAATAAATCTCGTATGAATGCTATATCACCAAACTAATGTGAATCTACTAGTGCTGGCAAACATCCTCAAAAACGTAGCGTGTTTTTATGGTTCCGAACCTTCGAACAGAACCCTATTATCACAGATGACATAATATATACAGATACTAGCGTCCCGGTCCGGCTTCGCCCGAGTGCTAAGAAAGCCCGGGTGCTAGGAATTTCTTGGGTGCAATACACTACTCACTCGCTTCGCTCGTTCGCTTGAATATTATAATTACATTACTCACTCGCTTCGCTCGTTCGCTTGAATATTATGATTACATTACTCACTCGCTTCGCTCGTTTGCTTTCTCACTCGCTACGCTCGTTCACTCGAATTTTATTAATACACTACTCACTCGCTTCGCTCGTTCGCTCGAATTTTATTAATACACTACTCACTCGCTTCGCTCGTTCGCTTGAATATTATAATTACATTACTCACACGCTTCGCTCGTTCGCTTGAATATTATGATTACATTACTCACTCGCTTCACTCGTTATCTCGAATTTTATTAATACACTATACTCACTCGCTTTGGTCGTTCGCTTGAATATTATAATTACATTACTCTCTCGCTTCGCTCGTTCGCTCCCGGGTGCTACTTAGTCTCGATAAAACTCAAAAACGGCTTGACCGATTTTAATTTTTTTTTAATCTAAACCATCTTCAAATCGACTTAATCACACATCCAAAATTTCATCAAAATCAAACCAGCCGTCTAGGAGGAGTTCAGTCACGTACACACGGACAAAAGAAATATATATACGAGTATATAAAGATGTTGTGGCTGTACTAACGAGCTACCCACCTTTTGAAGGCCAGATTTGATCGTCGCATGTTAGCAGAATTATAAAGCTTGAAAAAAGTATGTGTGAGTTGATTCAAAACATAAAAGTGGTTCTGATTAAATCAATCTCAATTCTATTAAAATGTATATGTCGCTTTAGTCGCGGGATATGTACCTACACTACGTTACGGCACAGGTGGAGTAGTAGAGACAAAGAATATTATATATATATTGCTAGTGTCAGTACAATAATTGTACTGCTGAATTCGTATGGTCATCTGTGATATATACCTACAACTAAATTTTATTTTAAAATTTTTGAACTAATTAAAATGGAAAAAATTTCACAAAGACATTTGTTGACGCATCATTTTATTAGTTACCATTTTTGTCACTAGGTGCCAGGAATAGATATTATCTATAAATACCAAGGTTTAGTACTTTATTTTGTTTATGTTTTTAGTTCCATAAAATGACACAAATCATTTAATAAAGGCGCTCATAAGACGGTCGTTTTCTCCTGTAAGGCAAACCCCCCCTGCTATTACTGAGCCTACGATGTCTGTCTGTCCGTCCATCCGTACTGTCACAAGGCTACGATAAGGCGTAGCTAGTTGAAATTTTCACAGATTTTGTGTTGTTGTGGCATGAATCCTGACAAATAATAATTAGAATTAAATAATCAAGTAATTTTATTGCTGTTGAGATAGCCTGCCTAAATGTAGATTACGCAACAAGTAGAATTAAGATTGGTTTCAGTTCCTTCTGTAACGATAGTTTGTGAGCGTAAATCGTAATTAATGGAGCTGTGGTTTATCTTCAAAAATAATTAACTATGTATTCTCAAGGAAATAATAATAGACCACACAACAAATAGAACTTATAATTGAGTTACTGTTCAGATAACTAGCTTGGGTGTAATTAATGGAATCATTACGTATGTACAGTATAGAAACTAGTTTTGTTCAAAATCATTCTCCTAAGAACGGCTACCTGACTTTTTTCTACCACCTTACTTTGGTGTTATTTGACGTTACTTTGATGTAATTCAAATGTCAGCACTGTTTATATTTTCCGCCCACCTGATGGCGCCACTAGCAAGAAGTATCTGCATTTAATCATTTAACGGCTAAATCGCAGTTTTGTATTTATTTAATTATTTGTTCCTAATTAATAATGGATAAATGAAGAATTACTTAATCTCTAAACGTTTGACATACCTTACTTGTCATTAGCGCCATCTAACGAATAAAAAATGTAAACGTTTTAGGTATACCTTACTTGCCTCTAGCGCTATCTGACGAATATGGTAACCCTCACTGAAATCAAACAAGTTCCTGTTCTTCACATTTTTTAAAGGGAGATCACTTTCCCGAAAGTTTAAATTTTTTTTGTAAATCAACTTTGAAAAATAACCGGCCCAGAACGTACCAAGTTTTTATCAAGGCCATTCTTTTAAGAACGCACATAGGGTATCTCAAATATATTTCAAATATATTTTAGCATTTTTTGAGTTCAGATTTTCCCGAAGATTTAAATGTTTGAAGTAAAGAAACTCTTAAAAAAATCTTCAGAATGCATTGACAGAAGATGAATCAAGTTTTCTTATTAATTAATTTGTTGTGTTGACGTAGCTCAGGGCGTACAAAACATTTTATTTATAATAGAATATTTCTAAGAACTGACTCTTACAATGAACACACATATTCTCCATCATATTGAAAAGCAATTCGTAGAATCGATTTTGCTCAAAAAATAAACCAGCCGATTGAAACGTTATTTTTCTAAATTTATAAGTATGCTTGTATTTAATATACTTTTTGTTGTATAAATCCTCTTCGATACAACTTTCTTCTAGGTATTTTTGTTAAAATTTAGCTAGAAAAACGATCTTCTAAATCTATTATTTGTTTTTCTGTGGGCGAAATCTAATGTACCTATGTACTAAAAAGTTTAACAACGATACCAGACCGTTGTTACGTCCTTAAAACTTTATTTATATTTATTATATAGACGCTAATGACCTCAGCTGTTGAGCATCTATAATCTGCTATATCTCTCCCTCTCTTTCCCCCGTTTCTCTCACCCCCCTCTCTCTGTTAAATTTTGTTATATACGAGTACATATATGGTTGCAGTCTAGGGTTATTTTGAACCCAGTTTTTCTGTCAGTTTGGACTGCGCTAGTATAGCTCAGTGGGCGTTGAGTTAAGCGCGTATAGCACACTTCTCCTCCCGTGTAACATCTCTAATTTAGTTACTCGAAGTGTATGAAAACCGCGGACGCAATACGCGTCTTTCCCCGCTGTCACCCGCGCACACCAATGATATTATACTTGTTCGAGTGTTTTCCGTTTAAGCCTTGCTTCGGAACGACTCTCTCTACAGGAGGGTTAATTTTCAACTGGAGGAAGAAACAAACCTACTCATTAACAAAATAATTCAAGGCCATAACCTATTGATGAATGACAAAGACCTTAGCTAATAGACTATAATCTATTCCTTGAAAAATTTTGAATCGAAAAGCCGGTATTATTTTTCTCTCCAAAATATAATTGCCTGATTATATACTGGGTAAAGACCTCCACCTTGGAGAATGGAGCTTCATAATCAGTTTTCAGCAATACGGTGCCAACTGTTCGATCTTATCCCTCCATCTTCTCTTATGTCTGTTCATTTTTCTTTTTTCATCTAAAATGTACCATTCCGTTCATATTTTGAAGTTTTCGGCTACTGGCCAAAGACAAGAGCCATGCTGTCATCCATTACAAAAAAATTCGACTGGATAGCCACACCAACACTTTGAAGGAGAAAAAATTTCACCACAAAAAGAGAGAGGGAGAAGTCAGAAAATGGTCCTAAATGATTCCTAGGGTGTCAAAACATAAAGAATGAAGATTTATTAATATCCCGAAAAAAAATTCGGACTGAATCCAATACTTCCCTACCATGGTATAGTGGGAAGTAAAAACCTTCCATGTTGTCACCAACATTGTCCTCTTCTAGTGAGCTACCTCTTCTCTCTTCAGCTATTGTTTCAATAAATATTGAGACCATGCTTATTGCCGGCTTGGATGCGTAATCCTGCTTAAATAACAAGACTGTTTCCAATCCATCTTAACGGGTCCTCTTTAATGAAGACAGCAATTATGATGGCGACGAGTACTTAGTTACTAGTTCTGCTGATTCAAACATGAACGCGACGAGGACGATGATCGACAGCGTAAATAAAGACGGAAACAAACTTTTATAATAATAATAAGTAATTAATCAATAACTTAATAGTTATTAAGTTATTGATTAATTACTTATTATTATTAACTCACTTCGAAGATAAAAATGGTAATTTGCAAACTTGATAACTTAATAACTTAATAAAAATAAAGATCTTTTCGATTCGACATTTCACAAAGAATATGCTCTCAATAAAGGCGACGTTATTTCTGGGACATCTGTATAGTTGTACAGCAATTTCATATTGACTATTTACAAATTATAACATTACAGTATATACTGCGAGGAATTTTCCCTGAACCGCCGTTTCCCCTAATTGGTGTCAGTTATTAGTGAAGATGTCAAGCCTAACAGATTCATTACATTGTCAGTCGTCAGTTAATTTAATTAAATATATCCTTTTTAATATAATAATAGTATCTATCGCAATACATATAAATAAAATCATAACTTTGTCCGTAATAATTGTGTACTTAAATTTTTAACGAAATTAATTCGACATTACATTTTATAGGATTCCTAGACCGAATAGGGTAGTCGCATGATTTTTTTATCGCATTTTTAATACGCAGCACGAAAATATACGTCAATTTGAACACAACTCTAAAATCTGAGAAACATTGAATGACTCGTTGGAGTGCAATAATTTATTTAAACATGGAAATCATGTGATCTAAAACAGTATGTGACATCAAACTTCATGTCGAGTGTTTGTTTCCATGTTCAGAATTTAGTGCTCTATTAATATAACCTATTGGCCATTTCCAGAATTTTTACATGTCTGTTTCGTTTTTCGACTGTCACTATTATACCGGCATGATCTTGATATTGTAGCGTCGCTGTCTCTGAGATCGCTGTTAAGCGCATGGCATGTGATTACTGACTGATTAACCGACTACTCGTCGTTGCAGCGTATTGCATGTAGCCGCCGAAATGTACATTAAGTACTGGTAATCGGTAACGGTTACAGAGTAGCAAAAGCAATAATTATCTATGGTGTATTGCTATGGGGAAACTCCACTAATTCGAACAGAGTCTTTGTACTTCAAAAGAGAGCCGTTAGGGCTATGGCTAGAGTCTCAGCTAAAGAGCATTGTAAACTAATTTTTATTAATTACAAAATACTAACTCTGCCATCATTGTTTATTTTTCACGCATTATTGTATGTCAAACAGAATATGTTGAACTTTAGCTGTAGCTCTAACGTCCACTCTTATAATGTAAGATACAAAGATAATCTTAGATTACCACCTCATAGATTACAAAAAACACACAGCAGTTTTGTCTGCATGTCCATTACTTTATTTAATAAACTGCCCACAGCTGTTCAAAACCTTCCTCTAAGTCAGTTCAGAAATCTTGTGAGAAGACGGTTGACTGAGGCTGGTCTTTATAAAGTGGAAGATTTTTCGTTTATGTAATGTCTTAAACTTGTTTTTATTTGACGATGTTATGCCACGTAGCTGTGGTGCTCAAACAAATAAATATCTATCTATCGACAAAAAATTCGGTCAGTTTGGTGCCAATAATTCGTGAGAGCACGCTCTTCTTTATTCGCCCGTGCGATTGGTAGCGATTAGTGTGGAGCGGATTTGTTGTTATTTCTGTAACAACATACATTTCTTGTGTTAATTAAAATGAAGAAATATTATTTAATTACTATACTTATTAAGAATATTGATATCAGTTATTAAAACTTGTTTGATTTGACGGATTTTACTTAATAAGTAAAAACTACTGAGAAAGTACAACATACTGAGATTTTTATTTGAAATTAGTCTTGTTTTTTGCTTTCAAGTATTGTCCAAAATAATTATTGCAAAACGACTTAGTAATTAATTTAATAATCTATTAAAATAAATTAGAATATTTTTTTTTTTATTTAACACAACGTGCATCGGCATTTGCCACTAGCACTACAAATTATAATGACATTATAGTTATTAGTTAAGGTATACAAAGATAACTTAGATTTTGGAAATTTATACAAAATTAGAATATTAAATATAGTGTGTTTTATTTTAGGGAAACTTATACTCAATTAGATACATAAACATAATCTAATTAAAGTATTCAGTATTAGGCCGAATAGCAAAAAAGTGACTAAATAAACCGAATACCGAATATAGTTACCAAATATTCATTGCAAGTTTGAAAAGAACTCAATATGCTCAAAAGTAATCGACAATCGTATTGTACATTACTAAGACAATATTGACGCAATTGTCTCGTAATTGAGGCAGTCCCGGTAAATTCAGGACAAATGACATCCCTGATTCAGAATTCCACACTCTTGTCAGCGTCGCCTTTATCGCGTGAACTAGTAAAATGTTGCCGACTAGAGAACAATTCAACTGTCCGCTTGTGTAACACGGGACTTCCCTTAGCGCCTCAGTGCGCGGTCTACTTGTAGATCTGTACTGAGCTGTCGAGGTTTGTAGCCTCAACACGCACGCAGCTCGTGGCAGTGGCTTAACTACGGGGGGGGGGAGCAGAGTGAGCAATTGCCCCCATATCCGGAAGTCTTAGGGACCCTGAAGCATCCTGGATTTTGATCCGAAGTCTTTCTTATTGACTCATAGAATATTTCAGGGGCGAAAAATACTACATGGAATATGATGAAACTTGCGTTTTAGAGACTTATTTTACAAAAAAATTTCCGTCTTTAGGCTGAAGGTTATTCCATACCCTTCAGACTCCTCAGATGTGACTATCCAAGGAAAATATTCACGCTTTGTTTATTTATTTATTTTATTTATTGTAGATTGTACATCTCAGGTCATTATAGCGTCTTTCAACTACACTAAATAACAACTTTCTTAAAAACTAAATAACATCACAAAACATCCATGTGCGCAGGTGGGATTCGAACCCACGACAGTATAGTCTAGAGGCTGGTATCAAGTACGCTATCCACTAGGCTACACTGCCCTCATTCACGCTTTGCCACTGCGCTTAAAATCTCAGGGTTAAGCTCCGTATGGAGTTGGCCTACCTATATTTTATTATTTATTGACCTTTCAAGAATTTTTGCTACCGGGTCAAAATTTTAAAGTTACGCCGCTGGCGTGACGACTGCAGTGCGACGTGAAGGGGGCGGGTTGGCTGGGAGGACCACAATGTGTAAGTAGGTAATAATTAGAGAGAAAAGGATTAACGGTTTTATGAGGGCGTCATACGTAGAGTATAGTGCAGCATAACGTAGCACGCAATCGGACAGCGTACAATTTCATTAAAACAGTATAACATCCTTTCATTTTCAGTAAGGCATTGCTGCTTATTCATCTTTCAGTTCACACTTCTATCTTCACTCATGAAGATGCCTTTGGAATTACAGTAATGAATTTTGATGCAGATAAAACAATTCAACATCGCATGATTAATAAAACTTCAGACAAGTTATGGTTTTTATTTTAATTTTACAAAAAATGTGACTGATTCTTATTTCCTTATTTTTATCCGACTGCAAAGGCAGAGTTATGTTTTTCGCGCTATCTATGTATGTAGATAGATAGATAGATAGGTTTATTGTCAATCGGAAAAAAAAAATTTTTCATCCGACATGTCAACAAACTTATATAACTAAATACAGAATTTAAATTTAAAATTTTAAAATTCAACCACTATATAAAACGCCTTAGAAATTAACAAATCTTTTATTTTCTTTTTGAAAACATTCAAGGTAACAGTATATTACCGCAAATAAATTCACATATTAGTGAATTAACCTCGGAATTAACATAATATATCAGACGACATGGTCGCCATGATATTTTTTAGAAGATAAGAAAAATGAAAATGCTACTGTCGGAACTCGAACCCGAAACTTCCAATTTCGCGTCGGACAAGTTTCCAATTACTCTACAGTGCCAACAGTAAATCTTAATTTCTCATTTAATATGTGCACAATGTTGAATGTACCGCAGAAAGCACTTAATGCGAGAGTTAATATTTATAACAACATTAATGTCGATTTTTCTAAATGGTCGGACATGCCTTATTATAATTAAAATACAGAATATCTGTAAGAATTACGGTATATTATTATAACTAACTATGAAAATTATTAATAAATCCTTAACCCAAATAAATTCACATATTATATTAGTAAAATAATATAATATATCAGACGCATAGGCGCCGGCAGGTTTGATTCCAAGGGGGCGCAAAATGCAAAATGTTCACTCAAATAAATTATAACAACCTATAATGCAACTCTGATATTTTTTCTCTTCCGTCTTCCAGATTTTCAATTTTTTCTTCTACGTCTCTGCTCTCTAAGCCAGGGGGGTGCAATCGAACCACCTTGCACCCCCCTCGTGGCGCCCATGGTCGCCATGATATTTTTTAGAAGAATATAAGTATAAAAAGTATTATATCTTTTGATTGCTGACCCAATTTGATTAGTTCCGATTTTAATCGCAAAATAGCTTAGCTGCGATAGCTACTTACCGATAGTGAAATAAAAATAAATTACGCGATAGATCTACACAACGTTGAGTTTCTGCACTATTTTCGCTCGAATGTATATTAGAAAACGTCCAAAATTTTATAAATTTATAACCACTCGTTTATAAATCATTTATATTTAAAAGTCGATAAGTGTAATACCAGCGCCCATTGGGACAAAATATCATAAACTATAAGTTTCCTGCATATTGAATAAACAATTTTTAAAGTTCCGTCGAAAAAAATGTCCTTCCTGGTAAAACAGTTCGTTCCTTTGGGAATCCAACTTGGAAGTCACGCTGTGTTTCGCACGCGTAAACACGCATGGAAACATTATTAAAGAGCGAATGTATATACAAGAGGTCAGGACCGGATTATAAATTTTAACAAGCATTACTTTTAAAAATACTACAGTATTCAAAGATATATTCCGTTATTTTCTACATAATATTTTAAATTTCAACTTAGTTTATATAGTAATGTGCGAGAGAGGGAATTATAGAAAATTATTTATCTGAAATTATTGAGGGGATCTTCAACAAGATCGTATGTATAGGAAATACCGTTTTTCGGCGAGAGGCAGTAGGAAGAATACCTAGCCACATTAATAAACCTAAAATTTTGAAGAAAATTAAATGCATTATTTTAGTAACTGTTATTTATCTTAGATAACAGAAATTTTCCAATAACAGTTATTAAATAAAAACCTACTGATATTTGAATTTCATCTCCTACGTGTCCCAACGTTCTTGGCTGTTTTCAAGTCATAAAATAACCGATTATTAATGATGAAAATTAAAATGTGGACCTGTGATTTGGTGCGTGCTTACGCAACATTTGCTAATGGACAATCCATTAGTAGATGATTTTTTCAGTTTATTAATATACTCAGTGCTACAGGACACGATATTATATTTCAGTATCCTGTTTAATGGCCCAACATTAATCTGTTTTAAATAACTGACGGAAGTAAATTAAGACTATGTTTTGTTTTCAGTTGCCGGACGGTGTACAGTTGACCTTGGGCGAACTGCGCGAGATGGCGCACCGTCAACAGCATCAGATAGATGCGCAACACCAGCTGCTGGCGGCCAAGGAGCAACGCCTGAGACACCTCAAGGAACAAGAAGCCAGGCATCAACGGGTCGCTACGGAAAATGAACGACTGCGCAGACTCAGGGATCGCGTTGAAGCGCAGGAACTCAAGCTGCGCAAACTCAGAGCGCTCAGAGGACAGGTCGATCAGAACAAACAGAATAACGTTTTGCTCAGTAAGTGTAATTTGAACTTCTATATTTAGTTAATACGTGTTGTGTAAAAGTATTCTAGAATCGTGTTTTTTGATCAGTTCTTTGTTATTATTGAATCGGTTACTAAATAAATTGTAATCGGTAGATCTTTTGAAATCAAGGTGTATTATACATGCACTCCTGTGTCGAAATTAACGCACCGCTTGGTTTTCCTGTTGTATTTTATGTGTTATGAAGGAATATTTGGACTGGAAGCATCTTTTGTTCCTGGCGAAATCAGGGTACGGTTTGAAACCATCAGAAGATCGTGGACGAGTATGATGAAGGCGTGAAGAATGATTTGTTGCCTGCAATAGTTCTGCAATTCTGTACGGGAGTCGAAGCAAATTCTTCCCCAGAAAACCACATGGTTACTTTGCAAAGATATTGCAGGTAGCAAATCATCTTACGTCATCAATAAAAAGTGGTGGAACCGTTGATGTAAAGATACGAAAGGAGATGATTAAAGTTTTAATCATCTCCTTTCGTATCTTTACATCAACTGATACGAAAGGAGATGATTAAAGTTTTAATCATCTCCTTTCGTATCTTTACATTAACTGATACGAAAGGAGATGATACGAAAGGAGATGATTAAAGTTTTAATCATCTCCTTTCGTATCTTTACATCAACTGATGATGCCAACTTGGTTGGCGAAACGTACGTCGAGAGTGTTTGTTATGGTTTGGTGTTTTGTGGTAATTATAACATTTCGTATCTTACGTCATACTCTTTTAAAGTTTACCTTAAGGTTTCATCAGAAAACAATATGCTTCCAGTTCAGTCCATCAATGTAACAGAAAAAACTGGAGTGATTCGCTTATTTTGATCAGGATTTAGTTATTAAAATCCTGCTCTGTTAAGGTTATGTAATGTGTAAATCCTGTCCCTGACATGTGGGTCCAGCAAATAGTATCCCTATTACAATATTGTAATACGTTCATAGCGGGCCACGATCCGTCGGCGACGATGGCGTCTCAGTGGGGCGGAGCAGAGTCCTTTTGACACGATCTAATAACCCGAGGGTTCAGTTGAAATGCAAATAATGTATAGTTGTGTAGGTAGCGACAGTAACAGCGGGTGTTCAGTAGGGAAGTCCCGCGACCCCACACACGTGCGACAGACGCAACGGCGGATTTTAGATGTTACTTTAGCGAACAAACAAGACGAAACCAGTGCTTCTCAAACTGATTTTTTTAAAAACATGTTAATAATATGACGAATAAATTTTTTGTCGAACAAAAGTCAATTTTCAAAATGCATTAAGATATTACTGAAGTAGTTGTGTTATCAATAGCAGAAATCTTAACTAATATTATAAATGTGAAAGTGAGTTTGTTTGTTTGTTTGCTCCACTTTCACGCCTCAACTACTTAACCAATCTCTGTGAAATTTTGCGCACGGGTATCTACCGTAATTGAGATGAATATAGGGTATAATAACTAGCAGGCCCGACTTCGCCCGGGTGAAAATCGGGGTAATCTCAGAAGATCGATTTCTCCGTAACTATACTGAACACAGTTTTTTTTCCGGTTTTCACGATTAGATAGATTAATTCACGAGGAAGGTTTAGATGTATAATTGAAACTAGCCGGCCCGGTTGCGCTTTGGTGAAAATCGGGCGTAATCTCAGAAGACCGATTTCATTTTTTTTTTCAATTTCTGATAGGTACCTATAATATTTTACTTTAGCACATAGGCTATAATAACTGGCCGGCCCGACTTCGCTCGGGTGAAAATCTGGGGTAATCTCAGAAAGTACTGAACCGATTTCAATTTTTTTCACTGTTCGATAGGCTTTAAGACATATGCTGTAATAACTGGAGCGAACGAGTGAAGCGGGTGAGTAATGTATTAATAAATCATAAATTCATATCGCACCCGGGCGAAGCTGAACCGAGCCGCTAGTTATCAATAAATCAATACTATATCACTTACCTTTGATGACTGCAATTGCTTCATGATAGATGTAGATACCATGCTACATCTATCATGAAGCAATTGCTGTCATCAAAGGTAAGTGATATAGTGTTGATTTATTGATAACTAGCGGCTCGGTTCAGCTTCGCCCGGGTGCTTTATGAATTTATGATTTATTAATACATTACTCACTCGCTTAATATTAATAAAAAAATATTGAAGAATTGAACAATAAACAAGCAGAAAATAATATAGAAACTAAGTAATTCATCAAAAATCAGAAATTAAATAATCCATTAGAAATTAAATAATTAATTCACCAGAAATTAAATAATTCAAAAGTGAAATACCAAAGTTGACAACAAAGTTTATTTATCGACTTGCTGTTCTAAAAACAAAATCCAACAAAGTTAACAAAATTGAAAAAGAAGTTTTTGTAGTATTATTCTGACTTTGCGTGTTTATGAAGTTTAGGGAGCACCGGTAAAGGTTGAAGGTCGGTGGTGAAGTAGGGTTACATAAAGTATCTGTTTGACTGTCTGTCTGGTGAAGTGGTACCGTTCAGTGAACAGGAGGTAACTGTTTGGTTGGAAGTGTACCGTAGCATACTGTTGTCCTACATTTATACTAGATACATCCAGGGCAGTACTGGAAACACATTAAGTCCTGGAAATACTAATGCAAGCCAGAGACATTCAACATGTCAATCACCATCTACTTGTTATGTGTGTTATAAAGACCACCAACAGCTAAGGTTATTTGGACCTAGCACCAATTCATATTTTCAGTTCATTATTTTTTTTTAATAATAAATTGAAAATCCAATTGACACTTTTACCAGCTCTCGGGCTAGAACCCGGGAACTGGGGACTTGTAATAAAGGAACCATAGCAACGCCATATTAACAACAGCATTGCTACACTATCGGCTATTCTCAAGCCCATCTACTTGTTAATCGATCCCTTGAGTTCAGCGGGAAGTTTTCCTGTCCCCAGTGGGGTCGTCCCACATTTTTTGTTGGAATCTATAACATTTACAAATAGATTACGAAACAATTTTTTTGAGAATTTTTCGGAAGCTTTTTCTATAATTCAGAAATTCCCAAGTATGTATTTTCAATGGCATTTTAAACATGCAATGTACCGCTACCGAAATGATGTAGATACAATTCAGCCTGTGATTGGTTGACTAGATCTACTGTCACGCCCACTGATCTGTGTGAATCACAATGAAGATAATTCATATATACCATATTTTTGTATAGATAAATAAATGTAAATTGTCTTCTATGTCATCATATGGCGCTTTATGCTTAGCGTTTAAAATATATTTCTTTTGTTTTTGTCTGCAATTAAGAGAATAGATATTGTAAATTATAGACGCTCGACAACAGCGGTCATAAGCGTCTTCGAAAGGGAAGAATATAAGAACGAAAACATTGGTTTACAGTAAGCTTTCACGGCCGGCTTCTATAGAGATGATTTGTTTCGGGTTTCTGGGTCGTGGTCTACTGGAGCGAATTCTTCCAGACGTTTCGCTTGCTGCTGCGGCAAGCATCTTCAGTGGTGCGGCGGACGTAGTCGAAGAGTTCTTCTGGGCTAGCAAGACGACTAGAAGAACTCTTCGTTCACGTCCGCCGCACCACTGAAGATGCTTGCCGCAGCAGCAAGCGAAACGTCTGGAAGAAGAATTCGCTCCAGTAGACCACGACCCAAAAACCCGAAACAAATCATCTCTATCTATTGGTTTACATTATTATTTGTTTATGTATACAGTGTGTCCACAGAGTCATCCTCAACATGGGGATCTCCGTTGTTATGGGAGATAGAGATTTGGTTAAATGAGACAAAATGTGCAGAACTTCCAGTACTACTACCCTGCATAGTCAAACTTTCCATATTTTGCTTGGTTCCCGACTGACAGTTGAAAAACGAGATTTACTCATTTTCGTTTTTTGTTTATAACTCGCTTATTAAGTAAGTTAGAAAAAAAATATATTCACTTTTTTAAGGCCCTTTTTTATGAAGATTTTAAATCTCTTTTCACATTTTTATTTACTTTTATAGTTTCTGAGATACGTGTATAAACTTTGTTTTTTTAAATACACGTCAAAGATGGCCATGACACCATTCAAAAGAGATTTTTTTTCTCTTTAATTTGATATGAGGGTTGATGGATTTATTTTCAAAAATAACAGAGTTATACGTAAAACACTGATTTTTAATAGTAGGCTATGCTAAATTAATTGATAAAACAACAGAAGGCTTAGCAAACAGTTGAAATTCGCGTTGACTTAGTAAACGGCTGTTTTATTTTAGCTGTCAAAGTGTAGTTTGTTGCTAATTTGTCAGTTTACTAAGTGATTTATTAAATTTACTTTTGTTATCATGGAACCATTTTGTAACGATGAAAAATTTGATATGTTATCTTGTTACATTCTATGTCACAAAAATTCGACCAGAGCTGCAGAAATGTACTTCGATCAGTATCCAGAACGAAGACAACCTCATTCGTCTATTTACAGAAACTTACGAGTAAATTTAATAAACTATGGATCATTTAAAAAGCCGTTTACTAAGTCAACGCGAATAAGTGAAGAAGACAAACCTACTGTTTTACGATCAATTGTTGAAAATCGCTTATTTTTCATTGTTACAAAATGGTTCCATGATAACAAAAGTAAATTTAATAAATCACTTAGTAAACTGGCAAATTAGCAACAAACTACACTTTGACAGCTAAAACAAAACAGCCGTTTACTAAGCCAACGCGAATTTCAACTGTTTGCTAAGCCTTCTGTTGTTTTATCAATTAATTTAGCATAGCCTACTATTAAAAATCAGTGTTTTACGTATAACTCTGTTATTTTTGAAAATAAATCCATCAACCCTCATATCAAATTAAAGAGAAAAAAAATCTCTTTCGAATGGTGTCATGGCCATCTTTGACGTGTATTTAAAAAAACAAAGTTAATACACGTATCTCAGAAACTATAAAAGTAAATAAAAATGTGAAAAGAGATTTGAAATCTCCATAAAAACGGGCCTTAAGAAAGTGAAAATATTTTTTTTCTAACTTACTTAATAAGCGAGTTATAAACAAAAAACGAAAATGGGTAAATCTCGTTTTTCAACTGTCAGTCACGAACCAAGCAAAATATGGAAAGTTTGACTACGCAGGGTAGTAGTACTGGAGATTCTGCACATTTTGTCTCATTTAACCAAATCTCTATCTCCCATAACAACGGAGATCCCCATGTTGAGGTTGAGTCTGTGGACACACTGTATAACATCTCAACTATGAGGAATAAAATTGTTCCGCACAACATAATAATGCAGTGGTTTCACCAGAGAAAGATTTTACACTAAGATTTGTATCGTAAAAGGGGTAGTTTACCTACTGCGATAAACGAAAATCGAAAATTGCTATTTTCTTCAAAAATGACCTAAGATTTTAATCATGTTTCACAAATCGATGTTATTAATGACCTTACAATATTTATGTCACCATTCATTTATCTCGGAAAAATTCAGAAAGGGTAGTTTACTGATGAGCGAAAATCCACGGTTAGTGTTGCCGTCTAGATCTAGACTTTCTAGACTCTTGTCTTGTCTTGTCTTGTTTAGATTTTCAAGACAAGACTTGCAAAAGTCTTGTCTAGAAATTTTCAAGACAAGACAAGAGTTTTTTAATCTAGACTTAGTGAAGTCTTGATATTTCTAGACAAGACTTAGTGAAGTCTTGTCTTGATATTTCAAAGTCTTGCCTTGTCTTGTCTAGACGACAACACTATCCACGGTCGATGCTGCTCGGTGGACCCGTATCATTTATTTTCATCGTGCAGACAATCCAACGGCAAATAATACCCTAAATCTAGGCGAGCAAGTTCAGTCCTGCTTATACATCAAACCTTGTACATATTTTAGGTCTAAATAAATTATAGCCTGTACCCTACATTTCCTAATACCAAAACTGCTTTCCTCTTAACGGTTTGAGTAACTCCAGAGTAATTTTGAACTGATTTTAATATTCCTTTTAGATGGGTCAACGACCTATCTCACATTTCTATCAAACACCTGCTAATTTTTCGGTATCCTAAAAGGTGTGTGGTGATAATTACATTACCCTTCTTTATTACCTCTATAACATTTTCAATGTTCTCTGCCACGTTAGCTTATTCAAGATGGCCACAGACCTTGAAAAATCAGAGAATGTCAGAAAATATTATTCAGCTAGGATTATTTGAACCCAGAATGCAGATTTTCAATTATTTTTTAATGATAATCTCTATCTCTAAATAGTATAAAATAAAGTCGATGTCTGCCTCTGTCTGTTTCTCCGCTTACTTCTTCTAAACCACGCAACGGATTTTGAAACGGTTTTCTCTAATAGAAAGAGCGATAAACGAGGAAGGTTTGTGTATAATATAATTTGTAAACATTTTGTACAAAATGGCTGAACTATGACGGTGTTTTGTCAAAAAAAAAAACAGTTTTCGTACGCGTACATGCTCTAAATAGTATAAAACAAAGCCGCTGCCTGCCTCTGTCTGTTTCTTCGCTTACTTCTTCTAATCATAATTTCATACCACCCGGGCGTAGCCGGGAAGGGCCGCTAGTTTGAAAATAAAATTGATACTGTTACCTGTTTTCAAATTAGAACAATTTTGCTGAGTTGACCGCACGCTAAAGCTCTAGCGACTAAGTACTGTACTACGTACAGTTTTTTTTTCTTTTTTTGGTCATAATGTTATCATTATATGGCCACTCATTGTAAGGTAAGAATAAAATTGATTTTAAATTTGGGAAAAAGAAATACCTTATTAGTTTAAGAGAACGAAAAAGTCAAGGGAAAATTAAGTTTTAAGTACCTACTGGAAAACCAGGAAAATTAAGTGATTTTTTTTGTCCAATATTGAATTAACGACTCTTATCAGTTTAAATATAATAGCTTCACAATAAAAGAATTTTGGGAAGAAAGCAAGGACTTAGGTTAATACCATTTTGGCCAATAACACGACTAGGCTTTTTTGTTTTACGGCGACAATTATATTTCGGTTTCGGCTATAAAAACTTTTTATTTCTATGTTCTGTCTGTCTAATGGTCAGTATCTATTCACTTACAAAAATTTAATTATACTTTTTATGTATTTTATTTTAACGATCTTTTTATCAACGACGGCTTTTTCTAAATTGCGAACAAATAAAAGCACATATACGAACATCGTTAGTCGCTTTATGAGTTACTGATCTTCCTGGGCAAGGATTGCAACAGAAGAGTTCTTAAAGAGTAGATATTCTACAAGAGGCGATATACGAACAAAGAAGTTGATTTTGAACAGAGAAGGGCCATCAGGGCCGGCGCCAGACTATTTAGCGTTCTATATACAGAGCGAGCTATTTGCATCCTCCCATCCCTAACAGAACTTCAATTTTAAAAACTTTACTTGTTGTCTGTCCGTCCGTCAGTCTGTCTGTCTGCTACAAATCTTGCATTCAAAATGTCGACTTCTAACTGAGCTAGAGCTTTGAAATTTTGCAAACGTGTATAAGTCACGTGACAATGCAATATAGTATATCTAATATCGTTCTAAATCCAACGTGGGTAGAATGAGGTAGATAAATAGGATACAATTAATGTATAAATATATAAATGTACAACCTTGGATGTAGCGACCTGTGACGCGTTGTTTCGTTAGCAACAAAAATAAGAATAATTTCATAAGTCTGAACTATTACTTACAGAGAAAAATAGTAGTCGGTAAATTCTCTACCTACTATTATTTACCGACTATCGCCATTAATAAATATACTGTAACATTTTATATCCGCACGTTTTATTGTCTTGTAATTTTAAAATCTCGTGTGTTTTGAACACAGAGATAAATTGTAAGATGAACAGGAAAGCTTAAACATATAGAATTTCTAAAATATTATAGCGGCCCCGTCCGGCTTCGCCCGGGTACTAAGAAAGCCCGGGTGCAATACACTACTCACTCGCTTCGCTCGTTCGCTTGAATATTATAATTACATTACTCACTCGCTTCGCTCGTTCGCTATACAGTGTGTCCACAGACTCATCCTCAACATGGGGATCTCCGTTGTTATGGGAGATAGAGATTTGGTTAAATGAGACAAAATGTGCAGAATCTCCAGTACTACTACCCTGCGTAGTCAAACGTTCCATATTTTGCTTGGTTCGCGACCGAGAGTTGAAAAACGAGATTTACCCATTTTCGTTTTTTATTTATAACTCGCTTATTAAGGAAGTTAGAAAAAAAAAATTTTCACTTTCTTAAGGCCCTTTTTTATGAAGATTTCAAATCTCTTTTCATATTTTTATTTACTCTTATAGTTTCAGAGATACTTGTATTAACTTTGTTTTTTTAAATACACGCCAAAG
Source organism: Mongoloraphidia duomilia (assembly GCA_039654895.1). Classification (NCBI taxonomy): domain Eukaryota; kingdom Metazoa; phylum Arthropoda; class Insecta; order Raphidioptera; family Raphidiidae; genus Mongoloraphidia; species Mongoloraphidia duomilia. The sequence continues at coordinate 16,978,901 of CM077525.1, read as the reverse complement.
ATGGGAATGACACCATTCGAAAGAGATTTTTTTTCTCTTTAATTTGATATGAGGGTTGATGGATTTATTTTCAAAAATAGCAGAGTTATGCGTAAAACACTGATTTTTAATAGTAGGCTATGCTAAATTAATTGATAAAACAACAGAAGGCTTAGCAAACAGTTGAAATTCGCGTTGGCTTAGTAAACGGCTGTTTTGTTTTAGCTGTCAAAGTGTAGTTTGTTGCTAATTTGTCAGTTTACTAAGTGATTTATTAAATTTACTTTTGTTATCATGGAACCATTTTGTAACAATGAAAAATTTGATATGTTATCTTGTTACATTCTATGTCACAAAAATTCGACCAGAGCTGCAGAAATGTACTTCGATCAGTATCCAGAACGAAGACAACCTCATTCGTCTATTTACAGAAACTTACGAGTAAATTTAATAAACTATGGATCATTTAAAAAGCCGTTTACTAAGTCAACGCGAATAAGTGAAGAAGACAAAACTACTGTTTTACGATCAATTGTTGAAAATCGCTTATTTTTCATTGTTACAAAATGGTTCCATGATAACAAAAGTAAATTTAATAAATCACTTAGTAAACTGACAAATTAGCAACAAACTACACTTTGACAGCTAAAACAAAACAGCCGTTTACTAAGCCAACGCGAATTTCAACTGTTTGCTAAGCCTTCTGTTATTTTATCAATTAATTTAGCATAGCCTACTATTAAAAATCAGTGTTTTACGTATAACTCTGTTATTTTTAAAAATAAATCCATCAACCCTCATATCAAATTAAAGAGAAAAAAAATCTCTTTCGAATGGTGTCATGGCTATCTTTGACGTGTATTTAAAAAAACAAAGTTAATACAAGTATCTCTAAAACTATAAAAGTAAATAAAAATATGAAAAGAGATTTGAAATCTTCATAAAAAAGGGCCTTGAGAAAGTGAAAATATTTTTTTTCTAACTTCCTTAATAAGCGAGTTATAAACAGAAAACGAAAATGGGCAAATCTCGTTTTTCAACTGTCGGTCGCGAACCAAGCAAAATATGGAAAGCTTGATTAGGCAGGGTAGTAGTACTGGAGATTCTGCACATTTTGTCTCATTTAACCAAATCTCTATCTTTAATAACAACGGAGATCCCCATGTTGAGGATGAGTCTGTGGACACACTGTATATATAAACTTTCCGTGAAAAATTATCTAACTGATAGTGAAAACCGCATCAAAATCCGTTGCGTGGTTTAGAAATTACATTACTCACTCGCTACGCTCGTTCGCTATATATATAAACCTTCCGGGAACAATTCCGTCATACATGATTTTTGCGTAACTTTAACCGTTTACGCAGCTCTCAAAAGGAATAATTTTTCCCGTTTTTGCTACATTTTTCATTGATGCTCCGCTCCTATTGGTCGTAGCGTGATATTATGTAGCCTATGCCTTCCTCGATAAATAGGCTATCTAACAAAAAAAATTTTTTTCAAATCGGATTGGTAGTTCCTGAGATTAGCGCGTTCAACCAAACAAATAGATATAGATAGATTGAAATTTGAAAAACAGGAAAAAAATTATGAAAACGGAAAATTCACTCTTCTAGTCCTTAGGACTTTACAATTATACAGACTAAGTTACGATTTAGTTTATTTTTATTAAAATTATTAACTTCTGTATAAATCATTAAAAACATGACTCTCTCATGATATAGACTTTGTAGGCGCGTTACTATATATACGAACACATCGATCGATACCCAGTAGTGCTTCTATTGTACAAAGTGCAGAATTTACCAGTTTTATTATATTAGTTTAGATTAGATATGAAAGCTTATAAGTACTCAGTTTTATAAAAGCTTATCCTCAGTTTCTGATACGACTGTCAATTTTAAATTTAGATTTAAAAACTAAAAGTTGTCTCAGAAATTCAACATTAATCTTTTCACGGTGCGACATTTAAAATTTGCGCGGTTTATTCACAACCAATTTAAAGAAACTAATGCCGGGTTTATCGTACATTTATAACACACTGTTTTGTTAATCAATGTTAAATTTTTACACATAAATAGTGATGTGAAAGTATTCACTTCGCTGCTACTTTTTCACAGATATCAATTTTTCGCAGCGACCTTAAAAGATATCACTTAAAAGTAGCTACTACCAATTTCACTCTTAACGTTTACACATCCAACTAGTATGGTCTGCACACTGCTACCTGCATACTGTGAAATGTGAATAGTTCACAGTTCGCTAGCATTTCACAGTTTACATTTACGTTCACAGATGTGTACCTGCTACCTACCTATTGTACCCAACAGTGAAAAATTTAAAATAAGGTATATCAGGTAGGTAGGTAGGTACCTATCGTATTTACGTATATCATTATCTATTGGCACAAGATATTGATTTGTTTTAATAACTTGTACAGTGTACGTTATTTAAATGTAAAAAATTAGGAAGTATAAGAAATGTAAATGCGAAATAAAAGCAAAAAAATATATTTGCTTTGTTAATGTTTCTTGACGCGGATTGTCCAAAAGTGTTTCGAATAATTTTTTCTATTAATTCAAATTTAGATAATGTTAATTAAGGTATCAAAAAATACATGGACAAAAAAAATATAGGTACCCATTTTTCACAGTGACCTTCATGCAAAATACAAATCTGCTTTACGTTACATCCGGTCAAATCTTTTGTTATGCCTAATAAGTAATAATAGTGACTGTGAAACGCATTTTTTCATAATTCATTTCACCGCTGCTATTATATCCTAACAACTAACCCAGTTCGCTGCACAGTGCACAATGCATATGCCACACTGCGCATTGAAAGGATTTTACCAGTTTACCTGAGATATTTTAACTGTGAAATTTTTCACTGCTAAAAGTAGCAGTGAATAAAAAGTAGCATTCACAGTTTTCACTGCTACTGAAAATTCACTGATATGCCCATCTCTACACATAAAACATATTATACGAAGTAACCATAGAAATAACAACGAATTAGCTTAACAGCGTGATTAAACTGTACGATAAATCCGACATAAAAGTTTCGAGGTTATTGAAATTCTATAAATAAATAAATAAACAACAAAGGAAGCGTTCAGAACGTCGCCTCTTATCTTATCTAAGCACACGCAGTGCGCCGGCCAAGTTCTCGCAACAAACAAAACCGACCGCGCGCGACTGTGCAATATTTACACGAACCATTTCGAGCCCTTTTAGACCCTCCTCTATCTCCGAGGTTGGTTGCGTGATAATTACGAGAAAAATGAGAAATAAATAAAAATCCAACATGGCGGATTAAACATCCAACATGGCGGATTCTGACAATTTTGTTTGGAAAGTTACGGAGTGCAGGCAGTCAGTGTACGGTGTATGTCCAGTCGGTGTATATACTAGTGGGGTGGCATGGGATAGTGGGATTATTTACTAATAGGTATATAATTGAACAAAAAGTTATGAAATCCTACCAAAAACATACATGTAAAAAACAGACAACGTTCTCGTCAGGACTGTGTTATTATGAAGAAAAAAATAACTGAAATGTAGAAATTATGCCAAGTACCTTGCCTACACGTTATTAGCAGTAAATTGATACATTTCCAGATCAAATTTGGCAAGTTTTTAAGGGTCTCAGTATTGCTCAGTTCTTCAAAGAAAACTTGCCAAGTTTGATCTGGAAATTTATCAATTTACTGCTAATAACGTGTAGGCAAGGAACTTGGCATAATTTCTACATTTCAGTTATTTTTTTTTCACAATAACACAATCCTAACAAGAACGTGGCCTGTTTTTTACATGTAAGTTTTTGGTGAGATACAACTTACCACAAGCGTCTACAGACAGACAGGTTCAGCGCCGCCTCCACCCCCCCCTCTTCACCCCGCAGACAAAACCGTCGCACAAACACCCCCCCCTCTTCACCTCGCAGACAAAACCGTCGCACAAACACCCCCCTCGCGGGAAACTCTACCCCCGCAAGAATTGCACGGTCCTGATATTCAATTAATGTTCCCATGTGAAAGTATAATTTGTTAATTCTTTCTGCGTCGCCTCCACCTCCCCCCCTCTCTTCATCCCGCAGACAAACAGAACACACCTTTCTTGACTAACAGCAATGTGTTTTATTATGTATGTATGTATGTATGTGTTAAGAACAAGCCACGTTTAAATCCCAGACAGCGCTGTGCAGTATTATGCGAGCTGAACGTGTCTGTCTGTAGACGCTTGTCAACTTACCTACTCTTTGAGAAACATTTGAGCAACACTGTAGCTACAACGTTCATTTGTCAGTCGGCAAGTTGATTGTTTACAGTTAAAACTTTTCGTAAGTTATTCTTGTGACGTGTATTTTGTAATCTGTCACCTTATTTTTAATTTATGATGAATGTTTTGAAATTCACGTTTTAAAATATTCAAATTATGGTATCCTAGTAGAATAAATTTACAATGTTCTGTAAAATGCAAATCGACCCGTTGCTCCACCATCTGTGTATTTTTCTCCCACCATCTTCGTCCTTTCAAACTCTATAGTGTTGTATTGTTCCATTGTCAATATTGTATCGTATAATTATTGATTCTACTTAATGCCCGATTTAGACAAAAATTTTAACATTGACTGTGACTATTTTAACAATAAATAAATATTTTTTGACGCGTATAACGAACACCAGTTTCATTTTATAAAAGCTACAAATACGACAAAAAGTCACTACGATATTTGTTGTATTGCTCGAGCACCTCTTGAGATTTTACCAAGCGGGGCTAAGCATCCTCTGACGCCGTATTGAAACTTCATTGTTCCATTTGCACAGCTACTTTTTCAAAGTAAAAATTTCCTTTATGTTTTATTTCTTTGTGTTAAATTCTTTAAAACAAAATATCTTTAGAGTAGAAGAGAATCTTTGCTTTCATGTGTAGTATAGAACATGTAGTAGGAAATAAAACAGTTAATACAATACTTATGTAGGTAATGACAATAATAATTAATTTGCAATTGAACATAAATATGGCATACAAAATGTTAATAAAATACAAAGCATGTATAAATAATCAAAATTTATTTTTTGTATATCCAGTTTGTCCACAAACTCATTCTCAACATGGGGATCTCCGTTATTATGAGAGATAGAGATTTGAACTATGATGACATTTTTCAAAAATCTGAATACACCACGAAATTGGTATTAACAAGCCGTGAGGTGGGTCGTTTATTAGGACTAAAGTGCGACCCTTGAGGTCCACACGACGAACTTCCCAGTTTGATAAATATTTAATAATAATAATAATTAAATTAGATATTACACAGAAAAGTAATCATTTTAATCATTAAAACATAATTATTATTTATTTTTAACAATAATTAAAAAAAAAAGGCTGAACCGATTTTTATAAAATTTATGTCGGATCAAAATGACGTTAACACGCCTCGATTAACGCCCTAACGTAGTCGATATCATTTTTCATTCTCGAGATTTCGTCTTAGAAAGAAGTGGACACATACGTACGTACGTACATACGTATACACACACATACATACACACACACAGACATCTTTCTAAAAATAGTGTAGTGACCTTGAAACATAAAAATGTGTTATACATTTTGATTTCGATTTCCGGACCCATTACAATAACTTCCAATGGGAAGTTAAAAAATGGCATCAAGAAAGTACAAACTAAATTTGACTGTCTGTTAAAATAAATTAGCTATCGGAAAAATAAAAAATTCGAAAATTCACTCTTTTTATTATAGCGTGTGAACTACGCAAAATATCTAAACTTTATTTATGTGATTTGGTACCTACAACTTTACCTAAGGAATACCTACTTCGTCTCATTTAACCAAATCTCTATCTCTCATAAAGGCGGCATTACACGACGCGTGTTATCGCAGTTCGCGCCGCGCCAGTTCGCGCCGCGCCAGTCCGCGCATACGCGCCGTGTGAAGGCAGTGGCGCGATGCGACGCGGGCTAGCGCGACCTGGCGCGTCCTTTCCGATCAAAGTCGGTCCCGTCAAAGGCGCGGCGCGGCGCGGCGCGGGTGCATCCGTGCCGAATCGAGCGCGCGACGGGGCGCGTGGTAGTGCAGGTGAACACATGGCATATACTTATGTCAGTTATCAGTACTTTAGTGGTTTCGCAACGTCCCTAGGTATGTAATCAAATCATTTATGGGTAATGTGTAAACTTACAGCTTCAAATTAGTATGAGCACTGTAGAAGTGAAATGAACTAACTCACAAAATTGACATTTTGTGGTAATGCAGATTTAACTTCTGTTCCGGTGAATTAAACTTATGATAATTATTTTTTATTACAAATTTTTTTATAATAATAAATAATACCCACTAAATAATACAAAAGCGGCTGAAGCAACAGCGATGTCTTCTTCTTCAGGTGACATTTTGAAAGTGCGCTGCGAGCTTCGGTCTGGATGCGGCGCGGCGCAACGCGCGCCATGAGAACGGGTGGGCGCGGGCTCGCCTGTGGCGCGTGCTCGCGCGTACAAATCGGCGCGGCGCGGCGCGACCTGCGATAACACGCGCCATGTAAAGCCACCTTAATAGAGGAGATCCCCATGTTGAGAATGAGTTTGTGGACACATTGTATACAGGGTGTTCCAAAACAACATGTAGATATTTTAAGAGGCAGTTACTGACGCGAGTTTATATAAACATGTGGCCTAAAAGGCTAAAACAGGGTGTTAAAAATTGAGTTGTAAAGATGGTTTTCTTTAATTATTTTCGAAACGTTCGAAGATACGTATGTAAACACAATTTTTCACACGCACTACTAGGTATTAGATACGTATCTTTAAACGTTTCGAAAATAATTAAAGAAAACCAGCTTCACAGTTCAATTTTTAACATCCTGTAGATTGGAAAACAGGTATGTTTATATGAACTTTTCTTCATAAAATCGCGTCAATAACCGCCTCTTAAAATATCTGCAATCTTGCATGTTGTTTTGGAACACCCAATGTGTTTAGGACTAAATGTTAGCAATATTAATAAATATTGACTCTCGCATGGTTTTTCAATGACAGAATGCTTTAAAGAGAGAAAGTCGATCGTTTGAAAATGTGTCACTGTGTGAGTAATGTCAACTCAGTCCGCCGCGATAGTGGAAAGTTTAGGGTTAAAATCCCTACGGTGACATAGGTTTGAATTAATGAATTTATCCTGATTACAGCATTGTGTTACGTCATTGTTCTTACAACAGGTGTTTTCATATACTGTTTGCAGTCATTATGCATTCATTTAAATTAGCAATATTAATGTTTTGCTAACGCGTTTTGGAAAATCCAACTATGAATATAGGTATAGAATTGGACAAAATATTAATATTTCTAATATTTTTTTAAACATAATTTTAAGTAGATACCTACCCAACAATTGTAAATACAGTCGAATTGTTTTTTTTTTAATTACTCTATCCACCAAATTCGCTCGATAATGAGTGCAATATTTTTAAATTAAGTCTCCCGATATAAGGCCACACTAAAATCCTGTATTATTTACTGTATTTTTGGTCACGCGACCGGTCTTAAAAAGGAATTGTACGGACGATTTTCATAAGAACGGGGAATAAGCTACATGAAATTTTGTTATTATGCAAAACGAAAATATACCTACGTCAATACCGTAGTGCCTTTTTGACGCAAATGACATTTGTAATCAACTAATTTTCCTTCCTTTTTAATTACAGCGAGCGATTTGGATTCGATCCGCGCCCTTTTCAATGAAAAAGAGAAGGAGCTCAGCATCGCTGTAGCCAAGGTGGATGAGTTGACGCGGCAGTTGGAGGAGTTGCGTCGAGGCCGCGCCTCCAGAGATCAGCCGCCTTCGGCCGCTGCACTGGAACTCGAAAAACTACGTCGAGAACTCATGGTAAGTGAAAAATTAACTTCGAAAAATTAATAATTTTCAAATCAGTGCCGCAATAAAATAAGATTTATGCGGCTTCTGTTAATTTTTAGTAAAATGCCATATTTGATTGGAATGTTTAAAACTAAGTAAACTCAAAACGATACGATCTTTAGAGAAGGTTCTTGTAGTGGTGGACTAAGGGGGGGGGGCTCGCCCCGGGCCTCTGATCCTGGAGGGCCTCCAAATCTCGAGAAGTCCTTCTTAATCAAATCCCAAACAAAGCCAAAATATGTTTATTAAGTAAGAGGCAGTTTGGAGTTGGAGGCCCCGTACGTATACAAAATATAAACGTAGATAGGTCGTTTATTATAAATATTTGATTTTTTGTCAGCTATTACATCTATATTATTCATTTTTTACGAAATTTACACTACAAATACATCAATTTCTAAGCAGACCGGGGGCCTCATTTAGTTCTGCCGCCCCGAGCCTCCGACGAGCTTAGTCCGCCACTGGGTCCTTGCAAATGTATTTAGATCTCAAATGTACATTTGTGTATAGATGTCAGCAACTTTCGTGTAATAAAATATGTGTTAGATTAGTTAGTACTCTTATAGTATGTGTAAACATCTCGTGCGTGCGTGTGTGTGTGTGTGTGTGTGTGTGTGTACAGTTAAAAGAAATAGCTAACGTGCACATTGGCTTTGCTGCGCATGACGCATATCCGTTCTGTTTTTTGTCACATCAATTTTTTGAGATTGAGTGCTGTCGTATAAAATTTATTGGGGGGGAGGCTTAGATGTTTAGACATCAAAAATGTATCGACTCTCAATTATAGCATATACTTTGCAGTTTGCAGTGCTGTCTCTTTTAATTGTAGCGAAATATAGATTCAATATTAGATTCAATATTAAGGACGATTTGTATACATATGACAAAACAAATAAAATTATTTATTTATTTTTTGCCATACCTACTACAAAATAGCTACTGTCGATTAATGACCCATTTAACAGCTGTCACAAGTGTGCGGAAAATGGTTTACTTTCTGCACTAGCGCAGAAAATAACGGTTGCCATGGCAACTTCTGTTTATTCGCTCTATACGCCTGCGTGCGCGTGTCATTACTTACTTGCACGAACTTCGCGGCACACTAGAAGAAAAGATGGCGACGCAAATGAACTGTCAGAATTTTTTGAAAATGGCGTAAAAAGTAGGTATTTTGTAGTGGGTATGGCAAAAAATACCGTATATGTCTCGTACGTAATGGTATTACGGCTCGTGTGACTGTAAAAACTCGCTATCGCTCGTTTTTACATACTGTCATTACTCACCGTAATATGCCCCATTACGTATTTAGACATACAATCTACTATTAGCGTCTTTTGATGACTGAGCAGAAAAATGACTTAGTTTGCAAACGCCATTAATTGTCTATACTCTATAGAACGCGCTTGATAGCAGATGGAATATAATAAGATTTTTTAAATATAAAAAGCAGATCTGCTTTAGCGTCTTTTGACGGCTGACCCAATTTGATTTGCTTCGATTTTATTCGCAAGATACCTAGCGTAGCTACAAAGGCTACTTGCCGATAAAAAATTCGACGTACCCAATTACGCCTTATGACAAAAATTTAAATGTAAAAATTTATTTTCAGTACCGTAACAAGTTGAATGAACAGCAAAATGCCAGATTACATCAGCAACGAGAAGCTCTCACTCAAAGACAAGAAGAGATGTCCAACATCGATAAACGGATATCAGAGCTGCAAGATCGACTGCAGCGAAAGAGGATAATGAATCAGCAACTCGATACACAATTGACCACTGTGTCGAGTAAGGACGGTTCTTTACACGGTTCTCAGTAAGTGAATCTTCTTTTTTTTTCGCTGTGATAATTATTATTTCATGTGGCTTAGACGCTAATGATCTCAGTTGTTGAGTGTCTATAATCTACAATTTAATCTATTTCATGTGTCTGATTTCAGATCGGGTTCTGCTCAAATCGTGCATCATCCACTGACCAAGCAATATTCGAAAGGAAATGTAGCTGCAATCGAACCGTACAATCATGTACCCTTGATGAACCACAACGACGATAAAAGTAGTTCCGTTGACAAAAGACTAATTACTGGCTCGGCTTATTATCCTTCCAGTGTAACGAATCAGGTAAATTAAATGACTGCAGCTATTTGTTTATATTTATTCTATAAGCTGTGGATCCCTAAAGACAAAAATCGACAAATAAACAAACTATTTTGTAATTAACAATATATGAGTTAGGTAATTATTATTAATTCAACAATGAATTCAGTCCATAAAGCATTCACAATAAATGAGTTGTTTCGTACCTACCTAATGTTTTAACTAATTAACCGTTCAATTCTTCAGCTGTTTCATCGTCATCTTTGTTTTGTGATTTTATCAATAATTTCAGTAGTCTTGCAGTAACTACAGAAACTTCTTATTAGGGATCATTTATCTCGTTCTTACTTATTGCTTTATATATCATCTCTATCTTACACACAGAACGCCCAATGCACAATTTTAATTTGATACGATCTGTATAAAAACAAACTTACATTATGCGGTCTCTTTGTGCGTCGTCCGGTTAATACGACATAATGTCGCCGGTCCCTTGAAAGTCGTTCTATACGGATTCTACTGTATAATAGCTTTACTTATTTTTTGGACACCGGCACACCAGGCATTTCCCCAGTTGCCTAACGGTCTTATTTGAGCCTAATAATAGCACTGTTATATTAACTAATCCATTTCTCATTTTCAGTCAAAAAATATATCAGATTTTAATAACTTAAAAAATCAAAACAAAGAAGACTACCAAGGCCTTAAAAACAAACAATCGAATAGTAATGTACAGAAGAACGACATGAATAATGATTATATAACCGAATTCGGCGCTAGTAAATCGGATCCTAAATATCAGACGTTACCGTACAATACCAAGTTTTCAGTGAACTTCATGACTACGAAAACTAATCGTGAGAATACTACCGATACTGAAAAACTCAACTCAGACACTGGTGAAAGTCCGCAGAGCAACGGTTCAAAAAGTACGGGTTATCAACACATGATGGTTCATAGTACGCCGCTGTCGACGGTCAACAAGAGTCTAGCTATTCCTCTGAGTCAGAACGACGTCAGTCAAGAAAAGCAAGCTACGCAGAAACCAAACGATCAGAAAAACGGTAACGATTGATATATTACAGTGAAATCCCTTTTTTATTGAGACGCCTCTGAAATAGAAACATTCTTTCTTATGGACACTTTTTCACGTGCCTTGGAATTTAATCTTATATTTATATTAAAGTAGATGCCCGGTCCAGGGTGCAAATTTTATATATAGATATATAGCTATTACCCGGGACTTATTAATTATCGTGGGGTATAATATTATATTTTATATCATTATTGACATAAACTTGATTTCAATCCAACTTGGATTCGATCCGATTGGCATCCGGGCGAAGCCAGGCTGAACCTAAACCTTCCTTAAGAAATAAACTATTGAATGGTAAAAACCGCTATCAAATCCGTTCAATGTAATTATTAGCCACAGAGGTGTCCACAATAGAAGGATTTCATGTACCGATGTTTGAGCGGATCTAATAATTGCAATAATTTTGTGTCGTTTACAGGTGATATCGGTAGTCGTTTATCAGGTCCCGGCAGAGGGCAACCGGTCGGAGAACCATCTAATAACATATCAACACCCGCAAATGTTAATTTTCAGGTAAGAATCGTTTTTCAGATTATCACTGCATTTTCGAAATTACTTGCATAATAGTTACGAGCAAGTTTTCAATGATAATTTAAGAACGTGGATAACTTAAGAACGACGGCTACCGCCGAACTGTATGAACGCCGTCCGACAAACAGTTTACACTACACTCTACAAAAGTGAAACTTGCTTCCGCAAAATTTACAGGATAAACATATGATTTGTTTTTCGTTGCCATTTTTCGTTACACCATTAGCGTTAAATATTTAACGCAAACGTTGAACGACCCAAACTCGCATAAAAAGTTGCATTTCAATAAATAAATATTTGATGTGCAACAAATTTTCATTGCTGTTGTTCTTTGCATTACAGAAACCGATAAGTAGTGTAGCACCGACTTCAATACATCACACATCAAATAAACCGTCACCGATTTATCAAACGTCATCTACCAAAATACAGCCGGTTCAACCGCAAACCATCAAAACTTCAGTTCAAACATCAACACCTTCGTCTCAAGTTGTCAGCAACCAGGTCGTTGTGCTGTCGCCACCAAACTCCAGTAGCACTCCAATAACATCACCGGAAGTGAATTTGGATAAAAGCAAACCTGTCCTACCACCGAAACCGGCAATAAAGCCGCCTCCAAGACAGATGCAACCATCTACGACCGATTACGAACTAAAAGACGGTAACGAAGCGCCTGTACCGCCAATTCCTAAATCAGAACCGCCTCTTGATAGTCCGCCGATTCACAGATACGATAATAAACCGATAAAAGCTAGGCCTCTTACTATTAAAAAGCAGCCGTTAAGCGAGCAACCGAAACTGAGAAACGTGTCGAAATTAAACGGAGTACACGTCAGTATAAATAGGCGAATAGAAATGCCTCCCGCGTTTTTGTTCCCGGAAATGGAAACTCCTCCATCAGATTTAATAAACAATGAAAATAATAGTTCAACGAGTAATAAACAAATCGCCAACAATAATAACGATTCAAAAAATGCAGTGAGATCGACAGACGAAGTCGACAAGAGTATAACGAACGAAGAGAAAAATGTTGTCGCTGATTTAAATCAAGAAAATAAAAAGAACGCTTGTGAAAGTTCTTCGAACGATAATAAAATTGACAATGTAGTGAGACGTGTAAATAAGGGTAATTTAAAACAAAGCGGGAAAGTGAATTTGTCCCGAAGAGTAAGTTTTGATCCGTTAGCGTTGTTGCTCGATGCAAGTTTAGAAGGTGAATTAGAATTGGTAAAAAAGACAGCGACGCAAGTTGCCAATCCAAGCGCGGCTAACGATGAAGGCATCACCGCACTTCACAATGCTATTTGTGCTGGACATTTGGAAATTGTTAAATTTTTAGTTGAGTTCGGATGCGATGTGAATGCTCAAGATAGCGATGGCTGGACGCCATTGCATTGTGCCGCTAGTTGTAATAATGTAGCGATGGTGAGATTCTTAGTCGAACATGGAGCGTGTATTTTTGCCACTACGCTATCGGATCATGAAACTGCTGCTGAAAAATGCGAGGAAGACGAAGAAGGTTTCGATGGATGCTCAGAATATCTCTACAGTAAGTTTATGTTTATAATTTTTTTTGGTACTTCATATGAAATGTTCAATTTTAAATGTATATGTATTCCACAATTACACTAATAGATTTAGAATAAGAGAAATTATATTTTTACGCTTGTTCTAAAAAAAAAAACAGTAATCCAGTTGTAGTCAGATTTTTTATAAAACTTTTTATTATTAATAATTATTATAGTATAAAAGGATGTCTCGGTAGGTGTCTGTCTGTACCAGATAATCTCAGAACTATTGATCGGATTTGAATGCGGTTTTTACCATTTGATAGCTTATTGCTTGAGGAAGATTTAGGTCTATACTAGCTGCGCGGCCCGATTTCGCCTGGGTGCAAATTGGATTGATTCCAATTTTGATTGAAATCAAGTTTATGTCAAAAGCGGTGTCAAATACAATATTATACCCAATAATAATAATAAGTAGCGGGAAGTTGATTATAAATTCGAGCGAACAAACGAAGTGAGTGAACCCGGGCTAAGCCTGGACGGAGCATCTAGTAATTTATAATAAGATCTTTCTCAGTGAAATTTGCGGTGGACCAAATGCTAAATATTCATAATGTTCGGTATTAAGTTATTCAGCCAAACTCATATTTGGTGGTTCTCTAATAAAAGCGATGTATATGAAAATTAAAACATCTATCACCCCTTAATGACAACTACAAGATACCAACTTCAAATAAATGATTCTCTTTTGTTTTAAGGTGTTCAGGAAAAGTTGGGTATCCTCTACGGCGGAATAGTGTATGCAGTATTCGATTATATGGCCCAGCAACCCGACGAGCTCAGTTTCACAGCCGGCCAACAGCTGACTGTTATCCGTAAAGGAGATGAAAACGAAAGAGAGTGGTGGTGGGCCAGACTCGGAGACAGGGAGGGCTACGTGCCACGCAACTTGCTCGGGGTACGTATGCTGAGTTTTCCATTAATCTTTAGTAACAAATCAATTTACGATAGTTTTAATGGCCCATTCTGAAATTTACTAAGACTCCAACACTGTATGTTCTGTCTTTTACATACGACCCTTTAGAAATATGGCGCGGCCCACAACCACTACGATAAACAAAAAACTTTACCAAAACAGATATATAACTGTGTTTTGTTTTTGTTTTTTTCAGCTCTATCCACGAGTGGCAAGCAAGTCAGAATAGAAGTACTCGTCGTATGTAAATAATATGTATTTACTGTACATTAATATATTTTCATAAAAAAACAAATGCTCAGCTGGTACATTTATACAATAGTGATGATTTTGTTTGGACAAATTTTGTTTACAGTGAATGTTATTTTGTTTTCCATGTTAAATGAATTTTGTTAACGCTTAAGCATAATGAAATGGCATTTATTTTCTCAGTGCGTTTCTGTCTAAGACAATATAAATGTATTCAGTTGAAAATTTGAGTCTCTTTATACTATTGAAATAAATTGTACATTAAAATACTATGATTTTTTAAGGACTACTCAGGAAGAAATATATACATATTATAAATAAATAGGAGACAGCAACCTTTGTACCAACCTTCAAAACTGTGATCCGTCAAAGAATTAGGAATGTCCTAATACAATTTATGTTGGTTGAATTTGTTTTTTATTTTTTTTTGTTTTTGGAATTTCGTTTTATTATTTTTTGTGATATGAAGTCATTGTTTTTTTGTTCTTATAAATTATTGATGAAGGTTGAAAAGAGGGTGTGTTTTCCCTGTATTATAATTTAGATATTATATTATAATGTATACAAATATATCATGTAAATTGTGTAACTAGAATTATAGTGCCTTTAAAGAACAATATATGTCATAAAAATATGTTTATTTTTTAATTATTTACTAGCTGCTCGGTCCGGCTTCGCCCAGCTGCAAATCGCTGTTTTCGCTTACTAATCATCCCCCTTTTGTCGGAAAGAAGTAGGCTTTTAAACAAATCGAATAAGCGGTATTTGTGTGAAGACGTAACAAACAAGCCTTAACAAACAACTTTTCCTTCAAGTGCCTATTTATATTTTCAGTTTATTACTATTTTCAATAATAAATTGATACTTCGCCAATTTAAATATTAGTACCTGGGGACTGGAGGGTTTTTAAACTATAACTATGAAAACGCGAACGGTTCCCTTTTTTTAACTACCCAGGAAAAGAGTGCCTAACGCGCCTAAGGAAGTTTTCACTTCAAAAATATTGCTTATAATATTTTAAATCCTAATAATTAGCAGACAGATACCAGAACCAAATACCTACTACTATTTAAATATATCTGTTATCAAAACTTTATGTTTCCTAACTAGAAAACCAAAATTACTTTGAAAAAAACCTCGATGACCTTGAACTTTTGAAAAAAATGTGCCTGTCCCACAGGACTAAAGGCCGGTAGCCTGTAAGTCCCGGGCTGGTTGACTACCGCCTGCAGTCCGCCCCTGATTCAGATTATAGAGTTATGAACTTGACTTAGCTGAGTCAATAACGAATCAATGAGTCACGTTTAAATAAAAACAAACATCTGTTTCTTCCTTAATTAAAGTGTTTTGTTTCCATAAACTGATTTGTTTCATTTGTTAATTTATTGTAAAATGTTTTACTTCTTGATATTGTTGTCTGCCTGCACTGGTTATATTACCTTGGCTTTCCAATGTAAAGATAATAACAATGAACCTGTAGATTGGTATGTAATTTTTTTTATTATAAAATTGTTTTACAAAGTTTTAATAATTGCAATAATGATGATTACAATGATCTATTCGTTTCTAAAGTGATCTGGTCGATCAGTTCTTAAAAGCATATTACATTCCTGTAGATTTCTACGAATTCATATTTGTATATTTTGCGAATTGATTTTTGTGGAATTTCATAGATCCCAGTGGATTTCAATTGGATTCCTACGGTCCTACCTGGATATTTTCAATAGTACCTACATGAATACATCTTATTTCTTATGTCTGTAATGAATGTAAGCTGATTTTAAAACTCATTTAAGGTATGTTTTGTACAAATACCCAAAACAGAATTCTGTTAATACGCTGTTAAATGAAGGGACTGCTTATTCGTACATTACATCGAAAACTGTAAACGACGACAGCTGGATTTTATCAGAGAAATCCGTTAACGAAACTGACTCAATTCCAGGATTCACTCTAATTCCGTTGTACAGTGTAAGTACCTATTGCGTCAGAAATTAGTTTTTATCACCGTAAGCAAGGTCGATTCTTAGTGAGCAAAGTCGATTCTTAATAAGTTCGTCGATTTAGTGAGTAAAGCCGATTCTTAGCTACAAAGGTTCGATTAATTATTAGTAAGCAAAGTCGATTTTTAGTGAGTAAGGTCAATTCTCAGTGAGCTGGTAGACTCTTAGTGATAAAGTCGATTCTTAGCGAGAAAAGTCCATACATTAGTAACTGACAGGTCGTATTTTAATGAATTAATTGATAGCTGAGAGTTTCCCAGTGATCTGGTCAATTCTTAATGATCTGGCCGATACCCTCATACGAATAGCCGACATAAATTTTGAAAATTAAGATTTTTAACTTTTCGCGAATATGCCAATCGTTTTTTCTGAAATAAAAAAAATTGAAATTTAAACAGCAAAATAGGTCATTGATCGCAAACTTGAGCTTATTTTTGGATTTTCTACGTCATTTTCTATTAATCTGCTGTCTAAGCCGTTCGGAAACAATTTTTTTTTTATTTTGTCAAAAATCGACTCCTTAGCGTTTCGGAGATAGAGCAGTTTCAAGTTTTTTCTGGAAAGTCTAGAATATGATTGTATCGGATAGTTTTCAAATTTAGTATAATCCACCAAACCCACGTTACCCACTAGTACAAGAAAGATTAAAAATTTCTCTTTTTAAAATGGGGTTTAAAGTTTTTAATTTTATTTTTTAAGAGAAGTTTTTTAAAATTTGTTAACAGGGGATCAGAAAGACGGGTCGGTATAACTGATTTGTTAATCCCGAATGAGATACTTCTGAATCAAGGCTCCGCCGATGTTTATGACATCGCTTGAATGCTCTTATTAGATTGTAAATTGTAAAATATACACTGTTACCTGATTGCATAAAGTTCTAAACAGCCGTTGTGTATGAATTTGACAGAAATTCCAAAATTTGTTATCCAGCCCCCAGAAGCATATAAAAGGTATTGCTGATTTGTTAGTTGCGAATGAAATACTTATGAATCAAGGCTCTGCCGATGTTTATAACATAGCAAAATAATAGACTGTTATGCAATTCCTTAACAGCTATTTATACGAAATGGTTCAAAGAGAGATGGTGCGTGTTAATATTATTATATACAGACATTTTATCTACATAATATTTATTTATATCTATTAAAATATTCGACAATCTGAGAAAAATCAATTAATTGTTTTTAATATTATAATCAGTTCAATCTGAAAAAGACACACAAGCAAGATTTGGCAAAAGCTCTGTTATCCGATTAAAATTAATTGAACTGGGTTAGATGATCTAATTTACTAATATTCTCTGCGGTAAAGTAGCTATGTATTCTTTCATTGTCCTAAATCCCATATGTTTAGAAACAGCCTTTAAATAGAGCATTGCTGTTATCAGGAGAGCAGTTTTTAACTTCCCACTGGAAGTTATTGTAATGGGTCCGAAAATCGAAATCAAAAAGGAAAAAAAATTTTTATATTTCAAGGTCACTACACTATTTTTACACTACTTTTAGAAAGATGTCTGTGTGTGTGTGTGTGTGTGTGTGTGTGTGTGTACGTACGTACGTACGTACGTATGTGTCCATTTCTTTCTAAGACGAAATCTCGAGAACGAAAAATGATATCGACTACGTTGGGGTGCCAATCGACGCGTATTAACGTAAATATGATCTGAAAGGAATTTTTTTAAAATCGGTTCAGCCGTTCTTTTTTCTTAACCAAATAACCTCCAAAAAAGTAGATTTTACGCAATATCTCGCGAATAAAAAATTATATCGACTTCGTAAGGGTGTCAATCGAAGCGTGTTAACGTCATTTTAATCCGACATAAATTTTATAAAAATCGGTTCAGCCGTTTTTTTTTTTTTTTTTAATTATTGATGTTTTAATGATTAAAATGATTCCTTTTCTGTGTAATATCTAATTTAATTATTGTTATTAAATATTTATCAAACTGGGAAGTTCGTCGTGTGGACCTCAAGGGTCGCACTTTAGTTCTAATAAACGACCCACCTCACGGCTTGTTAAAAAATTGTATTATGTAATATTTTTTATTTTCTGAAGGCGGAGTTTATTATTAAATGAAATCAATGAGCAATGAAAGTTGTAAAATATACACTGTTACGTGATTGCCTAAAGTCTAAACGTTGTGTGAATTTGACAGAAATTCAAAAATTTGTTATCCAGTCCCCAGAAGCATATAAAAGGTATTTTTATTCAAAATATTTTTTCGATATAGAATATATTTTTAAGAAGTTTTTTAAAATTTGTTAACAGGGGATCAGAAAGACGGGTCGGTATAGCTAATTTGTTCGTCACGAATGAAATACTTCTGAATCAAGGTTCTGCCGATGTTTATGACATCGCTTGAATGCTCTTATTAGATTGTAAATTGTTGTTACGTCATTGACGTAAACAGGCGTTGTGTGTGAATTTGACAGAAATTCCAAAATTTGTTATCCAGCCCCCAGAAGCATATAAAAGGTATTGCTGATTTGTTAGTTGCGAATGAAATACTTATGAATCAAGGCTCTGCCGATGTTTATAACATAGTCTGAAGGCTCTTATTAAACTACCAAAATAATAGACTGTTATGCAATTCCTTAAGAGCTATTTATACGGAATGGTTCAAAGAGAGATGGTGCGTGATAATATTATTATACACAGATATTTTATCTACATAGTATTTATTTATATCTATTAAAATATTCGACAATCTGAGAGAAATCAATTAATTGTTTTTAATATTATAATCAGTTCAATCTACAAAAAGACACACAGGCAAGATTTTGGAAAAGCACTGTTATCGTTTGATTAAAATTAATTGAACTGGGTTAAATGATCTAATTTACTAATAATTCTCTGCGGTAAAGCAGCTATGCATTTTTTTATTCTTTAAATGTCCTAAGTCCCATATGTTTAGAAACAGCCTTTAAATAGAGCAATGTTGTTATCAAGGAAGCAGTCTTTAAAAAATTGTATTATGTAATATTTTTTATTTTCTGAAGGCGGAGTTTATTATTAAATGAAATCAATGAGCAATGAAAGCCTTCTGGCGTTGTCTTGAATGTCGGCTGAGCCTCGAATCAGAAATATTTCATTGGTGACCAACAAATCATCATTACCGATTCAATTGTATGTTTGCCTGATACCAAGTTTTTGTAAAATATGAATTGTTCTTACTGAAAAAAAATCGTGATATTAAAAATATAATTAAAGGTCCATATAAAAGTAAGCTGGGGTATTAATCCAGTCAAATAGTACTTTTAAATTGCGTTAATTAGAAGTTTGATGAAGATCGATTCTTAATGATCGAGGTTGATTCTTATAATGATCGAGGTCGATTCTTAATGATCAAGGTCGATTCTTAATGGTCGACCTCGATCATTAAGAATTGACCTCGATCACTAAGAATCGACCTCGATGATTAAGAATCGACCCCGATCATTAAGAATCGACCTCGATCATTAAGAAGGTCGATTCATAGTGGCTGGTCGATTCCTAAATATAATACAAGAATGTTCATATCCAAGTGTGCAAGCTTTCACGGCCGGCATTGTTCCAAGTCTTCATGGTTTCCGGACCACGGCCTACAAGCCCGGAAACCATGAAGACTTGGAAGAATGCTCATAGACCGTAAACTTAAGTTTATATTTTTATTCCGTATGTCATTTCCTGTTAGTGTCGTGTAAACACAAAAAGTATTTTAGCAAATTTTTCTGTGTTTTAAGTATTGAATTGAAATTTGTTAACCGGGTATAAGGAAGATGGTATTGCTGATTTGTTAGTCACGAATGAAATATTTTTGAACCAAGGCTCTGCCGATGTTTAGAAAATCGTCTGAATGCTCTTATTAGACTGTAAAAATATAGACTGTTATATAATTTCCTCTCAGATATTTATACGGAATGTATCAAAGAAAGATTTTTATTGCGTGTTTATATTATACATAGAATTTTTGTGTATATAATATCTATATTTATCGCTGTAAAATATTTGACATTTTCAGAGAAATTAATTACTTGTTTTTAATATTATAATCAATTCTTTGTTACTACAATCTGAAAAAGACACTCAATAAAGATTTTGCAAAAGCTCTGTTATCATTCGGTTAAGTTTAAATGAACAGGGTTAGATTAGATTAGATTAGTGAATTAGATAATTCACTAATATTCTCTGCGGGAAAGCAACTGTGAAATTTTCATTCTTTCGATTTTCTAAATCCCACATGTTTTGAAACAGCCTTTAAATAAGAAACAGTTGTTATCAGGAGAGCAGTCTCTTAGAATTCGTATTATGCAATATTTATTAGGTATTATTTTCTGAAGGCGGAGTTTATTATTAAATGAAACCACCGAACAATGGCGTTGTCTTGAATGTCGGCTGAGCGCCTCGATTCAGAAATATTTCATTGGTGACCAGCAAATCATCAATACCGATTCATCTGTATGTTTTCCTGATACAAAGTTTTTGAAAAATATGAATTCTTCGATCTTACTGATAAAAACACCCATTCGTTATAATTTTCAATCCAATGTCGCCAGTTAAAAACATAAGTACATTCCAGTAAAAGTAAACTTGGGTCTTGGGGTATCATAACGCTATTTATTTATTTTTAATTCATACTTAAGAAGGTTCTTTTCACATATACTTATTTATATGAACAAGTTTAATTCTACAAAGTTAAAAATTTGATTACAAAAAAATGTAGGTGTTAAAAAACTAACAATGTTTTTTATTGGTTTTAAACTGTATTTAAAGAACATATTAATCATTTATATTTAAACATGTTTTATATCAATTATATTTTAAAAAGTGCTTTAAACAATTAATGATTTAAAACAATTTGTTTTAATCATGCCATCCCTGGACTCGAGCGAGGTTGATTCTTAGTGAGCAAAGTCGATTCTAACTTCTAAGTGAGCTGGTCGATTCTTAGTAAGAAAGGTTCGCTTATTAGTGAGCAAGGTCGATTCTTATTTCTTAGTAAGGTCGATTTTTAGTGAGAAAAGTCGGTTCTTTGTGAACTGGTTGATTCTTAGTGAGCGTCTGAGGTCAGGATACTCTGGACCAAAATAACTCAAAACAACTGCAGCGGGACATCCTCAAATTGGGTCCTCGAGGTGAAAAAAATCGTAAAAATGTGCTTTTTCAATTCTCACTCGTGTGAGAATTATGCTAAATAAGACAAAATTGCATACTTACTAGACATTTTGTAAAGTATAAAATTTCCTACAAAAAAGTCCACGACGGCATAAGTCTAAAGTCAATAGGTTAAAAATATTGGGTGCTCCAAATTTATGTCAATTCTGTCCCCAAAACTTCGATAATTTTGCGAAAGAAGGACTAACGAGTTATCTCGCGCTTGCCAATTATGCTAAAAAATACGTTTGAGCTACAGGCCAGCACACCGCACTTCTAAATTTTTGGCTTTTAGACATATGTCGCCGAGGACTTTTTTGTGGAAAATTTTATACTCTACAAAATCACTGGTATGCATGGTTTTCGCATAAAGTTGAGTGGGAGAGGAGCTGGAAAAATACATTTTTAATGAATTTTTTCACCTTGAGGACGCCATTTAGGGAGGTTCTCCCACCTGAAAATTAAAAAAAACAAATAATAAATAATAATATAGTTTATAAGTAGGTAAACAGTTCTTGCATTATTGGAAAATATACAGGGTGTATCACAGGAAACCGAACATAGGGAAAAGTACACAGTACAAATTAGTTAAGATCAGAGATTGCTTTGCCCTCTATTCATGTAAAAAACCATGATCATTAAATTTAGTTAAGTTAGCCATGTGTATTCTATCTTTGTCACGCTACTCATTTTGCTTATGTTTTCCTTGTTGCCCTCATTATCCAATTTTTTATGTAATCAATCCTGATGTAGCAGCCGCTACTTTAAAAATTGAACGTTATTAATTATTTAACTTTTGTATATTAAAAAATTATTGTATCTAATGATCTAGTCGTTTAGCATTTTTTTGCTTGTTGTAAAAAATTATTATTTTTTTAGTTAGTTACGGTTTTTGTTTGAATTTTCAAAAAGACAGTTCATTAAAAAATATTCTAAAATTAAAATTAGTTTTTTTTATTAAAGAATATTTTAACGAACAATGAAATTAGTTTTTTATTAAAGCATATATTTTTACGTGAAATAAAAATATCTGCAAAGTGCATATTTTTACGTAAAATAAAAATATCTGCAAAGTGGTGACCCCGACGTTTCATTATGAGTAAAGACGATCACGCAAATACAACAGCTACAGCTGTTCAAGCGCCAATTCAAACCGAGACACATCAAACCGCTGGTGTTACAGCGTCTCTAAGAATTCCAACTTTTTGGAAAGCCGACCCGGAATTGTGGTTTTGCCAAGCTGAGGCAGTTTTCGCTACTAGCAAAGTGACCTCAAGCAAGATTAAATTCCAAACTGTGGTAGCAAATCTGGATTTCAACATTTTAAGGCAAGTTACTGACCTTGTAAAAAGTCCTCCAGAGAATCCATACGAGGCATTAAGAGATCGACTTATTAATGCATTCGCAGAATCAGAAAACCGCCGAATAAAACGTCTACTGGAAGAGCGAAAACTGGACGACGGTGAGAGACCCTCTCATTTTTTAAATAATTTAAGACGGTTGGCCGGAAGTACTTTTCCAGCAGATCTACTACGTTCAATATGGCTACGAGGATTACCAGACCGGATGCAGGCTACCCTAGCAGCCTCATCGGAAACTGATTTCGATAAAATAGCTGAAATTGCTGATCGTATAGCTGATGTATATGAGCCTACAATTAATCAGGTTTCATGCGACTCTCGTGGAGTTCAACAGACCGCACAGCTACAAGAAGCGATCCAAGCTCTCACACTTGAAATAGGTGAGCTGAAGAGCAGACTATCCCGCCGTAGCAATGTTAGTAACCGTTCACGAAACACTTCCCGCAACCGATCGCAAGACAGAGATAAGCGCCTATGCTATTATCACCAACGTTTCTGTGTCAAAGCCCGCAAATGCCGTAGTCCATGTGACTGGCAATCAGACAAAATGAACCAGGGAAACTAATATCAGCGACAGACAAGGCGGATTCCGTCGCTGACATTCAACACCGCCGACTTTTCGTGTTAGACAAGAATACGGATGACAGATATTTAGTAGACACTGGAGCTTCAATTTCTGTGTATCCGGCACGGCGACGAGAGCGTAAACTTGAAGTGAAATTTACACTTTATGCAGCTAACGGCACACCCATTAAAACATTTGGTGAGGTCAGCAAAACATTGAACATTAGCTTAAGACGTGCTCTCACGTGGAATTTCGTAGTAGCAGATGTTAGCAATCCAATTATTGGTGCAGACTTCCTCTTCCATCACAACATTTTGGTGGATCTCAAAGGACGTCAGCTTGTTGATGGTAAAACAGGTCTCACTACTCGGGGTACACTCATCAAAGCAAGCACCCCGACAGTACATGCTGTTCCTCCAGGTGAATGGTACTTCGAGATTCTAAGGAAGTATCCGAACATCACCCGTCCATCAGCTGTTCTACAAGAACCTAAACATCAGGTGAAACATTTCATCGAGACCCGAGGCCCGCCAGTAACCGCAAAGGCACGAAGACTACATCCTGACCGATACAATGCCGCCAGAGCAGAATTTCTCAGGATGGCAGAAGAAGGTATTTGTAGACCGTCCAAGAGTCCCTGGGCAAGTCCGCTTCACATCGTAATAAAAAAAGATGGAACTCTACGACCCTGTGGAGACTATAGGCGATTGAACGCTCAGACAATTCCAGATCGCTATAGTGTTCCCAACATTCAAGATCTAAATACAAACCTCCATGGTAAGACCGTATTCAGTAAAATAGATTTAAAGCGAGCCTACTTTCAGATTCCAGTGGCTGAAGAAGATGTTCCAAAGACAGCCATAATAACGCCGTTTGGACTGTTTGAATTCCCAGTCATGACATTTGGACTTCGGAACGCAGCTCAAACGTTTCAAAGATTTATGGACGCGATTCTAGCTCTACCGTTTGTCTTTGTCTATCTAGACGACATTCTCGTAGCCTCAGCGACTGAAAAAGAACACAAAGCTCACTTAGAAGAAGTCTTCAGCAGACTCAGCGGACACGGTCTTACCATTAACCAAGATAAGTGCACATTTTGCAAGCCCGAAGTCGAATTCTTGGGATTTCTTATTAGTGCCCAAGGAATTTCTCCGCTGCCATCCAAAGCCGACACCATTGCTTCGTTTCCCCGACCAACCAACAGAGGCCAGCTTCGCCGTTTCCTAGGTATGCTAAATTTTTACAGAAAATGTCTACCTAAGGCAGCCGAAGTTCAATGCATTCTGCATAACCTCGTCGGAACATGCAAAAAGAATGACTTAAATTCCGTCGACTGGACACCAGTAGCCGAAGAAGCTTTCACGCGTTGCCAAAGAGCTATCAAAGAAGCTGTAATTTTAGCGCACCCTTCTTCAAATTTTGAGCTTACATTGGCCTGTGACGCATCCAGCACAGCGATCGGGGCAGTATTGCAACAGAGAGAAGGATCGACGTGGAGACCACTAGGATTTTTTTCAAAAGCCCTTACGGAAACACAAAAAAAATATTCCACTTACGATTGAGAGCTCATAGCCATTCATAGAGCTGTTCGACATTTTCGCACGTGTATAGAAGGACGTAAGTTTAGCATACTTACCGATCATAAACCTTTAATTCACGCTATCTACCAGAAACAAGAAACAGCGACTCCCATGCGAATTCGATTGGTCAACTTTATAAGTCAATTTACAACTGACATCCGTCACGTTTCTGGTACAGATAATCAAGTTGCTGACACTCTTTCGAGGATGGAAGAGATCCACAGTCCTGATGACATGGAGAAAATCGTGGAAGAGCAAGAAGTCGATTCTTCTATAAAAGAATTATTGAGGAATCCCAGTCTTCAACTCAAGTGGATAGAAGTACCTCACTACCGCAAACCACTTCTTTGTGAAACAACCACATCTAAACTTAGGCCGTATATATCGTTTCAACTAAGACAAGAGATCTTCAGAAAAATGCACGGTTTGAGTCACCCAGGTGTACGTGGAACTCGACGCCTTATTTCACAGCGTTACTTCTGGCCCAACATGAACACAGACTTAGCTAAATGGCCTCGTTCTTGTTTAGCTTGCCAGCGATCCAAAATTCACCGACACACAATTACGTCTCCAGGAGTTTTCTCTCCCGCTGGAAGGTTTGAACACATTCACGTCGATATTATTGGTCCTCTACCGCAATCGGATGGGATGCGATATTGTCTCACCATGACCGATAGATATACTAGATGGCCTGAAGCAGTTCCAATTGATGAGATTTCTGCCGTAAAAGTAGCTTCTACACTATATTCGTCATGGATATGTCGTTTTGGAGTCCCGGCACGAATAACGACGGATCAAGGACGCCAGTTCGAAAGTGATCTTTTCAAGCGTCTCATGCAGATCCTTGGAACTCGCCGCTGTCGAACCACGGCGTATCATCCTCAATCAAATGGCTGCATCGAAAGATGGCATCGTACCTTGAAGACAGCACTCATCGCCCAGCTTATTCGATCAAGCACCTGGACAGAACTGTTACCCACCGTACTTCTTGGTTTAAGAGCAGCTATACGAGACGATAACGGATCCAGCGCTGCAGAGATAACCTATGGACAACCTTTACGCCTACCCGGAGAACTGTTAGGAACCACTTCACGTCCTGAAGACAATAATGAATTTGTGGAAAAGCTACGCATACACATGAGAACACTGCGACCGGCTCCACACCGTTCAAGTTCAGCTCAAATCTTTGTGCCTAAGGACATGAAGACATGCAGCCACGTTTTCCTTCGGGAGGATATGGTAAAGAAGCCGTTAACGCCTCCGTACACTGGACCACATCTAGTACTTGAAAGAGGAGACAAAACGTGCAAAATCCAACTTCCCACTGGACCGAAGACAGTGAGTATTGATAGACTCAAGCCAGCCTATATTCTTTGCGACAACTCCTCCACGACAGCGTCAACGAAACCTGTTCTGACCACGACACCAAGGCCAGCTCCTATGTCTGAGCCTAGCAACACAACAGGAAATGACTCTGACACAAAAGCTCAACAGCAACCTGCTGAAATTAAGACTCGCTATGGACGACGTATCCGACAAACTGTTCGCTTCTGTGACGAAGTCATTAGGGGGAAGTGATGTAGCAGCCGCTACTTTAAAAATTGAACGTTATTAATTATTTAACTTTTGTATATTAAAAAATTATTGTATCTAATGATCTAGTCGTTTAGCATTTTTTTGCTTGTTGTAAAAAATTATTATTTTTTTAGTTAGTTACGGTTTTTGTTTGAATTTTCAAAAAGACAGTTCATTAAAAAATATTCTAAAATTAAAATTAGTTTTTTTTATTAAAGAATATTTTAACGAACAATGAAATTAGTTTTTTATTAAAGCATATATTTTTACGTGAAATAAAAATATCTGCAAAGTGCATATTTTTACGTAAAATAAAAATATCTGCAAACTGTGATACACCCTGTATAATATATTGCACTATTAAAAATAAAACTGAATTTTAATCGTGCCCCGTTTCACGTCATTCGATTGAATCCGATTTTAATTCGTTCGAAGCCAGGCCGGACAGTTATAATAGTTGTTATAGACCTTCCCCAAGAAATAAACTATCGAATGGTAAAAACTGCATGCATATCCGTTCAGTAGTTCTTGAGATTAGCCAGTACAAACACCTACCAAGACTTCTGTGAGACACTGTGCTTAGATATAGATATGAGCTATAGTGTATATACTGTGTAACATAATTTTTTTTTTCTTTAGAACGCTTCAATTCTACACATTCTGTACAACGATGAACCTCCAAATGGTACCACAAATTCATACAAAGGTCATACCAAAGGAGTTGTCATTTCTGACGACATTAGTGGATTCTGGCTTGTTCATTCTGTACCGCATTACCCACCGTTTTATTCCAACAGCCGTAATGAATATTCCTATCCAAAAAGCGGTGTCCATTATGGTCAAAGTTTCTTATGCGTTTCGTTTGATATAGCAAATATAAATAAAATTGGAAAATTGCTCCAGTACAACGAACCCAACATTTATTCCCACAATATACCTGACGTGTTACGTGACAAAATACCAAATTTAATCAATGCCATCAATGGTACTGTTGTAAACCCTCCGTGGTATTATCATACAGAATTAACGTCGTTAAGTAAAAATCATTATTCGGCATTTTCAAAAAGTGGGAAGTTCGGTAAAGATCTGTATGAAGACTGGGTGGCACCGACTCTGATGACCAATTTATTAGTTGAAACTTGGCCGAATGAGCCTGGCCGATTACCTTCGAGTTGCAACAAGCAATTTTCGTAAGCTTTTATATTATTACTAGTCTTTAACCGCGGCTTCGCTCGCTTAATGTTGATTAGATGGAAAACTTATCATAACGAGAGCACGGCCAGTGTTTTAATCTGCATTTTTTCCCCTGTAATCTGTACTTTTTTAGGCCTTCAACTGCTAGGATTTTTTATAATTCATATTTTCAATTTATTTTTTACTTTTTCATCATATAATAATTACCTACATAATAGGTACGTTTCTTTTTCAGTGTTTATAACATAAAGGAAATAACTGCAACGCCTTTCAATGAATCATTTTCATCGACAAAAGATCATTCAAAATGGGCAATTTCTGGTCCTGAAAATTCAAGTGGAAATAACTGGATTTGTATTGGAGATATCAATCGAGCAGTTCGTATATTATACTAGATTATTTTTATGGTGGAAGTCATTTTGAAAAAAGAGGCTTGGTGTGTGGGTAAAACTAAAACCACCCTGTTAACTTCCCATTGGGTGCCCTTAGAGTCTACACTCTAACGTAGAGAAACTATTTGCAATAAATATTTACAGACTGTAGTTTTAACAATTCAAATTTTTGCAAATCTTCATTATGTAATTATGCGTCGAATGAAATTGGTCCAGAGTCGATATCATTCTTTGTTCTCGAGATATGCGAGACGAAAAAAAGTTCACGAACGTACGTACACACGCACGATGGATTCGAGCTTTAGGGACCTTGAAACCTGGAGATACCTAAAAATCTTTCATTTGCAAAATCGAACCCAATACAGTAACTTCCAATGGGAAGTTAAAAATAAACCAAATACGAAATTAAACGATAAATTATTATAAAACGCATAAAAAATAAAGATCCTTTGTATAGTTACAACTTAAGAATCGCTGTAAGAAAATGAACTTTTCCACCATAAAAAATATTATCATGCCTGCGTAGTTTTCATTATATTTTTTATTGTAAAACGACTTTATTTTAGGAAAAGCAAAAGCGTCGAGGTGGCGGCACAATTTGTAATTTGGACACGAAACTCTGGTCGAACTACAAACATGCTGTTAAATTGACTGAATTATGTATACATTAGGAAACTTGTACATTAGGTACAGTATACTAGGCCTATGGTATATGACAGGGATAGCTATTGAAGACTATACGGTTATGAAAAAAACAAGAATAGAATAGAGTAGAATAGAATAGAATTTATTTCTTTCAAATTATAATAGCACTGTACATTTTATAACAAAAAAAATACATTTGAAAAATATAGGCTCCTTCTAAGGTAGCACCTGTAATGAAGAAGCCACTATCAATTTGTGGACAGTATTATACATAAAAATAAAAGTTAAATAAACAATTTTGGACAGCAATCAAACAAGAAAAAAGAACTACATATCATCTAAAACATAAAAAACCAAAGAATTGTGAATAATCACTGTGCTATGTCAAAAAATCTTTCCGCATTTTGTGTCATTAGCCATTGTCTTAACATTGACAAGAAAGTGTGCTTTAATTTGCACTGCTGATCGAGGTCGATTCTTAATGATCGAGGTCGATTCTTACTGATCATTAAGAATCGACCTCGATCATTAAGAATCGACCTCGATCATTAAGAATCGACCTCGATCATTAATGATCAAGGTCGATTCTTAATGATCTAGGTCGATTCTTAATGATCGAGGTCGATTCTTTATGATCGAGGTCGATTATTAATGATCGAGGTCGATTCTTAATGATCGAGGTCGATTCTTAATGATCGAGGTCGATTCCTAATGATTGAGGTCGATTCTTAATGATCGAGGTCGATTCTTTATGATCGAGGTCGATTCTTAATGATCTAGGTCGATTCTTAATGATCGAGGTCGATTCTTTATGATCGAGGTCGATTATTAATGATCGAGGTCGATTCTTAATGATCGAGGTCGATTCTTAATGATCGAGGTCGATTCTTTATGATCGAGGTCGATTCTTAATGATCTAGGTCGATTCTTAATGATCGAGGTCGATTCTTTATGATCGAGGTCGATTATTAATGATCGAGGTCGATTCTTAATGATCGAGGTCGATTCTTAATGATCGAGGTCGATTCCTAATGATTGAGGTCGATTCTTAATGATCGAGGTCGATTCTTTATGATCAAGGTCGATTCTTAATGATCTAGGTCGATTCTTAATGATCGAGGTCGATTCTTTATGATCGAGGTCGATTCTTAATGATCGAGGTCGATTCCTAATGATTGAGGTCGATTCTTAATGATCGAGGTCGATTCTTTATGATCGAGGTCGACTTGGAAGTCGACTGTTTTTTGTGGCCAACTCCAGCCACTACTCAGTACTCACTAAGAGACAGGGGAATCCTACTGTCAAGTGTCAAGACCCAAGCTCCCGCGGGCAGCGACTCGGGACCATCTCAGAATTCGGGAGATAAACATGACGTATCCGTGTCGACTACAGAATCGAGTAATATCCATGGTATCCATTCTTCGTTCTCGTTGACCCAATTTAACTTCTTTTCTCTGCTAAATTTAAGTTGGCATGACACATCGACTATGACAGGACGTGTCTACTGTCTGAAGAAAACGAATTTCGAAGTACCTACTACTACCTACTTTTCTTGCTTTTCTCACAAAATCTTCAGACTTTAATCCAGTTAGTAAACAAATCAGTGAATGTGGTCGCACAGGTCGCAGACCACACATTTAGATTTTAGACCACCTACTTCAGTCTTCGATGCTTCCAAGGTAATAGACCGAGAGCTAGTGACAATTTTAATACCGACATTTTGTTCTGCAAATTGAAATATATGCTCAAAACAGTCGCCGTAACAACATATTAAAATTTGAACCTTGAACTAATAAAATAAAATATGTCGGGTACATGACACGTTTAGGGTGATCTATCATCTGCCATCCCTTTAATACTGACCAAACGATCTGCAAATATTATAATGACATTATTGGGTCACCGACAAGCTATACAAACAATTTCAGCCTTGAAGCAATAATAATTATTGTGACCATTTTTTTGTTACAATATGTTGGGGGCGGTCTGCATCCCTCCTATACCGCTATTTAGCAAAATCCCTTACTCAGGACACTTTAATATGCCTCCCTCAACATCTTCACAAAAATAAGGCCTTGAATAAATAACACCAAAAAATTGTCACTAGCTCTTAGTCTATAAGGTTGCATTGCAAGTTGCAAAGTTTGATTTTTGAACGTTGCATATTGTGAGTCGAAAGTATAGAAAAGAGATTGTCGAGAGAGAGTGTGAGACACAAACTTTCATGTGTCTGTTCTCTCATGTTCTCTGACTTTTATGGAGTACCACTGTACCAGGCACCAGCAGTTCACAGAGAAGAGCAACAGTTAGACAGTGTGTTTTGTAGATATTTATGTAGAATTAGGTTCTTAACGAATTTTAATTACTAAAAAATAGTGGCCCAAATAATAGTACGCATTTTTCACAAAGAATATTTTAAGTATTTTTAAAAATTTCAACATATATGCAATAATATAAATTCGAGGTTAGAAAATATAATCAGCACAGGAATAAAAATATTTTTAAAAAAATTGAAATTTTTCAAATTAATTTATTTCTAGATGGCTCCTAAAAAGAGTAAACAACAACCCCACAACGCTTTTTATTTTTATATGCTACAAGTGAGGAAAAATAGTGGATCCAAACATATGACAATGGAAGAGGCTTCAAGATTAGCGGGTCAAAGTTGGCCGGTAAATTTATACATTTAGGGGTTTCCAAGGTAAAATTCTACAGAATGGACACATGATTTTTGGTGATTAGGGGGTGAATTCCCCGAAAAACATTCGCAGGGAGAGAGTAGAATATTCTATGTGTCTGATCTGTAGAATGCTACCGTTTCGGCTATATTTCTTATTTTATGCATCGGTGTTTAGTAGATTCAATAATATTTTAGAAAATGAATGCTCAACAAAGAGCGCCGTTTGAACAAATGGCCAAAAGTTTAAAAAATAAAGCGAGTGGAGAAAGGTACACAACACAAGGAGTTTCATTCACTCAACTAGATATGGAGGCAAGTGAATCAAAAAACAAGTCATTCATGATGCAGCGTGATATTACCGAAACCATTAAAATAGCTAGCGTGAACACTGGTATCCGTTTTTTTTTATTATTTAGTTTTTTGAAACTCAAATACAATTGCGTTCAAAGAAATTCGCCTTGCTAAATTTTTAAATATTAATTTCAGTTTTGGCTGATCAAGATTTTTTTGTTATCGATATAAACGTTTTCTGTGAAACACCGAGGGAATATGTTCCAGCCGAACTGGCCGTTGTATGTTTTAATTTGAGACAAGGAGTGTATCGAGTCCACCATACTCTAATTAATCCAGGTAAAATTATCTCATTTTCCAAAATTTTATTAATGTACTTTGTTGTCGTTTCCTTACAAAAACAAAACAAAAAACATTTGAAAATTGTTCATTTCCTTACAAAAACAAAATAAAAAAGCATTTAAAAGTTATTGTTTCCTTACAAAAGCAAAACAAAAAAATATTTGAAAGTTACCATGTAACTTTTTGTTTTGTGTGGATAGAAATTTTTTAACCGCGTTAAACAAATTATAACCGTGCGCCTTATTTAATAAATTGTAAGGTGTCAAAATGTAATACGTAATTAATATTTTACTGCATTTTGTTGTAGAAATGATTCCTACCGGTTATCGAAGTGAAGCAATGAAAGTAGCAGAAGAAACTCATCAGTTGAGACTCCCTCCAGATGCCCTTGGAGAGACGGATTTTTATAAAATCTACACAGACATGATAACTTTCATAAGGGTCAGATATAGAAGATTGCAGTTGTTTAAATAATTTGTACACAACTTTTCAATATTTATTTTTGTTTATAGGATGATGTTGTTCTACCACCTGTTTATACTATGCCTAAGTCAATGCAATTAGTTGAGGGGGTGTTAAAGCAGTTCTGTGATATGTTGAGTATGTTTTCGTTACCGACTAAGTAATTCCGATTACATGTATACAAACATAAAATAGTAGTAATACTCCGTCTGTAATTTAGTTTTATTATAAGTCTGTAAGGGTGGACGCACACAGAAAGATCAAAACTGTTTTAGTCAAAAACGTTTTTGTTTTAAACGAAAACGTTTTTGTTTCTACAAGAAACATTTTATTGCTGGTCGGTACACAGAAAGAGCAAAGTCAGTCAAAAACGTTATTGTTTTGTCAGTATTAAAAAAGATGTCGGCTGACAACGATGAATCGGCCTCACTCAAGACAATTAGTTTTTCTGCGTCCACTTCTATAATAATTAGTATTGAATTAATAATTAATTTATAATTATTAATTACGAAATAGGGAGTATTTACCACTTTCGCTACGACTGATGAAAATATTCGTTGGTGCTCTACGAAGTTGTTTGGGTATTGAAACAAACAAACGAAAGTACCTGCGCACATACAAGAGCAAAGCTGTTTCAGTTTAGTCAAAAAACATAAGACGAGAATCCAGCGTTCGACATTGAAACGGCTGACTGTGACTAAATGAAATAAGACGCGATTGATCAGTGTGCGTCAGTCCATTTACTTTGTATTGAAACATCTACATGGAACTGTTTTAGTCAAAAGCGTTTTTGACTAAAACTGTTTTGATCTTTCTGTGTGCGTCCACCCTAAGGATTTGATAGGCCAACACGTTTCCAGACTTTTTGTCTGTCTGTTTATACTGATATATCATTCGGAAACCGCTGAATATAGTCCAGGCATCCTAAAAAACGGATGAAATATTAGGGAAATAAAAATAAATTTTCTAGGCCGCGGAGATTCATTCGGACTTCGTTTAATTCAGCTGGATTGATTTTGATGAAAATCGGTACACTGTCAGCTAGTACAAGTATATGGGCGCAGATAAGGCTACATCATTCACATGATTGTATCTGCGGGCAAAATTAACATTCACGCGAGCAAATCTAATGTTCATGCTAGCAAATAATAAATAAAACTCAACACATATATTTTTTATGTTCAATTGCTTTTAAAATTTTAACTTCTGATAATAAATTTTGTTAATTATGATACATTAATTTGGCAGACCTGGATTCAAGTGAAATCAAAGTATACAATCTAGCTGATTTATTTTACCATTTGTCAAATGCATGTGTAGAAGAGTCAGGCGCTGCAATAGCATTCGTCAATAACAATTTGGCCGAATTAGAATTGATGAAAGATACTTATGATTTTTTCAAGGGATTATCTTGCGAAGTAAGCATTATTTTATTCTAATATAAAACTGAATAATTATTTAACATTACATTTCTCATTGACTTTTTAGTTCCACGAAACAACTGATGCAATTGCCCATTGTAGTTTATCAAAAGTAAAACGTTATTGCTATCTCATGGCTGACTTTTGCTGTCAACATTTAGGAATTGAACTAATTCCGGATAAGCATGTTCCAAGAAAAGCAGATGCCGGTAAGACGAGCAAAATATCTGAATGTGGGGTAAGTTTTTACCTTGGATTTTTATATTTTAAGACCACCAACTGTCAGGCAGCAAGTTTTCAGTTATTTTATTTTATAATAAATTGACAGACGCTTACGGCT
This sequence comes from Mongoloraphidia duomilia, assembly GCA_039654895.1. Classification (NCBI taxonomy): domain Eukaryota; kingdom Metazoa; phylum Arthropoda; class Insecta; order Raphidioptera; family Raphidiidae; genus Mongoloraphidia; species Mongoloraphidia duomilia. The sequence continues at coordinate 16,944,548 of CM077525.1, read as the reverse complement.
AGGCTATTGTAAATTATAGACCCTCGACTACAAAGGTCATCTGTGCATAGTACAAAAGGAAGTCTCGGTAGGTGTCTGTACCGGCTAATATCAAGAACTACTGAACGGATTCGAATGCGGTTTTTACCATTCAATAGCTTGTTTCTTGGGGTAGATTTTAAGTGTATAAAAACTCGGGTCGCAGTGCCAAAACCCTGCCGACAATATAGTGTATTTGCTAATACAGGCCTTGTGGCTTTAATACGTGAACTTAAGTTTGATTTTGGACAAAATAAAAAATTTAACCCCTTAATACATCCCTTAAAATAATATTTTTTTTTCTTGATTTCAATATTATTATCAATACAACCTTTGTACCAAATTAAACCTTCAGTAAGTAAATCACTATCCGCAAACTAGTGTTTTCATAAAATTTGTAAGTCCGGTCCTGTCGGGCCGATTTTATTAAAATTTTAGCAGCACATTTTGATCTTCACTACAGGGTTAAATTTCAATTTTGAAACAATTCTGAAATTTTTTTCGGTATTTTTGGGCCCAAAAACATTTTTCAACCCCTAAAAACCACCCTTAAAATGGTCCGATTGGGCCCATTTTAAATAGGCTTCGTGCGGTGATGAATTCCAACGTGCCTACCAAATTTCGTCAAAATCAAGTAACTCTTTCGAAAGTTATAGCCCGCACACATATATATATAAATATATAAATATCTATATATATGTATACATATATATATATAAACATTTCTAAAAATGGTGCCAATTTGTTCAGGAGGCTATGAAACGTCGAGAAATTTTGGTCCGACCCCTAGGTCCCGCCATCCGACCGACGCCAATAGTGTATGTGCCATATGGCAAATACACTAATGACTATCCAATCCGACTTCGCTCGGGTGCAAATCGAATCGAATTGCACAGATTTGAATGGGGTTTTTACCATTCGGTAGCTTATTTCTTGAGGAAGATTTAAGCAAATTCTAGCTGCCCGACCCGGCTTCGCCCTGGTGCCTATCGGATTAATTTGGATTGAAATTCAGTTTTATGTCAAAAGCGGTGTGAAATATAATAATATTAAATTCGAGTCAAGCAAGCGAGTAACATTAATTAATTATAAATTCGAGTAAAGCGAGTGAGTAATGTATTAATTAATTATAAATTCGAGCGAAGCAAGTGCACCCGGGCGAAGTGGGACGGTGAATCTAGTGGCCGTCTAAAACTGATGCTTACGACTTCTGTTGTCGGGAATCTATAAACTGCAATAATTTTACTAGTTCTCAGATGAGAACTGGTGTGCAGGATTGCCAACATGAAGCCAGTTAATCTATTAGATAGTGCTTTTTTTTGTTTTTTTTTTCATTTTATTTTTGTCGTTGATGTTTTACAGTCAGTGGTTGGCTCTCGGCCTCCATCTCGAGCCTGGAGTGACATTTCATCTTCATCAACCATTGCTTCTGTGCGACCCAGTGCTCGAGGCAGAGGTAAAAAAAATATAATGCCTCACATTATACAGGGCAGAGTATCGCCAACATCGTCTGTGATTTCGTCACTATCAAAATGTACTATGGACGATTCTGTTTACGAAGATGCGGAATCCATGCGATCCAATGATTACCGGCCAGGTAGGAAAATAATTTTAATATTTCTAGGGACGTTCATTTTGATTTATAAATTTTCAGTGACATATTTTTAGGATTTTGTACATAAAGAGTGGAACCCTATTGTTCTTGCTATTCTGTTTATTTGCCCGTCTGTCACAGCCTTCTAACTCCTAAATTATAAGTGCTACAATAATGAAATTGACATATTATATTATGTAAATTTATGGCCCAAACCCAGACAAATGTTATATTTTTTTAAATTAGAAATCGTGTCCATCGTGATTATAATAAAATATCCTGCGATTTATCTTAATTTTGTTATATTTTTTTATTGAACTTATATTTAGAGGGTTTGTTAAAATTGTTAAATTGTGTTTTAAAGACCACCAACAGCTAAGGTTATTTGGGCCTTGCACCAATTCATATTTTCAAATCATTATTTTTTTTTTGAAGTTATACTGCTTTTGGCGCGTTATGAAAAAATTATGAGAGTGAATTTTTATGATGCGCGCGCATCGAGTCATGAAAATTTAACAGGATGAAGTTGCAGCATTAATGATTTCCATAGTTACCATATAAATAAATTCACTTCAGTTCTTTTATTATTTTATGTCAATAAATTATTTGCATGCAAATTAAAAATTAGTTCTTAATCACGCCAAAGAAGTATAGCTTCTAACGCGCGTACAAAGTACACGCATCCATTTTTTTTAATAATAAATTGAAAATACAATTGGCACTTTTACCAGCTCTCGGGCTAGAACCCGGGAACTGGGGACTTGTAATAGTGAAACCATAGCAACGCCATGTAAACAACAGCATTGCTACACTCTCGGCTATTCTCAAGCCCTAGAGGGTTTGTTAGTATAAGCGCTTCAGAAAGTCGTGAGATATAATAGCTGCAAGTACGGAACCTTCTTGTGTACAAACTGAGTCGGTACTTGGCTGATATTATATTTGAACTGTTTAGATTACACAGTCTGAACGTAACATTTATGACACACCATTATTATGCAAGCACTTAGTGAGCACTTATCGGCAAATAAAAATTTTACTTTCAGTTCGTAACAAAAGCAATACAATAGTACAGCGATCGGCAATTAGCGGCCCACGAACAAGATCTGGCTTCTCTTTCTTAAGATAGTGTTTGTTTTCAGAATCTCCTTCACGGTCAGAAGTTTCAATTAATAGCGTTTCAGAATTCGATTTTAAATCAACTTTAATGGGATCAGCTGATATGACCGAAGAAGATGGAGCTACTGGATTTACACTAGTTGCATCTAAAAAAAGTAACAAGCTAAGAAGACCCAACTTGAAAAGTAAGTTCCCGGATCTTAATAATTAACAGAAAATAAAAAATTTTAATTTCATTTTTATTTTCCAGCAAATGATCCTAATTCTTCTTCAGGACTGCGTCTTTCAGGTAAATACAACACACTAATTTGTCAAAAGTAAATTGAAAAATATTGATTTTTATTTTCTAGGTACAGCACATGCCCCAGTATTTGCAGCAGGTCGAGGCGTCAAAAAAGGTAATTTTTTTTATATAAATCGACGACAGGCTGACATTTTTTATATACTATAAATATATATTTTTTTAGTTACGGATGATTGAAAATCTTCAAAGAAGTTAAATATATATTAATACAGTAGAGTCCGTCTATTACGATTTCGTTTATAACAACTTCGTTTATAACGACTAACCGTTTTTAGCGACGTAAATGCAAACTCAAGTTAGGTTTCATATATATATATATATTATATACCCCGTGTCCGGTCTCAAAGGTGAACATAGAGATTTAACATGGTCTTGTTCATTTTTGCTGATTCGTGTTCGCCAATTCAACGTACAAGAAAAGTAATGGTACCTATCGAAAGATAAAATTATTGCGCATCAAATGATTCTAAAAATAAGACCAAAAATGAAATTTTTACTTTAAAATACAATTTGAAATTTACCGATTTTGCGGTTATGATTTCAAATTAAGTAGGCGAAAAACGAAACACTGAAAGAAGTGTGCTGTAATAAAATTGTCAAAAAACTTTTGTACTTGTAATTGGTGCACGTAAGCATTTTTACAATAATTAAAGTAAAAATGAACAATTACTCCAATGAAGAAAGAGTTTTAACGGTGTTAGTTTGCGGAGAGTTAGAGATATTTTGTTTTCTATTAAGTTTAATGGCACACAACGTTAATTCCCTATGTTGGACTTTGAGACTGGACACCCGGTATATATATATTATATTATGCGTCCGCTTTGTGCGTCGTCCGGTTAATACGACAATGTTGCCGGTCCCTTGAAAATCGTTCTATCCGGATTCTACTGTATTTTATTTCCAATTTTGTAATTTTAACATTTATCTTATTTAACGACGGCAGATACATGTATTTTGTACAAAAATCAATTTATTGTTATGTTTTTACAAAAAATTTGTTACTTTGTTGTATTGCCTGCCTACATATACTAATTTCTTAATTTGTGTTCAATTTTGAAAATATTTTAATAAAAATCTTATATTTGTAGTTTGTTATATTTTTTCCCTGAAATATACAGACTCAAAAGAAATTTATCAAATTTTATTAAGACTGCTATTTTCTATTAAATACAAAATTACAGTCTCAATGTAAATTTTGTTTTACATGAGCTTATCTTATTAATGACAATGTAAAAATGGAAACAGCGTTTTTAATTCATTGCATTTTTATCCACTGAGCGTATTTCCATCTTTTACCATTAACACAGTACAACCAGTAATTTCCTTTAGGCAATTGCGCCGATTCCTTTTCGTATCGCCATATTCAAGGGTGCCGCCAGTCAGACGCAAGTTGCTTGTGTAGTAGTGCAATGCAACAGTAGCGTACACAGTGAACAATGCTGAATTGCATCCCCAAGAACATGATGGAGGGTCACGTGATCGAGAACAGAAGATCAAAGGGTTCGACATAAGTGAAACTACTGGTTGTGCTATTAAGCGATGATAAAGAACAGAGATGTATGCAGACGTATATTTACGTAGGGTCTATCTTTATACCCCAGGGTGGCAAAGTTCAAGCATGACTTTTATCAACCTGAATTTGACAAACACTATTGCCATTGATAGAAAACAAAAGATTAATAAACAGCGGCAAAGTGCCACGGGTCATATGAGAACATTTTTTTTTTAGTTGGAATCGTTATTTTCTATTAGTCTGTATTAAATGTTGGCAGTGGGGGACGGTCAATTTCGAGTTGCTCGGTGTGACACGTAAACTTAAATATGCTACTGAATGTATATTCACTATACAAAACTTTTGTATAGCAAATATACATTCAGTAGCATATTTAAGTTTACGTGTCACACTGGGCATTTTTCTCTTGTTGCACTTTTGAAAAGTGCAACAAGAGAAAAATGCTATTAATATCGCTTGATTTTAGCATTCAACTGTCAGAATATTTTAATGTTTTTTCTACTATCAGAAACTTGACATTTATAGTCAAAAACGAAATTAAAAAAAAATTCATATAAGAGAAAGGGTATATTCAACACTAAAGATGGTACAATAAAAATAAAAATTATTTTATTACTGAACTTTCCGTTTTCGTATCCAATGTTTCGGATGCCGGAATGGTACCAATATCTATACGTTGAGTAGCCACTGCCTGGTACAAAGGTATGTATTAGGTTAAAAAAATATAAACAATGAAAATACTGAAAATTTTCTAAGCTCAAATCGATTAAACTCAGAAAAACTAACCTGACTTGGGTGACAATTTTTTTCTAGTTGTAGTGTTTTTCTGTCGAACTTGTTGACGTCGTCTAGGGCTCCATTGTTCTGATGTCTGAGATTCATAATACGCAGATTTGTTCTGAGAATTACGCTTCTGTTTGCTGTGATGCGGTCTTGGACTGACAGTCGTCTCCTCCGATGAAACTTGGTCTTTGTTCGACGAGGTGGCGGAAATATTTTTCGCATCCGAACTTGTCTTCAACGTCGCACAAGATTCAGTTGAGCCGCTGCTACTGCTAGTATACTGTTCCATGGCGAGTCGTTCGAGTTCCTAAATTTACACCGAACCCGTCATTTTGATTTACTCAAATAGACAACAAATAATTATTACAGTCACGCTTCCTAAGTCTAGATAAACAAGTTACCTAAAATAGCTAGATAGCTTTCTATGAAGGCGCGGAAATATTTGGATACGATTGTAGATTATAGACGCCCGACAACTTGAACGTTTGAATGAATGAATTGTGAATTATAGACGCTTGTTGAACGTTTGAACTTACTTGGAACTTTGCCTCAATAATCTCATCGGCGGGATTTGTCTGAACGTCGTACTGTTCTTCAGCCAGCTGCGCAAGTTCATCTTCGTCAACTTCAGTCGTCGTTACAGGCGAAGTGCCTCCGCATTGTACGACGGCCGAATATAATCGCTTTTGCTTGTTATTGCCTTCGTTCACTGGGGCAACCCTGTCAAATATCGACAGGTGTTTACTAATAAAAATCGCACAAAACAAAATTGAATATTGCTCATATCTCAGAACAGAGATAGCTATAGAAACTGCATAATATCACGTAGCTTGTGCAGCCACAACTATACACTAAACTCTAAAGTATGATAAAGTATGATCATTTGGTGCTCATCTTCCGTAGTGTTAATTACTCTTTATACAGGGTGTCCCACGACATGACTGCCATAGCCTGGAACTGTGTTGCTGGGGTGATTTCAAGTCAAAAATGTCTAATGAACATATACCCGGAACGCTATCCTAACTGAGCTAGAAGCATTTGAAATTTTAAATAAATAAGCCCACTAATGCAGGTATTAGGTTCGGCTGTTGGTTTTGTTATTATTAAAAAGACCAGGTGGCTGTGAATCACTCTTCGCAGAGCTACCATTTCAATTCTAAGAAGAGCTAGACTATGTATACAGCAACTGGGTGGACATTTTGAGCAACTAATTCAATAAAGCAATTTCTTTTTAAATGGTTTTTTAATTAGTAGGGAATTCCTACTACTACTTATCTAAAATTTCAAATGCTTCTAGCTCAGTTAGGATAGCGTTCCGGGTATATGTTCATTAGACATTTTTGACTTGAAATCACCCCAGCAACACAGTCCCAGGCTATGGCAGTCATGTCGTGGGACACCCTGTATAGTGTTGTGTGTCTGGACTCTGGATGTTACAATAAAAGTTCCAAAGCGCTTATGAAAAATCAATGTGTATCTTGTCATCAGTAAGTAAAAATATTTTATAATATTTTGAATTGTCCCACGCACTCGACTGGCTTCAGTTGTACATACTTACAAGTTGTGATATGCCACTTCTATAGTTATCTCTGTTCTGAGGCTCATATCTAAATACAGTTGAAGCTGTCAGATTACACGTATGTTAATTCGAAGCATAACGTGTATTTTACAAGCATTTTTTTAATACATCCCAACAATTGACACTTATGAATAAAATTACAACAGGATCTTTGTCTATAATTTCGTTTGTTACCTAGATGGAAGAACGCGTTTTCTCAATTTTTGTTGGCCTGTTTGTTTGTATCGATATCACTCGAAAACAGATGGATCGATTTTGATTAAATTTGATGCAGTATAAATCAATAACCAAAGTGTACTTTTTACCCAGCTACGCTCGGGTTAAGATAAGGTTACTGTGAAAACAGACATTGGCCGTTTTCACACTTGCCGATACGACAATGATATAATGATGCGGGTGGACGCAAATCTCATGTAAAATTGGGAATCTTTTCACACTCAGCCACATATGACAATGTGTAAATTCACAGCTTTGATTATACTCACGTCTGATTGTAGTGGATCTGCTGCGATGCAGCCTGTTGAACGAACGTGCATCGTAACGCGGCAGAGTTCTGCGCAGGTGCGGAAAACATGGCGATTGGATCAGACTGACATGGACCTGTAATGTCATAATATTATGTATAACTATTTATTATATTAGCGATTACCCGCAGCATCACACGCGTTAGAGAAACTTTTTTGGAGTTTACTCCTTAAGAATCGATTTTCATGTAAGGCCCCCGGTATGGAAATTTTATGAGGAGTAAAATTTATACAAGCGTTAACTAAAAAGCGTTACGTTTTTCTGCGCAACGTACCTTGCGCACCTGTACAGGGTATGCTGCGCGACAACTGACGCATGTAAGCATGTATGTTTGCCTACTGCATAGTGCATAGTCAAAGACAATCGTACTTAAGGAGTAAACTCCAGTCGTGCGTCGGAGCTGACACACACACTTTTTTTATTTATTACTTATATTATATATCAAATGTCAGTATTTTTGGAGTTGGAATCGTCATGTCGCTCGTCCAATTGATTGGATTTTTTGAAGTTTTACTTCTTTAGACGCGTTATGAAAAAATGATGAGAGTGAATTTTTACACGAAGCGCGCGCGCACACTGTGACATGAAAAACTGTTTATGGTGCCTCCACACAATCGGTCATGATGGACGATTACAGGCCATCACGATTGTGTGGAGGGCATAATCGCCTGTAATTGCCCATGATAGAGCGTGATCGCCTCTGTATGGATCGCCCATGATTGCGTTTCCACACGTTCGTCGATCACTCAGTTCATATTTGTTTCGATATCCATGTCGGACAGATGACAATTCACAAATGGCACGATTGTGTGGACAGATGCGCCAATGATGGTGACAATCATGGCCCATTCCGTGATTGTCCATCATGGCCGATTGTGTGGAGGAGGCATAACACAAAAAAGGGTGTGGGTCTCGGGACCCCTGAAAGATGTGAAACATCAAAGAAAACGTTATTGAACTGGTGGTATTCTCTATGTAGTAGTATATATTTTTTCAAAAGCAGCAACTAACTGTTATGCTGACTAAACTTATTATTTATATTTGTTTGTTTTTTTTACTTCGAGTGCCCGGGGCTATAGCCCCCTTAGCGGGACCTAGGGAATTAAAAATTACTTTTTAATGCACGCCAAACAAGTGTAACTTCTAACGCGCGTATATAAGTACACGCACCCAAGTTTTTTTAAAATTCTGAATTCATTTAAAAAGTTGAAAAGCAAGTGGCACACAACCTTGCGACTGCTGGTACATCGCAGCTATACTTCCGACCGCCCTTTGAGATCCAGCAGCGCACCTCTGCAACAGCTGCTGTTGCTGTTGGGTTAAAGCGGTCGATCCCGCTAACGGCGCTTGTCGAGATTGCGGTAAAATGTATCCGCTGTTGCAGGGCGACTGTTGACCGGCGTCACTGTAATTTCTGCAAAATAGAACGATTCATATCTGAGAACACATTATAGACCCAATAAATATTATTGTCGTAAGTGATGAAATAATTTGTCATTCATTGAAGTAATACATAAAACAATACATTTATGATTTGTATTCCTCTCTACGTTAGACATACAGCGGTTTGTGCCGAGTCAGCAAAACATACTGCGGCAATAATTGCCTGCCGACTGAGAGCCATCTCAACACATCGTTTTCCACAAGAAACGCGCGCGGTCTTATTGCTGGAGCGGCGCTTGTTTACATTGTTTTGTATAAGCGCTGCCACACACATCGGTTTATCTCGCGTTGTTTCGCAAACACTACTACGCAATTATAGGTTTTCAGTATTCAAAATGACTTCGAAAGAAATGTTGCAGTTCATAGAGGCGAATCTCGATATAGAAAAATTAATAAGCGAAGTACAGGATCGTAAAAAATTTCCCTTCAATGTATACATTTTTTATATTTCTCTACAGATCACTGATCACGATATTCAACTGGGTGATGTAATTGGATTCGACAATAGCTTTGCATAGCTCGGTATAAAATTTAACAATTTTTCGTAGCCTGGTCGTAATAATTATTAATTATTAACCATGACGCCTCATTGAGAAAGTCCAGATATCTCGTTGGAGTATTTCATACACCGCGGTATCACAAGCAATAAAATTAGTAAAAGAGATTGGAAACTGAAATACCTAAAAACATCGATTAAAGCGTCGACGTTAGCAAATTCCCTCGCTATGCAGTGCGTTGCGATTGGTCGAGACGGTGTTGTTCGTTGAGCTGTCGATCTACCGTAACTGCTGCAGCTCGCCAATAAAATTAAATTATTATAATCAACGCCGTGTTGCTTAGTTCGTTTTTGTTGTCCGGACATTTGCGGTCCTTGCATTCCGCCAGCAGAACTTCCGCTACCCGTATAAAGTTCTCGAGGTCTCTGATATACCGGTATCGGTTTTTCTACCGATTTGTATTTGTTCATTTCTTGTTCTAGATATTTATTTTCAGCGCCCAATGCATCGTTTCCAAATTCGGAACCGTGACGATGCGATGCACTATTGACAATTTCTGGACAAAATGTTTGATTACGTTGAAAATTTCCCCCTATTTAAAATTGAAATCAAATTGAATCGAACTTGTATTTTGCTGGGAAATTATTTGCAAACAAATTTACCGAAATGAAACGGATTTTCCCAATTTTCACGACATTTGCTGTGAAAATTATCACTAGGTCTTTTACCAATTTCGTCAGATCTTTCGCCTGCTTCAGATATGTTTGGTAACGAAGACGATATCTGAAAAATTACGCTGCAAATTTTTAGTATTGTTATCTATTAACAATTCTCAAATAAGTACAATTAAAATTTACTAATAGTAATAACTACCTAGGTAGTCATAATATACTCAGTGAAGCATTGCATATTAGTCTTACCATACAAAAATCGAGATAAAAATATGCAATTTCTTTTTTCAAAGGCTGCCGCTTTGGTTTATAAAACGATTATAAATAAAAAAGCATTAAATATATATATTTATAATTTATTCTGAATTTTAAATAAGGTCGATAATTGAAAAAATGCTTTACCAACATATTTTTTATCGACCAATTTGTCCAAATCAATCTCAAGCGCGATTTTTTTATTATTTGTGTGCAAAGTTTGGTCATGATAAGAATATGCATTCAAAAGTTAGAACCCGCATAAAATTTCAAAAAAGTCGAACAGTGAGTTTCACATATGCCCGTCAATAAAATGTGTTTTGAGACAGGACAGACAGACAGACACAAATTGTGTTTTAAAGACCACCAACAGCTAAGGTTATTTGGGCCTAGCACCAATTCATATTTTCAATTCGTTAGACAGACACAAAAGTTTACAATGAAGACTATACCTTAAGTTGTTGTATTCGCGGCATATAATCGTAACTATACGGTGCTTGTTTTACCATAGAAAATGTATCGTCACCGACAGAAAAAGAAGAGTTACGAGTAACGGACTGATCTTCTATATAATATCTGTAAACAGTGTGTGGAAAAATAAAAAAAAACTAAGGTGCGGTTTTATGAAACCACAGTGCAAATGAAACTTTATTGCCGCGGGAACAGCTTTTAACCCGAAATCGCCGAAAGTATATAATTTTGTTTACGTGGTTTTGGTAATTTGAACCCTGATCAGTATGGACTATGGAGATGAACGTAACAATCCAGATTCTATCGCTGGTTGTCGATGAGTATTTGATGTGCTGCTCGACTGCAGAATTTTCGTATGACATTATTTTATTTATTGTAGATTATAGACGCGTCGACAACTCAGGTCATTAGCGTCTTCAAAACAACAAATAACATACACAAACCGACTGGTACGAGCTCGGGTCCCTGGGAGCGCTAATTCCCAAAGAACATTGGAATGCCGTATGATATTAGTTATGTAGATGTACAGTATAGTTATGGAACAAAGCGTAGCTGCTTTTCGATGAGTAGTGGTCTGGTCGACTACCATCACACTTGTATGCAGTCGTACAATATAGATGAACGTGACTTGTCACGCTACATGCGTAGTCGAACGAAAAAAAAAGGGTGTGTGTCTCGGGACCCCCGACAGATGTGAAACATCAAAGAAAACGTTATTGAACTCGGTGGTATTCTCTATGTAGTAGTATATATTTTTTCAAAAGCAGCAACTGTTATGCTGACGTAATCCTATATACTGCACTGTAACACGCGCGGTTGCGGCGTTTGAGCACGCCTGAGCCAGAAACGCAACTAAATACACAGCGAAGTATCTATATTACATACCTACACGTGTATACATATACTTTTGCTTTACAGTACGTTCGTATGTATACTCTCTCTCTCTCTCTTCCCGTGCCTGAGCGCGCGGAGGCCGAGAGAGAAGTGCCGCAGTGGTGGGGAGAACAGCAGCGAAGGAGCGGACCAGAAATTTCGTTGCATATTTCCCCTCACGCGGCTGTTCACTGCCCGACATAAGATGTTTCACATCATAAATGAGGCTAATAAAGTTTCACTTCAAAAATTGTTTTGAGACAAATGCTTCTATAGCTGTAGCAGTCAGAAAAGATCAAAATGTTAGCAAAAAATACACACAAAAATTTGTACACGTACAGTTAGGGAGCAGCGTTGTTTTAATCTTTTCTCATCGTAACAGCTACAAGTCATACCTATTATTTTCAGAAATAATTTCGGAGTTGTGTGATATTTTCGTAAGTGCATTGAGCAGCTTGGATGCTTTGTCGCCATTTTCTTCTTGTTGTTGATAGTTGTTAAATGTATTCACCGTGTCCCAATTTAATTTACAGTCCTGCCAATCAACATTTTTTTTATAAAAAAAATCGCGATTCTTTTATTGAGTTATTAATTTGAGATCGGAATAAAAACATAAAAACAAAATAATTTAAACAAAACAAACATACAGAAATTACTGTTCCTCGGCGAGAGACCTTCGAAAAAAGTCATGTGCCGTATCTACCCCTGCCGGAATTCGAATTCCGCTCCGAATATAAGTATAGTGCTCTCACCACCACTCTACTTACTCGGCTATATGTTTGTACTGAGTCTCAAAAAAAAATTGTTCTGTTTAAAAAATTCTTCTTACCCGATTATTATTCCAATGTTGACATTCATCCGATGGACTCGAGCATAGATTATCTACGAATCTTTCTGCCGTTTCATCAAAAAATTGCACGTAGAGTCCACTGTCTGATCTTGGGGAAGGATTTCCACTGCTACGTATCTCATCTCTGAAGCGATAAGCATGTTGAAAATGTTTTGGAACAAATTCTGGAACGTTTGCGTTCAAATTAACTCCAAACCGCAACATCTGATCACAATTCCTAATCTGTTAACAATATATAATATACATTCAACAAAGTAGTTACTACTCGCTATTAGCGAAGCCAGCAAGACCATACACAAGAGCTGGGTAGTATCCGAATACTTCAGTATTCGTATACTTTTTCGGTATCTACAGGCTGTATTAGAATATTTTTCCTATTTTGTATTCATTATCCGTATCCGATAATAAATCAGAAATGTATCCGTATTCGCTATTCGAATACATGCGTGGCATTTTTTGTTATGCAGACCGAAAATATACTTCAATTTGAATAAAACTCTAAAACCTCAGAAAGATTGAACGACGCGTTGAAGCGTAATAATTAATACTCATTCCAATGTTATTATAATTTAGCGAGTCCTATATTGCATAATCTACTTATCTTAGTTTACTTGGAATGCGCGCGCATACCGTGTTCACATATGGTCTGGCAACTAGGCAATAGTTTGTTTATATAGGTTGTCACACACTGCTGCTGGCTAGGTGACAGGACACGGTATGCGTGCGCAACCATATTTTTTCTCTTTTTTTTCTTGCAGAACAAGCAATAACAATCTCTCGCTCTTATTTCGAGAGATAGGTCCATTGCACACTGCGCTCAATATGGACTGCAAACTGAGTTTATACAGTTGGCAATACTTACGCTGTTTCCCCAAATTGATCGTACGGAATTAGATTCAATTTTAGCACGTAATTCGTTTTCTTCAATCGACGTTATTGAATATCTTGTAAATAAAGACAAAGTTTTTCTGCACGGCGGTCTCCAAATACTTTGATCTGAATTGCAAAAACGTTCTCCTGTTTAAATATTAACAGAAACAATATTTTTTTTCTATTGCAAAAACTGTCATTGTTGTTGATTCACTTTTTTTAAACAAAAGACGACTAACTTAGTAATTGGCCCAGAGCAGGATAATTTTCAGCAAGCAACTGTTTCCACGGAACTTTTATTAACCAATCACTATTCGTTTTGAACAAATCGTCATTGTTATTTTCATCTGATAGAGTTAATAATTTGAAGGCGGCTTCAACTTCAGGCAGTTGCCAACATTCAAGGTCTGAATTATTTGAATTATTCAACTGACGATATGGACTGGTTTCATCTCCAGGTTTGTAAGCTGATTCTCTCTGTTAAAATAATAGATAAACGTATTTTTTTAGTTTCTAAGTGTCGTTAAACGAATTAGAAGTATTTAGTTACGAACTTGTAAATCATATTCAGCATTTGGAGCGTAAAACTTTGCGAATCGACTGTTAGGAATAATATCTTTCGCAGTTGTACCACCTTCAGATATTTTACACCGTTCTTGTAAGCGCATTTCTCGTAACCAAAGTTCCTATATAAGTGAGGAAAAATAAAATTAATAATTCAGCAGCCGATTTGCCATTGATATTAAATTATAATAAATCACCTGATTGGCTAGTCTATAGCTATCAGGTTCACTGTGAAGGGGTGCCCAAGTACTGTCGGCACATCTTCCAATTTGAGCTAGAGTCGTTTGTGGTGGATTGAATTCGTTATTATTCAAAACTACCATTTTAGATTGTTGTCTATAAATAAATAATGTTTAAAACAATAATTTCTAACAATTACTATAATGGATTATTTTTGCTGTTCATTCACTGTTATTTTTTAACTCATTATATTTTTTTTATTAAATTTCGATTTTCACAAAGAAAAAGTTTTATTTCGAAGCGACTTGAAAACCTAATTCAAAAGAAAAGGATATTACTATACTTTGAATCATCTTTAGTTACTTTATAAATTTAATCGGATTACTATTTTTTTTATTGACAGAAACTATGAAATTAAGAATCAATTTTGAGCGATTTTAAAAGTTGTCTAGAATACTCCAAGATAAATATGTCGTTCTATATTTAGACAAAAAATAATAAAAAATTGTTTTTAAAATACTTACACTAAAACTCTAGTATGTTTAAAAAATTGATATCTATTATCCTTATTACTGATAGATTTTCGTAATTTAAAAATATTCAAAATAAGTTAGTTATACTTACGATAGTTAAAAATTCCTTTAGAATACAATCAGCTGTATTTTTTATATGTCAAGAATCAGCTGTCATATTAAATATTGTCATAAAAAAGCTTTGAAATCTGTAAAAATAATGTAATAAAAATATGATATTAATTAATAATAACTATTTAAATTTGTAAACGTTTTTTGAGAATTCTTTGTTTGATCCTATTTTATTTCCAGTTATCACTAATTTTTTTTCTCTTTGTCCTGATGATTTTTTTCAAACAAATTATTTTGATTATTTGTGTAAAACTATGTTTTGTTTATTTAACGTTCTCATGGCATTCTATTGCTAAGGAAATATAAATTTACATTTTTATCAAATCAGATTTTGGAATAACTTTGTCTATTACAAAAGTTATCAGATTACATGCACCCAAGCTCGATGTGTAACTTCAGAGCAAAACATTAGTTCAAGCACTTAGTTGTCCATAATTAGCAAATTAAATTTTTACTTATTTAGATACTCTGAAAATAATGATTTAGGGCTAACGCACATAATAATATGCTACTTTTTGTCGCGCGACTTACGATACTACATCGCGATTTGACGCTTACTAAGCTACTCGAAATTTTTCGTTATACAAGTTTTGTATTTCAGCGAAGAGTGTACAACCTTACGCTATTAGTAGCCACATCTGGCAATCTCAAAGCGACTTAATCGCAAAGTTGTGCGACAAAAAGTAGCATGACCCTTAAGTATATTTTGGCAGGAAAAAAATAATATTCACTTCACGATAAAAATTACGTCACAGGCACATAAAACTAGCGCTCGAGTATATACGCGCACAAAATCACTTACATGAACTCAGAGCCACTACTGATTCAAAAGACTTTTTGAATTTACCAAAATGCAATATCTGAGAAAAAAGGCAACCATCACCTACAAAAAAATAGTTCTGTACCACCACCCACATTTACAAAAGTCTATTCTACATCGTTAGTATGAAACAAAAAATAAAAAAATAAACATACAAATATTTATTTCAACAAATACAATAAAACATACAAAACAATGATAATAAAATTTGCCTACGTATTTAAAGCAATTAGGCTAGCTAATATGTGCAAATTTATATTGTCCCCAAGCAAGCGAGCCAGTCTGCCGGGTGTACAACATCTCGGCAGCGTCTTCTCCTGCCGCTCCGGCAGCTACGTGCACAGGCAACAAGTGATCGAACGTCGGATGAGCTCGTCTTGTATCAGGTCTACTGAGCAAATCAACGAGAGCTTGTTTTCTTTCATTACCGACAAAACCGGTCACTGCTGATCGCAGTGCAATATCAAATGTTTTTGAATATGGGGCGACCGCATTAGAATCATAATATTTGTGCACTTCTCGTAAATTGTGGACGGACATTCCGGAACCTAAAAAATATGGTTAACAATTATTTTGTTTTGAACGCGATGCAATGCGCTAGTCAGGAAAAATCTTTGACTTACCAATTATTATGATATTGTCGTCTCGTAATTCAGACAATGCTGCACCCAAATCATAATGCATATTTGGGTCATCGTTATCATAAAGCGAAACCTAAAAATATATCTTTATTTATAAATCACTTTTATTCACGGCTTCGCTAGCATAACATTCAACTCGAGTGTGACTAGATAAAAAAGTGCCTTTTATGTTTGAGTATCAGTTGATAGTGTAGCAATTTAAATCGGCCAGAGGCAAAAATTCTGAAAATACGTTCTTCTAATAAAAAGTGGTGGAACCTTTGGTGTAAAGATACGAAATGTTATAATTACCACAAAACACCAAACCATAACAAACACTTTCGACGTACGTTTCGCCAACCAAGTTGGCGAAACGTACGTCGAGAGTGTTTGTTATGGTTTGGTGTTTTGTGGTAATTATAACATTTCGTACGTTCTTCTATCTAGGTATTATACAAAATACAAAAAAAAAAATATGAGCCATCGTGGGACGCCTGGCAGATGTGAAACAATTTCATAGCTTGAACCCCTCCGCGAGAAATTTATCAAAATAAAATATAGCCTATATCACTCAGGGATAGTGTGTAGCTTTCTATCAGTGAAAGAATTTTTAGAATCGGTTCAGTAGTTTCAGAGATAATAATTTGATTTATTACCCGCGAGAAATTCTCCCGCGAGAAATTCTCCCGCGAAGGTAATTAGTCAAAGAATTTTTAGAATCCGTCCAGTAGTTCCATAACTTATGATTTATTGCAACCCCCGCGAAAAATTCTTTCCCTGCAAAGGTATTAAAACAGCTCGGAACAACGCTCGCTAGTTTAAAATCATTCCAATATTTACACACACACGTAAAATAGCGAGTGTGTATACCTCTAAAGTGAGTCTAGCACAACTAGTTTCTTTGAAATTTTTGTTATACTAGTTTTAGCAATAGAGAGGGAAGGAATCAGTTTTTGAGATGCGTTTTCAGGAAAATCTCAAAAACTACATAACACATGTGTAACAAAAGATCTCACCTGTATTATTGGAACATTAAGCGGATTTTCTTCTGGTTTGAAAGCAACTTTGAACGGGACCCAAACCCCGTGGTCTAATCCTCGTTTAACCGATTCAGCTTTAATTCCTTTTTTGTGGAACAGTCCGATAATTCTTTCGGCAAGTTCCTTTGAACCGACGTTTGGATACTTTTCTTGGTACATATAATTAGGGAACCCATAAAAGTCATATATCAAATCTGTTTTGACAGCTGTGTTTACATATACAGTATCACGGGTGCCTTGCCAATGTGCAGAGAACACAACCACCGCCTTCGGTTTGATTTTGCTTGTTATTTCATATCCGATTTCACGAACCTTGTGGTGCGCTCCTTTATCACCACCTGGACAAAAACATGGGTTACTATCATATTACAATCGGTGTTATGCAGTTTCAAAAATCATAATATTATTCAATTTACCAGGATCATCTTCATACATGAAAGTTGGTCCACCGTGTGACAAAAAATAAACGGGGGTCTGTTTTCCAGTTGACCGTTGGACACCGCTTTCTGCTTGAACTGAGGCCATCGTCTTAAATTGATTAATGATTGCTGACAAAATACTGTCGAATTGATCCCCGAATTGGTGATGGAATATTACAGAAGCCAAACCAACGAATAAAATAACAGCATATGGTAACCTTATCATATGTTAAAACTAATAGTATATCAATATGTAAACTGCAGGATTGCCTTTATTTAAGATCTGTATACCAAATGTATTTTAATGGTATTTTAGATACAATGATGTATGTAGGATGCAAATGTAACCTCAAAACACTTATCTCTCAATAAAGTTGGGATTTTTGAAATATTTTATCCACTCACCTCGTCATTTATTATGGTTTGTCTTACTGTTTACGTAATTAATGTGGTCGATAAATTGCTATGTCATGTCACAGTCATACATTCATTTTTCAACATGAAAGAACTGTCAACATACTGTCAAAAGTGTCAAAGTCAAAAATGACGTCATGGTACAGCATTGCACTTGGGACTTCGGAGTGCTAAGTTGTGACCACTGAACTGACCATCAAACCATAAAATTATAACTTTAATATTAAATAATTAAACTGTTTATGCTTAGTTATGTGAAAGACATAAGTCTCATATAAGAAGATATTGCTATTGGGATTATAATACTTATTAGATAATATTAATGTAGTTAGTAGTAGTTACACCGTACACGCATAAAATTATTATTATTAACAATAAGTTATATAAGTTACAGCCGTTACAGGGATGGATTTAAAAATTAAAGATATAAAATGGCTAAATCCTCTGGGCGTCCACAAACTTCCCGAAATGTACTAAATTATAGTCATTAGTCGATAGAGTATCCATAGGTTAAATCTGGCACTGAACAGTAAAATAAATTTCAAAATCAGTTTGCAACACCTAACAAGTAACGGTGTTAGGTACAAAAATAATTAATTTCGAAATTTTAATATAAGAGGAATCAATTTCCAAGACAAGCCGTGAGGTGGGTCGTTTATTAGGACTAAAGTGCGACCCTTGAGGTCCACACGACGAACTTCCCAGTTTGATAAATATTTAATAATAATAATTAAATTAGATATTACACAGAAAAGTAATCATTTCAATCATTAAAACATCAATAATTTAAAAAAAAAAAAAAAAAAAACGGCTGAACCGATTTTTATAAAATTTATGTCGGATCAAAATGACGTTAACACGCCTCGATTGACACCCTTACGAAGTCGATATAATTTTTTATTCGCGAGATATTGTGTAAAATCTACTTTTTTGGAGGTTATTTGGTTAAGAAAAAAGAACGGCTGAACCGATTTTGAAAAAATTTCTTTCAGATCATATTTACGTTAATACGCGTCGATTGGCACCCTAACGTAGTCGATATCATTTTTCGTTCTCGAGATTTCGTCTTTGAAAGAAATGTACACATACGTACGTACACACACACACACACACAGACATCTTTCTAAAAGTAGTGTAAAAATAGTGTAGTGACCTTGAAACATAAAAATTTTTTTTCCTTTTTGATTTCGATTTTCGGACCCATTACAATAACTTCCAGTGGGAAGTTAAAAAGTTTTCAGGAAAAGCTCGAAAATTATTAAACAAAAAATTATGGAAAAAATAGTTCTGAGATCCTTTAGAAAAGCCTCTTCAGATGATATCCCACATAACCGAATAACAATTTTTTTTTTGTTTCGAACTTTGGCGCCCCTCCAAATTTACGGAAAAATGTTTTTTTTTCTATTGGGGTATATGTGGGCTAGTAAGCTTTATTACTAATAACTATCCTAAATTTCAGCTTGATAGGTTCCTTTACTTATTTAGTTCAGAGAAATTTGACTGTGAGACGTATGGACGGACGGACAGATAGGCAGACAAATGGGAGACCTTATAAGGGTGCCGTTTTTTTCCGTTTGAGGTACGGAATCCTAAAAATATGAATTTTATAAAGAATTATAAAGACAATGCGACAGGGATTGACGTATAAAGCAGGTATTAAAATTTTAAAATTTGTATTTCCGTTAATACTTTGTGTATTGAAATGAAATCAAGGTTATTTTGTTTGTGGCAATAATTTCTAATAAAAAACAGCCGTATATTCATTATTTTTTTATTTTTTACAGCCTCATTATAATCGAGTAAATTAATTATCCTTATTTATATTATTATAATACAAAAATAGTATCTGTTAATTAAAACTTAGAATATAAAAAAAACTAAGTGAAATAATGTAAATAATACACAAATAAAATACAAATACACACACGCATGCAAACTTATACGCACACTTGCTTAATAAAAATAATAATATTAAATAAAATTATAAATAACTTAAAATTACATTTTCGCTATTCGATCTTTCAGAGAATCGAGTTGTGTTTTGATCTCTGTTGGCAAATCTGATCCGACTTGATCTGCGAAATATCTATCAATAGCTTCCACCTAAAAACAAACAAACTACTGTACTTTTAACCGTAAACCCACTAAACACCATTGAGAACCCCCACAAAAACTCTACAAAAAAATAATAAGCCAGCCCATTCTTATAGGAAAATAAAAAAATTTTTTATTGATAATAATATAAAACATACCTCTTGCGTCCAGAAGTCTTTCGGCAACCTGAATAGTTCGTTAACATCGACGTTTTGTTCAATTCCGTTTATGTTCAGGGCTCCTGCCGAAGGCACAAGTCCTATTGGTGTTTCAACAGCGCACTGTTCTCCATCAATTCTCTTAAGAACCCATTCTAGCACCCGACAGTTCTCTCCAAAACCAGGCCAGAGGAATTTGCCATCGGAAGGATGTTTTCTGAACCAATTAACATGGAATATTTTCGGCATTCGTCTGTCAGAGCGTTCCATGCTCAGCCAGTGCGATAGGTAACGTCCAAAGTTGTAACCGAAGAATGGACGCATTGCAAATGGATCGTGCATTACCACTTTACCCTAAAATTTTAAAAATATAATAGAATCATAAGAAAACAAAAAATTTATGTTACAATTGAAAGCTATTCTGTTAAACTGCATAAGTGATCATCATCGTTGATCTATACATGTACATTGTACACGTTAAGGAGGATCTGAGTTTACAGGGTGTGTAATTTGACAGCGTCCATAATAGTAACTGACCTTATGTTCGGCAGCCGCAGTGGATTCGCTACGCATTGCTGCTCCAACGAAAACGCCGTGAGACCAATCGAACGATTCATAAACAAGTGGTACACCTTCAGGACGTCGCCCTCCGAACAGTATAGCAGATATTGGTACGCCATCGGGACTTTCCCAAGCTGGATCAATAGTTGGGCATTGAGAGCAAGGTGAACAGAATCTTGAGTTAGGATGAGCGGCAGGCGTTTTCGATTGACCTCGCACCCAACGTTTGCCTTTCCAATCAGTAATTCCCATCTTGGGATCGATTTCTTTCTCAAGACCTTCCCAGTAAACGCCGCCATCATCGGTTTTCGCAACATTAGTAAACACAGTGTTCTTGAATATAGTTTTCATAGCGTTGGGATTCGTTGCAGTTGATGTTCCTGGAGCAACTCCGAAAAATCCGTTCTCTGGATTGATGGCTCTCAATTGTCCATTGGAATCGAATCGCATCCAAGCAATATCATCGCCGACGCATTCGATTTTGTAACCAGGAAGTGCCGGCTGCATCATTGCAAGATTTGTCTTGCCACACGCGGAAGGGAATGCCGCTGCAATGTAACGCTTGCGTCCTTTCGGATCTGTCACTCCCAATATAAGCATGTGTTCGGCGAGCCAACCTTCGCGTTGTGCAATTGTTGAGCCGATTCTCAAAGCAAAACATTTCTTGCCAAGCAATGAGTTACCGCCGTAACCGCTTCCATAAGAAACGATTTCATTGTCAGCGGGTCGTTGAAGGATGATAGTCCTGTCTGGATCACAAGGCCAGCCTGGGTAATCCGCAGAAACGGAAGGATCAACTGCCCGACCGACGGAATGTAAACATCTGTAATAATCGATTCAAATTTAATTAGGCTTTACAAAGAAAATCAAATAAAGTTCTAACATTGCGGAGTGTATAGTATACAGTAGTTGTCAAGTCCAATTAATTTTGGATTAGACGAAAGTTTCAGCCCAACCGTTCATTTCAGAAATGATCCTCTCAATTTAATATTTAATCTATTCCACGCTGACCTATAAGATAGGATTAAAATTTATAAGATAGAGAATGTTTTTCTATATAGAAAAACGCAAATATTTTCAAAACTAATTATATCTTCTTTTAAAATCTGTATAGATCCAACTAATTTTGAAAATATTTATGTGTTGGTGCACAGAAGAATGTAAACTTTAATATCAGCTAATGTGGTAGATCGTCAGGGGCGGATTGAGAAAAAATTTCGACCTAGGAATTTTTATTTAAACCTGCCCTCTGATATATTTTCCGTAAGAAATATATGACGGATTTAATTGTGCTTAATTTACCTGACAAAGTCTTGTTGTTCACTAGATTGTGCCAGCAATTCCCTTAGAACTGGCAAACCAATACGTGTCATAATTCGCATGGAGGCTGCAACATACGGTGAGTCGGTGATCTCGACACCAATTTTGGACAGTGGACCGCCAACAGGACCCATAGAAAACGGTATCACATACATCGTGCGACCTGCCATACAGCCGGGGAACCGTTCGGAAACGGCTCGGTTCATGTCCTCGGGGCTGATCCAGTTACCAAGGGTACCGGATACACCTTCGCGCGGCATCGGGATCGTATCCTGTCGACGCGGCGTGCAGATGAACGTGCGAGACTCAACTCGGGCCACGTCGGCTGGGTTCGTACGTGCCAACCAACTGTAAAACAAAACACAAATGTTAAAATAAGAAATCTATATTATTTCAATAATTTATATAAAATGGGCGTAATAGGACCATTTTTAATGATTGACAAATGTGCCTTTAAAATTTATCAAAATCGGACAAGTCAGGGCTGAACAAAATATAATATGAAATCACTAGTTTGGAAGGCCTTAAACAAAGAATGTTGAAAACTGTTGGTCGGATGGCGTCATAGGACTATGTTCGCGCTTTAAATCTAATGGCTAATAAAAGAAATCCAGCAGAAAATTGATCGACTTTTATAAAAAGAATTAGATTACAAGTCTTATCTGAAGTTTTCATTCTAATTTTGTGAACATTAATGCCTGTCTTGAAGAATATGTGTTTGAACATTCTCCACACACAAAACCCATTTTTTAATCGCTATCAACTATCCATATTAGTATACAGAGTTCATCTAGTTGTTACGTTCGTTTAGGTGTGTGTGTCACCTAGTTAGTTATTACGTTCGTTTAGGTGTGTGTGTGTGTCAAACGACATCAAGATGGGGTATTCGACCAATCAGAATGGACCCTGACTGCAGGGTCTAGTCGCTTGTCTTTCAATTGGGTCAACTCCATTGGTGAGGAATATGAACTAATGATAACCATGGCAATAAAAAAACTGACACCTACCAATTATCATATTTGGGCAAAGGTTCGATGGTACCCTCTCGTTGCATCAGCCTAAGCAGATGTCCATTTTCGGCTTCGCCTCCGTCACAGATATGTATGGCGTCTGGCCTGCAGAGCGCCGCTGCATTTTCAACAAATTGACGCAAACGGGATGGCAAAACATCAACGTCGGGAACACCACCTGTTGACAGTACTGAAGCGCCACGGACGCATGCAACTGGCCACAATCCAATATTTTGCGGTGATGTTAACCGCGACGCATAGCGGCCCAATTCTGTGCTCCGTCTGAAAAAAAAACGGTTTTTAATAAAAAATAGATTCAAAAACACACTTGACAGAAATTAAAATTACACGGGTATCATCAGGTGATAATTCTAAAATTTGTACAGAATAAAGACGAATATTATTAAATAAACAAAAAAAAATATAAATAATAATTCATTAAAAAATGTTAAAATATTTTAAAACTTCCAGAAAGCTCATGAAGAAAATATTTGGAAAAATATAATATTGCAAATTAAAATTTATATTTTATTACATTGTTAATATCGATAACGCAATAACTACCAAAACGTCGCATTAACGAGGGGAAAAGTTCAAAATTAAATGTTCTAAAATATCTAGGTAAGAGTTACAGATATAAATTAAATGCGTAAAAATGATTGTGTCATTTTTAAAATTCTGAAGTAGATTCAACTGGACGGTATTTGTTTTAGTTATTCGTTTGTTTCAAAAAAACAGTTGATAGCTATCTAAAATGTTATGATGCATAAATGAGTTCTAATTATTTGATATAAACGAGACCAGCAGTTGATCGGATAAACCAAAATATCGGATAATGGCGGACGAAACAAATGCAGAAAGTCTAGTAGGTATAAGTTTGAAATTTTGGCTATTTTAAACTACTCGCACCTACTGTAATAGGTACTTATATATTTTTAGACAAACAGGTTCATAACAATTTTTAAAGAAATAAATTCACTTAGTTAATTTTGAACGTATTAAATTACGTGTAATTATAGCAAATGCATGAATACACAATATACGAGGAGTACCTATTGGTCAACGAAAAAAATATTTTAAAAAATTACTCGGTACTTATTTCGGATAAACCACAATGTCGAATTATCGGGACTCTACAAAAGTTAACCGATAACTGAACAATAAATAAATTCAACAATAAAATTTTGTCAAAATGAAAAAAGTAAATTATATTAAGAATGTTTAACTGTTAAGTTATGCCAACTACAAATATTTATTGCAACTGATATCGATTGTTGCAAAAACAATTGTATTTTAATATTCAATGCCGTTCTGTTTCCTATAATTTGTACTTTTTGCTAAATAAAAAAAAAATTCAGATTATAAAAAAATACTCACTCAGTTGACCTTTTTTCAATGTCCGGCATTTTCAAAATAAATACTCAAATACTGACTCTATAATTCAAAATATTTATCACAACTCAAAAAAGAGCCAAATCAAATTCAAATTAAGTGTAACTTTTGTGGTACATTAATAAGTAACCCACAATGTAAATGTAAAGAATTTTGAAAAATTAATTGGAACAAGAAAAAAGATAGAAAAAGTTAAGCGCGGAAAATTAAATGTATAACGAATTCAAAATAATTTCAAATTTATATAATATGAAGACAGTGTGTTCGCTCTTAAACGAATACCAACACAAGAATGGTTAAAATCTACACTATGAAACTATTTATATGTTCTGCAGAACAAGTGACTGTGTCAAAACAAAACAAAGCAGGGGTAATAGTTTATTGTTGCAACTGTCTCTGTCTGATAAATGCTCTTTGGTAGATGTAAATTGTTGGTTAAAAATGCGCTGGTTTCAAGAATAGGCCACAATCAATACCAAACAAACGAGACAATGACGTAGTCAATTTGTACATTCGTTGCCTGATTAACAATAAATAGGGTGGGCAAAGCTCAATCCCCAATCCAAAAATCGATTGGCCAATTATATTCTGAGATGAATAATATAAAAACAAAAACGATTTATGAATTTAAATAACGCTGTTGTTACTTTATTCAACCCAAAGGAAAGAAGAAACTAAACGATAACGAATAATATGGGGATGTATTGTGCCATTGTCTCGTTCGTTGGAATCGTCTATACCTATAAACAAATGCAAAGTATAATTACTATATCTGAAATGTCCACGAAACTCACTTCAAAGTCCAGAACTACTATAATAACAATATTAATGTATTCGTTTATAAGTTAAAATATTATAGCGATTCCGCGAATTCGATAAAATATATTACAACCTATGCATACTAAATTATTATTAAATTTTATGCCGTTAAATTATTTTTTATGTAATAATAATAAACGTAAATTCTAATAAAAGAAGATGTATTATTATTATTTATATTTATGTTATGTTTGTATTTTTCATATACATTTTGTGTAATAAAAAATGGAGCTATGAAAATTGTTTTCCGCAAAAATGTTTTTTTTTAAGAATAGGTCCAATAATCAGTTACGGTCGCGTAAAGCAAGTTCTCGGAAAAATTCTGATCAAAATACCTGGGAACAGGAAAAAAACAAAATAATAAAAGGGATCGGCAGTTGTTCTCATTTCTGATTGGTCAATAGACCAGCACCTTCTCTTCTGATTGGACAAATTTATGGGTGTGTGTTGAATGTCAACTATTGTTTTTTTAAAATTGTTTTACAAGACTTGCGATTGCTTTCGTATCGCGGACGTCCACTTATTTGACTGACGCAATTCTGTCGTCATTTTGGACTTTGAACTGCAGGGTTCTCCGCTTAGTTACTGCAAGTCTGTCGTTTTATCAGAATTCATATATACAGAGGCGTATTAATTATTCAGGAATTTTTAATTCTAGTTTGTATAGAAGCCGATAGCAATTACTGCAACTGATAGGGAATGCTTACCTACCTATATAATCTCATTTTACATTAGGTAAGCTTAGGTAAATGATAAAATCAAACGATTTTTTAACCCCTTATATCCACAACAATATTATTCACATAACAATTAGAGGTGAAAATAATATATATCAGACAGCCAAGCTGCCATGATTTGTATAAGCTATATATAAGAGGGGATCAGTTACCACTCTCGGGCACTGTGGAGAAATTGGTAACTCACCTAGCCGGAAACTGGGAGTTTCGGGTTCAAGTCCCGACAGTGGTCATTTGATTTTTTCTTTAATATAGCTTATACAAATCATGGCAGCTTGGCTGTCTGATATATATTATTTTCACCACTAATTGTTATATGAATAATATTGTTGTGGATATAAGGGGTTAAAAAATCGTTTGATTTTATCATTTACCTAATATTACTGTCCACAAGAACTCAAATCTTTGTTTATTTTTTAGGTAAGCTGAAAGTCGTATCAAAAACCTAACATAAACCCGGAGATCAAGAAAAAAACGCATACAAAGCCGAGCCCTATAACAGTTTAAATAATACTCAATATCTTTTTAGCATTTCTGTATTAAATTTGACTGACAATAATCAATATATTACACTTATGTTTGGTTGCAGAAAGCATTGTCAAAAAATTTGATTTGACTTAATATTGTGACCATACATAAGTATTTCTCTATAAGAAAAGCATTGTAGAATTTTAAATCGATCCTGCTCGAAAAATAATTGATCGATTGAAAAGATATTTTTTCTAAACTGTGTGTACATGTATTTAACATAGCTTTTAGTACAATTTTCATTTCGAAACAACATTTCTATACGCATTTTGAGTAAAATTTAGCTTTAAAAACGATCTTTTTTTATGTAGATCAATCTAATGCTCCACAAGACAGAGTTTCACAGCGATATTAGACTGTTCCTGCTTGTATAAAAACTATATTATGATTACAATCTAAGGCCATTGTCAAATCATATTTTTTGACAAGGCGTTCTGCAACCCAACATTACTATTTTAATTAGCTTCTACAGTTTTTCGTATTATTTGGTACTATTTACAATTTGGTATTCTTAATTATTGTAGTAATTAATTATAACTGGAACCTGGTTAACATTAATTAAAAGCATGTTTCTCACCTGGTGAATTACGACGTTTAAACCCGGAGCCCAGACATACACTCGTCAAACCCGGCGACTGTGGGTCAAACCCTGAGGAGTAGAAGCACAGACCTGGGAATTTCCTATTCCTATTTCTATGAGTAGAAGGGACAGCCCTAGTCACAACCTGTTAGCTCCTAAAGTTAAACTAAATGCTACAAATTACAATAATCTCTACATAGTATAAATTGAAGTCGCTTTTCGCGTCTGTCTGTTTGTTTAACCGCTAACTCCTCCTATCCCACTATCAGTAGTGTTTTTGAACCCGGGCCCTTTCTTAGCACCCGAGCGAAGCCAGACGGGGCCGCTAGTAAAATATAAGTATGTAAGGTCCAGCTCCGTTAATTTATGAAATCTTATTTTATATTTAGACAAATTTTGAAATACGTCTCTGCGTTTGTTTATAAAATTATCACACATTTATTGACACACAGCAAATATCTTAAACTTTGTGATTGAAAGAGAACCACTTTTACTCAAGTACAAAATATCCAGGACGCTTCTTTCTTTGGTTTTTGGACTAAAAGTTGTGTAGTTCATAAATTAAGTAGGTAATTATTGATTTTTCAGATTTATCTAATCTACCTCCATAAAGTCACTTGAAATGTTTACATGTAAAGTATTAAAATGGCAGATCTAAACAACTTTTTATTACTGGTTTATCATAAATATATTACTGATATTTTATTACACAGGCGGCTTTGCTTGTATTATTTTGTTTATTTTACCATGGCCTTTGTGATCGCAATATGATACATTTTTATCTATTATCAGTAACTATACAGTATGTCCTAATATGCAAAATTATTTTTGTAAGAACATAGCATGGATTTTTCATAGTGGAGAACTTTATAGATAAAATAAACTATAATAAAGGGTAGGCAGTAGGCACTAGGCAGTATGGGGCACCGACTACATGGACGCTCTGAAACTCAAGGACTCATGAGATTAGTGAATTTTTTCACGCTCGCAAAATATATTGTTTCATTTCTAAGTCACGTACTAGTTAATTTTTAATGAATCCGAGATATGTGACTTTCACCTACATGCTTAGAACACGTATTTGTCCTGACTTCTGATAGTGAGATGCAAAAAAAGAGGGTACTAGTTATTGATGAGTATTTTGAGATTATCTACGACGGTTTTCGAAAATGGTTGGCAGATTTGACAGTCGTCTAGATACTACAGCAGTGTTTCCCAAAGTGGGCGATACCACCCCGCTGGGGCCGCTGGAGCAATCCAGGAGGCAATAGTACCCTCGGAAGCAATTGAATAAAAACAAAGAAAGAAGAAGACATTTTTGGAAACCGTTCGTACATGTTTCATCTCTTGTATAAAATACAATAAAATTCGTATAGCGATTAATTTATTTTCCAAATAAACACACACAACCTGGATTGTACAAAAGTTATTAGTTGCATTTCCTTCGTGATATTTAATGGAACGTGCGATGATTTAAGAATACAGATTTTCAAGAAGGCGATGATAAATTATTTTCTGAAAAAGAGGCGATAGACCAAATATGTTTAGAAATCTCTGCTCTAGAGCCTCGAAAAGATCACTACGTCACTGTCTACGTCATACTCTTATCAGTAACTTCTTGTAACTTTTGTTTCAACTTTCAAGAATATCAAATGTGCGCAGATCTTGGCCCTTGAACTCTTGCGACTAGACAGCCTGGCTTACTTTAAAAACTTTCGCGTTATTATTTGCAATTTTTTAAAACAACCTATTTGCAACACGACTTATAGTATTGTGAATAATGTAGTTTTTCCTGTCTAATTTATAAATGGCGGCTTGCTTGGTGGATCCTATCCCTTGATAATTCTTGTTAGTGTTACAAGAAATAATAATTTTTACCGTTTTATAATAGCAGGTTTCCGTATAGAGTTTAAATGCGTTAGATCATTATTATGGTATTCATTTTAACATTTAACTTTTATTTTAATTTTTTAGGTACGGTGAGAGAGTTATGATTATAATTGATTAATATATTTTATTGATGTGAAACATCTTATGTCGGGCTGTAAAGAGCCGCGTGAGGGGAAATATGCAACGAAATTTATGGTCCGCTCCTTCACTGCTGTTCTCCCCACCACTGCGGCACTCTATCTCTCTCTCGGCTTCCGCGCGCTCGGGCACGGGAAGACAACCGCGTGTGTTACAGTGCAGTATATAGGATTACGTCAGCATAACAGTTAGTTGCTGCTTTTGAAAAAATATATACTACTACGTAGAGAATACCACCGAATTCAATAACGTTCTCTTTGATGTTTCACATCTGTCGGGGGTCCCGAGACCCACACCCTTTTTTATATTTATAATACAGTGTAACAATGGTACCCAATTTCGCTCGCGTGGGGTTTGGAACGTTTCTCTCATTCTAATTAGTATAATAGTAACTCTAAAAATCCACCTCCTCCCCGTTCATCCGTTCGAGTAGTTTATTCATACGCGTACCTTCAAAAAAGTTGCCAATTCCGTTTTCATGTCTTAGGACGCAAATATCGAAAAATCGTTTTCGATTTTGATAAAGGAGTGATTTCGGAAAGACTTTATTTTTTCAATCCCCATATTTTCAAAAATTTTCAAAAATCTATTTTTAGTGGGTCATAAGAGAAAAATATAAAATTTCAATTTCCTAGATTTAGTGGTTTTGGCTATGCGTTGATGACGCCAGTCAATCATTCAGTCGATGAGGACACTTAGTTTTATATTATATACAGGGTGAGTTCGACCACCCGTATCAGTCGTTTTTTTCGAAAACGGTTAGTCGTAGAGAGTTGTGTCAAAAATTTGTATTATAAAAGCCCTAATAAAGAATCGAATGGTGATAATTTTTTTTTCCGGGAAGGTCGGCTTCCCTATTAGTTTGCTCCAGAATGTCCAGAACTCTGGAATTATAAATGTAACGATAGGTCGAAAATTGTATTGTTGAAAAGATCTTTAAAAAATTAGCAAGTTTTGTACGGATTTTTTTTTTTATTACTTCCACCTCTGTTAAGTAATATTTGTTTGAAATTACTAAATTAAAATGTCATAATAACGAACTTTTTAAAAGTCCGCATTTAAAATCTAGTTACCTATCTATCGATCATTAAACACTGAAGAAGTACACTCACAGTATAACCAGAAGAGCTCAGTAGCAAGTATTAAAGAGTAAATGAAAGACAGTTTGAACACTTGTGACAATGTCTAAGGTTGCTAGATTTTTAATGCCGACTTCGATCGTTATTATGAAATTTTGATTTAATAATTTCAAACGATTGTTACTTAACAGGGGTGGCAGTAATTAAATAATTTTTCCTACAAAACTTGCCTTTTTTTAAAGAGCTTTTCAACAGCACAACTTTCAACCTATCGTGCTTTCTAAAATTCCGGAGTTTTGAACATATAATAATTTATATTTGTACTTATAGAAATTTACAGGGGTGGCAGTAATAAAAAAAATTTTCCTACAAAACTTGATTATTTTTTAAAGATCTTTTCAAAAATACAACTTTCGACCTATCATTACATTTATAATTCCGGAGTTCTGGACATTCTGGAGCAAACTAATAGGGAAGCCGACCTTCCCGGAAAAAAAAATTATCACCATTCGATTCTTTATTAGGGCTTTTATAATACAAATTTTTGACACAACTCTCTACGACTAACCGTTTTCGAAAAAAACGACTGATACGGGTGGTCGAACTCACCCTGTATAGTGATGAACAAAATTTGTCTTGGTCTTGCAGTCTTGGTCTTGGTCTTGCGAAAAATCAAGACCAAGACCAAGACCATCATTAGACTAGCAAGACCAAGACCAAGACCTCTTGCAGTCTTGGTCTTGGTCTTGCGGAAAAAAAGCAAGACCAAAACCAAGACTATCATTAGACTAGCAAGACCAAGACCAAGACCGAATGAACAAGCGTGTTAAAAATGATGTAATCTTGATATTTTTTAACATTTTAATAAAATAAAGTATTTTGTTAGTTAATAATAGATTGTGAATTATTTTTAATTTATAACTATGATGATCTTCCGAAGTAAAAACTAAAAAAAATACAGATAAAGTGAGCAAGACCAAGACTTAATACGCAAGACAAGACCAAGACTAAATAAGCAAGACCAAGACCAGACATATTTGAGCAAGACCAAGACTGTCCAAGTCTTGGTCTTGGTCTTGCTTTGCTCATCACTAATTACTTATATATAATTACCTACATTAAAGCAATGGCCATTGATCCTTAATCAATGACTAAAATCTATTCAAAATTACTCTGGACCAGTCGACTCTATCGTCTTCGTCTTGCAAAAATTTAGTAGATCTATATATAAGAAGATATATGTATAGATTCTATCATCTATGGGCAAAAATTGTCACAAGTCGCACACCGTTATTTTACTAACAGATTTATAAGAAAACGTGTATTAAAGTAGGTATGCATTTGTATTATTTGTGTATAGGTAAAAGCTTTCCGTGAAAATCCATTTTAAAATGAATTATTCTTTAAGAAGATTGTAGATTATAGACGCTCAACAGTTGAGGTCATCCGCGCAATATTCTTTAAACGTAATAGATGTGCTTGTTGTTCTGAAGTGGTTCTGAACTCTCAAAGCTTCTGTCGGCAATACAGAACTCTTCGTACGCAATTACGTGTTTGTTGGTCAAATTCTCGGACTCTTCGGACTGATCGAACTTGGTTCTAGCAGTTCAAGGCTCCTAGAACAGCTAGAAGTCTAGAACTGCTAGAACTAGGTTCAAACAGTCCGAGGTGTCCGAGAATTTGACTAACAAATACGCAGTTGTGGCCGAAGAGTAAGGGTCCGACGAAGCTTCGGCTTCGGGGCTAGCGCCGGTAAAACTCAAACTTAATAAAAATTAATTGTTAACGGAAAGGAGCCAAATACTAGACACCCTGTATGATAAAATTTGTAGCACAGCGCATTAAATGATTTATGTTAAAAGTACAAAATCCAAATTAATTAAATTAGTTAGACGGATGTTTCAGAAAATGATGAGATGTGTAATATTTCTTCAACATTAATTATTTAATTATTAATTATTACCAATGAATTTCTTATCTCTTTCTTGGACTTTATAATTTCGTAATTATGTACAAAAAATCCCAATTATTAGATTTTATTGACGATTCATTGTTAAAAAATAAAAGAAATTAATGAAACGAAAATGATTAATTAATTTTTCAGCAGATTATATGAATACTTAGAATTGGCTCTATCGTTTTGAACCGGTTGTGCAATTTCAGAGCACGTACATAAATCTCTTCTCCGATTTTTTGTGTGTGCAAAGTAGTGACGTAAATGCGTATAATACTCTGGTATAAAACGTTTGTATAAAACGGTACTATATACGGTCTGTAAAAAAAAATAATATACCCCAGTTTTATATTAGGTATAAATACTGCGCATTTTACTATTTTATACAGCACGTATAAAACGTTTAACAGCGTTTAAAACTGTTTAATACCGTTTAAAACGGTTTAATACCAAAATGAGAACTTCAGGAACTTTTCCTATTATGCAGGTGGCAATACTGAATAATGCACCGTAACCGTAGTCTGAAAAAGTAAAAAACCGTTTTATACTGAAAAAATACGGTATTATACCATGGATTTAATATACACAAAAAAGTTTAATACCGTATTTTTACATCACTACTTAAGAGTAGGTAATATGATGGCGTCAAAATATATTAAAAGAAACTTGAATATGCATTATTAATTTATTTATTTAAATTCACATGGCTGACGAAAAGTGGAGACGAAAGAAGTTTCACTTCAACCTTGTGCTTGTGTGGGTGAGGCACTATACTACCCTTTTTTACTTTAGTAATCAAATATCAAGAAAGAAGTCGGTTAATATCGCATACAAACTACGTATTGCAAAGCCACTAAGAAGTGAAAAATAAAACTTTTTATAAAATCAGACAGACCCGAGAGTGATCTTATAAGGGTTCCGTTTTTTTTTCATTTTGAAATCTGAGGTGGGGCTTGAGAATGGTCGAGCGTGTAGAAATGCTTTTGTTTACATGGCGTTGCTATATGGTTCCTCTATTACAAGTTCCTATAGTTTCCGGGTTCTAGCCCGAGAGCTGGTAAAAGTGTCAATTGGATTTTCAATTTATTATTAAAAAAAAAAAATAATGAATTGGTGCTAGGCCCAAATAACCTTAGCTGTTGGTGGTCTTTAAAACACAATTATTTTTTTTTGAAATCTGAGGTACGGAACCTTAAATAGAACCGCCTTCTAAGAATCTTCCAAAAAAGAGAAAAATAAGTAAACTGTGAGGTTTTAATTGGTGCCAATTTAATAAAAGAATATAAAAAGTTTTAGTAATAAAATTGTCGCCGACATCAAAATTTAGTTATTTTTCTCATTTTTTTGTCGATTTTTTGAAGGCGGTTGTATTTTTTTATGAAAAGTTTTTATATTTACCATAGGTACGTGGCGAAGACAGCTTTGAATTATATTTTTTTACACCTATTGGATAGCCCTTTTACCCCCCACGGGGGGAATTATCCCTAGGTTAGGAACCGCTACGATAGATAAAATATGATATGTACAATTCCAATTGATATAACTATAGCTAAAAAATGAGTTGTGCTTTCTTGGAATAAAAGAATAATTGACAGCAGACAAATGTATTTATCATAATATTATAACAATGTGGAGACCCCGTGACATCACAGATCAGCCCCGGGTCATTCAGTTCAAAGATAAGAGCAACGGACGAGCCCCCGAGTCCTGACTTCTTTGTATTTAATTAGCTTATAGATAACAGATATTTTGACCAAAACATATTATTTGAATAATTTTGTACTTGTTATTTGAGATCTTCTACGAATAGCGGAATTTTTTCCAGTATCTATAATAAACTAACTGATGCAATTTATTGCTCATTTAACAAAAGTCTTAAAAACAAATATGTTATTAAATTTCAGTATTATTTATCAGATGTTGATGATTTCAATTTTGTTTTACAAAAACATATTTGAGAAAACTGAATAATAAAATATCAAGAAACGTCAGTTGCTATGCAGGTTCAAATTTCTAAGTGGTCTAATTTCAAGAAAAGATGTTTTATTAAAAAACAAAACTATTAAACTTGACAAAACAAATATTTTTCTCGTATTTATTAGCAATAAAAGCTATCAAACAACATATTATTTACTTGGCTTGATTAGTAATTAATTTACAGCTACCGTAATACAGTCGAACCTGAGTAAGTGCAGGAATCTCGAGGGACAGCACGTTTAGTTTCACCAGATTTAAGGTGCATTTTCATGTGACGCTTGACGCTGGTTTCTAGCGTCAAATACGATCACGTGATAGAATTTCAACATTAACGCCAATTCGAAAAATGTTGCGTCAAATTTGATAAATAAATATCAGGTTTCGCAGAAATCTTAATATTCCAAGTCTTTATGGTTACCGGGCTTGTAGGCCGTGGTCCGGTGGTATTTCTACCTGACGTTTCGTCTACAACTGCGGTAGACATTCTCAAAGGCGATGTGAGCCGCCAAGGAGGACACTTCGACCGCTGCCACATCGCCTTTGAGAATGTCTACCGCAGTTGTAGACGAAACGTCAGTAAGAAATACCACCGTACCACGGCCTACAAGCCCGGAAACCATGAAGACTTGGAACAATGCCGGCCGTGAAAGCTTGCACACCTGGATAATCTTAATATTATTAACAAACGATTAGGATTTAAGTAACATTTCTTTATGAAGACCTTGACAGATCAACTGGTTTCTCATTGTCAAAAAACTTTTTTTTAATTATACTTCGAACACATTTAGGTTAAATAGCGCTATTTTTGACATAAAATTAGTGAAATAAGATGAAAATTGGATTTCAAAGTCAAAATTTGATTTTTTTGCGATGAAATTCTTCAAAATTCGTTTTATTATTGAGATAAATTATAATAACACATTCATACAGACTAATCTTTGTCATGAATGAATTGTGAATTATAGACGCTTGACAACAGAGGTCATTAGCATCTGTTAATCTTTGTATATAGGTTAAGTAGAGCTGTAGAACCAGTAGAACTCGAGCGTAAAAACTAAACAATGTTTGAAACCAGCGTCAAGCGTCACATGAAAATGTACAGAGGTTCTCACTTATGTCAAAACGTGCGTTGTTTACATTTTTCAAACAATAATGTACTACTCCCAGTTACAGCGGTTCTTTAGGCGGTTGTCGCATTTAGAGAGGTGAATATTCCTAATAATCGAAAAAAATCAGTCTCATTTAAAGAGATCTGAAACTTGAAAGTCTCACTAACAGAGATTTTTTTGGTACAAAAATGCCGGGACCTCACAATATGTCCCAGTAATAGAGATTTCCCACTAGGTTCAACGGCACCTATAAACAATACGTATATTAATATAATATTTATTGTAAATTGCAATTACAATATGTTTGATAAGTTTGTATGTTTTACATATTATAGCGTATGTTATCTATTATTAGGTATTACATACTCGTATTACTGTTTTTTTTAATCACGGCGCGTTAGGTGAGGTTTATACCTTTACCTGGACTGTACCCATTACAAAATCAAGATTTGTCGTTTCTTTAGTATAATTTTCGAAGTTATACTTTTTGACGGACGTTGTGCGCTCGACAGCAGGGGTCCAGGGGAGTAAACCGACAAAAAACGTCACCATCACCAACTTCCCTGTGTCTAACAACTTTTTTTATAGGACACAAAAAAATGGCGTCAGATTTCAAAATGGCGGCCATATATGTACTTTTGTAAAAATTATCCGAGCCTTTTGAAAATTGATATTTGAGAGTTTCATAGGACACAAAAAAATAAAATGACGTCAGATTTTAAAATGGCGACCTTATTGACTTTTTGTAAAAATTATCTGATCTTTTTGACGGCGGCCCATAGGATCGCATTTCTGGCGTCGCAGACTCGTATCAATACATCGATTTTTAAAGAATAACTTCTAACGCGCGTACAGAAGTGTACACGCACCCATTTTTTTATAACTTAGGTAACAACAATTTTGTATAATTAATTTTAAAGATAAAATTCATTGATTATTCAATATATAGACATGTTTACTAATATTTAATAATTTCAACCATCCAATCTATGAATAAGTAGTACCTATGCCTACATTTATTTTAAAACCAGATTTAAACTTTTTAAATATCAACAACATAAAAAAAATTAATAAATGCATAATAGTTTCAGAATAATAATTATAGTGATGAAATCATTTGACTTTGTGATGTCACAACGGTTAAAATTGTTCACATACATTGAGACGTTTCGAAAAAAAATCTACATCTCTTCATTTTGTTATTGTTTTCATTCTGAAATTACTTAAAAAGTATAAAAATTAAGTCTCGTGTATCTGAAGGTTTTTTAGATTTGAGTTGCGACAGTGATAATTTATTTCTTTTTCTAGATCACTTTAGGTATAGATGTCCACTGTGCAGTAGGTAGGTACTTATTAATAAACTGCAAATACTATAATGACAATATTCCTTCCGCAATCTACGAGAGATAAATTCCTGAAACGCCGCGATTAGTAAATCTGAGATTGACCTGACTGAAGCAAGGGCGTAGCCATGATTTTGAGCATGGGGGAGGGCAAAGCGAGGTGACAGAGGGAGAGAATGTTTGGACCCCCGGGGCCGCACCGCGCAGTTCCCGTGGTTAGCGCTGCAGACGATTTTTTTTTAATTTGGGAGACTTGGACCTCCCGAAGCCTCCTAGAGGTAATCATTGGCTGTAATACTTAGGAGTATAAGTATTACATCTCTACATACTTAGTATAAAATGAAGTCGCTTTCCGCGTCTGTCTGTCTGTTTCTCGCTAACTCCTCTTAAACCACGCAACGGATTTTGATGCGGTTTTCACCATCAGTTAGATAATTTTTCACGGAAGGTTTATATATATAGAGAACGAGCGAAGCGAGTGAGTAATGTAAATTGTAATTCCTAAACTACGCAACGGATTTTGATGCAGTTTTCACCATCAGTTAGATAATTTATATATAATATAATTTATATAACTAACGAGCGAAGCGAGTGAGTAATGTAATTATAATATTCAAGCGAACTAGCGAAACGTGAGTGAGTAGTGTATTGCACCCGAGCGAAACCGGACAGGGCCGTTAGTTACATATAAATGAAGATTCAATTTGTGTATGGGAAATGAAATGATCAAATTCATGTATATTTTAAAAAAAATAATATGAAATGTTATGTATACCTACATGTAGATTTTTGCTCATGTCAAGGGAGGCACGTGCCCTCCCCTGCCCCCCTTGGCTACGCCCTTGGGCTGAATAGGATCAGGTGTATATTGTTAATAGTAATATTTTTAAATTAATATTTTTTTACAAACCGTATAAAGGTACTTTAACATATTATCATAGAACATGCTATATATAATAATATACTACTAGCTGCCTAGTCCGGCTTCGCCTGGGTGCAAATTGCAATTTTCGCTTACTGCTCATTCCTATATTGCCATTGTGTAATAATATATAATAGCCTATATATGTTCCCCATTATGAAGTATAGGCTTTTTATTGCGGTGAGAGTGGTTCTCGAGTTTTGAGATAACGCATAGACACAAACTTCTTCGTTTTAACCGACTTTAAAAAAGGACTAAAAGTTACCAATTCGACAGTATTTTTTTATTTAAGTATTTATATATTCAGAGCTGGCTTTAGGGGGGAGGGGAGGAACCCGGGCGGTCGCCCCGGACGCTAGGGTCAAAGGGGCGCCGCGCCTTGACCCGCGAATCAACCAGTTAAATGCTAGTTGATTATAAGAAATAAAAGGCATTGAAGAATATCTCGTCCGGGTTCGGATGACTAAATCCGGCGCTGTATAAATATACTGTTACGGATCACCCTGTATATAAACGGCAGGCGGGAGTTCTGAGAAGCGGTGTTTGCTTGCTGTAAACAACTAGTACCGGCACGAAGGCTCTAGAGAAATCGAGGAGGCACTGGGCTTACGCCGCGCGGCCTATATAAGCAGCGAGTACGAGTGAAGTCAGTCAGTTTAGATTAGATTGTGACAGTGTTGAACAGCGAATATAGTGCGAAACAATCTGATATAAATATTTGAATATAAATAATTATAGAAATAAATAGTTCTGGTTT
This sequence comes from Mongoloraphidia duomilia, assembly GCA_039654895.1. Lineage (NCBI taxonomy): Eukaryota > Metazoa > Arthropoda > Insecta > Raphidioptera > Raphidiidae > Mongoloraphidia > Mongoloraphidia duomilia. The sequence continues at coordinate 16,906,117 of CM077525.1, read as the reverse complement.
ATAGTTAAGTGTTATTTAGGTACTGTTTAGTTATTGTTGATCGTTAGAATTGACTTTTCGTTGTTGCATTTATTATTGCTGTGTTTTTAATTATTGTAAATAAATATTTATTCCGCCAACTCAGAAAACAGTTTTGTAACATTACATATAGGTATATAGATACGAGTATGGCAATATTTCTATAACTTCTTGGCGTCCATATTAATTGGAATACAATATTTTTCGATATTTTCATTCAAAAAACGAAATGAACCAATGTGTATAACATGAAAGTAAAATGTGGAGTGTTTTTAACATGTTATAAAAAACAATATTTTATAAATTCTTTAATCTTGCCGCTCTCTAACCGATAACATATTTTTGAAAACACAAAAGTTTTGTTGATTTTAATTAAAATTTCTGTAGCATATATAATAACTTTTCTACACAGGATGTTTTACGAGGGAATGGAAATATTTCGCGAGGTGGTTGAGTGTATCATTTTTAGCAAACAAGTTCATATGAGTACGTGGCCAATACTGAGTTACACGGACGTAGCTACGGATGGGCCCGGGTGAGCCATGGCCCATGCGATAAAGGTTTTGACCTAAGACGCAAGTTTGTTAAGAAATTTAATTATTGAATAAATAAAAAGCATCGGCTTAACATTTAGTAGCTTCCTGAACTTTGTTGTTCTAGCGCGTTTGTGTTATTATAAATTAGCATTTTTTAATTGCTCGCCGTACATCACACCCCCTTCCCCCAAGCAGACAATTGGTTATTGCGGTTAAGAGTATCCGATAACGGAAATTACCCCTGCACTCTTCATCTCAAATCCTTTCCCCTCGCCAAAAAACGGTCCCCGCTCTCCCGACGCTATTTTTAAAGCTAAAGGATTTGGGTAAACGTCAAATGAAGGAACAAGAATCACACTTTGCGATAATGGCCTTTGATGCTGATTCGATTATATTTTTTTTTTCTCTCTAAAATAAAAAAAAAGAACCACACTACACTACACTACAGGCGAAAAATAAAAAAAAAATTACGTAATCTTTCAAACGTATCCAAAACTTTATTTTCAAAAAACTCGCCTGTAGGATCTGTAGTGTGATTCTCGGACCTTCATTTGGCGTTTACCTGAACCCTTTAGATTTAAAAATAGCGTCGAGAGAGCGGGAACTGTTTTTAGGCGAGGGGAAAGGATTCGAGATGAAGGGTGCAGGGGGGTAACTTCCGCTATCGAATACTCTTAAAATATATGCTTGTGGTTTTACATTGTCATATTTACGGAATTCAAGGCGTCTTCGATTATATGGGGTTGAAGATCTACATTAGTGTGGCTCAGCCATGGCTCAAAAAAAAAAAAATGCTAGCCACGTCCCTGCTGAGTTAATATAATATGTTGGAGTAATAATTTTGCAGTGCATTCCACTTTAATCACGATCATTGCTATAAATAATGATCGGGGTACCTATACTCCTGTGTATCCAAATACCGAACATGTGAGGCAGAGCATAAAATAACAAATAAAGTAGGCGGCACTGGTGCCGCCTAGTGACGAACTGTATGTCTCGCCTAGTGACAGTTGGTTGTGCCGGCGGCACAAGAGTTACAATTTTAATCTTTCGGCATAATACTTATATTTTATCTACAGTCTGGCACACTACAGTATGAGGGGTTGGCACTGTTGGCAGGTTAAGATGCAAAAGACACCACACACTATAATTTTTAGTTTTTTTATTCATTAAATACCTATAATAAAATGTACTATGCTTTAAAATTGCGTATTTTTTATTTGACGCTTTGCAACATTTTTTTAGTGGATCTAACTCTCGAACTCTAGTGCCGCCCAGTGAAAATTGCTTAAAATATACTCTGATGTGAGGACAGAGGATTATGAACGGAGTGCCCTGTTGAGCTTTGCCCCCTCGTGATAAAAGTGGAATGCACTGGAAAATTATCATTTTTGTTGTTGTTTGTTTATTGAACTGATGTTTACAGTAGCCGTGGAATCTGCCGTCTGGACTGTGTGGTTAAGTCTAGTCTCAGCAGTCAAGGAAACAGATACACGACACTGTGTATTTTTGTATACGTACAGTGGCTGCGCCTAGGGCCTCCAATATCGGAGCATTCTCAGTTCCAGAACTGGTTTCGATATTGTTGTTCTCAGTTCCGGAATCCCGGAACTAGTTTCAATATCGAGTAAAAGTCTACAAAAATACTGCAACCAGAAGAACATGTATTTTTTTAAATCTAAATATGTTTACATATTGATATAGAAAACGTTGAAGGAAACTACGAGTTAGATATTTGTAAAGAAGCACAAAAAATCAACATTATCGACAAGTAGATAATAAATAGGAACACTACGCAGTTTAAATTTAAAAAACTTATATTTTATATAAGAGAGCTCGTTAATTATTGGAAAATAAGCAAAAATGTTTTCATTAATCCCGGAATTCCGGTATTAATTTCATCAGTTACGGAATCGATATGTTTTAAAATTGTGTCCGAAATTCCAGTATGGAAGGCCTAGCTTGCGCTCCTCTGTCGTCAGCTGATCGCACACAAAATGCCTCGCCCTTCAGACAAAGCATCGGCCTACTTATTTAGACTCCGTAAGAAATAAAATGCTTCTCTTTTTTTCTAAAGTATTATGTATATCTTTACGAAGTGAACATAATACAGACAGAAATTCTCTATTTCATTAAGGGTAATTTCTACACCGTTTTTAACACTGATCTCTAAAAAGATGGATTGTAAATGGCAGTCGCAAGTTGTGCAGCGTCATAATGAAATTTTATTGATGATGTACATTAAATGTACTATCTATACAACGTTGTGTGCGTTAGACCGTAGCTGTACCGATAATTCAAATTTCCCACTAAAAGCCTAAATTATTTTGGTAGTGTCCTGTACAATAAACCGCCAAATTGTTTAACTGACATTATTAATTGTTTCAAACTGTTTAAGACCAAACTAAAGTTGTTTTTTATTGAAAACTGTTTTTATGACATTAAGGAATTTTTAAATTTTAATTGTTAATGTAACTGTAAATGACGATGTATCCAGCTTGGGCATTACAAATATATTCTTATCTTATCTTGTCACCCAAAGCTCCTCTCTTTCTCTGTACATATTCACGTCCTGTCGCTTCTAAGAGGCTTCAGTCGGGCACCTGGCAGCATTAAGTGCAGGGGACGCGTTTCAAAGAAACGCCACTGTTAATAAATCTGCGCTATAGACGAGATTAAAGCATTTCAAGGTGACCACCAGGTGCACTTCTGACGAGAAATTATGCGTGTAAACAAGTCGCGTACTATAAAAATTTGGCTACAAAAAAATGAACGAGTTATCTAAAAACCGCGATTATAACGACCGCGGTTGAAACAGGAATTTGCTTTGTAATTATCACTAATTATAGAAATATATTTACTTTGTTAGTGAATAGTGACGACATATCTATTACATAATATTTAGGCTTAGGTACTTCTTTATTATTATTTTTTCTTTTACTTTCCTCTATTTTATTTTTAACTTTGTCTGTACGAATTGTTTTTTTACCTGTAATTGGACAATACTGTTGGTAAATAAATAAATAATATGGCTGCGAAATAATAGTTCCAAAAAACCAACGGCTGTAGTCAGTACTACCGTAGTTAGGGCCTGGACAACAGAGGCATGCGCAAACCTTGGAGGGCGCAATCAACGACGAGATTTGTAGTATCAAGCAAGGAATTTTTGAGGGCCCTGGGGCGCCGACAATCCTAGCCACGAGTTACGACACTGGTAATTCACACAAAGGGTTTCCAGACGATCATTATTGTTAATATGTATTTGTATTCCTTATAAATATATAGATACCTAATCTCCATATTATTTGTTTTCAGAGACAGAGATTGTAGACGCTCGACAACTTTGTTTTCAGACCTTCAATAACATTTTATATATTGACGTAGGTGTACAAACACTGATTGTCTAAGGACCTTGATTCTTAAGACGACACATTCATAAGTTATGGCAGTGCGTGTCTCAAATCAAATAAGTCCATAGACAATAGTTCGAAGTCGTCGATATCGACGACTTTGAACTGTTGTTTTTGGACTTTGGTATAATCAATTTAGTCGCCTTAATAGTATATTGTGCAACTAGTGTGCTACATGCATTTTTATGTATGCGGCTCGCAAATGCGTACTCGTCAAGGCTCGTGCGTGCTCACCTACTACTGTGCTGAAAACATCGCGCCTGATGCATCAAGATTTAGCAACGAATTGCACACTATACTTTATTCAACACATGCATAGTTTTAAAGCTTTATTGAATTAATTCCAAACACCGTAGAATCACTGACAGCAGTAGGTACATCTCATACTAAAAACATTGACCTTGATACAATATTTATTTACTTACTTCGTTGTCATAGTAACCATACTTCATATTATAGCATCGAAAAGAGGTACATAATGGTTCATTATGTAACGGGTTTTTCAAGCGATTTTCATTGTTGTATCGAAAAGTTTTTCATAATGGATCAGGACGTCACCAGTCATAAACAGCCATTTAAGTTCCGCTTTACAGACACGAAAAAATACTAAAAGCGTGCATGTGTTTGTTTTTAAACTCCGAAACAGTACGGTCATTTTTTTTGCATTTAAAAAAAGTTGCATATTCGTACTTCAAAACATCGTCTTTTTTTAAAAGGAATTAGGGCTTTAAACACGTTAAAAGGGTTAAAACAATAAAAAATAAACATACCTTAATAATACTGCAACACCTGCCATCTTTCCAGTGTACACTGAACTAAATCTGTTTTAGCTAAACGCAATAAAAATACCAATATTTCAGTTATCTCAAATATATCAAATTTAATTAGTACTTCACAATTAACTGTTAAAAGCAATTTAATGGTGTGATTTATCTAGAAATATTTTTATATCACTTTTAATGTAAATAGTTATTTTATTTGAACTGTGGTACGATATCGTGTCCAATCACACCTGTCGCGAATCCTTAAACAGATAAAACAATCGACAGTTCACGTGAAACAAACGAATTGTAATAAATAACAAAACACAACTTCAACTCGGCGGCAGTATTATATATTATATTGATACTGACGTATCGTATGCAAATGAGAACAAATTGTTTGTTTTTCTATTCCATTAGCGACGTATTATATCGATGATGTATTATGTATATAAAATTTTGTATTTATATGACGATAACAGTTCGGATTGTTTTCCTACAGTCGATTACATTTTGTTAACCCGAAGCTGACAAACAAGTTGACGAGAAGACCCGTCGAGTTAAGATCGTGTCTGTTTACCAAATACATTTTTATATGAAGTAGTTTTGTACAGGAATTATTCACTATCTACGCCTGTTCTCCCTCACATCGCCCTTATTTGTTTACTATTATCACTTATCAGACACAAGTCACAACCAAACTATACCTATATCTGTGTTAAAACCGGTAATGGTTTGTCGTGATATTTCTAACCCTGTTCTTGCATTTGTTTTATTCCTAAGCCGCAGCAGACTAATTTGTATCAAACGAAAAAGAAGCATTCAGTTGTTGCTCTTTCTTTCTTTCCGTACCTCCATATGGAACCTTATTATTTCTACTTTATAATTTATAATATACTTTGCGCACAGCATATAGAAATACCAGCACATTCACAGGACTTTCAATATCTAGACTTTGAACTAGAGACAACCAGCTGTGTTAAACGCGCATTAAAGATAACGTTAACGATAGGGTCGTCCCACCTTTTTTTAGGGTTGGAATCTACATTACAAATAGATAATAAAACAATTGCTTTGAGCATTTTTCGGAAGCTTTTTCTACAAGAAAAAAATTCCCAGAAGCGCGTATTTTTCAAGTTAATTTTAAACATAGAATTATACCGCCACGGAATACGACATTCACGTCCAGTTTTTTTAATAGTAGTTATAATAATAATAATAATAATAATTAATAATGATTAATAATGATTAATAATTAATAATGATTAATAATGATAATAATAATGATAATAATAATGATTAATAATAATTAATAATGATTGAAATTAGGAGAGGAAATCTCAGTGGCAAAGGATCAAATAAATTGCAATACTGATGAATATTGTATTGTTAGCTTACGTTTCGGTGCTCTTTACAATGCAATTTTAATTCATCAGTATTGCAATTTATTTGATCCTTTGCCACTGAGATTTCCTCTCCTAATTTCAATCATTATCTACGGATCACCATTTCTCTATAGTCTATATCATAGAGTTTTTTAATAATAATTAATAATATTTTATTGTTCCTTTTTTACATCGAAATGCATAAGATACATCAGTAGTTGAATCACGCCCACTGATCCATAGATAAAGAGATACTATGTAGAGAATATAGTACACTGATTTGTTTATGTACAGTTACAGGCCGGCAACTTGGGTTAGGCTCTTCACGAGTTACGACTGACGATGAAGTATTCCTCTCTGTCCATAGACATCCCTTTCTAGTCTCTTTATCTATGCGTGGGCATAAGTTTGGCTTCCTTGCTCTGGCTTTGACGTCATCATAATGGCGGCTTTAAGCTCATTCGTTTGAAATGAACACATTTTTTTAATTCTTGTTTGCAGTTAAGAGGAAGGATATAACAACAAAAAAGTTGTTTTACATTATTTGTTTATATATCAGGAATAACATACAGATACACTGTTCAAAATTATCAAATTTTGATACGCAGGACGACCCTATTTACATCAGAACTAAACAATACTAAAATCAGACTAAAATTTAACAGCACTGAACATTTTAACATTGACTATACAGAATAACACCAATAAAACATTCGACCTTCAGACCATTGCTTCATTTCAGTTAGCCACGAGCAAATTGATAGGTTAAATATAACATATATAGGTTAATATATCGCCGATAATGCTGCAAAACCGCGTAACGTCACTTCGTAATATCGCGTATTGCCACTTTGCTTTTCCTCATAACTGTTTGTACAGGCGTGATGGCGCATAATCATTAGGGTTGCCAGATATTTTGGTGGTCAAATCGGGACAGGCTAGGTTGGGTTAGGTTATAACAAAAAAATCTAAAATCAGAAAAGTAGTATTTACGTAAAAAAATCGAATTATCGCATAGTAAATAATATTTATTAAAAAAAACAAATTATTTATTATAAAAAACACAACTAAACTTTAAAATCACAACTTTAAGAACAAAAAACTCAAAAATAATCTTTTAATTTAAACTCGAGTCTTGTTGAATGCGGCCGCTATCTTATTTATTTATTTATTTATTGTAAATTATAGACGCGTCGACAACTATCGGTTTAAAAACGCCATATAGTTAATATAAATCAAAATAGGCCAAACCGGGACATTTGGATGTCCCGAAAAATTTATTCGGGACACCTTGACTTAAGACTCAAAATCGGGACAATCCCGATTAATCTGGACGCCTGGCAACCGTAACAATCATGCGCATAATGAATCGGTGCTCGTTTGAATTAACCAATCAGAGGAGTTTTAAAGTCGTTATGATAATACAATATCGCGCTTGAAGTTTATACGAATATTTCGCTTGCTTAGAATTACAGGGTTCTATGAGACTGTTACAATTTTTCAGAAACTGAAATTGTGATACCCAAGGTTCTATGTTGCTTGGTTCAGCCTTGCATTTCTGAAGAGTCTAGGGACTTAGTCAGTATTTTTTTGCATGGGTCAGTACTGGGCCTGGGCCGGATTAAGGGTCTAAGGGTCTGAGGCTGGAAAACTAAGCCCCCCTCCTATTTTTTTTAACCCCAACAATGAAGCTATTCATCTTCATGCAACCCAATAATTGTATGTGATGGCTTGTTTTCAATTTATTTAATAATTTGTCCCAGTGACCCCCCCCCCCTCTTGAATCCGCCCGTGAACTGAGGTTACCAGAGTCTACGTTTAAATGAAGTCTGCAAACGGGGTTACAGCATAGAGCGTGTTCTGACGTCACAATGTATTTAATTGAATAATAAAACCAATAAAATGCTCAGTAGACTGCAAGTACACAAGTTGATTAAACACGTTCACCGGGTGGCGGAGACATTTAGAGCTTCCAAGCGATTTCATCTGCAATTCTGAAATGGGTCACTCGAGGATCTGGATGCATTTCAAAATTAATAAGACATATCGTGGTCAAAATCAAAATAGTTAAGAGGCAACGACGGATTTTCAAATGTCGCTACCGACGCTACGTAAGGCAAAATAATCGCAACAATCCCTGTATGTGTTCGCTATTTGAAAATCTAATTCTGGCCGTCTTTCTCCGTAGCTTTTTAGGTGGCAGGTAGACGCATTTTTCATGTAGAAACACTATTTTTTAATTATTAAATAAATTGTATTGTTGAGTCAATTGCTGTAATCTTTAAACAATTTCGTCACCAATATTGGTACACATCTAAATTTCGTTTGTTATATTTTTTATTATTAAAAATAGTGGATTTTCCACAATTTTTTTTCGAAGTGTTCGCATCAACATTTTGTTCTGGCATTCTAGAATTACAATATGTATATCACCCCTTTATGTAAAAAAAATATGCCAGATCTTACGTAGATAGGTACATGAAAAAAAAATTTTAATTATAAATAAGTCTAACGACATGATAAGAATGTAAATTCTATAGAATTATCGCTAGGCACTTGCTTCGAACTCAAAGCGCTTGAAAATAGCGGGAAGTTCCAGGGATGGCCTGCAGGGTCAACCGATTTACAGATTTTTTTGTTGTCTTTTATAAAATTTAACATGTTTTCAAGTGAATTACTGTCCAGTGCCCTGTTTCAAGTTAGGTGGGAATAGGTGATTGATCAAAGCCGAATATGAAATCAGAACAATAGTACGAAGGTTGCGAACTGTTCAAACTACGTCACTGACGAGAAGTTTCATTTTCTATGGCAATAATAAAATTCAAATCTAAAATAAACATACCTACTGGTGCTGACAGCTGTAGCTGACTCGAGGAACCAAAATAACGGATTTTAGTGAACAATCTGCAAAGAATAATACGAAATAAAAATATTAAAGAAATCAAAAATTCAGGTGAAAAAAAAGAGTAACGAGACAAATGAAAACGTCAAATACAGTAACTAGCAGACAACTGTTTTCATATATCTTTTTATTACATTAAACAATGCCTGTTTACAATATTAATTATTTTTTTTGCTTGTTTTATTTTTGTAGAAATACTTAAAACAAATGACATTTCGATATCGGTATAAATATTGTTTCAAAATACAAAATATGATAGATTAATTATTAGGTTTTCACTTTATAAATACATAAACAGGGTGATCCTTGTCTTTTCTACATGCTTTAGAATCGACTTTACGGAGAACAATATACCTACTTACAAAAGCGATTCGATATAAAAAAGACTATCTACTAAAATTCTGTTTAATTTGCTACTTCTTTTGTTCTCACGTAAACTTTCATTATTGACAAGTCCACTGTGTGTTTTTTCTTCGAAATATCAACACAGTTAAAACTACATACCTACTTAAATTTTAAAAACCGACTTTAAAAAAATAAAGATTATCAATAATTCGAGACGTATATTTTTTTTATGTTCGTTCAGCCATAACTTCTCGAGGGCTAGACCGATTTGGAAAATTTCGACGCCGTTGGGTTCAGAATGTTTACGAAATGGTCCCATATAATTTTTATTTAAATCGGTTCAGCAGTTTCTTTTTTTCTAGTAATCAAATTAATTTTTTAATTATATCTCATATCTCCTGCATTTGTGAACCGATTTTGATCATTAGGGTCGTCTCACATACATTTTACTTAAATCGGTTCAGTAGTTTTTTTAGTTTAGTAATCAAAAATCAAGAAAAAAGTCGGTTAATTACGTGCAAACTATGTATTGCAGTCACTAAAAAGTAAAAAAATTTTGAGGTCGGCGGCAATTTTGTAAAATAAAAGTAGATATATAAAAAAATCTAGTAATTAAATTGGCGCCGACAAGTTGAGTTAGTGAATCGAAAGTAAGTTGCCAACATGTAGAATAGACACGGAACTATTATACATAATTTTTAAAACGACCGCTCTTTGAAATACAGCGTGATCTAAAAATATTCTAGTCACTGTGCGTATTTAAGGTGTTTCATTAACAATCAGTAATCACTATACAATGCATTGTATGCTGTCCACGTATTAACATCCACGGGACAATCGGAATCCACTTACAGTCAGGGCCGTCCTAAGATATTTGGCGCCCGTGGGTTACTAACAATAATGCACCCCCCTTCATAAGAAAATAACACTGGATTGGAAGCGGAATCGGGGTGCTTGGAGACCTCTGTAGGTATTAGTGATGTGCCGGATCGTTAAAAATGTATATCCGCGGATACGGATCTGAATACGGATATTTGGTCTCAAGATCCGCGAATACGGATACGGATCTTAACTTTCTTAGAGTATACGCGGCGGTAAATAATAAATATTGCACATAGACCTTTGGAAAGAGACACTCTGTTATGGGAAAAAGTTATTGACCACGATATTAAAAAATAAAAAATAATCTGAATGGAATTTAACTGTTTTTCATTATTACCTAATCACCTATATATATAAAATTTTATCTATGAATTGAAAATTGATAAGGTAAAAGATCCGTAAAAGATCCGCCAAAAAACTAACGGATACGGAGACGGATACGGATCTTTTTTTTCCCTCGGATATCCGCGGATACGGATCAGATACGGATATCCGGCACATCACTAGTAGGTATATATCCGACATATTGGAGGCATTATTTGTCCTTAATTAATATTAATATTTTCTCTCAAAATTACTATCAATTGCGAGAGACATTTTGTAAAGTTTTTCAAAGAAAAATTTAGGCGGCATAATATGATATTTCTCCACCCAGTTTTGTTGATGTTGTAAATTCATTCATCGTACAGAGGATTTTTCGATTACTGAACAATAGTTATAAGTGTCGCTTAGTCAAATGTTAAAATAAGCTTCCCGTGTGTTATTAATACGTGTTTAATTCACATAAAATGATCCATCTTCAGTTTCAATTCAAACTGAGTGACATATGAAACAAGGTAGGATCGACTTAAAAAATTACTGTGAACAAGGATTTCATTATTAAATATCTCATAATCTATGCATGAAGTCGACCTGTTAAAAAAAAAGTTCCGTACAGTCACTATAAAATCCTAAAAAAATGGATTTTATAAGCGGGGACACAGATTACCCGAAATGTCCGAACAAGGTGCGATTCGAAAAATAAAACAATAAAACAAAAGAAACATTTATCTATTCGGTAGTCGATAATAATATCATTAAACAGAGTGGTCCAAAAATTCTGCTCGAAATAGAATTGGCAGCATTATGAAAATACCGTTTAATTTGGTGTTTTTGGAACACTCGCAATATCTAAAATTATAAATTGTTATTTCAATTTGCAAAAATATAATATAAGAGTTCGGCAAAGTAAAATACACATCATAAAAGTTCGTTACTGAAATTTTAAATTAACTCTTTCAAAAAAGAAGATTCAATCGCAAAAAATGGTATCAAAAAATTTAAACTAGGTACTGCTTAAAAAAAGTCACTATTTTAAATATTAACAATTAGTTATTTAACAATTATATAAACAATGTTTGTATCAATAAACATCAAAAAACAGCTAAACAGCGAAAAAGTGCGATAAAATGTGATTTTATTATTTGTTTTCACTTGAATTTAGCACTCGATTATTCCATCCAACTTCATGATTATTTTTTTAACGATTTATATAGTTGGTGTTGTAAATAACAGACTTGGATAAAATTATCGATTAAAGTTTTTGTTGATCAGAATTCTGTGATTAACTAGCGGATATCAAAGAGAGAATTTTGAACAAAAAACGTATATATACAAGTTCAAAAACTAATTTACTGTTATTCGTACTAAATTTAAATTGTTTATGATTTTACAACCTCAAAAAACCTCTTAGAAAACCGCTAGTTGTCTATTAAACTTTACAACATCCTTCCCCAAGTGAAAATGTATTCTTTTTTGCAAATTATTATATAAATACCTAGATAATATTATGATTTTTATATTTCTATATTAAACTCCTTTAAATTTGCGCAAAATCTATTAAAAAAATTATTATGACAAAAGAAAAATCAATCAGTTGGCACGACATTATTGTGACCAAAACAATCGATCAGAAAATTTGCAAAAAATATCTAAAACATCTCTAATCTTTCACAAACGTAAAAATGATTACTTGGAAGAGTAAGTTGGGTTGCCTACGTATAAGGCAATAACACAATAATAGTCCGTACCATCATTTCGTGGCCGTACAGAGCTACAGCGTCATAAGCTACCTACTTCATCATATAAATAAAAGGCAATGATGGTGTACAGAGTATTATTTGATCTCTTAATTACTTATTATGTATTTTTGATTTGCAAGTGCGATATTTTTTGCAACTTCTCAAACAAAAAACAAAAATCAAATCTTACAATTTGAATATTTAAAAAATTGGAAGAAACGAATGATTTTTAGGATTATTAAACTTTACAATAATCTTTGGTATATGTGTTATTCGACGAATCCCGGCTACCCATTTAAATTATCTCATCCAGATTTTTCGGTTCAAAAAATGGAAAATAAATTGTTTTTTTCTTTATTTTTAATTCGGTTTTATGACAAAACAACTGAACAACAACAGTTATAGTCTGTCTCGTTCTAATAATAGCACTCCTTTTTTTTGTTTTGATTCAATATTCTATAAAACCTACAATAATTTACTTTCGCTATACACCCACAGTTTCTAACGGACTGCCGGAAACGACTAAAATTACGGATTTCCTATTCACCGGCTCGAAATTTAAATTATTTGTACAATTTAAGTTCAAATGTCGTTCCCGGCCGACCTTTAAATTCACTATTTTATTATTATTTTATGATATTAATTATTCTCACTATAATATTATGGATACGACAGGGGACAGTTTAAAATAAAGACAGAGATAATAAATTATTAGCGACGCCTATATAGCTGTCTCAGTCTAAGACAAGCAACGAATGAGATTTTATTAATAACAAAACTGTGGCTTTAAAATGATGAGTGAACAGTTCATATTTTATGGGGATAAAATAAAAAATTAAATAAATATTCACAAAAACTAATTAGTTATGTAAAAATTTGTGCTAATAATGCCCAGTTGCCATTTACTAAAAAAAGGTATGTGTCGCGGCATACACGATCGAAGTGAAACTTCTTATGTGTGGAATAATATAAAAATCGATTTATTAGGACTAGGAGCACTTGTACACTGTGTGTCGTGCGAAGTCAGAAGTCGAATAACTTGCCACTGGCTGTTTCAGGGTTTATATGTACCGGTACTCGGCAGGGGACCGACCACAAATTATTACTAGCGTTCCAATGCATCTATACCATATGATCATATCTATAACAAAATATGACACAGATCCCGCGAGAAGAGGGGATACATTCCAAACATTCTTTCCCGGTACCACATTTTTAGGCGCGACCTAAGCAAAGTTAGAAGCGCCTATATACACTCGCTTTGTACGTCTGTTAATCTGTAACGGATTTTTTTTGTATACATAGTTTCGTTTCATCGCGCCAGCATTTTAATTGTCAAATCGTCGACGCAGTGGCGTTGCATAAGAAATTTCACGTCAAAAATGGTAATTTATACCGCTATTAACTGAAAAATAACCGGCATTTTTTAACAAACGCGAGTGTCAACTTTCAGAATATGAAAGAAAGAATTAAAATTGAAAGACCCCATTTTTGAAGAAAACTGTACACAAGCGAAAACAAGAGGAGAAAGTCAAGATGATAAAATAGATATCATGGATCTTAGGAACTGAAAACATGCGCAATAAAAAGAAAATATTGAAAAAATAATTTGATCAAAAAAGCCTTTTATATTTTCAAGGCACGATAAGAATACTTAAATAAATAATTGGTCAAATTACACAAAATCTCATTTTTTTTTCTAAATATGCATTAAAAATTCCTTCTCAATGAAAATATTGTTTCTATACATAGCAACTTTGCGCTTTCTATAAATTGTCAGCAGCATCTAAGCTCACCAAAACATCTAAACTTGTGACGTTTTATCCGAAACAAATGCCTGTTGTCGAAGTTACTCCAAGTATCAATCATCTTTTGAATTTTCGGTAACATCACAAGTTCAGTTGGTCATTTAGAGCACACGATTTAATAATCGATACTAACGAAACATCAACGGATTGTTTCGACAGTATCGACAATATTATTATACTTTTTTAATCTCAGAATTATAATCTTATTGATTAAGTAATTATTGATTTCTAATTATCAAATATTAACACTAAGATATTAAATTTAATATTAATTACAACAAATTTAATTTACTGGACCCAATTTCCGATTAAAACTGTTTTGAAATACAAAAAAAACGCAGCTGTGCCTGTTCTAAAACATTTATTAAAAACACATAAATGCTATATTTCAACTCGCAAATCTAAAAAATAAATAGCGCAGCTGCAGTTTTTCTGGATTTCATATAAAAGTTACAAGTTAACATCTAAAACGAGACGATTAGGTTTTAACCTAAGTTTAAGGTAAAATACCCGTCTAATAATATAACCAACCTTTCTGTAAAATAAAATATTCTTTTCTTTCGTACTTAAATTGTAGAACGATCGATTTAACTAACAGATATCATTAAAAACAAAAGAAACAAAAAAAAATAAAACGAACAAAAACAAAACAGGAAACCCCACACCTCTTTACCCACACGTGTTCCCTTCCACTTCCACAGCCATAACCTACGAGATCATTTCTTCTTCGTGACCCAATTTCATCTCACTAATTATTATTGCAAAATGTTCGACATCTTAATTGATAACAATGGTGGAATATAATACACAGGCGCAATTTTCAACAGAAATATAAAAAAGAAACAATAACATTTTAACAATGTCTTTCTTTTTGAAGTTATACTTCTTAACTCTTGAGGCGCGTTATGAAAACATGATGAGTGAATTTTTCAAAAACTGCGACATGTTCTTCAGCTTTATTATATTAGTATAGATTTCAATAAATTATTTGAATGCAAATTAAAAATTAGTTTTTAATCATGCCAAAGAAGTATAACTTCTAACGCGCGTACATATAACACGCACCCAAGTTTTTTCTAGCAAATAATTAGTCTTCACTTATGTATAGTTTTATAAAGTGGGTATGTTTGGATCGTAGGAAATTTGGGTCAATGAGTGTATTTCCATTATTGTTAAAGCATACTTTACTATTGGTTGCACCACAAGTACATTCATCTATTACTGTCCAAAGTGTGTTTCGAAAACTGACCCAAACCTACTCATTTTCTCCTACTACTAATCAGGATCTTAAGAGTTTTAACCGTTAAACAAATAAATATGGCGGAACAGTGGAAAGACAAATTGGCTAAACCATTTTCTGACGAACTGAGACATGACATCTGGTGGCAAAAAATTAAACTATTATAAAATTGCAACTATCTAGTTAGTATATGGTGTTAACATTGATATTTAAATTTAATTAATTAATTATGAAATAAATAAGTTAAAATGGAAGGTGAACGTTTTCCAGAACGTAAAAAATCGAAAACTAGAAGAACATATTATTAAAATTATTTTTCCACCCTAAGATATTATAGCATTAATTATTTCATGGGGTTTTTCTTTCTTGTTTGACGTTTGTAAACATAGTGCGTTAATAGCTGTCACATCATTATTACTTTTTTCACAATTTATTCCACATTTAATTAAATGTCCGACGGATAAAATTCGTTCTGCATCATATAGTATATTTTCTTGGTTTGGGTTATCACCAACTCTTAATATTAATTCACTCAAATTTATTAGCATTTTAATCGTCAACACTACTATCACGTATGAAATTTTTTTAAAACTGCAATTTTTTGTCGGCCATGTTTTTGAAGCCACACCCACATGTTAGTTCCCTATTTCTGTTGAAAATTGCACATGTTAATCTGTCCAAAATAGCCTTTGCTTAAATACTTTTGTACATTAATTAATATGAACATTTAAATATTTAAATACATAATATCTACTACGCTAATGAAAAAACGCTTTATTATATTTTGGTGTTAAATATGTGGACCATGTTGATTTTCATTTTTTTTTTCAATAAAAATGATATTTGATTGACAGTACAAATAAGAGTGTTTTAGTCTACAATTATTTTCGACTAAATTTAACTACTTCACAATCCTCACTCCGTCAGTTGAGTATAAAAACAGTGCTAAGACAATTCTTTTTTGATTTTAAGTTTGGTGTTTGTCATTTGAGATTAAAAAAAATTGAGAACTTTTCGAAACATTTGCAATAGACCTTTCTTTATTTTCACGCGCAAGCGCCGTCGCCATGGTTATGATCGCGGTATTAAGAAGTTTCGGACACTTTTTGACACAATGACTGGGTCAGCAACGTTTTTCAATGTTAATTTAAATGAAAATGCTACTGACGGTGCTAAATTAGTGCACAAAACAGTGGAAGAACTTGCAAAATTGAGACGGTGAAGTGCTACGGCCGGAAAACTGATGGATGTAAACGAATATTGCTTGAAAGGTTCAAATCCTATCTGTCATAAATTGTTTATCGTAAAAAGTTTATCTTCAAAAATAGTACTCAAGTGCTTTTTTAAGGTGTTGTACCACTTCTTTAAATAATATTTTTCTCATTTAATTAATATTTACTTTTTTCAAAATCATTCACTAGCAATCTGGCAATTTGAAAAGTGTCCGAAAAACGGGATCGGGCGCATGCGCAGAAAAAAATTCGTCGATGAAAAAGTCTACAATATAGAAACGTGCATTTAGCCGAAGGAAAATCATTGGCTGTATGCAGACAGCAATATGAAAATGTTTCCAAGGGATATTTATCGAAAAAATTAGCTTGTGGAAAATGTTTACCTAAACAGTAAACATTATCTATAGGTATAAGTGTTTGGTAAAGTTAAGAAATTGATGATTTTCATTCCGTTTTTTTGATAACTTTTTAATTCAATTACACCTGACGTTTGCAGCGGTTTCTTTTGTTTCTGAATTAATACATTAAATGAAAAACGATTTCATATTTTGATTTTACAAATAAGCGTCATTTTTTTAATATTCTTCCGCCTCAGATTTAGAGATCTAAACTGTATTCAAAAAGTCATTTCTGTAATGTAAGGCTATAACATAACCTAAAATACTTCCTGGCTGAGTTCCTGTTGAAACAAAAGAAATTTCACAATTGATTCTACAACCCATCACCAGAGTAAATCGTTAATGGTGTACATACTCGTATCAGAAGAAGGAGTCGCTTAGAGCACGTGGAGATTCTCGCACGACTTGCTTTTCGAATCGCGCGCCCAAACTTTGCCGAGCAATCCCTTAACCTTGAGCGACGTTGACAGTCTGCGTCCTCTGAATTTGCCACCTCCGCCCGGCGACCAGCACGAGCTGAGCGTATCACCTTTTTCGGAACTGCCGTCTTCGGCATTATCATTGTTGCCAGTGCAACTCGCCATTAACGCCGATGTCAAACTCGCAGGTGACTTCGAGCGACCTGAAGCCAGTCACATTAAAGACTATGAACTCCCTACATTCCCTTACCTTAGAAATTAAAATGTTTTCACATATTTACTTTAGGAGAAGGGGATAAAAGGTGAACGAAAACAATATTTACTTCCTAAATTCTGTAATGGCCAACGTTTTTAATACTCAATTGTGTCTTGTGTTAAAACTTTGACCATTATTAAAGAATTTAGCAAATAAATATGATATGTACCTATTTTAATTTTATATCATTGAAAAGAAACTCTTTTAACTCTACTTCGGAAATTAAAATATTTTCATACATTATCTGCAAATTTTGCATCCTCGAAAAAATCATACTGCTAGAACATTTTGTTTGCTTTCTTTTTTGGTAGATTAATGCTCGGATTCCGGTAATCTCATGCCGGAAACCCAGCATTAGAGTACGGTAATCATGCTAAAAACTATATTTATTTTTGAATTTAATATAATTATACTAGGCAAACATTAAAAAACAGACAGGTAGCAGCCAGCTTGCCTTTCCGACTCTTACAGCTTCTCCTTCTGAATAGATCTCGAGTCCGTTCAGGATTCTCCAGTTTGAGACGTATTTGGGTCAACAGACCCACCAGTAATTCGTCCACGTTGTGATTGATTCCCACTGATGTCTCAATGAATTTACAGTCGTACTGTGTTGCCATAGTCTTGCCCTCTGCAACAAATTTTGACTTCGAATAATTTACGAAATTAACTTATATCAACTTAACCTCAAACAGTCAACCGCAAAATCTAAAGGTAAAATAATAAAACAAACACATTTAGTTTAAAAATAGCAACCAATAAATACGTTTCGGTTAAGTCGGTTTTTTGGTCGAATGATTTTGGTTGTCAATCCAGTGACCGATTTGAGTAGCCCCAGAATACTCTGATGGCTCACATTTATCTGTGTTACCTTTCCCAATTCCTCTTAAGTAACTACCAATTTTTGGTGCTCGTAACTGTCTTATCCTATGCCTACTCTATTTATATTACATTTCCGATATCTTCGGCCGTCTTAGTTAAGAATTATGCATACAATAATTAATCAATTTAGATCTGTTATAACATAAAATCACAGTCAAACCGAAAATTCGTTAATGTCCCTGTTAAGGCTGCATTAGAATTAACTGGGTTATAATGATCTAATTCAAATCTCTTTACGGGAAATCAGCTCTGGTACATGAACTTCTTTCTAGGTGTGTTTATTGACAAGTCCTAGAACGGTTCTAGAACTCTTCGGACAATCCGAGCTGAACTATTGGTATTACCAAAAAACGCTTTGGAGTTGTCAGAACCAGTTCAGAACTACTCCAACAAACACGCCTTCTATTTAACTAAGCAAATCACATCGAACAGCACAAAGCAGTATGTAATCTCGGAGTTACGCTCTGCTACCAATTATGAAGAAAATAATAGTGCGATTGATGTTAAACTACATGCGAATTAAATTACCATTAGTATCGTCCATGATGGATTAAGTATGATGTATAAAATAGCGGGAACTTGGACAAATAAAATTATCATTTTTTTAATAACTGCAACGTTTCGCGAACGTTTGTTCGCTTCTTCAGGTAATTGTCTAATTACAGTTTGCCTGAAGAAGCGAACAAACGTTCGCGAAACGTCGCAGTTATTAAAAAAATTTGGCGTCTGATAATTTTATTTGTCCAAGTTCCCACTATTTTATACATCATACTACATGCGAATGTTCACTTTGCTACCAAAATGTATAGGTAGGTAGTCCGAATAATTATCGAAATAAAGTAGGATAAGTTAATATTATGCTGTGCCTGAGCCCATAACCTATTACATTAAAAGAACGCAGTGGTTAAAGTAATTAAATAAAGTACATAAGTATTTATTCTCAAACACTGTAACCATTGTGTTCTTTTAATCTAATAGTGAACCACAGGGCTTTGATTTCAATTGCTGAACTCACCGTCTGTTGTGACAGTACGACTCCTTGCCAAATCCACCTTGTTCGCAACCAGAATGACAGCCTTGCTGGCGACGTGACCTTCTGTCCAGAGCCGCGCTAAGATCCGTTCGGCTTCGTTAAGGCTACCGCGATCCACGCACGAATAAACCACGCAGTATGCATTATTTTGCTGTTGACCCTGTCTTCCGCTTTGCTGCTCTTGCTGTGGAGCCGAAATAGTCGTCCCGACAGCGGTGTTATCGCCTTTGTGCGTCGAGCCGCTAGGCGAACTTGCTGTTGCATTATCGCCGGCCGTCGACGTGCTGCAAGGCACTTCGAGGTTTGTTGTCACAACGGCATCTTCGTACGGCTATAGAATAACACAATAAAATTAGAGATGAACTATTTGATTTAGTTTGAAAACCCTACTGCCTCAATTGCAAATTATTATCTATATGAATATTATGAAGTATTAGAAATACCTTGTATTATGTCCGTCTTGTGAATGTACACTACGCGTTTCAGCAACGAGTTGCCATCTTCAGGTGTGGTTAATTATTTTGAAAAAACACACATTGAGTATTCGTAACACTATATAATATTACGATGCTATATTATGATGATATAGTGTTACGAATACTTAATGCGTGTTTTTTAAAAATAATTAACCACACCTGAAGATGGCAACTCGTTGCTGAAACGCGTAGTGTAAATTCACAAAAAGTCACAAGACGGACATAATACAAGGTATTTCTAATACTTCATAATATTCATATAGGTAGTGACTTGGAGACCCAATACTCTAAAAATGTATCATATAATCTATATTTTAATTATATTAACATTAAATAAAGATTCGAACGTTTTAAAAGTATTAACTTGTCTGTTTTAATATGATGAATATAGATTTTTAATACTTGTTCGTTAAATCTAATTTTAGTAGGTAAATGTAGCTGCAACTACTAACCGTTATTTCCGAGTACGGCTGATCGATGAAGACCAATTCTGACTCCTCACCAGCTAGCAGAACTGATACGGATTTTTCCCCGGAATCATCGTCTGCAACAACAAAGCGTAAATGTTAGATAACGGCCAAGGCGCCAAGCTATATAGTAAATACGAGAGGTGAAAGCACGTGGAATGAAATTAAAAACTTTCGCTCCATCGAACAAATGTTCAGTCGAGCGTAACAAGAAAATATCAAAGAGCGTCGACGAAATACCAGGAACACAGGAGAAAATGCACGTTAATTAATGACGTGCTGGAATAACATCGTTGTCAAGGTCACGAGGTTTTTTAACAAAACAAGTGTACCAGAAAAATTTTCATCTCTTAAAATAAATTAGAATATCTTAGAACTTAGAAATCGTGCCAAGGTCATTTATACAAAGCTTGGTAGAGGCTGCCTATAGCCGTTGACCGAAGGATTTCAACGCTATAGCCCAGGGCGGAAAAAATCAAACACAACTTTCATCATTCGAATTTGAAAAACACCATTGATAGAAAACAATAATAAATAAATAAGCAGCGGTAAAATGCCACATGTTATACGAGAATATTTGTTTCGTTTGAATCACGATTCCTGTTCGGAGTTTATGTTATTGGAAAATTGGGAATGTACTCTAAAGTAAACTGTTTCAATATTTTATCGACTATTCACAATCAGTCGATGACTTCGGTCAATATTAAATGCTGGCGGTGGGGGGAGGGGGGTAAATTTCAAGTAACCCAGGGCGGCACTGGTTGGGGCACTGTTTGAATGAATTAATCTGTATCGATTGGTTTGTTCTGGAATAATTCATAATTGAAGTTTAGATTGAGATTTTCATAATTCTGATTCAAATCAGATCCAGATTCAGCAGTCTACTTTTGCTCATACAACTTATGAATCAGTTTGTAATCTCATTTTCAGTGTTCCTATACCGAGACATTTGTTTTGTTATTTTCCACGTTTTTTCAACTCATGAATAGATCAAATCAGTGATAGGTTTGTAAGAAACCGGGAGCCAAGGCAAAGTTAGAAATGATAAAATCGGAAAATCAAAACAAGAATCTAGAATGTTTGTCACGGTTAACATGAGTCATGAATAGATTAAATCAGTGACAGGTTTGTAAAAAAAACGGGAGCGAAGGCAAAGGTAGAAATGATAAAATCGGAAAATGAAAGCAAGAATCTAGAATTATTTTTAAGGTTAAAAGAACTCATGAATAGATTTAATCAGTGATAAACCAAGAGCAAAGGCAAAACTAGAAATTATAACATCGGAAAACGAAAACAAGAATCTGGAATTAATATCAAGGTTAAAATGTATTATGTAATAAACCAAAACAGTAATAACAATATATGTCGAAACCTGCAGGTAAGCCTACGTCAAGGTTAGAACTTAGAAGGTTAAGAGAAGAGAAGCGTCTGCGATTGTATTATCATCAAAGGAAAACATACACACACACAGTCAACGTAATAAAACAAACACATATATCTGCTAAAGAACATTTGAATGCTGTGCTGTGGGGGTGAGAGGCAGGGTAAGTTACACTTACACCCTCTTGAAGAAGTGAGCGTTTGCCCTTTGTAAACGAAGCTCTTGTGTGTTAGTGTATCCAAATGTCAACTTGCGCCCTCCACTCGATTCGATACAAGTTAAAGACTATGCGTAGGTACTTTGTTAAGGTCAACTGCGACTCTCGATTTTCACTTGTTCAAAAACAATATAGAATCAAAACAATTGGTGATCTCGAAACAATAGACAGTTGGGATGGAGTTCTTATAATAAAACAAGGTATGAATGCTTCAAAAGGATTGTCGACAATGCAATTTTCGAAAAGTTTGTTGTTCATAGATGAATAAATAAGTTACCGGTATTCTTAGTTTCGAAGAAACGACGGAAACTACCTTAATTCGGTACAAAGGATCAAACACAAGTGCTTATTAGAGCGTCAGGTGTGATAGCTGGAGAAATAGGGAGCACGCTTGATGATGCGTTGGAACGGGAATGGCGTCGCTTTCCACTGACGAAATCCAATTTTCACACTTAAAAGAAGTGAAAAGCACGAGCGGGAAAATCGTTCCGTCATTCGAGCGTGCTCTATGGAAAACTGTGTCAGTCGACGTTTGTTACAACACGGCGAGTGTACGACGCATACCAGATCTTTCCCAAAGCGCAAAGTGAGAACCCTTATATAGGATGTTTCAAATTTTATTGGTCGAACATTGGCAGTCGGGGAGCAATGTCAATGAATTTTAATGATTTTATTTATTTGCTCATTTCTAGTCTTTTCGCAACGGGAGCTACTAAAATGTGCAAATCTTTGATTGCTATATCTGCGGGAGGCGATTGTTCTCGAACGCCGCGTGAGGAATACTGAAAATCGTGAGGAGCTCGAATGCAATCTAATATTCTCGTAAGTTTGTAGTTTATGTGCTGCAATAAACTGTAACGAGATACATTAATTTTCGAAGGCCCTGATGAGTACTTAAAATCGGAAAGAGCGTGAATTTGTAAGGCTGTAGTTTCTATGCCGTAGCAAGTTGTAAGAAGCTATAGCTTGTCATTTGTAGGAAAAATCATTTTTGTGTCAGGTCCCCATCCCAAACGTGCGGTAAGAAGCATAGCTTCAAAAATCTCGTTTTAGACGTGAAAAACTACATTTTCTGAGAGTTGGATTTTATGTTTTTGATAGAACAACTTTTATTTTTGCCGATCTATCAGCTGTAAAAAACATTTTTTCCTGATTTAGAAAATTATTGTAATGTTTATGTTCCTCAATAAAAGGCTCAGCTTATTTCTTTGCTTATTTAAACTTGCGCATATAAGCACTCCAATCAATCAAGCCGGTGAACGCCCCAACGCATGAAGTCAAACACACATATATTTTCGAATTGTTTACTAGTGTTCAAGGATGGATCGTGGCGCACAAGAGAGGAGATCTGTAACCGTTAGAACAATGAAGAACGGGGAGAAAGCGCTAACCTATCGATAACGACTGTAACAAAGTTGTTGCTTTTTTTCTCATTTTCACCAACAGCTCCATTTATTCCCCCAGGGGGAATATTGGAATATGTATAGTTGTTCTCGCAATTGCATTCTAATGTTCTTTGGGAATTGGCGTTCCCAGGAGTCCGAGCTTGTACCAGTCGGTTTGTGTATGCCGGCTGGCAGATTCTAATACATAAATGGGTTATTAATTGTTGTGTTAAAGACGCTAATGACCTGAGTAGTCGACGCGTCTATAATCTACAATAATAATAACTCCATTTCTTCATTTAAAATAGTGACATCCTGTACATGCAATATGACCATTCTCAAGTGCAATATAGAGAAACAACATACGATGTTATTTTCGTTTCGAAAGACAGTTGGAGAACACAGCCAGCCAATAAACAGTTGTGCACTTCATACATATGAATAAATAATAAATAACCAATTTACTTTATACACCGTTCTATCTATGTTTATAGGAAGAAAAATCGTTTGCGACATCACGTAGGCCCTCTGGAACATTCGAGTTTCCCATTTAGATAGGAAAGAATTTTCACTTCAGATTGTGTAAATAATTTTATTTGTAAGAACCTAAGAGATGCTGTTGGGTAATTCCTTAGAGATTTCATGTAGTCATTTAGGTTAGATTCAAATTGCTCATTATAGTCTCAAGACTAGATTGCAATGTCAAATGTATGTTTATACTACCTACTTCAGATTTGTTGATTTGAACGGAATAGTCGAGATCATGGTCACCGCCATTGCCTTTCTCGTCTCAGTACTTTTTCGAGGATGACTTAACCGATTGACATTTTTTTCGTCCACAAATGTGTAATCGCTATTATTCTTTTTAATATTATTGTTTATATTTATTATAAAGAAACAATTATAAACGTTTATTTTTAACATGTCTCTGTATGAATCGGGTTTCATCGGAATTGATCGGCACTGCTCGGAGCAACCGAACAAACATATATAAATCAGATTTCCTCTAACCGTTCGGCGAAGCTGAATACAAGCAGGCAAGCATATTAAAAAGGAGCGTTCAGAATGATTTCTTTATAGTAATATAAACAAATATAATTATTTCTTTTATTTTTTAAGTTACATTTCCAAATATCCCCCTTCGACGGGGTCAGTATAGTAAATATTTATATATTAATCAAGTAGTAAACGCTAATGACCTCAGTTGACGAGCGTTTATATAATTCACAGACCACAACCTATCTATCAATCAATCAAGTAATAGGCTATCGATTTTAAGTGAAGTGGCCCAATTAATTAATATCGAAATGTATGCAAGGTTTGAGTTGATTTTTTATTAAGTTGAAATCTGATTCTTCAAAAATTAGACTTGATAGTGGCTTTGTAGGTTTTTGACTAAATAAAATGTGAACGAGTTATTTTAATCGAATGAAGGTTACACTTACCAGGTTTTTTTCTACCACCTGATAGCGCCACTGGCAAGTAAGGTATAAAGTTACTAAATCTAGAAATTTTAGTAATGTACACCTACGTCACTTAGTGGGACCAGTTACTCTTTTAAATATATACTGCATTCATGTGCCACCCTATATTTAAAAATTGTCGTTACTTTGTAATTCATTCAAACTATGTATGTCGACAAATCAAATAAAAAAGCGAATGAGAAATTATTTATTTTTCCTTTTTGGAGACAAAAATCGTTACAGAATGCAAAATTCAGAAGCTTCGCACTTTTGAACTGCAAAGTGCATACCTTTATAAGCTAAATAAGTCTAAACTGATTGAAATTTAATTGCATTTAAGGATTCAATAGATTCAGAAGATATTTGGAAAAACTACCTTGATACAAGATACCACACAGTATCTTAGATAGGTGCTACAGAAAATTTCTATTTAATTAATAATTAATTATAGTTCTCTTTTAATTTGACTGCCGAAGGAGGGTAATGTTTTTTCTGGCAATATATTGTGCTTTTACTGTAGTTGGTTTTCCACATATTTATATTTTCATCTCGAGCTACCAGTTTTGTCGCCTTTGTGGCTATGTCGATGCCTACCCATTACAGATTTTTATTTTTATTTGTCGAACATGTCACGGCCCAATCATCAGACTTCAATCCGGTACAATGGTATTAAGAGTACCGAGTACCGGAAGTTACCCTCTGCACATCTTAAATCCTTTCCCTTCGCCTAAAAACGATTACAGCTCTCCCGACGCTATTTTTAAAGCTGAAGGGTTGGGGTAAACGCCAAATGAAGAACCAAGAATCACACTACAGATCCTTCAGGCGAAAAATTGAAAAACATTTTTCTAGAAAAACTTACAACTTTCTAAAAATTAGGTAATATTTCACACTTTTTTCCAAAAAAATCGCCGGTAGGATTTGTAGTGTGATTCTTGGTTCTTCATTAGGCGTTTACCCGAACCCTTTAGTTTTAGAAATACCGTCGGAAGAGCTGTAGCCATTTTTAGGCGAGGGGAAAGGATTTGAGATGAAGAGTGCAGGAGGTAACTTCCGGTAAAGAATATTCTTCATTAGGCGTTTACACGAACCCTTTAGCTTTAGAAATACGCTCGGGAGAGCTGTAGCCATTTTAGGCGAGGGGAAATGATTTGAGATGAAGAGTTCAGGGGGCAACTTCCGGTAGAGAATATTCTTCATTAGGCGTTTACCCGAATCCTTCAGCTTTAGAAATACGGTCGGGAGAGCTGTAGCCGTTTTTAGGCGAGGGGAAAGGATTTGAGATGAAGAGTGCAGGGGGTAACTTCCGGTAGACAATATTCTTCATTAGGCGTTTACCCGAACCCTTTAGCTAGAAATACCGTCGGGAGAGCTGTAGCCGTTTTTAGGCGATGGGACAGGATTTGAGATGAAAAGTGCGGGAGGTAGCTTCCGGTAGAGAATATTCTTCATTAGGCGTTTACCCGAACCTTTTAGGTTTAGAAATACCGTCGGGAGAGCTGTAGCCATTTTTAGGCCAGGGGAAAGGATTTGAGATTTGAGAGGGGTAACTTCCGGTAGAGAATATTCTTAAGACTGGGGTAAATTTATGGCGAAGGCTGAAGTCGAACGAAACATCTTTATCAAGGTACATTTTAAATCTAGCTTATCCCAAAACGGAGCCCTTTCCATACTGTGCGTTATTCAGTTTTCAAATGTACATTGTTGAATGAATTGATTTTTTAAAAGCCCGTTCGCAATGTAGTTACTACATGTGTGTGATTGATGGTAGGTACTGTGTCACTGGAGGCAAGACCGGCCGATTTAAGAGGAAGTAATTTCAAAGCGATGTAAAAAAATATTTAATTCAGCATTTTATAAAAAATGTTTTTAAAGTTAATTTATTTAAAAATTCCAGACTTAGAAGGGTCCCCGCGCGTTTTATTATTTTTTTAATGATTGCTTTGAGAATAGTCGAGCGTGATATAGCGTTTCCATGATTCCTTTAATACAAGCCCTCAGTTCCCAGTTATTATTTACAAAATGATGACGTTTTAGCTGTCAGAATAATTTCTAATCATTTTGTTCTAGTTCCATGGCTATCGCTATCTGTTTTTGAGGTAATTTTCATATAAAATTTCTACCATTACAAAACATGCAAAATTAATTTTGTTTAATGATTTAGATGCAGAATTTTATGTTCTAAAACTATTATTTGAAGATATTTTTCCTAAAATAATTAGGGAAGCAGGAAATCGCGAATGTTTGATTTTACGGGTTAAATCCCTATGTGCAGCAGTTCCGTTCACCACCCTGTATAGACGCTAATGACCCTTGTTGTCGAGCGTCTATAGTCCACAATTCATTCACCACCCTGTATATGATCCTCACCTATGTTCAAAAACAACTTTAAAAACTGTGTAATAATAAGTACCTATACAGGGTGATTCCAAAGTTGACGTTATCCTTTCACCAGCGAATAGGGCTTCAACAAATAAGATTTTTTTTCCTTTGGCACTTTTTCGAAATATCAACATCAACGGAGATACAGGGTGTCAAAGTTTTATTTAAAAAATTAAAATTTATTAATAACTCCCAAACCACTTGAGATATTTAAGAAAAATTTTGTAGGTGTCTATTTATTTATTGTAAATTATAGACGCGTCGACAACTTAGGTCATTAGCGTCAGTTTGTAGGTGTCAATAGCTACGTGGGAGAGAAATTCTTCAATAAATAAAATATTTTTGGGTTGACCAGTGGCGCGCGTAGAAAAAAGTTGTTTAATGTTTTTGAGAAAAAAATGGTACGCCAGTGATTTTTCTAAAAATAAAAATTATTATTGAATTCCTTGTTTTCGAGTAAAAAAATAAAAACCGTTTTAATGGGCACCTAAAATTAAGTTTTGAATACATACATATTTTTTTTTTTTATAAAATTTTTCTTAAATATCTCAAGTGGTTTGGCAGTTATTAATAAATTTTAATTTTTTAAATAAAACTTTGACACCCTGTATCTCCGTTGATGTTGGTATTTCGAAAAAGCGCCAAAGGAAAAAAAATCTTATTTGTTGAAACCCTATTCGCTGGTGAAAGGATAACGTCAACTTTGGAATCACCCTGTATAATATGTCCTGCAATATATGCTTTATATACGTAAACTTACTTAATATAAATCTTAACTATAAAAAGTGATTTCTACAGGACATGACATTTTTTTTATATAAGACGTTTTCAGCGGAAATGGAAAACATTGCCATTAGTTTTGATTAAAATGAGACAATTCTATTACATACCTAATAAAAGTAATATAAAAAACACACATAAAACATTTGATAATAAATATTTTTCATTTCTCGGACGCCGACGTCTCAGCTGGGAGGCCTCAGGCGGATCATTTGTAACGGTTTATCGCGCAGTCAGGAATAGGTCGTACCGCTCGGCTAATTAGGAATGAGGTATTTGAGGTTGTTGAGGTGAGGCTAGCGAGGTGTTCCCTGCGTGCGGTCCGACGGACGTACGCCCGCCGTCGGCTTCCCGGAGGTGAAAGTTGCGTAAGCTATTCTCTCCCCCTCTCTCTAAGTTCTCTTCCATATACACACGAAACATCTGCGGTTTCGAACAATTTAATGAACGATACGATGTTGTTAACTTCCCATTGAAAGTTATTGTAATGGGTGCAAAAATCGAAATCAAAATGTATAACAAATTTTTATGTTTCAAGGTCACTACACTATTTTTACACTATTTTTAGAAAGATGTCTGTGTGTGTACGTATGTACGTACGTACGTATGTGTCCATTTCTTTCTAAGACGAAATCTCGAGAATGAAAAATGATATCGACTACGTTAGGGTGCCAATCGACGCGTATTAACGTAAATATGATCTGAAAGAATTTTTTTCAAAATCGGTTCAGCCGTTCTTTTTTCTTAACTAAATAGACTCCAAAAAAGTAGATTTTACACAATATCTCGCGAATAAAAAATTATATCGACTTCGTTAAGGGTGTCAATCGTCATTTTGATCCGACATAAATTTTATAAAAATCGGTTCAGCCGTTTTTTTTTTAATTATTGTTAAAAATAAATAATAATTATGTTTTAATGATTAAAATGATTACTTTTCTGTGTAATATCTAATTTAATTTATTATTAAATATTTATCAAACTGGGAAGTTCGTCGTGTGGACCTCAAGGGTCGCACTTTAGTCCTAATAAACGACCCATCTCACGGCTTGTTTTTTTGGATTCCATATTTTTTTTCAATTCCGATTTTCGTTAAATTGAACTGAAATTGACCAATGAGAAATTAAAGGACACAAGATTTCTTATCTTATTTCAAAGTCACTTCTTCATTATTTCCATAGTATCTACCTCTTTTTCTTATAGATTTTTAACCGACTTCAAAAAAGGAGGAGGTTCTCTATTCGGCACCTAAGTATTTTTTTTATGTATGTATGTTCACCAATTTCTCCTTTTATTTGTGAACCGATTTTGA
Source organism: Mongoloraphidia duomilia (assembly GCA_039654895.1). Lineage (NCBI taxonomy): Eukaryota > Metazoa > Arthropoda > Insecta > Raphidioptera > Raphidiidae > Mongoloraphidia > Mongoloraphidia duomilia. The sequence continues at coordinate 16,876,690 of CM077525.1, read as the reverse complement.
TGATTATTGATTTATTTAATAGGGCATAGCTCCGGAGTGGTCCCATATAAATTTTACTTAAATCGGATCAGTAGTTCGACTGATTTTAATAAAAAGTGAGTAACGCAGTGTAACACCGTTAAGGTAAAAATGTCAAATATTAAGACAGAAGTCGGCTGTATTTATTTAATTATTTATTCTTTAAAAATAGATAAATAAAAATGACTAAACACAAACCGTTTCTAAACCACTCTAAACGTTTGACATACCTTACTTGCCACTAGCGCCATCTGACGAATAAAAAAGATTTTACGTAGACCTTACTTGCCAGTAGCGCTATCTGATGAGTATAAATGTGGTAGCTCTCATTGTATTCATGATTTAGTAAAATTAAGAAAAATCTCAGGATAGTGGACAAAATATTTGATTTATTAAATTAAATGTACGACGTTTCGTCTATAGATTTAGACTTTTTCAAGTACATATATAAAAATAACAATATTTTGTCCACTATCCTGCGATTTTTCTTAATTTTATTATAATCACGATGGACACGACTTCTAATATAAAAAATTCATGACTTAGGTTGATTTGGAATTAAGTTGAAAATTGATTTTCCAAAGATTAGGTCTGATAGTGGCTTTGTCAGTTTTGGATTAAATCAATTGCGAACGAGTAACTTTGTTCCGAACGTAGGAGGTTAGATGAAGGATTTAGAACTCCTTCCGGTTTACGATCACCGCAGACGTACACATAATCTTATGTCGTTTGGGAATCGCTGTGACTGGGTACCCACCAAACCAATACTGGAGACCCGATGGAGAGGAGGTAGTAGATGAGTACTGTATAGCGGATATAATGTATACGGGAGCTATATATATAGCTCGCTCACGACTCATCGACTGTAATAATCCCCGCTTCATATCCTGCCACAGGAAACAATATATACGCCTCCCGTTCCTCATTCTGTTCTCCTGATCCGACCAGCTACTTCTATCTCCGTCAACCTCACACACACACACACATGAGCGCACCTGATTTTCGTACCGTTCGACGTTCTCCCCCGTGGTTCGCCTTCGTCGTCGTAGTCGTCGCCGCCGCGCCGCTCCAGTTTTTTAAGGTACACTTACGCATCAATGAGATTCGATACATATTCACACGACAGAAGTGAAAACTTCAGGTTTTCTATAATTTTTGGTGTCATCTATTATAGCGCATTTATGAACTAAAAATAATTTATTACTAAAATACTAAAATTGCTTTTTTAATTAATTCCACCTTGGTTTCAAAAAAATATAATTATTGTCAAAGAAAGAATATAACAAAAATTAAAAAATATATAAATAAATATCATGTAGAATTTAGAAAAATAAAAAACTTTTTAACAAAAAAAAAACCTCCTTCAAAAAACCACTAAAAAGAGGAAAATAATGAAATTTTGAGGTCTGTGCCAATTTAATAAAATATGAAGTCGGTTAAAAAGTACTTATAGTATAGTGATTAATATCTTCTTCATATTTTATTAAATTGGCACAGACCTCAAAATTTCATTATTTTCCTCTTTTTAGTGGTTTTTTGAAGGAGGTTTTTTTTTTTGTTATAAAGTTTTTAATTTTTTACTTTTTAGTGTCAAAAGTGACTTTTACCTTAAAGAATCACCCGCCGTTACTCATTTTTATTAAAATCAGCCAAACTACAGAACCGATTTTGATGAAATTTCTATGGGACCAATCTGAAAGTATATCCTTTCAAATAAAAAAATTTTTTTCAAAATCGGTTAATAAGGTTAATAAATGACTGAGTTATGAGGTAACAAACAAAAAAAAAAAAAATTCAACCGAATTGAGAACCACGTCCTTTTTTTGAAGTCGGTTAAAAATACGTCAAAAATTCTACGATGGCATCAAGTTTCGAACTGAGGTCCCTATGCATACAACGCAAAGACGCTGTTAACTGAGCTATTGATGGAAACGTGTATAGCTTGCCGTTTTTATGATATAAGTATGTCAGCCGGGCACGCTTGTAAGAGACGCGCCATACAATTCTTACTGTCGGGTTGCAAATTATTCTTACGGTCGGGTTGCGAATTCTTACGGTCGGTTTGCGAATTCTTACGGTCGGGTTGCGAACGCTTCACTTTATTTCAGTACCCAGGCAAAGAGTGCCTATCGCGCCTAAGGAAGTTTTCACTTCAAAAACAGAACCTCCTTCAAAAAAAGCAACTAAAAAGAGGAAAATAATAAAATTTTGAGATCGGCGCCAATTTAATTACTTATAGTTAAATATTTAATGCGTTATATGGCCTAAACTCGCATAGATAGATAGATTTAGTTGTACAAATAATTGTTAAAAACACGTCAACAAATAATATTATAGTCAGTTAGGGAACATTGCTTACATCTAAAAATTCTTAATACGTATAGAAACACTCTTTAAAAAGAAGTTACACTTCAAAAATCAATCACATCGAGGTCGGGCCAATTGGTGTTCCACTCCAAAGTGTATACACACCCCGATATTGTTATTTGGTTTCATCTCTCTCACACACACACATACACACACGGTGTTCTAGCCCAGATTCTGCGTACGTCGTGCGGTACGTTTGTTATTATCTTATATGCGACCCGCGCGTGGCGTCGTCGGCGGCGGGCGGCCGGTAGACGATACGAACCCTAAGTGCGTTCGCGTTGACTCGATGCTATGTCAGCAGGTGCTCTCACAATACCAGTGGCGTACACAGTAGCTCTGCTTTTAAAAAGTTTCGGGAATTATGTTATAAATGCGGTCCTATTCTCAGTTAAGAAGGTGACACGCCATTCAGAAAAAAAATTTGAATTAATGTAATTTTAAGAGAGCTCTAAAACCTATTGTTCTATTTTTTCACAGGGGTTTCACAATAGGTAATCGAGACAGTTATGATGTCGTTGTTTACACAGGGATGATTGATTAGCTTTGACAAATGAAAACTCATCTAATTGTAAGAAAAAAATTGTTTATGAACATCATTGGCGGCGGAAGGGGGGTCGTCAGTAGCGTCAATCCCTTCAGAATTGTAAACTGGTATGTTTAATACTCTTTACGATGTAAGCTTTCATAAGTGATTGCGGGTATATAGACCTCCCCCCCCTAAAAATCGTTCCGCCGCCAATGATGAATATATGTCCCATTTCACTTATTATAAGAAATTAAACATACTTATGGCCAGTTTACGTTACATTTTAATCACGATGTTATTTTAATCACACGATTAAGTGACGGGTTGCTATGGTAACGAAACGCAGCAACCAATGAACACGTAGCTGTCAAAATTTAACAGCGTAATCAAAATAACATCGCGATTAAAATGTACGATAAACCAGCCATTACTTTATAAACATTCGTAATTTAATTAATTGTAGACGCGTCGACAACTCAGGTCATTAGCGTCTTTAACACAACTAATAATCCATTTGTGTATTATAATCCGCCAGCCGGCATACACAAACCGACTGGTACGAGCTCGGGTCCCTGGGAGAAATATAAACATTCGTTGTTTTTGGTTGTTAATAACAAACTTTTTTTTTTCTTTATTCTTTAATTTTTAGGGTTCCGTACTGGAACCTTATTACTAAGTCTACGTCGTCTATCTGTCCTACCTTTAAAAGGCTGTATCTTTTGAACCGTAACTGCAGGTATAGTCGATTGGAATTTTCACAGAATATGTGTTATAATGGCGGATATCCTAACAAATAATATAAAAAAACAAAAAGTAAAAATTAAGGGGGGTTCACATACAAAAAACATTTTTTTTTCAACGTTCTTTTGTTTTTACTCTATCGTAAAAACGTTAATACATACAAGCGTCAAACTTGGTATGATTATAGTGAAAACTTTAAACTAAAACAACAAATAATAAAAACCGACCAGGCGACCAAGTGTGAGTCGGACTAAACAATTTATTATGTTTAACAGTTTTGACATTTACATTAACGGTGGCACATAAAAAAAAATCGCATTTTAAAATTGACAGATCTTTTTTATTTGGCAACCAATTTAAATGAAACAAACACTAAATGTTATCCCAAGCTTCTCAAACATTACCCCTACCTAACTCCTTATTTTTTTTTTTTAATTTAGAAATAACGAAAAGAAAAAACAACATAAAGACATGTGCATCAACTCTCCTTATTTTTATTATTATACGGAATCCTGGATGCGCGAGTCCAACTCGCACTTGACCAGTTTTTAAATGATAGATAAACTTTAGATGAGCTTTCATTTGTGAAAGTTTGTCCGTGCGCTAAAAATTCATTCTGCATATTGCATAATAAGTTAAACAAATGGAAAAATTAACATGTGGTGGAAGTTCCGATACTGGTGGTGGGAGAACATGTCACGAGCTTTTTTTTAAATAATATACAGGCTGATTTATTAGCTCATTGACAAACTTTGATTGATGAAAGCTCAACTAATTTAAAAACAACAACAACACCACCGAATGTTTGTGTTTATAATTCCAATAAGTGAAATGGGACACATGTTTATATAATATGACTTTTTTATAGAAATTTTTAATTATCATATCTACATTCAAAATAACCGGTAATAAAAATGCACCCGAGCAAATTATTAAGGAAGAAAAGAACAATGGTGCCTCCTTTGCTCTTAACATTCGTCTATTTCAAACCACTAAGATTCAAATTTTAGAAATTGGTAAAAATATCAAATGAATTTTTTAATCATTATTAAAACCCGGTCAAATGCTAGTAGAACTCGCGCCATGAGAGTTCCGTACCGTTACAACAATTCAATTAATGTTAACTGTGCCTAAAAGCACAGTGTAAGTTCATATGGTTTGATTCCAATATAAACAAGCCGTGAGGTGGGTCGTTTAATAGAACTAAAGTGCGACCCTTGAGGTCCACACGACGAACTTCCCAGTTTGATAAATATTTAATAATAAGTAATAATTATTTTTTAACAGTAATTAAGAAAAAAAAAAAACGGCTGAACCAATTTTTATAAAATTTATGTCGGATCAAAACGACGTTAACACGCCTCGATAGACACCCTTACGAAGTCGATATAATTTTTTATTCGCGAGATATTGTGTAAAATCTACTTTTTTGGAGGTTATTTGGTTAAGAAAAAAGAACGGCTGAACCGATTTTGAAAAAATTTCTTTCAGATCATATTTACGTTAATACGCGTCGATTGGCATCCTAACGTAGTCGATATCATTTTTCATTCTCGAGATTTCGTCTTAGAAAGAAATGGACACATATACGTACACACACACACAGACATCTTTCTAAAAATAGTGTAACAATAGTGTGGTGACCTTGAAACATAAAATTTTTTTCTCCATTTTGATTTCGATTTTCGGACCCATTACAATAACTTCCAATAGGAAGTTAATAATATAACTGTCAAACGGTGCCACCACACGTGATCACCATAAACCATATACGGTTTGATTCCAACATATAAATAATAAAGTTTATCACATATCGAGCAAGATGACGTCACTCCACTTGTCAGTATAAAAAACATTAATTTATTCAAATTAATTGATTATTTAATGTTCTAATTATTATTTGCCAGGATTCATGCCACAACAACACAATCTGTGAAAATTTCAACTCGCTACCTCTTACCGTTTGTGAGATAGAGCCCTGTTACAGACGGACGGACAGACAGACGGATAGACATCGTAGACCTGGTAATAGGATTCCAACGGAGGTACAGAACCTTAAAAATGGTGCTAAAGAAATCTTATCTACATCTGTCCTCAATCCATTGACACCCTTAACTTCCACATGCGTCGTATACTTTCTGAGATATAAGTGTTTAAAGTCTGACCAATTTTCGTGACGGTCAGCTTTTTGAACATGCATTCTATACCTCAGACCGATTTTAAAGACGTATATTCACGTGAAAAAATGTTCAGCTAATGATCGTCCATTCAAAGAAACTGATTGAAAGGAAGAAACTAAATTTCACTGTAAGTTTGAAAAAATTTATTGGTTAAAAAATATTTTCATTGATCCAACATATTTTTTTGAGACTTGATCCCCAAATACGTATCGTGTCGTTACTTCACCCCCGAAGTAACGAGTTTTAAGGTCAACAACCCCGCTGACCTTAAAACTCGTCTGTAATAATGTAGGCCAGTGTTTCCCAAATTTCTCAAAATCTAGGACTCCCAAAATTAGACACTAGTATCATGGGGACTCTTATGAACAGTTTCGCGACAAAAATAAAAAATAAACTAACCTTATTGCGTTTTTTTTTAATATGTAATTAATAATTGTTAATTAATTTATTTTCTTAAACACACCTTGGAAATACGCATTAAAATACCATGCTGTTCTATAAAAATGACAACTTATGAATCGTTGCCAGATTAAACAACAATTCTTAAAATTTCAGAAAAACTTTATTGTTAACGTATTTTTGCCGATTCACGTTTTTTGTTTCTCTTTATGTTGTGGGTTCGCGGACGTATTTTTGCCTATTCGCCTATTTTTTTAACTTCCCATTGGAAGTTATTGTAATGGGTCCGAAAATCGAAATCAAAATGTATAACACATTTTTATGTTTCAAGGTCACTACACTATTTTTACACTATTTTTAGAAGGATGTCTGTGTGCGTGTATGTGTGTACGTATGTGTCCATTTCGTTCTAAGACGAAATCTCGAGAATGAAAAATGATATCGACTACGTTAGGGTGCCAATCGACGCGTATTAACGTAAATATGATCTGAAAGAATTTTTTTCAAAATCGGCTCAGCCGTTCTTTTTTCTTAACCAAATAGACTCCGAAAAAGTAGATTTTACACAATATCTCGCGGATTAAAAATTATATCGACATCGTAAGGGTGTCAATCGAGGCGTGTTAACGTCATTTTGATCCGACATAAATTTTATAAAAATCGGTTCAGCCGTTTTTTTTTTTTAAATTATTGTTAAAAATAAATAACAATTATGTTTTAATGATTAAAATGATTACTTTTCTGTGTAATATCTAATTTAATTATTATTATTAAATATTTATCAAACTGGGAAGTTCGTCGTGTGGACCTCAAGGGTCGCACTTTAGTCCTAATAAACGACCCACCACACGGCTTGTTTCTTTTTGTCGTAGGTTCGCGGACCCCCGAAAAACATGCCGCGGACCCCTGGGGGTCCTCGGACCATTATTTGGGAAACACTGATGTAGGTGAACAAAGGGGAAAGCTGAATCTGAGGTTTATTGTTTGTGAAATGAGAATCCGGCTTTACAATTAGTGCTTTGACACCCCAGTGTCTGATAAGATAACACAATCCCACACAGGTGTTGTACACGTTATATTATATTATGGTAGAGGTCTTGGTATAATACAATACAGCAATCTCCGGTAGGAGAACGACATAATAGCAAGTCGAAGGAAGAGTTTAGAAAGGTCAGATCGATCCGCATGATCCAGTGTTGCCAGACTGAAAATGAAATCCTGAACTCAAAAATACTAATAGGGACAATGACGAATATCTGGGTAATTCCAAAAGCTTAGAATCGGTATGATAATTCGAGAATTATTATTTCCATGTTCTAAGTAATCTAAGAAATGGAAGTAATATGGTCAAAAAATCGTGTCCGAGGGAAAGTTTACATTCTGATTGTTGTTTTGTTCAGAATATTATTTTTGATCCTAAAACAAACTATTTTCGAGTTACTTCCAATTAACATTTGAAGGGAAACTTCTAATTAGTGAGACTAGTAAATCGAAATGACCTCAACACAAAAAATATCGACATGAAAATTCAAACATGTATAACTCTGTTACGTGCTCACGCAGTGTAACTCAGTGGTTACGTAGAAACACGTATTTTTTACGGTGTGTGAGGTTGCAGGTTCGCGTCAACTTGGAGTAATTATGAAATATTACATTTATTGCTTTTTTGTTTTTTTTTTCTTTATTGTTAAAAATAATAAATAAAAAAATGTATATACCTATTATACAGGGTGGCACATCTTAAACAATGCAGTGAAATATCTCGTAAACGGTACAAACCATAAAAAAATGTTTTATACAAAAGTTATAGAGTGTCAAGGGGGACAGAAGACTGTGATATCAGATTTAACATAGGTGGTTGTTGTGAAGGTCAGGAGAAGGTCAGCTTCGATTTTTTAATTGTGACAGTGCATTTTTATTCCAGAATACGATACAGTATTTAATAGTGAACAGTAAATTATTAAGGTACATATGAGCTAAAGTTAATAAATGTTGAGATATTTACAAATTAAATAGCAAATTTAATTTGTCAATTTTATGAATTGAATTCAAGCCAAGAAGGCCGGTGCGTAATATCATGGCTATCTGCTATGCCATAATAATTATCTAATTGTCGTTCATTTTGGTTGTTACTTAATTTCTAAGTATCTCTATATTTATTAACTTTAGCTCATATGTACCTTAATAATTTACTGTTCACTATTAAATACTGTATCGTATTCTGGAATAAAAATGCACTGTAACAATTAAAAAATCGAAGCTGACCTTCGCCTGACCTTCACAGCACCACCTATGTTCAATCTGAGATCACAGTCTTCTGTCCCCCTTGACACTCTATAACTTTTGTATAAAACATTTTTTATGGTTTGTACCGTTTACGAGATATTTCACTGCATTGTTTAAGATGTGCCACCTGTATATAATATAAGTTATAAATTATTTAATTTAAATTCGCATGATTTATGAAGACGAAAGAAGTTTTACTTCAAGCGTGCGTTTATGTGGGTGAGGCACACACTTGCCTTTTTTTTAAAAAAAGACGTTTCGCGACGTTTTGAAGCCTTCTGCGGAAAAAATACATGAAGGTCTCAGATAAAAAAAAGTATAGGGTTGAAAAGTGTGCTAATATTCATGTCTCTATAACAGCAAAGGCAAAATTTTGCACCTACAACGGAGTATTGTGATTGAGTATTACCTATACAGGGTGTCACAGAATAACTATTCCTAATTTTCAGAAATGGGGCAGGGGGAGAAATTCTTGCGGGGGGTTAATAAATAGGTAATAAATTCTTATCTCTGGAACTACTAAACCGATTCTAAAAATTCTTTCACTAATAGAAAGCTATACGCAGGGGGGATAGATTCTCGCGGGGGGATAACAAATTAACAATATACTAAATATACGTGAGTGAAGCAATGGGTGACCGCTAATAAATCATAATTTCATACCACCCGGCCGAAGCCGGGACGGGCCGCTAGTAATAAATAAATCTATTCATACGAGATATATGAGACAGACATATAGATCTTTTTTAAAAGAATTTGGCAACACTGATTGAGTGACCGTCGTAACCGTGTCGGGTCAAGACGGTCGTCGGTATCTGACAGCGAGAACCGTTACAAAAGCCCTACTAAAGGACGTTATGACCGCACAGCGACCGACCGACTCTTTGTCTTGTGAACTTCTAACGTCATCTTGCCTTTGCACTAAAGCACACACGCGGTATAAACTAGCCGGACAAGTTCAAAATGACTTTGATATAATGCACCTTTCACTTGCTCTTATTTTAAGTCTATGGCCGCAGACGCTCTCGTAAAGATGCCTGTTCACTGTCCCTCTCCGACAATATACGTGTCTTTTGAATTAACCAAGTTTTTATAGGCTAGCCGTCAGGGTTTATATGAACAGCCGAATTCGTATAGGGATATGTCGGTGCAAGTTTGTAATTTACTAGCGGCCCGGTCCGGCTTCGCACGGGTGCTATGAATTTATGATTTATTAATACACTAGCGGTACCCGTCCGGCTTCGCCGGGTGCTTAGAAAGCCCGGGTGCAATACACTACTCACTCGCTTCCCTCGTTCGCTTGAATATTATAATTACATTACTCAATCGCTTCGCTCGTTCGCTTGAATATTATAAATACACTACTCACTCGCTTCGCTCATTCGCTTGAATATTATAAATACACTATCATCGCTTCGCTCGTTCGCTTAATATTATATTACGAACAAATTTGATTACCATAAAAAAGTTATAGTGAGTCAACCTTAAAAGATAGACATATGCTGTCGAAGACTTTTTTTAGAACTTTTAAAGGAGAACAATTCCGTCATACATGATTTTTGCGTAACTTTAACCGTTTACGCAGCGCACGCAACGGAAGCTCTCAAAAGGAATAATTTTTCCCGTTTTTGCAACATTTTTCATTGATGCCCCGCTCCTATTGGTCGTAGCGTGATATTATATAGCCTATAGCCTTCCTCAATAAATGGGCTATCTAACAAAAAATTTTTTTTTCAAATCGGACTGGTAGCTCCTGAGATTAGCGCGTTTAACCAAACAAACAAATAAACTCTTCAGCTTTATGATATTAATATAGATTACCAGTCCCCTTCGTTTCTTCGCTCCAATTATTATAGCCTATATGTCTTAAAGCAAAGTTATCACCTGTCGATCAGTGACATTTTTTTCAAAATCGGTCATCTGAGATTACCCCCGATTTTCATCCGGGCGAAGCTGGGTCAACCAGTTTCAATTATACATTTAAACCTCATGGGTGAATCAATCTATATAATCGTGAAAACCGGAACAAAATTCGTTCAGTATAATTACGAAGAAATAGGTCTTCTGATGTAACCCTTGATATTCACCCGGGCGAAGCCGGGCCGGCCAGTTATTATAGCCTATGTTCATCTTCATAGCGAAAACTACTCGTGTGCAAAATTTCACAGGGATCGGCTGAGTAGTTCAGGCGTGAAAGCGGAACAAACAAACAAACAATCTCACTTTCGCATTTATAATATTATTATAATATTACAGTTAGGATTATAAGATTATTTGTTCTATGTCCATCACAATAATATTAGTTAAAGTAGCGGGAAATAAGGATTGCGTAGTTGTAGAATATATTCTATAATGTAGTCCTTATTAATTCCCGCTACTTTAACTAGTATTATATAAAATTATAATAATATTATAATTACCTATCATCTTATTTTGACGTCGCCGTTTATTTTTATTTATTTTTTCAAGACCACCAATAGCTAGATTTATTTGGGCCCAGAACCAATTCATATTTTCAATTTATTATTTTTTTAACTATCAATTGAAAATCAATTTATTAATTCTTTTACCAGTTCTCGAATTGAAACAATGTGTCTGTTCTTTGATTAGAACCTGGAAACTGGGCCTTGTAATAGAAGAGTTATAGAAACGACATATAAATCTGTTTTTATTTTTAACACAGTCGTCTCTGCACAAAGGAATCTACGTCTATAAGATCATGAGAACTCATACTTTATAAGCAGTGAGCACCTTAGAAGGTGTAAAAGTCATTTAATTGCGCCAAGAGAGAATTTAAATATTTGTACAAAATGTCCGTAAATTTTACCATAATCTGTCAAATAAAAAAGGTATCTTTGACTCGAACATTTAGATAAAAAAGTTTTAAGACAATTACAGGTCTTAAATAATTGTTTTAATTCTTTTTGTTTTTTGCAAAAAAATAAATGAATATGAAAATGTCCAATCCAAACTTTCAGCTCCCAAGTGTTTATCATATTTCGTATTTGATAGCTTATGTTCTCTATTTTAAAATAAACGCAGTAATAAATTGCTCTCAGAAATTTATTGTAGATTATAGACGCGTCGACAACTCAGGTCATTAGCGTTTTCAACACAACAAATAATCTATTAATTGTGTATTAGAATCCGCCAGCCGGCATACACAAACCGACTGGTACGAGTTCGGGTATCCACGTTACCTAGACGCTGATTGGATCCGCCAATACTTTGTTTCTCGACTTTTACATATCAAACAGAATATAAAAATTAATTATTTATGTAATCTATTTTTAAATTTGAGTTCTTAGAAATAGTTTGGAGGAATTCATAGTATAAGTAGGTAGTAAATTAATAGGGGTTCGTAAAATACGAAAGATTAAGAACCACGGAACTGGATAAATTAAATATTACATTTTTTACTACTCACCTCTACTATGATAGTATTGGATTCAGTGCGAAAATTTTTTTTTGGGATACTAATAGATCTTTACGTTTTGACACTCTAGGAATCATTTGAGACCATTTTCTGACTGATGTCTGTGTGTATGTGTGTGTGGTGAAATTTTGTCTTCTTCGATATCTCAAAAACTGAACGTCATAGAGTTACGCGGTTTGTTTTGTTGTATTTGTCAGCACTTAACTTAGATCTGATTAGATTTTGAGCCAAATCAGTTCAGTGGTTCCTGAGATATTAAAAAAAATGTTCTCAGTGTTACGTATTAACAGAGGTAAGTAAAATATATACCTATATAAATGCATTCTAAATGTTAAAATATAAAATCTTAGTAATTTTTTCCCTAAATGTAGATTTCGAGGAAAAAATGTTTTCTAACATTTTTTTTTGCCTAATCAAGATGTTCTTGATTTTGGTTGGCCTTTAGTAGATCAACAACCAAATGAGGTGGCCATGCCTTTTATACTGTTAAAAATATGAAAAGAGAATGGTTTTGTTGGGAAAATGTTTAGTTTCGAACGATTGATTACTAGGCGGGAAGTATAGGACTGGCTATCCAGTCGAATTTTTAAGAGGACAGTGTGGTGTAACGGTTAGCGTAGCAGGCCTTTGGATCACACTGTCGTGAGTTCGAATCCCACCTCCGCTCATGGATGTTTTGTGATGTCATTGAGTTTTAAGTTATTTGTTATTTGATTTGATGTAATTAAAAGACGCTAATGACCTAAGTTGTCGACGCGTCTATAATTTACAATAAATAAAATTAAATCGAATTTTTAAAATTGGTTAGTATCCTGTTTTCTGTTACGTCCTATATTTAGACAATTTTTTAATTTTTTGTATACGGTAGCTCAAAGGGAAATTGCATCTCTAATAAATTGAAAATATGAATTGGCGCTAGGTCCGATTAACCCTTGCTGTTGGTGACCTTAAAAATAGAAAAGAAGCTAACGTTAAATGGCCCGAACTTGCAAAAGAAGTCGCACTTCAACAAACAAATAACATTAAATAATGAAGAGTAGGTACAGCCCTTAAAAGTAAGTGTAACGAGTAAAGAGCCACCGAATGACAGCAAACTGTGATATTGGCCATTGTACAAAACAAACGTGACAGAAAAGAATGAAAGAAAGGATCACTCCATCTCAGTTTCCCGCACGTCACAAACAAACACACATCGACACGCACATTCGGGTTGGTCGTGGACTGAATTGAGGACAAACAGGATTTACTGCCGGCGCGTTCTGTTTTCTAATTAAATCCAGAATTAAACTATTAAATCCGGTTTTAATTAAACAACGAGTGGATGGAAAGCGCAACGAACGTGTTAAAGAACTGCAACACATTGTGAGAAACACCGGATCACCACATCCCGGAGTTTTGTAAACATATTCGGAAGAGAGAGACGGCGAATGGCATTGGTACCAAATGAAATTTAAAATTCCACCACACTTGTTAAACTTTTAGCTTTCGAAACGTAAAAATAAATTGCGGTTAGTTTTCGAGTGTAAATGTGGAAATTAAAATTTTTTTTGTACGCAATTAATTGTATACTTACTATAGTCGGGCCGCTTAACAGATGGAGTGACAGGGCCGTAGCTAGAGCTGAATTCAAGATAGGGCACTGAAAGTTTAAAGTAGGGCTGAAGCAAAAGACTACAATTTTTTAATTGGATTGCCTGCACCTCATCTGGTGATATCAAATTACAAAAGCAAAAAAACGGTGAATGACAATTAAATCAAAAAAACATACAGAACTTGCATGTTATCAAATTTCCGAAGAACTTCATTTAGATCCAACGAAGTTAATCTTGTTTTTCCAAATGTCCGATAGATCAAGTCTGTCATTCTGTCGTGACAGTCATTGCGGCTTGTTTATAATTCCTTAAAGTAGGACACTGGATGTTTTAAGGTAGGGCATTGCCCCTTAATGCCCCCCCTAGCTACGGCCCTGTGGAGTGATCACGTGAAAAGTACATAAATAGTTTGCGCCGCAGGCGTGGCCTTCGCATATAGTTTTGTTCCCGAACGTTCAAGTAACTAATCAGGTACTTTGGACGCGGTGATCACGCAGTGATCATGCGTTTTCATTGCTCCATCTGTTAAGCGGCCCGACTATATAGCTTCAACCAGCGATTTCGCTATCGAGTTAATGCTATTTTAAGCTGAGCGACGCCGGAAAATGTGTCGCGAACTTTATGTTTGAGTATCAATTCATAGTGTACCAAGTTTCGTCATCAAAAATATTGTAGCAAACCCCAAGATGTTACGCCACTGCCTCCAATAGAAACCACGAGAAAGAAAGGTCACAGTAGTAAAGCGTGGAATGGTATCGAAGATTCTAGACAACGCTAGAGAATACGAGGACGCACTGAGCGTACACCGCACGCAGGTATATAAACGGCGAGTGTGTCGTGTTGGCAATCAGTGAATGGTGAGTCGTGCCATCAAGCGGATCAGTGATATAAATATTGATCAGTCAACGGGAATCAGTCAGTGTAGATTGTACTGTGACAGTGTTGAACAGCGAAATAAATCTGATATAAATAAAGTGACATAAATAATTACAAATAAATAATCCTTGAATATATAGTTATTTGTTAAGTGTTATTTAAGTGGCTCGTTTAGTTCAATAATTACCGTTTAAGTTTTTTTATTGTTAGAATTGACTTTTCGTTGTTGCATTTATTGTTATTGTATTTTTAATTATTGTAAATAAATATTTATTCCGCCAACTCAGAAAACAGTTTTGTAACAATATAGACATCAATTAAGGCACACGTCTAAGTATTCGAAAACCCCTGCAATTTCGTTTTCTAGCGGATTTTTCTTTTATTTTGTATTTAGACGGGAGAACGCTTTTCTAAAATTTTTATACCGGCACGGGGGTCACAAGAAAATGCCTGAATAATTGATGACGCCTGGTATGATAAAATTTATTTCACGAATAGCTCAAATGCCGCGAAGTAAGTTAGAAAAAATCATACTAATATTATAAAGCTGAAGAGTTTGTTTGTTTGGTTGAACGCGCTAATCTCAGGAGCTACTGGTTCGAATTGAAAAATTATTTTTGTGTTGGATAGTCCATTTATCGAGGAAGGCTATAGGCTATATAATATCCCGCTACGATCAATCGGAGCATCAATGAAAAATGTTGCAAAAACGGGAAAAATTATTCCTTTTGAGTGCTTCTGTTGCGTGCGCTGCGTAAACGGTTAAAGTTACGCAAAAATCATGTATATGACGGAATTGTTCTCGGAAGTTTTATATACAGGGTGTCCAAGTTGACGTTGGCTAACATAGGTAACTTTGTTATTAGTGGAGATAGAAAGTCGGTTAAATGGGCAAAGTAGTGCAGAATTATGTGCTCATTAACGTCACGTCGAAAAAACAATTGAATTTTGACACACTATGGATTTATTTAGAAAATAGTGAAAATTGCCGTTTTTGAAAACTGGCCATAACTTTTTTATTTATGAAGATATCTGAAAATTTCTTAAACCATTTTTTGATAACTTTTTATGATCTTTTCAGTGGCGTAGGTTTAATTTTTTTATATCCACTACATAATGAGATATTGACATGAACTTTGGATTCAAATTCTGCTTATTTTTCTGATTAATTTGGTGTATCACATGCCACATTTAAAAAAAATGCAATTAACGTCCCATATTAGAGACACTATAAAAACAACTGACAGTCAAATTATATTTCAGTTCTGCCAAACTACGATTTATTATTAATTTTACACTTAAAATGTTCGCACTACTTAATTATAACTTGATTGTCAGTTGTTTTTAATGTCTCTTATATAGGACGTTAATTGAATTTTTTTTAAATGTGGCATGTGATACACCAAATTAATCAGAAAAATAAGCAGAATTCGAATATCTAAAAATCAAAAATGGCGTCCATAAGAAAAACCAAAGTTCATGTCAATATCTCATTATGTAGTGGATATAAAAAAATTAAACCTACGCCACTGAAAAGATCATAAAAAGTTATCAAAAAATGGTGTAAGAAATTTTCAGATATCTTCATAAATAAAAAAGTTATGGCCAGTTTTCAAAAACGGCAATTTTCACTATTTTCTAAATAAATCCATAGTGTGTCAAAATTCAATTGTTTTTTCGACGGGACGTTAATGAGCAAATAATTCTGCACTACTTTGCCCATTTAACCGACTTTCTATCTCCACTAATAACAAAGTTATCCATGTTAGCCAACGTCAACTTGGACACCCTGTATATAGCGAACGAGCGAAGCGAGTGAGTAATGTAATTCCTAAACCACGCAACGGATTTTGATGCGGTTTTCACCATCAGTTAGATAATTTTTCACGGAAGGTTTATATACAGCGTGTCCACGAAAGTTCTTTACAAATGGAATTTTTTTTTATTAATTATTGGAGCAAAAATTTTTTTCTGTGGAAAAGTTCTGCTTCGTCCAAAACCTCTAAAACACCAAAGAAAATTTTTTTCGGCCTAAAGTTATACGAGGGAAATCAAAAAGTTTTATTTTACTAAAAATAAAAATTATTTGTGATATTCAAGATTTTCGCAAAATTAGTTACATATTAATCACATTTAATTCAAAATTATAACATAACTAACTTCTAAGTAATTATTTATTCAGAATTATAAATCAGAATTCAACATGTCCTCCATCTCTCTCCATACAAAGAACAGTTCTCCTTCCAAAATCCAAAAAATTTTCTTTGGTGTTTTAGAGGTTTTGGACGAAGCAGAACTTTTCCACGGAAAAAATTTTTGCTCCAATAATTAATAAAAAAAAATTCCATTTGTAAAGAACTTTCGTGGACACGCTGTATATAGCTAACGAGCGAAGCGAGTGTGTAATGTAATTATAATATTCAAGCGAACGAGCGAAGCGAGTGAGTAGTGTATTTATAATATTCAAGCGAACTTAAGCGAAGCGAGTGAGTAGTGTATTGCACCCGGGCGAAGCCGGACGGGCCGCTAGTAATTAATGAAATTACAATTCGTCAATGGATTATAAGCATTTGTCGGAGCTAGGGTTAGTCCACAATAGCTCGTATAATCGAGGATCTACTGTACATCTATTCTTATTGAAAAATATATCTAAAAACGATGCGTTGTTTTACATCTTCCAATTCTGCGTCTAGAAATCGGATGACGAAACCTATTTATTTTTAAACTTGGGTACCCAAAAAAATGTTTAGTTTTTATCCATTAATGTCCTATATTTACTGCAGGGATGTGTAGTCATTCCTGAATTACGAATAATTACCATAATTATTATCACGCTCCAACACAGCACTAGCTAGTCGTTATATTGTTTTATAATTAGTGAATACAAATATAAGTTAAAAGGCACTGTAATATTACAATATATAACATGATATATTATAACATAACATAACGTCATAACATAACATATTTATTGAATACATGTTGAAAAGTACAGTAACAAAAAGAAAGAGTTAATTAAAAAATTCATGAATACTGTATAATATCTTGTTAACTAATAGTTTTTTTATTTTTTGTTTTAATATATTTTCAGATTTTATTTCTTTTATTTCTGATGGAAGAGAGTTATAAAAATTGGCAGATGCATGTAAAGAACTTTTCCTAAATCTGGCATAGTTGTGGCAGTCAAAATAAAAATTATTTCTATTTCTAGTGTGATGATTATGTAGATATACAATGATTATGCTTATATTCATTTAAGCTCATTATTTTTAACCGACTTCAAAAAAAGGAGGTGGTTCTCAATTCGGTTGTATTTTTTTTTATGTTTGTTACTTCAGAACTCCGTCATTTACAGATTTGGAAACATTTTTTTTATTTGAAAGAATATACTTTCAGATTAGTCCCATAGAAATTTCTTCAAAATCGGTTCAGTAGTTCGGCTGATTTTAATAAAAGTTAGGAACGGCGTGTGATTCCTTAAGGTAAATGTCACTTTTTGACACATCAGACAGCGTAAGAAGGTCGGTTTAATAAATGTGAGTCACGGCGTGTGATTCCTTTAAGGTTAATGTCACTTTTTGACACTAAAAAGTAAAAAATAAAAAAAATTTTAACAGAAAAAAAACCTCCTTCAAAAAGCCACTAAAAAGAGGAAAATAATGAAATTTTGAGATCTGCGCCAATTTAATAAAATATGAAGTTGGTTAAAAAGAAGATATTAATCACTATACTATACTTTTTAACCGACTTCATATTTTATTAAATAGGCGCAGACCTCAAAATTTCATTATTTTCCTCTTTTTAGTGGCTTTTTGAAGAAGGTTTTTTTTACTTGACTGATCTTTTCACATTTAACTGATTGGAAAGGAAATAAGTAATGAATGGAGGGAATAATTAATATTCGGTCAACGGATTAGAAAGAAATTTTCGCTATCTGGTTACTATCGTGATTATTACGTACCAAATTTTCTTTAACCTACAATCTAATGTCGGACTGTTGTCGAGCGTCTATAATTTACAATATCTATCTATCTAATCTCGGATAACAGGTAAGTATCGAATAACAAATAATTGTTGGGTATAACTCAATAACTTACAAAAGTACTGAAATATTGAATAATTTTACTCGATATTGATAGTAGGTTAAAGAACCATTTGTCGCTAATATGGAATGCATAAATTTACTGAAAAGAGACCACAAATAAACACTAAAAAATTTAATTTAAAAAAGTAACAGAAAAAATGCAAATACGATATTTGTCTTAGTTGTAAAAAATTAAGGTAGACTTTTATTAATAGACTCCTGTAATTTTGAATAACGTGTATGTCTTCTTCGAACTCGAATTACATCGTTAAGCCGTCGTGGCATCAAGTTAACCATTAATCAATGTATCATAATTTGGTTGAAAATGATTTTAACCTGTTCAAATTAAAAGTAAAGGTATTATTAAATGAAATACTCATCTAAAAGTATAAATAACGAAGAAAAACAGCTAAGCTCTCTTTGTGGAATTAAGATATGCGGTTAGGGGGACTTTTTTTTATATGGCCGGTTTTTTCTTACAGGAACAATCTAATTTCAAACTTAATTAATAATTATGTAGAAGATGTATTATTATTATTATTATTGTAGATTATAGACGCGTCGACAACTCAGGTCATTAGCGTCTTCAACAGAACAATTAATGATCCATTTGTGTATTAGATTCTGCCAGCCGGCATACACAAACCGACTGGTACGAACTCGGGCTCCTTGGAACGCCAATTCTCAAAGAACATTGGAATGCAATTGCGAGAACAAATACATTCCAATGTTCCCCTGGGGGATAGAAGATGTAGATAGACAAATGCTCTATATAGAAAAATATCGTTTTGCAAAATGTTATTCCGAAGCAGAAAATGTTTAAAAATGTATGGTATTCCATTCTACTCGAATACTCGGGCACCTTATTCTTTATTCATTATTCCGTGATTAGCACGATTTGAAACATCTCCAGCTTTAAAAAAACACTCAATGAATTCACGTAATGAATGAATGAAGTAGTGACAAATTTGGATTCGCTCATCCTCGAGTTCATATCAATCTGACGTGGGAAGGTTTGAATGACTAACACGGAAGGAAGAGGAAGGAGGAGGGAGGCGATGCAACCTACTCGATCACGCGAGCTATACGGAGAGACGTCGTCGTCTAATTAAGCGAGTTGATTTGTTTCGTATCGAGCAATCGATATCCCACTTCTGACTTCACACACTGCACATTATCATTCACACACGCAACTCGCGCTGATCCCATCGCCTGCTGCGCCGACCGACCCCTCACAACACGGCACAGCACTCTAGGATTGTTCAGAAGATTTCCAGGAATACTGGCGCATTTATAAATTACAATACACATAATGTATACATAAATAACAGTACTTACGAGATGTGACAAAATATTACGTAAATATTTTCTTTGGTTTTGTTTACCATTTCCACGATTTGTGGACTGACAATGACAGGTGATTGAAAAGATCAAAAAGGCGGAAGGATTAGCAGTTTTGCAGATAAAAACAATACAAAATGTCTTCACTTTTTAGGCTTGTTATTAAATGGGGAAATCCGAAATATTAACTGGCAACGTTTCGAAATAGGATAGGACAGATACATATATCTCTCCTGACAATAAATACTATCTATTTATCTAAATATCTATCTATAACTTTGTTTTGACACGCATTCACTTTTTAATGATGTGTGATTCCTTAAGGTAAATGTCACTTTTTGACACTAAAAAGTAAAAAATAAAAACTTTTTAACAAAAAAAAAACCTCATTCAAAAAGCCACTAAAAAGGGGAAAATAATAAAATTTTGAGGTCTGCGCCAATTTAATAAAATATGAAGTTGGTTAAAAAAAAGATATTAACCACTATACTATAAGTACTTTTTTATCGACTTCATATTTTATTAAATTGGCGCAGACCTCAAAATTTCATTATAGGAGGTTTTTTTTTGTTAAAAAGTTTTTTATCTAAATATCTATCTATAATTTGAAAATAGTTTTGACACGCATTCACTTTTTAGAACTTGTAGAAACGAAAAATCAACTGTCGTCTGTCGGGACTCGAACCGAAATTTGGTGGAATAGGGTTTAAGTCTTGACTGTTGGTTATTCCTCTACGATAATAAATAGTTCCATATCCCCTAGAGGACGTTGGAGAGCATTTCATTTAGATCTTTCCTGGACAGCAGATGAGTATATAACAAATACTTATTTCGAAACGTTGATTGAAACTAATGAAGTTCATTCGAAATATTATATCAATATAGGTATTTACATATCAACTTCTATACGGTTCAAAAATTTGGGACAACAAATCAAACCATGTGGTTAGCAATGAAGCGATCAGGAAGATAACACCGTAATATTTTTTTATAAATACGTGATGGCCTGACCGTAGTCAGGGCCGAATTAACCATGTCGGGGCCCCTAGGCAATGCAATTCTCGGGGCCCCTTTTCAGTCGTTTGAAGATGATCAGATCTTTTCAAGTTGATGAAGGGATATGAGTAACTTTCAAAGGTCTGATCGACTCTAAATTTGGTATCCTGTCCTGTTCTAATAATATGGATGCATTACGTAGCGTATTGTATGAATCATACAATACGCTACGTAACGCATCCATATTATTAGTTCTACTACTCGATACTAGATGGTTCTGTTCTGTAAGTATGAAGTATTTCATCAACTGACAGCATGCGTCGAAAAAAAGCAATAATACCTATTGTCATTGAGGATACAAATTTTCCAATTAAATTTTCACTCTACGAAACATTTTCAAATTCTTTTGTGCGCGCGCGGGGCCCCTAGCTGATGCGGGGCCCCTAGGCAGTTGCCTACTCTGCCTAATGGTTAATCCGGCCCTGACTGTAGTTTTTTGGTAAGTCCCTATTTTATTTTAGCTGTCATGTCCTTCATGGGTGCCGGGTGGGTAAGTTATAGTTATTTCATTCAGGAAAAAAGTAAATAGTTTTATAGGTATTGCATCCTTATCTGCAGACTAGGATTTTTATTATACCGTTCCAATTAGTTGATACCATACTTGCTGTTCAACCGCAGTAATATAATCGCAAACTTTTAAAAGTTTGAGTAGTTTCCTAGACTTATTGAATTTACGGAGCTTCGCCGCAGATGCTTATTAAACTTTGGAATCAGATTTTCCATGAAAAATGAAGGTAGCAACCGACGAGTAAAAGAGCTATTTTTTAAAAACTTACCTATGCTTGTGTCGTAAGCGTGAAGGTATTCGCTGGTCATGAATTGGCTGACAAGCGACGATTTGCCGACAGCAGCAGCTCCGAGCATTTGAACGCGATACGAGGCAACGCCCTGTAAAGGTCCGGCCACTTCGGACAATCTGGCCACAGCACCCTGGCTGGCGTTGCTAGATTCACGCGACGACACAGACGTACGCGCCGAACCTGGATAAGATGCCGGTGCCGTTGTCAAGTGTTCCGTACTGTAACAATCAAGACACATTATCTTTTTTGAAAATTTTCGTTGGAAAGCAGCC
Source organism: Mongoloraphidia duomilia (assembly GCA_039654895.1). NCBI lineage: Eukaryota > Metazoa > Arthropoda > Insecta > Raphidioptera > Raphidiidae > Mongoloraphidia > Mongoloraphidia duomilia. Next base: position 16,854,713 of record CM077525.1, on the reverse strand, counting down.
ATTTATATAATTGATTCCAAACATATTGGAAAAAATCATTTTACCAACCATAGTCACAGTCAGGATTCTAACCTGAAACTTTCCACTTTCCACTTAGAATCCTGACTGTGACTATGGTTGGTAAAATGATTTTTTCCAATATGTTTGAAATCAATTATATAATTGGCTGCTTTCCAACGAAAATTTTTAACTGCATTTCAGCCGTATAAATCTATTAATTTATCTTAATTATCTTTTTTAATTGAACATTTTTAGCCTTGTTTTTTTCGTTGCATATCGAGGTCGCGTCACGTCCAAAGGGTTCGACCAGACCAATAATCATCAAAAAGCAGCGACGTTTATGTTCATAACTATATTGTACGTCTACACAACTAAATGGTACGAATATTCAGTCGAGCAGCACACCAAATACCCATTGACCGCCAACGATAGAATCTGGATTCTTACGTTCGTCTTCATACTGATCAGGGTTCAAATTACATTACCAGAACCATGTAAAAAAATATTATACTTTCGGCGATTTCGGGTTAATAGCGTTTAGGGTTATGGCAATAAAGCTTCACTTGCACCGTGGTTTCATAAAACCGCACCCTTGTTAACTTCCCATTGGAAATTATTGTAATGGGTCCGAAAATCGAAATCAAAATTTTTAACAAATTTTTATGTTTCAAGGTCACTACACTATTTTTAAACTATTTTTAAAAAGATGCCTGTCTCTCTCTGTGTGTGTGTGTGTGTGTACGTACGTATAATGTGTCCATTTCTTTCTAAGACGAAATCTCGAGAATGAAAAATGATATCGACTACGTTAGGGTGTCAATCGACGCGTATTAACGTAAATATGATCTGAAAGAAATTTTTTCAAAATCGGTTCAGCCGTTCTTTTTTCTTAACCAAATAGACTCCAAAAAAGTAGATTTTACACAATATCTCGCGAATAAAAAATTATATCGACTTCGTAAGGGTGTCAATCGAGGCGTGTTAACGTCATTTTGATCCGACATAAATTTTATAAAAATCGGTTCAGCCGTTTTTTTTTTAATTATTGTTAAAAATAAATAATAATTATGTTTTAATGATTAAAATGATTACTTTTCTGTGTAATATCTAATTTAATTATTATTATTAAATATTTGTCAAACTGGGAAGTTCGTCGTGTGGACCTCAAGGGTCGCACTTTAGTCCTAATAAACGACCCACCTCACGGCTTGTTTTTTTTTGGTTTCATATATTATTCATATATTAAGTATTATATCCCAAAACTGTTTATTAGAGCAACAATTAACTATGGTTTAGTATTATTCATATACAGCGTATCCACGTGAAAACTCTTCATGCATTTCATTAATTCTTTGCCTAAGAATTTGCGACAAATAATTGAAAAATTCCATAAAATTGTACCAGAATTATTTTAAATATGGAAATTCTCAATGTCTCCAACTTTGATCTCAGATATTTCAGAAAGCATCTATTTGGTGCAAACCTTCATAATCTAGGATAATTGTCGTTGAAAGGACTAATTAACCAGAATCCGATGTAGTTTAGGTATATGATTCGTATACATAAATGTAACTAGAAATGCCCGTACAAGAACCGCATTTACAAATTCTGACACGTTCGTGATTTACCCGGACCCCATTCTATACCTCTTCGAAGGCCTGTGTATGATAATATATTATGTAATCTATCACCAGGTACCTCTATAAATTTTATAGCACGATTTGTTTGCCATAAAATTTACAGAGATCTGCAATTACCTAACAGTTCACTGCATATATGTACACACACAATAATATTTCTTTGTAACGCTGGTGATAGATATTACTAGCGGCCTGTCCCGGCTTCGCCTGGGTGCTATAAAATTATGATTTAATAGCGGTCACCCATGGCTTCGCTCATGTATATTTAGTATATTGTTAATTTGTTATCCCCCCTGCGAGAATCTCTCCCCCTACGTAGCTTTCTATTAGTGAAAGAATTTTTAGAATCGCTTTAGTAGTTCCCGAGATAAGAATTTATGATTTATTAGCCCCCCCTGCAAGAAATTCTCCCCCTGCCCCCGCGAGAATCTCTCCCACTGCGTAGATTTCTATTAGTGAAACAATTTTTAGAATCGGTTCAGTAGTTCCAGAGATATGAATTTATGATTTATAGCCCCCCCCCCGCGAGAATCAAAATAAAATATTGCCTATATCACTCAGGGACAGTGTAGCTTTCTATTAATGAAAGAATTTTTAGAATCGGTTCAGTAGCTTCTAAGATTACTCTTTTCACTCGGGTGAAGCCGGACCGACCAATTATTATTATAGCCTATGTCTTAAAGCAAAGCATCAGCTATGAAACAGTGAAAAAAAATTTGAAATTGGTTAAGTAGTTTCTGAGATTACTTTTCCACTCGAGCGAAGCCGATTTTCTTTTATAAAAAAGGTAGCCCATGTCCTTGCTCAGGATGCAATCTCCTTGCCAAATTTTATCGAAATCTGTTCAGCAGTTTAGGCGTGAAAAGGTAACAAACAGACAGACAGATAGAGTTACTTTCGCATTTATAATATTAGTAAGGATAGTAAGATAGAAGGCGCGATATTTATATATTTTTAGTATACCTACCGTTTTTCTAAAATTACCCTATAGACCCAATATAAAAGTTAAAAACTGATTTCCTCAGTGACGTAGCTGGAATTTTTTTGCGGGGGGAGGAGTGCTACTCCTTCGAATTTCGTCCGACGGATTATCTTAAAGCACGTAATCAGCGCTACGAGACGTCCAAATTTTTTAGCTAAAATTGAATATTACGCGCGGGAGAGTTGATTTTAAGATTTTCCAAAATAATTTTTAAGCACATTATATTAGGAGCAGAAAGAAAATTTCCAAGAGGTAAAATTTTCATCCAAGTACAAAAATTTAGATTAGTCCTCAAAAAATAGGTACTACTTGTTCAATATTATTATTTTCGTATTTTAATGTTTTTTTAATATATTATTTAAAAAATGTTGATGCATTTAATTTGTTACGTCTAAATCCCGATTGTTTTTATTTTACATGCTAAAACTCCTGATTTGGTAAAATAATTATCTGGAAACGTTGCCCGTAGTTAATACAAAAACATAAGATGGAAATCTGTCAATTTTCATCACTGAATAAATCAAAACTGGTTGTGTGATGATTTAGTTTACTTCTATTTACGGAAAAGCTGTTTATATACATATAATAATCCTAACCTTCTCAATCGATCAACTGTTAAAACAATTGAATGACACGCGTGGTCGACCCGGTGCGAGTTAAGTAAACGAACACGTGAAGCTTATGTTGGCTATATAGTAGACGTTCAAGACAATATTGACAGTAATTGTGTAGACCGCAGCCCTTTTAAGCAAACTGATCATTTGCAGCTGGAAATTGAAGTTTGTACGCAAACTTTTAATTGAGTTCGAACAGTGTGTGCTTGCGTTGCATCGGTCGATTGATGACACATATACAGCGTGTCCTCTTTGATTATCGTCTCTTTTGAGTGACATTTTGTAACGATACAAATTCGTTCAATTAATGCTACCTTTACACGATGTCACTTTTCGTGCATCTGAAAGGCATGCCTGTCTGCATGCGTCAACTTAAACGCACGAGACAGTTTACTGAAAGGCAAGACGACGCAAGTGTGTCCCGAGTAGTCTGATGGGATTTTCTTGCATCAATTATGCATCTTGTGTTGTTTTGTTTATTAATTTCCCATTGGAAGTTATTGTAATGGGTCCGAAAATCGAAATCAAAATGTATAACAAATTTTTATGTTTCAAGGTCACTACACTATTTTTAGAAAGATGTCTCTGTGTGTGTGTACGTATGTACGTACGTACGTAGGTTTGTGTCCATTTCTTTCTAAGACGAAATCTCGAGAATGAAAAATGATATCGATTACGTTAGGGTGCCAATCGACGCGTATTAACGTAAATATGATCTGAACGAATTTTTTTCAAAATCGGTTCATCCGTTCTTTTTTTTTAACCAAATAGACTCCAAAAAAGTAGATCTTACACAATATCTCGCGAATAAAAAATTATTTCGACTTCGTGAGGGTGTCAATCGAGGCGTGTTAACCTCATTTTATAAAAATCGGTTCAGCCGTTTTTTTCACAATTTTGTAAATTAAGTGTTCATAATTTTACACACATTCTTAATAATGAGAAAAAGTATTTTATTTATTTTAATATATGCATGTTTTCACGTTACAACTTTTTGCCGCCTTGGGATGATTTAGAAATAGAGGCGGAAAAAACGTAGGCATAATGAAGTCTAGAGAACACGTTATCACGGTTTAAAAATTTCTTTTATATTATTTTAAATTTTAATTATAAAACCCGGAACCACCCCTATCTCGACGCTTATGAAAACTGTATCGACAACAGAAATGATGACGAGGTTTTATTTATTATTCCTAAATTAAAAATTATGTAATTGTCTTATTTATGTTTCATAATAATTTTCAAAGTACGAAGTAATCGATGTGTGGCTGTGTAGCAAAAACAAAAGCATTTCTAATTTTATTGTCCAAACGTAAGAAAATAAGAATTGAAATATCAAGAAAATTACACTCAACCATAACCTGCACAATAAAAAATAACTTAAAACCGATTTATTGCTATTTATTATCGAAAATTCGAAATGAAAACATTTTCCAAATACTAAGCAACTTTGACCTGTAGTAGCAATTTAATGTATTTTTACCTTTAGTTATATTATTTCAAAATGAACGCAAAATTAAAAGAAAAAGTAATACACAATGACATGTATACTTTATTACTTACACAAAACTTTGGAAACTCTATTAAACAATGGAATTCACAAAATCACAAAATATGTTGCACAGTTTTATTAAAAGTTCATGCACGACGCCTGGGAAAACGGTTAGCATTCCGTCTGCGTGCTTCTGCAGAATTTTCGCCAGCTTCACCGTATAATAAAACAATATATTCTGTTATTTTAATATTCGTAAAATGTATCACACTATTTTATGAATATCACATCAGAGCAATCGATAATAACTGATTATAAAATTATGAGTTTTATTAAAATTGTATAGCAGTTACATAAAGATTTGTATTTAGTTTGTCCTTCACGAGTTCATATTATAAAATTTATTTCGTCAGTGGCGGATACGATTTTTCTAATAAAACTTTTCCATTTTTTTTCTCGAAAATGTACCTGCCGATTTCTTACATATTTAAGGATAGTGATTATGTAAGCAGCTATTTGATTTGGGGAATTTTTTCTACCTCTATTTCTCAATCACGCTGTATAGGCATATTTCTTGGCGACTAATAGTTTGTAAAGAAAAAGAGGATGCAGGGGATATAGCACTTTTAGTAAGTTGTTCCCGACACTGCATACATCATTTGAACTAATTTAGATATAAATTATTTTTTATTTCTGGTTTTTGGTAAAATTTCGTATTTGACGCCCTATGTTCTATTTTAAAATAAGCACAGTAGGTACCTAATGTATTGTCAGAAACTAAATAAACCATTAATTAATTTAATCATAGCTTATTCTGATCCATTCATTTTGTCCCAATACTAAATTCCCTATGTATACCTCGCCGTGAGACGCACTGTATACTAATTTCGAATTGCCTACTATGTATACAGGGTGCTGAATTGCTTTGCGGGTAATAGGGATTTAACCCGTAAAATCAAACTTTTGCGATTTCCTGCTTCCCTAATTATTTCAGGAAAAATATCTTCGAATAAAAGTTTTAGAACATAAAATTCTGCATCTAAATCATTAAACAAAATTAATTTAGCATGCTTTGTAATGGCCGAAATTTGATATGAAAATGCCAAAATTACCTCAAAAACAGATAGCGATAGCCATGGAACTTGAACAAAATGATGACGTTTTAGCTGTCAGAATAATTTATAATCATTTTGTTCAAATTCCATGGCTATCGCTATCTGTTTTTAAAGTAATTTTGACATTTTCATATTAAATTTCTGCCGTTACAAAGCAAGCAAAATTAATTTTGTTTAATGACTTAGATGCAGAATTTTATGTTCTAAAGATCTAGATCTAGATATTTTTCCTAAAATAATTAGGGAAGCAGGAATTCGCGAAAGTTTGATTTTACGGCTTAAATCCCTATGTGCAGCAAATACGTTCACCACCCCATATATAGATTACTATGAGCTTAGTCGAGTTAGCTTATGCGTAGAGAGAGGATAATCGTGGTGCGTAAGAGTGGGGACTTTCAGACAGTTGAGTGAAATGATTTATCGATCATCGATTTAATGGAGACATACTGTAGACAAGTATTATACCGTGCGAGTTTTTTCAAAACGTACATAGGCTGTTTCACAATTTGAAATCGTGGTATAGATATTGTTAGAAACTAAGGAAAATCGCAGGATAGTGGACAAATATTTGATTTATTAAATTAAATGTACGACGTTTCGTTTATATATTTAAACTTTTTCAAGTACACAAAAATAACAATATTTATGAAAATTAATATTAATTACTAACCATAGCAATTAACATAAGATAGGGTACATAAGACAAAAACATGGTAACATGGTAACAAATTATGTTGACTAAAACTTTTTAACAATCAATAATAATAATAATACAAATTTTAGTATAATTTCATAACATAATTGTACTGACTACTTAAATTTTGAGTGTCTGTTCTATAATTGATTGAATTGTTTTTTCTAATAAAACACATTTCACTGATATTGCGTTTCTTCCAATTTGACTCTTTATCTAATATTTTAACTTCATTGAAAAGAAATTTATGCCCAGTGTCGAAATGATGAGATGACAACGCCGTCTTATTATCACTTAATAAGTTTATGTTTCTACAGTCCATTTTGTGCTGATAAATTCTATTTTTTAATAACTGTTTGGTTTGTCCCACATAACACTTATTACATTCACAAGGTATTTTATAAATAATATTAGATTGATGTGAGTTAGGCGTCTTATCTTTAAGTCTTGTGAATAACTTATTCAATTTATTTAAGTTATAAAACACCAACTTAATATTTGTGTTAGAAAATAATCTGTTGATCTTATAGTACATTTAATTTAATAAATCAAATATTTGTCCACTATCCTGCGATTTTCCTTAATTTTATTATAATCACGATGGACACGATTTCTAATATAAATTGTTAGAAACTATGGAAACGAATGTTTTTATTTACAATATTTATTATTATTGAGTTGTGATAATAAATTTTATAAGTTCAGAGATTAATTTAATATTTTTTTATAAAAAATGTAACGAAAAGGTTCTTATGTACAATTTGTGTTCTGATGGAAACAGTTGTCGGCAAGTCTCTCAGTGGCGTATCTACCACAGGTGTTCCAGGTGACAATCACCGGGGCCCCTTAGCCTCGAAAGGCCCCCAATTTTTGGGTCAACTACTGATTGATTAATCCTTACACTCGATTTTTTTCTCAGTCCAATTATATATGATCTAAGCGCAGATTGCATTTACTTTCTAGATTCAAATACTATTGTTTCAATCAATTGATGAAGACGACTGGAGGATTTATTTATCCTTAAATATAAAAGAGCGCAATATTATTATCTGAAGAATACCAGTAGAACTTCTTTTAATTACAGAGACGTTTATATGACGTAGAACATTTTGAGAATACAATCAAATGTTGATGGGATGATGATGTCATGAATAATTGAAAATTTTTCTTAGTTGGGTAAGTTTTCTTAGTTGGGTAAAATTTACACCTGGGCCCCGCGAAGTGAAGTTACGCCACTGAAGTCTCTGCGTTATTTAGTGTGCAGTTATGCAGGCAGACCAGATAGATACCAACAATGTCTATACCACGATTTTAAATTGTGAAACAGTCTATGTACGCTTTGAAAAAACTCGCACGGTATATTTTATTTACTTAAAAAATGAAAGCTCATAGTGGATAAACTTTCGAAAAACTGTACTTTAATTTTATTTATTGTAGATTATAGACACGTCGACATCTAAGGTCATTAGCGTCTTTTAACTACACTAAATAACAACTAACTTAAAACCAAACAACATCACAAAACATCCATGAGCGCAGGTGGGACTCGAACCCACGGCAGTCCAGTCCAGAGGCTGCGGCACCAAGCATACCATCCACTAGGCTATACTCTCTAATTCTGTACTTACAAAGTTGATTAATTCATCTTAATTTTTTATCACTTCTCCATTTGCGTCGTGTAATTAAAATTGCATAAAAATAACACTGAAAATAGTCATTGTACGGGTGACGTCCGTTAAAAAACCATGTCGAGAAATGGGCTTTATTTATTTACCGGTGAAATTAAGATAATACTATGCAATGAAAAACAACATTGTTCCCTTTAGTACAGCGTCCACCGGGGAAATAAAAAATTCACACACATCACAGGGGATTTTTTTTTGTTTATGACAACTGACAAGTCACTGTGTTCAACAAAAGCCAACAAAAAACAATCAAAACTTCAAAGAGCAGGTATTACCCGGATTTTTCTTCACGCCAATCAAAAGAAAGATTTTTTCTTTCTCATATACGGAGTTATAAGGGGGAAGTCTTGTAATCGTGCAAACAGTTTATTTTGAGTTTCTGGTGAAATTACGTTTTCAAGTCCCTTGAACCTAAAAAAATGGTTTTTAAAAAATATGTCTGTGCTCGCATCTAAAGCCCAAACCACTGGATTGATTTCGCTCAAATTTTGCATGCGTGTTCAGAAGAAGAAATCGCAAAACAGCTAGGTTTTTCTACAGCTAGTACTATTTCATTTTTTAATTTACTGTAGTTTACTCCTTAAGAATCGATTTTCATATAAAGCGCCCGGTATGGAAATTTTATGAGGAGTAAAATTTACACAAGCGTTAACTAAAAAGCGTTACCTACGTTTTCTGCGCATCGTACCTTACGCACCTTTCAATGTGTGTGTATACTTGTATACAGCCGACGTGTACTGGGTATGCTGCGCGACAGCTGACGCATGTAAGTATGTATGTTTGCCTACTTTAAGGAGCAAACTCCAGTCGTGCGTCGGAGCTGACACACACACTTTTTATTTTTTAATAATTAATTGAAAATCCAATTCACATTTTTATCAGTTCTCGGATTAGAACCTGGAAGGGCTTGAGAATAGCCGAGCGTGTAGCAATGCGGTTGTTTACATGGCATTGCTATGGTTCCTCTATTACACGTCCCCAATTCCCGGGTTCTAGCCCGAGATCTGGTAAAAGCATCAATTGGATTTTCAATTTATTATTAAAAAAAAAATAATGAATTGAAAATATGAATTGGTGCTAGGCCCAAATAACCTTAGCTGTTGGTGATCTTTAAAACACAATTTAGAACCTGGAAAATGAAGGGTTGTAATAGAGAAGCCATGGGAAAACTGTGTAAATAACGGCGTTACTACACGATCAGCTATTCTCAAGCCCTAAAAGGCGGCCCTAGTTCAAATGTGCAACAAGTGGGCAAAGACAGGTAAAAAACTGGAAAATATTTTTTCCCGAAAATGGCTGTAATCGATTTTGAATACATTTTATACATGGATACTTTAGTATCTATATAATACTGCATGACAATTTCGTCGTAGAAAATATAGGGAGAAAGACTGTGCAGGTGACGATGCATTCACTGCGTAGATCAGCTACTCATGCATGAGAAATTTAGTCCGAGTTGTCTCGGACCGTTTACTTTCAATTTTTGCGACGGCCTGTTCTGAAAATGACGTTTGTTTTATTTTTATACAGCTGAAAGAGGCGGTGCGTGTCTTGTCTTGTCGGGATAACGTGACCGGCAATTTACCGCATGTGGAGGAACGGTCTCGTCGCACGCGGTCCGACATTGTCACAGTCTCATGTAGGGACAACAATCGATATTCAACATGTCCACGCGAGTTATATAACGCGTTGCAGTGGTCCACTGGGGCACAGGTATATAGCTCCCAATCACTAAACGTATTATCAAAACATATATGTAAATAAAGTTGCCACGGGATCTCTGACTGTAATTTCGTTTTCTAGTGGGTTTTACGGACATTTTATACGATAGCTATATAGACGAGGGAACGCGTCCCGAGAATGTCTGTCTGTCGGTTTGTACCGTCAACACGGTACAGATCAGCCTATACTCCACTTCCCCACCCAAAGGGTGATACAATTGTGGCGCCATGATAATTGTATATCACCCTTCGGGTAGGGAAAGCTGCTCTGTACCCGTGTTACAAACGACATTACTAGAAAATGATTTGACCGATCTTTTTTTAAGATCACGGACAGCTAAGGTTATTTAGGCCCAGTACCAATTCATATTTTTAAAATATTATTTTTTATTATTATCTATATTATACATAGCATAAAACGAAGTCGCGGTAGGTATCTGTCTGTCTGTCTGTACCAGCTAATCTCAAGAAATACTAAACGGATATGAAGCGGTTTTTACCATTCGAGAGCTTATTTCTTGGGAAAGGTTTAGGTCTATAATAACTGAAATAACGACAACGTTGTATTGTTTACTGTCAGTTAACGTGATCGATTATTTTTTAATTTAGTTTCCTTCTATTTTGCAAAAAAAAAAATCAATATTCAAATCGCCCAGTTACCAACTCTACTTGGGGACTTATAGCTTCAGTGCCTCTGCCGCCGGAATAGGAACCTTTATTTTCCTCACTTTTTAGACAAAAACAAATGCATGGAGCTCAGTCTCCGTTGTCTCTATTCAAAAACGATTGGACCATTTTTAATAAACTGGTCTGAAAAAACACGTAGCTCCCGATCACGAAGGGTATTACTAGTACGATATGCGATAATAAAATTGTATTGGGACCTCTGTCTGTAATTTAGTTTTCCTGTGGATTTTTTATAATTATTAACATTAAACTTGCTTGAGAGATCATTATACCTCCTGAGGCGAGAGATTTTCAAAACAAAGACTTCCTTCCGCGAGTGACTGAGTTCACGGAGTGTTTAAAGTCACGGGGTACATTTTGACGTAAACGTTAAAGACAAGTTAATAATTACTTGTCTTACAGTGCTTTAACTTTTAATGTCCTGTTTTTGACTCAGAATTAATGAATTATAAATTCTTTAATTTGTTGTGATTTGTACATTTGAATTTTATTATTTAGACAGAATTTTTTTATTCCTGCGAGTTTTCCCTATAAACGACTTTTTTTATTAAATCATTGGAATGAGCTCCGTCTAACCAGTGCCGGATTTATATTTTTTATGAGTGTAGGCCACTTTATTTCCGCCGCCCCATGTACATACCTTTCTAAAATAATAATTTTCCATTTGTAGTAAAGGGGCCTCCTCTGAAATCAAGTGACCGTCCTCTGAAATCTGCCGCCCCTAGGACGCTGCCGCCCCTAGGCCGCGGCCTATACGGCCTATTTATAAATCCAGGACTGCGTCTAACTTAAATATAATCGCTGCCGGCTGCTATGAATCTATGATTTATTAAGAATAATGCGTTTAACGTCCGTTTCTCGACATTGTCATAACATACGCCATTCGCACCATTACTATTTTCCATTTTTACCACTTCCCTTTTTATACATTTTTATACTCCAACTTAATTATAATAGCAATGTGCGAATGGAGGAATTATAGGACATTGTGATAAGGTAGGCAACTTTGGGAGCATAGGAGTTTGACACGTAATCAGCCATGGTCTTGAATAAGGAACCATCTCGATATTCATCTGGAATTATTGAGGAAAACCATGGAAAACCTCAAACAAGATGGCCGGTACAGGAATTACCGTTTCTCGGCGTGAAGCAGTAGGAAAAAGTCCTAGCCACATCTGCCCCCGCCGGGATTCGAACCCAGTACCTTCCCAATGCGAGTCTGGTGCTGTACCACTAAGCTACATCGCTGGGTATGATTTATTAATACATTACTCACTTGCTTCGCTCGCTCACTCCAGTTATTATAGCCTATGTCCTAAAGCAAAATATCACCTATCGAACAGTGACAAATTTTTTAAAATCGTTTTTCACCAGGGCCGGCCATTTTCAATTATACACCTGAACCTTCCTCATGAATCAATCTATGTAATCGTGAAAACCGGAACAAAATCCGTTCAGTTGTTACGGAGAAATCGGTCTTTTGAGATTACTTTCGATTTTCATCTGGGCTAAACCGGGCCGACCAGTTCAATTGTACATTTAAACCTTTCTCGTGAATTAGTCTATTTAATCGTGAAAACACACACGGTGGGGGACTTTGTTTTATAATATCGATGGTGAAGAACAGCAAACTCCTAAGTCTCCGTTTGCAGCAAAACAATAACCTTCTATATCAATTTTTGCAGATTTGAAAATTATGAATTAAACAATTTACAAACTAGCCTTCTTTTTGCTGGCAAAATCTCCCAATGAAAAATAAATACGGACTTATACAACAAAACTCCTATGTCAAATGAAGAACGACAACCTCCTATGTCAGACATAGGAGTTTGTTACAACATCCTGTCAGTGTAATTTAACCTAATATGAAAGAAAATGTTAGAACATCATGGTTCAAAACACTGTTATTTTCCCCCTGAAAAGTGACATAGAAGCTTGCTGAATTTTTGCAAATCATGACATGGAAGGTGCCATTCTTCACCATCGATATGTATTCATGACGATTATCACTGTAATGTATCTCGGTATAGTTCAGTTAGTGTATACCAATTTAGGTTAGAAGTCGTGTGCGGAATTCTCGACTTGTTTAACATTTTTCGCTCACTGCTCATCTCCTTTTGTCTATAGTCTACGTCACTCAGGAAGGCTTTTAAACAGTGAAAGAATTTTTCAAATCGGTTCAGTAGCTCCAGAGATTACCCGCGACAAACATACAAACTTTTCCTCTTTATAATATTAATATAGTATAGAGATAATGTTCTCTCACCTGCTGGTACTGCTTGCAACACTGGTGTTACTTCTGGACCTGTGTCGACTCTTGAGCGAATCACCCCGATTCACGACTCCCTTTCCCGTGATACTGAAGTGTCTCAGTCTGTAATATTCTTCCTCGACGCCGGTGTTCGGCATGGAAGCAACACGTGACCTTTGCTGCGGCAAGCACAGATAGTTCGGTCTTCCCGAAGATGAACGACCAGGTGTTTTCACACTCTGTGATCGACTGTGATGAGGACTGCCATATCTGCAACAAACAGATGTCTTAGAAAACGTTCAACATTGTTTTTTCTAAACTGAAGAATTTGTATTGTAAGTTGTACAAAAAAATGAATCGTATGTTCCTGCAGTGGGTTACAAAGAATTGGGATATTGTTCTTATTCATAATAATTGGGGTTTACCATTAATAAAAATTATATAATATGTGCGTGGTCCTAATTTATTACTATGAAAAAATTTAGGAACTGACCTGTCGAATTCACTTCCGTCACCTCCTCGGGGCCCAACGTCAAGCCATTCTCGTTTTTTGTCGATGTTAGATGTAGCGAAATCACCACCGTTCTTCAACAAAACTGTGGTCGGAGAAGAAGACGAATCGAGCGAAAGGGACGGCTGTTGGACGACAATTGTTGCTTGCGGTTGACGACGGACTGGACTCTCGTCCAACGGATTCGACGTTACATTTATACCTGTATCGAACGAATAGATCAAATACAAAGGTTATAAAAAAATTGAAAGTAAAATGTGGTCAGTTTTTTCACCTGCACATTGTTGGGCGCCAACATCCCGCAAACATTTCGTCAGACACACTGATCCCCTCTTCTCAGATCGATGAGGCGACCCGCCATCGGAATCATTATTGAAGAAATCCACCCGCAGATCGGGTAATGTTGTCTTATTGAGTGGCGGAGGCCGACGACGAGGACTGCTCGAACCGCTTTTAGAACGATCGCGTTGCCTTTTCTGTTTCAATTGTTTTGATTTGGTGGGTGTGTTGTCCAAGAACAGGTCAGTCGAGCGACGACGATCAGTCGATTCTCGTCTGCTTTGTGACGGCTTTCGCTCGTGCGAGCTTGTGTCCAAAAATTGGAAATTTGAGTCGAACGAAGTAGAAGGACGTCTCTTTTGAGAGGCTGCAACTGCCATACTGTTCTTTGAAGATGACAGCAAAATGTTTGAATCGAAACTAGTTGAAGGCCGACGTTTCTGATACGAAACTCGAGGCGGTTCGTCGTCTAAGAGTGACGAGTTATTTGAATTTGCTGAAGGACGTCTTTTCTGCTGCGGCGTTTCGGGTCTGCAAAAAATGTTGCGTGTAAAATAAGTCTTCCGAAAACAGTTACATTTAAGTTTATTTACCTGTTCGGAGTATTCCGACCGCTTTGATGCGACGGATTCGGAGATACTCGTCCACTGTCCGAAATGCTTACTGTGGACGAACGATGCTGCTGTTGCTGTTGTATTTTTATACTGCTGATCGGCGATATTCGGCCAGTATCATTTGGAGCCGATTGCAGCTTCAATCTCGATTTCGGGGAACTGCGTCCGGATTCGGCGGTACTCGTCGAACTGCTCGATTGTTCACTCTGCCTTCGACCTTTCGGTCGACGATTATCTTTCGATGAATTGTCAACTTCAAATGTAAATTTCGGACTTGTCGCTTTCTTGCCAGTTTCACTTTTAGGCGACACCATTTCGAAATCAAATTTGCTTTCTCCATTTTTAACTTTGCTATTTTGTGATTTCGGCGATTTCTGATCACAGTTAGAAACTATCGGCGTGTCAAAAACAAATTTATTTTCGCTATTATAAATGGCCGTCTTGGGACTGTTCGTATCAACCAAAAATACATTTTCTTGTTCTCCAAAAAAATTAGAATCATTTTGAGTCGGCGTCAAAACAATGTTAGGCATGATTTTATTATTCTTAACGTTTTCGACGTTTCCCGATACAGTTGGATGATCTTCGATCAGTTGTTGTTTTGATGATGATAAGCTTCGATTCCCGTTTACTCGGCCATTTTCGTTCACAACAGTCGACTGTTCGTCTAACAACTGTTGTCTACTTCCGTATTTCGATTCATTACCACCACTTTCTTCACAGCTTTCGACTGACGAACTGTTAGTGTTTACCGAAGGCGGAAAAATTCTGCGCGCGCAACCCGGCCTCAAATTATCTATCCTTCTTGCACACGTACAACGCAATCTGTCGTCGCACATGCATTTAGGTGATGTCTTTTCTATTTTTCTATAATAAAATTCCGTTTCGGTATTTTTCGGTTGATTCTTTTTATTCGAACGAATATCGGGCTTCGTCAAGTACGAATGGAGTTCAGTTTCGATAGTCGACTGACGATTGTCCTTGGTCGTTTCCGCGCCAAGGAGTAGATCTAAAGAGTCGTTTTGTAAGTCTAAACTGTCTTCCGTCAAATCTCCATCAGTTGTATTCGTAACGGAAGTAATCATGGTCTGGGCCGAGTCAGTGCTTGTGTTAATTGTCGCGTCACTTTGTGAACTCGATCCCATCACGAACATTTTAGGTACCCCCGTGCCAGATGTGGCAATCGTACTTCTCGTCACACGTCCAGACTTAAAATGCAAGCGTCTCAAAGCACTTGTCGCCGTACTGATCAGAGTTGGCATCGCTTGTTGAGATTCTCCGTTATTGCAAGTCGACGGCTTTCTGTTATTGTTGAAATAAGTTGCATTCGATTCGATGCTCGAATTATTCGAAGAATCTATTAATAAATTGCGTTTAGAGTCCTGCGATTCGAGACTCCGATTCAGCGAGAACTGATCTTCCTCACTGACCGTTTTGGATATTCTATTGTCGGATTCTTCCAATTCGGTATCAATTATTGAGTTTTCATTTGTTTTTATCGGCGAACGAACTTCACGTTGCTCGTTTGTTTTGGACGGCGATTTTCGAATATTTTCTTGTTCGATAGTTTTTATAAATTTCCTCGCTTCGTATTCCAAGGCGGACTTCTTCAAGTCGTTTTCTATATTTTTAGAAGGCGACCTTTTACGCAATAGTGATTTTGCAGACTTGTCAGATTCCACTTTCAGATTTTCGTTTTTCAGATTATTTTTTTCCGGACTTTTCCCACATTTTCTGTTTGAAGTCTCGACAAGACTTGCGGTATCTTTATTTCTAAAACTTTCAGATTTAATCTCGTCGTCTTTTAGGTCAGGACTTTTCGCAGGCGACGATGATTTCATCTTATTATCCAAATGTTCAACCGTACTTGACTTCCGTTTCGATTCCGGATCCAAAGTAACAACGTTCTTCCAAAATTTCTCGGGACTTTTACCAAACAGTTTCTTGTTATCTGTCGTTTTTTTCGTCTCATCGTCTGCATTTTTCTGAAACCTATCCGGACTCTTACCTCCGCCTTTCTTCCTCCACTTCAATCTGCTCGGGCTCAGCTCTTGCAACATACTCGAACCTTTTCGTTCGCTTTTCGTCGACGTCGTGTCGCTTTTGCCGCGCTGTTTATCGCCGCCACAAGGTGGCGACTGTTTACTAATTGTTGTGATGCCATAACCGGACTGCGAACTGCATACGACGACTGTCATGGCAGCGGAACAAGGAGGATCGGTTCGTGTTGTGGCAGAAGTTCGGGCGACATCGGGTGCAGACGACTCGGTAACGCTACAGCACGTTCGATTGCTGTCGCTGCTCGTATCGCTAGCCGTACTGGATGGGGCCGAGACTTTAGTTGGACTCTGTGCGGGCGAATATAAACTCTGTGAAACAAGAAAACAACATTTTTACTCTATGATTTTATGTCGCTGATTATTCAGAATTTAAATATCTTTTATGTACCACTCATTTATTATTATTTTGTTATTTATAATTTACATTATTTCTAGAAAAGGGGCTGATTATTTAGTTCTATTTCACCATTCTGGTCTCAATTCCTACACACTTTTCTACAATTATTATTGATCAAATTAGATTGTATTGGCTTACAGATGCAAGAAAACAGAAACAATCATAGTTAAAAACGGAAAAAATACGATTTGAAAATATATTCTGGGATAGAGTTCATAAAACTAGAACTATTAAGAAAAATCAGAAAGATCTCTAATCATACCACACTGTTTTTTTATAAAAAATCATTTCAACATATGCTTTCAAAATGGTGCGCATCAATACGTCTTACGTATGTTACGTCTTGAAACAACTCAAACTGTCTCTTCATCTCAATGTCTTAAAAGCTTATTATTTTACACATTTCCATTCACTCATATCTTATGGATAGTTGTTTGGGGTAATGCTAGTGAAGCCCGTAGGGTTTTTAAGCTACAAAAAAGAGCAATTCGCTCTATGTTGGGTCTTAACTGTCGCCATAGTGTAAGGAACTGTTTATAAAACTAAATATATTAACATTACCCAGCTTATATATTTTGAATGTGCTACTCTATGTAAGACAGAATATCACTGATTTTGAAACATTTCAACAGTCGCACAATTATAATACCAGAAACACATTAAAACTGTCATTTCCTAAGCACAATTATACTTTTTTTGAAAAGAGCTTTAAATACCTGGGAATTAAAGCGTATAATAAAATACCAGATCATTTTAAAACTATGACAGAGAAAAATTTTAAGAATAAATTACGGGATGTTTTCGTGAAAAAAGCTTATTATTCTATACAGGAATTTTTAACTGATATATTTTCATTTTTCATTTTGTTACATTTAAATTTGTTGTTATATTTTATTTATTATTACATTTTAATTAGTAACTATATTCTAATTGAATACTTTTACTGTAATACTGTAATTATTGACTTGTCCTATATCGAACAATTTGATTCACTGGATAAAATATATTATTATTATTAATACGAATCCTGGAACATATTTTGTCGGGACACCAGGACAAAATCCATAAAACCGGAACTGGTCAAAAAAACAAAAAAATATTACCATGATCACTGATCATAATTATACTGAGTTTTTTTAACACGCTTATATTAGCTTTATTTGTATGTTGTATATAAAAAAATTTTTGCAACTCAATTTTCACCCTCTTCCAAATGTCTAACTGACGTGAACCTTTGCAGTCGTCTGTAGTTTTAATGACTATATACAATATTCTGATACTTTAGCTATAATAATAAGTATTAATTATAAAAGAAACATGTGGCGGAAGTGACGGTGTTGGTGGTGGGAAAACGTGTCTGAGGTTTCACAGATATTAATGAAAGTTAAAATATAAAATTTATAGTTTCAAAAAATGTAAAAAACGCGCTCATATAAACACACATAAAACTAGAAAATACTTTTATTTCTCTTCAATAACGTTTAAAAACGTGGAGCATTCAATGAATGAATAAATATAGGTACAGTGAGTGTCCCACACTTTTAAACGCCATAGAAGAGAAAGAGATTTATTTTCTATTTTTAGTGCATTGATGTAAGGGTGTTTTTAGACTTTTTTGGGACTATATTTTTACTTCCCACCTCTACTATGGTAGGGAAGTAATGGATTTAGTCCGAAAAAAATATTTCGAGATTTTAACAGATCTTCACGTTTTGAGACCCTAGCAATCATGTAAGATCATTTTCTGACTGATGTATGTATGTGTGTGTGTGTGTGTGTGTGTGTGTGTGTGTGTATGTGGTCAATGTTTCGCCTTCGATATCGTAAAAACGGAACAACATACGGCCATGCCGAGTGTTCTATTGTGTTTATCAGCCTTTAACTTAGATCTGATTAGATTTTGAGTCAAATCGGTTCAGTGGATCCTGAGATATTAAAAAAAACGTTCTCAATGTCACGTATTAACATAAGTAAAAAAAAAAATATAAATGAATTCTAGATGTTATAATATGAAAAAAATGTAAATATTTTTTTTCTCTAAAATGTAGTTTTCGAGAAAAAAAATATTTTACTAAAAAAAAAATAAAAATTGTACGTAAATCAAGGTAACCATGATTTTTGCTATATTAAGCTAGTCATCAGTATATCACTAAACAAAAAAGAGGGCCATGCTTTTTTTTCAAAGAATAAAAAAAGAGTGTTTATTTTTTGCAAATATTTACTAGGTGGGAAGTATAGGACTGGTCATCTGTCGAATTTTTTTTAAATAAAGAGCACAACTCAGCAAAATTATTTTTCGAAAGGGTGGTGCCGTCATTGCATATTGCGAATTGTTTATGCAATCATAGGATCAAAGAGACATAGGTAAGTACTTATCTACGGGGATGTGCATATTCATAAGACCAGTAGTAGTGTCTCTTCAGTACACTTTATGCGACCCCTGACATATAGATGTGAGAGTGTGTTGGCGTTATGGACGGTGGCACACGTAACGTAATTAACGAACGCTTCAATTAATACCCGCGCGTCCCACCATCTGTCGACCGCCGTAGAAACTACACACATGCGGTAACACTGTTGTTGACTATGCAGTACCACGCCGGGGAAGTCCCGTGTGCAACGGCACGAAAATCGGACAGAGCCATTCGCGTCATCGAACAAAGATGGAGAACCTTTACTCTGTTTACTTATAGTAGATTTCCTAGGTATCGAATGCACAGACAAATTATTATATATTATTTCTATAATAATCTATATATTAGGTGCGTTTGGTATCAAGGTGTAGTGTAAAAAGTGTAAGCACTTTTGACACTATTACGTTTGTTATACAAAAGTGTAAAATACCTGATCTGTTTGTTATTTCAGTGTGGGACTAAAAGTGTAAGAACTATTAGTCCTGACTTTTGAGCAGGTGCACGTAGTGTAGTGTAGGTCACGTGATATATGTCTGAATTGACAATCGCTTTGACAGATTTGATACTTTTTTCGTACTCAATTTTTTACATTTTTTGTCTCTTAAAAATGAATGAGCTTCAAAATGTAATGGTACAAGATAAATATGGCAGTGAGTTTAACATTTTTACGACCAAAAAAAACTGTAAAAATTTTGGAGCATACAAGTAATTCAAGAATTACAAGGCGCGATATTCAAGTAGGTACTGTGTGTAAACGGTTTTATTGAACATAGGGAAATTAACACTGAGAATATTTATAATTTTGTAGTAGGCTATGAGCCATAAGACCTAATATAAATATGTCTTGGATTACATAGAAAAAATAGTACAGTGAATTTTTTAAACAATTTTCCATAGCAACGGTTGACTATTAAGCGTTACTCGGAACCGGCTAAATAAAAAAGTCATGATGTGTCGTAAGACACCCGACAGAAGCTATGCTTTTTACGCATTGTATATAAAACCGAATTTATCAAAGATATAAATAATACAATTAAAAAGTTATTATTTGATCGCCATTTTAAAATCTGACGCCATTTTATTTTTTTGTGTCTTATTAAATTCTCAAATATCAATTTTCAAAAGGATCGGATAATTTTTACAAAGAAATATATACCTATGACCGCCATTTTAAAATATGACATCATTTTATTCTTTTGTGTCCTATAAAACTCGCAAATATTAATTTTCAAAAAGATCAGATCATTTTTGCAAAAAAGTACATATGGCCGCCATTTTGAAATCTGACGTCATTTTATTTTTTTGTGTTCTATGAAACTCTCAAATATCAATTTTCAAAAGGATCGGATAATTTTTACAAAAAAGTACATACGGCCGCCATTTTTAAATCTGACATCATTTTATTTTTTTGTGTCCTATGAAACTTTCAAATACCGATTTTCAAAAGGATCGGATAATTTTTACAAAAAAGTATATATGGCCGCCATTTTGAAATCTGACGTCATTTTATTTTTTGTGACCTATGAAACTTTCAAATATCAATTTTCAAAAGGATCGGATAATTTTTACAAAAAAGTACTTACGGCCGCCATTTTGAAATCTGACATCATTTTATTTTTTTGTGTCCTATGAAACTTTCAAATACTAATTTTCAAAAGGATCGGATAATTTTTACAAAAAAGTATATATGGCCGCCATTTTGAAATCTGACATCATTTTATTTTTTTGTGACCTATGAAACTCTCAAATATCAATTTTCAAAAGGATCGGATAATTTTTACAAAAATGTCCATACGGCCGACATTTTTAAATCTGACGTCATTTTATTTTTTTGTGTCTTATGAAACTCTCAAATATCAATTTTCAAAAGGATCGGATAATTTTTACAAAGGAGTACTACATATTTCCGCCATTTTGAAATATGACGTCATTTTATTTTTTTGTGTCCTATAAAACTCGCATATATCAATTTTCAAAGAGATCGGATAATTTTTACAAAAAAGTACATATTATGGCCGCCATTTTGAAATCTGACGCCATTTTATTTTTTTGTGTCCTATGAAACTTTCAAATACCGATTTTCAAAAGGATCGGATAATTTTTACAAAAAAGTATATATGGCCGCCATTTTGAAATCTGACGTCATTTTATTTTTTTGTGTTCTATGAAACTCTCAAATATCAATTTTCAAAATGATCGGATAATTTTTACAAAAAAGTACATACGGCCGCCATTTTGAAATCTGACGTCATTTTATTTTTTTGTGTCCTATGAAGCTCTCAAATATCAATTTTCAAAAGGATCGTATAATTTTTAGAAAGGAGTTCTACATATTTCCGCCATTTTGAAATCTGACATCATTTTATTTTTTTGTGTCCTATAAAACTCGCAAATATCAATTTTCAAAAGGATCGGATAATTTTTACAAAAAAGTATATATGGCCGCCATTTTGAAATCTGACGTCATTTTATTTTTTTGTGTTCTATGAAACTCTCAAATATCAATTTTCAAAAGGATCTGATAATTCTTACAAAAAAGTACATATGGCCGCCATTTTGAAATCTGACATCATTTAATTTTTTTGTGTGCTATAAAACTCTCAAATATTAATTTTCAAAAGATTCGGATAATGTTTACAAAAAAGTACATATGGCCGCCATTTTGAAATCTGACGCCATTTTATTTTTTTGTGTCCTATAAAACTCTCAAATATTAATTTTCAAAAGGATCTAATAATTTTTAGTGTGCTTTATTTCCTTAGTCTGATTTTATTACATTTATCCGAAACGTTACCGGAGAAAGACCTTTTGCCTGTGAAAATTCAAAAGTACGATTTGCACCTGGACGAACTCGGGCTGGTTACCATAATATTGTATTGTCACCGGAGCTACACATGTATGCAAAATTTCAACTCAATCGAATCATGGGAAGTGGGTAAAAATTCAAAAGTACGATTTACACTCGGACGAAAGCCGGGCCGGTCAGCTAGTTACCATAATATTGTATTGTCACCGGAGCTACACATGTGTGCAAAATTTCAACTCAATCGGATCATAGGAAGTGGGTGAAAATTCAAAAGTATGATTTACACCCGGACGAAAGCCGGGCCGGTCAGCTAGTTACCATAATATTGTATTGTCACCGGAGCTACACATGTGTGCAAAATTTCAACTCAATCGATCGCAAGATTTGTAACAAATATACGGGATCAAGCTAAATAAAACCACCGTTTAAAAAACAAAGCATCTACAACCTACTTATTTTTGCGTGATGCCAGAACATAGTTTTTATTTGAGAATCAGTTCGGTTGCTTTTGCGTGATGCCAGAATATTTTAAAACTCGCAGTCGCATAAGAGGTTATTTACTTGAAAAAAATCATGTAAATCGGATCAGTGGTTCTCGAGTTATAAGCGTACAAAGGGACATAGAGACAGAGAAAATCAAATTGTTCGGGAAGGTATGATGAACGTCGAGAAATTTTGGTCCGATCCGATCGACGTCAATAATTAGTTACACGTCATTTTAACTCAGTAGGCCAGGGTTTTTAAACTTAAATTCAAACATCAGCAGTCAAAAAATTGAATAACTATATTTAAATAATGCAATATAAGATAGAGCATACGCTATCTTCCAATATCCATATCACACTGTGCAACAGACAAGGACAACCGAAACAAGTTCGCGATTTATTAGATAAAGTCGCATTTATTTAGTTCAATAATCATAAAAATCTGTATAAAAAAACTGTTTTGACACAATATTATACATGAAATCTATCTAAAATTTTCTGCTCTTTCGTTTAAGACAGGTTTCGAATCGATCTGACTTAAATTGAGCAAACTATAAGCAAAAAACACCGTTTTTTCTAATTTGCTCCCCTCTGGGGCCAAAATTCAAAAATCGGGCGACGTTAGGATCAAATAGACCCTGAGAGGAATCGAACAAAAAAAAGTTTTTTAAAATCGGTTAACCCGTTTGGGCTGTACGACTGATACAAAAAATCCGTTACAGACTCACAGATTCACAGATTCACAGATTCACAGATTCACAGACAAAGCGAGTGTATATAGGCGCTTCTAGCTTCGCTAAGATCGCGCCTAAAAACTAGAAATAATGAACTCAGCCAATCTGTCATTAATTTATTTTGTAATGCGCATGTACAATCTACTCAGAATGTACACTAGCCCGTTTGTTACAAGTGTACATTTAGTTTACACTTTTGGCGAACTTTTTACACTTTTCAGTGAAAAATTATCTACACTACACTACACTACACCTTGATACCAAACGCACCTATTATTAATAGGCTAGGCGTTTTTTCGTACGCCTATCCCCTTCTAAACTACTGAACCGATTTTGACGATTGAGGTGTCATTTGAAAGGGCTCGCGGTGCACATGTGTAATAAGGTCTCATAATTGCGATAAGTACATTTTAAGGGTTAAAAATAGAAAAAAAGGGTGTGGGTCTCGGGACCCCCGACAGATGTGAAACATCAAAGAAAACGTTATTGAACTCGGTGGTATTCTCTATGTAGTAGTATATATTTTTTCAAAAGCAGCAACTAACTGTTATGCTGACGTAATCCTATATACTGCACTGTAACGCACGCGGTTGCGGCGTTTGAGCACGCCTGAGCCAGAAACGCAACTAAATACACAGCGAAGTATCTATATTACATACCTATACGTGTATACATACACTTTTGCTTTACAGTACGTTCGTATGTATACTCTCTCTCTCTCTTCCCGTGTCCGAGCGCGCGGAAGCCGAGAGAGAAGTGCCGCACTGGTGGGGAGAACAGCAGCGAAGGAGCGGACCAGAAATGTCGTTGCATATTTCCCCTCACGCGGCTGTTCACTGCCCGACATAAGATGTTTCACATCAAAAACGATTTTTAACCTCACAAAATAGATTATGTATCTACAACCTACTGTAAACAGGCTTTGGAAAAATAAACAAACAATTTGCATTATGTCAGAGTAATGACAGTTTACTTTTCAGTTACAGTAAATTTTTGAATACAAAGGGGAAACAATTTGCTCGATTTTTGAGCAACAGGACGGCTATTTATTTTTATTGTCGGATCATGGGATGCTGATGTCATTACATAAATTTCAATTTTCACCAGAATAAAAATAACAATAATTGTGAGCACTCTATTGTCATAATAACTTTCAAAGACAAATCATTTGTTTGTGTAATCGATATAAAATCAGACGGTCGCGGCTCTGGGACTGATAGATACTTTGAAATTAGAGACGGGACACGATCTGGATCTGTTATTTTTCTTCAAAAGAGAGACAAAAACTGGAAATTGGTAGTTTTGAAATAGGTGAGCCATGGAAACGTCATTTAAACAACAGATTCCTTACGCTCTCGGCAGAGGACAGTGTGGTCCAGTGGTTAGCGTCGCGGCCTCTGGATCAGACTGTCGTGGGTTCGAATCCCGCCTCTGCGCATGGATGTTTTGTGATGTCATTTAGTTTTAAGTGTGTTGTTATTTAATGTAATCAAGACGCTAATGACCTAAGTTGTCGACGCGTCTATAATTTACAATAAATGAGTAAAAATGCGCTCTCGGCAATTCTCAAGAACACCTGAAAAATGTTTCTATATTAGATATGAATTACTGAAGATGCCCAAAAGGGCAAAACGTTTAATTTTTACTTCACCCCTCTACTATGGTATAGGGAAGTAATGAATGTAGTATGTGTGTGTGTGTGTGTATGTGTGTGTGTGTATGTGTGTGTGTGTGTGTGTGTGTATGTGGTCAATTTTTCGCCTGCGATATCTTAAAAACGGAACAGCATACGGCCATGCCGATTGTTCTATTGTGTTTATCAGCCTTTAACTTAGATCTGATTGGATTTTGAGTCAAATCGGTTCAGTGGATCCTGAGATATTAAAAAAAACGTTCTCAATGTCACGTATTGACATAGGTAAAAAAAATATAAATGAATTCTAGATATTGTAATATGAAAAAATCGTTTTCATAATCAGTCAACAATACCATGAAATAGCCCCTGTGTGCTGAACTGGTAACACCCCTTAAAAAAAACATATGAAAAAATGTAAATATTTTTTTTCTCTAAAATGTAGTTTCCGAGAAAAAAAATATTTTAGTAAAAAAAATAAAAATTGTACGTAAATCAAGGTAACCATGATTTTTGCTATATTAAGCTAGCCATCAGTAGATCACTAAACAAAAAAGAGGGCCATGCTTTTTTTCAAAGAATAAAAAAAGAGTGTTTATTTTTTGCAAATATTTACTAGGTGGGAAGTATAGGACTGGTCATCAGTCGAATTTTTTAAATTGTACACATGACAATTAGCCGTAATAAGAATTACTTGTTTTACTAAATATATTTGGCTGCATTATTTCCAAAACTTCAATACAATGGTTTTTTGCAGTATTAAGAAAAAATTTGTTAATGGTTTTTTGTATCAACTCCGTCCCTTCTCGAGTAAAACTGTCCTGTATGACCTCCGCCAACCCTACTTATAGATTGCCCAAAAATCTATGTAGAATCAGATCATAAAAGTGTGTCAAATATTTGAATGTAAAAGCGACGACGCAACGGATAGGTCATAGTGCTTCGATCGTGGAGCCGGTAGCAAACATGTGGCATTAGCACACAGAACCGATGTACAAACACAAAGGGTTCAATCGGCCACTGAGTCTGTGTGTTAAACAGTACGTCAGCCTGCAGCTGCGAGTGTGAGTGTGACAGTGCGAGGACGACAAGGAAGGAAATAGCATAAGCAGCGGCTCTATGCCTCCGCCGCCACCGTTATTGTTTTGTTTATAAAATAATTGAATAACGCTAAACCAACGGGCGGTTATTTTGTACACATCATATTATGTACGTAGCGAACCAAAAGTTAGTTCATGCATTTAACGAAAAAAAGAGAATGTTTTATATATTATCGGCTGTCTTTTATTGCAACACACGACGTTCCCTTTTTGTTCTCATATAAAATGTTACAATGTATTGTTTATTGGCAGCAACACATTGGATTTACATATTCAATTATAAATTCTGTTTCATATTTTCAAATTCAAAAACAACAAAATCACACGACAGTACGATAACTTTTGAATTTTAACAAAACATTACATGACGTCAAATAAGATACTGCAGTCTGCATGACGTAAAACAAAACATAACATTACGTCAAACGAACATAAAACT
Source organism: Mongoloraphidia duomilia (assembly GCA_039654895.1). Taxonomy (NCBI): domain Eukaryota; kingdom Metazoa; phylum Arthropoda; class Insecta; order Raphidioptera; family Raphidiidae; genus Mongoloraphidia; species Mongoloraphidia duomilia. The sequence goes on along the minus strand of CM077525.1, from coordinate 16,828,360 downwards.
TCCTATTATAAAAGATACAAAATGAGATCCTTAATTTGCATTACGTCAGAAAACATATTACATGACATTGACGTCAAACAAAATATGACATCACGTAGACTAAAGAGTAACATTACGTCAACATAGCGTCAACATAGCGTCAAAAACACTGCTTTACACGATGCCTCTTTTCGTGCACCTTGATGCATCATGCGCTTAATCGCAGAGAAAGGCATGCCTGTCTGCACGCGTCAACTTAAACGCACAAGACAGTTTACTGAGAGGCAAGACGACGCAAGTGTGTCCCGAGTTTGATGAGACTATCATGTATCATTCGTGCGTCTTGAACAGATAAATTAGGTTAAATAGACGTTGGTTATAGTAAACATGGAATGGAAAAATGAAAAACTCTTGAATTTTTAATCATATAGACAATTTTCATGTTCTGTGCGGCACAGAATGCCACACAAACATTCTGTAACTTACCAGAACTAGGGGATCCACCATCTTCGTTTACGCTTTCTGTTTTTTTGCTTTTATAATAAATGCAGCACTCAAACGTCCAAACCGTAAATCCACATCCATTAAACATTTTCAATAATAATAAAACACTAAGTTTAGTGTTTTATTATTATTCAAAATGTTTAATATTAATTTAGATCAAGTAAGCACCCACTCTATAATACACATCCATTAACTTCAGTGAAACGAACTCGTACGTGTAAATACTATGATCAGCGGTGGATTTACACTAGGGGCAATAGGGGCTAGTGCCCAGGGCGGCAAAATTTAGAACGTGAAAACATTAATAAACTAAGAAAATTAAGAAAAATCGCAGGATAGTGGACAAAATATTTGATTTATTTAATTAAATGTACGACGTTTCGTCTATATATTTAATTAAATATATCAAATATTTTGTCCACTATCCTGCGATTTTTCTTAATTTTATTATAATCACGATGGACACGATTTCTAATATAAATTAATAAATTAAAATAAATAAAATACTTTTTCTCATTATTAAGAATGTGTGTAAAATTATGAACACTGCAGTTTTATTTACAAAATTGTGAAAAAAAATTTAGTGTGGGGCGGCATTTTTCACGGTGCCCCAGAGTGGCACTTAGAGTAAATCCTAATGCAAAGAGTAACTGCGTTTTTTGCCTCCTATTGCATGCGCATATACATGCAATTGCGCATACTTTGCCGCACGAAAAAGAAGCATCGTGTAATATTAATAGGTATTATCATGCTATATGGGGTGTATCACAGAAAACCGAACATAGGGAAAACTCCATTGTGCAAATTAGTTAGGATCAACGATTACTTTGGCCACATATGAGAATGGGTACCATGGTAACGCTGACTAACCATTATTTAATAACAATAATAGCTAATAATGAATAATTAGAAAAATCAGTTAAAATAAATTCTTCAATATTAAATGAATTTATTTTTATTAATGAAACAATTTTTTATTAAGAAAATATTTTTTTAACTAATAATTAAACAAAACAAACAGTTAAAATAAAAAATTAAAGCAAATGTTCAAATAAACCTCCATTTTGAATTAAGCAGTGGCTTAATCGGTTACAAAAACTTTGTCTCACTTTATCTAACATTATAGGAGTCATATTGAAACATACTTCGACGATTTTGTCTTTAAGTTCATCCAGATTTTGTCAAATGAACAGCAATATGCATTTGTTACTGTATACGTACACCATGGTAACCATGGTAACGACCTCTGAATAGAGGGCAAAGCAATCTCTGATCTTAACTAATTTGTACTGTGTACTTTTCCCTATGTTCGGTTTTCTGTGATACACCCTGTATATTATGTTATTAGGTAAAAGAAATAATATTAAAATAAGATCCCCCTATTACGTTAAACGAAACATTATACTAGACAAGCTGGCAATCTGCTTAAAACCATTGTCTAAATATTTAATGTATCGAAAAAATGTCATTTTCAATTTAGTGGATATTCATAATAAAATACCAAGTGAATTTAAACATCTGCCTCTGTCACTTTTTGAAAGACATTTTAAAAAATATCTCATTTACAAATGTATTTTCCAGTGATGAATTGTAATTTTATTTGTAGTTTAATTAATTGTTTTATCGGACTTATTTCACAGCTTTCAAGCTATTCATGAAATAAATAATTATCTTATTTTAACTTACATTAATTAATACCTAAGTGAAAAGCTATTAAAATATTAAACTCCCGAATTCGTCAAACAAAGCATAACATTCAAGTGTGCAAGCTTTCACGGCCGGCATTGTTCCAAATCTTCATGGTTTCCGGGCTTGTAGGCCGTGGTCCGGTGGTATTTCTACCTGACGTTTCGTCTACAACTGCGGTAGACATTCTCAAAGGCGATGTGGCAGCGGTCGAAGTGTCCTCCTTGGCGGCTCACAGGTTAGTGTGTTTTATTTGCTTAAAATTGAACTTTTGAAGCAGTTGTTGCAAATAATATTGTATGTAACGTGTGTCTAAAGTGACGAATCTGACAGTCACGATTTTACAATACTCTCTTAAGGTTATGTTGCATTTATACCAGAACTCGTGTGATTATCGCATTCGCCTTCGGCTCGCGCAGTAAACACTAAACACACACTTGTCTGGTATAAATACAACTTAACCTTAGGCTCGTATCGCAAAATCGCGACTGTCATATAATCCGTCACTTAAGCCACTAGTTCAGGGGCTCTCCAGTTCCATGCGCAAATATTAATAATTATATTATTTTATTTTCAAAACTCATAAAAAATATACTGCAAAAAAAACTTTAAACGGGATAAAAACAGCAGAACAGTGAGAATAGGTGAAGTAGAGAGTATACGGACAGCTGACATTTTTTAAATATGGCAACACTGTTCTGTTTGTTTAGTTATAATCCTAATCAAATACCATAATATTGAAATAAAAATGTTAGTGGCTCTTTAAAAACTGGGAAATTTTGTAAATTGTAACTTTTGGCTCTTCCGTCTCAAAAGGTTGCCGATCCCTGCACTAAATGCATAAATTACTATTTTGTAACTGTTGGTATTAAGTAAAATAAAATTGAAAAAAAAAATGTAAGTGCAAATACATTAAATGAGATTCTCGAGCTACGTCAAACGAAACATCACGTTGCGTCAAACTTAAGACATCGCATAAATGAGTATCAACACGATCCTCGCATGTCACTAAAAGAGCATATTATTCACTTATATAATATTGTTATGTAAGTGGAAGGACATTAAAGCGAGGTCCTCACTATAATATATAACGACAACAATGGCTAACGGAAGGAAAGCAATATCCGCGCGAATGGGGGGATTTACTGTCGATATCCTTATTTACAAACACGGCGGCCGGTGGTTGTGGTGAGTGATAGGTGGTTTGTTTGGGGATGAGACGACGGGTGTTTTGAGGCCGATCCCCGATCGTTAACCGGTAGGTTTTTGGGGCCGTGCGGCACTGGCGGCTGATTAACGGCCGCTAAACACGACCCGCGATGCTATCAGCTTCTCCATCCACACACATATATTATTCAGGTCAGTGCCACTGTGTCTTCTTAAATCATGCAATCGGATCACACGTTAAAGGTTTATACCCTACCCGAAATGAGGTGAGAGCTAGCAATCGTACAGGCGAATCCCAACTTGCGAACATAATGTAACCTAATTTAATATAGCTACAAAATTGTTGAACTGTGGAGGACAGATTGGTGTAATGGGTAGCGTGTTGGTCTTTGGACCAAGCTGTCGTGCCGCAGAGTCGGACTTACGACGAAGCAACCGGGGCGACATTATGTCATAACAGACGCCATTCGCACCATTACTATTTTTCCATTTTTACCACTTTCCCGTTGTTTTCTACATTTTTTGAACTTCAACTTTTTTTTTATTTTATTAATAGCAATGTGCGAATGGAGGAATGATAGGAAATTAGGATAAGGTTGGCAACTTCGGGAGCATAGGAGTTTGACAGGTAATCGGCCATGCCCTTGAATAAGGAACCATCTCGATATTCATCTGGAATTACTGAGGAAAACCATGGAAAACCTCAAACGAGATGGTTGGTACAGGAATTACCGTTTCTCGGCGTGAGGCAGTAGGAAAAAGTCCTAGCCACATCTGCCCCCGCCGGGATTCGAACTCAATACCTTCCCAATGCGAGTCTAGTGCTGTACCACTAAGCTACATCGCTGGGTTAAAATTTTTAATTTAATATTTAAAGTAACGAATCGAATTGTAGATTATAGACGCTCGACAACAGAGGTCATTAGCGTCTTTAAAGTAACGAAATATATTCAAATAAAGGATAATTTTCATTGTATGTCAAATCTAATCTTATAGTTAATATCGATTTATTTAATTCTTCAGCGAAATCATTAATTATTTTTCCTCGAAAAAAGCACTTAAAGTGTTTTCCGCTTAAATATAAGCTCTTCAACTGTTCACCCTTGTTCATCAGGAAGTCACGAAAATTAAAAAAAAAAATACAAAAAATAGTAGATATGTTTTTACAAGCTTTTATTTAACTTGCAATGTATGTGAGTTTGTTTGTGTGTTTGTTTGTTTAGGTCAAAACTTGCAAGTCAATTTTAAACGACTTCCACGTATCCGATCGGTTTGAAATTTTGTACACATATGTATTTCCGATGACAATACATGAATAAATCACTTTTAGAATTAAACGAGGGTGTAGGGTTTTTTTGACTAATCAACGCCCAGGCCAAATTGCTGAAGCTAGAAACTTGAAATTTGGACAGTAGATCCCTTTTCTGACGTAAGTATCCACTAAGAAGAGATTTCTCGAAATTCATCCCCGAGGGGGATCAAAAAAGGGTAAAATTTTGAAAGACTAAAATGAGCAAAATAAAATAGTAATAAAACTTTTTAGAGACAAGCTTTTATTGAAATGTACTAAAAAGGAAAAAATAATATTTAATAATTTTGGTTCATAATTATTATAAAAGCGGGGGTTGCGACTAATAAACTATCATAGAGATTACAAGTTACAACCCCCGCTTTTATAATAATTATGAACTAAAATTTTAAATATTATTTTTTCCTTTTTAGTACATTTCAATAAAAGCTTGTCTCTAAAAAGTTTTTTTTTCACTAATATTTTATTTAATAATGAAAATTTGTTTTTTAATTGTGAAAACAAATACATTTTTTAAAACCACTTTTTAGGATTCTGGGGATTTGAAAACGTGTATAAATACACCAAAAATTCAAAATCAAATTTGTGAAAAGTTCATATAATATCTACTAAAATGTAGCATCCTCTATGTTGGGGCGTATCTTATTTAAATAATTATAACTGACTATACAGTCCATTAATGTTATAAAGAGTGTTCAAAATTTAATTAATATATCACAAAAGATGATTATTATGTTAATATTACGTTTCGAGTTTTAAAACTATTTCAAGTATGTTTTGGTTCATTAAACATTATTTGTTCTCGTCAATGAATTAACTACGACGAAAAATTAATATTATAAATTAATTTATTATTGTGTAAAAAAAGTCTAGTGCAGGGATGGCGAACCTATGGCACGCGGCGGAATATTGTCGGCACGTCATTGATTGAGGTACACAATTGAAATAATTAAAAATATGTTAGATGCAGTCGAAAAAATTTGACTATCATTCAAATAACATATATTATGATACATTTTTAGAGTGTTGGGTCTTCAAGTCACTATATGAATATCATGAAGTATTAGAAATACCTTGTATTATGTCCGTCTTGTGACTTCTTGTGAATTTACACTACGCGTTTCATCAACGAGTTGCTATCTTCATCTGAAGATAGCAACTCGTTGCTGAAACGCGTCGTGTTAAAACATAGGAAGTCACAAGACGGACATAAAAAAATACAAGTATTTCTAATACTTCATAATATATATCATGAGATCGACACGACAAGTAGACGAAAGCTCCATGGCACTGAATGCATTATCGAAATAATTTTTTTATCTACGTTTGAATAACTTTTTTGCCCACTAAATTTCTTTAGGTGCTTGTTGGCACGTCACAGGCGCGGATCCAGCCCTCAAAAAAGGTTGTGGTCACGGCCACCCGAAAATTGGCCAAGTGCGAGCCGGACTACGGACTCACTCACGAAACGTCAGACAGAACAAACTACTAGACTAGTAGCCCAAATAAAAAAGTCACTCGCGTTCTTTTAATTTTATTAAGGCATTGCAGATATAACATCAGCCTATCGACCTCAATTAGGGTTGTGGGCATGCCAACCGTGCCCACAACGGTGGATCCGCGCTTGGCACGTCATGGCGACATTAAAGATTTTTTGAAAAAAAAAATGGTACGTAGATGTGAAAAGGTTCGTCATCCCTGGTCTAGTGCTTAAAATATACAGATTTAAAATTTATATTTGAAATCCGCTATAATTTCAGTTTTTATTAATATTTTATTAGATAAAGTCGATACAAAAACGTTTCCTTTTTCTTTTATTTATTTTACTATTTACACAAAACATTCTCTTACTCCATCATGAATTTTTTATTTGCCTTGTAATGTTATATTTTTATAACATTTGAATTGAACAAAATAAAGTAAGGGTATTCGATTTTCAGGGGGCGTCGATTTATATTTTGCATGACAGATAGCCTATCAATAGGTCTATAACCCTTCTTCATACTAGAGCACTACACGTAAAGGGTTTTTATCCAAAATATCAAAAAGCGTTAAGTGATTTTAACAGTGGAACAGAATATGCCTCAATTATTTTGGCTGAATTTAGATTTTTTTATCACAAATTCATAATAAGCGATCTTAGAATCTCTAAAGCACTTGAATTATAGAAATTATTACAATTCAACATATATTTTTTAAATATTTGCTCTATTTAAAAAAAAACGGTCAAGTGCGTGTAGAACTCGCACCACGAGGGTTCCGTACCGTTACAACAATTTAATTAGTGTAAGCTGCGTCTATGTTAAAAGCTCGAACATCACGGTTGACAGTTATAAATAATATAGTATAGATGACGCCACTAGTTATATGGTTTGATTCAATCATCGCGTATAAGATGACGCCTCTAGTCATATGGTTTGATTCAATCACAGCGTATAAGATAGCGCCATATATGGTTTGATTCGAAAGGGTTCCACTGAACTTAGATTTCCTGAAAATTTGAACCGATTTGGCCCAATAGATTTTGAGAAACTTCAAAAAAACCGAGAGAGAGATATTGTAGTCAACAGATTCGAAAAAAGTGTTTTTTTCAAAATAACTTCGAAATTTCTCAACCAATCGATTTTGTACCTCTTACAATATTTTTAGAGCTTAAAAACTGCGTCGAATGCCGTTTTAAAGATCAAAATCGAACTACGCGTTCAAAAGTTATAGATTTTCAAAAATTAAAATAGTGTTGTTATCAGCAATTTTCAGATTTTTGGGCTCGAAGAGCTCAAAAATCTACTTTTGGGTATATTATCAAGTGCTTCGAACTCAAAGCGCTTAAAAATAGCGGGAAGTTCCAGGGATGGCCTGCAGGGTCAACCGACTTTTTTAGTCTAATTGTACTCCACTAAGGCCCGTATTCACCAAACACTGTTAAAGATAGAAGTTACTAATCTTAGAATAAATTTATTCCTTGGAATAAAATTAACTTTTAATTCACCAAACAATTCATTCGATAGAATAGTTACTTCAGGTACAAATTTACTTTATACCATACACCTTGGACATTTTGTCAAATATTTTGATTCTAAAGCACGTTTACCAAAGATCCGACCGATGGCGCATCGATCGAAAATGTAAATTTATTTTATTTTACTACTAAAGCCTTTACCTGAAAGATATGGAATTACAGTGGAAACTCCATATAACGAATTTCAAGGGACCAGATACTTTTGTACGCTATAAAAAGTGTTCGTTATATAGAGAGATGACGTATCCGAGTAACTAATAAACGAGGGATAAGTATATCAAGTAGAATTTCTTATAAAAAAACGTCCTAATTTTTATTAAATAAATATAATACACATAATCAATATAATAAAAGTTTTTTGAGATTAAATCATAACAGAACATCGCTTGATCCAAATCTTCAAATTTTGGTCTCTTCAACTTTTTAACAAATCTTCCGTCACTTTCTGCCTGGAGAATTTTTTCTTTATTCTTCCAAATAGTCGAGATAGTAGATGCACTAAAGCCAAATCGTTTTCCAACGTCACTCTTTTTTTCTCCATTTTCAATAGCACGAATAACTGAAACTTTTTCATCAACACACAATGATTTCGTTTTGGTAGCCATATTCAGCGATTTGTGTCTTATTGCAGTTGTCACCAATAGAAGCACAATGTTTAGATTGAAGTGAATCTGGTTGATGATATCTCTTATATAGGGCATTTTGAAGGTATAGTGTGAGGTAAATTTAGGTATAGTGGGAGGTAAATTTAGGTATAGTGGGAGGAAAATTTAGGTATAGTGGGAGGCATTTTTCAGGTAATGGTGGGAGTAAGAGCTAATCGAATTACTTCGTTAAAGAGAGTGGCAGATACGTTATGTAGAGTGTTCAAATATAGGAATAACAATGTAAACCAAACAAAACTACATACTTTCTACGTTAAACCGAGTTTTTCGTTACATAGAGTTACGCTATATGGAGTTTCCACTGTAATATTTACCACCTGAAAAGATCGCCAGGTCATAAATTAATTTGTGCATTTCGTGTGCATCCTATTTTACTAGGCGAATAAAATATATTTATACCCTTGAAATTTGATAGAATAGTTATTCTTACGATTTATACCTTACTTAACTACGTTTGGTGAACTGAATTATCGCTATTTATTGCGAGTAATAGTTACCAGGGGAATAAATCAACGGAATAAATAACTAACTAGGTTCGGTGAATACTGGCCTAAATATTTTTATGTGTGGTCACTATATAAGGACATCGTCAAATAAGATTTTCTGACAATACGTTCTGGAATCCAGCATCCGTTTAACAGAATACCGTGACACGGTTAAACGAAATCGTAAACGTAATATTTATGCATTTTAATAAAATAAGGTTTATTAAACAGAATTTCCTAGAATATCCGACCGTATACTTTCTCGTGAATTGTATCTGCATTTTACTGTATCTGTATTTTATGGGTCAAGACACACATACATATGCATGTTTATAAAATGAAATCTACCTACGAAATGTTCTTCTCGGAAAAAGGTATACCTTTATGTGTATTAATATTATGCATATATACCTTTTCTTCCACCACGAACGCCCTCCACTTCCACCACACAGTTTGTCCTCTATGAATTCGCTTTTAACACACAAGCTTGGGTTGGTATTTCTATTACAATGCAGATTTATTTTTATACTATTGTTTGTAGATTGTTGGAATTAACGAATTTTTTTTGTTTATAACTACAATAAAGGTTTTCAATGAAAAATGTTTGAAAAGTTATACAGTTTCATTATAGGGTAGAGGTATCGATTTTCGACCTGCGGTTGACTATTTTCAGGATTCCGTACTGGAACCCTATTACTAAACCTACGCCGTCTGTCTGTCCGTCTGTCCTACCTTTGAAAGGCTGTATCTTTTGAACCGTAATAGGTATCCGGTTGAAATTTTTATAGAAAATGTGTTATTATGGCGGAAATCCTAACAAATAATAAAAAAAAAACAAAAAGTAAAAACAAAGGAGGGTTCTCATACAAAAAACTGGTTTTTGTCAACGTTCTTTTATTTTTGCTCTATCGTAAAAACGATAACACATACAAGCGTGAAACTTGGTGTGATTAGAATGCGAACTCAAAACTAAAACAACAAATAATAAAAACCGACCAAAAACTTTTTTTTGATGTTTTTTGTTGTTTTTTTGCTTTATCATATATACTGTAGACTTAGTGTAGACAGTATATACATAGGTATGATCTGACGCCGTGAAACAAGCACTCCGCAACGTAATGGTTAGTTCGCGCGCATGTCACTACGAAGACCGGGTTCAAATCCAACTGACGTTATGTGATTGTTTTTGTTTGTTTTGATTTTTTTTTTTGGTTTTGTTTTGTTATATTTTATATAAACATTTTGGAATTTTTTACTTCAAAAATTAATATAGGTAATTAAATTCGATACCGTAAAATTTTTAAACACTCAAAAGAACAAAATAAAATATACTTAAAAAACTTTTTTTGCAGTACGGTACCCTCGATGCACGAGCCTGACTCGCTCTTGTTAGAAGAGATTATTACATAACATATATTATGTAATGATGAAAAATTACAATGTTCCACAAACGACTAAAGCATATCTATGTACAAGGTGATTTACACCAAGAGGCGAATAATAAAAATTCGTGTTCAGGATTGAATTTAAAGCAAAAAACGCTAAACAGCCTTCGTTCCAGTCAGTTTTTGTTTTGGAGATATCGATATCCACCAAGTAGAAGGGTTTTAAATACTGAAAAAAAACAAATCGGGACAGTTTTTCTCGATTTTTGAGGCAATATATTATAGATAATAGATATAATACGTATTAGGTATACGCGTATATTAATGTATTTCGTCAACAAAATATAAAAGTGGTCAAGAACCGATGCCTTTACCCGATAAACGTCATACTCTAGAGTCTAGAGTGAAGCGGATCAATTTTAGAGATTTTAGGCTTGTTTTCGGTACAAAGAAAAAGTAAGCAAATCTGGAAAAAATATGTTTTCCTAATTCATCTTTCCCTACATAGCATATCTATATTAACTAACAAGCGTGTTATTTTCAGCGACTTTAATTGAATATTCACAAAAAATTTCTTCAAAAAATTATCCAATGATCCTCTCCATCTTTACCTACCTAATTGTTAAAGATCTTTGTCTGACGAAGCCACTGTGTTGGTCGGAACAATAAGATATTATAAAATAAAATCTTAAGTGTAAATAATTTAAAACGTGGTGTTTTACTTAATTTTAAAATGTTCTAAAATTAATTTTTGGTTGGTTTCCCTCGCCTAGTGTTGCCGTCCAGACAAGACAAGACAAGACTTTCAAAGTCTTGTCTTGTCTTGAAATATCAAGACTTCACTAAGTCTAAGTCTAGATTAAAAAACTCTTGTCTTGTCTTGAAAATGTCTAGACAAGACTTTTGCAAGTCTTGTCTTGACAATCTAGACAAGACTTTTGCAAGTCTTGTCTTGACAATCTAGACAAGACAAAAGTCTAGAAAGTCTGGATCTAGACGGCAACACTATAATCTAAATACATTGATATTGGTATAAAAAGAAAGGTTTTGTTGAGAAGATTACCAATAAGGTATATGACGTCACGGAAAATTCAATATGGCGGATTCTAGACGCCATTTTCTTAGAATGCAAAAGTAATTTTCCTTCTAAATTAGTGTTGTCGTCTAGACATGACAAGACAAGACTTTCAAAGTCTTGTCTTGTCTTGAAATATCAAGACTTTATTAAGTTTAAGTCTAGATTAAAAAATTCTTGTCTTGTCTTGAAAATTTCTAGACAAGACAAGACAAGAGTCTAGAAAGTCTAGATCTAGACAGCAACACTACCCTCGTCTCAAACGCATTTCCGGCAAAACGCACCCTTTGGATATCACTGGCCATACAACATAATAATATTCTATATGCTATGGCCGCGCCTAAAAACAATCAACAAAGTAATCCGTCGTGCGTGTGGACATCAACAATTCCTAGTAATAATGATTGATTTGAAACAACTGAAGGCGCGAGATAAATCCCACTTGAACAGACAGGAGACATAGAAAGAGAAAGAAAAAGGAACGAAGAGACGATCAGCTGGAGATATCCAAGAAAAATATGTGTACACAGTCGAGAGGATATAAGTTTGATTGACAGAGTGTTCGAGCACACCTACTCGACCTTCAATTGGTTTTGTAAGTGCCTCGCGCTTTCGAATGCGATCTATACATGTCTGTGAGTAACATAACCTCACACTATAGCTCTCTCTCTCATTCCAAACTGTGTGAAATACAAACAGAACGTTCAAATAGCTCATTTTTTTACTTCCCACTTATATGATAGGAATATATTGGAATCAATTCGAATTTTTTTATATGTATGTGATAAAATTTTTCTCCTTAGATATCGAAAATACGAAACAATACACAGACATGCGGTTTTTTGTTGTATTTGTCAGACACCTTCAAGAAAATAACGAGACGAGAGTTGCAAAATATTGTTTATATTTCAATGTAAAATTTTACGAGGATAACATGAAAAAACATTTTGTCGTTTGACAACCGAAACTCACTAGTTAGATTATCTTCGTGTTTGAATTTGTGAGATGATCTACCGATATCTCTTTAACTTTTTTGTTATTGTTCGTAATTCAGTAATTGATCACGTAAACGGCGACGAGGATAATAAGAAAATATTTTGTCGTTTGACAAGCGAAACGCACTATTTAGATTATGTTTGTGTTATGAATTTATGAGATGATCTACCTATATCTTTTTAATTTTTTTATTATTGTTCGTAATTCAGTATTTGATCATGTAAATTGCGACGAGGATAATAAGAAAATATTTTGTCGTTTTACAAGCGAAACTCACTATTTAGATTATGTTCGTGTTGTGAATTTGTGAGATGATCTACCGATATCTTTTTAATTTTTTTATGATTAATTCAATATTTGAAAAAGTTAAAGTGCGATAAGGACAATAAAAAAAATATTTTAACGTTTGACAACCGAAAGTCACTATTTAGATTATGTTCGTGTTATATACTTATCTACCGATTTTTTTAATTTTTAACTTCCCATTGCAAGTTATTGTAATGGGTCCGAAAATCGAAATCAAAATGTATAACAAATTTTTATGTTTCAAGGTCACTACACTATTTTTAGAAAGATGTCTGTGTGTGTGTCTATGTATGTATGTACGTACGTACGTATGTGTCCATTTCTTTTTAAGACGAAATCTCGAGAATGAAAAATGGTATCGACTACGTTAGGGTGCCAATCGACGCGTATTAACGTAGATATGATCTGAAAGAAATTTTTTCAAAATCGGTTCAGCCGTTCTTTTTTCTTAACTAAATAACCTCCAAAAAAGTAGATTTTACACAATATCTCGCGAATAAAAAATTATATCGACTTCGTCAATCGAGGCGTGTTAACCTCATTTTGATCCGACATAAATTTTATAAAAATCGGTTCAGCCGTTTTTTTTTAATTATTGTAAAAAATAAATAATAATTATGTTTTAATGATTAAAATGATTACTTTTCTGTGTAATATCTAATTTAATTATTATTTATAATATTTTTCAAACTGGGAAGTTTGTCGTGTGGACCTCAAGGATCGCACTTTAGTCCTAATAAACGACCCACCTCACGGCTTGTTTGTTTTATGTTTGCTCGTATTATTTGATAATATAAATTGTAAAGTAAGACGAGGATAATAAGAAAGTATTTTGTCTTTTGATAACCGAACCTTGCTATTTAGGTATTGTTCGTGTTGTATATTTGAAATTGGCAGATCACCTTACGCCTGTAAGGTGATCTGTCAATTTCTTTTCAGTTTATTAAATTGGCAATTCTGTTTGATGGCGTAAAGTGCGAAAAGGATAATAAAAGAATTCAGCTGTTCAGCATTTATTAAGTGGATGTCGTTATTCGTTTTGAAAAAGTTAACGCTATATCACGCGTCAGTGGATCAAATCAATGCTGACAATAATTTCTAAACTAAAACAGCGCATATACATAAATTGTTTCCGGTTAGTCTTGCTTACGTTGCCATGGCAACGAGCACATTACTATGCACCCCTTTATTTCAACCAGTATGTTCTCTTTGCAACTCTATTTAAGCGTCTTGCACTGATTGTGTACCTATAACTCATTAAGTACGTGCTTTATATGGAAGTGTAGCTCAGCACAGGAGTGGACCAACGATTTGGCGTCTCATCCTGCCATTAGTAGGCTGATCATAATTTATTGAGACCAAAACGGGTGAAATAATACAATTTGGAAAGAGCAGGTAAAAAAATATCACTCTATCTAAGTCGCGCTATAGTAATTATCGCGGTAGACAGAATTCTCGGTATTAGATCGGCGCGCCTCTAGTAGTGAATACACGAATTATAGCAAACGTATCCCATAGTACAATCGTGATTACAGGTTATATATTTAAGTTTATTTTAAAGATTTTCGGGTCATGTGCATTATTTGGTTGAAATAGTGGGAATTTGGACAAGGTTCATATAAAACACTGACTTTTTGAAGTTATACTTCTTTTGGCGCGTTATGGAAAAATGATGAGAGTGAATTTTTACATTTAATACCATGAAGTTAGTCGGAAGTTCATGATTATAATACCCTATTATCACCAGTCACAATGTGACGAGAGCGTTTTCAGTTTTGAATAACATTAATAAAAGCTATTGCTATACAAACGCTCGTTTATGCCGCTTTTGTTAAATATGAGTTCGTACTCCAACACCCGTACTGTTTACATTATTATTTAGTAAATACTAGATATCACCAATTATATAGCACTGTTAAGTAAGATGTACGTAGCGTAACGGATAGCATCGCCGCGTCATACGCAATAGGTCTCGGGTTCGAATCTCAACACCAACATGTTTTGTTTGTTTTAAATAAATAATTAGATATAATAATACGAAATGTTATAATTACCACAAAACACCAAACCATAACAAACACTCTCGACGTACGTTTCGCCAACCAAGTTGGCATCATCAGAAGATGATTTGGCAATACGTAGTTTGCACGTTATTTAACCCACTTCTTTCTTAGTATTTGATTACTAAACTAAAAAAACAACTGAACCGATTTAAGAAAAATTTATAAGGGACATACAAAAAAACAAATTCAGTCGACTTGAGAATCTCCTCCTTATTTTGAAGTTGGTTAAAAAATGTATACACCTACAACTAGTTAATTCACGCGATCACTAGTGGGTTAAATACTAAAGAGATTGAAAATTTTCGTTGGAAAGCAGCCAATTATATAATTGATTCCAAACATATTGGAAAAAATCATTTTACCAACCATAGTCACAGTCAGGATTCTAACATGAACTTTTCCACTTTCACGGCGGAATGAGTTTTACAATTACTCAACCGTGACATGATTACTAATCTAACATTCTCCAACGAAAATTTTCATTTGCAATTCAGCTGTATAAATCTATTAATTTATTTTAAACTAAAGAGATTGTTACTGTACTGAACTACACTACACTAGTATGACGTAGGTATGCAAAGTGTAGGCACGCACGTCGTCGACTCGGTAGAGTTATGGTGTTGTTCTTTACTGAGAATAGTCGGGGTGAGTGCTCTCTCGCGTAGAGCTTTTTATTTTAAAAGCGATAAGCGGGCCGCAGAAGCCCACGGGCAATCTGCGCGTTGTATTTCTGTCATGTATGTACCGACATAATAATATGCCAAGTGGAAGATAAAGCGGCGTTCACATTAGCTGGAAACACGATTGCCATTTTTTTTGAAGTGAAAATTTCTTTATAGGCGCACTTTGTGTTCTTTCTGAATAGTGAACCGTCACGCTTGGGTCGGTGACGCTGAATCGGATTTACTCGGTTCCACTCGACATCAAGCGCGCTCGGGTCAATGACAACGTTTACTGTCTAATAAGGAGTGCATCGTTTCAAGAATTACGTTTTTATTATTACGTATTATAATAATAAAATAATATTATAATATTATGTATGTTTTGCATATAACCAAGTTTTCACTTCTGTCGTGTAGTCATAAGCACACACCCACTTTTTTTATCGATTTACTTTCTTATAGTTTCGAATTAATGATATCAGAACTATATACTAATTATAGTAGGTACTGTTTGGAATAATAGAAAGTTATAGTTACACATAGTTATTATACTTCACTATTTATATAAGCGGCACAGTTTTTTATACATATGGGACGCGTATGCTAACATTGCCTTCATTGGTTTTCGCTTCATTAACCTTGTTACGAACTATGCATGACTCACTCTTCATTGATTTTCTTCGTAACTATACTGAACGATTAGGTAGATTGATTCACGAGGAAGGTTTAGATCAGTCATGGGCAAAGTACGGCCCGCGGGCCAAATGCGGCCCTTCGGTCTAGTCAATCCGGCCCGCGACATGGTTTTGAATAACCCCTACAATTACACATAGGACAAAATGTAGAGCGCACGGTGTTGCCCGGCTAAGTTCGGAACGAATCGGGCGCTAAAAATGTGTTTTGTTCAATTTTTTTTTCGGCCGCCTAGATAATTTTTATTTTATCTGGTCCTCCCCTTAAAAGGTTTGCCCATGTCTGGTTTAGATGTATAATTGAAACCGGCCGGTCCAGATTCGCCCGGGTGAAAATCTGGAGTAATCTCAGAAGACCGATTTCAAAAAAATGTTCACTGTTCGATAGGTGATACTATTTGCTTTAGGACATAGGCTATAATAACTAGCCGGTCCGGCTTCGTCCGGGTGAAAATCAGGGGTAATCTCAGAAACTAGTGAACCGATTTAAATTTTTTTTCACTGTCCGATAGGTGGTACTTAATCATAAATTCATAGCACCTGGGAGCGAACGACCGAAGTGAATGAGTTAATGTATTAATAAATCATAAATTCATGACGCCCGGGAGCGAACGAGCGAAGTGAGTGAGTTCTGTATAAATAAATCATAAATCTATAGCACCCGGGCGAAGCCGGACCAAGCCGCTTATAGTTGTCAAGTATAAGACTTGTTGGGTGTGTGCCCAGTGGCACATTCCACTTCATCTAATTAACAAACAGATCTTGAGGGCAAATACATTATAATACCAACTTTATCGAATTTAGTACGCTAATAATAGGATCGTCCCGCGTATCAAAATTTAATAATTTTGAACTGTGTGTGTTATTCCTCATACATAAATAATGTAAACCAACTTTTTTGTTCTTAATGCAAACAAGAATTTAAAAAGCAGGCCGTGAGGTGGGTCGTTTATTTGGACTAAAGTGCGACCCTTGAGGTCCACACGACGAACTTCCCAGTTTGAAAAATATTTAATAATAATAATTAAAATAGATATTACACAGAAAAGTAATCATTTTAATGATTAAAACATAATTATTATTTATTTTTAACAATAATTTAAAAAATACGGCCGAACAGATTTTTATAAAATTTATGTCGGATCAAAATGACGTTAACACGTCTCGATTGACACCCTTACTAAGTCGATATATTTTTTTATTCGCGAGACATTGTGTAAAATCTGCTTTTTTGGAGTCTATTTGGTTAAGAAAAAAGAACGACTAGACCGATTTTGAAATAATTTCTTTCAGATGATATTTACGTTAATACGCGTCGTTTGGCACCCAAACGTAGTCGATATCATTTTTCATTCTCGAGATTTCGTCTTAGAAAGAAATGACCGCATACGTACGTACGTACGTACGTACACACACACACACACACACACACACAGACATCTTTTCAAAAATAGTGTAAAATTAGTGTAGTGAGCTTGAAACATAAAAATTTGTTCTACATTTTGATTTCGATTTTCGGACCCATTGTACAATAACTTCCCAATGAAATGGGAAGTTAAAAAATTCGGGACGCGGACGACCCCATTGAGGTTATGCATCACAATGTTTGGCTCTGAAACTTGCACGTTGTGACGTTGTTGCGCGTACGTAACTGGATTCAGTGAAACAGCTGCCAAAGCGCGGATTACATCTCTTTTTCCTGTCCCCGCTACGTCGCTCATCCATCAATCGAGCAGTATACACACATACGTGCATTTGAATACAATGAATACATTTGAATTATTAAGCGGCCTTAAATGCGCCAGCACAGGGTCGGATTAAGGCCCTTTCCTTCAATTTTCGAGATTAACAGAACACAAACAACAGACTGTCGTATAGGTGACAAAATATGCCAATCAATATGTACATAATACAAGGTCCTTTGTTTATACGGACAATGCGACACGATGCGGTAGAACAATGTACTATATAATGTTATTATTGTGTTATGTTTTCACATTAGAACGGACAATAAACAGGTACTTAAAGTATACAGGTGACCAAATATAGTCGAAACATAGTCAGGGTTGCCAACTGTACGGTATTCATTCGGACAGGCCGGTGTTAGAATGTCTTGCTCGGTTGAAAAATAATAAAAGATTCGGGTTTGAGTCCCGACGGTGACATAGTTAAAATGAATTTTTCTAGCGTTGCATTGTAACGTTACGTCATTTGATGGGTGTTTCTAACGGTAATGATTTATGTCAACTTATTTATTTTATTGTGGATTATAGACGCGTCGACAACTTAGGTCATTAGCGTCTTAAATACAACAAATATCATAATATATCACTTAAAAACTAAATAACATCACAAAACATCCATGAGCAGAGGTGGGATTCGAACCCACGACAGTCTGATTCAGAGGCCGCGACGCTACTAACTGAGCCATACTGTCCTCTTATGTCAACTTAAGCATTTATTTGTACTTAATAAAAAAGAAAAATTATTTTTTCGTCGTTGAAGGCCTTCGTTTTTTAATTTATTTATTGTAGATTATAGACGCGTCGACAGCTTAAGTCATTAGCGTCTTAAACTTAAAACTAAATAGCATCACAAAACATCCATGAGCGCAGGTGGGATTCGAACCCACGACAGACTAGTCTAGAGGCTGGTGCCAAGTACGCTATCCACTAAGCTACACTGTTCTCTATGAAGGCTTCGTAATTTAAAATAAGATCAGGGATTGCCATTGACCTAGCCAACTACGGAAAAACAATACCTATATCTTTTGACTGTATGTGATACTTTTTTCTACTCTTTCGTAGTCTGGTTTTAATTTTAAATTTTTTTTATTTAGAACTTTCTAGTGGAGAAAATTAATTAATTTTTAATTTTTAACGAAGTTGGTGAATTGAAAAATGACCTCGACTCAAAAATTTATGAAACGCTGACAGGGATAAAACGGCTCTAACAATTTGAAAAAAATTTACTGTAAAGGGGTTGGAGAGATGGGGGGGGGGGTAAAAAATAAAATACTATTTTTTCTGTCTTGTGTTTTAAGATTCTTATGACGTCACACCGCCCGCGTTGATTTCATTGAGCACGTATATTGTGTAGCGGATCAAAAGTCAATTATATTTAATCTGGTTCAAAGAATTAACTCACATGATTACCTAAAAATTGTATTTGTGATATTCAAATGGGTCAGCTTAGGTATATAAAAAATGTGTTTTAAAGACAGCTAAGGTTATTTAGGTCTAGCACCAATTCATATTTTCAATTCATTATTTTTTTTTTTAATAATAAATTGAAAATCCAATTGACACTTTTACCAGCTCTCGGGCTAGAACCCGGGAACTGGGGACTTGTAATAGAGGAACCATAGCAACGCCATGTAAACAACAGCGCTGCTACACGCTCGGCCATTCTCAAGCCCAGCTTAGATATATATAAACCATCCTGTATACACATTATACACGTGTATGCGATGTAAGGCTAGGTTATGTATTGTCGCTATTCATTTGTCATGTCCTATACCTATATATACACAATAATCATACACTTAAATCATCAAATAGCAATTAATTTAACAAATTATACACGTCGACTAATAACCACTCTGCGCTACGTTCTCGTAGATTATAGACGCTCTACGTTCTCAATAATATTTAAAATGGAGAGGTCCAAGTTAAATATAGAAAAACAACACTATATTTTTTTTGTTTATTCAAAACTGTTGACCGCGACATTGCAGGCGTTAACAGATACTTTATTTTACTTGCTAGTAAATAAACTTACAGTCTTCCCCAGGTTGCTTTGGATATTTGAAATATTATTATTATACTCGTTATTCATTGTTTTTTGATTTATACTTTTTTCCGAAAACCCTCTTATTTCTGTCCGCGGGGAGTAAATAGAAAATCCGACTTTGTTAGATTCTGCCCCGTACACATTCATAAATTATAAATTCTATAGAATTACCGCTAGGCACTTGGTAGAACATGATTGAATAAAAATTAATAAACAAACACTTAAAAAATTCTACACATTTATTCATCTCAACGATCGTTTCGAGCTTCTAACCCATCATCAGGAGTTTACTTTAAAGTTTTAAAGTAAACTCCTGATGATGGGTTAGAAGCCCGAAATCTTGACATCCGGTATACTAATATATAATTTATTAATAAAAATTAATAAACAAACACTTGAAAAATTCTACACATTTATTCATCTCAACGATCGTTTCGGGCTTCTAACCCATCATCAGGAGTTTACTTTAAAACTTTAAAGTAAACTCCTGATGATGGGTTAGAAGCCCGAAACGATCGTTGAGATGAATAAATGTGTAGAATTTTTCAAGTGTTTGTTTATTAATTTTTATTAATAAATTATATATTAGTATACCGGATGTCAAGTAGTCTATCCTTTGTGTTAAAAGGCCTTATATACGTGTATAAAATTTCATTCAAATCGGATTTAGAGTTTAAGAGCTCTGGCGGAACAAACAGACACGCATACGCCATACGGAAAAAAATCTGAAATCGATCAATGACTTGATATCATACAAAATGCCTAAAAAAGATGAAAGCAAGTTATAGGAAAACCTTTCTAGTTTCTTCACAGTTTTATTATCAGTATATTGATTAAAAAAAAAGCGGTCAAGTGCGTGTGGAACTCACGCTACAATGGTTCCGTACCGTTACAACAATTAAATTAGGTAGATATATTCTGTGAAAATTTCAACCGGCTACATGTTACGGTTCCAAAGATACAGCCTTTAAAAGATTCTTCCGTTTTTTGTGTGGGGACCCCCTTTAATTAATACTTTTTGTGATTTTTGGATTTTTCCCTTTACGTGTGCTGCAAGACCTTGCTTTTTGCCAAATTTCATGATTCTAGGTCAACGGGAAGTACCCTTTAGGTTTTTGATGAGTGAGTTTGCGAATATCAAAACAGGTATAGGACCCCCTTTAATTTTTACTTTATGTGATTTTCGGATTTTTCCCTTTACTTGTGTTGCGAGACCTTGCTTTTTGCCAAATTTCATGATTCTAGGTCAACGGGAAGTACCCTTTAGGTTTTTGATGAGTGAGTTTGCGAATATCAAAATAGGTATAGGACCCCCCTTAATTTTTACTTTTTGTAATTTTCGGATTTTTCCCTTAACTTGTGCTGCGAGACCTTGCTTTTTGCCAAATTTCATGATTCTAGGTCAACGGGAAGTACCCTATAGGTTTTAATGAGTGATTTTGCGAATATCAAAATAGGTACAGAGTAACAGAACCCCCTTTAATTTTTACTTTTTGTGATTTTCGGATTTTTCCCTTGTGGTGCGAGACCTTGCTTTTTGCCAAATTTCATGATTCTAGGTAAACGGTAAGTACCCTATAAGTTTTGATGAGTGCGTTTGCGAGTATTAAAATAGGTGACAAAATGGCCGTATCTTTTGATTGCGTTGACTTAGAAGCTTGAATTTTTTACACCTCCAAGGGATCGTAAACCTTAGTATTTCATATTAATTTCAACTTGATATCCATTCCTGAGAAAATGGGTCTTGACAGACGGACACTCAGCCAGCCAGACGGACAAACGAATGATCCTATAAGGGTTCCGCTTTTTCTTATTGAGGTACGGAACCCTAAAAATAGATATTCGATTTATGTTTACTGTAGGACGCATAGACAGGTATGAAGAATGGTGGAAGTACCTTAGAATCAATATTTATAAACCGCGAAGCTAAACATAAAAAAAAATAAAATAGGTAAAAACAATTTAAAAAAACAAGCTTTTTTACGAAAAACAAAAAAAAAATTTAATTTAGGTTCATAAGTATTACAAAGCTGCGTGTGTTGTATACTTTATGAGAGTTTATATTAGTCACGACCCACGCTTTTGCAATTATGAACGTAAATTAAATATTATTTTTTCTTTTTGTACATTTAATATAGGTTTTTTTTTTTTGAAAAAAAAGTAACCTATTTTATATTTAAATTTTTGGTCATTATAGTATAGGTATTACCTACATGGAAGTTTGTAAAATGACAGGAGACACGTTCTCCCACCACCAACACCGGAACTTACACCACATGAAATATTTTTCAATTTTTAAAAGTTTTTATTTAAATATTGTAATTATTATATATACCCACAATATCAAAATATTGTATTGTCATCGAAACTGCAAAGTTTCAAGACAAGTTGGTCAAAATGCATTACAAGTTTTCACCCTTACAGAAAAGTGAAACTTGATAAAAGCTTCTAGCAAACGTATTTATGGTTTTTACTAAAAAATGAAAAGCCGTACCATTATTTCAGCCATATTTATCACTGCAGTTAAAAACGGAATGTTAAAATGCCATACCACCACTGTTTTAGTCGTATGTATGGCTTTAGGTAAAAACGGAATTTTAGAAATGTCGTACCATTGTTATTAGTCATTAACATAGTTTTATTTTATAGTCAGAAAGGATGAAAAGTTTCAACAATTTATTCCGAAAATTTAAATGCTTTGTAGCATCTTTAAAAAGCAGTACCTATGTCTTCTCTGTGGGCAGGTTTAAATTTTTTTAACACCGTTCGTTTCATTTTATATCGAGCTAGTGATGGGCGATTAGGAAATGTTTTTACAATCGGAACAATTGTAATCGTTTATTATAACAATCGAGTCCACAGTCGACTCGGAGTTTGATTTTACAATCGAAATGTTCGATTGTTCAAGTCGATTATTTGCCACATAGGTTATAGCAATAGCAGCAAATGAGATACATATTATCGCGATTCAAGGTTATATGCTAGTCGACCGAAGTTCATGCCACTCTTGACTGTTCACACTGTTCAGTCGGTACTCACTACTCTGTGATCTCGTATTACACGATTACTGCACAATTGACCATCACCTCGACCACAATTGTTGAGTGATGAACGATTGTATATTATGTGGCTCTCAACAGTGTACGATTTAGTACTATGTGACTCGGTCTCGGTGAACTATGAAACAACAACAATCGAGTTCAAGTGACAACCATCGAGAGTCATCGAGATATTTGAACAATCGAGACAATCGACTAAAACATATCGTAACCACGCATCACTATATCGAGCTGCAGTCAAAGCTTGTCAAATTACAACCTGTGTACACATTCTAACAAGCTTTACGTGTTGAGAGAAGTTCGTCACTGCGCCTCGTTACAACGTACACCGATTGATTTAATTATTTATTCATTTGTGCATCAGTAGGTACCTACCTTTCGTGTACAGTTTCAGAGAGTTACATATGGTTATTAATCTGATTACTAGTAATCAAAGTATCAATTTGATTTTCATTCATTTAATTGGATTTTGTTATTAATAAATAATAAATCGAAAATATTATAAATTATTATAAATTGCTGTTAGGCCCAAGCAGTCCTAACTGTTGGCGGCCTCAAAAAAAAAAAAACAGCAATGAATTAGTATTATATTTTGAATGAAAATAAACCAAACAGCATGATGAAAGCCTATAGTTGGTGTGTGCAACTAGGCTTTTATCATGCATATTTTATCTGCATAGAGAGAGAGATAGAGAGAGAGAAGGAAAGAAAGCGAGAGAGAGAGAAAAAAGAGAGAGAGAAAAGAGACAGAGAGAGAAAAGAGAGAGAGAGAAAAGAAAGAGAGAGATAAAGAGAGAGAGAGAAGAGAAGAGAGAGAGAGAGGAAAAAGAGCGAGAGAGAGAGGAGAGAGAGAGAAGAGAGAGAGAAGAGAGAGAGAGCCGTGGTGAAACGGATAGCACTGCGTCGTCGTACGCAATAGGTCTCGGGTTCGAATCTCAACACAAACATGCTTGTTGTAATAAATTAATAATTTATTAAATTAAAGTAATTTATTTAATATTTTTATTTTATTAATTTATCGTCTTTTTTACAAACGTTTATATCTACTGGCACGCAGAATAAAATTTTTGTAGTTATTTTGGTTTTGTCACGCCAAAGAAGTATAACTTCTGACGTGCGTACATAAGTAAACACACACTCTCTTTTTTTTTTTTTGAGGCCATTAACAGTTAGGGTTATTTGGGTTTAACAGTACCTAGTTTATAATATTTTTAATTTATTTATTAAAAACAAAATCCAATCAAATGAATGAAAATCAAATTGATAGGTACTTTTACCAATAATCAGATTAAAAACCATATATCTCTTTGATATTAGACATCCAGTCTAATTTATATGTAATCTAAAAGAGTGTCGATCTGACTACATATTTATTAAAAACCAAACGGTTCAGTTAAAATCGTTTCATTTCAGAACTGCGGAAAAATTAAATTGGCATAAACCGAACTTCAATTTAATTTTAAAGATCACTTAATACAACCAATATTATTTTTTAATTATATCCAATCTTTAAACTTCCATAACATTTCCCCTGTTTACTTAACTTCATTTTTAACTTCAGTCATTACTGGGAGTAGTTAACTAACAATTTAAAAGAGTCTGAACTTTACATTCTCAACTTTTCAAAATCGATAACTCAATTTTGAAGTAACTTTTTTTTAATTTAATCGCGAACTTTTTAAAAGGCGTATCTGTACTTTCGCGACTACGATACATACCCAATTACGTTCTTTAGATACTGTACACTACTGTACAAAAGAAAATTACGCTCGTACAGTAATAGTCTAATTATTCACCTAACCCAGCCTTAAAAGCGCATTGAACGCGGATGATTAATTTCGTGGAGATTTTCTTTTAATTTTGATGTTTTTAAGCAATATTTCGTAAAGATTACTACTTTTGACAGTTCATTTTGCATGCATTTTTCTCGTTATATTTCCGACATTTGATAATATGTTCGGCTTTGAGAATCCGTTCTCCTTCAACGAAATTCCTTTGTTTAGCATTCGTACCGGCCCAATCACAAATTGCACTTATATTTATCATTTCTTATCACTTTGAAAATCATAAAATTACACGCAAAAGTATACCCCGTATATGAAATTTCCCCCCCTCTGCGCCATGTTTTTTAAGCTCCTCCTATTTGACGGATCCCAATAGATAGAATCATATTATACTTACACATAGGTACTATGAGAGTATACTAACTGGACTTCCAAAAAATTCTCATAAAAACAGTTTTATAATCTGTTAGTAATGTAGATTCTAACCCAAAAAAAAAAAAAATGTTGGACGATCCAATTGCAAGTAAATGTTAGTGCAGTGTTGTTTTATTTGGGCACAGTAGTGTACGGCGAGCGTCATCCATTAAATAACAGACAGGCGGCGCTGCGCAGATGTGACAGAACGGGCCACGGCGCTAAGTCGGTAAAACAGCTGCCTATTATACACAATTAGTGTATAGTTAGAGAGCTGTTTATTCATGTTATGTTATCGAATGTTATGTATCTTAACAACCGTTATTATTTTGTAACGGCTATAATACTTAACAAACGATGTTGGGGAAATCAAATTATAACATAACACTGAGTTAGTTTACGATAAAATCACTGCGTCAGTGCTAAAAGCTTTACTAATGTAATAATAAACACGTAACTGTAACGAGTGTCCTCTATGCGGTGGAAGCAAAGGTTCATTTGATGGTGTAAGCGACCGGTGTTTCGATGGTGGAAGTGAAGAGTGAAACAGCGTAAAATAAAAGCGGAACATGATCGAAACGCCAAAACAAAAGTAAAAGATTGCGATGATGGCAGAAGCAAGGTTCGGCACAAAGTAATTAAATTAGATTTGGTGAAAATTAAGTTTGTTTGACATCAAATAAATATCTCTTGATCAGATTTGGCAGTGCTGAGAACTTAGTGCTTGCAATAACGCTTTAAGCACTTATAATGCTTAAATCACTTTGCAAAACAGATGCTCGATAGCTACTTATTAAGCACATAAGCATTATAAATTGCTTAACCGCTACACTAAGCTGTACTCATAACATCACTTTATAGTTTTTAACCAACTTCAAAAAAGGAGGTGGTTCTCAATTCGGTTGTATTTTTTATGTTTGTTTCCTCATAACTCAGTCATTTATAAATCGATTTTGAATTTTTTTTTTATTTGAAAGGATATACTTTCAGATTGATCCCATAGAAATTTCATCAAAATCGGTTCTGTAGTTCTGCTGATTTTAATAAAAGTGAGTAACGGCATGTGATTCTTTAAGGTAAATGTCACTTTTTGACATATCAGACAGCGTAAGAAAGTCGGTTTAATAAAAGTGAGTAACGGCGTGTGATTCTTTTAACGTAAATGTCACTTTTTGACACTAAAAAGTAAAAAATAAAAACCTTTTTGACAAAAAAAAAACCTCCTTCAAAAAACCACTAAAAAGAGGAAAATAATGAAATTTTGAGGTCTGTGCCAATTTAATAAAATATGAAGTTGGTTAAAAAGAATATATTAATCACTATACTACACTTTTTAACCGACTTCATATTTTATTAAATTGGCACAGACCTCAAAATTTCATTATTTTCCTCTTTTTAGTGGTTTTTTGAAGGAGGTTTTTTTTTTTGTTAAAAAGTTTTTTATTATCGGTATAGGGAATTGACATGTGGGAGTGGCTTCAAAAACATGGCCGACAAAAAATTGCAGTTTTAAAAAAATTACATATGCGATTAAAATGCTATTAAATTTGAGTGAATTATTATCTTAGGTTGGTGATAACTCAAACCAAGAAAATATATATGATGAAGAACGAATTTTATCTGTCGGACATTTAATTAAATGTGGAATAAATTGTGAAAAAAGTGATAATGATGTGACAGCTATTAACGCGTTATGTTTACAAACGTCAAACAAGGAAAGAAAAACCCCATGAAATAAATGCTATAATATCTTAGGGTGAAAAAATAATTGTAATAATTTGTTCTTATAAAGGCAAAGCTGGGAGAAAAATGTAATTATAACATGTATATTATACACTTTTTTAACATTGTAAACATTATTATTTTATTTACTTTTTAAGTTAACTTACTTGGTAGTATATAATCACATTTTTTAAAATACAAAGAACATATTTTCATTGTTCGAGTAACTTCTTTTAATTTCAATAGATTTTTCTACGTTATATATTTATCAACTTTTTCAACATTACCCAAAAACATTTTAATACCAATTCAGTATGATGCTTCGGAAACTTATGAAAAATAACATCTAAATCTTTAGCAGATTTACTTTGACAACCGTTTACTACACCATAAACTCTAGCTTTCGATTTTTTACGTTCTGCAGGAAAACGTTCAACTTACATTTTAACTTTTTTATTTAATAATTAATTAACAAAATTTAAACGTCAATCTTAACACCATAATATTATACTAACTAGACAGTTGCAATTTTATGACAGTTTAATTTTTTGCCACCAGATGTCATGTCTCAGTTCGTCAGTTCCCAATTGATAGTCTTTTATGTTCGAGTACAGCTTCCATGTCAGGATGGCCGAACGCAGTGGTTTTTCACTGACCACACATAGTAATGATGTAATACTGTCAATAAGTGAAATTCCGTTACATTTACTGATAATTGAGACAAAACATCCATGAGCGGAGGTGGGATTCGAACCCAGAACAATTTAATCCAAAACCCAACACGCTAATCATTATACCAAGCTGTCTTCGAAATGGTGTCTGTTATACATAACGATGCCACTGTATGTAAGATGACAGGCAATGCCGGAGGCGACGTTAACAGAGGACAATCGCGCTCTCTAATGCATGTGTAATGCAATTAAAAGCGTTGTAAAGTGACCGGTTTCCAGCAGCTGCTGGTTTGAACGTTGCGTGTCAACAAGACCCCTCCCCCCTCCTCAGTCGCTGCCCGCACAGCATGTGTGTGCACACGTCGCCGCTACCCCCCGCCATTCTTTCTTTCGCCGCCAGTATGTAACTGGCATAAGATTTATTGTTGCAACTATTGTTGACGTACAGATCTGGGACCGCTCCACCCGACGAATTTTACATGGTACGAAAAAAGTATGGAATTAGAGATGGGAATCTGTTACATTTTTATGTTCCAGTTCCGCATAAATACTAGTTTCAAATACCTGTTATTTTGTAACAACAGTGACACGCACCACTCGAAATACTTATTACATAGATAAAGCCGGCTTCAGACAGCATGGTAAATGTCGACCAATGTTGAGATTTGGGCAATTACCATGCCGTGTGGATGATTTTCATATGGCCAATATTTAACAGTCATCAACGTTGGCATTGGAAGACATTTACTTTGTAGGGCGCTTTTTTGAACACACATCAAAGGGAGTGACCAACCCTGGTCTTGACTTGCAAAAATTTATCTATAATGAATAATAAATAATATTAATAATAATAAATACAAATTTTAACACGGACGTCGTGAGTAAATACACAATTAAATGAATGCATAATGACTTCAAACAGTATATGAAACACCTATTGTAAGAACAATGACGTAACACAATTCTGTAATCAGGAAAAATTCATTAATTCAAACCTATGTCTTAGTTGATTAAAAATGGATACTTCATCGTTGTATCACCTGTTGTGTTTACTTTACATGTTGAGTTGTTCTGTAGTCTAGCAGTGGTGTTGGAATATCGACTCTCGCATGTAGTGGTTTTTCAGTGACTGAATGCTTTAAAGGGAGAAAGTTGGTCGTTTGAAAATGTGTTACTGTGTGAGTAATTGTCAACTCAGTCCGCCGCGATAGTGGAAAGTTTAGGGTTAGAATCCCTACGTTGACATAGGTTTGAATTAATGATTTTTTCCTGATTACAGCATTGTGTTACGTCATTGTTCTTACAATAGGTGTTCATATACTGTTTGCAGTCATTATGCATTCATTAATTAATAATAATAGTAAATAATAATAATAATAATACAAATATCTTCTCAAGTACAACAAGGGTATCAAATTGAAATGAAGTTAGAACTTATCAATAATAAGACAAATATTTCTGTAAAATGCTCTTGATAATATCATTAATAATATAGGAATAACACGCACGTCGTGACTAATTACATAATTAAATGAATGCATAATGACTGCAATCGGTAAATATGAAGCACCTATTGAAAGAATAATGACGTAACATAATGCTGTAATCAGGAAAAATTCATTAATTCAAACTTATGTCACCGTAGGGGTTCTAACTAGGGATGTGAAAAAATAATCGATTTTTATATTAATCGATTATTTTTTTCTTATAATCGATTTTTAACAATCGATTTTTTTAATAATAATAATCGACTTTTTATAAATCGATTAATTTTTTAATAATAATAATCGATTTTTTATAAATCGATTATATAAATTACACTTTTAAATCGCTTATATAAATTACACTTTTTTTTAATTTATTTTTATTTTTTTTTATTAATATTAATATTAAGAAAGAATAGGCTTTGGGAAACCCAAAGCAGCCAACATTTACAAATTACACGTTTTAATCGATTTTTGTAAACAACGCCATCTGTGCGACGAATGAAAAAACGTAAAATAAGTTCACTAAACGTAAACTAATCAGTCGGAAAATGGCGCCATCTGTATGTATTATGTAAAATAGTTTCAAATCGATACCTTTCCAATTGTTTTCGTTCATTATAAAAGTATGCAATTTTTCGAATAATAGAAAAAATCGATTTTTCACAAAAATCGATTATTTCTTCAAAAATCGATTTTTTACAAATCGATTTATATTGAAAAGAGAAAAATCGATTATTAAATAATCGATTTATATTGAAAAGAAAAAAATCGATTATTAAATAATCGATTTTTTTTACTCAATGTCACATCCCTAGTTCTAACCCTAAACTTTCCACAATCGCCGCGGACTGAGTCATTATTATTTCAATAGGTGCTTCATATTTACCGATTGCAGTCATTATGCATTCATTTAATATCATTAATATTTATTTCAAATTGTTTATTATTCATTATAGATAAATTTTGACACGTTTGTACTTTTATTTATGTCAAGGTCAGATCATATACTGCTTTTATTTTCTGCCACCAGAGAGCACTGAAATCACTTCCCATGGCGAATACGCCGTAGAAACCGTACGTCCCAGTCAATTCGTGCTTTCGTTTCGTTCCCTGTTAGAGATTCGAAACAAATCCGAAACCGAATCGACTAAACTGCCGAGTAAACGACCGAGTACAGTGGTGTGATTTCGATTACTAGTATATTATTATTCCGTTACTCGCTGCATTCTTCGTTATGTCGTCACTTCAGTAACATATAGGTATTTTTTAGATCTCGTAACAATACATTACTATTCCGTTTACGGAACAGTTCCAAAATACCTGTTACTAACAATACTCCCCATCTCTATTTATTGTTACAACTACTGTTGATGCACAGATCTGGGACCGCTACACCCGGGGGATAGTACTATGGTACGAAAAAAGTATGGAGTTATGTCTGATTTACGGGTTTTAGAAGACACTTGTCTTTATGACAGTTATGTGGTAGCTCTACAAAAAGGTTGCTGCGTATTTAATGGACTTTAGTAGCCCTATATATCATGAATGTAGAAATGTATAGTGCCGTTAAATTTTTATTTTTCTTTGATTTATTCCACGTTCAACTTGTTAGAAAATAACAAAAATGTAACTAATTTTGGATATAAAAAATAAAATTATTATTTCCGAATTTTCAGTCCGGCAGCCAAGTGAATTACCTATTGTGGCTGGGTTTCTTTTTGACGTCCTAAGTTGTTTATTGTTGATATTGATAAAGAGGTAACGATACCCTTGAGTGGGTAGCAACTCATACAAAAAACACTTATTTGAAAATTAATCGAAAACAGTTACTTTTAGGACAAAAAAGGTCATGGTCAATCCGAAAACTGATACATTTTCGAATAAAATTACATCTTTTTAAAAAAAATATATCTTTAATCATTACTGAACTAAAGCTCCCAACAAATCATCTTGCGGTATTGCTTTGGAAATCCATGGCTAAAACGTAATGTCCTTTTATTTATTACGTTTTTTATGGAATTTTAAATTGAAATTACATATTTTCATAAAACCATGAAGTTCAGAAACCATGTTTTTTATCCCATACCGATATCTTCAAACCCTTATAATTTATAAGCAATTAAATTTTGAAATCATCTTTGAGAAAATTTCACATTTTTTGACGTAAGTTATAAATAATTTTATATAACACATGCACGCTTTTAGTGTTTTTTCATATCTGTTTTGCTGACCTTAAATAGCCGTTTATTGACTAGTGACCATTATGCAACGCTTTTCAGTGCTATAATGAAAAACAGTTGCATAATAAACCATTATGTAACTGTTTTTTTAATTCAATTAAAGTCTAAAACCATGCATGTGTTATATAAAGTATAATGTGCAACGCGTGTGCTAAATCTTTATGCGTCAGGCGCGCTGTTTTCAGCACTCGTATGCGGCTCGCGATGTACACTCGCCAAGGCTCGTGTGTGCTCGCCTACTACTTGTGCTGAAAATATCGCGCCTGACGTATAAAGATGTATTTAGCACACTAGTTACACAATATACTATTGTTCCTAATAAAAAAACCGCCTATAGAAATCAATAATAATTTTAATAGGTAGGTATATGTATGCAAAATTTTATCTTGCATCCAAAAATTAAAGTTCGAAAAAAAAGTCAATTCTTTCGCATGTTCGTCAATAATATTTTATTAACCAATAAGTAGATTGTAATTTATAGGTATATCTAGTGGCGTAATGACGTATATTAGATACTCATGAGTACGTGACATTATCGTTATCGCTCGTTTTAACAGTCAGATAAGTCATAATATCATTACTCACGAGATATAGGTAGGGGAGAGTTGGATAAAACAGGATGGCCTGGTAAAACGGGATACCAAATTTTATTTCAAAACAAGTAGTACGATTTATCGGGTAGGGGCGGAACTAATAACCCTCGATGTCTACCTATGCCCGGCAACTGATGTATCTACTTTAGATGACGTAACAGGTAAAAGTGTCAAAAAGTTAGGTTAAAGTAAAATGTTTGGCGTGTTTTCAAAAGTCGATTTTTCAGTTTAAAGGCAAAATTAACCGAAAATGAGTAGATTTAGATAATACTATGTTTGTTTACTATAGTTATGCACAACAGTTTTTGAGAATTTGCTTTGTTTATTTACTAAAATATGATCACGTGTTTTTTTGTATTTTTCACAATATATTTTAAATTTACCATGCGTTGTGTCTTTTTTTCTGAAGGATTTTATGGAACTTGTAAAAGTATAGGTATCCCGTTTTATCCGACTAGGTGGCTAAAACGGGATACTTCCTACTTTTTCAAAAAAAAATGTTTTTCTCTTATGTGATTTCTATTTTCTCATAAAGGATGGTGGCAATCAAAAGTCCATTTATAAGGGAAACAGGAGCCAAAAAATAGTCCTTTGCATTACTTCTTTCAAAAAGTTGCGAGACTTGAACACTAAGTATCCCGTTTTATCCAACTCTCCCCTACCTATAGGTACTATATTGCAATTTTGGCTTTACCCACTATAAAATTGCTGTTTTTCATTTCATTTTCAGTATTTTCAAAACATTTTGACAGTTCATTTTTGTCACAAAATTCACTTCTATAGTAGGCCGAGAATAACTGTCAGTAGGTAATATAGCGGGCGGATCAGGGCGAATAAACACAAATCACTATGGAAATGGTTTGCTTTTTCACACTAGTGTGGGAAAGATACGTTCCCGTTCCCGTACATCGCCCTGTCAAAAGTAACTTTACATGCATACATAAACTCACCTCTATTGAGAATGCTTAAACTCGCCAACACACTACTTTCATCTCCTCATATTGACTTGAATATGAATTTGAGTAAATTTAAAAAAATTCTTAAGGATGCATTATATCCTAACTTTTCTGATACGTAAGCTCACACAGTGTATCCATATACACAATATAATGGTTAATTAGGTATATTAGAGTATGAATATTTTGTATTTATAATTATATTGTACCTACATATAATTAGGCCTTGGCCTGTTTGTAGGTTATTTATATAAAAAAATAAATAAAAGCAGCTATTTATAGTGGGTATGACAAAAATATATTTTATGCTTATCATTTGTCATAAGCCGTCACTGATTAACGGAGTCTTAACTTTATGAATTTGTTATATACTTACAGTTTTAGTATGGTGGTTGTGTGCGAGTTGTGGGACTTTGGAAGGGCTGCTGGTGGGACTGCTGGGGCCGCCGCGCGGGTGTCGCAGCCGGGCGAATGCTGTGCGTAGGCCCTCCGTAGTTAGGCTTGACACTGTGACGCTGCACTACATAGTGTCACTGCACTACCCTTCCACCGCGTTGGCTGACTTCATCGTAATGCCGATGATGTGAGTTCGCCGTCGGATCTGAGACATCGCGTAGCTCACAGTTCGCGGTGAAAGCGACCGAAACAAAACACTGACACTGCCGACATGTCGTTACAATCGAACGAGGAAACAATTGAACTATGTTACACCGGAATTTGTTATTATATAGACGCGACAAAATACAAATGAATGACGAAAACAGTCGACTGTTTTATGAAATTGACTCGACTCAAACACAAATGTAGATGTATTTTTTTGCTAAGCGAATTCCGCTTTATTATTTTATTTATATATCTATACTTTAGATATTTAAAAAGCGATAACCACAGACTCGGAAAATTTTCTAGGACATTTAAATTGGTAAATCAATCTTTCAATTAAATTAAATTGCAGTTGTTTCAAGCGTATTGTTTTAAAAAATATCTGGAAAAAGAGAAAAAATCAACGTCAGTATACAATTATGACAAGCCGTGAGGCGGGTCGTTTATTAGAACTAAAGTGCGACCCTTGAGGTCCACACGACGAACTTCCCAGTTTGATAAATATTTAATATCATTATTTAAATTAGAAATTACACAGAAAAGTAATCATTTTAATCATTAAAACATAATTATTATTTATTTTTAACAATAAATTTTACAAAACGGCTGGACCGATTTTTATAAAATTTATGTCGGATCATAGTGACGTTAACATGCTTTGATAGACACCTCAACAAAGTTGATAACATTTTTTGGGGCGAGATTTCGTATAAAATCTACTTTTTTGCAGTCGTTTAATGTAAACAAAAAAAAAAAAACGGTTTGACCGATTTTGATAAAATTTCTTTCGGGTCTTGTTGATGTTATATGCTTTTATTCGCACCCTAACAAAATCGATATCATTTTTTATTCGCGAGATTTCGTGTAAAATCCACTTTTGGTCGTCTTTTTCTTTAAACAAAAAAACGACTGAGCCGATTTGGATAAAATTTGTTTCGGATCAAAATGACGTTAACACGCCTCGATGACACCCTTACGAAGTCGATATAGTTTTTTATTCGCGAGATATTGTGTAAAATCTACTTTTTTGGAGTCTATTTGGTTAAGAAAAAAGAACGGCTGAACCGATTTTGAAAACATTTCTTTCAGATCATATTTACGTTAATACGCGTCTATTGGCACCCTAAAGTAGTCGATATCATTTTTCATTCTCGAGATTTCGTCTTAGAAAGAAATGATAACATACGTACGTACGTACGTACACACACATACACACACACAGAGAGAGAGAGAGAGAGAGGGAGCGCGAGAGAGACATTTTTCAAAAATAGTTTAAAAATAGTGTAGTGACCTTGAAACATAAAAAGTTGTTAAAAATTTTGATTTCGATTTTCGGACCTATTACAATAACTTTCAATGGGAAACAAGGTGAAAAATTCTTCCGGGCTGATGAGCCGTGGTCAACTGGAGTTTTTCCAAACGTTTCGTCTCTAACTGTGAGAGACATCTTCAGTGGCGCAGTTACGGCGACGTGAGCTTCGACGTTGACACCTATAAACTCCAGTTGACCACAGCTCATCAGCCCGGAAGAATTTTTCACCTTGTTTGACAATGGAAACCGGCCGTGAAAGTCTACACAATTTTATTAGTGTATTTGCCATATGGCACATACACTATTGGCGTCGGTCGGATGGTTGGACCTAGGGGTCGGACCAAAATTTCTCGACGTTTCATAGCCTCCTGAACACTTTGGCACCATTTTTAAAAATGTTTATATATATATGTATGTATATATATATATATATTTATATAATAATATATTTATATATATATTTATATATATATGTGTGTACACGATAACTCTCGACAGACTTAATCGATTGAAACGAAATTTGGTACACACATTGGAATCCATCACCGCAAGAAGCTTATTTAAAATGGGCCCGATCGGACCATTTTCAGGGTTGTATTTAGGGGTTCCAAAAAGTTTTTGGGCCAAAAAATATCGAAAAATTTGTCAGAATCGTTTCAAAATTGAAATTTAACTCTTTAGTAAAGATTAAAACGTGCTGCTAAAATTTTAATAAAATCGGCCCGACAGGACCGGACTTTCAAATTTTATGAAAACACTAGTTTGTTGATACGGATTTACTTATGGAAGGGTGTATTTAATGTGGTACAGAGGTTGCATTGATAATAATATTGAAATTAAGAAAAAAAATTTTATTTTAAGGGATGTATTAAGGGGTTAAATTTTTTATTTTGTCCAAAAACAAACTTAAGTTCACGTATTAAAGCCACATGGCCTGTATTAGCAAATACACTATATTGTCGGCAGGGTTTTGGCACTGCGACCCGAGTTTTTTTTATTCCAATGGGAAGTTAAAAATGTGAGAAAAATGGTAGTTCCATAACAATGCATCATCGTGCATATAATTGGCTCCCTCTACGGAAAATAACAACTAAAAGTCAATATTAATAACAAATGAATTACGATAACAAGACACGAGAGGTACCTACATATAGCTCAACCTTTATATTAAGTGTACACTTGATACGCTGTGCACACGTAACTGTACATTTTTAAAAACTACATTTTTCTACGGAAACAACAAAATACTAAAAATGCCATAACATATTTTTATACAAAGTAGGTAATGTTTTTTCTCTATTCTACGAGCGAAGCTTATTTGCAACCAAATTACGTTATCTATTTTTTATCTCTCAAATAGCAGTTACACACGCCCTACTATACCAACATATAAACGGCAAAAGAAACAGATGAATAATGGAAATAGCAACTGAACGTGACAACCTACACGTTTTTTTGTTTTCGCAGAGACAAATGCAACACAAAACATATGCACTGTCACTGTAAAACAAGTGACTGACGAATCTCTTGCTTATTAATCGAATTGCCTACGACGTTTCAAGATATCGTTTAAATGAACTGGCAGGATGGCGTCGACATATATTTCCACCGGGGCATGACCGCACGTCGCAAAGCAATTGTTTTTTATCGCGACCTACTTAGATATAAGTTAAAAACGAATGAAAGAAAAAAGAAAGGGCACATATTATAAAGGCATATTATTCATACAGGCGTACCTCCATTGACGCTGGGGGTGCGTTTTTGCATAAAAAAATTCGACTGATGAACAGTCCTATACTGCCCACCTAGTAAATATTTGCAAAAAATAAACACTCTTTTTTATTCTTTGAAAAAGCATGGCCCTCTTTTTTGTTTGGTGATCTACTGATGGCTAGTAATATAGCAAAAATCATGATTACCTTGATTTACGTACAATTTTCTTTTCTTAGTAAAATATTTTTTTTCTCGAAAACTATACATTTTAGAGAAAAAAAATATTTACATTTTTACTTCCCACCTCTACTATGGTAGGGAAGTAATGGATTCAGTCCGAAAAAAATATTTCGAGATTTTAACAGATTTTCACGTTTTGAGACCCTAGCAATCGTTTAAGATCATTTTCTGACTGATGTCTGTATGTGTGTGTGTGTGTGTGTGTGTGTGTGTATGTGTGTGTGTGTGTGTATGTGTGTGGTCAATTTTTCGCCTTCGATATCTTAAGAACGGAACAACATACGGGCATGCCGATTGTTCTATTGTGTTTATCAGCCTTTAACTTAGATCTGATTAGATTTTGAGTCAAATCGGTTCAGTGGATCCTGAGATATTCAAAAAAACGTCCTCAATGTCACGTATTAACATAGGTAAAAAAAAATATAAATGAATTTTAGATGTTATAATATGAAAAAAATGTAAATATTTTTTTTCTCTAAAATGTATAGTTTTCGAGAAAAAAAATATTTTACTAAAAAAAATAAAAATTGTACGTAAATCAAGGTAACCATGATTTTTGCTATATTAAGTTAGCCATCAGTAGATCACCAAACAAAAAAGAAGGCCATGCTTTTTTTAAAGAATAAAAATTAAATTGTGTTTTAAAGACCACCAACAGCTAAGGTTATTTGGGCCTAGTCAAAGAATAAAAAAAAAAAAGTGTTTATTTTTAGCAAATATTTACTAGGTGGGAAGTATAGGACTGGTCATCAGTCGAATTTTTTTCATATTATAACATCTAGAATTCATTTATATTTTTTTTTACCTATGTTAATACGTGACATTGAGAACGTTTTTTTAATATCTCAGGATCCACTGAACCGATTTGACTCAAAATCTAATCAGATCTAAGTTAAAGGTTGATAAACACAATAGAACAATCGGCATGGCCGTATGTTGTTCCGTTTTTACGATATCGAAGGCGAAAAATTGACCACACACACACACACACACACATACAGACATCAGTCAGAAAATGATCTTAAACGATTGCTAGGGTCTCAAAACGTGAAGATCTGTTAAAATCTCTAAATATTTTTTTCGGACTAAATCCATTACTTCTCTACCATAGTAGAGGTGGGAAGTAAAAATATATTGAAAAAAACACGCTTTTATCACAACGCACTAAAAAATTGAAAATAAATTCCTAGCTCTTGTGTACTGTTTAAAAGCGTGGGGCACTGAATGAATTAAATGAAATATAATAATAACAATAATAGTTCGAACCCAGTAACTTCCGAATGCGAGTCTAGTGCTCTACCACTAAGCTACATCGCTCGGTGAACAGTGAGTGCCCGGGTCCCACGTTATAAAAGAGATAGAAATTTATTTTCTACTATTTAGTGCGTTGTAATGAAAGTGTTTTTTTTTTTAATTTTTTAATGTACCTACATTTTTATTTTCAAATTTCTATTCATTATATATTTCTAGTCATATATAGAAACGAGTGTATATAGGCGCTTCTAGCTTCGCTTAGGTCGCGCCTAAAAAGCGTGTTAACAACGACTAAAGACACGTTCTCCCACCAGAAAGACCTGGACTTCCACCACATAACTTTTTCCCTTTTTTAAAACTCATTATTTAAATATGATTAATGATTATAGGTATCTAAAATATAAGAATATTGTATTATCCAGACGCTTATAACCACTGATTTTGAACGTCTATAATTTACAATATCTATCTGTATTGTCATCGAAACTACATACGGCTG
Organism: Mongoloraphidia duomilia; assembly: GCA_039654895.1. NCBI lineage: Eukaryota > Metazoa > Arthropoda > Insecta > Raphidioptera > Raphidiidae > Mongoloraphidia > Mongoloraphidia duomilia. The sequence goes on along the minus strand of CM077525.1, from coordinate 16,790,028 downwards.
CAAAGTTTCAAGTCAATTAGACATTTGGAAGATGGTGAAAATCGAATTGCAAGATTTTTATATAAAAACTTACAAGTGAAGCTAATAAAGCATGTTAAAAAAATTACGTGTGTCGCAGTACTCCGGGGAAGTGAACTTCTTATGCAATACTCAAAGGCAGCGTCGTAGTTAGGAGCATCGGCGTCCAGGGCAAAATTCTGATTTCTCGCTCTTCGCTTGAAAATAATCATATTCACATCGCTGATTTCGCTGTTGCGCCCTCCTCCGGCTTAGCGCCTCTTGCGCGTGCCCCGTTTGCCAGACCCTAGCTACGACGCTGTTCAAAGATTACACAGTAAAATTTAGTTTCAAAAATCTACTTTTGGGTATATTATCAAGTGCTTCGAACTCAAAGCGCTTGAAAATAGCGGGAAGTTCCAGGGATGGCCTGCAGGGTCAACCGATTTACAGATTTTTTTGTTAATATTATGAGTAGAATTATCTCGCGTTAAACCCGATTTTAAACCATTTTTAACCAGAACGTAAAAAGTCCCGTATAATTTAAATTTGGGTACTAACTATTAGTGTCTCTCAAGTTTCATCATAATCGGCTCAGCTGTTTCCAAGTGATGCCGGTGTACAAACACTAAAATTCTAGAAACGCGTTCTCTTATTTAGATAATCGTATAAAATACCTGAAAAGCCTGCCAGAAAACGAAATGACAGACATAGGTCCCGTTACTATTTTATTTATATGTATTGATTTTGTATATATACAGGGTGTATCACAGGACTGAATACATAGAAAAGTAATGAGTGCAACAAGGAAAACATAAGCAAAATGAGTAGCGTGACAAAGATAGAATACACATGGCTAACTTAACTAAATTAACTATTCTATTACGCACAGATCATTGAGGGCAGCCAGCCTGATATTTACTCGGTAATATTATTTTTTTTTTAAATTTTTGTTTTAATTTGTGATTATTTTCGAGATTTTTAATATAAAAAATCTTGTTATTCTGAAGATGGACTAAGTTCCGAAAGCGCTTAATAAATGAATTTAAAAAGGATTTCTTCCTATATTTTTATTTTTATCTTAACTAAATTAATTATCATGGTTTTTTACATGAATAGAGGGCAAAGCAATCTCTGATCTTAACTAATTTGTACTTTGTACTTTTCCCTATGTTTGGTTTCCTGTGATACACCCTGTATAATGAAATGAATGAATAATGAGAGAAAATTTAAATACAGAGTCACTGTATATTCACGACTCAACCTCGAAACATGGAGGAAATGAAAAAAAAAATAATGAAGTGGCGGGAAAACGGGCCAAAAGTTGACTGGCGAAAGATGCATATTTTTATCGTCGATTGTATATCTAGTGGCGTAATGAAGTAATATTACTGACGAGTAGTGAAATTATGTTTAAACGAGCGCCGCGAATTTATACAGTCACACGTGTCAAAATATCATTCACTGTATTTCTTGTCTACCTCCTATGAAATAGTTGCTTTTGTCTTCATTTTTAGTATTTTAAAAATGTTTGACATTTCACTTGTGTAGCAAACTTAACTAGTAAGTTAGGTAGTTTAAGCCAGTAGCCGTTATATTAAGTGTACATATAGTATGTATAGACAGATTGTATCAAATTAAAGCTGTGCATAGGGCGTTCTGTGTGTAAGACAGAGATCGATATATAAAGCAGTAAATAAGAACGAGATAAATGATCGCTAATAGGAAATTTCTGTAGTTACTGTAAATAAATAATACCCATACTAACCCATACAACCTGATAGCGTCATCTTTGTTTTGTGATTTTATCAATAATTTCTTATTTCAGTAGTGAATAACTACAGAAACTTCCTATTAGCGATCATTAATCTTGTTCTTACTTATTGCTTTATATCGATCTCTATCTTACACACAGAACGCCCTATGCACAGCTTTAATTTGATACAATCTATATAAGTAGTCTGACAAGCGTTGACAAACATCGCCCCGCAGCAGCCGTCCGGGTAAAAGCAATGGTCTATCGTGTACAAGATCCAAGGTTCGAGACCAGCTTGGAGTAATATGAAATATTAAAATTATTGATTTTATCTTTATTTATTACCTAAAATAATAAATTGAAAAACATTGAAAAACGGCGGGCTATAAGAAAAGCCCGCTTACCGTCACCGGCCTGTAATATGTCACTTTACGACCGGTATACATGCATGAAAAGCAGCTATTTTAGAGGGGGTCAGACAAAAAAATATTTTGAAGACCAACAATGATATTCGCAATCATAAATTGACTGAATAAGAAATTATTGGAGTAGCTTGTAAATTGTAGGTACCTAACAACAAAAGTAATTAGTTCCCTGAAAAAATTCTCGGAATAAGCAAATGTTTAGTTTCTAGTTCTGCAACGTTTCATTGAACTAGAAACTAAACATTTTTTTATTTTTCGTCCTTATCCCACAATTAACATCCCTTTTGGCTTAATTAATATTATGGACTATGCATTCGCGTATGCATAAGTATGCGCATCCATCGAAGTCCTTGATGCGCTACATACTCATACACTCCTACTCGCGCATATAGCCTTTGTAGCTGAGCGCCTGTTTTAAATAAAAAAAAAAAAATAAATAAATAAATATTATGGACATTAAAAATCTACACATGTTCGGAATTGTTTCAAAATTTAAATTTAACTCATATTTAACTCATATTTTAGAATTGTTACAAAATCGACTAGACAGGGCCGGACTTGAAAATTTTATGAAAACATTACTTTTCGGATAGTAAATTACTTGCTGAAGGGTGCATCTATATTATAATTTGGTGCAGATGTTGGATTGAAGCACACGACGGAACAAAAAGTATCTGTTCAATTATTTACTGATTATTACATAAAATGTATGCCGAATATTGAATTTAAGGAAAATTCAATCATTATTACACATAACGATACATTTAAATACACTATTCTATCGGCAGGGTTATACACTGCAACCAGCGTTTTTTGAAGTTATACTTCTTTTGGCATGTTATGGAAAATGATGAGAGTGAATTTTTACGATGCTCGCGCATCGCGTCACGAAAATTTAACACCATGAAGTTAGTCGTTAGTAACACCATGGAGTTAGTCGGAAGTTCATGATTATAATATCCTATTATATAACACTGCTAAGTAAGATGTACGTAGCGTAATGGATAGAACCGCCGCGTCATACGCAATAGGTCCCGGGTTCGAATCTCAACACAAACATGCTTTTTTTTATAAATAATTAGATATAAATATAATAAATAAATATATTTAATAAATTAATAATTTATTAAATTAAATTAATTTATTTAATATCTTTATTTTATTATTTTATCGTCTTTTTTACAAACGTTTAGTACTGGCACGCGGGATAAAATTTTTGGAGTTATTTTTGTTTTGTTACGCCAAAGAAGTATAACTTCTGACGTGCGTACATAAGTACACTCTCACTCTTTTTTTTCTTTTTTTACATTGCGGTAAGTACTGCACAACGTTCCGTATTTTTACCCGACTGCGAAGCAAAGGAGTGGTAATGTGTTTAACAGTCTATATATGTATGTATGTATGTATGTATGTATGTTCCTTTGAAGCACTATACAGACCAAACGCCTGGGCCGATTTTTATGATTCACACGTCAATCGATTCCTCTAGTCCGGCGAGTGTCACTAAAGACATGACGTTAGTGAAAATTCAATATGGCGACTACAGGACGCCATATTGTGAAAATGAAAAAAATGAAAGTCAACAAACTATGTCAAGTGGGGTATCGTTGAATAGGTATTTAAAAATCATTTTTAGTTTTCCCTCAACATTTTTCGATTCGACTGACCGTTTAGGATCTATATCGATTTATTTTTAACTAAAAACATTTGAAATAAAAAATTTATTAAAAACAAAAAACCTGACTGCGTAAAAATCGAACTTAAAAGATGGAAACAAGATCAAATGATAACATGCAGTCGGAGGTATTTCTGTTCAATTTGTTACTACTATGCCTCCGACTGCATGTTATCATTTGATCTTGTTTCCATCTTTTAAGTTCGATTTTTACGCAGTCGGGTTTTTTGTTTTTTAATAAATTTTTTTTCGAATTATTCGTTTTGAGCACCGAAAAAAATTATGTTTCTTGTCAAATGTTAAGAATATCAAGATATTTTATGCTGATTATTCCACTAATATTGGAACAAAATGTATCAGCGTTACGCAGGAAAGTGTTAAACGGGATACGCCTGTACGTCCATTTATGCATATATGAATTATATTAGCAAATGTTCTGCGCAGTATGTATTATATTAATACAGTAATAACCTAATGCATATGCAACAGTGCCTACTATGTATGTAATAATATGTATTATCGAATATATCTATCTTTGTCAGTTTTAGTTTTGTACAGTGTGACGAAAACGCAACACACTAGCTGGGTTGCAGAAAGCATAGTAAAAAAATATGATTTGACAATAACCTTAGATTGTTATAATTAATTTACAGTTTTTATATATGCAGAAACAGTCTAATGTTGTTGTTAACTCTATACTCTATCATGCAGACAGACCCGTAGCCAGGATTTTTTTTCGGGGGAGCTTAAAAGTCAAAAAAAACTTTTTAACAAAAAAAACCTCCTTCAAAAAGCCACAAAAAAGAGGAAAATAATAAAACTTTAAGGTCTGCGCCATTTAAAAAAATTATGAAATCGGTTAAAATGTAGATATTAATTAAACTGGCAATTTTTAACCGACTTCATATTTTATTAAAATGGCGCAGACCTCAAAGTTTTATTATTTTCCTCTTTTTTGTGGCTTTTTGAAGGAGGTTTTCTTTTGTTAAAAAGTTTTTTATTTTTTACTTTTTAGTTAAAGGAATCACACGCCGTTACTCACTTTTTATTTTATATTAAATCGATTTCTTACGCTGTGTCAAAAAGTGACATTTACCTTAAAGGAATCACACGCCGCTTCTCACTTTTATTAAAATCAGCCGAACTACTGAACCGATTTAAGTAAAATTTATATGGGACCAACTTCGAGGTATACCCTATCCAATAAAAAAAGAATTTTTCAAATCGGTTTATAAATGACGGAGTTCTGAGGTAACAAGCATAAAAAAATACAACCGAATTGAGAACCATCTCCTTTTTTTTGAAGTCGGTTAAAAAGTAAATAAAGTCTCTCACAAACTTTCAGCAGTTTAATTATTACATTCGTTGCATTAAAAATTATTGTCATAAATGACACATTCATTAATCATTATTATTTATTTATCATTATAATATATATAATGAAAATGTATTTAAAAATACTTTTTCATAGAAAAGCACTTTGCTAGAATTCGTGAAATTTCGAGGGAGGGGAGCTTCAGCCTCTTGAGCCACCCCCCTGATTACGTGCCTGCATGTAGATTGTAGAATTTATTTATTTATACTCTGTGGTAAATCAAATACAGATTTTTATTATTATTATTATGCGAAGGATAAATTCCTTAAAGAATTTTGCATCCACAAGCACCCTAAACTTCAGGTTCGTCACCGTCACACAAGGGATACTTGCGGAGCAAGGTGAAACTATAACCGCGTCTCAAACCATGAAATGGGCGATTAAAGTGAGTTTGGGTCGTGCGCACGAAGTACACTGAGCGACCCAATAAGCACAGCCTTTTGCATGCGGCAGACTTCAAGAACACCAATTATAAGGACAATTAATTTAACAGAATACTCTGGGTACTGCTTCCTGAACTCAAAAAGAAGGTCTTGATATTTTGTCCGCTTCTCGGTCTCCTTCGCGACTATGTTAATTTCAGCAGGAACTGAGAACTCGGTGACATACATAAATCGCGTGGTTTTATCAAGGAGAACTATATTAGGCTTTGTAGCTGAAAGTTGCCTGGTAGTACTGAATGAATAGTTCCAGAAAATCTTACATGATTCATTCTCAACAACGGACTTAATATCGCCAAGATGCGTATATTTAATAGACGAATAAAATATTTAACGTTCGCAAAATATTTGAGAATTTTCGTCTAGTCACGATCGTGTCGAAGTGCATTAATATCAGTGTTTCTTAAACGGGAATACCTATGTAAAAAAATTGAACGCATCGTCTGATATTGCTAGACAATTAAGTTTCCGTTCCTATACAAAACATTCAGGAAATTAAAATTTTTTAGTAGCTACAAAAAGTTTCTTGATTTTCATTTTACATACTTCTATACCTTAAGTAAATTGGTATAGGGTCGGAAAAAAACTTTTTTGCCATATCCACTATAAAATAGCTACTTTACAGTTTACATGTGTTGATGTATGCATGGAATGGGTCACTGCGACAGCTCACGGCCTACTATAAAAGTGAAGTTGGCGACGCAAATGAACTGTCAAAATTTTTTTTTAATACCAATGTAGTTAAAAGTATACTTATTTTATAGTGGGTATATGGCAAAAATACCATTATATATATATATATATATATATATATCGTGTGTAATGATATTATGTCTCGCGTGACTCTTAAAACTCCTATCGCTCGTTTTTACATACTGTCACTACTCGTCAGTAATTTGCCTCATTACGCATCTGGATATAGGTACAATCTATACTATATTTACAAAAAAAACTCCTTCAAAAAAAAGCCTCTAAAAAGACGAAAATAATACAATTAGTGCCGACCTCAAAATTCTATTATTTTCGTCTTTTTAGTGACTTTTTTTGAGGTTTTTTTTATAAAAAGTTTTTATTTTTTACTTTTTAGTGGCTTTGTAATACATAGTTTGCACGTTATTAACCGATTGGCAAATTCCTCTGAAATTTTTCATATTAAAATTCATTTTGAAAAAAAAGAAGATATTATTATGCATCAAACTTTTTATTATCTAAACTAATCTAAAATAAGATCCTTTTTCAAGCTTAATTTCGATAAAAATGCCAAAGCTTTTCTTATGAAGAAATATGTTTGATCACAATGTAAATCAGATTTTCCGACAATGCATTCTGTAACCCACACAATAAATTGTGTAGGTATCCTATATGTACAGAGAATTTCACTTAAGACGCAACATAGGCGACGACATTAATGCAGCAGAGAAAATTGTTTCACATAAAATGCAACATCCACTGAACAAAAACATGCATCACTATCAATATGTTATGTTATATATGTTATACGTTTTGTATTGTTTTTTATTTTAGTACTTTATTTTAATTAAATTTTATTGACATGTTCCATGCTGCAAGGCTTCTCGAATAAATAAAGGATCTATCTATCTATCTATCTAATATTTTAATTCAAAAAGAATGAATTACAGCAAATTTATTTAAATTAAAATATTTGTTATAGTGATGTATGTTTCGTTCAGAGGATATTGCATTTTAAGTGAAACGATTTTCACTAATGCATTAATGTTCTTCATAATAATTTACCAAGTAAAAAAGGCGTGAGGTGGGTCGTTTATTAAGACTAAAGTGCGACCCTTGAGGTCTACACCACGAACTTCCCAGTTTGATAAATATTTAATAATAATAATTAAATTAGATATTACACAGAAAAGTAATCATTTTAATCATTAAAACATAATTATTATTTATTTTTAACAATTAAAAAAAAAAAAACTGCTGAACCGATTTTTATAAAATTTAAGTCGGATCAAAATGACGTTAACACGCCTCGATTGACACCCTTACGAAGTCGATATAATTTTTTATTCTCGAGATATTGTGTAAAATCTACTTTTTGGAGTCTATTTGGTTAAGAAAAAAGAACGGCTGAACTGATTTTGAAAAAATTTCTTTCAGATCATATTTACGTTAATACGCGTCGATTGGCACCCTAACGTGGTCGATATCATTTTTCATTCTCGAGATTTCGTCTTAGAAAGAAATGGACACATACGTACGTACGTACCTATGTACGTACACACACACACACATACACACACAATGACATCTTTCAAAAAATAGTGTAAAAATAGTGTAGTGACCTTGAAACATAAAAATTAGTTATACATTTTGATTTCGATTTTCGGATCCATTAATAACTTCCAATGGGAAGTTAACAAAACCCGCCTATAGGTTGCGTCTTAACTATATAACCAAAACGGTGTGTCCTTAATTGATCCCGGCAATTTTATACCAAAACGAATGATCCCACGACTTCTGATCTCAAAAAATTGTCTATAAACTAATAGTGCCTCATAAGTAATAAAGTTATTAAATTTTATTAATTTAATGAAATAATTTAATCGATAATTCCCTTTGTCGGGAAATTTGTTTGAATTAAATTTGTAGACGTTATGAATATGATATATTTGTAATTACATTGTTATTAGAATTCTAACGAATGTAATAGTATAATGTGTTTATGAATTAATAAACCTTTAAAGACTATGACAGTGTAATGATCAAGTTGAATAATTAAATTGTATTTATCATTGCCCGGGATACGTCGTAATTTTGTCAATTTTATGAATTAATAACAAATTATCACGCTGACTTTTTATAAATTTTAATGGCATATTTAACAATTCGTTATAATGTGAAAAGCACGAAAGACCAAATTGACTGCACACCTGATGTTTCGAAGTTTCAATGTACAAACATTTTTCAACAAAATTTATAAAACACAATATTTGACAAAATTACGACGTATCCCGGGCAATGATAAATAAAAGTGAATTGGAACCATCCAAAACTAGTGATTTAATTAGCAACAAAAAAACTTTTTAACAAAAAAAAACCTCCTTCAAAAAGCCACTAAAAAGAGGAAAAATAATGAAATTTTGAGGTCTGCGCCAATTTAATAAAATATGAAGTCGGTTAAAAAGTATAGTACCTATAGTGATCAATATCTTCTTATTAACCAACTTCATATTTTATTAAATTGGCGCAGACCTCAAAATTTCATTATTTTTCCTCTTTTTAGTGGCTTTTTGGAGGAGGTTTTTTTTTTGTTAAAAAGTTTTTTATTTTTTACTTTTTAGTGTCAAAATTCAGTAGTTCGGCTGATTTTAATAAAAGTGAGTAACGGCGCGTAATTCTTTAAGGTAAATGTCACTTTTTGACACATCAGACAGCGTAAGAAAGTCGGTTTAATAAAAGTGAGTAACGGCGTGTGATTCATTTAAGGTAAATGTCACTTTTTGACACTAAACAGTAAAAAGTAAAAAACTTTTTAACAAAAAAAAACCTCCTTCAAAAGAGGAAAATAATGAAATTTTGAGGTCTGCGCCAAAATTAATAAAATATGAAGTCGGTTAAAAAGAAGATATTAATCACTATAGGTACCTACTATACTTTTTAACCGACTTCATATTTTATTAAATTGGCGCAGACCTCAAAATTTCATTATTTTCCTCTTTTTAGTGGCTTTTTGAAGAAGGTTTTTTTTTTGTTACAAAGTTTTTTTAACTGTTAAGTTTTTAAAGTATAAACACCAATACATCTATGCTATTATTATGAAGAAGGAAGTATTATCAGATAGTACCACGGAAAACGGATGAAAGAGTATTTCATGAAACACTTTGAGAAACACTGAATTACATAACGCCTGATACATAACAAATATGCCCCCTGGAGAGAGAGCAGTAGACGGCGCTAATGGGGTTGACCTTATATAGGTCAATAGCTACATACGGGAATGTGAACGGCGCGGCGGCCACATTATCCACAGCGAGGGGGTGGGAAGATGTAACGTTAACACAAGAATATCATTATTATTATTATATATATTATTTTATATTTGTATCGCTGCCGTCGTTTTGTGGATCGTTCCATATTTGCAAGCTTCAGAATATATATTATTATATATAAAACATATTTATAACGAGTTGCTAATTAATTAAATTGCATTACATAATATTGAATTTATAATGCTATGGTATGGTCGAACGAGTATTGAAATAAGCTAATAACATTTTGTGTACGCGCTCTCAAACAAATAATTAAAACAGTGTTGTCAAATATCAGAATATATTTATAACTAGCTGTACTCGCGGCTTCGTTCTCCCTTCATTCGTAGATTACGGGATTCTGCTGCTTCCTGATAAACATAATTGTTTGTTAACCGACTTCAAAAAAAGGAGGTGGTTCTCAATTCGGTTGTATTTTTTTTTTGTTACCTCAGAACTCCGTCATTTACAAACCGATTTGGAAATTTTTTTTTTGTTTGAAAGGATATACTTTCAGATTGGTCCCATAGAAATTTCATCAAAATCGGTTCAGCAGTTCGGCTGATTTTAATAAAAGTTAGTAACAGCCTGTGATTCCTTAAGGTAAATGTCAATTTTTGACACATCAGACAGCATAAGAAAATCGGTTTAATAAAAATGAGTAACGGCGTGTGATTCCTTTAAGGTAAATGTCACTTTTTGACACTAAAAAGTAAAAAATAAAAAACTTTTTAACAAAAAAAAAACTCCTTCAAAAAGCCACTAAAAAGAGGAAAATAATGAAATTTTGAGGTCTGCGCCAATTTAATAAAATATGAAGTTGGTTAAAAAGAAGATATTAATCACTATACTATACTTTTTAATCGACTTCATATTTTATTAAATTGGCGCAGACCTCAAAATTTCATTATTTTCCTCTTTTTAGTGGCATTTCGAAGGAGGTTTTTTCTTTTGTTAAAAAGTTTTATCTTATAAATTTTAAAACAGACTTCAAGCTAACTAATAATAGGTAATATAATTTTATAGAATTATGAGCAATGGGCGAAAATAGTGATTTGCACTCGGGCGAATCCGGACCCCAGCAGATTATTTATTACGCTATTTCAACGCAGGATTATCAGTGAAAAAAAACGCGATTTCTGAGCTAAATTGATCTTACGCTGGTTAAACTATAATAGTAAAATAATATGTGTATCATTGTTGCTCTTGATAAACCAAAATCTACCCGGACGAATCCGGAAAACTATATCATCAATTCGTTTGTAACTGTGGATATATGATAACGCATTTCTTTTTCTAAAACCAATGAAATTGTTATACAAGTGATTTTTTTACGTATGCACGATCTGCGAAAAATTCATACATTCAAATTTCAAAGCATTACTTCTCATTGTCAAAACCATCCTTAAATGCTTGTCTCGCCAATCGGCATTCACCGCCTTAATACCTACAGAGAAATTCTCCCTCGCGATCGGCAAAGGATTACTGAATAAAATCGCAATAATTTGGAGATTTACTACCTCTTCAACCAGAACAATAAAACCTCTCCAAAATTAGTATGAAAATGTTTATGAATAGTTATATTGCATTAGAAGGGTTGAAACATAGCGTTTGCTACCAGTGTAAAGTTTTTGAAAATATTGAAAATGAAGGGAAAAGCAGCTATTTTATAGTTGCTATGCTCGTTTTAACAGTCATTTCACAACTAGATATACAATCTATTATTATAGAACTTATAAGACAACGGAAAACTTTTTTCCAAAAAACATTTTTTATTTGTACTTATTTCTGGAAAAGTTTAACTTGCAATTAATGTGAGTAAATAATTCTATTTTGTCATTATACAGGGTGCTGAATCGTTTTGTGGGTAATACGGATTTTACCCGTAAAATCAAACTTTTGCAATTTCCTGCTCCCCTAATTATTTTAGGAAAAATATCTTCGAATAAAAGTTTTAGAACATAAAATTCTGCATTTAAATCATTTAAACAAAATTAATTTTGCATGCTTTGTAACGGCAGAAATTTGATACGAAAATGTCAAAATTACCTCAATAACAGATAGCGATAGCCATGGAACTTGAATAAAATGATGACGTTTGTCAGAATGTCAGAATAATTTCTAATCATTTTGTTCAAGTTCCATGGCTATCGCTATCTGTTTTTGAGTAATTTTTGACATTTTAATATCAAATTACTGCCGTTACAAAGCATACAAAATTAATTTTGTTTAATGATTTAAATGCAGAATTTTATGTTCTAAAACTTTATTCGAAGATATTTTTCCTAAAATAATTAGGGAAGCAGGAAATCGCAAAAGTTTGATTTTACGGGTTAAATCCCTATTACCCGCAAATCGATTCAGCACCCTGTATAAATATAAATAAAAATATAACCTTCATTATTATTACACAAATTTACCTTTTCGCGTCTGTCTTTATGTTCGTGATTAACTTAGAAACTACTGGACCGATTTAAATTTGGTTTTCACGGTTGTATAAAACATTATTATGGGAACGCTTCACAGTTTAGTCTCTATCTATATTATCACGGGGGCACGTTCAATGCCGGGTTTAACAGTTAGCTATACAACCTACAGAATTTATTATAAGCCCTTAGCTTAGCAATCAACCGTTATCATTTTATTTTAACATTGGCCATTTCAAAATGAGAATCACGATAACTCATAGATGGGACGGATAAAGTCCGGCTTAATAGCTAGTTATAAATAAAACAAAGAATATTGATTAAAAAATCGAAGATTTCACGTCTTTAAATAATTAATTAATTTCTTATGCTTTACTTAGAACACAATAAAAAATCAAAACGTTCTGACGAACATAATTTGACAAATAAAATTACTATCACAACAATAATTGATTGGACCGATTTTGAGACACCAGCATTAGTGTTGGAGAAATTTGTCTGTTCACGCAGAACACCCTATATATTTATTGTAAATAATTCATAGGCTTCTAAAGAACAATTTACATGCTACTATTAAGCAACTACGATAATGACAGGTTCATTGTAGTATGCAACATTTATATTTTGCTATTAGCAAAAACAGAAACGAACGCATAGCAATTAACTGAACGTAAGTAGCACTTAAAAAGTATAGTATTTACTTGCAAAAAAACTAATGGGAAATTCACACTTAAATTAACACTTAGCAAAGTCATAAAAGTTAGGTTGGAATGCATTTTAGGAATATGAATGAACGTAAAAAGCGGCTTGAAAGCACTCTAATTAATGAAAAAAACTCGGGTCGCAGTGACAAACCCTGCCGACAATATAGTGTATTTGCTAATACAGGCCTTGTGGCTTTAATACGTGAACTTAAGTTTGTTTTTGGACAAAATAAAAAATTTAACCCCTTAATACATCCCTTAAAATAATATTTTTTTCTTAATTTCAATATTATTATCAATGCAACCTCTGTACCACATTAAATACACCCTTCCATAAGTAAATCCGTATCAACAAACTAGTGTTTTCATAAAATTTGAAAGTCCGGTCCTGTCGGGCCGATTTTATTAAAATTTTAGCAGCACGTTTTAATCTTTACTAAAGAGTTAAATTTCAATTTTGAAACGATTCTGACAAATTTTTCGGTATTTTTGGGCCCAAAAACTTTTTGGAACCCCTAAATACAACCCTGAAAATGGTCCGATCGGGCCCATTTTAAATAGGCTTCTTGCGGTGATGGGTTCCAATGTGTGTACCAAATTTCGTTTCAATCGATTAAGTTTGTCGAGAGTTATCGTGTACACACACATATATATATATATATATGTACACGATAACTCTCGACAAACTTAATCGATTGAAACGATATATATATATATATATATATATATATATATATATATATATATATATATATATATATATATAAATATATAAATATATAAATATATACATACATATAAATATAAACATTTTCAAAAATGGTGCCAAATTGTTCAGGAGGCTATGAAACGTCGAGAAATTTTGGTCCGACCCCTAGGTCCCGCCATCCGACCGACGCCAATAGTGTATGTGCCATATTATGGCAAATACACTAAAAAAGGTTTATTTAATTGTAGGCAAGTGACCAAAAATGATCAAGTAGGTAGGTAGGTTACTAGGTACAATGTACATTGTGACTTGTGAATATACTAACGGAATTACTGTCCAAACTCGGTTGGCTCTAAATATAATTATATGAAAAGTCTAAAGTTTTGGGTTGCTATTTAGCAACTCAAAAGTGGCACTTATAAGCGTTCCTATTTATGAACTTAATCGACGAAAACGTTAAGCAGCAATTAAGCGTTGCTACTTAGCTGGTCATTTTAAGAAGATTGTAACTTACAACCAGCATTTAAATATCAATAATTACAAACAGTTAGACGCTAATGACCTCAGTTGTCGGGCGTCTATAATTTACAATTCATTCATTCAATTAAAAACATAATTAATAGAATAAAGTTGCACTTAAGCGTTGCTATTTAGCAACTTAAATAACGGGTATTTTAAGCAGAAATTTAGTGTATGAACACAATAAATGAGAAATTTACAACTAAGTATAGCAATCACGCATTGCTATTGGGGAAATCAATTTACACGATTAATGGAGGATCTACGTTTGAGTAAAACTTAAGCGTCGCTGTTTAGCAACCTAATCAAAGGGGACTTGAAGCGCCTTTAAATGTCACTAAAAACTAACATAGTTTATGGGAGATTTACATTTAAGTAATACTCAAGCGTTGCAATTTAGTTTAGTAAATCACTAAACAGTAGATATCTAACATTACATTTTGAAAATTAGCAACACAATCAATGGGGGCAATTAAATAGCACCCAGTCGTTTCTATTTAGCAACTTAAATAACGAAAATTTTGATCAGTATATATGAATGTTATTAATTAGCTACACAATTAATAAAACTAAAAGTTGCTATTTAGCAACTCAACTAATAATAATAAGCTTACATTTGAGACAAAATCATCATTTGCTATTTAGCAACCCAATTAATAATAAGCTCATGATTAAGACAAAATTTTAAGTTGCTAACATAACTGAGTCGAACTTAAATTTGCTATTTAATTATAGGGCACACAATTAAGTACGCAAAATGTTGCTATTTTGCGGACAATTAAATAGCACCCAGTCATTTGTATTTAGCAATTTAAATAACGACAATTTTGAATGTTACTAATTAGCTACACAATTAGGCCAAAACCTAAAAGTCGCTATTTAGCAACGTAACTAACAATAATAAGCTCACAATTATTGAGGCAAAATTATGATTTGCCATTTAGCGACCCAATTATTAAGAAACTCACGATTAAGACAAAAATTTAAGTTGCTAATTAGCAACATAACTGAAACTTGCTATTTAATTATGAGGCTCACAATTAAATACGAAAAATGTTGCTATTTTGCGGAGAATTAAAAAGCACCCAGCCATTTGTATTTAGCAACTTAAATAACGAAAATTTTTATCAGTCTTTGAGTGTTACTAATTAGCTACACAATTAGGCCAATATCTAAAAGTTGCTATTTAGCAACTTAACTAACAATAATAAGCTCACAATTATTGAGACAAAATTATGATTTGCCATTTAGCGACCCAATTATTAAGACTCACGATTAAGACAAAATTTTAAGTTGCTAATCAGCAACATAACTGAAACTTGCTATTTAATTATGGGGCTCACAATTACGCAAAATGTTGCTATTTTGCGGACAATTAAATAGCACCCAGTCATTTGTATTTAGCAACTTAAATAACGAAAATTTTGATCAGTAATTAGCCACACAATTAGGCTAAAACCTAAAAGTTGCTATTTAGCAACTTAACTAACAATAATAAGCTCATAATTATTGAGACAAAATTATGATTTGCCATTTAGCGACCCAATTATTCAGAAACTCACGATTAAGACAAAATTTTAAGTTGCTAATCAGCAACATAACTGAAACTTGCTATTTAATTATGGGGCTCACAATTACGCAAAATGTTGCTATTTTCACTTAAGTAGTCGTCGCTATTTAGCAACCCATGAGATGTTTACATTATTAAACACTCAGATGTCGCTATTCAGTGTATACAACAATTACTAGCACTAAAAACGAGACGTTTTAACAATAAAGAGCACTCACAGTGATTCGAAACAACGACCAAGCATCGTTTTGCTATAGTTATGATGATTTAATACAGAAGATATACAGAAGTAGCGTACAGAGAATATAGTAGTAGAGCTTTTATAACAACAGAACAACTGAAACGGAAGTCTGACGACGTGCAATTTAACTACACATTATATACACCGAGACTGAGAGAAGACTGCTGACGATTCGAACTCATTTTAGTTAGGTCGGTGCGTGGTATACAGTCTCTCTCTCATGTACAATCCTCTATCTTTCTTTGTCTGTTGTTCGGACGACGTCGCATTGAACTGTTCCGAACGTCGGCTGAATATCCTGAACCGTAACCTGAACATCGAGAGAGAGTGGAACATCTGCAGTGTCATGGCGCGCGTGCGCGAGGCGATCAAAACAAATGATACACACATACACACATGGACGTCGCGCGTCGATCTACGCCGTCGGGTTGCACGCCATTGGCGGTGCCGTGGTGGAGGAAACGGGTCTCGCGTATTGCCTTTATTTTAAACGGCTATTGTTTGTCAATGACTTGATAACTTTTATTTGTTAATTGATTTGTTTACACGAGGCTTTACAGTTTACACTGACGTTTTAAGATCTTCAACTTTGATGTTAACAGCGCTATATGTTTGCATATACAGGGTGGTGACCGTGACTACTGCACATATAGGAATTTAACCCGTAAAATCAAACTTTCGCGATTTCCTGCTTCCCTAATTATTTTCGGAAAAATATCTTTAAATAAAAGTTTTAGAACATAAAATTCTGCATCTAAATCATTAAACAATATTAATTTTGCATGCTTTGTAATGGCAGAAATTTGATATGAAAATGTCAAAATTACCTCAAAAACAGATAGCGATAGCCATGGGACTTGAACAAAATGATGACGTTTTAGCTGTCAGAATAATTTCTAATCATTTTGTTCAAGTTCCATGGCTGTCGCTATCTGTTTTTGAAGTAATTTTGACATTTTCATATCAAATTTCTGGCGTTACAAAGCATGCAAAATTAATTTTGTTTGATGATTTGGATGCAGAATTTTATGTTCTAAAACTTTTATTTGAAGATATTTTTCCGAAAATAATTAGGAAAGCAGGAAATCGCAAAAGTTTGATTTTACGGGTTAAATCCCTATGTGCAGCAGTCACGGTCACCCCCCTGTATCTTCCTTAACATAAGATCCGTAACTGCAGTTAAGTTTTACTAAAAGTGATTTTAACAGCATTTAGTAAGCAAACGTGAGCTAAGAACTGCACGTAAACGCTTTAACTTTTAATTAATTATCAATTTATCGATGAACTGATCACAGCGCTGTAATAAAATGCCTGTCCGTACAAACTAATTCTTTTCATTAATAATTTTTCTTAGCATTTGTAGTCTTCAGAAAGTTTAATAATATCGAAAAACTTGGAAATATCATCAATATCCGCGAAGTATTTGTTTGATATACAGTAGAGTCCGTCTATTGCGACTTCGTTTATAACGACTAACCGTTTTTAGCGATTTAAATGCAAACTCAAGTTAGGTTTCATATATATTATATTGTATATATTATGCATCCGCTTTGTGCGTCGTCCAGTTAATACGACATAATGTGGCCGGTCCCTTGAAAGTCGTTCTATCCGGATTCTACTGTATATTTACTAGTTATATTATTTTGTCGTGGGTCGGAGGGTTTCGTTGTTGCTAAAATCTTAAGATTTGTGCCAGATTAGTCAAAAATAATTCTTTAATCTATATTAATATAATAAAGCTGAAGAGTTTGTTTGTTTGTTTACGTGTTTGTACGTGCTAATCTCAGGAAACACCGGACCGATTTGAAAAAAAAAATTTTTTGTTAGATATCCCGTTTATTGAGAAAACTTATAGGCTATTCGAGTTTTTTTTAAATTTAACCTCAAAGGGTGTAAACGGGGATGTAGGCTTTTTTTTATAGACTATCTATATTTAATATTGATAAATTTCTCGCGGGGGGATAATTCCTGTGGGATAGTAACAAAACGTAACTCTGAAATTCTTTTGCATTTTAGCGTATAGGCGGAATCTTACTAATATTATAAACACCACCAGCCCGACCTCATTTCGCAAGGAGAGAATTTCTCGCGGGGGGGATTATAAAGCATAAACTCTTAGCACTCGGACGAAGCCGGATGGGGACCGCTAGTGAGCATATAATCGACTTTTTTTTAAATCATTGGAATGAGTTCCCGCGTCTAACTTAAATAATGATGTTGAATTTTTGTCTAATATTTCAAACGGATTTACAATAAATTTTTGAAGTTGGTTAAATAAATATTTTTTCTTTAAAGAGGCTGACGTCATTAGAGCCAAACATCACGGCCCACTAATTACAGTACAACCGATATTACTAATAAAGTATCTAGGTATCTTATTTTGACCGTGTGAGATCAGTGTACACTGTACATTGTACAGGAAACATAAACGGTCTCATGGTTAATATAGATTATAGAGTATATTATATTTGCAGCGAATTCGTTTTGATTCTAATGACGTAGTTAGGGACATTAAAATTAAAAAATTTGTACCTCCCAAAATGAAACTAAATAAACGCCATTGTTTGTGGCAATGATTTTCTAATAGGGAAAAATAATTTTTTACAGCCTCATTGTAAAAAATCATTTTTTGAATAATTTTTACTGTTTTTATTTTAGCTATTTAAGTACATTAATTTTTCTTTATTTTTATTTGCAGTGAAAATTGTTTTCTTATGTTTGCCAGTTTTAATTAAAATATAATATGCGGACGCCTGTGGTGGAGGCGACGGGTCTATTATCAAAGATAACAGTGAACAGTCCCTCCCGGCCCGTTATGTACACCTCTCTATACCTGCCTCTTACCTTAGATCGTGAGCATCTAGATAGCCGACTTCATTAACTCCGCATATACAAAAACCTGAATCGACTCAACTTTATCTCATAACCAACCTGCTATTATAGGCGGACATGATAAGCGAGGCTAATCGAAAAAAGAAGTTTACGTCACCTCAAAAAAATTAGTCATATTAAGATGATAAATAAAATTTTAAAAATGAACTGCAAATACTTATTTCTTTTTCTTAATTCTGAAAGGTATGTTTTTTTCCTTTCAAGAGAATAATAATAAGAATTATTGTTTATTGCTGATTCATTCGAATCAGATTTAATCATACGATTGATCATTCATCTGTCCTTGAAAATACATAAAGTATAACAAGTAAAAATAACAACAAATAAAAATAAATAAAAAAAATTAAAGAAGTTAAGAATATAGATTAAACTTAAAGGAAAGGTCAACAAAGATCTCATCAGTTAGAAATGATTTGTTTCGGGTTTCTGGGCCGTGGTCTACTGCGGAACGAATTCTTCTTCCAGACGTTTCGCTTGCTGCTACGGCAAGCACGAGGGCAAGCATCTTCAGTGCGTCTTAAATGAACTGATCAGTTCAGTTGTTAGCAAGACGTCTAGAAGAATTCTTCGACCACGTCCGCCGCACCACTGAAGATGGTTGCCGCAGCAGCAAGCGAAACGTTTGGAAGAAGAATTCGCTCCAGTAAACTACGGCCCAGAAACCCGAAACAAATCCTCTCTATAGAAAGCCGACCGTGAAATCTTACATTCTTATATCTCATCAGTTGTTTTAAGAATACTAACCCAACAGTCCAACTGTTAGAACGCTTAAACGCTTAAAAGAAGTGTTAACAACACAACAACTATTGAACTTCTATTATGCGCAAGTGTATTCAAGATTAAAATACACAATTTGCTTTTGGGGTATATCTTCCCAGGCAAATGATGTGTTTGTTTGCCAAAAGAAGATTATCAGATGTATTGGTGGAGTGTCGCATCAAACATCGTGCAGAGATTTGTTTAAGAAATTCAAAATTTTAACTTTGGCATCAATTTATATATATGAATTGTCAATCCATATTTTTAAGAATTGTAATGAGCTCTTTAGGAACTCAGACATTCATGACATAAACACGCGAGCAAAACATGCACTTAGAATTCCTTTCACACGTTTAAAAATTTCACAAAAATCACCCAGCACTCTGGGAATAAAAATATTTAATAAATTACCCTAATCTATTACAGCACATAAAAAATTACACAGTTTCAAAAAACATTTAAAAATATTTTTAATTGAACATACTTTCTATAAGTATAGATGATTTTTTTTAACATGACTGTCTGAGTTTTAACATTGGAAATGTTTATGTTCGTATATGGGGGCAGAGTTACGACTTTTCGTTCAAGGCCAAAAGACAACGGTGTCGCGATCAAGTGAGGAGCAATTATGCAAAATTGAACAAGTGCAATTTTTTCGAAATGTGTTTTATATCATGTCTAGTTAATTGACAAGTATTTGCGACGATGTGCGGTGTTATTTTTGAGCAAATGTTAATAAATACTGTAGAAAAATCCATTTAAAAGTTAAGTAATCAAGCAAAAGTGAACGCGTATAATATAACAGAAGAATAATAGGGTTATTCCTGACAAAACTAAACAGTGCATTGATAAATATTGTGTGTATAATAAACAGTTAATTATGTTTCATATATGCTGTTATCATTTCTAATGTCCTCGATGGTTGCAAGGATTGCGAAATCTGTGATTTTTTAATGAGCTTATTTAATAATTAAGGACGATTTGTATCCATATCAATGGCAAAACAAATAAAATCATTATTATTATAGTGGAAATTCTGCTGTCCTATATTTTGCATACTGCACTCATAGTGTAAGAGATGATGCATACACAGTATATCTATAATTTTACAGGCAGTGCCGTTCTAAATATCTGCCTTCAGTATTTTAGTCATATTATGTAAATATACAGTGAATTTCACTGAAGACGCAACGAGTTTTGTTTACCTGGTAGCTATGGAAAACATTAATGCATTAAACTTCGAGAAAATTATTTCACTTAAAATGTAACATCCACTGAACAAAAATACGCATCACTAACAATATTTTTACTTCCCACCTCTACTATGGTAGGGAAGTAATGGATTTAGTCCAAAAAAAATATTTCGAGATTTTAACAGATCTTCACGTTTTGAGACCCGAGCAATAGTTTAAGATCATTTTCTGACTGATGTCTGTATGTGTGTGTGTGTGTGTGGTGTGTGTGTTTCGCGTTGGATGTGGTAAGAATGCGGATATTACATTAAGGAGATGCCGAGTGTGTTCTATTGTGTTTATGTGCGTTTGAGTTGGTATGTGTATTGAGATGTTTGAAGTCAAATACGGCTGTCAGTACAAGGATCCTAGAGATATTAAAAGATTAATCGTCACAATGTACAGATATTAATCCATATGTATAAATAACAAATATTTACATAATTGTCTCTGTTAAATCCTATCAAATTGCTGTTTTTTCGTTTTCACTACTCTCAACTTTCAGTATAACGGATATTAATTAGAGGTGAACATAGATTTTATTTCCAATTTTATCAGTGAAACTACATTTTACTTTTAACAATTTTTATGAGTTTTTACTTAAAAAAAACCAACAATGTCAACACCATGTTCATTAATCGATCAAACAAAATACTGAAAGAAATTGACAGCATTTTGGTAAGATAAAAACATATTTCAATTTTTGTTAATTTTAACTTTATTTCCACAAAATAATTGTTTTTCACCATATAAATATTCTCACCCACGTTTACATACAACCATTGTATCAATATTATAATTTTTCTTGTAGACTCTGAAGATGGTATGAAGAATACCGAAACGTTAGTTATTAAATGCAAATTTTGAATTAATCAGTATTGTTTTTATTGATCCTATGTGCCAAGGAAGTGCTCACTTCCGACAATTTCTACACTGTTTTCAAGGATCACATTGCTCTATTTAATTATAGCAACTTCAAATTCATTATTATTATTGTAGATTATAGATGCGTCGACAACTCAGGTCATTAGCGTTTTCAACACAACAATTATTAATAATCCATTGAATGAAACATTCGGTATACAAACAGTACAGATAAAACAACAGCGAAGCGATATATACGGTTGCTTGTGACAACTGTGCTGTAGATGAAGACAAAACTGTAATGGATAGGCAACCCGTCATACGCCGCCGTTTCAACATAATAATGTAATAAAATAACATATCTTTGTTATTATAATACCATGTTCTCGGTCTGTTATCATTCATCATTTATCAAACTTGCTCATAAAATGATAACAAACACAATGACGAATTTAGACCCTGGCTCAAAATAACACTCTGCCACAGAAGACCGAAGAGGAAGTAATAACTAATAACTTTATGCAAAAACCAAGTCAGTACGACCATATTATAGTAGATTTAATTTAAGTCAAGCGCCAAAGGGCCGGTTGGAGAAAAAGAAAACGCTGATTTAACGGGAACCTTTTTTCTTTATTTTTCTTTTTAGTCCAACTTTAAGCTATGGAATGATGGAACTTTTATAAATGGAACGAGAAACAGGTTCACTCAGTGCGCAAGCTGTAACCAACATCTATCTGCAGGGCCGCGCCGCCCCTGTGTGCGAAGTGTGCGGCGCACACAGGCGCCAAGACAATAGGGGCGCCGCTATCGAAATTATTTTTGTTACACTTACACAACAACATATTTCTTTGTAGTGGAGTATCGATAAGTAAGTAGGTATAATAGGCGCAACAAATGCCTCGTAAACAACAAAACATAATATTGCGCTTATTGTACAAGTCTTCTATTTAGGAAAATATTATCTAATTATATAAAACTAGAGAACATTTATTTCGGTCAAAATTAACAAATAAGAAATAAAAATAAGTTGAAACATTAAGATTCGTGAAAAAAAGAGGCGCTTCATAGGTTTCGCACACAGGCGCTGTGGGGGGTCAGCGCGGCCCTGTCTATCTGTCTCGCTCTCAAGTTCGCAGGTCTTGAATGCGCATTGCGCAATGTCAAGAGTACTTAAAATACTTAAACACCTTTAAAAGTAGAAATTATACTAATTTATATACGAAATAAATAAATAATTTTATACTAATTTAGGTTCGAAATTATAAAAGCGTGGGTTGTAAACTCTGATAGTTTATTAGTCACGACCCACGCTGTTTATATACATAAATTATTAAAAATTATTTTTTCCTGTTTAGTACGTCATTTATAAAAGCTTGTCTTTAAAAACATTTTTTTACAAATATTTTATTTTTTAAATTTTTAGTTGTTAACCTATGCATTTCTGATAATTCGTCATTTACAAAAATTCCGTTAAATTTGTCACTAGTACAGTAGTACTCCGCGAAATCAACATCCAAATGTATAAACTATACGCTTTACAAAAACTTAGATGTCTCTGGTAGCCCGCGTACTATCAAAGCATTAATTTCTTAAAATTAATTGATTATTTATTTCTAAAAACAATTGATTCATGTATTGTCATCAAGAATACATGTGTGTACAAAATTTCAAATCGATCGGATACGTAGAAATCGTTCAAAATTGACTTGCAAGATTTGACCTAAACAAACTAACATACAAACAAGTGAAGTTGTAAAAATATAATTTGTAGTGCGATCAAATAGGATTCCACAAAAAATATGTCTGACAAAAAACATTTTTAGTTATACTAATTTCCTATTTATTCAATATTGTTATAATACTGAATATTGTTGTTCTCAATCAAAAATCATAAATTCAACCGTGGATTGACTAATCGACATTTCAACCTGAATATAGACTCTGATGACCTCAGTTGTTAAGCGTCTATAATCTGCAATCTATCTTGAATAGTAGTTCGACATAAAATCAATAGATGTCACCTATTATCGACTTCTCAGAATACAAATTACTGCGAAAAATATTTTACGATAAAATTAGTGCACTTTACGAGGTTAAAAAAAATATGACTGGTTGGAAATTTTTGTTTTCCCAACTTTAAATAAAAGAAATATCGTGTGCGATTTCCCATTACTTTCCATTTACAAAATTACATATTTGACTGATACTGCTATTTCGAGCAGTTAATAAAAAACGTATGACTAGGTGGGAATTTTTGTTTTCCCCAACTAATCGAATAAACAAAATACAGGGTGATTTATACCATCAGGATGTGAAAAAATGAAAATTCGTGTTCAGAATTGAATTTTAAGCACAAGACAACTCCCGGTCCGATCGGCTCCTGTTTTAGAGGTATCGATGCATTATTTTTTCTGAATTTATTTTATTTTTGTCTATGAAATTATTTGTAAGTTAGGGAAGCTGCTTGGAAACAAAAGACTTAAATTTATTAATTGTCGACAATTGTCACATGCTGCTATAAAAAAATAAAAATGTTACCAAGAAAACCGTAAACAAAAATAATGTCTGCATATTCTTCATGCCGAACTGCATTCTTAGCTTTATCTTTTTACACTAAGAATTAAGAACAACACGCAAAGTATGTGACAATGGTGGGTCATGAAGCTTTTTTCTACCACTTGATAGCGCCACTGGCAAGTGAGGTATACGCACTGAGCAAGGAGGTTATAGAGACATTACAAGAATTTAAAAGTGAAGCCAGTCGCCATATTGATTTATTTTTATTTATTGTAAATTATAGACGCGTCGACAACTTAAGTCATTAGCGTCTTGATTACATTAAATAACAATTAACTTAAAACTAAATGACATCACAAAACATCCATGAGCAGAGGCGGGATTCGAACCCACGACAGTCTGATCCAGAGGCCTCGACGCTAACCACTGGACCACACTGTCATATTAAGTCAACTCAATCATTAATTTATAGGTGCGTTTGGTATCAAGGTGTAGTGTAGTGTAGTGTAGATAATTTTTCACTGAAAAGTGTAAAAAGTTCACCAAATGTGTAAACTAAATGTACACTTGTAACAAACGGGCTAGTGTAGATTCTGAGTAGATTGTACATGCGCATTACAAAATAAATTAATGACAGATTGGCTGAGTTCATTATTTCTAGTTTTTACAGTTTTTTTTGGTCGTAAAAATGTTAAACTCACTGCCATATTTATCTTGTACCATTACATTTTGAAGCTCATTCATTTTTAAGAGACAAAAAATGTAAAAAATTGAGTACGAAAAAAGTATCAAATCTGTCAAAGCGATTGTCAATTCAGACATATATCACGTGACCTACACTACACTACGTGCACCTGCTCAAAAGTCAGGACTAATAGTTGTTACACTTTTAGTCCCACACTGAAATAACAAACAGATCAGTTATTTTACACTTTTGTATAACAAACGTAATAGTGTCAACAGTGCTTACACTTTTTACACTACACCTTGATACCAAACGCACCTAATATGTAAGAAGAAGTGAATAATATTCCCTAATCCATCCCTTGTTTGGCCGCCATGTTTGTTACGCCTGTGACGTCCGACTTGGCTTATACTTTGCATTTTGCATACGTACAGCGTCTCTATTACCTCCAACTCAGTTGGTATACGTTACTTTGATGCATCTTTAATGTCATTCAAAACATGTCAGTACTGTTTATATTTTCCGCCCACCTGATAGTGCCACTAGCAAGTGAAGTATCTGCATTTAACGGCTAAATCACAGTTTTCTATTTATTTAATTACTTATTCCTTAATAATAGATAAATGAAAAATAACTGAACACAAACCGTTAATCCCTAAACGTTCGACATACCTTACTTGCCACTAGCGTCATCTAACGAATAACAAGTGTAAGCGTTTGACGTATACCTTACTTACCACTATAGCGCTACCTGATGAAAAAAAAATATGATAGCCATCATTGTTAACAATTACTATAGTTAATATAAGTCTTTTGTTTCCATGACTGACTATTAATTTTATGGACAAAAATTTAAAAAATTCAGAAAACTTAATGCCTCGATATATCCAAATCAAAAGATCAATCGGAACAGAAGTTGTTTTGAATTTTTTGCTTAAAATTCAATCATTTTTTGTCTCCTGGTGTAAATCACCTGTATAGTGGGCGATATATAGCAATACCTATTACCTCCTATCTAAAAAATGAAATCTGCCAATGGGATGAAAACAAAAACTCGGGTCGCAGTGCCAAAACCCTGCCGACAATATAGTGTATTTGCTAATACAGGCATTGTGGCTTTATTATGTGAACTTAAGTTTGTTTTTGGACAAAATGAAAAATTTAACCCATTAATACATCCCTTAAAATAATTTTTTTTTTCCTAATTTCAATATTATTATCAATGCAACCTCTTTACCAAATTAAATACACCCGTCAGCAAATAAATCACTATCCGTAAACTAGTGTTTTCATAAAATTTGTAAGTCCGGTCCTGTCGTGCCGATTTTGTTAAAATTTTAGCAACACATTTTAATCTCTACTAAAGGGTTAAATTCCAATTTTGAAACAATTCTGAGATTTTTTTCGGTATTTTTGGGCCCAAAAACTTTTTTCAACCCCTAAAAACTACCCTTAAAATAGTCCGATTGGGCCCATTTTAAATAGGTTCCGTGCGGTGATGGATTCCAACGTGTCTACCAAATTTCGTTCAAATCAATTAAGTCTTTCGAGAGTTATGCCGCGAACACATACATATATATATATATATAAACTTTAATTTTATATATATATATTAATAATATATATATATATTATATTTATAATTATTATATATTTATATATATATAAACATTATATATATAAACATTTTCAAAAATGGTGCCAAATTGTTCAGGAGGCTATGAAACGTCGAGAAATTTTGGTCCGACCCCTAGGTCCCGCCATCCGACCGACGCCAATAGTGTATGTGCCATATGGCAAATACACTAAAAACATTTTACTGTTATTAAAATCCGATATTCTAGTGGGAGAAATTTCATAAATATAATTAACTTCAACTAGTGAACATTTTACGGCGCAAAAAAGAAATTACAGCAAATTAAAACTTAGAATATTAACGAGATCGTAAGTATGTCATTGTTTATCGTTTTCAGAAATTGGCCCTAACTAGAGGGTCAGAAAAATTGTGTGTGTGTGTGTTTTTAAAGACCACCAACAGCTAAGGTTATTTGGGCCTAGCACCATATTTTCAATTCATTATATTTTTTTTAATAATAAATTGAAAATCCAATTGACACTTTTACCAGCTCTCGGGTAGAACCCGGGAACTTGTAATAGAGGAACCATAGCGACGCCATATAAGCAACAGCACTGCTACATGCTCGGCTAGAGGATCAGACAACCGGGCAAATGCCTGGTGTGTTTTGGTGCCTTACGAGTACGAGTGATCGCCAGAAAAGAAAAAATTACGTACAAGAATGATAAATCTGTTAAAAAAAGAAGAAGTTCGTGTCTATGTTACCTTAAAACTCAAGAACCACTGAGCTGATTAAAAAATAGTTTTACTGTTTAACAGCCTACTTCTTGAGGAGTAACATAGGCCAAATATTATTGCGCTACAACAAAATAGCGATTTGCACTCTAGTGAAGACGGACCGAGCAACTAGCAATAAAAAAAGAACAAAAAAAGTGGGTGCGTGTGCTTATGACCACACGACAGAAGAGAAAACTTCGATTTTCTAATTTTAAAATATACATATGTTTTAGTGTCATCTATTAGCGCACTTATGCACTACAGAAAACTTATTATCAGCATACTACAAATACGTTTTCGTGTTTGAGCCGAGTAAACCCGATTCAGCGTCACCGACCCGAGCGTGACGGTTACTTTCGTTCACTACCCAGGTAAAGCGCGCCTAAGGAAGTTTTCACTTCAAAAACGTGGTTGTCTAAGAGCATTAAAACATCTTTAAAAAGCTAAACTTACTGCTCCACAAATATACGGCGAAAGTAAAAATTACATAATATGCTGCACACTTTACTCAATAATATAAAGTGCAGCCCCGATGATAAGAGATTAACTACTGATATCGACAAAATAATATGTGCTTGTTAAAAGATTATATCATTCACGGACTAATGACTGTTATTGTAACAGTTCAATCTACATAATATGAATAATGGGGTAGACAAGACATGAGACAAACATAGAATTGAAGAATTCCAGCGTCGCGTCCGTTTTAAAAATAACATTTGAAGAGCGCATCCGGTGTAATCTTAGAGACGCTATAATCTATATGCGTATAAGTCATACACCCTGCATATATACGGACTGTCCTTAAAATAGATCTAGATAAACACCGTCTTTTACAAATGTTTGTGAAAATTCAAAAACCAACCCAAATTTAATTTTGAGAGTGAAACTGTTTGATGTGAAACATCTTATGTCGGACTGTGAACAGCCGCGGGAAATATACAACGAAATGTTTGGTCCGCTCCTTCGCTGCTGTTCTCCCCATCACTGCGGCACTCTCTCTCTCTCTCTCTCGGCTTCCGCGCGCTCGGGCAACCGCGTGTGTTACAGTGCAGTATATAGGATTACGTCAGCATAACAGTTAGTTGCTGCTTTTGAAAAAATATATACTACTACATAGAGAATACCACCGAGTTCAATAACGTTTTCTTTGATGTTTCACATCTGTCGGGGGTCCCGAGACCCACACCCTTTTTTTTAGCTTCGTTTTTTTCCGTTCGGTTACGAATGTTGATCGTCACGTTATATTACGTCACATCCAACACTGATTCCATATTATATGTCGTATATAACAACTAGAGATAGCAGCACATTAAACGGCTATAATAGCTCAGTGGTATAACGCTTGCTTTGTACGCAGAAAATCGCTGGTTCGAGTCTCGTTGGCACCATTATCTACTATATATAAGAGATTAATGGGAACTTGGACCGTGGGTTGATTGAAACTCAGTTAAAGTTTTAATTCGCAACGTTTCGTCTATATTTTAGACTTCTTCAGGCTCTGTGAATAATAACCACATACATTACTGTACAACTTCATACAAACTTATAATATATCTTATTACAAACCTTAAAACATAACACGAGTATGTCAGTAATAATCTGTAGTCATCATTCATTTACAGCGATAATATAATATTCAAAATTCTTTTGAAAGAATTGATCATAATAATTTCATTAAAATTCATTTGTTCAACAGACACAATTTTTTCTTTTTTTAAAAAACAACATGGCTATTTAATACAAAATCCAACTATTAAAATAATTAAGTGACATAATCACTAATTATGCGTAACATAATCTAATCAGTGACTCTAAAAATCTTCTTTCATTACCGATAGTAAATGTAACCAAGTCACTTTACTTTCAATTTACATTCTGACAATATATTCATGTATAATTTACTCAGTCCCTGCGTATCCGATCGTGAATTAATAGTATCGTTTAGAAATATATTAATCATTTCACTAATGTTCCGCTTCATCCAATGTACCTCTTTATCTAAAATTTCACAATTATTAAAATCAAAATTATGTCCTGTGTTAAAATGATGTGTGGCCAACATACTCGTGTTATGTTTTAAGGTTTGTAATAAGATATATTATAAGTTTGTATGAAGTTGTACAGTAATGTATGTGGTTATTATTCACAGAGCCTGAAGAAGTCTAAAATATAGACGAAACGTTGCGAATTAAAACTTTAACTGAGTTTCAATCAACCCACGGTCCAAGTTCCCATTAATCTCTTATATATAGTTACGATGGACATGACAACTAATTACATTATCTACTATTTTTAAAGTGAAACTTTTTTAGCCTCGTTTTTTTCGTTCGATTACGCATGTCGATCGTCACGTCACGTCCAACATATATATAACAACTAGTTTCTCATCGCAAGTTGAAAATTAAAAATTTAGACATTTAAATAAATATAACGCAAAAACATATTAAATATAGCTGAACTTCCCTAAGTCAATTTTCCATAAAACGAAGTATTCTCTAAAGCGAATTTTTATACCATGAATATTGATGTTTCGATTATTTTATTTTATTTTTTACTCAAATTTTGCGTTACTCAAATATTTCGCCCCTTGAGATTCAACTGTAAAAGGTGACATTAAAAACTATTTTTTGAAACAAATACTTAACGAAAAAAGGGTCTTGACGGACAGACAGATAACAAAGTGATCCTATAAGGGTTTCGTTTTATGACTTCAAAAACCCCTAAAATCAAACTGAAAACCCCTAAATAACAAAATAAAAAATTCTCGAAGTTTCAGACCAATGTTGTTTTATCACTACGAACGTATTTTACCGAAAGAAACGAAAGAAAAAGTTCCATTACGGATTAAAACAGCTGATTTTCTGGGTTTAATTAATAATTTTAATACCTAGTATTTATGTTTGATATATGCTGGTTTTCAACAAAAATTTCTTAGATTTAGTTAAGAATGTTATAAACCCCTAAAAAACCCTAAACATTTTCCCCCCTAAAAACCCCCAGCGTAATTATTTTTTCCTAAATTTAGGGGGGAAAATCCCTAAGTTGGCCACACAGAGTAATAGGGTTCCATATGAAGGTACGAAATCCTAAAAATGTCAATATTTCGTGGGAAGCATTGGCGTAACTAGGGGGTGGCCAAGAGGGGCCAGGCCCCCCCTGGAAGGTGACGGCCAGCCCCCAAGAATAATTAAGTCACGTAGCTCAGAGTGCTGTCGTAAGAATAAAGAAAGTCGACTTAAAATTATTACAAACTACTTATTGAAAGTAACCGTTTGGGTGTACCAAAACTTGAGCCAAGCGCCATATTCTGTATTTTGTATTTTCATTAATATACTTAAATATATAGGCGCTTCTAGCTTCACTTAGGTCGCGCCTAAAAATAGCCACTCAAAATAAAAACTTTACAAGGTATAAGCAACTTTTACTGCTTTTTTTTAATATGGCAAATAATGACTATTTTAAATTACTGACAATAAAAGCTCTTCTAATAGTGATTTCAGTTTTCAGATTGAAAGGGGCCCCCCCTGGCAAAATCCCTAGTTACGCCAATTGTGGGAAGTGAAAAATCCCGTAATAAATTTGGCATTTTTTTGGTAACGATTTAAAAACAAAAGACAATGTAATAAATTGTTTCTAATAGAATATATTATGTATATCTTAACGCTGCTGTAACGCATAATTAATGCTCAAACATAAATCAAGTATGTTTCACGGCTGATAATAATTGATATTCCCGAATCCCGGTCTGAGTCGTGCGGCCGCTAGCTCCTCTATTGAACACGAAGTGACCGTAACACTGCTGCACACATATCACCGACCACATTACGATTGTTGCATTGAAACAGACTGTGATTGTACCGAATGGTTCGGTGTAAAAGTACGTTCACAGTCTAAGCGCAATACGACGATCGCGATGTGTTCTTTAATCCTACGAAAAATGTTTCTCTCTGCACTTTGTATGTACATTATTATTTATATATCGGTACTTTTAAAACGGTCTGAAAATCACATCGTCTATGTGTTACAGACAAATGATGCACTTGTAAAAACGTAACTATACTGTTGAAAACTAATGCTGGGTTGCAGAAAGCATTGTCAAAAAAATTGATTTGACAAAGACCTTAGATTGTGATCATATAAGTACCGGTTTTATGCATGCAGGAGCTGTCTAATGTCGTTGTGAAAACTCGCTATCATGTAGATTGTAGAACATTAGATTGTACTCACACAAAAACAAATGATTGATCTATCACGTTTCAAGCTAAATTTTGATCAATGTGCGTAGAACAAGCCGTGAGGTGGGTCGTTTATTAGGACTAAAGTGCGACCCTTGAGGTCCACACGACGAACTTCCCAGTTTGATAAATATTTAATAATAATAATTAAATTAGATATTACACAGAAAAGTAATTATTTTAATCAATAAAACATAATTATTTATTTTTAACAATAATAAAAAAAAAACGGCTGAACCGATTTTTATAAAATTTATGTCGGATCAAAATGACGTTAACACGCCTCGATTGACACCCACTTTTTCATTCTCGAGATTTCGTCTTAGAAAGAAATGGTCACGTACGTACACACATACACACACACATACATCTTTCTAAAAATAGTGTAAAAATAGTGTAGTGACCTTGAAACATAAAAATTTGTTATACATTTTGATTTCGATTTTCGGACCCATTACAATAACTTCCAATGGGAAGTTAAAAATAATAAAGTGCAAAAATATGAATTGGTACTAGTCCCAATAACCGTGGCAGACTGTCTTGGTGCCCCAAAAAAATTAATCAATCAACTAAGAATGAAGAAACTTGTTAACTTCCCATTGGAAGTTATTGTAATGGGTCCGAAAATCGAAATCAAAAAGGAAAAAAAATTTTTATGTTTCAAGGTCACTACACTATTTTTACACTACTTTTAGAAAGATGTCTCTGTGTGTGTGTGTGTGTGTGTGTACGTACGTACGTACGTACGTATGTATGTGTCAATTTCTTTCTAAGACGAAATCTCGAGAACGAAAAATGATATCGACTACGTTGGGGTGCCAATCGACGCGTATTAACGTAAATATGATCTGAAAGGAATTTTTTTAAAATCGGTTCAGCCGTTCTTTTTTCTTAACCAAATAACCTCCAAAAAAGTAGATTTTACACAATATCTCGCGAATAAAAAATTATATCGACTTCGTAAGGGTGTCAATCGAGGCGTGTTAACGTCATTTTGATCCGACATAAATTTTATAAAAATCGGTTCAGCGTTTTTTTTTTTTTTTTTTTTCAATTATTGATGTTTTAATGATTAAAATGATTACTTTTCTGTGTAATATCTAATATAATTATTATTATTAAATATTTATCAAACTGGGAAGTTCGTCGTGTGGGACCTCAAGGGTCGCACTTTAGTCCTAACAAACGACCCACCTCACGGCTTGTTAATATTTGGAATCGGGTGTCCGGTTTTTCTTGTGGAGTCGATTATTATTCGATATTCTACACAGTTACCCGTTATTTGATCATTTCCTAGTTCCAAATAATGAGATAGTTGACAAATTAAAGGACGAATGATCGAGCGTGTACGAACAAGGGAGAAGGGACCCGCTGTTCCCCCAATAACTTGCTGGAGTCACTGAGGCTAAAGCTATAGAGGAAGTATAAGCATTTAAAAGCGAAGCCAGTCGCCATTGTACTTAGGCCCTCATTTCATATGTGAGAAGAAGAAGAAGAGAATAATATTCCCAATCCATCCCGTGTCTTGCCGCCATGTTTGTTGTGACCTGTGACGTCAAATCTGGCTTCAATTTTGCATAAGCAGTTGTATACGGTATGCGTCCTCTATAAATTTTACTTCAGTGGCTGCAGTGCAGAATTTTTTATTATCCTCGATCCCGAACGTACAGATAATATCATCCCGGTTGTAGTATTATACAGTATACATAATTATATATATATATACACTCGTTATATTCTTTAATGCATCAATTCTCAAACCTGTTGCAACCCCCAGGAGGTTCGCGGTGACTTATCAGGGAGATAAATATTTAAATAAATATTACTTTATTTATTTTTTGAAAATTATAGACGCGTCGACAACTTAGGTCATTAGCGTCTTGATTATACATTAAATAACAACACACTTAAAACTAAACGACATCACAAAACATCCACGAGCGGAGGCGGGATTCGAACCCACGACAGTCTGATTCAGAGGCAGCGACGCTAACCACTGGACCACGACTGTCCTCAATAAATATTATAAATATAGCACACTACGCCACTGAGTTACAGTAGGTAAAGACCAAGAAGAACTGCCGTTGTCGAGCGGTGACGTAGCGGTGTTTAACTTAGAGCGTTTAGACTCTACTAATGTTTTAACGTTTTGCAATCCACACTCGGTCCGTAACATATAAAAGCTCACAGCAGCAAACGTTTCAAAGAAGGGACAGTTGGTACATTTCTGTGGAGGGGAGAAACGAAACGTACAAAAGGTGTGAGTTGGTCTCCGAGAATTCAAATATTCTAAGAGTTTTTGTTGAAAGGAAACTAGTGAACTGGGTGTCGTGTTGTATAAAATTTTAACTGATAATAATTACTGATTTAGTAACTAATTACTCCATAGTGAAACATGAGGGAGATCGTGCACTTACAAGCCGGCCAATGCGGTAACCAGATTGGCGCTAAGGTGAGTGTCACAATTAAAAATTTTAGTAAAAAACACTTTTTAGAGACAAGCTTTTATTTATATGCACTAAAAAGGAAAAAATAATTTTTAATAATTTAGGTTCATAATTATAAAAGCGTGGGTCATGAACTCTATGATAGTTTATTAGTCACAACCCAGACTTTTATAATTATGATTTATGAACCTAAATTATTAAAAATTATTTTTTCCTTTTTAGCGCATTTAAATAAAAGCTTGTCTCTAAAAAGTTTTTTTTACTAAGATTTATTTTGTTCATTTTAGTCTTTCAAAATTGTATCCCCCTTTGACACCCGTAGGGGTTGAATTTCAAAAAATCCTTTCTTAGTGGATGCTTACGTCAGAAAAGGAACCAATTGTTCAAATTTCAAGTTTCTAGCTTCAGCGATTTGGCCTGGGCGTTGATTAGTAAAAAAAACCCTACATCCCCGTTTGAACCCCTTAGGGGTTGAATTTATTTCTAAAAACGATTTATTCATGTATTGTCATCGGGTATACATATGTGTACAAAATTTCAAATCGATCGGATACGTGGAAGTCGCTCAAAATTGACTTGAATGATTTGACCTAAACAAACCCACAAACATACATTGCAAGTTAAATAAAAGCTTGTAAAAAAGCAAAAATATCGATTTTATAATAATAGGTTAACGATTTTGATACACTTAAAGGTTATAGAGTTAGCCGGGATTTCGCATTTTTGGATTACGGAAAATATATCCGTGAACATACATACGGGTCGAATTTATAACCTCCTCCTATTTTGAGGTCGATTAAAATACGTTTTTTATAAATTTGTAAACGCAAAGAAAAAATTAGATATCACTGTCAATTAATTATTTCGGGTTCTACACTTTAAAGATTCAGAAATTGTCTAATTTTGGGTGTTCAAAAAAAACGGAAAAATTTTAATGTTCCCGCTTACGACTGCGAACTCCAAAATAAACATTATTTTTTTAATTTTTAACGCCGTCGATTTTAAAGTTATAACGTAGGGTTATTTTTTTTAATTTTTAACCTAGTGAAAAATTATAATTTAAAAAAAGTCAGACTATATAAACGCTGATCATTTGTTTTCAAGGTTACTATGGCAGTTAAGATTTTTTTTCCTTAACATGTTATATTTATTTATGCATTTAGTTCATGTTTTTGTTATTACCAAAAAAGGGTGTTATGTTCAATAGAAATTTGCATATCGATTTTTGCAGATGGGCATAACTTGTTTTAATTTTGTAAATGTTGTTTAACCAAGATCTGAATAGGTTTGGAATTCTAAAAATAATAATTGACTTAAAATATGAATTGATGGCCTCAAAAAATAAATGTTGCTTTTAATAAACTTATCTTCAAAATAAGTAATTGGTATCATGAGGATTAGTCTAAAAACAACATTTATTTTTTAATCCTTGATTAAAAGATTAAATTGTAAACTTTTTACGTAATCGATGCAATTTTTTTATTTATATCTTAGTAATAGAAATTTGTAATGTGTATATCACATAATATATAAAATATGAATTATTTTTACATATTATGAAGTATTAAAAATACCTTGTATTTTTTGATGTCCGTCTTGGTATTTCTAATACTTCATAATATCCATATTATAGTGACCTGGAGACCCAACACTCTAAAAATGTATCATTATTTTTACATCATTCAATGATAAAGCGAACCTTCCAAATTCTGTCTAAATGTCAATCTCACTTAATTTGTCATGAAAAGAGCATAACCTGAAAAAATCGAAAAGGAGCCGAATCTGTAACCCTAAAAGTCTTCATGTAGGTACCAACCTTAAAAATCAAGTTTGTTCGATCGCGCTAGATTTCGATTTCAGGGGGTTTCTAACACTACTAAACAAAACACTATTGTAATTTTTCCAAAATTCCAATCGGTTGACCCTAAATGCATATCCCAAATTGAGAAAATTGCGGTCATTTGCCGTTTAATTTTCACGAAATTTTATATTTGGGGGTTTTCAACGCCAATAAACACGATTCTTTTGTAGAGATAAAAATGTGCCCCTAAGTTAAAAAAAAAATATCGTCTGGACTAAAATTTTACGAAAACATTAGTTTACTTATATGGTGTATACCTAATGTACCTACATAATTTGATACAGATTAGATATTGGATTGATAAAATGCATATCGAATTTTGAAATTAAGAAAAATTTAATAATTTAGTAAGGAATGTATTAATAATGTTTTATTTTGTCCAAAAACAAATTTATGTTCACATAATATAATAATAGATACGTTTAAATGCCACAATGAATGTATTTTTTCGGCAGGATTTTGCACTGCGACCCGAGTTTTTCTATATCAAAAAATGTATCTACATGGGGGGCCGGGTGTATCAATAATTAAGACGTCAATGCAAATCGAGAGTTTCATTTTAATTGTGTCAAAACATTGCCAACAGCAACTGTCAATCGTCTCAATTATTACTTCCCACCTCTACTATGGTAGGGAAGTAATGGATTCAGTCCGAAAACAATATTTCGAGATTTTAACAGATTTTCACGTTTTGAGACCCTAGCAATCGTTTAAGATCATTTTCTGACTGATGTCTGTATGTGTGTGTGTATGTGTGTATGTGTGTGTGTGTGTATGTGGTCAATTTTTCGCCTTCGATATCTTAAGAACGGAACAACATACGGGCATGCCGATTGTTCTATTGTGTTTATCAGCCTTTAACTTAGATCTGATTAGATTTTGAGTCAAATCGGTTCAGTGGATCCTGAGATATTCAAAAAAACGTCCTCAATGTCACGTATTAACATAGGTAAAAAAAAATATAAATGAATTCTAGATGTTATAATATGAAAAAAATGTAAATATTTTTTTTCTCTAAAATGTATAGTTTTCGAGAAAAAAAATATTTTACTAAAAAAAATAAAAATTGTACGTAAATCAAGGTAACCATGATTTTTGCTATATTAAGCTAGCCATCAATAGATCACCAAACAAAAAAGAGGGCCATGCTTTTTTCAAAGAATAAAAATTAAATTGTGTTTTAAAGACCACCAACAGCTAAGGTTATTTGGGCCTAGTCAAAGAATAAAAAAAAGAGTGTTTATTTTTTGCAAATATTTACTAGGTGGGAAGTATAGGACTGGTCATCAGTCGAATTATTTTAATTCGACAGTCGACTGGTTTTTTGCTGATAATATTATCAAAAAAATAAAATATTAATATAATTCAACGGTTTACGAATCCAGCGTTTCTCAAACAGTTCTGATAACGTACTTGGTACACAACAATGCCTGTAAAGAACTAATTTTTAATTTGCATGCAAATAATTTATTGAAATATAAAATAATAAAAGAACTGAAGTGAATTTATTTATATTTGTTTATATGGTAACTATGGAAATCATTAATGTTGCAACTTCATCCTGTTAAATTTTCGTGACGCGATGTGCGCGCATCGTAAAAATTCACTCTCATCATTTTTTCATATAACGCGCCAAAAGAAGTATAACTTCAAAAATTAAGTGTTTCGCGACACTCGGAGGAAATGTAACTTCTGATTCAATACTCAAACGTTATACAGTTTAGAATTTTGTTTACTCATAAAACTGCGCAGTTTATACTACACATTACAGAAGTGAAACGTACGCAAAATTTACATACGTCCGACAAACAGTGACTTAGCGGTCTAGAACGCCAGTTTGTTATAAGTGGGCAAAGCCCGGTCAAAATGTATGAACGTCGCCGGGCGTTTATACTACACTCTACAAAAGTGAAACTTATACTTATGCAAAATGTTATAGATTGACATTTTATGGAATAATATATATGACGTGCTTTTCGTTGCCATAGTTACACTGTTTGCGTTAAATATTTAACGCAAACCTTAAACGGCTCGAACTCGCATAAGAAGTTAGTACACTTCAAAAATACGGTAGTGTCGAATTGATAACCTCCTCTCTTTTAAAGTCAGTTTAAAATAACATGTGAACCATTCAGTGGCGTAACTAGGATTTTTTGGCGTGATGGTCACAAAATATTGCAGAAGGCCGTCCCCCTCCCTTCTTAGGTTTACGATAGAAGCTAACGCGTATCGTAAACGGCGACACAGTATTTTGTGATATATCGAGCCTTCAAAAATATAAACTATATGTTTTAATGCACCTAGAACTGCTATATATTAGGCTACATTATTGCTATTGAAAATTTTTGCTAAGAAAACGTTTTCATATTTTACTGTGGGAAGGACCAGGATGGATGGGCCCCATGGGCTCCATCGCACTGCGACCATTTACGCTATGATAGTCACGCCTCTAGAACCATCGACTGAGAGCCACTGGCGTTAGTTCGAATAGGATTAAAATTTAATGTTAATCATTGTATACAAGTCGCGATCATGATTCATCGTATCAAACATTTAACGTTATCAGCCTGTTTACTCTGTTATAAAAAAAGTATTTACTTTTTATCGTTTTTTCTTGAAATTTAATACTGCATACGTGCATTGGTACACACATAGCTTACAAATTCAAAATACTGAGTTATGCGATTATTGCGAGGTGTTGTCCGAACAATTTGGCAATTTCTTTCATTTATTTATTGCAGAGTAAAAGTGCAGTGAAAATAAAAATCAATATGGAAACATGACTTCCATGTTCTAAAATCATTTTTCAAAATAATTTTTAATATGAAAAATTTCAGTGAAATTTGCCAGAAAGCCTTATACCGTTATACGATACTCAGGCGATATTGTTATAATAATAATAATAACAATTTATTTAACAGAAATATAGTAAAAAAATGGAACGTAAGTGTTAGAATCCCACTGCATATAATGGTAGTTTTCCAATTACATCGCATAATGCGACTCAGTGGCGCACAATGCCGAGGTGTGTTAATGCTTAATTGGAACGGTGCATTAGTTTTCATGCTTTTGATTGGTATCCAATGCGCGCATCACCCCAAAGCAGTACTTTTCAAAGTGCTCGATTGTGCGAAGCATTGCTGTAGTCGAAACATAACCGTTGAGCACTATGCCGCATAATGCGCTTTAATGCTGTAATTGGAAAACTACCCTCATTTTGATTTGTTAAACTATATCGGTAAATGTATTTAGATAAGTGCCTAAATTATTTTAATGAGGAAAAAAGTGGATGTTGTTATATTTCCAAAACCACTGATACAATTGGCACAAAAATCAATAAGTCTGAACTCTGGAATCCTTATTGTGATAGGTATTCATTTTACAAAAAACAAACCTCCTTCAAAAAAGCCAATAAAAAGTGGAAAATAATAACCTTTTGAGGTCGGCGCCAATTTAATAAAATATGAAGTCGGTTAAAAAGTAGATATTAATTACTATACCTACTATACTTTTTAACCGCGACTTCATATTTTATTAAATTGGCGCCTACCTCAAAATTTTATTAGGTATTTTCCTCTTTTTAGTGGCTTTTTTGAAGGAGTTTTTTTTTGTAAAAAGTATTTTTTATTTTTTACTTTTTAGTGGCTTAGCAATACGTAGTTTGCAAGTTATATTAACTGACTTCTGTCTTGATATTTGATTATTAAATAACTATAAAACTGACATTACCTTAACGGTATTTCACTCCGTTACTCACTTTTTATTAAAATCAGTCGAACTACTGAATCGATTTAAGTAAAATTTATATGGGACCACCCCGAAGGTATGCTCTATTAAATAAAACAATAATCATCAAAATCGGTTCACAAATACAGGAGAAATCAGTGAACATACATAACTACATAAAAAAACATACATGTCCCGAATATAGAACCTCCTCCTTTTATGATGTCGGTTAAAATCATTTAAATCCGAGCATTTTTACCCGACTACGACAAAGGAAGGGTTATTACAAAAATCATATAAACGATTGAAAATTCAACAGGCACACTTTACTTTTTGGGGAATAGGACAATCAAAACTTAATTTACTTTTTACTAGGCTCCGTGCTGTAAAAACACTATAACGCGAATGAATCTGCGGGCAAAATTGACGTTCACGCGTACGAAGCCGCAGACAAAAACTAGTTCTTATTTTATGTGCAGCTTGACGTCTTTATGTTATACCCTTAGGTTATTAAAATATAATTTACAGTAGTTTAATTGGGGAACGTGTAATTATGGATGTTAATTCAAGCGTAAACGTCATCCTCCTTAATCACTAGGAAGTTCCTGAAATTTATCTAAGAGCTACCTCAGGGACCTACACTCTAAATCAAACATGGCGAATTTCATATTAAAAAGCAATTGATTGAAACAATAGTATTTGAATCTAGAAAGTAAATGCAATCTGCGCTTAGATCATATATAATTGGACTGAGAAAAAAATCGAGTGTAAGGATTAATTAATCAGAAGTTGACCCAAAAATTGGGGGCCCCTCGAGGTTAGGGGGCCCCGGCGATTGCCACCTGGAACACCTGTAGTAGATACGCCACTGATTTCGTAGACGTTTATAATAATTACATATACTTTAATTTTTGAACAACAAGAAGATAATGAATACCTATACAACTTTGGTATCAAATTATGTAAGCAAAATATGAAAACCTCACATTCTAACTTGAATATAAATGTATTAGCCATTAAACCCGGCGTTGCCCGGTACTCCATTCCGTAGTTGGCAGATTTTTTTAAAAATATGTATAGGTGCGCGTTGGTTGATCAAGTCCTAGAACAGTTCAGACAATTCGAACTATGAGCTATTAGAACCAAATCAGAATTGTTAATTTGTTCTTTTATATAGAGTGTCCAGGAAACCTTCCGTATAAAACTTTAACCGGTGCTATCAAAATAACAAAACGTTATCAGAATAAAAACTTGACGATTTTCAAATTTCGAGATATTTAAACTTTTTTAAATTTTAAAAACGCTTGTCCCCGGTCATAAAATTGAATAAGATTCGAATTGTTGGTAATTACTCAAAAATGAGACCTTGTTCAATTAAAATAGCAGGGACGTAGCTAGCATATTTTTTTTAAGTGCCAGGGCTGGGCCAGACTGATTATAACCAATATTTATAATAACACAAACGCGCTAGAACAACACAGTTCTGCGGGAAGCTACTAAATTTTAAATCGATGTTTTTTTATTGAATAATTAAATTGATTAACAAACTTACGACTTGGGTTATCGCATGGGTCTAAACTTCTATTTCATAGGCCATGGCCCACCTGGGCCCATCCGTACCTTATACGTCCATGTAAAATAGCAATATTCTTTATTCCAAAAAAGAATGTGTTTTATATTATTTTGGAATCTGAATGAAATAAGCAGGTTTTTGAGATTATAAACACGCAACGTCAACGTAAAAAAAGTTTAAATATCTTGAAAATCGTGGGGTTTTTACAAGGGTAATGTTTTGTTATTTTGGTAGCACATGCGGTTAAAGTTTTACGAAAGGTTTCCTGAACACCCTGTATATTTGTATATAATACTAGATACTAAGTACTGGTATTGATTTATAGTTTTTCGGTATAACTTGTTAAAATTAATTTCTTATCGACGTTTTTAAATTAATTTTTGTGTCTGACTCAAAAGTGACACAGGAGTTTCTGTTGTGTTTTCCATAAGGAAACATTGCGTTATCAATATAGGGAAGCGGTTATCATTGTCATGTTATCGGCACGCTGTTTCCGTTACTCGTTGGATAGAGTTTTTGTTGAAGGTTTTATACAGGGTGTTTACTAAACATACGGCAAAAATGTAAGGGGTGATTCCTTGGGTAATTTTAAGAATATTTTGTCCTTTCATGCGTTTTCGGAAAGACGCTTTGTTTCGAAAATAGAGGACGATAAAAGTTTATTAACAAAACAATATTTTATAACTGAGGTTAAAGCTATAGAAGGAGTATAAGCATTTAAAAGTTAAACCAGTCGCCATTGTAATTAGGCCCTCATTTTATGAATGAGAAAAAGAAGAGAATAATATTCCCAATCCATCCCGTGTTTTGCCGCTATGTTTGAAGGACCCTGTGACGTCAAACCTGGCTTCAATTTTGTATAAACAGTTGTATGCTTCCTCTATAGATTTTACCTCAGTATTTATTACATAAATATAAAGTAGCTTCTTAATCTACAAGATCAAGAACTACTGAAAATGACTACCACCGGATAGGATGCATAAATCCAATCTTCGCATTGACTGTACAGAACTCTTTCAAATACCAAATGACAAATGTTATTGTTTTTACTTTCCACCTCTACTATGGTAGGGAAGTAATGGATTTAGTCCGAAAAAAATATTTCGAGATTTTAACAGATCTTCACGTTTTGAGACCCTAGCAATCGTTTAAGATCATTTTCTGACTGATGTCTGTATGTGTGTGTGTGGTCAATTTTTCGCCTTCGATATCGTAAAAACGGAACAACATACGGCCATGCCGATTGTATTGTGTTTATCAGCCTTTAACTTAGATCTGATTAGATTTTGAGTCAAATCGGTTCAGTGGATCCTGGGATATTAAAAAAAAAACGTTCTCAATGTCACGTATTAACATAGGTAAAAAAAAATATAAATGAATTCTAGATGTTATAATATGAAAAAAATGTAAATATTTTTTTCTCTAAAATGTATAGTTTTCGAGAAAAAAATTATTTTACTAAAAACAGAAAATTGTACGTAAATCAAGGTAACCATAATTTTTGCTATATTACTAGCCATCAGTAGATCACCAAACAAAAAAGAGGGCCATGCTTTTTTTTCAAAGAATAAAAAAAGAGTGTTTATTTTTTGCTAATATTTACTAGGTGGGAAGTATGGGACTGGTCATCAGTCGACTTTTTTATTATTAACAAGTCACGATCGAAACGTAATCAACAAAACAAAACAAAGCGACTTTCCGAAAATCATGAAAGGACAAAATATTCTTAAAATTACCCACGGAATCACTCCTTGAATTTTTACCGTATGTTTAGTAAACACTCTGTATGTTCAATATTACAGTTGGACGCGTATAACTGTGAATTGGAGAAGTTTAAAATTCACGTATAAATATAAGAATATTGACCTCGATAATCAATGATTAAGCGAAAAAATTCGCACAAAATGAATGTTTCTATTATAAATTCAAGAATTAAGATAATAATATTGCTTTTAGCGTTTCATCAACAGCTATAATGCGTTAGTTGGAGACCCGATGCAACTCATTCTTGTAGGGGTCCACTAGTTTTGATAAAACTTGATGTGATATATTCAAACTTAAAGCATATAATACTTTTTACCCGCCTACGGTCGTGTTATGATAGGATTCCCGTCAAAACCATAACACTATGCGGACAAAATCGTCGTTCACGCGAGTGAAGCAAAAAAAATATAAAAAAGCGGCCAAGTGCGTGTCGGACTACGCACAGTGAAGGGTTCCGCTGCCGGGATAAACTTTCACGGTTAAAATTCAAAGTTTTAATAATAAATGTAACTAATAATAGTTTATAGTCTTTTAAATAGCGTATAAGTTGTATATTTATGAGAGTTCTACAACCTACGTACTCACGGCTGGAGTACCGACGTTGTAGAACTCTCATAAATATACGTCCCGTGTAACCGAAAATATCCCATATCACAAAAACTACACAACATATTATGATACATTTTTAGAGTGTTGGGTCTACAAGTCACAATATGTATATTATGAAGTATTAGAAATACTTTGTATTTTTTTAATGTCCGTCTTGTGTATTTTAACACGACGCGTTTCAGCAACGAGTTGCTATCTTCAGGTGTGGTTAAATTTTTTTAAAACTTACACATTGAGTATCCGTAACACGTTATAATATTAAGCACATGCGTATTATGTAGTGGATTGTGGAGTACTCCACAATCCACTACAAAATACGCATGTGTATCGCGGACATGTCGCGGAAGTGACACAAAGTTCCATTGTCAGCTATATTGAACCATCCTTGGTCAAATGGCATTTCTAAAGGGTCAAATGGAAGTCGCTGAACCAAAAAAAAAAAACCATATGTTATTTTTCATTCAGTCTATCTGAAATAAGACACCCTGTATAGTTCAAAAAAGTTACAATTCTGAGGGTGATAGTTTACATCATCATAAACAATGAACATGATTTTGTTTTATTTATAAACAAATGAATGAATATCAATCATGTAGGGCGTCGATGTGTTTATGTTTTTAACCGTTAATAGCCCGTTAGATAACAAACACGTGTTCAACATATAACGCTATCTTTAGAGGGTCGAGTGGTCTCTTAATCTTGTAGAACGCTTCTTTTCTGTCTGGAAAGAGCGAGCATCTACTCTACCAGTACCTATAGGTAGTACCTCTAATCTTAATGGATGGTGTCATAACTCTCCACACACAAATAAATCTCCTTGATTACAGAAGTCGAAAAAAGAAGGCAGGAAACGCTTTTTAAACAGTTTATTCAAAATTATGATTCATAAATCTTTCAAACTCAAACCTCCGATCTATATTCTATATTTTGAAGGTGTACAACTCATTTATACATGGTGTTTTCGGTTTACTTATTTTATTTTTAAAGGATCATAGTACAGGTACAAAAGAAGAACATTAGTGTTTTTGTTTTTTTATTATAATAAATTTTTTGATCTTTACACTTTTGTGTATTAAGCCACTATCTAAAAACCATAATATAATTCTAACTAAGATAGCGAATTTTACATGCACACATAAAACGGGGACACAAGAAGGATGGACCATCAATATATAGCCTTTAGTGTTAAAACGCCTTTGTAAAAGTTGTATGATGAGAGAGGAAAATGATTACCTATCTAAATTCATATTCTAATATTGAATTAGTTGACATGATGTTAATTTTTAGGGGAAAGTGCATCAAAATCGTTATACAACTTTTACTAAAGTG
This sequence comes from Mongoloraphidia duomilia, assembly GCA_039654895.1. Classification (NCBI taxonomy): domain Eukaryota; kingdom Metazoa; phylum Arthropoda; class Insecta; order Raphidioptera; family Raphidiidae; genus Mongoloraphidia; species Mongoloraphidia duomilia. The sequence continues at coordinate 16,745,344 of CM077525.1, read as the reverse complement.
CTTTAACACTTAAATCGTCTTCTTTTGACTTATACTATCATCGGCACACATTAAAAATAAAATAAGTAGACCAAAAACAGCCTGTATAAAAAAATAATGTCAAAATCTAAAATTGGAATGATTTAATGCTTAAGCATGGTAAAAAGTATTCATATAAATAAAAAAAATCTGTGCATCAACTAAATTGCGTAATACATCTACCGGGCGTTTCGAAATTCACGCACATGGACTGTGGGTTTCTGTTATGAGATAAAAATTGAACAAAAAGTTCTGTTACGATTTTTCGATCAGACCGATACTTTTCGAGCTATTTAATTTTGAAAAATCTGAAAATGTCAATTGGTTAAAATTAATCCATGGCAAATTTCGGGAAATAAAAGATAGTTTAATTTCAAAACAATTCAAATGTCAGAAAACAAAAGATAGTTCAAAACAATAATTCAAATGTTTCAAATAAACGATAGTTCAAAACAATTCAAATGTCAGAAAATGTTTAACATTTCCATTTGCACATAGTACAATAACCGTATACCTACTAAGTATTTCAATTAATCCAAATTTAAACATTTTAAATTGAGAGTCAAGACTTGTCAAAAGGCAATACTTAGCTCGGAAAGTACCGATCTTATCGACAAATCATTAAAGGATTGTTTGTTTGATTTTTGTCGGATAACATCGTCCCACAGATCGTGCGTACCACTTAGACGCTAACGACCTCAGTTGCCGAGCGTCTATACTCCACAATCTATCCAGGGCCGGCGCTAGGATTTTCGGGCCCCGGGTAAGCGTTCTCTAGCCCCTGTGTCTTCAAAAAAATTTGTTTTTTTTTTTGGAAATAGAAAATTTTAATGCAAAAAATCAAATAACGCCTTTTTGTTGGGAAAATGTTTTAATGCTCGCAGTTTTAAACATGGTGGTCACATATAATAGGTAAGCCCCGGGCCGGCGGGCCCCTTTCGGGGCACTGACCCAGGGTACCCCCTAACGCCGGCCCTGAATCTATCTCTGATATGCACCAATAATTCGAAACCCCCTGTAAATCTATAAACAGATTGGAATCCTGTGGCCATTCACTGCAATCTGCATGTATCAAATATCGCATTAAATAAGTAGATTTTAAAACAGTCCAAGGTAACATAAATATATATATGCAGCCTATATATATATGCAGCCTATGGTGCTACGCCCCTGAACGCGACGGACTGTTTATAATTAGACACAAGACGCGATCGCTGGAATGTCTCCAGCGGTTCGTTAATTTAACAGCTAGAGAGCACTCAAGAAGTGACTCAACAGAAGAAGAAGATAATACATCCATTTATCCACACCGTGAGGCTATTTTCAATTCCCGCAGTCATTGCACCGTACAGCCATTAAACTATAGTTAGTGAGATATCTCTGTCATTGTGATGGACCGCTAAAGGTGCGCCCACACTATGAACATTGTCTCGCGGCGTAACTTCACACATGCATTCGTTTATCCACACCGGAAGATATTTCTCATTTCCCGGAGTCACTGAACTAACTATGGCTCTATCAGTCATTGCTCTATTTGTATCTTTTCAGTCATTACTCAGTCAATACTCTGTTTATTACAATGACGGATAAAAACGACATCTCTCGTCGAAATGTTGTAATTGTTTCACAATTTTAATGGCAATATTTGATTGCTGCACAAACTAAGGCGGCTCTCACACTGAGGCAACAAGCAATAAGCAACTGGCAATACGCAACACACAATAATATTGCTAACAAGTATTTTACATAGAATTAAATTGGGGGTCTCACATTAGAGCAACTCGATATCGGTCGAACCAAAAATATTGCTGGTTGCGGCGATATTATTTCTAGCGATACACCGTGCATGTTGAAAAGCGATAATTATTGCAGTTTTGCGAATCGTGACGTACGAAGTTTGTGCATAGATAGCTACGTTTTATTATTTTATTTTGAAATCGGGTAGGATGGGCTCTGAGTTCCCTTGCGCAGATGTTTCCCCCATGATTTATTAATTGAGTAAAAGCTGGGTGCACCCAATATCTCCTTTTCGTTCGTCGTTTTTTTCTTAAATGCCGCCATAGTAATATCATGTCATCGGAGTTGTCGGATGACATGACGATCAGATGTTTCTGGCAATACTGTTGTTTCAATGTGATACAGAACCAAAATAATATTGCGTATTGCTTATTGATAGTTGCTAGTTGCTTATTGCTTGTTGCCTCAGTGTGAGAGCCGCAGAAACAAAACAATTCCGATAAAAATCGAACAAAAATATATAAATCGGTGTAGTACCTACACGTCAATTGATAAAAAAAATAATCTATTTTCTGTCATGAATTCTAGATTAATTTTAGCTAAAATGTTCATGTTTAAACATGTGCACTAAATTGCTCGATTTTTAAGAATATTTTTAATTTTTTTTTGTTTAGAAGAAACATATTTTTTCTGGATTATTTTATCAATACTTTCCGAGAATATGTTACGCTTTATTTCCAGTTAGTTTTTGCTCGGCTGTCGGTTTTCACGGAAACCATCTTCAGTCGAGCACGTATCAAGTATCAACCGAAAATGCATCAAGTTTTATCAAAATTGGTCCACTTAATGGTACAAAACGATTAGAACAGTTTCGATGAAACTTTGTACACAATCAATCGATACTTAAACTTAAATTACAGGGCACTACTTTCCCATTTACGCTCGAATTAAGACATAGTTCCATCGACATACTCTCGAGTGAAGCCGCAGGCAAAAGCTAATTTGGTATATATTAGGTACTATATTGATTTGATCTGTAAAATTTACTCTGTATTGGCAGTTGGTATTTATCATATTTGCTACACCTTGTACTATATTAAAATACTTAAATTAGGAACGTGCCGTATCAAGTGCAGCTCGGGTAATAATCAGAGTGAGCGGCATGTTGCATTATGTGAGAACGTTGGGATGATCGTTTTATTCTTTCCAATCGGTGTGGCGCGTTGACTGGTTGACATGCACCAGTAATTCGCCTGTCATTGCACTCCACTCCGCTGACCGAATAGATATATCAGTCACTCATAAAGTCATACAGCAATTCACACCGACATGTCGGTCGCTCTAAATATTCCAAACCCAACGATGCGAAGATTCAATATCGTATTCCATTATTATTTATTAAAAACTAAATTAACTCAACCGAATATTGCAAATAAACTGGGTTCCTCGTGATTCATGAACGGTGCAACCAAAAAGATTAATTGGAGAGAGGAACGATTCAAAAGGATGTTGTATGGCATTTTGGTACACTCTTCTAAAAAATCATACGTAACTTTGCGATAGTATCAATTCTGTTTTTATGAATGGTATAACAGCACCGATACCTTCGTAAAGTTACGTATCTCTCCTACGGGATCCTAGGATCAATGTTTAGGCATTAAATTCATTGGTCCTTTGACTATTCCTACATTAAACTACACTATACTGACATAATAGATTTAGTAACGCTGGGTTGTACATTGTACAAGGCATTTTTAGAAAATCTGTGTTTATAATGTCTTTAAGTATATGTCTGCATTAAAGAAGGATTATAGATTTTTTAAATTTCACAAAAAAGCAGAAAAAAGAATAATAACAACAAATGCACAAAAAACTAAACAAAATAAAGAACTATCGTAGAATTTTAAATCAATCTTGCTCAGTAAATAGCCAATTGATCCAAACGTCATTTTTAGGGTTCTGTACCTAAATGGTAAAAAAACGGAACCCATATGGTGAGATTTCGTTATCTGTCTGTGTGTCACAGTCGATTTTCTCAGGAACTGAATTGAATTGTGGATTATAGACGCTCGACAATTCTCAGGAACTACACATTATGCTATCGGCTTGAAATTTGCCATAATTAAAAAGCTTGTGTGCCCGAACCTATTTTCTATATCATGCAGGTATACATGTTGATGTATTTAACATACTTTTTTATACAACTTTGTTGCTAAAATTTAGCTTGCGAAAATACCATTTTTTGTGCAGATTTATACCTAGTTTGTTTTCCTGTGAACATAATCTAATGTTCTTTAATCCCACAACGACTTCAGACTGTTCTTAGAAGAACTATAATTATATAGTCACAATCTAAGATGACTCAACCCAAATTTTTTTGACAATGTGTTATACAATCCAATACTAATGTGTCTTTTGTTCTATTAATAATAGTGTCTAATAAAGACATTTTAATTTGTGCTCTGATTCATATGTTTGTAAAGAATAAAATAATAATAATAATTATTGTAGATGAGTCTAATACGGCTGATGTTAGTAATAAATAAGATATTTGGAAAAAACAGCCAAATAAATAAATATATTTACAATTAAGGTAGTTGTCGTGCTATGGGCATAGTGTCAGAAAATTCTAAATTTTCGTGTATTCATTAAGGATACTATAATACAAATACCATTAAAATTTGAAGTTGATTGACCATCTCTAACTCGAGATAAACTTAATTAAAGTTCGGATAATTTACATGGAGAGCATAGGAAACGTTGTTTTTGACAAGTTTTTTAATTAAAAAAAAAGTAACAGTCAGAAATTTTCAAAAAACTAACTGTTCATTGATGTTTTTGTTCTGAGTTTAAAAAAGAAAATCCAAAAATTATTGACCTTTTTATTGTTGAGATATAATAACGCAAAGTTCAAACATTTATGAGAAAAGATTGACATTTTTATATTATCCAAGCCAACAAACTTAGTGAAATATGTGTTACTATGTGAACAACAGTTTAGGTACAATCTCTAACAAAATTTTTTTACATTTAACACTACACTTATTTATTGTTTTTTTTATTTGAAAACGAAAAAAAAATACTATGCGACTTGGCTTATTTATTGTTTTACAGCGTATTATGAACGAAACTTTTGGATGTTATTGTAGCACGACAACTACCTTAATTATTTAATTCTGTCAATGTAGAGTAAATGATAACCCAGCCGCCTCGATAGTGGAAGATTCGGGTTTGAGTCCCGACAGTGACATTGGTTGAAAATTAATTTTTCTAGTAGTGCATTGTAACGTTATCTCATTCAATACGTATCCCTAACAGTAATGCAAACATAAGAATTTTATTTGTAATTTATTATTTGTTATTGTGAATAAAAAAATAATATATTTATTTATTTGGCTGTTTTTTCCAAATATCCTACTTATAAAATAATAATGATTCATGTTGTCGAGCGTCTGTAATTCAACAATAATTCATTGTATTTCAGTTCTGGGAGGTAATCAGTGAAGAACACGGTATCGACCCGTGCGGCATCTACCACGGCGAAAGTGACCTGCAGCTAGAAAGATTATCCGTGTACTACAATGAAGCGAGTGTCGCAAGTAGCACCAGCGGTGGCAAATACGTGCCACGTGCAATCTTGCTCGACCTGGAGCCAGGCACAATGGACGCCGTCCGATCAGGAGTTTACGGCAAATTGTTCCGACCTGACAACTTCGTGTTCGGTCAATCGGGTGCCGGAAACAACTGGGCCAAAGGACATTACACCGAAGGCGCTGAACTTGTGGACGCCGTACTGGATGTAGTGCGAAAAGAAGCTGAGAATTGCGACTGTCTTCAAGGATTTCAGTTGACGCATTCATTAGGTGGAGGAACTGGATCGGGTAAGTGATTCATGCATAGGTTTTCATCACATATGACAGTCCTATAGATTAATTATTACCCTAAATGGATGAAAATAATTCCATTAAATGAATAAAAATCGTATTGAGGTTTCCAAAGCCTACATAAAAATCACTTAAAAATTCTAGGTTCCAATAAATTGATAAAAATTTCAAATGATTTACTGACATAGTTTTATGTAACAGGTATGGGTACGTTGCTGATATCCAAAATCCGCGAAGAATATCCCGATCGTATAATGAACACATACAGCGTAATGCCAAGCCCTAAAGTATCAGACACGGTGGTGGAGCCCTACAATGCTACCTTATCAGTACATCAACTGGTTGAAAACACTGACGAAACATATTGCATAGATAATGAGGCGTTATACGACATCTGCTTTAGAACACTCAAGGTGCCAAATCCAAGTTACGGTGATTTGAATCATCTGGTATCGTTGACCATGTCTGGAGTGACGACATGTCTCAGATTCCCTGGTCAGTTAAATGCCGACCTTCGCAAACTAGCTGTTAATATGGTGCCGTTCCCCCGGTTACATTTCTTCATGCCGGGCTTCGCACCTCTTACTTCACGAGGATCCCAGCAGTATCGAGCGTTGTCCGTGCCCGAGTTGACGCAACAGATGTTCGACGCTAAGAATATGATGGCGGCGTGTGATCCGAGACATGGGCGCTATTTGACCGTCGCGGCGATCTTCAGGGGACGCATGTCGATGAAAGAGGTTGATGAACAGATGCTTGCTGTTCAGAATAAAAATAGTAGCTACTTCGTAGAATGGATACCGAATAATGTTAAAACTGCCGTCTGTGATATACCACCGAAGGGACTTAAAATGTCCAGCACATTCATAGGTAACTATAGCTCAATCAAGTTTACACAACATAGTTCAAGTTCTGATCGTACAAAAGTCTCCAGGACAACACTATTAAAATTTTATTTTTGGATTTGACACATAATATGATGAAAAACATCAATCGTTGGCAGAGTAATTCAATTATTTTTTTATAATTTTTTGTTGTTAGTATCTCGACTACTTGATGAAATTTATACAGATTATAGAGAAGTATCAATTATTTACAAATATCATCGTCTGCCTTGCAATTTTTTTTTGCATAGCTGGCAGATCTCTCTCTAAATTGATAAATGTTCAATATGAAGTCTGCCAGGTATGTAAAAAAAATTTACAAGGCAGACGATGATAGTTGTAAATAATACTTCTCTATAATCTGTATAAATTTCGTATTGAGCCGTATTCGAGATAATGACAACAAAAAAATGATAAAACACGTGAAACTAGTTTTCTCCTCCCCCCCCCCTACATCGAAACTTTGTTTATTTATGCTTTTGTTATTTTTATAAAGGAGTAAAAAAATTATTGTTTATACAGGTAACACGACAGCAATTCAGGAGCTGTTCAAACGAATATCTGAACAATTCGCGGCTATGTTCAGACGAAAGGCGTTCTTGCATTGGTACACGGGTGAAGGTATGGATGAGATGGAATTCACCGAGGCTGAAAGTAACATGAACGACTTGATCAGCGAATATCAGCAATACCAAGAGGCCACCGCCGATGAAGAATACGAAATCGAGGAGGAAGCTGCGCAAGACGACTTCAATTGTTAACATCTCGTCTTCCGCAACTATAAATATACGTCAAGACTGATTTCAACATTTTATTATAGGTGTAAATCTGACAATTATTGGTATCACGTATCACAGCCTGAATAAAACGATTTAGAAGCGTCGAATTTAATAGCAGCTCTTCAATTAGTCAATGCACTACTGATGCGAGCAAAATCAGCTTTCTGTTTAATGTAACCATTATTAAATCAGGCACTTCTAAACCGCTGTATTTGAATTGCGGTATGCAATGAAATATTTCGGATTTGTGTCAGTAAATTTTTTTTTAATGATTTAACTTTATTGTCTTAAAAACCGAAACAGACTCGATGGGACTAAATTAGTCAGATTTACCCTATTCTCAATTCACTAGCGAGTGAATTAGTTACCTATTTATGAACTTTTTTTACTATTTTTCTATTACGATAATTTATTTATAGTATTATTTTTAAAATTCAATGTCAGCTGAATCAGAAAAAAATCGCAATAAAAAATGTTTGGTTTTTAAAATTATTTATAAAAATAAATTGTTTAAAAAAAAGTTGTTATTTTTTTACTGTGAAATGTTCCATTATAGAAAAAATCCAAGTTGGGTACAAAATCACATATTTTTTTATCTAGATTTTTAGGTGAGAATAATAAATCGATTCCCATGTGAATTTTTATGCTTCACTATTAAACGACTTACCATAGGATCAAAACATTTAGGTTGGAATCTACAGTAATTCAGTTAAAATTTTACTGGGATCCACGAGAAAATATGGGAATCAATTGGAAAATACGTAGAGATTTACGGAAATCTATAAAAATCCGAAAATAGTTTTTCTTCAGATCAAGAATTCCCGCAAATTTCTACAGGCTTTCCATGAATCTCCGTGTATTTGTTCCAGATAGATATAGATTGTAGATTATAGACGCTCAACAGCTGAGATCATCAGAGCATATGTATTTGTTTTTTACTAGATGTCTATCAGGAGTGCAACTACGAATTTCGAGCCCCTAGCATATTTTTTGAGATGAGTCCTCTAAACATGTTAATTCATTTGAATTTGCCGATGACAAATACCAATAACGTGCAATCAAGCACTTGCCGCTAACATTTTGCCAACTCAGCCACCCTACTAATCCCTATACACTCTCACCTGAATCACCAGGTTTGTTAAACAACTTCTTTAGATACAAGTAAATTTTCTGTTCCGATTATTTTTATATAAGCCTGTACCGTCACAAACAAAGTTATAGTGCATTTGCCTGTACATGGCACACTATTCTCGTTGGTTGGATGGCGGAATCTAGGAGTGGATTTAAACGAAATTTGTTACATATTATACGAAGCTTATTTAAAATGACCGCAATCGGACCATTTTAAGAGTTATATGTGAATTGAAACAATATTTTGGGCCCCGAAAATAAAAATCAATTTTAGTTATTTAATTTATTCCATAAAGATATGTCTATTAAATTGAATAAAAAAAATGGGTGTGTGCTTATGACCACACGACAGAAGTGAAAACTTAAGATTTTCAAATTTTTGGTGTCATCTATTATAGCGCATTTATGAACTAAAAATAATTTATTACTAAAATACTAAAATTGTATTTTTAATTAATTCCACCTTGGTTTCAAAAAAATTATAATTATTGTCAAAGAAAGAATATAACAAAAATTAAAAAATATATAAATAAATATCATGTAGAATTTAGAAAAAAAAACGACAAAAATCCTACGCTGCCATCAGGTCTCGAACCCAGGGTCCTATGCATAGAACGCAAACACGTTACCAACTGCGCTATGAATGCCAAGTGTACTTCGTACCGTTTTTATGATATAGCTGTGTCAGCCACATCACATTTTTGCGAACGGTTCCCTTTTTTTAACTACCTAGGAAAAGAGTGCCTAACGCGCCTAAGGAAGTTTTCACTTCAATAAAACAGTAAAAAAGTTGCTTGCCACGATTAAAATTAATTATCGTAAAATTATTTTCTCTGACGAATCTACCATCTCTACAATAATTATCTAACAATCCTGAACAAAATTACTTATTGAATGGTGCATATAATTTGTACATACAATGCTTGCCGAATATTGAAAATTAGAAAAATGTAATCATACGTTAATTGAGACGTAATTAAATGATACTTATTTTTTTCAAATAATGAGTTTACATAATGATACATTTATTATACCACAGTGCATAATATATTAGTAATTTTTTTTCTGCAAAGTTCTATACTGCGACTCGAGTTTTCTTTTTAATTATGGATTCACAAATTTACGAATTTTAAAATTCATACATAAAATCATCTGACGTGTATTTAGTAAACACCACCTGCATGAAGAGTGGAATTGATTGATAAGGTAATTTAAAAAACCCTCTCCTCTCCTCGACCATGAAAATAAAACATATGAATATGCATTTGAAATATGCATTTACGACCATATTTGGATACAAATTGCTTATATTAATATTTTATAATTTTTTTGATATGACAAGCTGTTGCTGCAAATATTCGATAAGATCAGAATCGAAATATAGATTATTTTGCATACACTAATTATTCAAAAAATGAGCTCATTTTTATATTTGGAAAAAAACAAATAAATTACGACACGTTTACTTCTTCCATACTACTTTTTTTGTAACTTAACATTGAATACTAAAAAAAGTAATCACAAAACACTAACCCTTTTTCTCGACGCACGTTTCGTTTTGTGAACATGAATGCCTGTCTTGAAGAATATGTTTTTGAACATTCTCCACATACAAAACCCATTTTTTAATCAACTATCCATATTAGTATACAGAGTTCACTACTTAGTTGTTACGTTCGTTTAGGTGTGTGTGCGTGTGTCAAACGACATCAAGATGGGGTCTGCGACCAATCAGAATGGACCCTGACTGCAGGGTCTAGTCGCTTGTGACAATGTTAGCATCATCAGGAGATGATTCAATAATGATTTAATCACCTCCTGATGATGCTAACATGGTTAGCAAAACGCACGTTGAGTAGAAAGTGGTTTGGTGTTTTATAGTTATTTTTAATGTTCAGTATATTAGCATCATCAGGAAATGATTAAAACTGTTTTAATCACCCCCTGACGAAGCTAATATAATTATCGAAATGTACATCGAGAAAAAAGTGTTATACTAAGTTTCTGATATGACTTTCAGCTTTAAATCTAGATTTAACAATGTCATTCATTTTCAACTTAATTACTATCCAGAACTACCACTACCAACTACCAAGAACCATTATATTTATTTTTTTAATATAAAAGTAGATTCCATAAGCTTGAGTTATGAGTATGCACATTCATTTATTTTGGTTCACGGTGCGCTTCTTATGATTTACTGCTATATTAAGATTCGCGATAGATTCAGATTCGAAGCTCAAACTCTGGATTCAAATAAAAAAAATTTTTTTTGATTCGACGCATTTTTATTTCAAATATATGTTGTAATAAACAGGGGTTCTGTTGAAAAGTAAATCTTGTATCACGTCAAAACGACGCGGCGGCAAGGGGAACTATGTACTAACTAAACAATTGACTGTGGACATGACGTCGCTCAAACAGCTGAATGCCGCCGTGTAGGATAGATAGGACACAAACAGGCCTATCCTATTCGCTTTGTACAGGTGAGCATGTGATAGGGAATAGGGAAGGGGGGAGCAGATAGCGCAAAAGGACAATTTATTAATGTCCTCTGAAGTGTGCGTTTGACGTAAACACACAGCGCGCGCCTGTCACACGAAATTACAGGGTTGGTAAATTTTTTTAAATAATAAACGGTTTTTCTACACAAATCTATACATAGTGTAAAAAGAAGTCTTCGAGACTCCGTCTGTCTAAAGAGGCTAATCTAGAGAGATCTGAATGCGTTTTTTACCATTCTATAGCTTATTTCCTGATGATGGTTTATGCCTATAATACAGCTGCCCGGGTGCAAATCGAATCTAATTTTCTTTTTGATCTTTCGAGGCTTCTACAACACTTATGATGGGTTGCAGAAAGCGTTGTCAAAAATTCTAATTTGACAATGATCTTAGATTGTGATAATATAATAAATTACAGTTTTTATACACTCAGGAGCAGTCTAATGTCATTGTAGAACAAATGATTAATCTACATAGAAAATAAATATTAGTAAAAAAACTTTTTAGAAACAAGCTTTTATTTAAATGCACTAAAAAGGAAAAAATAATTTTTAATAATTTAGGTTCACAATTATAAAAGCGTGGGTCGTGAACTCTGTGATAGTTTATTAGTCACGACCCACGCTTTTATAATTATGAACCTAAATTATTACAAATTATTTTTTCCTTTTTAGTGCATTTAAATAAAAGCTTGTCTTGTTTTTTTACTAATATTTATTTTGTTCATTTTAGTCTTTCAAAATTTTACCCCCTTTGACACCCGTAGGGTATGAATTTCGAAAAATCCTTTCTTAGTGGATGCTTACGTCAGAAAAGGAACCAACTGTTCAAATTTCAACTTTCTAGCTTCAGCGATTTGGCCTGGGCGTTGATTAGTCAAGAAAACACTACATCCCCGTTTGAAGCCCTTAGGGGTTGAATTTATTTCTAAAAACGATTTATTCATGTATTGTCATCGGGAATACATTTGTGTACAAAATTTCAAATCGATCGAATACGTGGAAGTCGTTCAAAATTGACTTGCAAGATTTGACCTAAACAAACAAACCCACAAACATACATTGCAAGTTAAATAAAAGCTTGTAAAAAGATCGCTTTTCAAGACAAATTTTGATCAACACGTGTAGAAAAATGTTGTTCCGAAGTAAAAATTGTATAAAAAAATTATGTTAAATACATATATGTATACACAGTGACGTTTAAAAGAAATATCGTTTCAATAGATCAATTATTTTTCGAGCAGGATCAATTAAAAATCTACAATGTTTTTCTTACGGAGAAATATGTGTGATCACAATCTAAGGACATTGTCAAATTAAATTTTCTGACAATGCTTTCTGCAATTCACAAGCTAACGCTACTACGCCTGTGAGTTGATCCGTACACTGACTCCAGTGGAAGCGTATAGAAGTTTTCTTTTTGAGAAATAAACTATCGGGTCTAAAAATAAATCGTTCATAGCGAGTGAATCATCCAAAAGCCCATTTTTCATTTCAGTAAAAAGGAATATAATCGTCATTATATATATGACTTGAAAATTCAAATACCTAGGTACTTTTCTACTACAGCGAACGGCAATTCAAACGAAACTCACCAACGTTGTATTAATCCCTATTCCCTAATCACTAGTCCCTACTACCTAATACCTATATAAAAGTGAAACGTTGTCTGTCTGTTTGTTTATGTTCCTTTCGCGGTTAAACGGCTGAACGGACTTCAATGAAATTTTGAATATACATAATATACAGTCTGAATCGCGTTATAGGCTATGCATCATTACGCCACCCGATCCAGCTTCGCCCGGGTGCACTCAATTCTAAAAATTCTAAAAAAAAAAATAGTGAGGTTTCCATCGGGGCAAAGTTCCTTTTAAGCTGCGCGGGTGCGCGGCCGCGCACTAATTTTTCGAAAGTTGCGCAGCCGTTTTTGTATTCTGCGCACAATGGGCTTGTTCATCATTTTTTTAATTTCATTTTATAGAAGAATTGCATCTAAAAATGGCAAAAATCCAAATTTCACAAAAAAAAGTAAAATTTAGAGGGGCAAAAATTTTTTTGAAACGGCCTCTAACATTTAAACGTCAAACGAAATCTCTTTTGACTTCAAACACAGGCACAGGACCCCCCCACTTTTACATGCGTTTTGAACGTTATTGCTCCCATATACTTTTGTACCTCGCAGTCAGCGAAAAAATTAGAGGGAACATTGCTTTGAGGCGTCCCGATTTTTAGTTCAGTTTAAGTATTTAATAATTAATTTAATTAATTAATTAATTTAATAACTACTTTTTCAAAATGAAAAACAACGGGCAACTATAACGATACATATATGTGCTAGGCTCAAATATCGACAACGTTCATTGAGCGAAAAAACGCGTTCTGGTACATGTGAAAAGGCCACAAAAAGAAATTCGTGACGTAGCTTTTACAAAAACTCTTACAACGCGTTGTGGTAATGTAAAAAGGTCATAGAGTAAAATTCGTATTGTGGTACAAATATCATTTTAGAATCTACGTTTTGTAAATTTCTGAATACTGAACATTTCAAGTCGAATGTTACAATAGCCGTTGTAACATAAGTGACAGTACGAGTGCTGCCGTCGTGCGGATAGAAGACGAATCAGCGCGGCTACAATGGTCACAATATTAGCCGTGACAACCGACTGTTGCGCAAGTTCAGAGCCCGAGCTGAATAATATCGATCGACGTCGGGTCGCTGGCTGAACGCGCGTATGGTCAGTTATAAATGCACACGGGACGTGATGTTAACGTAACGTCATGGTAAACCGTGTATAAAATATATTATACCTAGTTACCTATACACAATAATATTATATTGCTCCGGGGATATTTGAGTAAAAAAATATTCAAATCGGTTAACCCCTCGAGAAGTTAAGGCTGAACAAACATTTAAAAAATATATAAACACTAGCGGCTCCGTCCGGCTTCGCCCGGGTGCAATACACTACTCATTCGCTTCGCTCGTTCGCTTGAATATTATAAATACACTACTCACTCGCTTCGCTTGCTCGCTTGAATCATGTTTATAAAAACACCTTCGCAAATAATCCAACATTTTCATTGATGCTCCGTTCCTATTGGTCGTAGCGTGATATTATATAGCCTATAGCCTTCCTCGATAAATGGACTATCCAACAAAAAAATAATTTTTCAATTCGAACCAGTAGTTCCTGAGATTAGCGCGTTCAACCAAACAAACAAACTCTTCAGCTTTATAATATTAATATAGATAGGTACACGTCGAATTGATAACCTCTTTTTTTGAAGTCGGTTAAGGAAGGAATTATTAATCAAACAATAAAAAAGTAGCTGGGCACCTGGGGCAAAAGTAGCCGGGTAAAAAGTGACCGTATAAACTGCAGCCATGCCTTCCCAGCGTCCCACTCTAGCTCAACGATGAAAAGGAATTGTGTTGCAGCGTTCCGTTAAGTCATTTCGTCAGGTCTTTTCGTTAGCGTGCACAAAGAAGTTTCACTTCGAAAATAATGTCCTTGAGATGCCCATCAATTTCTTTTACTGAATTATACTACCCTGCTACTGGTGAAACTAACAAATCGACTGTTTCATATATAAAAAAAACTCTTTTTACAGCAAAAACAATTTGTTTATTTATTCATTACTTAGATATGCAGTTTAAAATAATACCCGTTTGTAGAATGAAAATAGTAAAACACTAAATTTGCTTCCAGAACAAGTAAATTTATAATCAAAAAGTTTTTTGTAATCAAAAAATTTTTTGATTACAAATTTACTACCACAATATCTCAAGATGCTTAAAGTAACAAAGAACTTATTTGTACGCAATTTTCAATTCTTGTAAAATTTTGTTTTTTTAAATTGACCTGATGATGAGAGCTTAAGCTCTCGAAATATGTCGTCAATCTCTTTTGATTAAATAAAGAGTTTTATATCTTGTTCTGGAAGCAAATTTAGTGTTTTACTATTTTCATTCTACTAAGTATTGAACAAGAAGCAAAAAACGAAGTCTCACTATACAAAATACCCGTTTGGTTTATAAGTCTTAATGGTGGAGCTAAATCAGTGGTACGTTATTATGAATCAAAGTTATTATGAACGCAGCAAACACTTGCTAGACAGACAATGTCCGACGTCTGTCACAGAGAAATTGATAATTTGTGAATTGAAAAGAACTTACCAAAACAATTGCCTCGCGAAAAGAAAACTCGTTAAACAAAAGCGTGCGTGCATATAAAATATCGATGTTCGTCGAATGAGTCGCTGCTGTTTTCGTAATTCGCGATTATCTGAAAAAATGAATAGCGGTAAAACAAACGTTAATAATATGACAGTAGCTACTTGTTTATTAGAAAAACAAAAGACAGGAGTTAGATTAGTTGGACGCAAAACGATTATAAGAATTGACAAGTCGCAGCAACAATGTGGATAAAAATCGGAAAGCGCTCTGTTGTAAGTAATAAAAATAATTTGACATGTAAATATTTTAAATTTCTGTCAATCTGTTTGGAATTTTGTTTTATTTTCAGTTAAAAAAACAGAACAAGCATGGCGTTTCTTGACACAGAAACAATTGAAGAATAACAGAAATAAATGAAGGCGGTTTTGTGAAGAAACGGGGCTAAAGGAAATGAATGTGAATTAGCAAGACGGCAGGCAAAAAAAATCTAAAATTAGTTCTAATAAGTTGTGACAAAAAAAGGAACATTTTGGCCTAAAAATATGTAAAATACCACGTACTAAATCTAGTAGTAATATCCGTGAATTTTTAAGACTGATATATTATTAAGTATTTGCTTAATGTTTTTTTACTGATTTAATATTTAATATACTTAAGTCAATTGTAAAAACAAACGAATGCTATAAAAAAATAGGTGACTTTTAGATTAAATTAAACAATCATAATTTTAAAACAAATTTACTCTATATTATAATCGTTCGTTCTTAATTAGACAATGAAATACTTGAACAATAGATCTCTCTGTCAGTTATTAAATAGATAATAAGTAAAATACAAAAATGCCGCGAAATCGATTATCGCGCTGACAAAGACGGCGACAATCCTGTGAAAGTGGCGAATTCGAACGAACGTCATCATGGGAAGCGCATCATCCAAGTTCAAGAAGTACCTTCAGCACGGCGATGAATTCGCCGCGATGCAAGTATTTCAGTCGAGCGGCGAGTTGCGCAAGTCGCTCGATCCAAACGTGTCTTACGGCGAAGCGCATGCTCACAACACGCCGCTCCACTACGCGGCAAGACATGGCATGAAACATCTACTTAGGTAAGTATAATGACTGACGTTTTCAAGTTATTTGAACTTAGTGATTATGCAATATTTTAGGACATTTGTTAACGACATGGGTGGCAATCCGAACA
Source organism: Mongoloraphidia duomilia (assembly GCA_039654895.1). Classification (NCBI taxonomy): domain Eukaryota; kingdom Metazoa; phylum Arthropoda; class Insecta; order Raphidioptera; family Raphidiidae; genus Mongoloraphidia; species Mongoloraphidia duomilia. The sequence goes on along the minus strand of CM077525.1, from coordinate 16,729,032 downwards.
AACGTAACGCCTTGAACGAAACCGCGTTACATGCTGCTTGCCAATTACCGCCCCCAGCCGCCGCCAAGAGCTGTGGGGCGCACGAGAGGAGGGCAGCTTGCGTAGCGCTCCTACTTCAGTGGAAGGGAGTCAGGCTGGCCAACAACTGCAGTGATGGGCAAGACAAAGGCGATGCCACCAGGGAGAAGATCGATCTCAACGCTCAGGATCAGGTATAACAACAACTGAAGTTATCTAACTTAAGGAAAATAACTTTTTTTTTCATTTATTATAGAACGGTAATACTGCACTGCACTGGGCCGCTTCAACTGGGTTGCGTCGATGTGTGGAGCTATTAATAGCTCAACCAGCAAGTGCTCTCTTCATGGAAAACAATGACAAACTAACACCTTGTGATCTCGCGATGAAGAACAATCACCACGATATCGCGCGTCTACTGGAAGCTCGAATGGTTTTTGCCGACACAGTTGGTAGCGATACTGTAAACGAAGACGAACTGGCTGGTACCGGTTCTGGTGACCAAGAGGAAGTATATAGTGGTTTACGGACGCAAGACCTACAGGAAGCAAAAGACCAGCTGTTGGTTGAAACTAGCGATATGCTGCACATTCCGCTGTTCACAGCAGAAGCTTTGCTGCGGGACAACGAATGGTCCAGAGAAACACTACTTGAGAAATGGATGCTGGATCCGGTACAATGTTGCCAACTGGCCGGCGTCCAGGCGCCTGCATCGGCATTGCAGCATTTCAATACCAATTTCAATCCGGCTGAATTAGCTTCGTCCACATCGTCATCAGAGGGTGGCGGAGCTGCGAAAGATATGCTGTGCGAGATCTGTTTGTCGGCCATTTCCCAGTGGGACTTGCCAACCGTTCAAATGTCGTGTAAGCACGCTTTCTGCAATCAATGCTGGGAGAAGTATTTAAATGTGAAGATACAAGAAGGAGATGCACACCACATCCTGTGTCCCGCATATCAGTGTCACATCTTGGTACCAGTGGAGTTAATCGAACGATTGGTGACACCAGAAATGGCCAGACGTTACTTACAGTTCGATATCAAAGCATTCGTTGAAACTAATAAATCGATCAAGTGGTGTCCAGTTCCAGGATGTGGACGCGCGGTTCGACTTCCAGAACAGGAGCAATATAACAACGATGGAGGACCGCCATTGCCGACGACGTCGCATGCTGTTGATTGTGGCAATTCACATTTTTTCTGTTGGGAATGTCTGGGCGACGCGCACGCGCCGTGTGGATGTGATCAGTGGACACGTTGGCATGCCAAGATTAGCGAGATCAAACCAGAGGAATTGAAGACATCTTGCAGCGAATCGGAAGATGCAGCGAACTGTTTGTGGCTGGTTACCAATAGCAAGCCGTGTCCTAACTGTAAGAGTCCAATACAAAAGAACGAGGGATGCAACCACATAAAATGCAGCAAGTGTAAGTTTGATTTTTGCTGGATATGTCAAGAGAGCTGGAAGAGACATAGCAGCGCCACAGGAGGATACTTCAGGTAATATAATAAAAAAATCAAAATGATCTTCTAAATTATAGACGTTATTTTCATTTTTCTGCAAGAGAAAATTATTCATTACAGATGTAATAGATTCGAAGCTGTACATAAAGCGGACGAAAAACAAGGTACTCTGATCACAGAAGCTGTTGTCCGTAACAGTCAAATGGAAGAGCTATCGCGCTTCCTGCATTATTACACCAGGTTCAGAAATCATGAAAATAGTCAGAGATTGGAAGAGCCACTGTTGACTGGGGTCAGACAGAAAATGGAACTATTGGCTAGTTCGTTAGGACTCGACAGTGCCGAAGGTATGAAAATCATTCCTATACTTATTTTTAATAATTATTTGTTCTACGAAGAACGTTTCATTTACAGAATGTGGAGAGAGGGGCGGCGCGACAACTAAGTTTGTCGAAGAAGGTGTCAGAGAACTTTTGAAGGCACGGCGAGTTCTTTGCGGCTCGTACGTGTACGGATATTATTTGGAGGACAACGGGTATAACAAAACAATCTTTGAATTCATGCAGAACGAACTCGAAGAGGTAACAGAAAAATTGTCTGAGATGATAGCCAGACCGTACTTACGTACTCCAAAACCCGTTATTGTACAAACAACTGCATTAACTCGACGTAAGCGGCACGAGTTCGTTCGAGCAGTGGCCAAGGGTCTTGTACCGCCCGAGACCCCGCCTGGATCGTTACAGCGTAAACAGCGCAAGAGACGCTTTCCAACCATCATGACCCTCGATCAAGCTGGAGATCAACGAACTGCGGTTGGTAGGGACGTGCAGGAGGCACTTATAAGGGAGGTATGTATAGGTATCAAATAAATAGAATCATAATTTGATACCTGGATCAAAGACGAATGATATGTCGAAAGATTAAGGTAATTTGAGAAAAACAGGATTTTTCTACTGTCATTGTTAATTTACTAATTGGTAAATCTGCAATACTATTTTTTCCGTAGCTGGATCCCAACAATCCATGGGTAAAGGACGTGTACGGTCGCCCTGGCAATATAAATTCAGTCTATGATTGGCCGGCTGAAGGTGGGGGCGCCGGAGATAGCGGTGGGGAGGACGATAGTCCAGCCAGCAGAGCACTAGCCATTAGCGTGCTCGGTGAATGTCGGATTACGGGATGCAGCAAGCCACGTGCAAGAAACCCTCGCACTGGAGACTTACACCAATACTGTAGTCTACGATGTAGCAAAGCTGACCAAGATGGTCAGTAATATTAATATATTTGTTGATTTTTTATTTAATTCCGAACACTCTAATACTAGATTATTTTTCAGCATATCGTGTCGCTGTATCATCTGACTACAACATGGATCTGGTGATAGCTCTGGAGATGTCTCGACTTCAGATGATCGAAGACCGAATGAAGCAGGTAACAGATATAGGTCAAGGTCTCGCTAATGTGCTGGAGACGCTTGGACCGTCGTCACAGGGAGGCGATCCCAGCACAAGTGATTCCTGTTTGCTCGATGACCAACTCAAACTGGCCATTCAGCTATCGTTGCAAGAATCAACAGCGGCGCTCAACAAGCAACTGCAACAACAAGCGAAACCGGTAACTAGCACGGCAACTCAAGCACCGGACGAATCAACCCCTGATGAGGACGGCTGCAGCTGCAACAACAAACTGATCACTGAGTGCCGTGATTGTCTCAAACATTCACCAGTCAAGGACGTCGACAATGCGTACGATGATTTGTACGAAAAAACAAGTGCCGATTTAACTGTAGATTATTTTCTGAAGAGTCTAGCAAATCACAAGATAGATTTAAAAAACATCGATATGCAAGGAGTCAATCTTTATAGTCCAAACAACGAACTCGATAGCAACTCGTCTACGGAGTGGAATAAAAGCACGGATAAAGATGTGCCTTGCTTCTTAAAACGTGGTAAAGAGGATGGGAGATTTCAAATTGGAGACATTCACGAAACTGGGTAGGTAATTAAGTAGCCTTGTATTCATTTTCACTCGTAATTTTCGATATTTTGAAATCTTCTAGGTTTATCAATTTACTGACGGACGACGGTCTAGATGACGACGAAGACGAGTTTTACGACGAGCAGAGTTCAATTGTGCGCAGCTTGAAGCGTTCACATTCTACCGGTGATCTTTGTGCCCGCCGTCCGACTGCATATCGTAGAGCGGCGTGCGCCCGCAGACTAGGATTCTCGGGAACTGTACCGAGTACAAGCCGTGAACCTGCCAATCGTTACCATCTTGATTCCGATCACAGTTCGAATCATGATGAGATGTGTGAAGAGGTGAGTATAGGGTTTTAAAAGTTTGAATTGAAGATTGATAAATATTTATCAATATTTTGACAGGTCGTTAAGAAAATGCTGGCTCTGCCGGCTGGCAAGCGTCATCAACTGCTCCATCAGCAAGCTGCGTTGAGCCCAAGCGACGATCCCACTCTGTATCAAGGTCAGAGCTCCTTGGAAGATACGACAACCACATCGGATTCGCTTAATGCCGATATGGAAGTGTGCGGTATACTTGATCACAGTGATGAAATTATGCCCAATTACACAACGGACGGAGATGAAATTACGCTCGTTGTTGACGAACAGAACACTGTCGAACAGAACACGGTCGAACAAAACACTGTTCCAGAAAAAGAACATCTATCTGTCGACTGCACGACCAATAGTATGGGTATATGTCATATACATTCTCGTTTTGTTAATGTTTATAACAGAGAAAGCTATGTGACACGTGGAAATTAAAATTTTGATTTTTTCAGGCACTTTCAAACTGACAACTTACAAAAAGTCTCCGAAATTATTGCGTAATTTGAAAACAAGAGGTGCACAACATACAACGTCATCATCAAGCGGCGAATGGGGTCGATCAACGACAAAATCGCCGCCACCAGCGGAAGAAAAAAGACGAAGCGAGGCCACTAGCGAGACGCCATCCAGCGGTGGAAGTTCCAAGATACTGATAAATCCGCTTGCTTGTCTCAAGGCCAAATTGTGTTCAGCTCATCTTCCCAAAGCCAACGCTCGAAGTAAAATAGCTATCAATAGAAGCATAGGCCTGCTGAGAGACAGCAAAAAACATAAACAGCAGTACGCTGGTTCGTACTCCAGTAGCGACACTCCCGCCAAACAATGTGACGTCTACGATAAATCCACTAAACAACCCAAAGTGTACTCGAAATGCGATAATTCCGACAACAAAAACCAAACTGTTTATCTTAGTGATAGCAATAAACAAAAAAATAAAAAACAAGAAAAACACGTTATAGTTTATACGGGTAGTGACAATTCTACTGGCAACAAACAATGTAGTGTTTATTCCACTTGTGATAATTCAACTGAATATAATAACAGTGATAAAAAACAGTGCATTTACGATAATTCTAATTACGAAAAACCGAGCAAGAATTTGCAAAAAGCAAAACAGCAAGTGTACAGCGAGACTAAAATGTGTGCCATGCAAAAATCCATAGTCAAAAGTGCTAAAGTTGTGCCCGAACCGGGTCTGTACATAGACAAACACGTAACTATCGATAAACATCTGACGATCGACACGCGCAAGATGTCGCTAGCGAGTAACAAAGACAACGGAGGTATTGAATCGTTGCAAGAATCTCACCGCAAAGCTTTCAAATTGAGCGGTGGTAAAACAGTATCTCAGAACCTGCGCATAAGAATATGTAAATCTCCGACGGCACAGAATAAGCTGCAAGCCACATCTCAACTACAAGTCGAAACGAGCGAACCGAAACAATTGGAGACAGACAGTTCGAACGAATACGAATCGGAAACGGGAATACCGAAAAGTCCGACGCTCTATATATCCGGTGTGTCCATTTCACGTACACCGGAACCGCCGAAAAGTCCCGGCACAGGATTGGTCGCCCTGGCAGCTGCGCTCAGCGGAAGACAAACCAGATCGTCCAGTCTTACGGTTCCCGCCGGAACAGTCGCAACTCAGACCAACAACGGAAACGGCGGCGGCGGTTTAGTCATGACCGACGCATTACGAGTATCGAATTCGAGTCTGAACGTGCCGGGTTCACCCGAACCGTACACGCCGAGTTTGACACGCTCGATGACCCCGGTAAATCGTAGCAAAACCCCAAGCCCTCAGAAGTCGCCTGTACTTCTGCTCGGCAAGGAGAACTGTCCGTCCGGTGGTACCAATAATAACAAAAGCAAATCGGCAAGCGAACCGGAAAGGGAAAGAGAAATGTTTAGGTTCCCGAAATCTTCAACAGACGGCGCATTGAGCAGCGTGTTGCACGTCCAAGAATCGAACCTCAGCTCTGACGACTTCCACGAAGCTTTGTTCTTATTGGAAAGATCGCCGAAAACTAGAGACTCAAAACGAAGAAAGAAGGCTAAGAAGAAAGATAAGGATAACAATAATATAGGAGACTGTTGTGGAGGTGGCAGAACTGAAGAAGCCAGTTCTATTTTGTAAATTATATTGGTTCAACATTTTCTATGTTGCGGATTATTTTACGGTTTCGTCAGATTAATATTCAGTACGCCATTTTCCTCAGACTTAAGTTGCTTTCGATTCGATCAGAACGAGAACAAATCCTTGACACAAATGCGTAAAGAAAATCAACTGTTTTAATTGCCATAATAATTAAATTCTCAATTTTTATAAATCGTCATTTTAAGCCGATTTCTATGAAGACATAATTTCTAATTTAAATTTGACATTTTTATCCCCAACTGTCAAGGAACGAGTTGCCTTTAATCAATAATAATAATATTTATTTATCACATAATCAACTGTTGTTTCAACCACGTATCGATTTCTCATGAACAGCAGCACAGAGATTTACTGTACAGCTTGGAAATCTACGGCATCCATCTAATACATTCAATCAGTTCGGTAATGAAATTCCCTTATCTCGCTCTAACATATTATGCTAATCATTATTCGAACATGCTCGCTCTCGTTATATTCGTATGGGCAAGTCGTAGGCAGGGCCGGATTAACCATTAGGCAGAGTGGGCAACTGCCTAGGGGCTCCGCATCGGCTAGGGACCCCGCGCGCAAAAAGAAATTGAAAATGTTTTATAGAGTGAAAATTTAATTGGAAAATTTATATCCTCAATGACAATAAATATTATTGCTTTTTTCGACGCATGCTGTCAGTTAATGAAATACTCCATACTTACATATACAGAGCAGAACCGTCTAGTATCGAGTAGTAGAACTAATAATATGGAAGCGTTCTGCTCTGTAAGTATGAAGTATTTCATCAACTGACAGCATGCGTCGAAATACAGTATGATAAACAAAAGTTTTGAAGTGCTTGATCTGTAATGGCGATTTGTGAGTTTGACGACCGTGAATGAATTTAATTTAAAAAGTTTTACTGTGTTCTGTGTTTCAAAATTTATTTTTATAAAGTATATAAGCATTAATTCGAAAAAAGGGGCCTCGAGAATTGCATTGCCTAGGGGCCCCGACATGCTTAATCCGGCCCTGGTCGTAGGTTTCCAAGCTGTGTGTGGGATCCAAATTGCGCATAATGAATCGAGGAGTATTTTAGGCATTATTGGAGTAATAGACGTTTTCATGTACTTTTAAATCTCAGCAACAATTAAAAAAAAAGGAAATGGTGTGTTGTAAGGAAAGACCGTAACCGATAACGTAACATAGAAATAAAAATTAGGCAGCAATTAAATAAAAATAATAAAAACGTCCGTTTAACTGGATGAACTAGACTTTATACAGTATGTAAACCGGTACGGTATACATAGGACATTTAGTATTGGGAAAAAATGACTGGATTAGTCATCAGAATGAGTCATAATTTACGTATTTATATAGGGTTGTTATGGCTATATTAGCTTTTCCATTTTATCTTCAATTATTTTTATTTTACTTGTTGTTTAAACATAGAGATATCATAGCGTTTAAATGTCAAGTAAAATAAAAATAATTGAAACTATAAAAAAATCTGTAGGCCATCCCTGGAACTTCCCGCTATTTTCAAACGCTTTGAGTTCGAAGCACTTGATAATATACCCAAAAGTAGATTTTTGAGCTCTTCGAGCTCAAAAATCTGAACATTGCTGATAACAACACTATTTTAATTTTTGAAAAGCTATAACTTTTGAACGCGTTGTTTGATTTTGATTTTTAAAATGGCATTCGACGCAGTTTTTTAAGCTCTAAAAATATTGTAAGAGGTACAAAATCGATTGGTTGAGAAATCTCGAAGTTATTTTGAAAAAACACTTTTTTCGAAATCTGTTGACTACGATATCTCTCGAACGGATTAACCGATTTTGATCCGCTTAGCAGCATTCAACACAGTTTTCTGAGGAGAAGAGCTGATTGGATTATGAAATCAATCGGTACAATATTCTAGAAGCTATTTTGAAAAAACATCGTTTTAACAACTTTTTTTTCGGTTTTTTTGGAATTTCTTAAAATCTATTAAGCCGAATCGGTTCAAATTTTCAGGAAATCTAAGTTCAGTGGAACCCTTTCGAATGCCGCAAATAGCGATTCGATCGGTCAATCCTTTCAAAAGTTATGAGAGGTTTACATACACACACAGACAGACACTGACATCATCGTAAAAATAGTCAGAATAGCTTCCTAGGATCACAAAACGTCGAAATCTGAGGAAAACTCGATTTTCGAAAATCGGAGTGAAATCAATAACTTCCCTATTTTTGAATATTTTCAGTTTTCTTAGCGGGAAGTTAAAAATAAAAACACAAAAATTACGATAGTAGCCCGTACATTATGAGTCATGGCTCATTCTGATCCAATCATTTTGTCCTATTTATACCTTACCTGTTTTACATACTGTATACAAATCAGTAAACTCTAGTTTCTGTTCTGTTGACTGTTTTGTTTCCATATAGGGCCTTATTAAATTGGTGACTGGAGTTTACTGACTTTCTTCACTACAACTGCCATCATTATTATAATCGTAACGTTTGACATGTGTGAATGTAACACATTAATATTGTTCATATTATAAATAATATAATATATATAAGTAAAACGTAACGTAACGTAACGTAACGTGTAACATAGTTTGTAGCGAATGTGTACGACATAAGTTAATATTATATAAAAACATAACTGAGGGCGTAAAAAAACTATAGTCTGATCCAGAATTATCTACTGAATTTTGCTTAAAAAATTGCATTAAATCTAGTATAATATAATACAGTAGACTTTAATAAGTCAGTGGATTCGGAACTGTTGGGGAAGAAAATGCTAACTTAACGGAAGCTTCTTCTGTTAACTTCTTGTTATCTCAGACTACGATCTTACACGCAGGCCTCATTCAAGTCAAAACTTTAGCTCATGATACGCGGCGCTGCAATTAGGAAGGCAAATTAAAACAAAGGGTAAGTTCGGTTTTACGCTCGATTGATCGAGCCGAGCGAACAGATTTTTGGTCACGTGACAAGCGAGCAAATCGAGCCATCTAAACAATTCCGAACGTAATCCAGCAGATTTTTCCAAACGTCAGAATAAAATGGCCCCAGCAAGTTAAATTCTTATTACTAAAGCCGAAATACATTCTTTATTGCTCCTCATTTTAATTTAATTCAACATTGTTATAATAATAAATCATGATTCACAATTTTTTTCGTTTTTATTCCTGTATTTTTAAATTAATAGTACTACCGGTTGTTGATTTTTTCGACCCATAGATATAATAAATATTTTATTTAATCATTCTGTGCGATATAGACTTATTGGTTATTACTATTCTTGGAATAAATATTATTCATGTATTTTTAACTATTGAAAAATTACCTCATATAAATAAACTTCAAAATTTATCCATTCTCACAACAAGGGTTTCCGCTCATTTTTAAAATGAATGCTCTGAAGTTGGTTAAATCTGCTTGCTCGCTCGCTTTCCTCGGAGCAAATCGAGCGCGCTCGATCTACTCCAGATCTTAAAACCGAACGCTGCAGGATAGAGATCTTTCAGAGCATATAAATGTTAAATTCGAACGTATTAGAGCACTCCGATCAATCTGAGCGTAAAACCGAACTTACCCAAAGAAATCATTTTACTGAAAAGAGATAAAAGATAAAAAAGGGTTAAAAACAGTACGGCGCGAAAGAGGAAGGGCTAGAACCGCTGACTTAATGAGAGATACTGTATTACAATGTGTTATTTTGAGGTTAGGGCTTCGATTCTGAGTTAATAGGTAATATGTATCTTCAACAAATCTTCAGGAAAAAATTGAAAGCTATTTTTGAAGTGAAACTTCTTTACGCACGGTAGAGTGAATTGGATTCATGCGGCAGGACGTGTAACGAAACGACACAAACGAAAAGATCCGATGAAACGCTACACTACCACTCCTCTGCGCTGTTGACCAATATTCGTGTTTGTAATGACTCATGCGACTGGAAGATTCACTTCTGTACTGCGTGATGTAAACTACACGGTCCGTTTTTTTAAATAACACATTTCTGGACCACTCTGTATGATATATCGGTTTGTCAGCCCATACAAATATAAAAAACCGGTTAAAAATAAGAAAAAATGAGTACAATTTATTCGAAAATAAAAATTCCAGTCTTAGAAAATTTTAAGTTCGATATATTTTGAAAAATTTTGAAGAAATTACACTTCATGAGCTGATAATCCGATATGAAAGACAAAACACAGTCAATCAGATTATTGATTGCCTATAAAGTTTACTATATCATAAAATTTGTCAGTTTATTATTTTATATATTATTGAAATGTATCAAAATCTTTACGCATGTTAAGCACGCCACTGGAAACAAGTGGCGTGTAAGTTCGACAAGACTTTATACGTGCCAACGAGTAGAAAACAATCTACGTATTGAAATGTCAACTCGATATCGACTAGTTAAGGTATTCATTAACGTTTTGAACTGATTATTAACTATTTTTTGAGTCAAATTTATACACAAAACGTCAAAAAATATGTGATTTTTTACATCGCTTGTGATTGAGATTTTTTTTATTTCATACAACTTGAAAGAGGGAATAAGTAACTGCCATCATGGAAACCTTTACAAGGGGACCTTACAGCTGGAGAGTTATCGATTTTGAAGAACTTTTTTAGTTTCAACTAGAGTCCAAAAATGCATTTTGAGCCATTCTATCTAATGGGCCTTATCTTCAAAGATAACGAATTTTGAAAATGCAGGGAATTCGTAACGGAACTCATAAACCTTAAGCATGACGCTCAATTCCAAAAAAATCTTGACCCCCCCCCCCCCCCGAGAATTTAAAGTGTTTGCGCCCCTAGTGACTTAAAGGTGGATGTCACCCTTATTTTGAGTTATATTTGCCTGGCAGACTCTATTTTTGATTATTTTTTAAACAAAATATATAAAAACCATAACCAATGGTTCCGAGAATTTAAAATGTCAAGTTTGCGCCCTGTTCTTTTTAGCTTTCATTTAAAATTTACCGCCCCGCGAAGTATGCCGCCGTAGGCTTTAGCCTACTTGTCATATTGCTAAATTCGTCCCTGAACCACGCTCCCTACTACCCGGGTGTAAGGTCCTTTCGTCAATTAAAATTGTCACAAAAATTTAAAATAAAATAATTCAGTGAAAACTAGTCGATGTTTTGACATTTCGGAATGAAATATATAATGTTCATTATCGATTTATTCATATATATTAGATCTATCTCTATTTAAAAATATTATACCAACGTTTTTTGTTTTTTTATTTATTATAAAATATCAAGCCAAAAAAGGAAAACAATAAACTGCAAAGTTTTCTTGAATTCTACTGTTTCTATTATTTCATAAATTTTAAGTGAATCGTGCAATCAAACAAAACTTTCTGATTTCAAATTAAAAAAAATACATAAAATGGATGAATAATTATTCTAGGGTTTGAGAATAGCTGAGCGTATAGCGATGCCGTTGTTCATATGGCGCTTCCATGGCTCCTCTCAGTTCCCAGGTTCTAATTCGAGAATTGGTAAAAGTATATAACAATTGGATTTTCAATATATTATTCACTAGTCTATTATCTTATTAGTTTATAGTCTGGATAGACGCAATTAAACAAAAAAAAATATATTATTAAAAAATAATAAATTACAAAATTAATTGATACCTGGCCCAAATAACCCTGGCTGTTGGTGTCCTTAAAAAAATTCTGTCTACCGATGCAAGTGGTGCAGATTGCCGAAGTACGACACTTACTTAATCACGAAAAAACCTCAATCCGATTGCAGCTGTAAACAGGTTGAGGTTTTTTTGTAATTTTCTCGATCTCTCCAAAAATCAGGGTAGTTCCTCATTCTAACTTACTAACTTACCACCTGACACATATGATCTTAACAACTGTTAGCGGCCTTAACAAAAAAAAAACATATTTGCGCGATTCGCTTTGATGTACCTACAGTTAAAATTCTCTATAACGAAAAACTCTATAAAGCATCAGTTGAACCTGGTTGGTTTTCCATAAGAACCGATTCTTTATAACGAAAGAAATTGCTCGGTTAAGGGACCCAGCAATTTCTTTTGACTGAATTTATTCCCGCTTTTTCAGGCATTCGTATTGTAAAACACAACATTGTTGTGTTGATATTGATAGAGGATGAGTGCAAACCAAATCCATCTATTGGTCGCTTTAAGAATTACGATTTACGAGTATTGTAACATCTTTGATTACTAAACGTCAAGGCAAATGTTAAAGTTGTACGGGTCAAAACAATTTTAAAATGCATGAAAATGCTGAGTTCGTTAAATGCGTCCATTGAATTGACTCAAATGTGCCGCGTTTGCATGACTGTTGACAAAAAACCAAAAAGCTTACTTTTAAAAATGCACCCGTTTCCAAAAGAAACTTACAGCATTTTATACGAGTGCACTTCCGTTAATGTAAGTTGTCACACTCATTTCTCACAGGTTTAAATCGCGATTACCGACGTTGTGAAATGTTTTGTTTTTTGTAGATTACTCCACACGATGGGAAACCACAATCGATATGCACCCAGTGTTATGAACAACTTCGAAACACTTACAATTTTCGAGAAATGTGCAAAAAATCGGATGCTGAATTTAGTATTCGTTTAAAAAAACATGCGGAAAAAAGCAAACACAAATTAAAATCGGATCGTTCTCTAAGCCCACCCGACATAATAATCAAAAATGAAAATTGCGATTTTGATACATACGATGTAAATGAACCATTAAAAAAAGAATATATATCGAATGAACAAATAAATTTAGAACCATGTCCTACTGTAAAACTCGAATACAAAACTGAAGATTGTGAAAAAATTGACAATCAAACAATTGTCGATCACGAGTCAATAAATGAATACATATCGACAGTATTGAAAAACTCTTCAACGATTGGAACCGAGGGAATTGAGGCGTTTGATATAGAAACGACTGGGAAGTTAGCACCTATATTAAAATGTCATATGTGTGAAAAATCGTTCCCGCATAAGAAAAATTTGGTTCAGCATATCAGAACGCATAGTACAGAAAGACCATTCAAATGTTCGGCATGTGATAAAAAATTCAAATATCAGTTTGCGCTGAAAGAACACGAAGCCAAACATACCGGAAAGAAACCTTTTATTTGTCATCAATGTAACAAGGCGTTTGCGCAACAAAGAATACTCAAAGACCATATGAAAGTTCATACAGGTAAACAAATCTTGAATTTGATTTAATTGAATAATATTAATCTTATGCTGGATTGCAAAAAGTATTGTCAGAAAATCTGATTTACATTGACCTTGTCCACAAATATTTCTCCATATTGTCCATAAGAAAAGAAATTGTAGAATTTTAAATCGACTTAAGGTTATGTCTTTGTTGAACATAGATTATAGTGTGTAAATTTGAATGAAAGGCTATTAAATATAAAAAATAACTTTAAAACACTTACCCAATACAATAATTAATATGTAAATGTCATATTATTTTAAATTAACACCACAAAAATCTATAAAACCACAATGTCTTTTACACCATCCCGCCGAATAGAGCACACGCGATGTTGACTGATTACGCATTACTACCAACTTTGTCGAAATAATATTTCGGTTGCATAATAGTTAGGGATGATAATAATATGAATTGAAATTACGTAATACCACAGAAATATTACATTTATAATAAATCTTATTGAAGGGAGATGGAAAATAAAAATTTTTTAGAATTTTTTATAATTGAATTATGTTGGACGTTTATTAATTAGCATTTTCGAGTATATTAAATAAAAAAAGGCATGAGGTGTTGTAGGCATAGAGATATCTCTAGGGTCATGGGAACTGAGACACCCGACAAAAGCTACGCTTTTTTACGCATTGTATATAAAATCGATTTTATTTACATATAAAAGCTATAGAAACCATAGCAAAAACACGCGCTGTCCAGCCAATGAAATGCGTTGCATCGCCACCTTCATGAAGTTTTTTATTTATACTTTAAGAAGCATAGCTTCAAAAGCTAATATAAAAATCCGAAAATTATATTTAGATGTATATAATTGTTGTTTTGTAGGTTATAGACCTTATATCTGTGCAACTTGCGGCAAGGGCTTTGCCACATCGAGCCAATTGATTGTACACAATCGACTACATACGGGGGAGCGTCCGTATATGTGTGATGTATGTGGAGCTAGTTTTAAAGCATCTGGAGCACTACGTAATCACAAAAGGATAGTTCATCGAATAAAACTTTTTAGTTGCACTAAGTGCGATGACAGTTTTTTAACATCGGGTCTATTAAAAGCGCATAGTTCTATTTGTAGACAGCTGTTAAATAAAAAATATCCCTCTTGAACTTTCCCAGTTTTAAATATTAATTTATGAAATTTTTAATAAAATATAAAATAAACTGCGGTGTATTTTTTTTTATTTTATAAATTAATCCACTTACCTCCAAAACTATAAATAAGAAATAGCGCCTGAAAAACAAAAATAAAACACATGAGAAAAATTTTTTAGGACTAGAGCACACATGCTATTTTTTGTCGCACGATTTTGGGACTAAGTCGCTTGAACTTTGAAGATCGTAAGATGTGGCTACTAATTGTGTTAAGCTGCACACTCTTCGCTGAAATACACCACTGATATATCACGAGAAGTTCCGAGTAACTAAGTGACCGTCAATCGTGGTTTAGTATCCTAAATCGTTCGTTTTCAATACAAAAAGTAGCAGTGGCTGGACCAAACATGGACGTCGGCGACATCAGCTTTGCGAGACCTCTTTTATTTCCCAGTCAGAAAGAAAACGTTAAATTAAATGAGCTGAATTATACACTAATAATAATAATAGTATCTTTATGTATGAGTATACGAGTATTATTGCTAATCAAATGATAACAAACATTTTGCGAGGCGCCACTGAAAAATAGCATGTGTGCGCGCTAGCCCTTAGGAAACAATGACGATGGAATTACAAAGCACGAAGTTTTACATTATTTTCAAACTTTTTTTTTAATATAATAATTTTCTTTCAAATAGTATTTATACAAATATATACATTTTTTATTTAAGAAATAATATATAAATTTAAATACTTTATAACTACGAGCGTATAGAAGCACCATAATTCGGTTATTAATCATAAAAAACGGACAATGGTCTCAAGGGGCAGGAAAAGCGTGTTTAGAGTTCATACATTTAGAGAAAACCAAATCCTAACGGAAACCTGCGCACAAAAACTGGTGGCAGTAGTCAGTGGTGTACGCAAAGCAGATTCTGACGCACGACCATAGGTGCTGGGGGCTTAATTAAAACAAACTTTTAATAGTTCTTTTGTTGAAATAAGATAAAGGAAATAAGATGTTAATAAACATGCATCACTGATATTGCAATTCAAACACAATTCAATACTCGATTTTTAACAGCATGTAGGTAATAATATAACCTAAACGGTGAACACTGAATGGCACACCCTTCAAAAATGAATAGACCAGTCCAAACCAAATCTGGTTTCTGCGCATGGAGCGGTTAAGTTTTCTCTAAATGTATGAACTCTACCACAAGAAGATGATTCGCCTTTTTTGTCGTGTCAACACTCGACAACATGCGCCTACTCACAAAGTTGCAATTATATCAAATAAGAAATTTGAGTAGCTTGTGGATAACAATTAATGCTAGTTTATAATAATCATCGACGTGGAGAACTGAACTGCGCGGGCCAAAAAGTGCAGAGAGAGAGGGTGATGACGTTGGGGCATATTCCTTCTCAATACGTATATCTGCTGTCGATGGTAAAGAGCCAATAAAAATACAAAAATGTCAGAAAGAGATATACATATTTTATAGTCCTCTTTTTCCTACGCGTTTGGATGCGCAGTGGTAGACTAGCAGTCCAGTTTTCCACGTCGATTATAATAAATGATTATATTTTCAGATCAATTAATTTTTTTTCTTTTATAGCGGTGCAACGTTCATGACAACATAGTTGTCTGAAAACTGAAATACGTGAATGAAAGTGAATGCGTATTGTGGAAAGGGATAAATATATATTATAAACTAACATTGCAATTATATGTACAATTAATTCACTGTATTTTATAAACAGCTTGAAAACAAGTGGTAGCACCACCCAACATTAGCTGCTTTCCGGAAAAGATTAAAGTAAAGGAGATGATTATTTTCTAATTTGGTAGTTCTTTAACCTGTCCATACGGCTTTCTGAAAAAGCTACCCTATGATACGCGGTGGGGTTATGGGGTGGACAATTTGAAAGCATAAGTAGCTTTAAATTTAAATATTAAGCGTAAAAAAATGAAGATATTTTGTATGAAGACGGTAATAATTGTTATACATTTTAATGGTTGAGCTTGTGGTTCGATTGAACGCGCTTAATTGTTATACAAAGATTTAATTTTTGTTTGGTAACCACTGACTTAGTTCATTTGATTCCAGCGATTACAGGAAACATTTACAGATTTCCGGCTAGACTCAAAATACCTTTGTTTTGAATTCTATTTCGCACGTGTAGAAAAAGGTTTGAAATGATTATTATCTTTATTTGAAATAACGAAAATGAGTTACAATTAGCGCCACAGCCCACAAAACATGGCTGCCTAAAGATGACAAGCGATAAGCGCGCGATTTTGAATCGTGATTCGTGCGTCTAGTTCTACACATAAACGTCTTACAACCAAGAGCGATCTCAAGCGGGTGGGGTCACAGGGGTTATGACCCCCCAACCAACTTCAAAAAATTTAATCCTTGAACGTTTGTTGTTTGTTGCGCTGCATTACACTAGAAAAACAAAACAACTTTTTGTGCTGCCAGCTACTGATTTTGATAGTTGGACACTTTAGAATGAAGTGAACATAATTGTAGTAGGTACTAACCAGCAAGTAGCTTAGACAATTACTTTTAATTTAAAGGGTCGATTGCAAATAAATTTCCCCCACTCCTTTCTCAATTTTGAGGCCCCTCAAAACTTTTTGGTGGGACCATCCTTGCTTACAGCTGTTCACATATGCGCGTTGTCGCGGAGTTATGAAATAACATGTCTAGGCGGCAGGCGCTTGTTGTCTTGTAAGTAGTCTTAACACTAAAAAAATTACTGGTACTTAGGACGAAGAGGGAAAGGTAGCTTATTTTAAAATGTAATGCGAATATAAGAGTCAGTTTAAAATTGCCAACTGGAAAGCAGCTAATCATAATCTCACGGAAAATTCAGTACAGACTAATAGCGCTTCTCAAACAATTGTTGGGTAACGTTCTTAAAGAACATAAACTATTGCACAAAAATAAACACACACACACAAAATCATAAAAAAGTTTATACCCAGTACATCGGCTATCTTAATGTATTGTAAATTGCTTCATCGTCCGAAGTACGCGGCAAACTGTCACCATTTGAGCCTAACTTAACGTAACTGCAATCGACGTCCGCTATCTTCTTGCAGGTTCCGCAAACTCTCGTACTTTTCTTGCCATCTTCGATCGGCGTTCTTTTAACACCGCCATTACATTCGCAATACTTGTTTCTCCCCGTTTCGATATCCTTATCGATTATTTCCGCATAAATATTCTCATCCCTACGTGAAGAATCGTTAGAATTTTCAGAATTCACCGCGTCAATGGCGCTACTGTAAGGTAAATCGTCGATCACAGGCAATGCACGATCCTGAATGCTCGATTTTGTTTTCAGAATTATTTCCGAACTGTGGATTTCCAATTTTGTTTCCTCTTTGTGATGTGTATTATTTCTAACCGCAATTGAATTTTTAGGCGTCTTTTTATTCGAAATATTTTTCGTTTTCACGTGAAACTCGGAACACAACCTATCGGTCATAAATGAACTCTTATTTTGATTATTTTCAGTCAACTTGATAATTTTATCCAGTGATATCTCACTACTCGGAATTAAATCGGGTCTCTTTTCCAATATTTCTAAGCTACTATTCAATTCTTTCAATGAACTTCCGTGTTTTTGATAAAAACTCGATTTGTCAACTTCTATTGGACCTTGGAACGAAATATTGTGCAACGATTGGCCTTTGATTTGTCCCGTTTCGTTTTCCAAAATGCACATTTGAAATTCATTACTCAATTCATCGTCAGTATCTACATCTTTCGATTTATTTTCCGGTTTTGAAGAAGACGTTGGAATCGATTCAAGATCTGTTCGTTTAGCGGCGAACATAAACGAAGCAGACTTCTTAACAGGATTCGATTGTTTCTGTTTCTTTCCAAATCGTTCCTCCAGCAGTTTAGACATGTCCTTGTAACGTTCCAGTGATTTCATCCGTTCACCTGGCTTAAGGTTCTGTTTATATTTGTTATTGAGTTCCGCATTTGCGTTTGCCAATAGTTTAAGCTGTTTCACAAACCAATTTGAGCCGTTGACATCGACTTTGGTGCCATTTGGAAGCGCTGTTTTCAAATTAATTTTTGGTTGTGGGAAATCGTTCTGAGACGCCTCGAGATTTCGTCTAATGCTGCGACAATACTCGAAAAATTCCGATTCAGTTTTGATCTTTTGCGACCACTTCTCGGCGTTAGTGCGACAGAATGCCAGCGCAGTTTGAAGTCGCGACGATTTGAACAAACGATCTTCGGAATCGTAACCCAGCAGCGTTCGAGATAATTTGAGACCGAAATTGTTTGACAAACCCAAACAGTTAATTTCATACACTTGGTCGCACGTTGGTAGCGAACAGGTTAAAAGAACAGACTGAGATATTTTGTTGTCAAACAAAAAAGTTTCTGAAACAAATAACATATTTAATTAATGATCTGTATTTTAGGAAGAAAATTGACACGTTCAATTTTCTTGATTTCATACCACAAGCAATTTTAAGTTTAGTTAATTTTAAGACCAAATCGTTAAACAAGCACTTTTTGAAATAAAACTTCTTTAGTCGCAGTGATTACAAACGGATATAAAGAATGAATGAATTGTGAATTATAGACGCCCGACAACTCAGGTCATTAGCGTCTAAACAAACAGATATAGATAAAATGCAACGGAAGTAGCCGTTTCTGTAGAAATTGAGACGGAATGTCTAAAAAATAACAAGAACACGGCATCAGACAATTTTTTGCTAACCGCGGGTTTCAGAAAATAAACCCAGAGCTAGTGACAATTTTTTGGTGTTATTTATTCAAGGCCTTATTTTTGTGATGATGTTGAGGGAGACATATTAAAGTGCCCTGCGTAAGTGATTTTGCTAGAATGCGGTATGGGAGGGATGCAGACCGCCACCAACATTTAACAAAAAAAATGGTCACAATTATTATTGCTTCAAGGCTGAAATTGTTTGTTTATATTTCAATTTGCAGAACAAAATGTCGGTACTAACCCCCTCTCTTAGAGGAAAACTTGCTCGCCTAGGTGTTTATATCGTTCTGCAAGGGGGTTAAAACCGACATTTTGTTCTGCAAATTGAAATATATGCTTAAAACAGTCGCCGTAACAACATATTAAAATTTGAACCTTGAACTAATAATATAAATTTTGTTGGGTACATGACACGTTTAGGGTGATCTGCCACCCCTTTAATACTGACAAATTGATCTGTAAATATTATAATGGCATTATTGGGTCACCGACAAGCTATACAAACAATTTCAGTCTTGAAGCAATAATAACTGTGACCATTTTTTTGGAGGTGGTCTGCATCCCTCCCATACCGCTATCTAGCAAAATCCCTTACGCAGGGCACTTTAATTTGTCTCCCTCAACATCTTCACAAAAATAAGACCTTGAATAAATAACACCTAAAAATTGTCACTAGATCTCATCTATAAGGTTTTCTTTTTCTTTACTCAAAAAAATCAATTCGCGGTTTTTTTACGTATACACTATACACGGTTTGAAAAACTTTAAAAACATTAATCAATAATCAACCACCGCCATAGTGGAAGATTCGGGTTTGAGTCCCGGCGTTGAAATAGGTTTAAAATGAATTTTTCTAGTACCTATTGCATTCTAACGTTACGTAATTCGATGGGTGTTCCTAACAAGAATGTTAACTTAATGAAGTTGTATTTATTAACCAATTAATTTATAGATAACATTTGAGTATTGAGAAAGAACTCAATCGCGGCATTCCAAAGAAACTTGTCTCCTGCTATCAGCAAGGGAATACAATATTATAGCTTTTATTTGAAATATTTTTATTCATACCAGCAAAGTCTTTGGGAAAGATGTTAGGAATCGCTCCAGCAACTAATTTGAGCTTCATTGGCAGTGAACACTTTTTGAGCAAATATCCCAATCTGTAGACACAGTCTCTATCAACAGCAGTTAAACTCTTGACCGGATCTTTGATTTTCTCGTGACCAGGCAGGATTAGCTTTGGTTTCGAAGACGTCGAGATCTCGAAGAACTCGCCTTTTGTTGTCACCGGCACGAATATCTCCTGCAAAAGAAATAACACTTTGTTACAAAAAATCTTCTTATTATGTCTGTATAGTGTGTGTTCTAGCAATGCAGGACTGAATCGATAACTTGGGACGTTATAAAAATACCAATCCGTTGGCTCACTCCTGCACTAAACTACACTAGCATCTCAGCGTCCCTGGAGAAGAGAGGGCTTAGCGCCCCTGGTAAGGGAAGAGCTTGGTGCCCCTGGCGAAGGGAGGGCTTGGAGCCCTCTCATATGTCATAAAATTCACACAAGGCAGAACTAGGACTGGAACTATGCTTAAGCGCTGTTTGAAATTTGCATTTTGCAATAATGTTGATTTTAGTGCTCATCTGGCGCCCCTTTGTTTACAGCTTACCTGGTGATCGTCATCAATAAGCTGCGCGTACCGATTGGCCAAATCTCGTTCTCGTCTCGTTCTGGAACTGTTTTTACTATCAAGTTCTTCGCTCTGCGAATCGCTGTGTTGAAAAACGGCGCGCATTTTAAATACACGGCCAGCAGGTATCGTGATCTTTACATACTGCGGCCTTCTTTGGTTCTTCTGACTTTTCAAGTTCGGTGAATCTGTCAATCACCAAATAAATAAGTTATCGAAACTACACATTTTTATTTCAACCAATTTGCTTACCATTTCCTGGTGGTCTGGTGACGTAACCAGTAAGAGGAGTTGTGCTTAAAAACGTCGTCACTTGTTCTTGAACAAGCTGTAAAACAGTTGAATGCAGGCAAGCGCTGAGATCACCTTTTTCGTTTGTGAATGAAAACCAACCTAAAAAATATAAATAATAGTCAATCAATGATAGTATCATATCTAATTATTTTATATTGAGTCGGCTATAATTTGGGCAACAATGACACAATACTCATTTGTTATCGGGCCCCGACTATCATTTTGGCAACAATACAGTGACATAACAAAGGCGAGGCGTGTGTACGGCAACAATTACATCACTTAAATGACGCAATCGTAAATTCGTTTTCCTCACAATTTAATGAGATAATACAATAATTAATTAGACATTAGTCAATTGTATAAACAACTGATTGTGCTGAAACAATCGCGTGTCAAAATGGAATCCAAACGTTTTAAATTGTTTCTGTGGGAATCAGTTAATGTATGTCAACACTCAACACTGACAATATTGTTAGTATTGCGTTAAAAGCACGCCTGCTGGATAAAAAGCAAAATGCAAGAAAACGGAAGAATAGCTAATTTTGAACCAAGCAAATGCTTGATTCATAATTGATATTTGATTGGATAAATATTTAAGGTGGAGTTCTGGTCAACTATGTCTTTTATTTATTGTAAATTATATAGATGCGTCGACAACTTAGGTCATTAGCGTCTTGATTACATTAAATAACAACACACTTAAAACTAAATGACATCACAAAACATCCATGAGCGGAGGCGGGATCTGAACCCACGACAGTCTGATCCAGAGGTCGCGACGCTAACCACTGGACCACGCTGTCAACTATGTCAAAACACCCTTTCGACAAAATTTTAAAAATGTATCTGCCAGCTACCTTCAGTTTTCTGTAAGATGCTAACAAAGGTGCGAAGAATAACGGAAAATTACTCTTGGACTAGGTGCGGGCTTACAAGCTTTATAAATTATAACTATATGCCCAAATCGATAGCACATGTAGTTCCTGAGATTTTAGAAAATCGACTGTGACAGACAGACACACAGAAAACGAAGTCTTACCACAAGGGGTCCGTTATATCTAAGTTGTTTTATTTTCAACTTTTCGCATGATTTTCCCTTATGGGGAGGGTAAGGTTAATTCGTACAAAAAATGGCACATTTTTGTGAATTTTTTTCGACAACACAGTTAAAATCTATTTATTAAAACCAATGGGACATCAAAGTATAACATTTGAAGAATATTTTGTAAAATTTTCATGGAAAAATATTAAAAAATACGGCAATGGCAGCAATTATATGGAAGCGTCTCAGAAAAAAGTAGAATTGCGGTGCCCCTTATAACTTGGTGCTGGATCATCTGAAATCAAAAATGGAAATTTTTGTCGTTAGATAATCGCTTTCCCCAGGTAACGCTGGAAGGGTTTTTCGAAATTTCAATTTTTCAATTTTTGGGAACACTTCGAAGTGAAAAACGCGATTTTTTTTGTGCAAAAATCGCGTTTTTTACTTCGAAGTGTTCCCAAAAATTGAAATTTCGAAAAACCCTTCCAGCGTTACCTGGGGAAAGCGATTATCTAACGACAAAAATTTCCATTTTTGATTTGATGTCCCATTGGTTTTAATAAATAGATTTTAACTGTGTTGTCGAAAAAAATTCACAAAAATGTGCCTTTTTTTTGTACGAATTAACCTTACCCTCCCCTTAATACAGTTTTATACTATAAGTAAGTATATTAATAACTCGAAACTATTGTGTAGAATTTGAACATTTTGGTTTTATACGTGAAACTCAAAATACGATTTTTTTAAATTAATTTCGCTACTTAAATATTTAAATATTCATCATTCTATGCTCAAATAAATTCGCTATTCTTCAAGCCTTTGCATGTGTCTTACACAAAAAATATGTAAAATTAATTAAATACATTTTGAATAAACAGGTGAAAAGGCAGGCTGTTTTGTCAAAGTTGACAATAATTTCACAATAGAATCTTTTAAGTTTATAACCCATCAAAATAATAATAGGTACAGCGGAGGTATTGTTTTTGATTCTGCATTATAGTGATGCAGGATTTATAGTAAAAAAATCGCCTATGACAAACGGACAGACGGACGGACGCCGAAGTGATTCCATAAGTGTTTCGTTTGCACGGAACACTAAAAAAACATCTAATATATTATTCCGTTTCAAAAGTTTCGACACAAAAAATGAAGCAAAGCACACAAATCTGAATTTTTCACGCGTTTTCGGACGGTTGATTGAATTATCAAGATTCTAGACAAACTGACAATGTAATTTAGGTTCACTGTTTTAATTACGTAATTATTATGTACATAAAGAGACTACCGGTAAAATTTTGCATGAACCAATTCCCACACATGTTCATTATGAGAAAAGGATTTTATATTCATTATATTGCGTTCGCGTAATTCTTGTGAAACAATATGATAAACAATCAAATTTTTAAATTAAGAAAAAAAGAAACATACCTTGGTAATTTTCTGGAAAATATAGAGCTGTGGAATCGAGTCTCTCCCTGAACTTTTTCCCGACCAACGCTCTTGCCTGGACGTGAGTAAAATCCTCCAGAAATTTATAAACAAGTACAGGTTTACCATCTCCGACGATTTTTACAACGCGAGGCAACGAAAAGCGTTCAAGAAATTCCCTGACTTCATATTCAGGACGTCTTGTTCTCAATTCGGTCGATTCCGGACTCGTATTTGCCGAGCTCGAACTCGACGAATTCACAAAACATCGTTCGATTTTTTTCGTCTTTGTTTGTTTTATAACCGAACTGCGTTCGTTTGTCGATGCTGGACTTTCGGCTGATTCAGACGTACTCGCCGAAGAACTCAACGAAAAGAAATTAGAACTCTTATCTTCATTCGAATTGTATCTTTTCAATAACGGTCTTTTCTTTCGAACTTCCTGTCCGAATAATTTCGAACGTTCCAGTGCGAAATTCGATGCATCGAAACTGGTTAAATCGAAGTTACGATTTCGAAATGAATTGTAAGCGAATTCATTTTCGGTTTTTTCGTAGATTTGCGGTATCGATGAACGTTTCGACAAATGACCGTCGGCGAATAAGCTGAGTCCGCGTTGCGTTCCGGCGTACAGCTTTCGATTACCAAAACTAAAATTGTCGTCGGTATTCGACGCAGGTGGAGGTGTGAACGGTCCCACATGACAACGAACACTCAGTAATCCCGGATTCGCTTTTATTCGCAACGATGGCAACGAAGAATTTCTACTGCAACTCTTCTTTCCTTCACTGCTTCCGCTATTACTTCCGGAATTCGAGTTCAACGTCGCTGTATGAAACATTTTATACAAATGTTTAACTTTATTTTCAGTCGAACGAATGTATTTTTTTATTTTCAAGTTGATATTTTTTACGTGAAAAATGGAAAATTCTTAAATTCATGACAGCTTCGTTAGATTCTACCATTTTTCATTATAATGTTCAATGGAATCTGTAAAAAAAAGACGAAAGAAATTAATACCTACGCTTCGAATAAAAAAAGGACGACGATTTAACACTGAAGGCTATAATAAATAAAGAAATCTGATTTTTGCATGATATGCATTTTATATGAGAGCCAATGACCGGCTGGAAATCGATTTTGAATTAAAAAAAATCTCGATTTACAAGAAAAAAATAACTACTGCTTAGACATGCCTACTCATGGAGTCAAGTTAATAAAAAGAAACAATACAGTCTGATTCCACTGCAAGAAACCAGTGTTGCTCAACAAGTACAATAAATCTAGTGGTTCAAAATAGTTGGTAGTCACGCAATTAAAATACTTATATCTAATTTTTAAACATTTGTTCACACATCACGTAAAACGATTTGTACCGATTTTTATTATAAATTTGCAACATAAGTAGGTATTTTCATACTGGTTTTTAAGGCCACCAACAGCTAGGGTTTTTTGATGTGAAACATCTTATGTCGGGCTGTGAACAGCCGCGTGAGGGGAAATATGCAACGAAATATTTGATCCGCTCCTTCGCTGCTGTTCTCCCCACCACTGCGGCACTGGCTCAGGCATGCACTGTAGCACACGCGGTGTTACAGTGCAGTATATAGGATTACGTCAGCATAACAATTAGTTGCTGCTTTTGAGAGTGCGTATAAATATGACACGAGGCGAGGCTCTGTCTTAATCTTACAGTGGGTGCCAATTGTTACTATGCTAGAAAATGAAACAGAAAATTCTACAGTTTCAATTGTTGCATGCGATGATAATGAATAAATTAAAATTTTATGGTAAAAAAAATATTTGTGGCAAAAAAAATATATACTACTACATAGAGAATACCACCGAGTTCCGAGACCCACACCCTTTTTTTATACCTAGTACCAATTGGCAATTTATATTTACAATCTGTGAGAAGTCAAAAATAATTTAACCTGCAAGAAAAAAAATTATGTCGCGACACTCGGAGGAAGTGTAACATCTTATGCAATACTCAAATGTTACACAGTAAAAATTAGTTTACACTACACACTACAGAAGTGAAACTTGCTTTAACGCAAAATCTACATACGTCCGGCAAACAGTGATTCTAGTTAATGATCTGGAACGTCAGTTTAATTATGGGAAAAGCTATACAGTTCGGCCACGGCGGCCGAACGGTTTAAACGCCATTCCGCAAACAGTGATTAATCGGCGATCTGGAACTCAAGTTTGTAAGGGGGCAAAGCTATATGTGCAATTCGGCCGGCGACACGACGGTCGAACTGTATAAACGCTGTCCGACAAATAGTGATTCTATACTTGGCGCTCTGAAACGCAAGTTTGTAAGTGAGCAAACTAATACAGTTCGGCCGGTGATCTGTATGAATGCCTTCCGGAAAACAGTAGTTCTCTGCAGAAGTTCCCGCGTTCTAGCCCGAGAGTTGGTAAAAGTGTCAATTGGATTTTCAATTTATTATTATAATAATGAATTGAAAATATGAATTGGTGCTAGGCCCAAATAACCTTAGCTGTTGGTGGTCTTTAAAACACAATTTAATTTCGGCAGAAGTTACTTATAGGTACACAAATTTAGGTACATTTAAATGTTTTATAAATTGACGTTTACAGAAAAATATATAAAACTATATTATAATATGATTTGTTGTCATCATCATGGTTGCACCGTGAGCGTTAAATATTTAATGCGTTAAACAGTCCGAATAAGAAGTTCTTTTAAAAATGTTTTTTTCGCTTTCATTTCGTAAAACGTTCCGTTTATCGTCATCTCACTGTATACAAGCTCATTTGCATATAAATACACCACCGTCTGGAGTTAATTCGGCAACAACGCGTGCAATAACCGTTTTTGGTAAGACTGGATATTAACAAGCTATGTGCAGGACCGGCATTGTCGGTTAATGACCAGTCTGTGAAATTTGTCCGTAAATCATTGTTGTAACGCGACACTTGTTGCTGCTATCATATTGCCAACGTAAACGCAAGAAAAATTTTGTAAATTATGTAGATAGACTATTTGTAAAAACATACACACTTAAATATCACGTAATACTACAATGTAAAAAATGGATGTAAAAATACTTTGAAAGTTAAGGTCGCTCGATTTTCTAAGTGATTTTACATTATTATTTATTTTTACACGGAAAACTTCATAAAAACTTGGACTTTTACTGTAAAGTTAAACAAATTTGTGATTTTTGCATAAAGTAAATTAAAATTACATAATTTTGTGTAATATTCCAATAAAGTGTGTAAAAATTACAAAATAAAATGTATTGTTACATATATAAAATGGATGAATACAAAACAAATTATTGTAAAATTAGTAACCACGCATGCGCAATGTGTTTTTATGGAATCTACGCGATGTGGCGATACCTGTTTGCGACGCCATTGTCTCTTTGTGTGCCTATTACCAGATTAATCGCTGGCTACAAATGTACCATCGATAATCTATGTAACCGGCCTTCTCATTTCTTATAGTGTACCGATAAACTTTTTATGAAAATGAAATAAGTACATTTTCTACGTATAAATCTTATTTTATTTCTTTTAACCAATTCGTCCTTTCTTTTTGGGGTGACTTTTTTTAGAAACAAAAATAGAGTGCGAGCGTACTAAAAAGCTTGAGGACTACTAATTGCGTCTCACATGTTGAGCGTTGAGATTACACATCCGGTCTCGACCGTATGTAATCTTACAGCTTCGATAGTGAACATTGAATCAAATCCGTTATTAATTGATGTCCAGCTAAGAACTAGAAAAGAAATGTTCGATCGCAGTAGAACAATATATATTAATATATAAAAGAACACCCGCATAAAAAACCTGCAATGTAGATCTATGGTTAAAAGGCAAAACCGCTTATGTAGAATTTTTAATATTTTTTTCTATGTCCTCAGATGGACGATTTTTAACCGATCGCGACTTCAAAAAAATGAGGTTAGGGGCCATTCGAGTATTACGTAAGCACTACAGAGGGGTGGGGGGTCTTTTTTTGCTTATTTTTGATGACATGGGGGATGGGGGGGTCTGGATGGTGATTACGTCAGCAGTATTTATTTTTTTACTTTTTCGGATTTTCTACAAAATTTAGTCGATTTTGGTTTGAACACATATGGCAACCTACAGGGATTCCCGAAAATAATGGATACGTTTGTTTTGTTCGTTAATACTTATATTAAGATTATAATAACTGAATACCATGTCAATAAAATTTGCTTAAATAAATATTATGTGCTCTATTCCAAGCATATTCCTTATTTCTAGACTTATAACTGGTGCTCATGAATCAATAAAGAAACCAGAACACATTGAAAAATTAATGTACCAATGTTTACGTAAGTATGGGAGGGGGGAGGGTAAGAGCTTTGCTTACTTTTGCTGACGAGGGGGAGGGGGGGGGTCAACAGTTGCAAAAAATCTGCTTACGTAATACTTGAACGGCCCCTTATCAATTCGATGCGTATCATGTTTGTAGGTAATTTTTAGGGTTCCGTATTTCCGTCTGGAACCCTATTACCCTGCCTACGACGTCTGTCTGTCTGTCCGTCCGTCCGTCTGTCACATAGGGCTCTATCTCACAAACGGCAAGAGGTACCTATAAGTATAGCTAGTTAAAATTTTCACAGATTGTGTGTTGTTATGACATAAATCCTGGCAAATAATAATTTTAATAAATTAATGTTTTTTATACTGACAAGTGTAAATGTCGTCATCTGTTATCATCATCATATATAATTTCTATAGGAATCAAACCATATTATATAATAGTCTGTCAAAGTGGCTTCATCTGTACGTGATTATTATAAGCTATATTATTTATAACTGTTAACCGCGAGGTTTGGGCTTACACTAATTTAATCGATAAACAGCCATTTAAGATCCGCCTTACAGACACGAAAAAACAGTAAAAGCGTGCATGTGTCGAATAAAGAATAGATTTTTTTTTTTAACTAAAAATTTGTATAAGTATAGGCTTTAGGCAAAATATTTCTTATGCCTTAGGTATTTGAAATAAAATTTTTCTAAAATTTGGAACCCTCCAAAGCTGCTCTAGGCTGCAGCCTATGCATAAATCCGCCTCTGGCCTTAAACTGTTTCGCTTTTTGGCCACAGATATTTAATATTTCATAATATATTTGATAATAAATAATCCGTTAGGTTCAAATCGTTGTTGTTGTATTTTCGACAACAATGGAATGTGATACAACAATCTTTTGTTAGGCATTTTTATATACCTATACCTACAGTATAACGGTACTATAGGTAATATTATATAGCGTAATTTGTACAGGCCGATGGACCTGCGGATTGGTTTCTGATTACTGATGATAAAATCTCAGAATGTGACGGAATACAAAACGGTCGTGTCGTTAAAAGTTTTGCAAAGCACAACTTAAACCATCAATTATAAAAAAAAAAAAACGATTAATAATCTTCGTACATATAGGTAGGTATATAAGAACGTGTTCTTACCGAGCATTGAAATCTCCACGTGGATTACAAAGATAAAAATTAAAAATAATAATAAATGAGCAACAAAGCCTCTTCCCGAAGAGGCCTTTATTGCTCATTTCATCGTCATCGATCTTCGTTCTCAAATGTCTATAAGTACCTACATTAAAATTGAAATCGAAATGATATCATAAAATGTTTTTACTTCCCACCTCTACTATGGTAGGGAAGTAATGGATTCAGTCCGAAAACAATATTTCGAGATTTTAACAGATTTTCACGTTTTGAGACCCTAGCAATCGTTTAAGATCATTTTCTGACTGATGTCTGTATGTGTGTGTGTATGTGTG
Organism: Mongoloraphidia duomilia; assembly: GCA_039654895.1. Taxonomy (NCBI): domain Eukaryota; kingdom Metazoa; phylum Arthropoda; class Insecta; order Raphidioptera; family Raphidiidae; genus Mongoloraphidia; species Mongoloraphidia duomilia. The sequence goes on along the minus strand of CM077525.1, from coordinate 16,699,712 downwards.
TATGTGTGTATGTGTGTGTGTATGTGGTCAATTTTTCGCCTTCGATATCTTAAGAACGGAACAACATACGGGCATGCCGATTGTTCTATTGTGTTTATCAGCCTTTAACTTAGATCTGATTAGATTTTGAGTCAAATCGGTTCAGTGGATCCTGAGATATTCAAAAAAACGTCCTCAATGTCACGTATTAACATAGGTAAAAAAAAATATAAATGAATTCTAGATGTTATAATATGAAAAAAATGTAAATATTTTTTTTCTCTAAAATGTATAGTTTTCGAGAAAAAAAATATTTTACTAAAAAAAATAAAAATTGTACGTAAATCAAGGTAACCATGATTTTTGCTATATTAAGCTAGCCATCAATAGATCACCAAACAAAAAAGAGGGCCATGCTTTTTTCAAAGAATAAAAATTAAATTGTGTTTTAAAGACCACCAACAGCTAAGGTTATTTGGGCCTAGTCAAAGAATAAAAAAAAGAGTGTTTATTTTTTGCAAATATTTACTAGGTGGGAAGTATAGGACTGGTCATCAGTCGAATTTTTTTTATTTGAGAAAAAAAGCCAGTTGGCCGAGATAACTTGTACGGGCGCGTGTTTTTAGAGAACATTGAATAATCTCAAACAAAAAATCAGTAGAAAAAAAGAATTTTTGGAAAAATGTTCTTATGGAGAATTGAAATCTCCATTGCAGTTTTTATGGATAAGTGTTTTTATAAAACTTTAAAGTTTCCCCACACAATTCAGAAGTTTTGTGTCAATACCACTGAAATCAATGCACTAATACTTATATAATTTTTTCTCAAATATAAATAAAGTTACTTAGGTATAAATTTTATCCAATTTGTTACTGCAATTGTCGAGTACGTGTTCTTATGAAGCATTGAAATTTTCACTTAAACAATTAATATGAAATATAACGATGTTATTTCTGAGTCAACGAAGTGTTATAACGCGTTTTAAGTAAAATCGTCGAGCCTTCGATGTCAATAGAAGCTGTAACGATATGGAGGTCAGCCCAAGGACATTAGTTAGGTGTTAGGTCAACGGAAGGATAACAGTAAAACTATACGGAAGCATTATAGGTAGATACTACACAAACTTGAAGGCCCACAAAAGAAATATACTAAAAGTCCAGCGCAGGGCCGGCGCTAGGATTTGCGGACCCCGGGTAAGCGTTCTCAGGCCCCTGTGCTCTCCAAAAAAAATTTATTCCGAAATTTGTTTTTTTTTTGGAAATAGTCAGAAAATTTTAATACAAAAAATCAAATAACGCCTTTTTTGTTGGGAAAATGTTTTAATGCTCGCAGTTTTAAACACGGTGCTTACATATAATAATTAAGCCCCGGGCCGGCAAGCCCCCTTTGGGGGCCCGGACCCAGGGTACCTATGCCCCGCTTATCCTCCCCTAACGCCGTCCCTGGTCCAGCGAATGACTTTATAGTGAGGTCAACATAAATACTTTAGATATTTAAGTCAACGGAAGGACTTCAACATTGAAGGACGATAGTAAGGTTAATAAGACAATACCTATTACATGTGCAATTTAAAGGTCCACAGAAATATATCTACTATATTGAAAAGGTCAGATGAAGGACTTCAGAGAGGTCAACGGAAGGACGATGTACAACAATGTGAAAACATGCACTATAAGTACAATGAACATACACAATGCACTAAAAAGAGAGAAAGAGAAAGAACAAGAGATAGAAGATAATATACGGTTTGCCAGTGCATCCAGCATCGAGTAGCCAGCTATAATATGACGGGGCTGTGGGCGGTTCGATCCTCGCGCGGATTCTGTGTGACGGCAGACCGGTGGTGTCATTGATCCGGCCGTGCGGTCACCACTCCGTACCCCGGACTGCACCGCCACCCAACCAGCACACGACGACGACGGCGACGGCAGCCGTTGCAGCGGCACTCGCTTCTTCATCTGCATCATTAAGCAGCAGCCCCTCTTACTAAAGCCGGAGCTGTGGGATTACACAAAGTCGAGACCGGATGTGCAATCCCACGACAAAAGGTTCATAGCACTTGCCAATAATCTAGTAGGTATATACGTATCGGTATACCCAAACTTCAATACCGACTGAGGACAGTGTGGTCCAGCGGTTAGCGTCGCGGCCTCTGGATCAGACTGTAGTGGGTTCGAATCCCGCCTCCGCTCATGGATGTTTGGTGATGTTATTTAGTTTTAAGTTAATTTTTATTTAATGTAGGTAATCAAGACGCTATAATGACCTAAGCTGTCGACGCGTCTATAATTTACAATAAATAAAAATAAATCTATACCGACTGCTGACTAAGTCGGTTCTATCAAAATGAGACCTTACTATTTTTTTTTCATAAATTATATTTAATAAATTAACCCTGTGCCAAATTTCAGATTTTACAAAACACTAGCTTTTTACACCTTTTAAAACGCCCCGACGCCAGAGGGATGACTGCTGATTTGCTGACTACGGTATATTTATTTACGCCCTATAAATACTAGCTCTAGGTGCTTTATTACAAAAATCTTGCAGTTTTTGGCCACGAGCTCTTGGCTAATACCTAGGTCAAACTAAAATTGTAATGTAATTTAAAATACTGAAGTGTGAACAGTAAACACTTTACGTCATGTGCAGAAAACCACTGAGTTAAAAGGTAATAGAGGCGCTATACCGTACTTATAAAAAGTTAAAGACAGGTTTGACGTCACAGGGGACAACAAACATTGCGGCCAAACACGGGATGGATTAGAGAATATTATCTTCTTCTTTTTCTGACATATGAAATGAATGAACTGAATAAATATGGCGACTTAATTCACTTTTAAATGCTTGTAGTGCCTTTTAACACATTGGCGGAAATCGTACGGAACAAAAATAGAGCCGCAAGATCGCAACCGCTTTTCAACAGTTTAGCAATAATTGGCGTAAATTATTTTTTTTCGGCTTGTTTTCTTTCCAAACAATTATTGTCTCTCGCTGTTCGAGACAAAAACAAACAAACGAACAACGAACGGTCGTTTGTGTTTTGTTCTCAGATAATAATTTGCATTGTTGTGAAACAGTTGAATGTGTGTGGATGACATAATTTATATTTGAGATGTGTATGTTTTATTATTCTCGGCGTATGTAATAACAATAAAGTTGGTGGCCCTGTAAACCGTATCAAGCAGTTTTGATTCATATCCATGCGTGAACTGATTGCAGTTTAGACGTGGTGACGTAACCGCGGTCACAAATTTACCTCTTCACTCTAGCTTCTGCCCGTTGCTTTGCAAATCCCTTCGGTTTTGACAGAAAACGTATCTTAATTAGGGCTGCCACCCTTCCGGGTTTGACCCGGAGTCTCCGGGTTTGGCGGATGTACCACGTGTATCCAGGTTCCGAATTCCTATTCTTCGGGTCGCATCCGAAATTCCAGTAAGAATTTTTATATATAGGTGTAATAATTAAGAATACTTATCAAATCGTAATTCTGACCCAACTTAATCCAAGGATAGCACAGGAAAAAGACCATTCCCAGATATTTTACGAATCTTAAGTGAGCCTACTATAAACATAATACCTGAATAATATCGCTTCTTTTGGCTTTGCCTTTTTTTAGGCCACCAACAGCTCGGATTATTTGGGCTTAGCATCATTTCATAATATTTTCAAGGTACTTATTATTTTTATGATACATTTTTAGAGTCTTAGGTCTCCAAGTCACTATATGAATAATAAGAAGTATTAGAAATACCTTATGTCCGTCTTGTGACTTCATGTGTTGTTAACACGACGTATTTCAGCAACGAGTTGCCATCTTCAGGTGTGATTAATTTTTTATATTATAAAACACACACACATTGAGTATTCGTAACACGTTATAATATTATGATGCTAAGCACTTGTCTATTATGTTCCACATACATACACACTCACACTTCCATTTCATCTACCTACTATATAAATCATAAAATCTCGAAATTTAAATCAGTACTTCACAATCCACAACATAATAGACATAGCATCATAATATTATAACGTGTTACGAATACTCAATGTGTGTGTGTTTTTTAATATAAAAAATTAACCACACCTGAAGATTGCAACTCGTTGCTGAAACGCGTCTTGTTAACAACAAATGAAGTCACAAGACGGACACCAAAAATACAAGGTATTTCTAATACTTCTTATTATTATTTTTAAATAATAAATTGAAAATCCAAATCACACTTTTACCACTTGTCGGATTAGTATCTGGGAGCTTGGGGTTTGTAAGAGAGAAGCCATAGAAACGTCATATGAAACAGCGCCATTGCTAGACGCTCGGCTATTCTCAAACCTTTTTTGACTTTGTCGTAAATGAGGTAAAAAGTACATAATATAATACTGTAGCAAACCCCAAGATGTTACGCCACTGCCTACAATAGAAGCGTCGAGAAGGAAAGGTCACAGTGGTGAGGCGTGGAATGATATCGAAGATACGAGTACCCGCCGGAATGTTTTGGAGAGCGCGCGAGCGTGCTGGGCCAGGCTGCTCGACCTATATAAGCGAAGTGCGAGTGAGTCAGCGGTCAGTCAGTCGTGAGTCAGTGTCGTGTTGAACTGCGAATATAAATACAGTACTGGTATATAAATATGTATAGTTATTTTGTTCAGTGTTATTTAAGTGTTTCACTTTGTTTAAGAATTACTGTTTCGTTATTATTATTGTGTTGATTGTTAGAATTGACATATAGTTGTTGCGTTCATTGTTATTGAATTGTTAATTATATTAAATAAATATTTATACCGCTAACTCGGAAAACAGTTTTGTTACAATACTATAAGCCGGAAACTGGCAGTTTCGGGTTTAAGTCCCGGCAGTGGCATTTGATTTTTTCTTAAATATAGCCTAACAATCATGGCAGCTTAGCTGGCTGGTATCTATAATCTGTTATTCACTAATTGTTAAGTGAATATACGTTGTGGATATTAGGGGTTTAAATCGTTTGATTTAATTATTTATCTAATTTGGGTATCAAGTTTTATCAAAAAAGGTTCAGCCGTTTCGGAGTGAGCACGAAGAGATAGACAGACAAAACTTCTGTTAACGCGTTCTCCAATCTAGATATCTTACAAAATACCCGAAAAACTTACAAGGAAACAAAATTGCAAAATCCCAGTATTATTTCATGTATTGTGTGTATTGATAGGAAGCATTCGATGCTTGAAATCTCAACAAGTCATTAATATTGAAGGTCAGGGCCAAAAGAAAACAAATCAGAAAAAAAAAACAGACAAAAAACTAACTCAAAAATTTTATTCAATACATTAAGCAAATTATAATCCACTAATTAACTCCAAGCGTCGCTGAAAATACCCGTTTTAAAATATTCTTTTATTTATTGTTTCGAAATTGCTAAAACCAGTATGTTACAAAAATTATGCATTAAAAAAACAAAAAAAAGCAATTTAATTTGCCGCCAACACATATCGAGAATAAAGAAACACTACGAGACCATACTTACGTCGTCAAAACCACATAATATATTGTTGGTTCATTGTTAGAAGTTTGCGTCCTTGCTTCCCACGTTGGCTTGTCTTTATTTAAATTTTATGATTATTTATCATTTTATTGTTATGTCGTTTATATCTCTGCTTTATGTTTTTATTTTTCTTTGGGCTTTGTTTCTAACCGTCGATTGTTTGTTGAGGCGTCAGTAGCGCGCGAGCCAATAACCAATAGTCATTGGTACCAGAAAACAAAAGCGAACGACAGAGTATAAAAACAGATGCATGTCAGCGATGGTCGACGGTGAAGGAGAAAGTTTTTTTGCCGATGAGCGATTCTGTAGCGGTTATGTAATATGTGACACTGATGTAGGAGGCGTTAGCATGTATGTGCATTATGCATTGATATCAACCGAACACGTCATGTCCTTAAAAGGTCACGCCTAAAACCAGCTGCATTTCATTTGTTACTGTACATTCACACATACCAACGTTACAAGTCACATTGCACCAGATGTTCAAAGATTGTTCTTTACATCTCTTTATCGCGTCTTATCGCTCTTCCTGTTCATTTCTTTTTCAGTTCTTGATAAAAAAACCGTTAATTCAAACTGTTAGACGACAACATTTTGTTTGAGACTTTCTAGGACAATCGATATGAAGTATTTAGATACGTACCTCACTAGGACTCTACTAAATCTGACAGTATTTTTTTGTGAATAAATCAAAAATGTTTAAGCAAATTAGTTTTATTACAGAATACAAATAATTGTATTCGTTGTCATGGAAAGAAATGCATCCACTTTTTTATGTTATAAAACCAAATGTTCGTTTAAAATATAATATAAATGAAATAAATGTAATCTTATAAATATAATATTAAAAATATATTAAAAATATATTAAAAGCCTTCGAGAATCGAACCTATAGGGGCTTGGTGTGGGTACCTGTTGGTAAACTCGTACTTTTCCACACGGCCACCTGGCTTACTTAACATAGATATACATGCTGTGTTTTGTTTCACATGTTTACCACTTCCGACTATTTCCGTTACATCTAATATTTCTAAAATGCCACCTCAGGTATGAGACATTATAGACGTAATTTACGTCAAAAATAAAATTAACATTTTAATTGCAGACATGTCCGCAAAGGAAAGCAGAAATTTTATCTACAAGAAGTAAGAACACTTCAAAATTGTAGATTATAAGCGCTCGACAACTGAAGTCTTTAGCTTTATAGAACACTTCGAACAGTAGCACTGGGTTTTATCAGTTCTCTTTTCTAATATAACGAAAAAGATCATCATTAAGATTGCAAATTACGCAACAAAACAAACATTAGAAAATACTAATTATGTAAAAGGAAATATAAACCTAATCTACAAGAATAATGAAACAATACGCGCAACAATGAGATAAGAAACACCAGAAATGTTTAAGGAACTTTCGAACAATAATATTTAATTATAAACTTGTTAATCAAAATGTCTAAATATTCTTTCAGGTTGCTAATCAAAAGTTTGGCCACCAAAGACGCAACCAACGAAGCGTTCCAAGTGTTGACCTTCTCGAGACCTTGAAAGAGTGCGCCTCGGTTAAGTACGGATGCTACAAAAGCGTTAAGAACGCGCAACAACAGTTATGTTACAATTCAGTCGAATCAGCTGAACTCTTAATTACCAAAGACAATCGTGGGAACGGTTTGTAACTGTTAAGAAACGATATATCCACGCCGCGGTCGAATATAGCCTTACGAAGCCGTTCCATAACCGAATTGTTACGGCTGATCATTAACTAACTGAACGAAAGATTTGAGGTCAGATGACGAACGAAACAACGATCACATGAATGCACTGTATTTATTTTTTATTTATTGCAGATTATAGACGCGTCGACAACTTAGGTCATTAGCGTCTTAATTACATTAAATAACAACTAACTTACAACTAAATGACATCATAAAACACCCATGAGCGGAGCCCACGACAGTGTGATCTAAAGGCCGCTACGCTAACCGTTACACTACACTGTCCTCGGATGGATGGATTGTAAAATATAGACGCTCGACAACCGAAGATCATTACTAATGATCTCGGTAGTCAAACGTCTATAATCTACAAGACTCATTAGCGTCAAATAACTATCGCGGAATACGGATCATCTTACCATTGAATCTGAATTTTATCCTTCGTAATAAAAATTAACTAGCTTTTTTTGCGGCGTTGCTTGCATGAACGTCGAATCGCTCGCGTATGTTTGTTTAGACTGAAACCTTATTTCAGCGTAGTAAACACAAATTTCATTAATTTCAAACAATGTCGTAAAAATACTTAAATGCCCAATTTATTCAGACTGAATGCACTATTATTGCCTCCTGAATTCGCTTAAAACGTCGAATCGTTATCCCACGGGTATGCTGGGATAGCACGGCACTTACAGAAAATCCCACTGGGATAATCTGGGGTAATAATCCAGTTAAAAATTCGACGGCAACAAACACTCGAATCCAAAATGATAGTTGTTCAGAAATGCCAGAGTTAGTCCAGAAAATCTAGGAATCCGCTATTCGGGTAAATCCACAAAAATTCCTACTAAAAGATACTTTTGTTGGGCACACGGTTATCTAATCCCTACTCCAACAGAAAGCTACTAAATCCAAGTAATTTTATTGGTCACACGGTAAAGTCATTCTCTATCAGCCACTGATAAAGTAAACTATAAACTTTAAGGTTGAGTCCCAACTGATAATGTACGTCTACTGGGCTGATTTGGATGAAATGTTTTATCCGTTTTCGAGTGATGCCAGCACACAGATAAAAATTCTGGAAATGTGTTCCCCCGTTTAGGTCCAGTGCCCGGCTTTGGGGGTAAGGGAGCAGTCTGGGCGGTCACCCCGGGTATTAGGGCTAAGGGGACGCCTTGACGCGCGAATCAATCAGTTAAGACAAGCAAAATGCTAGTTAATAATAAGAAATAAAGCTAGCGCTGAAGAATATCTCGTCCAGGGCGCCCAGTTGGCTAAGGCCGGCACTGTCTAGGTCTAATACAAAGTATTCGAAAAATCCGCAAGAAAATGAAATTATAGACAAAGGTCCCGTTATGGTAAATGTGGTACCGGATCTTAGAATTGGGTCGCACTGTTTGTCGTAAGAAGTGGCTAAATCGATCTACAATATGCATACACACAAAATATTGCACATCAAAATAATTGTAATTGTATTTTAAAGACCACCAACAGCTAAGGTTATTTGGGCCTAGCACCAATTCATATTTTCAATTCATTATTTTTTTTTTAATAATAAATTGAAAATCCAATTGACACTTTTACCAGCTCTCGGGCTAGAACTCGGGAACTGGGGACTTGTAATAGAGGAACCATAGCAACGCCATGTAAACAACAGCGTCGCTACACTCTCGGCTATTCTCAAGCCCTCACATCATAATATTATACTACATCCATTCCAAATCGAATGGTCATCGTAGGATAAAAATCCCTCCGGGAAGGTATTTATCCAACGTTTGCGTCTGCACTTTCACACAAGACTAATTAATTAATTTATTACTAGATTGACCCCCACTGACCCGTCGAAATTTGACGGAGTGAGGAATTGTGGTTATAGATTAAACTCGATTCATAATATGTATGTTCGGTTGTTTGCTTGAAGAAGCAAAATGAAAATGCATTTGAAAAGGTTTTCGACATCAAGAGTGTATATTCTCTACCGGAAGTTACCCTCTGCAATTTTTATCTCAAATCCTTTCCCCTCGCCTAAAAACGGTTACCGCTCTCCCGACGCTATTTTTAAAGCTATAAAGGGTTTAGATAAACGCCAAATGAAGGACTAAGAATCACACTACAGATCCTAGTACAGGCAAAAAATTGAAAAAAAAGTACTGGAAAAACATACAACTTTTTTAAAATTACGTCATCTTTACACGTAGCCAAAACTTTTTTTCAAAAAATTCGCCTGTAGAATCTGTAGTGTGAATTTTGGTCCTTCATTTGGGATTTACGGTTTACCCGAACCCTTTAGCTTTAAAAATAGCGGCGGGAGAGCGTTAACCGTTTTCAGGCGAGGGAAAAGAATTTGAGATGAAAAGTGCAGGGGGTAGCTTTCGGTAGAGGATACTCTTAAAGAGAGAGAGAGAGAGAAATGACTTAACACAAAACACCGAAAATATGTATGCAGTAACTTCTGAACCGTCTCTGTACTACAAACTTTCAATCATTTAACTAATTAATTAATTATTTATTTTTGCTCGTTTTCAGAACCGGAATTCTGCTCTCGATGATGTAATTAGGACTGTGGAAACTTTCAGGTAAATTAATTTTGACGTATAAGGTTTTTCACGTGTAATTTTGCCAAATAAAACGACCGAAATATCCTTATCACCAAAAAACCCACTAGATGCGATAAGGAAAACTTATCTGGTAATTTAATAATTTCCTAGAGACAAACAACTCAATGTGTGGCTTAAGGATCCAATTGAAATGCATATCTAGTGACGTAATGAGGTATATTACTGACGAGTAGTGACAGTAGATATGTTAAAACGAGCGATTAAGCGAGTTTTAACAGTCACAAGAGACATAATATCAATACGAACGAGATATATATAATATTTTTTGCCATATCTACTATAAAATAGCTGCTTTTCACTTTATTTTCAGTATTTTCAAAATTTTTATTTATTTATTTATTGTAGATTATAGACGCGTCGACAACTTAGGTCATTAGCGTCTTAATTACATTAAATAACAACTCACTTAAAACTAAATGACATCACAAAACATTCATGAGCGGAGGTGGGATTCGAACCCACGACAGTGTGATCCAAAGGCCGCTACGCTAACCGTTACACCACACTGTCTTCTTCAAAATTTTTGACAATTCACAATCACATCACACAATGTATAGACAAGATCACTTGTTATAGGCACGTATATTATGTAGTCGTCGCTAGTTTGTAATACGCATTGACCATTTGTGCATGTGCTAAGTTGTGTTTTACAAGTCAGTCAGTAGCCATGCTGTCTAAGGCGTTACGCTACTAATTACAAGGTACCAGGTTCGAGATATATAGCTTAAAGAATATGAAATATTTGAGTTTTTCTTTATTTATTAAAAATAATAAATTGGAAAGCATTAAATTACTATTGAATTTACATAAAATTAATATTGAATTTTACTTTCCCACACTAGTGTGGGAAAGACACGTTCTCACACAACCTGCCTGCTAAGTGACCCATTACAGGCCGATATACATGCATGTAAAGCAGCTATTTTATAGTGGGTTTGGCAAAATTTTATTTACATCTTTCATTTCCAAGACGTTAGTTTTATAAAAAGTATTTACTTTTTGATCTCTACAGGCGCCCTTCTTAAAATTTTTGCTATAGAGTGACTCGAAGTGTCTATTGGCTATATTTTCGCTCCTTTTTTTGTTGAGGCTATATCTAGCTGTTATCGCATTGGCATCTGAATGTTTATATTTATTTATTTATTTAACATTTATTTTTACACATTTTTTTAGAGTAGGTACCGGCGATTCGCTTTTTACACAAAAATGGAACGCTTCTGCCATAAATGGATATGTAATATGACAATGTGTAAACTTACGGCTTTGATTGTCCATCCTTAGTTATCTACGAGCCACAGAGTGAGAAAAAAAAACGGTAATAATTTTAGCGGATGTTGAAGAAATCGTTAAGAGCAATGAGAATACGAATTTTATGAGAAACCATACGGTAATTTCTTTTTTCAAAAAATGTCAATTAATTAAAAAAAAACGCATCATAAAACATCTATATACACGAAAGAAAAATATCGTTTTACCATAAAGAAACGTTTTTTTTTACTTACAGGAATTCCAGTGATTTTTGGGACACTTAAATGTGCATATAGACTATAGGTCCCTAAGGGTACAAACACATAGAGCGCCTTGTTTCTGTTTTCCGGTAACCGCGGCGCCTGTAAATAATTTAAGGTAATATTGTCCTCAGGCGCCGGTTACCGGAAACCAGGTAGAAAGCGTTCTATCTATATATTTGTAAACTAAATCATAAGAAATACATTTATTGAAATTAAAGTGTCATTTTCTATTTAAAAAAAATGGTTTAACAAACGACACGATGGTCGATGTGCGTTGATTTTAATAAGCATTTGCGTATCTCGGGTCAGGAAAATACGTGTTCAAAGATTTCTTTTTGATTTTTTTTTTTGATAATAATCATACACAGAAGTTAAAGTGCAGTGCTTCATTGAAAAAAATTATTCGTAAACCAATTTCATTGAGTTTTATTTAAGAAATAAATTATGTTTAAAAAAATTCATTGACACAAAGAAAACTTTATTTTATTAAAAACTAATTTGACTGTAAGTAGGAGAAAAATGAACCATAGCAAAATCTTCATACGTCCGACAAACAGTGATTCTAATTAGCGATCTGAAACGCAAATTTGTAAGTAAACAAAGTTTTACAATTTAGCCAGCGAATTGAAAAATCTACATCAAAATGTTATAAATTGATATTTATATACTTACAGAAAAATATAATATCTATATTTGTTTTTCGTTGCCATGGTTACACTGTTAGCGTTAAATATTTAACGCAAACATTAAACGACCCGAACTCGCATAAGAAGTTAAAAAATATGAACATTTTTATTAATACACATTTTGGTTAAACGTGCTGTCGGAATCAAGCTGTTAGGACGATCAAAAATCTGAGTCGAGATTTCATATCTTGTTCGATAATCGATATTTGTTCAAAGATCAAAAACTTAATTATCAATAGAGCAGTTCGATTGGTGATCGATTTGAAGAGGGACCGTTAGAGCCGCTATACACTGGTAGGTACTCGAGAGATGATAACATAATAGCGATGATGGCAGCACCGTTATGTTAGTGTTTTGTTTGATTATTATAGTTGCACAGATCGTCACCGTCATGCAGAACTATAGTAAGTCTAATTTAATAGTTTTACAGAAACAGCGAAACAAAGTTATAATATAAAATAAAAAATTAAATATTCATTGAATAATTTTGAAATATTTATGGTATTGTCTCAATAGCATTGTTAATGTATTAAAATAAAAATATCACTTATTTTTTATCAATTAAAAAAAATGAGGGAGTTAGGATATTTTTGCATTAAAAAATCTGGAGTTACGATATTTTTGCACATTACTTGAATATTTCTTAATAGTAAAATACGTTTTACAGATATAATAATGAGTACAATTTAAAAAGTTATAATTTTTATTTATTTTAATATAATCAATAGACAAAAAATAAAGACAGTACACGTCATATTATTATGTATTTTAATTTTCAATTTTTTAGAAATAAAGATGAACTTTAGATATGGAGCGCTAGTCTGGTTGCGCAAGTCAAGTTCCGTTAGAAAGAAAAGTCCGAAATCAGAGGAATTGTTCTGTCTTCGTCACGCTCATTAGGCTCTACAAAGTGTGCCGTGTAAATTTTGAAAACAGAGGCACTGTCCGCGTCGTAACTTGAATATAACCATAGTGACTAGATAACAACTAACAAGAAAAATTCAGAATGAGATAGACGCTTTCCTCGTTATTCATGTCCTCTATCTAGCGCATTTGGATGCGCAGTAGTAGACTAGCACTCCATATTATGTAATAACTCGATGATAAACAATGGATTATTTTTAATTAAAAATGTAATTATTTTCTTCTTATTATTCACTCTCCGTGTCACTGTTCTTGTTCTGAACTGTGACATGAGACAAATTTTCAAAAAAATTGTGGTACTCTTTTGGTATCAGCTTTTCTCTGCACAGATATTGGAGATCTGAGAATTTAGCTGAAGCAATCGGAATTGGTTTGTCACGTAAAATTTTTAATTCATAGCTTTTCATATCCTGCAACGGCTTACGACATTTATCAAAAATATTTACAGTTATAAATTCCGAATCATAATGATTATTTTTAAACAGAATCAACTTAGGGTTGTTGCGCGACACCCTAATAACTCTGATCTTTTGCCACATAATTCTTTCGCCATTGATATCTTTTTGTAAATTTTTTATCGTATCATCGTAAAGTGCCTTCAAATCAAAAATATCATTGCATGTAATTTCTTTAACTATATACGGTTTCTTTTTCGCTGCTGTTCTGACAACTGTGTACCATTGTGCGGGTATATAAATAGGAATGTTTTTGGCAGATTTTTCAATAACGCTATGTACTGTGTCGCCTTCGTTTTCAGTATGGCCTTTTTCTAAATACTTGTGGGTTATGTTTATATCGAATTTGTTGACGCAAAAAATGTAGAGAGCTGCAATGAATCGATTTCGGTTCTGACCACCGCAATTGTCAGAAAAAAATGAAAATTCTTTTACACCCTCACTAGACTTTTTAGAAATGAAGTCAAAAAGTGAACTACTTATTTCACATGACCCCCTTGCCCCTATTGACTCATGCCACATGTAACACCAACCCTGTTTTTTGGACATATCGAAAATGGTAAAATTGTACGTGGATAACTTCCGACGATAATAAAATTCCGATGTTTTACCATGAGGGCATTCTAACACTTGTTGCAAATCATAGACAGCCGCACAAAATGTGTCATCTTCCTTTGCTTTTTGTTTATCCAACTCTTTTTCTAACCGCGATTTTTCTTTATTTTTTTGGTGTTCGTCAAATAAATTCTGCATCAACTGTTTTTCATTTTCATTACTGTTGTTATATTTTTCACAAAGACTATACGCATCCTTTTTCGGCACAAAGAAACCTAGGTTAAAATCGTTGTAGAAAATTTCTTTATAAGTGGTCAATGCAGCAGGTTTAATGTTTATGGTAGTACAATATTCTTCATACAAAGAGTACATCTTAGATAGATTTAAATCTGATGCTAAATATCGCCCTTCAGTATTTTTTCGGCAATAATGACTTTCTATTGTTTTAAAACTCGCAATATGATCTATCATAGATTTTCGAACAGCAGCAGGTAATCTACTATTACATATCACTTTTCCCCTTTCATCTTCTTGTGCCATGCCATATTCATTTTTATTTATCGCAGTTTTCACCATTTGCTCACTTATAGAAAGCGTGGCTAGAAAAAATGATTTGCAAACGTTTTCTTTTTTTGCCGATAATGGTAAAAAATACTTCAAAGTAGTATTACGTTTGCATGTTTCATTATCATTTTGACTTGGGTTTTTTGATTTACGACGTTTCGGAGGAAGTATGTCTATATGTTTTAGTAAAAAATCTCTCTGCCTATTTATATCACCCAGTTCCCAAAACTTATCCAATATTTTCGACCTTTCATCATTTGAAAATTTAGAGTTACATTTAACTCTGCATTTTTCGTTGCACCCTTGTTTTAATTGACGGTCGGGAATGTTTTTTCCTGACCAGCTAATATAACTTTTCCCACTGTTTTTTCTGTTTTTAATTATATTTCTACGCCACATTTGTCCATTTCTTTTTCTTTTACGTGACTTTTTTTTTCGTTTACTGTTACTTCATTTGCATTCAAAATATTATTTTCTATTCGCCGAGCCATTTCTTCTGCAAAATAATAAAAATTCAAGAAAATAAAAGATTGTGAAAAAAATATTGTGAAATAAAGGTTATACAGACAAGGTACGGCTGTTGTCGTCCATGATGATGAATGATGTATTGGGATAGCGGGAACTTGGACTTTGTTTAAAATCAAACGCTATTTTTTTGAAAATTGCAACGTTTCGCAAATGGTTATCTGCTTCATCAGGCAGAATCAAAGTTTAGCATTCTTGTTGACATTGAACATAACAGAGAAATGTCAACAAGAATGCTAAACTTTGCTTCTGCCTGATGAAGCAGATAACCATCTGCGAAACGTTGCAATTTTCAAAAAAATAGCATTTGATTTTATACAAAGTCCAAGTTCCCGCTATCCCAATATATTGTTATACAGACAACTCTATAACTGGCAATGTCACAAAAATAATTATGCTTTTTGAACATAATGGCACTCTAAGTATATTTTCTTTGCATTCGACCCAGCTCTTAATCTAATATTATATTGTAAGCAAACACATTTCTAGTCACCCACGTCACGATTTTCCTCGTCAGTTTCATCTGAAAGAATGTAATCACTATCCTCGTCAGTACTGAATGGATTATTGGAAGCTTCATCTTCGTCATCAGAGACCAATAATTTAGGTCTTTTTGTAGAATTGTCTTCTTCAAAATCAGAATAATATGTCACACTACTACCAGGAGAAGCATTAATGATTTTATTGTCAACTGATTTGGCGCCACTAGGATTATTGAAATCACCATCAGTATTCGTTACATTTTCATTATTTTGTTTTTTAATTATCAATGTAGAATTTTCATCATTTAGCACTGACACCCATTGTTGTTTTTCACAATTATTTTTATGATGTTCTAAAGCTAGTTTAACAATTAATTTACCTCTGGGCAATGCCATTTTAAAAATAAAAATTAAACAAAAAATATCGTTCTGCAGTACAAAAAAAACTTATGTAGCTCTTGATAATGAATGTATGGACTGCTTTTTGGTGCAAAAGTATCTTATCTGTGAATAACTTACAATTACGATAGTTTGGCACCACGATTAAACACCACTAATAGAAATACAATACTACAAGATAAACATGCAAGTTAACATACAATACTTTTTCACTGATTTTTTTAACTGTTGTACTTGAGATACTTTGCACCTGATACTACAACGTCTCTATTATTTAACTTACACTTACGATACTTCTACACTAGAAAAATACGAGCATTACTATACCATAGGTACCTATAACTCATATTTGAAATTTTGCGACTTACGATAGTTCTGCATGACGGTGACGAGATGTGCGTTATATAC
Source organism: Mongoloraphidia duomilia (assembly GCA_039654895.1). NCBI lineage: Eukaryota > Metazoa > Arthropoda > Insecta > Raphidioptera > Raphidiidae > Mongoloraphidia > Mongoloraphidia duomilia. The sequence continues at coordinate 16,683,370 of CM077525.1, read as the reverse complement.
TTTTTAAGCGCTACAAGCATCATTGTATAATATTGAATCTAAAGACCAGCAGATTGCAAAGATCTCAGGTAATGAAAGATAAATACATACAATATGATACAGTCGAAGCTGTGAGTTTACACATTATCAAATTACACTTAAGTGATCATTAGGATCTAACGTATATGGGACTATTGGATTTGAAGGAGTTTACATGTGACGTAATTAATATGGCGACATGTAAATTAAAAATTTTAATTGACATTATACCTAATTAAGTCTGAAAGATGGGGTCTTTAAATATTATATCTGAGAAAAAAATTTCTAATTTTGACGGGAATCTTATTTTAGACCAAAGTTGAATAATAAATATTAGTAAAAAAACTTTTTAGAGACAAGCTTTTATTTAAATGCACTAAAAAGGAAAAAATAATTTTTAATAATTTAGGTTCATAAGTATAAAAGCGTGGGTCGTGAACTCTATGATAGTTTATTAGTCACGACCCACGCTTTTATAAATTATTATGAACCTAAATTATTAAAAATTATTTTTTTCCCTTTTAGTGCATTTAAATAAAAGCTTGTCTCTAAAAAGTTTTTTTTTCTAATATTTATTTTGTTCATTTTAGTCTTTCAAAATTTTACCCCCCTCTGACACCCGTAGGGGTTGAATTTCGAAAAATCCTTTCTTAGTGGATGCTTACGTCCAAAAAGGAACCAACTGTCCAAATTTCAAGTTTCTAGCTTCAGCGATTTGGCCTGGGCGTTGATTAGTCAAAAAAAACCCTACTTCCCCGTTTGAACCCCTTAGGGGTTGAATTTATTTCTAAAAACGATTTATTCATGTATTGTCATCGGTAATACATATGTGTACAAAATTTCAAATCGATCGGATACGTGGAAGTCGTTCAGAATTGACTTGCAAGTTTTGACCTAAACAAACAAACACACAAACCCACAAACATACATTGCAAGTTAAATAAAAGCTTATAAAAAGTAGGTACCCACCTACCCTATATCAACTGTACTTTTTCGGTACAAATTAATATAGTATTAGTGTATGCTGAGTTTCTCGCTATCGCTCGTTTTTACATACTGTCATCACTCGCCGTAATATGCCCCATTACGTATCTAGACATACAATCTACTAATACATTAGAATAATTAAAATTATATATTGATTAGTGTTACATAAAGCGTTTGGTATTACAATTATGCCCCACATGTTGCGCTCAGAAAGTTCTGAAACTGGACATCCCGTATACGGCGTACCGACCGTGCGCAATAGTTCAGACTCAGTATAAGTGGTCTTTTAAACTTCGTCCTTGAATATAACGGCACAGGTAAACAACCTTACATTTCCAAAAAAGCACAGTCGCGAAATTTTATTCACGTTCAAAAAAATCCATTTGAATTAATTAACATTTAAAATGCTTTACAGTACAGCTACTATATTGACTCATCAAATTTTCCTCAAATATTTTTGTCATAAAAATATTCAAATCAAATAATTAGAAATTCAGCTCACATTGACGTAAAATATATAAATCTGCATATTTCCAATAGTTAGTCATTATCGACAATTCTGTATCCCAGTCTGTTTCACAACACTGCACTGTTGTTTAACGAAAAGATAACATCGTAAACTTATGGTTCTTTTCTTGTGTACATTATTATTTACAACAATAATATGCGAACGTCCTTGGCGGCCATTGCGCTCCGCAGATGTTTATGTTATGCGTGAGTCATTTGTTTAAACAACAGCATTATCAACAAATGGCACGTCTCCAAATGGTTAACAGTCCTTGCTTTGACTGTCAATATGTAATCATATAAGTGGTAAACACACAGACGTGATCATAAAGGTGTTTATCATTTAACCTTGCTTTAAAATTATTCTAATATTGTCACTCAATGTTCATTAATTGTCCATCAACATCGACGTTCATTTTTTTACTTGGGAACTATTCAGCAGTCGTAACCAAAAGTTGAAGTTAGTCAAACTGGAATTAGCTCTTTCTCAGCCTGATATGTTTAGAATTGTCTTTAAAATAGCACATTGTGTTTGCGTTTGCGACGAGTGTGAAGTTTGCCACACGAGCGAATCGAAGATAGCAATTACATGAGTCGCAAACGTCAATTTTCTGCCCGAATGATACACGATAATTTTTGTAATAAGTGAATTGTAAAAGCAAGATTAAATACTTACAAAAGCACCGTATTAATGGATATTGTAAGTTAGGCGAAATGTCAGATATGGTTTTAAGGTAGTTGTCGTGCTATGGGCATACTGTCAGAAAATTCTAAATTTTCGTATACTCATTAAGGATACTATAATACAAATACCATTAAAATTTGAAGTTGATTGGCCATCTCTAACTCGAGATAAACTTAATTAAAGTTCGGATAATTAACACGGAGAGCATAGGAAAGGTTGTGTTTTTGACAAGTTTTTTAATTAAAAAAAAAAGTAACAGTCAGAAATTTTCAAAAAACTAACTCTTCATTAATGTTTTTGTTCTGAGTTTAAAAAAGAAAATCCAAAAATTATTGACCTTTTTATTGTTGAGATATAATAACGCAAAGTTCAACAATTTATGAGAAAAGATTGACATTTTTATATAACCCAAGCGTACAAACTAAGTGAAATATGTGTTACTATGTGAACAACAGTTTAGGTACAATCTCTAACAACATTTTTTTACATTTAACACTATATACTTACTGTTTTACAGCGTATTATGAACGAAACTTTTGGATGTTATTGTAGCGCGACAACTACCTTAAATCATCGCGTAGGATGGGACCACTTTTGCTTTTGCTTACTTTCGACCCAAAAGGAATTTCCCAAGGAACGAAAAGACTTTATTTGTGATAAGCATTTTAATAAAAGATATTTCATTTATCCTTATCTTATTTTGATAAAAAAATGTATGCTTTAAACTTTAGACTTTTGGTACTGTAATGTTGGAAGTTAAGAATATGTTACTTTAAAATGTTTAATGCTTAATTTTTTCAAGCACTTAGTGAGTGCTCGAAGCATTTTTCAAAAAACGAAAGTGCTTGTCGCTTGAAAAAATCGAGTATTTATGAAAGTGTTCGATGCTCGATGTTTCAAGCACTTTCAGTTCAGTGCTTTGCCCATAGCTCTATAATTGGCATGCAAAAACCAACTTTCGTCCTCGAAAACAAGTATGTAATGATGTACTACAAAAAAGGTTTTTTCAGCCCCACAAAACTGCAAAAACCTTGAAATGTTATTTTAATATTTTTGGACGCTTTCAACAATGACCTAAATGTTCTACCAGCATTTGTTTATCTTCATTACCTGCATTTTTTATCTGCGTCTGCATACCACTATAATAATATATAAATAATCGATATTGTCAACAATGATTGTTAATTATAGATGAAATTGACTGACTGCTCTGAAAGCAGGAAAAACAAAAACAACTACAAGAAACAATGTAAATTAACCGTTGTGACGTCAGTGAATGCGTGATGCAAGAAAACAAAATGCAAGCAGACATTGACCGCTAATCATCTGTTTTTAAGAGATCCGGTACAATATGATGAAGCATCTTCTTTCTAATTTCTAAAAGATCACATTAGCCTTAAGTCGGATTTAATTCATTTACAAAAAACAAGCAACTAAAAACAACTGGTCAATAAATTAACGCCATACGATTGCAATGACCAGACTGATGCCATCCTCGTCTGGATTGAGAAATATGAGAGAGAGGGAACTATATGTATGCAGCTGTAAGAACAGGAGAAATTTATAAATCATTATAGATGTAGTTAGCGCCTTTGGCGATTTTATTAAAAATACAATTTCGCTAACTAATATATATAAACAGATAGAACATGAACGATAGGTACTTCATACGTAATGCTAGTTGTACGACAGGGGACTTTCCTACACCTAAAGTGAAATGAGATGTCGCGACATTAAATTATTATAACTTACAATTATTAGCTCTCGCATGTAGTGCGTTTCGTTGTTAATATTGCTATATATGAGAAAGAAACAGATTCTACTCTGTGGAGTAACTGGTAACTCAACCAGCCGGAAACTGCAGTGTTTCGGGTTCAAGTTCCGGCAGTGGCATTTGATATTTTTTTAATATCGCTGTCAATAATCAAGGCAGAATTGTAAATCCCCGCAGAGACAGTTAAGCTAGATGCGCATGAACGATAAATCAATCGCCCGATCGAATTATTGGATATAGTAATGACAATGGTGTTATATTATGAAAAAGTGCGCATGAACCGATACAAAATCGGCCGATTCCATGCGCGCTTTTTCAAATAATACCATTTTCATTACTATCCGATAGTTCGATTGATCGATTAATTTATCATTCATGAGCGTCTAGCCCATTGATTCCCAAAGTGGTCCAGGTGGACCCCCAGGGGTCCACGGGAGACTCGACGGGGGTCTACGTTGGCGTGACAAAAAAAAGGGGTTCGCAATTCGTAAGCGGGGGTCCACGAAAATTTATCTGGTTTCGATAGTGAAGAACTAAAATGTTGGCTTGACTTAACCTATCAATGTAGGCAGATAATATTTTAAGAAGCTCAGCGACTGTTACTTGTAAAAACTTGCATATTCCATATTTAATAGTGTAATAATTACATATTTGAATAAATACAACACAAGAATACTATTTTTCTTTTTATTTTTACCACTCCGAATGGGGAGTTTTCTAAATAAAAAAAGTGAGAATTGATTGATTTCTTGTGCTGTGAGTAGATATCAAAAAAGTAAAGTTGGATGGAATCACTTTTTTGATTGGCCAACTTTACTTTTTTGACATCTTCTCACAGCACAATCAATTAATTAATTAACCAATCAATTCTCACTTTTTTTCAAAAACTGTTAATTCGTGGTTGGAACTCAGCCGCAACGCAACTTTCCATAGTTAGATCTAATCTTCACATTTTTTGTCGAGTTTTGGGAATATGGTAGAAATGTAGCTGCAGGGGGTCCAGCAAAATTTTTAAAGTGGTCTATGAGAAAAAAAGTTTGGGAACCTCTGGTCTAGCCTAACCTAAGGTCTCTACATGATAAGGTGAGTAAATTTTTTAAATTTTTATTTTCACCCGAAGCTGAGGAAAATCTATCGCCAAACAAATTTATAAAATTATATTTGCAAACAAAACATTGCAAAGGGTACGTAATTCAAGAAGCTGAAATACTCATAGTTCGATTTTGTAACAGTATAGTTCAGAACCGAACGGACCGCGATCACACATTGATGTTTATTATGAATATGAATTTCTCTATAAGTGAATTTGATTTGCAGCGCTGACTTTTTGATGAAAGTAAATTTCTGATACATTAATAATATACATGCGTCCTAATTATAATTCACAATAAATATTAGGTTTGTCAAAACTCAGAACCGGCTTAAATGACGACATAACTCACTGAAATTTTATAAAATAGGATAATTATCATTCCAACTCTACAAGACGTGTGTGTGTGTGTGTGTTTTAAATACAACCAACAGCTAAGGTTATTTAGGCCTAGCACTAATTCATATTTTCAATTCATTATTTTTTTTTTTAATATAATAAATTGAAAATCTAATTGACACTTTTACCAGCTCTCGGGCTAGAACCCGGGAACTGGAGACTTGTAATAGAGGAACCATAACAACGCCATGTAAACAACAGCATTGCTACACTCTCGACCATTCTCAAGCCCAACTCCATAAGTGGGGAATGGTACCTACTAATTTAGGTCAAAATTCACTTTTCAAAATTTTACAATATTTTTTCATTTTGAGATCCCCCGAATCCAAAAAACATATTTTTGGAAAAAGTCTGTTTGTCTGTAAGTCTGTTTGTCTGTGAGCACGATACAGGTCAAACGGCTGAGTGGATCGAAACCAAATTTTGATTAGATGTTTGACATGTAAATATGAAGCGCTCTGTTGTTTTTGGGGAAAATCGCCGCATGCGCAGAAAATATATGACCTATAACGTTGTTTTTTCTGTAATAATGGCATCCTTTTCATAACGGTTTATTATTATTATTATTTTTCCAAGAAAGTTTTGTAAAAAATTTTTTTTTCTAAATATTATAGTTTCGTAAATATTTTAAAAATAAAAAAATCAGCTGTTTTTTTGTTCTGAAGTAATTTATCTGTCAAAAAGAAATGAGTTATGTCTATTATGTTGTGGATTGTGAATCCACAACATAATAGACATGTGCTTAGCATCATAATATTATAACGTGTTACGAATACTCAATATGTGTTTTATAATATAAAAATTAACCACACCGGAAGATAGCAACTCGTTGCTGAAACGCGTCGTGTTAACAACACATGAAGTCACAAGACGGACACCAAAATACAAGGTATTTCTAAAATTTTAGAGCATATTATACTTTCGGATATAGTTTTTTTGGAACATTTTTGTAAAATAACCTTTAAAAAACTCCTAAAAAATGTTTAGTGTGTATCTTCAAAGTGCGCTCTTTCCATGATAAATAATGCAATTTCATTCTTAGTTTCCACTTTATTGGGCTCGAAGAACATACGTATTTTTTTGGTAGTCACCCTTAGAATATTTGCGGAACACATCACTAAATCTGCGCATGCCCAACTTCCCACGACTCGGTCTAATCCTTAAGAGTGGACGCACACAGAAAGATCAAAACTGTTTTAGTCAAAAACGTTTCTGTTATAAACGAAAACGTTTTTGTTTCTACAAGAAACATTTTACTGCCGGTCGGTACACAGAAAGAGCAAAGTCAGTCAAAAACGTTATTATTTTGTTAGTATTAAAAAAGATGTCGGCTGACAATGATGAATCGGTTGAGATTGCACTAGTTTTGTAGGACAATTAGTTTTTCTGCGTCCACTTCCATAATAATTAGTAATTATTAATTACGAAATAGGGAGTATTTACTACTGTTTGATGAAAATATTCACAGGTGTTCTACGAAGTTGTTTGGGTATTGAAACAAACAAACGAAAAGTACCTGCGCATATACAAGAGCAAAGCTGTTTCAGTTCTGTCAAAAAACATAAAACGAGAATCCAGTGTTCGACATCGAAACGCCTGACTGTGACTAAATGAGCCTAAATGTGATTTAAGACACGCGATTGATCAGTGTGCGTCAGTCCATTTACTTTGTATTGAAACATCTACATGGTACTGTTTTGGTCAAAAACGTTTTTGACTAAAACTGTTTAGATCTTTCTGTGTGCGTCCACCCTTAGAAGTAGGTTCGTTGACAAACTAGACAGACGACTTCGGACATAGTAATGGAATCTGTCTATAAGGGTTCCGTTTTTTACCATTTTTGTACAGAAGTGACTCAAGTGTTGCCAGATTTTTTTTAACCTGTGACAAATGCTCATTTGGGCAAAAAAAAACCGGATTTCATTTTTTTACCCGGGACAAATGAAAAACAAAATTTATTATTTTTTGAGATTTATTGCTCTTTATTATATTTTAATGAAGAATGCGTAAGTTTAACATGCATTTGTTTGATTTTACATATTTTAAAAAATTAATGCAGTTATATAATCATAGTAGAGTAGTAAGTAGGCACTTGTCAGTTGTAGTGGCGTCGATTTCGCAATAATCGAACAAGGTTGAAAACGGGACAGAGCCTGTCCCAGCGGGACATTTAAAATTATGCCTGAAATGCGGGACGTCTGGCAACACTTAAGAACCCTAAAAAATGGGAAGACACAGCAAATTGAAGTTGTCAGGTCCACTGGAACTTCAGTGTGATTAATTTTTGATATTGATGTTTTAAGGTTATCTATATTAATTATTTTTACTTAAAATTTGCCATGAAGTTAGATCAGATAATTTGTTTGTAATTTTTTTTAAATTATTATCTTTACATGAACTTATTCCAGTCCTGTATCTAACGCCTATGAGAAACAAAAAAAATCGTTACACCTCTGCACGCTACTTCTCAAGACTTTAATTAATTCTAGTGCATAAAAAGTGCGCTGTGCGGCGGTCACTTTTCTTTTTGTCCGTTTTGGAATTTGAATGTTAGAAAGATCTTATATATTTATTAATGTTAATAATAGTGTATAATATATAATATGTTGTGTAGAAAGTGTGTTGTCACTTGTTGCAGCCTCCGCGATCAGAAACGGACATCAACTACTGGACAAGGGAAAAGATATACCGGGTGAATTTTTAGAAACCCAAACTTACAAATCTATACCTATAGTATAAACGGAAGTCTCGGAAGGTCTCTGCCTGCCTGTCTGTCTGCCTGGCAGATTTCGAGAACTACTATAACTTATAACGGATTTTAATGCGACTTTTACCATTCGATAGCTTATTTCTTGAGGAAGGTTTAGGTCTATACTAGCTGCCCGGCCCGCCTTCGCTCGGGTGTTTATTTATTTTTTATTTATTGTAGATTATAGACGCGTCGACAACTTAGGTCATTAGCGTCTTAATTACATTAAATAACAAGTTCCTTAAAACTAAATGATATCACAAAACATCCATGAGCGGAGGTGGGATTCGAACCCACGACAGTGTGATCCAAAGGTCGGCTACGCTAACCGTTACACCACACTGTCCTCTCGCTCGGGTGTTGACCCAAGTTGTCGACGCGTCTATAATCTACAATAAATAAATAAATATAAATTCGCTCGGGTGCAAATCCAAATTGAATTAAAATCAAGTTCATGTCAAAAGCGGTGTGAAATATAATATCTTATATTATACCCAAATAATAGTACGCGGTCGTGGGTAGTTATTAACAATTTCGAGCGAACGAGCGAAGCGACTGAGTTATTTATTAATTATAAATTCAAACGAAGAAACGAATGCACCTGGGCGAAGCCGGACGGGGCATCTAGTTCTCATATAAATAAATGTCAGAGCAGTAAAAGAAAACTTTATAAAATCGAAAAAATAATCTAGTCACTGTAAAGTTGTTCTCCCAACAGTAATAGGCAACTACGATGCCACTACGATGCTACCTCGTTTTGAAGTCATAATTCAAACACAACTTCTTTATAGGTAAACAGAGCTATATTACTGAGACTCAATTGCTATTAGTCACTCATACTTCGTACTTTCGTAGGTAGTACTTTTGGATCTCGTCGTGTCGCGTTGAAGTCACTGCACAATTTGGCGACACCCATTTTTTAAGACCAAAGTCTTAATTTTTTTTCTACGATTGATATCAACAAAGTTAGAGTAGTAATTTTTAACCGACTTCAAAAGAAGGAGGTTTCTCAATTCGACCGTGTATATTTTTTATGTGGTTATCCTTTATGTATGTTCGCGGATAACTTCGTCATTTATGAACCGATTTTAAAAAAAAATTTTATTTGAAAGGATATTCTTTCAGATAGGTCCCATAGAAATTTCATCAAAATCGGTTCAGTAGTTCGGCTGATTTTAATAAAAAAGTAAGTAACGGCGTGTGATTCTTTAAGGTAAATGTTACTTTTTGACACTAAAAAGTAAAAAATAAAAAACTTTTTAACAAAAAAAAAACCTCCTTCAAAAAGGCACTAAAAAGAGGAAAATAATGAAATTTTGAGGTCTGTGTCAATTAAAATATGAAGTCGGTTAAAAAGTATAGTATAGTGATTAATATCTTCTTTTTAACCAATTTCATATTTTAATTGGCACAGACCTCAAAGTTTCATTATTTTCCTCTTTTTAGTGCCTTTTTGAAGGAGGTTTTTTTTTGTTAAAAAGTTTTTTGTTTATTAAGATTAATTTTTAATAATTGTGCTTACAGATGTCATACTTATAGTTCTAGAGACTGGTTATTAAATAAACAAAGACGTTCTTTAAAAAGATATTTATTTAGCTCCATAAATCAACACTTCTGGTATTTTTTATTCAATGCTGGTGGGAAACATTAATTTTTCTATGCGTTTCTGCTCGATAAATCATAGATTTCTCACTTCTGTAATAATAATTCTAATTTCTAATTCTTCAAATGTTTTTTATTTCGGTTCTAAACAACTGCTTCATATGTCTCAAAAAAAAAAGAATTACACGCGTTAGAATTCGTTTCCGTCACGTCTTTATCCACGTTTAATTAAAAATAATATTAATACAAGCCACGCTGTCAACGTTTTTTGAACATCTGCGCAATCATTTTAATTTCACCATACACAATCAATAGATATATCTATTAATTTAGCAAAACTTATAATATGAGTCATTATTAAAATAAATACTTTAGAGAAAACTACCTAAACTCACTGAGTCACTATCAATTATCTAGGGTCGTAACGAATATCCGCATTCGCATTCGGTTTTGCAACTTTTATTGCGAATGTTTTAGCGAATGTAACTCTACTATATAAATACTTAGGAACACAATAGAACACTTCTCAAAATCAAAACACTACTAATAGAAACATTAGTCTGTGACCTGTGTCCACTTGAACCATTACGTAATAAGCATAAACACTCGTAATTTCGTACACGATTATATAATTGATTTAATATACCTATGTTACAATTATTTACATATCGAAAACAGCAAAGAGAGAGATTGTAGATTATAGACGCGTGACAATTGAGATTATTAGCGTCTATAGAATATATCGGAAAATTGTTGGTCATTTAATTTTATAAAATTATAAATTTATTCAATCATGTCCTACCAAGTGCCTAGCGATAATTCTATTGAAATCATATTTCATTTTATATTGTAACTGAGGGCAGCTTAGTGTATAGTGGTAAAAAGTTTGTAACTTTGAAAGGAGGTATATCGCTAAGAGAACTTTTTAGATCGTTGAGGAAAAGTTTGGTTGGATGATCAATAAAAAAAGCTTTACCAAAGTTTGGCTTGTGGCCAACGTTTCGAAAAAATTATTTTTCATAATCACGCTTATAAACATGTACAGCATATACAATTAATTAGGACAATTTCACTACGCTACAAATTATACATTATAATATAAGAATGGATCCTCAACAAAACTTTTCCTCAATAATTTACATTCTATTAGATCAAATATACTGAAGAACTTTTTAGAGCTTAAGTCCATACGAACTATTTTGTTTATTTTGACCCTTAGAACCAGGGCCGACGCGAGCCTATTTGGCGCCCTGGGCAAACAATTTCTTTGCGCCCCCCCCCGCCTATATTTTCGTTTCAATAAAACGTGTACACAATTTCCTATCATTAATATTAAAAAAAATTCCACAAGGTTTTACGTAAATTGTTTTTTATTCATCTTTTTCAGTTCTTATAACATTCGAAGCCTTATTCCAAGTATTGCACCGATGTTTTAGAAAAAAATGTCCATTTAATTGCGTCAGAAATGAATTCTGTGAGCTTTTTTCTCTGCAAAACTTCTTATCAATTTTTTGTGGGTCATCAGTGCCGCCCCTATTTCGATGGCGCCCTGGGCAGCTGCCCAGTTTGCCCGCCCCAAAAACCGGCCCTGCTTAGAGCACGCTATTAATTTTATTTACGTCACTAAGTAAACACCTAGTATATTTTCATTATCACATTCACCGAACGCGTAAGGAAAAGCTAAACCATACGTCACATGCTTCTTCTTCGACTTCTTCTGCTTGTTAGAGGTCATGAACTTAAGATATGTGAATTATGTGAGAGACTTGGTCATTTCACCACAATCAACCTTTCGATTTCCATACATTTGTATAGCTGGTGGCGATGTTGTTTACGTCGTTACTATAATTAATGTTATCGACTCATCGCGTCGAGAAGTAGCCATTTTTGTTCTCGTTTCTAATTTCGAAACGAGAAATTTTGCGACTCTCATCCAGGGTTGCCACGTGTTCGGTTTTCACTCGGACAATTCGGTTTTCACTCGGATAGTTCGGTTTTCACTCGGACAGTTCGGTTTTCACTCGGACAGTTCGGTTTTCACTCGGACAGTTCGGTTTTCACTAGGACAGTTCGGTTTTCACTCGGACAGTTCGGTTTTCACTAGGATAGTTCGGTTTTCCTCGGACAGTTCGGTTTTCACTCGGACAGTTCGGTTTTCACTCGGATAGTTCGGTTTTCACTCGGACAGTTCGGTTTTCACTAGGATAGTTCGGTTTTCACTCGGACAGTTCGGTTTTCACTCGGATAGTTCGGTTTTCACTCGGACAGTTCGGTTTTCACTCGGACAGTTCGGTTTTCACTCGGATAGTTCGGTTTTCACTCGGACAGTTCGGTTTTCACTCGGATAGTTCGGTTTTTCAGTGTCTTTTCCGGGTGAAAAATGAAAAGAAAACCGGACTATGAAGTGTCCGTTTTTTTTTTGAAATCGTTATAAAATTTACGAAACTAGCCCTTTCTGCAGGATTTGCAATTTTTGTACGTACGCGATTCAAGTTCATCCGTTAAGATTTAAAAAAAATACAATATTTTGTACTAATGGCAATTTTGCAGATTATGTGATGGCTCATTAGAAAATTAAAAATTAACCTCTCATGTCATGGCTAATATTTATAAGGTCACTAACGCATTGAATCAATTTCATAATAATTAGTAGGTACAAGGCAAATTATGGAATCACCCACTAGGAAATAAGATTTTAGTTCTTCATAATCATGGTCAATATTTCTCGACTAATTGATTTACAAAAATTCATCATATAACGATCATTATATTTCCCCATTTTATCAAAATTGTAGGTAGATACAAATGACTATAGGTAAAACCGTCTTCAACATATTCAACATTTCGTAATAAATGACGGTTTATCGATTTAACTGTACTTATTAATTATTATTAATTTGTCATTGTCATATAACACATGCGCAGTTTATTCGTAATTGCGTACTTATATGGATAAAGTCATACAATAAGAATTTAACGGACACAACGCCATGTCGGTGTTTTATATTATAGAGGCGAGCGAATCGAATCTGCGGTCGTAACAATACGGTACACGGTGTCCAGTGGGGGACTACAATATCGCACTGCATTGGTATTCAAGACATGTCCTCTGGTTATCATTACCTGGGATTTTAATTACCTACAACAGTCGAGGTCGAGTAATATGCATTACACTTCCAATGACCAATCTCCCGAATATTCAGTAAAAGTTGCTTCCCCGTTTGCAACTTGAGTATAGGTAGCTTCATAGTGTTTTTTTTAATCTGCCAGGTTTACGCCTTGACTAGATGAGGCGTTTTACGCGCGAGTCGAGTTGTGCGTTTTGAATCGCCCGTTGTTTTTGTTGCACGCATCATGACGCGTTTGTCGCGTGAGTCGTGTGTCGTGGTGGCGGTCCTACATACGTCCGCCTGCCGTGACTATCGCGCGTGTACTGGACGGAATAATGGCGTCCCTAGTATCTCGACTCGCGCGTGAGTCGAGAGTCCGGCAACTGACACGCGATTTACGCACGAGCATCAAAACGCGCGTTTGCATGTGGACGGAATGTATGAACCTCTGGTATCTCACAATCGAGCGATTAGAAACGCGCGATTTAAAACGCCTCATCTGGACAAGGCCTTATAGTACTAATGAGGATGGGCACTGCCAAACTTGACCGCTAGGGTCGCCAGCTATATAACCACCTCGGTCTGTGAACAGTTTATATAGTGTGCACAGAATAAGTTTATTTTAAATAATAAATCATTGACAATGCCGATGTTCTGTGTTTACCTGCAATGTTCAAATCATCGGAGGTTTTGTATTTCCAAAGGATCCGGAATTGAAAAAAAGTGGTTGCATGCTATTGCAGAAGGGAAAAAACTTGATTTCTAGCGCGTTTTTCTATAAAAAAACCGGTAAAGTGCGAGTCTGACTCGCGCATCGAGGGTTCCGTACAATAATAAAAATAAGGAGTAAGGTAGGGGTAAAAAATTAACAGATTTGTTTTTAAAAAGTTTTTTTACTTATATTTTATTTTGATCTTTTTTTCCGTATCAAAAATTAATTAAAATAGGTATATTTTTCAAGTAAAAAAATATATTAACAGAATATTTGATGATTAAAAAATAAAGTGAAACATTCCAAAATGTTTACATTATTAAAAAAAAAAACAGGTATCGTCAGTTGGATTTGAACCCGGCGGCATGCTAACGCTGTTAATATTTGATACATTTGGTACAGCTCTATGCCTATAATTTTCCGTTTTTTGTATGGAGACCTCCCTTAATTTTTACTTTTTGTTTTTTTTTAATTATTTGTTAAGATATCCGCCACAATAACACATATTCTCTGAAAATTTCAACCGGCTACTTGTTATACGGTTCAAAAGATACAGCCTTTTAAAGGTAGGACACACAGACGGAAGGACAGACAGACGGAAGAACAGACAGGCGGAAGGACAGACAGACAGACGATGTAGGAATCCTAAAAATCTAAATGATTAATTATTTTACCAATTCTCAGATTGGAACTTGAGAACTATGGATTTGTTATAGAGGAGTGATGAAAAGTCATACTACATGGCGTTGCTATGGTTCCTCTATTACAAGTCCCCAGTTCCCGGGTTCTAGCCCGAGAGCTGGTAAAAGCGTCAATTGGATTTTCAATTTATTATTAAAAAAAAAATAATATATTGAAAATATGAATTGGTGCTAGGTCCAAATAACCTTAGCTGTTGGTGGTCTTTAAAACACAATTTAATTTTTTGAAAAGTCATACTCAAGCTCAAGAGGCAAGAGTAAGTGACTCTGAAGATCCTTTTTAAATAGGTACACAAATCTTTACCAGCTCTTCTCTTTAAATACCTACGAACTCAACGCAATGATTTTAGCAGGTTAAATTTAGTGCATACAAATGAAAGGATAAAAGAATTATTATCGGAATCAATTATGATCTAAATTCTAAGTGATAGCTTGTAAGGGGAATCCCCTGGTTTTTTTAAGTATTTGTTTGGTAATCTTATTCCAGGACTGCCAGTGTAAAAAAAATGAACGAATGATTTTAAACATTACTGAAGTAATACAAATGAATGCTTAAGTTTGCATTCATGTTTGAAACACCCATCGAAAATGACGTAACAATATGATGCAATAGTGGAAAAATTCATTTTTCAAACCTATGTCACCGTCGGGACTCTAACCCGAAACTTCCACTTTCGCGGTGGCTGAGTTGACAATTACAGTGACATGTTTTTAAACAATCAATTATTTCCTAATGAAGCAATTTGTCACTGAAATATCACTACCTGCGAGAGCTGATTTAATTAGTTACTACTGTAGAGATGTACCATCTCAATTCTCACATGCGGGAGTTAATATCACGGGTGAATCTAAGATGAAATATCCATTTTTAATTAAGTACTTTAATCGCACTAACAATTTTCTGTATATTACTGAGGTAGTTCTTATCCCTGCACTAAACTACACATTACGCTAATGACCTCAGTTGTCAGACGTCAATAATCTACTATCTCTTTTTTCTGAGCCACACATTAAAGCGTAATAAACCGATCCACGAATGATTTTTGATTTGGAAATTTTTTGAACAACATTTTTAAAGTGTTTGTAAAATTTAGTAGAGGTATAAAATTACTCAATATTGTCAGAAAAAATTGAAATTATTAGTATAAAACAAAACAAACAAATTTCCAAAAAAAATGTTAATATAATAGTTATTTGATCATTTCAACAGATAAGTACCTATCGCTATAAATAAACTACTTCCATAATGTAGTAGAACGACATAATTGGAATAGCTAATCAAATATTTCATTGTTTTCATCAATACTCAACAGAAAAATAACAAGAAATATTTTACTCCTTGGAATCTATAATATCAATAATTGAATAGCTACGAAGTTGTGGCATTCTAAAGAACGTGCTTCCACTGTACAATCGAAGCAACCGCAGATCTAATTGATTCTCGGGAAATATTTTTTACGTGTAAAATTTATACTGGGAAATATTAACATTCTTTACTGGCTGAGCACTTCAATACCAGATTGATGTAATATTGAAAATCATAGATAAATGACGTATAGTTTGATTCAAGGTAAAAAGACCAGACAAGTGTGCTATGCATAAATAATATAACAATACCACGTAACATATCATTATTGTGGTACTTTGCCAAAAAACTAAACACCGAATAATTATATTTCACCATAAAAACATATCCTTAAAAAAAGTTATCGTTATGTATAAAACAATTGAAGGAAGGTCAAAACATGCGAATTTATACAGCATGGTTATAACTTAAAAATTTAAACTAGCTTTTGTTCATCGCTTCGCTCGCGTGAACAGAGACGTATTTACAGGGGAGCTTAGAGGGCTATAGCCCAGGACGGCTAATTCGTAGGGGCGGCAAAAAAAGAAGAGAGTAGTGTTTATTTACGATATTTGTGATAATATAGGGAATGGAAGGAGGTTCGGGAGAGGAATTGGGGAAAAAATTGAGGAGGGTAAGATAAGACAAGGGTAAGCGCCCTCACGTCTAATTGACATACAACAACTAGCATTTTAATTCATAGTTTTTTAAATTAGCGAAAGCATAGTTTTATATTTTAAATTTTTAAAAATTTTTTAAATTTCAATTTTTAATTAATGAGGTATATTTTTAAAAAAGTTTTATTTGGACAAAATTAATGCATGTTTTTAAAATTTTTAAATTTGTGACGTTTCACTAAAATATTTAAGGTAATTAAAAATTATTTATTTGATATCCAAAAAAAAAAAAAAAAAATTTTAAAATAAATTTTTAAAATAAATTTTTTTCTACATTTAGGATTTAGGTATGGTTTAGAGTAATTTATTGCACTATTTTTGGTTATAGGTCCTGAGGAAGGCAAAAAATGTTTGCCGAAACGTTGGCCATTAAAAATGATAAGTGGATAACTGTTTTTAAATTATAAGCCTTGTATCCTGTTGTTACTTTATCCAATACAAAATACACGAAAAACATTCAAGAAAACAAAATTACAAATATGGATATCCCGTTGCGCAATCACACATACTCAATAGCACGTATGCAGAGGTTTAAAAAAACCAAAAAATTAAATGTACCTATAGGTGGGGAAGGTGACTGTACAACTAAGGGCAAAATTATTTTATCTTTTCAGAGGCATTCTGTTTCCGTTTTTGAACTTGGTTTAATTATTTTTTTGAGGTCGGTTAAAAAAAGTTTTATTCATATTATAAATTACATCGTTTAACTGGGTCGCCCGGATAAAGTTAGATATGTGACTGGTATAAGATTCTTCCTCATGCAATCTTTATAACAATATTCAAGTAGTTTCATTCAAATCGAGGGCAGTGTGGTCCAGTGGTAAGCGTCGCGGCCTCTGGATCAGACTATCGTGGGTTCGAATCCCGCCTCCGCTCATGGATGTTTTGTGATGTCATTTAGTTTTAAGCGAGCTGTTATGTAATGTAATCAAGACGCTATAATAACCTAAGTTGTCGACGCGTCTATAATTTACAATAAATAAATAAAATTCATTCAAATCGGTCTACTAGTTCTTAAGATAATCGCGGCCATTATGTATATAAACACATATGCATACAAACATACATGACGAATTAATTTAAAAATCGACATATTGTAATTGGTTTCAAAATTCAAATGGTCACAGCTGAAGTTAAACAATACGAGAAGCATTCTGTGGTTTTGTTATGGTTGTAAATGAATGCCCATGATGAATTAATTATAAAGATAATTAGTACAAACTATTTTTTAATTGGTTTATAACAATATTTATCTTAAACGGACCTTTTAGTTCTATCCTCACTCCTCCCATCTTAATTATGTCTTAATAATTACAAAATATGCTACGTTATTAAACGAGGCAAACACTCATTTGTTTAACTATCACTTTCAAATGTTTCACAACGTTACGCTGTTTTTTCGTCTATAAGTTTTTATTTTTATTTGTTACGATTCAATAGTTCCAATATCAAATCACCCGCGAAAACGCAAGTTTCGATACGATGACCACTGTCAATTGTTTTATGTAACACTTTCTTTTGTTATGTCTAATTTATTCAAATCGTCAATGTTGCGATTATTAAATTAGTCGATTATATATTGTTTGTTTCCGCCAACAATAAATATAAATCTATTCGCCTGCATATAATAATAGAAAACCAGGTAATTTCTACTCAATTTCAATGATTGCATCACTTCTAAAGTCGCCATACTGGTTAATACTGTAATTTCTACACTTGTATTATTATGATTATTACTGCCGAGGTGTTTTACGTGAAACGGGAGATTTTAAAACAGGTGCGTAGAAGCTAGCACGCAACCGGAAACAGGGAAATCGAAAACATGAAACCATTTTTTACTAGAATAAAAATATATTTCCAACAGCAAAAAAAAAACAAAGAGAATCAATTGCGATATATAAACCACTTACCAGCACATTAAAATATCGACGTGAATTGTCGAGCGTCTATAATTTATAATCATTCGTTCGACGCGAGTTTCTTTAAACAATTTAAAGTCATCAAGAAATGTGATAATATTTTATGTCCCTCAAGTTTTAGAAAAATAAGTGATATTTTTAATTTGAAACACAGTACATCTTAAGAGAAGTCACAAGACGGAACAAAGGTATTTATCTAGCTATTTACTAATTATATTACTAGCTTTTACCATTGGTTTCGCTTGCGTTAATATCACTTTTGACGAAAATTTACCTTAACCCGAAAGCAGCCAGGTAAAATTGAATTGAATTGTGTTTTAAAGACCACCAACAGCTAAGGTTATTTGGGCCTAGCACCAATTCATATTTTCAATTCATTATTATTTTTTTTTTTTTTAATAATAAATTGAAAATCCAATTGACACTTTTACCAGCTCTCGGGCTAGAACCCGAGAACTGGGGACTTGTAATAGAGCCAGGTAAAAACTACACTATAATTTAATAGTGTACCTGCAAGTTTAATTATAAATATTATTATTGATCCAGTTATATACTCGAATGACGCCGGTACAAACAGATGGACAGACAGACAAAAATTCTGGAAACACGTTCTCCCGTCTAGGTATCAAATAAAATATTCAAGAAAAAAAAAACTTTTTAACAAAAAAAAACCTTCTTCAAAAAGGCACTAAAAAGAGGAAAATAATGAAATTTTGAGGTCTGTGCCAATTAAAATATGAAGTTGGTTAAAAAGAAGATATTATAATCACTATACTATACATTTTAACCGACTTCATATTTTAATTGGCACAGACTTCAAAGTTTCATTATTTTCCTCTTTTTAGTGCATTTTTGAAGGAGGTTTTTTTTTGTTAAAAAGTTTTTTATTTTTTACTATTCAGTGTCAAAAAGTAACATTTACCTTAAAGAATCACACGCCGTTACTTACTTTTATTAAAATCAGCCCAACTACTGAACAGATTTTGATGAAATTTCTATGGGACCAATCTGAAAGTATCCTTTCAAATAAAAAAAAAAATTCAAAATCGCTTCATAAACGACGAAGTTATCCGCGAACATACATAAAACATAAAAAATATATACGGTCGAACTGAGAAGCCTCCTTTTTTTGAAGTCGGTTAAAAATGAAATAACATATACTGCAGAAATCCCGTTACTATGTTTAGTTTTGCTAATAAAGACAATGTTTTATAATTTTTATTTTTTCAATATAAAGACAAAAACTTTGCACGCCACTGAACTAACCAGCAATTTAGTAGTCTGGAATATAAATGTACATTTGTCTTTCCGATTGCGACTTTTTAACTTGTATTTAAAATAACTGGAAAAACTTCTTTTTTTATAAATAGACAAAACGTAGTACAGTTGCTCAAAAGGTTGGGTCATTCGGTACCGCTGTGACGTCAAACGAAACAAATGAAACGTGAAAATGGGAAAACTGTAGATTTTAATGCAAAACGATGATGCATCCCTACAGAATTATCATTATTTAATTAATTTTATTTATTTCTTAAAAAACTGTTGTCAGTTATACCAAATTATAATGCAAATCAACTATTTTTATAGCTAAATAGGTATTCAGGGTGGGCTTGAGAATAGCCGAGCGTGTAACAATGCTGTTGTTTACATGGCGTTGCTATGGTTCCTCTATTACAAGTTTCCGGGTTCTAGCCCGAGAGCTGGTAAAAGTGTCAATTGGATTTTTAATTTATTATTTAAAAAAAATAATGAATTGAAAATATGAATTGGTGCTAGGCCCAAATAACCTTAGCTGTTGGTGGTCTTTAAAACACACAATTAGGTGTTCAGGGTTTAAACAATTTACTAATAATTATTTAATAACTAGCTGCCCAATCCGGCTTCGCCCGGGTACTATGAATTTAATGCCTATTTTGACAGTTAAAAATGCAATCATTCGTTTTCCAAAACACACAAATACTTACAGTCGCAGACTTAAAAAAGTTTACACCTGTATCATCTAGTTACCGGTTTTTTTAATTTTTGCATATTGTAATTTGGCTTTCGATAGTAATGTATCAATTACTAAGGTTACAACCTAAAAATTCAAAAAAAAATTATTATCAAAACACCACAGTTGTTTATTATACTTTCCAAATTACTCAATACTATTTAATTAAAATATAAAAAGATTTGATACTAGCAAATTCCTTCCTCCAATCTTGCAATAATTCTTCATTTTTGTTCATCGTTTTAATAATTTCGAGGCATTTAAACGACAATTATTTCTTTTAATTTTTGACATTTACATTTATACCTATTAAAAACTAAATTTGTTACTAAGCTACTGACTTTTTGTGAACTTACACTGAAAAACTCAAGTGTAAACTTTATTAAGTCCGCGACCACAAACCTACTAAGTGGTTTGTGTCCGCGACTGTACATGATGCGTAACTATGGAAACGTAGAACGCATCAATAATTCATGACCTCCTGTCTTTCCTAATTCCTACACCATAGGCATGCATAGTAGTGGGGATAGTGTGGATATCATGGCTTGATCAGACGCTAATGACCACTGTTGTCGATCGTCTATAATCCACAATTCATTCATTCATTATCATGGCTTGAATGCTCTCCAGCGGGAACAGTTTTCCGGGGTAAAAAGTAGCCTATGTCCTTTGTCGGGCTACAAGGAATCGCCAATTTTCGTCAAAATCGGTTCAGTAGTTAAGCCGTGAAGAGGTGACAAACACACTTTCGCATTTATAATATAAGTTTGGATTTTATTTCTAAGAAACTTAGAATTTTTCAGTCTATGCGCGCTTTAACTAAATTTTTTGCAAACTAAAATATCAAATTTAAACAGTTCACTGTTTTTCAAAATTCTATGTAAAACAGATATTAAATTGCGATGGTAAATTAATATTGTTTTTTTATAATTTTTTAGTATTTATAATTATTAAGTATAATCTTTATTCTTTAATGCAGATTCCGCAAAAGAATTGCAATTAGCTTCGATACGCTGATTATTGTCCTAAATGAGTTCCTCGTTTTAATTTTTCCTATATTTCCCAATAACCAACAACTACTTATTTATTACAAAAATAAAAAGTTTATAAAATATATATTCCCTTTTTTAAATAAATAAAAATATGGGTATGAACTTATGAAGAACCGTACGGACTTCCACGTTACAAAATCATTTTCTAAAATAATTTTTACTTACTATAAATTCAAAAAGTCCTTATTATCTTATACGATACTTAAATGATATTGTTACAGGTATATAAAATTTCGAATATATTTCCAAAACCACTGATCCGATTGACACCAGAATAAATTGGCCAGGACTCCTTCCTTACTGAGACAAACAAAAAGAATAATTCAAATTGTTGAATTTTTGTAGAAGTTATTTTGACCGAAAAAAAATCTAGAGACAAATACAAAATCACATTTCTTTACAATACCATATAACAAATTATAACACAGACCCTGCGGAGAAGAGGGGATGCATTCCAAACATTCTTTACTATTATTAAATAATAGTAAAGAATGTTTGGAATGCATTTGAAGGGTAAAATACTAGCTCGATGAAATAAAGAATGCAGGACGCGAAATAATGTTTGGAATGCATCCCCTCTTCTCCGCGGGGTCTGTGTTATAATTTGTTATATGGTTTTGTAAAGCAATGTGATTTTGTGTTTGTCTCTAGATTTTTTTTCGGTCAAAATAACTTCTACAAAAATTCAACAATTTGAATTATTCTTTTTGTTTGTGAAAAGAGGGGATGAATTCCAAACATTATTTCGCATCCTGCATTCTTTATTTCATCGAGCTAGTATTTTACCCTTCAAATCGTCGAGGCAGGGTCGCCGCATAAGAAGTTTCACTTCAAAATATAAATTTGTTTATCAGGCTTGAGAATAGCCAGGTTCGTAGGGATGCCGTTGTTTATATGGCGCTTCCATGAGTCCTCTATTACAGACTCTCAAGGACAGGTTGGTGTAATGGTCAGCGTGTTGGTCTTTGGAGCAAGCTGTCGTGGGTTCGAATCCCACCTCGCTCATGGATGTTTAGTCATTTAGTTTTCAGTGATATGTTTTTTATGTAATTAAGACGCTAATGACCTAAGTTATCGATGCGCGTCTATAATCTACAATAAATAAAAACTCCCAGTTCGAAAGTATCAATTGGATTTTCAGAATGAATTGTAAATTATAGACGCTCGAAATTGAATTTTCAATTTACCTATACTTAGTATTAAAAATAATAATCAATCAGAAATGAACTGGTATATAACTCCATTAATGATGACAGATGAAATCACAACAAAATATTAAAATTCTATAATGCTAATATTAAAAAAAATGTCTTTCTGAAAAGATGACGGGACAATTTCATTCCTTCTGTACCTATTAAAAAAATATGGGAATCGTCAACCTATTTGAAGTACAGTATCATGGAGGCGGGTCAAAAGAATTTCGCGTTTCTCGGTAAAAATGTAATGACCTTAAGTTATTTAAATGAATGTCCGTTAAAATTGCGTAAGATCGTCATATGGAGATGATTCACAGGGGACAATTTTTTTATAAAAATACTTATTAATATTAGTCATTGAAAATGCAATTCTTATAAACTCAATCTTATAATAGTTGATATGCGGCGAAAGTTTCACAAAATTTCGCTCTTTAAACAGAAAAAATTAAATAAACTTCGAGTTTCTCGGATTAGACCTCGAGAAATGGGGCATGTAGTAAAGGATCGTCATATAAATAACAGCATTGTATAATTGCTACAAGCTCCTCTTTTCTCAAGCTCTTTTCAAATGAGATTTCAAAATAATCGAAAGATATCAGAAACCGGTCTCTTAGGATTCAAATTCCGTTTGTTAAAATACTTTATGTTCACATTTAAGCAAAAATTCATCTCACTTAACAAATTCGAACCTATAGTTTTATGATACATTTTTAGAGTGTTGGGTCTCTAAGTCACTATATGAATATTATGAAGGATTAGAATTACCTTGTATTATGTCCGTCTTGTGACTTCTTGTGAATTTACACTACGCGTTTCAGCAACGAGTTGCCATCTTCAGGTGTGGTTAATTATTTTTTTAAAAACACATTGAGTATTCGTAATTATTATGATTATTATGATGCTAAACACTGTGTATATACGACATAATACACAGTGCTTAGCATCATAATATTATATAGTGTTACGAATACTCAATGTGTGTTTTTAAAAAAATAATTAACCACACCTGAAGATGGCAACTCGTTGCTGAAACGTGTAGTGTAAATTCACAAGAAGTCACAAGATGGACATAATACAAGGTATTTCTATGGTTTTAGCTATCATTTATCAAATTGCCTGCAGATTCGCTTGAGTTAATATCGGTTTTGATATAGCAACCATATCTTAACCCAAAAATGTACCCTATACTTGAAATTGGGGTACCAACCGATCGTGTACCAGTCAAGCCGTTTTCGAGTAATGCCGGTAGAATCAGCCGATGAAAATTCTGGAAATATATTCTCCCATCTAGGTACCTATCATCCAAAATAATTGTTCCTTTATAAAGTTTGAATATCAACTAATAGCGTCTCAAATGTAACTAAAATCTGATCAGCCGTTTTTGAGTGGTATGCCGATTCAAAGAGACAGCAAAACAAAAATTCTGAAATAGCGTTCTACCAACTAATAGCGTCTTAAATTTAACTTAAATCGGTTCAATTGTTTTCGAATGATGCCCATTCAGACAGAAATAAAAATTCTAAAATCGCGTTCTCCCGCACCAAGATACTCGAAAAACTCGCAAAAAAATTTTGCCTGGCTACCAAACCGGGTAGTGCATTATATACAAAATGGACACATACGATATTCTACTCTCCCCCTGCGAAAGTTTTTTCGGGAGCTTTCCCCCTGCACCACCTCTTTTGCGCCAACACCTTGCGAAATTCTCCCCTTGCGAGAAACTCTGCACCCCGCGAGGATTCGTCTAAGAAATCACTAAAAATCGTGTGTCCATTGTATATAATTTTACCCCAAACCGAACTTACAGACGTTTTCACGTCAAAAAATAGACGAGAGTTCCGTTATAATTTTATATACTAGAGTTGACTGAAAAATCGCAAACCCCGTGCAGACATAGTTGCATAAAGGCATTCCAGTCAGATCCGGCCTTAAATCCATCTGCACACAGCTGCCGTATCAGCAACAAAGGTCATTACACACACACAAACACACATAGACAAATCGTGCACTTACCTTATGCAAAATTCAATATCCATATCCAAATAGCGCACAGCGACAAATGAACATACATACAAATTACACACACTGCCCGTTTATCACACGCACAACAAAAATAAACAATCGCGCACCGAAACAAAAGCACGACGCTTTCAACAAATGAAGAACACTAACTGAGAATAATTGTACAACAATTGAAGTACGATAATCGTGTGCGTGTGTGTGTGTAGGTGTATAGGATAACCAATCAAGCGAACGACCGAAACTCAACTGTTGAAGTGCTGCGGCCGTAACGCAGGTGAGACAGGGTCGTTGTTGTACTGTTGAGTCTTTCTTTCGCTAGCTCTCTCTCACTCCCTCTTTACTGTGGTTTTGTATCGGTCTTTCGTGGAGGGCATAATACATGCAATATTTCTTATTACCACAGAGATTATTCTCAATTTGTATACGGACAATTTTGATTACTGTTTTATTATAATGACCTGAGTCTGCACAAGACGGCACTTTGAGATGACGTTGATGTTTAACTTCTTTTTTGTTTTGAGGAAAACGAGAATACAAGTTTGTATTTTCAGTTCGAGAAAAAACTAGTTCTAGAAGCACTGAATTTTACAAGAATTGTAGTTTAATTTTGTTACTGTTTTATTGGCATGACCAGAGGCGAATTTAAATGTCTGGCTCTTCTAGGCTCTAATGAGGAGTGCCGCCCCTTTCTGTGACTCATCACTCATCAGACTCTATTTTTTTATAATTTTGAATAAATATTACAGAAACCATAAACAATGGTCCCGAGATTTTATATGACTAATCTTCACCTTTTTCTTTTTAGCTTCCATCCAGGGCCGTAGCTAGGGGGGGGGGCATTAAGGGGCACTGCCCTACCTTAATTAGGAATTATAAACAAGCCGCAAAGACTATCACGACTCACGACAGAATAACAGGCGTGGTCTATCTAGCATTTGAGAAAAAACAAGATCAAATTCGTTGAATGTAAATGAAGTTCTTCAGAAATTTGATAACATGACAAATTTTGTATTTTTTTTTCTTTTTGATTAAAAAATATATAATTTAATTATATTGTTGTTCACCGTTTTTTTTTTTTTTTTTTGCTTCTGTATTTTGATTTCACCAGATGAGGTGGGCAATCCAAATAAATTGTAGTCTTTTGCTTCAGCCCTACTTTAAACTTTCAATGCCCTATCTTGAATTCAGCTCTAGATTTTCCACCCCTTGAAACTTGCAACCCTTGGCTCTAGCCTATTTAGCGTTAGCCTAGTTAGCGTTAGCCTATATTGGTAATTTCGCTCCTAGGCATGACTATGAGTCTGCATAAGCTTCAGTGATGGATTTAGTTGGCAACTGCCCAGAAGCCTCCACAAAAATGGTCATGTTGAATTCTAAAAGTTAACACTGAAGACGGTGTAATAACTAAAAAGTAATCGTCTCGGATGTTCAGGGGTCTCCACAATCCTAAATCCTGCACTGATAAACTAACTCTTTTAGACCCACAAGGACCAAAGAACTCCTTATTCTCAGCAAAGCAGAACTGAGAATAATGACAGGACTCCTCACAGGCCACTGCCCTTTGAGATACCATCTCTCAAAAATGGGTAAAGTTCAGTATGACAACTGTCGCTTCTGTAAAGAAGCAAAAGAAACTGCCGAACACATTCTATGTGAATGTGAAGCAGTGTTCTCCAAAAGGCTGCAACATCTTAACAGGCCTTTTCTAAAGCCTGAAGACATATGGAGAGAAGCCCCCAGAAAGGTTATAAGGTTCATAAAAAGCATTTTACCCGACTGGGAATAAACTATTAGGGGACTCACAAAAGATCTTATAGGTCGCAGTGATTGTGAGATATCTAATGTCTTATCACCCCGTGTAAATCTAATCTAATCTAACTCTTTTAGACGACGTTGATGCTCATTTTTAACCGACTTCAAAAAAAGGAGGTGGTTCTCAAATCGGTTGTATTTTTTTTTATGTTTGTTACCTCAGAACTCCGTCATTTAAAAACCGATTTGTTTTTTTTGTTAAAAAGTTTTTTTATAAAAAAAACTCTCGAGGAAAATAAGGAGCAAAGTTTGCGTTTTGAGTTCTTTAAAGTTTTTAAAACACATTGAATTTCACAAGTCTTGTAGTATCCTAATTATTAAATGGTAAAATGTTAAAATTATTTTTGTGACAAAAAACTTTTTTAAAATATGTCTTCCATTTCGTGCAATAACAGTATATTGTGTAACTAGTGTGCTAAATACATCATTATACGTCAGGCGCGATGTTTTCAGCACTCGTATGCGGCTCGTGTGCGCTCGCCTATTACTTGTGCTGAAAAAATCGCGCCTAACGCATAAAGATTTAGCACACGCGTTGCACACTATACTTTATTCAACACGCATGCTTTTAGATTTTAACAGAATTAAAAAAACAGTTACTTAATGGTACATTATGTAACTGTTTTTTATTATAGCACTGGAAATCGTTGCATAACGGGTCATTATGTAACTAGTTACATAATGAACCATTATAGCACTGAAAAGCGTTACATAATGGTCACTAGTCAATAAACGACTATTTAAGGTCCGCAAAACAGATACGAAAAAACACTAAAAGCGTACATGTGTTGAATAAAAAAATTAAACAGTTAATATAAACATATGAATTTCCTTTTATGTAACTCTCCAGATACTTTTTAATCGTTTAATGTAAATACTCCTGAAAAATTCTCGCTACAAAACCAAAACGTGCATTTTAAAAAAGTCCATCAACGATTCTTTCTTGTTTAAGTAATTGACAGTCTGAGTATAATAAAAACCAGTCGGCAAATAAAAAAAAAACTACGTCGATATTAACAATGATAGTAAATTTCTTACTGCCCACACATCCCCTTCCCTTTTACTCGACCATGGAAATAATTAATTTGTTTTTCAAAACCTGACAACGTCAACATTTGTCGCACAAATGTTACAGTAATAAAATATAATTAACTGAATTCAGTTAATTAATAAAATAAATATATTATAGCGTAAAGATATTAAAATCGAGTAAATTCAAGTAAACTATGGTAATTGGTTGAGCATCTGACACGCTTGGAGTAATTTTAATCTCACATTTAGCAGCCCAAGGTCAGTTGGATAACTAACAGATTGCGATTTTGTACCTCGTGACGTCACACACGATCGGCTACTGGCATGCGGATTGCATACACGGCAGGCGATTAATTTTAAAATGGAAATAGTTAAACCATTGATTAACATATTATATGGGAAGATAGTGATTCCATGTACTGAAAAATATACTATAGCTGCCCGCTTACGTTTCATTCCCCTGGCCCACAAACTCAATGTTGACTTGTGCTTCCACCTATATTATTGTTGAACTAACAGCTCAGATATTGTCAATGCTACCTCTAACTGATCCTAAATAATGATATAAGATATTTACATCATTGCCGCAGCTGACATTATTTTAATGTTTTGAAATTTGTTGAGACTGTATAAAACTTATATAAAGTGAACTTAGTTTAGTTACATAATTTATCTGTAAACGCTAACTGATTTTATATTTCTTTGTCTCTGAATAAAAATTGTTCAAACACTCGTAAAATATATTTTGATGTATTCATAGGCTAAGAGCTGATAACACTTTTTTCATGTGTTTTTATAAGACTTGGAACTTTTTTAAAAGATGAATTTTATATATCTCTACAAGGGGTATATAGTCTGTCATTCCAAACGCGGGGCAAAACCACCCCATATTTTTTTGTTCACTCTTGCGAAAAAAGACTTATGTGTGTTTATCATTAGTAAAGTCTAGAAAAAGTTTTGCCCCGCGTTTGGAATGACAGACTATTTACCCCTTGTAGAGATATTTAAAAGTTATCTTTTAAAAAAAGTTCCAAGTCTTCTAAAAACACATAAAAAAGTGTTATCCGCTCTTAGTCTATCATAGCAACTTATACTAATTAGTTAACAAAAGCAAGCAGTTTAAGAGAATTAGATAATCAAATTCATTAAGATTGTAAAATTTGTTGTTAAATAAAAGAATTTAAAATAAATCTTTCACAATTTTTCCAATCGTTAGGGGCCTACACACGATCAGTTTAACTTCGCAGGTTATCTGTGCAGTCAAACTGCACAGTTGTTTGAACTGTACGGTGTGTGGGCTATTTCAGTTTGCTCCTCAATTGTTCTCAGTTTGAAGAGCTGACGTGCGTGGCTAGACACGACTAGAAAGGGAAGTTCGGTTTTGCGCTCAGATTGATCTGAGCGCAAAACCGAACTTACCCAAAGACTACACATGACTGTGCCAACTGTTCAATTAACTGAGCTGACTTCGCAGTTTATCGGTGCAAAGTAGAGTCAAATGCGCAGGCCAAAAGCCTGCGTTAAAATTTGTCGGAACTATGCAGTTATCTCAGTTTATCGCTCAGACATGACGCCACAAGGGTTAAACTGCGCAGTTAAACTAATCGTGTGTAGGCCCCTTTAATGAATTTGATTATCTAATTTTCTTATGTATGAATATTTTTAGTTTGACATAATAATGATTAACATTATTAAGTTTAAAATTAAATAAAATATCAGAATGGTCCAAAAGTCTTGTCCTAATGTTAAATCCAATTAAATTCAATATAATGTCTATAGAAAGCCGGAATCAGTTGGCTAAAGTGCCGTAACGCTGTCTGGTCATCAAACTAATTCTGTAGACTACTGCAAAAATTTAGGATTATACATAGACAAATACTTAGTGGAATCGCTCATTTTATCATCTTTTAATTATTGTGATATTGTGTACGGACCATGTATAAACCAGTCAACATCGCAGCTTATCCAAAAATTTTAAAATATATGCTTCAGATATATTGTATACAACATAAATTTACATATCGCATACTTCGTAGACAACTTGATCACAACCGGGCAGCCAGATTATCTAAATTGCAATTTAAAATATTTATCAGATTATCATAATAATAATAAAAATACGATGTCACAGGATACAACATTGTCAATAAACTTGCATGAAACAAATTTTTATAAAAAATCTTTTACTTATGGTTCTGCCTCTATATACTTATAATAATATTCCTCGTAAATATATACATCTCAAAAAAGAGGCGTTTCGAAAGAACGTTAGGGGTTGTCTATTAATAGTCACCGCGAAATATTATGCAATATGAACCAATGACGCAAGATTGTCTTAAATAAAATTAAGATGCTAGTCACCAGATGGCCTAACGATTGTCAACACAACTCACTTCTGTAAACTCTACAATTATTCTGTACTCAAAGATTAAATAATAAAACTTAGGATGCTAGTCAACAGATGGCCAATAGTGCGACGTCTAGCTGCCTCTATTAAAAGTGGCCTCATTTACGCTCATAAGGATCAAAATCTTCTAGTAATATGTTAAACAATGGTTAAACCCATATACTTTAATTATATACCGCGGATTGTCCATTTACTCAATGTGCGGTGAGTGAAGTCCACAAAGAGAGCAAAAATACATATGTGTCTCTTTTGACGAAGTTATTCCGCATTTATTCCGATGATGTCATTGGTCGATGTACGGACGTTCCATCTGAACAAAATGTAAACAAAACGCTTGACAGCTGTTGTCATTATAACGTAACCTAGTTTAATTTTGTTAAAAACAGTTTTTTACTCATATTCCTTGAAATTCATAGTGATATAAGAAGTAAACACAGGTTTTGGATCTTTTTGGGCATAATAATATCACTATCAACTGAAGTATTCCATGAATTGAAGTATAAACACCACTTGAAACGTAATATACAAAGACAAAGAAATATGTCATGGATCCCATTGACGTAAAACCTCAGTGCCCCAGTGGTCAATAGTATACCTTCTCTCTTTTAAAAATGCTGTCTTTGTCTATGGAAGTAGCCAATCAGGAACCTGCCAGCTGGGTTCCCATAAAAAAAGACAGAAATATATACCCGCACGTATGTTGGCTTCACGATTTTTGATCTATCAGCAGTACAGATTTCTTATGTACATGGTTAAACCACATTTCAAACTATAAACGGGAGCATTTTATAGTCGAATTGAACAAAACAAAATTTTAATAAATGAAAAGCAAACTTTTTCTTCAAACTGTAGGTCTTTTCAAAGAGTACTAGCTGTTAAGCACGGCTTAAAACCAAATTGAAATCGGTCCAGACTAAGTTTCATTAAAATCGTATCAGTCGCTTTTACGCCAACTCGAAACTGACAGAGAGAACTACATTTTTTTATATTTATATAGATTATTTATTGAACTAAAATATTCAATATACGTTATAAAATTTTGTAGTTACAAAAACGACACACTTTATACTTATAGAAAATTGATAGGTTTGAAGTGTTTATCAATTTAGCATTTCTTTACCGTATATATGAGCATACTTGATCTCATCAGGTTGCAATGGCGGCGGACAATGTCTGACGGTATTGACGTTCTTCCTTCTCCAAATAACGACGGAAGCAACCAAAGTGGAAACTATTCCAACGCACAGCATAATGTTTATTACATCAATTATATCGAATCCACCTGATCAAAACAAATCAATTTACTTTAGAAACCGCTAAGTAGTTAAAAAGTTTCAGGTGCAAATGACATAATAAAGTGATAAGATTTTGTGTCAACAAAATAAGAAATGTTAAGCTAGACGTGCGTGAATGATAAATCATGGATAAATCAATCAGCCGATCGAATTGTTGGATAGTTCATTTATTTATTGTAAATTATAGACGCGTCGACAACTTAGGTCATTAGCGTCTTGATTACAATATTACATTAAATAACAACACACTTAAAACTAAATGACATCACAAAACATCCATGAACGCAGGTGGGATTCGAACCCACGACCGTCTGATCCAGAGGCCGCGACGCTAACCACTGGACTACACCGTCCTCAATTGTTGGATAGTAATAGTTCAGACAAATTAGATGAAAATTGAAAAATAGACAAATAGAAGAAATAATTAAAGTACGATGGATTTTTTTGAAAATGAATCTCAAGAGGATTAGAAATAAGGTACCACTAAAAAGTTTCCACCTATATCGTGGATGGAAGTATGGAACGTTCACTTTTGGGCGAAAAACTACCCCTGGAGTAGGCCCGTTTTGAGTTTTCCTCATTTACCTTCCAAACCGTTACTTGGACGAAAAAATACCGTAGTACAAAAATTGTACAGTATCAAATCGGCCCGCTCATGACCTATGTTGTCGAGCGTCTATAATCTACATTCTACGATATGAAACCGGCCGATTTTGTGTCGGTTCATGCGCGCTTTTTTACATAACACCATTGTTATTACTATTCGACAATTCGATAAGCCGATTGATTTATCGATGCTAAAGACGTTTGTTGTCGAGCGTCTATAATCCACAATTCAAATCAATTTGATTGATTTATCATTTATGCATGTGTACACTAGCCTTACAGAAAAATAATCATCAGATTATTATTATTAACCAAGTTATGGAAACAACAAGCCACAAGGAAATGAATCTTCAAGAAAAACGACTAAAAAATCGTAAAGCTTAGAATCTTCAAAGTGATCGGTTAAAATTATCGAGGGAAAGGGCAAATCAAGATGAATGGAAAAATACAGAGTACAAACAGAATAGTATGTAAAGCCTTGCAAGAAATAGAAAAATGAAGATTTTTTTAATATAACAGTGGTACTGGCTTCTGAAATCAAACAATATTTGCTTATTATGAAATATTAGAAATACCTTGTATTTTTTGATGTCCGTCTTGTGACTTCCTGTGTTTTAACACGACGCGTTTCAACAACGAGTTGCTATCTTCAGGTGTGGTTAATTTTTTTTTAAAATTACACATTGAGTATCCGTAACACGTTATAATATAACCTACTATATAAATCATAAAATTTCGAAATTTAAATCAGTACTCCACAATCCACTACATAATACGCATGTGCTTAATATTTAACATGTTACGGATACTCAATGTATATTTTTTAAAAAATTCAACCACACCTGAAACGCGTCGTGTTAAAACACAGAAAATCACAAGACGGACATCAAAAAATACAAGGTATTTCTAATACTTCATAAAATTCATATAGTGACTTGGAGACCCAACACTCTAAAAATGTATAATAGTTGCTTTCCATTTATTGACCCAAGTCCGTCTTGTGTCGTCAAAAGTGCTTTACATTTGATCTGACTCTGAGACGCTCGACAGCAAAGGTCATCAGGGTCTATTCGCTGACTCTGGGCCAAAAGAAACATGAAGATGAAATAGTCGCAAACTAACGAAATTACTTACTTTCAAGCGTTCGTATCTTTTCAACCAAACTAGCATTACGACCAACTGCAGTGAAATTATCAGCTTTAACTGTGGTTTTAACGATTTGCGTTGTCAACGTAACATTTCTAGTTGTAACCACTGGTTTAATAGTTGTGGTTTTCTTAACTTTAGGTATTGCCGTAGTGGTAGTAGTTGTAGTTGTCGTGGTTCTTAATGTCGGCTTAGTATTTTTGGTTACGAAAAGTCTGAAATTACGTAAACTCAAAGAAATTTTTCTACTGAGTTTCGGGTAACACTTGAACAGATTGCGACCATCTTTTAGTAGTCTCCAACCTTTGAAAATAATGGTACGGTTCCACAGCACTGACTTTCTCGCTCAATTACGTCAACAGGGGATTTTCGTGATTTTCGTTCAATAGGAAACTATCCGTTCTGGATTTTCTCGGGACAAATGAATGGTTGCATATTGTAATTCATAATGATATATCAATTTATGAAATATGAACAAAAATAATTGAAGCCGTTTACGAGAAAATTGCCATTTTCAATTTTCGCTCGCTACCTTTATTTGGAGAAGTAGGAGGAAAACGGTAAATAATTTCCTTAAAACCGTAGTTCAAAATTTGAATTTGGTCTATTGAGCGATGTCAATAAAAAGTGGTGGAACCTTTGGTGTAAAGATACGAAATGTTATAATTACCACAAAACACCAAACCATAACAAACACTCTCGACGTCATCTCCTGATGATGCCAACTTGGTTGGCGAAACGTACGTCGAGAGTGTTTGTTATGGTTTGGTGTTTTGTGGTAATTATAACATTTCGTATTGAGCGATGTGTCAACTAGACTTATTCACATACAGACTGACAAATACACAGATAGTCGACGGACGGACATCTAAAATTTACAATTTCGATATGTAGAGACCATGAAACGTCGAAATCTCGATTTTTTCGCTATTACAAAACTGTCTGCACTCGTTCGAAAGTAAAAACACAGAAGAAATGCAAAGAGTGAAAGTGAACATCAAATATTACAATCGCGATCAATTCAAGGATTCCGTTCTGGAGGTGAAAAACTTACGCAAAATAACCCAATCTGTTGCATTTACAATGGACTTGCTTTGGCTGGATCGAATCGCTAACTGATACAAGAATGCAGTCAACTTCAGACCAATTGTCGTCCTTGTCTAAAGTTCTACACTGTAAACAAAATTTTCAATCGTTCATTGGTTCATGTTTTACCACGTGACGTCTAATACCACTATTGGCAGAGTCAGAATGCGTCATATTAGGGTAAGTTCGGTTTTGCACTCGATTGATCGAGCCGAGCGAACAGATTTTTGGTCACGTGACAAGCGAGCAAATCGAGCCATCTATACAATTCCGAACGTAATTTAGCAGATTTTTCCAAACGTCAGAATAAAATGACCTCGGCAAGTTAAATTCTTATTACTAAAGCCGAAATATATTCTTTATTGCTTCATTCATAGAAATAAATATTTTATTTAATCATTCTGTGCGATATAGACTTATTGGTTATTACTATTCTTTGAATAAATATTATTCGTGTATTTTTACCTATTGAAAAATTACCTCATATAAATAAACTTCGAAATTTATCCATTCTCACAACAAGTGTTTCCGCTCATTTTTAAAATGAATGCTCTGAAGATGGTTAAATCTGTTTACTCGCTCGCTTTCCTCGGAGCTCATAGAGCGTGCTCGATCTCCTCCAGATTTTAAATCCGAACGCAGGATAGAGATCTTTCAAAGCATATAAATGTTAAATTCGAACGCATTGGAGCACTCAGATCGATCTGAGCTCAAAATCGAACTTACCCTTAGACGCCAAAAGTTATTGTTTGAACACGTAAATTTAACCTCACGTAAAATTGTCATTTCCTTCTGCCTAATCCTCATCATGTATGTTAAATCAGAAACGTGGATTTTAATTTTGTGAGACGGCATTCTAATATAATTCCTCGAAGAAATGGGGGAAATGACAAAAGTCTTTAAACTTTAAGCAAACTGGTAGAGACAATACTATAAGAATGATACTGAGACGTCATCACTCGACAACGGCTATTGTTTCGGTTATTACGCAATAGCTCCAACAATATAAAATGCATGCCGTCTATGATAAAAACCATTATAGAGAGCAGCAGAGAGGATAACGTTTGTCAAGTAGAGACTCAGTTGCAATTGGCGCTGGTGCTTTGCCGCCAATAGGCTGCGTCATTCTAAGAGTAATCGAGAATATAAGATCATTTTACCTGGTATTCTTCGTCTTTCCTGATGTTAGTGTATTTGAGAGCCGGAATTCTAATATTAACAGAATAATCCTTAAACCGGTCAATATTGATATCCGATCTCAACTGCTCATCATAAAGAACCACACTGTATATTCGCTCCTGCGTCGTGGAGTTTCGTTGGGGTAAATAGTCACGAGAATATACGAACTTGCCAAGACAATAGTCATTGTTTTTATTCAACAACTGGACAAAGTCTTTGCCGAGACGGATCTTGGCTTCGCTCGGATCGCCCGCAAACGGAATTGTAAACACTTCGTTTACAGTTTTCTTGTTCAGTTTTTCGAATCCAATCGTTACCATTTTGGTAACTAAAATTACAAATTGACGGAATACACCTCAAATCACACTTTTCATAATGATTTTACAAACTTACCAATCTTAACAGGAGTTGATTCAACATTTTTACAAAGTCGTGACAGATAATTGTTTATTTTCGTTTTAAATTTACTAATTTCAGAAGCGATTTTTGAAGAATTCGCTCTCAAAATAACAAGTTCTGATATTTCTATGAAAGCCTTGATCGTTTCCGGTGTTGTACTATCAACATTTTTCTTTTCCGTTAGTGTTTCTCGTTTCTGTCTTTCCATTGAACTTCTTCTTTCGAATATTTCGTCTCTGATGTTGATCAGCGCCTATCAACATTAACACAAAACAATCAAAACATCCTATCAAACAATACATACTTTCTTCGATTTTACCTGTAAAGTAGAATCAGACAGGACATCGTAGTCTCCAATTTTCGTAACTTCTGCCAGCAAACTACTGACTGATTTCCTCTTCACGGCTACATCACTTGTATTATTTAAAAGCCTTTCTATTTCAGACGCCGTGACAGCATCAATTCTTTTAGAAACGTCTGAAAATGCCTCTTCAGACATTCCTTTGTAAGTCAACAAAGCACCAGCAGCAACCGTAAACGCATCCGCATACTCCTGATGTTTGAGCAATCGCTTTATGGCCTCAATTGTTGCGCTGGAAAATTAAAAAATATCATAAAATTTTGTTTTCTTGCATTTCATTCTTTTGGATAAAAACTTACTCCGTTTGTTCCGACGTTATGTTTGGAAGTAGAGTGTTTATTTCATTTCCTTGAACAGTAGCACAAGCTCTCCAAGCATCACAAACTTCCAGAAATGGAATTATTGGAAGTTCTATAAAAATCATAAAGTATTTAAAATAATATCGCACTCAGGCCTTACAGTAATCGATCTTTACCAGAATAAGGCAAAGTAACTCGAACTTCAGAAGGGTCGTAAGTTTTAGTTACAACCATTCTGGTGCCGTTATCGGACGTATATCCGAACTGGTACAGAAGTGGGTAGTCAATAATCTTGTCGGCGGCTGGCTCCGATCGAAATGTAAACACCGTTTTTAAAGCCTCGCCCTCGGTTGGACTGACCTATAAACAATAAAAACATTAGTTTTTTACCAGTTTTTGCGACAAAACTGACTGAAAAACACAATTGATGCATTGTTCCCCACCTCTAACGGACTGGGAACTGGAGGAGCGTTAGTTCTGATAATTAAATCGCAATACACTGTGTTTGCCAAATCAATAGGATCGTCAGCAGATGCTGATAAGGTGTCATTTGAAGCTGATATGGTAGCATTGTCGGTATCATTGTTAACTGCCGCATTAACATTTACGACCGTTTCTACCGCGTCAATGGAATTGTCCAAGTCGAATTCAATGTCTTTCCTGTCCATACATAAGACAGTTATGCGAAATTGGTAGCAAGTGTCACCTTCCAAACCGGACCAGGAATCTGCAAAGAGAACAGATAACTAATAAGATTGTGGCTTCACCCCCAATGGTTATCCGAACCTACCTCCAGGTGCCGGCAAGCGTAGACTGTATGCCCTGTTGACAGAACGATTCCTATAATCCGTCATTCCATCCAAAAATGTATCTTCTAACGTCGTTATTCTTTTAGGATCTCCGATGCCACCGGGCTGAAAATCAAAATGCAACTCAACATGTCAAAAGATTGATAAACATATTGTTAACTAACCAGCTTTGTAAGATCTAGATAGGCGCAATCCTCGATGCCCTGTTGTAAACCTTTCCAACTGAGCACGCAGCCTGATTCAAGATTCACAACGTCGATTGGAACTTCCAACGGTTTGGAAGGATCGACGCGTTCTAATAACAACGAAGCCGGAGCAACAATGACGGGCAAACTTTCGGTGTCGGTTATTTCAACAACACAAGAAACGTTGGCTATGAGTTCACCACGAGATATTGATGCAGTTATGTCGTACCTAAGGAAAATAGATTATGATTTAGAAGTCCACAGCATCCTCATAAGATCATCTGATCGTAACATATAATTGAAAACTTACTTTCCAATTGATGAAAATCCTAAAGGAACCTCGAGTTGTGTTTTATTTTCCGAAATGAAATCCATACAAGGTTCACCCGTTTCAACAAATGTACAATTCCATTCGATCTAGAAAACATAAAACGGTAATGACCTGTCCAAACTGAATCAGTAAATCGAAAAAAAGTTACATTAAGCAGTCCGGGTGCATTGTCCAAGTCCATGAAATCGACTTCAAGTAGAAACTGTTCATTCTTGCTGACAACAAGATACTGAAAACCGACGGTTGCTGATAATCCTTGAGAAGTTACGGTCAGCGTTGATATACCCTGGAAAAGTTAATGTTTTTGCAGAGACTGTAGGCGAATATTGCTTTAAAAAGCGTATAACATACCGAAGTAAGTGTATCGTTTTCGCTTGTTTTTAGATCGCATCTCACTATGAACGTTCCCGGGGCACTCAAGGTCAACGGAGGTATTTCCAATAAGTGTCCTCTAGATGCTTCCAGCGGCAACGTAGCATTAGTCTCGTCAGTTATAGACCATTCCAACTGAAACGGTCAACAAATCAACAACTTCAGTAAGCGACATCTTGTAAAATTGGAAAAGCAAAATCTCGAAGCCGTATAATTGCCTTAAATTGACTA
This sequence comes from Mongoloraphidia duomilia, assembly GCA_039654895.1. NCBI lineage: Eukaryota > Metazoa > Arthropoda > Insecta > Raphidioptera > Raphidiidae > Mongoloraphidia > Mongoloraphidia duomilia. The sequence continues at coordinate 16,645,285 of CM077525.1, read as the reverse complement.
TATTGAAATTTATTAACAACATAAAGTAATGTTTTAACAATTTAAAGGCAAGCCGCGCAAGCGCAAGTATTGCTAGCTCATGGTGTTAACAATTAGATAGATCACATAAAATGGCCGAATATACCCTTGTTTGACCTCTACACTTACATAGTAATCAGAGGCGGCGGAAGTGCAAGCTTTGACGTCAGCACTAAGAAAACAATTAGCACTAGCGTACGTACTGTTGGGGGCTTTCACAACTAACGATATGGGTATTTTTTCATCAATAAGTTCCGTTTCTTTTAGAGTGTCGACGTAATCTATTGAAAATCGAGAAGTTTCGCTTGAACCAGAAGAAGATACTGTTGTCACATTGAAATTATACCGCACGCCGGGAATTAGCAATGAATTGTTCAAAACAATCTGATTTTCATTTATTATATCCGGGCTCGTTTTTTCCAAATTAGCTTGCAGATCTCTAATCAGTTTCCACATTTTGAGATTGAATTGTTGGACGTTTGTTCTTTGCACGCCTCTATTTTGAAAACCGATCGAAATAGCAAGCGATGAATTTAATTCTGACAACCCGTCCAATCTACAATAATTAGGATTCAAATATAATACTTTTTTGGTACGATTTTTTGAAAATTTTAAAAATACCTTATTACGGTTTGATCAGTTTTAAATGAACTTGCTATATTATCATCATCACAAATAAATTCTGGTGCTGATATTTGCAACTGTAAAAGATATAATAAACACGAAAAAATCGATTAAAAATATAAAACGGAAATACAATAGAGCATTTAACTCACATTTGTTTGTTCTAAAAGTATTGACTGAAACGCATTTAAAACGCAAAATAAACCCAAAAACCACAACATATTTAAAGTTTGTATTCAAAAATGCTTTGTGTTGTGTTATTATACAGGTACTTAATTTCGCATTAAAACCTACTCAATGTAACTTTTAAGGAAAACATTCCTAAAGTAAATCAATCTTAATATAAATATAACATGGGAATGCTTTTAACCTTTTGTTGCCATATCAACAATTAGTCAACAATAGTTATTTACTTAATAGTATACAATAAACACTTAAAACAAATAATAATAATAAAATCAATAATTTTGTAGCGGGAAAACGATTAGTCCAGAAAAAATATAAGTAAAATAAATGGATCTATAAAACATTTTAAATCTTTATAAATACAAAATAAATCAAATTTAACGATTTTTTTTGTTCGTAAAATGGCTTAAAATTTTTTTTTGTAGAGATTTTTTAATGGGATATTTAAAGTTTGCAACACTTCTGTGTTCATTCTGTTCATTGTTATCACCATGGTTATCACATCACTAATTTCAACAAAAATATTACCAACATTCAATTGTCATTTGAATTTTGAAGAGAACAAGAATTGAGGTTATAAGAGTTTTGTGGTCGTTGATTTAGAATGAAAGAAAAATGGGAGTGAAAGAATTGTGGTCAATATTAAGTCCTTTTTGTGAGAGAAAGGCCCTTTTTGAATTGCAAGGGAAAACGGTTGCCGTTGATTTAGCATGTTGGGTTTGCGAAGCATTAACAGTGGTTGAGTATTCAATCCAGCCGCGTTTTTATCTAAGGTAAATTACTCACAATTATAAATTAGTGGTTTTCGAAGTAAAAAAATATTTTATTTGCAGGAATTTATATTTTCGTCTATGTTATCTTCTTTTGATGGACGTGACTCCAGTTTTTGTTTTGGATGGAAAAGCGCCAGTTCTCAAATATGACGTAATTTCACAAAGAAATGACATACAGTTTAAAGGTTCAAGACAGAAGAAATCTTCAAAGAAGCCACAAAAGACTACTCAAGATAGATCGCGTTTCAATTGTATTTTAAGACAAGTACGTAGCACATATTATTTAGTACTGAGCACATATAATTTTTTTAAAAATTTTTGTTATAAACAAACATTCCAGTGTGAAGAATTGATTAATTGCATGGGAATGAAATGTGTCCAGGGACTGGGAGAAGCGGAAGCCATGTGCGCTTACTTAAATGAAGATGGGGTAACGTTTTGCAATTTTCAAATAAGTACATCTCTCGTGTAAATATGTTGAATTACAGTAAATTTTGCTTAAAGCTAGTCGATGGCTGTATTACACAAGATTCGGACTGTTTTGTCTACGGAGCCAAAATTGTGTACAGAAATTTTTCGGTGTCTCGCCAGGGGTCAGCTGCAGCTTCGGGAGGAGCCATAGATGTTTACAATATTGATAATGTTATACAGTCAATTGGTATTTAATTTGCGACTAAACATTGGCTATAAATTAAAACAAAATATATAGATAATATAAAATTGTAGATTTGGGCCGAGAGAAAATGGTAGCATTGGCTCTAATTTGTGGATGTGATTACAATCAGGGCGGAGTTTTTGGTGTTGGAAGAGACAGTGTTTTAAAATTTTTAAATAAATATAAAAGCAATGAAATTTTAGATAGGTATGTACTAGAGTTTAAATTGTTTAAAAAAGAAATCTTATTTTTTAATACACCCTTTTTTTATTTATTTAGAATAAGAAGTTGGCGAAGTGAACCGGCAAAATTTAAAAAACTGGAAGAAAAAATCAACAATCAAGATATTTGCACATCGTGTGGTCATTTTGGTAAAGTTCAAAAACATACATCGAAAGGTTGTTTTGAATGCGGTTATGCAAGAGGCTGTAATTCAGCTTTGTATAGGTATTAATAATTATGGATTATTTTTTTTTTATTAAGCCGAGGAAAAGTAACCATGTACTTTTTTTAAAGAGAAGAACGTTTATTAATTAAAAATGAATTATCGATAAGGCTTAAAGCTTTAAATGATCCAAATTTCCCAAATGAGGAAATTATACAAGAATTTTTAAATCGTAACGAGAAACTTACGGACATTGATGTCAGTTGGAAACAACCAGATCTTATCAGTTTTACAGTAAGTGAATTTTTTAACCTGGCGCGGCTGGTTAAAGTCAGTTTTCTGTTTTCTTTTTGAATAACAAAATTGATATATTCTTTTTAATAAATACCTATTTTCTAGCGATATATGAAAAAATTCTTAGACTGGGAGGAAATTTATTCAGTAGAAAAATTTTTACCTATTTTAACTAGATGGCAACTACTAAATCACAATTTTATTCAAGAAGAATTTAGTAAAAAATCAAATAAGATTAAAGGCGTTCTATTACCAGATTTTATTAAAAAGAAGCGAACACCTAAAGGTGAAAATTGAAAATGTGTAAATGATACAGTGTATTATTCTTTCTTTTTCCAATCAGTGTGTTTTTTTTCCTAACAGGAATCCCAAGCTACGAAATGGTGTGGAAAGATACAGAAAATTATTTTTCGGATTTAATTCCGTCCGAACAAATCGAAGAGCTGAAAATAAATTCAAACGAGGAAGATATTTTGCTGAATATCTGGTCTACAATTGAGCCTCAAAATTTAGTCGAAAAAGCATATCCCAATTTAGTTGAACAATTTTTAGTATCAAAAATCAAAAAATCCGGTAAGCATACAAAATTGTGTATATCATTGCTAAGCTAGAAGAATCAACATGCGTTTAAAAAAAAATCACAATAATCTGTTTTCTATCTATAGTATACATTAATTGTGATTTGTAATCTGTACTTTCTAACTCAATTTTAGGAAAAAAGACAGTTACAAAGAAAAATAAAAAACTCGATTTGGAGCTAAAATCAAACAATGATGAAAAAATCTTTAAAAACGTTATGAAAAAAAAGAAGAAAAATGTGAAAAACTTAGAAGACAGTTTCTCTGAATTAAATTTAGAAAATCAAGAGAATCAAACAAAGAAATCTCCTGTGAGAAACAACGCACCTAAAAAAATAGATAGTTTTATCAAGAAAGGGACATTGGAACCAAATAAAGATGGTTGCAGCGATCAGAAATCTGCAATTAACGTCAAAAACACAAATTCAGCTGATGTCGAAAACAAGTCTTGTTCACCGAGAAGCAAATTCGAATTTGATTTAAACATTACGAGCGGTGAATCGGAAGACGATATGGATTTATCACTGGTTATAGAAAAAATAACAAGTAAAAAGCCTTTATTACCTAAAGATCTGTTGAAAAAGGGGTATAACATAAAATACGAAAAGGAAATGGCGTTGCCTGCTGCATCTGTACTCGAAAGAAACGGAATTAGTGTTGTAGACAATAGTTTATGTGAATTTAATATACCTAGTTCGAACGAAGAATCTTCAGATGAAGAATGTGAAAGCGATATTGAAGCATGCTCTAGTAACAATAAATTCAACGTGAGTTATTTCTTCGATCCACATTTCACTGATAATGACATTTTTGAAAAGACACTTGATAAAAATCTTATTGAAATATCAAGTGACACAGATAGTTCTGAAAATGAAGAGAATTATTCTCAGAAAGAAGAAATAATAAGCGATTATCAATTATTACAGTGTAGAAAAAGACACAAATTAAAACAATTAGAGGAATTATGTAACAATACACAATGCAGAGAAGACATAACCGATAGTCCAAAAAATATTAAGAGATTAAGAAAATAACGTTCTGTAACATTTTTAGTATTTATTTTTCAAAATAAATAAATAAATATCAATTATAAATTGCTGTAAAAAATATTTTATATTCTAGAATTATTAAACTCAATAGTATTAGTAACACTCTATTACGTACCAGTCAACGAACTTACGTAACAAACTAAGTTTTAAAATTCTTTTGAATTTTTAAAATTGCAGGCAGTATAAATTTTAACGCGATAGCTAATAGTAACAAAAATATATTAGTATTTTAAACGAAAATAATTAACGTTTCCCTATACTCTATTCCTGTTCTATCTTATTCTTTTCCTTACTTTTGTCTGCTTCCCTTCGTTATATACTTACCTATTCCTTTGTCTTCGTCCTGTAACCACCTGAACTTGAACCACGGTTTGGCGAATCAAAGTTTTCTCATTTTATGTAATTGTGTAATTGTATCAAATTAGTTTATCTTTATTAAATACGTTAGTTTTACTTGTATTTTGTTTCTTCTTTTTTTTCCATTTAAATAAGTAACTCAATATTAAAATAAATTCTAAAAGATCTACGACGTGGCGGACCCTCTGCAAAGGTCACATATTATAATATATATTTTTTTTAAATATTATATTTTTTTACACCCCGCCTAAACGTCATAAATGGTAGCAGAGCGAAGTTGAGTTGCTTCATGGTTGTAGACTATCTTATCTTATCTGATTTTACTTTGGTTCTGCGGTTCAAACCTACTCCTGTCCTTACGCCCCATAATATCCACGTTAATTATTTATAAAGTTCGGGATTGAATTCATTATTCAAGACAGCACATTTTAAAATCTATATGCCAGTGACACGTAATCAGAGAGCACAACAAACTATGACATCTGAAGAAGAAAACGAGTTTCGTTCGCCGGAAGATACTACTCCTGGAAGAGTTGATGAAGCGAGAGATGGAAGGCAAAGGCAGCTACCACCAGAAGCGTTATCTTCACCGCCATCAGTAACGGATCGATCACGTCAATTGGAACTGGCTCATCTGCAGGTAGCTAAATCTACTTGTCACAACGTTGCAGCTTTACAACAACAGTTGAATAATCTGTGTCAAATTATACAGCAACAAGCCACAAGAGATCCAATTATTGAAGTTAAGGTACAAGCAGATCAGTTATTATTGACGGTTCCGGTCACAGATGGTACAGATTCACACCAAATAATTCAATTTATACAAGAAATTGACAATATTGTGAAGTCATCTATACTACCAGAGCGACGACTCATGACGGCCTTGATATCAAAAACATTGGGTAACCTTAGAGAATTTTGGCTATCTAAAATGCAAGAGGTGGATACCTGGAAAGCAATGAAAATGGCCATTCATCAAAAATATTTTTCGCCAGTGGTCATAGAACTATTAACATTCCGTTTTGTATACCGTTTCCAAAGGAACGATGAATCATTCGATGACTATTGCAAAGATGTTAGACAAAAAGCGGAGGCGCTATCGTTAACGACTACGGAATCACAATTAGTCCTGTCAATTTGGGCGAAAATGAATCTTCGTACCTTAGAGCTTACCAAACACTATGCTACTCCATCAACTTTCGCCGAGTTACAGCATATTCTAACAAGTTTAGAGCAATTTAAGCTGCGTGAAAATGAATGCCGTAGTTTGACGTCTCATTACGTAAACGATAAAGAGGAGGAGAAGACAGCTGCATCTACTGTTCACTGTCGATACTGCAAGTTACCTGGCCATTCAATCGACAGCTGTCGAAAACGACTAGCCGCCAATCAAAGAAGTGGAAATAATCCGCCAAAAAACTAATTAATCGCCAAACCAATTCAATTAATTCTAATATTTGTCAAACTAATAGACTACCTATCATTGAAATCAAAGTAAAACATTTAACATTTCACGCTCTATTGGATTCTGGAGCCAATATTTCATGCTGCAATGCTCAAGTAGCTGAAACTATCATCAAATCTTCATTAGGACAACGATGCCCTGTTCCATCGGTGATTCGCATGCCAGACGGGCGTGTTTTCAAAACGAGTCAGAAGATCACCGCACGAATTAAGATACGAAACTATTTATGGAATCTAACCTTTGTAGTCATACCTAAATTATCCTTTGATTTTATCATTGGTTCCGAAACATTACGTAATATTGACGCAACCTTGATTTTTTCCGAAAATATTCTCACCTTTCATTTTAATCCAGAAATTAAAATACCATTTATTTCAACTGAAAAATTCAAGACAGAAATCTTGAACACTATGATTGAAGTTCCTGCGAAATTAACTCATCGTCAAGAACAAGGCTTAAAGCAGCTTCTGAAGGAATTCGATGATACTATTTCAACCGAGTTGGGTAGAGTGAAAAATTATGAATATACAATTTACCTTAAAGACAACTTGCCTATTCATCAGCCTCCCTTTCCTCTTACCCCCCCTAAGGCGGAGCAAATGAGGAAACATATCACGAAACTTCTGAAGCTAGAGATCATCGAGCCGAGTGCATCGCCATATGCCAGTCCGTGCTTTCTGATACCAAAAAAATCAGGAGACTTTAGACTGGTCGTCGATTATCGCAAAATAAATCAGAAAATACATTTCGATGCATATCCGGTTCCACGTCCAGAATCAATATTCCAATGCTTATCAGGAGCCACAATTTTCACAAAATTAGACATGAATATGGCCTATCATCAGCTACCGTTAGCATCTGGATCAAAACCAATAACAGCCTTTGTAACGGTTGGAGGAAGTTACCAGTATCGCTATTTGCCATTTGGTTTAGCCGTGTCACCAGCAGCACTGAACCGTCTAATGAATCACATTTTCGGCGATTTGCATTATCGTTTTGCTATCAACTACTTTGATGATTTGTTTATATATTCAAAGAATCCTGAAGAACATTTACAGCATCTGGAAGAAGTTCTGAAACGTTTACGGGAAGTAGGATTTACGGTGAATCCGGATAAGGCACAAATTGGCATGTCAAAAATCAAATGTTTGGGTTACGTAGTATCTGCCCAAGGCTGCCAAATAGATGAAGATAAAGTTCGAGCGATTCAGCGAATTTCACCTACAGCTAAGCTAAAAGAACTACAATCATTTTTGGGAATGGTAGCTTACTTCGCTAAGTTTATTGAAAAGTTCAGTGAACTAGCTGCTCCACTGAACGTACTGAAGAGAAAGAACGTTAAGTTTGTAATGGGAAAAGCACAGATGCAGTCATTTCAAAAACTGAAAAGCGTCTTATCGACAGCACCGGTTTTACGATTTCCTAATTTTGAAAGACGATTTATTGTTCGATGCGACTCATCGGATGTTGCTCTTGGCGCGGTGCTACTCCAAGAATTTGAAGATGGCGTTCACCCTATTTGTTTTGCTTCAAAAAAATTATCGGACATGGAGCGCAAGTTAATTATTTATGAACGCGAAGCTCTTGGAATAATTTTCACAATTGAAAAATTTTCCGATTACTTGCTCGGAAGAAAATTTTTGCTACAAGTGGATAATGAAGCCTTATCTTTCATGCTAAATCATCCTAAACAACTAGGAAAAGTCGGAAGATGGGTTCTTAAGCTGTCAAAATACGATTTCGACGTGGAACACATTCGCGGCCCTCTGAACTCGGTCGCCGACGCCTTATCTCGACTCTATGAACCCGATAATGCGGAAGTTGAAAAAACAACGGAAGTACATACGATAACAGCACTTCATGAAATTCCGCAAAGTTTTATTTCTATCAAACAACATCAACAGACCGAGGCTGATACGAGACTCATCATCCAGAATCTTCAAGATCGGGAAGATGTCAGAGGTTTCGCTATGCAAGATGGCCTGCTGATGCGACTTGTCGGTAAAAATAAACTTAAGCGGGTTGTTGTTCCAAAAAAGCTTCAGCCGATGATTCTACATTATTTTCATGGACTTGACGCTCAGCATCCCGGAATCACGAAAACTTATCGAGCAATAGCTAAGCGGTTTTGGTGGAAAGACTTGTTTAAAGACGTACAACGCCACGTTCGAATGTGTGAAGATTGCCAGCGATTTAAGGCATCTAACTTACCAATTGGGGCACCGATGACATCGTCTGTTCCTACAGGAATATACGAACGAGTATATATAGATATGTTCGGGCCTTTACCACGCTCAAACAACGGAATCCGATATGTTTTAGTTGTACTGGATGGATATTCTAAATGGGTGGAGGTCATCCCTTGTACCCGGGCTACAGCGTCTGTGATCGTTCGAAAACTAGTGAAGCTCTGGTGTAGCTTTGGCCCGCCACGAAACATCGTCAGCGGCAATGCCAGCGTATTTCACAGTGGCTTGTTCACTCAAATGGCTCTGAGTTGGGGAATTCATCAAGTTTTCATCACTCCCTATCAAGCTTCATCAAATATGGTGGAACGAACTATGAGAGACTTGAAAGCGTCGATATCGATAATGGTCAAAAGTTGCGCGAAATCTGTGAAAGATTGGGACAAATTCTTACCATTTTTTGCATATTCACACAACTCGAATGTTTCCGAAGCCACACGATACTCTCCAGCATCAGTATTCCTGGGACGAGACTTGCCGAAACCGCTAGACAGACAGTGGAATCTGGAAACGCTCATCGAAAGCACGCCGGCACCGCTAGAACAAGTTGAACTCAACCTGCGTCGGGCTCATCAGCGCGTCAAACAGCTGTACGATCTTCGCCAACCGGCTAGACATCAATTTCAATCCGGTCAGACAGTAGTCCAGCGACTTCATCGCATAGTACCAACTGGAGGGGATGAGGCTCAGAAGTTTCTTCCACGCTGGAGCACTCCACGGAAAATTCTCCGATTTACAACTCCAGTATCATGTATTTTAGAAGATGTGAATGATAGTAGTAAGCAATATCGGGCTCATATAAGTCAATTGAAACCCTATTTTATTTAGTTTGAAACGTCAGTTCGTTTTTTTTTTTAGAGAGGGAAGATGTAACATTTTTAGTATTTATTTTTCAAAATAAATAAATATCAATTATAAATTGCTGTAAAAAATATTTTATATTCTAGAATTATTAAACTCAATAGTATTAGTAACACTCTATTACGTACCAGTCAACGAACTTACGTAACAAACTAAGTTTTAAAATTCTTTTGAATCTTATTTTAAAATTGCAGGCAGTATAAATTTTAACGCGATAGCTAATAGTAACAAAAATATATTAGTATTTTAAACGAAAATAATTAACGTTTCCCTATACTCTATTCCTGTTCTATCTTATTCTTTTCCTTACTTTTGTCTGCTTCCCTTCGTTATATACTTACCTATTCCTTTGTCTTCGTCCTGTAACCACCTGAACTTGAACCACGGTTTGGCGAATCAAAGTTTTCTCATTTTATGTAATTGTATCAAATTAGTTTATCTTTATTAAATACGTTAGTTTTAATTGTATTTTGTTTCTTCTTTTTTTTTCCATTTAAATAAGTAACTCAATATTAAAATAAATTCTAAAAGATCTACGACGTGGCGGACCCTCTGCAAAGGTCACATATTATAATATATATTTTTTTTAAATATTATATTTTTTTACACCCCGCCTAAACGTCATAGTTCAAAGAATACTTCCACTTTTATTATTACAAGACAATAATTTATAACAAATATTTTTATAAATAAATCAGTTTAAAACAAATAACAAAAAATTATTCTTGTCACAACAATATGTAAATGATTAGAAGACTGGTGATATGTAACTGTAGAAATTTTAGCTAAATGATTACAAATATTAATTCGAATTATTTGAATCACTTTGAAACTCCATGGTTTTGTAACCCTAAAATTAAATAATGACCAATTAGTAACTATCGGTGTTTATGATTTAGAATTCAGCATTCAGTTTTACTTTATAATTTATTCTTCTTTCGTATGTTTCTTCCAAAAGTTCTGTTTCCCAATCATTTTCAAATTCATCGGATGGGTCAAAATTGTAAAGAGGCATCAATCGATGCCTTAGATTGTCTATTTTTCGTTTTCGCGCCAACATAAATACCTACAATGAAAAGTTCTGGAATAAATCGTTGAAAAATACTACTTTTCCAACAATGATTTACAGATATAACTGTTCTCGAGGAATCATTTGCATTTATAAACTGAAATGATAAGTGAATGACTTACCAATGAAGACAAAAACATTACAGTTACTAAAACTGCCAAAGGAACAAATAAGTATTTTAAGTTTGAATTGTCAGTAATTTCTATTCGACTTGTTGTATGCTCTATGTTATTTTCTGTGACGTCTCCAGCTGTTATATTTTCAATCAATCTAGTCATCGGTGGATTTGTTGTTTGATTGACAGTTGTCAAAATTTGTGTAACAAAATTGTTGAGTGTTGATATGTAGTTTTTGGTGTTGTTTTCGACAGTTAAATTCATTGCACCGCCGCTAAAATTCTTTGCTAAGCTATTTAATAATAATGGCAATTCAGTTATGTTATTTGACATTTTGTACTACTCAAGATTTTACAAAATATTTTTATAAAGGTTAGAATTTTTTAAATGTATTTTAACTTAAACTTGATAATTCTCTTCGAACACTTTCTATTTCACTTAAGTATTTACGTATCTAAATTTAAACCGTTATCATTTTGTTTTCAGTAATTTTAACCCATTGTCCAAGTGATTAAAACAATTAATATCGTTTGACAGCCATAGTTTTGACAGCTATACTGTATAATATTTGTATTGACTTTTAAAATGCCGCCCTTGAAAAGCAAATACTAAAATGATGCGTACAGTACGTTTTATGACATAGCTCTACAATTTACACTTGATGAGGAAGTACAAATGCATGCTACTTGTCGTAGTTTAGTTCATAAAATGTCTGCATTCTGTCTGGTTTATGTCGCCATATCATGTTAAAATTGTACTAAAGATATATTTTCGCCTTTTCTTCCAAACTTGTCATAAATAACATGCTTTTTCTATTGCACCAAATTAATATCCTAGGACCTAGAGGCATAACTACAGGAACAGAAATATCGCTTCATCACTATTGATATAAATACCTAAGTAAAACTATTAAATTAATTATAGCTCAGCTTATGTTTATTAAACTAAACTGTTGAAATATGAAAATTAAACCCCGGGACGATTTTTAAGTACCTTCATTTTTATTCATCAGGCAATACAATACTAGAAACACATTTAAATAGAATTCAAATTTCACTTGTGGGCAACATTGGACCAAATACCATAGTAAAATCATAATGGGTAGGTTAGGTATTAACTATTAGGTATGTCCCGTGATATACTCAACCACGGTATCATGGTATGTCCCAGTGTGTCCTTTAAAACAATTACGCCGATTATATCCGATTGGTATATACGAAGGTACAAATATTTATAGCCCTCGTGAGTTGGTTCAGTATTTTATTGTTAGATAGCGTAAACTGTAAAACTCCATGTTAAATCGAGGGTGTAGTCACAAAAAATGCCAAAAATGTAAGTTTTTCATCATTTTTTAAGTAAAAAACATTATTCAAAACTGTTTAATTGTGAAATTTGAACTCTTTTTATTGTATACGTGAATATAAAATTGCATGTTTACAACTACATGAATGTTCGATTGCTTTATATGATGTGTCAGTATTAATTTGCGTACTATTTCATTACTTACAAATTATTGCATTTCTCTGGTCGTTGTTTTATTTTTAACTAGTTTTATGTCGTTTACGCTTTTGCAGTTTTTTTAAATTTAGTTCGATAGATATTTCATAATTTCTTTCACATTTTTTTCGATATGGCAAAGAACTTTGACAGCTGTGCGTTCAAATGGGTATCATCAATGGCATGCATAATGCATTTTCCATATTTTTATCGTATATGTACTTATTAAAATATAAATAATACAGCTTTCCTTTACGTAGATATAAGCATAATTTATTAAAGAAGTGTCCAATAGCAAAATTGCCATAAATCATAAATGAAATATCTCGATTATTGTGTCCATACAATGTCCGTTTTCAGCGAATCTCAACTTTTAACATGCCGTTCTTGTTTTTAGTTATTTGGTTTGCTAAGTGTCAATTTGATGGTTGTTTTTGAAATTTAGTTTTTATAAGTAATTCTTTAATGTCTGTGAATTGAGTATCCTCGTCGTTTTTTTAAATTTACGTTTTAATATATTTTTAATAATTAATGTCTTCGCGTATGTAAAAGTAAAAATTCAAAAATCATATCAACACTAAGTCACAGAGCTAAGTCAGGAATCAACGGAATCCAAGAACGCTTGCATTTCGATGATTTGTTCGTGGATGTTGTATTAGAGGTAAATTTTTTTAATCAATAATTTTTATCTTTTTAGTAGGTAGGTATAGATACAATAATATTGGCCCCAATTCCGCCGTACAATAATTTATTAGATTGTAATTTTTCTTAGGAAAAAGACATTTAAAAGTGTTCTGTAATCTGTTTGTATAAGTATAATTGACGAACACTTTAAAATATTAATGCATCAGTACCTATGTTTAATTAAGAAATTATTGTGAAATGTAAAAAGGATCCTCGGGACGGTCCGTTGTTTATTTATTCAGTTACCTATTTGCATTACATACTGGGAACTTGTTATCTTTATTGGTAGGTATTTGTTGCTTGTTTTGTTCGGTCATTTGTTTATTAGTTTCGATAATTTGTAATTATATGCCAGTTTGCCTCGAAACGCTCTGCAGTTATCAGATATGAAGAATCATAACACAACAAAGATATCACTTTCCAGGTGTTATCACAATTTCGCTTAAAGACATAACATATTGTACTGTTTTGTTATTTATCACTGTTTGAATGATAACTAATAATAACAGTGTGTTAGATTTCACTCTTTGATAAAACTGTATGCACTTTAAAAACTGCACGGCAAAGTATAAAATGCAGCATTGCAATTTGACATCTGGTTTAGTTATACCTATTTACCGGTTACAGCACACTTGAGTTGCTATTTTCTGCTTCTTGTGCTTTTTTGTGTTTTTTTTTTGTTTTTGTGTTCCATCTTAAATACCCACATTGAAATAATACCATCTGTATATAAAATTCATTTCATAATATTACTATAAATATACAAATTATTATCGATCACTTTTCCAACAGTAATTACTAATTACTTTTACGTAATTAAATTATTTTAAACGCGCAGCGCTCAGAAGAACAGCAAACGAACAGACAAGTAATATGAGAGTTCTTATTAAATTATTGTACTTTGTTTCATTTGGGTACTAATTAATATAGATAGCTGATAGACAGTCGTCCGTTCTGGCATTAGGTGCGTTTGGTATCAAGGTGTAGTGTAGTGTAGTGTAGATAATTTTTCACTGAAAAGTGTAAAAAGTTCACCAAAAGTGTAAACTAAATGTACACTTGTAACAAACGGGCTAGTGTACATTCTGAGTAGATTGTACATGCGCATTACAAAATAAATTAATGACAGATTGGCTGAGTTCATTATTTCTAGTTTTTACAGTTTTTTTTGGTCGTAAAAATGTTAAACTCACTGCCATATTTATCTTGTACCATTACATTTTGAAGCTCATTCATTTTTAAGAGACAAAAAATGTAAAAAATTGAGTACGAAAAAAGTATCAAATCTGTCAAAGCGATTGTCAATTCAGACATATATCACGTGACCTACACTACACTACGTGCACCTGCTCAAAAGTCAGGACTAATAGTTGTTACACTTTTAGTCCCACACTGAAATAACAAACAGATCAGTTATTTTACACTTTTGTATAACAAACGTAATAGTGTCAAAAGTGCTTACACTTTTTACACTACACCTTGATACCAAACGCACCTATTTATTCGATTTTCAAAGCAAAATATTTAAAAATCACGCAAATAATGAAACAATCACACAACCGTAAAAATTATAGAGACATAGAAGCGCCTTACGATAGACCGCATAATACGTATGCGTTTGCGTGCACTACATCTGAATAGTTTTTTTTACTTCCCACCTCTACTATGGTAGGGAAGTAATGGATTCAGTCCGAAAACAATATTTCGAGATTTTAACAGATTTTCACGTTTTGAGACCCTAGCAATCGTTTAAGATCATTTTCTGACTGATGTCTGTATGTGTGTGTGTGTGTATGTGTGTGTGTATGTGTGTGTGTATGTGTGTGTGTGTGTGTATGTGGTCAATTTTTCGCCTTCGATATCTTAAGAACGGAACAACATACGGGCATGCCGATTGTTCTATTGTGTTTATCAGCCTTTAACTTAGATCTGATTAGATTTTGAGTCAAATCGGTTCAGTGGATCCTGAGATATTCAAAAAAACGTCCTCAATGTCACGTATTAACATAGGTAAAAAAAAATATAAATGAATTCTAGATGTTATAATATGAAAAAAATGTAAATATTTTTTTTCTCTAAAATGTATAGTTTTCGAGAAAAAAAATATTTTACTAAAAAAAATAAAAATTGTACGTAAATCAAGGTAACCATGATTTTTGCTATATTAAGTTAGCCATCAGTAGATCACCAAACAAAAAAGAGAGCCATGCTTTTTTCAAAGAATAAAAATTAAATTGTGTTTTAAAGACCACCAACAGCTAAGGTTGTTTGGGCCTAGTCAAAGAATAAAAAAAAAGAGTGTTTATTTTTTGCAAATATTTACTAGGTGGGAAGTATAGGACTGGTCATCAGTCAAATTTTTAACTTTTAGATTTGATTTGAACATTTTCAGATCACAATATTTGTGCAGTCTACAGTGTTGTCAGCCGTGGTGAACGAAATACACCGGACGACATATGAAACTCGGTCCTGGCAGACGACCCAGACCAACTCTAGTGACAAATAACTCAACTTGTTTATCAAGAAACACTACAGTTGTTACAAGTTAGAAAACGATTTTTATTTTTGTTTTTTAATTTTTTTTTAATTTTATGTAACCCGTTCTTTTGTTTTCCGATTTTATTTTACTTTTTTTTTCTCCGCCATAATTCTAACTAATATCCTCTTTAAATTTTAATCCTTTCACTTGTAAGAAAAAAAATTTAAGTAGGTAAACCATTTCTTTTTTAAAATTTATATGAAAAAACTTCTCACCTCGTCTTAATAAATTCAGTTAAAATTAATAAACATTTCTTACCGATATACCTACCTACCTATAACCTATCCGATAATCTCATTTCTTCATTATTTTAAGTTTATATATTATTGTGTGTTTTTTTTTATTTATCTGAACTGTTTTGAAGACCTGACTTGATTTTTTAAGTGGAAACAAAAGCACCTTTCTTCCATTAATAATAAAAAATAACAGTTTTTTTAATATCATATAATATCTATAAAATAAAAGTTGAAATTTAAACTAAAATCTTCCATAATAATAATTTTAACAAAATTCTTTCAAGTGTTAAATAGATAATCGTTAATTCGATTAGGTTTTTATTAGTTAATTTGATGATTTCTACATTAGTGAATTAATTAGAAGCCCCCTTTAGATGTATATAAACTCAATAATCGTATATTTTTGTAAGATTAAATACTCGTTGAGGAATAAAAATCGCTAATAAATATCTTTTATGATAATCGTCTGAATCATATTTTGTATTTTTGCGACAAGGAATAATATTTAATAATTGATAAAACAAAATATTTTTTTAATGTTTTAAACTGTGTCGTCATAAAGATAAATATTTTTCTCAATTTCAAAAGTTACGCAGTTTAATTTAAAATTTTTTATCAACAGTGTTTTTCAATTCAGACTTTTGATCGGTCCCGTTGGATAATTAGTATTCGGTTCACTTTCTTTAGTTCCGTTAGTAAATTTCGTAATATTTGTTTTCTGTTATTTTTAAACAAAAAATAGTGCGTAATAATATAATGATTTGTGATTTAATATCTTTTAAATGATAAAAACAGTAGAGAACTTAGAAAAAGAAAAAGTAGAATCGACAAATTTGATAATAAGTGCAGTTTCGTAAACTTACTATTTTTAAATAGCAGCAGGCAATATAGGGCAGAACTTGTGTGAAATCGGTCATAGCAATAGCGAAGTATCTCCGTTCGATGATAACAATGGAGGTTCCAATATCGATACGCGGCGTCGCGACAGTCGTAATGAAACTAAACAGCCTGTGAAGCGAAACTCAGGCCACTTAGATCCCGCTTCTAGTATTCGAAACGTAAGGAAATCTAGCGATAGATGCGCGGACAGTCGACGAAATTCAACACTAAATAATATTGAAAACTGTTCGAGCCATCCGTTTGGCGTTGCGCATCAGGATAAATCCGTCGGCAGAGGCGCGAATGTAGTAATTTGCATTGGCGAGACTTCTTCGGACGCGAACAGTGAAGACTTTGCCAACGTTAAGTTTTTTAACCGCGGGGTACTCGGCGAGCAGTACACTTCCATATTTCATCAGAAAACGACACATTTGTACACTCGACAAACTTTCTATAACGATAGTAATTTCGATAAACGCGAGACCGCAAACAGTTCAACATTGAACTCGTCCGCGTCGCAGTCGGGTACGACGGATTTAAAAAACATCAAAATTGATTCCTCGCTATCTCAAGAGAAGAGAAACGTCCATCCATCCGTTTTAGGTAACGACGCGACAGACTTCAATAATGTAGTAGGCCAATCCAAATTAACCACCATAACGGCCGGTGAAAACCAATCTAACGAAAAACAGTTTTCGCACAGGCTCTCGTTCGGTACGCGAAACCAGGGCAGCATTTACCATCATCGACGATCGCATTCGCATCAGAACAGTTCGTTCACAAATCAGACTGTCGAAAATCCAATACTGATAACTAGATCCGTTTCTAACAACACAATAACGAACTCCAATTTCAGCGCCTCTGAGCAAAAGTCGATCGATAACAATACGAATTTAATCAATGCCAACGCGCAAATACGCCGAGGTACCGTGTCTAATATAAACTTTACGGATAGCGATTCGAACAATCGGAACGTTTTGAATCTAAATTCGAACGCCGCGAACAAAAATATCCATAACGTTGCCTACCTCAAACCGTCGTTAATTGAAAATTCGCAATTTGTGCACCAAAATATCTTTGAGATTTCCGCAGACTCAGACCAAATAAACGACCGACAGACGAGCGAACGAAACAGCCGACTGACCGACTTTAGCAACAGACAGACGGACAGAAACAATCGACAGAACAGAAGCAATTCAACAAAACGTTCTTTGATCGCGGGTCAAAGCGTCGACTCGGAAGAAACGCGGACACTCGTAAAACAGCACAGAAAAACAACGTCGCTCGACGAGAGCTATTTAATAACGAGCCGTTATCCAACATTTGTATCGAATTTGACACTAGATCAAGAACGGACGACGACCGGTGCTATCGCCGACGCTGGGATCGGAACGACGGATTTGATTGTCGCGAATAATTCCAAGGATGAAAATCGTCTGCGTTCGAGTCTACGGCCAACACCGACGACGAAAGGCTCCTCGGATGTAAGACACGGCAACCGGAGACTGCAGCTCGTCAGTAAAGGCGCCGAGTTTGCTCCCAGATTAAAAACGGGACAGATTTGCCCTCGAGAAAAAAAGAAAACTGAAAAAATAAAAACAAAAGAAAGGTACCTATATAATTTTCATCGTTTATTTTTTTCTTATTTTTTTTTTATAAAGTCAGCTTTAAGCTTACACATGAGCAATACTTGACCGACTTTAAAATTTAATTCGAAGTTACTATATTTAAATAGAGCAATTTGATCCTTGAAAACAGTTTTAAGAATTGTTGGAAATGGGCACTTCCGTGGCACAAAGGATCAATAAAAAGCAATACTGATTTTTTTAAATTTGCATTTTATAAACGTTTCGGTATTCTCTGAAGATGGTATGAAGAATACCGAAACGTTAGTAAAATGCAAATTTAAAAAAATCAGTATTGCTTTTTATTGAGCCTTTGTGCCACGGAAGTGCTCATTTCCAACAATTTTTAAAATTTAAGCTATAATAATAACAAATGAATAAAAAACTTTATTCAGGTGTTTTAGATACAATAGTAGTACAATAATTCATATAGGAACAATAAATTATGCCACTATCCTGTAGGCCTGAGTATGATAATATATTACAATTAGCCATTATTAAAAGAAAAGAAAACGACTTGTCAATAATAATTTGTTGTCTGTGTTAATTTTAGAAACGAAAGCAACAAGCATTACCAGCCACAGCAGAGACCTTCGTTTGCTCAGAGCGTAGCCAGCACTTGTTCACGAGTGCTTAATCGACAGCAGCGTGTCAATGCAACAAGCGCGTCGAGCAGCAGCAGTGTAAACACAGTGAGCAGTAGAGTAGAGAGCGGTGGTGGAGGAGGAGGAGGAGGAACCGGTAGAACGCAGAGAGACGCAACCATAGAACTGGGCGCAAACGCAAATGGCAGCGGAACACCTGTTGTCGGCACGGCACCAGACACAGCGCTGTCGTTACACCAGCAGCATATCGGTGGCAGTGGCGGCGGCATAGTTGTCGTCTGTCAGCCGCAGATCGTATCGGCACCTCAGAATCATCAGTTACAACCGAACATAAACAAGAACACGGGGGCTGTCAGTTCGAGCCTCGGGAGTCCGGATAGAGTTGTAAGTTTTTGATTAAATAAACTAATAAACTTATTTCTCGGATTATTTATTTATTTATTTTTATTTATTTATAATAATACTCAACAGGACAAAATAGTCCCAATTAGAGAGTATAAAAAAATTGTACACAAGAAGAAAAAATTGTACACAAGAAGAAAAAATTGTACACAAGAAGAAAAAAAAAAAAAAAAAAGATACAAAATAATTTATACAACCATAGATACTTAATAATAACTGGAATGCATAATTATTAGTTACAGCGAAATTTACAAAAATATTACAAGTATATTACAATAAATGGGGAGCAATGAACTATATGAGATCTTTCACAAAACTGGAGAAACTAGAAAAGTTATCAGCAAAAAAGTCCAAATTGGGATTTGTGCTAAGAACATTATTAATTAATTTACACATACATTATGACGGAAGCATCAGTTGGATTTTGAGTTTATTGCTAAAGACGACAGTAAATCAGTCTTTGCTTTGCATTTTTGTTGTCGCGTGCTTTGTTTGTTGACCAATGAATTTTTTGCAGATATCGACCGTAAAAATTTCACCGCAGAAGTCGCGATGCAAGGTGCACAAGGCAGAGAGTTGTACGTCAGACGTAACGCCGGAGCGACATGATAGTTCTCCCGGCCCGACGGTGGGTGGCCAACGTTCACGCAGCGGCTCGACTAAGACGAGTCCCGAACGAACGGCCAGACCATCTCGGCAGACCGTTACACCGACGACGGGTAAAAGAAAACCAACTCTCAAGCAGATAGACAGCGACGCGTCCTCTTCCGTAAGTTTAATAATATTGAGCGGTACAAATTAAAAGCTGCAATTAATAATGTTCGATTTGAAAATTTAATGTTCTCAGTCTTCTTCGAAATTGGAAACGTCCCCGGAAGACACCTTGCTGGTGACGATATATGAAAAAGGTAAAACGAAGCGTTCGGACGATTACTTTACAGTGACGGAATGGGAATCGCCCGAGTCACCAACTGAGGATTCGGCTTCGCGCGGCGGAAGTTCGAGTAGAATACAAAATTACGCCCAGATACAGAATATTATTGTGGAGCCGCGTCGCGGCGCGGCAAGCAAGCGCAGTGTCGCCAGTCTACCTTCGCTGCCGTCCTGCCACGCCGATTCGTACGAACAGTTGCAGCCGGGCGAGGAGAAAACGACGCGCGCGAAGGCCACACCGAAACAGAAAAGCTCCGGTGCTCAGAAAGCGAGCGACATCGGCAGGCCAGTCAGAAGCAGCAGTGTACCGAAACAGGTTTTTCAACAGAAACGGTGCGGATACGGTGCCGACGAAGAGTGGAGATACGGTGTCGGTGGTCATAGTTTGTGTGATAATAAATCGTCGGCGAGTGCTAGTTCGGACTCTGCTAAACAGTTTAACGGCAAAGAGAGGTTGAATGTGATCAAGAATTTGTATCATAAAAAATGCGGGAAAGACGTTAGGGACATTGAAAAAGAATTAAATAGTTTCGTAAATCGTATTATTGAACGCGCGCACAGTATTGTGTTGGAGAGCTCCGAATCGTCTTTGAGTTTTTACAAAAATGGGAAAGTCTACGAGGAGAATCGTTCGTTCAAACAAAATAAGATTTTTACCAGAAAAAAACAAATATTTGAGGCGAACAAAAACAGCAGTGAAGAGGTTTTAGAATCTCAACAATACGCCGCATCGTCTCCAAGATCTGAAAGAGACGGCGAATTGTCCCATCTCGATGATAGCGAACGCCTGACCAAATATCAGAGAAGGAAAACTTATAGCATTTCTTTAGAAATGAGAAGTAAAGAGGCGTCGCCGTCCAGGAATAGCGTTTCGCCGCAAAATTCCCGCGAATCGACGACTTCATCACGGCGGAACTCTATGGAACGTCGTAGTTCAAAAATGTCGTCCGAAAGTCCGCGGAGCTCGCCCGAAAAACGCTCGACCAAATTTTCAAGTCAGAGTTCTTCGCCTAAGAAATCACCAAAGAAGTCCTCGCCTGAGAAAGGGGGACTGTCTCGCGGAGGATCTTCCGAAGGTTCGCGTAAGAATTCGCCGGAAAAATTACCGCGAACCGATAAATCTGACATACGTTTGGAGAAATCCATGTCGGAATCTCCAAAAATGGAAAAGAAATCGTTTTTCAGTAAATTCCGACATAAATCAGACGATGCGACGTCGCGAAAATCAGCCTTAAAGACAGCAGAAAAAAATACTGCCATGTCGTTTATAAAACGATCGGGCGCCGAAGCAAAGAAAAATTTGACCGTGTATTTTTCCCGCGACAACGAGAGCGCCGGAACTGCTGAAATCAAATCGCCGGTCTCTGATCTAGAAACTCGAGACGATGAAAATCCGGACGAAGATAGCGATGTTGAAGAAGAAGAAGAAACGGAAAGTGTGAAATCCGAACCTGTTAAAATTGTCGAGGCCATTCTGAACAGCTTGCAACACAAAGTTGAACAAATAGTCTTCGACAAGGAATTCCGAGTCAGGCCCTCGACGAGTAAATCGCCGATTTTAGATCCAAAACTGAAACAGAAATTCCAAGAACTCGAAAGTCTAACGCCGATCCAGAACAAAGATAACCAGTTGGCGTTGATTCCAGTGTATCAGAATTTCCATTTCAACCAGAATTATATACCTTCTTTTAAAAATCCGCAAATGGCAGAAATCACCGATCAGAATATTGAGATCTTACATAGAAACGTGGAGATTTGCGAACAGCACCCTGAAATTGCCGAGAACCTGGAGCAAACTATGGTTTACGGACCGATATTCGAGCCAGATAAATCGGAAAGACAAGACGAAGAAGAAGATGAAGCGCCTATAGCTGAGTCGCCAGACGGAAGGTTGATAATTATTTTCTCTAATTTTTTTATACCTACTCGGTGCTGTTTTAATAAAATGTATGCATTTTGTCATAACAGATTCTTTAAATACGACGAAGAAATCGGGAGAGGCTCGTTCAAGACTGTGTTCCGAGGTTTGGACACTCAGACGGGGGTTGCTGTTGCATGGTGTGAGCTTCAAGTAAGAAAAATGTGTTCAACGTTTATTGCGTCGAAATTTCCATTGTTTTTTATTTTATACTTGTACTTTCTTTCTAGGATAAAAAATTAAATAAAGCTGAAAGGGCCCGATTTCGTGAAGAAGCTGAAATGCTGAAAAAACTTCAGCATCCAAACATTGTAAGATTTTATAATTACTGGGAAACAACGTGCGGAAAAAAGAAAAATATTGTTTTGGTTACTGAACTAATGCTTTCCGGTACACTGAAAACGTGCGTATGCTGCGATTTTATCTTTTCACTTGTTCTGTTTTAATAAAGGCTCGCGCTCATTTATCGATTCATCCGATAAGAATCTGTTAGCTGGTTTTATCCCGGCGCGTGCGATGTACTGTGCGCAAGACGGATTTTTAATTCCGATACCGAGTTGAGAATGTCATTTTTAAAATCCGTCTCACTTGCCAGCAGAGGTCATATTTTTGGTTTCATCCCACGCACCCGTTGTTGATAAGTAAGCGCGTGTCTTAAGGTAGTTGTCTTGCTACAATAACATCCAAAAGTTTCGTTCATAATACGCTGTAAAACAATAAATAAGTATAGTGTTAAATGTAAAAAAATTTTGTTAGAGATTGTACCTAAACTGTTGTTCACATAGTAACACATATTTCACTTAGTTTGTTCGCTTGGATTATATAAAAATGTCAATCTTTTCTCATAAATTCTTGAACTTTGCGTTATTATATCTCAACAATAAAAAGGTCAATAATTTTTGGATTTTCTTTTTTAAACTCAGAACAAAAAGATCAATGAACAGTTAGTTTTTTAAAAATTGCTGACTGTTACTTTTTTTTTTAAATTAAAAAACTTGTCAAAAGCACAACCTTTCCTATGCTCTCTGTGTTAATTATCCGAACTTTAATTAAGTTTATCTCGAGTTAGAGATGGTCAATCAACTTCAAATTTTAATGGTATTTGTATTATAGTATCCTTAATGAGTATACGAAAATTTAGAATTTTCTGACACTACGCCCATAGCACGACAACTACCTTAAACATATAAAAATCTTTTTTTTTGTACGATCATAATATTTTGAATAATCAAAGAATAATTTACTTTAAAACAAAAAAATTACATAATATTTGAATACAGTCAATCGTAGTATCGAAAGTTGTCTAAATTCTTTGTTTGCTGACAAAGGGCATAAACTGTCTTCTGTGTTTGTTGTAGGTATTTGAGACGCTTCAAGAAGATCTATCCGAAAGTTCTAAAGTCTTGGTGTCGTCAAATATTGAAGGGTTTGGCGTTTCTGCATTCGCGCACGCCTCCGATAATACACAGAGATTTGAAATGCGACAACATATTCATAACCGGCACGACAGGAAGCGTCAAAATAGGTGACCTCGGCTTGGCTACGTTGAAGAATCGTAGCTTTGCAAAAAGTGTTATCGGGACGCCGGAATTCATGGCGCCGGAAATGTACGAGGAACATTATGACGAAAGCGTGGACGTTTATGCGTTCGGGATGTGCATGCTGGAAATGGGCACCTCTGAGTACCCCTACTCGGAATGTACGGGTCCGGCTCAGATTTATAAAAAAGTCGTTAGCGGTATAAAACCTGCCAGTTTCGATAAAGTCGAAAATCCAGAATTGCGGGATGTAATAGCGCATTGCATTCAGCTTAAAAAAGAAGACAGGCCTAGCGTTAAAGAGTTGTTGAATCATGAATTTTTCGGTGAAGATTCAGGGTTGCGCGTTGAATTAGTACTGCCGCGAGAAGCTACGCTGCAGTCGTTGATCGGGGGCGAAAGAAAAGTCGATTTGAGATTGCGTATAATTGACCAGAAAAAACGATCTCACAAACATAAGGAAAACGAAGCGATTCAGTTCGAATTTGATGTTGAGAAAGATAATGCCGATGAGGTTGCGGCTGAGATGGTTAAATCCGGTTTTATTTTGGAAGAAGATACGAAAACGTTGGCCCGTTTACTGAAATCACAAATTAACTTATTAAAGCGTGAAAAAGATAATATCATTCAGCGGATGGAAGCTGAAGAAGAGAAAAAAGAAAAGGAAAAACAAAAAGAAGCGGAGCAAATACAATCCCAGATTCCTCGGGAACAAGGCCAGATCATTGTGGACGCGAGTCTTCAGGATGCACAGCGACCTCAACCCAAAGTCGAGCAGGTTTTCAATCAACAGCAACAGATGTTAAATCAACAACAGAGCGCCCAGTGCACCCAACAAGATCAGCAGGGGATTCCCCCGCAGCAATCTTCTCAGCAAGCTGCGGTTCCTCCACATCAACAGAGTCATTACAATATCCCTCAGCAACAACAGTCCCAGCAGACGGTTCAACAAACTCAAGAACAAAATCAGTACATTCAGCATCAGCAGATGACTCAGCAGCAACAACAACAACAACAGGAACATTATATACCTCAACATCAGGAACAGCAACAATACATTCCTCATCAGCAACAACAGCATCAGACATTGCCTCAACAACAATCTCAACAGTCACTGGCCCAGGAACAGTATGTCCAACAAACAATAAGTCAACAAGATCAACATCAACAATATATCAATCAGCAGCAACAGCAGCAGCACCACGAACAGCAGTATTTGGCTGCTCAAGAACAAAAACCTCAATACGTGGCTCAGCAGGAACATCAACAGCAAAATCAATTTGTGTCTCAGCACGATCGACAGTATGTTCAAGAACAACAACAACAACAACAATACGTTCCTCAACAAGATCAGTATGTTCCCCAACAAGATCAGAAGCCTCATTATGCCGCTCAACAGGATCAACTTCAGTATGTTCCACAACAGGAACACAAAACGCAGCAACAGTTTGTGCCGCAACAGGATCAACAGCAGTACTTGTCACAGCCGGATCTAAAGCCACAACTACAGTATCTGTCGCAAGATCAACCGCAATACATTTCTCAACAGGATCAACAGTATACAATTCAACAGGAGCAAAACCCGCCGCAGTATACTTCTGCAGAATCGTTCGTAACGAAAGAAGATCAGAGTGTTCATCGTCAGTATTCCGCACAGGATCAGCATGCAGCTCAATATGCGGCTCAGAATATGCAACAGCAAGGACAACAACAAATGACTCAACAGGAACAGAAACCGTTCGAGCCGCAGTATATCCAACAAGACCAGCAGTACATTGCCCAACAAGCATTTGTGCCACAGCAACAGGTGTCGCACGAGAAGATTCAAGAGCACCAGCAACATCCGCCAGTTCAAGTTTCTCAACACCAGTTGCAACAACCGCAACAGGCTCAAATTCATGCTTCCGCCGTAGCCGCTCCGCAAGCGTCGCAGACCGCCACTGCTGTACAGTCTCAGTTCATTCCTCCTCAAGATAGTTCAGCTAATCAAGGCCAAATACCTCAACCGATTCAGCAGCAAGAGAAGTTGATGCAACAGCAGCAGCATTTGATGCAGGAACAAAAAGAGCTAATGCAAAAAATCATCGAACAGCCTGAACAAATATTGAGTCAGCCGTCTCAAGAAACACAAGCAGCTCAACCGCAACCAAATTTGGAACAAATAACTGCTCAGCAAACAACGCAGTCGCAACAACAAAAATTGAACCAACAACAGTTTGACTGTCAGCCTCTGCAAGTTTTATCTCAGACCGATCAAAAATATGTCAGTCAGCCACAATTACCGTATCAGAGTCAACAGAATTTTGAAAATATGGAAAGAAGACATTCAGAGCCTCGTGAGATTTCAACGGATCATTCTGTACAAAAAGTTGATTCGAGTCAACACGTGTATCAGAACGAAAATGATAAGAAGCGGAGTATATCGATGGTATCGACTGTTGACATGCAGAATCAACAGTTGCATACTAACATTGCACAACATCAAACTGTAACGAGACAACATAGCAACGAAATTCAACCCAATCAGCAACAATTGACGCGACAACCGAGCAACGAAAGTCAACAAATAAGTCACGAACAGTTGGCGAGACGTTTGAGCAGCGAATATAATCAAAATCAAACGCAGCACTTTTCTCAGACTCAGCAACAGCAACAACAATATTTTACTCCACAGCAGACGACTTCCCAGCATACAGCTTTCCAGCAAACTGTAACTCAACAAAGTCTGCCGCAACAACAAATTATTTCTCAACAACCAGCACCTCAACAACAAACGATTCCTCAGTCCAACATGCCTCAACAACAAACGATTCCTCAGTCCAACATGCCTCAACAACAAACCGTTTATCAACAAGCAATGCCTCAACAGCAGCCCTTTATGCAGATAGATTCTCAACAGAGTGTTAATTCGCAACAAGGTGTAACTAGTCAACATCCTTCTCAACAATTTGCTAGTGCTCAAGAAAGTGTGCATCAACAAAATATTCAAGATCGACATATATCTCAACAGGCCATGTCGCATCAGCAGCAAACAGTTTCTCAAACGGGCGCTCATCAACAAACCGTGACCGGTGCATTTCAACAACAAAACTCCCAGCAGAACATCCAACAGTTGACGACTGTTACGCAGCCGAACGCTTCTTATCAACAAATTGTTTCTCATCAAACTGTTCAACAACAGCCGAGCGGCCATCCAACTGTGCCGGCACAGAATATTCTGGCTTACCATCAAAATATTCCTCAACAGAATCAGTCTCAGCAAAGCTTTGTACAACACAATATTCCCGACCAGAGTATTACACAGCAGCAAAGTGTTCCACAGCATCCGTCTGTTGTTTCCCATCATCCACAACTGCAGTCTGTTCCCCAACCAAGTATACAATCGCAGCAGCCTGCTCTCCAACAAAGCATGCAGCAACCTGCTCTCCAACAGAGCGTACAACAACCTGTTTCTCAACAAAGTATGCTACAGCAACAGCCTGTATCTCAACAAAATGTACATCAGGTCTCTCAGCAGAGTCTATCGCAGCAGCAATCAGTTTCTCAACAAAATATACATCAGCAGCAAACTGCATCGCAACTGATTATACCACAGCAGGTTTCTCAACAAAATCTACCACAGCAGGTTTCTCAACATAGTATGCCACAACAGGTTTCTCATCAAAGTATACCACAACAGGTGTCTCAGCAAAGTGTGCCACTACAAGTCTCTCAGCAAAGTATGCCACAACAGATTTCCCAGCAAAGTATACCACAACAGGTGTCTCAGCAAAGTATGCCACAACAGGTGTCTCAGCAAAGTATGCCACAACAGATTTCCCAGCAAAGTATACCACAACAGGTTTCTCAGCAAAGTATGCCACAACAGGTTTCTCAACAAAGTTTACCACAACAGGTGTCTCAGCAAAGTATACCACAACAGATTCCCCAGCAAAGTATACCACAACAGCTTTCTCAGCAAAGTATGCCACAACAGGTTTCTCAACAAAGTTTACCACAACAGGTGTCCCAGCAAACTATGCCACAACAGGTTTCTCAACAAAGTATGCCACATCAGATGTCTCAGCAAAGTATGCCACAACAAATGTCTCAGCAAAGTTTGTCGCAACAACTTTCTCAGCAAAGTACGCCACAACAGGTATCTCAGCAAACTATGCCGCAACAGGTGTCTCAGCAAAGTATACCACAACAGATGTCTCACCAAAGTCTGTCGCAACAACTTTCTCAACAAAGTACACCACAACAGGTGTCTCAGCAAAGTATGCCACAACAGGTTTCTCAGCAAAGTATGCCACAACAGGTTTCTGAACAAAGTATGCTGCAACAAAATTCTGAGCAAGGTATACCACAACAGGTTTCCAAGCCAAGTATGGCGCAACAAGTTTCTCAGCAAAGTATGCCACATCAGGTGTCTCAGCAAAGTATGCCACATCAGGTGTCTCAGCAAAGTATGCCACATCAGGCGTCTCAGCAAAGTATGCCACATCAGGCGTCTCAGCAAAGTATGCCACAACAGGTTTCTCAGCAAAGTATACCACAACAAAATTCTGAGCAAAGTATACCACCACAGATTTCTCAGCAAAGTATGGCGCAACAAGTTTCTCAGCAAAGTATGCCACACCATGTGTCTCAGCAAAGTATGCCACAACAAAATTCTCAGCAAAGTACTATACCACAACATGTGTCTCAGCAAAGTATGCCACTGCATGTTTCTCAACAAAGCATGCCGCTGCATGTTTCTCAACACAGTATACCACAACAAGTTTCTCAACAAAGCATACCACAACAAGTTTCTCAACAAAGCATACCACAGCAGGTATCTCAACAAAATCTACCGCAGAATACACCTCAACAAAGTGTGCCACCCCATGTGTCTCAGCAAAGTGTGCCACCGCATGTATCTCAGCAAAATGTGCACCAACAGATTTCCCATCAAAACATACCGCAACAAACTGTGTCTTACCAGAACGTACCACAACAGTCGATTTCCCAACAGAGTATATCACAACAGCAAAGCGTGCCGGAGCCGGCTGTACCTCAGCACTGGGTTATTTCTCAACAAAATACACCGCAACAGTTTGTTTCTCAACAAAGTTTGCAGTCTACTTCGCAACAAAGTGGATTACAAAATGCTGTTCCTCAACAAACGATTTCAAAGCAAAATGTAGCCCAGCAAGGTGTCAGTAATCAGTCTGCTCCCCAATACACGGATGCTCCTCAACAGAGTGTTCAATATACTACTCCTCGAGAGACACTCAATCAGACTAATATTTCTCTTCAAAATTTACCACCGGAACAAATTAGTCAACAGATCGTTGCTGCTTCACAAAGTTTTCCTCAACAAATTATTCCGCAACAAAATGTAGTCCAAGTTGTCAGTAATCAGTCTGCTTCCCAATACATCGATGCTCCTCAACAGAGCGTTCAGTATCCTACTACTCGACAGACACTCGATCAACAAAATTTGTCTTCAGAACAAATTAGTCAACAGATTGTTGCTCCTTCACAAAGTTTTCCTCAACAAGCGGCCAAACAAAGCGTAGCTCAACAACAACTCGGTTCTCAACAGCAAAAAGAATTTTCTCAGCCGACCATGATTGCTGAACAAAACATAACTCGGGACCAACAAATCCAACAAAATGCGTATCTGCAAGGAACTCAACAATCATATTATCAACAAACTAATGCAGTACAGCAGAGTGTGCCTCAACAACTGTATCAAGTAAGTCAGCAACAGCCAGTTGGGCCGCCGGACGTGTCACCGCAACAACAATATATGCAGCAGTATCAGATTCAGCAAGATGTGAATGTCGATCAGTGGAAGTCGACGGCTCAGGAAGACACTCGTCAATCTCATATTAATTCTCAGCAAGCAACAGATAAACAGCAGTTTATGCAGCAACAGCCGTCCCATCTAATTTCACAACAAAGCCTACCGGAAGGTGTTGCTCCTCAACAATTGAAAGTCGAACGACAATATCAACAGCAGTTGTCGTGGCACTCGGGCATATCTGAGCAGCCGGTCCAGATCGAAGGGGTTCGAAAATTTTCGCTCGAGCATAACATTTCCGGTCGGCAAGACATTCAAACGCAACCTCTTCAAAACATCCCGGCACAAATTGAGCCAAAGCTCGACGACGAAAAGAAAATAACCGATCAACAGAATAAGCTAGAAACATTGTCCATGTCGTCAAGCGTGTCGGACAAGTCGGTCGAAGTGCTGTACACCGACACTGCCTACGAAAGTGCGGGCGTCGACTTGTCATCGAGCTCGTCGACGACCGATCAACAGCCGAACGAGGGATCTGTGACGTCGGAGAAGAAAATTAAACGTTCGGCGACTAAACGAGGACGCCATTCAGAAAAGTCACTGCGGCTTCTCGTTTTGTCGGTAGCTGGTACAGTTGTGGAATGCCAACTCGACAGCAGGAAAACTGTTACGTTTAAATTCGATGTTGACGATATGAATTCACTTGAGATAACCAATAAGTTGGTGAGTCTTTTTTTTTTTGATATATATTATATTATGTAGTTGAATTGGGTTTTTGAATGATTTTTTTTACTTAAATGGAAAGACCACATACAAGTTTTATAGCAAAGCTCTTGTTATTTAATTTTTTTAATTTTTAAACTCAGTTCCGATGACGCGCCGAAAGAATCCGAATGCGTGTGACGTCATTATGTTATCTATGGTCTTTGTATCCATGGTTACCAAGTTAAAAATTTATTATTTTTGATAGTATGTGTAATAACATATACACAAATACCAACAAATGCACACAAATAAAATTAAGAAAAATCGCAGGATAGTGGACACGATTTCTAATATAAATGCACACAAATTTTAACATAACGACGTCACAAACATTCCTGACGCGTTTTGAAGTCACGTGATATTTTTTAAATTTTTATACATTTTAATTAATTTTTTGTAATTTATCTATGGCTTTAAAAAAAATTTTCTTTTCGTTTTTCAATATTATTTACACTCAGTTACATAAAAAGTGGATCACCTAAAAGTATATGTAATTTCGATTTGTTGTATTTTCAAAATTAATAAGCCGATTTTGAAAATTCTTTTTTTGTTTGATAGAGCAGAGTTTTAGGAACATTTTTATGTATGAATTTTGAATTTCAATCAAGGCTTGATTACAGTGGAGACGGAAGAATAAGACAATGTTTTCTTAGTCAAGTTTGAAGAATCCTACGGAAAGTAGCAGCAGCAGTAGAATTTTTTCGTTAATTGCATCTTATTCCTTGGCCTTTTTTGTATCGGTTCGTTTTTGTTTTCAGTAATTATCTCAAATAACACCCGAGCTATAAAGAAAAATTCAAAAAACTGCATTTATTCTTTATTAATGTCGTGGCCATAAGTAGGCTGCGTCCATCATTAGTCAATGCCATTATGATTGCAACTTATTCAGGAGTTATTTGTTGCACCATTATTTATCCACATAAATGAAAAACTTAACAATAAACAATAATAACACTCAATAAATTTGGACTGCCAAAGAAATTATTCATTTGTTTTGTTCCTAAACACCGATACATTCCCAGCCTACTTATGACCACGACATTAATAAAGAATAAATGCAGTTTTTTGAATTTTTCTTTATAATTCGGGTGTTATTTGAGATAATTACTGAAAACAAAAACGAACCGATACGAAAAAGGCCAAGGAATAAGATGCAATTAAGGAAAAAATTCCACTGCTGCTGCTACTTTCCGTAGGATTCTTCGAACTTGACTAAAAAAACATTGTCTTATTCTTCCGTCTCCACTGTAATCAAGCCTTGATTGAAATTCAAAATTCATACATAAAAATGTTCCTAAAACTCTGCTCTATCAAACAAAAAAAGAATTTTCAAAATCGGCTTATTAATTTTGAAAATACAACAAATCGAAATTACATATACTTTTAGGTGATCCACTTTTTATGTAACTGAGTGTATGTTAAATTATAAGAAAAAATTAAAAAATTAATATTTTTTTTTAATTTAAATGCCTAATTGTAGCGTGGACGGTTGTTTTTCAATTTGAGAAAGTACAATCACAATATTATATATTTTCATATTTCAATTAATTTTCAACGGACCGTTAGATTGTAGCTGCAATATTTTTTTTACTATGGAAAATCGACAAGTGATAGAAATGAAAGAACTTATTGCATCATATTTTATCCAAGCTAATTAATTTTATTTTACTTTCATAATGGTGATAATAATTATTGAAAAATGTTTGCTTTTATTTTCTAGAAATAAATAATAAAAACATCATTCAGGTGTTTTAAATACAATAGTATAATAATTAGAGATGCGCCGAATAGTGGTTTCACCGAATAACCAAATACCGAATACTATTCAGTTTAACCTTTACCGAACCGGATATTCGGCCGAATTATTCGGTTTACCATTTCATTGTTTTGCCGCGTAAACAGGTTCTAACATGTACGCTACTTGTCGCTGCTGGCTAGTTGACAAGCAAGCCGTACCTCACCGTCCGCCACCCGCGCACACCGCGCTATCACTTTGCTTCAAAACATCGCACGATTACGTTAAAAATACGAACAAAGGTGCTTATTATTACAAAAATATTGATAATACTCGAACCGAATATATTTGGCACCAAAACCGAATAATTCGGCCGAATACAAATAGTGAAAAAGATGCCGAATACGCCGAATACCGAATACCAAACGAATATTCGGCGCATCTCTAATAATAATTCATATAGGAACAATAAATTATGCCACTCTCCTCCAGAGATTCATATGAAAACGTTATAAAATTCATAATATTTAACATTGTCATTTCGCAGGTCATGGAAAATCTTTTACCGCCACACCAAAGCGATATATTTATCGGGTACATAAACGAAATAGTGAAACAGTTGCAGACCAATCCGGGAAAGATCCCCGTACTGTTGACGGCTGCGAGCGCACCGATTCTTGGAGTTGCTTCGGACGGCATCGCTCTGGCAAGAGACGATTCGCCGTCGGGTCAGCGGAGAACCCGGTTCAGAGACGGACTAGCTGAAACGAAGGTAAGTTTTTTTGGCTCTCTGAAACTTGCGTCGTGAAAATATTAGTAAATACATTTAACAACCTTGAGTCAAGTAAAATCAATGAATTCTGTAATGATTAGTATTGTTCAAAATATTGATTTAAATATCGGATTATATCTCGTCGGTGAAATCTGTATTAAAAGAAATTTAACAAGGAAGCGATTGTTTCCGAAAGCGGTTTTGAGTCTCGTTGATTTTGCTTGATCGGTGTGTGTCGGTTAATTTAAAATATGTTTTGTTCTATTTTTCTCTTATGCTTACATGGATTGTTGTCCAACTGTTTTTGTTGGATTTTTTCCCTGCATTTTTTCTTTTCCTTTTATCTCCAAACCCGATCGCAGGTCCGTCACGCTTCCCTCACTCGGCAGTCTTCTCTCCGATCGTCGTACAAGTCTCACAGGCGTCACAGATCAGTAAGTGTATGTGTCGATCAAAAGTTCCATCCTTTTTATTATATGATAATGTTGCATTTTGTTGTACTTTGTTAACATCCGAGCGAGAAAACGTTTTTTTTTTCTTTCGTTGTAATGTGCAGCGTGGCATTTCAACCTTTTGCATTTATTTATTTGCGTACTAACTTAACAGTGGGAAAAACAACAACTTAAATTTAATAAATAACAGTTTAATTTCTACTGTTAATTTATAACTGAAGATATTCTTTATTTCATTTTATATTTTATTTTTATTTTATCTTGCAGCTTAGGATTAATGATTTCCATAGTTACACACACTTTGAATAACTGAACTCTCTCTTCAGTTGTATACATTGTAACAAGAATTAATTAACTGTTATAGGAAATTAATTTTAATAAAATTAAGAAAAATCGCAGGATAGTGGACAAAATATTTGATTTATTAAATGTACAACGTTTCGTCTATAGATTTAGACTTTTTCAAGTACATACATAAAAATAACAATATTTATGAAAATTTTTAATTAATTTTCATAAATATTGTTATTTTTATGTATGTATGTACTTGAAAAAGTCTAAATCTATAGACGAAACGTTTTACATTTAATAAATCAAATATTTTGTCCACTATCCTACGATTTTTCTTAATTTTATTATAATCACGATGGACACGATTTCTAATATAAATTAATTTTAATTGTAACAATAACAATGCTCTTGGGGAATTGAACAATTTATTAGTAGTGTGTGTAACAATGGAAATCGTTAACCCTGTGCTGTAAGATGTAAGATAAAATAAATTCTAAATTCTAAAAAAACAACATTTCTTTTAAATTTAATAACATTATTATCACACACGAAAAAAACGTGATTTTGCAAAAATCCCATAATTAGGTACCTCATGTAGGTGAATTTCCAAAAATTTTAACTATCTGCTTTGCTAGTTCGAACAACGATTATCTAAACTTAAAAAAATTGTTTGGGTTAACATTTCGTTGTTTAAACTAAAACAAAAGAAGACGGAATTGACGCGCCCTTCGAAGAAAGAATAAATCATTCAAATAAATTCTAGTCATTACGACCGGACAGTGACATAATATACCGGAAATTACAAAATAATGTTATAATAGTTCCACAGGGTGGAACAAAACAGACACACACTATATAACGTTACAGTATAATAAAAATTAAAAAACCGGTCAAGTGCGAGTCAGACTCGCGTGGAGAGGGTTCCGTACTATTCCGTTTCCCGTGGGAATTTAAAGACTTCGGATTTTCGTTTAGGTTTTCCTGTAAACTATGAGTGAGGCCCTATATTCCCTATTTT
The DNA here is from genome assembly GCA_039654895.1 of Mongoloraphidia duomilia. Classification (NCBI taxonomy): domain Eukaryota; kingdom Metazoa; phylum Arthropoda; class Insecta; order Raphidioptera; family Raphidiidae; genus Mongoloraphidia; species Mongoloraphidia duomilia. The sequence goes on along the minus strand of CM077525.1, from coordinate 16,610,950 downwards.
TTTCAAAATTTTAGACTCAGTAGTTTCGGAGATAAGGGGGAAATACTCGATTTTCGTGTATTTTCTTTAATATCTTAAACTATGCATTTTAAAATATATTTGTATTTCTCATAACGAGCCCTTTCCTTTGATACGCATTTGAAACAATTAAAATTAATAATTATTAAATAGACATAATTAGCCAAACCACAAATAAATACTTTTCTTATCTTAACGTAATCAGTCGGCGAACATCCCATCGTGATGTTAAACTGGGAATTTCGGGTTCAAGTCCTGACAGTGGTCTTTGATTTTTTCCTTGTATATCTTAATTGTTTGACGATTAACATCACGATGGCATGTTCGCCGACTGATTACGTTAAGATAAGAAAAGTATTTATTTGTGGTTTGGCTAATATTGTCTATTTAATAATTATTATATTATAACCACAAAAAACTCAACTCTCATTGTTGTAATTAAAATTAAATTAAATTTTCTAATTTGCCCCCCAAAATCAGAATTCGTTTATTTACGCTACACGTCCGTGATTGGGTCACCTAACTCTATATAAGTACCAAATTTCAACTTTTTTTCGTCCAGTAGATTCGGAGAAAATTACCTGTGACAGACAGACACGAGAGTGATCCTATAAGGGTTTCGTTTCTTCATCGGATGTACGGATCCCTAAAAATTGCTGAAATCAAACTGGATAGATAGATTACAGACTACTTTAGTCCGTTGATATGTAAATAAATAAAAATAAAAAAGAACTTCGACATCTGAGGTCCTAAGCCAAAATCGAAGTGGACGTCAGCTGGGCAGGGCTTAGGAAAGCTCGCCTATAGCTTAAAAATTGAAACGCATGCATAATTGTTTTTTGTAATTTCTTAAGATAAAAAGTGGCGGCACTTCCGATCTTGTAATTTGTTTTTTGTATGCTCCACCAGTTTGCCACTAGAAAAAATATATTAAAAAAATTGCGTGTCTGTGAACTATTTTTGTGATTGCTTACGGTTATGTACTATGTTATAATGTAGAATAATTGTCGAAACGTCGACTGCTATGTAAGAAGAGTTTGTAATTAAAAAAAATTTGTACTGTAACCTACGACATTATTCTATATTTTTGTGATATTTTATGTCATCGGTGACAGATGATAAAATTTCGTTTTGATTTATTTGTAGCGAGACGATACACCAACGATTTTATCGAAAAAGTTCGACCCCAACGAACAGCTAAATTGGAGCAGCACGATAATACGGAGCCTTGTGTCAGCCGAAGACAGCTGCGACAACGAGAGCGTATCGAACAGTGAAAACGTATCTCGCAAGACGAGCACAGCGAGCGATTACACGCCCGATCACACCGTTGTTCACGCTCTTGGACTTATGACTCCCGAAAGCTTCGAAGCCAACTTTGAAAAATCGTTCGTCGCGCGCGTCGATTCTTCCGTTGCAGATACAAATGTGCTCGCTTCGAATTTAGAGCCGACGCTGGTCGACCAAAACAGCAAAGTGGCGTCGAGCATCGCGCCGAGTGACTTCACGCACACCGCGGAAAGTGGTTTGAGTCTGCGACAGTTGACTCTGAGTTCGAACAAAATTACGCAAGCGGCGGCTGACTCGCAGAACGCCGCTTCTCCGACGAGCATCGTTTCGAACGAGACGTCGATCGACCAAACGGAAGGCAGAGAAATAATCGAAAAGCAAATAGTCATCACGACGGAAATCAAAGATACGATCGAAGAAACTATTACGAGGAAGGTTGTTGAATTGCCTGAAAATGTGGCGCAAAAGCTCAACGAAACTGTTCAGAATTCCGTAATAATCGGCGATTCGAACATTAATGCAGAAAACATCGCCCGAACATCTCAGACGTACGCAGAAGTGGCTAAAAGTCCGATGAAAAAACAGGCCGGTCAGGAAATGGGTAAAGGTGATTCGATCGTCGACGATGCGAAACCAAAGACTGAACCGCCACCCCAGTCGGCGCCGACACTCAAAGTGCCTCAGAGGAAAATTTCTCGGTTTCTCGTGAGTCCCGTTTTAGATAAACTCGACATTCCGGAAAGTACTCTGAAGTCCGACTCGGCGTCAGAGAGCTCTCATAGAATGCCAGGCGACGACGTGTCTAAACTTCAAATAAACATAGACGAGGCAAAAATGACACACATAATAAAAGAAAACATCGAAGACCACAGTCAGACGACGCCAGTTTTGACATTGCCTGTGACGGTCAGCGCCAATTTACCAGGAGAAAACGTTGCGGATTTGGGCTCCGCCAATTTGGTAATACAAACGTCCACCGATTCGGCCGCGAGTATAGTTTTAAGCAGCGGCACCATCGCTCCGACGAAAATAAATTTGATTATGACCAATCCGGATTTAATAGTTGAAAGCGTGTCATCGGCAAATATCAGCAACTTGCCGACAATGTCTGCGATTGAAAGCGCGTCGACTCTGTCTTCTGGAATTCAGAATTCTACAAATGAAAATGCACAGCCAACTCTGTTAATTATAAATGATCAACCGAACAGACAGGAGACTCAGATCAATCAGCCAGCCATGCTGATATTGAATAACGATCAGCAAATTCCAATTTCCGACAATATACAAGTAATTGTCGACAAGCAGAAAGAAACTGCGACGTCGGAATCGACGTCGCAGCCCGTGTGCGGACCGGAGTTGATAGACACGCTGGAACGTTTAAAGATCGGGCTGGAAAACATAACCCATGTGAGCGTAAAATACAACGGGAAGGACCTGTCGGGAGCCGGGGACGCGGGTCAAACCCCGACCTATGTCGAACCGGGCGAACGGAAAATATCGGACGCAGGCGCGAATCAGCCACAGCAGAGAACTCAGATTGAAACTGATCAGACCAACGTCTATCATCACCAGGATTTAGTTTCGTCACAACAAACGGTCGTCGTCCATCAACAATTGAACATCGCCCCTTCGGAACAATTACAAACGAACGTTGAGTGCATGCAGCAGGCGGCGGCGGCGACTACGCCCCTTCCTCATTACATACAGCACTCTGACGCGGCGAGCTACGACGTGTCTCAGCACCAGTTCGTCATAAATCAACAGCAACAGCAAGCTTATGCTACGCACGCGTCTGCGCAGCCACAGCTGCCTCAGATTCCGGAAGGAATTCCGGTTAGCAATCAAATATTCGCGCAGCAGTATCAAAATGAGGTGAGCGAATTTTAGTTTTAAATTCATTTGTTTGTTTTTTTGTTCTTTTTTTTTGTCATAGCACTTTATAAAAAATATAATATAATCACAACGTGATGTGACAATTATTAATTAAAAATAGTAATGCGTTGAAAGTATTTAATTAAGTGAAGCGATGGGGGAAAAAATCATCACATATAAATTTTCAAAAATTCAGGACGAACCAGCTTCCGGGATTGACGATTCATCGTCGGTTACGGATCAGCAAGGTTCGAGTAAATTAAGTTTGTCACGGCGGACGAGCTGCGAGCTGATGCTGGACTCCACCGCTCTGTCGACGATGAACAGCAGCTACAGCAATACGCCGGAAAACACCGTACATCCGAATACGTCCGAACACGACGCGCTCGTTTCGAGAAAGTTGAGCCATCAGACTCCGCTGGAACCTAGGTATTTGTTTTTTGTTTTGATTTATTTTTTTAAGCTTCCTTATTTGGATGTCGACCGCCGATTTTTAACCCTTTGACTGCTCCAGACGTATATATACGATTACCTGGGTTACTGCTCCAGCTGTATATTTACGTTCGGGCTGGAAAAAATACTTACAGCGATAAACTGCTACCGTCGTATATATACGCACAACGCCTATTAGAACACCAATTCTGAACTTTGTTGTGGTTTTTTTCTTTTAAAGTCAATGCGTATGTACACGTGTTTTACACGTGTATAAATGCACTGACTGTTCTGTTTTTGATAAAAATATATGTTTTGAACAAAAAAGGCAAAAAAAACAATTTGATATGATTTGACGGGATTTAGCTTCATTATTTTACCCCACTGATAACAACAGTGAACTGCTCCAGACGTATCTATACGGAACGGCCGAAAAATGCGCACACAGCATGCACTCTCGTAAAATAAATGCGCAGTGAAAAGGTTAAAGGGCAATTTTCGTTTCATCTTTATATGTTTTCTTTATTGAATGCAAATTGAATTTGTATTGTTGTTTTCAAAAATGAAAGACAGGGCGACACTTTTTTGTTTTTAATGGTTGGTTAATTTTTTAGTAACGAGTGTTTTGTTTTACAGTAAAATATCGACGTTGCAAAACAAACTGAAAGAACTTGTAAGGGAATCCAGTTCATTGCCGGTAAGATCTTCATATAGCCTTGTGTGTCTAAATAAAGCGCGATCATTAACTGGTGTTGTTTTTCGTTCGTCAGGGCACTGCGACGCCTCTCGGCAATTTCCCGTCTTCATTGAGCAGATTAGACGATTGCAGCAGCAGCGATGTATCGTCGGTAACTACTTTGTCGTCAACGACGACCGATAATTTGTTCACGACTACGTCGAGCAACGAATCCACTGTCGGAAGTGAATTGTCGTCTCTGGTTACGGGCTCGCTTCGTGTAAGTTTTCTTTAAATTCAGTTCGACCGTCATTTGTTGCATTTTTGGAATTTTAATTCAGAAGAGTGGCCGCGCAGGTGCACTAAAATTAATTTCTTCTCGTTTTCTATTGCAGCTGCATCTTGTAGATTCGTCGCAGAACAGCGGAACAAATAGTGCAGACATTTTATCTCCGGTGAGTGTTTTGAATGTTGTTACGATCGGTTTTTTTCGGTTTTTTTTTGTAATAATACACAGAGCTCGTAAAATGCGTCTGAGAAGTTTGGGAGTGCTAAAATTAAGAGAAGAGCGCGTCATTTTTTTTTTAAGTTATACTTTTTTTGGCGCGTTATGGAAAAATGATGAGAGTGAATTTTTATGATGCGCGCGCATCGCGTCACGAAAATTAAACACCATGAAGTTAGTCGTTAGTAACACCATGAAGTTAGTCGGAAGTTTATGATTATAATACCCTATTATATAGCACTGCTAAGTAAGATGTACGTAGCGTAATGGATAGCACCGCCGCATCATACGCAATAGTTCCCGGGTTCGAATCTCAACACAAACATGCCTTTTTTTTATATAAATAATTAGATATAAATATAATAAATTAATTTATTTAATATCTTAATTTTATTATTTTATCGTCTTTTTTACAAACGTTTAGTACTGGCACGCGGCGGCGGGATAACATTTTTGGAGTTATTTTTGTTTTGTTATGCCAAAGAAAGAGTTATAACTTCTGACGTGCGTACATAAGTACACACATACTCTTTTTACTTCCCACCTCTACTATGGTAGGGAAGTAATGGATTCAGTCCGAAAACAATATTTCGAGATTTTAACAGATTTTCACGTTTTGAGACCCTAGCAATCGTTTAAGATCATTTTCTGACTGATGTCTGTATGTGTGTGTGTATGTGTGTATGTGTGTATGTGTGTGTGTATGTGGTCAATTTTTCGCCTTCGATATCTTAAGAACGGAACAACATACGGGCATGCCGATTGTTCTATTGTGTTTATCAGCCTTTAACTTAGATCTGATTAGATTTTGAGTCAAATCGGTTCAGTGGATCCTGAGATATTCAAAAAAACGTCCTCAATGTCACGTATTAACATAGGTAAAAAAAAATATAAATGAATTCTAGATGTTATAATATGAAAAAAATGTAAATATTTTTTTTCTCTAAAATGTATAGTTTTCGAGAAAAAAAATATTTTACTAAAAAAAATAAAAATTGTACGTAAATCAAGGTAACCATGATTTTTGCTATATTAAGCTAGCCATCAATAGATCACCAAACAAAAAAGAGGGCCATGCTTTTTTCAAAGAATAAAAATTAAATTGTGTTTTAAAGACCACCAACAGCTAAGGTTATTTGGGCCTAGTCAAAGACTAAAAAAAAAAAAGAGTGTTTATTTTTTGCAAATATTTACTAGGTGGGAAGTATAGGACTGGTCATCAGTCGAATTTTTATTTTTACCAAAAACCGTTCATGAAATACATCCCAAGTCTCGCAGTAAACACTGGCCGTGCCCGTGTGTATTATTTATTTATGTATTTAATTAAAAGAATCAACAGGCATACAACCCATTAATATACATTTTACAAATGGTGATAAATACTTAAAGCAATTCGTAATACATTGTAATTATAATATTCATTAGATGAAAGTGTCTTATAATTATTAGTGCTGTCATGTTCTGATGTTTTATGTAACTTAACACCTTGAAGGACACTAATGCCGCACGGCGTCACGTTAGAATACAAAAATTTTTTTTTTTATTATACGGGATTTTTGGCTTCTTCGCTTATTTGCGTAATTAGCCATGTCCTTACAAAAAAAATTGACACAACGCCGTACGGCGTCTCCAGTTTTACTGATCAGTTTGACAGAACGCAGGACGGCGTCTTATTTTCTATAGGAAACAGTAGTAGCCAAATTCTTACTGTCACAAAATGTACAAACCGAAGCATCGTAGTGTCACCCAATACTGATTTATATCCCTGCAGGGCTTGAGAATAGCCGAGAGTGTAGCGGCGCTGTTGTTTACATGGCGTTGCTATGGTTCCTCTATTACAAGTTCTCGGGTTCTAGCCCGAGAGCTGGTAAAAGTGTCAATTGGATTTTCAATTTATTATTAAAAAAAAAGAAAATAATAATAATGAATTGAAAATATGAATTGGTGCTAGGCCCAAATAACCTTAGCTGTTGGTGGTCTTTAAAACACACAATGTATATCCCTGCATGCAGTCAAATTGATCAGTAAAACTGGTGACGCCGTACGGCGTTGTGTTGAATCTTCTCGTGACGCTCTGATGCTTTGTGTCCTTCAACATGTTAATCTAGGAAAAGTCCTGAAGGTACACGTTTTTAGCATATCTTTTAAATATGGCAATTGAAGTTGTAAAAATATTCGGATCAAGGTTATTCCCTAAAATCGACATTCTTGTTACCGGAGAATTTTGTCCATATGACGTATTATGATGAGGTACTTGAAACAAGCGTATTGCTGATTTCCATTTTGTTTTTAATACCACAACGCACTCGTAAGCTTATTTCGTAAGTGTTAGGGTACATGTGTTAATTTCGCTCGACTTTTAATTTTGCAGCAAATAAATCCGCCGTACGTATTCGCGAACGAGTCCGACAAGAGAGTATCGACTCCGATAAGCGAAAGCATAACGATGCCGGCGACCACTCTAAATGCGCCTGCGCCGAAAGTAGAGCGCAGAATATCGCGATTTAAGGTAAGCGTTGTGAATGAGCCGGATCCTTCTCAGCTGATCGTTTCTCAAAACCATCAAGAGATCGCCGCCCAGCAGGGCGCGAACTTGAACGTACCCGGCACGAAGCTGTCGCATTCCACTTCTGAAAATCAGCAGTTGAACGATTCGGCAAGTCAGACGCACGCGTCGGCCGATCAAAACCAGAGAACGATGCATCATTCGATATCTGAAAATCGAGAATTGGGCACAGGTTACGACCAGTTTTATGTGTCGAGAAATGTCGATCAGAGCTACATGTCTCAAGAAAACGTGCAGAAACCGGCGGATCAACAAACAGTGATCGGCGAGAATCAGCAACAGTACTATCAGTCGGAACGGGTAGATCAACAAGTATACGTGCATTCGGTAAATGCCGAAATGATACCTCAAGCGTTCAACGCTAATATTATGTCCGATCAACCAATGTATCAAAGTCAACAGTTTGTCCAGGTTGTAAATCAACAAGTTTATGCCGAAGTGACCGAGACCCAGCACCAACAAAATTACACTACTCAGCCGCCATTATATCCAACTGCTCAGCAGCAAGCCGAAACGTATAGACAAATGAACCAACAGATGCCGCAGCCATTCGGTCAACCGATCGAAACGAGCGAGAAGCCTCAGTCAGTCGTATCGATTGATCAACAGGAACATCAAAAAATACACCACGCCAATTCTGAAAATAATTTGAGTCAACTGAAACCTGAACCCAAACCGGCTGCGAATCTCGAAGTTCGGAAAGGAAGATTCAGCATCATCACACATTCGAATCCTTCCCAGGAAGTCAGAGGCGTGGATAACACGATACAATGTAAGTGATTTTTTAATTTTTCTTTTTTTTTCACCGATTCATTTTCAGCACCAATTCATATTTTCAGTTTATTAATATTTTTTACAATTGACAAAAATATCAAAGTTTGTTAAAAGTTTTTGTTTTCTGTTTATTTTATGTCAAGTTTTTGTCGGTATCTAATAATTTTCGCAAACTTGTAGAATGTTTTTAACAAAATATTATCGACGGTTTTGATACCTACTCATACAGAGATGAATGGTCAGTAATTTAAATTTATAGTTATTTTTTATTCCGTTTAGTTTTAATAAAGAAAGTGATTTCCGTGCGATAAATTAAAAAAAAATAATAAAATCGATTGCTATAAATCGAATCTACATAAAAAAAAACAGTATGTTTCCGGCATCGACTTGAGGGGTTCAGCATTTAAATACAATAAAATAATTACCTATACAGTGTTTTTGAAATCTTCATCAGAAATGTTTTGATGTTTGCTTGTTTCACAAGGTAATAATTTTTTATGTTACGAAGAATCGTCTCATCATAACTTATGTATGTGTTTAAAATAATATATTGTTCTTATATGACTACCTGTACCTTGAAAAAATTAATTCAAAGTCATTGAAAAATACTTGGGAACTGATAAATCACAAATCCAGCGTATTGTTAATATTACTTCAATGTTGATTCCACCCGTTGACCTTATTTAACTGCTTATATACACTGCGTCGCTAAACACGTGGATGAAAAATTATACAGAGTGGCCCAATGAAAACAGTCACCCCAAGTTTTGGCCACTTAACATCAGTTTTGCGAAAAAAGCTCGCAGACGTCAATTTTAGAATCAAGGGGGACATCTAAATCGATTAGTATTATTTATGTAAGTTCAACCCTGAGAGCAGGGTGAATTGCACCCCAAAAATTTTTAATGGAAAGGGGTATCAAACGATTCGCATTTCGAAAGGCCTCTCAATTCTTTTTACAACAGTATTTTTGTTTTTCAAATCCGATCATTAATTGCGGAGAAAATGACATTTTAATTTGTAACAAGTAGTCTTAAACAATTGAACATAGCAAACAAAAGCACGTCATCTGTCAAGTAAAAATACAGACAAGAACTCAAGGATCATTTTATTAAGTGCTCAAAATGACCACTTCCAGCTTCCACACAATAATAGATAGATAGATAGATAGATAGATAGATAGATAGATATAAACTTTATTCTGTTAATACTGTATATACAGTGTAGAATGCGTCAGTATAAAAGTATACAATTTAAAACTTATGATTAAAAAATTCCTCGACAGAGTAAAAAGTTTTCTGTAATAATATAAATTTTAATTTCTGTTTAAATTTGGTGACTGGTAAATTTTTGATCTCTTGGGGCAACTTATTAAACACTTTCAACATTGCATTGACAGGACCTTTGTTGACCGTAGTCAACGACGTGTAATCAAGTCTATAGTTAATACCTGTTCGAGTGCTGTATGTATGGTTTGGAATATTTCCTGAAAAGAGATTAAAATTAAATTTACCAAAGCTTGCACATTCTAGCACATAAAGATCGTGAATTGTTAAGATATTAAGTTTCTTAAAGAGTGGGCGACAATAAAGATTATACTCAAAGCGTCGTCGTACGTTCTCCAACATTGCTGGAGTAATCTAAGATATTTGATACTATTAAAATATCATTTTCTCCGCAATTAATGATCGGATTTGAAAAACAAAAAGACTGTTGTAAAAAGAATTGAGAGGCCTTTGGAACTGCGAATCGTTTGACACCCCTTTTCATTAAAAATTTTTGGGGTGCAATTCACCCTGCTCTCAGGGTTGAAGTTACGTAAATAATAGCAATCGATTTAGATGTCCTTGATTCTAAAACTGACGTGTGCGAGCTTTTTTCGCAAAACTGATGTTAAGTGGCCAAAACTTGGGGTGACTGTTTTCATTGGGCCACTCTGTATATTATACGAGGTGATGGCAGTATTTTTTCTCGTAACCTGACCACGACCAACGTAATCATTCAAATATGCTAGTACTTTGTAGTAAAGTAAATTAAACATTGAGCCTTCAATTTGCGAACGCACTGTATAAGCCCACCTGCGTAATCTTGCCAGAGATCAATGCAAATATTTTAATTGTTTCAAGTTCATTTTACAAATGTTTTATTTGTTGTGAATCTTCGCGTTCAAGTTGACAATAATTGTCATTCTTTGGAATTTATTTTTACTGCCGTTTTTCGTTTGCAACTTCCGTCGAGTTTTTTGCGATAAATGGCGCGTTTAAATAGTCGGGGTTGCGATAAAATTGACAATTGAATTCGAATGCAGGCGGGAGTTTAATTTGTGAACGGATTTTCAAAAGTGTGTACGATTATACCGATTCTGAATGACGCAAAGACAAGTAGGTCATAAGTAAAAGTATTAGATCATTATAATTCCAACAGATCTCGTATTGTACGCTGAACTGCCTCGAGTCAAGTCATGTCATTGTATTATAAATTATTGTATCACATGCCTGTCTGTATTTTTTCTCTATCTTTTTTTATAGTCAATCGCATTTTGCACGCTGCTTAACGTGATTTTTGAACAGTAGTATTTAGTAGATATAATGAATATTCATAATAATATTATTCTATGCTTTTATTATCGAAGTATTTGAACGTGTCGAACGATCGATTTATTGGATTGAATTCGTTTTGCAGTTGCAAACCTGCCTCCGGTGCATGATTCGGCGCCGAAACCTATTGTTTCCGATACAGTCTCCAATGTGGATGCCGGCAGCAGCAACTGTCTGGTGAGTCTTGTTATCGATAGTATTTGTTTTGTTACGTTTTCATCGTCTTTTTTTTTAGTTTATTGTTGTAACTAACAATATATTGTTATTATTATGTAGGAATTTCCAGTTCAAAATGGTAACTTTAAGTTTGTATTATGTTAACATGATATTTTTTCGATGTAAGTTTGGCATTTCTCTAACTTTAAAATGTCCTACGATTGACGTACGAGTACTTATTTACCATTTGATTGTTTTCGATTTTCTTATTGTAAATTTTTTTTTAGAACTCGTTATCAGTCGACTTGCAAAGAACAGTTTGAGAAATGGGTTCCATGACATTTGATCCCAGCAATTTGATACCACGACATTTGATCCCACGACATTTGATCCCAACGACATTTGATCCCAACGACAATTGATCCCACGACATTTGATCCCAAAAAATTGTCTATAAACTAATAGTGTCTGATAAGTAATAAAGTTATTAAATTTTATTAATTTAATGAAATAATTTAATCGATTATTCCCTTTGTCGGGAAATTTGTTTGAATTAAATTTGTAGACGTTATGATATATTTGTAATTAAGTACATTGTTATTAGAATTCTAACGGATGTAATAGTATAATGTGTTTATTATTTAATAATCCTTTAGAGATTATGTAATGATCAGGGTACCTATTGTGTAACTCATTTCTAGTGATATCACTAAAGTGAGATTGTTCACGCGAATATGCATTTTTCGCACTAGTGAAATAGAACCATTTAACGTGAATTTATTCGCCATCGAATAAATTCACGTTAAATGGTTCTATTTCACTAGTGCGAAAAATGCATATTCGCGTGAACAATCTCACTTTAGTGATATCACTAGAAATGAGTTACACAATAGGTACCCAAGTTGAATAATTCACTTTTATTTATTATTGCCCGGGATACGTCGTAATTTTGTCAAATATTGTATTTTATGAATTAATAACAAATTATCACGCTGACTTTTCATAAACTTTAATGGCATATTTAACAATTCGTTATAATGTGAAAAGCACGAAAGACCAAATTGACTGCACATCTGGGTACCTATTGTGTAACTCATTTCTAGTGATATCACTAAAGTGAGATTGTTCACGCGAATATGCATTTTTCGCACTAGTGAAATAGAACCATTTAACGTGAATTTATTCGCCATCGAATTTGTCAGTGAAACGTGAAATATTTCACGTTTCACTGACAAATTCGATGGGATCAAATGTCGTTGGGATCAGTTGTCGTGGGATCAAATGTCGTGGTATCAAATTGCTGGGATCAACTAACGGCACACCTGAGAAATGCTGATTCTGTAGTTTTGAACTGTAATCAACCTACCAGTTCTGTTTTGCACCAGTGTTTTTATTTTTGCCCGGTTTTATTATTTAATAAATTTAATATAAGTAAGTTTATTGTAAAATGCATGATTTTTGGCTGTATTGTTATTTTTCATTATTTTTTCAATAATGAAATTATTATAGTAGAGCGTTGTCAAAATTTCGATATTTTGCTGAAGGCAGTTGTTTGTTTCACTTTTTATTTTCACTGGCAATATGTCTATAATGTACATAATTTAATTATTTTTTTTTTTTTAATTTATGCTTTTCAATTTTCACGCGAAAATTGAAAATATTTTAATTTAGTTTTTTTTTTTGTTATCAGTTACTATATTTTTTTGGGTGTTTTTCTTTCTTTTGGGTTAGACCACTGCTACCACTCCTGCATCGACGGCCGTTTGTTCTTTACCGCGTTGTGGCACCACTGATTCATTATTACTCCAGAGCAATGCTATATTAAATTTTAACACTAACAAAAATACATTTCAACCCGATAAACATAAACTAATTAATAAAATACGTAAAACAAGTGTCGCCGCTCGATTCATAGCAAATAATCGCGAACGAAGCATGTCTCAAGTCAACATATCGTCGAATTTCCGACAAACGGCGCCGAATAAAAACTTAAATCAGAAGAGTCTTTCCTACGTTGATATCGTTCAGCAAATAGATCAGATTTTTCCCAAAAGGAACGCCGGCATTAACGTCAAACAGAGCGCCGTTAAAAATCAGTCCGCCGTCGAAAGAAATGCAAAATTCAATTCGACCGAACAAAGTGCGCTCGGTAAGACCGCGACATTCGAGGCCGTTTCAAAACCAATGCCGCCCTCGCTGCAAACTTCTCCGACGATTGTCGTAAACCCTCCGGACTTTCAGTATAGCGAAAACAAAGAGATTCAAACGGTCGGAGACCAAGGTACTCAGACGTCGAAAAGCGATAACGAATTTAAACAACAGTCGAATATCGGCGAAACTTTAAATCGAGCGAAATGTGCGAATCAAACGTCAGACTCAAATCATCGGAACGTGACTACAGAAACTCAGCCGACCGTATCGGACAAAGATCAGACCAATATAAATTTGACAAATCAAATTTTATATCTGCAAAATTTATTGCAAGCGATATCGGCTAATATTCCCGCAAATGTGCTGCTGCAACAAAACGGCCAGACAACAAACGTTCCCTATTCGAGTTTGAATCAGAGCGACGTTAATTTGGGATACCGACCTTACAGTGCATTCCAAAACGGAAATGCAAACATACATTTCCCGATGACTTTTTCTCAAGAACTGCCCGTGTTCAATTGGGAAAGACGAAACACGTTTGCGGCGTTGCCAGATCAGCACTATCTAGCCGAGCTTTCAAAATTTAATCTCAGTTCGAGCGATCCTCGTTTGTATAACGACCACGCGAAATTCAGTAGCCCTTATATTTACGGCGGCAGTCAAGCGAGCAATTTCACTCCTTCTAGTTTAAGTAGCAGTCAGAATTCTTTGGGAAACGATCCGAGATTCAGTGTACCGAACTTAGGTCAACAACAAATGCCATTGCGGAACGATCCGAATGTTTTTAAGTCGTTTTTAAATTCAACCAGTCGAAATAACATTCCGGTTGATGCGAAATTTCAGCCAGGAAACAATTTTCCGCCAGACGTACAGTTCGGCGCGTCCTTCAATCGTCGATCGAGTTTACCGGTTTCTCGCGACCCTCGATTGATGCAAACGCCGATGCAAGGATATCCAGCGTCCGATATTAACTTGGCAAATGTAGCTAACCCTCCGCTGTCGGTTTATAATTACAGCGAAACGGGCGTAATTCCACATCATAACTATAGTGGATATCGGTTCGGTGGTGACGGTGAGTTCTTGGACGGGCGCAACGCGTTCCAACCTCGGACGGGCGGAACTTACGCCCAGAAACTCAAGAGGCGCAGCTTATCGCGATTGTCCGAACTGAAAGCCAGCGCGAAACAAAAATTTAATTCGATGACCGATTTGTGTTTCGGCGCCGAAAAGAGAAGGAAAAAAAATAAGACTTTTAATTCATTGGATGATTTGAGAAATATTGAAAATAAAGTAAACGAACTGTCTTGGAAGCAGGAAAAACTGGAAAAGAACATGTGCAAGAAAAGTCAACAAAACAAATGCTTTTGCGATTGTTGCAAATCGATGTCGTCGAATATGAAATGTTTCTCGAAAATCGAATTGCCGGTTTCAAATTCCGTAAATACGTTTCAACTTCGGAACGATTCGATTCCAAAAACTCAAAATGATTTCAATAACAGTATTTTGAATGCAAAAAGAGAATTTGATTTCGACAGAAGTTTACTGGAAGAGCAGATATATCTGGAGAAAATGAATTTATTGACGCCAAAGTGTCGGAAAAAATCGCTTTCAACGCAAAGTTTACTTTCGTCGTCGAAATACGATTCGGACGATCCGCGTGCTATTTTAAATAAATCAATAAAGAGACGTTTGCGCGATAAATTGAGCGCCTATAACAGCGGGCTGAGTTCCAGTTGCCACGATTTTAAAACTTTGGATTTCCAAAACTCTGAATGTAGCCGAGACGCGCATATTTTCGATATGAAGTATCAGAACTTGCAGACTTCTTGTTCGATGAGCGATTTAAATAAATCTAAATCGTTTGTTTCACCACCGTCAAAATATACTTCGATGCAGAACTTATATTGGGACGCAAATTATTTGGCTAGCTCCGAGCCAAAATTTAAATTTAACGATTTTCCGAAAGAAACTCTTTTTGCAGATTTTAAAAATATAAAATTTAAGCCGGCAGAAAAATGTAGACAAAAGGTAGTCGAAACAAATTTTTTGAAATCGAAACAATTCGGAGACGTTTCGTCATCATTTAATAAACCGTTGCTGAATGCGTTTTCGGAAAATTCTTGGTCGAACTTGTCTTTCAAGAACTCCGACCAAAAACATACTTCGAAGTCATTTACTGATCTGAACAACAAAATCGAGTCGGACTCGTCGCGCCCCAAAGAAATGTCCAAAGATAAATTGAAACAGTCGCACAGCTTTTCAGTCCTGCAAAACCCGGCGCCTCAAAATTTCGAATCCAACGTAAATTTAACTTCGCAGCTAAAAGATTTTAATTCGACGGCAAATTTAACCTGTTCCCTTCCGCGCAATTTTTCGTTTAACAATTACCATACCATTCATGCCGGAATGAAAATGCCTGAAGATTTTATGGAGTGGACTTTAAAAAATTATAAAATGTCGACAGAAAAGGGGAGCTGCAGCAGTTGCCGATCAACTTGGAATTCAAATTCTAGCAGAAGTTTGATCGAAACTCCGTCTTTTTTGCGTTCAAATTCAAACGCTTCTCTGAAAGATTTCACCAGTTTAAATTTCAAGCCACTGTCCGACCAACAGCGATCGTTTTCAGATCAAAATTTTGTGAAAAACAGCTTTCTGTCAGACGAGAAGGACTTGTTTTTAAGCCAGAAAATTTTGCCGGTGACGAATAAAAATCTCACTTCTGGAAATAGTTCGTTATCCAGTAAATTTTCGTTTTGTCTTCAAACTAGAAAACACTTTAGTAAAAACGAAACGAAAAATCGCTTAATAACGTCGTTACAATTTTGCCGAGTGAAATCGACAAAACTATTGAATTTCAAAAACACGAATTTCTACCACGTAAAACAAATCTTGAATAATTTGAAAATGAAAATAGTCGTATCGCATTTTAAGCATAGAAAAGTTTTTCAGTTCAGTGACTTGAATCGACAACGCGTGTCCAACCGGGGCAAAGACTATTGCAATAAACACGTCAGACGCTTTCCAATTAATATTAAATTAAGGCCAATTATAATACCAAAGATTATTAAAATAAAACAAAAAATCCTAAACTTTAGAAATACAGTGGTGCCGACATCTCGGAAAACAAAAAAACCGCATTTAACCGATGAGTCAATGTCCTATTTTCATCAACAATATATCGCTAGAATCCCTAGGATATACTCTAGGGTAAGACTCGTTTTTTATTTATTGAAATTTTTCTACTACTCTTCTGGTTGTGGGACTTTTTGGAGGAAAGTTCTTTCGATTCTTCAAAAAACAAAAATGAATTTTGTTTCAGTTAAGAGTATTCCGCACTTTATAATATTGTGTTTGAGTCTGAATGACAACTTGGAGATTTGTTTAAGCGACTGAAAAAGCTTTTCAAAATATCAACAAAAAAAAAAAACATTCACCGAACCCGGCTACTTAGACCGAAGTGTCTTTATTTATTTATTGTGGATTATAGACGCGTCGACAACTTAGGTCATTAGCGTCTTAAATACAACAAATATCATAATATATCACTTAAAAACTAAATAACATCACAAAACATCCATGAGCAGAGGTGGGATTCGAACCCGACCGAAGTGTCAATTTCTATAAAAATCTGCTGTAAGAATTACAACTAAAATTGAATTTGACTGGGTTCGGTGAACACGAGAACGATTTAACTGAAACAAAATCGTGCTATAAGTTCTGGTCTTCTTGAATTTCAAGGTAGTGGAAACTGAAAATCTGTGTATGCCGGTTTGGTAACCTTTTTGTTTACTGTCCTTTCGCTCATAGTTTGTACGCTGTATTTTGCATGCTTTTTAACAACTATAAAAAAAAAAAAAAAAAAAAAAATGCTCGCTTTTTGTACACTTTTGCTTGTTTACTTAAATTCTGTCGTTGCTTTTGCGCAGCACCGTACAACATATAATATGTGTATTATGTATAGGTACATTTTTTTTACAGTAAATTCGTAAAGTAGCGTCATTATACAATTTATTATCTAAGAGTATTGGAATTGCAGTGTTTTTTTTCTATAATAAATTCGTTTACAGGACAACTTCATCAGAGAGGAGGAGAAGAGAACAAAACATATTAATTGTGTAGCGATGCTATTTTATAAATTAACCGTATAATTTTAAATTTTTAAGGATCCATATTCATCAAACACTAATTTTAAACCAGGAATAATAATTATTTTAGACAAATTAGTTCAATGAATATGAACCTGATTTATAGACTTGTGTAAATTTTTTTTAAACGTATTTCCTGTACATATTGTAATGCTTACAAAATGTTAACCCGTTATTATTTATTTATTTTATTGCAAAATTAAGTTTTAATTTTCTTATTAACATTTCAGCTTCCGTAATAATTTTCATTTTATCTTTAATCATCATAAGAGAGATCTATCATAAGAGAAACGTTAAAATCCTAGGAAAAAAATGTTTTCTTCTTAGATATTCAAAACAAAACATATTTTGAATTAACGGCACGAATTTTAACAAAGAATAATATTAACATTGTATAAAATTAATATTCTGTTCTCAAACCAATATTTGCTTTTATTTATTTTTATTTTTTTTATATATTAAAACATTAGAGCGACCTCGGCATCGAAGGTAGGCAAACAACGTCAATCAATATCGGCATTGGATCTGCGGTCTCAAAGGGCATATTCACCGTACCTCCCTCAAACCTTAATGTATTTGCAACGTCCGTTCACGGCCAAAGCCATGTCGGCACGCCCTGTTTCGATCGTGTTGATCTCGGAACTATCGGAACGTCGAATATCGCAGGGACGCTTTCGACAGATCGCGTCGTCAATATTTCGCCAGCCGTAACCAATATTCAGAGCCTTTTAGTAACGGCGCCGGCTCCGAATCAGAACGTTATTATTAGTTCTGTCAGCCAGCAGCAAGGAACGAAACCGTTGTTCGATCAGACGGGGTCGAACGTAGTCAGCGCCCCGTCTGTCGATGGGAGTCGCATCGGCACGCCGTGCGTTGATCTCGGCGGGAGTACGTATGGAATTGCGACGCCGTCGTCTTTTTCATCGGGCATAATTTGTTCCGGCACGCCGTCGCTACACCAGGGCACGCATTCGTCGGCGAGCAGTTCCGGTTTTGCCGGAACGATCGGCACGGGTTCGATCAGCATCGGATCGTCTACGCTGTCGACGCCGGCCGCTTTGGACGAACAGACAAGCGTTGCGCTGAGACAGTTATTGCAGCGACAGAACGAAGAGCTTGAAGCGTTGCAAAAGAAGCATCAACAGGAAATCGAAATGTTCACAAGAACGGTGGCCAGTGTAGCTGTCGGCGTTGGACAGCAGCAAAGCCAAGCTGCGGCCAGTGTCAGTACGTCGTCTGCGGGTGAGTGCGAAATTTTAAAGATGAAAATTACGATTTGTAAAAATCGTCGTTCTTTTATTTCTTATCTTTTTACAGGTTCTTCAGAGCCAACGACTAACATTCAGAGTCCAATTTCAGAAAGTTAAGTTATCAGAGAAGGTAATTATTTGAATATGCTTTATTATAATTGTTTTTATTATCAAAGATCTGAAGATGAACATTCAATGTTATTCGTGTGACTCGCAAGTTAGGAAATATCTTTTATGGCAAAATTATTATTCTAGCACCAGAGTGTGCTACGGTACCTTTGATTTACAGCGAATATCTATGTCAAATACGTGTAAGATTGTGTATAAAGAGAAAAGTTGAAATTTGTCATCTATTTGTTATAATCTTGTACGTTGATGGATTTTTTAAATTTATTATTTGGAGAGATACACTAAAAAGACAATATTATATCACACTGAACGACTGTTATTGCTGGAAATAGCTGATTTAGATTTTTTTTTTGCGTCAGCAGCAAAGAACTGCCTGGACGGTGTGTTAGGACTATAAGTTGATAGCTAGAATGATAAACCAAATTGATATAATTCAAAATGAAATTCTCCAAAAACGGGAAGGTTCTAAAATATTCATTGATAGATGTTGCAGTAAATTTATTAATACACTGAAATAAACGCATTCGTTACTTCACAAACGTTTGTTTTTCATTTCTGAATTTATAACCGCCTACTCGAGAAATAAATGTGACTGCGAGGCGTTTTTCTTACTCGATAGCATCCTTGTTTTGTTTTTGTTTTTTTTTTTTCATTATTATTAAAGTGATTGTCATGTTCTGATAATTTTTTCAAGGTATGCTTTAAAAATTAAAAGAACACTGTTTTGAAAAAAGAAGAAAATAGATCTGTCCGATAAAGTGTATAAAAATATTTTATTTAGTGAAAATAAATAATTTGAAATTTTACTTAGGCAAATGAAATTAAAAAAAAATCTTTTAATATATTTAATTTATAATACTTTTTAATTTGTTATTATAATTTAATATTATTTAAAATTAAACCACTGTGTAATTATTATTTTATTACTGTACAGTAGAAATTATGTAGTAATTAAATATTTGTAAAGAAAATATTGTTATAAAACAGAAAAATGTAAGAAGAAAAGTAGGAAAGTTTGTAAGAAGTCGATGAAAATTTTATATATATATTTTTTTTTTCATATAATAAATATGATTTTCTTTTGCATTTACAACCAAAAAAGTTATTTATTGTAGAGGATGACAATATGTAATTGTTAATTTATTGTAATTGGTTATAAATGTAAACATACATTGTAATAGGGCGCAGTTTTTTTTTTTTTTTTGTATATATATATAACTTTATGGCTGACGTTTGAATTATTTAACTCTTTTTCTACAAATTGAACACCTAGAATCATTTCCAGTAGTGTATCAAATCCGGCACGGTACATTGTATTCGACGATTCATCGAAAGAAACGAATTGTTTAATTTGTCACCGATGTTGATAACATTATTACTTAATTGAGACATTCAACTATATATGTAATTACCGATAATGCTACTTATCTCAATAATCGTCAAGCCTTCCCTCGGAACTTAAGCTGTGGCCATCGTATTATTTAGCCATTACCTTTATGCGAATGTTCCGTTTTAAACGGACCCGATGAAGTAAATCGAAAGTATCGATGCTGGAAGTTTATTTTAACTACAGCGTTATGTAAACTGGTAAGATGTCGTCCCTATGCCCTGACTATAATTTATCTTTATTTTTTTGAGAATGTTTAATAATATTCTGTTTAAATGCGTTCGTCAAAATTAATGGGTCGTAGCGATTCAGCTGGAAGTGTTTTTTTTTTTTTTGTAATAATTATTGAAGTTAAAAAGATATTTCTAAAAGAAGACTGAAATCAGAAAGACCATAAATTATTTCATAAGTCGTATTTTTCGCCATAATAAAAATTCAAGTTAATATTTTCGAATTAAAGTCAAGGTTTAGACTTTAGATGGCTGTTAAATTATAGTTTTTGTGATTATACAGAATATTTGTAGAATTTTCTCAAAAACGGTACACGTTTTTCAATTGTATAATTATTTAAAAAAGGGCCTAAAGAATTAAAATTTTTTTCTTCATGTTTTACAAGTCTAATAATTTCAAAATTGACTGCCAAGGTACTTTTGCAAAGAGATTATTTAAATGCCATATAGGCCGGAAACCTGCCATAACCTTACACATTATATTATAATCATTCACGTCTTATCCTCTCGTTGGGCGCGAAATCGCAACTATTGAAGGAAACGGGTGCCGGCTACATAACGTATGTTCGGGTACCTTCTGTCGCTACACAGAAGAAGAAAGGCTGTTTCCGAAGAGTTTGCCACAACATATTTAAAATCGAAACTGTCTCTTTGTGACGGCATCGATGTCGCGAAGACGCAGCTGCCTCGTTCTCTTTCCGTTAGGCCCACAGCAAAAAACAGTCTTGTGCTTCGCATGCCCAGAGATTAATAAAAATAGTACGGAGTACAAAAGAAAATTAATAGGATATGCTTTTTTTATGAAATATTCTTAGACCCTATATTATATAAAATACATTTGGTAACCGATAATAATGTTAAGCTCAGTAAAAAGATAATTTACAACTGTAGTTGTTATTCAAAAAGTTTTCAAGCAAAATAATTCATATCAAATAATATTAACTGCCGTTCATGAAAATAGACATCGCTTAGTTCAAAATTTTTTACATGCATAGTTTAAGAGAACATTAATGGTACAGTGTTGATTTTTTAAGACCATATAATATTTTGCTATTTTTATGCGTAAACTGAGTTTGCCAAAACAGTTATAAAAACAAAATCAATCTCATTTCTAATTTTTTTGCAACACTTGCATCAAAAGTGCAATTTTAGATGACTGTGTATCGTTTGAAAAGTGATTCTTTAAGGAAGCTTCTGATGCGTTCGAACGGTAGTGTAAGTAAATTTTAACGCACTCCTATAAAGTAATACTGTTTTGTTTTACTTTATAACACACGTGCGTAATAAAGTACTGTATAGATTACTTTGCTATAATGTCACTAATAAAATATTTATCCAAATTGTGTTTTATTTGCTTAAAATTGAACTTTTGAAGCAGTTGTTGCAAAAAATATTGTATGTAACGGGTGTCTAAAGTGACAGTCGCGATTTTGTGATACGAGCCTAAGGTTATGTTGCATTTATACCAGAACTCGTCTGATTACCGCACTCGCTTTCGGCTCGCGCGGTAAACACACTCATTCTGGTATAAATGCAACATAACCTTAGGCTCGTCTCGCAAAATCGCGACTGTCATATAATCTGTCACTTAAGCCACTAGTTGCATAACTTACTATTAATTGCTTCGTGCTTCTTGCGATTTCAGTTTGAAAATTATAAAGTGATGAAATCGAAGTTTTAATGTGATCTCACGTACGGCGTGGTTGAAACTTAATACTACATCATCATTTACATCTTTTTCTGTGTTTAATAAAAATTAGCTAGTTATATTTTTCAATGGAATATTTACGCTTTAATATTATTGTATGTATTATATTGTGTTAATTTTAGGTAGCATTTGTAGTCGCAACATTTTTATCGACAAGAAAAAGAAAAGAATCGTTTATTATATTACTTTGCTGTTCATACATAATATAATGCAAATACAACACTTACCTGTTTCAATACTGTAGTCATTTATACCATTCTAGCTGTATTTTAAACAGTTCAATGTGTCATTAAATATCTGTACTGCTGTGTAATATAATTAGTATTAGTTTTTGCAAAGCTAAACCATCGATAATACTTAATTTATATCTCTACATGTCCCGTCCTAATTTTGTTAACATAAGAGCAGATATTTAATGAAAAGTACAACACAGCTAGCTGCTACTGAATATTGAAAAGCTATTTAATTTGAATGTTTTATTTATTTCAAATCCTTAACGAAGTTATGCTTTCTTTCTCTTTCTGGCTCATATGAGTATTACATTATGGTTCCAGGTATAATTGCATTGATTTAAAGCCCCCCATACATTTCGTTCCGTTCAACTCGCCGCGGTCCAAAACTGCCAATGTATGGTAAAGTACCTACTGGTCGGTTAAAATGTCTGTCGAGTTTTGATATTTGGACCGCCGGTTCACCTGTCTTGTTTGAATCGCAAGTGTATTCGAATTCCGATTCAAGTCGGCGGTTTCTTGTCAGTAGTGGACTGGATTTATCCAGTTTATGGTACCAATCCCCTGATGTTCAGTCAGTAAATTTATATGGGAAAATTGTTTTCTTTGTAATAACCACTTTTTTCCCAAACTGAACGTTTAAGTCTTTTTTTACTGCTGTTGCCACTGCTTACAAATGTACCCGTCTCATAATAAAACTGACGATCAAAATGAACTATCTGAGCAGTGTGTGGTAAGAACGTTCCGGCGATGATTACCGACGATTCGAACAGATGAAAAAGAACGAAATGTATGGGGGTCATTAGGGCTAACTTCAATATCAGCTATCCTCTAATCTCTGATTATGGATTTTATAATAAATCGTTATCAGTCGTGTTTGTTTGATTAAAAGACATTAGCAGCTGTAAAGCCAACTTTTATTGTAATGAATTTCTCATCTGTAAAGTGATAATTTCATTTTGTTTGCTTTTTAGCAGGAAAAAATAAAAATAATTATCAAGGATACTGCATTTGTGACATCCGTTTTCATTTCCTGTATTTCTTTTTGCCTGTCTCACAGATAAAATACAAATAAGTTCTTCGTGTTTCAGGGGCTATTTCGTCTACACGTCATTTTAATGGTGTTAACATGCTATTTAAATTATTTTTTTACACAAATTGGTTAGATACAATAATTAACTTCCGTAGAAAAATATGAATTTTGGAACAATTAGTTATTATACGCAAATTACGCCTATTTCTGATTTCCGAAAAAATGAAAAAAAATAATACTGAGTGCCTTGTGCGCTTAATAATTGAAAATCTCAACGATGGTTCTTTTTCAAATTGAATATGTTTTTGCGACACCGTTAATATTGAATTTTATAGGACCCGCAAATATTGTCATTTTGTGCTAGTACTTTTTGATTTTTATGGAAGTTTATTTATAACATTATGAATATAAAACACTACAAAATTGTTGTTAATATGCAACATAAAGATCATTTTAATACTTAACATTAAGAGGGCGTTATATCAAGAAGTGGCGATGTCACAGGAGCTAAAAAATTTAAAAAATCGTTTTGTTAATTAAGAATTAAATAATAGGTATACATTTTTAACATTATATTAATAATTGATATATTTACCATTTGCATCGGCGGCTGAATGTCACAATCTATCCATATTTGTGACTTTTCTAGCATAAGCACCAAGACACGCTAATATTCCAATCGTGCTTATAACTAATCCTAAAATAAGTGCTAATGTATCACCAAAGTCGAAACCCATAGCGCTTTGAAGTAATTTTGACTTCTAACCAGAGATAATTCTAACTGCTAAGAACTAGATTTGTCAAATACAATAATCTGTCAAAAGTTGTCCGGGAAATTTGTTTGGTTAAGTTTGACTTGACATATCATATAACTATGCTAAGCGAACGTACCGTCAGTTTCTAGAACTATATCTTTTCTACCCATGAATAGGAGTGTTTCTATTTACTGTATAAAATCCAGTTCCAAGCTTTTATTTTATTCTAATCATTAAATACAGTAACGTTGTTTGTCAATATTTCATAAAACCTTAAATTTTCTATTTAGAAAATTTCTAATTTTGTTTACTCATACGCCTGCAGCTTCGGCTACACAGACTACTGTAGTGTATGATGAGTTGCCTAAATCAATTACCCAACCTTATGCAATGACCTATTCGATGTTAGTAAATTATTGTACAAATCGAATAGCAAATCGGATCAGTAGAGTACGTCATTTAGGATCTGTCGCTTTGGATTTTGGTTAGTTCATTTTAATTTTTGTTTTAAACCTTTTTTTTAATAATGGAAGAAGATAAAGTAACAGGTGATGTATTTTTAAAAGCGATTGTAAATCCAAAAATTGGGTAAGTAGCTACATTTTATAATAAAATTATATAGAAAAATGAAATATTGTAACCTAAAATTTCAGTAACAATGCTCCTGTGGTTACTTCAAAAGCGGCTCTTAAAGTCGAAATGCAGACGTTGCGACTTGATACCAAGTCTCAAAAATCTATTATGGAAACACTAAAGCACATACATGGCCAGGTAAGCTTAATGTGATGCCTGCTTTCTTAAAACTGATATTTCAATAATACCTGATAATAATGATAATTAATCCTCAACAATTATTGTTTCTCGTGTTCTTAGGATTTTGCCTTAACTGATGCTTCTAACTACGAAGATAAACTTTCAAATCTCGGGAAGAATTACTGGCTGGAGCGAGGAAATCTTGTCATTAAAAGTGCTTGTGATTATTCACGAATTGAAAATGTCGAGCTTTCTACAGAAGATAAATTACGTCAGTTTGCCCTGCAGAAATTAGAGAGGTGAAAATAGATATATTTTTGAAGTAAACTGTGAAACTTCTTTTTGCATGGTACAAATAGCGAGACGGTGAAGTGAATTGGATTAATGCTAACGAGTAACAAGACGTAGCGGAAATGTAAAAAGTGGGTAGATAACCATTTTCATTAAAAAAT
Organism: Mongoloraphidia duomilia; assembly: GCA_039654895.1. NCBI lineage: Eukaryota > Metazoa > Arthropoda > Insecta > Raphidioptera > Raphidiidae > Mongoloraphidia > Mongoloraphidia duomilia. Next base: position 16,585,841 of record CM077525.1, on the reverse strand, counting down.
CAACAATAATAATAAATAGACATTTTGAATGTATAACCGGTATTCTGTTTGTACTTGTGTCTAGAAGTTTCACTTGTGTAGTGTGTACTACACGCTCATTATCTTTTTAAATAATTTTCAAATAAATGCAACGTTTTTCATTGTAGCTATGGCTTTTTTATGTCGCATTGTAAAGAAGCGCTAGATTTTTGTAATGGAGAACTAGAATCTGCCTTACGAATTTTATTTCACAAATATTTTAAAATAGATGAAATTAGTACAACTTATAAGCATGACTTAACTCCTGAAGAATTGTTACAGCAGAGAATTGATGAGACAGCTGTTTTAGAATCAATTTATGAAAATGCTTTTTCGGAAATTATACCCAATAAAGTATGGAATTTGAAATTTAAAATAGATTATTTAGTCGAAATGTTTTCAAATAATGTACCGGAAAAAAAAAACGTAACGCTATCTGCAAATAAAAAAAAAAAACCTCCGAAGTGTAGAAATTTTGCTTCAGGGAAATGTAAATTTGGAAATAAGTGCAGATTTTCACATGAGATTAAAGAAGAAGAACCGAAAAGTAAAGATTTTTTAGCAGATTATATATTTGAACTAGAAATACGATTTTCAGACCAATCTGAGTATCCTTATGAAATACCTATGATATTCTTGAAAACGAATTTTCCAAATATTTCCAATATAACTCGATTGAAATTATGTCGAAGACTGATAGAAGAAGCGTGTTCATTTGCAAAGGATGGAATACCCAGTGTTTATTCATTAGGTGAATTACTTACGAGCGAAGAAGAAATGGTAGCATTTTTGAAAAATTGCAATTTCCGATTCATTACCGAGTCAGAAATGTTATTTCCTCCGGTCGCCGATAGGGAAAACAACAATAGAAAAAATCTCCCGTCTCACCACACAAAAGGCACTACTTATAGGGATATGAAAACGCTATTATCGCTAGAAGAAATATCGAAGGAGGACGATAGAATCGTTAAATCGTTTTTCAAAATGCAAAAAGAAACAAAATATAAACAGTTTCTAGAAGTTCGTCGTAAATTACCGGCTTGGGAATATATGGAAAAAATCTTATCGGCCGTTGACAATTCACAGGTAATAGTTATAAGTGGCGAGACAGGCTGCGGCAAAAGTACACAGGTGCCTCAGTTTATACTCGACGATTGGCTAATAAACTACGAGAGCTGTAAGAGTCACGTGGAAATTGTTTGCACACAACCTCGCAGAATATCGGCTATAGGAGTGGCCGAACGTGTTGCGGACGAGAGAAACGAGAGAGCCGGGAACACTGTTGGTTACCAAATTAGATTGGAAAGTAAAGTGTCCGTATCGACGAGGCTTACTTTTTGCACGACAGGCATTCTACTTCGAAGATTGGAAGGCGATCGTTTGCTATCTAATGTCTCCCATTTGATAATCGATGAAGTTCACGAAAGGAGCGAGGAAAGGTGCAGCTATTGTTTCTTTGTATTATTTTTATTATATTTAGTGATAAATTTTATCGGAATTGCAAATCATCTTTACAAACATATTATTTTAGTTCTTTACTTCTTTTTTCTTCTTCTGTAAACTATTTGCATACACGATTATTTTATGAAGATATTGTTTTGCACTCTAAACTTATGAATTAATAATGGGCACCTTAACAAGTCTATCGTATTAGATATTCGAATCAAGGCGTTGCGGAGCCTAAATTAGTTACTGAGATTTTCCAGTTATTTTATTTTTTTTTCAATCTCGTTTCCTATTTACTTATATTTAATGTCCGTCGTGTGTTTTATTTGAATGCATTCTCAGATTTAGATTATAGCTCAGGTGATGATTTTGAAAAAAATTAAAAACGTAAAAGTCAAACGATTTTGAATTAGCATCGATGATCCACAATCCCGATAGATTTTCTCACATCACTTTTGAAGTCGATCTGTTACTGTTTTGTGTAATATAATTTTTATATTGACTTATAAATCATTTTAGTGATTTTCTGTTATTAATTTTACGCGATTTGCTTCCGCTTCGACCTGACTTAAGAGTAATATTAATGAGTGCTACATTAAATGCAGACTTGTTTTCAAACTACTTTGAATCGGTTCCCGTACTCGAAATACCGGGAAAAACGTTTCCCGTAGAGCAATTGTTTCTCGAAGACATACTGGAAATGACCGGCTTTGTGATTGAAGAAAACTCGCAATATACGAGAAAAATTAAATGTTTTGAAAATGAATTGCAGACCAGCGAAGTTCAGTCGGCAAATGAAAAGCCAAAACCGACACTAAAAGACGACGTACTTAATTTAGCTCAAATGCTTGCGAGATACGAAGGTACACGAATATCTTTTTACAAGCGCACCCCGTTTCACGTCCCTGACATATAAATTGCGATGTTCGGAAACGGGTCTGTGCTTAAATGAACCTCTATAGTGCTCATTTAGTTGACGCTCCTATTTCTACAGCGTTAAACGGGGTACGCAAGTACTTAGTTAATAAAATATAAGTGTCAGTTTTAAATGAAATGCTTTGATTTTTTGCTAGGATACAGTATGCAGACATGTAAAAATTTATATTTGTTGGATTCTGAACAAGTTAATTTTGATCTCATTGAAGCAATCCTAATTTGGATTGTTTCTGATGACAGGCAATATCAGAAAACCGGTTCGGTGCTTATTTTTCTTCCGGGAATCAGTGAAATTTCCACTTTACACGACCAGCTTAAAAACAACTCGGAATTTAATCCTGCAAATAATAAATATGTTTTGTTACCCTTACATTCAACTTTAACAAGCGAAGAGCAAGCTGCAGTATTTAAGTACGAGTTTATTTTGTTTTTTTCCTACGTTTCTGTGCCTCGAACGCCGGGAAGACTTAAAAGAACGTAAACAAGAAGGCGTATTCTGTGAATGTTGTGTCTATTAGAGCGATGACACACACAGCGGTTTGTGCCGACTCGGCAGCTGAGGCAGTTGCCGACTCAATGATGACACACACACGCTCTCAACTTAGCAGTCAGGCGTTTCTTGTGGAGAACGATGTGTCGATGCGGCTGAGAGCCGGCTTTCAGTCGGCAAGCAATTCTCGCCACGGTGTGTGTTTTGCATCATTGAAAAACATCAACTCGCCAACCGCCTCGGCACTAACCACTGTGTGTGTCGTCGCTCATAGAGATGCATTATTGATTGTCTATCATGTAAATATTTTGTAAAGCTCGCCACACAAATTGTATTATCAGCTTTTGAGTAGGTACTTGTGAATTCAGCCTTTCAAGTTCTTCTGTGTATGATTTGTCACATGTAACGGACTAAAAATCTGAAGAGTAGTGGAAAACACTTAAAAAAAATGTATTTTAAAAATACATTATTTACGTCAATGATAATGATATTATCTTCTCTGCGTTTGAGGTATGATAGAATATAGTTTTTTTTACAACCAACCTTAAATTGTTTTTCTTTTAAGGAAACCAAAAAATGGAGCTAGAAAAATTATATTGTCCACAAACATTGCTGAAACGTCGATTACAATAGACGATTGCATTTACGTAATAGATTGTGGTAAAATGAAAGAGAAACGGTTTGATAGCAACCGCAATATGGAAAGTTTAGATACAGTTTGGGTGTCGCGCGCGAACGCGCTGCAACGTAAAGGCCGTGCCGGCAGAGTTATGGCCGGTATTTGTATTCATTTGTTTACCAGACACCGGTTTAAACATCATTTATTGCCGCAGCCCATACCGGAGTTACATCGAATTCCATTAGAACCGATTTTAATGCGAATAAGAATACTGCCAAATTTCGAAAATAAAACGTTGCATAGTGTTTTAGGTATTTATTTATTTTTATAAGTATCAACGGTTTATTAGTCCTTTACATCTATATTACATTATAACTACTTGGTTTGTCGAGCGTCTATAATCCACAATTCATTCATTCAACTATTTGGTAGTAAATACTTTTGGAGTTACATTGGTTATAAGTATAAATATATTTAATATCATCTTTAATAGTAGCCTAAAAGTCAACAGAAAACTGCGACAGACTGTAGGAATCTTCCAATTAATCATAGATACGCTTAAATCTTTTTGATGTACTAATAAAGTTAGATTCATCTATGGCTGATAAAATGGAAGTAGGAAGTACATTCCATTCTCGCCTGAGGCGATTTACCAGTGCATATGTTGAATTGTTGAAAGAAAAAAAATCCACTTTGTAAGTGCTACACAATGATAATATTATGTTATGTGTTTATTTTTAAAGATAATATAATAGAACCTCCGTCAAAAGAGAATATAGATTCGGCTATTTTACGGTTACAAGACGTAGGAGCGTTCGATAAAGAACAACATTTGACACCGCTCGGTCAGCACTTGGCCAGTTTGCCTGTCGACGTGAGAATAGGAAAATTGATGTTGTTCGGTGCGATTTTCTGTTGCTTGGATTCGTCTCTTACAATGGCCGCTTGCTTAAGCTATAAATCGCCGTTTGTAACGCCTTTTTCACAGAAAAAACAAGCAGATTCTAAGAAACAAAAATTTGCACTAGCAAATAGTGATCAACTGACAATATTAAATGCATATAGGGTACGTCCGCCTATCATTTTATGTTATGTATTGAAATTTTTAATGTCGGTTTTTATCATTTTAGAAATGGCAAGACGTCTCGAGCCGCAGTATATCGGCGTCATACAATTTTGCCCAAGAAAATTATTTGTCCGTAAAAACAATGATTATGCTCACGGATATAAAACATCAGCTATTGGAATTGCTAGTCAGTATAGGTTTTGTTCCCGCAGATTTGCGTGTACCGAGAAGAACGGGACAAGACAAGGTGCTGAGCATCACTGGACCGGAGGTAAAATTGATTTTTGAAAGTCGGTTTAGATTTGCCTGCGTCATTGTCGTCTTCAATTCCCATTTTTCCCGTTATTTGAAATATTTTTTATTAATTTTTATGGAGCTACGTTGAACAATTTACGTTACCTTCTGACAGAATGCGAATCCAGCAGGCACTCTTATTAGTAACGGGCTCGATGCATTGTTTAATATATTTTGTATTCTGTGTTTTAGATCAATGCCAATGGAAATAACAACAAACTTCTGGCCGCTATTTTGTGCGCGGCACTTTATCCGAACGTCGTTAAAGTTTTGACACCGGGGAAATCGTTTGAAATGAGTTCAACGGGAGCCGTGCCACGTCAGCCGAAACCTGAAGAGCTCAAGTTCAAAACGAAAGAGGATGGCTATGTTAGTTATTTGCAAGTCGTGTACTATGGTCGAAACTGTCAGATTACATACAGTGTGAACTGACAACACGCCGGCAGAATTTTTATGGGTACTAGGCCCAGACAACAGCTAGCTATGGTTGAATAGAACATCAGAATTGAGAATCTTTTTACACTGTACATGAAAATCAAACACTGCGTGCATATAGATCGAAAATGGCTTATGTGTAATCTGACAGTGTGCATACTTGCGGATTTTACTGTATTTTTAATCAATTTGGACGGATTCAGTGTTGATAACGTTTTTTTTTGTCTAGGTAAATATACATCCGTCGTCGGTCATCTATTCGATGGGTTCGTTTCCGTCGCCGTACTTGGTGTACCAAGAAAAAGTTAAAACGAGTAGAATATTTATTCGTGACTGTTGTATGGTGCCGTTATTACCGTTGGTGCTGTTTTCTGGATGCTCTTTGACAATAGAGCGTCATTCTGGCGTGTCTATTATTTCGTTGGAAGATGGCTGGATCATTTTTCAAACAGAAGAACACGAGGTAAATATTTTTGGTGTTTTGTTCAGTTAATCGATTTTAATAATTTGATTTTATTGTTGCTTTTAAGGTTGCCGAAATGTTGAAAGCGATTAGACAAGAATTAATAATGTTACTCGAGGAGAAGATTAAAGACCCTTGTTTGAATTTGATGCATCATGTTAATGGGAAAAAAATTATATCAACTATTGTTAATGTCATTACAAATAACTGACAGACTTTATTTTGAATGATAAAACATGTATTTTTTATGACTGTATACAAAAAGGTGCAAAATAAAAATATTTTCAATAATTTTGTTTTGTTTTTGTTTATGATGGTCGATGACAAAGCAAACATTGCGAACAATTTGAGAATTACTGGTTGCATAACCAGCTGTAAAAACAGTAATTTTTTACAAATTCGGAAATCGAGCTGGCAACACTGAAAATTAAATGTCGCAGAAGTAAACATGTCTGCATCGTTTTTTTGAAGTTTTTGTTAATTTTGTGATTACTATACACCGTAAGTAAGTAAAAATTACTGTTATAAAGCTTATAATTCAGAATAATATATTAAAGTAGATAACTGGCTTGTAACTTCCCAAATAAGTTTTGTATTGACCTTTTAACCGAACTGTCAATGTGGCTAGGTTGTATACAAAAGGGGTGGAACCCTTATATATTGAGCTCTTTAAGTGATTTGTATTTAAAACTACGAATCTTTAACATTGTTAGCTACGAAATCAAATATTTAACCAGTATTTTTATTACATTACTTCCGAAATGCAAGTTGTAAGAATTGGTGTCAGTGGAACTTAACCCATAATGTGATTGGACTAACTAATGATGTGCTACAAATCTATAAATGGTCATTTACTGTTGTGTATCACATTCACAAACAGATGCTGCTCGGAGAACGTTTTGTAACCATGATTTTCTGTTGTAGATAAAATGTTTACAAAAAAGAAAAAGAAACCACAAATATCTCCTCCGACAAACTTTGAACATCGAGTGCACACTGGTTTTGACAAACGAGAAGGGAGATATGTAGGACTGCCGCTACAATGGGCGTCGATTGTTGGAAACAATCAAATACTCAAATCGACGAATAGGCCTTTACCTTTAGTTGACCCGTCGGAAATTACACCAACTGAAATATTAGATTTAAAAACAATTGTACGCGGCGATCACAAATCGGAAACAAGGGACGTGGCAAATCCCCACGTCCCTCCTCATCACAATATTCAAAATAGCAATAACGGTTTGATTTTACCAAAGACGTCAAACGTGGCCAGGTCTAATTCACTGCGATCATCGAGTCCGCCTCGATTAAGGCGAGACTATCGTTCAAACGCAAACGTTCCACCTTCTGTGCCGGAAGAGCAGACTATAAATTCTGTTCCAATGCCGCAGAATCCCGCTTTAAACCACGAACGCGCCTATCCGAAACCTCAAATCAAGAATAATCCAGCCGTCGACTGGTCTTACGGACATCAGCATCCGCATTTCCATCATCCGCATAACATTTCTACAGAATCTTCGGTTCAACCTTCCGTACAGCCTCATCACCCTCACCCGGCTCACGTAAACGGAAATAGCTCAGACGTCGTGCTTCCGATGAATTACATGCCTCCACAGGAACATCACCAGCATAATCAGCCTTCTCCCGTCGGATCGGTTGCGTCATCGGGGCCTCAGAGGCCCTTGTCGCAATTGAGCGGACATTCTCATCCCGGCTTGGGATCGCATCAAAGTTTGATACAACAGCAGCGCTCTGCTAATCAGCATTCGCCCGATCAGAATCAAAATGTTAAATTAACAAGCAACGCGTCGTCGTCGATACCTCACGGCCAGACACCGGCACACGGTGGACCCGTGCCTACAGTTTCAGCTTCGAGTAAACAACATCATGAACAGAGACTTACGCACGAGCAGGTTGGTATTAATTTCTTACGTGTATTTGTTGTTTTTAGGACTGCATTTTTTCAGAGCTTTTGTGGTGATACTGACGAACTCGGATACTTTTGCTTTAAATAAAATATAAATTATATTTTCCACAATACGTTTAGCATATCGACACAGAGTAACAGCCATGGCGATCCCTGCTAAAGAGCCGTCAGTATGTCTTGAATAACCATCAATGTGGTAATTTAAAATAAAAACTGATTTCGTTAATAACGTCATCAATTATTGAGATGCTTGGGTGTGTAAAGGTAATTTACGGGAAGTGTGGAAACTCCGATATATGATTGAGAAAGTTATAGTCGACTTCGATAACAAAATTGGTTGGCAGTAGCGTCAAGAGTGAAAATTAATATTAATTGATAACTGGAAGTCTTGATAAGTCGATTTTTTTTGTGGCAAGTCATGGTTCGAGCTATCGAAGTTCGACTGTATTTCAAAACGTCCCGTCTCTTTTACTTACACAGTGCCCGAAAACCGATTCCACTCTCGGGCACTGTGTGACTAATTGGTAACTCAACCAGCCGGAGACTGGGTATTTTGGGTTCAAGTCCCGACAGTGACTTCTGATTTTTTCCTTGTATATCCTAACAATTGTTTGACGTTTAACATCATGATGGCAGTTGCCGATTGATTACGTTAAGAAAACTATATGCTTGTGGAATGGTTACAGTCTAATTAATAATAATAATAATATTTATTTATTTGCAATGCCAATAAATGGATACAAAACGTCAATAAAATTCAAAATTACATTAGTTCATGAAGATCATAAGGCACAGATTTCAGAAAATATTTTTTTAATTCTTTTTGGAATTTGATCAAATTTTTTTCATTTCTAACAGCTTCAGGCAATCTTGCATATATTTTATAACCTATATATGTAGGGCATTTTTCATAAAATGTTGTTCTATGTTTTATGGCAACATTGTTATTGGGTCGCGTATCATAATGTTTCAGATTGCTATCCTTTGCAACAAAGTAATTTAATTTATGCATTTCAGTAATTAGTTCATAACCAAAAATCCCGTAGTATGTTAAAATCATGTTATCTTTAAAGAGTGAGCGGCAAGATTCGGTATATTTTAGATTAAAAATTAATCTCAAAATTTTCTTTTGAATTTTAAAAACTCTGTTTCGGTCTATTGATGCGCCCCAGATAATTATAGCGTATTTTATGGTAGTTACAATAAAAGCATCATAAAATATGAGTAGAGTCTTTTGGTCGTATACAGTCTTAAGTTGTCTTAACTGATAATAATAATAATTTAATTTTTTGCAAATATTATTGATTTGTAAGACCCATTTAAAGTTTTCGTCAATAATGACACCTAGATATTTTGTAGAACTGCTGAAATTTATCTGAGTCTTTACTGTAACTATTTTTTAATAATTATTATATCCACAAATTAACTCATTGTTGTGTTTAATTATAAAACTCATGTAGCTTTTTCATATAAGTAAAATAGGCAGAACATACTGCTGTAGAATTAAAAAAAAATCACCTATTTTTTACACACATAAATTACCCCATAGGTATGTTTTATACCTACATAATATTATAATCAATGTAAAATTTGCGAATTGCATTTCAGTTCAGAGCGGCGTTACAAATGGTTGTGTCAGCGGGCGATCCTCGGGAGCATTTGGATCAGTTCATGAAAATCGGTGAAGGGTCTACGGGCACAGTCTGCATTGCGACAGATCGTCGTACCAATCGCCAAGTTGCCGTCAAGAAAATGGATCTGCGCAAACAGCAGAGGCGAGAACTATTATTCAACGAGGTGGTAATAATGCGCGACTATCCTCATCCTAACATTGTCGAAATGTACGACAGTTTTTTGGTTCAGGATGAATTGTGGGTTGTAATGGAATTTCTTGAGGGCGGCGCACTAACGGATATAGTGACTCATGCCCGTATGGACGAGGAACAAATTGCGACAGTTTGCAAACAGTGCCTCAAAGCATTAGCTTACCTGCATTCGCAAGGCGTAATACACAGAGATATCAAATCCGATTCTATATTACTTACGGCCGACGGACGCGTCAAGCTGTCCGATTTTGGATTTTGCGCCCAAGTGTCGCAGGAACTCCCAAAACGCAAATCGCTTGTCGGCACGCCGTACTGGATGTCTCCTGAAGTCATATCTCGTTTGCCTTACGGTCCAGAAGTCGACATATGGTCGCTCGGTATAATGGTAATTGAAATGGTGGACGGCGAGCCTCCCTTCTTCAACGAACCTCCCCTGCAAGCCATGCGGCGCATAAGGGACAGACCGCCGCCAAAACTGAAAAATACACACAAGGTCTCGGGTCGGTTGCAGGGCTTTCTTGATCGCATGCTTGTAAGAGATCCGATGCAAAGGGCGACAGCTACGGAATTGCTCGCTCATTCTTTCCTGAAACAAGCCGGTTCGCCGGCTTTACTCGTGCCGCTCATGCGCGGAGCCAGACATAGTAACGGCTGATTATCTTCTTTGTCGTTTCTTGTCTCTTGTTCCGCATATTTTGTTATCCATCACATTTCTGTCAACAGTGACTTATTCAATGTGTATATTTTCTTCTCTTTTTTTTTTTTGTACATAGTATCTGACACTTCTCGTGTATTATTTTTAAATATTAAATAAAATGCAGTAATGACGACATCATAGACGTGATTGATTTACTGCCATTTCATTCGAAAAATAAAAAATGGAGCAGTAAGATTTATTTGAAACCTAAAGCACCAAAGTCAGAAGAGTTAGTGTTTTTTTTTTTATTATATAATTTGTTAAAATGTGCCTAACGAGTAATAATATCATAGTATAAAACATAAATTATACTATTTTTAACAATAATTATAAACTGAAAATTTTAATATAAGTAACTGGAGGACGAAGCCAGTATATTTTGTACAATATTTTTAACTTGTTGAATGAAGTATTATTATAAATGGCAGCTGTCGGTGTCAGGATTTAAGATATTTTAAAAATCAAACGTTTTTATTTTTAATAAAAATATATTGCTTTTATTTTGTCAAACTGCAATGAAATCTTGACTTCATAATCCGGACACTTGTAATAAAATTTAGAACGTATTTTAAAATGAAAAGTCCGAAAGTTGTGTTCGACTAGATTTGTGCAAAAAATTAAAACTAGACAATTTAACAGTGTTTGAAACTTTCTCTGTTAAGATAATCGAAGTTCTAGTGTGTGTAACAAATGAAACTTATACAGGCAACGAATATAATGCAGGTCAATTACATCAATTAAAAATATAGAAATAATAATTATTAACTTGAAGTCAGTGTATTTTTATGTCTACATAAATCAGATAACCGTTAATAAATAGGAAGTGGCAGAAAGGGCGTTATTAAAAAAACAAAGTGTTGGCGCTACAAAATTTCTCAATATTTTTGCCACATTCTGTACTGGAGACTAAAATGGCCACTTGCCCCATTGTCAATTAGCCCCATTGTCAATTAGCGTTTTAACTAAGCTGTAATAAATTGTAATAGATGTGTCACTTCCATTAGATTTTTTCACTTTCAACTAGAAGTTGGAACATGCTTTTGACAAAATGGAATAACTTATTTGATTTTTGACAGTACCTAATGGCGGTTTTACACCAAACCGACAAAACAGTTGAAAAAAAAAACAAAACCGCAATTTTTCGCAGATTTATTGAAGATTTTTCGGCAACTCCTAGTTTTTCAACAGTTGCTCTTGTGTTTTTTCGTTTTCGATCAAAATCGGTAACTTCAAAGGGTTAGTCGGCTTAGTGTAAACAGTGAGTTGTGTTTTAGTTTCACGTACCAACAGCCAACCACACATGAGAATAAAAAACCGTTCCTCACTAAACATATTAATTATTTTTTAAACAAATAATAGAAAAAAACGACCTACTTCCTTTTGACTGGCAAGAACTGAACTGAAAAACAAAACAAAATTGCAACTGTTTCTCTAGTTTAAATGACAGAAAACAAAAACACAACAGCAACTTATTTTTGTCTTTTCTGTTTAAACAGTCTTTTCATTGTGTTGGGTTTTTGTTTTTGTTTTTGAAAACAGCAACAAAACAGCAACTCAACTAGTCGGTTTGGTGTAAATCCGCCATAACAAAAACGTGGTGCAAATGGCCATTAGAAGATAAATAATAGTTTTTGACACGCAATGCTTGATGACTACAAATCATATTGACAACGAATATGTGATTGAATTATTAATCCATTTCACATAATTAATAACATTCCCGTAAATAGTATCTACTTCATTGTTAATTTGATAAATTGAAATAGTTTATTTAATATCAATATTAATTTTATACGCTTACATTTTTTAAACAAATCTAAATTTTAATTTTTGCAGATATAGTTTTTATTTTAATTAATTTTAGCATTTATATAAATAGTGTAGTTTAAATTTTAAAGGAATCGTAAAAATTTTCATAATATGTGCCTTTATTTTATTGGATTGTCAAAATTGAAATATCTTTATAAGAGAATTCCGCTCTAAAAGTTAAAATCGATGTGCCTTGTGACGGAATTTGTTTGAAAAATTCTTAACTGCCAACCATGTGATATTTTAACAATTCGTAAAATATTTTTTTGCTTGTTATAAACAGCTGACGATTTTTTTTAAATTGACTGTGTTGGATTTCTCTGTAATGTCAAAAGTTATTTAAGCTTTAATTAAAACACACTATCTCTATCAACGGTGGCTTTTTCAAGAAAAGCGTTGTGAAATTGACGCTGTTACAAAAATTAATTGATCAGTGGCCTGTTTTAATTTCAGAACTGAATATATAAAGCAATTTAATATAATTTGTATAACCGATACTATCAAAAAAAGTTTTTGAGGTCATTTTATTAGTAAAAACTTTGACAACTTGAAATTTTTTCTTATATTTCAAAATTATAACAATCTAAAATCATTGTCAGCAAACACTTTTTGACAATATTTTTTTAAACCCAGCCACGTCACATGTTTTTCATATTGACAAAAGTATAACTGACTGCAAATATTCAAATAAATTAAAAAAAACAAAACAGGTGTGCCGTGGGACACCCGACAGAAGCAAAGCTTTTGCACACAGCCCACTAGTTGATATAACGTAACGTGCGCGTGCGCGCATTGTTTTTCTCAGTTTACTTCCCATTTGCGGAGCGCGTAACGTCCGAAAAAAGTTTTGCTTCAAAAAAAAAAAAAAAACTACTAAAACATCGGTTGACAGTTAAAACATAGATATGTCAACGTTTTAAAATTTTGTACTTATAACACAAGTATCAAATTAAAGTTAGTTACAATTTTTTATTTTTAAAAAATTGAATAAATCATCAAAACATCTACCTAGTTATAGACGCTATAGAATTTTTAATCAGGTGTTATTCTTTGTACAAGTTAAATCTCTTTTATTGTAATTTTTCATTAATATTGACATTTCATTTATTTTTTTTTGGGCTTGAGAATAGCCGAGCGTGTAGCAATGCTGTTGTTAACATGGCGTTGCTATGGTTCCTCTATTACAAGTCCCCAGTTCTCGGGTTCTAGCCCGAGAGCTGGTAAAAGTGTCAATTGGATTTTCAATTTATTATTAAAAAAAAAAATAATGAATTGAAAATGTGAATTGGTGCTAGACCCAAATAACCTTAACACAATTGAGACATTTCATTTGTTTTTAATATTACATCATCAATTTTTCGTAAATATCAGTAAGATCCTACATCACTAATATATTATTGAACTATACTTTTCTGTTTTGTTTTGTATTGTTAGTCAATTCAATATCACTACCATTTGCGTATTTATTTCTTAACGTAGCTGTTCTTAAAGATAGTTGAAAAAACTTGAATGTTTTATAATTTAAGGTAGTTGTCGTGCTATGGGCATAGTGTCAGAAAATTCTAAATTTTCGTATACTCATTAAGAATACTATAATACAAATACCATTAAAATTTGAAGTTGATTGACCATCTCTAACTCAAGATAAACTTAATTAAAGTTCGGATAATTAACACGGAGAGCATAGGAAAGGTTGTGTTTTTGATAAGTTTTTTAATTTAAAAAAAAAAAGTAACAGTCAGAAATTTTCAAAAAACTGACTGTTCATTGATGTTTTTGTTCTGAGTTTAAAAAAGAAAATCCAAAAATTATTGACCTTTTTATTGTTGAGATATAATAACGCAAAATTCAACAATTTATGAGAAAAGATTGACATTTTTATATAATCCAAGTGAACAAACTAAGTGAAATATGTGTTACTATGTGAACAACAGTTTAGGTTCAATCTCTAACAAAATTTTTTTACATTTAACACTATACTTATTTATTGTTTTACAGCGTATTATGAACGAAACTTTTGGATGTAATTGTAGCACGACAACTACCTTAAACAAGTGATTGTTAGGGGAAAAATGTAACCTCGAATACATTTCAGACGAATCCCGCTAAAGTGTGTTGATAATTAATTTGAACGTTGACTCTTTCAGTAGTGATGGGCGATACGAGATGTTTTTACAATCGAAACAATTGTAATTGTTCATAATAACAATCGAGTCCACGATTGACTCGGAGTTTGATTCTACAATCGAAATGTTCGCTTGTTCAAGTTGATTATTTGCCACATAGGTTATAGCAATAGCAGCGAATGAAAATACATATATAATCGCGATTCAAGGTTATATGCTAGTTGACTGACGTTCACGCGACTCGTTGATTGTTCACTGGTGAGTGATGACTTTACACTGTTCAGTCGGTACTCACTACTCTGTGATCTCTTCACTATTGAATTCGTATTACGCGATTACTGCACAATGGACCATCGACTCGACCACAGTTGTTGAGTGATGAACGATTGTATATTCCGTGACTCTCGACAGTGTACGATTCAGTACTATGCGACTCGGTCTCGGTGAACTGTGAAACAACAACAATCGAGTCCAAGTGACAACCATCGAGATGTTTGAACAATCGAGACAATCGACTAAAACATCTCGTAATCGCGCATCACTATCTTTCAGTATGAAACGGGAGTCTTGCGTATTTGAAATTATACTAGTTTTAATTAATTTTGTAAATATTTTTTTCCATTGGAAATTCTTTCATCTGCGAGCTCATTTGTTTTTAATCATGTATTATATCTAAATATGCGATACAAATTCCCACACAAACTTTATCTACACCTTGAAAATAATTATCAATATGTAACTAATAATAAAAAAGAAGTCGTCTGAAAATGGTATTTTTTCTTTTAAATAATGCATTAGATTATATTTTAGTGACCAGACAAATACAATCTATTGACATAATATTGTGAATTGTTGAACTGCTATAGCTTGATTTGCTGCCAAGCTTAATGGCCCTACTGGTTCACAAAATAAGATGGTAATTGGTAGCTCACGAGTGTCTTAAATTTATTTAATGTGAATTATTTTATTTTTTATATATATTGTGTATTCTATGAGGCTAAACACCTCTTTTGGATAAAATAATAAAACCAAAACAGTATTAACTATGATTCCAAGGAAAATGTTGTTAGAGATCTGAAAAACATGTTTGTTTTTGTAAGAATGAACCTCTAATCTTCATTATCAAAGCCGTCCATTTTAAAAATTCGATATTTTTTAAATATGGTATTTAATTGTGATATTTTTTAGAAATTTCAGTATTTCATTTTATAAAATTTTGGTTGGGGATATCACAACTTTGTAATTATTTCAACAATAAGAGAGTGTTACTATTGTTTTTGACCTTATCTGCTAGAACAGCACATCCCAACTACGTATTTGATTGATGTTATATATTTATTGTTTTCCAAAAAAAACATTGTGGCCTAAATACTGTAAATTGTATAATGATCCCTCGATAACGCTAAACTTCAATGGAAGTTTTTTTTTTTTAATCGACTTCATCTTCACAGTTCAGTTGTTTTTTATGAAGCATACGTTTGTTTTTGTTTATTCACAGTACCATTATCTTATAAATATTCAGAATTATTGTTGTGGTCAGGACCAATGAAAGATTTGTTATCCGACGATAAATTGTTTCAGGTGTCATGTATTAATTTTTGTTATAATTAAAACAACTAGGAAAATACCAAATAAATAAAATAGAAAATACAAGATACATTGAGTAATTACTTCTATTTAATATTAATTAAAAAAGTGATAAAGTCAAAATTCGAATTAGAAACAAACTTTTATGCAAATGATATAGTATAATATTTTTTCGTCGTCAGTCAGATTGGTCCTGATGAAATTTGTACAAATATTTAGAAATACCTCTGTTTTCTCATGTCATACATTTTTCATCT
Source organism: Mongoloraphidia duomilia (assembly GCA_039654895.1). NCBI lineage: Eukaryota > Metazoa > Arthropoda > Insecta > Raphidioptera > Raphidiidae > Mongoloraphidia > Mongoloraphidia duomilia. The sequence continues at coordinate 16,569,845 of CM077525.1, read as the reverse complement.
ACATTATTTTAACCATATTTACACTTACTGTTACAGCTTCAAAGATTATTTAAAAATATGCATTTATTTATTGTATTAAATCAGTTTTACTAATGGTATTAGAATTAATATTATATATCGGTAGCTGCTTTGTTTTTGTGCCTGTTCCATATAAATATATTTTATTGAAATAATTATTTTATTATAAAATAGTGACTTAATAATATTAAATTTGATGCTGATTCAGTGACAGAACTAACAATAATTAAACTCATATAATCGATCATATTTATTTAACAATAAAAAATGGTGGAACCTTTGGTGTAAAGATACGAAATGTTACAATTACCACAAAACACCAAACCATAACAAACACTCTCGACGTACGTTTCGCCAACCAAGTTGGCATCATCAGGAGATGATTAAAACTGGATTTTTAATCATCTCCTGATGATGCCAACTTGGTTGGCGAAACGTACGTCGAGAGTGTTTGTTATGGTTTGGTGTTTTGTGGTAATTGTAACATTTCGTATATTTATTTAATATACCAAGAATGTTTAAATTACACCATGGCTCACCCTTCTACAGTCAATAAAGCTTTCGATTTTTTTTAAATTAAATTGTATAATTTGGTTATCATTGAATCTGTGATAACATGTATGCAGATTTTTTTTTAATTAAGATCAAAGTAGTAAAATATGTATATTAAGTGTTTTATAAGCCAGCACCGCTACTTATATTTCATCATAATTTTACTGTAAATGACACCGCTAAAACATAAAGTTATAAAATCTTATAATTACTAAGCACTTGCACTGAACAATTATGTACCTTATTATTGTATTTGCATTGTAAATCAGTGTATTGATAAGTAAGTGAAGGAAATGGCCGAAACAAAACAAAATGGATTCCATTTTAGCATTTCAGTGATAGAATTATCGTTTTAAGTTTTAATTATGTTTTATTGTAAAGTTTTAGTAGTGTATTTAAATAATAAATATTATTTTAACTATTAAATGCGTTGCTATAAAGTCCATTTTTAACCCCGTGCCGGTGGGTTCATACCAATGACGGAAGAATATTCTTACTTCATTATTTCCTATTCCTGCCTTCCTACTTCGCATAAAATATTTCTAGAAAGGATGATCGATGTTAAGAGATAAAACATCGATGTTTTAACATCGATATTGCATATGTCAAACATGGTAACATCGATATGTAAGCACCATTGCGACATCAACGCCATTTGAGCGATTATTTTCTAAGGCTGACTCAAGCCTATATCAACAGCGCAACAGGTTGAAAGGCTCTGCGCTTTCAAAATTATTGTTTTTACAGTCAATTGACAAAAAATATATTGGAATTTATAATCTGTTCCTTTCTTTAATAAAAAATCCTGTGATTTTATGGTTGTTTTATTTGATAACGATGTGTGCAAAAAACATCAATGTTATGTGTTCGATAAACATCGTGTATCGATGTTCAGCTATCGATGTCAACATCGATGTTTTTGCAATATCGATCATTCCTAATTTCTAGCAAATTAGCATTTGGGCATCAAAGTGTTAAATGCTTTGCAGTGAAAGCGTTAATAATTAGTTAATTACAAATTTCTGCATTGGCAACATTGAATGCAATTAATCAATTTAAAGTGGCAATATTGTATAATTGGTACCAACAGGAAATAACTAATCCCAGTAATCACAATCATAACTGACGTGACGACGTCTGACAATAGTTGAAGTTTGTGACTTGAAGTAGAATACGTTTATCTTTATGCCTTGGCAAGTCAGTTGTCTGTGACAGTTTATGGTGCAGTTTCGTATTTATTTTTGTGATCATCATGGCGCTTAGAGCTGTCATTTTGAAAATATCAACATTTGTGTTATTTTTCACATTGTGTATTGACTATAGTGTTTGTTCATCATCAAAAACATTCAATTTCTTTAAAGACGATGCTTTGAACGATGAAAGTTTTCACGATTTCAATATTTTAAGGGAAACGGCCGGAGATGAGTCTCAATATGAAAGACATAAGCGGGATGCTTCGTCACCCTCAAATATTACGTCGAAAGTATGTTTAATTAAATGTTATATATATATTTATTGATCCAATTTACTACCCGTGCAAGCAAGTGAATGCTTGAACAGTTACAGTAAATAATATTTATTACGGTTTAATCTAAATTATACTTTAATGTACTCGAATTATCGCAATTATGATAATAAAAATACTGTCTTATCATTTTATCGAAATGTTTATTTTTATTTGATCAGTAAAACTACAAAGATTTTGTTTGCAGAAAATGCATTTCGTAAAAATTTATTTTTGTCCTGTGTAGAATGGTAGAGATATATAATATAATATTGATTCGATTGTTTTAAATAAGCGCCGTATGCCTGTATCTTGTAACAATAAGATTATTATTGTTAAGTTCAACTAACTTATTTGCATAATATATTTTCAGATAAACATATTAAATGACACCCATCAACAATTAATGGTGCATTGGGTGGGCGAAGGATCCAACGTAATTATCTGTCTAGCGCGTGATCCCATGCCTCAGAACAAACTGCTCAGCAATCCGTCGGCCGTTTTTATATCATACAATTACGGGGACACGTTCCAGAATAAAACTGACAATTTCAAACAAATAAATGGCAGTGTCGCCGCTTTGGATAAATTCTACAATCATCCGAAATTCAATTCTCATGTAAGTGGTAATTATTTGTAAATTATGATTAAATTGCATAGTTCGAATGGTGGCTCGTGGGAAGTATTTGACCAGCAGCATTGTCTCTTTCCATTTCAGCGAAATATAGAGCACTAAGTACCATCAGAGGCTAAGTGCATTAGCCGGAGATCTAATTTTTGTTAAATTTTAATAAATCCCAAAGTAAACACTTTGATATTTTTATCAAAAGAACGAATAACAATACTAATTTGTGTGTATTTAAATATAATTTATTGATCACACTCGAAAAACAAACGATAAGAGATGGATAACACTACAGAATACAAAAATTAATTTCAACATTACAAATGAAATTTATTTTTCCAAGGAAAATAAATGAGACATTTTTACGTTTTTTTTTATAATATTTTTTCCGTGTACGAATTCCAATAAAGAATAGTTTTTTATGCATTATGAGGTTTTGTAATCTGCACTACAACTTACTTAATTAATATGTATTTAGTATTTAAGGATTGCTTATCTCGTTTCTTATCTTGTATAATTTTTCAGATGTCTGGTTTATACTTTATCCATTTTTTATATTAGGTATATCGCATTGCTGTGATAAGCTCACCTGTCTAAATATAGTTTTATTGTTATTGTAAACTGAATTATAGAACAACAACCTGAAATAATAATTAATGTTACTTAATTAATATATTTTTTTTAATCATGAAGAAATCGATTTTTCTAAATTAAATACTCGCGCGCCGCCACCCGACAGAATAGGATACAAAATTTATGTTAAAAATGTCATTAGCGTTAAAATTGAAATTAATATATTATTACAGTATACTTCGATATTACTGTAATTATTATGAGAAACGATCATACCCATCATAATACACTCGCACACAAATATTGCATTTTTTTATGTTTATTTCTTTTCGTTTAAAATCTGTTGTAAGGCCGCTAATGTAAATTATTTGACCATTAGTATCCAAAGGTGGACTAGCAGTTTAGGCTGGTCAGTACCAGCCACCCCTTTCTGCGAAATGTGAAGTTGTTTGAACTTCGCAGAAAGGGGCGGCTGGTACGAAAATCAGCATTGGGTTTGGGTCAATCCGCTAGAGATATTTTATTTCCGAGTTATCTCTGTCTCTGAAAGTTATAAGACCATATAGAGTTTTCTCAGTGCACGCCGCCGTGAGTGTATAATATCTTAAATATTTTATTCTATGATTCATAAACTTGATAAATGGTGGAATAACCACATGATACATTGGTCATTTAATACATATATTATTGTGAGTTATTATCAATTTTTCACGTATCCTTCCTTATCTTCTTTCCAGAGTATACAGGAAACCACAATAATATATTACTTATCTTTTTTGAAATGCTTTATTTTTTTCAAACTAACCGGCGGTTGTAATTTATAAATTTAGTAATTTGCCGAAAATTGTTTACATCAAGTAAAACTTATCTTCATAATTTGACATCATAACATTACATGAACTACTCTAACAAATTGTATTGTTGTCAAGAGAACATTTTTTTTTTACATATTTTATCCGAATTTAGATTCGTATTTTTTTCTAGATTTTATTTACGGACACTAAAAATAAACTTCTGTTTACAACAAAAGATCATGGTCGTAATATTAATCGTAACCAGTTGGAGTTTCATCCAAGCGAAATTTCATTTCATGAAACGGAGCCGCACACTTTCATTGCGCATGACAAAATTAATCCAGAACACAAGGTATTGTAGAGTTTTGGTTTTATTCTTTTTTAACTATACAGCTGAACTGGTTGAACGTAAATTTCTTTATAATAACGCTCCATGAACCAGGGACCAGGGTTGCTTTTAGAAGTAAATTAATGAATAATGATGATTATAGACGCTCGACAGCTGAGGTCACAAGCAAAATGAATGTTTTTGCGATTTGATGATATTTAATATCCTTAATTTTTATTTTAATTCATGATACCGTCTAAATGGACAAAAACAACTTCCAGCTGTGACTGTTTACAAGAAAAAGTTGATAAAAGTTAATTAAATAACTATTAACTTCTAATCATTAAACTATAAAAATACTATTTTTTTTGTTTTGTTTTTGTCATGTATCATTTGATAATTTGTTATGTCATTTAAATACAATGTTGTGTTAAAAGGAAAGCAGAACATCAAGATTAATCTTGAAGTCTCTCAAATAATAATTGGACTTGTTCAAAAAGAAAAAAAATGGATGCGTGTACTTTGTACGCGCGCTAGAAGTTATACTTCTTTGGCGTGATTAAGAATTAATTTTTAATTTGCATGCCAATAATTTATTGAAATATAAAATAATAAAACGACTGGAGTGAATTTATTTATATTTGTTTATATGGTAACTGGAAATCATTAATGCTGCACCTTCATCCTGTTAAATTTTCGTGACGCGATGCGCGCGCATCGTAAAAATTCACTCTCATCATTTTTTTCGTAACCCGCCAAAAGAAGTATAACATTATTATTAAAAAGAATGACGATTGACGTGTTTCCAGACCGCTAATTATTTTATATCAAACAGGAAATAGTGTGTAATACATGTATCACTTTTTTCGATAGTGTTTTGTCATCCAATTAATATGCGTAATAATAATAAAATACTGTATGTACAGTGTATATTATTATAGCGTACTGTAACACAAAACTGTATTGTGTGATTCATTTGTTTTACACTTTCGTCTTTGTATTTTGACCCCAATGGTCAACATCGTGGTAATTTGAACTTGCCGAGCTCGTAAAAACCTTTTGTTTTATTTTCAAAGTGATAAGAAAGCAATAATTTTTATCGTTGACAGCGTTTTTAAAACTGCATAATTGTTGATTTTTATGTCGCCATGCTTCTTAAGTTCAGTTAACGATTTTATGAACACATCTGGTGTTTATATGTCACATTTACAATAAAAAATATCGATGAACTCGTGTAGAAGGAACATAATTTACAGGATGTTAACGTGTTTTTTTATATAAAATTACACTATCTATAATTCGAATCTATATAAATCGAATTAATTAAATCGCAATAATGCATTTACCAAAGAGATTTGACTCAAATTCTGGGTAATAATAAAATAATAATAAAACAGAAAGTATGCTGTAACGACATTATGCAGATAAATTAAAAAATAATGCCGACTCAAAAAGGCAGAACAATACTATACGTCTTATTGACAATATCTAGTCTTTGTTTTAATGTCAGTTAGGCCATTGTTACAGTGAACCCTCGACATGGGTTATCCTTAAATATTTATATTATGTTTGTTTTCATAAGACATGCCATAAATATGATTCACTTTGAATTGGAAGCACGTGCTTTATTTTTATATGTTTGCTTTGTTTATTTACTTCAAGGCCCAGATCAATATTAAATAACATGCAATAAAATATGGGTATTTTGTATAACGAAAAGTCAGAAAAACCCGTTTCCAGATTTTTTCTCTGTCTGTATAGGGGGCTAGTACGTTAATAAAAAGACGTTGAGTTTTTTTCGCATGCATTTTTATTTTCGATCAGCTGATGATACAATTAACAATAATAATAATAATGCGTTTAACGACCGTTTCTCAACATTATGTCATAACAGACGCCATTCGCACCATTTTTACCACTTCCCGTTTTATACATTTTTATACTTCAACTTAATTAATAGCAATGTGCGAATGGAGGAATTATAGGACATTAGGATAAGGTAGGCAACTTTGGGAGCATAGGGATTTGACAGGTAATCGGCCATGGCCTTGAATAAGGAACCATCTCGATATTCATCAGGAATTATTGAGGGAAACCATGGAAAACCTCAAACAAGATGGCCGGTATAGGAATTACCGTTTCTCGGCGCGAGGCAGTAGGAAAAAGTTCAAGCCACATCTGCCCCCGCCGGGATTCGAACCCAGTACCTTCCCAATGCGAGTCTGGTGCTGTACCACTAAGCTACATCGCATGCATTTTTATTTTCGATCAGCTTATGATACAATTATACAACTCACCCATAAAAATCTCAATAGTAGATATTTAAAGAACTTTATTCAACACCCGCAAGAAATATGTAATTTCGTGGCTCTTCTGAAAGTGGGCGAAATAATGAATTCTCTGACTGTAGACGCAGAGAGTGGGCGAAATGCCATTTCGCCCACGCTCATTACGGGGAACGTTTACGGTAGTGTTGATAGTTTCGTCAATCAATCAGGTCACCCATTATTTCGCCCACACTCAGCAGAGCCACGAAATAACATATTTCTTGCGGTAGTTGAACAAAATATTGTGTGCGACTATTGGTCGAAAGAGGAGATTCCTCGAGTGTGGATTTTGCCGCACGAGTGGAATCACCTGTCGCACAATATACTATTATTTAACTCCTAGTTTATAGAAAATATTACGCACAATTTACACACCTCTAGTTTTCAATACTCAAACATATTCTATCTTTTTTAGTTATGGATAACAAATGATTTCGGTCTAACATGGCGACAATTACAAATCGGTGTGAAATCCTATTATTGGCACATGGAGCAAGACGAAGCCGTCGGCACTCTGTTTATTGAAAGAGAAGAGCCGACGGGCACAGGAACTGTCTTGGCAATTAGGAGTCCCCACGACGTTGATCAAACAAATCTTAAAGTGCTAGTCGAAGGTATCGAGGATTTTCAGTCGAAAGGAAATTATATGTTTGCGACAAAAAAGAACAATGTTCGTGGATTTGAAATATAAATTCGATATGACAGTCGCACATAGATATTATAACGTTCTTTTATTTATTTCGTTACAGAAAACATCCGATTTGTACATATCGTGTAATCGTAGCGAATTTATTAAAGCCGAAATAGATTCTCCGCTCAGTCATCGCGACTTTCAAGTGGTGGATGTTACGGACGGTCGTATTTTTATAGTTATAAGTCATACTTACAATTCGACGAATTTGTACGTGTCCGAAGGATCGTGTCAAGATGGAATAAAATTCACGTTGTCACTAGAAAATATTTTAGCTTATTTCCCGAACAGTTCGTGGACTAATTCTTGGTTAGAGTGAGTACATAATTTTAAAATTGTAACCTGCTGTCTGCAAATGCAATGAAACGTCAAGAAGTATTTTGTTCCTCGATTAATCCCGTAAAAACTCAACAAAGAATAATTTTTTTATATAAGAGATTAACGGGAACTTGGACCGTGGGTTGACTGAAACTCAACTTAATTCGCAACGTTTCGTCTATATTTTAGACTTCTTCAGGCTCTGTGAATAATAACCACATACATTACTTGTACAACTTATACAAACTTATAATATTAAATATCTTAATACAAACCTTAAAACATAACACGAGTATAATCTGTAGTCATCATTCATTTACAGCGATAATATATATTATTCAATAATCCTTTTGAAATAATTGATCATAATAATTTCATTAAAATTCATTTGTTCAACAGACACATTTTTTTTAAAACAACATGGCTATTTAATACAAAAATCTAACTATTAAAATAATTAAGTGACATAATCACTAAAGTCTAAAATATAGACGAAATGTTGCGAATTAAAACTTTAACTGAGTTTCAATCAACCCACGGTCCAAGTTCCCGTTAATCTCTTATATATAGTTACGATGGACATGACAACTAAAAACAAAAAAAAAAATAATTTTTTTATTCGTGTTTGTAATAGTTGTACTCTTTCAGACATGTTGCCGAGGAGGCATTCGCCGATTTTTACAAAGTGGAAGGCTTGCGCGGCATATACATCGCTTCTCAAATAATCGTAACGAACGATACTTCTTACAAACCCTCGCCCGAGAATCTTATTTCCGTTATAACTTTCAATCACGGAGCGGAATGGCGACCCATAATTCCTCCGCGATACGATAGCGACGGACAGGAAATTAGTTGCCTGCGGCAGAACAACTGCTCACTTCATTTGTCACAGCGATTCAGTCAGTTGTATCCGGACACTCGCTACGTGTCGATAATGTCGTCAAAGTCTGCGCCGGGCATCATAATGGCCACGGGAGTCATCGGCAGAAATCTCAAAGGAAAGCCGAGCATTTACATTAGTCACGACGCCGGATTGACGTGGGCTCAAGTTTTGAGAGACAACTATTTCTTCAACATGGGCGATCACGGCGGTGTTCTGATGGCCGTCAAATATTACAAGGCGCGCGGCGAGACCAGAGACATTCTGTATTCAACGGACGAGGGCGAGAACTGGCAACCGCACCCGTTCCATTCGGACGAATTGCGTGTCTACGGACTTATGACCGAACCGGGAGAAAATTCCACCGTGTTTACGATGTTCGGATCGGCGCGCGGCAAGCATCAGTGGATCATTATCAAAATCGACGTTCAGAGTGTATTCAGTAAGTGTTTTTAATTTTTATTATTCAGCCATAATATATATGTATCCTTGAGCTTCTTTTTGATTAGTGTTGGCGAACTGGTTCCTATCTTTTCCGATCACTCTGTACGTAAAATGTATTTGTGAATTAGTGAATTGAAATGTAATCAATAATTTTCAGAGAGAAACTGCGAGCAGGAAGATTATAAATTTTGGTCACCTCGAATCGCTGCAAACGACAGTAATGAGGTTTCGTGTATTCTCGGAAAGGAAGAAACATTCCAGCGGAGAATACCTCATACCAATTGTTTTAATGGCCGCGACTATGACCGTCCGACAAAAATTGAAATCTGTGATTGCAATGCTTTCGACTATGAATGGTAATAATGTTTTTTCTTTTCTTTCGTATGTTTTGTGTCAGTGGGTAACGATTTATAATCTCTATTTTAGTGATTACGGTTTCGAACGCGTTGGTCGTCCGGCGCGCTGCATCAGTAGCAAAATAAACGGCTATGACCCGTATGCAATTCCATCAACGTGTAAACCGGGCGATTTCTACAACCGTACTAAAGGCTACAGAAAGATCAACGACGACGTTTGCATCGAAACGGAACCCAATTTCTTTAAGCCTGATGTGTTGCCATGTCCGTTCACTGAATCGAAAGAATTCCTTATAGTGGCTCGACGCGACAAAATTTTAAGAGTGAATTTGGAAAACAACAAACAAGATGTTTTGCCTATGACGGACCTAAAAAACGTTATCGCTATTGATTTTGACTTGAAAAACAACTGCGTATATTGGGCGGACATAGTTAAAGATAATATTGGAAGACAGTGTTTATCGAACGGAACGTACTATCCAGAGATTTTAGTTGAAACCGAACTGTCGTCGATCGAAGGTATGGCCTTAGATTGGGTCTCTAAAGTTCTTTATTTCGTAGACGGAATGCGCGCGAAAATCGAAATAATCAGAACCGACATCGCTCATTCGGGCAGAATGAGGAGAACTATACTCGACAACAAACATCTGTTCAAACCTCGAGGCATAGCCGTTCATCCGAAAGCCGGCTATCTGTTCTGGACTGACTGGTCGCCGAACGCGCCTTCGGTGAGCCGTTCAAATTTGGACGGTCAGGACGTCAAGCAGCTCGTTACAAAACCGCACGTGGAGTGGCCAAACGGAATTACAATAGATTACATAGCGGAGCGGATCTATTGGGTGGACGCCAAAGGAGACTACATTGCCAGCTCCGACTTGAACGGCGACAGACTAAAGAAAGTCATTCAGAGCGACGACAGGGTGACGCATCCGTTTGCCGTGGCCGTATTCAAAGACGACATGTATTGGGACGACTGGAAGCAGAACTCTATTTTTATGGCGGACAAAGACCACGGCACCCCGGTGCGCTCGATAGCTTCGAATTTGGTCGGACTCATGGATCTGAAGGTGTTCGCCCACAGCGTTCAAGAAGGTAATAATTCATGCGTCGACAACCCGTGCAAGTATATATGTTTGGGAGCTCCCAAAGGAGGACACGTTTGTCTGTGTCCGAACGGCATGGAGCAGAAGGACGACAAGTGTCTGTGCCCGGGCGGAATCGAACCATACGCAAACCTGACGTGTCCCAAAAGTCATAGCACGTGTTCCGGAGAGTACGTTATGTGTGGAAACGGGTTGTGTATACCGAAAGGTTGGAAATGCGACGGTGACAACGATTGCGGCGACAATTCGGACGAAAAGGATTGCCAGCTGTCAACGTGCGCCGATAATATGTTTGAATGCGGAGATAAGAAATGTATCCCGAATTATTGGAAATGCGATATTGATAAAGATTGCAACGACGGGTCGGACGAAAGCAACTGCGAATATCAAAAGTGTACGACGGCCCAGTTCCCGTGCAACAACGGTCGTTGCATATCGAAACGGTGGAAGTGCGACGGAGAAGATGACTGCCGAGACGGATCGGACGAAGCGAATTGCCACGACAAGTCGGTAAAAACTTGTCAACGTAAGTAAATAACACAGAGCTTTTTACTTCCCACCTCTACTATGGTAGGGAAGTAATGGATTTAGTCCGAAAAAAATATTCCGAGATTTTAACAGATCTTCACGTTTTGAGACCCTAGCAATCGTTTAAAATCATTTTCTGACTGATGTCTGTATGTGTGTGTGTATGTGGTCAATTTTTCGCCTTCGATATCGTAAGAACGGAACAACATACGGCCATGCCGATTGTTCTATTGTGTTTATCAGCCTTTAACTTAGATCTGATTAGATTTTGAGTCAAATCGATTCAGTGGATCCTGAGATACTAAAGAAAACGTTCTCAATGTCACGTATTAACATAGGTAAAAAAAATATAAATGAATTCTAGATGTTATAATATGGAAAAAATGTAAATATTTTTTTCTCTAAAATGTACAGTTTTCGAGAAAAAAAATATTTTACTAAAAAAAATAAAAATTATACGTAAATCAAGGTAACCATGATTTTTGCTATATTAAGCTAGCCATCAGTAGATCACTAAAGAAAAAAGGCTGATAAACACAATAGAACAATCGGCATGCCCGTATGTTGTTCCGTTCTTAAGATATTGAAGGCGAAAAATTGACCACATACAGACATCAGTCAGAAAATGATCTTAAACGATTGCTAGGGTCTCAAAACGTGAAATCTGTTAAAATCTCGAAATATTTTTTTCGGACTAAATCCATTACTTCCCTACCATAGTAGAGGTGGGAAGTAAAAAGAGGGTCATGCTTTTTTTCAAAGAATAAAAAAAGAATGTTTATTTTTTGCAAATATTTACTATTTGGGAAGTATAGGACTGGTCATCAGTCGAATTTTTTTTAACATAATTTTAAAGTTGTCTAGACGTCGAATTTCGCCCAGTTAGATATGGGAATTAATCACATCGTATTCGTGTTTTTGCAGAGGATGAGATTCGCTGCAAAGGCAACGGCCAGTGCATGCCTAAAGCGTGGCAGTGTGATGCAGAAAACGATTGTCCCGACGGGTCGGACGAACACGGCTGCGACAACAACACGTGCGGCCCGGATCAGTTCACTTGCGCGAATCATCGGTGCATCAGCATGATGTGGAAATGTGACGGAAGTGACGACTGCCAAGACGGACATGGTTCGGACGAACAAAATTGCTCCACCGCACCTACCGCTACGACGACGACCATAAATCCGTTCAGCGGTTCAGTTGCTCCCAACGTGAGTGAATTCATTATACAGATTTCGTTCAGTGTTTTTTTTTCATGTGTATCAAGTTGTATGGACCAATTTACATTTTGTCAAATTTTTCAACGCAAGTAGTTTGTTCTACGTTTGTTCTGGACGCCTACGAAATTTCAGCGTTTGTTCCGAAAAAATAAAAAAGTTATTAGCAATAATAGGTGGCCAGCCAACTTGACGTCAAGTTGTATGGACCACGTCTTAATTACAACATTTTGGGAATTTTGATTATGCCAATCGTTTGTTCTCGGTTTGTTCCGGACGTCTACAAAATTTCAGCGTTTGTTCCGAAAAAATAAAAAGTTATTAGCAAAAATAGGTGATCAACAAATATTATGTACACTACTGGCCAAAAGTAAAACGACAAAGAAATGTCCAGTAGTGTACATATACTAGTGGCTGGTCGCCTATTTTTGCTAATAACTTTTTTATTTTTTCGGAACAAACGCTGAAATTGTGTAGGCGTACGGAACAAACCGAGAACAAACGATTGACATAATAAAAGTTCTCAAAATGTTGTTATTAGGACGTGGTCCATACAACTTGACGTCAAGTTGGCTGGCCACCTATTATTGCTAATAACGTTTTTATTTTTTCGGAACAAACGCTGAAATTTTGTAGGCGTCCGGAACAAACGATTGGCGTTGAAAAAGTTGAAAAAAATTAAGTTGGTTCATACAACTTGACACACATTTTTTTTCTAATTTCGAAACTGCTTAACTGTCACTCATTATAACCGTTCCTGAATGAATAAACAAAATATTGCACAGGCAACGTGTCACGACTGGATGTTCAAATGCAACAACAACAACTGCATACCCGCCTGGTGGAAATGTGACGGCGTGGACGACTGTCGAGACGGAAGCGATGAGAAAGGCTGCGGGCCTTCGACTATGAACAATGCTACACTGCCCCCGGTTACGGCAGTTCCGTTGCCGCACGTATGCCGCGCTAACGAATATCAGTGTTTGAACGGTGAGTGGGTCGACGTCGATTGTTTAGAGTTTAATTTTTGCTGAAGCGAAATGTGCATCCGTTAATAAAATTGTTGCGGTTGAGATGTGATTGAATTGTTGTCTATACTTACTAATATAATAAAGCTGAAGAGTTTGTGTGTTTATAATCGCTAATCTCAGAAACTACCAATCGGATTTGAAAAATCATAAATTGTTAGCATCTGGACGAAACTGGACAGGACTGCTAGTTTTTTTAATAAAATATTATCTCTTATTTTTAGGCAAATGTATTCCTCAGGCGTGGGTTTGCGACGGAGCTAACGATTGCGTGACGTACGAAGACGAGGCCGAATGTCAGGGTCGCGACAAAAAGTGTCTAAGTTCAGAGTTTAAATGTCGCATCGAAGGTTCGTGCATTCAGTACGAAAAAGTTTGTGACGGACGTGCCGATTGTCTAGACGGAAGCGATGAAATCAACTGTAAAGAAGTTACCTGTAAGCAATTTGATTATTCGTTTTATAACGCGTTATTTTATTGATCTCAAAGCGTATAATTAAACATTTTCCCTTTTTTTTTTTAGTCAAACCGGCAACAGTTAGCTGCACGGTTGGATCTTTCCCGTGCGACAACAACCGCTGTTTACCATTAACAAAATATTGCGACGGGATCCAAGATTGCTACGATATCTTTGATGAATCGGACTGCAACAAGACGAGTCCGCGGGTGTATCAAGTTTTGCAGATGGGCGTCGATGAAAGAAGGGTGAACGCGACGAGCTTGCTACTGTACTGGTGGATACCAATACCTCAAAATATAAAGTTCCAGTTCTTACCGGCGATTGCAAAGGTTGGACCGCATTCTACTTGGAAGAATTTCAGTTGGACAGAGGACACCGATTTCAAATTCAGAGATCTCGAGCCCTACACAGAATATAATATGACTGTTTACGTTAGAGTGGAAAATTCTACCAACATTTTTGCGCCTGCGAAATACTTTAATGCTATGACAGGAGAAGGCGGTATGTCTATTATTATTATTATAATTACTAATATCGCCTGTGGTCGAAATTCGACCAATTGTGTCTGTAAAGTAACAAATGGAACTCATCTCTATCCTGACAAAAGTTTGTTCTGCCGATACCCTCTACATATTGATAGTTCATAGAATCTCCGTGGTATGTCATAAGAGGTCTTTAAACAGTAAGAGAAACAACGTTATGTATTTGTTTGTATGTATATTCTCATTAGGAGATCATGTGTGTATGTTCACTTTATTTCACCTGCTTTAACGGCAACATACACACATGATTTTTTTTGTGCACATCTATGGCACAGTACCTTTCGAATGATACAAGTTTCTAGCGACATAAATGCAAACTCAAGTTAGGTTTCATATAGACGTACTATGAAAGCGTATCCGTATAGTACGACTCTGGTTTAAGTGACTAACTGCTTTTAGCGACCTAATTTTATAATAATCGTCCAGTTAGAACGAAATTACAATACATATTGTTCCTCTGATCTGTAATACACACATATGTGCAATGTGTAATTTTCATTAAAGTTACATAATACATACTTACATATGTATTTGTAAGTGTTAATATATTTTATTTTATTTTCATAGAAATTAATCTATTGTACACTTTTATGTATTATATAAAAATAAGCTTAAATTATGCGGTCGCTTTGTGTGTCATCCGGTTAATACGACATAATGTCGCCGGTTCCTAGAAAGTCGTTCTATTCGGATTCTACTGTAGTAAAAAAGGTACGACAATTTTCGGTGTTCACGTATTAATATATAGATTTGTTTTAAGTTGTGATCTTTTCTATATAATTGTACTGCATTCCCTGTAAGAATTTGATTGTTGCTCGCGTATGATCAGCTCTTTATTTTTTATGAGTAATTATTGTAAAAACCAACAGTCAACAGTTTCATAAGAGCGCTGATGTGTCGTGATAATCGTTCATTCTTGATGCCCTCGCTTCTTTCGTATCGATTTGAACAGTATAATAAATATGTCGCGAAAAAAGTATCTGTACGTGCAACTGCAACTGCAGTGACATCATGGTAATTGAAAATGGAGGCAGAGTATCGGCACAGCGAGTAAATATTTTATGAGCCGACTACTTCCAAGTGTGTCGATTGATAAAAAAAACATTTTGTTGAAACGAATCTATTTTATTTTTAGTTCCAAGTCCGCCGGAAAATGTAAAGGCAAGACAGTGTAATGGATCACATGTCGAAGTGACATGGAATCCACCAAAAAGACCCAACGGAAAAATTACCCATTACGAGATTAGCTGTAGCCCTCCGATACCTCCACTGACGTCCGTAGTTGACGATACAAAAAATTCGTACATCATCAGTTCTGTTTTTGAAGGTGGCAAGAACTATACCTTCTGGGTAAGATTGTTTGTACTTACGATTTTTATTTGCCCATGAAATAAAAGCATCACCCTCTTTTTTTTACTAGTTTGCATCAATGTGCTATTTTAAAATGTCGCAGCATTTGCATGACTTCTCCAAACTTTGAATTAGCATATCGCAGGCCGTTGTTTGGATCTTAACAAAACACCATCTGCTGTGATATAGTTTTTTGTTATTGACGTTTTTAAAAATTCATTTTTGGCGAATGTAGACTTTTTAGCTTCTTGCACGGCTTAATTTTATTAAAAATTTCCATCCAAATATTACGTACAGAAACGATTTTGAGGTTATATATTATTTTATTTGAAATAATCCTACACATATGATTTTCCCGTCCTTGTAAACGTATCCTATTGTGAAGAAAAATGACTCATTACAGTCACCATACTGAACAAGAGATTTTCTTTTTGCTGTTCTATTTTTCATCAATTTTCTGCACGCGATGATGCAAAAGTTTACTAATCCGATTTCGATACTAACTACCGCAATCTATTATAGGTGACGGCTCGCTCCAGCTTACACAATAGCGTAACTTCTAATTTAGTGACATTGACTTTTGATGGCGATGCAGACTTGGACGCCATAAATAACTTGGATGCAATCGCTCGTACCAATAGTTCAGTCACTTTGACGTGGAGCCCCGTTGCAAGCGCCATGGGCTATAAAATTGAATCGGTCTTACGTCCACCGTATCCGAAACAGAAAAGTTTATATTTAAACACAACTAAAGCTATCGGTAAAGATATTTTTACTTCATACTTCTCTTTTTCGTTTGCTGGTAAATTTTAATTATAGATATTATATACTTATTATGTAAACCTCGCAACGGAAAAAGACGTAACTGAATCTCCATTCCCAATGTGAATATAATTACCACAATAATAGAATGTATTTCTGGACAACAAAACTGTGTCAATTAATTATTATGTAGATGAAAGTATTTAGAATGCACGTCAGGAATTTTAATTTCAGTGGATATAAAAAAATAACTTTTATTATCAGCCGTTCTATATTATTATTAAATGTGTGTATTTTTATGGTGTGATTTTGAATTTTCTAGTTGGAAATTTAGCACCTGGCGCGACATATGTTTTTACTGTAAAAGCGTACAAAAAACAGTTTTCTGGTAAAGCGACGGCGATAACCGTAACAACTGAAGGCAAATCTTTACCGACTGTTTCGAATATGATGGCCATGCTTGTTAAACCAGAATTGACTGTAGTTAAACTGAATTGGGATCCGCCAAAAGATCCGCGCAAAGTAGAATGGCAGTACGGAATTTATTATGCTTTAGTAGCTGAGAAATTGTTCGAAAGTATGTATTACCATAGTTGATGGTTTTTTTTTGGTTTTTTTTAATAAATGTCAAATTAATTATATAATTCTAACGTGAGAACGGATTTTCAGAACCAGGACTAGTTACAACTGCTTTGAAAGCAACAGTCCGTAATTTGGAAGCGTGTGAGAAATATTTCTTTGTCGTCGGTATTGTCGGTCCACTTGGTATCGGACCGTTGAATAGCAGTCCTGTTTTGGTAATGACAGAGCCTGATCCGCTGGCTCCACCGAAAAACGTCCGTGTGTCTACAAATGGCACAGATGAGAACAGTATGCTTGTAGAATGGGACGCTCCTTGTGCGGGGACAAACGGAGAAGTCGAATATATGGTATTTATATGTTTGAGTATTTTGTGGAAATATAAATTTAATGTACATGCTAATCGGAACAGTACTGTAGGCGGCAACACTTAAAAACATTCATTGACAGATAACAATTTAAGGTTATGTAGGAGTAGACATTTAGATTATAAAACCAATGTTACAATTGACATAATTTAAGTATTGAATAAAAACAGATAACTTGCAAATATATTTCTGACATTGAGGGATCTTTAATAATTATTAACCGCTCGTTATTTACAAAAGTTGTTACGAAGTAATATTTATTTTTTTAGATAACTGCTACCGAACTAAACATAAAGAAGTCGATGTCCGTAAGTTTGATTCCAGTTCAGAGCGAACACAATTCACATTCTTTTAAAGTGCACCGTGGAGGTAAATACGGAGTTTCTGTCCGTACTAATAGGCCTGGCGCCATAGCTAGTGCTCCGGTTGTTTTTTATGCTCGGGCACTGACGCCTCCACATCAATTACAAGCCATACAAGATATTAACGGAAGCTTCGTAATTGACTGGAAAGAACACGAAGATGATCACGGTCTTAAGTACGTTAGGTTATGTTACTGTTATCGTTAAAACGTGTGTTATTAAAATAGTCAGCCTGTACGCTCGCGGCGGTGTCGATTTTGACAGAAACCTGAGCGTAGCCGAATATCGTCAAAATCAACACTCGAGTAGTCACGGTGCAGACAACAGACACAGATTCTCTGGAAACGCGTTTTTCCGTTTGGGTGTAATTGAAAATACCTACTGGAAAACGAAATTAATATTAAGCAAAATTTCAGGATAGTGGACAAAATAATTTGATTTATTAAATTAAATGTACGACGTTTTGTCTATAGATTTAGACTTTTTCAAGTACATACATAAAAATAACAATATTTATGAAAATTAATATTAATTACTAACCATAGCAATTAACATAAGATAGGGTACATAAGATATAAATATAAATTATTTTGTCCACTATCCTGCGATTTTGCTTAATTTTATTATAATCACGATGGACACGATTTCTAATAGAAATTAATATTGATTTTGTGATTACATTTTTAGATATTCATTCGAGGTATTTATATCGAAAAGTAAAACTCTAAACAGTCAAAATCTGAACGAAAGTATCGGTACTCATGAAGTTGCACAGCCGCCTCTACTGTTGGAAAATTTGAAAGAGGGACTTTACTCGTATGCAGTCAGGCTGAAGACAAATGATGGCTACTATTCTGATTTATCCGAAGTGGATACTTTTGAAGTTAATTCAGGTATTATTTTTTAACACGCTTATATTAGCTTCACCTGTATGCGGGCTTGCTTGCTTGTCAGTTTGTAACCGACTTCTTTGAACTTGATTTTGACCAACTTTGAACGGTCAGATTTAGTTTAAACTTTGCACACTTATCAAGGACCGACGGCAATACAATAATTCAATAAGTTTGTCCCATTATCCTGACCAGGATCTCCAGGACTAAAAAAAAAAAAAGCAAAAAACTTCAGATTGAACTGAAACTTTGCACACTTATCAAGGACCGATGACAATACAATAATTCCATAAGTTTGATTATCCTGACCAGGATCTCCAGGACTAAAAAAAAGCAAAAAACTTCAGATTGAACTGAAACTTTGCACACTTATCAAGGACCGATTACAATACAATAATTCCATAAGTTTGTCCCATTATCCTGACCAGGATCTCCAGGACTAAAAAAAAGCAAAAAACTTCAGATTGAACTGAAACTTTGCACACTTATCAAGGACCGATTACAATACAATAATTCCATAAGTTTGTCCCATTATCCTGACCAGGATCTCCAGGACTAAAAAGCAAAAATAAATTATAATTTAAAAAAAAACTCGGGTCGCAGTGCCAAAACCCTGCCGACAATATAGTGTATTTGCTAATACTGGCATTGTGGCTTTATTATGTGAACTTAAATTTGTTTTTGGACAAAATAAAAAATTTAACCCCTTAATACATCCCTTAAAATAATATTTTTTTTCTTAATTTCAATATTTTTATCAATGCAACCACGGTACCAAATTAAATACACCCTTCAGTAAGTAAAGCACTATCCCCAAACTAGTGTTTTCATAAAATTTGTAAGTCCGGTCCTGTCGGGCCGATTTTATTAAAATTTTAGCAGTACATTTTAATCGTTACTAAAGGGTTAAACTTCATTTTTGAAACGATTCTGAGAATTTTTTCGGCGTTTTTGGGCCCAAAAACATTTTTCAACCCCTAAAAACCACCCTTAAAATGGTCCGATTGGGCCCATTTTAAATAGGCTTCGTGCGGTGATGGATTTCAACGTGCCTACCAAATTTCGTCAAAATCAATTAACTCTTTCGAAAGTTATAGCCCGCACACATATATATATATATATATATATATATATATATATATACATACATATATAAACAGACTTTTCCAAAAATGGTGCCAAAGTGTTCAGGAGGTTATGAAACGTCGAGAAATTTTGTTCCGACCCCTAGGTCCCGCCATCCGACCGACGCCAATAGTGTATGTGCCATATGGCAAATACACTAAAAACTAAAAAATACGCTAAAAAGTAAAAAATAATTAATTTTATTGTAAAAAAGCGTGGGGTAGTATGAAAATATGATACAAAGCACCCCACGCTTTTTTACAATAAAATTAATTATTTTTTACTTTTTAGTTCATTAAAGCGTGTTTTTTAGTTTTTTTAAATTATAATTTATTTTTAATTAAATTGTGACGAAATAACGATTTTTAAAACTAACGAATATATTTTATTTTTGTAGTTCCAGGAGTGATGTCTTTTTGGACCGGAGGAAATTCAATGAGCGTGCTAGTTCCTATTGTACTGGTTCTTTTAGTGCTGGTAGGTGCGCTCGGTTTCTTCGTCGTGCGCCACCATCGACTTCAGCAGAGCTTTGTTCGCTTCGCAAACAGTCATTACGATACGCGATCGGGAGCGACCACGTTCGGTGGAGAATTGGGTATGTTGTGTTTTTAATACGCTGGCTAAAAACGCACCTGTTGATGCATTTCCCAGTATCACATTGTTTTGTTTTGTTTCGTTTCAGAAGAAGACGAGAGTCCTGTTATTCGAGGATTTTCAGACGATGAACCGTTAGTCATAGCGTAAATTGTATATTAAGTATTATTAATTTGACAGGACTGGCTCTATACTTTCAGGATCAGTGCCTCATCTGTGATTTTTCTAAAATATAAAAGTTAGTGTTTTTTTTGTGTGTTTTTTTATGACGTACAAACTAAAGTTATATATTTTTTTTAAATGTCGACTCAATGAAAGCGCGTAAGTATTTTAATTTATTCGATCGATTTTTTTGTTGACAAGTTTTCATATTTAAAGCGATCAACAGCCTTCTTAAACTTCCAGTGAAATTAAACACGTTACATTGTTATCAATGTGATAATCGATAGACTAAATTAAAATTACAGGAAGATTTACAAATTAATTTTCAAACGATTTTTACATTGTTTTCTGTCTTATATTAAATTTGAAAATCGGCAACATTGTTTTCTGGTTGTATTAATCGAATGAATTTAAGTTTTGATAAACGCGCCATTAGTATTTTTTGTGTTGTTTTTTTAAATAATATATATTATTCAGGTTAATGTCTGATCATTTACAGTTATAATTTCACTAAAAGGGCAGTGTCATTCGTTAGCTAGTTCTGATGACGTTTCAATATAGGTAGTTATATTTATATCTGTTTTAAATCCAATAATGTTTGGTGATTTCATAATATTAGTTATTGACTACACAAGAATATAAAAAAAATGTTTTGTGATTTAAGCCATCCAAATTTCTAGTGCTTGTACCATTGATGTAAATAAAATAATATATATATTGATGTATTTGCTTCGTGTATATGATGTTTACAAATCTTTTGAGGTATTCGACTGGTATCTTGTATCTATATAGATACTTTTTTCACGTGTCTTCTGCAGCTCTGTCTGATACTCGATGGCCGATACCCCAAATGTCTACTGATTTCATACGCAATAATCATCGCCCTGTAGCCAAAAAATAATTTTGAAAAAGGATTGAATTTTATGTATTACAAATAATGCTGGTTGATTTAAAATAAACTAAATTAACGAGAAATTAACAATCTAGGAATGCAATTGATAATTTTGTATATATTGGGGGTTGGATGGTTTCACTAGTGATGGGGTACTCGAGTACAAGAATCGATTCAGTACTCGAGTACTTGTAATTGGTGAGTACTGGAGACCGAGTACACATTGCAGTGCAGGGATTGCATTCTTCCTACAGTTGATGCGTTTTTGCACCTGCATGATTACACACCGGTATTTGAGTACTCGAGATCGAGTACACACTGCAGTGCACTGTGCTGGGATTGAATTCTTTTTACAGTTAATGCGTTTCTGCGCCTCCACGGCGTGTACTCGAATACCGAATACATTATACAACCTACTATAGAATATAGGTATTTTGGCAACATAAACAGTCTTTCCCTTTTCACTATCAGGTAATGTGTGAGCACTAAGCCGCGGTACTCGGTTGGCAATTGGCATCGATTAACGAACGAGCAAGCACTAAGCAGCTGACCGACTATCAACTGCATGCAATGAGAATCGAGGTCATTTTAAACAGTGCTCGATTCTTGAAAGTCCTTGAGTACCGAGTACTCGATTCTCAAAAAAAAAGACGATTTTCCCCATCTAGTTTTCACGAATTCACTTGGGAGTCTTGCGACTGCCAGTGTCAATATGATTTAATCAGTGATTTAAGGGCAGTAAAAAAAATCAACAAAATGTCATTTTAGTCATTAGTGGTATTATAAATTTGACATTTGGCAACACTGCCTGTAAAGAGGAAAGTTGTAACTATGACGGTGAGATGGCACTAGCATTGTCTAACTGTTGATATTGCAGTTTCCTATCTAATTATAATTTGTGAATTGAGTAATCAGTAAAGTGAAGTGATCTTCATTTCATTTATGTCATGTCCGTCATTTATAGCTCTTCTTCGATGACGTGAAAGAGAAAATGTAGTAGGTTGTGAATTGAGACTTTGTGTGCTATTTCTTAAATAAAATATGTTTTTAAGTATGGACTTATAATATTCTGATTCGTTTTCAAAGTGATTCAAGACAGATTGTTAGTTGCTTTTGTATTATCCCACTTACTTCATAAATATGGCGGATTTAGAATTAAACATTGACAATCTCATACAGCGGCTTTTAGAAGGTATTTATAAATTGGTATTATTTACAGTTTTTGTGTTGTATTTATTCCGTTCCATTCGTAATTTAATACATAACTGTATACCCATGCAATTCCACCAGCCCATCCCACAAATAAGCTACAAATGTCACTTGAAAATTTGACAAGAAAGATGCACCTAATTACAAATTTTAGAAATATCTGTTTCTCAGCGCAGAAATATTAATGTAATTATATTTTCAATTCAAGAATAATAATTTCTAGTCGTTCACATCTATTTAACTTTTATGGAAATTTTGATTGAAAGCTGTTCATGTTTCAACAGTATTTTTAGTAACACCTGAACAGAACATTTTTATTGCAAATGATACTTTAAATTGCAGGATATAACATAAACGATAAGATATAATATAATATAAGGATTTACCAAGAATAATGTGTTATGAATTTAAAAAGTTATATTTTTGAACTGTCCAGTTATTCGAAAATGTTTAAATAGGTACCAGCTGAACAAAGTAGTACAACTATAAATATTCCATTAATGACATAGGTGCTAAATATAATATTTATCTGCTTCAACCGATGGCTTCAACACGTTGATATTATAAATTTCCGTTCGAGTAATTTTGTTTATTCGCAATTTGATGCCAAATTAGCATTATTAATCTAATTAGTAAATTAAATATTTTTTTATTAGTGGCATTAGTCTACTTCAAGGTCTTTTTTTATTTTAAAAATGAAATATATACATACCCAATATTAATGTTAACACATTTTTAATATGTTCTTAATTATTTTCTGTTTTTTTAGAAAGCCGAAGATTTTATAATCAAACAGATTTAGTATTAAATGCGTACAAACTGCTTTTTTTTAAATAGCATGTATTATATTAACTCCAGAAGTCGACTTTGGAGTCTTGTCATTTTCATGAAACGCTTTGAATATTATAATAAGTGTATTTTATTTACTCGATATAATTATTGTAGTTCATTGTTTTTGTGCATTTTATATGGATTGATATCGAAAATAAATGAATATATAAATTTAAGTAATTTAAAACGACACCATTTTTAACAATGATCTCTCCTTATACTGATTGTTATTCATATGCTTGAAAATTAATCCTTGCAAAGCCATCGACAATAACAATGTCAGTACCTATGCCCGATACCATAACGAGTGCAAGAGTTAAGTTTTGATATAAAAAATAAAAACTTTATTCGGGTGTTTTTGTTACAATAGTAGTACAATAATTCATAAACAATATACGAGTATTATGCCACTATCCTGCAAAGATTCTCAAGAATCTGTGCGCAGGCCTGAGTAATAATACAAAATTTTCAAATCGTTTCATCAGAACTGATAATATTTAAATAGTTTCAGTTATTAATAATTTTAAAACATTATATTTTTTATTTATATTTATTTTGCAGTCCTGAAACAAACCATTTACAGTAGGATAGACATTAAATATGTATTAGCATTTAGCAGCTGGTGAAATGATATAATTATTATAAATTGTCATCAAAGTTTGATTTATACTTTTCCCATAAACACTCATGTGGCATGTACACTATAAAAATGTTTTTGTGAGGACAGAATAAATCGATTTTGATTCATTTCGCCTATTATACACAGATTGTATCAAATTAAAGCTGTGCATAGGCCGTTCTGTGTGTAAGACAGAGATCGATATATAAAATATTAAGTAAGAATGAGATAAATAATCGCTAATAGGAAGTTACTGTGGTTACTGTAAATAAATAATATTTATACAACCTAATAGCGTCATCTTTGTTTTTTCGCTCCTTCTATGCTGTAAAAATGTAAATCTTTTACCAGTTTACCAACTAAAGCAACTAAACCATAATATTTCGGAGATAGGCAACCATTTGATTCAAATTCTGCTATGACATTGCGAATTGTTGTGACAGAAAGAGACGGTCTATTTTCAAAGGCAGCTACAAATAATTTTATTATGCCGGCGGTTGGATTACCACCATAAAACCATTTAATTATTTGGATTTTTCCCGAACAGTATAAATTGCCATTTTATCAATAATTTCAGTAGTGACTATTTTTACTTTAGAAAACAACGATGACGCTATCAGGTTGTTCGATATTATTTATTTACAGTAACCACAGTAACTTCCTATTAGCGATCATTTATCTCATTCTTTCTTATTGCTTTATGTATCAGTCTCTGTCTTACACACAGAATGCTCTATGCACAGCTTTAATTTGATACAATCTGTATAGATCGATAATAATAGAAATTATAGATATTATATAAAAAGCTTAAGAAAAAAATGGATAGTGTGTAATTTCATTAGAACAGTAGGTACGCTCAGTAATTATTCTAACATCCGGAAATTTTCAATTTATTACTCATCGGCAATCGCCGTTTTGATACAATCGCTCAAAAATTTTTTAATAACAGTTTGGTAGCTTTAAATGGCCGTTCTCTAAGCGAATAAGCGACCGGTTCTGATAAAACAATGCTAGTTTAAAGTATAGATAATGAGCGGCGTTGTATCTCTTTTCTAATCTATCCGTATTCTTTTTGGAAGGATTAAATCGAAAAACGAAGAGTTGTTCCATTTTCAAGATCTAATGTTTCGGCTGCCACTTCTAACGTTGTGTATATCAGTCTTATTTTTTTTTTTATAAAAATCCAGTGTGCAGCAGCTGTGGCTATTTTACACTGATGTAATATGGAGTAATATCAGTCTTATTAATTATTATAACAAGTCAATATTATAATGGTAATCACAAGTAAAGCACATTTTAGCAGAATCTATGATATGTTGTTTAATAATAGACCCTAATATAATATTTGCTGTAAAAAAAAGAATGAAAATTTTCTTGATGTTAAAATAAATTGTGGCAATACAATTATTTTGTGATTACTTATACGAAAGTAATTATTAATTTGGCAGATTAGTCAATATTGATAAAAGTGATAATTTTTAATCAGTAGATGTTAAAAATATTTTAATTTTTTTTTAAATTACCGCTATAATCATTTTTGTTATAACGTCTAATACCTAATTAAAGTTGTTTTATCTTACGACAGACAATTTTTTATATATTATGATTTGAAAATTGTAAAATCGTAATTGACGCTGCAAAAACGTCTAAATATTGTAGCGCAGTAAAACATTTTTTTTTCCTAACGACATGCCCAAAAATGTTTTGAAGTATTACCTACTTGTTCTTTTGTTGTTCTTTCTATGTCCTCTTTGTTCCTTATAAAAAAATCTGTATCATTTCTTATGCACCTACTTACCTATTGTTACAAATTATTAGTGTTGCCGTCTAGATCTAGACTTTCTAGACTCTTGTCTTGTCTAGATTTTCAAGACAAGACTTGCTTTATCTAGATCAAGACTCTTGTCAAGACTCTAGACAATTTTCAAGAGTCTAGATAAACTAAGTAGTAGTAGGTAAAGTAAACCACTCGGTTAATCTAGATTCTTGAAAATAATCTAGAGTCTTGATATTAGACAAGACAAGTTTTTTAATCTAGACTTAGACTTAGTGAAGTCTTGATATTTCAAGAGACGACAAGACTTTGAAAGTCTTGTCTTGTCTAGACGGCAACACTACAAATTATTGTGCTAGCAAGTAAGTTTCCAGTCTCAATAAGCACATGATATTTTGTGCAATAATTTGGAGTAACATTTTGTATTTAGTTAATGTGTATTTGATTTGTTTCTTTTGTATTTTTTAAAAGTTATTTTATATTTTTTACTCCTGTTCTAAATCTGTTTTATTTTTTGTTTTGTGCTGCTTTTGATTAAAAATTGGGATGGGTAAAGTATACAATCTACAAAAAGAACAAGTAAAGAAAAAAACAAAACTTAAAGATATGGGTATAGTGCTCTTTTTTTTCCAATTATCTGCTGAAGTTAATCGTTTCATTAACTTTTCAAATAGTTTTGTTCCTTTCACTCACATGTAATAATAGTATCATCTTTGTCACTTTGTTTGTTAATTTTCATAGTTTATCATCGTCTGTAGATTTTTTACACGTGTGATCGAATACGGTTAAAGATGAGATTTTTACGTGTCTTTTAAACGTTGTTATTTCCACATATGTGACGAGTCGCAGTGGAAATGGAAACAGCTGCGTTGAAAAACATGTAAACTATTAAAACCGCCTGTTGTCTCTTTGCATTTCGATGCAATAAGACAAAAATGAAGCTTACACGGACAAAAAATTGTTCTATTCAGACGAACTTCGTCTAAAGAGATGTTTCTGAATAGGTACATTTGAAATATTCTTTGATTTGTTTCTAGTTCTTTAGACGGAATTCAAATTGGCCAGAACAATACTTTTTGTATTAGAAGGAAGCATCGATCAGTTTGGATCGCTCTCTGTTTCAACTTAAACTTCACTGAGTTGGTTTTTCAAACTGGATTTTTTTAGTAGAGTTCATTATCGAAAAATTGTTGTACAATTTTATTATTTCATCGAAAAGATAGAACGTAGTCAGGTTAATTAAAATACTCCCGAGTCCCGAATTATGTCTGGCATGAAAATAGACCTGAGAGACACTTCCTGTTCATTTTAATATAGCCTTGTCGGAATTGGTAAACAAAAAAAAAGAATGGTTGAAATTCTTCGAGTGTCCGGCATTCAGACTGTTTGTGTGAAATACCTAATAAAAATACCATCGCATTCCTACAGAATATTATTTTGTATTAACGACGATTGAATAAAATCCACTGTGTGTGACACACTAAAGTGCATGAGAAATCAGTTATTGATTATGTCTAGATTTGACAGGTTCCATGTCTGCGATAACGTAAATATTATCTAATTATATAATCTAACATGCAATTTTTCAATTCTATTAATATCTATTTACAGTTTGATATCGAGAAATGATATTTTCTAACATTCATGTTAAAATATTATGTAATTTTGAATTTTGATGCAAGAGACCAATAGCGTTCTAATATTGATTTGGATATGATTGACTTCTGTTCTATTTTTCGGAAACGAGCTGGTTTATTTACTTATTAAAATTTAAGTTTCTTAACTTTTAAATATTAGGAATGAATGTAAATAATTATAGACACTCGACAACTGAGACTTTAGATATTAGGGGTAAAGACAAAGTGTCTTTTGAAATATATTATTCAGAATTATTATTTGTCATGATGTCTTATCAAAATTGTTGCAGACATGTCGCGTAAATGGACGACCGGCCTCAATAAGAGATTGGTAAACTCATCGTATTCGTTACATCCCCATTTCAAGGTGCCAACTTCCAGGATTAACGGGGTCCTAGTACAGACTTATAGTTTCAATTTATTATTTTCTTTGATAATAAACTAACAATTGCCGGATTAGACTGTGGGAATTAAGGGTTTGGCAGAGGATGGACATGGATATGATACTTGTGGAAAAAAGGCCATAAAACTACCTTTGGCAAGCATTGCCTAAAAAATTATTCCGCGTACATTTACAATAAACTACCTGAAAAGTTAAAAAATAATACCCACTCAATTTTCAAGGAAAATATAAAGAAATTCTTATTAGAGCGGGCATTTTATAGTGTAGAATGTAGATGAATTTTTATGTTACCAGTAATTTTATATTTCTTATATTTTAATGTGAACTTTTTTGACGTGTCAAATAGATTTATGTCTCAATTATTGACAAAATAAATATCTATCTTTTTTAAACGAGAAAATAAACCGTTTCGATAATGAAAACGTTTCCAGTATATAACTTCAAATAATGACCACTCTATAGTGAAGCGTAAGGTGTCTCATTTTCCAAAAAAAAATGTAATTTTAGTCGTGCATTTTCATAATAAAATATGAATAGTGGCTTGCTCATTGTTTTTACTGTAGGTACATTTGATCTTTTTGAAAAGGAACGCAATTATTTTATTCAATTCATTATAAGCAATAGTTTTTATCATTTAAAGTGCATGAAACTTAACCAATAATAATTCTTCTATAAATACATAATTTCAGATTTATCTCGCTAGAACTATAATGTAGTCAATAGTTTGCTAGTATTAGCCTTTCATTGGACCGCGCGGATGATCGTTGTGATCCGGATGTCCATTTTTCGCTACATTGGAAAGAGACAGCACTGCTAATCATATGCCTTTAAATGCTTTTTTCTCCTACCTAGGCCGAAAGTTCGTACTTTCGTCCCTGCCAAGCGGGAACAAAGTCGCTCTTTATTCCCGTGGTACGGACAAGTGCGCGTGCGCAATAATACTTATGCCGGCTCTCACGCACCTACTTCTGTCTCCTACACATTAAAATTATTTCCTTTAAAATTATTTTTTAATAATTTTAATAATAAAATAAAAATAATAATTAAGAAAAATCGCAGGATAGTGGACAAAATATTTGATTTATTTAATTGAAATAAATCAAATATTTTGTCCACTATCCTGCGATTTTTCTTAATTTTTTTATAATCACGATGGACACGATTTCTAATATAAAAAAAAATAATTTTAATAATTTTTTTTTCAATTTTGCGAACTTTCGGCCTGGCAGGAGAAAAAATAGTATGCGCAACACGGGAGGGAATTACTGCATCTCCTCCCGCGTATAAAATTGCCACCAGAGCCGAAGGCGAGGGTGGCAAATACGCGAAATGTAGCACTTTCCTCCCTTGTGGCATAATGTACTATTCCGTTTGCGCTTTTACGACTATAGTGGAACCTTGTTTATCCGGCCTTCGATCAACCGAGTCTCCGCGTTATCCGAGGCAATTAGCTCTTAAATATATTGAGGAACAGCCGGAAAGTAATGCAAGTGACCTCTTATTGATGAAACGGTAGCAAGATATTGCAGCTAAAAAAATGAATGAGCAGGTTGAAACAGTGCTCTATTATGGACTTTCTTAAGCCGCGTTATAAAGTTACACGTTTCATTTTATAGTAATTAAAAATGATTAAATCCAGGTGTGCAAGCTTTCACGGCCGGCATTGTTCCAAGTCTTCAAGTCTTTCCGGGCTTGTAGGCCGTGGTCCGGTGGTATTTCTACTTGACGTTTCGTCTACAACTGCGGTAGACATTCTCAAAGGCGATGTGGCAGCGGTCGAAGTGTCCTCCTTGGCGGCTCACAGGTCAGTATGTCAGTTACTGGTGTTCTCTCTTCTTTTATACCTAGTAGAAAGCAGTAACTGACATACTGACCTGTGAGCCGCCAAGGAGGACACTTCGACCGCTGCCGAATCGCCTTTGAGAATGTCTACCGCAGTTGTAGACGAATGTCAGGTAGAAATACCACCAGACCACTGCCTACAAGCCCGGAAACCATGAAGACTTGGAAAAATGATTAAAATTTTCGAATTTTTTATTTCTTGCGTGTTATCCGAATTTTTGCTTATTCGAGGTACCTTGGAACAGTACTTTCCTTGGATCACACTTTTTTATGTTCTTTTAATTTTAAAATGCACGTCGGTGAATAAATTTCGTTCAACACGTTTTTTACGACGCTCGTGGATTTGGAATGTATCTAAAGGCATTTAATCAGTCAGCGGTACTTTCTCTTCTCGTTGCAACGAAAACTAAATTATCTGATTTCCCACTGAAAGGTTACGAAACGCTATAAAAAACAAAAATCAGTTGTAAATACTATCGAGTCTGAAAATAGTAGATATCAATTTTATTATGATTTTTTTTTAAATATTTTGATTTCAGTTATTTGTTTCAGTTTAAACTTTTTTTTATTGTATTTTTAATTGATTTTGTTTGAATTTGCATGTTTCTTTTAGAATTTTAGAACGTCAGGTCAGTGCGATAGTTATTATTATACCGTTCGTAATAGTTGAAGTTTATATTTTATTTATATTAGCTGTTAATTTAATGTTCGACTTGTTTCAGTTGATTTTTTCTCTGAATATCTATTATATTTCATTTGAGCAAATATGAGTTAAAAAAAATCGAATGTTTATAGAAGTACAGTAAAAGTCCGCGAAAAGGGTAGAAGAATCGTTATTTTTCCAAACATTTTCTTCTTTTTTTTTCATAACAAAATAAGAGTGAAAATCGGTTTCGATTGATTTTAATGAACGACTTTTACTGTAGTACATCGTGTTTGTAAATACTGTAAAAAATATAGTTTATCATGAATTTTGTTCTCTCTTTTTCTTTTGTCTATAGTTGGTATATTATATACAAGTAAAGATATTTATTAGTAATTTTTTTTTCAGTTAGAGGAAGCCGACCGGGTAAATCAGTTCAAATGACTGAGGCAGAAGTTAGAGGACTTTGTTTAAAATCAAGAGAAATATTTCTTCAACAGCCTATATTATTGGAATTAGAAGCGCCACTGAAAATTTGTGGTTGGTAATTTGTTTTATATAACAACTTATCTACGATAACCTATTCCGTTTCGTTCGTCCTTATATTATGTCCTTTGTGTACGAGTCAACATTAAAATATCTTTTACTTATTATTTGAAGAGTTTTTTAAATGTTTTAGGCGACATTCACGGTCAATACACAGATCTCTTACGGTTATTTGAATACGGAGGTTTTCCACCGGAAGCTAACTATCTTTTTCTCGGAGATTATGTTGACCGTGGCAAACAATCTCTTGAAACAATATGTCTTCTTTTGGCGTACAAAATAAAATATCCAGAAAATTTTTTTTTACTGCGTGGAAATCATGAATGCGCATCGATTAACAGAATATACGGTTTCTATGATGAGTGTAAGTAGACCAATATTGGTTTTGTTGCCGTTTATGAAGTCGTCGGTGTCGAGAGAAACAATCTAAACTTGAAACATTTGTCATTTCTGCACAGGTAAACGCCGATACAACATCAAATTATGGAAAACGTTCACAGATTGTTTCAATTGCTTACCGATTGCGGCCATAATCGATGAAAAAATATTTTGTTGTCATGGCGGCCTCAGTCCAGATTTACAAGGGATGGAACAGATACGACGCATTATGAGACCGACGGATGTACCTGACACAGGTGATTAAAGAGAAGTTTTAATAATTACAGTCGAACTTCGATAACTCGAATTCTTGATAACTCGAACAAAATTGGTTGGCAATAGCGTCAAGAGTGAAAATTAATATTACAGTGGAGTCGCGATAAGGTGAACTAATTCAGACCAGTGGTATTCAGCTTATCGAATTTGTTCACCTTATCAAGGTAAATAAAAAGGGGTAATGAAAAGAACACTTCATAAATTAAATCTATACTATTTCGCATCAAACCACTTGTACAATGCTGCTTTCATTTTTGGGAATTCTGAAGACTTCATCCTTTTTCGCTTACTTGCGCCAGGTGTATTCCCCACAGCTCTCAAAATGCGCTCTTTATTTTTTCGAATACCACAAATGGTAGATTTTGCAACACCATATTCACGCGAAAGGGCAGTCACAGTTGCACCTTTGTTAATTTTTTTTATTATTTCACCTTTATTAGTTAATGTAAGAGTATCATTTTTTTATCAAAGTTCAAACACCAAACACTATCACCACATCAATGAGATCAGCTTTACTATAAAAGCAGAAATTCGAACTGAATCACAAAAATGTGGAAGAAAAATAAAAGTAGTATATATAGATATAGGTACATCTGTTTATCATCAAATCAGCACCGCTGTGTCGGCATTACTACAAATACAAAAATTAACAGAGATATTGTTGGGAATAAAACGGCCTACCAAGTATTCCGAGAACCAATAACAGTGTCAAATAAATCAAATTAGCTTTGTTCACCTTATCGAGGTTCCAGTTGTTCACCTTATAGAATACACTATACAAAGTTTTACGTGTTCACCTTATAGAGTTGTTCACCTTACCGGGTGTTCACCATATCGCGACTCCACTGTGTTTGATAACTCGAATTTTTTTTGTGGCAAGTCATGGTTCGAGCTATCGAAGATCGACTGTAATTCTAATCTGAAAATTAGTGAAAATTTCAATTGGATTTTCAACTTTTCATTTAAAACAATAATAAATATTAGAGAGTGCGCCGAATATTTGTCTTGGCTCAGTTCCCGGGCGGCTCCCCATTCGGCATCTTTTTCACTGACCTCCCTGGTGTATTCGGCCGAATTAGATTGGTTTTAGGCTGCCAAATATATTCGGTTTCGACGTATGCAGAGTCAAAGAAAGTCCTATGAAGAATGTGTCTGAATCAAACAGGGCCGGATCTATAGTAACGCGGCGTCTTTTGGGCTGCAGCCCGAGGGCCCCGTCGGATACTAAACGGCGCCCGCCACGCCCTCACGCTTGAACGACAATCGGACACCCTAGTACGGCAACAGCCGTAAGTCGTCAGTTTCTGTCTACGTACCTGAACTGGCTAATAGTTTGTACCCGACTCTACAAAGCCAGGCGCTGGCCAGTATTATATTATCGATTGTTCACGGTCTAGACAACTACCCAGTTTAACTAGTAGATCCAATGTAAAAATGTTTGTTGTGCGGACTATTAAAAAACTGAAATAATCATGGTTTAAATTGATAGACGTTTAGAGGTTATAAAAATTTTCATGGTCGCCCTTACGACCGGCACTTAAAATAAGACAAGATTTTCCAGTAAGGACAATGTACACAGATCTCAATGTACGTTACACTGCTGAACGGATATGTGGGTGTGAACTGACCAATTTTCATTATTATAGGTTCATTTGTTGTACTAAAATACATCAACACTACTAAACTTGACTCGCTATGGTGCTACGAACGGTCTAATAGACTGTGAAACATTTAAAAGAAAATCTAAAGTTTTAAGCATGCCTCATCCGCAGGTTGGCAACCTATGAAGAGTGCAATTGGAAACTGTGTACGCTCGGCAGTGCCCCCATTCAGTTGCAGTTGAGCCCAGGGCTTACCGCACTAAACTTCATGAAGATCCTGCCCCTGTGAATAAAAGCTAGATATGTCTTAAATAAAGCAATTCGACTGCATAAAGTTTTGCGGCGCCTTCGAGTTAGCTCTACGAGGACACGACGAAACCGAGTCATCCGGCATATTTCGGGGGCTGATAAATTCTGTTACCGAGTTAGAGTCCAGTAGTTACAGCTCATTTGGACCAACGTATTGTATTTAAAGGTACTTCTATTTTAAGCATCGACAAGTCGTTTATCAAAGATGGTAAAAACTTTACTGAACTTGTAATCGATCATTTGGCCAACAGCAAGGATAGCCGAGTTCGGCTAAAGGTATAAATCACTTGAATTAATGTAAGTACTCACGACGCTTTTTCGGTGATTAGGTACTTCACTATTTCGTTTTGTTTTTCTGCTTCTCTTTTTGGTATATAATTGAGCTCCTGACCGAATTGGTACTCGAGCCGCCTCTGGTTAACCCTGAGAGTTGGTGTCCTTAAAAAATAATTTTTGGAACTAATTATACTTATTGGTGACCGTTTTCTTTTTTGCAGGTCTCCTTTGCGACCTTTTGTGGTCCGATCCAGATAAAGACGTGCAAGGTTGGGGTGAAAACGATCGCGGCGTTTCGTTTACGTTCGGTGCGGATATTGTTTCTAAATTTTTAAACAGACACGATTTGGATCTCATCTGTAGAGCGCATCAAGTTGTCGAAGACGGCTATGAATTCTTCGCCAAAAGACAACTCGTCACACTGTTTTCGGCGCCCAATTACTGCGGAGAGTTTGATAATGCGGGCGGCATGATGTCGGTCGACGAAACTCTGATGTGCTCCTTTCAGGTAATTCTTTATTTTCTTTAGTCTCGCTAAATTCAGACTTCAGGTCTGTTTGGTACATCGACGTAATTTCAATGACAATAATCAGTTCCTGTTTACCTATCTACTTTTGTATATTATGTAAAGTGGAGAGTCCGTTTATAATGACAATGCAATTGAAACATACTAAACGGGCGGCATAATAAGCAGATGATGAAAATTATGTACACAAAGGCATGGCGGACAAACCGTACGGCTTAATGCCCTACCCCAAATTCTTTTGACTCGCCTGCTTTCAGCTAATAACACCTTTTTCTTCGAATGACGAACATTATAATAACAGAATACATACACTCGTCATTATAACCGGACAAAATCGAAAATTACGTAAATATAACCGATCGGTCAAATTAACTGGAGTAATTCTAAGAAGATATAAGGTTCATGCTAGCTTATCTCTAATCTCTAAATAGTATAAAACAAAGTCGCTGTCTGCCTCTGTCTGTTTCTCCGCTTACTTCTTTTAAGCCACGCAATGGTTTTTGAAACGGTTTTCACTAATAGAAAGAGCGATAAACGAGGGCTTGTGTATATAATTTGTAAATATTTTGTACAAAATGGCTGAACTATGACGGTGTTTTGTCAAAAAAAAACTGTTTTTGTAAGCTTATATGGCGAATGCTGGCCAAATTTTTAGAGATACATCAAAACAATGTACGAAAAAATTGTAGGTCTTAAAAACCGCTATTAAATTATAATTTCATACCACCCGGGCGTAGCTGGGACGGGCCGCTAGTATTAATCTAAAACCAAACTCGGGTGCGAATGTGACATAATAAATAAGCGATTGGTCATTATTGACGGAGTCATAATAAATGAACTCCGCTGTAAATCATTTATAAAAACGTCATGGAACTGACTATAACCTAGCGATACCAAACGGATCTTTCATCGGCTGATAAAATATATATATGTATATATATTTTTTTAATTTAAAATAAGTATCTTTTCATTATTCAGCCACTTTTTAAATGCAGATTTTGATGCCCATGAAGATAAAAGGAAAAACGAATAAGTAAATTGAATATTTTTTGTGTCATGTGCAGTTTTGAGTCTCTGTAAATTTTGTAAATTTTAATTTCACTCTGTATTGTTGTACAAAATAAACTTGTTACTATTTTCCGAATATGTATTTGTGAATCAAATGCAGATCTTGAAGCCGTCGGAGAAGAAAGCGAAATATCAGTACAGCGGCATGAATTCGGGTCGTCCGTCGACGCCGCAACGTACGCCTCCCAAAAAGAAATAACTTTTTCAGATGTGCCCTTTTCGCAAGAACTAGTTTGCTTGCTTTCGGAGCTGCGGAAGCCCTTCTCTTACACACTTCAACACCAATGTGATACCTGATTTCTATTTACTAGTTCTTTGTCACTTTTTGTTGTTTCCAAAAAAAATTGTTTTTGTTTTCAACTAAGTAATTTAAGTAATGAATGGATTTGCATTGTAAATGAGAAATTTTTGACAATTTTAACAAAACAATTACTAATTGAATAAGGGTATATATTAAGTGAGATCGAATTAAAGTCTTAAAATATTTGCTAGCCATTAAAGCCAAAAATGTTTCTTTTGTGAAATATGAAAGAAAAGTTGGCATCAAACATTATCGATAGATTCGCATTTTGGTATTTAAGAAAAGAAAAATAATTTTTGTGATTGTCATATATTTTCACTTGCTGTTATTTTCGAGCTTTATTTTTTATCTTCGTTGACTCTTGAATTGGTTTTGTTTGATTGACATTTTTGTAAAAAAACCGTAAAAATTGGCGCTTTCTGTCAAAATTTTTTTCGTTTTAACAAGAATCTGTTTTAAGTGTATGCCAAAAAGTAATATATTATACGCGAAGTTTTTTTGTTTCTTATTTTAAAATTTGTTAAGTATTAATATTTTGCTAAGCAGCTTATTTGAAGAAATTTAACGATATTGTATATTTTTCTTTATATTAGTGTAACATTTCTAAAACGTTATCAATTCACATAATTTATTTAATAAACCAATTTATAGTTGAATCAGAATAAAATAATTAATTAGTGTTTATTTCAAACGATTTTCATATTATTGAGCAGCATTTTGTTTCGTCAATTGCATTTAATTTTATAATGCTAGCAAATTTAAATTTCATATAAATAATTCTTGAATTTACGCGCTCCTGGTTAGCTGTATTCGAATGACAAACACGATATGTTAAGATCAGATAAATATAATGAGCGCAGATCACCTACCAAATTCCATTCGAAAATGGATTATAAATGAGGTGAAGCTGTATTTGACTTTCACGCCATCAACGAGGAAATTCGTAAGTGGAGAGGCGTAAAATTACAGATTGCCAGAAAATAATAATTAGCGCTTTTCAACTATTTGTTGCTGCAATTTGGAAGAATTAGTTTTGCTAATTTTATTCTGACTTGACTATGAAAAACACTCAATATTAATATAAAAGAATTAAGTTATTACTAAATAATATATTTAGATTAAAATATAATGTTGAATCATCGGTCGTTAATTGCATTGCTTTGTTTTTATGTCGTTTGTGAAACGCGCTTTAAAATATAAATGAAACAAAACAATGCAAATAAAGACTTCAGTCACGTGTAGGTTTAATTTGTCTTGAGTTATGCACTCGTCTTTCAGACTTACTGAAAGGGTATTAAAACTATTTTTATTTAAAAACAGGTGTTATTTATTATTTTAAAAATTCGTGCATTTAGGCCTACAACAGTGTGTTCGGTATATAATAATGACGTGAAATCTTAAAGTAGTTTGTGTTTTTGTTAACTCGGTGTTAAAAAAAACGTAGTCAGTGACGAAGCTGTACAAGTCTTATATCGGTAGATTATTTTGCAAATGTATGTTTTAAATTATTTATTCTACTTGTTAGATAGTAAAATACAATTAAGAAGAACTAAATCATTTTGTAATAAAAAAATTAGCGACGGTCAGACTGAGCCTTTTGAATTGGAGTGAGATATTTTTTTATTAATAAGTGTGTTAGGCCTGCAGCTCAAACAGCAAAAGTCTTCTAGAACTTGAATCTCTGGCAAGTGTGAGATAACTCGTTTTTTCGCAAAATTATCCGAAGTGTCTCAGATCAGGATACTCCTGACCAAAATTATTGACCCGTCAAGTTAAATCGATTCTGCGTCCACATAAAAGGGGTTTTATGCGGCCCTGGAATGGTTGGCTGATAAAAGTTTTGAATTTTTCTTTTTTAGGTAAAAAAAAATATCAAAATTGTTTATTCATTTTTAATCGAATTTTTTCACCTTCCCGCTTGCCGTTTCTGTGAAAAAATACGTTTGAGCAGCAGGCACATGTTCATAATATGACTGAATTTTCTTTTTGTTTTTTATGAATTTTAAAAATTGAACCAATTTCTACGAGAAGAAAAAGTTTTTTTGTAAGCTTCGCTACTGTATTAATTATCAAGTGTAATTGCAGAACGATAAAAATTTTCATTTATGTAATTCTTGAAATACAGACCCGTTGGAAATATTGATAGGTATACAGTTAAAGAAATTTGTTTATTGTTTCAAAGTATAACAGTTGAAATGGAAAGAATTTTTTTTAACTGAATCTGTTAAAGAAATGATTAACATGCTGTAAATATATAGGATTATGCATTGAACACTTCAAAATAAATTGAGATGTTTCTTAAACCGGTTTATTTCGAATTCATAAATGATCAGTTTTACCAAAATATATAAAAAAATAAATGTGCTATTTGTTTTTAGTAAATGTGACAGTTATTTCTGTCTAATAATTG
This sequence comes from Mongoloraphidia duomilia, assembly GCA_039654895.1. NCBI lineage: Eukaryota > Metazoa > Arthropoda > Insecta > Raphidioptera > Raphidiidae > Mongoloraphidia > Mongoloraphidia duomilia. The sequence continues at coordinate 16,531,824 of CM077525.1, read as the reverse complement.
CAACTTACAGCGTTTTCAGCTGGTTACACTTTGTTACACTAGGTCGCACTAGTGTAAACTTTCACCAAGAACCGTGTTTGACTCAGTGTAGAGCGCAATGCTACAGTGTATCGTGTTCAGCTGGGCGGCGGTGGGATGTTAGTGTGACCTTCAGTGTTACACTTTTACCACCGTCGCAGGTGGCGTACACGAAGAGCGTGTACACTACTTAGCACTGGCACGGTGCTAGTGTTACACTCGTGCAAAACTACGCGCCACTAATGTCAAAGAATGCATACCAGCTGAAAACGCTATTATATAATTAAATGGCTGATTCAAAAAAGAAAACAATTGTATGTTATTATTAGGTCACTAGTGTTATTTCTTAAAAATAATAATAGTCACTTTTTTGCTATCGTTATACAGTCAGTCATCCAACTTTACGTAACGATTATATTATAGAACAAAATAAGTGAATTACGTTTCTTCTTATAATAATTCAACTTTGGACAATCTGCTGTTAACGTTAGAATGTTTTCACAATAATTGTTTTTCAGGTGAGCGATATCTGTAATATTTAAATATGTTGGATGTCTTTCAGTTGTCTGACCCTTATCCAAGCAAACTCCCACAATATTATCGTTTTGTCTTCCTCGTTATATAGAAAATATAACTCAGTAATATTTTTCAAAATTAACGATGGGAGTGTAATAAAAAAAAACCTAGCTTTGTATGCGTTGTTGTCTATGCCATAAAGTATCTTCCAAAATGGCCTCCTTTAATATTGACGTAACAATATTGTGTGTTCTTTACGAGGCCTGTTTGATTATGAAGTGACTAAGCAATAGTCGCAACGGCACTACGTAAAGTGGTTGCCGGTGCCTTTTTATATTTTGAAGCATCTCCGATGTATATTGTTTAGATTTTGTTTTTAATTTTTTAATAGCGCCTAACGAAACTCAACGTAAATTACACATTGAACAGATGGTAAAGAAAACATTTTTTGAAGTTTTACTTCTTTTGGCGCGTTAAGGAAAAATTTTTGCGCGTGCGCACAGCTAACGAAACTAATCTAACAAAAATTCGACAGTAAATATGTAGTTTCGCCGCTAGCACTAGTCATGTATAGTGACTGCTAACCTGTCTGTAATAAGGTGGCCAATAGCCGCGCGGTCAAAGGCGTCAAGCCAAATCATATACATATTACCCTATACTGCTGATTGATCAAAAATCGTGAAGCCAACATACGTGCGGGTATATATTTCTGTCTTTTTTTATGTGGCTCAGCTGGCAGGTTCCTGATCCTGATTGGCTACTGTCAAGCGCTTTGTTTACATTTTGTCCGAATGAAATAGAGAAATATCTTTATTTCAACATTTTGTTCTGGAACGCTCGTACATCGACCAATGAAATCATCGGAATAAATTCGGAATTATTTCGTTAAAAGAGACACAGATATATTTTTGCTTTCTTTGTGGGCTTCACTCACAAATGGACAAAGCGTGCTTTATATTTTAAAGTATACGAGCCAAATGAACTCAACAAGATCACAGTTCGAGCCCACAGCTAGGATAATGAAATATTTGAATTTTTCTTCTTTTTTTTAAGACCACCAGCAGCTAAGGTTATTTGGGCCTAGCACCAATTCATATTTTTAATTTAATATTTTTTTAATAGATTTTTTCTTTATTACTAAAAATAATAAAATAGAATTTTCCTTACCACACATCGATTCTTGATAAAAATATAACTAACGCGCGTACATAAGTACACGCACCCACTTTTTTTTATCATCAGAAAAAATAGTGTCTTACGTTTTAGCACTTCCTCGCAGGTTTTAGATTAAATTATAATTACTTATGTTTATCACGACTAGAGACGTGTTCAGTTGAAACTAGTGTCTGGCCTATTTTTCGTTGAAAAGACTTGGCGTGTAGAAAATATTAAGAAGGCGTGTCTGTGCACATTGAATCATTTAGCGAATAATTAATTATTAGTTCGCGCCAACCGGGTGTCCGATATAGTCGAACTGGATTTTGTGCAAGATTGTTGTCAGAGCACTTACACTTTAATTTAGCGAACTAGAAGTTTGCAAAATATTTGTTTAATGACACTAAATATAATAGCTCAATCGTATTAAATTAATGATTGTAAATTATAGACGCTCGATATCTTATTAAATACCATTTATACCAAATGAGTTCATTTTGTGACCAGTCAGCTGCAAAGTGTACGTGTAAAGAGTAAAGACAAAATATTTTCAATATGATTTCAATTACATTTATTACTCGGTTGATAAACACTTGACTGGAAGAATTGTAAATTTTATATAAAAAAGCATATTGTATATTTATTTATGAACATTTTTCTGTTTTACAAAGAAAAAATCGAAACATTTCCAATATAAATTTATGGAAAATGATTTCTACTTGCGAATTTTCTCATTACAAAGAGTTTTGCAGGAAATTAATTATGTTCAGGCTGAGGGATAAAGGTAATATGGGTTGAACAACTGTTTAAAGTGATTTTTTCTTTTTTTAATGATAACACTAGAAATAATAGAATTTAATTCACATTAAATGTAATAGATATTGCTTAAAAATTAAGAGCTATTTTTGCTAAAACAACATATTACTTTTCAATCTTCTATAATATAAGTTATCAAATATACATACCGTTATTATAGAACTAATGTGTATTTTTTTTTTGTGAAATTTATCATACAAAGCAATTTTGATCTCTGTTTTTCTATCAGAAACAAATTTAATTATTATTACACCTTCTAATTTTTATCAGAATTACAATACATACACATTTTGTTGTAAAAGTTAGACTGGAGATGCCGTTTATAAAATAACGTTTAAAAGTAAAGCCCTTCAGCCTGTTGTTTTTTACGTTAGGCGGCAATAAATATTGTTATCAATTTGTCAGTGAAAACTAAAATTTTATTTTGTGAAATTTCAATTTAATTATGTAGGTAACAATTTGTTGAAATTATATAATTTAATAACAAGTTTCTTATTATTTATTGGACCCCCTTAATTACAAGTTGTATTTAATTCAAAATTATTATGCAGGATAAATCGATTCTTAGTGTATAGAAAAATTATTTAAAAATTTTCTTTTTCAGAAAAAAATAAAATAAGGTGCGTGGCTTGTTAATTTTGTTGTCAGCAGAAATGCATAAAAAAAACTGTGATAGCATTTCTGGTAGGTATACATTCGATTGGTTTGTGGAAAAGAGTATTGTGAAAGTGAAAGATTGTAAATTTATAGACGCTCGATATCATTAAATGTCATCTTTATAGAACAAAATTGGTTTGCAGTACCATCAGAGAATTTATCAGGTAATGTAAAATTTAATATCAAAAGTAATTCTATTGCTTATGACTTATGTACATAGTATGTCTATGGTTAATTATTTATCACATAACCAGTGGTAAAGTTTTATTGAAAGTTTTGTGTGTATAATGCGGATTTCACTTACTGATGACATAACGCCTTTCTCGTGACTGGTAATTTTTGTAAATCATTTTTATCTAATATTTATTAATCAAATTTCCCGCTAATTTACTGCCGGAAACAGTACGTGGTCAAAAAATAAACTACATAAAATGGCTGGCCAAGAACCCGGGAGTCTTCAAGAAGGTAAATATTTCAATTATATATTTTTATGTTATCTGTAGTTTATAGACATCTAGATAGTTTTAATTGGATAAATTGTGTGTTTTACCTTCAAATAGACATATTAATCACGACTGAAATTACATTTTTGTTTAGACCCCAGTCTGAAGACATTTGAAAGTTTGCTTAGCTTGGAAAAACTGGATCGATCGTCGCCTGAGTTATGGCCCGAGAAAAGTGAGTATTTTAGCGTTCATTTTAATGATTAATTAATTTTAATTACACATTAACTATGAGAAATAGTATTTCGTGACAATCAAATGGTTTTACGTAAAGAAAATGTATAATAATAAATAATACCAATTTGTCTTAGTGGTTGGGTTACAGACCAAGTAGTTTTTTGTATAAATAACCTGTAATCTAATGTTTAATGTACTCAGATGTGTGTTGTTTGATATTGTTTTTATGTTTTTAGTGCCGGGCATATCAGATTTTGTATCAATGTACACGCCTCCAAACAATTCTCCACCTTCATGGACAAAGGGTTTCACAAATGAAGATATCGATTTATTACATAGTAAGTACGATTTATTATTCGTCTGGCTCGGTTAATATTTCATATTTTTAGTGTAGCTTCTGCAACAAATCAATTTAGTGTAAAAAATGAGCTACTAATTGAGAAGGTACTAATTTTAGGATTTCCTATAAACGTAGAATTAACCAAGAAACAAAACTTCATGTAATTTGTAAAACTACCTTTGGCATGTATTGTTGTAGGACTTGGCGCTTTGCCGATGAATGGACTTATAGCCGAAGTGAAAAAATTGCACGATATGGCTTATCAGTTAGGACAAGAAGAAGCTAAAGAAATGACTCGGGGCAAATACCTTAATATTTTTACATCACGAAAGAAACGGTAACTTCCGTTAACATATTCTTTTATTTATTTTGCGCTGTAAATAATAGAATATTTTGTTCAGAAAAGTAATATAATTTTGATGCCTATAGTTTATTGTAATTAAAATATAATGTTTTCTACATATAAGGCTAATTTATTTTTATCATTCAACCTTTTTTTTATAACTATTAACACCGTTTGTCTATTCATATGTTGAAAATCTTGTACTTCAGGTCTACTCAAATGTGGTCTAGAGTTCAAGTAATCTAATAGCTTCATTACTTACTAGTTATAATATGCTAGGATCTCGTACCAAAAACAGCACTGTATCCGTAAATCTATTTTGAAAGCGTGCATCTATTTCTTATTTTTGCATTTTAGGAATCATCAAACCCTTCTGAGAGATTTATAATCCCCTAATTCGTTATTTAAATTGAAAACTTCTTTAGACGCACCGTGCACACATCTTCCTGGGCAGTGAATAAGTCTGATCCACAAAACACGCTGTGTGTTCTGTGATCGACTCCGTTAGGCTCCGATATGAAACGCTCATTCGAGTAAACTTGAGGGAGAAACAGTCAGCTGTGTCCGACTGATTTGTAACTATGATAGAATGGCTTTCGAAGCGGTTAATGTTGATTTTTGCATGTATCAGACTTTGATACATACATAAGGATGGTAAAGACATTACGACATGTTTTGTTTTAATATATAATTCCTTCGAATCAGTTGCAATCGCTATAGAAGTTTTTACTTCGACCGTATGGTCATAGACACAACCTTTTTTTGCATTAATAAATCTACTCTAAAGAGTAAGATGTATTTTTTTATATAATTATTTTCTTTATGACGTTATTATTGTTAGTGCAATAAGGTGAAGGATGTTGTAGCCTGACCTCCTCAAGGCAAGGATGGTTAGATGTCCTTTTCTATGGTTAGTGCTTAACTGACGAGAACATTATCTCTAGACGAGAACGCTACAAACACTGAACTATAAATTTTAACGAAATTTTGTTAGATGGCGCTAGAGTACACTCGTTGGTCTACATTTCTCTGGGCGGTCATCATTCTTGAAATGGGAACTTTCGGAAATTCGCCAGCATCAAAAAACCACCTGCTTAGGTATGATTTGCCCACGCAATGAAATGTCAAAATACAATCAGCTGATTTAACACGGGGGAGGCGTATCTTTTAAAATAATACCGGTTAATTTACATCTAATATAAATATTTTATCTGTTTGAAGATATATTCGAGAAATGGACCGTAAGTGTGATTGGTGGGCAGAAGTACGGGGCATTATTTTGCGATAAAAAGCGTAGTTGATGGCGGCTAAACTCACGGGAAAACAGGTGTGTTTATGAAATGGCTTTCTAACCCATCATTTTATTTGGTGTGTTGACGGCGTACGGTGTGGACGTTTTTTCAGTCTGAAAATTAAAAGAAACAATTTATTATTGTTGTTTGTTGTGCTGTGCCGTGTTTTTTTTATTTGTTATAAGGCCTTACAAGGCACAGTTTCAAGTTTGTGGATTTACCGTATTTAGCAGTTCTCATTAATACTAGTTTTGATATTGCAAAATACTTTTTTTATTGCGAGTTTTGCTGCAAGTGATTTTAGTGCAAGTGTGAAAGTGAAGTTTTTATGTTGTTTTTTCATTTATTGGAAATCCTAGGATGCGAAATTTAAGGATAATTTACAAAATATGGTACGTATTTTTTTTTATTCTGCAAATTTTTATCAATACTTCGAGCGGAAAAAAATGTTTTCGACTTTTTTTAATTTATAATCCGGTTTTAGAAAGGTCAAAGTGCCATTGTAACTTAATATTATACTATAGGTATTAGCGGGTGGACTTTATGTACAGAGATGGCTTTAAAATGTGCAAATCGAAGTTTATACTAACAGTAAAATAATACCTGTGTGTTTTTTTAATGCAACTTTTACTGCAGGAATATTTAGATTTCAGAATAGACAGTTTGTTTTTAAATGGATATTCACGATTTGTGAAATATTAATTTCCGTATTTATCACGTTATTGCAGTGTTTGATATTTTGAAAAGAAAATTTTTTTTGATAATACATCATTGTTTTTCAAAATGCTGTTCATATAGGTAAGTAGGTACGTGTTAAAAAAAACCGTTATCAGTTATTACCGTATTATCAATTAATTTTTGAAATCGTAAAATTTAAATAAATATCCTTATCATGATCAATTCATAAAAGTTTATCACTATCAGTTAATTGTTTCTATATCAGTGGTGTTAACTTTTTTCGCGCCCCCTTTTAGAGATACTATTTTAAAAATTTTAAATGACAACTAGTCCAAAATAAAAATCTAAATTAACGGTATTGCTCCCCCCTCCCTGAGAATTTTCGCACCCATTTTTTTGCCTTTTTTGCTTAGCACTGGCCTACACAGTGAAGTGCTAAAATGTTTTTACATTCAATAACATTCGTTTTTGATAATAATATGACATTTGAGTATAACGTATATTCTCTTTGTAAGACAGTGAGTAAAAGATACTTATTCACATTTGGACCGCTTTCTAAATACTGTTATACAAACACATGTTGTTAGTTAACATTTCGAATACGCACAATGGTCTAATATACCGTAAAATTCAATAATGTTCTCAATATGCGAACGGGCAAATAGAACGTGAGTATTGTCCAAAAACTGTTATCTTATTCGCATATACTTACTTATAACCAGTCTGCAGTCGTACTTATAGTTTGTTTTAAATTGATGGGTAAAGAAAACAATGCAGTAGTGAGTAGATGTAAAACTTAAAAAAGATAGAAAAATTAATAACTGATAAAAAACAGACGTGTGATAAATTAGTTACCTTTTACCCTGGTACCTACTTTGCGTTTATGAGCCCGACATACGAATGGTTAAAAAACTTAGTTTTATATTGTGCATAAGCTGAGGCTACATTGGCGCCGTTTCAGACCAGATCAGATCCGTATTGTCGGATGTGAACAAACACCAGTAACCTTATGAAGTGGCTACAGTGTTCACTCCAGACCGCGCCAGAATATGTCAGATTACAACAGACACGTTCCGACCGTCGGATGATATCAAACGTGTTTGAAATTTTCGTCAGACTACGGCCGTACATTTGACAGTTTTCAACAAACAGTGTTGTGTATGCTAGCTATTATTACCAGATTGTCTTATTGTATTGTATTATTTTTTAAAAACGTGTTTAAATATCAATTGTGAGTATGGACAAATCACTTTTAATTGATCTTGTACGTGAAAAGCCTCCTATTTGGGACCAAAGAGACAAAAGAAACCACAACAGAGACGTGAAAGGTCTTTTGTGGAGAGATATTGGCGAAAAAATGAATCTTTCAGGTATGATTTGAAAATATAATTTATTTATTAATTAATCTATGAGTAGTCCATAAAATGAAAGTAAATTAACTCTGATCGGTTTCAACGCATTGTTGAAGTTTGTTTGTTTTGTTTGTTGTTTATAATAGGGCTCGGTATTTTTCAAATTAAAGTATTCGAATATTCATTTAAACTTCTATTCGAATAGTTAAAATTAATTAAAATTTAGCTGTTTTTTGGATTTTTGACAAAGATCCTGAAGTCTGTCGAGTCACGGCCCTCACAAGTTTCCCAACAATAAAATTTAAATCTAACAATACTGGGCAGTCATAACAGGTAGCATAACTGTTAAATGATTAAAAAAAAATTACATTATATTTCTGAAAAAATTGTTATCTCTATCGCTAATCTATAAAATCATAAATCGCATATTGAAATCAAAACGTAAACACAGCCGATACTCATGACAGGGGTCAGGACGCAGGGACGCCAAAAACAAAGAACAGCTGTTGTATAAATGTATAATAAATGTTATTGTTGAACAACGATAAAAAATAATAAAAGCAGTGCATTTTGATTTTCATTTGAATCCGGAAAGAAGCTAACTACAGTCTATGACAAATATTTAAATATCCAAATATTCGAAATTTGCACATCAAAAATTATAATTATTGTTCAACAAAGAAAAACTGTTTCGGTTATATTGAGCTTATATAAAAAACGAGTATTCAAATATGTATTTGAATATTTAAAATTCGAATATTCTAATATTGAATAAATCTGTTTTGAAAGTATTCGACCATTCGAATATTCATTTATTCGAATAAATTCGGAGCCCTGGTTTATAATATGTACAATACATCTGCACATATTTCATTTTAATTAATAATTTTACAAAGGTGATAAACAGTTTGTTAAAATAAACGTTCAGGTCTTCTCTAATTAGTTTCGCATCATTTTACTTTTAAACCCGTCGGATATTATCCACTCCCTATGTAGCCACTTCGTCTGAAGTGTCTGATTTGGTCTGGTCTGGTCTGATCGGATCTGGTCTGACACGGATCTAGTGTAGCCTCAGACTAAGTAATATTAAAAACTGGCTTTTGCCTACGGTTCTGCCCGGGTGGGCATGTAGTAAAGCGTCTTAAAAATAAAGTTTCGTCTTATTCCTCGGGAACTACTTGTCGACCGGGATAAAAAATAGCATATGTTTTAATCCACATCATAAATGACCATACAACTTCAACATCCGTTGCGCCGTTTCTGAAAGTTGCCCGGATAGACATAAGTACAGACAGACAAAAATTATAAAAAAAGTAATATAATGTTTATTGAGTTAAATATTGCTATCTATAATTAATCGATGTTGCCCTTGAAATAACTGAAAATTTTTAAGTGCATGCATTTACCTATTTCTGATTTTATATTATTGATAAATAGTAACAATAGCTAGATATTTATTATAAATGCAGCAAATGAATGTACGTGATTGCGCAGTTATGAAATATTTTTAAATAAGTAGATAAAATTTGCATTCGGTTGTTAATGATTTTCCTTACGTCATATCTTAAAATGCGCCGCAAAACAAGTTCTTTTTAGATTCAAGACGTTTAATCTTTCGGTTTTATGTTCTTTTAATGCAAAAAGTAAAAAAAATACATTATTTGTGCATAATTTTTTCTTACCGTACAAGGAATGTGTTAATCATGTTCGCAAATTTTTATTTTGTTGACATGATTTGTAATAACAAACCATTTAAAGAGTTTTTAAGTGGCAGTTTAAAAGTTAAAATAATATTTGCTTATTCCAAATTTGTCATTACAAAATTGCATTTTTCATTGTGGCCTTTGGGATTTTTCAATTATTTGTAAAATTGTAAGCAGAGCCGAGCGCAACTTTTAAATCAGTATATTCAATAACAGGCTCTTCAACGAAATTTTGAACTTCGCGTTCTAGTATCAAAATTTTAATATTCTAGCACAGTGGTTCCCAACCTTTTTAGTTGTGTGGACCACTAATTTTGTAAGAAAAATTGGAGGCCCACTAACTAAATATACAAGTAAAAACTATAAACACACAAACACAAAATGGACACATATACTCGATTGTTCCCATTTCGACCCCTGAAGCTCCGATAATATTTATCTTGGCTTAGACTCTCGGCCAGCATCCACGGCCCAGTACCACGCTGGAGGGCAGTGTAGCCTAGTGGATAGCATACTTGGTACCAGCCTCTAGACTAGACTGTCGTGGGTTCGAATCCCACCTGCGCTCATGGATGTTTTGTGATGGTATTTAGATTTTAATTAGTTGTTATTTAATGTAATTTAAGACGCTAATGACCTAAGTTGTCGACGCGTCTATAATCTACAATAAATAAAAATAAGTACCACGCTGCCCGCGGCCCACAAGTGGTTTGGGAACCGCTGTTCGAGCAATTTAGAAGAACTAGTTTTATCCAAAATTCTGTAGTTATTGGATACGTGAAATTTAAAATCTTGAATAACAATTCGATAATAATACTTTTGGCTCTTTTTGAGGTTCGATAAGTTAAAGTAGGTAGGTACATCGAAAATTATTCATTGACGAATCTATTGAGTACGACGCTTTATAATTTACAATGTTTGTATAATAATTATGTATGCATTAACTTTAAATATTTATGTTGTAAAAATCTACGTAACTTTGTCCTTTTGCCAAATGAAGATGACGATTCGCTGACATCACCATATCGAATCATAATATAATACAGTCTGGTCAACAATAACGGACCAACAACTACGCGATAGTCTTTTGTCGTGCTTCTCTTGTTTCCGTTTTATTTAAACAAAGTTAGTGCATCAATAGTATTCACAAGGGTGGAACCACAGGTCTGTTTCCTGTTGGCTTAGGAAATTGGACGTTAATTTTAAATGCTCTATTAGGTTGTTGTTCTATTCTCTGCTGGGGTCGTGGCCTCTCATGCGTGAAGTATAAAAAAATGAACGCTGCAATTCACTCAACGCTCCCAGCTCACCTCTTTCTTTCCTCTTACTTTCATCGCGCTTTCAGTTAATTTAACTGAGCTAAACAGTTGTTTAGAATGCTCAACAAAACAACGCATTCTATTAACTTAGCATTACTCGTATTATCAACCTACCGGGAAAATGAACTCAAAAACTTGTCGTCTTATCGAAACACTGAACCATGGAATTTAGAAATATGCGAGTGTCGATAAAATTGTTGATAAATTTAGTAATTTTGCTTTCTAATACGGGTGATTAGTAATATTATTTTTGTCATTATTGCTTTTTACAGTCCGAAAATCTTATCCATACAGGACGGTGCCTATTTTTTTGTGATAAACCCTGAAGTTAAAAATTATCTATTCGAGAGCGTATGAGCTGTAGTTTCTGGTCAAGTACGTATTGATTGTAAATTCACATCGATAGACTAATTTGCATAATATAGATACAAGTATTTGGTGTGTCTATTGTAAATATTTTTACAAAATACCTGAGTGTATGTTTCTAATTATAGACGTTATATTATGCTGTGTGCATATTTAATACGATTCGTCAATTAGTATTAGGGATGTGACATTGAGTAAAAAAAATCGATTATTTAATAATCGATTTTTCTCTTTTCAATAGAAATCGATTTGTAAAAAATCGATTTTTGAAGAAATAATCGATTTTTGAAGAAATAATCGATTTTTGTGAAAAATCGATTTTTTCTATATTATTCGAAAAATTGCGTACTTTTATAATGAATGAAAACAATTGGAAGGGTATCGATATGAAACTATTTTACATAATACATACAGATGGCGCCATTTTCCGACTGATTAGTTTACGTTTAGTGAACTTATTTTACGTTTTTTCATCCGTCGCACAGATGGCGTTGCTTACAAAAATCGATTAAAACGGGTAATTTGTAAATGTTGGCTGCATTGGGTTTCCCAAAGCCTATATTCTTTCTTAATATTAATATTAATAAAAAAAAAATAAAAATAAATAAAAAAAGGGTAATTTATATAAGCGATTTAAAAGTGTAATTTATATAATCGATTTATAAAAAATCGATTATTATTATTAAAAAATTAATCGATCTATAAAAAATCGATTATTATTATTAAAAAATCGATTATAAGAAAAAAATAATCGATTAATATAAAAATCGATTATTTTTTCACATCCCTAATTAGTATAGGAGTGTATACCTACCTATAATATTCTCCAAATAACCTTTGGAAATCCTGTATTAGACAAAAAAACTTTTTAACAAAAAAAACCTTCAAAAAGCCACTAAAAAGAGGAAAATAATAAAACTTTGAGGTCTGTGCCAATTTAATAAAATATGAAGTCTGTTAAAAAGAAGATATTAATTACTTAAATTGGCAATTTTAATCAACTTCATATTTTATTAAATTGGCGCAGACCTAAAAGTTTTATTATTTTCCTCTTTTTAGTGGCTTTTTGAAGGAGGGGTTTTTTTTTGTTAAAAAGTTTTTTGTTTTTTACTTTTTAGTGGCTTTACAGTACATAGTTTCGCTTCTACAAACTTAACTGACTTCTTACGCTGTGGTGTGTCAAAAAGTAACATTTACCTTAAAGGAATCAGCCGTTACTCACTTTAAATCAGCCGAACTACTAAACCGATTTAAGTAAAATTTATATGAGACTAACTTCGAGATATACCCTATCCAATAAACAAGAATCATCAAAATCGGACTACTCTGTAAAAAGTTATGCGTGGTCATACATAAAAAAAGGAAAAAAATATATACCTACGCGTCGATTTGAGAACCTTCCTCCTTTTTTTTGAAGTCGGTCAAAAATATATGTTTTGAATTGTCTATTGTTTGTGTCTCTACATTGACCCGAAATCAAACGTTAAGACATTTTGATATTAATTAAAATGCATGCCAGTGTAAATTAACATTTAAAAGAACTTATGTTAATTTGGAAAGATCACATTTAACGAGATTACGAACATTAACGAAATTTTGTAATTTTGAAACGATAACAGTCTCGAGCTATAAAATTGATATTATCAGAACCAGTCGAATATTTCGTTAACAATAACAGTTTAAAGAAATCAATTGTTATCTGCAACTTTGGATTCATATTCGTTGATCTTTAAAATGAAAACTGGACAGTTAATTAAAGTCCTTGAGCCAGGAGGTATAGCTATTAGATTAGAAGAAATGATCTCATAACCAGCCGAATAGGCATTAGGCATATTACTTTGCATACAATGACTCGTTTTATTTCACAGTAAAACTTCCGTTTGTAAACATAGTTCGCGTGAGAATAACTCGCAGAATATACAACAAACGTGCAGCGCATTGTTTATAAATAATAAGTATTAATTAATGTATTTTTACACTTTCTTATTATAACTTCCTCCATATTCGGTCAATTTTATAGTAATTTATATGTATGAATACATTTTGCTATCACTTTCATGCTAGTGCGATGTTTTAGATTTCATATGCTGATCCCCGTCCTCAAATCGATTATTAAAATTTTGAAATAAAAAAACGGTTTCAAAAAAAACAAACCGTATTGATATTAAAGCACGGCTTAAAAAAGGTGTCGCTTGTTTTAAAAAGGTTTCTTTTGTAAGTATTATTTGCCACGCCCATGTCTTTTGAAATCGTATTTTTCGAAGTAGGTGCCTATTTTTCGGTATTTTTTTGCAATACACTAATTTAAAATATAACGTTTACGTGTAAGGTTAATCAAGGTATGTATTAGTAATTAGTATGTGCTTTTTTCACTGTAAACGTATTAGGTATCTCTTGAGGCCACTATATCCTTTCTGCCTGGACAACCCTGCGATATCTTTATCTAGTTTTTTACGTATTGAGGTCTTAGTGGAGATTAAAATGTGGCAGATAAATTTAACGTTTCAATGGTACTGTTTGTAAAATAACTGAAAATTTTAAAAGTTCCGTTTAGGAATTACACTTTGGTATTCGTAACACGTTATAATATTATAACGTGTTACGAATACTCAATGTGTGTTTTATAATATAAAAAATTAACCATACCTGAAGATGGCAACTCGTTGCTGAAACGCGTCGTGTTAACAACACACGAAGTCACAAGACGGACACAAGGTATTTCTAATACTTCTTATTATTCATATAGTGACTTGGAGACCTAACACTCTAAAAATGTATCACTTTGGTATAATTATATGTTTTTTTGTTTAGTCCGTCCCTGTCCAGTAATATACCTTTATGGTGTTAATCTATTACACTTGTAAATTAAAAAAAAAATACACTTGAACAAATAGGACAATTTACTGCCACAAATGCATCATCTTACATCAAGGTCTGTTCTACAAATGTGACAGCTTTACCGTTTATTATGCCTATAATCGCTTGTTTTTCTTTAATGGAGCTAGGTCTTTAGTGAATAACACTTATTAAAGTTAATTAAGGTTAAACTCGACTAATTCAGGTTTGTTTTTCATTGATATAATTCAGTCAGTAGTCAGAACGTCCATTTGGCGCAGTTAGGCAAGCGCCTAAGGGCTCCAACACAGTAGCGGATCCAAACATATGGGACAACCCCTGACAAATCTCAAATTAAACTCGAGGTTATCCTACTTTCTTCAAGAGACAAATGAGTTTTTCCCAAATATAAAAATTCTTTTACAAATTCTCGCTAGATTACCAGTATCCACTTGTAGTGTGAAGCGTAGCTTCTCTTCGCTTAAACTGATAAACTTGTACCTTCGTACGACAATGACGGAAGACAGGTTGAACGGTTTGGCTGCCATGTATATTCACGGAGATAAATCTGACAGCCTACAACCTGTCGAAATCAGTGAAGAATTTGCAAAAAGTAATGCTAGGAGACTCGCTATGCGTTAAATGACCAAAATAAAATGTTGTGTCCTTGTTTAATGTTTTAGTGTTTACCTTGATAAAGCCTACCCTCAACTGGGTCAACCCCCTCCCAAACCAAAATCCTGGATCCGCCACTGCTCCAACGTCAACTTGCGAATATTTTCTTTCGTTTTTTTTCCCTTTTAGGCATCGAAGCAGTTTAAAGATTGTTCCTAAGGGCGTCAACAAGGAGTTAATCAGGCCCTGAGAAGGTCGTCATTTTCATTATTTCATAAATTGATCTATGCCATGCATTTTGTATTAGCATGGACAGGTCCGGATTTAACAATTCTGATGCCCTAGAGCCTATAGGCACTAAGGTATAAGATATAGAGGAACTATAAGCATTTAAAAGTGAAGCCAGTTGACATTGTAACTCGGCCCTCATTTTATATGTGAGAAAAAGAAGAAGAAGAGACCCAATCCATCCCGTGTTTTGCCGCCATGTTTACTCGGCCCTGTGACGTCAAATCTGGTTTCAATTTTGTGTAAGCAGTTGTATACGGTTTGTCTCCTCTGTATCTTTTACCTCAGTGGCCCTAGGCTCTGACGACTTGCGGTGACCCTGCCCCCAACCGTAGAAAGAGTTGATTTTGTAAATTTCTCCCAGTTAAACTCTTGCGTATCATAACGTCCATTGGTCCAATGGTCAAATGGGTAATTTTGTATTCCATAATATATTCTTCCAATATGAAATCCGGACTTGTTTAAATTCTCTCTCTGTTGCTTTCAATTAGGTATAATTAATGTTGAAGAAGACGCGCAACAAATAAAAGGCAATTAAAATATAGTAAATGGTTGAAAGTATTAACTTTTTATCGATTATAATAAATTGTAGCAAATAATGTGTCGCGTTTGTAATAAAGTGATAGTAAAGTATTTATAATATGCATTTTAGAAATCCAGACTTCATATATGGCTTATAAATGCACTCAGCACGTTATACTTTGCAATTAATATATGTATTTCTAAGTAGGTACTGCCTTTTATCTTAAGTGAGTAAAGAATGCAATGAACAATCTTATTCTACACTTTAACAAGATGCTAATTATGGTCAAATTGATTTAATTACTGTTACAGTGTTGTTTGTTTTTTTACACGTAAATATCTACTGCTTTTTAAGTTTAATCACCGATGATGTATAATACAAGTTGTGTCCGTGCTAACCCTAGACCTACCTTTTGAAGGCCAGATTTGACCGTCGCATCTGTTAGCAGAATTCAAAAGTTTGAAATAATTATGTGTGAGTTAGTTGATTCAAAACATAAGAGTGGTTTTGATCTTACACACTAATCTCAATTCTATTAAAATGTATATGTCGCTTTAGTCACGGAATGATAAATTAAATATACCACAGAGAAGAACCAGTCTTGGAGCAAGCTCATTTTGCATTGTCACTTTTAAAATGTGGAATGAATTGCCATCTCATATTCGCGATGCACCATCTCTGTCAAACTTCCGTGAAAAGTGCAAAATGTTCTTGCTCCAGGAAATGGACAATAAACATATCTCAACCTTTTAGTTTTTTTCCAGGCTTTGTAATCTTCTTTAATAATTGTCATCTGATCTATTAATATTTTTTTTCCCTTTTAATTGTAATTGTATGTATTTAATATTTGTATGGCTTTGCGGCTTGTAACTATTCAATAATAAAGTAAAGTAAAGATAATAATGTATTCTTTTGCTGGCGTTTATGAAACATTCCCCCTAATTTAAACTTCACTGAATTATAGAACGAGAAAAGTTTTATATAAAAAAAAGGGTGTGGGTCTCGGGACCCCCGACAGATGTGAAAAATCAAAGAAAACGTTATTGAACTCGGTGGTATTCTCTATGTAGTAGTATATATTTTTTCAAAAGCAGCAACTATAACTGTTATGCTGACGTAATCCTATATACTGCACTGTAACACCGCGTGTGTTACAGTGCACGCCTGAGCCAGAAACGCAACTAAATACACAGCGAAGTATCTATATAACATACCTAAACGTGTATAGTGTATACATAATATACTTTTGCTTTACAGTACGTTCGTATGTATACTCTCTCTCTCTCTCTTCCCGTGCCCGAGCGCGCGGAAGCCGAGAGAGAGAGAGAGTGCCGCAGTGGTGGGGAGAACAGCAGCGAAGGAGCGGACCATAAATTTCGTTGCATATTTCCCCTCACGCGGCTGTTCACTGCCCGAAATAAGATGTTTCACATCAAAAATATTGCTTCGACAAACTTTTGATCATTTTCCGTGACATTTTTTATGATAGCATGAAAAATATCGTAAAAAAACTCGGGTCGCGGTGCAGATTGCAGAACCCTACCGACAGAATGGCGTATGTGCATATTATAAGTATAGGAAGATAGAAAGTACCATCGATGATGTATTTTTTCATTTCATTCATAGTGCGTTTCCATCATAGGCCATGAATACGTTAAACTCTCAACAGTCAACAGTTGACTGTCGTGTTTAGTAAAAACGGCGACAGGAAACGTGCATGACGTGCTTTGGCAGTGAATGCAATAATGAGTGACGTGCAGTTGCTATTGTTAAATTTTGTCGCCGACCTTCCGCAGGATCGTACTATAGAAAATCAATAAGCAATGTTAGGCACGTTTAAGTTTGGTGATTAATAGAAAATAATATGAAGCACTGAGCTCAGATTATGATCTATTAATTCATCAAAGAATTTCAGTTTATTCTTTAAGGCAAACTATTGATCTTATAAAAACTGTATGTAAAACAGTATACGCGATGTGACTACGTGCGTTCAGAACGACGTAACATTAGAACGACGCTCCATTTTATACCCGTGCCTAAAGATGTTTCACATCAAAAATAATGTTAATGATTTAGAGTTTTCTGCATTGTTCCGACAATGTTTTCCATTGGAAGCTTTTGATGCCAGTTCCATAAAATAAAGATGATAATAATAATAATGATAATAATAGAATTGCTTAATATCTTTTCTTGATAGTTTTAAAACTGGAAGATGATAATTAAAAAGATGATGTCTTGAAATAGGTGATGCAGTTATTGTTTCGCCATAAATTGCCTATGTTTAATTATATATCCAAACTGTTATTTAGCTGTACAACTCTGACTATAAAATAGGTATATTATGTAGTATAATTAGGTGCCGTGGCAACTCTGTGCTATTATTGCTGGCCTTCGCGCTAAGCCATACGGCAGAGAGAACAATCGGACACTTGATTGCCTGATTGTGTAGAACTGTGGACCATGGGATTGGTAGAATCGTCGATTTATGGCTCACTTCCCTCCCAGCTCTAATTTATTGTACCAAAAAAATAATGTTAAACATCCTCTTTACAATATGCTGTTTTTTAAAAGTCTATATAGGACATATCCACTGACTGAAATTCAAAATTGTTAGATTTGATTTTAAAAATGGAGATCCCTCGAATTCTTTTCAGAATTACTGCAGGTGTTAATTGGCTTATTATAGAATAGAATAGAAATTTATTAATCCATAATACAATTACAAGAGAATTCGTCAAAAAAAAAAACCAAATGCAAATAGGTCCACTATAAATACATATTAAATATAGAAATCATCAATGTTATAAAGACATTGACTGACCAAAGCTGCCTTTATTTCTTTTTTAAACTTATTATATTATATCAATTAATGCTACATATTGCGTTTAGAAAAAAATAATCTTCTGATTTACCCACAGTTCTGTACCATACATCTCTTTTAGGTAGTAGTCCAGTCACAAGAGCTTAAAAAGGTAGGTCCACCTTGCGTTTTGTGCAGCAAATGATTTTATTTTTTTGTGTCCTCAAGCATGTTTAGGAGATGACGTCTCCTAAACATGCTTGAGGACACAAAAAAACAAAATCATTTGCTGCACAAAACGCAAGGTGGACATCCTCTCGTGACTGGACTATAGGTGTTATGGACATTGAAAGCATTTCGAATATTGTGTTTTGTTTTATTATTAAGTTATATAATACTAACGGTCCCATCCGGGTTCACCCGGGTGCTAAGAACTTATGATTTATTATCCCCCGCCTCCCGCGAGAAATTCACCCCATGCTAAGCGAAGTGGGCCTAGTAGGATTCGGCCAATACGCTAAAATGCAAAAGAATTTCAGAATTACGTTTTGTTACTATCCCACAGGAATTATCCCCCTCGCGAGAAATTTATCAAAATGTAATATAGCCTATATCACTCAGGGATAGTGTAGCTTTCTATTAGTGAAAGAATTTTTAGAATCGGTTCAGTAGTTCCAGAGTATTCCACTACAAACAAATTTTATCTCTATAATACCCCCCCCCCCTCTACGAGAAATTTATCAAAATAAAATATAAGCCTATAACACTCAGGGATAGTCTAGCTTTCTATTAGTGAAAGAATTTTTAGAATCGGTTCAGTAGTTCCAGAGATTACCCCCTACATACAAACAAACTTTTCCTCTTCATAATATTAGTATAGATAAGTATTTTAGGCAACAAAATATACTGAATGTAATTTTTGAATTAATAATTAATACATTGTTTTGTTTGTTTTTTCAGGCAACTAAGCGTAAAGTAGATTATGACTGAAAACAAGTGCAGCTTTCATATCAGTTTCAGCGATGTACGTTAACGGAAATGGTGGTAAATCATCCTTCAATGAGATGGGTAAGAATGGGTATAAGTACTTCTTGACTCTTGCATTAAAATTAGTCTTTCAGAAATTACCATACTCTGATATAACAGTCTCATTTAGTGCAATCCTTTCCCGAAAATCTATGAAATTAGTTGAAACACCCGTATTTTTCCGTTAATAATGCAGGATATTTTTAAAAATTTATTAATAGTCTTTAAACGCTAATGACCTAAGTTGTCGAGCGTCTATAATCTACAATAAATTGTCTTTAGAAAAAACTAAATTTTTAGATGCTCTGAAGATGGTGTAAAGAGCACCGAAACGTTAGCTAACAATGCAATTTTAATTCATCAGTATTGCAATTTATTTGATCCTTTGCCACTGAGATTTCCTCTCCTTTTCAATGATTCTACTAATGTGATCTTATTCTAATCTTTTAGATGACATGTTGGCTGAAGACAGTGATGCGTTGAGCCGCATTCAAGAGTTGGAACGTAAAGTGTTAGAACAGGGTGATGAAATCGTGTGCCTTAGAGCTACTTTAGCCGACGCCTTAAGACGTCTCAGCCAACTCGAAGGTTTGAGGCCGTCCAATACGCCGGTCCATCAACGAAACGGTATCAGTTCGCCTATTTCGCATCGAGGTGAGTTTAACATTCGATTTTTAACTGAAAAATCCACAAGAAAACGAAATTACAGATAGGTCCCGTTACTAATATTAGTAGTATTGATACGTTGTGATATTACACAGCTGACTCCGGCTGCGTGCAGCTGGACAGCTTTGATTGCAATTCATAATAATTGTATGTATCGACAGAGAATCGTATGCGGCAGCCAATACTCCGAGCCAGTACAGCTTCACCTAGTGGCGAATCTAGTCGTGACGCTAAAAAACGCGCGTCCAGTTATGTGCCTTCATCGCTGCCGCAACGCCGGGCCGTTCATTACCAGTCGACGAGTTCACTGCATTCGGACAGTCCCAGTTCGAGTAGCGTCTCGCCAGTGCCATCGCCTTCGCCGCGTATGACGGCCTCACAGCAGCATTCTGTTGACAAAGTGCCCGGTCATAGTTCACCATCGAGCAGTTTTGCGCTCGCCAAAAGATGGAACTCAACCGGCGATTTCGTTCATCCTCATTCGGGCGTGAACAGTCCAATTCAGTCAAGGTATGTGGATTGTAGTATAGCTTTTGATACTGTATTGCGATTTCAAACTGTAATGTAATAAATGTTTTGTTTGTATTTTTTAAATCGTGTTATAATAATCCATAATAAGCAGGGCCGGATTAACCATGTCGGGGCCCCTAGGCAATGCAATTCTCGGGGCCCCTTTTCAGCCGTAAAAACAAAACGTCGAAATACAGTATGATTCGTACTGTATTTCGACGCATGCTGTCAGTTGATGAAATACTTCATACTTACAGAACAGTACAGAACCATGTAGTATCGAGTAGTAGAACTAATAATATGGATGCGTTACGTAGCGTATTGTATGATTCATACAATACGCTACGTAACGCATCCATATTATTAGTTCCACTACTCGACACTAGATTGTTCTGTTCTGTAAGTATTAAGTATTTCATCAATTGACAGCATGCGTCGAAAAAAAGCAATAATGCCTATTGTCATTGAGGATACAAATTTTCCAATTAAATTTTCACTCTATGAAACATTTTCAATTTCTTTTGTGCGCGCGCGGGGCCCCTAGTTGATGCGGAGCCCCTAGGCAGTTGCCTACTCTGCCTAATGGTTAATCTGGCCCTGATAATAAGAAGTAGTGTTCATGTTTTGTTTTATTAAGACGTATAATATATTACAAGAGATCTAAAGTCTGTATAAAAATTCGAAATTTCTGATCAGTGCATGTCGCCAGGTGTCGCAGCAACAAAAATTCCGGTTATTCCTTACGCAAAATCAGTTGGACAGACTTCGAAGATATCTTGTAATGAGCCTGTAAACGTCATTTTTTTAGCATGTCATTAGAAAGAGCCCTGTTTAAATAATGCCGTTGGATTTTTTTTGTCCAGCACTTAAAACGGCTTCACAGTACATTTTTGAAGTTGGTTAACTAGACCACACCTTTATTTTTTCTTTCGAGCGGATGACGTCACATGACCCGAATGTCACGGCTTACTCTACAGCACATATATTTAATACATGTCCCATTTTGATAGTTTATTGATAGCAATGCTGCATTCGGTCTTAGACGACCTAGTTGTAAAGATTATAAAACCCGTCTTGCGGGTGTCGTGTGTCGTGAAATAAGCAGCTATTAAAGTTTAAAAATTTGTATCTCCTTAAATACTCATCTTATTGAAATTAAATAAACGTCATTGTGTTTTGGGCAATGATTTCTAATAGAAAACAGTAATATATTAGACATTTTTTTTATTTTTTACAGCCCCATATACAATGTAAAGAAAATGCTAATCTGTCTTAGTTGGCAAAATAATATGTAGAGGTCTCTGTTGTCTGTTTTAAAATATTTTGAAAGTCGGGGGTGCTGCGTACCTACAAATTGTTATGGCAAATCAATGTAAAAAAATTTAGAATTTTTTTGTGATGTTATTAAAAATTAAATCCTTCTACAATTAAAAATTATGGAATGGCAAATAATCTAAAAATAACTGTTTGCTTTTTCATAACACCACAAAAAAATCTAAATATTATATTGTTTACAGGTGTCAGATTTAGAAACGTTTTAAAGTGGATTTGAATTTTTGCGAGTTTATTTTAAATTCATGAATATTACGTCAACCGTCTGCCTTTAATAACAATGCAGTGAAGAAACAAAAATCATCGTTGTGAATTACTTATGTAAATTTTTAAGACGCTATTTTTTACATATTATGCAATATGTATGACATCATGAGATAGTATGTTATTCAATAAAGCAATGTATGTACTGTTGTAAAATTAAAGTACCTACCTATCTTAAGAGCGAATGAGTATTGAAAAATATTTGGCTTAATAATCTCTTATGCTTCTTGTCAGCGATCTGAAGCCAGCTTTTATATTTAAAAAATGGCAATATATTGCATTTTGTTTTCTTTGTTTTTTAATCGGAGATATATGTGTTCATTCTTCAAAACAAATGAATGTATGCATTTTGTTTGTGTATTTGTATGGTCAGATTTTTGTTACCGTTTTGTTTATTTGTTATTTTTAGATTTTCTACAAAATCTTTATTGAACCTTTATTCCAAGCCCGGTCAGAATCATCTGAACTATAAGCACGGGTATGTTTTAAAGATAATCCTTTGAATAACAGGTTTTGGACCAATAAAAATAACTTGTCTTTGAGTCACAATATCGCATGCAATTTTGATATGCAAATACTAAACTATTTACTGCACGTTTTCTGTTCGTTCTTCAACTGTTCTTGATTCGTAAATTGTCCTTTTTAGTTTATTAATCTCATCATAATCGATAATATTAAATAATTTTCTTAATGGCTTTATGTGCATGTTTTGTCTTTATTTAATTCTTCTCTCTTTCCTTCATTAAATTTGCAGGAGTGGTCAGCAACAGACTCAATAATTTATAATTATATAGATATAATCATCATAATGTAAGTTAGTGTGTGGCACGATTTCGGTATTGATTTTTCTTTTTGCGTTTTGAACTTATACACTCTTTGCCTAAAAATCGAACCTTACAAAATATTAGACTTTCATAATCTGAATTTGCATTTTTATAAAACAATTAAATTTAGTTTTTTTTTATGAAAAACAATACGTGTTAACGTTTTATTAATTATAAAATGTGTCAAAACTTACACTCTTTGCCTAAAAATCGAACCTTACAAAATATTAAACTTTCATAATCCGAATTTACATTTTTATAAAACAATTAAATTTAGTTTTTTTTATGAAAAACAATACGTGTTAACGTTTTATTAATTATAAAATGTGTCAAAACTTACACTCTTTGCCTAAAAATCGAACCTTACAAAATATTAAACTTTCATAATCCGAATTTGCATTTTTATAAAACAATTAAATTTAGTTTTATTTTTATGAAAAATAATACGTGTTAACGTTTTATTAATTATAAAATGTGTCAAAACTTCTGTAGAAAAGAACATTTTTTGTATTAGAATATTAAATGGAATTTATGCAAAATAATATGCTAAAAACAAATACCTACCGCTTACGGATTCGCATTTTATTTATAGTAATTTATGTTTATGGTAAAAAGTACTGTGATATCAAGGTTATTAAAGTACAGGTTGCCTCATTCCATCTGACCAATCAGCGTAAGCGCGGGAATGACGTCAGCTAGAATTTAGTTTAAATCAAGTACAAAAATTGTTGAAGATTATGCTTATTTATATTAGGTGCTTCGTGCAGATTTTTTCTTAAAATTGGCAGGAAACAATAAATAGAAGAATAGATGTTAAAAAATAGGATAATTTTTATTTTTATTACAAAATTTAGGTTTTAATATCTATAAATAAACAAACAAAAAATTAAATAATGCTCAAGAAATGGCAGATCTTGTTAATTACCTATTTTTTTAAATTTAAGAAACGAATAGAATTAACTAACAAATTGATAAATTAATTATTTTATCTTTTATATTCACAAAATATTAAAAATAACCGCAAAACACCATAACACTTAACAGCTATCGCAAAATTGACAACTTATCATATTTTTTTCACTAACAGAAGAATCATGTTTCTATTAGGTATTGAAAAAACATATCACACTACCATGGTTACTGTGATTTTTATTTCCAAAAATTAGCAGCGTCCATCGTCTGATCTTTTCTATTGAAGTGAGCAAGCATGGTATATTCTGAGTGACGTCATCCCCCCACTACTATCTATCGGAATGAGGCAACCTATACTCTACTAACCTTGCTGTGATATAATAATTTTTTGTTGAATGTAAAAAACGAACGTTAATCTAGTTCGTGTTTAGTAATTTGACAAAGTGGAAAAGAAGATGCATTCTTATTTCAGCTATGAATAGTTTTTTTCTACTTGGCTAGTCATTCATGACAGTTGGTGTTACCTTGTAACGTTGCAGACAATATTGTAATGTATATGTGAACTGAAACAGTTGCTGTAACAGTAGTTATAATTTTCCACCTCTTCTGTAATAACAACTGGTACCGGCGATTCCACATTCCATTTTTGTCACTGAATTGTTGTGTTTTATTCTTCTTAAACGCAATTTTTGTGTGGAAAAAATCGCCTTTTATTAGACGAGATAATTGTAATGAGTGGGTGAGTTTAATAAACATGATCAATTTAATTTTTTAAAATGCCCAATTAGCGATAATTTCGTCTGGTTTTTTTAATGATTTGTTTTAATATGATCGATATTTTGTTTTAATTAGTTGTAAAAAATTATGTTGATTGTTGAAAACTGACGACCGGCAGAATATTTTATTATTATATATTTTTTACATAAATTAAAATAAACGTACGATATTTAAAATTAAATTTGGTAATTAATAGATGTTCACTTTAATAGTCCAATGCTGTTAATAGCTGATTTTGTGCAATTTCCTCGATTAATTAATCAGAAAAATGTAGGAAGTCGAATGCAAATGTTTTTGTACCTATTTATTTTTGTTTACCGATTTTTAATTTCCCTTTCATAACCACTTCCGTTCGCCAATAGCCATGATATCAGATCGTGATAAAAATAGCGCACTTGCTAAGTAATTAAGGGAGATACCACTGCAGCAATTACAGTTAAACGTACTGAGTCATTTGTTTTTTGTATATAACATTGTATACTTGTGGGTGTGCTGGTTTCATTTTATTTATTTAGTTGTCTTAACATATTTTTTTTACTACTAATAATTATTGGCACATACTCTCGTTTTTTTGTGTGGCAATGCGGTAGGTGATTAACTTATGACTATAAATCTACTAATATTTCTTTATTTTAAATTATTAAATAACTATTAGATTAATATTAATGAGAAAAAAACTGTTTGCAGTTTATTGTTAATATTGCTTTGGAATTTTGTGTATTGCCGAATTCACATTAAATCAACAAAACTGAAACGAACAGTCATAAAAAAGAACCTGTGATTTACTTTTATTATATTAAATTTTCCTGGACGTGATTCAAAACATAACTATAAAAAAGAACGTCTGTATTTTACTATGTGATATCTACATTGATTTGAAACGTTTTAAAAAACAAAAACTGCGTTGAAATTTTTGAAATCACAAACAAAAGTCACAGAAATATTTTTATTTATTTTTCTTGACAAATTGTCCAAAAATCGTGTTGATTTGAAGTGAACTCGGCATATAATTATTATAAATATAAACGGAGAATATTTACATGAAATGTTTTTGAACAGTACACGCGACGTTACGTACAATGAAGAAGAAGGCATGTTGCGGATGTTCCTTCGAGGACGTCCGATTGTTTTACACGCACCAACCGAACAAATAGACACATTCGATGTCACTAAAGTGGCGACGGCGCCGACGACGAAACTGAAGCTCGACTGGGTGTACGGCTACAGAGGACGCGATTGTCGATCTAATCTCTACTTATTGCCAACCGGTGAAATGGTTTATTTTGTGGCGGCTACAGTTGTTTTATACAACATCGAAGAACAGTCTCAGAGACACTATTTAGGTCACACCGATGATGTCAAATGGTAATTTAATATTGTATACGAGTTTCTGCTCAATTTTGCACAATTGGTAGATTTTTGTTTTTCCTACATAAATTTTAATCGCAGTTACAAAATTGCTAAAAATGTTTTTAAAAAAAATTACGAATCGTAATGAGTAATGCCAATGTTTTAAAATTTAATTTTTATTTTATTTTTTATTAGCCTAACAATTCATCCAAATAAACTATTGGTTGCAACAGGTCAGTGCGCAGGTCACGACAGAAGAGATGCACTGGTAAATGACGTTTTTTATGAATGTTAAAATTTTCTTAGAAATAACGGAATTTTATTTTACATTCGCTTTTGCAGCCGCATATTCGTATTTGGAATTCAGTTAGTTTGACAACAATGTCGATTATTGGCAACGGCGATTTCGAAAAATCTGTTTGTTGTCTGTCGTTCAGTAAAGCGGATGGCGGAGTGTTACTTGTAGCCGTTGATGAGTCGCCTGATCACACTATTTCTGTTTGGGATTGGCAAAAAGGTGAACACGGATTGAAGATCACCGAAACAAAGGTACACAATCAATTAATGTTGATGTAAACGAACTGATTAACTTTGTGAATAAATCGGAAACTACGACCTTAGTTAAGCTTTAAGTTTACGTTGTTTTAACCGTATAAACTGTTGGATATTATCAGGGCCGGCTTAAACTATAGGCAAACTAGACGCCCGCCTAGGGCGGCATCTTCAGGGAGGCGGCAAAATTGTTAACTGCCAAATGTTTTATTTCAACATTAAAAAAAATTTTTTGATAATTTATTTATATGAGTACTTAATATTTGAATACTTTACAACATCATAATAAAGTAAAATAATAATTTATATTTTATAAGTATTACTGTTTCAACAGTTTTTAACTGTCACGTCAATTTCATATTTCGTACTTCAAGAAAAGGAATGCTAACTTCAGTAAAGGGCGCCAGCTAACAGCTCTATAGTAGAGTTGGCGCCCTCTAACTGCACCTTACTGATCACTCCAACAGAGTACGCTAGTAATTGCTTCCCAAGTAAGTCTTGCCTCCGCTGTTCACAAGTTTTTGTATGCTTTATATCTGAAGTCAAGAACTACAGCATTCTTAATATTTCTATCAAAAAAACGAAGAAATGCCTGATACGTCTGATTAAGAAAGTTTCTTGAAACATTTCGTATGTTAATTATATTATTTAGCAATATTCTTTTTCACTTTGATATGAATTGCTGAAAAGGGGGGCGCAAATTTAATCTTGCCTAGGGCGCATAGTTAGCTTAAGCCGGCCCTGGATATTATTAAAATTGTCTTTTTACTTATTTGTATATTTTTCAGTGTTCGGTGGATACGGTCGTGGCAGCTGAATTTCATCCACTGGATCGTAACAGTATTGTTACATGTGGAAAGTCTCATATTGCATTCTGGACACTAGATAGCGGCGGTACTCTTTACAAGAGACTGGGTATTTTTGAAAACCGCGATAAACCAAAGTACGTTACGTGTCTTGCATTTACCCAAACCGGCGACGTTATAACCGGAGATTCGAACGGAAATGTCATATTGTGGGGCCGTGGCACTAACACGATTAGTAAGTTAATTAAAAATATACACGAGGGATCAATATTTTCGGTGTGCGTTACAAAAGAGGGCAGCATGGTAACTGGAGGAGGGAAAGATGGAAGATTGGTTCAGTTCGATTCCAGGCTAAATCGTACCGGTTCTGAAGCATTTGTAAGTTTACTGATTGAAGATATTATGTAGTATGATGTATTATGCTAATACCTTCAGATATTAGAGAAACTATGTACTAAAATTGTTTTATATTTTAAAAAAATTACAGATTGAAGGTCATTTTGGCGGAATTCGTACGATATCTGAAGGAAAAGGATCGCAGTTGTTGGTGGGCACCACTAGATCGTGCATTCTAACAGGCGCAGTGGGTTTAGGCTTCCAGCCAATCGTATTTGGTCACGCTAATGAATTATGGGGTCTGGCGACGCATCCGTCACTTCCCCAATTCGTTACGGCCGGAATGGATCAACTATTGCAAATGTGGGATTCACAGTCCCATACAATTGTTTGGAGCAAGGATATCGGGGTAATGAATCGTTTTTTTGCCAAAGATGTTATTGAAATGTCAGAATAGAACTGAATATACATCGCTAGCGATGTG
This sequence comes from Mongoloraphidia duomilia, assembly GCA_039654895.1. Lineage (NCBI taxonomy): Eukaryota > Metazoa > Arthropoda > Insecta > Raphidioptera > Raphidiidae > Mongoloraphidia > Mongoloraphidia duomilia. The sequence goes on along the minus strand of CM077525.1, from coordinate 16,503,689 downwards.
CTCTCCACTTTTAGTTGTTCTGGACGGTGTCTGATACAACTTTGGTGTCATGAACCGGACATGAAGTGCATTAATATTATTAAACATGTTGTTTTGTTTATTAGGAACAGGCGCAGAGTGCTGCTTTTTCTGCAGATGGAGGTCTTGTGATTGTAGGATGCGTGTCGGGTCGTTGGATGGTATTTGATTCGGTGACTCGTGAATTGATCAGCCAACATTCGGACGGCAATGAACCGTTACAGGTGATACGTTTCTCGCCCGATGGTCATCTACTCGCAGTCGGCTCGCGAGATAACCATATTTATATCTACGATTTCGCCGAGGATTCCAGAAAATTCAGTCGAGTCGGAAGATGCGTGGTATGCAATTGTATTTTGAAATTTCGAATATGATTCAAATGCATTTTTTAATTGACTATGTTATTAAAATAGGGCCATTCCAGTTATGTGACGCATTTAGATTGGTCGGCTGATAATCAGTTCTTGCGAAGTAATTCAGGAGACTATGAACTTCTTTATTGTAAGTAAATTGGTCGAAAAATCGAATTCTGTTAAGAATTTCGTAATTATTATTTTGCGAACGATTTAATTTGAATAGGGAACGCAACGACTTGTCGTCAAGTGCCTCAGAGTTCTCAAATGCGCGACGTAGAATGGGCCACAAATACATGCACTCTTACATTCCAAACAGTTGGCATATGGCCAGAATCTGCCGATGGCACAGACGTTAACCATTGTGACCGCAGTCACGACTCTAAACTTCTGGCTACGGGCGATGACTTTGGGAAAGTCAAATTGTATTCTTATCCGGTGTCACAACCACAGGTACCCATTTTATTTTGTCATAAACTGATATTGAAAAAAAAAAAAATCTCGATAGTATTAAATTTACAGCGTCTTCCTGTGACTCGATAAATCAACGCCTCCTCTCCTTTCCTTTTGCTTCGACAATCACACGTCTCCGCTCCTGTGAGTCTCGATCCCTCGATATGCATAGCAGTTAGTTGTGGACAGTTTATTATTAATATAAGAATAGAGCGTTTGCACTAATGTGTTTAATGATTTTAGTCTTTAAGCCATTCTTACGGAGGCCACAGCAGCCATGTAACGTCCGTAGCGTTCTTGTATGATGACACCAGGATTATTTCAACCGGTGGGAACGATACTAGTGTTATGCAGTGGATTGTCTATCAGCATTGAGAATTATTTTTCTATATAAATATTGTTGAATTGCTGTTTTATGCATGCTTTTTTTAATATTATTCAATGTGTTATCGATGAGAATTACTTGAAAATAATTTTAAATAGGAAGTAGTGTTGTGTTTTGTTTTTTTACTGAAAAATATCCCTTCTTAATAATTTACACGTGTATGATAAAATGAGAACACAAAAATATGTAAGTCTAGACTAGGAGTATTCCTACAAATCATTTTTGAATACCGAAATTGGATATAACAAAGTAGGTTCTATAATTAATATGAGCATTCAAATGATAAAAATTGTATTAAAGTATATTGCATATTTCGCGATGTAGGCAACCAAACTTACGTTTCGTTGTATGTTAAATACCTTATTGCATATTATGTATGTATTTCTTCTTTTTTTAAGTAATAATTTTGTATTTTCAAGTCTACATAATCTCTTAAATGTGTTGTCTTGGATTATTTAAACCATGGGATAACCGATAAACGATCATTACCAATTATGTAATGTATTACAATAGTTACATAAACAGAATCACACTCCGAAACGTCAGTGCGTCACTCATGAAATATAGTCGGGATTTTTATTTACGAACCTATGAATTAACAACTCGTTTGATGTTGTTTTAATTGAATTTAAGAATTAATTTTGATAGAATTTATTCAAAGGTATGTAAATGCAGAAATGTGAGTACAATTTTTTTTATAATTTTTCTTTATGAAAGAATAAGAGTAAAAATACCTTTTTTTTCCTAGTATGAATGACTTTAGTGAGGAATATGATGGGGTCAAAAAAAGGAAGAAAAAGAGTAAAAAACATAAAAAGCATAAGAAATCAAAGCATAATTCGGACAGTTCCGAAGATGAATGGGTTGAAAAATCATCTATAAAAGAACTGAAGATGAATGCTAGCCACAGTACCCGTATTTCTTCAAGTGACGATTCAAAAGCTTCGCATTCACAGCACTATTTACAGAAGGAAATTGTGCCAATCGATTTGTTTGCATCGAATAAAAGTGAAGACAACAGTAAACAGTACAGTCGCTTTAAGAAACCACAGAACGATAATAGTTTTATCTATGAAAAAAAAGATAGTAGTATTAGTTCTCGAAGTTCAAATTGGCGTAAGAGAAGTCCGGCTAGTGAAAAGATTTTAAAATGTTCAGAAAGCAGCGATTCGAGCAAAAATAAAAATTTGCACACGTCAGAAGATTACAATGAACCGAAAGCTTCCAGTAGTTCTAAATCGTTAGTAAATACCGATTCAGGTAAGACTTTATCGAATCAGGAAATGAATGATTTAGCTGCTAAGATAATGAAAGCCGAAATATTGGGAAATGTAGAGCTAGTTAATGAATTAAAAGCAAAATTGAATGCGGCTCAAAAAAGCCGAGAAGAAAATCCAGAAAAACATACAGATGTTGAAAGAGTGCAAACGAGAGTTACGACTCAATCGCGTTTATCGTTTTCCAGAGCAATGGTAAATTGTAGTTTATGTATAGATTCTGAAAAGACGTTGAAAGATTTAATTATCGAAATGAAAAACGACGTTTATTTGTCATTGCCGCCGTTTGAGTCACTTACAGAGGGACACTGCATTATTACGACAACGCAACATTTGAACAGTTCCACGCAGATCGATGAAAGTGCATGGAAAGAAGTCCAGTCGTTGCGTAGAGCGTTGACCAAAATGTTTATGTCTCAAGGCGAAGACGTAATTTTTCTAGAAACGGCAATGAACTTTAAAAGAGACCTGCACATGCTTATACATTGTATACCGATACCTGAAGACGTCGGTACGAGTGCTCCGATCTATTTCAAGAAAGCTATTCTAGAATGTGAATATGAATGGGCAGACAATAAAAAAGTGGTTGATTTAAAAGGAAGAAATGTGAGAAAAGCTATACCGAAAGAATTACCGTATTTTAGTGTGGAATTTGGAATGGATAGCGGATTTGCTCATGTAATTGAAAATCAGAGTAGTTTCCCGGAACATTTCGGTCAAGAAATAATCGGTGGCATGCTTGATTTAGACCATCGGCTGTGGAGAAAAAGCACAAACCAAAATTGTGATGTACAAAACCTTTTAAATAAAGTTGATACATTCAAGAAAATGTGGAATGAAACCCAGAGCAGTTAAAAGTTGTATTTAGTAAATTGTAATATTTTCCTTTTAAAATAAAATGATTTTTTAGCATTAATACTGTTTATTTAAATTTATATAAAAATAGTTAATTTTTGATTTTTGCTAGGTATCCTAGGTTTTATCCAAAACTGTTTTAATTTCTGAATATTGGCTGCACTGCAGCCTGCAACACTCACATTGCCAAAATCTTATCAATCCCATGAAATTTCTTTTTAATTTTCGTCTCACGCAATGAATTCGTGAGTGTAAGACACAAAAAACGTTTGGTTTTTAAAAGTCAAAATCGCCTAAATAAAATGGTAAGTTGAATAAAACCATTATGCGGTGCAACTGCAAACCCGGCATTTTTTGTGTATATGGTGTGGCAAATGTTAGGTTAAAATAAAACAGCATTAATAGTTCATAAAAATTTAATTTTCAGCAGAGTAATAGATTTCTAATAAGACATATATGGTCTGTGCGATCATATCTGCCGGTGCAGTTGAAACCTCTGAACAGTTTTCAATTACAATACACAAACATTGACGTAAGTATAAAGTTCACTTTTTTGTCATTCCAAATTTGCAAACAGTTCCAGTTTTGTTCCTGGATTACGTGCGAAGTTATTAACTTTTTAAAAAATCAAACAAACACTTGCAAATGTTTATAATAACTGGCAGGATGCCATTATGCTCATATAGTGAATAGTTTTGCGTTTATCAATGTCTGAATAATTTTAGATTCGTCAGTACTCTCGAGAACCATCGAAAAAGACTTTCATTTCTAGAATTATTGACAATGTTAGAGAAGAAATTAATCGAAACAAGGAAATGAAAGAATCGCTAAAGAAATTCAGAGATGAAGCTGAAAAATTAGAACAGAGCGACGCTCTAAAGAAAGCCAGACAGAAATATGAAAACGTAGAATCTGAGGCAAGTAAAAGCGGAGAACTTCTTAAAGGCAAGTTAAGTGATATCAGAGAAAAGGTTCAGGAAGTGATAGAAGAGGCCGGGAAAACCGATATAGCCAAGAAAGCGGGAAAAATCACAGAAGATTTAGGGAAAACTGTATCTGAAACTATATCGGAGAAAAGTGAACAGCTAGGTAAGTCCGGTGCTTTTCAAAGTATTTCACAGGCAACTGCAGCTGTGCGTAAAGAAATTAATACAGAAAGTATGCAGGGCAGAGTGTATCAAAGTCCACTGAAACTCAGAAAGAGGAAAGAAGTTGAATTTGTCACTGTAGATAAAATATACGAAGCAGACACCGATTCGACAGGCATTGAATTGCATAAAGATTCGAAATTTTATCAGTCTTGGCAGAATTTCAAAGAAAATAATCCATATGTAAATAAGGTCCTAGACTGGAAAATAAAATACGAAGAGAGTGATAATCCCATAATTAGAGCTTCTCGGCTATTAACCGATAAAGTTTCGGATGTAGTCGGAGGTCTTTTTCAGAAAACCGAACTTTCGGAAACTTTGACGGAAATTTGTAAAATCGATCCGACGTTTGAACAGAAAAAATTTTTACGTGAATGTGAAACCGATATTATTCCAAATATATTAGAAGCAATGATAAGAGGCGACTTAGAAGTTTTGAAGGATTGGTGCCACGAAGCGCCTTACAATATTTTTGCGGTCCCTATAAAGCAAGCGAGAGATCAGGGATATAGACTAGATTCTAAAATATTAGACATTGACAATATCGATTTAGCAATGGGAAAAGTAATGGAACAAGGACCCGTATTAATAATAACGTTCCAGTCGCAGCAAATTATGTGCGTTCGAGACAAAGACAATAACGTTGTTGAAGGCGATCCAGAGAAAGTCATGAGAGTAAATTATGTCTGGGTATTATGCAGAGATCCAACGGAGCCAAATCCAAAAGCGGCATGGAGGCTTATAGATTTATCGGCACAAAGTACTGAACAGCTTGTATGAATAATTTGTTTAACAGTTGTTAATACTATTACTTGCCACCATAAACAATTTTACATTTGTGCACTAATTTATTTTTGTACATATACAAAATCTACTTTTGTTATTAAATAAATAAATTTAGATAGAAAAATTATTTTTTAAGTACGCAAAGCACTCGAATTTGATTATGAATTTTGACAAAAGCTACAATTTAAACAAAAAATGCAATTTAAATTCTTATCGGAGAAATTCGTATGATTTTTATTACGTATAATCCGTTTTCAAAACAGTCGCGAGATTTTTATTAGAATTCAGAAAACGATTCAGTTAAAAATGCAGTGGTCCTATTTGTAAACTTTTAAATGGATTTTCTAGATTCGGCGGTATTTTCTAATTTATGAACAAGATATGAAGACGTTTAAATTAATTAATAGGAGTTTTGTTTAGGATTAATTATTTTCAATAAAAAAAAAATAAAATGATAATAATTTACAATGTGTACAGCTTTCGTCTATATTCTATCTACCTCGTAACGAAATAACGATAAATTTTATACATATTACATGGATGGTATGGACAATAATTTCACATTCACAATTCTTGACCTTCAATAAAAATTTTCTTGAGGTATTTTTTTCTATAAGTTTGTAAGTAAGTTGTGTAAGTAAGTAATTTTAGGTTATGTTTTTCAGGAAGCAAATTCGAATGTACTTTGAAAGTGTCAAAAATCAAAATAGGTAATTTTTTTTGTATTTTGAATTTATAGTATAGTGTTTATTAAATAAAAATGTTTCAAGATATATAATAACGATCTCCTGTTTCACAATATTTATTTTAAGTAATGTTTAGACTCTGTAGATCGAAAAACAATTTTTTTCCAACAAAGGCACACAATTTTTTAAGTAGTGTGAACAGCCACGACTCTAATTCGAAAATTAATGGTAATGTAATGTCCCAGATTGAAGTTGTTAATTTAAACAAAACGGATCAGTGGGACGAAACAACTATAAAATTAAAAATACCAAAATCCTGTAACCGTCAAAGATTTGATTGCTACACCAAAGATACATCAAAAGAACATGCGTGTGTCAAAAACATCGAAAAAACGTCAAATAGTGAGGACGGACTTAATTTTTTTACAAACTGCTCAACATTATCATTAACCTCTAAGGCTTCAACTAATTTAAAACAAATTGATCAGTCACACTTAGCAAATAATTGGAGTGTTATGAAAACATTGTTACAAATCCGAAAATCATTTTCTGATAGTTGCCTCTATAAGAACATTTCAACAACATCGACGATGACATATCGAAATAACAAAAAATCAAGTAGAGGTAACTTATCGTATTCAGACATTGTCTTTTCTGTTAATAAATTTACAAAGAGCTTATTTATTAATTATTATAACAAATTCACCAGGGTTTTGATTTATGGATGTCTTTATTTGACGCTCTCTTTACAAGTTTACAACTGTCAAAACCTTGCTGTCTGTTGACGCTAAAATTTGACGCTGGAACTTGACGCTACAGTTTTTCAAGATGGCGTTTATGTCACGTGACCACATTTGACGCTAGACGCCAGCGTCTAGCGTCACATGAAAATGCACCTTATAAGTTTGTAAGTAAGTAATTTTAGGTTATGTTTTTCAGGAAGCAAATTCGAATGTACTTTGAAAGTGTCAAAAATCAAAATAGGTAATTTTTTTTGTATTTTGAATTTATAGTATAGTGTTTATTAAATAAAAATGTTTCAAGATATATAATAACGATCTCCTGTTTCACAATATTTATTTTAAGTAATGTTTAGACTCTGTAGATCGAAAAACAATTTTTTTCCAACAAAGGCACACAATTTTTTAAGTAGTGTGAACAGCCACGACTCTAATTCGAAAATTAATGGTAATGTAATGTCCCAGATTGAAGTTGTTAATTTAAACAAAACGGATCAGTGGGACGAAACAACTATAAAATTAAAAATACCAAAATCCTGTAACCGTCAAAGATTTGATTGCTACACCAAAGATACATCAAAAGAACATGCGTGTGTCAAAAACATCGAAAAAACGTCAAATAGTGAGGACGGACTTAATTTTTTTACAAACTGCTCAACATTATCATTAACCTCTAAGGCTTCAACTAATTTAAAACAAATTGATCAGTCACACTTAGCAAATAATTGGAGTGTTATGAAAACATTGTTACAAATCCGAAAATCATTTTCTGATAGTTGCCTCTATAAGAACATTTCAACAACATCGACGATGACATATCGAAATAACAAAAAATCAAGTAGAGGTAACTTATCGTCTACAAGTGGGACCGTAGAAGAGTATGTAGATGAAGGTATTTATACGATGTGCCATGACTATTTGAGAATCTCGAAAGTACTTTTCGCTGTTTTGTAGTTCGTAGGGAAGAAGAGAGACTATCAAATTTTCGAGAATGGGAATACACAGACTATGGAAATAGTCTAAGTACAAGGAACAGAACTTCATCGTTTATTTTTACTGTGATGTCGTACAATGTGTTAGCACAATGCTTATTGATAGATCATTCGTACTTATATAGAGATCATGATCCGAGAGCACTTGCGTGGACGCATCGGAGTTGGGCTTTGATAAAAGAATTCAAACATCACAATGCGGATGTAAGCATAACAATTTTTGTATTTTTATTGCATTAGTTTTTGAACCTTTAAATGTTACAGCCTTCTTTTGTAATAAATCTCTAAATCCAAACGTGTTATCTCTGCTAATTATAATAGGTAATAGATACTTGTAATTACAACTTATACTGATATCCATTTTCAGATCTTGTGTTTGCAAGAAGTACAGGAATCTCATTTAAACTATTACAAGGACGAGTTAAGGAAATTAGGTAATAGAGGCTATATTTTGCTTTTAGTAAAATAATTATATTTTTGTTTAGTGTAAAAAAAATATATCGATTAAAAAGACATCGGAGAACTATTCCAGAAAATATAATTGCACTGATGATATACAGGGTGTTATTCTAAGACGAAAAGTTTATATAAACATAGGTCCGGTAATGCTTCGCTTTCAAGATACAGGGTGTCAAACTTAAAAAAAAAATACATATTAAACAAAAATCCTAAATAACAAGAAGACACAAACTAATATGACGTTGAAACGTGGTGACAGTTTTTAATGTAATACAAATGAATGTTTTAAGCTAAAAATTGCTTGTCTCCTTTTGCCATTGGCGTGCACAGGAATAACGCCAGAAATTAAAAAAATTCAAACGAGACCTGTGTTTATATTATAAACTTTTCGTCTTAGAACCACCCCTTGAAGTTTGGCCACGTACTTAAATGACACTCTGTATAGTATATAAGATGTAATGTGTAAAGTTAAATATCCTACATATGATTGTAATATTTTTCTTCTTCTTTTTTGGAGGCTATGAAGGTATTTATAAACAACGGACTGGCGACAAGAAAGACGGTTGTGCAGTATTTTATAAATTCGATAAATTCAGTGTGGTAGAAACAATTACTGTCGAATATTACCAACCTGATGTCAGATTACTAGATCGTGATAATGTCGCAATTGTTGTGCGTTTCGGCGTAAAGAATCGACCGGACCTGGAGTTCGTCGTAGCGACTACTCATTTATTATACAATCCGAAACGACAGGATATACGTTTAGCACAAACGCAGGTTTTATTAGCCGAAATTGATAGAATCTCTTTTAAAAATAAAATTGCGTAAGTATTACTAACTTATTTTGCGTCTCAATAATTTATTAAGTTTTTAATTACATCAATTTTATTTTTCCTAACAGGAATAATTCGTATACCTATGTACCTATAATTGTCACCGGTGACTTTAACGTTAGACCGGACTCACCTGCTTATAAATTAATTGTTGATGGTGAATTGCGCTATGAAGGTTTGCTCAAAAGAACTTTAGAAGAGCCGGAAAATGTATCGGCAAATGTTATTGGTAACAATTTCTTACCGAGATATTTAAGAATTATTAATAATTGTCAACATGCTGAACTTTTGGTACAGAGAATGCGCTATGGCCAACATAAATTGTTTAATGACTATGAAAGAAAATTTACGAAGGTAGGAGTGTCGAAATTATTAGTTTTCTTTGAACTTGCTCATCATCACATAAATTTAAAGTATGATTAACAAAATAATAAATTGACTCTTAAAAGGTCTGTTTGGTTAGTGTCACTTGTCTGCACTAAAGATTTTTTTTGTTAAATGTCAAAAATCGTGTATTTTTAACATTTGAATGTATAATTAAATGTGTAATGTTAAATAATATTTTTTTTTAGTTGTATCATAGCGAATTTGTAAACAACAGCGCCAACGAACGTATCAGTTCTATCAATGACGAAATGTTTACATCGGGAGTTCTTACGCACGGACTAGATTTACATTCTATTTTTAATTCCAACATCCAGAATAAAGCTACTACCTTCCACAATAAATGGATAAATGTTGATTATATTTTTTATAGGTAGGTACTTTTAATATTTAATGTGATTTTTTGTGTATAAAGGAAAAAATGATAATTCTTATTTTTATTAATTTTCAGCCAAAAATTTTCCAGAGATGAAGCCAAAGATTTAGAGCATAAATTGAGACTAGTTGCTCGTTACAGTTTGCCTACAGAAGAACAGTGTAAACAATTACCGTCGATACCTAACTTAGTATTTGGTTCAGACCATCTGCCATTATTAGCTAAATTTGCACTGGAACCTTAAAATCAAATTGATGCAATTGTTTCAAATTTTAAAGTTGGATTTCAGCTGAATATTTTCAATCGTTTGAACAAACAGTTTGGTTGAATTAATAATATTATTGTTTACCAAATCATAATTATATGTGATTTTGATTTTTTTATTAATGTTTTTAAAAGTATATTATCGTTAAGTATTTTTAGGCGATTTTATGAATATACAGTCGAACTGCGATAACTCGAATTCTTGAAAACTTGAACAAAATTGGTTGGCAGTAGCGCCAAGAGTGAAAATTAATATTATTTGATAACTCGAAGTCTTGATAACTCGATTTTTTTTTGTGGCAAGTCATGGTTCCAGTTATCGAAGTTTAACTACTTAAAAAATTTAATGGTCTTTTGGAACGCCAAAAATTCATCATAGTGATATAACGGTGTGAACATGAATAAACTATGTTATATATAATATGCAGTGTCACAACTTTCTTTTGTTTTAATGTTGAATAAAAAACAAGTTTATGATTTGAAATGAAATTACTTTTGCTTGGCGTAAAAAGCTAACTTGTGCAAATCTACCCTGAAAAGTGTAGCTTCAATAAATTGAATGGAACAAAACTTAATTACGTAAGTCGTTGATAACGTCAGCGATGATTAATGTGCGCGCGCAAAAGAATGTGATTTATAAGTAAACGCTGACACATACCCGGTATATTTGCATCTTTATTTATTTAGAAGCTAAATTTAGTTAATATGTACAGAGGTTTGTGTTGTATTTCTACAGAAAATCTCTGTTCAACTGTTTTATAAAAAGCTTCGGTTATACCTTGTATAACTACAGTTTCTCACGGTTTCTTACCGATATTCACTTGTTTTGAAGTTGTTTTTTCAACAAAAGAAAATATACTTATTATTGTTTACTGTTCAATAATCAGCCGTAAAAATGACACACCACGTTAAAGACCAAGTAAGTAAAGTTATTGTTTTCTTTTTTAATAATTGTTGATATTTGATGTGATTTTCGGCGTGTTTTATGTATTATTTTATATGTATGTAATTTATTTAACCTTGAAATAAAACGAGATAATATAATATGAATAGTGAATTCTATTATAATAGAAGCTAGTTATTAGTTAATGAGTACAATATTTTGAATTGATAATTATCACGGGCAAGAAGTAATTTCATTTTTCATTGGATATGTAGAATAATGCACTTCAAAATTAAATATTTAAGCATGTGTCAACAAATACATGCATGATTTATCGATTTTCACAGTTGAGAGCAGAATATTTCATAATAATAATTACTTGCATTTTATCTACAAGATGACGTAATAGTCATATTAATACTTACATGGATAATACGTGTACCAAATTCACAAAAAATTCTAGGTCATAGTAAGGAGATTGCAATTTTTTAACACCTCTTGGCGATCACTACCTAATTTATTATGGAAAAAAATTAATTATTACAATAAGTTGAAGGCGTTTTTAGATTTCTAATTACTAGTAAAACTGTTTCGTTAGTATATGAATTAAAATTTATTTATGTATACAAGAGATTGTTATACGTTTTTTCTGAGTAGGTACCTATTAGTTATATAGTTAGTTTATCAAAATTTTAATATGAGCAGTAACTGTTACTTATCTTTGAAATAATGTCAAAACGTCAAATAAACTCATTAGTCAATCTCATGTGTTTAATAATTATTATTTTAATTACTTTAATAATTTAAAAATGTGACCATTCTTTTCTACTTGATCTTTTTTTTGCGAAATTCTGGTGTCTGGAAACGCTGCACTCTTTGATAATTTTAATTGAAAGATTTTTAATATTTAACTAATTACTAAATCAGTTCAAGAAAATAATGTCATGTTATTTTCTTATTATTATTAATGTAATTGAAAATGAACTTCCGTAAATGTAAATCACTATTTCATTGAATTATTACCTATTAAGAAAAAGTCAACAATCAGCAAGTATATTAGTATGATATCATTGTGACAAAACATACTCTTCCACCAATTTTATTGGGTCAATTAACGGATGCCATACACTATAGTAATATTATAGGGCTTCAGGAATATTAGTTTTAGGAGAGATAGAGAGAGATGGTAGAGATATTGTCATCTATCGATAAATGGAATTTACGATGAGTAATACGTACATTGAAGTGCAACATACAAGAACCATTTATTCTATTTTTCCGCTAGGGAAATGTATGAGATTTTAGATAGCCTTGAAGCTAGTATAAATTTACCAAAATGATAATGATATCGCAATTTTCTGATAAATGGGGACGGATGACGGTTTATGGGTACATGCGATATTCACTTTAACAAAATGACGTGTTTTTAGCGACATTTTGAAGAATTGCATACAACTATTTATCGTACTAAAAGGAAGTCCATTTGCACTTTTGCACCAAAAATAAGCATAATAATTAATATTATATTCTGATTGGAAAAAGATTTTTTATTGTAAGGCCAGCAATAACTAAGGTTATTTGGGCCTATAGAACGAATTCATATTTTTAATATATTATTTTTTAATAATAAATTGAAAATCCAGTTGACACTTCTACTAGCTCTCGGGTTAGAACCAGGAAAGGCCTTGAGAATAGCCGACCGTGTAGCAGTGTTGTTGTTTACATGGCGTTGCTATGGTTCCTCTATCACAAGTTCCCGGGTTCTAGCCCGTGAGCTGGTAAAAGTGTCAATTGTATTTTCAATTTATTATAAAAAAAAATATGAATTGAAAATACGAATTGGTGCTAGGTTCAAATAACCTTACCTGTTGGTGGTCTTTAAAACACACAATTTAGAACCAGGAAACTTTTAATAAATAATTAAGGATCGTCATTTGTCATTTGAAAGTTGCTATGTAGAAACTCCTCATCATTATTTATAATTAAATAAACAATAACTTTTGATAAGTGGTTTACTTAATGAAATATTGTAGATAAACATTTTATTTTTAAAAACTTTGTGTACATAATAGAAAATGCCATTCGGAATTTATCATTATATATATATTTGTAGTTAGTTACATTATCATGTTTAAATTTATTTTAGCTGATGTTTAGCCATTTGGTCCAAAGTGTACCCAACATAATGCTACATACTTACAACTCACAAATTAGTCGATTGATCAACTTTGTCCAATTTTTTGCACTGTTTGCTATAACAAAATTAATAAAACGTTTTATAAAAAAAAAATAGAACCGCCTTCAAAAAATCTAGGTACTAAAAAATGGGAAAAATAATTGACGGCGACGCCAATTTAATTACTAAAACTTTTTATATTATTTTATTAAATTGGCGCCAACCTCAAAATTTTGTTATTTTTCTCTTTTTTTAGTAAATAATATGAATTTCTAACAATATTACATACATATCCATTGAATCGAGAATCTCCTTTTTTTGAAGTCTGTAGGATTCTGATCTACCTTATGTTATCTCTAAAAACGCCAAAATGTTACCATCTGCAATAACAATAATAGTAATGTTAATCGTAAATTAACTTTACAAAAAATATCAGTTATCACAGAAATGTATGTTTGCAGGCCGATTTCAACAACAAATTAACCGAAGCTGGGGACAAACTGGTAGTAGTTGATTTTTTCGCTACTTGGTGTGGACCATGCAAGCAGATTGCGCCAAAACTCGAGGATTTGGCGGCAGAATTTGCAGATGTTGTTATTCTTAAGGTGATAAGTCGATAACTCTATTAAATTATTTCCTTTGGAAAAACTCGTTTTTAGGATTCCATACATCCGTATGGAACCCTTTTACCCTGCCTATGAAGTCTGTCTGTCTTTCCGTCCGCCCGTCTCTCACAGCCACAAGGCTTTATCCCGCAAACGGTAATTCTCTTTGCAGTTTGTTTTAAAAATAATGATTAACGTTTTGAAGTAAATGACCACACTTTTTATCTACCTGATAAAACAAGTTTATTTTCTGTCAGTGCTGTTTGCGGTTGTTTCATCATCGCAATATGATAACTGCTAACAAGGGTTCTGTAGCTGTATCCGTACTGTAAACATTTACTATTTTCAAAACCAGAGCCAAACTTATGATTTTACAACAAAATATCGAAAAAATGTTGTAACAGTCGTTAGAAATGTGTTTATTTATTTTTTTTTTGTAATCTAATAAAGTAAGCCTATTGGCCGGGAACAATCAGAAGATTGGTTGTTTTCTAATGAAAAAATTCCAAGTCATGTTCTGGATTTCAATTTTATATCAAAATGTTCCATCGTTCCATGTCTAGATAATATCGTGATAAACAGTTTGTTTTTGACAATGGAATGTTCTTTTCATTAGAAAATACACTTGTATAGTTTCTTTAATTGTATAACAGTAGGGGGAAAATAGATATGTCATGTTGATAAACAAATAAATACTTTATTTGGACGTAAATGTTGATCCCTAATCTGTTGTCAATTTGAAATTATTATTCTAGGTGGACGTGGATGAATGTGAAGATCTTGCCTCAGCTTACAATGTGTCATCAATGCCCACTTTTATTTTCATCAAAAGCGGCCAGACACTAGAATCATTCGCAGGGGCAAACTACGACAAAGTGAAAAACGCTATACAGAAACATAAGTAGATTTAAATTATTGTCGTATTAAATTTTTGCATTTCACAATTTTTTCAATATAAATTTTCACCGATTTTGAGTGTTACGGTGTTTTAATTATATAATATTCAGTTCAAACATAATTCCATTTTTTTCGAGATATACATTTTATTTTATATAAGTTGGGTTCACATTTTAATTTAGTACTTATTAAATGTTTTGAAACAAAAGCGTTTTAATTTTGAATTTTGATTACTTATATAAAAACAATGTTTATATGTGATGTGAATTCAACTGTTAATATGCATTTTAGTTTAAAACTGACAATATAACAAATTTAAGACTTGTTTTATACGGAATACAAAACGCTTACTTTGAATGCTGCTAAATAAATAAATAAATGCATAGCTTTTAATGTTATTGCAGTTTACCTATTCAGTATGGGACCTGTCTTTATTATTTGTCAATTTGACTGTTCAGTAGGTACCTAATTTAATATGTAACTATATAAATCTTTAAAAAATTATACCCATATAATATATTGTTACGCCTTATACGCAAATATACACATTTATTAGTTTCAATTTTTTCAAGCTTATCAGTAATGTTGCAGCGGTAATAAATTTGAATAAAAGTATTTGACTTTTTTTATTTATGTCCTGAAACCTAAATGAAAATTATTGTTTGTAACACAGCATAGTTGAAGGAGTATATTTTTGCGGAGTCGAGTTAAAAAAATCGAAATCCAATTGAGGCACATTCTTTTCTTCTCTAACCCGAAACTTTCACATAGATGAAATTTCGGGTGACAGGTTTGAAAATGAATTTGTGTTGCATCATAATGTTACTTCTTTTTAGATGGGTAGATTTATTTATTTATTGTAGATTATAGACGCGTCGACAACTTAGGTCATTAGCGTCTTAAATACATTAAATAACAATTATCTTAAAACTAAATGACATCACAAAACATCCATGAGCGGAGGTGGGATTCGAACCCACGACAATGTTTAGATGGGTAGAATAAGGACATTAATAGAAAAATAATTTATCAGAAATATTATTTTGTTTTACATTTCCGGGGAACATTATTATTTATTATTCATCATAACAATTATTAGTGGCCTTTCGAGAAAATAAACAATTTAATGATATTTTCATTGTGGATGTCAATAAATTAATTATTTATGTCATAAATATGAATACCTATAATTTGTGGGTATATCAACTTTAGTTAAGAGATGGAAACATATCTATTGATTTCTCTGTTGTTAATATGTAAGCATAGCCTTGAATTTGAAAAGCAGACAAAGAGGAGCCTTGGTTCTCTATATGTGATTTTACTAGAGTTTACACGCATGAGCCATGACCCAAATCATACTCCATTTTCCTTATCACATATTATAACGTAATCCTGCAGGTGAAAATAGTGCTCTAGAATATTTTTTCAGAGGAAATTAGAGAATTTCTCTAAACAGCATTTAACATGATTTTTTTTAATCTATGATTAATCTTTTCTATCTGTGCAGTACAGATTTATGCCATTGACATTGCAATTTATAACTAATTACATAAAATTGTAAGATTATATCAATACAATAAAAAATTTACAAATTCTTACGATGTAACATCTATACCAAAAAATTACGGAATACGAAAATTTTAGCCCTGAAAATATAAAATATTACCACCGTTATATAAATATGTCTAAGCAGTGATTCACAAAACGATGATGTAACAGTCAGAATTCAGAATAGCTACATGCGTGCCTTGTAGAGTGCGGTCGATCAAAATTTTAAATATATGTATTTGTTTATTGTGTTTGTTAATTGAAAAGCTAACATCAGAAGTGGAATTTACGCCCAACAGCGTACTGTAGTGAACAGCGCAACAAAAATGGGAGAGGGAAATAATATTGTACCCTTTACATTAGCAACTATGATGAGGCTTTTTGGAGCGAGTAGATTCACTCGCATATGTGCCCAGTGCCTCCTGGAGATCTTGTAAAACCCAGTTTTGTGCTAGTCCGAGAAAATCCACAACGATGGGTGGATGATATTTCTGAATTAGCCACTGATTTGGGATGGAGTGATGGTGTCCTTATGGCGATAATTTCGAATTCTTTTGAAGGTGAAGTAGGTGAGTGGTTTAAAAATTTGAGTTCTGTACTTCGCTGTTTCTGGGCTCTTATGGCCGTATAAGACTGCGATTAATACTAAATCTCTTCCGAGTTCCATTTTCACAAGAACTCCTGTCTGCTTGTAAGTTTGTAGGCTATGACATAAAAGATGCTTACGCGCACAACTTACACAAGCCGGTCACTCATCTGCATAGAGAAGAGATTATCATCTGCTAGTACCATGTACATACTATAAGAAGCTACGGGCGTTAATCTTGTACAGCGACGTACGTTGGGTTGCCTGCATCACAGGCGATTAAAATCGAAAATAACATTCTATTCGAGAAGTATTTAAGAGTTCATACGTCATAGAGAAAACTTAACCGCCTCATGAACAGAAACCAGATTTTGTTCGGACTGATATATTCTATTTTTGAAGGGATGCGCCAGTTTATGTGTACACGTCACTGTTTAGGTTATATTATCTACATGCTGTTAATTAAAAATCGAGTACTAAATTGTGTTTGAAGTGTATTATCAGTGATGCATGTTTATTAATATTTTATTTCCTTTATCTTATTTCAACAAAAGAACTATTAAAAGTTTGTTTTTATTAAGCCCTCAGCATCTACGTCTGTGCGTCCGAATCTGTTTTGCAATCTGTTCTCTGGTTTTGCGTAGTCGTACACCACTGACTACTTCTCCTACCAGTTTTTGTGCGCAGGTTTCCGTTAGGATTTGGTTTTCTCTAAATCTATGAACTCTAATTAAAAAGTGGTATTACTATCATACCGTATAGGTACAACTGCTTATACAAAAATAAAACCAAGTTTGACGTCACAGGACCGAGTAAACATGGCGGCAAAACACGGGAGGGATTGGGAATATTATTATCTTCTTCTTCTACATATATGTACATGTTCTTCTAACTCAGATATAAAATGAGGAGGACCGAGTTAAGCTCGATTTATATTATCCGGTCAGACACGGTACAGAAACGTAGCGTTTCCGGCAATTAAAATACGAATATTTATACTTAGCGGATCCCGTCCATTTAGACACGTATAAATACTCGTATTTGAAATGCATGTAAAAATGTTTGTCTTGCCGGAAACGTTACGTTCGCGCACCGTGTCTGAGCGGATAATATAAATCGATCTTTACAATTAAATGGCGACAGGCTTCACTTTTAATTTTTAAATGCTTACTTTATGGAGGGTAGAGTTAAGGAGAACACTCTCATATGGGGGAACAGTTGCAAAAGTGTCCAGCTGTAAGCTGTAAATAACAGTTCCAAATCTCTCCAGAGTGGCGCCAAAATAGCAAGAGAGTATGAAATGAACTTAGCAGTTATTGACTGAGTGAAGTGCGCTGAGTTGAAAAATTTAATATTTTTGATGACTAGAGTAGTTATAACAAAACTGCAGTATACAAAACCTCAACTGTTTGCGTAGTCCAAAAGTTCAAAATAATTTTGTAAATATAACCTAAAATAACTACTGTCAGATAACGTGGACGGTGATTTAATTTCCATGATCTGTTTTACATCAGAAATTTCAGTTTTTTAATAATTTTTATTAGAGAATTCTACTTTTGAAGAAATTTCAAAAATTATTATGTGGAACTTTTATAAAAAAAATGAAAAGAATATAATTGATTGACAAATTCAAGTATGTATTTGCAGGTGTTTTAAATTTTGCGTTTGTAATTTGTTATAAAAGCAATCATTGTTAAAAAATTAAATAATTTTTTAGGCGTTCATTTATATTGGAATTACTTATCTTTATTTACTATTTTATGCATAATTACAAGTTTACCAATGATATTTGACTGTTTTTCTTTTGAAAAGTGCGTCATTTAAAAGCGGAAGTTATGCTTTCCTTCTTTACTTCACTGTCCTACTCTAGTATTATTTGGCGCATCCTTTAAAATTTACACTCTTGCTATTGTGGCGCCACCAATTTATCGCCTTTTGACGGATGCTTTTTCATATGCAGAGAGAGTTCTCCTTACCTCTATACTCCATAGCTTACTTTCTCAAGTGAGCTGGTTGTAGTCAATGGTATATCGTATGTCTATGATAATGACTCCCTGGTTTATTTTCTCCTTTATTATTAGTTGTCTGTTCTCTGATTTAATTACTGTCAAAATTTAAAAAAGAAGTTCGGAAGATAATTTCTTGTAATAACAAACTACATCAGAAAAACGTAACTCGTAAGTCGACAATTACTTTTCTAATTTCTTACTAGTAAATGTAAGTGTATTGGTTCACATTTGTTTTGTTAAATGAAATTAATTTGAGGTTTGGATATTTTTTAGGTATTAAAACATGGGTGACCGCTATAACATTCACAGTCAACTTGAACATTTGCAATCAAAATACATTGGAACTGGACACGCGGACACAAGTAAATATGAGTGGCTTGTAAACCAACACCGCGATAGTTGTGCCAGTTACCTCGGACATCCCGATTTGTTAAATTATTTCGGTATAGCCGAAAATGAAGCTAAAGCACGAGTTCGATTTAATCTGATGGAAAAAATGCTGCAGCCATGCGGACCTCCACCGGAAAAACCTGAAGATTAATAAATTAATAATATATAAAAATATACAAACGTTTATTTAATCACATTATAATAATGCATTACTAATACTTTTTTTCTATTTGAATAATCATAATATTTAACTTGATTTATCAGTTATGTTCTTCTGAATATATTTTACTAAACATTTTTGTACTAATGGTACAATTTCCTTATTTATTTCAATCAGTAAATCCATGGCTTCATACAATACTTCTAATGATATTGAGCCGCTTTGGTACACTTCTGTGATCTGTTGATGTGTCGATAGAACAGATAACAGTATGATGCCATGATCTAAAATATTTTGTGTATATCCCTCACTACGGGGCACCATTAAAACATCCTCGCTCTCGACTGCTTCTTGACTCGCATTCTTTGCCTCCTTTGTTCCTTCCGGCTGTTCGCTCTGTATCAATAAGACGTCATCGTATTTCTTGATCAATTTCTGAATATCCGATTTACTTAATCCATCGTCGCTATCTTCCAAGTCATCTCTGGCACTCGCATCTTTTCTTTTCCCTTTATTATTTTTACTGTTTTTTTGTACTTTACAAAATTCATGCTTTAAATCATGGTAGGTTGTTTTATCCTGATCTAAGACCATATTACACAAGAGTTCTTCATCGTATATCGGGTCAACGTACACATCGTCTCCCTGCTGACCAAGAGTTACGGCTGTAATTACGTCATACATACAGACTCCGGCTTGATTCAGTGCAACGCCAGCGCAGATTATCGCAGCACTGAGAGCCGATCCATCGTTTTCGAGAACCAAAGCATATATGTCGATTTGAAAATTTGGAAATTCGTGCCTATTAGAATTATAACGAAAAATATCATATCACATTTGAACTATCAGTTAATCAAGTCAATGTTCATTACTTAAGCATTCCTTACCTACAAACAGCAGGTTCTAAAGCCCGTTTCAAAATTGAACTGCATTCTTTTTCTTCGGCATCTTGCTGATACGTACGTCTCTTTTTACAACTAAATGTGGCGTACTTGAAATCACAATACAATTCTCCGTTAATGCTGTATTCATTTTTATTCGGAATCTCTCTCGGTTCAAATACAGATACAATAACTTTAGTGTTTCCAACTTCTATATACGCTGAACCCTTAGCTTGACTTACGATATCGCATTTGATGTCTAAAAAGTTATAATTTTAATTTATTTTCAAATTCGTGGTATGGTATCATAATCTAAGATGTTGAATAAAATTATTTACATATTTTGCGATGTTCTTTAGACTTTCTCATGTCACTTCGTAAGCCGACACTATTTACTGCTATATTTTCAGTTCTTTTTTTTTCCGGTTTCATAAAAATCTTGTACGGAATAGAAACCTCTGGGCCATTTATACGCCTGTGATCTGTGGGCATTTTTCTAAATACTTTTTAAACCAAAGTATAAAACACGCGCTTATTGAGGTTATTTCGATTAAAACTTCGCAGATGACAGTAGACAGATGTGCAGGTTTACCAATTGCTTTGAAAAAAAAACTGAATTATAAAAAATACAAAACGTTTTGATTTTAATTTTTATTTGTAAAAAATAAATAAAAACATGACAAAAATTATCTTATATTCATTTATATTATAACATTAGCGGCCATATGGATGTATCTGATTTCCAGGTTTTATGTTTGTCTTTATAGCAGATGGTGCTTTACCTCCTCCCATAGTTCCAGGACCACCCATCGGTTGATTTGGACCTTGGTTTGGCGGCATTCCTGGACCTCTAACACCCTGAGGCGCATTCATCATACCGGGACCTCCAGTTCCTGGCCCAGCTCCTCCAGGTACTTGCTGACCTTGCATTGCCACCTATAAATTTTAAAATTATGTAACATCATTCGATAATGGGAAAATAGCGCTATGAATAAACCAAATGAAATTATCACTGAATATCATGTATTTCATTTTCATCCGAAAAGACTGAACCCAACTGTAATACGATGTCAGACATATATTTACGTATGATTTGACTGGGCGGCAGAATTTAGGGGTGGAAAATATTGTGTATTATTTTCTGTATGGTCAATATTAAATGCTGTCGGTAGGAAGCGACCAATTTCGAGTAGCCGGGGCAGCACTAAACTTAATACGCCACTGCAAGTCGTCATTCTAACCTTCAATCCTTTACCCATTCCCACGGCTGCAACTAAACTGTGAGTATCGGATACACTGCTTGTTTGTTGGGCACCCGATCTGGCCCCCGCTTCGGTCTCCCATTCTTCTCTTGCCTTGCTTACTATATCCCACACATGCGACACGACTTTTTGATACGCTGTCACTTGTTTCTGTGCCGTTTCAAAACTTAAACTAGCAGCTTTATGCTCTAATTGTAACATTCTATGTTCAGCCATCGGTTCTAATTTAGTACGTAAATAATCGGGAACTAAATCGTGTGCAAACGTTGTAACCCGATTTTCTGTTAAGGCAGCGAGGGCTTCATCTCTTTCCGGAGATAACAACAAAGGTAATACGGTTAAACTACGTAATGGCGGTGACTTGTCATGACTGAGTATCTTCGATAAAGCTGTCAACTGAAAAAAGAATACAGTGCTAGGTTAGACACTAATGAACTTTAAATTTACAATCTTGAAAATTTTAATTCGGTACTTACATGTCCTGATAATAAAGCATAGTTATCTAAAAATGTTGGCCAATTTAATGTTTCATACTCATGTTCTACTTTATAAATCATATTTGCTATTGAATTTTTTAAATCATTTACTCTTAAAATAATTGCCTCCAAAGCCGCTTCCAATTGTTTTTCTTCGCGTTGCATAATTTAATTATTTATATCACTTTTATTTTCTTAATTTAATACTATCTTATCTTATTAACAACTACATAAACATTTAATTAAGCAGAATTATTACACCTTGTAATCGCATACACCACTAATAAAATGCACTTGCCACTTTAGAGAATTTGACAGTAAAGAATGAATATAAACAAAACCATTGACCAAGTACTTGATCTATGACAAAACAACTCAACAAGGTATTCCATCCAGAACATGTCTATAAAAAACGATCAAAGTGCAGAAATGTTTGAACTATAAGCTTTTCTCAAATTATGTCTGATGTCGCTAGTACTGTGCATGAAAATATGTTTTCATTGACTTTTTGCAATGCTTTTTGAATTCAGCGAGTCGTTCTCATAGATATATCTATGGTCGTTTTCTATAAGTGAACCTTCTCTGAGTGAACCTTTGAACTTTGAAAAAGAATTATCGGTCCAATTTTTCCAATATTAAACACAAAAGGTTCTACGTATTTTTTTACTTCTTCGGAAGTACAGAAATCAGAAATAGGCGTACCTATAATTTGTTTATTATAACGATTTAGGCCTGGCGCATACAATCAATTTTTAATCGCTCTACTGTTTAGTTGTTTGCATATTTTGTCAAAAGCATAAGAATCGAGTGTATGTTCTCTCGTCTATTCGTTGATAGTTTTGGAAATCTTTAAGTTCAATTCTCAACTTGTTTAATAAATTACCTATTGTGACTGTAACTATTTCGCTTTTATAATCAATCTTTGCACCATTTTCGGCGTATATTTATGTTATTGTGCTGATTGGGCTATTGAATCTATTGACACCTCATTTTTCAAAACCCATCAAGGCATTTAGGCTACAGAAAGCGCCGATCAAAATGCAAGATACATACATACATCCGAAAAACATTAAGAATTGACCAGATCATTAGAAATCGACCAGATCACTAAGAGTCGATCAAATCATTAGGAATCGACCAGATCACTAGAAAATAAAAATCGACCGTATCACAAAGAATCGACCAGATTTGGTGGTGTGAAGTTAGCCCCGCAACTTTCGAAAAAATGATTTTTTTTCGGAGTTCTGGATTCGTTTCCATGAGTTCTGGAGTTCTTTGTAGGTTTAAACAATAGTTCTGGCATTTATCTAGCGATTATTCGAACTTGAAAATATGAGGGGCTAGGTTCACGCTGCCCCCCAAAGTTGAAAAAATTCAATTTTTTTTGGAGTTCTGAGTAGCCCTCCAATAGTTCTGGAGTTCTTTATAGTTTTGAGCAATAGTTCCGTTCGTTAAAACGTACAAATTGAAAATTTAAAAGTTCATTTTGAAAAAAAAAATTGCCCAGCATTCCTCTAATTTTGCTTGGATCAAAAAAAGTCATTTGAAGTATCGCTAGAACTCTTGGAGGGCTACTCAGAACTCCAAAGAAAAAAATCGAAATTAAAAAAAAAAAAATTTTGTTATCGAGCTAGGTACCTAGCCCCTCAAAGTTGAAAAAAATCAATTTTTTTTGGAGTTCTGAGTAGCCCTACAATAGTTCTGGAGTTCTTTATAGTTTTTAGAAATAGTTCCGTTCGTTAAAACGGACAAAATGAACTTTGAAAATTTCATTTTGAAAAAAAAAATTGCCCAGCATTCCTCTAATTTTGCTCGGATCAAAAAAAGTCATTTGAAGTATCGCTAGAACTCTTGGAGGGCTACCCAGAACTCTGAAGAAAAAAATCGAAACAAAAAAAAAAAATTTTTTGTCATCGGGCTAGGTACCTAGCCCCTCAAAGTTGAAAAAAATCAATTTTTTTTGGAGTTCTGAGTAGCCCTCCAATAGTTCTGGAGTTCTTTATAGTTTTTAGCAATAGTTCCGTTCGTTAAAACAGACAAAATGAAAATTGAAAATTTCATTTTGAAAAAAAAAATTGCCCAGCATTCCTCTAATTTTGCTCGGATCAAAAAAAGTCATTTGAAACATCGCTAGAACTCTTGGAGGGCTACCCAGAACTCTGGAGAAAAAAATCGAAAAAAAAAAAAAAATTTTGTCATCGGGCTAGGTACCTACTACCTAGCCTCTCAAAGCTGAAAAAAATCAATTTTTTTTGGAGTTCTGAGTAGCCCTCCAATAGTTCTGGAGTTCTTTATAGTTTTGAGCAATAGTTCCGTTCGTTAAAACGTACAAATTGAAAATTTAAAAGTTCATTTTGAAAAAAAAATTGCCCAGTATTCCTCTAATTTTGCTTGGATCAAAAAAAGTCATTTGAAGTATCGCTAGAACTCTTGGAGGGCTACTCAGAACTCCAAAGAAAAAAATCGAAATTAAAAAAAAAGAAATTTTGTTATCGAGCTAAGTACCTAGCCCCTCAAAGTTGAAATAAATCAATTTTTTTTGGAGTTCTGAGTAGCCCTCTAATAGTTCTGGAGTTCTTTATAGTTTTGAGCAATAGTTCCGTTCGTTAAAACGTACAAATTGAAAATTTAAAAGTTCATGTTGAAAAAAAGATGCCCAGCATTCCTCTAATTTTGCTTGGATCAAAAAAAGTCATTTGAAGTATCGCTAGAACTCTTGGAGGGCTACTCAGAACTTCAAAGAAAAAAATCTAAATTAAAAAAAAAGAAATTTTGTTATCGAGCTAGGTACCTAGCCCCTCAAAGTTGAAAAAAATCAATTTTTTTTGGAGTTCTGAGTAGCCCTCCAATAGTTCTGGAGTTCTTTATAGTTTTGAGCAATAGTTCCGTTCGTTAAAACGTACAAATTGAAAATTTAAAAGTTCATTTTGAAAAAAAAAATTGCCCAGTATTCCTCTAATTTAGCTCGGATCAAAAAAAGTCATTTGAAGTATCGCTAGAACTCTTGGAGGGCTACCCAGAACTCTGAAGAAAAAAATCAAAACAAAAAAAAAACATTTTTTGTCATCGAGCTAGGTACCTAGCCCCTCAAAGTTGAAAACATTCAATTTTTTTTAGAGTTCTGAGTAGCCCTACAATAGTTCTGGAGTTCTTTATAGTTTTTAGCAATAGTTCCGTTCGTTAAAACGGACAAAATGAAAATTGAAAATTTCATTTTGAAAAAAAAAATGCCCAGCATTCCTCTAATTTTGCTCGGATCAAAAAAAGTCTTTTGAAGTATCGCTAGAACTCTTGGAGGGCTACCCAGAACTCTGGAGAAAAAAATCGAAACAAAAAAAAAATTTTTTTTGTCATCGGGCTAGATACCTAGCCTCTCAAAGTTGAAAAAAATCAATTTTTTTTAGAGTTCTGAGTAGCCCTACAATAGTTCTGGAGTTCTTTATAGTTTTTAGCAATATTTCCGTTCGTTAAAACGGACAAATTGAAAATTTCATTTTAAAAAAAAAAATTGCCCAGCATTCCTCTAATTTTGCTCGAATCAAAAAAAGTCATTTGAAGTATCGCTAGAACTCTTGGAGGGCTACCCAGAACTCTGAAGAAAAAAATCGAAACAAAAAAAAAAAATTTTTTTGTCATCGAGCTAGGTACCTAGCTTCTCAAAGTTGAAAACATTCAATTTTTTTAGAGTTCTGAGTAGTCCTACAATAGTTCTGGAGTTCTTTATAGTTTTTAGCAATAGTTCCGTTCGTTAAAACGGACAAATTGAAAATTTCATTTTGAAAAAAAAAAATGCCCAGCATTCCTCTAATTTTGCTCGGATCAAAAAAAGTCATTTGAAGTATCGCTAGAACTCTTGGAGGGCTACCCAGAACTCTGGAGAAAAATATCGAAAAAAAAAAAAAATTTTTGTCATCGGGCTAGGTACCTACTACCTAGCCTCTCAAAGCTGAAAAAAATCAATTTTTTTTGGAGTTCTGAGTAGCCCTTCAATAGTTCTGGAGTTCTTTATAGTTTTTAGCAATAGTTCCGTTCGTTAAAAGGGACAAATTGAAAATTGAAAATTTCATTTTGAAAAAAAAATAGCCCAGCATTCCTCTAATTTTGCTCGGATCAAAAAAAGTCATTTGAAGTATCGCTAGAACTCTTGGAGGGCTACCTATAACTCTAAAAAAAATTTAATGTTTTCAACTTTGAGGGGCTAGGTACCTAGCTCGATGACAAAAAAAATTTTTTTTTTGTTTCGATTTTTTTCTTCAGAGTTTTGGGTAGCCCTTCAAGAGTTCTAGCGATACTTTAAATGACTTTTTTTGATCCAAGCTAAATTAGAGGAATGCTGGGCAATTTTTTTTCAAAATGAAATTTTCAATTTGTCCGTTTTAACGAACGGAACTATTGCTCAAAACTATAAAGAACTCCAGAACTATTGTAATGCTACTCAGAACTCCAGAAAAAATTGAATGTTTTCAACTTTGAGGGGCTAGGTACCTAGCTCGATGACAAAATTTTTTTTTTTTGTTTCGATTTTTTTTTTCAGAGTTCTGGGTAGCCCTCCAAGAGTTCTAGCGATACTTCAAATGACTTTTTTGATCCGAGCAAAATTAGAGGAATGCTGGGCAATTTTTTTTTCTAAATGAAATTTTCAATTTGTTTGTTTTAACGAACGGAACGATTGCTAAAAACTATAAAGAACTCCAGAACTATTGTAGGGCTACTCAGAACTCCAAAAAAATTTGAATGTTTTCAACTTTGATGGGTTTGTACTATTGCATATATAACTCCCACACATAAAATAAAGATAATATGAATACCAGAAAGATAGTGATGACCCCTGTCATCTTCCGATGTATTCAGAAGTTATAAAAAGGGTTTCAGACAATGAAACGTTATAATTAATTTATTATCCGTACACCTGGTACTTTGTATATGTGTCAATGCATATGACACATATTCATAAATTATTAATCTGTCAATTCATAAAACCAACAATATTAAAGTTATATTAAAATAAATAATAATTTAACATTCTTCAAAGAAAGTATCTTCTTAAGTTTATAAAAATAAGAGTTAAACTGTAATCACAATTATAAAAAAAACTCGGGTCGCAGTGCCAAAACCCTGCCGACAATATAGTGTATTTGCTAATACTGGCATTGTGGCTTTATTATGTTTGTTTTTGGACAAAATAAAAAAATTTAACCCCTTAATACATCCCTTAAAATAATATTTTTTTTTCTTAATTTCAATATTTTTATCTATGCAACCTCGGTACCAAATTAAATACACCCTTCAGTAAGTAAAGCACTATCCGCAAACCAGTGTTTTCATAAAATTTGTAAGTCCGGTCCTGTCGGGCCGATTTTATTAAAATTTTAGCAGTACATTTTAATCGTTATTAAAGGGTTAAATTTCAATTTTGAAACGATTCTGAGAATTTTTTCGGCATTTTTGGGCCCAAAAACATTTTTCAACCCCTAAAAACCACCCTTAAAATGGTCCGATTAGGCCCATTTTAAATAGGCTTCGTGCGGTGATGGATTCCAACGTGCCTACCAAATTTCGTCAAAATCAATTAACTCTTTCGAAAGTTTTAGCTGTCACAAATATATATATATATATATATATATATATATATATATATATATATATATATCCAAATATATAAAAATATATATATCTATATATATACATATATAAACTGACATTTCCAAAAATGGTGCCAAAGTGTTCAGGAGGCTATGAAACGTCGAGAAATTTTGGTCCGACCCCTAGGTCCCGCCATCCGACCGACGCCAATAGTGTATGTGCCATATGGCAAATACACTAATAAAATCAAATTGTAATCTTAATTATAATAAAATAAAATTAAATAAATCATTTTTTTAAAACAAATAGCTTCCGGCTACTTAATTGGCTGGGTACCTAGCTCGATGACAAAAATTATTTTTTTTTGTTTCGATTTTTTTCTTCAGAGTTCTGGGTAGCCCTCCAAGAGTTCTAGCGATACTTCAAATGACTTTTTTTGATCCGAGCAAAATTAGAGGAATGCTGGGCAATTTTTTTTTTCAAAATGAAATTTTCAATTTGTCCGTTTTAACGAACGGAACTATTGCTAAAAACTATAAAGAACTCTAGAACTATTGTAGGACTACTCAGAACTCTAAAAAAATTGAATGTTTTCAACTTTGAGGAGCTAGGTACCTAGCTCGATGACAAAAAAAAATTTTTTTTTTGTTTCGATTTTTTTCTTCAGAGTTCTGGGTAGCCCTCCAAGAGTTCTAGCGATACTTCAAATGACTTTTTTTGATTCGAGCAAAATTAGAGGAATGCTGGGCAATTTTTTTTTTCAAAATGAAATTTTCAATTTGTCCGTTTTAACGAACGGAAATATTGCTAAAAACTATAAAGAACTCCAGAACTATTGTAGGGCTACTCAGAACTCTAAAAAAAATTGATTTTTTTCAACTTTGAGAGGCTAGGTATCTAGCCCGATGACAAAAAAAATTTTTTTTTTGTTTCGATTTTTTTCTCCAGAGTTCTGGGTAGCCCTCCAAGAGTTCTAGCGATACTTCAAAAGACTTTTTTTGATCCGAGCAAAATTAGAGGAATGCTGGGCAATTTTTTTTTTCAAAATGAAATTTTCAATTTTCATTTTGTCCGTTTTAACGAACGGAACTATTGCTAAAAACTATAAAGAACTCCAGAACTATTGTAGGGCTACTCAGAACTCTAAAAAAAATTGAATGTTTTCAACTTTGAGGGGCTAGGTACCTAGCTCGATGACAAAAAATGTTTTTTTTTTGTTTTGATTTTTTTCTTCAGAGTTCTGGGTAGCCCTCCAAGAGTTCTAGCGATACTTCAAATGACTTTTTTTGATCCGAGCTAAATTAGAGGAATACTGGGCAATTTTTTTTTTCAAAATGAACTTTTAAATTTTCAATTTGTACGTTTTAACGAACGGAACTATTGCTCAAAACTATAAAGAACTCCAGAACTATTGGAGGGCTACTCAGAACTCCAAAAAAAATTGATTTTTTTCAACTATGAGGGGCTAGGTACCTAGCTCGATAACAAAATTTCTTTTTTTTTAATTTAGATTTTTTTCTTTGAAGTTCTGAGTAGCCCTCCAAGAGTTCTAGCGATACTTCAAATGACTTTTTTTGATCCAAGCAAAATTAGAGGAATGCTGGGCAATTTTTTTTTTCAAAATGAACTTTTAAATTTTCAATTTGTACGTTTTAACGAACGGAACTATTGCTCAAAACTATAAAGAACTCCAGAACTATTGGAGGGCTACTCAGAACTCCAAAAAAAATTGATTTATTTCAACTTTGAGGGGCTAGGTACTTAGCTCGATAACAAAATTTCTTTTTTTTTAATTTCGATTTTTTTCTTTGGAGTTCTGAGTAGCCCTCCAAGAGTTCTAGCGATACTTCAAATGACTTTTTTTGATCCAAGCAAAATTAGAGGAATACTGGGCAATTTTTTTTTTCAAAATGAACTTTTAAATTTTCAATTTGTACGTTTTAACGAACGGAACTATTGCTCAAAACTATAAAGAACTCCAGAACTATTGGAGGGCTACTCAGAACTCCAAAAAAAATTGATTTTTTTCAACTTTGAGAGGCTAGGTACCTAGCCCGATGACAAAAAAAATTTTTTTTTTGTTTCGATTTTTTTCTCCAGAGTTCTGGGTAGCCCTCCAAGAGTTCTAGCGATACTTCAAATGACTTTTTTTGATCCGAGCAAAATTAGAGGAATGCTGGGCAATTTTTTTTTTCAAAATGAAATTTTCAATTTTCATTTTGTCTGTTTTAACGAACGGAACTATTGCTAAAAACTATAAAGAACTCCAGAACTATTGGAGGGCTACTCAGAACTCCAAAAAAAATTGATTTTTTTCAACTTTGAGGGGCTAGGTACCTAGCCCGATGACAAAAAATTTTTTTTTTTTTGTTTCGATTTTTTTCTTCAGAGTTCTGGGTAGCCCTCCAAGAGTTCTAGCGATACTTCAAATGACTTTTTTTGATCCGAGCAAAATTAGAGGAATGCTGGGCAATTTTTTTTTTCAAAATGAAATTTTCAAAGTTCATTTTGTCCGTTTTAACGAACGGAACTATTTCTAAAAACTATAAAGAACTCCAGAACTATTGTAGGGCTACTCAGAACTCCAAAAAAAATTGATTTTTTTCAACTTTGAGGGGCTAGGTACCTAGCTCGATAACAAAATTTTTTTTTTTTTAATTTCGATTTTTTTCTTTGGAGTTCTGAGTAGCCCTCTAAGAGTTCTAGCGATACTTCAAATGACTTTTTTTGATCCAAGCAAAATTAGAGGAATGCTGGGCAATTTTTTTTTTCAAAATGAACTTTTAAATTTTCAATTTGTACGTTTTAACGAACGGAACTATTGCTCAAAACTATAAAGAACTCCAGAACTATTGGAGGGCTACTCAGAACTCCAAAAAAAATTGAATTTTTTCAACTTTGGGGGGCAGCGTGAACCTAGCCCCTCATATTTTCAAGTTCGAATAATCGCTAGATAAATGCCAGAACTATTGTTTAAACCTACAAAGAACTCCAGAACTCATGGAAACGAATCCAGAACTCCGAAAAAAAATCATTTTTTCGAAAGTTGCGGGGCTAACTTCACACCACCACCAGATTTTAAATCAACCAATAAAGAACATTGTTAGTTTTTAAAACACCTACATTTTTTAATCGAGTTTTTTAACTTTTTTGTAGAAAAAAACGTATGCATATTATATTATGTGAAAAGGACGCTCTTAGGTTTGAATTAAAAATTAATAAATAACGTTATGATATCCCAGATTACTTAGGGACGCTTTATTTACATCTTTAATTATTGGCGACATTGGATTTAAATATTTAAATCCAATGTCGCCAATTAAAGATGTAAATAAAGTTTTTGAAAAATATGAAATTCTCGATATTAGTAAAAAAACATTCGTTTGTAATTATTACAAACGAATGTTTTTTTTAGTACCTAATATCGAACATTTCATATTTTTCAGAAACTTTGTAACAGGCAAACATACAATTGAATCGGTATTGATGATTTTGTTGGTAACCAATGAAATATTTCTGAATCGAGGCTCCGCCCGAGCCGACTTTCAAGACCACGCCAGAAGGTTATCATTGCTCAATGATTTCATTTAATAATAAACCCCGCCTTCAGAAAATAATAAATATTACATAATACAATTTTTTAAAGACTGCTCTCCTGATAACAACGTTGCTCTATTTAAAGGCTGCTTCAAAACATATGGGGTTTAGAACACTGAAAGAATGAAAAAATTCACAGCTGCTTTCCTGTAGAGAATATTAGTAAATTAGATCATCTAACCCCCAGTTCAGTTAATTTTAATCCGATTTTAACAGAGCTTTTGTAAAATCTTGCTTGAGTGTCTCTTTCAGATTACAGTAGGTAACAAAGAACTGATTATAATATTAAAAACAATTAATTGATTACTCTCACCATGTAGAATATTTTTATAAATATAAATAAACTAGCGGCCCTGTCCGGCTTCGCCCGGGTCCTAAGAAAGCCCGGGTGCAATACACTACTCACCCGCTTCGCTCGTTCGCTTGAATATTATAATTACATTAACACTCGCTTCGCTCGTTCGATTTCTCACTCGCTATGCTCGTTCGCTATATATATAAACCTTCCGTGAAAAATTATCTAACTGATGGTGAAAACCGCATCAAAATCCGTTGCGTGGTTTAGGAGGAGTTAGCGGTTATACAGACAGGCAGACGGACGCGGAAAGCGACTTCATTTTATAACTATGTAGAGAAGAGATGAAAAAGTGTCCCATAAACTCAAAAGACATACAAATCAGAAATTTATTATCCAGTCTCCATAACCATATAAGAGGTATCGTTGATTTTTAGTCTCGAATAAACATACTTCTGAATTAAGGCTCCGCCAATGTTTATGACATCGCCTGCAGGCTCTTATTAAAATGAAAATATCTAACATTGAAATAACAGATACAAATCAGAAATTTATTATTCAGCCCCCATAACAATAACAGAGGTATCGCTGATTTGTTAGTCTGCAATAATATACTTGTTTATAATCACATAACGGCGCATATAGCCTAGTTGTTTCGCGTCTTAAAAATAAAATAAAAATATACTTCTGAATATCATTTTGTAAATAAAAATATACTTCGACCTCGATCATTATAAGAATAGAGCTCGATCATTGTAAGAATCGACGTCGATCATTAAGAATCTACCTCGATCATTATAAGAATCGACCTCGATCATCAAGAATCGACCACAATCATTAAGAATCGACCTCGATCATTAAGAATCGACTTCGATCATTAAGAATCGACCTCGATTATTAAGAATCGACCTCGATCATAAAGAATCTACCTCGATCATTAAGAATCGACCTCGATTATAAGGAATCGTCCTCGATCATTAAGAATCGACCTCGATCATTAAGAATCGACCTAATATCGAACATTTCATATTTTTTTGATTCAAATTACTTCTGTAGTCTATTATAACGAAAGTTTTTTTCAAGAAGATCGAACATTTTTCACATTTTTCAAAAACTTTGTATACAATTGAATCGGTATTGATAATTTGTTGGTCACCAATGAAATATTTCTGAATCGAGGCTCACCCGACTTTCAAGCCAACGCCAGAAGGGTTTCATTGCTCAATGATTTCATTTAATAATAAACCCCGCCTTCAGAAACTAACAAATCATTACACAATACAATTTTTTAAAGACTGCTCTCCTGATACCAACATTGTTCTATTTAAAGGCTGTTTCAAAACATATGGGATTTAGACACTGAAAGAAATTCACAGCTGCTTTCGTGCAGAGAATATTAGAAAATTAGATCATCAAGGTAACAAAGAACTGTTTGTAATATTAAAAACAATTAATTGATTACTCTCAGAAGATAGACTGTTTTTATAAATATAAATAAACATTAAGTACTTATATGGATAAAAAATCTATGTATAATATAAACACGCATTGACTATCTCTCTTTGAACCATTCCATATAAATAGCTGTAAAGGAATTGCATAACAGTCTATACATAATATTTTGGTAGTCTAAAAATATAAGCCTCCAGACTATGTTATAAACAGCGGCAGAGCCTTGATTCAGAAGTGTTTCATTGTGACTAACAAATCAGCAATACCGATTGGTCTTTCTGGTCCCCGGTTAACAAATTTTAAAAAACTTGTCTTAAAAATATTTCCGTGCAAAACTCCATCTAAAAAATATTATTTGAATAAAAATAAAATTAATTATTAAATACCTTGAGGGTATTATCCCCTTAAAAAGAGAGTAATTATCTGCCGTGTACCAGTGGGATTGTCGCCGTGGATTCGTAGTTTGCTATAAGCCCTAAGGGAAAATTGTTGATTTTGCACAAATGCTAAAAACTCGATAAGATCACTAAGAATCGACCTTGATCCAGTTAAGTGATGGCATGTTTAAAACGAATTGTTTTAAATCAACCAATAAAGAACATTATTAGTTTTTGAAACACCTACATTTTTTAATCAAGTTTTTTAACTTTTTTGTAGAAAAAAAACTTATGCATATATTATGTGAAAAGGACATTCTTAGGTTTGAATTAAAAATAAATAAATAACCTTAAATAACGTCAACCGGAACGTGTGGGGCAGGCTTTACTGAGCAAGGTCGATTTTTAAAGAATAACACTCATATCTTATTATTTTTTACAGGGTGGTTTTAGTACGGACGCCTCCTGCGTCCAGGGGTTGGGATAGAAAAAAAAATTCTGGTCCAGAAAGGTTGCCCTGTGTCTGCCGAGTTCAACGGTATCTTCATTTTTGTTCTCGGACGATTTCTTCCAGAGATATAGATTGTTATTTGAAAAAAATGCAATAATTTGCCCCTGAACAGTAGGCAACCGGCTCCTGCACGTCTGGCCGGGGGAACCACTTTTTAAATGTTACCTACCTATAGGTATGTACTTGAATCGTGCCAAGTTTCATCCCAGCAGGAAAAGTGCAAGGTTGGATCCCTTAGGTTCCCTACTATAGATAAATTGGACAATAAACATTAATTTTTGACTTTTTCACCCCCGCCTCTCCCTTTGTATTGCTCCTAAAAAAATTAACATACCATTTTGTAGGAAATTTAATCACCTTCATTATTTATGAAGAGTTTTTTTTCTAGAACGCTTAGTTTTCGAGATATTTACGAAAAACCCAAAAATGGGACCTTTTCACCCCCCTCCTACCCAAAGCTCGCATCCTCCGGCTGGGGAATTTTAGTATGTTATATATGGGGGTCACCCCTACCACTTAAAATAATAATCCAGACTACACGATTTATTGCATTTATTTGCCAATTTCAGATCTTCGTTGACTGAGCTAATAATCTGAATTTATCGCGTGTCGACTGTATAGGCGATGGTCGTACAGATGGCCGTGGTGCAGGCACAAAAATCTTTTTTTTCTATTTATCAAAATATGGTATTGATATACGATATTATATTCCCTGGTATAGATTTAGAAAATATAAAAAATCCAATATCATCAAAACACTGTTTTTATTTCATCTTATACCTGAACAATAAAATTACAATTTTATTTATTAACTTACCTATATTTACACACTTTTTGCGTATGACTAGACAAAATTCTTAAGAAAAAATATTTTACAATATAATAATATCTATCATTTATATTTACTTACAAAACTGATTTTTGGACATGAATACGATATTAAGAATTTTTCATCTTGTAAAATTTTACATTTTTTAAAAAATAGCATCATTCAAAATAAAAAAAAAATCACGGCCAACTTTCCGAAATCTAAATAAAAATACAAAACCTATATTGAACAATAAACAGAAACAAAAAAAATACATTTTTTCATACATA
Organism: Mongoloraphidia duomilia; assembly: GCA_039654895.1. Classification (NCBI taxonomy): domain Eukaryota; kingdom Metazoa; phylum Arthropoda; class Insecta; order Raphidioptera; family Raphidiidae; genus Mongoloraphidia; species Mongoloraphidia duomilia. The sequence goes on along the minus strand of CM077525.1, from coordinate 16,468,894 downwards.
ATAATATGAATAGGTATTAAATAATATTATCTATTTTTTATAATTTAAAATTTTTTCTATTATTAAAACGCGTTTTTTCTTTTTATTTTTCTATCTAACTTGGCAGGTACCTTTATAATAAATTGGTGAATTTTATGCCCAAACTGGTGTACGGAATATGAAATCTTTTAAATTCGATGGCAGTCTTTAAAAAAATAATTGCATTAAAAAAGAAAAACAGCTTTATTTTACTAGAACAAAAAAAATTTAAAATTCAATGATTTAGAGCAAATGGTTTTTTCTTTGAGAATAAAAAACGTTACCGACAATAAGATTTGTATTCTCCAACACCAAGTTGAAAATCAATCATCCCCATACGTTAAAATATAAAAAGTCGTGAGGTGTCGTGGGACACCCGACAGAAGTTATGCTTCTTACGTATTGTATATATTTTTTGTTTTATTATTATAAATATTACAATTATAAACATTATTTGCCTGACAATACGCGCTGCCCTGCCAATGACGTGCGTTGCATCATTGCGTGACGTTTCACTTTCTCTGTGTTAGGTCCCCATCCTAAACGTGCATTAAAAAGCATAGCTTCAATAATAAAAAAACCAAACAATCACTTTGTTTATCTGCACATTGTTTAATATTTTTTTGTTATATTTAATAATTTACCAATCACATTGCAAAAGTTTCAACAGAGATTCTACGCCAAGTATTTAATTTCAGTACCAGGCTGGCACTGGGAGCAGTCATCTTTCGATGAGAGTACACAGTACTAAAATTACTACAAATTGAATCGGTGATACTAATAATCCGTTGGCGGCACTTGAATGCGGCATCAGTTCCACGTCTTCCATGTGGGCGTCGAAATCGCGCGTGAAAAACTGATGCAGATCGCTTACCTGAAATACATTAATTTATTGACATTATACTTAATAATTAGGTATAGACTCATTCAGAGAAAAAAAAACGGCGCAGTTGAGATCCGAATAGACGCAATGAAGCGTTTTATGTCGACTCGGCACGTCATCATTTATTATATTAGAAATACAGTCAATCGTCGCGTGAGGAGGCAACTTCGTTCCATCGCGTTGTCTCAAGAAATGTTGCTCTAGACCAAGGTTAGTAGAGCATAGGTTGCCTCATTCCGATAGATAGTAGTGGGGGGATGACGTCACTCAGAATATACCATGCTTGGCTCACTTCAATAGAAAAGATCAGACCATGGTCGCTGCTAATTTTTGGAAATAAAAATCACAGTAACCATGGTAGTGTGATATGTTTTTATAGAAACATGATTCTTCTGTTAGTGAAAAAAATATGATAAGTTGTCAATTTTGCGATAGCTATTAAGTGTTATGGTGTTTTGTGGTTATTTTCAATATTTTGTGAATATAAAAGATAAAATAATTAATTTATCAATTTGTTAGTTAATTCTATTCGTTTCTTAAATTTAAAAAAATAGGTAATTAACAAGATCTGCCATTTCTTGAGCATTATTTAATTTTTTGTTTGTTTATATTATAGATATTAAAACCTAAATTTTGTAAAAAAAATAAAAATTATCCTATTTTTTAACATCTATTCTTCTATTTATTGTCTCCTGCCAATTTTAAGAAAAAATCTGCACGAAGCACCTAATATAAATAAGCATAATCTTCAACAATTTTTGTACTTGATTTAAACTAAATTCTAGCTGACGTCATTCCCGCGTTTATGCTGATTGGTCAGATGGAATGAGGCAACCTGTACTCTAATAACCTTGGCTCTAGACGACATGGTGGAACGAAGCGCCGTGTCAATTGATTGTATTTATAATATGGGATGACGACAAGCGACTAGACCGTGCAGTTAGGGTCCATTCTGATTGGTCGAATACCCTATCTTGATGCCGTTTGACACACAGAGACACACCTAAATGAACGTAGCAACTAACTAGTGAAATCTGTATACTAATATGGATAGTTGATAGCGATTAAAAATGGGTTTTGTATGTGGAGAATGTTCAAACACATATTCTTCAAAACAGGCATAAATGTTTACAAAATTGGAATGAAAACTTCAGATAAGGCTTCTAATTTAATTCTTTCTATAAAAGTCGATCAATTTTTTGACTTCTCAAAATAAAATCTAATTTATTATTATTATTTGAGATATTAGGAATTAGGATGTCCAAAATTTATACAATAACAGTATTCTTGAGAAATTGGAATAGAAAAATAAATTTTAATTAAGTTTTATTTTGAAATGTCAGAAAATTGATCGACTTTTAGAGAAAGAATTAGATACAAGCCTTATCTGAAGTTTTCATTTTAATTTTGTGAACGCATTAATGCCTGTCTTAAAGAATGTGTATTTGAACATTGTCCGCATACAAATTTACCCGTCTTTTAAGCTATCAACTATCCATATTAGTATACAGAGTTCACTAGTTAGTTGTTACGTTCGTTTAGGTGTGTGTGTGTGTGTCTCAATTAACGACATCTAGATAGGGTATTTGATCAATCAGAATGGACCCTGACTGCAGGGTCTAGTCGCTTGTGGGATGACGTGCCGAGTCGGCAGAAAACTTTTCATCTGTTATAATAAATTGTCTCAGAGCCCCAAAGCGAAAAGTACTCACTTCATTCCAACCGTATCGGTTCTTGGCTTGGACAACAGCTTCGAAAGCAGCTGCCGGTGGCAAGTTCCGTATGTTATAAGACATGGTTCTGGCGGCGCCGTCTTTGCCCCCGCCGCCAATCGGTGGGGCCACAGCCACGTCGTGCCATTCGCCTGGCCTCTGATATGTGTCGTTCATCTGAAATGAGAAGCAAAGTTTAAAGAACACGGTTCCTAGATCTAAGACGATAAAGAAGCGACTGTGCGTTAATCGATCCCACATAATAATTGAACCTTGAAACACTGAATCAGTTGTGTGGCTGAGGCGCATGCGCACAATTTACTAATGGATTCCTTTATAGAAAATTATTTTTTCCAAAGACAATCAATTCAAAGTGGTTTCTGAGGCATTCAGCTTTCTATTTTTTAGTAGAATGAAAATAGTAAAACACTAAATTTGCTTCCGGAACAAGATATAAAACTCTTTATTTAATCAAAGAGATTGACGACATGTTTCGAGAGATTAAGCTCTCATCATCAGGTCAATTTAAAAAACAAAATTTTACAAGAATTGAAAATTGCGTACAAATAAGTTCTTTGTTACTTTAAGCATCTTGAGATATTGTGGTAGTAAATTTGTAATCAAAAAATTGTGTAGACATTTTGAAGTTTTGACATTTTTTGTTTATATTGATTTGAGAATAATAAAGATACTTACATGAATTTTTCTGTAGAGCAGTCTAACTTGTTCTAGGGGTGGATAGCTGTGCACGACCCAGGTGAGATTGTGTGACCCGCGTGACAATTTGCTTCCGGCACTTCCGTATGGCCCGCTGCGAAATTGAGCAGGTCCCGGTCTCCCCGAAACTTCGATGTATTTCTTAGCGCGACCCAGTGAATTGTCCGCCACACAACTGAAACAAATTTAATAGTGTCATTAGTGTGCATATTATGTGTCCGCGCCTTAAGGTACGTGCAGTACGCAGCTGGGATTCTAGATGGTAGCATGTATGGTAGATGGTGGCTGAAATTATAAGAGCTTATAGGTTTGCACAACGAAGCTTTGATACTAGCATTGATACAAGTTTAAGTCGCGTTTGAAATGTTAGATAGCGAAGACGAATATTTGTGTTCTTCTGCTACAGAGTGGTATATTTTAAATACAAATTTGGGTTGGAGCTATCATGTTCACCCTATTAATAGAAAACGATCTAAACATGGCGAATTTCATCATTTATACCAAGAATTAAAATTTTACCCAAACCAGTTTTTTGAATATTTACGTATGGAACCTAACACTTTTAAATACGCCTTAGAAAAAACTCAAAACAAATTAAATAAAAACTGGCAAAATTTCACTTATTAAACTAGTCACATCCATTGCGAAACTTGTAACTGCTATTTGACAATTGTCCCACGTTGATTGTAGTAGTCAGCGCGCTGAAAAAATGGTGAGATACATTATTGTATCTACCAGCTCTTGTAACAGCGCTTATACTTGCTACACTCACTGCTTCGTTGTGTACGCTCGCATATATAATAACAATGCATTAATTTAAGCAAGCCCTGCTATGATTTACGCTACAATCTAGAATCCCAGTTTCATACTGCAGATACCTTTAAACAAATTCACAAAATTCCAGACGCACAATTTACTTATTTATTTATATACGATATTTATTAATAATTCCTATATCTTTGGAAACGTCCTCATGTCAGAAATTCACGAGTACCGTTCGTTTTGTAATTTCGTAGCGGCTGTACAATAAAATAGAGTTCATTGGGGTCAACTGAAATCCACCTTTCAGTTCATTTGATTAATTCAGATTAGATAATAACCATTATGTAATAGTTTTAATCCAGTTCTCTGCGAAACAGCTGCAGCAGAAGGCGAGACGTGATTAAATTTTAATTTAATTAGCGTGCTCCATTTTGAATTAATCTAATTATTATATAGATATTATGCATATTTGAATGCAGTCAAAGTTCTATTCCTATAATAAATCATTAAATACGTTAATTACATCGTGCAAAAATACTTCCGCTAGGGTTTATAAATGCGATGTAAGGATAATCTATGCTGTTTTTAATCTTAGATTGTAACAATTTTTCAATTTCTAATTAAATAAATTTAGTCTCAGTAACACAAACAGACTGACATGCATACAGATTCTGAAAGCACGTTTTTCAGTGTAGGAAACATAGTCCCGAAACTCCCGAAAAAGTGAAATTACAGACACTATTTCATTCGTAATGATAGATTTTCGCGAAAATGTGACTAATAGTCCAGTCACGAGAGGAAGTCCACCTTGCGTTTTGTGCAGGAAATGATTTTATTTTTTTGTGTCCTCAATCATGTTTAGGAGATGTCAAATCCAAGTTTGCGACCTCTAAAACAGGGCGGGGGAATTTTGGTGGGCTAAAAACCACGATTTTTTTGCACTTTTTTCGGTTTCTTGCTTATAACATGGAAACGGCTAGTCCTAACGAAAAAATAGTCCTATTAGAAATTAAAGGGCACAAAATTTACTTCAAAATGCACTAGTCAAATATGTTTATGTTCCCATTTTTACCGGCTCTACAGAACTTAGAAAATCGCCAAAATTTACCAAAATGAAAAAAAGCATTTTTTCAAGCTTTTAACTATTAAAAAACTCGAATAGCCTATAACCTTCCTTAATAAACGGGCTATCTAAGAAAAAAAAATTTTCAAATCGGCTTGGTAGTTTCTGAGATTAGGTTCAAACAAAAAAAAATAAACTCTTTTTTTGTTTGAACGCGCTGATTTCAGGAACTACAAGTCCGATTTAAAAAAAATTATTTTTGTTAGATAACCCGTTTATTAAGGAAGGTTATAGGCTATTCCAATTTTTTTAAATTCAATTCCAAAGAGGGTAAAACGGGGGTGTAAAATTTTTTGTTATTACAAAAAATCTTACACCCACGTTTTACCCCCTTTGGGGTTAAATTTAAAAAAAAACTCGTATATCCTATAACCTTCCTCAATAAACGGGCTATCTAACAAAAACATTTTTTTTAAATGGGACTTGTAGTTCTTGAGATTAGCGCGTTAAAACAAAAAAAGAGTTTTTTTTTTTTTGTTTGAACGCGCTAATCTCAGGAACTACCAGTCCGATTTGAAAAATTTTTTTTGTTAGATAGCCCGTTTATTAAGGAAAGTTATAGGCTATTCGATTTTTTTTTTTAATTCAATCTCAAAGGGGGTAAAACGTGGGTGTAAGATTTCTTGTTATTACAATAAATCCTACACTCCCGTTTTCACCCTTTGGGATTGAATTTTTAAAAAACTCGTATAGGGTCTCAATGATTACTACTTTGCTTCTTCTACAGACTAGTAGTTCCTGAGATTAGCGCCTTCAAACAAAAAAAGAGTTTATTTTTTTTTTGTTTTTCTAAGTTCTGTAGAGTCGGTAAAAATCGGAACAAAAACATATTTAACTAGTGGATTTTGAAGTAAATTTTATGCCCTTTAATTTTGAATAGAACCATTTTTTCGATAGGACCAGCCGTTTTTATGTTATAAGCACAAAATCGAAAAAAGTGCAAAAAAAAATGGTTTTTAGCCCACCAAAACTCCCTCGCCCTGTTTTAGAGGTCGCAAACTTGGATTTGACATCTCCTAAACATGCTTGAGGACACAAAAAAATAAAATCATTTGCTGCACAAAACGCAAGGTGGACCTACCTTTTTAAGCTCTCGTGACTGGATTATAAAATCAAGATCATTTTACGGAAAATAACTCACCTGTAATTTCCAAAATCAGAATTTTGCAAATGTTTTATCGTTAATGTATGCTTGTTTCCACGGATCTCCATAAGCCTTTTCTCAGTTGCCTCGAGCGGGAACGAATTTTGATACCACGATACCTATATAAAAAGCAATATATTATTAATATTACTCAATTTATTTTAGTTAGGCCCGTATTCACCGAGTCTAGTTAGTTATTTATTCCGTTGATTTATTCCCCTGGTAACTATCACTCGGAATAAATAGTGATAACTCAAATCACCAAACATAGTTTGCAGGTAGAAATCGTAAGAATAGTTATTCTGTCTAATTTCAAGGGTATAAATATTTATTCGCTTAGTAAAATAGGATGGGCACAAATTACTTTATGACCTGGCGACCTTTTCAGATAAATATTAATTCCATGTCTTTCAGGTAAAGGCTTTTGTAGTAAAATAAAATAAATTTACATTTTCGATCGATGCGCTATCGGTCGGATCTTTGGTAAACGTGCTTTAAAATCAAAATATTTGACAAAATGTCCAAGGTGTATTAGTCAGGGGTACAGCGCCAATATTTTAAAGTGATTACTAACAGGCTGAATTTTCGTGAGTAGCTTAGTTTTGACGAGTCCCCCAAATCTCTCTCTGCGACAATTCTCGGTAGAGGTATGCAAAGTTCTGCGCAGCCGCTAAACATGTTGATTTGGCGAGTTTTTAAATTTTATACATAACACTTTGTTTTTCAGTTAAATTGCCAGATAATTTATAAAAAAACAGGAAGCTGCGCTTGTCCTACAAAAGCGATGGGTGGACTGGCGAGTCCTCCGTCCCCAATATGTAAAAATAACGAGGTTTGAAATTTTATTACTAACGGGCTGATTTTTAGTTTCTTGTTTAATTAATATTTTTGAAATCGAAGGGTCAAATTGTCCTACAAATTGTCCGGTAGGGTTTTCCGGTCCTACGCCCTGAAAATGTCAGGTCCACGAATATTCTAAACTGATTACTAACAACTTAATTTTTGTTTTTTTCTTGTGGAAATGGAGTGTAGAATACAATATAATTGGTGTCCTACAATAAAATTGGGAGATATTGATAAAAAAGCCAAAAAACTATAGTCCATTGAAATGTTACAATAGGCTTGCATTTTGAGTAGGACGAGATTTTTTTTACCGTTGCGTAGGGGGGCCCGGTGTAAGTTTAAAATTGAGTTTTCAGGGTCGGCGGCCACCCCATTTAGCCGCCAATTTGAAAAAGGGGTGCTAACAGGTTTTGCACTGTATTTCAGTAACGGTACATCTTACAGAAAATCTGTAGATAGGTTTTTGTTTAGAATCGAATTCTCCACAACTTTACTAGAAAAACTTTTTGTCGTAAATTGAATAATTAAAAAGATATGCTTTATAGAAGATAGAATATTTTTTAATTATTCAATTTATGACAAAAAGTGTTTCTAGTAAAGTTGCAGAGAATTCGATTATAAACAAAAAACGTATGTACTAATTTTCTGTAAGAAATACCGTTACGGAGATGTACTGCAAAACCTGTTAGCACCCCTTGGCTCTTTTTCAAGATTGCGGCCAAATGAGGGGGCCGCCAACTCCGAAAACTCAATTTTAAACTTACACCGGACCCCCTACGCAACGGTAAAAAAAATCTTTTCCTGTCCAAAATGCAAGGTTAGCCTAAAAAAATGTAACATTTTAATGGACTAATATCAGAATGAGCCATGACTCATTATGTACATAATATTTATATAAAGTTGCTATCGTTATTTTGGTGTTTTTATTTTAGTTTCATTTATTTTCAATAATCACTAAAATAACCATAGCGACCCTATATAAATACGTAAAATACAAAAATATCAATTTACCGGATATCCAATTAAAATAATACGTTATAGTACTAAAGTCTTTTTGTAGGACTAGCAATACCTACCAATATTTTTGTAGGACACTGCATTATTTGATCAGAGAATACACACACCTTCCAGTGTTATCTTTGTCCTACAGTTAGTAATCAGTTTAGAATATTCGTGGACCTGACATTTTCAGGGCGTAGGACCGGAAAACCCTACCGGACAATTTGTAGGACAATTTGACCCTTCGATTTCAAAAATATTAATTAAACAAGAAACTAAAAATCAGCCCGTTAGTAATAAAATTTCAAACCTCGTTATTTTTACATATTGGGGACGGAGGACTCGCCAGTCCACCCATCGCTTTTGTAGGACAAGCGCAGCTTCCTGTTTTTTTATAAATTATCTGGCAATTTAACTGAAAAACAAAGTGTTATGTATAAAATTTAAAAACTCGCCAAATCAACATGTTTAGCGGCTGCGCAGAACTTTGCATACCTCTACCGAGAATTGTCGCAGAGAGAGATTTGGGGGACTCGTCAAAACTAAGTTACTCACGAAAATTCAGCCTGTTAGTAATCACTTTAAAATATTGGCGCTGTACCCCTGACTATATGGTATAAAGTAAATTTGTACCTGCAGTTACTATTCTATCGAATGAATTGCTTGGTGAATTGAACGTTAATTTTATTGCAAGGAATAAATTTATTCTAAGATTAGTAACTTCTATCTTTAACAGTGTTTGGTGAATACGGGCCTTAGAAGATAAAAAAATTAACTTATACCTGAGGCGGCGGATCGCCGAACACGATACAGTCCAATTTCGCTTCGTAGCCTTCCCCTGAATGGACCCAAGACCTTTCGACTTGAATTTCCGGCGGATCTAAAAACATTAAATTTTTGCAATTAAATAATTTTTATTTGCATTCCGACAATCTGGCAAGCCACGTCTACACGTGCCCGCTGGAAATTCTAGGACGAGCTTACATAAGACGTCCAGTTGCATGTCTACGGTGACGGGATCTCCGACTCCGTTATCGGCTGTGCATTGGTAGACGCCGCCATGTTGTCTGTCGAGTCTGTCCAGCGTAATTGTGAAACCCTCGCGGGTCAATTGTTGTCCGTCACGTCCTCGGGACAGGGGCTGACCATCCTGCAACACAACCGCGATACATAACTTTAAATTTTGCTCTAGAGATTCGTTTGTAAAATCGAATATGCGGTTTTGAGCCGTTAATAAATTCTCTGTGAAAGATTAATATTGAAATTACTTCAACTAATTTAAAGTTCTGAGAATTTTTAAACGAAACTGAATAATATTGTTGTGGATATAAGGGGTTAAAAAATCGTTTGATTTTATCATTTAGCTAATATTACTGTCCATAAGAACTCAAACCTTTGTTTATTTATAGGTATGGCTTCCCGGCCTAACGAGTTATTTAAGTTAAAACCTTAAAAAATGTTAGCTCTCGCATGTTAATTGACTTGACTGTATTAAATTGTTGTATTGTGCATTGTAGCTTATTTAAATTAAATAATCAGATCTCGCATGTAGTGAGTTTTCATATCTGAAATTGCTATATATAAGAGGGGATCAATTACCACTCTCGGGCACTGTGGAGAAATTGGTAACTCACCTAGCCGGAAACTGGGAGTTTCGGGTTCAAGACCCGACAGTGGTCATTTGATTTTTTCTTAGATATAGCTTATACAAATCATGGCAGCTTGGCTGTCTGATATATATTATTTTCACCTCTAATTGTTATGTGAATAATATTGTTGTGGATATAAGGGGTTAAAAAATCGTTTGATTTTATCATTTGCCGTAATGTGTTCTGGACTCATTAAAATTGTAGATGCTTTTCGGTTTTTTCTTTAAATTTACATCTCTAAAAGAATGATGCTGGGTTGAAGAAAGCATTGCCAAAAAATTGGATTTGACAATAACCTTAGATTGTGATCATATAATTACAGTTTTTATTAACTTCCCGCTATTGAACATTTTCAAAAATTCGGGAAATTACTGATTTCAGTCCGATTTTCGAAAATCGAGTTTTCAACAGATCTCGACTGAGGTCCTAGGAAGCTATTCTGACCATTTTGGAACTGAACGTCCGTATGTGTGCGTGTGTGTGTGTGCGCGCGTGCGTGTGTATACGTATGTGTCTGTGTAAACATAAGATATCTTTGGAACGAAACGATCGATTTGGACGTTCAATACGGCGATCGAAAAGGTTTATCAAGACTTAGATCTGATTAGATTTTGAGCCCAATCGCACGAACGGTTTGAGAGTTATGCGTCAAAAATTTAAAAAAATAATTTTCTTTTTTGTAATGTTTTGAATAACTAGTGCGATTTGGCTCAAAATTTAATCAGATCTAAGTCGTGAATAGCTCTTTTAATTGCCGCAAGATTCATCAAAATCGGTCAATTGGTTCACGAGATATTCTACGACAAAAATTATGTTTTTTTAAATTAAATTTTGTTTTCCCATAATTAATAAAGAAGAGCTGAAAAATATTATTGAAGTGAAAACTTCCTTAGGCGCTTTAGGTATTCTTTTCCTGGGTACTGAAAAAATGTGAAGCGTTCGCAACTACTTCCGTAAGAATTCGCAACCCGACCGTAAGAATTCGCAACGTACTTATATCATAAAAACGGCAGTCTACTCACTTCCACCAATAGCACAGTTGGTTACGCCTTTGCGTTCTATGCATAGGAATCTGGGTTCGAGACCTGATGGCAGCGTAGAATTTTTTGGGCGTTTTTTTTTTCTAAATTCTGCATAATATTTATTTATATATTTTTTTATTTTTATTAAGTATATTCTTTCTTTGACAATAATTATAATTTTTTTGAAACCAAGGTGGAATTAATAAAAAGTACGATTTTAGTATTTTAGTAATAAATTATTTTTAGTTCATAAATGCGCTATAATAGATGACACCAAAAATTAGAAAATCTGAAGTTTTCACTTCTGTCGTTTTTTTTTATTTATTTAATAATAAAAAAAATTAGAAACCTAACCAATATTTTTGAGCTCAACCCTTGAAAAGAGACGATGAAGCAAAATTTCGAGCTCAAAAATATATAAATAATAACGTTTTCGAGCTCTTTTAGCTCGAAAATAGCGGGAAGTTTTCGGGTTAGCCCGCAGGATCAACTGGGCTTAACATTTTTTATGCAGCAACTGTTCCTGCATAAATAAAAATTAATCATAAGACCACAATCTAAGGTCATTATCAAATCAGATGTTCTGACAATGCTTTCTGCAACCCAACATGAATACAATATTTGAATGAAATAAAGAACATTTCTCTGTCTTCTGTGTATACGATAAAACACCTACATTTTTTATTTTATCTCTGACAAACACTCAAAAATATAATATTCTTGGATATTATAGAATTCTCCAGAAAGTTTCAAGTAAAAATTTCTTCAACGATCAAAGAATTTCTTCCTGCACTATAAATACATAATAAGTTACATTTGTATTTTATGAAGTATTAGAAATACCTTGTATTATGTCCGTCTTGTGACTTCTTGTGAATTTACACTACGCGTTTCAGCAACGAGTTGCCATCTTCAGGCGTGGTTAATTATTTTTTTAAAAACACACATTGAGTATTCGTAACACTATATAATATTATGATGCTAAGCACTGTGTATTATGTCGTGGTGTACTGATTTAAATTTCGAGATTTTATGATTTATATAGTAGGTAAATGAAATGGAAATTTGAGTGTGTGTGTGTGTGTATGTGTGTAGACGATTACTGAGTATTGGGTGTTTGTGTGCTGTTAATTATTGTGTCGTTAAAAAAATTAAAGAACAATAAAGCACCGGGCATCGATGGCCTCTCAAACCAAATTATTAAAAATCTGACAAAAAAAACAATTATTAGCTTCACAATAATTATAAATAAAATCATGATATTATCATACTTCCCCAAAATTTGGAAAACGGCCAAAATAATTGCCGTACCTAAACCCAATAAAAACCATGCTTCTCCAGAAAACTATAGACCTATCAGTTTACTAACCGCATTAAGCAAAATAGCTGAAAAAATAATTCACCACAGACTGCGTACCCACATAAAAAACAACAACATACTAATAAATGAACAATTTGGCTTTCGCGAACAGCACTCCACTGTACACCAACTAACTAGAGTAGTTGATAACATTACTAAAAACTTTAATGAAAAAAAACATACTGGATTAATTTTACTAGACATCGAGAAAGCCTTCGATACCGTATGGCACAAAGGTCTCATTCTGAAACTAATCCAATACAAATTTCCAGATTACCTAATTAAACTCATCTTTTCATACATTACCGAACGACACTTTTCCGTCTATGTAAATAACATCCCTTCCTCCTCGAGACACACTGATGCTGGAGTACCGCAGGGCTCCATCTTAGGCCCTATGCTTTTTAACCTATATATAAACGATATACCAAAAAATAAATATACCTCACTATCAATAGACGCTGATGACACAGCTATATTCGCGGAATCATATAGAATAGACACCATCACCAACAGGTTAAACAAACACTTAACAACTATCTCCAAGTTTTTCCACAGATGGAGAATAAAAGCAAACAGCAACAAAACAGAATTTATAATTCTCACTAAACGAAGACCGGACACCCAACAGGCGAAAATAAAATTTAACAATCAAACAATTCACTTATCCGATACAGTCAAATACCTGGGATTAATGCTCGACAAAAAACTTACTTTCACTAAACATATTAATAACATCATTAACAGAACTTATGCAACCATGTATCAACTTTTCCCCGTGTTTAACAAACAGTCGTCACTTAGCATTAAAAACAAAATGATTTTATATAAATGTGTCATACGACCCACACTTACTTATGCTTCTCCAGCATGGAGCTATACGTGTAAAACAAATATCAAAAAACTCCAAATCGTACAAAACAAGGCTCTGCGTATTGTCGGCAATTATCCCAGGTATATGAAAATATCGGATATACACAAAACACTACAAATAGAACATATCTCAGAACATATCCGAAATATTTCAAAAAAATTTTTCAACACAATAAGTAAAAATCAAAACGTATTAATTAAAAACATAGCAAATTATGACGAAAAAATAAAACAGAAGCATAAAAGAGTTAAATACATAATAGATAATGACAACTAAACAAATATTGACAAGTACTGTTTTTTTTTTATTTTGCTTTTTTTTCAGTAATCTTATTATAAAATAAACAATAAACTAGCATGTAATTAAAAATTATATAAAATACACATGTCAGTGGAAAAATTACAAAATTATACTCTGAGCAAAATCTGAAAATAATTTTAAAACCTGTAAATAATTGTAAATAAATAAAATCTTAATCTAAAAAAATTGTGTCGTATATTATAGTCGGTTTTAGTGTTAGTTTGTCATTAAGAATGTTGGCATTGTCGAATTTTGTGGCTTTATATATTTCATATTCTTAACCAGTGTGTCCATGTGTTTACCTTTACTGCAAATATGTAATGGAATAAAATTTGTTTCAAAATCGTGATATTCATGATTTTGTGAAATTATATGTTGGGCGTAAAAAATAATTAACCACACCTGAACATGGCAACTCGTTGCTGAAACGCGTAGTGTAAATTCACAGGAAGTCACAAGACGGACATAATACAAGGTATTTCTAATACTTCATAATATTCATATAGTGACTCGGAAACCCAACACTAAAAATGTTTATATTTGTGTTTGATTTTGTTTATTTTTATCATTTTGACAAATTCGACTCTTTATAGTCTTTTGATTGATTAAAGAATTGAATTGAATTATGTTCTAGACGCAGGGGCCGAGACATGGCGGGGGCAAATGTAAAACAAAATTTTGCCTTACTACTTTTGAAAAGATTGTTGAAAATAGTTAATGTTAATGCGATGGGAAATATTGTGGATGGAAGGCGCTTTTTATAAAACCCTGTAAAGGCTGTGTCCTTTGATGACACAAAGGATAAGAAGTGACGTCTGTGAATATTTCACAAATCAGCCGGCGCAGTTTATCCAACACCTTTTCAACCACTTTATGCATTATTATTTGTCCTTCTCTATATTTGCCGACCGTCGCTCATAACTCCGAAGAAGACTTTGATATTTTAACCGAGTCCCGACCTTTTAAATCGTTTCGCATTAATATTTCAAGAGCAGAGGACGTCGAATCATGTGACACGTCGGTACTTTGATTATGTATTTTTTATTATTCAGTGTGTATATTTTTATGTCGACGTTTCTCTGTTCTCATATTATTATTTCCATGGCGCGATGTTACCTGCATTGTGTGTAAAAATGTCAAACAGGTATTTTCCGAGTATTTTTTTTATTTTTTACTAATAAAGGTTTTAAGCCGCTTTGTGAAAGTTTAAACAGCGTGAATTTAATAATTATACCGGATGTTTTGCGGATATGATTTTATCTTTTCCATTTATTAGTAGCTTCTCCGCTCGGGTAGTAGAGATGCAAGAAAAGTAACTGTTCGTTACTCGAGTACTCGTTACCCGACGAGATCCGGAGTAACGATTACCTACATGATAAAAGAATCCTTAGTTTTTACAAACAGTTACTTGAATTCTTGTATTCTAATCGTCTAACTACTGTCGCCCTCAAGCGTAAAGTAGACAAACTAAGCTATATTGTTGGCAGTTCACGTTTTAGAAATTACAGGTCGTCATAATATTTATTGCGTTATGTTATTGTTAAGTGGTTTATAATATAGTCCGTCGGACGGACAGTAAGTAGTAGGTACTTACTATTGGGATCCGTCAAATGGGTGGAGCTTAAAAAACATGGCGCGAAGGGGGGGAAATTTTATATACGGGGTATACTTTTGCGTGTAATTTTGTGATTTTCAAAGTGATAAGAAATAATAAATATAGGTGCAATTTGCGATTGGGCCGGTACGAATCCTAAACAAAGGAATTTCGTTGAAGGAGAACGGATTCTCAAAGCCGGACATATTATCAAATGTGTGAAAAAAATAAGATAACTGAGCTGTCAAAAGTAGTAATCTTTACGGCATATTGCTTAAAAATATCAAAATTAAAAGAAAATCTCCACGAAATTAATCATCCGTTGAATGCTTCTTTAAGGCAGGGTTAGGTGAATAATGTAAACACATAACTGCAACATAACATGTTATATTGTAATAAGTAGGTAAGTTATTAACCTCAAAATATTTATATACAAAGTTAGTCCTATAAATTTGTCAATCATCAAATAATTTTACTATTGTAGTACAGTATGATAATAAGTACATCTTATTATTAATATAAAATATTTTTTTAATTTATAAATACAGTTTTTCCACATTTCATTAGAAAATAATTCGCTGTAAAGTAAGTTTTACAAGGCAATAACTGACAGTATTTAATGCCATGATATTAGAAAACGTCGCAAATTCCATTTTCGATAAACTTTTTCCTTATTTCACTTGTTTTATATTTGTAATAAACAATTTCACGATAAATTTGCACTGTTAGCATATAAAATTTTCCCTCGTTTTGAGTACAATTTTGTGCCACCAGATGTCATTTGCTCATTTGACAGATCCCAATAGTAGGTAAGTATCTACTACATTACTCTACCTAAATGTAATCTATCCTTATTTTATAATAGCCCTGAATTTTCAGCACTGCGACTATATAACACTCTACCAGCACAGGTAACTATACTGCCTTATTTTAAATTTAAATCTGTATTAAAGAAACGTTTGCTTTCTCTTTCTTTATATTTAGTAATTGATTTTAAATATTAATATTTTAACAAAACTGTTTTGAATTTGGCGGAAAAAAATTATTTATTTCAATAATTAAAAATGTGAACAATAATATACAATAATTTATTAACAATGACGAGTCAATTACAATAGTCAACTCTGTTTACACGATCAGTATTTCTCAAACAAAGTGAAAACACTTCAATCGCACTGATTTATTTCAATCCGTCGCTCGCTGTCCGTTCGTTTGTCCTGGTGACTGCTGTATTTATATAGTGACAACAGCCCGACCCCCACCGCGTTCGCACACCTTTCCAGATTTTTCTAGTGATTGTCGGCGTCTTCGGTATAATGCCACACCTACACATTGTTACAACAAACAGTCAATCGCTTCACTCTCGAACGTTCTGTTGAAAACAGTGGCGTAGCATCTGGGATTTCGTTACAATATTTATACACAATTTGTATTTGTATTTGACAAGTCAGATGGAATGTTTTTTTCTTATTGACAAATATAATATCTATCTATCTATCTATCATACCTACTTGCCACCTGGTACCTAATCAGCGACGAATAGTGTTCGAGTACTCCGAGCACTTGTAACGAATAGTAACCAACGAGTATTGTACCTAAAAGTAACGAATAGTTACAAGTACCGAGAAGTAACGAAAACTTGCATCTCTACCAGGTAGACCTAACTTATACTAGGTAATATAAATCTAGAACGAAACGACGCGACGTAGCGAGCTGAATATAGTATAACATTCATCCGGATTTGCCACGCACAATAAATTGTATAAATTTCATGTCGTCATGGCTCACCGTTGGAGAGTTTTTGAGTGACGGACAGATACGTCGAATATTTTCTATTTTATAGTTAGGTAATATTACATTACATTTGAAAGTTGATATAAATTTATGCACGACAATGATAATTTTTAAAATGTCCGTTAATAAATCTAACTAATATTATAAATGTGAAGTTTGGATGGATGTTTGTTACTCAATCACGCCAGAACGGCTGAACGGATCTGGATGAAATTTGGCCCAGAGATAGATTATAGTCTGGAATAGCACATAGGCTACTTTTTATCCCGGAAAAATGTACGGTTCCCGTGGGATACTTTTGTGTTTGTTTTTCACAGAGCAAGGGATCGACATGATTTTTGCATAGTGGTAGTTTAGGGGTCAGAGAATGTTATAGGCTACTTTTTATCCCGGAAAAATGTACGGTTCCCATGGGATAAATTTGTTTTTGTTTTATGTTTGGAACTACTAAACTGAATTTAAAAATTCTTTCACTAATAGAAAGCTACCCAGGGGGGGAGATTCTCGCGGGGGATAACAAATTAGGGGGAAGATTCACGCGGGGGATAATAAATTAGGGGGAAGATTCACGCGGGGGGATAACAAATTAGGGGGGGAGATTCTCGCGGGGGGATAACAAATGTAATGTATTATTAATATTCGAACGAACGAGCGAAGCGAGTGAGTTATGTATTATTAATAATCAAGCGAACGAGCTAAGAAGGAATTAAAAATATTCAAACGAACGAGCGAAGCGAGTGAGTAATGTAGGTATTAATAAAATTCGAGCGAACGAGCGAAGCGACTGAGTAATATATTAATAATATTCAAGCGAACGAGCGAAGCGAATGAGTAATGTATAAATAAAATCCGACCGAACGAGCGAAGCGAGTGAGTGTTATGTATTATAAAATTCGAGTGAATAAACACTACCAGTCCGTAAAATACGTGGGCGAAGCCACGGGTAACGGCTAGTATTTTAATAATTTAAGATAAAAACACCGGTGCGTGTACTTATGTACGCGCGTTAGAAGTTATACTTAAAATAATCCGGCTTTTTTAATTAAAATTATTATCTATAGGCACTTGCTTTACACTTATCTAAAAAATATTGCATTAACAGAAAATATTTCAGCGACTTTTTTGATGACTTGTATTTCAATGTAGGTATTTATTTTTTCTTAATTCGTCGCACAATAATTTGATCACTGCCAGTTTTTTCCGCATTAAATCATTTCTTTTTATTATTAATATTATTAAACTTATATTATGATATTAATAATTTTTTGACAAAATATTTTATTTCTTTATTTACATAGCAATTTTGAATTTAATGAATAAAGTCTAACTAACTTCATACTGTCGATTTTTCATTTCCGTTGCTTGCTAAAATTTTACTCTCAAAGCGCCAAAAGAGGTATAACTTCAATTATCAAAAAATGACAGCTGGTAAAAGTCTCACTTAGTTTGCTTTTATTTTTTAGAGAATATAGCTGGTGGACGTAAAGGGTATCGATGGTGGACGCAATGGGTATTGATGGTGGACGTAAAGAGTACAGATGGTGGACGTAAAGGGTAAACATTGTATATTGCACAACGTGAAAATCGTAAGCATATAAAACCGTATTTCAGATTTTTTAAAACACTAAATGGAAACCAACTTATTAAAAATGAAAATTGAATTGCAGATTGCTTGAATAAATTGTAAGAATCTGACAAAAATAAGACATTTTAAGATATACAAAAAACTATCCAATATTTTTATTTAAGGTTACGAGCACTACGCAGTGAGTCAAAATAAAATCAAATTTTTTTTGTATTAAAATAAAAAAGTGTTAACCTGTAAATTGTGTTTTAAAGACCACCAACAGCTAAGGTAATTTGGGCCTAGCACCAATTCATATTTTCAATTCATTATTTTTTGTTAACCTGTAAATTAATAACTTAAATTTAAATGTTACTTAAGACCACTTAAAATCGGATTTACTTAATTATTTATTTATTAACAATAAAAAATAAATGTGATTTAACTTCATTGTCAATGGTAAATTCGGTTACGCGATTAGATAGATCCGAGCTTTGGATAGAGAAAGATAGATAGCATATAAATATTAGATTAATGTAAATTCGAATACCTTAGAGCGCTCGGGTCGATCTGGGCGTAAAAACGAATTTCTCTAAAATGGCTTCCAAGTGACAAATAATTTAGTCATTTTTCGATTATTTTAGTTAAAATATCTCGAATCTTACAAGGTAGAATACCTTTTTTATAATTTTTACATAATCTACGAGAATTGATTAATATAAACTTCAGTTTTCTAAATTTTAATCTTAAGCAGTAGTGGTTGAATTATATGAAAAAAGTGCGTTTTAAACGAGATTGCCTATTGTCTACATGTCAAATATTCAGTTTTTAAAAATTAATTACGCAAAAACCACACGTCAGATCTTACTCAAAAAAATAAATTATATGTATTTAATAACGATTAATAACATATGAAAAATTCAGCAAGTTAACGTTACTTTGCTTGAATACACGACAAGACGCTAATGATCTAAGTTGTCGACGCGTCTATAATTTACAATAAATAAAATTGAATGCACGTACAACTTTAAATAAAATATAAGAACCTAAAGTTTATTTCGATTAATTAATCGGATCGTTTAATAAAAAAAGTATTAATAAACATGCAAATAAAATGTTAGGGAATTTAATTAAATCAAATTTTAATAAACATAGCTTATTAACATTAATTATATACATAAAATATGACACCGGGGAATTTGGGGAATCTAATATTTTAGCCATACGTTATTATTAAACAGGGCTGCCAACGTAATAACTACAACATTATTTCATATGTATGTATGTGATGCGTGCAGGGTATCGCCACTGTCGAAGGGCAGGCTTGTGCTTTTTTTACTTTTGCACTCAGCACGTTATTTAAACAAAACAACACTGGCCAGAACCAAAATTACACGTGAATGTATGTGTGTGTAAGTGGGTTGGCATTGCATATTTATGTATGTATTTGTACACTGTCACACACTTTATTAATTAATACTACCCAAATGCGAGTTGTTCACCCCTTTCGGTATTATAAAATTTATACAGTGTCCTCCACAAAACCTTTCATAATAGTAATAAAAACACCAACAAATTTGTTGTTAATTTAAGAAAAAATAATCACACACTTTCTAGTAGTTTCTACTTCCAGGGGTACTTATTCACGACACTTTTATAACTCAAGAACGGCTGGATCGATTTTCATGATCTTTGATTTTTTGGATTTCTCTCCGCCCAGAATAGCAGAATAACTATTAAAACATCGGAAAAATTCACCCGGGAGTGAACGAGCGAAGCGAGTGAGTAATTTATTAATAACTCAAATATCCGTAGCACCCGGGAGCGAAAGAGCGAAGCGAGTGAGTAATGTATTTAGCGAGTGAGAAATGTATTAATACGCCAATTTAATAAAATATGAAGTCGGTTAAAAAGTGCTGATTTAATTAATATCTACTTTCTAACCGACTTATATTCCTCAAAATATTATTATTTTCCTTTTTTTTGAAGGTTTTTTTTTGTTAAAAAGTTTTTTATTTTTTACTTTTAGTTAAAGGAATCACACGCCGCTACTCACTTTTATTAAAATCAGCCGAACTACTGAACCGATTTAAGTAAAATTTATATGAGACCAATTTCGAGATATACTCTATCCAATAAAAAAAGAATTTTTCAAATCGGTTTATAAATGACGGAGTTCTGAGGTAACAAACATAAAAAAAATACAACCGAATTGAGAACCACCTCCTTTTTTGAAGTCAGTTAAAAATTATTGTTTTTTTTAAATATAAATGTCAGTAAATTTAATCAATTCATTTTTATTATTTCCATGTATTTTGGATTTACGTATGTTTTTTAAACAAATGAACACTGAAACCCAATTTTATGAACAAGACTTTTATAATCTATACTACCAAATTATAACTGCTTTATAGTACTAATGATAAGGACACGCATGATCGAACATCCGGTATACAATCACGTTATGAATGAGCATAGAACATTATCAGAATGCCTGTAATAAAGGTATGTACGTGAATGTAGGAAGTTATGTATATTTGAAATTTTTGAGCTGTTTTATTATCATACAACAAGGTTTTACACAAAATTTGTTTTGAATTTGTTTTGTTGTTTTGATGTTCATTTGTCAACAATAAAGCCTCTGACATACACATGTTTGTAAGTTACGTATTATCGGATCACTAATTCGTTTTCCATAATAAAAAACCTGTTTGTTTTGTTTCTGTGTATATATTAATTGTCCATTTTGACGACTGTCATTTATTTGAAATAACGTAATTACTAGTTTATAAATAATTATTCTTGCAGGTAATGTTTGTATCTCAAACGGAACGTGTTTTAATAAAGTGACAAATGACACTCGCTGTCAGTTTAAATGGATACTGATCGATATTTCAGCGTATTAATGAAACGGAAACCTGTTACGTAGTTTGAACGCATACTTATGTTTTCAGAGTTCACAAAAAGTGAATTTTTTCTCATGAATTTCTTTCTGTTGTTTAATATTTCAGTTATGGAGAAATTGTTAATTTATTCAAAGCTTTAAATATTAAATAGACATTTCATTTTAGACACTTAAGAAAAATTACAATTAATTTAGGGATAAAAGAAAGAAAAACCTCATTGTGTTAAAAAACGTTTAAAATTCTACTAGTTCATATTGTTTTTATAGACGCTAATGACCTCAGTGGTCGAGCGTCTATAATTTACTATATTTGCTCTAATAATACTCCAGCAGTTTTATCACAACTTAATCGTTAAAAGTTGCGTTCTTTGCTTTAAAAATGTTTCCGAATGGAAGATTTAAGACAACAATTTAAATATAACGTCAGACGGTCAGGATTTTATTACGTGCCTAAAGGAGTCGTTTACAAGGAATACAAAAAAATATTAGTAAAAAAAAACTTTTTTAGAGACAAGTTTTTATTGAAATGTACTAATAGAGTAATAGTTGAAATGCACTATTATTCTATTAGTACATTTTAATAAAAGCTCGTCTCTAAAAAGTTTTTTTTACTAATATTTTATTTTTTACTTTTTAGTCTTTCAAAATTTTACCCCCTTTTGACCCTCGTAAGTGTTCGAAAATTTCAAAGTCACGTTTTGATACTATCCCACAGGAATTATCCCCACCCGCAAGAAATTTTTAAAATTAAAATATAGCCTATATATTACTCAGGCATAGCGTAGCTTTCGATTAGTGAAAGTATTTATAGAATTGGTTCAGTAGTTCCAGAGATAAGAATTTATGATGTATTATCCTCCCGCGAGAAATTCTCCCACTGCGAAGCGAAGTCGGGCAGGTAGTGTTTATAATATTAGTAGGATTCCGCCTATAGGTACACTAAAATGCAAAATAATTTTAGAGTTGCGTTTTGTTACTATCCCACAGGAATTATCCCCCGGCGAGAAATTTTTGAAATTAAAATATAGCTTATATCATTCAGTGCTAGTGTAACTTTCTATTAGTGAAAGAATTTTTAGAATCGGTTCAGTAGTTTCAGATTTCCAGAGATAAGAATTTATGATTTATTATCCCCCGCGAGAAATTCTCCCCCTGCGGAGCGAAGTGGGGCTGGTGTAGCTGGTATAGTTTATAGTATGTATACCTTTCTAACGTTAGAAAAGGACCCTACTGTATTGTTCATTTTAGTCTTTCAAAATTGTACCCCCTTTTGACCCCTGTAAGGGTTGCATTTCGAAAAATCCTTTTTTAGTGAATGCTTACTTCAGAAAAAGAACTTACTGTCTAAATTTCAATTTTCAAGTTTCAGCGATTTGGCCTGGGCGTTGATTAGTTCAAAAAACCCTACACCCCCGTTTGAATTCCTTAGGGATTGAATTTAATTCTAAAAATGATTTATTCATGTATTGTCATCGGGAATACATATGTGTACAAAATTTCAAATCGATTGGATACGTGGAAGTCGTTCAAAATTCACTTGCAAGATTTGTTTACATACTTATGGCCGGTTTATCGTACATTTTAATTACGATTTTTTTTTTATTCACACTGTTAAATTTTGATAGCTACGTGTTCATTGGTTGCTGCGTTTCGTTACTATAGCAACCCGTCATTTAACAGTGTGATTAAAAAAACATCGTGATTAAAATGTACGATAAACCGGCCATTAGTTTGTTAGTTACATACAAGTGAAGTTAAATAAAAGCTTGTAAAAACATTAAGCAGAATTTTATTTATACATGGTCGCGTATTTCTGGTCGGAGAGCGGCCTTAAACAAAATATGAACCAGTGTGAAGTTAGCGGTGGATACTCACTTTCCTTGACCAGTGAACGATAGGCACGGGGTTCCCCGACGCTCGGCACTCGAGCGTGACAGAGGAGCCTTTCCTGGCGGTGATACGGCCTCCCGCGGGGCTTGGTCTCACGCTGGGGGGCACTGCAACAACAACAAACAAACAAACTTGTGAATTACTACCATCTGATACTATCGTACAATTTACCATGTAATATTATAATGATAATAATGCTGAACCAAATTTTAACGCATCGTTGGTGTAAACGGGAATACTGTCTTTGGGAGAAAATAAAAAAAAAACAGAAAAATATCGTAGGTACTTACAGTGATGTTTTTTATTTACAAATAACGGTTTTGTAAAATATTTATGTGCGATGCTTTTTTAGTCGTTAAATAAAAATAAAAATGAAGCACGAAAAAAATTAAACTATTAAAATTTCTTTATAAAAACCGAGCGTAGTGGTAGAGCACTAGACTCGCATTTGGAAGGTACTGGGTTCGAATCCCGGCAGAGGCAGATGTGGCTATAGAACTTTTTTCTACAGCCTCACGCCGAGAAACGGTAATTTCTGTACCGGCCACCCTGTTTGAGGTTTTCCATGGTTTCCCTCAATAATTCCAGATGAATATCGAGATGGTTGATCCTTATTCAAGGTCATGGCCGATTACCTGTCAAACTCCTTTACTCCCGAGTCCCGAAGTTGTCTACCTTATCCTAATTTCCTATAATTCCTCCATTCACACATTGATATTAATTAAATTGAAGTTTAAAAAATATAGAAAACAACAGGAAGTGGTAAAATGAAAAATAGTAATGGTGTGAATGGTGTCTGTTATGATATAATGTCGAGAAACGGACGTTATTATTATTATTATGTAAAATATCTGTAAAATATCTATTTGACGCAATTCTGTATTTTTAAATACGTACAATAAAGACATTTATTATTATTATTATTATTATTATTATGTGACGGAAAAAAATCCTTAAAAAATTTTGCATCCACAAGCACCCTAAACTTCGGGTTTGTCACCGTCACATAAGGGATACTTGCGGAGCAAGTTGAAACTATAATCGCGTCTCAAACCATGAAATGGGCGATTACAGTGAGTTTGAGTCGTACGCACGGAGTGACCCAATAAGCATAGCCTTTTGCATGCGGCAGACTATAAGTAACTCAGCATTACGCTGACATGCCGGGATAGTTTTTATATTTGTCAACAGTGACGATTTGGCTCCTCCAAGAACACCAATTATAAGGACAATCAAATTATTATTATTATTGTAGCAAACTCCAAGATGTTACGCCGCTGACTACAATAGAAGCGGCGAGAATGAAAGGTCACAGTGGTGAGGCGTGGAATGATATCGAAGATACGAGTAACCGGCGGAATATTCTGGAAAGCGCGCGAGCGTGATGGGCCAAGCTGCTCGAACTATATAAGCGAAGTACGAAGGTGTCAGGCGATCAGTCGTAAATCAGTGTCGAGTTGAATTGCGAACGTAAATAGTTATTGTTCAGTGTTATTGAAGTGCTTCACTTTGTTTAAGAATTACTGTTCGTTATTATTATCGTGTTGATTGTTAGAATCGACATATAGTTGTTGCGTTTATTGTTATTGAATTGTTAATTTTACTAAATAAATATTTATTCCGCCCACACAGAAAACAGTTTTGTTACATTATTATAAAAAAATTTCATAAATGTGACTTAAAAATTAGTAGATATTATGCTCGTAAATCCAATTGGAGTCAAGTGAAATTTTTATTTAGGTAGAAGGATTTGACTTTTTGGTAACACACCGACGATACGAAATATGTTTAATGTACCTACAGATTAGTCCTTGCTTAAATTTACATCAAAATTATGTAAATCGAGTCTATAAAATTTTTAAAATTTGTTGGCGTAATATTTGTATAGAAGTTGGTGAAATATTCCAGTTGTCAAAAAGCAGTTCACGTTAAATCACAATTGTTGACGGCTTTAAATATTAATTCCAAACGTTTCACGATTGTTATTCTAACCTGATGTAGCCTCATGAATTTTCATAAAATACTTGATTTAAATTTAAGATAACTATACTAAATTATCGCGTTTATACATCACGAAATCAAAATTATAGATTTAAAGTAAGAGGCAGGGCCGGATTTAGGGGAGGGCAACCGGGGCTACAGCCCCGGGGCCTCCACAAAAGAGGAGCCTCCACAATAGAGACTTCGGAAAAAAAATTCTCTGAATTCTTGGTTATTAAATTTTGTCGTTGAAAATATGCTAATATGCTTAATAATTTTAATAAGTAATCATGAGGAAATGTTTTTTGACTTCCACTGCACAGTAATTACGTGGTTTTGGCATTTTTGTTTCCGATTATATTTATATGTTTGTTAAATAATAAAAGAATCTATACTTGGTTTCACAATAAATTATTTATTGGAAAACTCGACTGAAAAAAATTGTCCATTTTATTTGGAAAATAATTTGGGGCCAGGGGGCCTCCACTCTTTTGTTGCCCCGGGGCCTCCAGACCTCTAAATCCGGCATTGGTAAGAGGGCATATAAATAGTAATTATTCAGTACAAAATGAAAACCGAATTTTCACTTAAAGGACATTATCTACAAAAGAACAGAAATTTAAATAAAAGATAAGGTGTGTCGTGGGACACCCGACAGAAGCTATGCTTCTTACGCATTGTTTATAAAATCAAATTTATTTACAAAAGCTATGGAAACTGCGTTACACTGTTTGGTGACGTGACGTGACGTTTCACTTTTTCTGTGTTAGATTTCCATTTCCAACGTACGTTAAGAAGCATTGCTTCAAAAATATTTTTGTACAATAGTTTTTGAAAAAAAATTCAAATCAAACTGAGAAAATTACGTTTTCAACTAAACATATTTTAGATTTAAATTAATTTTTATGTTTGTTAATTATTTTAAATATATAATAATTTATCATAGTTTTAATAATCTAATATTTATGTTAATCTTAAAGGAAAATGTTTTCAACGCGTCCCACTTTTAGACATTTTTGATTAAAAAAATACCATGTCAGCTGTAATGCGTGTCAAACAAGCTGTATTGTGATTGAAATAATTTTTTTTTGTAAAATCAAAATTTTTAATCTATCTTAATGTCTTTATAGGTTTATACCATTAACATTTTAATTAAAAAAATCTATCTAGATATTTGTATTATATTTGAATATGTGATATAATAATTCACAGGAACGTCAACAAGGAAACATTTTTGGTTTAATTATGCTCGGAAAATTGGCACGGGAAGTTGATTAAAAAATTAAAATAAAATTTCATTTGTTAAAAACGATGTCATATTTAAATGATTATGTTGCTATCGTGTGTTTCATTTTTCATTATGAAACAATAAAATATTCATACTAAAAATGTATAATATACAAAGTGGTTCATAAATATCTCAGTGGATTTTATAACAAATTATGGTTTGCGTTTGACATTAACTTTTTTAGAAAATTGCATTTATACACAGATTTTTTCGAAGCAAGGAAACAGATGCTTTTATAAACTTTTAAGTTTTAAATGTAGTCAATTATTATTATATTTATTTCAAAAAAGAAGCAAAAGGAACAGATTCAAATAAAGATTGATAAAAAATACAAACTAGTTCAAATTAATACAGCATCATTGTGACATTTGAAATTATCAATGCAATATGAAATAATTGCGTATAAAAAATGGTACAATAAACCCACATAATATGTATAGAACTTTAGGCGCTAGTGTCCACGAGAAAAAAATCGTGCCACGATCAAAACAACGGTGCGGTGTCGTTGAAATTCAAATGCTAAATATACCTATAGTCTGTTCATTTCCAATGATGTAATTTGAAAAAATATATTCCAACAGTGGCACTTTTGCTATGGTTCCTCTATTACAAGTCCCCAGTTCCCGGATTCTAGCCCGAGACCTGGTAAAAGTGTTAATCGGATTTTCAATTTATTATTAAAAAAAAAATAATGAATTGAAAATATGAATTGGTGCTAGGACCAAATAACCTTAGCTGTTGGTGGTCTTTAAAACACAATTTAACAATTTTTTGTGGTGTACTGAATGGCAGATACGTCTTTAAATAAGATGAGAGACGAATGGTTTATTAAAATTTTCGATGGACGGTTAACTAACTATCAATATTTGATATATACAAAGGTTGTACTGACTTCTACGTCCGTGAAATGAGTTCACAGTCAAAATACCTACATTGATTTATGTGAATGCATTTTGAGAAACCATAAAGGATTCACCTATTTAATGACACCCACGACCCACCCACTTCATTTATTAAGAGGATAACGGGGCTTGAGAATGGCCGAGCGTGTAGCAGTGCTGCTGTTTTCATGGCGTTGCTATGGTTCCTCTATTACAAGTCCCCAGTTCCCGGGTTCTAGCCCGAGAGCTGCTAAAAGTGTCAATTAGATTTTCAATTTATTATTAAAAAAAAAAAATAGTGAATTGAAAATATGAATTGGTGCTAGGCTCAAATAACCTTAGCTGTTGGTGGTCTTTAAAACACACAGAACAGTGGCACTTACCTATAGCTTAAAACAAAGTAAATAGGTAAATACGGTCAAGTACATTATCAAAATTTGAAATTCTCCCGATCGACCAATCACAACTCAAGAAACAAAGGGACACGATCTGATCACGCATACAGGTCATTCTATCTTGAAAATGAATAGACTATAGTTTAAAATTGGCAAACTTAAAAATGCTTAAAAGCGGGTAGGTACCTAAATAAGGTTTCAGAACGTATAGAGAAAAGGACTGAGAAGTTATCTTGTGAAAATTTAAATGTTTTTTTTATTTTGTATAAGAATCGGCTGGTATACAATACCGTAATTTTAGAATATTATATTGTGTTCCCATATACGCAGTATATAGGTACTAGGTAGTATTATCATATCATCGGTCGACAACGGTCCGGATTGTACGGTACTCTAAGTAATTAAATTAATTACTTCACGTGCTAATTAATATCCTACCTACACAGTACACACATATGCTGTGTGGTCATCACACTCTAAACACTATCTGCTTACAGCTGAAGTGTCATTCTGAAAACACAATGAGAAAAAAAAACGATTTGATATTTTAAATGCCCTCGTATTTATTTAAATTTATTACTGCCACGAATAGTTCGTTTTCTCAACGTTTCATAACAAAGCAAAATAGCTCATTAATTATTTATTGAATAATTTTTTTACCTTAACATCTAACAATTTTTTCATTTAGATTTCAAATATAACGGTACAAAATTACAAAAATAATTCTTTAACTTAAAAGTATACTGTTGACAGAACAACTTAATGTCACTGAAGGGACATATTTTTAAAACCAAAAATAGTGTTAACTGCTTATGTTGCAAAAATGTCGACCTACACGGCATCTTATATAAAACATACAGATATAAGTATATATAATATATAAGTTTCCATGTCTGCAAGCCATTCCATAGACTATGTATAGCACATTTTAATTATCAGTGGCTGTGACAGATCCGTAAATCGTTCACTCGACTAACGCGAAGCTCGCGTCCTTTTCTTTCCACATAGAGAAGACCACAGATCCTATATATAATTGCTTCTTTTATATGTGCACATACAGACTGTCTTATTAAGCCGCGGACACATAAAATGCACGCATGACCATACGACAAACGCAAATACATACACGAAAAACACCGTAATTAGTGTGGACGTGCTTCCAGACAGTACCATACAGCGCATAAACACGTATCTTGTGTTCGCTACGAGAGCGGTACATCAAAAAGATTTATGTCTATTATTGGACGGGATACTTCATTTATTTATTGTATTGGCTCGATGGAGCTACTGAAAATAAAATTATTTTTTTCTCTCAGTTGTCACTTTGTCAGTGTATAGTGCACATAGTGGTGTTGCTTTTTTAAGTAAAATAATTATTTTAAAAATGGACTTCATAGATGATCAAATTTTTAACTTTTATAAAATTACGCTGACCAAAATTGGCGATTATATTTTAAGTTTCTTTTTTTATCAACGATTCTATTGTAGAGGTCAGTAAATAACAGGACAAACTGTATATGTAGGGTTTAAGTGAAAGATGCCCGAGGGGTGGATTGTATTTAAGTTAAGGGTAGTTCTCTCAGACTTAAAAGGAGGAAACTTATTTATTGGAATAATCAGTGGATATAATATATTATCTCGTATATGTCTGCTTGTGTTATAGTATATGCTATGTCCCTCTTATATGGGGTGCGCAAACTGTACATTATCTGTAATGGCCTTTTATATTGTTGGTTCCATTCAACTTTGCATATATATAGATATGGTCAACTTTTGTAATATTATGTAAATATCGACTATTATAGAACGGCGTTTGTAACTGCAATGAATTATTCTATTTTTTGTATCTTTTTATTATCGACTTGTCGGGCGTTTGTCGCAATGAAAACAATTTCCTTAGTTTATGAAGGTTTGAGAATAGTCGAAAGAGTAAGAATGACGTTTCCATGACTCGTATAGTACGTACAAACTCTCAGGTTTCAGGTTCTTAGGTTAGATTGTAGATTATAATTTATAGACGCCTAGAATCTGTGACAATATCAATAAATTGTAGTTTCAATTTGTTATTAAAAATTAGACCAAATTTGTGTGGTATAGCTAGTCGCCCTAAATAGATAAAATAAAAAGCGATCAAAAAATTTATGAAATTTCTGAATTTTATTAATTTATTTATAGCTTATAGTTATAATATACGAACGCTCAATTTGTTTCTTCCTTTTTAGTTTTTTTTATTTTTCATAATAATAATAGTATATTGTGTGACTAGTGTGCTAAATACATCTTTATGCGTCAGGCGCGATGTTTTCAGCACGAGTAGTAGGAGCGAGCGCTCACGAGCCTTGGCGAGTGAACATCGCGAACCGAATACTAGTGCTGAAAACATCGCGCCTGATGCATAAATATTTAGCACACGTGTTGCACACTATACTTTATATAACACATGCATGGTTTTAAACTTTAATTGAATAATTTAATGTCACTGACAGAAGTACATCTCATAATAAAAACATTGGGTTCCATACAATATTTATTCACTTTGTTACCATAGTAACCATATTTCATTTATAACACCGAAAAGTGGTACATAATGTTCATTAGATAACGGGTTTTTCAAATGTTTTTCCATTATTCATCGAAAGGCGTTTCATAATGGATCATGACGTCACTCGTCAATAAACGGTCATTTAAGGTCCGCAAAACTGATACGAAAAAACACTAAAAGCGTGCATGTGTTATATAAAAACAATTATAAATTTATTAGCCTTTATAGTATCTTTATTTATTTATTGTTGATATCTAAGGTCATAAGCGTCTTTCAACTACACTAAATAACAACTTTCTTAAAACTAAATGACATCCATGATCGCAGGTGGGATTCAAACCCACGACCGTCTGATCTAGACGCTGATGCGCTAACGACTAGACTACACGGTCCCCCTTTATAGTATCATGTCAGAGGTAGGAGGGTTTATCATTAATGCATATGAACAATAAAACTAGCACATTTAAATTAAAAAATAAAATAAAATAGATGATATTAACAGTATAAAATATAATATTAAAATATGATTGAGCAATATATATACCTACTCGTCAACCGAGTAAAAAGTATTATTAATTAAAATCTTTTTTACCATTCGGCAGAAATTGTTAATTTTCATTGAAAAAAAGGCATTAAGCTCTGAGACCCAACGTATTGGTCTCAATGCATGAATGCATTTCTCAATGCATGAATGCATTAAACTAAAAAACGTTTATTTTTCTGAAAAAATATAAAAGTTATAAAAATACAATATGTAATATAGGTATTATTTATTACATTTGTGCACATCAAAGAAACATGATACTTAAACAGCAAAATTGCGTACGGTGCACATGGCTTAAATGGTGTAAAGGCTCCGAGAGCCAAGTGTTAGGTCTCATTTTGAAATTTTTTTTCTTGTTCGAAACGTTACTACTCAACGAAAACTCAACGTATATGACATCATCGGTATTTTGAAAAAAGACAAAAAAAAATTTGGGCCCACGGGCATTTTTTTCTTGGTACTATTTGGGCGGTTAACGTGTAAGTCTTTTTGAAATACAGTAAAACCAAATGAGGACAGTGTGGTGTAACGGTTAGCGTAGCGGCCTTTGGATCACACTGTCGTGAGTTCGAATCCCATCTCCGCTCATGGATGTTTTGTGATGTCATTTAGTATTAAGTGATTTGTTATTTAATGTCATTAAGACGCTAATGACCTAAGTTGTCGACGCGTCTATAATCTACAATAAATAAATAAAAAAAGTAAAACCAAATAAAATAGTTTAGAAAATTATATTTGAAGACACAATTTAAAAAATAAATCGGCATACGCCATTTGGCTCCACAGCCACAAATCTATTCGTGCTATAACAAATGACTGTAGAATAAAAAAACTTCCCTCGCGACATCGGTAAAAAAAATAAAAGATGTCGCCCCCTTCTATTTATTGCAGAATGTCTTCGGGGAATATTTCTGGCAGTGAAAAACCCTTCGCTATAATCTGATTATCGATAATTCGATTTCTTCATTAATTCAAAATCAATTATGTCCTTAGCGCAAGTTCCCTGCAAGTAATGCAATTTCTCTGTCTGTGACTGGAATCTTAAAATTAGTCTCTTTATTTAAAAAATGTGTGTTTTTTAAATAGAAATAAAAAAACGATACGAAGAGGAAATACAAGGCGATGAGAATTTACACTTGATCAAATAAAATTATAATATAAACTCAGAATAATTTACATTTTTGTTTAAATAATTGAACGTGAATAAAGTTTTATGTTTGAAAAAGGAATGTTAATCTCGTGGACTAGTCGATAATTACTTCCCACCTCTACTATGGTAGGGAAGTAATGGATTTAGTCCGAAAAAAATATTTCGAGATTTTAACAGATCTTCACGTTTTGAGACCCTAGCAATCGTTTAAGATCATTTTCTGACTGATGTCTGTATGTGTGTGTGTATGTGTGTGTGTATGTGTGTGTGTGTATGTGTGTGTGTGTATGTGTGTGTGTGTGTATGTGTGTGGTCAATTTTTCGCCTTCGATATCTTAAGAACGGAACAACATATGGGCATGCCGATTGTTCTATTGTGTTTATCAGCCTTTAACTTAGATCTGATTAGATTTTGAGTCAAATCGGTTCAGTGGATCCTGAGATATTCAAAAAAAACGTCCTCAATGTCACGTATTAACATAGGTAAAAAAAATAAAAATGAATTCTAGATGTTATAATATGAAAAAAATGTAAATATTTTTTTTCTCTAAAATGTATAGTTTTCGAGAAAAAAAATATTTTACTAAAAAAAATAAAAATTGTACGTAAATCAAGGTAACCATGATTTTTGCTATATTAAGTTAGCCATCAAGTAGATCACCAAACAAAAAAGAGGGCCATGCTTTTTTCAAAGAATAAAAATTAAATTGTGTTTTAAAGACCACCAACAGCTAAGGTTATTTGGGCCTAGTCAAAGAATAAAAAAAAAAGTGTTTATTTTTTGCAAATATTTACTAGGTGGGAAATATAGGACTGGTCATCAGTCGAATTTTTTTTTCATGTATTCAGTTTTTTTGAAATAGTTGAAAATAGTATAAATTGTTTTAAATGAACATAAATGAACATATTAATATTTCAGCTGAAAATTTGGTATTTTCGTATTATAAATTTTAATTGTCTAAATTAATTAATTAATTAAAAATAGAGTCAAAAGGACGGTTGAAAGTAACTATTTGTTTCGAATTATTTGAAAAAATTTGCAACCAAACGAATATGTATTGTTAAAGCAGATGAGATTAAATCTCACATGAAAATTTCAACTTAAAAAAATTTCGATTGGAATGGCAATTTTTCTGGCTACATTGATAATTTTTTCAATTTAAAAAAAGTAAAGATTCACAAAAAACATTTAAGAATTTACACAACTTTAGATGAATATTTAGATATTGGTCAAGGAAAGTTAACGAAAGTACAAATGCTATTTTTCTAAAACATTCGACAGTTGTCGAGCGTCTATAATTTACATTCATTCATTCATTCTAAAACATTCAAATATCACTTCTACAGTCCACTTTAAAGATAAAGAAAAGAAAATATGCATTTATATATCAAACTTGAAAAATATAATTTATAGATGTTTTTCATTCTACAGGAATGTAGGCAATAAAACTATACAATTTTTATGCAAATTTTATTTTCGTGTTTCACTGAAGTACTATCACAAACAGACATCAGTCGTTTAGTTGACAAAACGTGTTCAGAGAACCAAAATGTACAAACAAAATGTCGGCTTTGGCGCAGTACAAATCAACAAAAATAAAAATTTGATAAGGTATAAGTCAACTTCTGTTTTTAATGTCACGAAAGAAGTTCAAAAGTGGAGGAACGTTTCTGCAGATTCTTTGAAAGAATTACTATTAACGTGTTCTCCCACTAAGTTTAGGGTACGTAAGTCTTTAAGCTCCATTTTAATTTTGTATTCAATTCGAATTTCTTATTGGGTTCCTCAGGCCATCTGCACATAGGAGGAATTCACTATCCGTCTTAATAGGTAATAAATTTTAAATTTCGATCAGAAATTTCCTGTAAAATTCCGACGTCGAATCTATTTTGTCTCATTGGTACGCTCACAAAATTTTCGTTACAAACTTGATCACGTGTAAAGTAGGAAAATGTATTATAAATAAAAAGAAGAGGAACTACGAAAGGGAGGTCCGAACGGCGGAGAAGAACTGTGCAACAGGGGTGAGTCTGAGTGCGGCTGGAGATGTTGAGGTGCGTGTATGGTGAGGGCTCGGTGCCATTTGTCTGTTTCTATACTCTCCCAGGACAATCTTAAATCACGCGCCCTCGGCTCTACACAATTCACAACCCCCCGTTGGTTCACACATCAATGACGTCTCGTCTAATCTTATTTCATCTTTATCATATTACTTACTGTAAATTATAGACGCTCGACATTAGAGGTCATACGCGTTATCATATTACCAAATATTATAGGCCTCCCATATTTTCCACAAACTGTAACAACGCGTGAAATTTTATAGATATTGTAGCAAACCCCAAGATGTTACGCCACTGCCTCCAATAGAAACCACGAGAAAGAAAGGTCCAGTAGTAAAGCGTGCAATGGTATCGAAGATTCTAGACAACGCTAGAGAATACGAGGACGTACTGAGCGTACACCGCACGCAGGTATATAAACAGCGAGCGTGTCGTGTTGAGGCAATCAGTGATTGGTGAGTCGTGCCATCAAATGGATCAGTGAATGGTGAGTCGTGCCATCAAGTGGATCAGTGAATGATTTTTTTTACTTAAATGGAAAGACCACATACAAGTTTTATGGCAAAACTGTTTTTATTTAATTTTTTTGCTTACTAATTAAACAGTTATATTTAAATAAAAATTAATTTTTAAACTCAGTTCCGATGACGCGCCGAAAGAATCCGAACGCGTGTGACGTCATTATGTTATCTATGATCTTTGTATCTATGGTTACCAAGTTAAAAATTTATTACTTTTGATAGTAAGTGTAATACACATACACAAATACCAACAAATGCACACCAATTTTAACATAACGACGTCACAAACATTCCTGGCGCGTTTTGAAGTCACGTGATATTTTTTAAATTTTTATACATTTTAATTAATTTTTAGTAATTTATCTATGGCTTTAAAAAAAATTTTCTTTTCGTTTTTCAATATTATTTATGTTAAATTATTAGAAAAAATTGAAAAATCAATAATTTTTTTTAAATTTAAATACCTAATTCCTTACGACACGAGCCGTCTCTGTAAAAACAGTTGCCAGTTGCATCTTTCCTATTCTATCTTCAGCTGCTGTTATGTGTGTTATATTATGAATTACGGTGGAAAATCTAGCATCAGCCTAACAAAAATAATTTACGCTGGCTTAATATCAACAACTAACTTTAAATTATGGTTTCTTATAGTTTCTTATTATATGAAAAGATATTATAATATGAAAATATCTTCCACCAACATGAAAGTTTTTCTTGGAGTGCACTTTTAATAAATATAATAACCAAGAAATCTATGTTTTTATTTGATTACTTTCTTCGTAGTCCATACACAAAATCTAAAAGAAAGTGGTATAAGCCTGTATTCGTTAATCTCCTGTGTGTCGTTTTTTTTGAAACTGAAAAGGTGCCAACCCTGGCTTACAGAATAGAGATGCAAGTTTTCGTTACTTCTCGGTACTTGTAACTATTCGTTACTTTTAGGTACAATACTCGTTAGTTACTATTCGTTACAAGTACTCGGAGTACTCGAACACTATTCGTCGTTGCTTAGGTACCAGGTGGCGAGTAGGTAGTATCACAAACCACTTAGTACTAAGTGGTTTGTGGGTAGTATGTACTTACTACTGAATATTTGTTCGTCTGACGAATTATATTATGAACCATATAACAATAACATAACGAAATAAATATTATGACGACCTGTAATTTCTAAAACGTGAACAATATAGCTCAGTTTGTCTACTTTACGCTTGATGGCGACAGTAGTTAGACGATTCGAATACAAAATATCAAGTAACTGTTTGTAAAAAGTGACGATTCGTTTATCATGGAGGTATTCGTTACTTCGGATCTCGTCGGGTAACGATTACTCGAGTAACGAATAGTTACTTTTCTTGCATCTCTATTACAGAATAGTTTCAGCAAACTAAAAGTTGTCCAATTACTTGGTTGCCATTAGTAATCAAACCCGATACACATCACATAATTTTATCTTTGAACTTAGTTATTTCCTGTTACTGCAGTGGACTGTGTAAGTTTCTACGCTAGACCGGAGATTCCCGATCTACACCAACGTGGTCCGATTGTTCAAAAGGCTTTGTTTTTGTAAATACATAATATTTGTAAATTATATCCCTTATCATGGATCAAGAAAGATTCCTTTATAGTTCAAGGTCGACTGAATGGCAGAACTACCCTTGTTGTTTGGTGATTTAGATTTTACGAACATTTACAAAAAAAATTATATTTCTGTAATACCTGTCCATTTGTTAAATAAATTTATTCAAAAATTTGCCCATTTCACGAAATGGGTTTGCGAATTGAGCAAGTTTAAACCCCACTCGCACTGTTCCAATAATTGAAAGATTATCAGATTTGTTCTGTCAATTTGTTTTAACGATTCACATATCGATCTAGGTATATTTAATATATCTGATCAGCAGTTTAAATTCTGGTAAAATTTTTGTATCGATTTAAGCATAAGCCTATATAGTACTGTAGCAACGTATTTCTTATATTAACAGAATTTGATATTGAGAAAACTTATTATTTACAATATTATGAAGTATTAGAAATACCTTGTATTATGTCCGTCTTGTGACTTATTGTGAATTTACACTACGTGGTTTCAACAACGAGTTGCCAGCTTCAGGTGTGGTTAATTATTTTTAAAAACACACATTGAGTATTCGTAACACTATAATTTCAATTTAATATAATTGTGTTTTATTTATTTAAAGTAAGTACCTACATAAAATTGTACTTACAGTATGATATGATAATATCAATGTTAAGTGACGTCACACAAACTAGCGTAGAGAATACATTTGGAACAGAGTTTACCTTGGGGTTTTACACAATGGGTTTTCTGTTCCTCCTGAAAACCGTTCTAAAAGGGATAATAATCAAGGTATACACAACTTTACTCCATTTCAGGTACAAATTAAATGAATGCCCATCATGGAACTTTACCAACAACTTATCTATTTATAAAATTAATACTGTTTGCGTAAACAACCTTTTCGCCTACATCCGTACTGATGAAATAATTACTTGCAGCATCGGCTCAAGGCATTTTCTTTAAAGTGGTACGAGATTTTGTGATAGCGCGCCCTCCTCCTCGTGATAAATTGATTTTTTAAATTAATTTCGTATTCTTCCCTCAGACGCTTATGACCTCTGACGCCGAGCGTCTATAATTT
Organism: Mongoloraphidia duomilia; assembly: GCA_039654895.1. Classification (NCBI taxonomy): domain Eukaryota; kingdom Metazoa; phylum Arthropoda; class Insecta; order Raphidioptera; family Raphidiidae; genus Mongoloraphidia; species Mongoloraphidia duomilia. The sequence continues at coordinate 16,431,713 of CM077525.1, read as the reverse complement.
ACAGTATCTATAATCTATCTATCGTATCGCATCGCTCAAGAACTGAACCTGGTTATCTAATGAAAAAGTTGCTAGTTTTATAGTATATTTAAAACATAGGTCGTCTTTTTTGTCCAAGAGCTTTTAACGGCTTCTAATTGACCGATTTGGATATTTTTTAAATTGATCGTATAATTTTGCATAGTTGATACTCTGTTTTGTCATTTTTAACTTCCTATTGGAAGTTATTGTAATGGGTCCGAAAATCGAAATCAAAATGTATAACAAATTTTTATGTTTCAAGGTCACTACATTATTTTTAGAAAGATGTCTGTGTGTGTGTGTGTGTACGTATGTACGTACGTACGTACGTATGTGTCCATTTCTTTCTAAGACGAAATCTCGAGAATGAAAAATGATATCGACTACGTTAGGGTGCCAATCGACGCGTATTAACGTAAATATGATCTGACAGAAATTTTTTCAAAAAAGGTTCAGCCGTTCTTTTTTCTTAACCAAATAGACTGCAAAAAAGTAGAGTTTACACAATATCTCGCGAATAAAAAATTATATCGACTTCGTAAGGGTGTCAATCGAGCCGTGTTAACGTCATTTTGATCCGACATAAATTTTATAAAAATCGGTTTAGCCGTTTTTTTTTTTTAATTATTGTTAAATAAATAATAATTATGTTTTAATGATTAAAATGATTACTTTTCTGTGTAATATCTAATTTAATTATTTTTATTAAATATTTATCAAACTGGGAAGTTTGTCGTGTGGACCTCAAGGGTCGCACTTTAGTCCTAATAAACGACCCACCTCACGGCTTGTTTAATGTTGACTCGAGCATCCAAAAGACTTTGGCCCGTCATCGATGGGCAGGCACACTTTATGAAATGTCATGCACATTCATTTTTCGAACCGACATATTATGTAATATGTTTTTGTCTGGTGCAATTTAAATCCAATCACAGATATGTGTAACATTGCGATTATGCGTACCGGCTATACGCCTTGCTTTTGTCATGTACAACTGAAGGAAACGAAAACTTCTGGTACAGAAAAAAATCTATATAATGCGTCACAAAAGAAAAAAGATATGGAAATAGTAAAGACGCTGTTGTTTTTCTCTGTATTTTCCATATAACGCGTCAACAACTGTTGCGGCCGTGCAAAAACTACACAAACAGAGACTTAAAATCCAGTGCTTTTTTATTATATTATGCCATAATATTGCTGCAGATATTTGTCGGCATTTGATTTATTCCCAGTTAAATTTTTAAAACGATGTATATTCTTAACTAGAACATAGAACAAGCGTTGTCGTAAAAAAAGTATTTTTTATACATGACCAATGCTAAAATAAAAAAAAATGGAAAAACAATTTTTGCAGGATTTTGTATCCTACAGTTATCCTTTATTTAACACAAGTATATTCAGTTACGCAGAAAAATTATATATGCATAAAGAATATAATATGTACGCCACTCTCTGAAAGATATAGATATGAGTTATACGTTTTTATTTTCCAAACTCTAAATAAATTCGAATATTACAAAGAAAAAACAGCTTTTGAACTTACTGAATACTGATCAGTAGAATAATTATTGCCAATAAAATCATTGAGTCGATAAATTAATCATGAAAAAGTTCTGTGTGTTTTGAGTGTCACAACCAACCAAACCATTATACCAGGGGTTCTCAAAGTCGTGGTTGCGACCCCAAGTGGGATCGTGGGCTGATTTTTTAGGGTCACGGCCTGTTTCCGTGATTATAGATTTTATAGCTTTTGTGATTATACCATTAAATTCGGATAATAGAAAAAAATACTAAATAAGAACACGAAATAAAATAAAAACGGAGTGAAGAGGCGGTAGGGGGGTCTCTGGGATAATAAAGATAGATTGAGCCCTCCCACTCTTGAATAAATGACTTAAATTTGAATTGCTGTATTTTTTTACTGAAAAATCTTTTTATAGACTATTTTCTACATTGTGGGGAAACATTTTTAAGGGTCGTGAAGGCTTTTGCAATTTTAAATTAGGGTCATAATCAAAAAAGTTTGGGAACCCTTGCATTATACGAATCGATATAATAAATCTAAAGCAAGACACTGACAAACTATATTTTTTCAATAAATACATATTTTTCTTTTCTTATTAGACGAGGGAGCAAACCGCAATGTCGAATCCCCAAAGCAATGTTTGTGGATTTGATAATTGTAATTGATTATATGTTCAGAAACGCAGCTGTTCAAAGCCCCTTCTTCCCTTTAATCCGCGACTAATTCTATATAAAAGACCGCGCAGGACCGAGAGTGAGGACCCTCTCTCTGACTATGACTTCACATTTATTTCAATATTCTTAACAGAAATATATTTTTCATATAGGAATCAGACTTTACTTCGCTCACGCGTCGCGTCGACCGCCAAACAAAATTGAATATTGCCAGTTCATACATAATTTATAAAATATTGGGCCAGTGTACAGTCGAACGAGAACACATTTTCAAAAATTAGTAGTTTTTTGGGAATTTAACAATCCTAGGAATGGTTCCAAAATTACGAAAGACGAGAGAAGGCTACCTTTATATTTTGATTTGATTTCATTCTCTGTGTATCTTTGACGCAGAACACGTTATAAAAAAAATTATCAAAAGATATTAAAAAAAAAATTACGAATTTTTTTTTTAATTTAGATATTCTTAAAAAAGTGCTGAAAGTATTACGTGAGTCGTTTCAATTTCAAAAGAGGTTGTTACTTGTTGATGCTCATTTTTTAAAATCTCATTTATTTCAGTTTTTAAGAATGAAATTTAATCAAAGTATAGTAACGTTTATATGAAAAATCAACTAGATTTTTGTGTTATATTTCCCTAGGATAAATAGGATAGAATATAATAGAAATTTTATTGGTAGCAAATGTTTCCGGGCTAGGTAGCCGTGGTCTAATGGATTTTACTCCGTACGTTTCGCCCAAAGCTACGAATGAGCATCTTCAGCGGCGATTGGCAATACGATTCGATCTTCTTGCCGGTCTAAAATCCATTAGACCACGGCTACCTAGCCCGGAAACATTTGCTACCAAGATGTCTATCGGCCGTGAAAGCATGAAACTCCAATTTAGAAATTTTATTGTATAAAGATGACTTATTTTGACAAGGGGGAGATTTTACTGAGCCTCTAACAATTAATAAATATAAAATTAACAGTTCTAACACTTTAAGTAAACTTAGGATATAAGACAGGTGTCAAAAACATACGTATATGTTAAATTTTCATTTTTACATTGCGTATTATATAATTTTTTATCCACCTGCATAAAAGACAATTAATTTACAGAAAGTAATAGTAATATAACAAACTACATTATTATAGATCTAAAATTTACCCTGTTTATTTTCGGATCGGTCTGTATTGTTTATTGTGTTTATGTATTGCTTTTGTAGACTAGTGTTTTTTTAAACATTCGATGAAGGCGCTATTTAAATTTAATTAAATCCGTAGTCCATAAGCAACCCAAGGCTAGGCGTTTTTTGTTACATTGGTATCAAGTATACCAAACCACAATACTGTGTGATTTATAACATATTTGCCTCACTAAAATCGGTTGCCTAAATTTTAGCAGAATTAGTTTAAAAAAAATAATAGTCAGTGAAATCGTTTGCAGTACTGTTCTAGTTGATATTTTTTTGCAAAATTTTGAAAGAAATACAAACAGAGAAAATAAAAGTACCGTGAAAAAATAAATTAAACTAGACTAGTATTCCATCGTTTTCTTAATCTTAAATAGGATAGATGAAGTTGAAACCATACTTTAGGCAATCGAACTGAAAATCACACAGTATATGCAGAATTTACTTTTATAGGTACCTATCGTATGAAATTTAATTAAAATTTTCCAACGGCTATTGTTTTCGATATTATAATAATACTATTATTTATTTTGTTAGGAATTATATATTTTATTCATATTATACCTATCCCGAGTGAACATGTGTGGCTTTTGTATTATTGGATGAATTGTTGATTTTTCGAATTAGAAAAAAAAGGTCGAAACCTTGGTTTAATTTTGAAGTGTCACGTCAAAATGTTAGGATAATGTTCGTAAACTAACAATATTTTTTCCCGTATGTTGAATAAAATGCGTTTGCCCGTCTAACCGAAACTCGAAAACTCAACAAGAAAATGGAAATCCACAGGTGTAAACATTACTACTATTTTGTATCTATATTAGTATTCTATATTAGTATTGAAGAAAAAACAAAATAGCATTGTATATATTTTATATAAATGTACAAGAGTCAAGAAGTTACCAGACCAAAGTCAAACGATTATCTCAAAAATAAGCAAGTACTTATGAAAACACTAAAGAAAAGAACGCACAATAGTTTAAACGAATTTTTTATATAATTAACTTCCCATTTCATTGGGAAGTTATTGTAATGGTCCGAAAATCGAAATCAAAATGTAGAACACATTTTTATGTTTCAAGGTCACTACACTATTTTTACACTGTTTTTGAAAAGGTGTCTGTGATTGTGTGTGTGTGTGTGTGTGTGTGTGTGTGTGTGTGTGTGTGTGTGTACGTACGTACGTATGTGGTCATTTCTTTCTAAGACGAAATCTCGAGAATGAGAAATGATATCTACTTTGTTAGGGTGCAAATAGAAGCATATTAACATCAAAAAGACCCGAAAGAAATTTTATCAAAATCGATCAAGCCGTTTTTTTTTTGTTTAAATAAAACGACTGCAAAAAAGTAGATTTTATACGAAATCTCGCCCAAAAAAATGTTATCAACTTCTTTGAGGTGTCTACCAAAGCATGTTAACGTCACTATGATCCGACATAAATTTTATAAAAATCGGTCCAGCCGTTTTTTAAAATTCATTATTAAAAATAAATAATAATTATGTTTTAATGATTAAAATGATTACTTTTCTGTGTAATTTCTAATTTAATTATTAATATTCAATATTCATCAAACTGGGAAGTTCGTCGTGTGGACCTCAAAGGTCGCACTTGTGAGTCCCAATTAAAAATCACTTTAGTCCTAATAAACGACCCGCCTCACGGCTTGTGACACTATTGATGTATTTCATAGGAATACTGAAAAATAATGTAAATTATTTATTTTATTTATGGGTATATAGAAGGTTTCTTTCACTGTCAAATTTACATGTGTGTTTGTTCCATTATAATTTATGTAGGGACCAGATAGTGAAAAATCCAGTTATTAGAACATTATTATTGGTGCTTTTATAAAGCGAGATGATTTTTTTTTGCGTAGCAAATTTGTCGGCCAGCTTCGGACAGCCAGTGTTTACATATTTTTTTTGCTTACAAACGGACAGCATAGATCGATATCGGTCGCCCAGTGAGGACTGCAAGAGGAGCGAATGTTGTTCTACATGCGATGTGTTTTTGTTACACGGAACATAAACCATCTGTTGATATTTATCATTACTACAGTATTTAGCTACAACATTTTTTGCATGTTCTCTTACCATTTTCTATAGTTACACCAGTGGTGTGTGTGCGAAATATTTTACTGAAAATTAGTTCTTAATTTTTGAAACTATGCTTCTTAACGCACGTTTGGCATAGGGAAAAAACGTCACGCACGCGGCCTTGGAACGCGGCCTCGAACGCGGCGATGCAACGTATCTCATTGGCTGGGCAACGCGGCTGCTATACTTTCGATAGCTTTTGTATGTAAATAAATTGGATTTTATATACAATACGTAAGAAGCATAGCTTCTGTCGGTGACAGTCTCAGGTTGGAAAAGGAAGATGGAAAACGGATAGTTTCTCTTTTCCTTGTCTTCTAACGCATTTGTGAATTTAAAAACTTATAGTAGGTATTGTTAAATTACACCTGTAACTACGGTTATGTATTTTTGATAGAAAAGATAGAAGAACACTTATATTTTCCATCTCTATCTTTTGCACCGACACTTTTTTGGATGGCTTCCCTCCTCATCTTTGATAACTCTATAGTCCCACGACATCTCATGACTATTTTTTTTAACTTAAATCTGTGGAGTCGGTATTTTTCCAAATATGTAAGCATAAGTAATTTTTGAAGTAAAATTTATTTAGCTGCAGTGATTTCAAACGGATATCCAGGGTGACACATCTTAAACAATGCAGTGAAATATCTCGTAAACGGTACAAACCATAAAAAATGTTTTATACAAAAGTTATAGAGTGTCAAGGGAGACAGAAAACTGTGATATCAGATTTAACATAGGTGGTGCTGTGAAGGTCAGGCGAAGGTCAGCTTCGCTTTTTTAATTGAAACAGTGCATTTTTATTCCAGAATACGATACAGTATTTAATAGTGAACAGTAAATTGTTAAGGTACATATGAGCTAAAGTTAATAAATATTGAGATATTTACAAATTAAATAGCAAAAATTTGTCAATTCGGTTCTTTTATGAATTGAATTCAAGCCAAGGAGGCCGGTGCGTAATATCCTGGCTATCTGCTATGCCATAATTTATCTAATTGTCGTTCATTTTGGCTGTTTTTTAATTTCTAAATATCTCAATATTTATTAACTTTAGCTGATATGTATCTTAATAATTTACTGTTCACTATTAAATACTGTATCGTATTCTGGAATAAAAATGCACTGTTACAATTAAAATATCGAAGCTGACCTTCGCCTGACCTTCACAGCACCACCTATGCTAAATTTGATATCAGTCATCTGTCCCCCTTGACACTCATTAACTTTTGTATAAAACATTTTTTTATGGTTTGTACCGTTTACGAGATATTTCACTGCATTGTTTAAGATGTGCCACCCTGTATAGATAACACGTAACGGAAGTACCTATAGGCGTTTCTATAGCGATGGAGATGGCACGGGTGAAAAATAACAAGAACAAGGGAGCTGTCAGTTTTTGATTTAAGTTTACCTAGTAAGTGAGCGGGAGTGAGAGAGTTTTACTTCTACTGTGTGATGTTAAGACCACGCAAATTTTTTTAACATTAACCGGCATTTTTTTAATAAGATTTAGAGTATATAGGTTTTAGTAGCGTAGGAATTTTAGAAAGATTAATTATGAACAAGTTAAAAAAAGAGTGTGTGTATGTACTATGTACGCACGTCAGAAGTTATACTTCTTTTACGTAACAAAACCAAAATAGCTCCAAAAATTTTATCCCGCGTGCCAATACTAAACGTTTGTAAAAAAGACGATAAAATAATAAAATCAAGATCTTAAATAAATTAATTTATTTTAATAAATTATTAATTTATTAAATATATTTATTTATTATATTTATATCTAATTATTTATTAAAAAAAAAAGCTGCAAAAGATTATTTCTAGCTGGAAAAAAATTTATATTGTAATATATGGCGATATCTAATTATTTATTAAATAATAATGTAAAATGCAATAATTTATAAATTATAATGTAAAACAAATAATACATACCTCTGTTAACCTCAATAATTTAAAAATACATATAATTTTTATTCGTATTGTACCTCACTTTTGTTGAGGTTATTTTTATTTGACAGCGATTTTGACAGTTGCAACTTCATGGTGTCGGTAAATTTCGTGACTCGATGCAACTTCGGTGTCAGTAAATTGCGTGACGCGATGCGCGCGCATTCTAAAATTTCACTCTCACAACGCGCCAAAAGAAGTATAACTTCAAAAATACAAGTTCTTTGAAAATCTTTAAAATATTTTATAAAAATCGAGCCCGGCTGTTATATTAGGATTTCTGATGTACGCCCCTGAGGTGAGACAGTTAACATGTTCCGCAACAATTAAGTCGTTTTTTTTCTTTTTGTACGGCCATGTAATGTTTATACATGCACATTCGTACATTGTTTCAGTTAATGTAGACACAATGGTTTATTTTTTGTTTTGTTTTTTTAATACAGGACTTACAAAATGTCTGAAAAACGCGTTTAATGTTTATATCACATCATAATATTACATATCGTGTTACAATTAATATTTACAGCTTAAAGTATGAATGTCCATTTGTAAATATTTTTGTTTGACAAATTTGTGAGCCTAAAGTTCGTTTTAGATGGTTTACTTTCTAAATTAAGAAACCTTTTGCTGTAATACTAAATTAAATAGACTCCAAAAGTGATCTGATGGAAGATGAATGTTTTGTTTGCAACGTTGTAGATAAAAAAAACATTGAAAACTCGATTTCTTGTTTACATCGTTTGTTTTCAAATATTGTAGATATGGCTTGAATATTTTTCAGAAAAGTCTGTTTTGAAAAAACATATAACGTTTCAAGTAGAATTTCTTATAAACAATTCAGCAAAAATGTGATTTACTTCTAAAAAATTAATCGGGACCTTGTCAACTAATTAGATAAACGAAACAAATTTTTGGCAGAGAATAACACGATTTGTCGATGTATTTTGAAGTATACTTTACAAAAGTTATTTATTGTTTTGAAAAAAAGAATGTAAACAAACTGAGAGCTTTATTTTATTTTAATTATTAAATAACTAATTAGAACTAATGAGTCAAACTGTTTATAAAATCATTAATTCATAAGTGAAGAACGCAAATACAAGATTAATGTACAAGTTTATAATTTAATTATGGTCTTTATTGTTCATCCTGTTCACTGTTGCATAGCTGCATTTACCACACGAAATTGTTGTCGACTAGCTACTTACTTACTCGGTGCTTATTCAATTGTCTGCTTACTAACTACAAGCAAACGTTCATATTTATGTCAATAAATGAGCGTTAGTGTCCGTTTTAAGTATCTATTAATGTATGAAATTGCAAGCGAATAATTATTATTAACAATTCAGTTTTACCAATAGTTCAGAACTAATGGTGGAAGAACAGGTTATGCGGTGGAAGGAACGGGTGTTTCAGATTATTTTTTTAAAAATTTTTTTAGATTTAGATTTACAACTGAATTATTAATGCTATATTCAGGTTTATTTATTAAAATTTGAGAATGAAGAGACAAAAAAAATCTAATCAATATTTTGTACCTAAATAGTTTTCTGAGAACGGCACAGCATAATTTATTGATCGGTGGACGGTGGGTAGGTTTTATTGGATTTAAATTTTCTCTCGCATAAGTAGCTCGTTTAGAAAGTCTTTTTGACTAATACAGATTTTATTTTAAATAAAAGATTTCAAAATAGTAGACCACGGCTCTTAAGCCCGAAAGATTCTTATCTTAACCGTATCTTTGTTTGTAAGCAGATCAGTGAGTGAATACAAGGACAATATAAATATAATATTAGTTGAGAAAGTTCGGAATCTGAGATAGTGTCGTCTCGCTCGCTCCCGTTGCATAATGGATTAAGACCGAGAGAATCCGGCATCTGAGTGCTGAGAGCGTTTCTTAAGCTTCTCTTAATGACACATTCTGCAGGAGCTTTCCATCAAACTTTTACACAAGTTAGTTGTCGAGAACCCGATATAAACTTTGACAATTGCGATTCGTTATTACATTTATAAACTAGATGTCCTCAAACTATATCCATAACCCTTAAAGTGTTCTTCCGGCCGACCCACCCACAAGAAAAGTAGTAAAATGTGTAAACGTTTTTATTACTTTTCAATAAAACTTTGATATTGCAAAAGTGTTCATTAAATTACCTTTTTTTTATTTAGTGAGAAGTCGTCATATGACGTTTGAAAACATTCAATAGTACCTTTTAAGTTTCGTATTTTTTGTTAAAATATGAACGGAATAAAAATAAAAATAAATATAAACTCTAAATGCAAATTCGATAAAAATAAAATGTTGAAAGCGATGTTCTCTGAACCGATTTTATTCACTAAAAATCGAGCTAAAAATATTTGTAGAAATTGGATTAATTCTTGGAAACTTTATTATTTTTATGTCATTCTGTAATATAATATAATTAAGTGTTTCAGTTTATATTTTCGGCTGGCATATTCTCTTGCCAATGACATTCTGTTGGGGAAAAGTATTAGGCCGAGAGCTAGTGACATTTTTTTGGTGTTATTTATTCAAGGCCTTATTTTTGTGAAGATGTTGACGGAGGCATATTAAAGTGCCCTGAGTAAGGGATTTTGCTAGACAGCGGTATGGGAGGGTGCAGACCGCCCCCAACATGTTACAAAAAAATGGTCACAATTATTATTGTTTCAAGACTGAAATTGTTTGTATAGCTTGTCGGTGACCCAATAATGCCATTATAATATTTGCAGATCGATTGGTCAGTATTAAAGGGGTGGCAGATCACCCTAAACGTGTCATGTACCCGACGAAATTTATATTATTAGTTCAAGGTTCAAATTTTAATATGTTGTTACGGCGACTGTTTTAAGCATATATTTCAATTTGCAGACGAAAATGTCGGTATTAACCCCCTCTCTTAGAGGGAAACTTGCTCAAATAGGTGTTTATATCGTTCTTCAAGGGGGTTAATAACGACATTTTCTTCTGCAAATTGAAATATATGCTTAAAAAAGTCGCCGTAACAACATATTAAAATTTGAACCTTGAACTAATAATATAAATTTCGTCGGGTACACAGGGCACTTTAATATGCCTCCCTCAACATCTTCACAAAAATAAGGCCTTGAATAAATAACACCAAAAAAATGTCACTAGCTCTCGGTCTATATGCTTTGATTATCGCATACAAATGTATTTAAGTAAATCAAGAAATACAAAAATATTATTCAGAAAGAATTTTTTGTAATTTGCTCCTCTTTCCCTGTACAAAACTTAAAAAAAATTCCCAACATGATTCGCAATTTTTCTAGACTTAATATTTTTAGGCGTCGCAAACCAAGTGCTGTGTTACCGGGGCTTTATACCAGCTGACGTAAAAATGTATGCTTATTATAAAAATAAATGTATGCGCGGGCAAATTTTACGGTTGGTGCATAAAATAAAAACAAAAATTAGAGGACGCCTGTATAAAAGATTAAACTAATAAAGCAAATGCAACATTTAATTAATTTAAATCACAATGACACAGGATGTATAATAATTTGTGACATGAAAAAAACAAATAACAATATTTTGTGAAACAATTTTCTGTCAACCCTAATTACTACTCCATTTTATTTTTAGTATATTATAAAAGTTTGACGTTTATTTATATGACGTTTTGTTTGTTTAAAAGAAAATGTTAATTCGGATGATTTGTTAGGCCGTGACTTGTGCCACCTAGTTAATATATTTGTACCGTGAGGCAGTTAAGTATGTTGTTACTTTTTATCTTATTTTTGCTTTGCAGTTGGTACGGCGTGTTATCAGCAAATTAACAATATGTTTGTGAGTAATGTGAGGTGGTCATGTAAAACTAACCAAGGCAAAGGATGGAAGCAGGAAAGGCAATTACACTGGGCGCAGATCGCATTCAACTGATAAACTATCTTCGTAATATTTACCACTTATCGAAAACACAACCACATTTATTTTATTTTTATTTTTTTAACTTAACAGTGTATTTGCCACACCTGGTTAAGATTAATTGTACATTAATTTAACAACAAAAATTGAATAGACACTTAAACTGATAAAATTAAACTCGTAGCCACCGAATTTTGCTTTAAATTTTTTGAAGTTTTCTTTAACAAAAAAATTCGACTGATGACCAGTCCTATACTTCCCACCTAGTAAATATTTGCAAAAAATAAACACTCTTTTTTTTTTATTCTTTGACTAGGCCCAAATAACCTTAGCTGTTGGTGGCCTTTAAAACACAATTTAATTTTTATTCTTTGAAAAAAGCATGGCCCTCTTTTTTGTTTGGTGATCTACTGATGGCTAGCTTAATATAGCAAAAATCATGGTTACCTTGATATACGTACAATTTTTATTTTTTTTAGTAAAATATTTTTTTTCTCGAAAACTATACATTTTAGAGAAAAAAAAATTTACATTTTTTTCATATTATAACATCTAGAATTCATTTATATTTTTTTTTACCTATGTTAATACGTGACATTGAGAACGTTTTTCTGAATATCTCAGGATCCACTGAACCGATTTGACTCAAAATCTAATCAGATCTAAGTTAAAGGCTGATAAACACAATAGAACAATCGGCATGCCCGTATGTTGTTCCGTTCTTAAGATATCGAAGGCGAAAAATTGACCACATACACACACACACACACACACACACACACACACACACACACACATACAGACATCAGTCAGAAAATGATCTTAAACGATTGCTAGGGTTTCAAAACGTGAAAATCTGTTAAAATCTCGAAATATTTTTTTCGGACTAAATCCATCACTTCCCTACCATAGTAGAGGTGGGAAGTAAAAATTCAGTGCCCGAAATCTTTTACCGAAACGTCGACTTTAAATGAAATTTTTTTTGCATTGTTTGTACAGTTCGGAAAATTCGTGAAATCACCTATTTTATAACACATGGTGTCTAACAAAAAATTAATTATGGTAATTTTCAACTGATCTATTTGTGAGACAGTTGAAATAATATGAAAGATAGAAATAAGTAGACAAAAAAGTTAACAAAAATCTCCCAAAAAATTGTCAGTGGGTATGATTATTTAAATTTTCATTTTATTACTAGTCTGCATCCCGTCCTAGTAGGATGGTTGTTTAAATTTTAAATAATTTTTGAAATTTAATTTTCATGTAACTAATTTCTAAAAAATTAATTGTTTACTAAAATGACATTATACATTTTTTTCAGGGTTAGTTTACTGATACAATGAATTTGCAGCTGTTATTTTCATGCGTTACATTTAATAAAAATACCTAGGTAAAAAACTTTCAAGTTAAACGGTTTTATAAACGTACTAAAAAGAAAAAACTCTATGATAATTTATTACAGTCACGACCCACGCTTTTATACTTATGAACCTGAATTAAATATTATTTTTTTCTTTTTAGTACATTTATAAAACCGTTTAACTGAAAAGTTTTTTTACCTATTTTTATTTTTAATTATTTAGTGTGCTGTATTTGCTTAGCCTGATTTTATTACATTTATCCGATCCACTGAAACTTTACCGGAGCAGGACCTTTTGCTTGTGAAAATTCAAAAATGCGATTTGCACCCAGACGGAAGCCGGGTCGGTCAGCTAGTTACTATAATATTGTATTGTCACCGGAGCTACACATGTGTGCAAAATTTCAACTTAATCGGATCACGGGAAGTGGGTGAAAATTCAAAAGTACGATTTACACTCGGAGGAAAGCCGAGCCGGTCAGCTAATTGCCATAATATTGTATTGTCACCGGAGCTAGACATGTGTGCGAAATTTCAACTCAATCGGATAACGGGAACTGGGTGAAAAATCGGTCGCAAGATTTGAAACAAAACTGTATAATGGGTCAAGCTAAATAAAACCGTTTAAAAACACATGATGGTTATTTTATTATCATATTATTTGTTCATAATAATAATAATAAAAAACAAGCCGTGAGGTGGGTCGTTTATTAGGACTAAAGTGCGACCCTTAAGGTCCACACGACGAACTTCCCAGTTTGATAAATATTTAATAATAATAACTAAATTAGGTATTACACAGAAAAGTAATCATTTTAATCATTAAAACATAATTATTATTTATTTTTAACAATAATTAAAAAAAAAAAAAACGGCTGAACCGATTTTTATAAAATTTATGTCGGATTAAAATGACGTTAACACGCCTCGATTGACACCCTTACGAAGTCGATATAATTTTTTATTCGCGAGATATTGTATAAAATCTACTTTTTTGGAGGTTATTTGGTTAAGAAAAAAGAACGGCTGAACCGATTTTGAAAAAATTTCTTTCAGATCATATTTACGTTAATACGCGTCGATTGGCACCCCAACGTAGTCGATATCATTTTTCATTCTCTAGATTTCGTCTTAGAAAGAAATGGACATACGTACGTACGTACGTACACACACACACACACACATACACACACACAGACATCTTTCTAAAAGTAGTGTAAAAATAGTGTAGTGACCTTGAAACATAAAATTTTTTTTTCCTTTTTGATTTCGATTTTCGGACCCATTACAATAACTTCCAATGGGAAGTTAAAAAAAAACACGAAATTAGTCGTTTATTTTGTTACAGCATATATATATAAAGTTCTAGATTCACTATTCGATAATAAACGATCGTGAGTTATGAGCTCTAGTTATATGAATTAATTTTCGAAACATAAACATATTTTAAATAATTCCAAAGAGACGCTGCACCGTTCATTCTTTTCAGGCTGCGTGACTGCTATAAAAGCGGCCGACAAACTTACTGAACTGAAGAAAAAAAAATAACATTGGAACTCCGACGTGTTGGTCGCATTTCGGTCGGACAAGTTTACCGCAAAACGGAAACACAAACTTGACAAATTTTGTCAGTAACTTTTAAAGTTTTAGGCACGCATGTGTGTATGCGTGTCGGGGGATTCGAAAATATATACTCGGTTGTGTGGACAGGGCGAAAGTTTATAACATACATCTAATGTCGCATGAAACAACCTCTGTACAAGGCGTTCGTTAAATCTTTGAACTTGTAAATAGGACACAGTTCTTGATCTTCAGCTGTTTACAAGGTCTTTGACAATTTAAAGCTATTCTCCGGATAAAATAGGACTCCGGTCGTTCAGCAAAATCACACAATTTGATTAATACATTTCCAATCCGTGAGAGATGGAGAGTCATTTTTAATCGATATAGAAATAATTAAGAGCACTGTGGTTTTTAAATAAAATAAATATAAACAACTTAACAACGGTTTAGTGACTTCTTACCACAAACATTTTATTTGTGAATGTACATTTCAAGAGCTAAGCTCTCATCTTCAGTTTAGTATGTGCTGAAGATGAGAGCTTAGCTCTTGAAATGTACATTCATAAATAAAATTATTGTGGTATTATTTTAATCGATATGTCGACTTTGAAAAAATCGGACCTATTTTCCAAGTACCTACGTGAAAAAATCAAGTCTTTTTTTCATTTATTTGGAATTTATGTCAGTTTTTTTCAAATTTGCCGACAGAAAATGGCTTGTTGAATTCAATAAAACTAGTATAGGTAAGTCAATTCTGTATTTTTTTAAAATTTTGGATCCCAAACGTTTTTGAACTCTTCTAGCTACTAAACTAGAAGAAAAAAAAAACAACGCATTTCAACAAATTTTGTGCAGACAGGTAACTAATATATCTGTTTTATTTGATCTCCTTATAATATCTGTAAATATTACATTTAGATCACACCACTTGAAACCTTCAAAAATTTTATAACATATATAGCAAGAACTTTTGGATAACGAATTGAATGTATGTATAGCATTTCATATATCGATCGTTTTTAGCAGATAAAATAGGTCATATAATGTTCAAATCAATAACTACACTCTATTTGCTGTAAAGGTACGTGCAGTATGGAGCTGGGATTCTAGATGGTAGCGTAGATCATAGCAGGGCTTGCTTAAATTAATGCATTGTTATACAGTGTGTCCACAGACTCATCCTCAACATGGGGATCTCCGTTGTTATGAGAGATAGAGATTTGGTTAAATGAGACAAAATGTGCAGAATCTCCAGTACTATTACCCCGCGTAGTCAAACTTTCCATATTTTGCTTGGTTCGCGACCGACAGTTGAAAAACGAGATTTACCCATTTTCGTTTTTTGTTTATAACTCGCTTATTTAGTAAGTTAGAAAAAAAATATTTTCACTTTCTAAAGGCCCTTTTTTATGAAGATTTCAAATCTCTTTTCATATTTTTTTTTACTTTTATAGTTTTAGAGATATTTGTATTAACTTTGTTTTTTTAAATACACGTCAAAGATGGCCATGACACTATCCGAAAGAGATTTTTTTTCTCTTTAATTTGATATGAGGGTTGATGGATTTATTTTCAAAAATAACAGAGTTATACGTAAAACACTGATTTTTAATAGTAGGCTATGATAAATTAATTGATAAAACAACAGAAGGCTTAGCAAAGAGTTGAAATTCGCGCTGGCTTAGTAAACGGCTGTTTTGTTTTAGCTGTCAAAGTGTAGTTTGTTGCTAATTTGTCAGTTTACTAAGTAATTTATTAAATTTACTTTTGTTATCATGCAACCATTTTGTAACAATGAAAAATTTGATATGTTTCTTGTTACATTCTATGTCACAAAAATTCGACCAGAGCTGCAGAAATGTACTTCGATCAGTATCCAGAACGAGACAACCTCATTCGTCTATTTACAGAAACTTACGAGTAAATTTAATAAACTATGGATCATTTAAAAAGCCGTTTACTAAGTCAACGCGAATAAGCGAAGAAGACAAAACTACTGTTTAACGATCAATAGTTGAAAATCGCTTATTTTTCATTGTTACAAAGTGGTTCATGATAAGAAAAGTAAATTTAACAAATCATTTAGTAAACTGACAAATTAGCAACAAACTACACTTTGACAGCTAAAACAAAACAGCCGTTTACTAAGCCAACGCGAATTTCAACTGTTTGCTAAGCCCTCTGTTGTTTTATCAATTAATTTAGCATAGCCTACTATTAAAAATCAGTGTTTTACGTATAACTCTGTTATTTTTGAAAATAAATCCATCAACCCTCATATCAAATTAAAGAGAAAAAAAATCTCTTTCGGATGGTGTCATGGCCATCTTTGACGTGTATTTAAAAAAACAAAGTTAATACAAGTATCTCTAAAACTATAAAAGTAAATAAAAATATGAAAAGAGATTTGAAATCTTCATAAAAAAGGGCCTTAAGAAAGTGAAAATATTTTTTTTCTAACTTACTAAATAAGCGAGTTATAAACAAAAAACGAAAATGGGTAAATCTCGTTTTTCAACTGTCGGTCGCGAACCAAGCAAAATATGGAAAGTTTGACTACGCAGGGTAGTAGCACTGGAGATTCTGCACATTTTGTCTCATTTAACCAAAACTCTATCTCTCGTAACAACGGAGATCCCCATGTTGAGTATGAGTCTGTGGACACACTGTATATGCGAGCGTACACAACGAAGCAGTGAGTGTAGCAGGTATAAGCGCTGTTACAAGAGCTGGTAGATTCAAGAATGTATCTCACCATTCTTTCAGCGCGCTGACTACTACAATCAACGTGTGACAACTGTCAAATGGCCATTATAAGTTTCGCAATGGATGTGACTAGTTTAATAAGTGAAATTTTGCCAGTTTTTATTTAATTTGTTTTGAGTTTTTTCTAAGACGTATTTAAAAGTGTTAGGTTCCATACGTAAATATTCAAAAAACAGGTTTGGGTAAAATTTTAATTCTTGGTATAAATGATGAAATTCGCCATGTTTAGATAGTTTTCTATTAATAGGGTGGACATGATAGCTCCTACCCAAATTTGCATTTAAAATATACCACTTTGTAGCAGAAGAACACAAATATTCGTCTTCGCTATCTGACATTTCAAAAGCAATTTAAGCTTGTATCAATGCTAGTATCAAAGTTTCGTTGTGCAAACCTATATAAGCGCTTATAATTTCAGCCACCATCTACCATACATGCTAGTGCTACCATCTAGAATCCCAGCTGCGTAGGTACTGCACGTACCTTAACTCTTAAATAAGTACCTATTCCATAGTTAAAAAAAATTGATGATTCGGTTGAAATTAATTTTTGTATTTTATTTTCAAAAGAGTCCAAGGTACGAGCGACGAAGCTAATCACTATATTATATATTTTAAGAAATTGTTTCTGGAGTGTTTTATTTCCAGAAGCTTTATAAAATTAAGTCAGTGGTCCCGAAACTTTTTCGATTAAGATCAGTGATCTCGAAACTTTATTGGTAAATTGTGTTAATATTTTTAATTACAGATTGCCGACGTTTCGACCAGTATGTGGCCTTAATCATGACCTATGAATTAAAAAATTACATGACATTACATGACAAGTAAAACAATAAAGTTTTGTCATGTAATTTTTTAATTCATAGGTCATGATTAAGGCCACATACTGGTCGAAACGTCGGCAATCTGTAATTAAAGATATTAACACAATTATCTCATTGTACTGAAACCTAACAACTATCTGTCTGATTAAAATAATATATGTATAGTACACAAATATATCGAACTTTATTGATAAAGTACCCTTATGTAAATATAGAGAATTCACCTATCCCTGCCTCCAACCTTGGAAACCATTGAGTAAACGTAAAACTAAGGTGATAGAATAGACTGAAAACTGAAAGAGAGACAAAAGAAATGTTTGAGAAACGCCTATGAAGTAAATGCAAAGATGATTAGATGGTTGTTCAGTCAAGCGCAGTAGGAAATGAATAAATTTCATGAATATAGACGTACAAATTCTCTTTAACGGAATAGTTAACAGTCATGTTCGGAATAATTAAGTAACCAAATAAATATGCAATTCATTATCAGCAAATTTGCATAATGTCTGTTTATGCAATTATATTATAAAACATTGAAACAGACATTTTATGTGCTATATAAAATTGCATTTATTTCATCTATTCGCATTTGTTTGTACTGCTGTCTGTGGCATTAAAATTTGATGTGTTGATATGATGCCAGACAGTTGTTGGAGAAATAAAAGAATATTTATTGAATTTTACGTATTGCATCGATTGTCACAAGGCAAAGTTGATTATGTAGATTTTTTTTATATAAGAATTTCAATTTTTTTAATGCTGTTCTGTATAATATTTAAAAACGTTATTTGTGCCTAAAATTAAAACTACGTAACTCCTTTGTCATATTATCAGACTTGTAAATTCATAGTTAGCAAACGCAGGGTCCAATTTGAAATATTCCTAAAAATCTCTCTAGAATGTAGATTATAGACGCTCGACAGGTCATAAGCGCTCACACATTTTTAACTTCAAGGTACGGCATTGAGATATACCTATATGATAGGTCTAATTAGATACGCATGACTTTAGTGGTCGGGCGTCTATAATCTGTACCAACTATTCGACTTAAAACCCTTCGTTTCGTTTTTGAAGTGAAAACTTCCTTAGGTGCACTTTGCGTTCTTTCTGGATAGTGAACGAAAGTAAACCGTCACGCTTCGGGTCGGTGATGCTGATCGGGTTTACTCGGCTCAAACACGAAAAGGTATTTGCAGTATGCTGGTAATAAGTTTTTAGTAGTTCATAAGTGCGCTAATTGATGACACTAAAACTTAATTGAAAAGGTATTTGTGGTATGTTGGTAATAAGTTATTTGTAGTTCACAAGTTCGCTAATAGATGACACTAAAACTTAATTGAAAAGGTATTTGTAGTATGTTGGGAATAAGTTATACGTATTATAGTAATAAAATAATATTATAATAGAGGACAGTATGGCTCAGTTGGTAGCGTCGTGACCTCTGAATCAGACTGTCGTGGGTTCGAATCCCACCTCTGCTCATGGATGTTTTGTGATGTTATTTAGTTTTTAAGTGATATATTATGATATTTGTTGTATTTAAGACGCTAATGACCTAAGTTGTCGACGCGTCTATAATCCACAATAAATAAAAAAATAATATTATAATATTATGTATGTTTTGCATATAATCAAATTTTCACTTCTGTTGTGTGGTCACAAGCACACACCTACTTTTTTTTGAATTATGAATTGTTAAATGAGAAAACAACCAAAGACACGTCCGTGAAAGAGATTTCGACATAAGAATTGTAAACAACAACAGCAGAATCCTGTGACGACGTGAAGATTTACAGGGAATTTCAGGACTGAAACTTTAAAGTACGTACAATGAAACTTAACGAGAACTCGATACAGGGGAGAAAACATGTACATTTTAATACTTCCCCACAGATATAGGTATAATAATACAGAAGTTAAGGGTGTACTATGTTGGAGGTAATATTATAGAGTAGAGTTTGAGTCGGTGGGGCGGTACAAGTGTTACACAATGGGACGGTGGGGAGTCGGTGCAAGGCGCAAGTCGGTTGTGACGTATCATAAGAATAATGTACTTTGAGTAGCGGAAGCTGAGATAAGGAAAGTCCCACAACGTGCGGTGAACTGCGCGACTTGTCACGATGATGCAGGGGATTCAGTGTCGTACGTCACCACTGGGGGCACTACTGGGACACTGTTTATTTTATACTGTCCCAGGTGTATAGCGCAATCTAGTGATTTATTTATTTATTTAACGATCAACAAAGCTGTGCTCCAATTACAGACGATTTGAATAACTGGATATTTCGAAATTTTCTCTGGGAGATTTATATTTTCTGTCAAGTTCTTAATTTATGCTCTACTAGTTTTTACCAGTGACTTCGCTTGCCTCTATGTCGTTTTTCACTATAATCTTATATTATTCCGAACTTAATCGAATTAAAAACTTTTTAACAAAAAAAAACTCCTTGAAAAAGCCACTAAAAAAAGGTAAATAATGAAATTTTGAGGTCTGCGCCAATTTAATAAAATATGAAGTCGATTAAAAAGTATAGTATAGTAATTAATATCTTCTTTTTAACCAACTTCATATTTTATTAAATTGGCGCACAAAATATGAAGTTGATTAAAAAGTATAGTATAGTAATTAATATCTTCTTTTTAACAAATTCATATTTTATTAAATTGGCGCACACTTCAAAATTTCATTATTTTCCTCTTTTTAGTGGCTTTTTGAAGGAGGTTTTTTTTTTGTTAAAAAGTTTTTTATTTTTTACTTTTTAGTGTCAAAAAGTGACATTTACCTTAAAGAAATCACACGCCGTTACTCACTTTTATTAAACCGACTTTGTTACGCTGTCTGATGTGTCAAAAAGTGACATTTACCTTAAGGAATCACACGCCGTTACTAACTTTTATTAAAATCAGCCGAACTACTAAACCGATTTTGATGAAATTTCTATGGGACCAATCTGAAAGTATATCCATTCAAATAAAAAAAAATTTTCCAAATCGGTTTATAAATGAAGGAGTTCTGAGGTAACAAACATAAAAAAAACCGATTGCCCGATCGAGCGAATGAGCGCACTCACTTCGTTCGTGCGCTCAACTTCGCTCTCATAGGCAATCGACAACTTACCGCTTTTGTTGCACAAAATACTATTTCTGTGGTGTTTAATAATAAAATTATAAGAAGTATATAAAAAACTTAATATATTTGAAGCGCTCGTCGATGAAACTTTGTGTTTGCGTAGCTGAACTTTGGAATTTGAACTATTTAGTGGAATCGATTCTTAATAAATTAAATTCTCATCTGTGGCCATGTCATGAATATGTCACAACACGACGGTGACGGGTCTAAAAGAAGGGGTTCTGGGGGGTGGGGCTGTTTTTGTATCGATACACGCGTTTGGTATGGGGGAAGTTCAAAGAAGAAACGAGTTGCGTCGACCGTATGTTCGCATATATTGTAAACGAAAGAAAATGTCATGTTCTCCGGCAATGCGTGGAAGCGAACTTCCTGTTCCCGTGGGTAAAACAAAAAGGTCTCAACTTGCCTTAACTGTCTTTTTGTACATAACTTACCTACATAGTACATATATATATACATATATTTTGTTCAACATATATATTATATGAAACCAGAAATATTATTACATAAATATTTTCGACCTAGAGCCCAGAGATGAGATCACTGGATTCGAATCCCAATGAAGGCAGATGTAACATAGGACTTTTCCCTAATGGTTTCCGTCGAGAATAGTTAAAGCTTTTCCATAGTTTTCCTCAATAGTTTCAGATAAATGTTGATATGAACATTTTATCAACTCCTGTGATCATATCTTAATTTAATTTCACATTATTTTTCCATTCGCACTTACGATGCCAAACCAAAGTTAAAAAAAATAAACAAACTGAAAATAGTAATGATGTGAGTGGAGAATATTAATTCCTGAATACTAAAAAAAGTAATCACAAAACACTAACTTAGTTGATACATTGTTACTTCACAAACCACGACCTAATACACAGTGCTTAGCATCATAATATTATATAATGTTACGAATACTCAATGTGTGTTTTTAAAAAAATAATTAACCACACTTGAAGATGGCAACTCGCTGCTCAAACGCGTAGTATAAATTCACAAGAAGTCACAAGACGGACATAATACAAAGTATTTCTAATAATTCATAATATTAATAATACTAACTTAGTGTTTTATTGTTTTATAGTTACTTTTTAGGGTTTCGTACCGCTGTATAAAGCCCTATTAACCTGCCTACGCCCTACGATGTCTGTTCGTCTGTCTGTCACAGGACTCTATCTCATAAACAGTAAGAGGTAGGTAGTTGAAATTTTCACAGATTGTGTGTCGTTATAGCACGAACAAATATAGCACGAACAAATAATAATTAGAATTAAATAATCAATTAATTTTAATAAATTAATGTTTTTTATACTGACAAGTGGAAATGGCGTCATCGTACACGATGATTATACTTAAACTATATTTAGGTATATTCAGTGTCTTCACATCATAGCTTCAATTTTTCTTCAAAAGATTAAATAAAATATTAATGTCGAAAAAAGTAGGTACATTAAATATTTCATTATTAATATTTTTTTCCATTTTTGTCGCAACTATATGTTTTTTCAATACAAAGGTCCTATTTTGTACTCGATATAAAGAACTTATCGATTATCTTATAATCAGATAATGAGTTTGAGAAGTTCGAAATTGTTCTCAAAGTAAATAAATTATATTCTTTTGCAGCAAGTGAGTAATTTTCCTGATTGTACAAATACAATTTTATAAACTTTATATATAATGGTTCTGAGTCTCCATTGAGCGTACTTATAATTTAATATACACGGTGTTAAGGTGCATTTTCATGTGAAGCTTGACGCTGGTTTCTAGCGTCAAATACGGTCACGTGATAAAATTTAAACATTGACGCCAATTTGAAAAAATGTAGCGTAAAAACTAAACTTTGTTTAGCTTTTACGCTCGAGTTCTATTGGTTCTACAGGTGTATTTTTATTTATTATTTATTGTAGATTATAGACGCGTCGACATCTCAGGTCATTAGCGTCTTTCAACTACACTAAATAACAACTATCTTAAAACTAAATAACATCACAATACATCCATGAGCGCAGTCCAGAGGCTGCGACACTAAGCACGCTAACCACTAGGCTATATTGCCCTCACTCTACAGCTGTACTTAACCTATAGACAAAGATTAGTCTGTACCTATGAATATATTTTATCTAAATAATAAAACGGATTTTGAAGAATTTCATCGAAAAAAAATCAAATTTTGACTTTGAAATCCAATTTTGACTTATTTCCCTAATTTTATCTGTTAAAAATAGCGCTATTGAACCCAGATGTGTTCGAAGTATAATTAAAAAAAAGTTTTTGACAATGAGAAACCAGTTAACCTGTCAAGGTCTTCATAAAGAAATGTTACTTAAATCCTAATCGTTTGTTATTAATATTAAGATTTCTGCATAACCTGGGTACCTATTGTGTAACTCGTTTTTAGTGATTTCACTCATGTGAGAATGCTCACGCGATTGTGTATTTTCACACAAGTGAAAAGTGAACTTTTTCACGTGACATTATTCACCATCGAATTTGTCCGTGAAACGTGAAATAAAAGTGAGACAGAGAATAAATTGAAAAAGGACACATATAAAAATACCTTAACATGACAGCTTTGTTCTTATAGATAGATAATAAAAGAAATGCAATAAACGGTAATACACAAATTTGAAATATCTTAATTTTTTAAACATAATATAGGCAGACACATTATGAATTTATATATTTATTTATAATACATAAATTTGAAAATAAATTTCTGTTCAATTTTTTAAACATAATTATACGCAAAAACACATGAATATATAATATAAGATCGATAAATTAAATTACAAAGTTCACTTTATTTATATACTTCATCAATTTTTTATTCTCTTTACGTTCATTGTTATTTATCTGCCAAACACCGCATAATATAACCTCATATCCGCATTAATTTGTATTTTTAAAGTGAAAATATCCAACAAAAAATAAAATCCCTACTTTGTGGCCTAGTGATTTCACGAGTGAATCCATGCTACACAATTGAGTGAAAATTTTCACATGACATGAAAATGTGAAAATGAACACATTCACAAAAGTTACACAATAGCTCCCCAGATATTTAATTATTAAATTTGACGCTACATTTTTTCGAGTTGGCATCCATGTTGAAATTCTATCACGTGACCGTATTTGACGCTAGAAGCCACCGTCAAGCGTCACATGAAAATGCACCTTTAGGAAATCAGGTCGATAAACTTTAGCAGACAATTTCCTTTTTATTTTCTATGAATCGTCTATTTGAAACTTCATCCAATTTTCAACTTAGAGTTATTTGGACCTGGCATTTTCAATTTATTATTATTTTTTATAGTAAAATGAAAATCCAGTTTCACTACGATTAGAACCTGGGAACTAGGAGTTTGTATTAGACGAGTCGTTGCAACGCCATAAAAACGATATCGCTACTAGTGATGAGCAAAGCAAGACCAAGACCGTGCTACTCTTGGTCTTGCTCTTTTAGTATTGGACTTGCGTATTTATCCTGGTCTTGGTCCTGCTTTTTTATTAGATAGATAGATAGATAGAATATTTATTTGTCACAGCTATATAAAGATTGACAAAACGTCAAAATACAATGATAATATAAAATATGTCATGTTACATTAATATTCAAAAAATCTTTAAAATTGTATAGACAAATCTCCATTAGTTGCTTTTTGACAACTTTTTTGAAACTATTTTCGGGAAGAGAACGCGTTTCCAAAGGTAGAGAATTATATAATCTTAGTGACCAATAATTAGGTCCATATTTCTGTTTGTTTACAGAATGAAAAGGCACTCTGATGTCTCTCGCACCACGTGTATTGTGAGAATGTACTTCCTCAACAATTTGGAATTTAGATAAATTTCGTTTGACGTACAAAAGATTGACAAAAACAAAAAGAGAGGGTAGTGTCATGATATTTAGAGCCCTGAAAAGAGGAGCACAATGAGCATTATGTTTCGCTTTAGCTATTATTCTGACTGCTTTCTTTTGCAATTAATCCTGGTCTTGGTTTTGCTTTTTTGCAAGACTAATAATAAAATTAAAAAATAAAAATATATAAAATAAAAAATAAGACCAATTTTGCTCATCACAAATCGCTACGGGTAGGCCATTCCGAGTTCAAATTTGAGACCTGATTAAAGTATCAATAAACACAATAACAAACTAAAAATACAGTAGAATCCAGAAAGAACAACTTTCAAGAGACCGGCGACATTATGTCGTATTAAACGGACGACGCACAAAGCGACCGCAATAATTCGTCTTTTTTGTTCATCGTTTTAATAATTTCGAGGCGTTTAAACGACAATTATTTCTTTTAATTTTTGACATTTACATTTACCCATTAAAACCTAAATTTGTTGCTAAGCTACTGACTTTTTGTGAACTTACACTGAAAAACTCAAATGTAAACTTTCCTAAGTCCGCGACTGTACATATGTATGTATGTATTATGTAACATTAATGAAAATTAAAAATTGCACATATGTGTGTATTACAGATCAGAGGAACAATATGTATTGTAATTTCGTTCTAACCGGACGATTATTATAAAATTAGGTCGCTAAAAGCAGTTGATCGTTTAAACCGGAGTCATATTATACGGATACGCTTTCATGAATCCTAACTCGAGTCCAAGGTTACTAGAGTATAGGTTGCCTCATTCCGATAGATAGTAGTGGGGGGATGACGTCACTCAGAATATACCATGCTTACTCACTTCAATAGCAGACGATGGACGCTGCTAATTTTTGGAAATAAAAATCACAGTAACTATGGTAGTGTGATATGTTTTTTCAATACCTATAATAGAAACATGATTCTTCTGTTAGTGAAAAAAATATGATAAGTTGTCAATTTTGCGATAGCTGTTAAGTGTTATGGTGTTTTGTGGTTATTTTTAATATTTTGTGAATATAAAAGATAAAATAATTAATTTATCAATTTGTTAGTTAATTCTATTCGTTTTTAAAATTTAAAAAAATAGGTAATTAACAAGATCTGCCATTTCTTGAGCATTATTTAATTTCTTGTTTGTTTATATTATAGATATTAAAACCTAAATTTTGTAATAAAAATAAAAATTATCCTATTTTTTAACATCTATTCTTCTATTTATTGTCTCCTGCCAATTTTAAGAAAAAATCTGCACGAAGCACCTAATATGAATAAGCATAATCTTCAACAATTTTTGTACTTGATTTAAATTAAATTCTAGCTGACGTCATTCCCGCGCTTACGCTGATTGGTCAGATGAAATGAGGCAACCTGTACTCTAATAACCTTGACTCGAGTCTGCATTTACGTCGCTAAAAACGGTTAGTCGTTATAAACGAAGTCGTAATAGACGGACTCTACTGTATATATGGATTGCTATTTGGCCCGGATTATTCTGGCAGTTGGTGGAACTAAACGTATAAACTAATAGTGTG
The DNA here is from genome assembly GCA_039654895.1 of Mongoloraphidia duomilia. Taxonomy (NCBI): domain Eukaryota; kingdom Metazoa; phylum Arthropoda; class Insecta; order Raphidioptera; family Raphidiidae; genus Mongoloraphidia; species Mongoloraphidia duomilia. The sequence continues at coordinate 16,405,308 of CM077525.1, read as the reverse complement.
TGTTTGGACAACGTGTTACATTAATTAAAAATTTACTGGGTGCACTAAAATTGAATTTATTTATTTTTTGTCGGTGGACGAGAGTATTAAAATCATTTATAATAACACATCGGGATCGCATTGTAATAGCATTGGTGTTTATCCGCATTAGCGTTTTGGAGGGAAATAACAGTGCATTCGCGTGGTGGGACACAGTAATATGGGGACCTGCCCTACGATCGAAACTCATTCGCCATACAGTTGTGACTTGTGGGATCATTTGCAATGCACCACAACCAGCCGCAATTATCATTAGCTCTCTTTTATTGTCATGTTATTTTGAGTAGGCCAGAGCATCACACGACCGTGTTTTTATTTTCTACTTCTACCCGCATAAAATAGGAAATGCATTTTTGCATACCCACTATAAAATAGCTACTTTACATGCGTTTATACAGCGTGTCCACGAAAGTTCTTTACAAATGGAATTTTTCTTTATTAATTATTGGAGAAAAAGTTTTTTTCTGTGGAAAAGTTCTGCTTCGTCCAAAATCTCTAAAACACCAAAGAAAATTTTTTTCGGCCTAAAGTTATACTGTTCTTTGTATGGAGAGAGATGGAGGACATGTTGAATTCTGATTTATAATTCTGAATAAATAATTACTTAGAAGTTAAGTTATGTTATAATTTTGAATTAAATTTGATTATGTAACTAATTTTGCGAAAATCTTGAATATCACAGATAATTTTTATTTTTAGTAAAATAAAACTTTTTGATTTCCCTTGTATAACTTTAGGCCGAAAAAAATTTTCTTTGGTGTTTTAGAGGTTTTGGACGAAGCAGAACTTTTCCACAGAAAAAAATTTTTGCTCCAATAATTAATAAAAAAAAATCCATTTGTAAAGAACTTTCGTGGACACGCTGTATATGCATGCAATGGGTCAGTTAACACTAGTGTGGTAGGTAAACATTTTCCATAGTGATTTATGTTTATTCACTGTGCGTGTGCACTGCGACAGCTACTAATGACCTACTAAAAAAGTGAAGTTGGCGACGCAAATGAACTGTCAACAAATTTTGAAAATACTAAAAATGGAGTGAAAAGTAGTTATTTTATAGTAGGTATGCCAAAAAATACCATATAATTCTTGTGCGTAATGATATTATGACTCGTGACTGTTAAAACTCGCTAAATCGCTCGTTCTAACATATTGTCACTACTCGTCAGTAATATACCTCATTACGACACTAGAAATACAATCTACTATTTTGTGTATACCGGCTTGTGGGTCATTTAACAGGCAGGCGTGTCGAAAGTGTTTTCATAACATAACTAGTGCGGTAAGTAAACGGTTGCCATAGTAACTTATGTTTATTCGCTATATCCGACTGCTATTGCATACTCACGGCCTACTGTAAATGTGAAGATGACGACGCATATGAACTGTCAAAACTTTTTGAAAATACTAAAAATGAAGTGAAAAGCAGCTATTTTATAGTGGGTATGGCAAAAAATTCCATAATATATATCTCGTGCGTAATTGTATTATGACTCGTGTGACTCTGAAAACTCGCTAACGCTCGTTTCTACATAATTACATATTATGATATTATCATCCCTCGTCAGTAATATACCCCATTACGCATCTAAATATACAATCTACTATAAGTTTGGGTATAAATTTATAGTTGAACAAGTTTAATTAAAATCGATCCAACCATTCAAGAGTGATGCTAGCACAGACAGACAGACAAAAATTATGGAAACGCGATTTTCACTAAAAAAAATCCCAAGAAAACGAAATTACAGCTAGGTCATGTTGCAATTTTATGTAACTACTATACAGGGTGTCCAAGTTGACGTTGGCTAACATGGGTAACTTTGTTATTAGTGGAGATAGAAAGTCGGTTAAATAGGCAAAGTAGTGCAGAATTATGTGCTCATTAACGTCCCGTCGAAAAAACAATTGAATTTTGACACACTATGGATTTATTTAGAAAATAGTGAAAATTGCCGTTTTTGAAAACTGGCCATAACTTTTTTATTTATGAAGACATCTGAAAATTTCTTCAATCATTTTTTGATAACTTTTTATGATATTTTCAGTGGCGTAGGTTTAATTTTTTTATATCCACTACATAATGAGATATTGACATGAACTTTGGTTTTTCTTATGGACGCCATTTTGGATTTTTAGATATTCGAATTCTACTTATTTTTCTGATTAATTTGGTGTATCATATGCTACATTTAAAAAAAATGCAATTAACGTCCCATATTAGAGGCGCTATAAAAAAAAATGACAGTCAAATTATATGTCAGTTCTGCCTAACTACGATTTATTATTAATTTTACACTTAAAATGTTCGCACTACTTAATTATAACTTGATTGTCAGTTGTTTTTAATGTCTCTTATATGGGACGTTAATTGCATTTTTTTTAAATGTAGCATATGATACACCAAATTAATCAGAAAAATAAGTAGAATTCGAATATCTAAAAATCCAAAATGGCGTCCATAAGAAAAACCAAAGTTCATGTCAATATCTCATTATGTAGTGGATATAAAAAAATTAAACCTACGCCACTGAAAAGATCATAAAAAGTTATCAAAAAATGGTTAAAAAATTTTTCAGATATCTTCATAAATAAAAAAGTTATGGCCAGTTTTCAAAAACGGCAATTTTCACTATTTTCTAAATAAATCCATAGTGTGTCAAAATTCAATTGTTTTTTCGACGGGACGTTAATGAGCACATAATTCTGCACTACTTTGCCCATTTAACCGACTTTCTATCTCCACTAATAACAAAGTTACCCATGTTAGCCAACGTCAACTTGGACACCCTGTATACTAAAAAAATTCTAATCATTTCTGTCAATCTGTCCATAATTAGATTCAGAATACTTGTTCGTGCCAATTGAACTGTAAGTCGCTGTGAGTGAACGATCTATTTTTATTTGATTTCAACATTTTCAAACGTCAATATACCATGATCTTTTCTACGAGAAAAGAGCTTTTCAGTAACGTTCTATTGCACAAAATGCTTTTATTAATTTTGCAAGCGTTCGCAGTGAGAACTTTATTTTCTGAACGCTTGTCCGTGATTCTCAGCGGGGATCATAGAAGTGCATTCGACGTCAGTTCGACACGCGATGCACTTAAAAAAGTCATATAACAATAAAATATTCTATTATGCGCATTGAACCGTATTATACATAGCTTTATATTATATAAGACAGACAGCCAATGACGCCACGTTACAATTCAATATCAGAAAAATTTATTTATTTAACCTGTCATCGTCGGGACTCAAACTCGAAACTTTCAGATTCGCGCTGGCTGAGTTATCAATTAGTTCCATCGTGACAGGTCTAAATGCCCCTTTTAATTCTCATATAAAGCAATTGTAAACGTATTTTCCACTTTATGTGAGAGCTAACTATTTAAAACTTGTAAAGTTAGAATTGAACCTTCTCACATGCGAGAGCTAATAATTATGGGTGAATAATATGTAATACCTACATATCTTTATTTGCGATTCTATAGTCAGTTCAACTCAACTTGAACTCGTTTTAGAATGAATAATAGGTGTTATTATCAAGTTCTGAATTGGTTCGGAACTGGTAAAGTGTGTTGGCAATACAGAACACTTCGGACACAACTGCATGTTTGTTGGTCAAATTCTTGGACTCTTCGAACTGTTTGAACTAGGTTCTGGGAAATCTAGCTCAATAGTGTGCCTAGCACACATTTCATTTAGATTTAGCATTGCTGTATAGTACGGAAATTATGAGTTCATAGTTCTATCTCCCTTGCTCACATATAAGAACCGTAAGGTAATTGGTTTCACTGTGTCAATTTTTATTGGCACAGGATACGTTGTTGGTTGCAAGGTGAATGTTTTTAGAAAATTCGCGCAGTGTAACCTGTTCTGCCGTTTTCGAACGACCAGTAATTTTATAGCATGGTGTTATTTGTAAAAAATAAATACTTATGTATAATTAAAAAAATATTTTTAAAGAGAAATGAAAAAATTAAGGGAAAAATAAAGTAGTGCCATGGCACTGTGGCACTACCTCACGAGCCTCCAAAAAGGAAAAAATAATATTTAATAATTTTGGTTCATAAATTATTATTATAAAAGCGGGGGTTGCGACTAATAAACTATCATAGAGATTACAACCCCCGCTTTTATAATAATTATGAACCAAAATTATTAAATATTATTTTTTTCTTTTTAGCACATTTCAATAAAAGCTTGTCTCTAAAAAGTTTTTTTTAACTAATAATTTATTTTGTTCATTTTTGTCTTTCTAAATTTTACCCCCCTTTGACACCCGTAGGGGTTGAATTTCGAGAAATCCTTTCTAGTGGATGCTTACGTCAGAAAAGGAACCAACTGTACAAATGTCAAGTTTCTAGCTTCAGCGATTTGGCCTGGGCGTTGATTAGTCAAAAAAACCCTACATTCCCGTTTGAACCCCTTGGGGGTTGAATTTATTTCTAAAAACGATTTATTCATGTATTGTCATCGAGAATACATATGTGTTCAAAATTTCAAATCGATCGGATACTCATTTTAGTCTTTCAAAATTTTACCCCCCTTTGACACCCGTAGGGGTTGAATTTCGAGAAATCCTTTCTTAGTGGATTCTTACGTCAGAAAAGGAACCAAATGTTCAAATTTTAGGTTTCTAGCTTCAGCGATTTAGCCTGGGCGTTGATTAGTAAAAAAAACCCTATATCCCCGTTTGAACCCCTTAGGAGTTGATTTTATTTCTAAAAACAATTTATTCATGTATTGCCATCGGGAATACATATGTGTAGAAAATTTCAAATCGATCGGATACGTGGAAGTCGTTCAAAACTGACTTGCAAGTTTTGACCTAAACAAACATATAAACTCACAAATCCACAAACTAACATACATTGCAAGTTAAATAAAAGCTAGTAAAAACAAACAAAGCATCTACTGTTTATTTATATTAGATCTTATAGATGTGAAGAACTGTTTAATTAAAAACAGAAAAGTGGTGATCCTGATGATAATGAAAGAAGACAGCTTTGAAATGGCTTAAGGATCCAAAAATAATAAGCAAATACTGTTAATATTGCATTTATTAAGCTGACGTTTCGAGAATTATATTCTCATCCTCAGAGCTCATTTTTTTTTTTTTTTTTTTTTTTTTTTTTAAAAAATTAAAAACTGACATTACAATCAAAATTACGTTTAACAAAATCAAAAAAACCCATGTTAATATGAAGAAAGTGTCGTCAAATTAGCCAAATATTATAGATGTGAAGAACTGTTTAATTAAAAACAGAAAAGTGGTGATCCTGATGATAATGAAAGAAGACAGCTTTGAAATGGCTTAAGGATCCAAAAATAATAAGCAAATACTGTTAATATTGCATTTATTAAGCTGACGTTTCGAGAATTATATTCTCATCCTCAGAGCTCTGAGGATGAGAATATAATTCTCGAAACGTCAGCTTAATAAATGCAATATTAACAGTATTTGCTTATTATTTTTGGATCCTTAAGCCATTTCAAAGCTGTCTTCTTTCATTAGATCTTATATAGCCTATAGCCTTTGCCCTATGTTCGGTAAAACCGTTTACCGAAATATTGTACGTTGGCCAAACAATATACTTATTTCTTTTTTGATTTAAAAGACTGCTGTAGAGGAATTTGTCAAATAGTAATAAATTCATTAAAATAACGAATCCATGACTTTATCAATATGTTATGTAAATTATTAGCATAAAGACTTTTTTCAAAAATCTGATCGTCCTTCAGTATGACAAGTTAGCTTGTACAAACTGTACAGACATGAACTTCGCATTGACAAACAGCTTGTATTTTATGTATATGAGAGATAATGGTTGAAGGCACTTGGCATATTACTGTTACTCACCTCTGTATATATGCTTATAGAGTTAATGCAGTGCTTTTCAAACTGGACGTCGCTCTCGACGTCTCGCGGCGTCGCGATCCGAGCAAGCAAAACATAACAATGAAAAAAATGTCCCAAAAAAATTGCTGCGAGGAGCCCGTTTATCTCATTTTCTAATAATTATCGCCCTATAAAAATATATCAGCTCAATTGCCAATACACATACACACACGCACGTACGTACAAACATACAAAAAGTAATCATACTCCACAAGAAAATTATACCTATTATGTAGATATAAAAAATCCACCCTATAGCACTGGCTTTGTTGCCAAGTTGGGTGGATTAATTTAATAAATTATTGTTATTTCTTGTCTGTAAGGAAGATCGAAATAAATTTATTTATTATTATTATTATTATTATTATTCTTGTTCTCGGGGAAGCGTAAAACAAATCTGGAAGACGTACCAAAAACAAGTTTGGGAGCCACAGAGCTATTGATTCCAATACAACATAATATTTATACATTCCTGGAAAATTGGTGACATCGTTAGAGCTAAGTGCTTTACATAACGTAAGCTCAGTAGATGGCACGTCGTTAAGAGCCGCTATCATTTTATTTTGTCCTTGGACTTCGATAATCTGTGAGCATTAATCACTCGTCTTTTTTTAAAAAACTACTGGTGGATAGCTAATGTCCGTTTTTACAACACCGTTTCTTTATGTTCGTCAAAAAAATTTATATATAAAGCTCGACGTTTTGATAGATTCAAGTATATCCAGTCTTTGGTTCTCTTGAAAAAAAAATTGATTTCGTGAATTTATATTTACTAAAACTTCAAAATGGATGTTTCAGTAATAATTCTTTTTAATTGTATTATATACAGAGTGGCTATATACTAGGATGGGTCAAAAAAATCAATTATTTTTTTTTTTACAAGTGACATGGAAAAATGGGTTGCTAGACACCTTAAAAAAATTCTCACCAAATATGAGCTCTTAATTTTAATAGATCGATCCTCCGCATCACAGTTTTTTATTTTTTTCTCAGTCCAATAGAAAAAAATCCTTACTTCATCATTAATTGATTGTACAGAAAAATGTTTTAAGAGAATTTTGTAGGAAATTTAATGCTCTACAAAAAAGGTATCTTATATTTTTTCCGCAAACCTCACCATTTGAAAGATATTGAAGATTTATAATAGTCATTTATTGTCGAGTTATAAAATTCATAAACAAAAATGAAATTTGTCTTAAAATAATCAAACTTAAATCTTCAATATCTTCCAAATGGTGAGGTTTGCGGAAAAAATATAAAATACCTTTTTTGTAGAGAATTAAATTTTCTACAAAATTCTCTTAAAACATTTTTCTGTACAATCAATTAATGATGAGGTATGAATTTTTTTCTATTGGACTGAGAAAAAAATAAAAAACTGTGATGCGGAGGATCTTCCTATTAAAATTAAGAGCTCATATTTGGTGAGAATTTTTTTAAGGTGTCTAGCAACCTATTTTTCCGTGTCACTTGTAAAAAAAAAAAATTGATTTTTTTGACCTACCCTACTGTATACTCAATTTTTTCTACTGTTATGCTCAGCTGAATCGATTTTTATTTAAATTGTGTTTTTACTCAAAATTCAACTTAGAAATTAGTCTCAACAATTGACTCATCCGTGCAAAATATGACACAAAATTTAAGTAAAAGTAAGCAACACATCCACGCATTAGAGATAAAAAATATTTTAAAACATTTTTTTATAAAACACCGTACACCTTAATACACAAAACCTTAACTTTTTTTTCTTTTTATTATTTTTAGTATCTAACATTAAACTAGGAAATGATTTTATCGACTAACCAAACCGTGTAATTAAATATTGAATAGTAATCAAAAGCTCTCTTTCGGCATTAAAATAATTATTAGCTGTTCGTTAATAACATTTTAAATACCTTATACAAAAATCAATTCAACGTAAGCGATTAAAGTTTTCATTTGAAAAAAAAAATCAATCTGAAGATTTAAAACCTGTGTTTGTTTATCATTTAATTTTTCTGTTCATATAAAAAACAACATTTTATGTTTTAACGAAAACGAAAAAAAAAGTGCTGAATAAACAAAACAACAATCTGCAGCTGTTTTATAAAATATTTCTGTTAATAAAAACAGTGGAAGCATTTTGTTTTGATAGCTTGTTTGAAATTCAGAGGCATTCAGAGGTCAAAACTGCAGCCAAATGAAGAAAAAAAAATAATATCTACTTCTTTATTGACAGTGTTAACAATATTTTTTTTTCGTAATATTGGTACGTCATTTCCAGAGTTATAAGACGAGGATATCAATTTATACAATCATATTATTTGATTTATCTAGCGGCAGAAATTCAATAATTCTCTTTTTATTTTTTTATAAAAAGCAAGAGAAAGGAAATAAAACTAATTTAATAACAAAAGAGTACGTACATTACGAGACAATTGAATGTCTTCTTCGTTCATTCAATTGTTACGTATAGTCGTTTGTTCATTGGCCAATTTTTAAAACACATCTTTTCATAAAATTTATTTCTAAAGACCGACTTTTGAACCAAGGTAGGTATACTTTTATAAAAATTATTTTCTTTTAAATTTCACAAAACGTAAATATAAAAATTTAAAACACGAGTTGCAAATTTTATTCTGTGCTTTTTTAAGGCAAAAATGTGTATAACTAAATTAAATATGATAATTAAAAAATATAATATACATTTATAAGTAAATTGTAAAGTAGAGAAAACTCTTTTTTCCTATGTAAAGTGTGTGAAGTAAATATTAAAATGAAATCTAGATTATCTACAGAGCCCGCTGTGGTGCGGGAACTCGCTTTCCAAATTTACATATATTATAATACAAGTGGAAAACTCACCTATAGTCGGTAGGTAGCCGAGTTCAGGTTATCTATAGTGCTGTATGTAGACACATGACCGGATTGTGTTCTGTACGACTAAAACTTAACAAGACAACACCTCTATTGATAATGGACAACCCATATACTTTCAATCGAATTCAGTAATATATAATATTGTGTAATAGTACACAATATTTTGTTCAACTACTACAAGAAATATGTCATTTCGTGGCTCTGCTGAGCGTGGGCGAAATAATGGGTGACCTGATTGATTGCGTAAACGTTCCCCGTAATGAGCGTTGGCGAAATGCTATTTCGCCCACTCTGCCCTGATTGATTGCGTAAACGTTCCCCGTAATGAGCGTGGGCGAAATAGCATTTCGCCCACTCTCTACGTCAACAGTCAGGGAATTCATTATTTCGCCCACCCTCAGTAGAGCCACGAAATTACATATTTCATGCGGGTGTTGAACAAATATTATTAATTGTGACACCAAAGAACTTTTCCATCCTAACACTGGCTTTGTCAGGATGAGTAGAAAAAACTCCATTTAATTTTATATTGAATTGAACCTTTCATGTAATGTATCAAAATAAATGAAATAAATTTCAAAAAGAAATCATCAGCAACCTATTTTTAGCTTAGCATGTCCGGAAAGTATAGAATTCTGAGTCTGATTCACAGATTGAACGATTTTTTTTCATGTTAGTATTTATTTTATTGGCTAATTTAAAGAGGCATTTTAACAGATAATTTAAATGCAACATTTTATTCCGTCTTTTCTGTTTGAGATTGGAATTCATTCTAATATAAAATTTGTACATTATCTAATAATAACTATCTAAGGAAACTAATTACATAACAGAAAGTTATAACAATATCACTCATTGTCATCAATAATTAGCGACAATAAATAATTAATAATATCCGTTAATCCACACCTATAAACCAATTAATTACATAAACAATGAACTCAAAATATCTTCATTGTTCTGAACTAAGGGGTCGTATGAAAGCATCTATTCAATGGAATCACGCTACAGTGGCACTATGAAGGTAAAAAAGATATTATACAATATGTAGAAGTGAAGTGGAAAATAAATAAAATAAAATAAAAACTTTTTTACAGAGTAGCTTTAATGCCTACGTAGATAATATTTAAATTTGTGTTATTTAATTTCTGAACGCAAAAACTTTCAAGCAATTACAAATTAAATTTAAAAGGACACTTTATTCGTGTATATAAAACAATATTACCTATAAAATATATTAGGTATGTCATCTCTTAATATAATAAAACTACAACCGTTTTATTATATTATTATATCATTATATTATTATATTATTATTATATCATTATATTATTATTATATTATTATAAAGCGTGCCGTCTACTAGATTAGATTAGATTAGATTTACACGGGGTGATAAGACATTAGATATCTCACAATCACTGCGACCTATAAGATCTTTTGTGAGTCCCCTAATAGTTTATTCCCAGTCGGGTAAAATGCTTTTTATGAACCTTATAACCTTTCTGGGGGCTTCTCTCCATATGTCTTCAGGCTTTAGAAAAGGCCTGTTAAGATGTTGCAGCCTTTTGGAGAACACTGCTTCACATTCACATACAATGTGTTCGGCAGTTTCTTTTGCTTCTTTACAGAAGCGACAGTTGTCATCCTGAACTTTACCCATTTTTGAGAGATGGTATCTCAAAGGGCAGTGGCCTGTGAGGAGTCCTGTCATTATTCTCAGTTCTGCTTTGCTGAGAATAAGGAGTTCTTTGGTCCTTGTGGTGCTATGCGAGATAAATCTCTTTGATTGTTTCAGTCCTGGAGTGGTGCCGTCTACTATGGAGCCCGCAAATTATTTGCAATACTCTGGCTTAGAGTTGCATATTTTAGAGTTACACATTTTATACCCTGACAAGATTATTAGATATAAGATAAAAGATTTATTGAACAAGACTTACAAATATACAGGTATTTACATAATTTTTTTAAGTACTGGTACCATTTACCACCCAGGACATTCAATATTAATTTTATTTACACAGAATGCTTCAATTTGTTTATACACTTGTTTTTAGTTATATGGGAAAAACTCGCAAAAAACCCACCTTTCTTAGCTGCAGGGAAAAGATTATTCATTAACATTTAACCATTGAACTTTTATTGATAAATAGTATATTGTGCGACTAGTGGGAGAAAGAGGAGGTTCCTCGAGTGTGGATTTTGCCGCACGAGCGTAGCGAGTGCGGTAAAACACACGAGTGGAATCTCCTCTTTCGACCAATTGTCGCACACAATATTTTGTTCAACTACCGCAAGAAATATGTCATTTCGTGGCTCTGCTGAGCGTGGGCGAAATAATGGGTGACCTGATTGATTGCGTAAACGTTCTCCGTAATGAGCGTGGGCGAAATGCTATTTCGCCCACTAGTGAGCGAAATGTGAATTCGCCCATTCTGCCCTGATTGATTGCGTAAACGTTCCCCGTAATGAGCGTGGGCGAAATGGCATTTCGCCTACTCTGTACGATCAACAAGTCAGGGAAATCATTATTTCGCCCACCCTCAGTAGAGCCACGAAATTACATATTTCTTGCGGGTGTTGAACAAAATACATTATAATTCTAAAAAGAAAAAAACCTTCATTGTATAAAACACTACTTCAAAAAATTACTGACTGAGAAACTATTAACGAACATCTAGTTTCTCAGCTAGTAACTTCTCCAGGTACTTACAATAAAATTGACTTTTGTTACATTGAATAATTCATTGAGCAGTTATAATTTTTTCAGGATATAATGCATATTTATGGTACAATTGTTACATTTTTGCTGTTATATCCGATATAATACAACTATAACCGATATCGTTATAAATAACTTTTATCGAACTTTCGAATTTACATTTGAACAATAATTATAATAGGAAATTCAATTAATCAACTAATGCTATTATGAAATTTATGGGCGTACAATGTCTATTTACGTAAATTACTGCCCATATATTTTAATAGCCAACTTGCCGATCGATATTCCATTACATAAAATATCTATTAAAAGGGCTGTTTAATGCTTAGTTTTATTTTAAAAACAAAAAACGTTGTTTTAATTTAAGTAATTGTATTTATGTTTTTACCTAAATACACACACACTCACACGTCCATTTCATCTACCTACTATATAAATCATAAAATTTCGAAATTTAAATCAGTACTCCACAATCCACTACATAATATGCATGTGCTTAATATTATAACGTGTTAGGGACACTCAATGTGTAAATTAAAAAAAAAATTTAACCACACCTGAAGATAGCAACTCGCTGCTGAAACGCGTCGTGTTAAAACACAGGAAGTCACAAGACGTACATCAAAAAATACAAGGTATTTCTAATACTTCATAATATACCATTAATATAAGATATAAATTTTCCTGTATTGAATTCTAAGGTTCAAATTTGTCTAACACCCCGTATATATTTATGCGACAAGCCTTTTTTTATATTAAAAACTATCTTCAGAACGTCAAAATCGATCTGAAGTCGGGTTCAATAACGTTGTGTCCCAAAGCAGTGAAGTCACGTTGTGTCAATAAATAACTTTTATCGAAACGATTTCATCTGGCGTGGGTCATTTGGAGCGCATCCCAAGACCCGAACCCATGCTTTAGCCTATGTTTTAGACGCATTAAAATCACTGCAATGTGCGGAAAAGTAAATTCAAACGACATTTTCTTTTATTAACAGTAAATATCTACAATTTATACTTGCGATTAATGCTTGATATAATCTATATATAATTTACGTAAATAAGAGACTTTGGAACGATGAAATGAAAGGGTTCCCGATTTCGTAGAAAAGTGACGGACAGTTCTAATGAAAGATCTCGAATTGTAGATTTACACAAATACTTACTATAAAATTCAACAATATTGACGTATTTTTGGCTTTATTCGCTATGTGCAACATCACTGCCACTTTTATACATTATGTCAAATGGGACAACTAGTAAAAAGTGAATTAAAATTAAAATTAATGATAAAAGTATTAAGTATGGATGCCATTATTAACAACGGGTTTATGTAAGTTCTTTTATATATTAACAGTAGTTTTGAATTATTATTATTTCTAATGTAATAAGTAGTAAATAGTACAATTTTTTTAGATTGATACTAATACAGTAGTTGTTGATGAAGAATAAAAGAATATGTCTTATTTGATTAATTTAATAACAAAATCCAAGTTGTAATTTTATAAAAATTATTAAATTTCATTATTCTTAGATTTACTTTATATTAGATATGTATTTTCATAGTGCGTTCACACTAATTTTTTTGGAACATTATTGTGAATGTACAATTAAGGTTATGATACTTATTTCTGCTTTATCACGATGGAAATCCATTTTTCTCATTGAATTAACTTATGCTTATATTTTGGGAAACAATAAGAGCTAACATCATTATTTTTTTATGTATTATTACAATTAATAATGCAGCATTTACGAACTGTTATTTTTTACCTTTGATTTTATATCAGTACATGTGCTGTAAAAATGTCAGCTTTCGCCGCTAAGCGCGCACGGTCGTTCAGCGTCTCCCTTCCAAGAAGCTGCACATAGCGAATATGCAAGATCATTGTTGCATAGGGGTCCACTACTTTCTATGAATGATGTTTTAAAATGGCTGAATTTCTGGTCAATAATAATATTGTCTAAAATTAAATTTTTTTATGAACAAACGAATTTTATAATTTAAAACAGAGGTCTTCAACCATCATGAGGCGAACTTTCCAAATAAAATCGTTTTTGAAATCCTTACGAAATTCTTCGGTTCACAAATGTGGAAGACCACTGATTTATTGAATTTTTCTTGTTTCTGAAAATTTATCAACGAATCAAACATTTTTCGTTACGCCTCTGAAATTTCGACACTTCGTCAAACAAATTCTTTGTAATTATTTAAGAGAAAACAAGTAGAAATTTAATTCCGTGTAAAGTCGAGTTTTGAAATGTTTTAAACCCGTATTGAAAGTTCGATCGACAAAGAGAAGTGATAAGAAGTTGACTGATGAATGAAGAAGCAAAAAGAGCTGAAGCATAGACATTCCGCCGGTGGAATATAAAAGGATCGTCATTTGTTCTGAACGAATGCAACGTTTATAATCTAACTGAAATTCCGCCTTCTTAGATCAAATAACTTTTACGAGCGTTTTTATACAGCCCTGCATAAATATGAATGGGCTCCAAGAAGTCAGTTGGCAAAAATTACTCTTATTATTATGTTTACACAGGCTGAAGCAAAAATTGTCCATTTACTGACATAACAACCATCAAATTAAATAAATAAGGAAACAAGGTTGTTTTTAAAATTATTCTATCCCACTTCCAGATGAGCTGGAATGTTTTCTGAATTTCATGCAAAAACTAAATGTTTATATTTCGCAGATATTTTTCAGTTATTATTATAGTGTTTCTAGTGCGAAGTCTGAAAAAAATGAAAAATACGATTTATACTGAAAACTAAAAAAAGATCTTTTTTGTGATTTACATAAAGCAATGAAACAGTTCTTCATCAAAGTTACATAGCGCTAATTTAATTTTATTACAAAGCGTGGTTTCCCATTTTTTTAAAATGATTATTTGGGCTTACTACCTATTCATATTTTTAATTTACAATTTTAAATAATAAATTAAAAATGCAAATAATATATACTTTCACCAGTTCTCAAATTAGAACCCAGGAAACGGGGAGTTTGTAACAGACGAGTAATGTTAATTTTCAGACTTCTGACGCACCTATATATAAAATCTCTATCGATATAAGACTCAATAAAAATCATTACAGTCGCTCGCATAAAAATGAAAACTATATGATATTATATACTTGGCAATATTATTAAAATTCATATCACGAGCCTCCGCTCCAATAATCGACATAAAGGCGATTTGTCAATTTTTTTATTGACGAACCGGAACAGGAAATAGTCAATTTGAAGAACATAATAGATTCATCGACTTATAAAATATTCATATGCTGCAAAAAAAAAACTGTTCTAAGCGCACTTAATAGGTCATAATATACAATGATAGATGCCACAAATATTGACCGTGATGACGCTACTATCAAAACAATTTAATAATATCGTCTGTTTTCTACTGAAATTGAAAACTATAGATTTTATCATCATATTTTATCAAGTGCGCACCGAGAGTTCCGTACAGTAATAAAAATAAGGGGTTAGGTAGGGGGAAAAATTAACAGCTTTTTTTATTTAAGCTTGTTTTTATAAAGTTTTTTTTGTACTATATTTTTTCTTCTTTTTAGTGTTTCAACATTTTTCCGTATCAAATTTAATTGATTATTTAATTCTAACTATTATTTGCCAGGATTCACGCCACAACACACAATCTGTGAAAATATCAACTAGCTACTAAGTGATGGGACTCGAGTTGTGTTTCACTCGAGTGGTTTTTATTTGACTCGCACAGCGCACTCGAGTCAAATTTATTTTAACTCGGCTTTCGAGTCACTCGAGTGATTCGAATCGTCGAGTGACTCAAATCGGCTAGATCCACTCGATTGGCGAGTTGACTCGGAACACTGAAATGGCCTGTAGTGAATAATATATGAATGTGGTTACTCATTATTATGAGTCATAATAATGAGTAACCACTAGCCACATTCAGTCATAATAATTTATAACCTGCCTGTATGTAAAAAAATGACTCGAGTTACAATGTCACTCGAGTGACTCGAATCAATCTTCACTCGAGTGAAGAAATTGTTACTCGAGTCTTATCTTGACTCGAGTGGCATTCGAGTGAGTCGTTTTTTACAGGCGAGTGATTCGAGTGAAACAATCTTACTCGAGTCTTATCTTGACTCTAGTGGCATTCGAGTGAGTCGTTTTTTACAGGCGAGTGACTCGAGTGAAAAAATCTTACTCGAGTCTTATCTTGACTCGAGTGGCATTCGAGTGAGTCGTTTTTTACAGGCGAGTGACTCGAGTGAAAAAATCTCACTCGAGTCTTATCTTGACTCGAGTGGCTTTCGAGTGAGTCGTTTTTTACAGGCGAGTGACTCGAGTGAAAAAATCTCACTCGAGTCTTATCTTGACTCGAGTGGCTTTCGAGTGAGTCGTTTTTTACAGGCGAGTGACTCGAGTGAAAAAATCTCACTCGAGTCTTATCTTGACTCGAGTGGCATTCGAGTGAGTCGTTTTTTACAGGCGAGTGACTCGAGTGAAAAAATCTCACTCGAGTCTTATCTTGACTCGAGTGGCATTCGAGGAGTCGTTTTTTACAGGCGAGTGACTCGAGTGAAAAAATCTCACTCCAGTCTTATCTTGACTCGAGTGGCATTCGAGTGAGTCGTTTTTTACAGGCGAGTGACTCGAGTGAAAAAATTTCACTCGAGTCCCATCACTAAGTACTACCTCTTATAATTTGTGAGAGAGAGCCTTGTGACAAACGGACGGACGGACGATCGGACAGACATCATAGGATCAGTAATAGGGTTCCATTCGAAGGTACGGAACCCTGAAAATGAAAGAAAATTAAAAAAATGTAAATTAATATTTTGAACTTGATTTATGCAAATTAAAAATGGATATGATAGATTAATTATTTCATCATAATAACTGATATGGAGATCGGTCAGCGAGCGAACAACAGAAATGATTAATTGAATTATATTATAATGAAATCATCGGCTTGATTAAGTGTATAACATATCCCCCTCATTACGCGTCGTCCATGCATTTTCAGAACAAAAATAACAACACTGAGTTCACAACAGAATATGGTCGTTCAAAAATAAACGCTTGCTTTCAAAATAGTTTAATATTGTAAGCAGGCTTTGGATACTTATATGTAATATGTATATAGATGTAATGATATACATGGATTTTATTAATAATAATTAAAGAGTGAAGTTAGTACGACTGTGAAATATATAAATAAGTTTATATTGGTGGTTCAGCCAAATTACATAATGGATTCTGCACTATTAGAAAAAATCATTTTTATCAACCGTTGTCACAATCGGTATATTAAATCCGAACTTTTCCACTATCGCGGCGGATTGAGCTGTCATTTACTCTGCATATATCAGGAAATAAGATTATCAAATCTTGTTACGGTTGAGTAAATGACAGCTCAATCCGCCGCGATAGTGGAAATGTTCGGGTTTAATATACCGATTGTGACAACGGTTGATAAAAATGATTTTTTCTGATAGTGCAGAATCCATTATGTAATTTGGATACAATATAAACTTACTTATTAATAATAATTATTTATTCATTTTAAAAATGCTGAGAGGAGAGAAGCCAAAATGTAAATTTATAAAGTGACTAGCGACCCCGTCCGGCTTCGTCCGGGTGCTAAGAAAGTCCGGGTGCAATACACTACTCACTCGCTTCGCTCGTTCGCTTGAATATTATAATTACACTACTTACTCGCTACGCTCGTTCGCTATATATATAAACCTTCCATGAAAATTATCTAACTGATGGTGAAAACCGCATCAATATCCGTTGCGTGGTTTAGGAGGAGTTAGCGGTGGTACAGACAGACACGGAAAGCTATACTATGTATATAGATTGAAATTTGAAAAACAGGAAAAAAATTATGAAAACGGAAAATTCGCTCTTGGAATCCTTAAAAATTTACAATTACAGACTAACTTACTATTTTATTTATTTTTATTAAAGTTATTAACTTCTGTATAAATCATTAAAAACATGACTCTCTCATGATGTGGATTTTATAGGCGCGTTGATATATATATATAGTAACACATCGATCGATAGCCGGTAAATAGTGCTTGTATTGTACAAAGTGCGGAAATTTCGAATCTATAATATGTAGAAATAACTTCGACCACGTGCTCTTATGTAGGTGAGACACATATGCTTTTTTCTTATATTATTATTTACTTTAAATAGTGATGAGCTGGTATAAAATTCATCAACTTTAAAAATACGAATTAAATAAAAATGTAAGTGAAGCATTTAAAAAAATATTTAATTTAAAGCGCTCACGATTAATACATTTTTATAAGTGAAACAAAGAGAAGAAATTTTAACGAAAGCATTTACTCTGTCGTCTGCAAGTATCTATTTAAAAAGTTTCGTTTATCTTAAGTAACTACATTAAAATGTAAAAAAAATATCAAGTTCACTTTGCAAAGTAAATATTTCTTTACAACGAAACTTGAAGATATTTAAGTTTCGTTTTCTTTTAATCGTTTCAATTTCAACTGAGCAATTAAAATAAAGTGACAACGCAACGCATTACGAATAAACATTTTATAAGGCGTTTTGTTTCGCGGATTGTACGGAAAAATTAAGAAATAATTATTGTCAGCGGACAATTAATTTACTTTTATTATTCATTGATTGGTATTTATTGTATTATCCAATTATTTGAAATATTCTTAATACAAAATATTCGCTACATTTACTGTAGGGTAAAGCAATCAATTCCCGAATCGGCAGTGATCGTTTATATAAATAATATAGTTGAAATAAAATATATCATAAGACATCTAATTACGAAATTATAAAGTCGTTATTTTAAATCTCTAGTTGCGTATTTTACCGATAATGCATTCTATTGGTGCGGAAAGTGAAAACATTTGCATGTGAGTTACTCATCTGCTGTTTGAATATTTTATTGTAGATTATAAACGCGTCGACATCTAAGGTCATTAGCATCTTTCAACTACACTAAAAAACAACTAACTTAAAACTAAATAACATCACAAAACATCCATGAGCGCAGGTGGGATTCGAACCCACGGCAGTCCAGTCTAGAGGTTGCGGCGCCAAGCATATGCTAACCACTAGGCTATACTGCTGTTTGATGTGTAACTCATTTGAAAATTAATATATTCATAAAATTGCTTGGTTCTCCTAATTTCGAGGTTCAGTTATATTTTAAAAACGTTATCAAGAAAATGGTTGGTTTCCAAAACCTACAGCTTTATTATATCGCTTGTCAGCTGTCAACAAGCAAAGCCGGTTCTGTAATAAAATTTTATTGGACCTATACAATATATATATTTATTTACTTGGCATATTTCTGATATCCTATTCAGAATATTTTATTCAAAACTTAAAACGTATCTTTAACATTAAAAGAAAACGGAAGAAGAATGTGAGAGAGACAGAGAGAGAGAGACGGAGAGAGGTTCATAACACAACGCGTAAGAGAAGAGTCCACGACTGTAGCCAGTGATATAAATAATTCATACGTTGGCCGCAGTGTGATGTTGGTAACACACAGTTGGCGATACCAACCTCTGAATATACGAACGATATACTTGTGAGAACGGTTCTCCATGGAAAGTCCAAGACGCAGCATTTTCTATCTGCACACAGATAGGTAATAATGTTTGTATCTATGTTACAGTCAAATCCCGGAACACGCGGGCGCTCCCAGGATCGACTGGAACAACTGCGCGTTTTTGGACAAAGTCCGAAATAGTTTTGTGTTTCGGGTTGACATGTTGACCAGTCAATCCTAGGAGCGCCCGTCCTCCAGGATTTGACCATAACATCTACATTTATTTTATTTATTGTGGATTATAGACGCGTCGACAACTTAGGTCATTAGCGTCTTAAATACAACAAATATCATAATATATTACTTAAAAACTAAATAAAATCACAAAACATCCATGAGCAGAGGTGGGATTCGAACCCACGACAGTCTGATTCAGAGGCTGCGACGCTACCAACCGAGCCATACTGTCCTCCGATAACATCTACATACTGTACATGTGATTCAATGGGGTTCACGTATACAGGTTGTTACACATAAAAATCAAAC
Organism: Mongoloraphidia duomilia; assembly: GCA_039654895.1. Classification (NCBI taxonomy): domain Eukaryota; kingdom Metazoa; phylum Arthropoda; class Insecta; order Raphidioptera; family Raphidiidae; genus Mongoloraphidia; species Mongoloraphidia duomilia. The sequence goes on along the minus strand of CM077525.1, from coordinate 16,385,694 downwards.
AATCACTTTACCAGAGACACGCCATTTTGTTCACACTATTTGACCTCTTCGCGGTGGCTAAATGACAGGTTATTTATTTACATGACTTATCAAAAAAACACACTTTTCCTCCACCATAATCAAAACTGCACGTCCACCATTAAAGTGGTGGAAGCGTCGTAGCATTTATGGTGGAAGCAACGTGTCTATTTTTATACAGATTGTATCAAATTAAAGCTGTGCGTAGGGCGTTCTGTGTGTAAGATAGAGATCGATATAAAGCAATAAGTAAGAACGAGATAAATGATCACTAATAAGAATTTTTTGTAGTTTCTGTAATTAAATAATACCCTAACCCATGCAACCTGATAGTGTCACTTTTGTTTTGTGATTTTATCAATAATTTCAGTAGTCTTAAGTAACCACAGTAAACGACTAATGATTACGTCAAAATTTACAGAAACTTATTAGCGATCATTTATCTCGTTCTTACTTACTGCTTTATATATCGATCTCTATCTTACACACAGAACGCCCTATGCACAGCTTTAATTTGATACAATCTGTATACAGTAGGTACACGTTGTAAGCTTGACCGTCAAATAATCAAGTTCTTTTCGAGATCTTTTGAAATTGAAAGCTTAAACTGCAAATATATAAAATGTTTTTTAATGTTCAAATTTACAATGCTTACGAAAGTACACCATTTTGTTGCAGCTTGTAGATTATGTCAGAGTTATTGTTAATCTGTTACGATACGTAAATGCGTATTACGGACATACATACAACTTGAATGATCAAAGAGTGTTTCTTTCGGACTTAAAAACTTTATACTTCGTATACTGAATTACAAATTAGGTGTCGGTTTATAACGTCTTAATTACAACAACAAAGTTCAAATTTAGTCAGCTTTCAAAATTTTTTATCATCGTATTCGAATCTGAATTTTTACACATCTTTTGAGAGTACCGGAGACTTACGGTTTGTTTTTTGAAGTGACGGAACGGTATTCTGTATAAAGTGATTTTTAATGGAAAATGGGTTTACATAGTACTTTACTTCTAAATTATTCGTAATTTATAGTACATAAAAAACTTTTTTTTATATTAAAACATTTAACTTCGATTTTGATATTAGTTCACATAAATTATAGTTTATGGAAAAGTTCTTATACTTGAATGTATTTTATATGGATTTTATTATTAGTTGGTTCAAATGTCTATATTTTATAAAATTTCTTTTTAGAAGTGGTAAACAACTTAAAATGTATTTATATACCGTAGATTTCGGTTATAACAAACCCGAAGGGTTTGTTATATTCGAAGTTCGCAATACATGATAATGTTATAAAGAAAAAAAAAATGGCGAGGCTTGAAATTTAGTTAGTAGTCTATAATCTACAATATCTTAACTTATCTTGAAATTAAATTCGTTATAAAGGGTGGTTTGCTACACGCAAGGACGTTATAATCGAGGTCTGCTGTAAATTAAAAATGGATTCTACTTTATGATTAGCCTGTGTTATAAAATAAGAAGTAGCGAGTAATTAAACGCCAGCAGAGTAAATATTTATCAGATATTATATAAGTTGCTAGTTTCTGAAAGCAGTGTTGGCTGTTGTCGTTTGCTTACCACAAACTAATGTGTTTGTATAAAATACCTTAACGGAAATTCAATATAGATAGTTGCTTATTTTCAAATACTCACTTTTAGTACGCTTTGCTTTGAATTAGTTAATTAATATTGTTCCTAATTTCACAAGCATGTCTACAAGAATAAATCCCATAATAACGACCGATTTACTAAGATTGCCTAAGTTAGCGAGCATCTATAATCTACATTTTCTTTGTTAAAACTGGTCCACACCTGATTCGAGATCGTTAACGGCTAGAAAAGAACAGAGCTGAATTTTTTCAAAACAATTCGACTTTAAGAAAATAAAAAAAATCGGATCGCAGTGCCAAACCCTGCCGACAATATAATGTATTTGCTAATACAGGCATTGTGGCTTTATTATGTGAACTTAACTTTGTTTTTGGACAAAATAAAAAAATTTAAACCCTTAATACATCCCTTAAAATATTATTTTTTTTTTCTTAATTTCAATATTATTATGAATGCAACCTCTGTTTGTTTTTGGACCCCTAGGTCCCGCCATCCGACCGACGCCAACATTGTATGTGCCATATTATGGCAATTATACTAATAAAACGGTTTTTGGTCGAATTTGTTGGAATTATTTTTGAAAACTTAGAGCAGCATTTTTTTACTCTTGTAAATAATAATAACTTTTTTATCAACTAATATAAAAAGTTACTTGCAATTTATTATAGTGAAGATATTAGAATAAATTAGTTTGATTGATATAAAGAAATAAATTAATTTTTAAGATTTTTATACTTACGTTTTTAATTGTAAAATTCTGTGCAGTAAAGAAAAATTAAATGTTTTGGCTTCAAAACGAAAATGTCTGGTAAAGTTTACCAGAACTACTTTTGAATCAAATATTTTTCGTGTGGTTTCTCAAATTAGAGAAGCTAGTTTTGTGAAGAATATTTCAAAAAGTAAATCGAATGTGCAATCGAACAATTCGTTCATTGAAACACATTTAATCCAAGAGTCGCAACAGTCGCTATAAACAAGTCATTAAAACAGCGTCGGGCAGGGCGTCGTGTAGAGGATGGCGGCAGAAGAGCAAGCCAACGACGGCATCCTATATAAGCCCTAGTTAGCAAGAGGGCTCACTGTCTTAGCGTCAGGTGGCAAGCGGCCGTAAAACTATAAGCCAAATCAACTACTCCTCATCATGAAAAGGACGAGGAGAGCCGACCCCTAATGAAGATAAGATAAAAATATTTATTGAACTAATTGCTATATACAGGTATTTACATAATTATATTAGTGCTGGTACCAAAAAACCACCCAGGACATTTAATGTTTCATAATTCATATTTACATAATGTTATAAGTATCTACTTGTTTAAACTCTTGTTTTTATTTATATGGGAAAAACTCGTACAAAAACCCATCCTACGATCCTACTCCAAATGAAATGGGATTTGGCTAGGAAGAAGAAGAAGAAGATTAGAATAAACTTATTGTACTTATTGGGCTATATTGAAATATGAGGGGAAAAATGTGAGAATATTAATCGCGGGCCATTTTATGGGAATAGAGTTACTTTGGAAGATCTTTTACATAAAAAATTAAAAAGTATACAATTATTATAAAACGCATATTACCTACTTAGTTTTTGAATATATTATTCGGTTTGATTACAAAAAATATTAGTAAAAAAAACTTTTTAGAGACAAGCTTTTATTTAAATGCACTAAAAAGGAAAAAATAATTTTTAATAATTTAGGCTCATAATTATAAAAGCGTTGGTCGTGACTAATAAACTATCATAGAGTTCACGACCCAAGCTTTTATAATAATTATGAACCTAAATTATTAAAAATTATTTTTTCCTTTTTAGTGCATTTAAAAAAAAGCTTGTCTCTAAAAAGTTTTTTTTTAGTAATATTTATTTTGTTCATTTTAGTCTTTCAAAATTTTAACCCCCTTCGACACCCAGCATGTCCTTAAATTGCCCCCAATATGCCTTTAAATTGGCCCCAAAATGTTCGCTCATCAAGCCCTTTCATTTGATACCCATATCATAGGGGTTGCTGTGAAAATGATAAATCGCCATTTTGTAACGTCCGCCATTTTGTATTAAAAATGGCGACATTTAAATAATCGTGCATTGTCACGAGAACCAAACGTGTGTGCTAAATTTCAGCCCGATAGCTTCAGTGGAAGTGGGTGAAATATGGATTACAAAATTCCAGGATACATAAATACATAATAAATACATACAAGTGAAATTAAATAAAAGCTTGTAAAATAGATCAATAAAAAAAAGATTAAACACTTTTAAGTAACTCTTTGTTTAAAGTTACAATATTACTTTAATTTTGTTGACGTATGTATACTCCCCTCAGACACATTCTAATACAATTTTGTTACTAAACAATTCGGTAACCTTTCCTCGGAAAACGTTCTCTCAAGAGAATTGCTTCGGGTCAACTGTACAATTAAACTGGAGCGTGTAAACTCCGCCTTACAATATTTACTCGGCTGACGCTTTATAATTACAAAAAACTCGTGCAAATCATTTATATTTGGACGCGTTTACACGTGCGAGCGTTGCGGAATTACAAAACAATCGAACGCTAATCTGATTTGATTGAGTATTCATTTGATTTTTTTTGAATATTTTTTTAATTAGATTTCAACTGAAAACGTACACTTATTCAAATACGTTCATTGAGACGGAATAATAAACAAATGACCACGTCGCGTCAAATCATATCATGCGTCGTGTAATTTTGAAGTGAACAACGTCTATAAATGTCTCATACTGGGCATTTGAGAAATATTAGATGTTACGGAAATAGAAAGAAGTAGTTGTAAAAACGTAACATTTCTGCCGTAGCTTTTAAAGTGGTTTTTAGACGTAAACATTTATACAATGTACAACATATTTCGAAAGATTAGAACTATTTCTGACTTTAATAGAACTCACCGGTTGCAATTTCCATCAGATCGCATTTAAATTTAGTTGTTTCTAATCCGAATTTATTTTTTTTATTTACTACCATTTTCTATGTAAGTATGGTACCTATGCCTTTTGATATTGAACAATTATTTAATAACGAAATGGAAAAAGCATCCATTGAATAAAAGAACTAGATAGATATATTGTATAAAAAGCTTTAAAAAGAATACTTGGACAAAAATCTCTATGAAAAATTATTTCAGCGCGCGTTAAGTCTGAGTCAGTGAGTGATGCTATATTATATGTATATATAAATCTTTTCAGAAAGACAAATTCGTAGCGGGCTAACTTATTTCACGGAAGATTTCAGCGACTGTGAAAACATTAGAGCTTAAGATATATCTTTTCAGGTTATCATTCTGGATTGCATAATTAATACTAAACAGCATTAAACGAGAAAAAATATTGCAGTTTAATATTTAGTTTAAAACGATTATTGAAAAATAATAATACAGTGTAACCTTAATATAACGACCCTCAATATAACGATTTCCTCGATTTAATAAATTTTTCGAAATCCCCTAGAACTGCCCGTAAGAGCTAATGCAAAATATACCTTTACATTACGAATACATTTGTCAAAAACCTCTTTATAACGAATTTTCAATCATTACAAAATATAAATAGAAAGTATTATTTACCTCTATATAACCTTTACATAACATCCTATCAATTATTCACACTCAATTCCACAATAATTCATGTCTCGACAGGTTCAGACACGTTAAATTTTTCGTAAGATAAGCATTGTTGTTTGATGCTAAGTAATGTAAACACTGCTGTTTGTCACTGTTGTTAGTTTTAAAGTTGCAATGGCTGAGAAACGAAAAATGTGTTCTTTAACCTTGTTAAAACGAATCGTAGTCCAACCTAACCTCTATATAACAAACCTCATTGTTACAAATTACTTGGTATAACGAATATTTTCTAATTCCCTTCAGTTTTGTAATATCGAGGTTGCACTGTATTTGATTACTTATATACAGTGTGTCTCACGGCGAGGTAGGTGTACATATGATATACGTATAAAATTTTAACATTGAATCCCCATAAGAATCCCCATAGTTCCCAAGTTGCTTTTGAAAGGCATATTTTTTGGCAACTAATAGTTTGTAAAGAATAAATATCATGTAGAATTTAGGAAAAAAAACGTTAAAAATTGTACGATGCCATGAGTTTCCGAACCCAAGTCCCCATGCATAGAAGGCTAAAGTCGTACCACTACTTTACGGATGAACTTGTCTGGACAGCCGTTGTTACTGATATATGTATAACTATACCCGAACAATTAATTTATATATTATTTATCCAGTACAATATAAGTGCCGCGGTGGTGGGGAGAACAGCAGCGAAGGAGAACATTTCGTTGCATTATTTCGTAGCATATTTCCCCTCACGCGGCTGTTCACAGCCCGACATAAGATGTTTCACAACAAAAAGGGACATGAAGAGGATATATCACTTTTAGTACGTTGTTTCCGATACTGTATACAAAATTTGAACTAAATAATGTAAATTATTTTTTATTTCTGGTTTTTGATAAAATTTCGTATTTGACAGCCTATGTTCTATTTTAAAATAAAACAGTATTGTATTGTTGTCAGAAATGTTATTACGTCGTATAAGCATGAAAATAGGAAATTGTAGGTTTCTCATTCCAATGAATGAGTGAGAAATGAATAACAAAAACTTCAAGTTATAAAAAATTACCATAAGAACACTGAATAACCCAATAATTAATGTAGTCATGGCTTATTCTGATCCATTCATTTTGTCCCAATAATAAATTCCCTACGTATACCTCGCTGTGAGACGCACTGTATAATTTATCTTATTTCCAGATGAATAATACAAATATTATATAAAGTAACAACAGGATACAAGGCTTATAATTTAAAAACAGTTATTCACTTATCATTTTTAATGGCCAACGTTTCGGCAAACATTTTTTGCCTTTCTCAGGACCTATAACCAAAAATAGTACAATGAATTACTCTAAACCATACCTAAATCTTAAATGTAGAAAAAAATTTATTTAAAAAAATTTTTTAAAATAATTTTTTTTTCGCTCGTTCGCTTGAATATTATAAATACACTACTCACTCGCTTCGCTTGTTCGCTTGAATATTATAATCACATTACTCACTCGTTTCGCTCGTTCGCTATATATATAAACCTTCCGTGAAAAATTATCTAACTGATGATGAAAACCGCATCAAAATCCGTTATATTTTTGTTTAAAAAAAATATAATTATTGTCAAACAAAGAATATAACAAAAATAAAAAATATATAAATAAATATCATGTAGAATTTATAAAAAAAAGCCAAAAATTCTACGATGCCATCAGTTTCCGAACCCGGGTCCCTGTGCATAGAGTGCTGCGACGTAACCTCTACGCTACGAGTGGAACAGTTAAGTACGGTATTTTTTATGATATAAGTATGTTGCGAATTCTTACGGTCGGGTTACGAATTTAATTAATTAATTAGGTATTAATTATTATTATTTATTAATTATGCTATATATATAAATCTTCCGTGAAAAATTATCTAACTGATGGTGAAAACCGCATCAAAATCCGTTGCGTAGTTTAAGAGGAGTTAAACAGACAGACAGACGCGAAAAGCGACTTCAATTTATACTATGTATAGAAGAATAAATAATAATTTAAACGGATTACGTTATTCAACTGTTAACTGAGAGAAAAATGCCGGCTAGCGTGAGTCGAATGTTTTATTTGCATGTTTGCACGTATGTTTTTTTATCACTTGTCAGTTATTTAAACAAATAAATAAATAAAACACGCTTGTATATTTTATTCCCTTGGGAAGGAAGGTGAGAGAGAGGCAAGGGTTGAATGCACAAGGTTTGTTGGTGATTTTGCAGTCACTAAAACATCCCTTCCTATGAAGATTGGGAATTAACGCTAATGATCTTATCTGTCGAGCGTCTATAATCTACAGTAATATAATCTAATGAAGGAGATTTTGATAATATTCAATGCACCACCAAATTAATTTATTATTCATTTAGATTAGAAATCGTGTCCATCGTGATTATAATAAAATTAAGCAAAATCGCAGGATAGTGGACAAATGTACATTTAATTTAATAAATCAAATTATTTTGTCCACTATCCTGCGATTTTGCTTAATTTTATTATTCATTTAGCTCGAGACGAATTGAGTCGAATTTGAATACTGCACCGTCGTTTGTTATATATAGGTACTCGATGTTTCATGTCAATATAAAACAACAACATGGCTCCGGTCGGACCCTTTGGTACAGAACCCTAAAAACTCAAAAATATTTTTTTATAATATTATTAATATAGACTTTTTGAAAGTTGTGATATTTTAATTAACTTTTTATTATGCTGACGTATTAACTTTTTAAAAATATTTAATTTAAAGAGAAAAAAAACTTAAATACCACGGATCATCGGATGGGATTTTCTTGTATTTCTAACATTCAAATTTTTTTTAATTATCTCACTATTAATATTTTAAATAAAGATGGAAAAGTATGGAATGTCTTATAAGTACTAGTAACGGGTATGAAAGAAATTTCATTAGACCCTGTGTTCTAAGTTAGTCAAAAAAATTTACGAAGGTCTAGAAAAGCCTTTAGCCATAAAACAATGAAGCATCGCGTACAAGCAAATTCAGGTTATCCCACATGCATCGATGAGGACATTATGCAACATTTGTGCAAACAAATTTCAATAGTTTAAGCAAAGATAGAGTTGGAGATGTAATGGATTTGCATTTGGTTTCACGAAATTAATGATAATCATTATCAAGTTTTAATTGAATGAAACTACATTCTGATAGAAAGAGACAAACTCCATTTAAATCTACGAAGTTGGAGACGGGTCAGAAAGAGAGAGAGATAGCGCTTGCGTAATACTTTATGATGAACTTAATGCAATGTGGAATTTGTATCATTTGATAATAATAAGATAATACACACTCGTGTTTATATTAAGTTTTCAATAATAAATTAATTGCTTATATTAAGTATCTAGGTGTCTTATAAAATATAGGAAACTATTTTTTTATAACAGCCTGATGGGAATGGTAAATATTTATTTGATATACTATAATTCAATTAACATTTAAGTTGAAAAGAGAATTTTATTTCTTGTTATTACTTACTAGTAAAATATCTACACAGTGTATGTAAAAATGTCACAACTTTTCGGTCATGAATTTTTTATGAGCGTTTTTTAATTTCTTAAACGTACAGGGTCGGGCCTAGAATAAGTAGCTGGAGACACGTTCTTCCACCACCAACACCAGAACTTCCACCCTATGTTATATTTTCCATTTTTGAGTAAGTTCGATTTTGCGCTCAGATTGATCTGAGTGCTCTAATGCGTTCGAATTTAACATTTATATGCACTGAAAGATCTCTATCCTGAGGTTCGGTTTTAACATCTGGAGGAGATCGAGCACGATCTATGAGCCCGAGGAAAGCGAACGAGCAAGCAGATTTAACCATTTTCAGAGCATCCATTTTAAAAATGAGAGGAAACATGAGTTGTGAGAATGGATAAATTTCGAAGTTTATTTGTATGAGATAATTTTTCAATAAGTAAAATTTCACATATAATATTTATTGAAAGAATAGTAATAACCCTATAATGCACATTGTACAGAATGATTAAATAAAATATATTACTATTAATTCTAAAATAAACGATTAAAACGAAAATAATTATAAATCAAGGCAATTAATAATATTATAACAATCCTGAATTAAATAAAAAATGAGAAACAATAATGAATGTACATTGGCCTTAGTAATAAGAATTTGACTTAATGGCGCCATTTTATTCTGATGTTTCAAAAAATCTGCTAGATTACGTTCGGAATTGTTTAATTGGCTCGAATTGCTCGTTTGTCACGTGACCAAAGATCTGCTCGCTCGGCTCAATCAATCAAATGCAAAACCGAACTTACCCTTAGTAAACTTCATTGCCAAAATATCAGAATATTTTATTGTCATCGGAACTACATACGACTGCAAAGTTTGAAGTCAATTGGGCAAATAGAAGCTTTCACCCTCACAGAAAAGTAAACCAAATAAAAGCTTGTAATATACATGTACGCTATTAGGGCAGAAAGTTGCAGTTTGTCACGAGTTTGTGAAGTTTGCCACACGAGCTGCAAACGTCAACTTTCTACCCGAGTAACAATATAATTTTTTTTGTAATGAGTGAACTGAAAGAACATTAAATACTTACGAAATCATCATAAATGGATGTTGTACATTAGAACGGTCAGATATAGTTTATAATCATCGCGTAGGATGGAGCTACTTTCGCTTACTATCCTAAGGGACCTTGGAAACGCTTCACTTTTGATTTGCGCATTTATTTTTATGTCATTGGCATGAAAAAGCCAACTTTCGTCTTTGAAAACAAGTATGTAATGATGCACTTTCATTGCACGTACAGCAAAAAAAATAGATTGTTGGCAATTAGCGGACAAGCGTTTAAGAAATAAACGGATCGAAGCAATTAATAAAAAGACGATTCGAATCGAAAATACGTGGCTGCATTATTGAGACACGAATTGCGGAATAAGGAAACGTTAACTTGATTCATATTGGTTGAATTTATTACATAACAGAACAGATAGATAGTGGTTCAGTAGGGGTGAAGTGGGACAGATATATGTTACGTAACCAATGTGAACGGAAACTGAAAGTGTCGCTATGTGAGGCGTTCACACTGTATACAATTATACCCGGCGATTTAAAATATCGACTCTTTCGCAAATTGCCAAAGTTATATTTAATTATTTTTTTAATTTACTTGAAAATCGGGTTTTCATTAATTTTTAGACCATACGAAAGAAAAATAATATATTGCAGTGAAGCACTAGAAAATTATTTTCAATATTTAATTGTTAACAGCCTGAATAAGACAGCCAAATTGTAATTTGTAAAGTATTTATCTAAATTACGATGTTAGAATATGCATGTCTTATCCAGTATTAATATTTTAAATCAGCCAATAATTCTTTCTTCACGAATTCTTTTACCGACTGCCAAGGATGGTTATGTTTTTCGCGCGTATCTTGTATGTATGTATATTTGTTTGTAAATTTATTTATTACTTCGTATCTTCCAAACGGCTCGATGGATTTCGACAGTTAAGGTATCGTTATATTCGTCTTAAAAACCCAAGTGTCCTTAGATAAGTGTTTGAAAAAAAAACAACAAAATGGCGGATTTTCGGCGCGAAATAATAATACGTTAGTAAAAAAAAAAATTAATCAAACCTATCGAGTAGGGTATCATAATAAAGGAAATTAAAAGGGGATTACAAAAATATAGTGTGCCGGGACACTAAAAAGTCTAAAATAAAATAAATAATTAAAAAAATCAAAAACCCGACTGCAAAAAAGACAATTTAAAAATAATGCACTAAAAAGACCGAAACAAGAAAGTTTAGTAGCTGGCGGGACCCAATTGCAAATTATAAACCGAAAGAAAATTAACGGGTTCCGCTTGCTACTAAACTTTCTTGTTTCGGTCTTTTAAGTGCATTAGTTTTAAATTGTCTTTTTTGCAGTCGGATTTTTTATTTCTTTGATTATTTATTTTATGTTATATTTATATTAAAAAAAATAAACACATAAGTATTTCATATTAGCGAAGATTTTATATATCGAAAACGGTGAATAAGAAATTGACGACTATCCTTTGTCGAGATGCTTGATCTCTTTTTGATGTCTAAGGTTTTGCTGTACTAACTGTATCGTTCGACGACTAGTGCAGCGACAGCTTTAGTTCAGCTGGTACAGTGGATCATTGGTTACGACCATTACCGGAGCGAATTGAAAATCAGAGAATGAATTATTGAATGGGCAGGCGGCGTGCGAATGCGACGGTGGGTCAGGACTTTCTCTCTCTACATTCTATCTATCTCACTCTCTTTCGCACGTCCAAATGCATATTATTGATATGTCTATCTTTGTTCAATACGCACGATGGAATGAAACAGAACCGATCTCGGTAGCCAATTCCCTGAACACAGATCTATAGACAAGGCTGTCCAATATTGTTTTAACTGGCAGTAATTTTTTTTAATGTAATTGAAAAGGTTTTCCAATAATTTTACGAACATTTTTATGTTTTGTGATTTTTATAAAACTTTGAAGTCTGAATCTTGCCGGATTTACTAGCCATTTCACGACGAAAAAAAAATGAAAATATTTTTTAACATATAAACTTTATAGTAGGTAAAAGGACTTAATAAAATTTGTAGAACTTTTTATTAGTTTACGTTGAACGTTTCGTCTTTGTATTAAGACTTCTTCAGCAACTTAAACTTGTATATTCTGTTGTCCATTTGATTTCACAACTCCACATTCTTTTTAGTTTTGGTTCAATTTTTTCCTATTGTATTGAGTAATAACCTATGTTTTTTAATTGTGATTCTAATTTCTGTGGTTTTTTGTAATGGCTACTGTGAAAAAACTGTTTCTATTGGAATCCGTCAAATGAGCATATGACATCTGGTGGCATAAAATTGTACTCAAAACGAGGGAAAATTTTACATGCTAACAGTGCAAATTTATCGTGAAATTGTTTATTACAAATATAAAACAAGTAAAATAAACAAAAAGTTTATCGAAAATGGAATTCGCGACGTTTTCTAATATCATGGCAATAAACACTGTCAGTTATTGCCTTGTAAAAATTACTTTACAGAGAATTATTTTCTAATGAAATGTGGAAAAACTGTATTTATGAATTAAAAAAATATTTTATATTAATAATAAGATGTACTTATTATCATACTGTACTACAATAGTAAAATTATTTGATGATTGACAAATTTATAGGACTAACTTTGTATACAAATATTTTGAGGCTAGTAACTAACCTACTTATTACAATATAACATATTATGTTGCAGTTATGTGTTTACATTATTCACCTAACCCTGCCTTAAAGAAGCAATGAACGGATGATTAATTTCGCGGAGATTTTCTTTTAATTTTGATGTTTTTAAGCAATATGCCGTAAAGATTACTACTTTTGACAGCTCAGTTATCTTGTTTTTTTCACACATTTGATAATATGTCCGGCTTTGAGAATCCGTTATCCTTCAACGAAATTCCTGTGTTTAGGATTCGTACCGGCCCAATTGCAAATTGCACTTATATTTATTATTTCTTATCTCTTTGAAAATCACAAAATTACACGCAAAAGTATACCCCGTATATAAAATTTCCCCCCCTTTGCGCCATGTTTTTTAAGCTCCACCCATTTGACGGATCCCAATAATAGATTATTTTTAAATTATAAAAAACCACAGAAATTAGGATCACAATTAAAAAACACCGGTTATTACTCAATACAATAGGAAAAAATTGAACGAAAACTAAAAAAATGTGGAGTTGTGAAATCAAATGGACAACAGAATATACAAGGATAACCAAATTGTTGTGGGATACGGACGATGAAAAAACAAAAATTGAATTTCTAATTCAGCAACGTTTCGTTAATCAATGTCAACTTCTTCAGGCATCTATAAATGTATAATGCATAAGTAATTATAAATAATGTAAAGAAATATAAAAAATTAACCTAACTTATAAATTATAATAATTTTAAGTAGGTACCTTAGAAAGACGAAACGTTCAACGTAAACTAATAAAAAGTACTACAAATTTTATTAAGTCCTTTTACCCACTATAAAGTTTATATCTAATAAAAAAAATGGACACGAAAAGCGATTTTATATTTTTTAACTTTCTAAAATTTAACAACAACGCAACGTTTCTAACAAAAATGTTTTTTAAATTATTTAAGTCAGTAAAAAGGTCGTCATCTATATTCTATTAGTGTTCTATATTCCACGTTTTATTTTCTATTTTAATACCATTCTATTTATATGTTCGCAGTGTGACGGCAGCTTTAACTAGCGTCGATTCAACTTAGCAAAAAAAATGTTAACACTTAATACTGGCATCAGAAAGAAAACTAATAAATTACTTATAAATAAAAGGGTATTATAGAAATAATCAGTAAACTCATGATATTCACATATTCGAAAGATAAAATCTACACGAGTTATATAATAATAATAATATATTATGAGTGAGTCGACACTATTATGCTTTAGGTACATTATAATGGTGAAGAGGTAAGGTCTTTGTGCACCCTTGAACACAAAACAACCCTTATTTTTCCAGTTGGCGTGTTATGCACGGTATAACAGTGGTTACAGTGGGTTAGGGTATAATATTGTGTAAGGGTGATTATAACAATTCTAAACTGTGCCGATGTTACCAAACAATGATACCAACATAATACCTCGTATATTTTGTGCTTTTCAAGTTCACACTGCGTGGATTTATTATGCAATTGTACAGAGGTCTTTGTTTTCTTCGAGCGATAAAAGTTTCTGTTATAAAACTGTCAACGCATAACTAGCAGAAATCTTAACGAGAAGTCATAATCATAAGATTTTTTAGAATCCACAAAACAATTTAAAAATCGTATTGAATATTAATTTGTACTAGGCCCAGATAACCTTGACAGTTAATGGCTTTAAGAAAAAATCCCATTTTTAAATCATAATATATTGGCCTCGGTTGTTTGTTGCTTCAAGAAAAATGTACCTACGTCAAACGTAAATTTACAACAAGCCGTGAGGTGGGTCGTTTATTAGGACTAAAGTGCGACCCTTGAGGTCCACACGACGAACTTCCTAGTTTGATAAATATTTAATAATAATAATTAAATTAGATATTACACAGAAAAGTAATCATTTTAATCATTAAAACATAATTATTATTTATTTTTAACAATAATTAAAAAAAAAAACGGCTGAACCGATTTTTATAAAATTTATGTCGGATAAAAATGACGTTAACACGCCTCGATAGACACCATTACGAAGTCGATATAATTTTTTATTCGCGAGATATTGTGTAAAATCTACTTTTTTGGAGTCTATTTGGTTAAGAAAAAAGAACGGCTGAACCGATTTTGAAAAAAAAATTTCTTTCAGATCATATTTACGTTAATACGCGTCGATTGGCACCCTAACGTAGTCGATATCATTTTTCATTCTCGAGATTTCGTCTTAGAAAGAAATGGACACATACATACGTACGTACGTACGTACGTACACACACACACACACACACACACACAGACATCTTTCTAAAAGTAGTGTAAAAATAGTGTAGTGACCTTGAAACATAAAAATTTTTTTTCCTTTTTGATTTCGATTTTCGGACCCATTACAATAACTTCCAATGGGAAGTTAAAAAATAAATAAAAATCATAATAAATGTGAACTGATACTAGTTCCATATAATCCGGTGGTAGATGACATAAATGGAAAAAGAATTTAAGACGGTTCACTTTTATGAGCAGCGTTTTCCTTTTTTTTTACCCGACTACGAAAAAAGGAGGGTTATTTTAATTTACTTTTGAATAATCCAAAAAGTAGTGTCATAAATCGAGAAAAAAACAGGTCGCGCTGTGAAAAAGTTGGGATGCAGAAAACTTAGATGACTGATGGTATTTTAAAAGTATGTGAACTTAAATTCTACACACTATAAAACAAATATCAACGAAGGGACGCTTTGAAAAAAATATTGGCATGTAAATAACGACCGGTTGCGGTTTTAACTTCTGCTATCAAAACCACACACGCGTTCTGTTGACTGACATAATATTCATATTTTTGTTTACGCAAAGTTTTAAGAAGAACAACAAAGTTCAGAACTCTGGCACGATATCGATGTACAAGATGTTACATAGCCTGCCTCTGATATCTCATTACTGTATGCATACCAGAAACTCTTTGGCATTTACTCACTGGTCGAAAAAAAAAATTCGACTGATGACTAGTCCTATACTTCCCACCTAGTAAATATTTGCAAAAAATAAACACTCTTTTTTTATTCTTTGAAAAAAAGCATGGCCCTCTTTTTTGTTTAGTGATCTACTGATGGCTAGCTTAATATAGCAAAAATCATGGTTACCTTGATTTACGTACAATTTTTATTTTTTTTAGTAAAATATTTTTTTTCTCGAAAACTGTACATTTTAGAGAAAAAAATATTTACATTTTTTTCATATCTAGAATTCATTTATACACATCTAGAATTCATTTACATTTTTTGTACCTATGTTAATACGTGACATTGAGAACGTTTTTTTTAATATCTCAGGATCCACTGAACCGATTTGACTCAAAATCTAATCAGATCTAAGTTAAAGGCTGATAAACACAATAAAACAATCGGCATGGCCGTATGTTGTTTCGTTTTTACGACATCGAAGGCGAAAAATTGACCACATACACACACACACACACAGAGAGACATCAGTCAGAAAATGATCTTAAACGATTGCTAGGGTCTCAAAACGTGAAGATCTGTCAAAATCTTTTCGGACTAAATCCATTACTTCCCTACCATAGTTGAGGTGGGAAGTAAAAACGCTCGAATTTCATCGGTTTTTAGCTACTGAGAGAAGCGATCGTTCGTTGTTTGTTTGGCTGCTCCGTTAGGTCAAATGCGTGAACTAATTTTAACGAAATTTAGTACAGACATTCTTTAAGTTCATAGGCCGAACGAACCATATAAATGATTTTTTTGATATCATAACGTATATTTTTTCAAATCATAACACCTCCCATGGAAATAGGTTGCTATGTATTAGAATTGACTTTTTGATTTTTTAAACTTATTAACCAAAATGGAATTCCCATATTTTGTGTGACATATAGACATTTCGTTATGTTAAAATGTCTAAACTTAAAGACATGAACGGTCAAGCAAGGTCTATTATCGCTACATATACAGGATTTTACCGTACATAGGGCAAATAACATTGCCAACATTTACAATTTTATAGTAGGCTATGGGCTATAACGTAAATATGTAATAGATGCTTTGTTTTTCCGAATTACTCTTAATAGTCAACCGTTGCTATGGAAAATTGTTTAAAAGATTCACTGTACTATTTTTTTCTATTTAATCCACAACATATTTGCATAAGGTCTAATGACCCATAGCCTACTATAAAATTGTAAATGTTCTCAATGCTATTTTCCTATGTTCTGTAAAACCGTTTACACACTGTATATAAAAGGCAATGTACCTATGTTTGTAAGGAATAAACTCGGAAACTATTCAACCGATTTGCATGCGGTTTTCACGAATGGATAGAGAAAACAATTGGGCTATCGTAACAGGGGATTTAGCAATGAACGAACCGCTACCGGTAAATACAACTATAACAAAATTAAAATCATGTTTGCCTCGACATGGAGTTGTAGCGTGGTAAAATTTAGGGTGCAAGCATGAAATTGTAATCGGGGTTATATTTTATGTATTATAAAAGGTGGTTAGATAGAGAGTTTCGCATATATAAAACAACTGATTCAACTTTAGTGATCTGTGAAAAATAACTACCTCGAGTCCGCACGTACGGATCCATATAACATAATGTGGCGTAAAAGGCGTTACGGGACGCCTGCAAACTACAAGTCACGTTATAACAACCAACCCACCACGAACCCTAACTTACCGACACATAGACACAGTTCGTGTCGTATTATACAATATATTATTATATTGTACCTACGCAGAAGAGTTAAGTACGCTCTTTGTTCTAATTTGCAAAGACAGTTTATTCAATGGAGAGTCGTCACGTGAGAAAACGCAAAAACACACGTCGACAAAATATCAAAATAATCATTGTATGTTATGTGCCGGAAGGTTGGCAACACTCGTTTTTAAAAGAGCGTTGGATATTTACTTTTATTATTATATCATATAGGTACTCAAAAATTACAAATTTTGCGCAGGACGTTAAATTGAATCGATTCGGTTTGATCAGAAACGGCACGGTATATTTATTTTATTTATTGTAAATTATAGACGCGTCGACAACTTAGGTCATTAGCGTCTAAAACTAAATGACATCACAAAACATCTATGAGCGGAGGCGGGACTCGAACCCACGACAGTCTAATTCAGAGGCCGCGACGCTAATCACATGGACCACACGGTACGGTATAATTGAAACTATTAGGAAACACAAGAAATATCGAAGTCCCGACTACTTTTTCGGATCTGTTTGGAAAAGACAAAGTACGATGCATTGAGAGTTTTAGTTTGATCTTGTATTTTTCAAAAGCCCCGATAGATTTTTTTTAATTTAAAAAATTAACTTTTACTTTAGGTTGTACACTAATTGTGTACCAAGTTTTAAAAAAATCGATCCTATACCATTTTCAAATAATAATAATAAAATGTTTGTCCGTTTGTCTATTTGTACAGACAAACGGACAAACATTTTATAAATATGATTGGTTTTTTGGATATTTAGCCATTCTTATTAAAATTTTAATAAAGATAGCTGAATATCCAAAAAAAACAACAAAAACAATCATAGTTTCTTAACAGTTGTATTAACTTCAACTAACTAATGGCCGATTTATCGTACATTTTAATCACGATGTTTTTTAATCACACTGTTAAATGTTGACAGCTACGATTTATTGGTTGCTGCGTTTCGTTACTATAGCAACCCGTCATTTAACAGTGTGATTAAGAAAACATCGTGATTAAAATGTGCGATAAATCAGCCATAAGTATATTAAAATATGTTGTTAGAACAGGGGTCGGCAACCTTTTGAGACGGAAGAGCCAAAAGTTACAATTTACAATATTTCCCAGTTTTTAAAGAGCCACTAACATTTTTATTTCAATATTATGGTATTTGATTAGGATTAGGTATATAAAAAAAAAGTTCTGACTGCGACCGTTGACGACACAGTGCACCAATAGCTAAACAAACGGAACAGTGTTGCCACATTTAAAAAATGTCAGCTGTCCGTATACTCTCTACTCTACCTATTCTCACTGTTCTCTGTTGAGTGTTTTTATCCTGTTTAAAGTTTGTTTTGCGGTATAATATTTTTTATGAGTTTTGAAAATAAAATAATATAATTATTAATATTTGCGCATGGAACTGGAGAGCCACATCTTGACATCATAAGATCCGCATGCGGCTCGCGAGCCGCAGGTTGCCGATCCATGGTTTAGAATGATAGAAAACCCAAAAATCCGAAAAAAAAAGAAATTTCAGACTGAGGTTCCGTTAATACTTTATATATTGGTGCGTTAGTAGTAATCATGTGATTGATTTAAAAAAAAATAATAAATTGTTAACCGTCAACTGACACAAGTAAAAATGTCGCATATTTGCTTTTCGTCAGGCGTCGATCGGATATTAATCATCAAGTACAACCAAATTAATAAAAGTCACAGAGTGATAGTAAAATATCGTACTGTTAATTTTTTCTTGTAAAAATAAAAATTATGACTCACCCATGATTTCGAGCGTATGCACCAGGTCCCGTCCACCTGTATCGGCGATTTGACAGGTGTAATCGCCGGCATGTTGAGGTGCGACATCGACCACCTGCAGCGAGTGACCGGGCAACAGTCGGAAGTGACGATCGCGCGTCACCTTCAGGTCGCCGGCCGTCAGCACCGCGCTGCCTCGACGCCACAGTAGAACCCAACCGCCTAAAACAAACAGAATGTTTGTTAAATTTAAATACAAACAAGTTGAAAAGCAATTCAACAACGCAATCTCTATCAATGAAATTAGAAAACATTTAAAAAATCACTTGCGATGATTATACATATAGTATTGTGTCTCAAGGGCGTAATGAAGAAAATTTTGACAAGTGAGTGATGAGCGGGTGGCAAAATTACTTTACCGCTCGGCTCGTCACCGGCCTGAAATCGATAATTTTACGACTGTGTTTACATGCGTGAAAAGCAACTATTTTATAGAGGGTCGGACAAAAAAGTTTTGTGAGTCATATACATACTACATTTTTAAATGAAATTCTTGAATTAAAAATCCAATGGGTGGTGGCAGGCTGTTAAGCTATTTTATAAAAGGGTTTTTGCCTTTAACGTCTTCTCTTTTGGCGGCTTCATTTTTGCAGTCTTATATGGTTATTATTATTATATAATATTCGTAGCGCCTTGTTTACATATGTGTATTTCGTACATTATTGAAACGCTAGAGTCAATAAAATGGGTACCGATATGGCTCAAGGCAACTAATATAAATTTTATTAAATGTATTCCGTTTACATACATACGTTTGTTTACGCTGATGTAACGCAAGTACATACGTTCGTGTACGACGAACGACGGGCTGCCAGCACGACTTTACCGTGTTGCCACGTCAACACTTTGGGGTACGTCGAGTAACAGGTACGGTTTATTAACTTCCCATTGGAAGTTATTGTAATGGGTCCGAAAATCGAAATTAAAATGTATAACAAATTTTTATGTTTCAAGATCACTACACTATTTTTAGAAAGATGTCTGTGTGTGTGTATGTGTGTGTGTGTACGTATGGACGTACGTATGTATCCATTTCTTTCTAAGACGAAATCTCGAGAATGAAAAATGATATCGACTACGTTAGGGTATTAATCGACGCGTATTAATGTAAAATATCTGGGTGCCGAGCTTTGCTCGGATGAGTTCAAAAAAATAGTACTTGTATGCTGTGAGATATTATTTTCTCAGAATATTATTCCGAAACGAATTTATTTCTGAAACATATTTTAAATAATTGTTTCTGTTAAATATTTTAAATACATATGTGTATTTTTAAGCGTAAAAACTAAGTATCAACTTGAATCAAGCATTTTTTCCTGTAAATGTTACTTAGGTCGCCATTTTCAAATCTACCGCCGTTATTGTTTTGTTGACTGAAGAACTCGCAAAAACCGATTTTCATAGATTGAATATCTTATAAAAATGTTCGAATCAGATGAAATTCTGCTTGCCCGTTGCAGTTTCAATAATCCATTTTTAAACATTGATACCAAATATCAACTTTATCGAAGTACTTTTTCTCTGTGATGTCATCTTAGCAACTTCCAGTAAATTTCAAATATTTTTTTTGCATAGAAGGTACCTACTGAAAAACTCACAAAAATCGATTTTCGAAGAAATAGAATTCATATTATATTTTTTAATAACAAACGTCAGACTACCTGCAGCGCAAAACTTTTTTGCATGCATCTTCACCATAGTTTTTAAAAATCGATGTGTTTTGATATACTGCATGCCTGCGTCGCTAGAAGTGCGGCCCTTCGGGCCGTCGTGCAAATTTTTAAACAAAACTTTTTTGTATGTATCTTAACAATAGTTTTCAAAAATCGATGTGTTTTTACACAGACTCGTGGTGCCAAAAGTGCGGCCCTTCGGGCCGCCTGTTTGTCATTGTTTACATATTGTGCAAGACACTTCTTATATTAGTGTTCATTTACAGTTTTAACCCTTGTGATATATTATACAAAATCTATGTAGAAATAGGCTTCGAATCGATCTGACAATTGACCGAGTTATAAATAAAAAAAACCTTTTTTTTAATTGCTCCCCTCTGGGACCAAGATTCCTACCTAGATCGATTTCTCGCCCCGAAAAATCCCCATTCTGTAAATTTCATCAAAATCGTTATTCGTTTTTGAGAAAAAAAAGTCTAGGTAAGATTATACGTCATACTATATTTAACGTACATAATATACGTATTTTATATAGGTAATATAAAAATAACATACAGGTACCTATTTATTTAAATATTAGTTAAAACTACTTACACAATTATGTTTAGTTTTTATTTCTGTTATTTTTTACTATACAAATAGTTCACGGATTATTTTAATAAGTTAAAAATTCTGTCAGAGTATTTTGATATATATTATAAATAATGAAAGTAGTTTG
Source organism: Mongoloraphidia duomilia (assembly GCA_039654895.1). NCBI lineage: Eukaryota > Metazoa > Arthropoda > Insecta > Raphidioptera > Raphidiidae > Mongoloraphidia > Mongoloraphidia duomilia. The sequence goes on along the minus strand of CM077525.1, from coordinate 16,364,298 downwards.
TTTTCTCCAAAGCCTACTCACGATATTACAATGTTTTGACAGGTCAAAAAACCGTTTTTAAAAATGATAAAATCGATAGGAAAACGAATTTTTCCAGGGATGAGACCTAGCTAAATCGATTTTTTGCCCCCCGAAACCCCTTTTCGGTAAATTTGATCAAAATCGTTAGAGCCGTTTTCGAGAAAATATTTATATAGATACATATATACATATATACATAGATACATATATACAAGATTTACTCGTTTAATAATATAGGGGGATATGATCTGAAAGAAATTTTTTCAAGACGGTTCGACCGTTCTTTTTTCTTAACCAAATAGACTCCAAAAAAGTAGATTTTACACAATATCTCGCGAATAAAAAATTATATCGACTTCGTAAGGGTGTCAATCGAGGCGTGTTAACGTCATTTTGATCCGACATAAATTTTATAAAAATCGGTTCAGCCGTTTTTTTTTTAAATTATTGTTAAAATTAATAATTATGTTTTAATGATTAAAATGATTACGTTTCTGTTTAATATCTAATTTAATTATTATTATTAAATATTTATCAAACTGGAAAGTTCGTCGTGTGGACCTCAAGGGTCGCACTTTAGTCCTAATAAACGACCCACCTCACAGCTTGTTTTGAAAAGAATCGATTCCGAGATCGATTCCAAATATATAAGAAAAATAAACTGTTCAAAAATAATAGTTACATAACCAAAAACGTTTCGATTCTCAAAAGAATTCCGCTAAATAAAATAAAAAATAAATTTGAAAAGCTATTCTTAGACTGTTGAAAGAAAAAAACTATTTGTAGATATTTTAAAAACTTTAAAAAATCAGGTAGTTACCGATTCGTTTATGTCGAATAGAATAAATATATCAGTACAAAAATTGAATTCATTAATTGAATATAAACTAGTTTTAATTAGGAAAGATTGTAGCTCTCTGTAAAATTTATGGAACGGTAGGTATCTCATACTTAGATCGTTAACATTTAGTTTAAAACGCTATTTTTATTATACAGCTGTATTCAGCAATCGATTTGTTGCATCAAGATTCAAGAATAAATGACATTAAAAAGACCCCATTTTTTCAAGCGAAGATGAAAAACTGTTATATTAAGCGACTTCGTCAGATTCACAGTTTTTAATATTCAGGCGTCGAAAGGTTGAAAATTGTAATTTTTCTCTTCAGTCTTCTTTGCGGTAGATACCTACATAACTTGCGGGCGAATGATTGCGAAAAAAAAGATGCGGATAATAGATTATCGATTGACAGTTGCTTGCATTTTTGTGTTACTTATGATTCTTGTTTATGTTGCTCAAAGTTTTGTAAAATAATAATCTCGTCTAATAATTTCAAAATATATTTATTTAATAAATCGAATTAAAAAGAGTAAGATTTCATGGCCGGCATTGTTCCGAATCTTCATAGTTTCCGTAGGCCGTAGTCCGATAGTATCTCTACCCGACGTTTCGTCTACAACTGCGGTAGATTTTTTCAAAGGCAATGTGGTATAGCGGTCGATGTGTCCTCCCTTCTTTTCAGGCTTTGGCAGACTTACCTGTGAGTCGCCAAGGAGGACACTTCGACAGCTGCGACATCGCCTTTGAAAATGTCTACCGATGTCTAGACGATGTCAGGTAGAAATACCATCTGACCACGGCCTACAAACTATGAAGATTTGAAATTAAAAAGATCTCATATAATAATTTCAAAAAAATATTTATTTATTAAAATAAATTAAAAACATGTTTGAAAAATATTTAATGAAATCATCAAGTGATATTCTATAAAATATCTATAAAATATTATCTTTTTAAAATGCTAGAATTAATAAATAGATAGTAGAACCTTTACAAATATCTTAGAATTCTAACATTATATAATAAATAATAAATTGCATAACGAAATTAGAGATTTAGAAACTAAAAATTTTAAAAGAACTATAAAAAAAATGTTACCTAATAGAAAAATGTTAATAGAAAAATGTTTCTATAGTGTACATGAATATCTTGACTGTCATCATGTAGGTATGATATACTTATACGAATGACAATAAACTTATTATTATTATAACCCCAGCAGTGAAAAATACCTTATAAAAAGTTATGTTAACGAATTTTTTTTTCGAGTCATGTGCTATTACGGAAGTTTATTTAATAAATGTATTCCTAGTAATTTTTTGAAAACTACAATTTTCTATAAAGAACGCTTGCATTTTTCATTACAATCGACCAATTATGTTAACTTTACTCCAGTCGAAAAAAATCAAAATGAAAAAAAAAACAGTTTTTTTTAAGTTGACATATTGTGTTTTTGAGATACTTTTAATTCATTATAATGTATTTTAAAAAATGTTCTATTTACCATTTTGTGGCGAGGCTATATTGAACACTTAAATCACTGGAAACACAAAGTGTCTTATTGAACAGTATTTCACAAACTCAATAATATATTATTATTAGAAAATATCGTGGAAATAACCGTAATGCAGTTTTAAACAAATTGAATGTAATGACCTCTGTTGTCAAGCGTCTATAATCTAGAATCACTCTCGCTTTAAACAAATTACTGTACAGCCAGGCACGAATAATACAAAACGACTGAAAAAAACTAGACATTTTTATCCTAACATTGAATGCATAGAGATTATGCAATATCTCAATATCTTATTACAGAATAGTAAAAATATTATGCAACAAACTTAAGGTTAGTAGAGTATAATAGGTTGCCTCGTTCCGATAGATAGTAGTGGGGGTATGACGTCACTCGGAATGCACCATGCTTGCTCACTTCAATAGAAAAGGTCGGACCATGGGCGCTGCTAACTTTTGAAAATAAAAATCACAGTAATCATGGTAGTGCGATATGTTTTTTCAATACCTAATAGAAACATGATTTAATTTTCTGTTAGTGAAAAAAATATGATAAGTTGTCAATTTTGCGATAGCTGTTAAGTGTTATGGCGTTTTGTGGTTATTTTTAATATTTTGTGAATATAAAAGATAAAATAATAATTAATCAATTTGTTAGTTAATTCTATTGTTTCTTAAATTTAAAAAAATAGTTAATTAACAAGATCTGCCATTTCTTGAGCATTATTTAATTTTTTGTTTGTTTATAATATAGATTTAAAACCTAAATTTTGTAATAAAAATAAAAATTATCCTATTTTTTAACATCTATTCTTCTATCTATTGTCTCTTGCCAATTTTAAGGAAAAATCTGCACGAAGCACCTAATATAAATAAGCATAATCTTCAACAATTTTTGTACTTGATTTAAACTGAATTCCAGCTGACGTCATTCCCGCGCTTACGCTGATTGGTCAGATGGAACGAGGCAACCTGTACTCTAATAACCTTGCAACAAACTACCATCCAAAATAATAAATCTAGAGGTAACTAAATTTAATTTATTTTATTGTAGATTATAGACGTGTCGACATCTAAGATCATTAGCGTCTTTCAACTACCATAAGTGACAACTAACTTAAAACTAAATAACATCACGAAACATCCATGAGCGCAGGTGGGATTCGAACCCACGGCAGTCCAGTCTAGAGGTTGCAGCGCCAAGCACGCTACCAACTAGGCTATACTGCCCTCCAAACTAAATTTAAAAGTACCATAAAAAACATTCTTCTTAATAAAGTAATATATAGTCTAAATGAATACTATAATATAGATTTTAAATGTGTTGTAATATAAAGCAGTTTTTATTCATATATGTTTGACGCATTCTATGCTATATATTGGACGTGGTTGGCCGAATTAATTTCTTAGTCAACTTAGTAAGTTAACTCAGTCGACTTTCTTAGTTTTCAGCTGGGACACAAAAACTTTACTAAGACACTAAGTATAACTTAGTGTGTCGCTCTTTTGCTAAGTATGAACGTGACCTATGGCATGTTATGAATACTTAGTCAATAAGCCTGTCCAGGCGGAAAAGCGCTGTACTCAGTCGCTAAAACCTTATTTTTTTAGGCTGAGTGACTTACTAAGTTCACTAAAGTTCGGTCAAACACGCCAATTGTATGGCAATTTGAATCTATCGTAAATGATAAGAATCTTTCGGGCTTATGAGCCGTGGTCTACTGGAATGGCTTCTTCTTCTTCCAGACGTTTCGCTTGCAACTGCGGCAAGCATCTTCAGTGGTGTGTGTTCGACGTGGTCGTAGTGTTCTTCTCGATGTCCTGCTGTCGAGTAAATGTTTTTTTGTCTGTTTATCTGTCTGTGTTTTCGGACTAATTTCCACAATGGTTGAACCAATTTGGATGTGGTTTTCAGTGGTGATTGAGATAAGCTTGGGCTAACATTTAGTGTTTGTTTCATTTAAATCGGTTGACAACTAAAAAAGATATGTCAATTTTAAAATGCATCTCGCGCGCGTTGTGACACCGTTAATGCAAATGTCAAAACGACAGGTTGGGTTGACTATTTATTTTTGTGACACCGTTAATGCACACTATTTCCAAGTGATCTTAAGCCTCGCAGGGCTAGATGTTCTCGCGGGGGATAATGAAATATACTTCTCTTCGCAGGGAGAGAATTTCTCGTGGGGGCGATAATAAATTAACAATATACTAAATATACGTGAGCGAAGCCACGGGTAACCGCTAGTTACTTAATATTTTTATATTTCAAAGTGCGATTCACAAACCATTTAAATTACGCTATTTGTATACTACATATGTAGGTACTTTTGATAAGGGAAAAAAATATATTGACCAAAAATGTCAAAAAGCACTGTATCAAAAAAAAAATAATAAAATGTGATAATGATAAATAACTAAACAGTGAAAACCCTAAAGTTCGGAAAGTGGGATTAGTTAAGAAACAACAGTAGGTACTGGCCGGTTTATCTTACATTTTAATCACGATGTTTTTTAATCACACTGTTAAATGACGGGTTGCTATGGTAACTAAACGCAGCAACCAATGAACACGGAGGTGTCAAAATTTAACAGTGTGATTAAAAACATCGTGAAGAAACGTATGATAAACCGGCCATACAAGTTAATGTTTGACAGTCTGCGAGCTCTACATAGCTCGCCCATATGTACATTATGTAATAACATACGTGTATCGATATATTTGTGTACATATATTTCTAATTTTATGATTAAAGGAAGTAACATGCTGCTGTATACATAGATATATTATGCAACATACGTTTTATGTATTTTTATAACAGAATATCATCGTACAAACACGATGCTTACTTCAGACAGCATAAATATTTATTTCAATCTGAGGTACGTCTCTGAATTCGAGACGAGAACGGGCAATTCTCGTCGAGACGAAACACAACGGAAACACTCGAAAGCTGCCCATCGCACTCTTTTGTACAAGTTGGCACGGTCCGACTGTACATTCCAAAAAACAAACAGCATAAGAAATAAAAAACTATCCCTTGGTGACTTGAAATTAGTAAAGCAGGTCAGACATGCTAGGAAATAGCTAAGACCGACCGAGTGATGGATCACCCTCAGGCGATCGTTTCCAGTTATTTGAAAGCTACAGGCGGTGGAATATCAGCGTTTTCTTTGTTTTTGTGTTCAGAACGAACATCAAATTTAAGATTTCGTCCTAGTTCTATTATATATTGTATGTTTTGATTTTGTCAGAAACTTCTGTGCGTACGAATCAAATATATTGTTCACGTATACGGTATACCAGTATAAAGAATCAATCTAAAATATTTATCATTAATTAAGAAGTTTGCGTCAAAAAAAAACACACACTAAACATTGCGTCCTCATTATGCCGATATATGCCAAGTGGCAAGGCCAAATGGCAAAGCCAGTTGCTGCTGCCACACACAATTTACTGCGTCAGTCACAACCGATATAGACAGACTATTGCCTAGTTACCGGAACCGCTGTGAACACAGTATGCGCGCGAAATCAAGGTAAAAAAGGTACGTGGATAGCGAACGGCTACACCGTTTCTTTGTAAATAATCTAGTGTCCTGGAATAAACCACCATGGAAACAAACAATTTATAGGCAGTTTGAAATGATTGCGGCGTGCATGAGTGAGGATTTGTAATGGTTGAAAATAGTAAAGCGAAGATGAGGAAGTGTTGAAAGCGCTGACTTGACGACTTGAATACAATAATTTACAGTTTTTTTTTAAAGGGGTGTTACCAGTTCAGCACACAGGGGCTATTTCATGGTATTGTTGACTGATTATGAAGACGTTTAATAATAGAATCACATTAAGGGTCGATGCCCTGCACTACACTATTTTAGAGATCATTTATTTTTGACTTTGTTAACACTAAATAATTAGTTTATTAGGTCGATTGACCATTTCCGTTTGAGTCGTCGCTCACCAGGTCTACTTCCGAGATTAAAGTGCACTGCACCGGGGCACTCGTTTAAGTTATTGAAGAACTTTGTTGCACTTTTTTTAATAAACTCTTCAACTGATATAATTCCTAATTCTTCGTGTATCTGGTTGTTACGGATAAACCAGGGTGCATCAACAATTATTCGTGATACTTTGTTTTGTAGAACTTGTAGTTTATGTAGTTCAAGTTGCGACTTTGACGCAGTTCCCCATATAACGCAGCCGTACATTATGACTGGTCTGATGATTGATAAATATAACAATTTGGCGTACTGTGTTTTCAGAGGCGATTTTCTGTTGAGCAGTGGATATAGCATAGCGGTTCTCGCATAGCCTTCGTTTAATTTTAATAATTTATAGTGATGAAATTGATCTCCCCGGTTTTGTACAAGATTTCGTAATTTCAAAAACCGATCATCCTGTAAAAGGACAACATTCTCCGCTCGAGTGCTAGTCTTGTCTATTACTGTGCTCCCGCTACTTTGTATTCTAGTCGTGTATCAAATAAATTGTCTCGTCGTAGGTAAATTTTATATTACATTGTTTTATATATCCATCTATAGACTGTACTACACACAGTAGTCTTGTTGTAAGGTATAGATAGGTATAGACAGATAGACAGACGCTATGTGTTCTATATCCGGGATGCGTTCACAATAAACGTCAATTTTTCAGAACGGAGGAGAAAATGTTAAGGCAAAAGAACAACCGCGCGTGACGGAATATTGAAAATCATTGCGAAGGTCGAATTGAAAATTTTCAGTATTTTCGTAATTTTCAAGTGATATAAATACGATTTTTTATCCAACATCGCGTTTTTATTTTACTTAAAAATATAATTAGTACATTAGTGATTCTAAACTATTTTTCAAACTTTTGTATATGTGTCCTAATTTTATTGACTAGATTTTATACGTGTCGGCATATTTGTGTATGGCGCCATCTTATAATAACTCAATAGCTAATGACCTCAGTTGTCGAGCGTCTACAAAAATAGATAGTGTAGATTATAGATGTTCGATAACTCAGTTCATTAGCGTCTACAAAAATAAAATAAAAACACTATAATCTACAATCTCTCTTTTAACAACTTCAATTCAAGATAATCCTAAAATTTTGATAAAAATGATCAACTTCAATATTAGTCCAGCAGTCAGGTACTTTTTTACCTGGAAAGTATTCTGAAGTTAATGATATTTTGGTATGTTGTTTGTGGGTACTCTGTGGAGTAGAATCTGAGTTTTCGACCTCGAGGACCCTGTGCTAATGTGGGGGGAGCCGAAAAACCACGACATTTTACCGTCTTTTTTGCTTTTTTCGAAATCTCTTAGAAACGGTCGACTTAAGCAATTTTTTCATTATGTAATGTTTTAAAGAGGATTACATTTCCTACAATTTTCTTTCCCACAACTTTTCTGTGGTACTAATGGTAAGCGCGTTGCAGCTTCTTGAAAATCACCCGCTCCGCTTTTTAACTGACTTTAAAAAAAGGAGGTGGTTTTCAATTCGGTTGTATTTTTTTTTTATGTTTGTTACCTCAGAACTCCGTCATTTCTAAACCGATTTGGAAATTTTTTTTTATTTGAAAGGATATACTTTCAGATTGGTCCCATAGAAATGTCATCAAAATCGGTTCAGTAGTTCGGCTGATTTTAATAAAAGTTAGTAACGGCGTGTGATTCCTTCAGACAGCGTAAGAAAGTCGGTTTAATAAAAATGAGTAACGGCGTGTGATTCCTTTAAGGTAAATGTCACTTTTTGACACTAAAAGTAAAAAATAAAAAACTTTTTAACAAAAAAAAACCTCCTTCAAAAAGCCACTAAAAAGATGAAAATAATGAAATTTTGAGGTCTGCGCCAATTTAATAAAATATGAAGTTGGTTAAAAAGAAGATATTATTCACGATGCTATACTTTTTAACCGACTTCATATTTTATTAATTTGGCGCAGACCTCAAAATTTCATTATTTTCCTCTTTATAGTGGCTTTTTGAAGGAGGTTTTTTTTTTGTAAAAAAATTTTTTTTGTAACCTTGTTAACCAATGGGTTAAAATGTAATGTTCTTTTCAATAGTTTTATTTATTTTGTTCTTCATCGAACTTTAAATTGAAAATACAAATGTTACACATTGGTTACCAAGGTTACAAAAAGCGGAGCGGGTGATTTTCAAGAAGCTGCAGCGCGCTTACCATTAGTACCACAGAAAAGTTGCAGGAATAACAATTGTAGGAAATGTAATCCTCTTTAAAACATTACATAATGAAAGAATTGCTTAAGTCAACCGTTTCTGAGAGATTTCGAAAAAAGCAAAAAAGGTGGTAAAATTTCGTTGTTTTTCGGCTCCCCCCACGTTAGCACAGGGTCCTCGAAAACTCAGATTCTACTCCACAGAGTACCAGCAAACAACACACCAAAATATCATTAACTTCGGAATACTTTCCAGGTAAACCCCTTCATTTATTACCTGCCGCCTGGACTATATCTTGATTTTTGAAAACAGAGCCGCGCGAAGTTTTATCTCCAAGCGAATGTGATTCCGTGATACTTTATTACCTTGGAGTGTTCAGCAGTATGTAGCCAAGAAAAAGAAAACATTTCCAGTCGAGATAACAAATTACATTGAATCGATAAGCTCAAATTGAAAAATTGAAACAATACTCTAACAAACTTCACTTTAATTTTATAGCAAGTAACTTTTGACTTGGAAATATAAATCATCTCTTCTTCTTCTTCTCTATCTTGTCGGTCAAATTGCAGATTGGTAACGCGTTTCAACAGAAAAACAAACGGAATTAGAAAAAACGAATAATTTTATTTATCTGTCAAATTTACGGTTTAAAGTTGGAAAAATATCGATAAACTATAATAGTATATTGTGTAACTAGTGTGCTAAATGCATCTTTATACGTCAGGCGCGATATTTTTAGCACAAGTAGTAGGCGAGCGCGCACGAGCCTTGGCGAGTGTGCATCGCGAACCGCAGACGTGTGCTGAAAACATCGCGAATGACGCATAAAGATTTAGCACACACGTTGCACACTATACTTTATTGAACACATGCATGGTTTTAGGCTTTAATTGAATTAAAAAACAGTTACATAATGGTTCATTATGTAACTAGTTGCATAATGGTTCATTATGTAACTGTTTTTCATTATTGCACTGAAAAGCGTTACATAATGGTCACTAGTCAATAAACGGCTGTTTAAGGCCCGCAAAATAGATACGAAAAAACACTAAAAGCGTGCATGTATTGAATAAACCAGTGTTTATCTTGCTCGGGGGGTCGCGGTCGCAAGCCAGGTAAAAGTAAAAAGCAAGAGATTTAGGTCCTACACTACAATAAAAATACAACAGTTTCAGCGAGAAGGCTGTGCCTGTTTATTTTTTAATAATTTGTCAAATCGTGGTTCTATTTTTGAGACGCAAATAATTGGAGCCTATTTCTCTTCTTAGTTTTTATGTTCACCATTGAAGCGAACGTTAGTTCACATAGGTAGGAAGTGACGAATGGCCCTAATAATTTCAAAGCTTCTTTTGCCAGTTCTGGATATTCTTCTTTTCTCTTCATCCAGAAGACGTAATTTTTGAAATCACTGACATAGTTTTATTACTGTCCTGGGGAGTCGCCAGAATTTTTTTACTTGTAAAGGGGTCGCGTATTCAAGAAGATTGAAAAACACTGGAATAAATTATTAAATTTTTTATACATATATAAAGTAAATTCTAGTTAATCGGGTTAACTCGAACAAAAAATAATAGTAATAAATAATTTGTGTGATTATTGTCTGGGTTAAAGCGATTTTTTGCTAATTTCTTGTAAATTTTTTAATTTTTAATTTTCGATTTAGACTAAATAAAAAATTGTTACCTCAAACAGGGCGAATTTGGGAGTTTCGAGCTCGAGTCTCTTATAAAGAGCCTTGTAACGTTCATGGCAACATAGTTGTCTAGAAACTGTAATTAATAAATGAAAATGAATTTGTGAAATTGGTGTTATAATCATTAATTTTTATAAATGAATAAACATTAAGAAGAAAGATAAATATTAGTTTTATACGGCTGAAATGCAATTGAAAAATTTTTTCGTTGGAGAGCAGCCAATTATATAATTGTTTCGAAACATATTGGAAAAAATCATTTTACCAACCAGTGGTCTCATTCCGCCGCGAAAGTGGAAAGGTTCAGGTTAGAATCCTGACTGTGACCACTGGTTGGTAAAATGTTTTTTTCCAATATGTTTCGAAACAATTATATAATTGGCTGCTCTCCAACGAAAACATTTTTCATTAAGAAGAAAAATATATGAAAACAATAAAAAATAAAACAAGTAGGCCGATAGTCCTGCCCTGGCTGCCACATCCGACATAATATATAAGTATAGGCAATAATACCGGAAGTGAGTACGTAGTTGACAACATCCGGTACAGCAATATATACACGTATAAGATGATGATGATGCTCTGTTCATAGCATCTTTGTATTGTCTGTCTGTCTGTATGTCTATTTGTTGTGAGTTGCGGAAACGGAAGACGCTGTTCGGCTGTTTCTCTTCATAAACTAACCTATCTGTACTTCCCCGTATGTCCCACACATACACAAGTAAATTGCATGTTATATGCACTTTAAAATATCTGTTTCGTAATCTTCTTGTCGTGCATTGGAATACATTGTTCGTGCTTATTGGGATACGATATTCAATTTGTAGATATTAGGGTTTATTTATGCGATAGCGAGACGAAAACCGTATCGATTAACCTGTGATTTGTGTGGTAATTATTGGAAGAGGTTAAGGCGTCTGGCATGGCTTCGAATTCACAAAAAAAAATTCGACTGATGACCAGTCCTATACTTCCCACCTAGTAAATATTTGCAAAAAATAAACACTTTTTTTTTTATTCTTTGACTAGGCCCAAATAACCTTAGCTGTTGGTGGTCTTTAAAACACAATTTAATTTTTATTCTTTAAAAAAAACATCGCCCTCTTTTTTGTTTGGTGATCTACTGATGGCTAACTTAATATAGCAAAAATCATGGTTACCTTGATTTGCGTACAATTTTATTTTTTTAGTAAAATATTTTTTTTCTCGAAAACTATACATTTTAGAGAAAAAAAATATTTACATTTTTTTCATATTATAACATCTAGAATTCATTTATATTTTTTTTTACCTATGTTAATACGTGACATTGAGGACGTTTTTTTGAATATCTCAGGATCCACTGAACCGATTTGACTCAAAATCTAATCAGATCTAAGTTAAAGGCTGATAAACACAATAGAACAATCGGCATGCCCGTATGTTGTTCCGTTCTTAAGATATCGAAGGCGAAAAATTGACCACACACATACACACACACACACACACACATACACACACACACACATACAGACATCAGTCAGAAAATGATCTTAAACGATTGCTAGGGTCTCAAAACGTGAAAATCTGTTAAAATCTCGAAATATTTTTTTCGGACTAAATCCATTACTTCCCTACCATAGTAGAGGTGGGAAGTAAAAATAAAATCACCTAACTGCAGGGTTTGAGAATCAGGGGAACAAAGGTATATAAAATACGCAAGCTTTGAGAAGATTGTTTACCGTTCTGTTTTATTTTTTATTATATTTTATCGTTTTTTGTTTATAAAAAGTAATTACGTAAAAAATATAAGCATAGTGTATTTATTTTCTGGAATTGCCATTATCTATTATAAAACATCAATTTCAACAGAACGAGAATTGTAAATGAAAACAAAACGTAAAGCTTGTAAGTTTAAATGGAAAAATTGAAAAGAAAACTAGTTAAAGAAGAGAACAGCAAAGTTTCACACATCACAAAGTACTAAAACCAATTTGAGAAGCATTCGCTGTTGCATATAACGTACACAGAGCTTTGCGTGTCTACAGTTCACGCAATTTAACGTGTCATTTTGTATAACGTAAAAAGGGGCTTAGAGAAAATATTGATCACGGACCGGTGAAATAAATAGTTTCAGAGATGTCGATTTTTCAATATTTATGATGTTTCAAAGCTTTACGATTTTTTTCAAATAAGTATCTACTATTTTTTTGCTTCAAAAGCTATGACGAGCTTTTTGAAATTTTTATGCAAGTACTATTTACATCCCGGTTTAGAAATGTCAAATTTAGTAGAAAATGGTCCACGATTTTGTCGTACGTCGTGGCACAATAACAGATACACAGACAAACAAACAAGCAACCAAATACCGAACGATCGAATCGGGACATCATTCGATTAATAAATTATTATTCATTTCTATATTATAAAGATACAAATTGTACAGCCCTAACATAGATTCGTCTCTTTTCTTTTCTCGCTTCATCTTTTCTTTAGAGCCTCGTTCGTTTGTCTTCGTGAGCAATTGAAGTTCTATAAACTTTAAACAATTGTTATGAACGCTTCATTTGTTTTCCAGTAATAGAAACTTTGTACACGAAAAGTGCTGTAGCCTGTGAACTCATTCATGTATTTTTTTTTACTATTAACAAAGTTAAACAAGAGACGGGGTTTTGTAGAACGCCGTGAAAAAAGTGCTACTTAAATAACTTATCGAACCGTATTTCCAATTTCATTTGTTTTCAGAATTCTATTTGATTATACAGTCCATTAAAAAAATATAGAGCGATATAGTTTCTGGATACTATAGGGATCCGTCAAATGAGCATATGACATCTGGTGGCACAAAATTGTACTCAAAACGAGGGAAAATTTTACATGCTAACAGTGCAAATTCATCGTGAAATTGTTTATTACAAATATAAAACAAGTAAAATAAACAAAAAGTTTATCGAAAATGGAATTCGCGACGTTTTCTAATATCATGGCATTAAACACTGTCAGTTATTGCCTTGTAAAACTTACTTTACAGCGAATTATTTTCTAATGAAATGTGGAAAAACTGTATATATTAATTAAAAAAATATTTTATATTAATACTTATTACTTATTATCATACTGTACTACAATAGTAAAATCATTTGATGATTGACAAATTTATAGGACTAACTTTGTATATAAATATTTTGAGGTTAGTAACATTATACCTACTTATTACAATATAACATATTATGTTGCAGTTATGTGTTTACATTATTCACCTAACCCTGCCTTAAAGAAGCATTGAACGGATGATTAATTTCGTGGAGATTTTGATGTTTTTAAGCAATATGCCGTAAAGATTACTACTTTTGACAGCTCAGTTATCTTGTTTTTTTCACACATTTGATAATATGTCCGGCTTTGAGAATCCGTTCTCCTTCAACGAAATTCCTTTGTTTTGGATTCGTACCGGCCCAATTGCACATTGCACTTATATTTATTATTTCTTATCACTTTGAAAGTCACAAAATTACACGCAAAAGTATACCCCGTATATAAAATTCCCCCCCCTTTGCGTCATGTTTTTTAGGTTACACCCATTTGACGGATCCCAATAATTACCTAATTTATAGTAGTACTGATAGTTTTTGAATGAAACCCCCCTTTGAATGTTCGAATATTGATTTCGTTTTTAACAATGGCTGTTCAAAGCCATATTGTGCGAGAGCATAATCCCGTTTTAAAAAACGCGCTGGACCGAAATATCCGATATAACGAAATCCTCCCTAATCGGATTTATTTGTTTGTTTTTTGATACAGAATATGTCGTTGATTGTACTGCAATAAATCGTTAAGAATATTAGTAAACAAAACACACTCGATCGCAGTAGCCAACTGTGTTTTTTTACTGTAAGTGTGTCTTGTTTGCAAATTTTCTTTATTTTCAGTCGTTAGTAGAATACGATTGGTTTTTGTTTTCCATTCACTTCACTTGTTTTCATAACGGCATTAATACGTTTTTCTTTTAATGGAAAACAAACAAAAATAGTCGCTATTACTCACAGAGAAAATGGAAACAAAGATGTAATACTATTGTATCGTTTAATACTTAAATAATAATTGAATACCGAGGCAAAAATTGCGGCGTGTTTAAATGAATAAATGAAAAAAAACCATTATCGAAAAAAAAATCATATAAGAGAATTTTTATTCTGTGAATACAACTAGCGGCCGGTGCAAAATTGGGTACGATGATTGTAATCGAAATCAGTTTGTGCTACTACCGAAATCAAATCGACGGGGCATGTGCAATAAAGCCCATTTTACACAGAAACAATTTTGACACTAAAATTGTTAAAATTTCGTAATCGTATGATTTAGACATAACGGTCACAAAATGACGACTTATTTTAAAAATACTATCTGTTAATAAAATGACTATCAAAGCATTTTTTACGATTAAAGTGCGTTAAGGATAATTTTTTAATTTCAAAGTATTGCACAAGCTTTGTTTATCCTTTTTTTCTTGGCGCTTAATACATCTATGCATTGCAGAATCTTGCAATATTTTCCTCAGCTTTTGAGGACAGAAAAAACATTTTTATTTACAATTTTAAAATCAAATCGATATAAAAATTGTCCGCGTCTAAAAAGGGCTTAAGAAGAAGGCTTAATCTTGACATGATTCGTAGTAATTCTCTTGGTAAGTTACTCTACTGACACTAATTTCGTAATGAATTTCGTTTGTTTTCAGACGTTACAAATTGTTATTTAACAATAAAATAAACCTTAACAATAAAACATGGTTTATTTTATTGATCTGCTTGAAAAAAGCAGACACTATTATTAAAAAATTCGACTGATAACCAGTCCTATACTTTCCACCTAGTAAATATTTGCAAAAAATAAACACTCTTTTTTTATTCTTTGAAAAAAAGCATGGCTCTCTTTTTTGTTTAGTGATCTACTTAATGGCTAGCTTAATATAGCAAAAATCATGGTTACCTTGATTTACGTACAATTTTTATTTTTTTTAGTAAAATATTTTTTTTCTCGAAAACTGTACATTTTAGAGAAAAAAAATATTTACATTTTTTCATATTATAACATCTAGAATTCATTTATATTTTTTTTACCTATGTTAATACGTGACATTGAGAACGTTTTTTTTAATATCTCAGGATCCACTGAACCGATTTGACTCAAAATCTAATCAGATCTAAGTTAAAGGCTGATAAACACAATAGAACAATCGGCATGTCCGTATGTTGTTCCGTTTTTACGATATCGAAGGCGAAAAATTGACCACGTACACACACACACACACACACACACACATACAGACATCAGTCAGAAAATGATCTTAAACGATTGCTAGGTTCTCAAAACGTGAAGATCTGTTAAAATCTCGAAATATTTTTTTCGGACTAAATCCATTACTTCCCTACCATAGTAGAGGTGGGAAGTACCTAATAATATTTTATATACGGTTGATTAATTTTTGTAATTATTTCAATTTTTTGTCACTAATTACCACAAATATTGTTGTGTCATTTTGAGTCAACATAATACTCTACATTGTCGACACAACATTGTTTTGTTTTGGCAGTTTCTATTAGCTACGCTTTTGAAACAAACAAGTAATTCAAAATTGTAATTTGGTTGTGATCAGACCTATTTTAGACTCGTCTCGATTAAATCAAATTTTGTTGTGTTTTATTTATTTATTTATAATTTTATATAAGGATCTACGATAATATTAAATCTAGTCAAAAAGATCTTTATAATTGGTGACCCCTGACAAGTGAGCAGTTCTTATATTTTTTTTCAAAATATTATATCATGGACAGAAGCTTTAGAAGAAACATAAATACTACATTCAAATGGAGAATTTTATTGGAAAAACGGATAAAAAGTGACATTTTTAAATATTTTTTCGCAAACGCTTCATTTATTTTTAAGTACAATAAATATTATTTACTTATTTTCCTACGTTACTTTTTCAGATTATCCATGGTAACTTACTTTATTGATAATTTTTTCATTTTGACATTTATATTTTTTAATAATTTTATGCTTTTTCACATATATATTTATATCTATTCACATTACATTTCACAACATTATATCAAACAACTCAAATCTATATTTGCACTAATTGCATTAACACTACGAATTTTGATATTTGGTATTTGTAATTATTCAGTACTTAACATTTTTTATTTTGTCTATCAAATATTTACTTTTTTGATTTAGACATAAGTTTGCTGCCTTATTTTCCTCCGTGCAACGGATTAGCGACATGCTACCGTCATTTTTACGAAGCGAACAACTAGTTCTTATTCGTTATATTCTTTCAGGTTACTCCTGCTGAGGTCGATACACTCCTATATATGTTTGTACACTTCCAGGATATTACCTGTTCTCCCTGTGTTTGATCATCTGCCTCGAATTGATACTTTTTGTCTTTTCAGCAGAATTATGTTCAACAATTTTTTTTTACGCAAGCTCAAAGCAGAATGATGTTCAGCTGATTTAATTATTATTTACCATTATTTTTCATCAATTCGTAGACTTATTTTACTTCAATTATTTACGTCTTCACGAACTTCACTAGTGGACTCCTGCTTTTGTCACGCCTTCTACAACGTGCCTAGCTGTCCATCTGTGGTTCTCAGACGAAAATCACCATGATATATTAATTTTTTTATCATAACTAACACTAGTATGTAATTACTAATGCGTAATAAACTATATATCTATTCTTTGGTTCCTTCCTGTGGGTTTTGCAGTTAGTTTTGAAAACTGGCCACTTTCATTTTTAATTTTCCCATGCGAAGGGGGGTGTTATGTTGTGTCATTTTGAGTCAACATAATACTCTACATTGTCGACACAACATTGTTTTGTTTTGGCAGTTTCTATTAGCTACGCTTTTGAAACAAACAAGTAATTCAAAATTGTAATTTGGTTGTGATCAGACCTATTTTAGACTCGTCTCGATTAAATCAAATTTTGTTGTGTTTTATTTATTTATTTATAATTTTATATAAGGATCTACGATAATATTAAATCTAGTCAAAAAGATCTTTATAATATCAATAGGTAATAACTGATTATAAAAAATGTATTTTTTTTAATTTATTGAGGATTTAAGTATCTATCAATAAATAACAAAATGATGATAGTCTCTTAATGCAAATGGATTTAAAAGTAATTATTTTACAAAATTCATAACAATGACGAAATACAGCAGAACTATACTTTTTAATGAAGTTATCAAATCAGCAAAATATTAGTTTAGTTGTTGGGCAATTTGGCGAATAAAAATATTTGTCTCATTATATTTTCTATTAATACTCACCTATACTTTTATAGTGAACCTATTTTTTCATTTCAAATAAAAATTTCTTATGGGCTGAGGAACATTTTTTACTAGTACCTACTTATGCCTAATTTGAAAATTATATCCAAATATTTATTTTATGGTGTGCTATATAATTATTTTGCTATATATTTTTTCTCGGTTAAAATATGTTTTTAAATAAGTAGTTTGTAAACTAGAAGTTCCACTGTATTTTACAAATATTTAATTAATGTTGAACAAAAAGAGCAACGGAGAATTAAATAGTACTTTTGTACTATGAATTTATTTATTGATATATCATTTTAAACTGTTCTGTGCTTGCAAGGAAAGCAAAAGAAAAAAAAATATATTTGCACAAGCAGGATGATTAGTAAATGCGATAAGCAATAGTATTTTTGATTATTAATGAAAATAAGAAAGAAAACTGAATTTTCAGAAAATGGTCAATTGACAGCAAAACCGAAATAACCGTCCAAATTTGTTTATTTAAGGAATGAGATTAACTTTAGAAAAAAAATATGTTTCTCAACTGTCACAAATATTTTTTGCCATACCCACTATAAAATAGCTACTTTACATGCGTGTATGTATGCATGGAATGAGTCAGTTAACAGGCAGGTGTGTTGAAATTGTTTTCAAAATATACTATTGTGATAAGTAAACAGTTTCCATAGTGATTTATATTTATTTGCTCTGATCCGTCCGTTATTACCTACTCACGGCCTACTGAATGAATGAATTGTAAATTATAGATGCTCGACAACTATCACGGCCTGCTATAAATGTGAAGTAGTCGACGCAAATGAACTGTCAAAATTTTTTTTAAATACTGAAAATGAAGTGAAAAGTAGCTATTTTATAGTGGGTATGGCAAAAATTACCATATATTTCTCGTGCATAATTATAATATGACTCGTGTGACTGTTAAAACTCGCTGAATCCTCGTTTTAACATTCTGTCACTACTTGTCAGTAATATAACTTATTACGCATCTAGACATACAATCTAGTTACTATTATTACGGCGTTTATAAAGAAACGATCTACAATAACGCGACCCAATAACAATGTTGCCATAAAACATAGAACAACATTTTATGAAAAATGCCCTACATAATATATAGGTTATAAAATATATGCAAGATTACCTGAAGCTGTTAGAAAAGAAAAAATTTTGATCAAATTCCAAAAAGATTTAAAAAAATATTTTCCGAAATCTGTGCCTTATGATCTTTAAGTACTAATGTAACTTTGAATTTTATTGACGTCTTGTATCCATTTATTGGCACTGCAAATAAATAAATATTATTATTATTATTATTATAATAAAATAGAAACGTCGACTTTTTATCCATCAATACACGCTAATGACCTCTGTTGTTGAGCGTCTATAATCTACAATTCATTCCATCAATACAAATAAATAGACGAAACTGACACAAAAATGCATTTCGTTTAAAACAAAAGCGTGCCATTGAGTTACAAAATATTTCATTTTACAAAAATACTCCATACAGCAGCAGCCAACAGCTGCATTATATACTACAAAACAAAACGACGGTTTAAATGGCTTCTTATGAAACAACTGAATCCACATAACGTATTAATATATTATTTATATGATATAGTTGGTAACAGTGGGTTAGTAAAACAGTTGGTGTAAAATGAAATTTAATAATAAAAATGTATAGACATCGTTAAAATTTTAATCCTTTTATTCATTACTTCATTAGGAGAGTTAAAAACGTCTGCCTGTGTCACTAATTAACACCCTTCCTCTGTAAATTCTCTACTCCCACCACCCTCATAAGTGCGACTGTGCATGTTCTTTCCTCGTCTCCTCCACGTCGTTCGCTAAGCGTAACGTTTTAACCTTTCTTTCTATTACACTATACCCGTTCCCTACGCCGTCCCGTAATAATACGACTCGTTTTCGCACTGTACACAGGGCCGGCGCTAGGATTTTCGGGCCCCGGGTAAGCATTCTCAGATCCCTGCCCCCTAAACTCTTTTTTTCTATTTTGTTAGGCACCCGGGCCGGCGGGCCCCATTCGGAACTTTTTTTTTTCTATTTTGTTAGGCACCCGGACCGGCGGGCCCTCTTCGGGAGCCCGAGCCCGGGGTACTTTTGCTCCGCTTACCCCCCCCCCTAACGCCGGCCCTGACTGTACACCATGTAGCAAAAAGATTGGTAATATTCAAAAAGACACGAAAAAATGTATCTCTCTTTTTCAAAGAACTAGAGGTAAAGAAAGATAACTTTTATTTAAAATTTTTATTAGAAGAGCAGCCAATTACATAATTGATTACTGCAAATATCGGAAAAAATCATTTTAACAACCACAGTAACAGTCAGGAATCTAACCTGAACTTTTATACTATCGCGGCGGAATGAGCTTACAGTACTCAACCGTGACATGATTACCAATCTAACATTCTCCATATATGCAAAGGAATCAAATGATTTCCACTAAATGAGAGTGTTATTATTTATAGTTAGGTTGTTATAAATGTGAATCATCGTAATAGCTCTCGCTATAATTTTTAACACTCGCATGTAGTGGAAATCTATTGATTCCTTTGCATATATGGAGAATGTTGGATTGGTAATCATGTTACGGTTGAGTAATGTAAGCTCATTCCACCGCGATAGTGGAAAGGTTCAGGTTAGAGTCCTGACTGTGACTATGTTTTATTTATTTTATTGTAGATTATAGACGCATCGACAACTTATAGTTTAAGAGCCAGTGGCCGGCAGACAGAAAGTATTTTACCAAAGTTTAAATTTTTCTCAGCGACTCTCCTATAGCTACTATACATGAGATGGGGAGTCACTAAGCCGAGCGAAGGTAGCGATGACGTCACTCACGTAAGATAGGTACAAAAATCAGACCAACTTCAAAAGTATTTTACCAAAGCTGCCGCTTGGATATTTTAAAGAATACAGCTATTGTTATTAAAAAATGCAATGGCAGACAATTTGGCCGGTTATAACCTCATGGCAGACGTCATTGAAAATTTGAAAAAAAAAAAAAAAAATTCAAAAGTATTTTACCAAATCTGATTTTTATATATGTTGTTTATAATAATATTAAAAGTTTAAATTTAAGACGGCAGACGTTTTCTCCGGTTGTAACTTCCCGGCAGACGGTAAAATCTTACCTATAGTGCGAGTATAAGTACCTACTGTAATCTCTCTTACTTGTATAATATCTGCATGCAAATGGATAATCAAGTAAAAATGAATAATAAACTATGAAAATTATAAAAAAATACTTACTATTTTAGAGTAATAAGTAGAAAAGATGGGTCGCTTATAAAATAACAATAATTATAACAATATAATGACAATAATGGAAATATGATCAAAGTTTTTAATGATACTATTTTTTTGTTTACATTTTCGTTTATAATTCGTCAACTTCATGTTCGGAATCATTTTCAACATGATACGACTCATCATTTTGCTCATCATCGACTGGATCATTATCTGTAAAAATGCAATTAAAATTTGTAAATTGAATCAAGAAAATTTAAAATAGATTTTATTATAATAAAATTACCGGATATATCCTGGATAAAATCGCTAAAATAGTATCATTAAAAACTTTGATCATATTTCCATTATTGTCTTTATATTGTTATAATTATTGTTATTTTATAAGTGACCCATCTTCCCTACTTATTACTCTAAAATAGTAAGTATTTTTTTATAATTTTCATAGTTTATTATTCATTTTTACTTGATTATCCATTTGCATGCGGATATTATACAAGTAAGAGAGATTACAGTAGGTACTTATACTCGCACTATAGGTAAGATTTTACCGTCTGCCGGGAAGTTACAACCGGAGAAAACGTCTGCCGTCTTAAATTTAAACTTTTAATATTATTATAAACAACATATATAAAAATCAGATTTGGTAAAATACTTTTGAATTTTTTTTTTTTTTTCAAATTTTCAATGACGTCTGCCATGAGGTTATAACCGGCCAAATTGTCTGCCATTGCATTTTTTAATAACAATAGTTGTATTCTTTAAAATATCCAAGCGGCAGCTTTGGTAAAATACTTTTGAAGTTGGTCTGATTTTTATACCTATCTTACCTGAGTGACGTCATCGCTACCTTCGCTCGGCTTAGTGACTCCCCACCTCATGTATAGTAGGTATAGGAGAGTCACTGAGAAAAATTTAATCTTTGGTAAAATACTTTCTGTCTGCCGGCCACTGGCTCTTAGGCATCATTAGCGTCTTAATTACATTAAATAACAACTTCCTTAAAACTAAATGACATCATAAAAATTCCATGAGCGGAGATGGAATTCGAACCCACGACAGTGTGATCCAAAGGTCGGCTACGCTAACCGTTACACCACACTGTTCTCTGACTGTGACTATGGTTGCCAAAATGATTTTTTCCGATATTTGCAGGAATCAATAATTGATTCCTGTAAATATCGGAAAAAATCATTTTTATTGGAATAGCAGCCAATTACATAATTATTATGTAATTGGCTGCTATTCCAATAAAAATTTTCAATTGCAAAACAGCCCTATAAATCTATTTAATATAACTTTTATTATTTTTTATTAAATAAATACGTATACAGGTGTGCAATATCAATACTAACATTATAAAAATGTAATTTTATTTCCTTGCGTTTTTTTTGGTATTTTGTAAGATACCTATGTGGAAACAGTCTCTGTCTGTATTTGTGTACCAACATTAATCGAGAGCCGATTTCGATGAACCTTTACCAATTGACAAACAAACTTAAAGCTCCTGTCAAAATAGACATTAACGATTACGAAACGACGATTACTAGTTTGTTTCTTACATAATATATTAAATATTTTTTATGAGGCGTCAACAAATTGCTAAACATTTTTATGACGAAGTTCTGACAAATTCTAATTTATATCATTTATGCATGGTTAATTTATTACAGATTTAACTGTTTGCCATTCGCTTTCTCATCACAAGCACAAATTTCAAGAATACAATGTTCGGATTGTATCCATTTAGAGCTATAATAGGTATCGTTTGTGTACAGAGTATACACGTCCCCTACACCATGCGACCCGGTCCCTACGCTGTTCCGTCATAAACTATCTCTGTCGCACCTGTGGACGTTTGCACGGTGGCACATTGGCTGTGTGCAAGTTATTTAATAACAGACCAGAATGCAATTGTGACGCACTGCAGGGACGTACTTAATCTTCGTTTTTTTCTGTTGTCGGTTTAAATATTGCAATTTTAGAATCCCTTGGTTTCGAGTTATACATGAGAGGAAATTAAAATTTAGTGTAAGTAAAGGTACATCAGTTAGTTACAAAAAAATTAAAAATAAGCACACAACACCAAAACATTTAACAATTCTCAACGTATGTTTTGTCAACCATGTTTGCGTAACTAGACCACTTAGCGTTCCTGTGCGAGTGCGAGTAAATTTTTGCGTCCTTAAATACACAATATCTGGATGACCGAGCTTTGCTCGGATGAGTTAAAAAAAAATAGTACTTAAAGTTCCTATTTCATCATTATTGTTGTTATTTTTTTACTTTTCAAATAATTACTGTCTATTTTAATAAGTTAAAGATTGACTGTCAGAGTAATTTGACATAAATAATGAAAATAGTTTGTTTTTTCCAAAGCCTACTCACCATACGACACTGTTTTATAACGTTAAAAAAACTGTTTTTTAAAATGATAAAATCGATAAGAAAATGAATTTTTCCAGGGATGAGACCTAGCTAGATCGATTTTTTGCCCCCCGAAACCCCTTTTTGGTAAATTTGATCAAAATCGTTAGAGCAGTTTTCGAGAAAATATTTATAAGTATAGGTACATAGGTACATACAGGGTGGCCCACGACATGACTGCCATAGCCTGGGACTGTGTTGCTGGGGTGATTTCAAGTCAAAAATGTCTAATGAATATATACCCGGAACGCTATCCTAACTGAGCTAGAAGTATTTGAAATTTTAAATAAGTAAGCCCACTAACGCAGGTATTAGGTTCGGCTGTTGGATGAAGTTTCTATTAATGTAAGACAACGAATGTGGATTCAGCACGATGGCGCACCTCCACACTTTGGTCGACAAGTAACAGAATTTCTTAATCAAAATTATACAAACCGGTGGATTGGAAGAGGTTCTGCAGTTCCTTGGCCAGCACGGACACCAGACTTTAATCCCCTAGGTTACTTTTTATAGGGAAGACTGAAAAGTTTAGTTTATGCAGGAAATATTGAAAACAGAGAACAACTAGTAGCTAGAATCATGGATGCCGCAGAAACTATTCATGCTGATCCTGAGACTCTTCGCAGAGCTACCACTTCAATTCTAAGAAGAGCTAGATTATGTATACAGCAACTGGGTGGACATTTTGAGCAACTAATTCAATAAAGCGATTTCTTTATAAATGGTTCTTAAATTAGTAGGGAATTCCTACTACTACTTATCTAAAATTTCAAATGCTTCTAGCTCAGTTAGGATAGCGTTCCGGGTATATGTTCATTAGACATTTGTGACTTGAAATCACCCCAGCAACACAGTCCCAGGCTATGACAGTCATGTCGTGGGACACCCTGTATATACAGGATTTGCTCGTTTAGTAATATAGGGATTAATAATATAAGGAATTTGTTTGTAATGGATGGTAATTCGATATAGTTTTTGTTATCTAATTTACGTGATAAAGTTGTAAAATAGAGCACGGCGGACGATCTAAAAAATTAAAACAAAACAGTATCCTGAAAACAGTACACAATTTTTTAAAATTTACTATTGTTATTATATATTTTTAGCGCCCCTTAAAGGGGTATAAATCGCACACCGATCGTTACGCCACTGCTATTTTGATGATGTAGTTTTGTGATTAGTAGTAAATATTGTGAATAATAAAATTAACATTAATTGCTTCAGAAACAAAATAATTAATATTCCTGCAATAAAATAATAAACCGATGCATTTTATGTCTTCCGTTCAAGTGCATGGTTTGTTAAGTTTAATAAACTTTAACTAGTAACTCATTGTAACATTTATAAAACTCTGTCAGTTTGTCTGTCTTTTGCACAGCGTTGTAGTTTATTGTTAAAACATTATACAAAACAATACACTGTTTTACTTATAGTCAAGATTTTTTTTATTTAACATTTGCAACGACAAATAGAATAATTTTCGCCTGCGATTTGTGTACTGAAATTTATATATTTTTAATCCTTCAGTCACGTATATTAAAATAGAATGGAGTTGACCCATGTATTTTTTTATTTTTTAATCGGCAGCGTTTTTTATTTTTAAGGCTATCAAATTTTTTTCGGAATTTTTAAAGACTCAAAAATGCTTTAAAAAATAATAAAGTTGAAAATTGTTGGTCGAGTTACGTCGCAGGAGTATATTCGCGCTTGAATTCCAACAGCCAATAAGAAAAAAGCCAGCAGAAATTAAAATGTACTGTTGCCATATTTACAATTGTTAAGCGCCTGTCAAGCTTCAAGAAGCGTGTTTTAGTGTTTTTGTTACTTCATACGTTCAAATATCTATAGGTAGTGTTATATTTACACATTATCTTCAGACGTTTTTGCTAAGAAATTAAAACGTAATTAATTAATTAATTACGGAATTTGACATTTCACATCACAACGACAAGCACTGTCTCATCCATATTTAGATACTTGAATGGTGTGCGTCTTTTGATTGGCCTTTTAACTAGCGGCAATTTTAAATTACTTACTGTAAAACTAAATATTTTTCTTTTAAATAATAAACGCTTCAAAACTCCTACCAAAAATTGATTATAAAATTCAAAATTCAAAATTCAAAAATTTATTTATTTCTTGAAACTCAAATGGAGTATGAAATATGTCAATACAAAATACATATAAACAATGAACAGACAAATAATTTGAAAGTTAAAATTTTTAAAAGATTTTTAAAAGATGTATATAATATCTACTGTTGCTTAAAATTAACAGACACTTTTTTACAAAAAAAATCCTCAATTTTATAACAGCACTTGTCTATAAGAAAATTTTTGCAAGCCGTCTTAAAACGTTTGGGGTTAGATATGTTTTTTATGTTATCATTTAGGTGATTGAACAATTTTTGACCCATATAATTTGGACCTCTCTTACTCAATTCCAATCTATGTTTAGGCAACCTTATGTCATTACCACGTCTTGTTGGATAATTGTGAACATTTTTATTACAACAGATATTATTAAGATTCTTTTTAGTAGCAATAAGACTTTCTAAAACATAGATTGAGGGCAAAGTAAGTAGCCGGTAGCTTAAAAAAATGGGTCTACATGAATCTATTTGCCTAATTCCAAATATAATTCTCAGAATTCTCTTCTGCCAGATAAAAACATCTTTAGCAAAAGGCGAATTGCCCCAAAATATGACACCATACCTCAGTCTAGAACAGACGTGAGCATAGTATACATCCAATAGAGTGTCAATACTAAGCACAGTTTTTAGATTTCTAAACAAGAAAGATAAGGATTTTAATTTTTTTATTACTTCATCACACTGAACGTTCCAAGTGAGAGTATCAGCAAGAAATATACCTAGAAATGTTGTTATATTATACACCTAAAGTACAATGATATCCGTAAAAAACAACCACTTTCAATATAGTAGGTCAACCCCATTCCAGCCTATGATTGTTCATTGAAAAGTTCTTAGAAAAATTCATTTTGTTGCTCACTGACATACTTATCTACAGATGTCTAAATTATTTTATTCTTATTATAAATTATTTGAGGACATTTTAAGAATTGTTAAGTAAAAAACAATCATTGTTCTTTTTCAAACGGTCAACTCAGTTTGACACTTCAATTTAATTTTTAAAAAATTTCAAAGCTTCAATTAAAAAACAATCGATGTACTTCTCACAGTTTTAATTCCGAATTGAACTCAGTTGGACCACTTCCTGACAATTCAATCACAAAGTAAATTTTCCGTTATGCAAATCGGAACTGAATCAGAGTTTATTACAAAAGCTAATTAAAAAGTAAAGCAAACAAAACGAACAAAGAGAGAGAGAGAGAGAGAGCGCCGAATAGCAGAGTGCTGTGGATTTTATTTTTGCTATCAGTTGTTAAAGTCAAGCAGTGCATTTGAAGTTATACATTATATAGAGAGACAAACAATCGCGGCAGTTCGTTCCGACATTCGAGAGTAGAGAGACATGAACGCTATTCTGTGAATCCCCCGAAGGTTAAACTTGTGCATTACTTTAACTCGTTACCGAACACACCGCTCTGCACACAGGGCGCTAGTATCTGCGCTTCTCAATTTTTTTAGTTATGAGTTATCTTTTCTTTAAGAACTGCAAAAGGTGAAACATCAGTATTTTTTGAAACTTATCATTTTTTATGATGCAAGTGGTAAGTTTTCGTCTTTTAAAAACCACAGAAATATCGTTCAACATTGTTTTTCATGTTAATTCAACCTCAGTACCTTTTTTGATTAAAAAATGCAATTTTCGATAAATTTTGAAATCTCTCGGATCTTTTTTTAAATACTCTGATTCCAATAATTGGTTTTAGTTTAAAAGCCACGAACGTTTAAAGATTAATGTCTCTCAAAAAATATTTTAAGCCCATAATTTCAAATCAAAAGAGTTACTGATGTTCTTTAGCTATAGCTAAAAACAGCGCATTTTTTCTCTATATGTATGGTAAACTTGAAAAAAACATAAAATTGTGATTTCTTTGAGGCATATAAAACTATTGCGTATCAAATGTTGAGAAGCGCATATTTCTATTAACAAACAGAAAACCGAACATGCATCAAAGTTAAGAGAACAATGTCATGTTATTTAAAACTTCAAAACGCTGAACAAATATTGTCTTAAAATCAAAACATGATACGTGATGTCTAGCTAGGCTCATTTGTCGCACACAAAATCATTAAGACTTTTATGACATGTAATTGACGGCATTAAAAGAATTAAGTCTTACCGATTTTATTATAATTTATTTATTTAATTTCAATTATTTGCGAGAAAATTACTTACAGTATCTTATTTAGTTAACAATTAGATTAACAATCAATATTGTTACTGTAAGTAATTTTCTCGCAAATAATTGAAATTATTACTAGGCACATCCGGCCTATTTTGAGAAAAGCAGCATTCATTGTAATATTGTTTTAAAAATAAAAATAATATTAGCTCTCGCAGTTTGTGGATTTGCGGTGTATTTGTGCTATATATAAGAAAGATTTAAGTGTACGCCATGGGCACCGTGGAGTAACTGGAAACTTTCCCGACGCGATATTGGGTGTTCCGGGTTCGATTCCCGGCGGTGCATTTAAATTTTTCTTATGTAGCCTTTCTACAATAATTAATAAGGGCATGTTATGGCGATTAATAGCGTCTGATGTCCTTATGTTAATTTCACTAAAATAGTGAATTTGTACAGTATAGGAAGTAATAACAATATTGATTGTTAATCTAATTGTTAATTATTTATTTAAGTTTCAAATTAATATTGGATTAGAATAATCGAGCATGAGTGTTTATAAATATTTTCTAAGTTGAATATAAATTAATTTGAATCATTAGAACCCTAAATACCTAATTAAATATCTGGTGAAAAAATTATTATTGTGGTGTAATGAAAATCACTTCAGGCATGAAACAGTTTGAAGCCTGGCAGTGATATTATGTAATTAGATGTAATAGGGTATTTGCAGTGATCAAAATAAAATATAAAACTTTGTTATAACGAAAGTTTTTACTCTAAAATAGTTATTAGGATTTTTATTTTTATTAATTAAGTCTCGTAAATATATTTACATAAATAAATAAAATCATGATTTTTAACCTATGGGTCACGTGACTTCAAACACCGTGTGAGAACGTGTGACGTCAATTTTAAGTAAAAAATGAATGTATCCATAGCAACGGAGCTTAGATTGTTTACATCATGTTCACATAGGTACAAAACGGTATTTTTCAACATTCTGTTTCTGATATAATTAGCATCGAGTTAGTAGATATAAACGTACATTCATCAAAATATGATGTCATAGTTTCGTAGAGCAAACTGTTAGCGGGCGGGGCTAACATAAATATTTCAAAAATTATTTTTGAGCTTATTTGAAATCAGAATGAAGTGATTTAGATGTCATTTTGTTCAGAATTTACTGCTCTATTAATATAACACAAACAAATTTTAGTCAAATATCATATTAAAGAGAGATTGTAAATTATAGACGCTCACCATCTGAGGTCCGTCTATTGTAATTTTTTGCTTTTAGTATACTTTAATACTTAGCTGATATGTTACAGAAGAAAAGTGTGGATAAACAAAAAAAACATTTTTTTTTTGGGTTTCTACATTATTGTCACTATTCATCATTTTAATACTTATTTGTTTCATCATAAAAACGCAGTAAACAAGCCGTGAGGTAGGTCGTTTATTAGGACTAAAGTGCGACCCTTGAGGTCCACACGACGAACTTTCCAGTTTGATAAATATTTAATAATAATAATTAAATTAGATATTACGCAGAAAAGTAATCATTTTAATCATTAAAACATAATTATTATTTATTTTTAACAATAATTAAAAAAAAAAACGGCTGAACCGATTTTTATAAAATTTGTGTCGGATCAAAATGACGTTAACACTCCTCGATTGACACCCTTACGAAGTCGATATAATTTTTTATTCGCGAGATATTGTGTAAAATCTACTTTTTTGGAGTTTATTTGGTTAAGAAAAAAGAACGGCTGAACCGATTTTGAAAAAATTTCTTTCAGATCATATTTACGTTAATACGCGTCGATTTGCGGGCTTGAGAATAGCCGAGAGTGTAGCGGCGCTGTTGTTTACATGGCGTTGCTATGATTCCTCTATTACAAGTCCCCAGTTCCCGAGTTCTAGCCCGAGAGCTGGTAAAAGTGTCAATTGGATTTTCAATTTATTATTAAAAAAAAAAAATGAATTGAAAATATGAGTTGGTGCTAGGCCCAAATAACCTTAGCTGTTGATGGTCTTTAAAATACAATTTACAATTTTGCGTCGATTTGCACTCTTAACGTAGTCGATATCATTTTTCATTCTCGAGATTTCGTCTTAGAAAGAAATGGACACATACGTACGTACGTACATACGTACGTACATACATACGTACACACACACACATCTTTCTAAAAATAGTCTAAAAATAGTGTAGTGACCTTGAAACATAAAAATTTGTTATACATTTTGATTTCGATTTTCGGACCCATTACAATAAATTCCAACGGGAAGTTAATAATCAAATAATTTTAATAAATTAATGATTTTATTTTAACGTCTTTCTATATACAGTTCTATTATAGTTGTATTCAATTAATTTTAATAAATTATTGTTTTTATTTTACCGTATTTCTATATATTACAGTAGGTACTATTATAGTTATAGAGCTCCTCCATCGTTTTTCATTCTCGAGATTTCGTCTTAAAAAGAAATGGACATACGTACGTACGTACACACACACAGAGACATCTTTCTAAAAATAGTGTAAAAATAGTGTAGTGACCTTGAAACATAAAAATTTGTTATACATTTTGATTTCGATTTCCGGACCCATTACAATAACTTCCAATGGGAAGTTAAAACGCAGTATGAAAGAATCTTGCAGACTTATTTTTTGTTTAAACAAATATTAATGATTAATTTAAATGTATCAGACATAATGTCGAGAAACGGACGTTAAACGCATTATTATTATTATTATTATTAATTTAAATGTATCGACAAAATTCGATATACCTTTTCAATTTTCTTCAATCACAAAAAAAACGAACAAATGTTTAATACAAACAAAAACCGTAGCCAAAAAAAGTGCAATATCGAACGAGTGAGCGAAGAGTTTTTCAATGTTTTATACCGTTAACTGAAAAGGCAATAATAGAAACGGGAACGACTGATATAACGGAAAACGCGAGGGTTCATTGTTAGCACTCATTAAAACAAACACGTATAAATGCAATGCGTTAAAGTGAGACGGAGAATTCTATTATGTAAGGAATTAACGTTCATGGATTCCATAAACCAATTTGATAATTAGCACACACCAATCCGGAGAATATTCTATTCGTACTTACTGAATGCCTTCTGCAATGCTGCTACCGTGCCCTAAACAGTTGGCAGTTCCACCACTTTTACCGGTAAAAATAAATAATTACCAATTTATAAAACGGGACCGTTGTCTTTCTCAAGGGCGTCGCCAGCTTATGACTAAGGGGGGGGGGGCAATGGGGCAATATTATGGAGGATAAAAAATATGAACGCCGAGAGCATGAAGCGTTACACTTTGGAAGTCTTTGCCTAGATGACGATTGTAATAAGAACGGTTCTAATATCAATGTATAAAACTTCACAAGCCCTCGACAGCACAATAACTAAATCAAACTTTTAAACACAGTAATAATTATTTATTTTAACAAAAATAATATTTAATTAAAACATAACCTGCGGGGATTTTTTGCAAAACTTTCAACCACTTTATCATTAAAATTATTTAGGTTTTTATTTATTATAGCTCTGTGTACACTCATCATGGCCAGACCATTAAGGCGATCTTCTGCCATGGTGTTTCTTAGCCATGTTTTTAGTCTTCTGAGGCTGCTAAAGGATCGCTCTACTGTACAGGTCGTGCATGGTAAAGCTATCAAAATTTTCAATGCTTTTTCCGTTTCGGGAAAGAAGGAATTTGTTTCTTTTAGGACATCAACAACTGTTAGATTTGTTAGATTAAGCCTATCGTGCCACAATTGCTGCCAAAGTTCGATTTCATTCTTTATGTTCGGTAGTCAATTGCTCGCACTTTGGTCGCTTTGCGGCTAGCTACATTTGATCTCTAGGGGGGGGGCAACTGCACACAATAACAATAGAAAATACCGAAAAAATTACAAGAAAGACCAAGGGCGTCGCCAAGGGGGGCAGGGGGGGGGGCAGTTGGCCCCCCCTGCCCCCCTTGGCGACGCCCTTGGTCTTTCTTGTAATTTTTTCGGTATTTTCTATTGTTATTGTGTGTTTTAAAGACCACCAACAGCTAAGATTATTTGGGCCTAGCACCAATTCATATTTTCAATTCATTATTTTTTTTTTTAATAATAAATTGAAAATCCAATTGACACTTTTACCAGCTCTCGGGCTAGAAGTCGATATTTTTTATAAGACTGAAAAATGTGTATCTGTAATTTGTGTCTGTCTCATGTCTGTCTTTTTGTATCAGGTGCGTTATTCGAAAACTGCAGTACCGATTTTACAACAAAAAATATACAATAAAGTACAAAAGAAAAGAAAAAAATATTATGATATTTTGGCTATATTTGTACAGGGTTAGTAAAAAAGATGTTACCACTTATATGGGAAGGAGTGTATTAGCTTTATTCAGACTATTATTCCGACATATAAGTGTCCAAAGCAAATCAGATGTTGGGATTCATTATGAGAATAGCTAAACCGTTCCACAGTATATCCGTAATGAAAACATTGTACTGTTCGCTGGTAAGATCTCAGCTTGAATATGCGTCTGTTGTGTGGAGCCCATATTATTTTAACAATGTAAGCCGCATTGAATCTATCCAAAGAAGATTTCTGAGAATCGTCAATTGGAAATTTAATTTACAATTAACATATGAAAGCAGACTATCTTTAATGAAACTACAAACTCTTGAAGTTAGAAGAAAAATTTCCGATCTATGTTGTTTACATAAAATTATGAACGGAACAATTAATTCACCCGACTTACTAGTGAGATTTTGCCTGTCTGCTCCCGTCTACCATACCAGGAATAGAGATCTATTTTATTTACCCCCAGTCACGACCAATTATGCCTTTAACTCTCCACTTTTCAGGATGGCGCACATTTTCAACGTTATCAATAATAAAACTGATATTGATATTTTTGAGGACACTCTCTGCCGTTTTAAAAGACAAGTTTCTTTTTTTTTTGAAGTAATAGTGAGTTCTTTTATTTATAATATTTATATTATTTAATTATGTAATTTTTTTTTGTCATATGTTTTGTAATGTAGCTACTGTGCTGCAAATTTGAATTTGTTGTAATACTGTGTGCAGGCTTGTTACTGGACATTATCTGTCTGTTAGCCTGCCAGATTTACAAATTAAAATAAAATAAAAAGTAACATCTTTTTGACTATCCCTGTATTTAAATAACAAGTAAAAAATGGGGAAAATGACTTACGATAAAAGTCCCGGTATAAGCATATGACTAAAATAGGAAAAATTAGCTTTGACATAAAGCAACTATTGACTGAAGTAATAATAGTGATGGGGGTACTCGAGTACAAGAATCGATTCAGTACTCGATTCTTCAAAGTACTCGCTGTACTCGAGTACTTGTAATTGGTATTCGAATACTGGAGACCGAGTACACATTGCAGTGCAGGGATTGAATTCTTCCTACAGTTGATGCGTTTTTGCGCCTGCACGAATACACACTGGTATTCGAGTACTCAAGACCGAGTACACACTGCAGTGCACTGTGCAGGGATTGAATTCTTTCTACAGTTAAAGCGTTTCTGCGCCTGCACGGCGTGTACTCGAGTTTCGAATACCGAATACATTATACAACTTACTATAGAATATAGATAGGCGTTTTGTCAACATTAACAGTGTTTCCCTTTCTACCACCAGCTAATGTGAGTAATGTGTGAGCACTGAGCCGCGGTACTCGATTGGCAATTGGCGTCGATTAACAAACGAGCAAGCACTAAGCAGCTGACAGACTATGAACTGCCTGCAATGAGAATTGAGAAGGTCATTTTAGACAGTACTCGAGTACTCGATTCTTGAAAGTACTCGAGTACCGAGTACCTCTACTCGATTCTCAAAAAAGACGATTCTCCCTAACATTAAATAATAATAGGTACAGTACTCCAGTGAGTGGCTGCTACATGTCAGGGATAAATTCAACATTTATTTACCTAACACTTTATAAAAGTCGTGTGCTAGTTGTCATGGATACGATCAGGTTAGATAAGATTTCTATAAAATCGATATGAACGCGAGTAAAGTCTAGTTATTTATAAGTTTAATAAGTTCACAAATTTTAAATTGTTCAAAGATGTCTGCCAAACAGTCGTGGAATATTTAAAGCTCTCGACTTCTGCACTGGTTGTGCCATTCCACTACTATTTGCTTATATGAAGCTTTCACATACCAAATCTCTGTTTTATATCACGTTTCGCTGTCTCACTCCAATTTACGATGAAATATTTACGTCGCACTCACTCGCACACGTTTACAATATTTCTGAACGCTGTTCCATTCACGTATTATATAATTGAAATTACGTCATGCGTTATTATCCTTAAAAACATTTGATACGCGCCTTTCAATATCGAAATAATGAAGTTGTGAATATGGCCTACGCTCATATGAGCAATTATATAATTAAAAATACTTATATTTACTAAACAGACCAGGGGAGAATTTAATAACTGTATTACAAAAACAAATCATAACTCCGCATTTTTTAATAAAGATGTTTTAGAAATTGAACATTTCAATTCACAGTTGAAATTTATAATTTAATTTTACTTTAGAAAAGTAATCGATTAAAAACCCTAAATGAAATAATTTATAAAATTTTTTTCGGTAAACGAAAGCTTTCAATGAAAACATGCTGCAGCTACATATTTGCAGTAAAGGTAAACACATGGATACCCTCGAAGAATATGAAATATATAAAGCCACAAAATTCAACAATACCAACATTCTTAATGACAAACTAACGTTAAAATCGAACATAATATACGACACAATAATTAACAACACACAAACACCCAATACTCATTAATCGTCTACCTAAATACACACACACTCACACGTCCATTTCATCTATCTACTATATAAATCATAAAATTTCGAAATTTAAATCAGTACTTCACAATCCACTACATAATACGCATGTGCTTATTATAACGTGTTACGGATACTCAATGTGTAAATAAAAATTTTTAACCGCACCTGAAGATAGCAACTCGTTGCTAAAACGTGTCGTGTTAAAACACAGGAAGTCACAAAACGGACATCAAAAAATACAAGGTATTTCTAATACTTCATAATATTCATATAGTGACTTTGAGATCCAACACTCTAAAAATGTATCAAAACAAAAAAAAGATCGGAAATAAATAAAATAAACGGCTAATAAATAAAATAAAAGCACATCTACTCAAAAGATCCTTTTCAACAATACCTAACAAGAATAGGTACAAATAAATTTTTTAGTCCCCCGTTTGCATGTATGGGCGCTTTCTTTTTTTCTGTTTTTAGTATTTGTTGATTAATTAGAGGATATATGAGTGATACTTGACGTGAGTTAAATGTTTATAGGTAATCGCGTTGTGATACACCTGTTAACAAAATAGTTCTAAAAATTATAACTTCGACAGTCTCTAAAAGCTACAATTTTGATAAAATACTTAAATAAAAATAAATACACATTCATAATCTACTCAAAAGGCCCTTTTCAAAGATACCCCGCAAGAATAGATACAAAATTTTTTTTTAACCCCTGTTTCCATGTATATGGACGGCTGGTGCCCCTCTTTTATAAACCTTTTTAATCTTTTGTTATTATCTTCGTCTTTGGGCCGTGGTAATTTTTTGTGTGTGAATTTCAAATCCCTATCTCATTTCGTTTAGAAGTTAGAGCCTTATAACCAGACAGACAGAAATCGTTGGCACAACAATATGGTTCCTTTCTGATACGGAACCCTAAAAAGTACGATAAACAAACTTGTCATCGAACAAAGCAGCAAATGAGTTGAACACATTTAATCAAATCTGTTATTAATTTATATAGTACGAATGAGGCGGGAACTGTCACTCCAGAACTTGCATGAAATTACGAATCCTTATAGGAAATATCCTTGCCATTATAAATCATCGCTTGTCACAGGAAGGGACTCGTTCCTGATTTTATAGACTTTGATTTCACACTGGTCGGCCACAGCTGTACGTTTGAAAATAGCAATTTGACGCTTTTTTGAACTCTTAACTTTCGCTTAATAATATTCTTAAGCCCGTTTTAGATGGAAATGATTTTGTACACATTTTTTTTATCAAGCTCATAAAAAAGTGGTAGATATAAAATATTTTGCAGCATTTCAATAACGTCAAATACAAGAAGTTGTTTTTTATTTTAAGTAATTTTTTTTGTGTTCTTGTAAAATTCAGTTTTGATATACAGAGTGGCCCAATGAAAACAGTCACCTCAAGTGTTGGCCACTTAACATCAGTTTTGCGAAAAAAGCTCGCACACGTCAATTTTAAAATCAAGGGGGACATCTAAATCGATTAGTATTATTTACGTAACTGCAACCCTGAGAGCAGGGTGAATTGCACCCGAAACATTTTTAATGGAAAGGGGTGTCAAACGATTAGCAGTTCGAAAGGCCTCTTAATTCTTTTTACAGCAGTTTTTTTGTTTTTCAAATCCGATCGTTAATTGCGGAGATTACATTTTAAATTGTATCAATAGTCTTAAACAATTGAACATAGCAAACAAAAGCAAGTCATCTGTCAAGTAAAAATACAGACAAGAACTCAAGGATCATTTTATTAAGTGCTCAAAATGACCACCTCCACCGTACAATAATAAAGATTATCCTCAAAACGTCGTCGTACGTTCTCCAACATTACTGGAGTAATCTGACTAAGATACTTGATACAAATTAAAATGTCATTTTCTCCGCAATTAATGATCGGAATTGAAAAACAAAAAGACTGTTGTAAAAAGAATTGAGAGGCCTTCCGAATTGCGAATCGTTTCACACCCCTTTCCATTAAAAATTTTTGGGGTGCAATTCACCCTGCTCTCAGGGTTGAAGTTACGTAAATAATACCAATCGATTTAGATGTCCGCCTTGATTCTAAAATTGACGTGTGCGAGCTTTTTTCGCAAAACTGATGTTAAGTGGCCAAAACTTGGGGTGACTGTTTTCATTGGGCCACTCGGTATGTTATGTAGTACCTAAATTTTTATTATTTCGTTTCACAATGATAGATCCAGGTTTTTATATTGGTAATTAGCTTCTATCAAGCAGCTTCGTTTACGTGAACGTCGCCTTTGGCTGCAAATTATTTCGTGTTATAATATCGGTTGTAACTCCAATCAAACCGAATAAAAAGTACCTTTTATTTGTTTATTTATTTTTTCAAGTAGGTAATGTACATAGGGAAACAAATACAAAAAGGATATTTCCCCGAGCTCTGTGTCGAGAAGAAGAAGTCTTATGGAATACCTTAGGTAGCGCTGTATTGTTTCAATGTGTTATCGAGTGTATATGTTTTGTTATATATATCTTGTAAGAAACAAATATATTATTTCTTATTTCTATTATATTTCAAAATCGGACCAGTCGTCTTCGAGTGATACTATTACAAACATCCAGACACAAAAATTCTGGAAATTTTCCTGTCAAAAAATTAAATCAGAGTCGTTTTTTAGTGACTTCGATACAAACAGACAAAAATTCTAGTAACGCGTTCTCAAGTCTTAGGTACTGTACCAAAAATTTCTCTAAACCCTCTAAAACGAAATTACTATCTTAATATAGAATCAAATAGTAGATATGTTGCAGTCAAAACTCTTAACCAGTCAAAAGTACTATTGACTAGCAAAATCAGTCAAAAGTACTTTTGACCGTATGCTTTAGTCAATAATACTTTTGACTAAAATAACAGTTAAAAGTACTTTGGCCCAATGGAGCTGGTTAAAAGTACTTTTGACTAAGTGATTCCGTCAAAAGTGGTTTTGACTGGTTGTATCAGTCAAAACTTTTAAAAAGTTAAGGTGGTCGATAAAAATAACGACAAACGCACATATAAACTTTTATATTACTCATTATTAGTGGAGAAAGTGCTGATATTAGAACAAAAATGAGTGACTACGAAAAGAAAGAACGCTTTTTGCAAAGAATTTTAGCGATAGAAGATATGAAAGATAGTCATTTGAATGTGATGACAAAAGAAAACCTGCGAATTTTCTGATTACTTATTTTAATGACAATTTTTAAGTGTATGTTTTCTTTGTATTGATATGTAATGCCAAATTTTTCGTAATAAACAATTTCACATTTAATATTAAATATCTTTTTTATTCACATCTAACGAGTTAATAGTGCTTTTGACTGATGTTTTATGGCAGTTAAAACTACTTTTGACGAAGAGCGTCAGTCAAAAGTACTTTTAACCGCAAATTTGCAGTCAAAAGTACTAATAACCAATAATTTTCAGTCAAAACCACTTTTGACCAACCTGTTCAGTCAAAAGTACTTTTGACTGATTTTGCTAGTCAATAGTACTTTTGACTGGTTAAGAGTTTTGACTGCAACAGATATACATTTGGGGACTGCTGATATATGCAGTACAGATTATAATCGCTATGTCCTCTTTGACGTGTGTGTAGCGGCGTGTTGCGAGAATAGGGGGGACAGCGGAGGCAGGAAATGGGGACAGTGTAATCCCCATACAGTTCGGAGTATGCACTGTTTGCACCAGTGCACTTATTTAAGGCTCGTTTGTTCGCTGCAGCGTGAATATCGCTAATAGGCACCACGTATGCACCTACATGGTTGGTATTTCGATTGTCAAACGGCCTGCACGCGGGACAGTTATTTATTGAAAACTCGCGAGGTCGCCTGCAATTTCATTACCGGTAACATAAAAGTTGTTAACAAGTTAACAAAACATTATGCTATATTAGTAGTATTATAGTTTTATATACCTAATAGACCGAGATCTAGTGACAATTTTTTGGTGTTATTTATTCAAGGTCTTATTTTTGTGAAGATGTTGAGGGAGGCATATTAAAGTGCCATGTGTAAGGGATATGGGAGGGATGCAGACCGCCCCCAACATGTAACAAAAAAATTGGTCATAATTATTATTGCTTCAAGACTGAAATTGTTTGTATAGCTTGTCGGTGACCCAATAATGTCATTACAATATTTGCAGATCGATTGGTCAGTATTAAAGGGGTGGCAGATCACCCAAAACGTGTCATGCACCCGACGAAATATATATTATGGGTTCAAGGTTCAAATTTTAATATGTTGTTACGGCGACCGTTTTAAACATATATTTTAATTTGCAGAACAAAATGTCGGTATTAACCCGCTTTCAGAACGATATAAACACCTAGGCAAGCAAGTTTCCTTCTAAGAGAGGAGGTTAATACCCCAAGCCCCAAGCACAGAAGACGCGTGGGCCTTCGAATCCTTGATTTAGAAGGCAGAAAGTAATATAACGTTTGTCAAAATCAAAATTGGGTAGAATAGTACTTGTTGTGTTTCTCATTGGCATAGCTAGGGGGGACACGGACACCCCAGAATGCCCGGTGACTCCCCCCAGAAAAGTGCTATATAATGTACCTAATTAAATTTTTTTTAACATATAACGAAAATTCCACCACAGACAAACATTACAGTCAAGAATTGTTGATCGTATTGAGCGACTGCCCCCCCAGGCTCCCCCAGAGAATAATGCTAACTACGTCAATGCTGAGCGTCTCTGTTTATCCGCCACAGAGTTTGAACAGATTAGAATCTAGGTAAGAGAGGCTTGTATTGGATAACGTCGTACAAATAACGACTTCGTTACTATTCAAACTCTGAATTGGTGTTTTTAGTGTTGCCGTCTAGATCTAGACTTTCTAGACTCTTGTCTTGTCTAGATTTCCAAGACAAGACTTGCAAAAGTCTTGTCTAGAAATTTTCAAGACAAGACAAGACTTGCTTTATCAAGATCAAGATTCTTGCCAAAACTAGACAATTTTCAAGAGTCTAGATAAACTAATTAGTAGTAGGTTAAGTAAACCATTCGGTTAGTCTAGACTCTTGAAAATAATCTAGAGTCTTGATATTAGACTAGACAAGAGTTTGTTAATCTAGACTTAGACTTAGTGAAGTTTTGATACTTCAAAACAAGACTTAAGTGAAGTCTTGTCTTGATATTTCAAGACAAGACAAGACTTGCTTTATCTAGATCAAGACTCTTGCCAAAACTCTAGACAATTTTCAAGAGTCTAGATAAACTAAGTAGTAGCAGGTAAAGTAAACCATTCGGTTAATCTAGACTCTTGAAAATAATCTAGAGTCTTGATATTAGACTAGACAAGAGTTTGTTAATCTAGACTTAGACTTAGTGAAGTCTTGATATTTCAAGACAAGACTTAAGTGAAGTCTTGTCTTGATATTTCAAGACAAGACAAGACTTGCTTTATCTAGATCAAGACTCTTGCCAAAACTCTAGACAATTTTCAAGAGTCTAGATAAACTAAGTAGTAGCAGGTAAAGTAAACCATTCGGTTAATCTAGACTCTTGAAAATAATCTAGAGTCTTGATATTAGACTAGACAAGAGTTTGTTAATCTAGACTTAGACTTAGTGAAGTCTTGATATTTCAAGACAAGACTTAAGTGAAGTCTTGTCTTGATATTTCAAGACAAGACAAGACTTTGAAAGTCTTGTCTTGTCTAGTCTAAACGGCAACACTTAGTGAAGTCTTGATACTTCAAGACAAGACTTAAGTGAAGTCTTGTCTTGATATTTCAAGACAAGACAAGACTTTGAAAGTCTTGTCTTGTCTTGTCTTGTCTAGTCTAAACGGCAACACTAGGTGTTTTTATGAAACGATCCTAGTATAAAGAGAGACAGGATAACGTAATTAAAACATAAATACGTCGTTTTAAATCATCATAATCGTATGCGCATTTGTTCAGCGTTCGTGTATTAATTTAACAGCTACCTGTGATCAAATTATACTTAGTGATCCAAATTACATTTAAAAAAAAAGTACATATTGCCGCCAT
This sequence comes from Mongoloraphidia duomilia, assembly GCA_039654895.1. NCBI lineage: Eukaryota > Metazoa > Arthropoda > Insecta > Raphidioptera > Raphidiidae > Mongoloraphidia > Mongoloraphidia duomilia. The sequence continues at coordinate 16,323,880 of CM077525.1, read as the reverse complement.
TTTGAAATCTGACGTCATTTTATTTTTTTGTGTCCTATGAAACTCTCAAATACCGATTTTCAAAAGAATCGGATAATTTTTACAAAAAAGTACATATGACCGCCATTTTTAAATCTGACGTCATTTTATTGTTTTGTGTTCTATGAAACTCTCAAATATCAATTTTCGAAAGGATCGGATAATTTTTACAAAAATGTACATACGGCCGCCAATTTGAAATCTGACGTCATTTTATTTTTTTGCGTCTGAAACTCTGAAATATCAATTTTCAAAAGGATCGTATAAATTTTAGAAAGGAGTACAATATATTTTCGCCATTTTGAAATCTGACGTCATTTTATTTTTTTGTGTCCTATGAAACTCTCAAATATCAGTTTTCAAAAGAATCGGATAATTTTTACAAAAAAGTACATATGGCCGCCATTTTTAAATCTGACGCCATTTTATTTTTTTGTGTCCTATGAGACTCTCAATATCAATTTTCAAAAGGATCGGATAATTTTTATGGTCGCCATTTTGAAATCTGATGTCATTTTATTTTTTTGTGTCCTATGAAACTCTCAAATACCGATTTTCAAAAGAATCGGATAATTTTTACAAAAAAGTACATTTGGCCGCCATTTTTAAATCTGACGTCATTTTATTTTTTTGTGTTCTATGAAACCTTCAAATATCAATTTTCAAAAGGATCGGATAATTTTTACAAAAATGTACATACGGCCGCCATTTTGAAATCTGACGTCATTTTATTTTTTTGTGTCTTATGAAACTCTCAAATATCAATTTTCAAAAGGATCGTATAATTTTTAGAAATAAGTACTACATATTTCCGCCGTTTTGAAATCTGACGTCATTTTATTTTTTTGTGTCCTATAAAACTCGCAAATATCAATTTTCAAAAGGATCGGATAATTTTTACAAAAAATTATATATAATGGCCGCCATTTTGAAATCTGACGTCATTTTATTTTTTTGTGTCCTATGAAATTCTCAAATATCAATTTTCAAAAGGATCTGATAATTCTTACAAAAAAGTACATATGGCCGCCATTTTGAAATCTGGCACCATTTAATTTTTTTGTGTCCTATAAAACTCTCAAATATTAATTTTCAAAAGAATCGGATAATTTTTACAAAAAAGTACTATGGCCGCCATTTTGAAATCAGACGCCATTTTATTTTTTTGTGTCCTATAAAACTCTCAAATATTAATTTTCAAAAGGATCGGATAATTTTTACAAAAGTGACGTTACACTACTTCGTGACGTGACGTTTCACTTTTTATTATTTAGGTCCCCATCTGAAACGTGCGTTAAGAAGCATACCTTCAAATAAAAATAGGTAAAAAAACTTTTAAGTTAAACGGTTTTATAAATGTTTTAAAAAGAAAAAAATAATATTTAATTTATGTTCATAAGTATAAAAGCGTGGGTCGTAAACTCTATGATAATTTATTACAGTCACGACCCACGCTTTTATACTTATGAACTTAAATTAAATTTTATTTTTTTCATTTTAGTACATTTATAAAACCGTTTAACTTTAAAGTTTTTTATCTATTTTTATTTTTAATTTTTTAGTATGCTTTATTTTCTTAGTCTGATTTTATAACATTTATCCGATCCACTGAAACGTTATCGGAGAAAGACCTTTTGCCTGTGAAAATTCAAAAGTGCGATATGCACCCGGACGAAAGCCGGGCCGGTCAGCTAGTTATCATAATATTGTATTGTCACCGGAGCTACACATGTGTGCAAAATTTCAACTCAATCGGATCACGGGAAGTGGATGAAAATTCAAAAGTACGATTTACACCCGGACAAAACCGGGCCGGTCAGCTAGTTACCATAATATTGTATTGTCACCGGAGCTACACATGTGTGCAAAATTTCAACTCAATCGGATCATAGGAAGTGGGTGAAAGTTCAAAAGTACGATTTACGCCCGGATGAACCGGGCCGGTCAGTTAGTTAACATAATATTGTTTTGTCACCGGAGCTACACATGTGTGCAAAATTTCAACTCAGTCGGTCGCAACTCGCAAGATTTGTAACAAATATACGGGATTAAGCTAAATAAAACCACCGTTTAAAAAACAAAGCATCTACTACCTACTTACTTTTGCGTGATGCCAGAACATACGTTTTTATTTGAGAATCAGTTCGGTTGCTTTTGCGTGATGCCAGAATATTTTAAAACTCGCAGCCGCATAAGAAGTTATTTACTTGAAAAAAAAATCATGTAAATCGGATCAGTGGTTCTCGAGTTATAAGCGTACAAAGGGACATACAGACAGAGAAAGTCAAATTGTTCGGGAAGGTATGAACGTCGAGAAATTTTGGTCCGATCCCTAGGTCTCGTCATCCGATCGACGTCAATAATTAGTTACACGTCATTTTAACTCAGTAGGCCAGGGTTTTTAAACTTAAATTCAAACATCAGCAGTCAAAAAATTGAATAACTATAACGTTTGTTTGTAAACAGATTCAATAAACAATTCATCGAATGGCAAATTTTTAATTTTCAATTCTTCACTTCTCCATTGTTTCAAAGCTAAATTTTGCTATATAGTAATTTTTCAAACTTGTTAAAAAACAATGAAAACTGAGTTTTAGATTGATTTTAAAATAAATTCAAAAACAATTAAAAGCGATTTTTAATAATGAAAAACGTATAACAAACAAAGAGAGTAAAAAAATATCGAACTCCCAGCCGTTGGCTATTTGAGAACAGTACTTTAATTTTAGTAGGTATCTATTATTTTAAAAACAAACTAAAAATCTAAAAATAACTTAAAAAAAACGTTTTAGAAAACAATGGTTTTATTTTGAAACAAAATTGCACTAAAAAGTAGAAAATAATTTTTTTTAGTAATTATAAGTTGATCAGAATAGTTTTCAAAATTTGTTAAAAGAAAACCATTGGGCGCTCATAAAATATTCTGCTCATGAAACCCTTTTATTTGATACCCATGTCAAGGGGGTTGTAAAGAAAAAGGTGAGCCGCCATCTTAGGGCGTCCGCCATTTTGAATTTAGAATGGCGTCACGTAGCTTATCGTATTCTACTCATGAAACCCTTTCATTTGATACCCATGTCAAGGGGGTTGCAAAAAAAAGGTGAGCCGCCATCTTGGGACGTCCGTCATTTTGGATTTAGAACGATATTAGATATACTATATTGCATTGTCACCGGACTTATACACGTGTGCAAAATTTCAACTCAATTGGATAACGGGTAGTGGGTCAAATTTCAATAATTAAATTTGATCTAAATATACGTCATGTCGAACTTAATAAAGCCATTGAAAAAAATACTGCAGGCGTGAAGGATTGAAAAATCACCACCCTCTCTGATTTCATATGCATAAATTTTAACAAGAAAAAAACGCAAATAATTTAAACTCAATTCCAAGCAGATGCCATTGAAATGCAAATGGAATACAAAAAATCCAGGCGTATTTTTATTTAAAAAAAAAATCAATTCCGTTATCCATTCGGGAATTCCCGGAGCCGCTGTCTTCATCAATAAGAATAGTGAAATCATAATAACGATGTTATGCTAGACTCTAAAAGTCCCAATTGGGAAATATAATATACTGTTGTTGGAAACTGGAGGATGTGTGATGCAGACCGCCCCAAAGTTCATGAAACTGAAAACCGAGTTTGTATAAAACTACAGTATAAAACGACACATGAACAAGAATCCATTTGAAGTTCAAGGTCATTGAAAAAAACATCGAATGGATCACTCGGTATCTCTTATAGAACTTACTCTTTGAGAATAGCCGAGCGTGTAGCAATGCCGCGTTGTTTACATGGCGTTGCCATGGATCCTCTATTACAAGCCCCCAGTTCCCAGGTTCTTTTCCGATAGCTGGTAAAAGAGTCAATTGGATTTTCAAGTTTTTATTAAAAAAATAATAAATTGAAAATATGAATTGGTGCTAGGCCCAAATAATCTTAGCTGTTGGTGGCCTTAAAAAATAAATAAAAAATATATTTCATAAAACACAATACTATAGCTTGATTGATATTACAAATAGACGCTAATGACCCCAGTTGTCGAGCGTCTATAATTTACAATTCATTCATTCGATATTACAAATGATTAGTAATGTAAATGCGTATAATACTCTGGTATAAAACGTTTGTATAAAACGGTATTATACGGTATGTAAAAAAATAATATACCTACTTACCCCAGTTTTATACTAGGTATAAATACTGCGCATTTTACTATTTTATACAGCACGTATAAAACGTTTAACTCCGTTTAAAACGGTTTAATACCGTTTAAAACGGTTTATTACCAAAACGAGAACAAAAACTTTTCCTATTATGTAGTTGCCAATACTGAATAATGCACCGTAACTGTAGTGTAAAAAAGTAAAAAAACCGTTTTATACTGAAAAAATACGGTATTATACCATGGGTTTAATACACAAAAAAGTTTAATACCGTATTTTTACATCACTACAAATGGCGGGAATTGCGCTTGGGCGGAAATGTACATTATTATAAAAATCTTCTTTAGATATTTGATCAACTGTACACACATTTTAGTAGGTACCTATATTATGCAAAGTTATGGAATTGAAACGTTTGAATTCTCCAAGGGAAAACAAACTTTTTTATAATATGTGTAAATGATGTACGCGCCTAAAAATAACACTCGATCTCTAAGTTTTCTCTATCGCGCCATTAAGTCTTAACTTCTACTATACAGTAAAGTTATTCATCGTAGTTATTTACATATTATTTCCCTCTCTTTTATACATATATATCACTTTCTTTCTATTATAATATATGACTGAAGTTTAGTAACAGTTTATTAATCAGCTTTATCAACTTTTCTCCGATGTATCATGAGCTTAACTGCTTTAAATTCGCTGAATTACAATCGAAACCTTCCGTACGTATTATTTATTGAAATATGAAAGTCCAATCGGATTTGCTTAATGTACTGTAACCGATTCGGTTTTTTTTCATTGCTCAAATGAAAAACAAATAAAGTTTATTCGTAGATTATTACTAAGTGTCATTAATTTACCACATATTTTTGACAAAACTTTTAAATTTTTGTGTAAACATACCTAGTATCAAGTCATTCAATTCTTCATAACACACATTATCGTCACATCCAAGTGTGTGTCTTTACTGCGCTTCCGAAATCCGATTTTACCAGGCGAATCACCGACGCGGCTTTTACGTTGTTTTGAATATTATTTGCAATCAATTGATGAGTAAAAACTATCTAGTCGTCGATAATAATATCAAACAAAATCAAAATTCAATTTCCAAACATTATCAAAATAATCGTAGGTTTAAAAAAAGCGGTCAAATGCGTGTGGAACTCGCGTTACGAGGGTTCCGTACCGTTACAACAATTATATTAGGTAGACAAATTCTGTGAAAATTTCAACCGGATAAATGTTACGGTTCCAATGATACAGCCTTTAATCCGTTTTATGTGAGCAGCGAGACCTTGCTTTTTGCCAAATTTCATGATTCTAGGTCAACGGGAAGCACCCTATAGGTTTTGATGAGTGATTTTGCGAATATCAAAATAGGTATAGAACCCCCTTTAATTTTTACTTTTTGTAATTTTCGGATTTTTCCCTTTATTTGTGCTGCGAAACCTTGCTTTTTGCCAAATTTCATGATTTTAGGTCAACGAGAAGTACCCTATAGGTTTTTGATGAGATGACAAAATGGCCGTAACTTTTGAATGCGTTGACCTAGAAGCTTAAATTCTTTACACCTTTAAGGGACCGTAGACCTTAGTATTTCGTATAAATTTCAACTTGATACCTCTATCCGTTCCTGAGAAAATGGGTCTTGACTGACGGACACCCAGCCAGCCAGGCAGTCGGACAAACGAGTGATCCTATGAGGGTTCCGTTTTTTCTTATTGAGATACGGAACCCTAAAAAAAGATCAGGTGTATCGCGGGACACCCGACTAAATGTCATAGAAACTGCGTTAAACTATTTCGTAACGTAACGTTTCACTTTTTCTGTGTTAGGCCATCTCAAACGTGCGTTACGAAACATAGCTTCAAAATTGTAAATTGACAACAAGAAAACTTTAAGTCAACCGTCGACTGTTTTAGTTGTTGAGAATTTCGTTAACAGATGTCAGCAGATTAGTGTTAATAATTTTCGTCAATGTACAACTCGCTTATAGTAGTAAATATAATTAAATTTCCTGAATATTCTTGACAGAGAGAGACAGAGAGAGTTGGCAAAGAGAATGTACAAAGAGCAACATTTGCGTGGTAAGACGTTGCTATTTCCTAAGCGATAGCAGCGATATTCGTCTGTTTAGTCATACACAGAGTTGAAAAGAAGAGGTATTATTATATTGACGTAAGTGAGATGAAAGGGAAAAAGTGGCATAGCAAGAGCTTTATGTTTTCCCTTTCTGCTGTGAGAGCGACTCGTCCGATAAACGCGGCGTATCTTGGAAGATGATCGGACGTTGAAGGCAATGAACTGAGACGAGCTTGATCAAGTCTAACTTGAATTTCAAGTTTTATAGAACGTCAAATTAGCGTCAAATCATTAAGCTTCAAATATACGGAATAGACGTCTTTGATCTGTTATATTTTTAAAAGCAATTTCCAACGAAATATATACAACGTTTTGTGAAATATTTTTTTACTAGCTGCCAGGATTATCTGGGCCTAGTAAATACCAAGTAAAATTTTCAATTCATCCCTCTATCTATTTGTAAACTGTACCTACTATGTCCAAATATGATTAATTTGGGAAAAATCGGCGAATTGCTGGAATCGATTTGAAAAAAATAAATAAATTAAACTGGAAAAGTATTATGAGCTTTTATATGTAAAATTTAACAAAAGAAGTTTACTTTATTTTTTTTTATTTTAATAAGACGCGCAGCTACTAGGCTATATGCGTCATTATAAGTCTGTTATTTAAAACAGGTAAGTATAGTAGTTTACTTTATTGTTGTCGACGTTTCGGACTAAAACCAGACTTGTATAAAGTCTTACAAAATTTTGCCAGTTTAAAATTTAATCGGGTATAAAATCAAATTTAATAAAAAAAAGTGGGTGTGTTAGCTCCGACGCACGACTGGAGTTTACTCCTTAAGTACGATTGTCTTTGACTATGCAGTAGGCAAACATACATACTTACATGCGTCAGCTGTCGCGCAATACCCTGTACAGGTGCGCAAGGTACGTTGCGCTGAAAAATTAACGCTTTTTAGTTAACGCTTGTATAAATTTTACTCCTCATAAAATTTCCATACCGGGGGCCTTATATGACAATCGATTCTTAAAGAGTAAACTCCGAAAAATCAAGCGTTTATTTTCCATTTTATTTTTTCATTTGGGGTTTTATTAGGCCAGTCCGACATTCAAATTCAAATTTTTATTCCTCAGTAAAAAAAATATACAAAATATACAACAGCTTTTCCGAAAGAGGATTTCCTGCCCAACTTGGAAAACCAGTGCTAGGGCAGTTATTTTTGACGAGTCGCCTTTGAATCGTTTAGACGTTGCCGCGTCAACTCTTTCCAACCTCCGACGGAGTCTTCGGTACATCAGAGGCACGCGGGCCTCCGCCTGTCTGCCATGAATTAATTTTACTTCCTTGTACAATATTGTATCCTTTCACAGGATTAAAAGCCTATATGTCTACCCAGAAACAATAGTGTCTATAATTATGTACATAATAAAGACATCTTTACTTTAATCTAACGGAATTTCTCTCTTAACGCATTATGAGTTGTACGCAAAGAATAGGACATGCTAAGACGACACCGTCTTCAAATGACACGTTCTTGAAGATTGGTAGACGAGCACAGATTAAATATTTATGTACACTTTGTGTATCCTCCTTTTAAAATTCCCGCGGAAAATTTCACTTTCATTTTAGCACGGTAAACAAAAATTAAACTCCTATTTCTTAGTCTTAACATTTTGATGTACCCGTATTGTATACTAAATAACATGTACAATGTACATTGTACAGGGTGTGGCGTAATTGCGATAAAATTATAAGGAATCATATCAGTCGCTAAGTGAAGTATTCTTTTTTTATTTATCTATCTGTCTAGAAGGGAACATTTCGTGGACGGTACGTTTCAGTCCTTTCATATCTCCTAAAAGTCTATCTAGTTTTATAAACCGCCTTTTACGCTTAGTTTTTTTATTTATCGCAATGTGTGGAAGCTTCCAAGTTTGACGGCCGGCGTTGCTCCAAATCTTGATAGTTTCCAAGCTTGTAGACCGTGGTCATCTTGATATTTCTACCTGACGTTTCGTCTACAACTGCGGTAGACATTTTCAAAGGCAATGTGGTATAGCGGTCGAAGTGTCTCCCTTCTCTTCAGTCTTTGGCACACTTACCTGTGAGCCGCCAACGAGGACACTTCGACCGCTGCCACATCACCTTTGAAAACGTCTACCGCAGTTGTAGACCAAACGTCAGGTAGAAATACCATCGGACCATGGCCTACAAGCCCGGAAACTACCAAGATTTGAACCTTCTGTTGGCGGCTCACAGGTTAGCGTAAGGACGACAATCCGACCGCTGCCATCATTGTCACATCGCCTTTGAAAATGTCTACCGCAGTTGTAGGGATGTGACATTGAGTAAAAAAAATCGATTATTTAATAATCGATTTTTCTCTTTTCAATATAAATCGATTTGTAAAAAATCGATTTTTGAAGAAATAATCGATTTTTGTGGAAAATCGATTTTTTCTATTATTCGAAAACAGTCATACAGATGGCGCCGTTTTCCGACTGATTAGTTTACGTTTATTGAACTTATTTTACGTTTTTTCATCCGTCGCACAGATGGCGTTGTTTACAAAAATCGATTAAAACTTGTAATTTGTAAATGTTGGCTGCATTGGTTTTCCCAAAGCCTATATTCTTTCTTAGGGTAAGTTCGGTTTTACGCTTGATTGATCGAGCCGAGCGAACAGATTTTTGGTCACGTAACAAGCGAGCAAATCGAGCCATCTAAACAATTCCGAACGTAATCTAGCAGATTTTTCCAAACGTCAGAATAAAATGGCCCCAGCAAGTTAAATTCTTATTACTAAAGCCGAAATACATTCTTTATTACTCCTCATTTTAATTTAATTCAACATTGTTATAATAATAAATCATGATTCACAATTTTTTTCGTTTTTATTCCTTTATTTTAAAATTAATAGTACTACCGGTTGTTGATTTTTTCGACCCATAGATATAATAAATATTTTATTTAATCATTCTGTGCGATATAGACTTATTGGTTATTACTATTCTTTGAATAAATATTATTCGTGTATTTTTACCTATTGAAAAATTACCTCATATAAATAAACTTCGAAATTTATCCATTCTCACAACAAGGGTTTCCGCTCATTTTTAAAATGAATGCTCTGAAGTTGGTTAAATCTGCTTGCTCGCTCGCTTTCCTCGGAGCAAATCGAGCGCGCTTGATCTGCTCCAGATCTTAAAACCGAACGCAGGATAGAGATCTTTCAGAGCATATAAATGTTAAATTCGAACGTATTAGAGCACTCCGATCAATCTGAGCGTAAAACCGAACTTACCCTTAATATTAATATTAATAAAAAAAAAAATAAAAATAAATGAAAAAAGTGTAATTTATATAATCGATTTATAAAAAATCGATTATTATTATTAAAAAATTAATCGATTTATAAAAAATCGATTATTATTATTAAAAAAATCGATTGTTAAAAATCGATTATAAGAAAAAAATAATCGATTAATATAAAAATCGATTATTTTTTCACATCCCTACGCAGTTGTAGATAAAACGTCAGGTAGAAATACCATCGGACCATGGCCTACAAGCCCGGAAACTATCAAGATTTGAAGCTTCTGTTGGCGGCTCACAGGTTAGCGTAAGGACGACAATCCGACCGCTGCCACCATTGTCACATCGCCTTTGAAAACGTCTACCGCAGTTGTAGATAAAACGTCAGGTAGAAATACCATCGGACCATGGCCTACAAGCCCGGAAACTATCAAGATTTGAACCTTCTGTTGGCGGCTCACAGGTTAGCGTAAGGACGACAATCCGACCGCTGCCACCATTGTCACATCGCCTTTGAAAATGTCTACCGCAGTTGTAGATAAAACGTCAGGTAGAAATACCATCGGACCATGGCCTACAAGCCCGGAAACTACCAAGATTTGAAGCTTCTGTTGGCGGCTCACAGGTTAGCGTAAGGACGACAATCCGACTGCTGCCACCATTGTCACATCGTATTTGAAAACGTCTACCGCAATTGTAGACCAAACGTCAGGTAGAAATACAGTCGGACCACGGCCTACAAGTCCGGACTTTACCAAGATTTGCAATTTTTTCGTTTTGTTGACTTTCACGAAAACACAACTACATATTTAATAGTTAATACCATTGTTGTGTATTTTTGAGTCAATATTAATACTCTACATTGTCGACTACAACATTGTTTTGTTTTGGAGTTTCTATTAGCTACGCTTTTGAAACAAACAAGTTTATTCAAAATTATAATTTCGTTGTGATCAGACCTATTTTAAACTCGTCTTGATTAAATCAAATTTTGTAGTGTTTTATTTATTTATTATTAATTTAATATAAAGATCTATGAAATTATTAAATCAAGCCAAAATGATCTTTATACCATGATAGGTATATTTAACAAAAAAAAAACTTTAAGGGAAATTATATACTTGAGTTGGCTTAATACCTGCAATAAATATAAAAGAGTATTGTAATGTCTGAAATTTATTATACTTAGGTATACTTATTTTGAAGTAATGAGAATGAATTCTGTTCAATAGATATAAAAATGTGGTTGTTTGAAATATAAAACACAAACTATAGTACATTAATTTTAACATAACTGGTGCCTACTAAATTGCAAGAAAAGCTATTATACAGTGAAACCTGTGTTTGTTTTCCATCTACGGTTTCACCAAAATGTGGCTAAGTTAAACAAGTGGTCAAAAATGTCATCGAGGTCAAAGACACTTTGTATGGATCCATGCAAAATACGTAAAATTTAAGCAGGTGAAAACTGTATGAAGCTTTACTGTAAGTAATTATAAATTGTACTTTCGAATTCGAAATTGAAAATAGCTAATTACTTTTCGTTTTTGTTTCTTCGAAACAGCGCTTTTTAGGGTTCCGTACCTCCGTATGGAACCCTTTTATCCTGTCTACGATGTCTGTCCGTCTGTCACAAGGCTCTAGCTCACAACGGTAAGTGGTAGCTAGTTGAAATTTTCACAGATTGTGTGTTGTTGTGGCATGAATCCTGGCAAATAATAATTAAAAATAAATGATCAATTATTAATTTCATTGAATTAATGTTTTTTATGTTGATAAGCGTAAGTGGCGTCATCTATTATCATCATCATCATATATTATTTCTATTAGAATCAAACCATAATATAACAGTCTGTCACAGTAGCGTCATCTGTGCGCGATGATTATAAATTATACCTATTATTTTTAACTATCAACCGTGAGGTTCAAGCTTACACTAATTAAATTGTTGTAACGGTACGGAACCCTCGTGGTGCGAGTTCTACTCGCACCTGACCGGTTTCTTTTGTTTCTAACCCACTAAAATTAATACAAACGAAAAAAAATGTACTTCACATTCTATTATGTCATACATTTCCCAACGAAAACAGAAATGAAAATGTAATTTTAGTTTTCATTCATATGAATGTTTTGGGTAAGGCATTAGATGTCACATTCCATACGTAAAATACAGATGTTTCATAAATATTTCGTTTTGTTGCAGGATTCATCATCACGTAGAAAATAAAACTGACATAACGACGTGACGTTGTTCCGCGTTGTCATTTTGTATTCGCGTCTGCAGTATTGTTAGTTGTGTACTTCTTGACTTTGTACAACATAAATATTAAAATAGTGTAACGAAAGCGCCGTTACAAACGGCCGAATGTCGGATATACGACAAATTGGTGGAAGCAACGGGCATATGGTGGAAGAGACGGTCATTGTGTGTACGATAGTGATTTAAGAATTTGTACGTATTTTTTGCCGTGTCACCGTGACATGCAATCATGGTTACAGACGGTGGTACGGCGGATATGTATATGGGGGAAGAGACGTTTGGTTTGATTTGTAGTTTGTACAACAATTTAAGAATAAGTATGTACTTACGCAGTTTTAGTTGTGCGATATTTTGATGTGGAATAAATATTAAAAAACTCGGGTCGCAGTGCCAAAACCCTGCCGACAATATAGTGTATTTGCTAATACAGGCATTGTGGCTTTAATACGTAAACTTAGTTTGTTTTTGGACAAAATAAAAAAATTTAACCCCTTAATACATCCCTTAAAATAATATTTTTTTTTAATTTCAATATTATTATCAATGCAACCTCTGTACCAAATTAAATACACCCTTAAGTAAGTAAATCACTATCCGCAAACTAGTGTTTTCATAAAATTTGTAAGTCCAGTCCTGTCGGGCCGATTTTATTAAAATTTTAGCAGCACATTTTGATCTTTACTAAGGGGTTAAATTTCAATTTTGAAACGATTCGGACAATTTTTTCGGTATTTTTGGGCCCAAAAACATTTTTCAACCCCTAAAAACTACCCTTAAAATGGTCCGATCGGACCCATTTTAAATAGGCTTCGTGCGGTGATGGATTCCAACGTGCCTACCAAATTTCGTCAAAATCAATTAACTCTTTCGAAAGTTATAGCCCGTACACACACACACACACACACACACACACACACACACACTATATATATATATATATATATATATATATATATAAATATATATACATATATAAATTGACATTTCCAAAAATGGTGCCAAAGTGTTCAGGAGGCTATGAAACGTCGAGAAATTTTGGTCCGACCCCTAGCTCCCGCCATCCGACCGACGCCAATAGTGTATGTGCCATATGGCAAATACACTAAAAATAAATTATTTAAACAAAAAACCCGACTGCGTTTCAACTGGATTCAACTAAAAAGAAGAAAACAAAAATAAATTATTTTTAAAAACAAAAAACCCGACTGCGTAAAAAGCGAACTTAAAAGATGGAAACAAGATCAAATGATAACATGCAGTTGGAGCCCGACATGTTTTAGTATTAATATGCATGTTATTATTTGATCTTGTTTCCATCTTTTAAATTCGCTTTTTGTGCAGTCGGGTTTTTTGTTTTTTAAAATAATTTATTCTTGTTTTCTTCTTTTTAGTTGAATCCACTCATCAAGTCATTTCATTTGATATTCCACACAAAAAAGTATTACCGATTTTTTGAGTATTGACAAAATGGCGTCTAGCGTCCGCCATATTGAATTTTCCATGACGTCATATAGCCAATAGCACTCGTGAAACTATGACGAAACTATAGACACTTCATTTTTCAAAATCCGTCAAGCCGTTTAGGCTACAGAGGGCGGCAAAAAATGCAAAGATACTTACACCCAAAAAACATTACCCTTGTTCGACATTCAGGCAAAAAGTATAACGAAATAATGAATAGTAGAAAAACAGGTAGAAGAGAAGACTATTGGGTTGGAATTTAAGATTTTGTGGGGATTGTTACGTGTGCTGTCTCAGATTGTCGATATATTAAAAAAAAACAAAAGGGCAGTTTAGAAATGGTTGAAGGGCGGGTATGAACTATGAATCTGTTAGCAGAAATTGAAAGGTTTGGTGCAAGAATCGTCCAAGTGAAGACAACATAGTTTTGAGAAAAAGATGAAAAACTGATTTTTATTAATATATTCGTACCGATTTTTATTAATATTTTCGTAGAAATGTTTGGAGCAAGAACAGGCTATGTGCGATACACAGACGATTCTTGCACCAAACGATGCAGAATATCCACATGGTCAGATATATGATGCTAACTTATTTTTGCCCAATGTGGCGTTTAGGCGTTTATTGCACCAAGGTCTTCAATTGTAGCATAAGTATCAAAAATCAAAATACTATTCAAAAGTATATACCTAATAAAATCAATGAAATTTTATGTCAATTTTTTCATTATTTTTTAAATTATGTTTTATATTTATTTGAAAGCATTTTACAATCTTTTATATATTCAATGGGACATAAAAGCAAAGAAAACTTCTGCATTCTGTTTGTGTGTGTGCATTTTTGTAAGATAATTAAGTTCAGCTGTTAAGTTATTAAAAGCAAGATGTGTCATGTTATAAGGAAGTCAGTTGAAAATTAAAATTACAACGCGAAGCGAGAATACCGCCGCGGAAGAAGAAATGGACAAACAGATTTAAGTAGCCTTTTACTTTTCTTTCCTACTTCCGTTTAAATTACGAGTGCGTTTATAATATTTAACAAATTAAACGTGCTTTTGAAAGTCAGTGGCGCACAAAAATTTTATTGAAAATCGGTCCCTATACATTTTTCATTTCATAAGTCAAAATCGTCAGATAACTGAATTTTAATAAACTGATTTTTTTTGGTATTTAACCTGGCACATACACTATTGGCGTCGGTCGGATGGCGGGACCTAGGGGTCGGACCAAAATTTCTCGACGTTTCATAGCCTCCTGAACACTTTGGCACCATTTTTGGAAATGTCTATATATATATATGTATGGGCTATAACTTTCGAAAGAATTAATTGATTTTGACGAAATTTGGTAGGCACGTTGGAATCCATCACCGCACGAAGCCTATTTAAAATGGGCCCAATCGGACCATATTAAGAGTGGTTTTTAGGGGTTCAAAAATGTTTTTGGGCCCAAAAATGCCGAAAAAATTCTCAGAATTGTTTCAAAATTGAAATTTGACCCTTTAGTAACGATTAAAATGTGCTGCTAAATTTTAATAAAATCGGCCCGACAGGACCGGACTTACAAATTTTATGAAAACACTAGTTTGCGGATAGTGATTTACTTACTGAAGGATGTATTTAATTTGGTACCGAGGTTGCATTGATAAAAATATTGAAATTAAGAAAAAAAATATTATTTTAAGGGATGTATTAAGGGGTTAAATTTTTTTTTGTTCAAAAACAAACTTAAGTTCACATAATAAAGCCACAATTATTAGCAAATACACTATATTGTCGGCAGGGTTTTGGCACTGCGACCCGAGTTTTTTTATTTATGTTCCGTCTAGTTATTAATACTTAATTATTGAAAGGCTAAGACGTCATTGCGAGAAGTTCAGTCTACGGATGTTTGTTTATATAACGAAATACTCGTGTCGTCATAAGCGCTGGTCATTAAGACAAGGGCACACAGAGGGTATGGATTTTTATATCTGACTAGAGATCATTATGTTGTGTCGACCAGCGAACGAGACGCTGCGATATATTATATTTATTTAAAATAATACTTTGCCCGTTTTGAGTCGGGCTTTTGATTTGGATTATTATATTTTGCTCTAACATATATATAGCTTTTTTTATAATAAGAAGAATTAGAAATAGGTACCTTGTAATTTTGATGTCCGTCTTGTGTCTTCATGTGTTGTTAACACGACGCGTTTCAGCAACGAGTTGCCATATTCAGGTGTGGTTAATTTTTTATATTATAAAACGCACATTGAGTATTCGTAACACGTTATAATATTATGATGCTAAGCACTTGTCTATTATGTTGTGGATTGTGAAGTACTGATTTAAATTTCGAGATTTTATGATTTATATAGTAGGTAGATGAATCCACAACATAATAAACAAGTGCTTAGCATCATAATATTATAACGTGTTACGAATACTCAATGTGTGTGTGTTTTATATTATAAAAAATTAACCACACCTGAAGATGGCAACTCGTTGCTGAAACGCGTCGTGTTAACAACACATGAAGTCACAAGACGGACACCAAAAATACAAGGTATTTCTAATACTTCTTATTATTCATATAGTGACTTGGAGACCTAACACTCTAAAAATGTATCATAGTTTGAATTTTGTTAATTAATCAGACTCACAAAAATTCTGCTTTAAATTATTACAGTAGAAACTTTCATTGTCTTTTACACATAAAAAAAGGAAGCTGTAAAAGTGTACAATAATTTATGAACCCGACTATATATATAGTCTTTTCTCTGTGCGCGTTGTTAGACATAAATTTTATATTTATGTATAAAACGAAAAAAAAACCTGCTACATCCTATATAGATGTATTATATATAGGTACACACAGGCATGCATACACACTATACGCTTTATACATAATATATACGTTTGTATACAAGTTAACCTTGTCATATATACAGAATGGAACAAAAATAATGCATTATTGAAACGTGATATGTACGTATTTCGAGCTTAAAGCAAACGCAAAATATTGTAAGTTTTGTAATTGGATGAATTGGGTTTTTAAACGAATTTTTTTTTTTACTTAAATGGAAGGACCACATCAAGTTTTATAGCAAAACTGTTTTTATTTAATTTTTTTGCTTACTAATTAAAAAGTTATATTTAAATAAAAATTAATTTTTAAACTCAGTTCCGATAACGCGCCGAAAGAATCCGAACGCGTGTGACGTCATTATGTTATCTATGGTCTTTGTATCCATGGTTACCAAGTTAAAAATTTATTATTTTTGATAGTATGTGTAATATATATACACAAATACCAACAAATGCAGACACATTTTAACATAACGACGTCACAAACATTCCTGGCGCGTTTTGAAGTCACGTGATATTTTTTAAATTTTTATACATTTTAGTTAATTTTTAGTAATTTATCTACAGCTTTAAAAAATTTTTCTTTTCGATTTTCAATATTATTTATGTTAAATTATTAGAAAAAATTAAAAAATTAATAATTTTTTTAAACTTAAATAGGTACCTAATTTTCTACACTGATTAAGTATGTATTTTTTCGTATGTCAAATTTTGGTAAAATATTTTTAAAAATATTATTCAAAGACATACATAACAATTAATTAAGTAATACATAATTATCAACATTTTACCGCAAAAGTGAAAGCGTAAAAATAAAAGCTACAATTAATATTTTTTTACGTTTATAAGGTTATTGGTATTGTAACAAAACTGTTTTCTTACGTGAGTGGAATAAATTATTTATTTCAATAATTAAAAATGTAAGCAACAATATACAATAATTCGTAACAATGAAAAGTCAATTTCAACAGTCAACACTGTTTATAATAATTATAAACACTTATCAAATACAATGATTATTTATTTTATATCAAGTATGTCCACGGTATACTGTCTGATCACGACGCTGATTGCAGACTGCTCTCTGATTGTCGATTCATCATTGTTTATATACCTGAAGCACAATGTTTCTCGATTTTTCTAGTATTGTCTATATTCTTCGCGCGGTTACCAACAAATAAACACATTTCTCGGAATTCATTTGTGACCTGACTTTCTAGTGGTATCTGCTCAAGGCAGTGGGGCAACATCTGGGTTTTTGCTACACATTGTTACTTGTTCTCGATGCTTCTATTGTCGCCAGCGGAGTATCATCTGGGGTTTTGCTGCAGTATTGTTCTTGTTTAAGAATTTTTTATACAAGGTGGGACAGAGTAAAGAGCGGTTTTGAAAAGCACGGGAATCGTGCTCAGCTAATGGAAGGTGGTAGGGATGCAGCCGGCCATATTCCTGACACGTTAGCAATGGAGCGGTGGACACATCAGCATCGCGCGTACGCTGTCAATTAGCGTTTTATAAAAATGGCAGCTCTTATGTGCAAGCACGTCGTGCTTTTCGCACCCCTTTTCAAATTTTTTGTGGGGTTACCTGAAGAGGAAAGTTTATCAGGATACCTACCAAGAACAGTTGACGCATTAAAAGAACGTATCCGACAGGAGGTGGTTCAAATCCCACTGGCAATGCTGTGGAATATGATGAATAACTTCAAAGCTCGTCTGGAAGAATGTCTATACGTCTGAACGGGCGTCATCTTACTGGAGTTATTTTTAAAACTTAGTTGTATTCACTTAATTTTTTTGAATGCTTTTTTATGTACTTTAAGGTGGTAAAAATACAATTTTGAAAAATTGATAGCATTTGTTTTTTACAGGCATTTCAAAACCGCTCTTTACTCTGCCCCACCCTGTACTTTTATTTGTATTATTGTTATTTTTACACATTATATTATTTTGTTCAACACCCGCAAGAAATATGTAATTTAGTGATTTTACTGAGAGCGGGCGAAATAATGAATTCTCTGACTGTAGCCGTATTTCGCCCACGCTCCTGTAGACGTAGAGAGTGGGCGAAATGATATTTCGCCCACGCTCATTACGGGGAACGTTTACGCAAGTGTTGATAGTTTCGTCAATCAATCAGGTCACCCCTTATTTCGCCCACGCTCAGCAGAGCCACGAAATGACATATTTCTTGCGGTAGTTGAACAAAATATTGTGTGCGACTATTGGTCGAAAGAGGAGATTCCACTCGTGTGTTTTACCGCACTCGCTACGCTCGTGCGGCAAAATCCACACTCGAAGAATCTCCTCTTTCTCCCACTAGTCGCACAATATACTATTTAAGCACCATTTTTCCTTTAAATATTCAGGCGATAATATTTTAACGAAATTCATTTATAAAATATGAAAACAATAATTTATTTCGTTAAATTAATGATTTCTGTGATGAAAATTCTAAGTTGCTATCGTAACTACCTAAACAAACTACTGTCATTTTTGTAATGTAAAAGTTATAGAATGTAATCACAGTTTTTAGCTGAATAAAGCTCTATTATAGAAGAAGAGTTATTTCATTTACCACAATTTCATTATAAAATCTTTGTACCATTTATAGGCATTCGTTTTCATAGGTTCAATTTCAAATATGACAATTTTTTGTTCCATTTTGTTTACTCACATAATACTATATGCCTTTGCACTATGACCCTACAAAACATACACAACACATACAAAACATACGCAAGCATGTATTTATATAATACCTGCCGTGGCATAATTTGCAAGGGACCAATAAAAATAAAACACTAGCGTTGCACTTAAGGATATTATTATCGGGCCGAGCAAATGCACCCTCAAAGGATGAGTGTATAATAAATACACACGTAGGAGTACATTAACTTGCAGGAATCTGAATCATGCCTGCTGATAAATAATTCAAGCCATTCATACATTCTTATTAAGTTTTAAAAGACGCGCGTCGTCTCTTAAAACTTAATAAGAATGTATTGGGTAAAGATTCAAATATTTTTGCCAAACCCACTATAAAATAGCTGCTTTACATGCATGCATGTAAAGTGACTTTTGACAGGCCGGTGTGCGGGAACATATCTTTCCCACACTAGTGTAGGAAAGCAAACCATTTCCATAATGATTCGTGTTTATTCGCGTGATCCGCCCACTATTACGTAGGTTCCTGTGCGTGTCTCGGTCTACTATAGAAGTGCGGTTGGCGACACAAACTGAACTGTCAAAATTTTTTGAAAATACTAAAAATGAATTTATTTTTTTATTGTAGATTATAGACGTGTCGCCATCTCAGGTCATTAGCGTCTTTCAACTACACTAAATAACAACTATCTTAAAACTAAATAACATCACAAAACATCCATGAGCGCAGGTGGGATTCGAACCCACGGCAGTCCAGTCTAGAGGTTGCGGCATTATTATGTTAAAACTCGTTATCACTCGTTTTAATATAGTGTCACTATTCGTCAGTAATATGTCTCATTACACAACTAGATGTATAATCTACTAGATTAAAACGAATACATTTTCCCCATCAAGGAATAATTGTTTTCAAACAGACATACGGACAGACTGGAAACGCTTTTTTTAGTCTGCCCCCTCCCCCCAATTATTTGAACCGCTCGATCAGTCCCGAAACGAAGAAGGAAATTAATCACGATTAGCTTAAATTGAATTTAGTTTAATGCCATTTGAGTTATGACTATTTCAGTTATGATTAGAACTTAAAAAATAAAAATCTGCTCTCGCATGAAGTGTGATTTGTGTTGATATCGTTATATATAGGGAAGGAACAGATTCCATTCTCGGGCACTGTGTGAGTAATTGGTAACTCAACCAGCCGGAGACTGGGAATTTCGGGTTCAAGTCCTGACAGTGGCTTCTGATTGTATATCCTATAACAATCGTTTGACGTTTAACAATCATGATGGCGTAATCTGCCGATTGCAATGTTAATAAATATTATTCACTACCTATGGGTTACATGAACGCTTGTGGATTGAATTTCTTTGTTGATTTAATAATTATTATATTGTTGTCCACAATTAACTCATTTACTATGTTTATTGAATTTAGTTTTCCCGTGTTTCATTTCTGTAGGTGTTTCTGAGAGTTCAGTGAAAATATTTCATAACAGTAATATAATGTTTAGTGATATTTTTCCTGCTAGGTGTCAGCACTGTCACGGCTGCTGCGAAAACAAATATACGCACATTATGATAACATTTTGTAACGCCGTTCCCGTCTTTTGTTGGAATACAGTTCGCAACGTCACAAACATCTGCGAAGACGATAAATTAGAAGCGAGTTGCAAATGACTACTTGATTCATCAATTTACCCGAAAAAAAACAATACACGGGAAAAAGATCTGTTGAGTTAACAAAAATATCTGTTTAAAAACGACGAAAGAAATACAATTAACGAATTTGAATCAAATTAATACCATTCAAAGAAGACAATGTGGTCCAGTGGTCAGCGTCGCAGCCTCTGGATTAGACTGTCGTGGGATCGAATCCCGCCTCCCCTCATGGATGCTTTGTGATATCATTTAGTTTTAAGTGTGTTGTTATTTAATGTAATCAAGACGCTAATGACCTAAGTTGTCGACGCGTCTATAATTTACAATAAATAAAATAAAAATACCATTGAAACAAATTATATTTATTTCAGTCAAGTGACGTTAGTTGTCAAGCGTCAATAATCTTATCGATGTCTGATTCGGTCAACCGAATTTCCGTTTTATTAATCTTTGACTAGTTATTTATTTGTTGTATCTAATTGTTTTATTTCTTTGTAAACTGTCTCCAAAAAATTCGAAGTAAAATTATAGATATTATAATCGTTTTCGGTAAGCTCTATCTTTCTTTTTTGATTATTTAAAAAAAATAATTTATACTCAAAAAAAATTAAACGTAGTTTTTCATTTATAGACGCTCGACAGCTTAGGTCATTAGCGTCTTATTTACTTCAAATAATATCATCAATTAAAACTGAATAACATCCATGAGCCAGCAAGCATTTATTTATTTATTGTAGATTATAGACGCGTCGACATCTCAGGTCATTAGCGTCTTTCAACTACACTAAATAACAACTAAGTAAAATTAACATCACAAAACATCCATGATCGCAGGTGGGATTCGAACCCACGGCAGTCCAGTTCAGAGGTTGCGGCACTCAGCACGCTAACCACTAGGCTATCTGCCCTCGCCAGCAAGCAAGCAGACAATTACACCAAGTTGTCCTCTCAACGTATTTTATTATAATAGTTATAATATATAATATATAATAATATAATATATAATATATAAGAGTATAAACCAGGGGTTTCCAAACTTTTTTGATCATGACCCTATTTTAAAATTGCAAAAGCCTTCGCGACCCTCAAACATTTTTTCCCTACAATGTACAAAATAGTCTATAAAAAAGATTTTTCAGTAAAAAAATGCAGCAATTCATAGTTAAGTCGTTTATTCAAGAATTTAAGTATACCTCAGAGATCCCCCTCCCGCCTCTTCACTCTGTTTTTATTTGATTTCGTATTCTTATTTAGTTTTTTTTTTCTATTATTCGAATTTAATGGTATAATCACGAGAGTTATAAATTCTATAACCACGAAAACAGGCCGTGACCCTAAAAAATCAGCCCGCGACCCCGACTTTAGGAACCCCTGGTATAGACGCTGGACATATGTACTATACCAAGCATTTTATTTTTCTAATTCGGCTTGCGCAGGCGAAATTAATAAGCGAAATTAATTTTTTTTAAATCCAACTAAAAACCTTCAAAAGCATTATTCTCTGAATAGAAAAAATGTATTCATTTTTTATGTCGCACATAAATTTCAAAGCGACACATATTTTTTAAAACTCGTCTACATATTTTATATGAATGCGGGAGCCACTAAAAAAAATATAAATAAATAAAAAATCGAATGAATGCGCGACAACATACACGTTTCTGGTGTAGGTATGCATTCAACTTATGTAACTGGCATAAAAAGCTTTATAATATACCTTCGTGTTATGACGTCAAACGGGGAAAATGAAAAGGAGGAAATTTGTTACTTTGTCTGCAACAAACGTTTCTATAGTAAAAATGGATATACGTACAATGGATGCGGTGTCACGATTCAGAGTTAGTTTTCTTAAGATGTCTTACGGAGTCGCCGAATCAGAATATCTCTCTTAAAGTCAAAAAAAAAAAACGACTAGATTATTTTAACATTGGAAATGTTTATGTTCGTATATGGGGGCAGAGTTACGAGTTTTCGTTCAAGGCCAAAAGACAACGGTGTCGCGATCAAGTGAGGAGCAATCATGCAAAATTGAACAAGTGCAATTTTTTCGAAATGTGTTTTATATCATGTCTAGTTAATTAAGATGTATTTGCGACGATCTGCGGTGTTATTTTTGAGCAAATGTTAATAAATACTGTAGAAAAATCCATTTAAAAGTTAAGTAATCAAGCAAAAGTGAACGCGTATATAACAGAAGAATAATAGGGTTATTCCTGACAAAACTAAACAGTGCATTGATAAATATTGTGTGTATAATAAACAGTTAATTATGTTTCATATATGCTGTTATCATTTCCAATGTCCTCGATGGTTGCAAGGATTGCGAAATCTGTGAATTTTTTGATCGAGCGAGCTAAGCGAGTGAGGTACCGTTTCAACTCGATAACTAAAAGTCGAATGTCAAGGTTTTTAAGATCATAAGACATTTTGTTCTGCAAATCCTTGAACTAATAATATAAATTTCGTCGGGTACATGACACGTTTAGGGTGATCTGCCACCCCTTTAATACTGACCAATCGATCTGCAAATATTATAATGGCATTATTGGGTTCACCGATAAGCTATACAAACAATTTCAGCCTTGAAGCAATAATAATTGTAAGCATTTTTTTTGTTACATGTTGGGGGCGGTCTGCATCCCTCCCATACCGCTATCTAGCAAAATCCCTTTCTCAGGGCACTTTAATATGCCTCCCTCAACATCTTCACAAAAATAAGGCCTTGAATAAATAACACCAAAAAATTGTCACTAGCTCTCGGATTATATTGAATATTACTAATACAAGGGCCGGTATTAAAATTGAAAAAAGTCACGTCCACACAAAAATCGAGTTCAGACAACTTGTTTGATAATTAATATTATTACATAATTTGTACAAGCGTGACAATTCTGCCAACTGTGAACCGATTCCCCGATTGTGAAACAAGACTTATATAATTACATAATTCCTTATTTATAAGCGGTACGAGGAATGCGAGTTTCGCTTACGAGCGCCTTACAAAAGAGCAGTAACAGTGGCTGTCATACAACAGTTCTCTGTCCTGAATAATACACACATATGCATTATAAAAGTACCGAGCTCTCCCGTTGAGTGCCACTTAAAACATTAGACCGACGTGCGCAGCTTTAAACTGCATAATTAAAACAAAGCCGTACTGCCGCTGCTGTCGACTTCGCCGAACTCTTGTGTGTGCATTTGTCCTTGTCTCGTTCCGGTAATCCTTGTTTCGCATTGTCGTTATCAAGTCCGCAAGGATCTGCACACTCTTTCTTTTGTTTCTTAAGTCTGTTTACAAGTTTGCGTTATCCTAGCGCTCATTTGGAAATGTTATTGCGTTATTAAAGCTACGGGTAAACCTTAAAGCCGCCTTCACAAGATGCGCGTCTTAGAACAGCTTTATATTTAGAAAAAAACTGACTCAAATACACATAGGTGACATAATTGAATTAATAAGTGGATGAAACAAATCTCGCGCTAAGTGTTTTTACTTCCCACCTCTACTATATGGTAGGGAAGTAATGGATTTAGTCCGAAAAAAATATTTCGAGATTTTAACAAATCTTCACGTTTTGAGACCCTAGCAATCGTTTAAGATCATTTTCTGACTGATGTCTGTATGTATGTGTGTGTGTGTGTGTGTGTGTATGTGTGTGTGTGGTCAATTTTTCGCTTTCGATATCTTAAGAACGGAACAACATACGGGCATGCCGATTGTTCTATTGTGTTTATCAGCCTTTAACTTAGATCTGATTAGATTTTGAGTCAAATCGGTTCAGTGGATCCTGAGATATTAAAAAAAACGTTCTCAATGTCACGTATTAACATAGGTAAAAAAAAATATAAATGAATTCTAGATGTTATAATATGAAAAAAATGTAAATATTTTTTTTCTCTAAAATGTATAGTTATCGAGAAAAAAAATTTTACTAAGAAAAGAAAATTGTACGTAAATCAGGGTAACCATGATTTTTGCTATATTACTAGCAATCAGTAGATCACCAAACAAAAAAGAGGGCCATGTTTTTTTTCAAAGAATAAAAAAAGAGTGTTTATTTTTTGCAAATATTTACTAGGTGGGAAGTATAGGACTGGTCATCAGTCGAATTTTTAACTTCCCACTGGAAGTTATTGTAATGGGTCCGAAAATCGAAATCAAAAAGAAAAAAAAATTTTAATGTTTCAAGGTCACTACACTATTTTTACACTACTTTTAGAAAGATGTCTGTGTGTGTGTGTGTGTGTGTGTACGTACGTACGTACGTACGTATGTGTCCATTTCTTTCAAAGACGAAATCTCGAGAATGAAAAATGATATCGACTACGTTAGGGTGCCAATCGACGCGTATTAACGTAAATATGATCTGAAAGAAATTTTTTCAAAATCGGTTCAGCCGTTCTTTTTTCTTAACCAAATAACCTCCAAAAAAGTAGATTTTTCACAATATTTCGCGAATAAAAAATTATATCGACTTCGTAAGGGTGTCAATCGAGGCGTGTTAACGTCATTTTGATCCGACATAAATTTTATAAAAATCGGTACAGCAGTTTTTTTTTTTTTTTAATTATTGATGTTTTAATGATTAAAATGATTACTTTTCTGTGTAATATCTAATTTAATTATTATTATTAAATATTTATCAAATTGGGAAGTTCGTCGTGTGGACCTCAAGGGTCGCACTTTAGTCCTAATAAACGACCCACCTCACGGCTTGTTTTCTTATACGTTTGTATATGTCCAATTTTTAGTGTTCCGGCCGCCCGTCCGTCACAGGGCTCTATCTAACGGTAAGAAGTAGCTAGTTGAAATTCTCACAGATAGTGTGTTGTTGTGGTATGAATCCTGGCAAATAATACTAATTAGAATTAAATAATCAATTAATTTTAATAAATTATTGTTTTTATTTTACCGTATTTCTATATATTACAGTACTATTATAGTTATAGAGCTCTATCAAGCTAGTCGATTGAACGACGGTGTTAAACGTCGTCCGAAAAGCTTAGTAGTAGAGTGTTAGACTGAAGATCTAAGGTTACCAGGTTCGATCCTGGGTTTTGGAACGCAATATTTTTTTTTTAATTCTTTAAATATTCTGTTAACATGTTTTTTTACTTTAAAAATTAATTTAAGTTAATTTGATTCGGAAAAATTTTGAAACAGACTGGCACTTGGCCGGTTTTTTTCTCTTCATCAATCATCAGTCAACAAAAAAAAAAACAGTTGTTTTTTTGATTGCGTTATGATACTCTAAACGAAACTTGTTTTTCACCCAAAGATTTTTTAAACAGACAATATATTAATATTTATTGTTTTGCAAAACAGTTGCATCTACTCGACATCAGATGGCAGAGTAAAGTACTTCAGTTGACAATGAAACCATTTTTTTATTTGAATTCTTGCTAGGTGCATTTATTTGCATATTAAAAAACTTTTCTATTAATGATTCTATATTTAAAATTTGTGTTAGGAAATATTATATCATCAATCTTATAAAGTTTTTATGCAGATGTTGTTCAAGAACTTTTTCCACTGCTCTTTTCATATATCTTTAAAAATACGCCACTTGGAAAAGTCACCATTCAATCATCTCGATTCGACATTTAAACTTTTTTTTATTACTTATTAAAATTGCATTTCAATACATTACATTTATAAAAAAAAATACTCATTGCAAAGTAAATATGTAAAGAATATATATTTATTTATTTATTTCATATAAAATGCAAAATCTACAGTCGAGGAAACAAGTCAAATGGAATTTTAAAGTAACTTTGACTACTTGTAAATTCTCTTTTGTTTCGTATGTCACTTGTTTCATAATATAGGTACTCAAAAACTACCGGTACATACATTTTGTGTCTACATTTGCAATTTACCTTTCGTTCAGCTTTTAGTTCTTTTTGCTTAAAAATAGCAATCATTATTTTGTAGCTAGCACACACACGATTTTTTTTAAAGAAAATAATAACATTTTTTTGTTAAATGTTTGCCATTCATATAAAAAACAGGCCTGTCAGAATTCTTAAAAATATGAATATGTAACAGAAAATTTACCATTCGTTTTCATAAACTAAACAATTTTTCTTCATTTCTCTCTACTGCATTCTGTTTTGTTTTCATTTTTTTAATTTGCCATTTTTTTATATTTTTTGTTTCAAAAAGAAACACTTTTCTATTATCATGTTTTCCAAGTTACTAGCGCTCTAGACCCTCATTCGGACAGTACTTGGTTCGAAACTTGGTTGACACAACTTTTTCCTATTCCTTCTTGCCGAGGAACGCTTATTCCTAAGCCGACAATTTTAATTGAGTTTTTCAATTCTTCCTCTCGTACTGTGCTTTTATTAAAATAAAAAAAATGGAAAAATGTGAATTTTCTCTTACAAGAAACGAGCGTCAAACGCATTACTGCTTTTATTATCGTAATATTTGAAACAAAATATTAAAAATTGTCTTTGATTTCACTTAGTTTTAAAAATAAAAATAATGTGATCAACATTTGTTAATTTTGTATCCAATTAAACAAGTTAAAACTAACAAACTGTCAGAAAATATGAAACACGAGCGCGTCGTGTTTAACAAATGAAAAACATCCGTTTTGTGTTCGCGAAGTTTTACTTGAAATTAATTTTCATTGGTCATATTTAGTATTATCACGTTTTGCACACTGTTAACTGAATACCGCAGAATATTGTAAAACGCGCTTCTCTGAATTCTACGAAAACCAGTGAAAAGTATTAAATAAAATATATTTGTGCAATAATTTATTTCTGGACAGAAAAAAAACTTATGTAGTGTCGTGAGACACCCAACAGAAGCTATGCTTCTTACGCATTGTATATATAAAACCCATATATGTAATACTCCTATATTGCTAGCGCCCGTAAGTAGAAGTATTACGCCGCAAGTGAGACAGCAAATGACTGTTTCTATCTTTGTCAAGAAACCCATCTCGTTGTGCGTAAGTATGGTGGGGAAAGCCTGTGGGGATATTATAATCACACAATATTTATAATAATAATTATGTTCGTTGTCGGTATTGATATTTATCTATTTCCAAATAATTAATTTACAATTTGCTATTTTACTTTTCATTATAATCTTTTTTTTACTTGTCAAAATCACTGTTTTTATAATAATTTTTCACTACCCTAGTTACAGCATTATTTTGGATTGTTGATCGCTACAAGCCTCCTCTACTCGAAGTTTAAAGTCTACAATGTAAGAAATGAGAAGGCTGATTACATATATTATCGATGGTTTATTTGTAGCCAGCGATTAATCTGGTAATAGGCACACAAAGAGACAATGGCGTCGCAAACAGGTATCGCCTGCACATCGCGTAGATTCCATAAAAACACACTGCGCATGCGTGGTTACTAATTTTTTATTAATTTGTTTTGTATTCATTCATTTTATATATATGTAACTATACATTTTATTTTGTAATTTTTACAGACTTTATTGGAATATTACACAAATTATGTAATTTTAATTTACTTTATGTAAAAATCACAAATTTGTTTAACTTTACAGTAAAAGTCCAAGTTTTTATGAAGTTTTATATGTAAAAATAAATTATAATGTAAAATCACTTAAAAAATCAAGCGAATTCTAGTATTCTACCTTAACTTTCAAAGTATTTTACATCCATTTTTTACAGTGTAGTTATAGTAAACATCTCTTTGTATTCTCGGACATGCGCATAAGACTCGACGTCTTTTGAGAGAGGCAGACATATATATGTTTGCACAGTAGTCTTTTCGCCCGATTCCAGACCCCGGCTAGCAATATAGGAGTATTACATATATGATAAAATCGAATTTATTTACATATAAAAGCTATAGAAACTATAGCAACAATGCGCGCAGCCCAGCCAAAATTATGAGATGCGTTGCATCGCCGCGTTACATCCATACAAATATCCTAGATAGAATAGGGAAGTCACCCAAAAAAGTGTCGGTGCAAAAGATAGAGATGGAGAATAGAGCAGTTCTTCTATCTTTTTCTATCACAAATACATAACTATGGTTACAGATGTAAATTAACAATACCTATATATTATTTAGAATTAGATTTATTGTTCCACAAAATATGAAATACAGCAAAAATAATACAATATAATAACATTCAAACATATCTGTTTTCAAATCAAACAAAACAAAATTAAAAAAAAGTGTCCAAGTTGTGGAACTTTTTTTTTTTTTGGCAGAGGAGGAAATCCTTTTTACGGACACTTAGGTAGTACCCATTAAAACCCCCAGTCACCAAGTTGTGGAACTAGATCCATCTGAAGGAAAATCTCCTGACATCTCACCAAGGGGGAGGGGGGGGTCGAAAAATCGCCAAAATCACCTCACGTAATTAATGGATGCCCCCAAAGCTTGAAACTCGTTCCTTAATAATTCCGGAAGAGAAATAACGATTTGTTCAAACCGTTTAAAGTGTTAACTGAAAAATAAACAGTTGACATTGACGAGATCTGGTGTTCGGTAGGCATACTAAGTAAGAAGTTGTGATCGTCGCCTTGTTCACGCTCAACTGTTTCGTTCGTTGTAATGTGATGTTGAAACTGGATACAGTTAATTAAATTACACAAATACACAAACCCACTCCCGTTTTGTAAAACTGTAAGCAAATGATGCGGAGCGACGAGCATTAAGTCGACATAAAACAAAACACTGTGCAAACAAACGTAATACCAGGACGCGATTCTATCTCTCTCACTCATTCAAGTCGTATGCGATTCGGTGCGCGACGAGTGAGACGGAATATGTGCCTCCCAGCTGCTCAACAAAACTGAGACTGGAAGCAAGGGCTGACAGAGTCAGTTTGTCTAGAAAATTAAAATAATGTGATTTTTAAAAGCCGATTTAGTCAACACGGATATTTTCTTAAGAATGATTGTTTACCCGTCTGTATTTTTTATCCAACTGCGTGAAGGCAAAAGATGCTTATTTCATGCGTTGTTTTAGTTATCTTTTGTTTCATTGTCATACAATGTTTATGTTGTTGATATAAAAAAAGAAAAGAAGTTTATATGCAAATAAAATATTATTATAAAAAAACTTTTTCGAGACAAGCTATTGAAATGTACTAAAAAGGAAAAAACAAGTAATATTTGATAATTTAGGTTTATAATTATTATAAAAGCGTGGGTTGTAAACTCCACGATAGTTTATTAGTCGCAACCCCCGTTTTTATAATAATTACGAACCTAAATTATAAAATATTATATTTTCCTTTTTAGTACATTTTAATAAAAGCTTGCCTTTAAAAAGTTTTTCCGCTAATATTTTATTTTGTTCATTTTAGTCTTTCAAAATGTTGATCTCCGTAAGGGTTGGATTTTGGAAAATCTCTTCTTAGGGAATGCTTACGCCAGAAATGGAACCTTCTGTCCAAATTTCAAGTTTATAGCTTCAGCGATTTGGCCTGGGCGTTGGTTAGTCAATAAAACCCTAAACTCCAGTTTGAACCCCCTAGGGGTTGAATTTAATTCTAAAAACGATTTATTCATGTATTGTCATCCGGAATACATATGTGTACAGAATTTCAAATCGATCGGATACGTGAAAGTCGTTCAAAATTGACTTGCAACTAACAGATGAAGTTAAATAAAGGCTTCTAAAAATTACAATACAATTCTTCATGAATCAGGTACTTCTCTATCACTTGTGTATGTAATTCAAATATGTATAAACAAAAAAATCCTCACAAGAGGCTATTTATTATCAATAATTAAATATAATTATTTTGTTAGTACGACATGTTTCGGCTTATAACGGCCATATTCAGGCTTACAAAAAATTCTTTAACAATACAATTGATTTTTTTGTACGATGATCAATGTTACTAAACTTTTTAAATAATTATAAGCTAGTAACTTGCGGTTTCGCTTATGTTAGTTAATGTTGGTTTCCACATTTATCTTAATTCTTAACCCGAGCATAAGCCGATAAATAGTACCCTACATTTTAAAGTTTTGCTACTAAATTTAATTAAAATAGGTTCAGTCAGTCTCAAGTATTGACGATACGAACAAACTGATTCTCCTAGGATCTATCGACACGACGCAAGTATTGCGCGGTGCTGTCGATAGAAGTGTTATTGACCACGCGCTTGGTAAGCTTTTCTGGGGAGAACACAGTCAGATAAAATTTCTAGAAACACATCCCGCAGAAAATTTCTCGGACAACTCATAAGGAAACGAATTAACAGACATGTCTTGTTACTATTCATTGATCGGGCCTTGGGGGAAATTTTCTGTACGTTTTTGGTCATCCCTGTGTCATCTGTCTGCTCAGCACGGCTCGTTAAGTGCAAGGGGCACACCTACATCAGTGACACAGTAATTCACAAACACATCCGAACCTCTTGGATATCGGTGCCGGGAGTCTTGGGTAACGCGAGTCGAGACGAAGCGTCATTTACCCGTTCTAATATTGCAGACAAACGATTTGTTAACTCAATAAAGCTTACGTAATTCACGTCAATTGCTTATCACTGCATTATCGCTAAAGTCTGCTGACGTTCCGAATAAAATATCATGTGGAATAGGAGTAATTCTAATCGGTTTAATTTCAGTCAATGCTGTTCGACTTATCTGAGTAGGTGAAATTTAGAATTTTTATAAGACAGACACCCAATGACGTCACGTTACAATGCAATATCAGAAAAATTTATTTATTTAACACGTCACCGTCGGAACTCAAACCTGAAACTTCCAAATTCGCGCTGGCTGAGTCTGAAAGTTTCGGGTTTGAGTCCCGACGGTGACGAGTTAAATAAATAAATTTTTCTGATATTGCATTGTAACGTGACGTCATTGGGTGTCTGTCTTATATATTTAGAGTTACGAGCGCTTCTTGTCCTTATGTGATTTTATACTATATCTTGTTAGATGTATTAGAATTTTTGAAGTGAAAACTTCCTTAGGCGCGCTTTGCCTGGGCTGTTAACAACAGTGATGGGAAACGCATCCGACGGTGACAATCGGGGCTCCTCGGCTCAAACACGAACACGTATTTGCAATATGCTGGTAATAGTGTGTAGTTCATAAGCGTGCTAATAGATGACACTAAAAACTTAATATGAGTAATAAGTCATTTGTAGTTCACAAGTGCGCTAACAGATGACACTAAAACTTAATATTATCGTTAAATTTAATTGTATAGGCCGATTTTAATATATTTATGAACTGTGTGATTAAAAAAAATATATATATTTTAAAATTAGAAAATCTGAAGTTTTCACTTCTGCCGTGTGGTCATGAGTACCCATTTTTTTAAATAGAATTTTTGTATATTATCTATATTTTTTTGTAAGAATTCTAACTTCCAAGGGTATCTCGGATTAAAACCGATTCGTATTCTCAATTTATTATTATTTTTAATAATAAATTGAAAATTCAACAGTTCATAGATGAGCCATAAAACACCGGATTTCCTTTTTAGATATATAGGAATGCATTTTTAGTAAAAACTCCAATCAGTAATGTTATATATACGATTAAGTAAATAGCAGTGCTATATTTGAAAAAAAAATACTGCATATGCGAAACCTTTACTTCCACCGTAAAACATTTTACTTCCACCACACAACATTAACGGGGCGCGTAAACTAATACAGGAAGTATAAATCATTCAGCCTCTAATCTTCAAAAATCAATTTAACACCTGTAAACAAATACCAGTCTAAGAAACATTTGAATTATTGCTCTATAAATCAAAAGTTTTAACGTTCATTTGCGTGATTAAATTACCATTTTGAAATTAATAGTTGTATTATGTATGCAGCCCTGTTAGGAGAGTAATTGACAGTCATGCGAAATGAAGTTAGCAGTATAACAAATGAGAATATAATGCAATAAACTGATCACGAATGTAACGTACTTGAATAATAATCGGTGTCATTATCATTTGTCAGACAGTTATAACGACTATCGTTTGTTAATTCAATCTTAAAATATTTATTGTTATAATTAATTAGTAAAAAGTCTATTGTTGAACGCTTAAGGATAATCTTCTTAAGGTCGCGAAATTGTTCTGTGCGTAGATTAAATGTTTGTTATCTGTAAATCATCTTTTTTAACTTAAATTTTAGAAAGTGTCAACAATAAAGTAAAAGTAGCAACGGATAATAGGGCCGATTGGACAAACGCGTTCATGTATAGCTAATGGCGATAGAAACTCTAAGCAACTTACCAAGTTGTTCAACTTCGCACGGTAACACGACCGTGTCGCCAATGACAGCCCGGAAAGTCTGACCACGTGACAGGAAACGAGGCGGCACTGCTGTTTCCTCCATGTCGAGTGAACTTCCTGTAAACAATATTAAACTGTATAGCGTTTGTTTTAAACAAAATACTGAACAAAATTCTTATCTTGATGAAACACATTTAAACAGAGTTTTGTGTAAAAAATATTATTGTTCTTTAAATGTTTAATTTAATACAAAACGTAAAACTGACATAAAATGAGAAAAGCAAAAATTTACAAAAAAATAATTCCCTAAAGTATCGTTTATTATCATTTATTTTTAAAGTTAGACAGGATAATATGCTATTTTGTCATTACAGGATTTACTGGATCAGGTAATTTCAGTTGGATGATAGTGCTGGGAGGACAGGAATGAATTAAAGTGAGATGGACGAAAAGTTTTAGGGTGCGTTCGAGGGTACCTAGGGAACACCTTTGTGTAAAAATAAAGTTGTAAAGGTACAAGTAATATAATCCATAATAATTATAAATTACATTTCATCAGCGATAATCACAGACTGTTAAAATCAGTTAGAATCGACAATAGCAGCAATATGCATATATTTTAATTTTTTTATTGTTATAAAATCTATTGTAAACATATAGAAAATAGTTGCTATGATCTAGAGTGTTTTTTTTTGAAGTGATAATAATAATGAAAAATAACAAAAGTTATTAGTGTGAAAAATTTGAAATTGGAATCAGTTGGAAAAATTTAAAAGAGTTTCGAAAA
The DNA here is from genome assembly GCA_039654895.1 of Mongoloraphidia duomilia. Taxonomy (NCBI): domain Eukaryota; kingdom Metazoa; phylum Arthropoda; class Insecta; order Raphidioptera; family Raphidiidae; genus Mongoloraphidia; species Mongoloraphidia duomilia. Next base: position 16,290,396 of record CM077525.1, on the reverse strand, counting down.
AAGTGCAAGAATAAAAATCTTGATATAAAACTTAAAGCTAAAGATAATCAAGATAAATAGGGATTATTGAAGCAAAGTAATCTTTAATGGTATGGAAAATGGAATCTAATAAAATTTGATAATAAAATTTTATTTGGAAGTTGGATTTGAACAATACGTCATTAATTTAAAGGAAAGCTTTGAGAATACAAGAAGATCACCAATAAATAGGTACCCTATTTAGAAAACCACGTGGTTTAAGTAAGAGAAAGAATTTTTTTTCTTGATATTTATTTAAATAAATCAAAATTTAATAGTTTTCAAGGATTTTTTTATTAATATTTTTTTTAGGCTAGTTAATTTAATAAATCTATTTCTATTTGTACGAATTAAGTTTTTTGTTTTGTTTAATAAAAATTTATTTAAAAAAAAGTTGTAATAATTTCAGTAGATATTTTAGAAAATCAAAATTTAAAAAATATAAGAAAGTTATGAGAAAGGGACCGTTGCGCACAGCGGTTTGACAGTTTTTTAAGTGGTAGGAGTAAAAAACCAACCTAACAGGACTGTGACAAAGTGTGTGTGTACTAGGTACGCACGTCAGAAGTTATACTTCTTTTACGTAACAAAACAAAAATAACTCCAAAAATTTTATCCCGCGTGCCAGTACTAAACGTTTGTAAAACAAAACGATAAAATAATAAAATAAAGATATTAAATAAATTAATTTAATTTAATAAAGTATAAATTTATTAAATATTTTTATTTATTATATTTATATCTAATTATTTATTAAAAAAAACAAAACATGTTTGTGTTGAGATTCGAACCCGGGACCTATTGCGTATGACGCGAGCTCATTACCGTTACACCACGGCACACCTTTCATACCAGTGCTATATAATAGGGTATTATAATCAAGAAAAATAATAATGTAAAAACAGGACGGTTTAGAGTACGAACTCATATTTAACGAAAGCGGCATAAACGAGCGTTTGTATGGCAATTGCTTCGTTATTCAAATCTGCTAATGTTATTCAAATTTGAAAACGCTTTTGTCATATGGTGTAACGACTCTAGTTCAAGTTTTACTAACGACTAACTTCATATAGTAGATTTTCGTGACGCGATGCGCGCGCATCCTAAAAATTCACTCTCGTCATTTTTCCATAACGCGCCAAAAGAAGTATAACTTTAAAAATATCACTATATTCAGATGTGTACCAATGTATTTCTGCATAAATTTTAACGTGAAGGTAAAGATTGAATAAGTATATGCAAATGAAATTTTCCAGTCATAATAATTTATATACATTCCTCCACAAATGTTTACATATTTAATATGGAAAAAAAAGCATAAAGAAAATTTTACAGGCACATTTTTCTATGCCTTTATTGTTTCGTTTTTTCATAAAAACTAAATATTGAAATTTTATGCAGAACTATAGTTTTTCCTCGTGACTTCGTTTGCGATTTTGACGGGAACAGCGTACCTTAATAATCGAATAAAAAAGTATCCTACAACTTTGTACATTTGGTTCTCCAATAGATCATTGTACTAAATTTGATCAACATTGGTCAGCTGGTTTTTCGACACAATCAGACGAAAAATCCGAAATAAAATTAAATTACAGACAGGAGTACTATTTTATAAGAATTTATTTATCACAACGATGATTATCAAATTTGTATTTTTTCTCTTTCTATGTGCATCGGCCTTTATTTCATATATGATTTGATATATGGATCTCACGCAGTTTCGAAAACATCAGCTCTGCCTCTGTTTATCCAAAAATAACTTGAACATAACTTTTTTCCGGGAGGCTTTCACATGTTATATAAAAAAATTCTTTTTTGTGATAAAAAAAACCATCTAAAGCTTTTTGCGTCAAAGCTTTGTGTTCTACTTTTTTCATGAAAATGATGTTGAAAGAGTAATATTAACTCTTTTTCAACCACCTTTGATTACATCTCTTGCGATTACATTATTTTATCTCTTTGTCTAGTAAATGTACATGAAATATATTCCGACCAGTTTTTTGTCATTTGTTTGTTATTCAAGTTAGTAGCACAATATTTTAGAAAAAAGATTAAAATAATAAAACTATATATTCAAGCAGGGGTGCACGAGTAGTGTTCAAATAGATTCCGTGTGTTTTTTTCTATTGGGAACTGACGAACTGAGACATGACATCTGATGGCAAAAAATTAAACTGTCATAAAATTGCAACTATCTAGTTAGTATGTGGTGTTAACATTGACATTTAAATTTAATTAATTAATTAATTATTAAATAAAAAAATTAAAATGAAGTTGAACGTTTTCCAAAAAAATCGAAAGCTATTATAGAGTTTGTTATGTAGTAAACGGTTGTCACAGTAATTAATCTGCTAAAGATTTAGATGTTATTTTTCATAAGTTTTCGAAGCATCATACTGTTGGTATTGAAATGTTTTTTGGTAATGTTGAAAAAATTGCTAAATATATAACGTAGAAAAATCTTTTGAAATTTAAAAGAAGTTACTCGAAAAAATGTGATTGTATACTACCAAGTAAGTTAACCTAAAAAGTAAATAAAATAATAATGTTTATAATTACATTTTTTTCCCAACTTTGCTTTACAAGAACAAATTATTAAAATTATTTTTTCAGATATTATAGCATTTATTTCATGGGGTTTTTCTTTCATGTTAGACGTTTGTAAACATAGCGCGTTAATAGCTGCCACATCATTATCACTTTTTTCACAATTAAATCTACATTTAATTAAATGTCCGACAGATAAAATTCGTTCTGCATCATATATATTTTCTTGGTTTGGGTTATCACCAACCTAAGACATTAATTCACTCAAATTTAGTAGCATTTCAATTGTCAACACTATTATCACATATGTAATTTTTTTAAAACTGTAATTTTTTATCGGCCATGTTTTTGAAGCCACTCCCACATGTCAGTTTCTAATAAGAGTACTTAGTTCTAGAAATTTTATTTAAACAGTTACTACCTGTGAGATTTTTGACGTTATTAAAAATCTCACAGTTTCGTTTGATATTAAAACTAATTATACAATAAAAAGTTACTTTTTTATTAATAAAACAATAATTTATAAATTGTACTGGTAAACGGCTTCAAATAATTTAATAATTAATTTTTTGCCAAACCAATCATTAAATAGCTGCTTTACATGCATGTAAAGTGACTTTTGACAGACCGGTGTACAGGAACGTATCTTTCCCACACTAGTGTGAGAAAGCAAGTCATTTCCATAGTGATATATGTTCTTTCGCCTGATCCGCTCGCTATTACATACTCCTGTGCGTGCCTCGGCCTACTATAGAAGTGAAGTTTGCGACACAAATGAACTGTAATTTTTTTTTGAAAATACTGAAAATGAAGTAAAAAGCAGCTATTTTATAGTGGATATGGCAAAACATACCATATATATCTCGTGCGTAATAATATTATATGACTCGTGTAACTGTTAAAACTCGTTATCACTCGCCAGTATAGTATTCGTCATTACGCAACTACATACATTGTAAGAAATGCCGATTACATAGATTATCGATGGTCCATTTGTAGCCAGCGATTAATCTGGTAATAGGCACACAAAGAGACAATGGCGTCGCAAACAGGTATCGCCACATCGCTTAGATTCCATAAAAACACATTGCGCATGCGTGGTTACTTAATTTTACATTAATTTGTTTTGTATTCATCCATTTTATATATGTAACTATACATTTTATTTTGTAATTTTTACACACTTTATTGGAATATTACACAAATTATGTAATTTTAATTTACTTTATGTAAAACTCACAAATTTGATTAACTTCACAGCAGAAGTCCAAGTTTTTATGAAGTTTTCTGTGTAAAAATAAATAATAATGTAAAATCACTTAGAAAATCGAGCGAATTCTACCTTAACTTTCAAAGTATTTTTACATCCATTTTTTACAGTGTAGATATGCATTCTATATTAATAAACTTTCTGACACATAAAAATGCACTCTATGTTTTTATTTTCTGTCTCCGACCCTGATGTTCATCGCGTTTAACTAGCTGACAATAAATAAATAAAAGTATAACTCGTTATTATATTATCATGTTTAAGACCGTACACGCATATACAAATCAGATGGACATTAAATATATCAGGTAATGAGTAAACAGCTCTTAACTATGTATATTTATTTGTATGTATAACTCCAAGCTAACTACATTTGTTATTATAAAAGAGAGATCGATAGAAATGATAAAAACCTATTTCCTTTCTACATGCTCGTTAATACTTTTTAATGTTGACAACTGATAACGGTGACCGCTTTTTATTATAAATTATATACAATTAATCTAGTCGTATATACAAATAATAAAAGTCACCGTTGACTCACTCAAAACATCACTTACGTGTCAGTAGAAATTTTACTATAGGGTCGTCCCGCGTATCAAAATTTGATAATTTGTGTGTTATTTATTTTTATTTATTGTAAATTATAGACGCGTCGACAACTTAGGTCATTAGCGTCTTGATTATATTAAATAACGATTAACTTAAAACTAAATGACATCACAAAACATCCATAAGTGGAGGCGGCAATCGAACCCACGACAGTCTGATCCAGAGGCCGCGACGCTAACCACTGGACTACACTGGCTTCAGTGTGTGTTATTCCTAATACATAAACAATTAATGATGTAAACCTTTTTCGTTGTTATCTATATGCTTCCTTTTAATTGCAAAAAAGAATTAAAAAAATGTATTCATTTCAAACGGCTGAGTTTCAAAGTCAGACTAGAGTACTAATTTTGAGCCAGACACACTTCCGCGCTTAGATAAGGAGAGGTATGTTTATGGAAAGAGAGGTGTATATTAAATACCTATGATTTGTTTTCAATTTATGACAGATCAGTGTATACTCCCTCTTTATCTATGGATCAGTGGACGTGATAGAGTACCAAGTAGATGTAAGATTTAGAGTGCTTGTCTGAGCTGCGCGGGGAAATCTTCGTTAGAAAGAAAATTGCGAATCTGTGGAAATGTTCTGTCTTCGTCACGTTCATTATGCCCTACAAAGTGGCCGATTTTTTGCCGTTGAGTGTATTAGTATATTTAAAAACTTCAACGTTATAAAATTGGCTTGTAACTAACTAACTAACTAACTAACTAACTAACTAACTAACTAACTAACTAACAAGTTAAGTTAATAAAAAGCTTGTATATGGAAAGCAGTGGGTATATTTAAGATCAATATGTCACTGATCTCAGTGTAAATATGACAATAAGTTTGTAAAGAATATTTCTACAGGAAGCTATTTAATGTTATGAATTTGTATTTACAGCCATAAAAATGGTAATAAAATCTGATTAATTTTAAAAATTCATCATCTTAACCACTTGTTTATTTTCACTTGATGGTTCGATACCGAACAATGATGAACCACAAACTAAATTAAAATTAACGACATACGAAGTTAAAAAAAATTAGTGTTAGTTTTGTATTTTTGGGCAAACTTAAATTTGTAGAGATTTTTGAATATAAAATGCATGAAAATAAAAGTATTTTAACGCACAAATATAAAATTTAAAAACTAGACACACTTTTGCTATTATTATATTTACTTAAGTATTTATTTATTTAATAATTTACTGAAATGGCACTAATGTGGATACAAACGTCAGAAAAATATAATACATATTAAAAAAGATCCTTTAAATCATAAGGCACAGTATTACAAAAATGTTTTTTTAATTTATTTTTAAAATGTTCTGTTTTGTATATGATTTTTATTTCATCAGGCAATTTGTAAAAAATTGTATAACCTATATATACATGGTGTATCACAGGATTGAATACATAGAAAAGTAATGAGTGCAACAAGGAAAACATAAGGAAAATGAGTAGCGTGACAAAGATAGAATACACATGGCTAACTTAACTAAATAAATTGTCATGGTTTTTTACATGAATAGAGGGCAAAGCAATCTCTGATATTAACTAATTTGTACTGTGTACTTTTCCCTATGTTCGGTTTTCTGTGATACACCCTGTATAAGACTTTTTTCAAAAAAAGTCGTGTTATGCTTTAAAAAGATATTTTTGTTGCGGGTATTGCATAGTTTTTATTTAATATTTTCAAAAAAATTCTTATTAGAATGCATAACTGTGAGCAGCACATAGCAAAACTTAGCATCATCAAAAAGATGAATACTTATTGATAAAAAAAGTTTTCTTATTTTCTGTCGAAATCTAATCGAGTTATGTATTTAAATAAGCGACCTTTTCAAGTAATTAATAAAAGTTTAAATGTTCATATTACGTAATTATTTATTTTAATTTTTATGTTATTTCAAAACAAATACGAATTTTTTTATGAAAAACAAGTGGAAAATTAAACACAAAGTCAGCCAGGGCTGTTATTTTTTATTATAAAAGTTAAAAATATGGAACTTTTTAATAAATTTTTAGGTTAGTTCTGTGTCACGCCGGGCTAAACATGAAAGTTTCGCGTTCGGCGTTATAAAAAATTAACGGTGTAATTTTAGTGCCTTTATGGTTTTTACGCTCATAATAACCCTTTTAAACTTTGAGTTTTTAAATTTAAAATGCAGCCGCCTTCCCTAAATCTGTACCTGGTTATATAATCTGTTCTTAAATAATGCATGTGGTGTGGAAGAGATATACTTATGAAGAATATTAAAGGAAATGACGTCATAAATTTAACCCTTTTAAAGTCTCAACGAATGATAATAATTTTTGACGCAGTGATTTTACGATTAGCTAGACTTGTTATAAATAGCATACAGTGTCCGACTGAAATTTGGCGAATTAGGTATTTAAGTTTAAAAAAAATTATTAATTTTTTAATTTTTTCTAATAATTTAACATAAACAATATTGAAAATCGAAAAGAAAATTTTTTTAAAGCCGTAGATAAATTAATAAAAATTAATTAAAATGTATAAAAATTTAAAAAATATCACGTGAGTTCAAAACGCGCCAGGAATGTTTGTGACGTCGTTATGTTAAAATGTGTCTGCATTTGTTGGCATTTGTGTATATGTATTACACATACTATCAAAAATAATACATTTTTAACTTGGTAACCATAGATACAAAGACCATAGATAACATAATGACGTCACACGCGTTCGGATTCTTTCGGCGCGTTATCGGAACTGAGTTTAAAAATTAATTTTTATTTAAATATAACTTTTTAATTAGTAAGCAAAAAAATTAAATAAAAACAGTTTTGCTATAAAACTTGTATGTGGTTCTTCCATTTAAGTAAAAAAAAAAAATTCATTTAAAAACCCAATTGTTGAAATTTTAAAAGTAAAATTTATGAGATATAGCCGTTTTAATTTAATTCAATTTTTATACATTTTAAACCGTCATAACTTCAATATCTGGTACCTTTACACACAAGTTATATTTTAATATATTATTATTTTCATTAAATAGTTAAGGTTAGTTAGTCAGTCCGTCAGTATGTCTGTATCAGTCGAATTTGTCTAGATTAAATAAAATATGTATCAACCTGAGATTCGTCATAGTTATAAAGCTCACTAACCCGCATATTATATTCCAATAGCCAGCTTGAACTCAAAAAAATATTTTCACGTGTGAATTGGGGGGAGGGGGCAATTTTGACACTCCAAAAAATATCTTTGTATTAGGGCATACCAGGCATCATTTAAAAGGGCATTTCTTTAGGATCTCAAGACTATTTTTTCAGAATTTTGTTACCTTCGTTTTTTTTAATCTAAAACGGACATACCTTTTTAATAAATCAACGAACTGTTTGACTTGATAATAATCATACTATAGAATTCGATATAAAAGTTCTCATTTATACTATTGTATTGTGGGAGGGGGCGGGGGTGTACGGGGTAAAGGTAGGGTAGAATCGTCCCGGAACGGCACGTGTACGTAACGCTGTTTTTATTTTAGCTCTTTTAATGAAAATCCAGTCCTCAAGAGTCTCATGTAACAAACCGCGGTTACAAGCTGTCCTCGCATTCAAATTTGTTTATCAAAACCGTTCACTCCAAGTGTGTAAGTTTTCACGGCCGGCGTTGTTCCAAAACTTCATAGTTTCCGGGCTTGTAGGCCGTGGTATTCTACTTGACGTTTCGTCTACAACTGCGGTAGATATTTTCAAAGACAATGTGGCAGAGGTCGAAATGCCCTCCTTGGTAGCTCACAAAACAAATGACCAATCGCAAAAGGACGATAAACGACCGAGCAGAGAACTCACGCACACTACAACACACAACACGATTGACTAATCACAGAAGGACGGACTACGACTCAACAGAGAACATATTGGCACTTAGCATAAAAGAAGGGAGGACATCAGTCGTTGACACGCTTATATCTGTGAGCCGCTAAGGAGGACACTTCGACCGCTGCCTTTAAAAATGTCAGTTGTAGACAGGTAGAAATACCATCGGACCACGGCCTACAAGCCCGGAAATTATCAAGATTTGGAAAACCACTAACTGTTTAAGTCTTTGTATATTATTAGTGGAATATCGGTTGACTAAATATTCCACTAATAATACAAAGATTCAATAAGATTATTCAAAGTCGCTTATTATGTTAATAAACTTAGTTCAGAAATAGCTTGAAATTATTGACGAGATTGTAATTAAGCTTCAAATTCATTACATTTCGACATAAAGCCTTGTCCACATTAAAACAATTAATTAATTATTTAATTCTAATTTATGCCACACCAACACACACTCTGTGAAAATTTCAACTAGCTACCTCTTACCGTTTGTGAGATAGAGCCTTGTGACAGACGGACGGACAGACATCGTAGGCGGCTTTATAGGGTTGCATACGGAGTACGGAATCCTAAGAAAGGCATACGTGTGTTTTATACATGGCAAAAGTTATACTTCTTCCATGAATCCGTGAATATGTAATAGTAGTCGGATAGAGCGAATAAACATAAGTTAATATGGGAACCGTTTACATATACCGCACTAGTTATGTTATGAATACACTTTCGGCACGCCTGCCCGTTAAATGACCCAATACAAGCCGGTATACATGAATGGAAAGTAGCTATTTTGTAGTTGCATTTAAAATATTTATTAAAATAGTACAGAACAGACGGACAGACCGATTTTTTTTATTGAAGTTATACTTCTTTTGGCGCGTTATGGAAAAATGATGAGAGTGAATTTTTACGATGCGCCCGCATCGCGTCACGAAAATTTAACACCATGAAGTTAGTCGGAAGTTCATGATTATAATACCCTATTATATAGCACCGCTATAAGTAAGATGTACGTAGCGTAACGGATAGTACCGCCGCGTCGTCATACGCAATAGGTCTCGGGTTCGAATGTCAACACAAACATGCTTTTTTTTTAAATAAATAATTAGATATAAATATAATAAATAAATATATTTAATAAATTAATAATTTATTAAATTAAATTAATTAATCTTTATTTTATTATTTTATCGTCTTTTTTACAAACGTTTAGTACTGGCACGTGGGATAACATTTTTGGAGTTATTTTTGTTTTGTTACGCCAAAGAAGTATAACTTCTGACGTGCGTACATAAGTACACATACACTCTTTTTTTGTAAAGTTTTGAACTGCTTGTTCACTGGAAGTCAACGCACTTTTGACGATATGTTTGGAGGACAGTCTGTAAACAGAAATCGAATAGCGTAACAACACATCTGTATACTGTAACAGTTATATTGGGTCTCATTTACCGGCCCCAAATGACTCCAAACAATGTTGTAGGTACTGTATTCTTGTACTGTGTACGTGATATTTGATATTGCTTTTATTTACTAAATATAATTGTTGTTTTATATACAATACCCTTACAATAACCTTATACATAATATTGCAGCACCGTCCGAAATATAGACAAATGAATGAAATACAGACTTTTTTCCATACCCACTACAAAGTAACTACTTTCATGCATGTATACCGACCTGCATTAAATCATTTAACAGGCAGGCGTGCCGAAAGTGTTTTTATAACATAACTAGCGCGGTAAGTAAACGGTTGACATAGTAATAGCTTATGTTTATTCGCTCTATCCGCCTGCTATTACTAGCAAAATTTTTTGAAAATACTGAAAAAGAAGTGAAAAGTATAGGTATTTTGTAGTGAGTATGGCAAAAAATACTATATATATCTCGTGCGTAATGGTATTTATGGTATAGCTAGTTGGACGGTTCGTGACGTGATGATGACGCCATGACGCTCACGTTTTTTCTCAGTTTAGATCCCTGCTGCCAAGCGCACAACGCCCGTAAAAAAATATAACTTCAAAAATAAAATAGAATTGTTAAAATGTATTGAAATTGTTTTCTAACAAGCCGTGAGGTGGGTCGTTTATTACGATTAAAGTGCGACCCTTGAGGTCCACACGACGAACTTCCCAGTTTGATAAATATTTAATAATAATAATTAAATTAGATATTACACAGAAAAGTAAACATTTTAATCATTAAAACATAATTATTATTTATTTTTAACAACAATAAAAAAAAAAAAAACGGCTGAACCGATTTTTATAAAATTTATATCGGATCAAAATGACGTTAACACGCCTCGATTGACACCCTTACGAAGTCGATATAATTTTTTATTCGCGAGATATTGTGTAAAATCTACTTTTTTGGAGGTTATTTGGTTAAGAAAAAAGAACGGCTGAACCGATTTTGAAAAAATTTCTTTCAGATCATATTTACGTTAATACGCGTCGATTGGCACCCTAACGTAGTCGATATCATTTTTCATTCTCGAGATTTCGTCTTAGAAAAAATGGACACATACATACGTACGTACTATTTTTACACTACTTTTAGAAAGATGTCTGTGTGTGTGTATGTGTATGTGTGTGTGTGTGTGTGTGTACGTATGTACGTACGTACGTACGTACATACGTACACACACACACACACACACACATACAGACATCTTTCTAAAAGTAGTGTAAAAATAGTGTAGTGACCTTGAAACATAAAAAATTTTTTTCCTTTTTGATTTCGATTTTCGGACCCATTACAATAACTTCCAATGGGAAGTTAAAAATTCTTTTAAAACAGTTTGGTATTTATTTTGAATCTATCGACGAACCGACATCAACCCACTCCACCAGGAGGTCGTTCCTCTGCATTATAGTTATCTGGTTTTTAACCGTGCTGTTTGCGTTCAGCGACACACGCAGAGCGACATATAATTCATCTTTTCCGACGTGACAGATTCGAACCCAACATTCTATGCGTGTATCGTTTCGATTCAACGCATCCTCGAATACATCACGATTGCCGTTGTCATTCAGATTGTGACGCCACGCGGCGCTGCCGTCGCATTACGTCACAGTCTGACGTCCATCGACAATCGCAGTATGCGAGAGGATCCGAATCGCTCGTCCACTGTAATTACACAGTGTAAATCTGCCATACTGTGGACCATTAATATCATCTGTAAATCAGTGATTGAGCCTTGGCACCCGCTGAATACAACCACTACTTCCACCATCGCTACCCACCACCAATACCGTGACAAAACACCCTCTCCCTCTCTTTCGATAAAGCTGTGGTGCGGTCTAGGAATGACTGTACCGTTCAATTTTGTACTCGATAACGGTCGTTACGTCTGTTCAAGTTATTTATTTATTCTTTCTTTTATACGGCGTTTCCATAACTTCTTTTATTACATTTCAACTACACTAAATAACAACTATCTTAATACTAAATAACATCACAAAATATCCATGAGCGCAGGTGAAATTCGAACCCACGGCAGTCCAGTCCAGAGGTTGCGGCACTAAGCACGATAACCACTAGGCTATACTGTCCTCCCTTTTATTACAAGATTCTAATCTGAGAACTGCCAAAATGAGGGCTACCATTTTTTTATTTGCCAGGCTGCGCTAGTGACAAGTAAGGTACCCTATGTGTCAAATAGTTACATTGTTATTCGTTAGATTGCGTTAGTGGCAAGTAAGAGTTGTGTCAAACGTTCATTTTGTACGGGAAAATGTGTTATCAGAATTTTGGTCTGTTTTTACCAGCATCACTGAAGCGCTTTTTGAAAAAAATTGTCACCCAAGCCTAAAGTGTAGTGTATTTTTCAATAGTTTTATTAAGTTCGACATGACGTATATTTATTTAGATCAAATTTAATTTTTGAAATTTGACCCACTACCCGTTATCCAATTGAGTTGAAATTTTGCACACGTGTATAAGTCCGGTGACAATGCAATATAGTATATCTAATATCGTTCTAAATCCAAAATGGCGAACGCCCCAAGATGGCGGCTCACCTTTTTCTTTACAGCCCCCTTGACATGGGTATCAAATGAAAGGGTTTCATGAGCAGAATACAATAAGCTACGTGACGCCATTCTAAATTCAAAATGGCGGACGCCTCAAGATGGCGGCTCACCTTTTTCTTTACAGCCCCCTTGACATGGGTATCAAATAAAAGGGTTTCACGAGCAGAATACGATAAGCTACGTGACGCCATTCTAAATTCAAAATGGCGGACGCCCCAAGATGACGGCTCACCTTTTTCTTTACAACCCCCTTGACATGGATATCAAATGAAAGGGTTTGATGAGTAGAATAAGATAAGCTACATGACGTCATTCTAAATTCAAAATGGCGAACGCCCCAAGATGGCGGCCCAATTATATTTAAATTTTAATAAATTAGATAACTGGGTTAGCTGATTAATATAAAATTGAAAATTTAGGACTTAGATTTTACATTTTTGTAAAGTGAAGAATTTATATATTTTTCTATTGTATAGAATTAAAATAATTAATAAAGACTAAAAAGTAACAAATAAATAACTTAAAAAAAAACTTTATAAAAAACAATGGTTTTCTTTTGAAACAAAATTGCACTAAAAAGTAGAAAATAATTTTTGTTAGTGATTATAAGTTGATCAGAATAGTTTTCAACATTTGTTAAAAGAAAACCATTGGGCGTTAAAACAGCATCAGTACCTAATATTTTTGAGCGCCCAATGGTTTTCTTTCAACAAATGTTGAAAACTATTCTGATCAACTTATAATTACTAAAAAAAATTATTTTCTACTTTTTAGTGAAATTTTGTTTCAAAATAAAACCATTGGTTTTTAAGTTATTTTTTATTTGTCAAAACAACAGTAGAAATAGATAGATTGTAGATTATAGACGCTCAACAACTGGGGTCATCAGCGTCTATATTAAACAACTGTAAAGCTGGTAAATTACATAAAAGAAATATGTTCATTTTATTTGGAACTTTTTTTGACGGTTCGAGAAATTTAACTCTGTCAACGGTCGCCGGGTAACTCGTCGTCAGTTTTCTAGGCGTGCAGCTAGAGGATCTCTATCGCGCTCACGAGAAAGCAGCCGGGCCGCCGCTTCCCTTCCTCCTGTCGCTCTTTCACTATATGAGAGAGCAGCCTGTCAATGTCACACTGCTAGTTAGCGGAATTGAACGACGCAGAGCCGGATTTAGTGCGGATTACAGAATATCTGACGGTTGGAAGCAAAAATAAACAAATAATTGCATTCTTTACGCGCAAAGCTGACGTTTGATTTATCTTTGAAGAATGCATTTTGTTATTTTGTTTATCTGATTTACGTCATGCTTTTCGAAGCTTTTTCGAAACAAAATTGAACTACCCTGTTTAAGCTATACACAGTTAGGAAATTTAAGTTAAAAAATTCAAACAAATTACAATTTGTTTTTTTGGTATATCCACTATTATGACAATTATGTTAAAACGAGCACAGTGTCGAGTTTTAACAGTCACACGAGTCATAATATTATTTTATATATAGTAAGTATTTAGTATACATAATAGTATTTTTGCCATACCAACTATAAAATAGCTGCTTTTCATTTGATTTTCAGTATTTTTAAAATTTTTTGACAGTTCATTTTCTGTTAACTTCACTTCTATAGTAGACCGAGACTAGCTGTCAGTAGGTAATAGCAGGGCGGATCAGGCGAATAAACATAAATCACTATGGAAATGGTTTGTTCAAATACTAGTGTGGAAAAGATACGTTCTCGCATACCGGCCTGTCAAAAGTCACATTACATGCATATTGTTACAAAACTGTTTTCTGAGTTGGCGGAATAAATATTTATTTACAATATTTATTTACAATAATTAAAAACACAATAATAAGTAATTAACACTTAACTATATACAATTGACTAGGTACACTAATATTTATTTTATCAGATGAATTTATATCACGGTATTTATATCAGATTTATTTCTAACGTTTATTTATGTCGGTCATTTACTCAGTTACTTCAGTACTATTTATTTATATCCACTCCACTATTTATATCACTGTACTGACTGATTCGACCGTTGATTGACTAATATTTATATCACTGATCCGCTTGGTTACACGACTCACCATTCACTGATTGACTGCTCTTCGTTGACTGATCCTGATTCACTCGTACCGGCTTGTTTATATACCCTGCGCGGCCCAGCCTAGTACGTTCTCGCGTTCTCTAGAACATTCCGGCAGGTACTCGTTGTTCAGTATGCAGACCCCCGTTTCTCAGAACTGTTGCCCGCCGTTAATATACAGGGTGATCCGTAACAATATATACATGAATGTGAAGCAGCTATTTCAAAGTGGGTATGGAAAAATATATTTTCAGATCGTTTGTATATCAAAACAGATACGTCACATCAAAACAATGTTTTGTACGAACGCATTACGACTTTATTACGTTTCACAGTGATGAATAATCTGAAAAATTGTCGCGTTATGCCTCGCTTGTAATTGTATTACAAATTAATTGATTTTCCGATTAGTCCATTTGTACGCAGGCAGTTTTCCACGTTGTCATTTTTCATGTTTTCAATTAAAAAAAAAAAACATTACAAACGCGATTCGCTTCTCGTGTTTTGGAGACATTAAAGAAAATATATTTTTTTAGTCTTGCTTTAATGAATTTATGCTGGTGTTTTTTTTTAATAATATAATAATAACTTTCGTAATTTATTTAGTTCCTCCACAATGACTGATTCTTAAAAATTATGATGAATATTTCGGTTATATTTTAAACATATATACGGGCCGATGGCTCACTGCGTCAGTTACACGATTAATTGAACTATATACAGAGTGTTCATAAAATAATGAAACCTAAACATGGACCACAGGAGAGGCAGACAAGAAAGCTCTCAGGCTTTCGAAATGTGCTGGACGAATGTTGAAGATAAAGTGGAAGGACAAAATCAAGAACAAAGAGGCACTAAATCAAATCGCGGAAAAGAGAAGTTTATGGAAAATAATACAAAAAAGGAGGGATAGATTTGTAGGACACTTAATTAGGCACGATAGCCTAGCTAGAGATATTCTAGAGGCAGAAACGGGAAAAGAAAGAGGACCGGGGAGGCCGCGTTTAGAATACTGTTCGCAAAGATGTAGGATGTTCTAGACCCTAGGCCTAGGGTAAGCGAAATGAGGAAACATAGCTAAAGATAAAAAAAAGTGGAAGAACGCGTCCAACTAGTCTACGGACTGAGGATCTTATGATGATGAACATATTATAAATACCTTGTGACTGCACTTTTTGGAATTTTTCGATTACGAAAGTTTTATAGATCGGATTTTTATTATTATTATAAGAATGATTTGTATAAATTTGAACACTCCATTATTCTCTATTTTTAAATTTTTACAAATTTAAAAAAATATTTATGAAGACTTATTGACAATCCAGAATTCTCCAAATCTTTTATAATTGTTAATTGAATCAGGAAACGATTGCTTACGCATTATTTTTAAATAAAAAGCAATAAAATTAATAAATTGCAAAATAGTGAAAAATAAATTGCGCTAAAAATCGGTAGACAATTTGGAATTTTTCTGAAACATTTGCGCCTCAAAGCTTTGGCTCAGAAAGCCAGCTGTAGTGAAGGCAGTATAGCCTAGTGGTTAGCGTGCTTAGTGCCGCAACTTCTGGACTGGACTGCCGTTGGTTCGAATCCCACCTGCGCTCATGGATGTTTTGTGATGTTATTTAGTTTTAAGACAGTTGTTATTTAGTGTAGTTGAAAGACGCTAATGACCTGAGATGTCGACGCGTCTATAATCTACAATAAATAAAAAAATACTAGCTGTAGTAACTAATTCAAGAATATGTTATATTACTTCTATATTCAATTGCTTCAATATTTAATTATATAACTGCATGCACAGTCATTTTTTTGATTCTCACCAATCTCGTAGTCTCCTAAGTAACGGACCTGTTCTGACGTCATTACCGCAACGTGTGACGCTCCATACGTCACAGCGTTGGTGTGACAGTAACACTTATACGTCGGTAACTGGTGCAGAACAGAATATAATATATATAGGATGTCTCAGAAGTAACGTTGAGGATTTAAATAGCATATTCCATGTGGAATTTCAAATCCAATTCTCGGCAGTTTTGCTTTTTACAAAAATTGAACTGCAACAAATGGCAATCCATTGTAGAGTTCGCTAATGACGTCAGTTGTCAAGCGTCTATAATCTACATTCTCTCTCTCGCTTTACACAGGGTTTCATACCTAATAAATTAGTGTTTACAGTTCAATGAAGTAAAGAGCTTTTCGATTAAGCATTTCGCAAGGTATGTGCTTTCAAAAAATTACTTTTGTGACACCCTGTATACATGTAGGTGCACATATGTCCGTTTCTGTCACTCACACGGTAGCCTGTATGTGTGATCGTAAACCTTAAGCTGTGCTTATCTAAACACCTTATGTATAATAGTTAACAGTCTACAAAGTGTTTTCTAACGTTCATGTTATTATGTAACGACAATTAATAAATGTGGTGTCATCAAGTGATTTATATCGACATTGCATTTAATAAGCGCACGATCGAAGTTTACATTTTTGTTTTTCCCCTCTCAGCATTTTTAAAATTAAAAAGAGGTTTGGTGTCTGGGTAAAATCACGCTGCTCTTTGGGTGCCCTTAGAGACCATTCTAGCATAGAGAAACTATTTGCAATATATAGGTTAATATGTTTTTTTTGTTAGAAAAAAAACCGCCAGGTCAAATTTCCTGCCAACCTAATCGGGTGTTCATTATGTAGTTGTGTCGAATGAAATTGGCCCGGAGTTCACCAACGTACGAACGAACGAACGAACGAAAGAACAAACGTGCGTACACACACACACACACACACACACACACACACACACACACACACACACACATAGAGACATCTCTCTAAAAACAGTAGATTCGGACTCTAGGGACCTCAAAACATGCAGATTTGTCCAAATTTTTCATTCGCAAAATCGGACCCATTACAACAACTTCCAATGAGAAGTTAATAAATAATTAATAATAGCCATGGACATACATAATAACATCTACTTATATATAAGAATCCAAAGCCTGCTTACAATATTACACTATTTAACAATCATGATGGCGGTAGTTTGCCGATTGATAATGTTAAGAAAATATATTATTCTCTACCTACGGGTTACGTGAATGCTTGTGGATTGGCATCATTGTTGAATTAATAATTATTAAAATTGTTTTTATGGCAACGAAGTATTCTTCCTAGCAATGAACTATTCATAAACATGGTATATTTTTACCAATGAACGTCATGGGTGGAATATTTTGTGAAGGGTAGTGTATCAAACATTCTGTATATACAATAAAAAAAAACACCAACACATTTGCGGTGCTCCAGATGTCTAATGTAGCACCTGGGATTTTTATATTTGGACATAAATTGATGTTCCTTGTGAAGAAAAACATGATATTTTATATAAATATTTAATCCTAAGTGCAATAGTAAAATAGTAGAGTTAATCTTCTAGTCTCAAGGCATATAGCGACTTTAGTGGCAGTGAAAATATACTAGGCTAGAAGAATAATGTTTTAGCACACTTGGATTTTCGTTAATAATAAGCTGGGAAGCGCGCGAATAAATACTTGTATTAGATTAATCCGGATTAAATCGTTGTTGACGGTTTCGAGCCGGAATAATACCAATGTACTTGGTCTGGAATCAGAGTTATTTGAATTTATTTATCAGCTAGGCCTTCCATTATGACTACTATTAGTTTTATTATAATAAATATTAGTAAAAAAACTTTTTAGACACAAGCTTTTATTTAAATGCACTAAAAAGGAAAAAATAATTTTTAATAATTTAGGTTCATAATAAATTATAAAAGCGTGGGTCGTAAACTCTATGATAGTTTATTAAATACGACCCACGCTTTTATAATTATGAACCTAAATTATTAAAAATTATTTTTTCCTTTTTAGTGCATTTAAATAAAAGCTTGTCTCTAAAAAGTTTTTTTACTAATATTTATTTTGTTCATTTTAGTCTTTCAAAATTTTACCCCTCTTTGACACCCGTAGGGGTTGAATTTCGAAAAATCCTTTGTTAGTGGATGCTTATGTCAGAAAAGGAACTAACTGTCCAAATTTCAAGTTTCTAGCTTCAGCGATTTGGCCTGGGCGTTGATTAGTCAAAAAAAACCCACATCCCCGTTTGAACCCCTTAAGGGTTGAATTTATTTCTAAAAATGATTTATTCATGTATTGTCATCGGGAATACATATGTGTACAAATTTTCAAATCTATCGGATACGCGGAAGTCGTTCAAATTTGACTTGCAAGATTTGACCTAATTCGATCGATTTGTTACCAAGAAATTGTTTCTTGAAGTTTCCAAGTTATTATTGTATGGCAATTGGTGGAGGTAATTTCGAGCAATACATTCGATAGTTTAAACCTTTTTGTGCTTTTATTAGTTTTTTAACTTTAAAACTTTCTCGGTAACAAATCGATCGAATTGAAAAAACCAAATACGGTTGTGTAAGTAATGAAAAACTCTTCCAAATTAGGGATCATTTGACCCCCCATTCCATTTAAAAATTTGGGGTGAGTCGCTACCCCCCGCACAGGGCTAGAGTTGCAAGAATGATTTTTGCATAAAAATTGGTCCCCTTTGGTATACAAATCACGTGTTTTTGGATTTTTGTCAAAACGTTCATTTTGCCGAATTTTACGGGGGTACAAGTTTCGTTGGTACACCGTGTATAAAAAAATATGTAAAAGAAATACCTCATGGAAGTAAAGAAAATATTTAGCTGTCAAAACATACAAACTATTACTAATAAGGTTCCGTTTATATTTTATGTAATACAATTTAGTATTCAAAAGAAATAATAATTCAATACTTTAAAAAATTAATATAAAAAACATTGCATAGATGTAAATATTTTGATATTAATGTTTTTAAAATTGGTTAAGTTTCAATAGAGGGCAATTAAATTAAAGTAAATATTTCTTTTTCTAATTGGATTAAACTCACAAACCACCGACTGATATTTTGTTAAATGTGCGCTAAACATTACAGCAAACAAAAACAAATTGACCTTCCCTCGTTTTGTGTGTCAATTAGGGTCCGTAAAATATCCCCAACTGAAATAGCATAGATAAAAAAAACTACACTGTCCAATTTCTAGTAATAATAACGGTCCAAGCGGGGTTCATTAATAATGCTGCTTTTGATTTAATTTTTTAATAAGCATAGTAAAATTGAAAACGATCTTAAAATGGTGGTTCTCAATTCGGTTGTATTTTTTTTTATGTTTGTTACCTCAGATCTCCGTCATTTATGAACCGATTTGGAAAATTTTTTTTTATTTGAAAGGATATATTTTCAGATTGGTCCCACAGAAATTTCATCAAAATCGGTTCAGTAGTTCGGCTGATTTTAATAAAAGCTAGTAACGGTGTGTGATTCCTTAAGGTAAATGTCACTTTTTGACACATCAGACAGCGTAAGAAAGTCGGTTTAATAAAAGTGAGTAACGGCGTGTGATTCCTTTAAGGTAAATGTCACTTTTTGACACTAAAAAGTAAAAAATAAAAAACTTTTTAACAAAAAAAACCTCCTTCAAAAAGCCACTAAAAAGAGGAAAATAATGAAATTTTGAGGTCTGCGCCAATTTAATAAAATATGAAGTTGGTTAAAAAGAAGATATTAATCACTATACTATACTTTTTAATCGACTTCATATTTTATTAAATTGACGCAGACCTCAAAATTTCATTATTTTTCTCTTTTTAGTGGCTTTTCGAAAGAGGTTTTTCTTTAAATATAAATATAAAAGGTGTGATGGAAAAATTCAAAATATCTCAGATGTTTTCCAATTCAATCTTGAAATTAATACATTTCTTGTTCAGAACAGTAGACTAAGAAGACGCCAGTACCTAGTTCCTTGACAACATTTCAATATTATATAACATTGTTATTATTCAATATTCATGATTCGAGGATATTTCGCAAACTTATAAATGCTCATTGAATCGCGTTCGTTTTCACAATAAAGCCAACGAAAACATCCGCAGTCTTTTAGACTCTTATTCAAGAGCTGTTATAAAAAAAGTAAATAATATTAAATAACATTTTCATTTTCTAATGAAAACACGTATTTCAAATTTATTATTTTAAGAAATTATTTTGATTTGTACAAACTACATTTTTTGCAAACAAAAATATTTACGAAAAATATAAATGGTGTAGCCAAGAATTATTTGCTGGTGCGGTGTCAAAAAAAAGTTAAATGAAAGTTCAATTCAATTCAATATTTATTTGTAAATAATACGTAAATAACAATATAATTTACAAAACATCATATAAAACTTTAATTAAAACTTGTCACAACGTGAAAAAATTCATTGACCGAATAAAAGTTTTTATTAACAAGAAATTTTTTTAAGTTAGTCCTAAATTTACTATATGTTTTTATTTCCTTCAATTCGGATGGTAAACAGTTAAAAAGTTTTGGACCCCGGATTGAAGGAGATTTTGCAGTAATTCAGATGTGAAATTTTGAAGAGGGAATCTTCTTGGCTTAAGATCATTTTGCATTTATTGCTTACGTTTCGAAATTTCAAATCTGAATGACCTCCAGGATCGTTACATGTCGAATCTACATTAAATTGTAGCATTATTCACAAATGAAAGCTGACGCTAATGACCTCAGTTGTCGAGCGTCTATAATTTACAATTCATTCATTCACAAATGAAAGTAATATTGCAGGGACAGATTGATTGATTACTTGCGGACACTAGAGTAAAGAAACTCGTCCAGCGCGTAACTCGAAGTTTTGGGTTCGAATCCCGGTCGTGGAATTTAAACATTTTTCTTATACTGGGTGTCCAAGATAAGCGTAAAATACATGGGGATTTTCTAAACGGTAAGATATAGAGAATAAATAAAATATAAAAATTAAATAAAATGAATATTAAATATATGAATATTAGATTTATGAATATTTAATATATGCATATTAAATAAAAAGAGATTTGAAACTGTCATAAAAAGTGCATTAATAAAGTGAACATATTTTTTTAAACTTAATTAATAAGCGAGTAAGTTATAAATAAAAAACTAAAATGGGAAAATCTCGTTTTTCAACTGTCTGTCGCAAGCCAAGCAAAATAGGAAAGTTTGACTGCGCAGGGTAGTAGTACTGGAGATTCTGAACATGTTCTCTCATTTAAACAAATTTTTATCTCTTAGTGTTTAGGAAACTAATCATGCATTTCACACTTATCTTGGACACCCCGTATATAGTCTTCTAAAAAAATATCATGGCGACAGTGTCGTTTGATATATTGAATTTATTTGCATCGGGAGGTAAGGAGTCTAGTAATATTGATAATTATATATACAAATGAATGCTTAAGTTTGAATTCGTGTTTGAAACATCCATCAAAAATGACGTAACAATATGATGCAACAGTGGAAAAATTCATTTTTCAAATCTATGTCACCGTCGGGACTCTAACCCGAAACTTCCACTTTCGCGGTGGCTGAGTTAACAATTACTCTACAGTGACACGTTTTTAAACAATCAATTAGTTAGTTCCGAATGAAGCAATTTGTCACTGAAATATCACTACCTGCGAGAGCTGATTTAAATTAGTAACCTGTAGAGATGTCACATATCACGGGTGAATCTTAAATGAAATATCAATTTTTAACTTCCCATTGGAAGTTATTGTAATGGGTCCGAAAATCGAAATCAAAATGGAGAAAACATTTTTATGTTTCAAGGTCACCACACTATTTTTAGAAAGTTGTCTCTCTCTCTCTCTCTCTCTGTGTGTGTACGTACGTACGTATGTGTCCATTTCTTTCTAAGACGAAAACTCGAAAATGAAAAATGATATCGACTACATTAGGGTGCCAATCGACGCGTATTAACGTAAATATGATCTGAAAGAAATTTTTTCAAAATCGGTTCAGCCGTTCTTTTTTCTTAACCAAATAGACTCCAAAAAAGTAGATTTAAACAATATCTCGCGAATAAAAAATTATATCGACTTCGTAAGAGTGTCAATCGAGGCGTGTTAACGTCGTTTGGACCCGACATAAATTTTATAAAAATCGGTTCAGCCGTTTTTTTTTTTTTAATTATTGTTAAAAATAAATAATAATTATGTTTTAATGATTAAAATGATTACTTATCTGTGTAATATCTAATTTAATTATTATTATTAAATATTTATCAAACTGGGAAGTTCGTCGTGTGGACCTCAAGGGTCGCACTTTAGTCGTAATAAACGACCCACCTCATGGCTTGTTAATTATAGCCTTGAGTCATAGAATGTTTTTCTATTTTATCAAGGCAAATTAAATCGGAAACATCTAATCTTTTGGTTGATTAGCACCATATAATATACAGAAAATTGTTCGTACGATTAAAGTATCGCAATTATTTAAATTAAATAATTGCGATACTATAATCGTACGAACAATTTTCTGTATATTGATAATTATAAATAATGTCATTGTGAAAATGTTTGACCAGTTCTGTTTTGTACGAATTCTGATATAGAGATAATTTCAATGAAACCAAATACGTTCTCACACCTCGAATGCATTGACAGCGAAACTCAAAACAGCGGAGTGCCTCGTGAAAACAATATTGTACATAGCAGTCTCTCCCTCTCTCTCTCTCCACGTAATTTATATTGACGTATCGCCCGTCCATTGCACATCGCTGCATTTGATCGATGCGAAGTATTTCATATGCAGTGTGTCCCCATTTGTCATTTGATTTAATACAACATACATATACCTATAGAAGACTGATTTTCTATCTTTATATTGAAGTGAATATACTTCTTATGCGACTCCGGACGCGTGCGCCCCACTACTTTCCATGAGAGGTAGACGAGAGGAGTTATGTCCGCTGTTAGTGTTGCCGTCTAGATCTAGACTTTCTAGACTCTTGTCTTGTCTTGTCTAGATTTTCAAGACAAGACTTGCAAAAGTCTTGTCCAGAAATTTTTAAGACATGACAAGACTTGCTTTATCTAGATCAACACTCTTGCCAAAACTCTAGACAATTTTCAAGAGTCTAGATAAACTAAGTAGTAGTAGGTAAAGTAAACCACTCGGTTAATCTACACTCTTGAAAATAATCTAGAGTCTTGATATTAGACAAGACAAGAGTTTTTTAATCTAGACTTACTTAGTGAAGTCTTGATATTTCAAGACAAGACAAGACTTTGAAAGTCTTGTCTTGTCTAGACGGTAACACTATCCGCCGTACCAGTATCAAGTAATGCAAAGCAAGGTCACGCAAGATCAACGTTCTCTTTCTTTCAATCTTCTACGTCATTCAACTAATTTGGTGTAGGAGTATTCACTTCAGCCGTGTGTAACGACACACACAGTATTTTTTGGGTTTACGTACCTTCAAACGGAACCCTATTACTGACCCTACGATATTCATCCCTCTGTCACTTAAGACTCTATCTCAAAAACGGTAAGAAGTAGCTTGTTGAAATTTTCATAGATTGTGTGTTATTGTTGTGGCATGAATCCTGGCAATTAATAATTAGAATTAAATCATCAGTTAATTTAAATAAATTAATTTTTCATTTATCTTACGTCACAAGAAATGAATAGACATATCTTTCTCTTTTTGCCGGTCGGTTGCCCAGTTGACCAAGTTCTTCTGTGGTTTCTTTTGTCGTGAAAGACTTAACAGTTCTTAATCGGTTGCTGACATCCCCTTAGAGGTACGTGCAGTACTACGCCGCTGGGATTCTAGATGGTAGCATAGATCATAGCAGGGCTTGCTTAAATTAATGCATTGTTATATATGCGAGCGTACACAACGAAGCAGTAAGTGTGGCAGGTATAAGCGTTATTATAAGAGCTGAGATTCAAGAATGTATCTCACCATTCTTTCAGCGCGCTGACTACTACAATCAACGTGTGACAACTGTCAAATGGCCGTCACAAATTTCGGAATGAATGTTTAATAAATGAAATTTTGCCAGTTTTTATTTAATTTGGTTTGAATTTTTTCTAAGACGTATTTAAAAGTGTTAGGTTCCATACGTAAATATTCAAAAAACCGGTTTGGGTAAAATTTTAATTTTTGGTATAAATTTATAAATTCGTTTTCTATTAATAGGGTGGACATGATTATTAGTCACATAGAGACTAGAGAAGGCTCCGACACACCTGCAAATGGAGTTGATCGAGCTTCAGGAAGACACACATTTGAAGTCAAAATTTGAGGACGTGGAGCTAAGTGATCTCTACAGAAAATACCTTGCCGAAGAAAAAAAAAAATAAACCGTATCATTATTATTTTTTCAGAACTACCTATTATATACGGCCCGCGACTTCATTAATATTCCATAGTTTATCCCGCAACTTTCCAAAGGTTGCCCATACCTGTTGTAATGTAACATGGATAGTTTATAGTTCAGCTAGAGACATTGTTTGATGTATTAAACTGGTATATGTTTCCGTCAAGACCCGAAAGTTAATGCTTTGGAAACGGTCACTCAATTGATTAACGCACGACATGGATTCCTATTGTTTCGCAAGGTTACATTGGATGAAAATATATCGAGGATTATCATAAATGGGTTTGAAAACAAAACCCTACAACATCGGGATTAAATCAATTTTAAAAATATAAATTGTAAAAACTGAAATCACGTATCGTCAGTTATATTTGAACCCGGCTCTTCGTGGTGACATGCGAACGCCTCGCGCCTTACCGTTACTCTACACGACCCGGTTGTAGCACTGTGTATTATGTTGTGGATCCACGACATAATACACAGTGCTTAGCATCATAATATTAAATAGTGTTACGAATACTCAATGTGTGTTTTTAAAAAAAATAATTAATCACACCTGAAGATGGCAACTCGTTGCTGAAACGCGTCGTGTTAAATCACAAGACGGACATAATACAAGTTATTTCTAATACCTACTTCATAATATAGTATACTTTTATATACTTGGTACAGCTCTATACAATATATATTAATAGTATAAACAGTATAGAAATGCGTTAAATAAAAACTTTAATTTATTAAAATTAGTTGATTATTTAATTTTAATTATTATTTGCCAGGATTCATGCCACAACAACACACAATCTGTGAAAATTTTAACTATATCTACCTCTTACCGTTTGTGAGATAGAGTCTTAAGTGACAGAGGGATAAATATCGTAGGGTCAGTAATAGGGTTCCGTTTGGAGGTACGTAAACCCAAAAAAATACTGTGTGTCGCCCTGTGACGGACGGACGGACAGACATAGTAGACAGGGTAATATGGTTCCATATGGGGGTACGGAACCCTAAAAATTAGAAAAATCTACAATTAATTGTTTAGAATATACACTCACAGACAAAAATTTTGCATAATTTTTTTTTGTTTAATTCTTTTTTATTATTTTATTTATTTTTTTTGCTAAATGTCTGATCCTAGGGTGTTTTACGTATAGGTACTAACAGTAGCAAACTTTCCATAAGGCCGACTAGGCTCAGGCATAGGGCGGCCAATCTGCGCCCGCTACTAGCTGAAGCACGTGCGGGACAAGGCGAGCGCGGCGCGGCGGAGTGCACTGAGAAAACTCTATATGGTCTTATAACTATCAGAGACAGAAATAACTCAGAAATAAAATATCTGTAGCGGACTGACCCGAACGCAATGCTGATTTTCGTACCAGCCGCCCCTTTCTGCGAAATGTGAAGTTGTACGAATAACTTCATATTTCGCAGAAACGGGTGGCAGGTACTGACCAGCCTAAACTGCTAGTCCACCTTTGGGTACTAATGGTCAAATAATTTACAACAGATTTGTATTGGATTACGTCATAACGTTTTAAACGAAAAGAAATAAACATAAAAAAATACAATATTTTTGTCTGTGAATGTATAATCATCGATTGTTATTTGTTAAATATTTGATTAAATGCATTTTGAAACATTGAACTTGTAAATGTTTTTTGCAGATACTAAAACTAATTCACGAATCTAAGCAGCACGCTTCTCATTTGAAAGTTACAACTATCGTACGATATAATTGGTTGTTGCATATACGGCAATAGCAACTTCGGAATTATAAAAAAAACTGTATTATATATGTTACCGGCAATCTGTATAATACAGGCATTGTATACAATGCCTAGGCTATGTATAGAATGCCTTGAGCCGGTAGGCAATGTATGAAATATTATGAATATTAATATCTATTATATGCTTTGCCTAGGCATTGTATATAATGCCTCGGCATTGTATAGAATGTCTGCTGGTCCACCGGCAATGTGTGAAATAAATTGATATTGGTCTATATTTATGAGTATTTTGTAATTACCTACCTCCTTAGTATAGGGACACATCTGCCGAACGTTCGGCGGCGGAAAGTTCAGTAGCGCAAAATTACCAAGGATATGACAGCGGATAGTTCAGCCTAGTGTGTCATACGTAACTTACTCGTAAAATATAGTACACGCGTGTCACAGATGTGTCCCTACACTTACATACAAAATGACGAACCAATAAAACACCATATAATATCAGATTGCTCAAAATCAACTTTATTAAATGATAATGTTAGAGAACTTCTCTTTTTCGCAATAGAATTGTTACATTCAAACGTATTTTTTAATATTATAAACTTACTTTTGAGTTATATATCAAAAAAATATTCATTGCAAATTTGCAACACTCATGAAAAAGGAACTTAGTACCTATCTATAACTTAACTAAGTAAATCAGAATAAAATTTAAGTGAAACTTTAACTTTAAATAATTTGGGTCAGCAATAGTCTCATTTGGTTAAAAATAATCAGGTCATATAATTAATAAAAAAAGGAACTTATAGTACCTTCCTATAACATTAGTAATATTAACACATTGCCGGCTGCTCATTCGGCATTGTATACAATGCCTAGGCCAAGTGTGAAATAAATAATATTTCATACATTGCCTGAACGTTTTAGGCATTCTATACGTAGCCTAGGCATTGTATACAATGCCGGATTATACAGATTGCCGTTAACATATACACAATATGTCAACTTTTTATTACATAAAAAATGATGACATAAGTACAGAACACGAACATAGTTACCAAGCGATAATAGCAACCAATTTAAAAAAAAAAGTTACACAATCATTATTGTCTCTTTAAATACCCATTAAACTGTTATACAAGTAAACATGTCGATAACTTAATGATGGCACAGTTAGTATCTATTCACTATTTAGTATTTACCATAATATACAATTTTCATTCGACGAATATAGCAGCTGTCCGACTATAGTTATCGCTAATCACCAAAACAATCTATCTGATATTTTAATGCCGATAGTGTATAAAATCAATATAAACCATAAACTATATAAGTAATAAGTATACTAATAGGCCGAGAGTTAGTGACAATTTTTTGGTGTTATTGTTGTGAAGATGTTGAGGGAGGCATATTAAAGTGCCTCGAGTAGGGGATTTTGCTAGATAGCGGTATGGGAGGGGTGCAGACCGCTCCCAACATGTAACAAAAAAAATGGTCACAATTATTATTGCTTCAAGGTTGAAATTGTTTGTATAGCTTGTCGGTGAACCCAATAATGCCATTATAATATTTGCAGATCGATTGGTCAGTATTAAAGGGGTGGCAGATCACTTTAAACGTTTCATGTACCCGACGACATTTTTATTATTAGTTCAAGGTTTAAATTTTAATATGTTGTTACGGCGATTGTTTTAAGCATATATTTCAATTTGCAGAACAAAATGTTGGTATTAACCTCCTCTCTTAGAAGGAAATTTGCTCGTAAGGGGGTTAATATCGACATTTTGTTCTGCAAATTGAAATATATGCTTAAAACAATCGCCGTAACAACGTATTAAAATTTGAACCTTGAACTAATAATAAAAATTTCGTCGGGCACATGACACGTTTAAAGTAATCTGCCACCCCTTTAATACTGACCAATCGATCTGCAAATATTATAATATGGCATTATTGGGTTCACCAACAAGCTATACAAACAATTTCAGCCTTGAAGCAATAATAATTGTGACCATTTTTTTTGTTACATGTTGGGGGCGGTCTGCATTCCTCCCATACCGCTATCTAGCAAAATCCCCTATTCAGGGCACTTTAATATGCCTCCCTCAACATCTTCACAAAAATAAGGCCTTGAATAAATAACACCAAAAAATTGTCACTAGCTCTCGGTCTATAAGTGATGATATGTGATCATATGTATATACTAGCGCACAGTTGCTCGTCATAACTCATAACTTGCGACAATAGCGACTATTTCTTCCAATTTATCAACGGTATGAGAATATAAATTTACAGTGACGATGAAAATCACGTCAATAGCAACTATTTTCTACAGTATCGTTCAATAACGACAGCACATTTCTAAGATGCCGCAGAAGGGATTGTTCATTGTTTCTATATAAAAACAGACAGCATGACGGCAGTAGCGACCGTTTTCTAGAATATTTAACAGAGCAGCTGGACGATAATAGCAACTGTTCATAATACTGCGTAAAAGTCAGTACAGTCTAGAATCTAGATCGTTAGAATCTAGGACATATCAACCGTGCGATAGTAGCAAACGTTTTATAAAAATTATGCAGTGCAGTCAAATTTATTTATTGAGTCGTCACAGTGAGGACATCCGTAGTCGCGTGGCTGTGACATAGCAACTGAACGGCAATAGCAACCGTCCCTTTGTTGCATCACGTCAAACAGTTTATTACAGATCTTGCACACGCTCGTGCAAACTGTGTCCCCATGTTATCATACATACGGGGACACGCCACTCGACAGAGCATGCCTATGTACTCGTCTCGTCGATTATATTACGACTGACTGACACATGTTCAGTTTCCAAAGTACCTACTCCGGATTCACTACATATTGTACGTGTTACATAATACTACATACATGTTCTATTGTTGCAATTACACATTGTCCTTCCCGTTATTAAATGTTTAAACACTATAATAATGCTTCAAATGACGACATGTACCCGAAGGACCTGTTCATAAAATTGAGAGATTTTTGATTCGACTTTATGTACAAAATAAATTAAAAATAATTGTATCTCGAAATAAGGAATAACGCAAAAAAAGAGTGTGTGTGTACTTATGTACGCACGTCAGAAGTTATACTTCTTTGGCGTAACAAAACAAAAATAACTCCAAAAATTTTATCCCGCATGCTAGTACTAAACGTTTTATAAAAGACGATAAAATAATAAAATAAAGATAATAAATAAATTATTAATTTATTAAATATATTTATTTATTATATTTAGATATAAGTATCTAATTACTTATTAAAAAAAAAGTATATTTGTGTTGAGATTTGAACTCGAGACTTATTGCGTATGACGCTGCGGTGCTATCCGTTACGCTTCGTCCATTTTACTTGGCAGTGCTATATAATTGGTAATATCTAGTATGTACTAAATAATAATGTAAACAGTACGGCTGTTGTAGTACGAACTCATATTTAACGAAAGCGGCATAAACGAGCGTTTGTATAGCAATAGATTTTATTAATGTTATTCAAAACTGAAAACGCTCTTGTCACATTGTGACTGGGGATAATAGGGTATTATAATTATGAACTTTCGACTAACTTCATGGTGTTAAATTTTCGTGACGCGATGCGCGCGCATCGTAAAAATTCACTTTCATCATTTTTCCATTACGCGCCAAAAGAAGCATAACTTTAATAATCCCGTGTAAATTATAAAATGATTCAAGGTTTGAGCAGTAAAGTTTCTTAGATAATTTATAAATTATATTTTATTTCTAAGATGCTAGTAGTTTTAAGAAAATGGATTTTTTTTTAGAAATTTTACAAGATATTTTTTTAAAATGAATATATACTTATGCAGTCGTTAATTTAATTGCATTATTAGTTACAAGAAATCATAACAAAAATATTTATTAATAATGCAATTTAAATAACGAATTTGAAATATGCATTCATTATAAAAATTTTCTCGCAGCTCAGCAAATCCAGTATTATTTATTAGTTAAAAAATAAAATTGATGGTTTTAAAAAAAGTTTGATCATATTCCGCGCGGATACGATCGCATGACTATGTTATTGTATACACAATACGTGCATTATATAACGTGTTGGAAAAAGTGGATTTATTTCAGGGCTGCAATAAGGATGTATGCCACTTATCTCAAATCACCGAGAAATGAATGAAATTTTATAAACTTACTTCTTAATATATTTAGGTATTTAAAATAAGTACACTAAATTTCAGAGCGACTTCTGAGAACTAATCAATGAAATTGATAGATTATTTGCCGTTCGAATTACAGGTTGAATACAACGCTGCCAAAATCTCTGCTATATTAGTATGAAGTCATATGTATTATAATTTATATCTGTGTGTTGGTGTGACAACCTGTACCGGAGTAAAAGTTTTAGCTATAAATCCAGTATGCGTGTATCTTATAGTATAATTACAGCTTTTTTAAAGTGCAATAACTTTTAAACGGCTTAGTAAATCGGGTTGAAATTTTCACAGTAGCTTTAGCATTAGGTGAGGAATATTTTACTACATATTCGTTCGTTTTGTAGCATTTTGATATATCTCCTAAACATCCTTAATAACAGAGGTATAATTTTAAACGCGTTGGTGATGCAAGAAAAAATCTACCAGTTTCGCTAATAAATTAGATTCTGTTTGAATATTATTTATCATAGGTTATGGACGCTAGACAACTAAAATTATCAGCTAAGAATCATTTAGAGATGATTACCTCTAAATTATTTGATAGAAGCATAAAAAAGAATCTCCATAATACATTTCAATTATCCTCAAATTATCTCAACTCAAAATTTAAATATACAAACCTTGCAAATAAAATATAACTCATTAACAAAATATGGTAGGAAGGCTTTTTCAAAATTTAAATTTTTTACCATTATCCAATATACATTAATGACCTAATTAATTGCCGAACGTCTATAATAATCTAAAATCAATTAACAATTCATGTCGTAAATATATATTTTAAAGAAACGTTCAATTGACCTTTAAAAATAATTTTAAATTTGTTTTTATCAGTGAAAGAATTTTTCAAATCGGTCAAGCAGTTCCTGAGAAAATCGCGGTCATATGTAACATCCATACAAATGAATGCGCGTCTACTTAGTCGGTTAAAAAGAACCATTAAAGAAACGAACCAAACAAATTGTTTATAATTTTAATGTTAGCGTTCCAATTTACAATTCTCTTAGAAATAACCAATGTTTGCAGTAGTTTCCAGTCGGCTACAGCCCTGGACTCGTCATCGTGTGTGTGTGTGTGTGTATTGTACAAACACAATAGGGGAATGAGGGATCGAAACGTCCTGCGTGTGACTGATGTAGCTAATGCCGTTGAATGATATGAATTGCCATTAAAAACAAGTGTGACAATAATAAGAGGGATCTATGATCGGCTGAAACTTGATATGTGCGCCCCATAAACCAGTGATACTCAACATGTCATTACTCATTATCTTTAACACAATTTAATTAAATATTACAAAGAAATTGGTTGATTTACGATTTACATTCTATTGAATCAACATTATATACTGAAGACATTGCAAATAAACCATAAATAATAAAAAGTATATATATTTTTGGAATTGTCACAAAATTTTCTTTCATTTGATACCCCACTTGATTGATTTGGCCGAAAAATAATTTTTTAGAGCCTGCAGATTTGTTCTACCTTACGGCCGCCATTTTGAATTTATAAAAATATTTTATAGCCAATGTCACCCGGATCATAATAACGATTCGATTGACACCCCATTTATCAAAATCGGATGAATAGTTTAGGCTCTACGGTGGAACATAGGTAAATACAAACATACATACATACATATACTGCTAAAAACATTACCCTCCTTTAGGCATTGCCGTAGTCGGGTAAAAAAGAGTATATGCGGTAGGAGTAAAACTCTTTCACTGTCGTTCGCACTACGCACTTAAATCAGATATTAACAGATTCCGTGTTCTTATTATTTTTCAACCCATCCATCACCATCGCTATAATAGAAACGGCCACTTCCGTTATTTATATCTGTTTGAAATCACTGCGACCAAAGTAGTTTTAGGTTACTTCAAAAATTAGGGTTTCTATTCTGTAATTTTTCATCCAACGTAAAAGTTTGGTTGAATAACGAAAATTTTACTACGGAAGCACTTAAGCAAATTTCACTAACCCTAAGTTAACTAAGGTTTTTCTAGCTTAAACATAGATAGAAACATAACGTAACCCATCATTTAAGTTAAAGTTGATGCGAACATCGCTTTATAACTTCATAGACTTTTATATAACTTATAATAGTGGCGCCCCCAGGGCTGTGCGAGGAACGGTTCTGAGTTACAGGCGTTTTGCCCCTGAAAGTTACGCAACTACCCTGTCTAAGGGCCCGGTCGTGGGGCCCAAAATGCCTCCACATCTTAAAGTGAAGATATGGGTCCGACCAACATTCGTACCGAGTGGCATCTCTCTATCACAAAGTGCAAGGTTAAAACGCTTAACGGCCCCACTATAAGTGGCACAAAATATCATTTATCTTTTATTAGATTTCAATACAATTTTTTTTGGTTACCGCAAATCCAAAGGAACTTACCGTCGTTTTGAAAATCGAGTAGAATTAACTCTTTGTTCTAAAATAAATAATTGCATCTGAAAAAGTTCGACTATATTTGCTATAGGCTATTTTTTTATGTAAATTATTCGCTGTAGTTTTCTTTGGGAACTACTGAAAAAACCTTGAAAAACTATAAAACTAATCTCAAAAATAGTTCTACAAACTTATTTAAAATACTTCAGGAGTACATAAACAATATTATATTTTCATCATGTTCTACCAAGTGCCTAACGAAAAAACTGTTAACTTGATAGAAAATTAATCTCTACTGTATTTGAAAAGTAGATATTTAGAATACGGCGGTCATTCAATAAGAAAATATTCACGAAGCTGAGACGAAGTATGAATTTTTCATGTTGTAAATTTCTATTGGTTTTTCTCCGATATTCAATATAATTTTAATGTATTCTAGTTAGTTATAATAAAAAAATAATATTCCCTTGAAAATGCAACGGAGTTTCCATGACGTGAGTCGATAAAAATAAAGTGCGGTCACGTTTCAGAGTAGGTAGATTTTCAATTTTCTGGTATTAAGTTCTAAGTTTATTCTAGCAAAAAATAAAACCATAAAAAATATTTTATTCATGAATACGTAATATTTGCAATGTTTAAAGTAGATAAACATGAAAGAGAAATTACTGCTTTATAAATAAATAATAGCTACCTCTTATCGTTTGTGAGATAGAACCATGTAACAGACGGACGGACGGATAGACATCGTAGGCTTGGTAATAAGGTTCCGTTCGGGGGTACGAAACCTTAAAAAACGATGCTGTATTCTCCTTTAATTGTAGTGAAAAATAAACATCAGATTATGCTCCCAAAATTGAAAAACCGACATTAACAAAAGTAAATCCGCTGGTAAAGCTAGTGCTATAATAATACTCCGCGCTATTAGCTACTGTTCTGAAGACTGAATACGTCGTTCGTTTCAGGTTCTTAGATTAAACGGTACCTGAAACCATACACAATCGTTCTGAAACGGTGAATAGTTAGATAAGTACTTTATATAAAGTTAGAGTAACATTTCGATTGCCGCCGAGTCGCAGAGCATGTATAGTTATATAATAAGTACACACAGTAGCTAGGTACATATGCGACTGCTATATTATGGTAATAATCACTAGGGTGGATCCACAACGACATATTCTCTGTCTGTCTGTCTGTCTGACTGACTGACTGTTCGGGTATGGCGCATGCATACAGGTGATTCAAAAGTATGCACCTTTTTATGATCTCCTGCACTTGTCTATTATATATATATACTAATCTATATAAGTATATAAAACAGTTCCGTTAATCATTCACTGACTGACTGACTGAGAGACAACGCTCAGGTCAAACCGCTGAAGATATAAACTTGAAATTTGGACAGTAGGTTCCTTTTGTATCGTAAACACCCACTAAAAAAGGATTTTTGAAAATTCATCACCTAAGGGGTTAAATAGGGGACGAAAGTTTGTATGGAAGTTCGTCATTTTTGAAGTTAGAAGCATGAAATTTTACACAGGAGTTCCTTATATAACGTAGGTGAGCAATAAGAAATAATGTATTAATAAAATTCGAGCGAACGAACGAAGCATGTGAGTAATGTACTAATAATATTCGAGCGAAGCGAGTGAGTAATATATATTAATAATAATCGAGCGAACGAGCGAAGCAAGTGAGTAATATATTAATAAAATTCGAGTGAATAAACACCACCAGCCCGGCTCGCAGGAGGAGAATTTCTCGCTGAGGAGGCGGATAATAAATCATAAATCTAATATATACGTGGGCGAAGCCATGGGTAATGGCTAGTATATTATAAAAGAAGTTTGTATCTATATGTTACCTCAAAACTCGAGAAAGAGTTAATCGATTAGAAAAATTCTTTCACTGTTTAAAATCCTACTTTTTGGTGACAAAAGTGGGATGACCAGGAAGCGAAAACAGCTGATTGCACCCGGGCGAAGCCAAACCTGGCAAGTAGATATCTCTTTTACATTAAATTATAGGATTCGCTGATTTCAGTAAGTAAACATTTAGTTTAGAAGTTATGAGCGTACAATAGTGTTTTTTTATTAATTTGGGCATCCATATTTAAATGAAAAAAAAAACTATTAGCTAGCCACAAAATAAATATATAAGAATATTAGTGTCAAAAAAGGTCTCAGAATTTTTCGAACAATTTTTAAGGATCACGCTATATTTGCTG
This sequence comes from Mongoloraphidia duomilia, assembly GCA_039654895.1. Lineage (NCBI taxonomy): Eukaryota > Metazoa > Arthropoda > Insecta > Raphidioptera > Raphidiidae > Mongoloraphidia > Mongoloraphidia duomilia. The sequence continues at coordinate 16,255,167 of CM077525.1, read as the reverse complement.
TACAATCTGAAACAGAGATTTATCATTCTAAATTCTAGAAATATAATCCTACCCCAGCAGTCCTTAATAATCACTCTATACATAATCGTGTATCAATAGGGGATGATGATCTCCCTACAGTACTGTCTATATGAGCCTGTTACGGATGTGAGAATATTAGGAGATTTAATTGAAGGGTTTTTAGATAATTGGCCGGGCGACAAATGTCCCATATCTACAATCTACCACTGGCACAGCGGCGGTAGTGTATTGTGTCGGCTCCACTGCACCCCATTCCCAACACTGAACTGCATTACAATGGATTGTAGTACAGACCTCCTTTCTTTGATAGTTTAACCGTACAGAACTCATAGGTTATAATCTCATTATTACTTTTGATCTTGCTAATCACTACACTGCGCTACTGTCGAACATTTATATTTGAATAATCTGTTATTTATTCCACTTAATAATTAAGGGCAGCTGCATCAACGCTTTTTACAAAAAAATAATTTATTAGCGTTTAAAGAATAAATTGATGATGATGCTGAGGGAAGTAAAAAAAATCACGCTGCATTTAAAAGATCCATTGTACTATCCCAGATTATCTCTAGATTTCTGAACTCCTGCCCTAGCACCATGGTCTCCTAAGTTGGGCAGGAAATCCTCATTCTCAATTATTATAAAAATTGTTATACCTATTTTTTTTCGAGGAATAAATAAATTGAATTGAAAAAAAAATTGAATTGAATTGAATTCTTGAAGAGTCATGTGCCGTCATAGAAAGCTATCAGTGTTAGGGTCCCAAAAATGAGGAGTCAAGGGTTTATAATTTTATGACGTAAATTTTCAAACGTTGTAATAATGAAAGGAAATTATTTCATATATATTTAGTTTGATAAATATTTCACAAAACATACTGTTTTTATAACTTCTAAACTAAAAGAAAACCAATCTGCACGCTTGTGCTCATTCGATTCAGCGTACTTTTTTATATAAGGTCAAGTAATTTGAAACATATCTGTGACACTTTTATATTTTTCGAAAAATTGCAATTTTTTGAATTTTTTCCTGTTTTTACGAATTTAAAACTTTTTTTGATACTTTAGAGCTTTCAGATACGTATGATAACCAGTAAAGTTTTTTTTAAACGGTTATATAAGTTGTAGATAAAATGATATTGATAAAATGGCGTTTATATTTATTCACGTTTAAACGTAGCTACAATTAATTTTGTTATTATTGTATTTGAAGTCAAATTATACTGACTGAGCAATAAAAGAGTTTTAATGCGTAGTGAGTTTAGTACGGCTGAGGATATTATAGGGTTTTTTGCAGCCAATTTATTTATATTGAAAGTTTTATTTATACTATACTCAGAGATGTACAAAATGGTTTTAAAAAATACTTTTCAGATTTACTATTTCAAATGCAAAATACCAAATAGTTTTGCGTTTTGTATTTCAAATGCTAAATGCAAAATAGGTATTTTCAAAATAAAATACCTTTTTACCAAATTTCAGATATTTTTATTTATTTTAGGTATTTATCATGAGAAATAGAGAAAGTCACATAAGGCGCGCACTCTGACCAAAGAAGAAAAAAGGGCGCGCATGGCTAGCAGGCGCCTCTATCGGTCAAATTCGGCAATACAAGCGTCATTCGTTCATTTCATTTTGTTTGACTGGTGATGTTGGCTAAACTTAATCACAAAGTATTTTGCATTTTGAAATGAATATTAAAAATGCAAAATACATCTCGAAAGGTATTTCAAATAAAATACAAAATGTTTTTTACTAAAAGGCATTTAAATGCAAAATACAAAATAGGTATTTTGCATTTTGTATTTGCATTTTAAATAGAAGTATTTCAAATAAATCGCATCTCTGACTATACTAAACGTTACAAACATAAACTAATCCTTGTAGTTAGTCAGACGCGCAACTGACTAACTGCTAACTACAAGTCCCCCATACTAACATCTACAAAAACATTTCAGAATATTACTGATGATGCCTAAAAAGGCGAAACGTTTAGTATAGTATAAATAAAACTTTCAATATAAATAAATTGGCTGCAAAAAACTTCCAAAAAACTCTATAAAAGTTTTAATATTAACATAAATTAATAGATTTATAATTGCAGTTGAAAATTTTGTTGGAAAGCAGCCAATTATATTATTGATTCCAGACATATCGGAAAAAATCATTTTATCAACCATAGTCATAGTCAGGATTCTAACCTGAACCTTTCCACTTTCGCGGTGAAATGAGTTTACACTTTTATGATGAACTCTCGCTAGTACGAAGATTCATATCTACAACCTAGCTATAATGAATTAACACTCGCATGTAGTGAAAATCAATTGATTCCGAAGCATATAAGGAGAATGTTAGATTAGTAATCATCACGGTTGTGTAATTGTAAGATCATTCCTCCGCGAAAGTGGAAAGGTTCAGGTTAGAATCCTGACTGTGACTATGGTTGGTAAAATGATTTTTTCTGATATGTCTGGAATCAAATATAATTGGCTGCTTTTCAACAAAATTTTTAATATTAATATTATATATACTTATATAATATTAAAACACCAACAAAAAATCACTCGTTTTTCGCAATGCTTTTTTTCTATCGACTTCACAACATCTATTTCACATGCTCTGGGTTGAAAACTTGTAGATATTCTACTATAGCAAACATGTTTGTTATATTAACACACTTTACTCTCTATTCGTTCTTCAATAAAGAAAGAGGTAGTCCTGCTGAGATGTTGTATGGATCTTCCCTTAGACTTCCTGCAGAATTTTTTGAACAAAAACTATTAAATCCTACTGTTAGTGATTTTATTAATCGTTTAAAAACAAATTTGCGGAAGTACTATTTTGATAAGGAGATTCCTAAGTGTTCAAATCCATTAATTAATGCAGATTTTGTGTTTGTGCGAAACATTAACGCTTTCTCAAGTTTAAAACCATCATACAGTGAACCTTTTCGTGTTATTTCAAAAAGTGATAAATACTTTATTTTAGACATTAATGTTCTTACACTACTAAAATTAAGAAAAATCGCAGGATAGTGGACAAAATATTTGATTTATTTAATTAAATGTACGACGTTTCGTCTATATATTTAGACTTTTTCAAGTACATAAAAATAACAATATTTATGAAAAAGTCTAAATATATAGACGAAACGTCGTACATTTAATTAAATAAATCAAATATTTTGTCCACTATCCTGCGATTTTTCTTAATTTTATTATAATCACGATGGACACGATTTCTAATATAAAAAGTTCTTACACTACATTTTAACAACCTAACTGTTCTGACAGTGGGTTAGAATTTCTGCTTTAAAAGGAAAGATACGTAGTTTCAGATATTTGGAGAAAACACCGCAATAAAGTTTCATTGATAATATTTTGAAAAAATAAAATTAGCAGTCTTTTTCATTTATGAGAAATTTTTAAGCTTCTTCTAGAAAATGAATTAATTTACCTGTTGATATTTTTGGCACAGCTTATAAGAAACAAGAATGTGTTTGCATTTGGATTTTATTGTGAACGCACTTAAAGAATTTTCTTTATAAAAGTTTTATGTAAATTTCCATACTGTTAAGCGACACGTCCTTTTAAAGTTTTATGTTTTCATTCTGATTTAAGTGCTTGTAGTCCGCTTATCGTGAAACATCCGGTACTTAAACTTATAACTATATAGTGTGGAAATATATAGACCTATAATTATTATATTCTGATAAGTGTACGGAGCATAATATCCTATAATAAAAAGTCTGCAAATATAAAAATTGTTTTTAATATTCCTGCACACGCGAACGACTAAGGAACTTTTTTTTCACTGTGTTTTAATGGAAACAAAACGTTTAAAACAATAACGTCCGTTTTTGTTAATACTGTTTTGATAATTATAATTAAAAATGCGGGGTTCCCCTACTCGTTCATAAAGCCTCAAGCAATGTCTGTTTCATTGAACCTTGTTAGACTAACCGTCAAAAATATAAACAATTTTTTTGGAGCCATGCAAGAATTTATTCGAAAGCGATCATTCATCAACAGTGAAACACAGTGAGAGAGATGCATCCGCGTAGGGCGAACAAACGTGTTTCGGGTCGAACGGGTCTATGTTTTCTAATAAGGCGTGGTCAATGGTGCTTCTCAACTGGAGACGAATTACTAATGATCATAATCATTGGATCATCCCTTGTTAGAAAACATAGACCCGTCCGACCCGAAACTCATTTGTACGCAGAAATGACACATTTTGTTTTGGTTTAGGTTCTCAAAAAAGAATCTATCTATGCATATATGTCTCTAGACCAGCGGTTCCCAAAGTTGACTGGACCGCCACCTAACAATAACTTCCAAATTCGGGACTCACGTATTGGCTGTCATGAAGAAAAAAGGGGCATAACTATATGAATGAAGGACTGTACAAATAAGAAAAAAAACATTCAGTTACAATCGAAAATTTTAATACTTAATTAAATACGTGGCCGGTCGGTCGATGTATCATCCAATTTTTCAGGGCCCACCCAATATTCGCTCGCGCCCCGCCAGGGGGTCGCGACCCATAGTTTAGGAAATGCTGCTCTAGACTAATCAGTATTTTCATAAAAAATTCAAATGTTATATTATCAATTTTTCGATACTTTAGAATTTAAATAATAATTCAAATGCTGGAGAAAAGTCGATAACAAGAAAACTATATTTAAAACTGACTTGGTATTGTGATTATTATAGTTTCGTGTCAAAATTAAACACGAGCATTCTTTCTTTGCCTTGAGATAAAAATAGGAAGCAATAAAAAGCTTTTCTTGACCGTTGTACTTTCACGGCGGCCATAAAAACTGTCCCTCTGATAGCAACAATGAAAACCTATTATCGCTAATCGCTTTCAGTCGACTTCCAACATGTAACTGGTTTATATCTGTGATGTCTTGTTATAAGTTACATATAATGACACTTCTGTATACCGTATGATCAAGAAAACACGTCACTCAATTGATTTATCGGAAGTTATTTATTATTTTGTAAACTGAGCGAGTAGTTGTCGCGATTTCACTATAAAACATTTGCAATGAAGAAAAAGTTAAATAAATTTAACTGACATTTTGAAATTTGTAACTTTCAATAATTTTTAAAACATCACTGATGCAACTATAAATGATTTATAGAAAAATATATATTTTGACAATAAATATCACCTGATAGAAAAAATGATTTAATTTCGAAACGTTGATCAAGAATAATACAAATTAAACTATTTTCTTCAATCTCTATTCAGTCATTTTCCGATTATTTAATTCATTTTACCATCTACTTACGAGTTATTAGGATGCATGTAAACTTATAAATAAAATTTCTTGTAATATTGATATTTTTAACAGAACATTCAGTGCATTTAAAAACGTTTCAGAAATGGTTAACACCACATTATAACTTTAACTTTATTATTCCTTTTTTTGTATCTTCTGTAATTGGGCTATGCCTGTTGAAAGATGAAATAAATAAATAAATCATTTTTTGACACCAAAACGATACGGGGAAGAAGGAATTTTATTTTAAAAGAATAGAAAAAAGTAGTCATGGTAACACTGGTAGATCGATGCGCCTCTACCGGTGGTTACACAAATTACTGCTAGATAGTAGATAATATGATGGCGACCATACGATACAAAACCATGTTGTCCTAAAGTTTGAGTATTTTAAAGCTTATTTAAAAACAAGATAAAAATGAAAGTTTTTAAGATAACAGGGCACATAACGTCACGTAGTGGAAAAGATTAAATTAATTATTGAAATTGGTAATTCACCTAGCCGGAAACTGGGAGTTTCGGGTTCAAGTCCCGACAGTGGTCATTTGATTTTTTCTTAGATATAGCTTACCATGGCAGCCTAGCTGTCTGAGATCTTTATTATTTTCACCTCTAATTGTTATGTGAATAATATTGTGTGGATATAAGGGGGTTTAAAAATCGATTGATTTTATCATATACATATTATTTAATTATTGACGCTCGACAACTAAAGTCATAAGCGTTTATCATGAGTGGTAGCGTTGGGTATTTCGCCCGATATTTTACCGGCGTTCAGTATAATGTTTACTGGCATTCTTGTTGTAAATTACCCTAATGTGTTTTTAGTGTATCGATATTTTTTACCCGTATTTCCTTTACATTAACAACGACGTGATATGAATGCTTAATACATAAATTAAACTGTACCTAAGTAAGCCTGGGGTGGTGAACGTTGTAAATTATGCATAATATACTCTGATATTATGTGAAAAAGGAAAATGTACTTTCTCTGTACCTATCACCGACTTCGAGAAAAATTATTAAAAGGGCGAACGCTCTTTTTTTCAATATAAATCTACAACACTGAATTTTTTTTTATTATAAGCAAGTTTTGACACAAAATTTTTCTATGAAAATTTCTGTCGGGAGTATTTCTAGTTATTTTATCATACAAACATGCAAAAAATATTGAGTTTAATTACCTATTTTAAATTTAAAACTTAAATTTTGATATTTATACAAGCTTTCAAAATACTGTCAATGTTAATAACTCAAATTATTTAGAAAATTAATTCTAACTTTGGAAAAAAACCGTATGGCAGAAATTACGATAACTGAATGTTTCGTAGATCCATGATCTGTAGGTACTACGTTTTAAAGCGCTCTAAATAAATCACTTTCAGTCAATAACAATTTATTAATGAAAGGCTTTGTTAAATCTAATACTGAAACAATAAAGCTATCACTTACAGCGATTAAAAGGGTTTTATAATAATTAGAGAATCATTTATGTATTTGCAAAAAAAAAAATTCGCGCCTGTAAATTTACATGTGAATATTACATAATGTTTGGAAACATTTACCTGCAATTTATTCAGAAAGATTATATTTGAACACATTAAATGGAAATTGAAAGAATTATGGGTATTAAAAAAGTAAAAAATAAAAAACTTTAAAAAAAAACCTGCTTCAAAAAAGCCACTAAAAGGGAGAAAATAATAAAATCTTGAGGTTGGCGCCAATTTAATTTTGTTAAAAAGTTATTTATTTTTTACTTTTTAGTCATGGCTTTACAATACGTAGTTTACACGTTATTAACCGACTTATATCTTGATATTTGATTACTAAACTAAAAGAGAAAACCACACAAGCGATTTTATTAAAATCTATGTGGAACCACCCTGAATATAATCAGTGGAACTACTGAACCGATTTAAGAAAAATTTATATGGGACCACCCCGAAGGTGTGCTTTATTAAATAAAATGATAATCACCAATAACGGTTCACAAATGCACGAGAAATTGGTGTACATACATACAAAAACACATCAAATTGAGAACACCTCCTCCTTTTTTAGAAGTCTGTTAAAAAAGAATTACTATTCATTAAAAAGGCGGACATTGACCTTTCAAAGGGAAAAAACTGAATTCTATGAACTCAGTAGTCAGTACGATGTAATAGACAGTTATTATTATGTTTTGTAACATTAAACTCGTTTGTTAATGTCAAAGGGAATTTAATTTCATATTTCAATTTAAACGGATTTATTATTTGTTCTGTTTTTGAAATATTCTTTGTTTATCATAGCTCTTTCGAGTATGGATATAACATAGTTTACGTAATATCGAGTTTACATCAGCTGGCAAAACTAAATCCAATATAGTGTAGGATGAAGTATTATTAGTGTATTTGCCATAATATGGCACATACACTATTGGCGTCGGTCGGATGGCGGGACCTAGGGGTCGGACCAAAATTTCTCGACGTTTCATACCCTCCTGAACAGTTTGCCACCATTTTTGAAAATGTATATATATATATATATGTGTGTGTGTGTGTGTGTGTGTACACGATAACTCTCGACAGACTTAATCGATTTAAACGAAATTTGGTACACACATTGGAACCCATCACCGCACGAAGCCTATTTAAAATGGGCTCGATCGGACCATTTTAAGGGTTGTATTTAGGGGTTCCAAAAAGTTTTTGGGCCCAAAAATACCGAAAAAATTGTCAGAATTGTTTCAAAATTGAAATTTAACTCTTTAGTAGAGATTAAAATGTGCTGCTAAAATTTTAATAAAATCGGCCCAACAGGACCGGACTTGCAAATTTTATGAAAACACTAGTTTATTGATACGGATTTACTTATAGAAGGGTGTATTTAATTTGGTGCAGATGTTGTACTGATAAAATCCATGTCTAATTTTGAAATTTAGAAAAATATAATTATTTTAAGGGATGTATTAAGGGGTTAAATTTTTTATTTTGTCAAAAAACAAACTTATGTTCACATAATAATGCCACAATGCCTGTATTAGCAAATACACTATATTGTCGGCAGGGTTTTGGCACTGCGACCCGAGTTTTTATTTAATTAAGGTTGGTATTTTGGAAATTTTAACTGCGGCTATTCCTTTATTTGTTTGCCTGTTTTCTGCAATTATATATTTATTTCTAAACATTTACTGCGTTATTAGACCGTTAGCTGAACACGATTTACGCCCGACATTAAAAATTCTAGAAGAGAGGCAAACATATTTTCGATTTCTTTTTCTCTCTGTACGATGCGGAGCGGACCAATAACAGGTTGCTATATCTTTAAATGTTCACAATATTTTTATAGGGTTTCTAGTTAGAGCGAGGGCAGTATAGCCTCGTGGTTAGCGTGCTTAGTGCCGCAACCTCTGGACTGGACTGCCGTGGGTTCGAATCCCACCTGCGCTCATGGATGTTTTGTGATGTTATTTAGTTTTAAGATAGTTGTTATTTAGTGTAGTTGATAGACGCTAATGACCTGAGATGTCGACGCGTCTATAATCTACAATAAATAAATTCTAGTTAGAGCATATGATACAGACAGAGAGTCAAAGTAGATATACTCCATCTGTAATTTTTAAAAGATATTGCAAAGAACAAATTTTGGGGTGCTTTTAAGTATTATGTTAGGTACTTTCCAAAAATGATCCCTGGTCGTGATTTTGACACAGATTTTCAAATGGTACAAAGTTTTGTGGCTATTCATTTGATATTCTAAAATTTTAGAACTAACTAAAAACTAAATTTAAAATGGTGACATTGTGAATTTTATTGATAAACGAAAATTATTAACCGACTTCAAAAAAAGGAGGTGGTTCTCAATTCGGTTGTATTTTTTTTTATTTTTTTTTGTTTGTTACTTCAGAACTCCGTCATTTATAAACCGATTAGGAAAATTCTTTTTTTATTTGATAGGGTATACCTCGAAGTTGGTCCCATATAAATTTTACTTAAATCGGTTCAGTAGTTCGGCTGATTTTAATAAAAGTGAGTAACGGCGTGTGATTCCTTTAAGGTAAACTATACTTTTTGACACTAAAAAGTAAAAAATAAAAAACTTTTTGACAAAAAAAAACCTCCTTTAAAAAGCCACTAAAAAGAGAAAAATAATGAAATTTTGAGATCTGCGCCAATTTAATAAAATATGAAGTCGATTAAAAAGTATAGTAAGTATAGTGATTAATATCTTCTTTTTAACCGACTTCATATTTTATAAAATTGGCGCAGATCTGAAATTTCATTATTTTCTTCTTTTTAGTGGCTTTTTGAAGGAGATTTTTTTTTTGTTAAAAAGTTTTTTTTCTAAGTTTAAATTAGATATTGTACATTACACAGTAGCCCGTACTAAAAGATTATTTATTTTTAACTGAGTTCCCTGTAGGTAGATATAGCTTTCACAAAATGAGTTATGCAATATTTATAAGTTTTATATCAATTTACAACTTTTGAGTGATAGAAACTTGATAGCATTTCCCGTGATCAAATTTATCTTAATGGCTATATTGTTACATAAAACTTTTTCAACCCTTTTTGTAATTACTCCATTCCAGAATCTTTTAAATAATATCACAACTTTACTATTATGTAAAATGCAAAAACTTTTATCTACAGAGTTTCATATTTCAAACAAGTCATTGTTAAAACGATGGGAAGGCGGGGGGGGAGACGAGGTGACGGTTTGGAAGTCCGCGTGGCGCATTACACGAAATGTTGTCAAATCTCGCCGTTCACAATAACTTAAATGCTACGTTCCCGTTGTTGACGACTTGTTACGTAACTATTTTTAATTCCCGACGAAAAAAGAGGGGTGTTATAAGTTTGAATCCTTTGTCTGCGTGTGTGTGTATGTCTGTGTATCTGTCTGTCGAATTGTAGCTCCCAAACGGATGGACCGATTTCAATAATTTTTTTTGTTTGAAAGCTGGTATTTGCGAAATGGTTCTTAGCGATGTTCTATAATTTAAATGAATTTTTTAATATGTAATTTACTATCTTGACGTTTTCTACACAAATGTTTTATTTGTCAAAAGAAATAAAAGGCATTATTATTATTATTATTATTATTATTATTATTGCAATCGGTTCAACCGTTTCCAAGAACTTCAGCTCTCATCACAGTTTGTATAGAAATCTCGGCCAGTATTACAGCCGAGTTTGAGTTCAAATATTCAGTTTTTGATTCGTTCGTTTAAAAAGTATGAAAACAAAATTAAATTAAAAATTTAAAAAACACCAACCGCAAAAAAGCAAACCCTTGAAATATGAGAAATATATCTACTATATCTGGTCTGATGAACCGTCTGTTTCTTCGTTTGGATGAAATATTTAATTCATAAATGCGTCGGAGACCGCTGAGACATTGGTATTTTTGTCATTTAAAGTGGTCCCCGACACATTTATGAATTAAATATTTCATTTATACGAAGAAATAGACAGTGCATCGGACCAAATATTGGAGATACATATTAATTATTTTTTCACTTTTTAAAGGTTTGCATTTTTGCGGCAGGGTTTTTTTAAATTTTTAATTTAATTTTTTTAACAACAGTGTTTATAAGTTTTATTTTAAACACACATCCTATAGGAAAAAATTATTCAAAACTATTTTCTGCAAAAAAAAAAAAATACGTACGAAAACTATATAAAAAACCCAACTCATATATTTTAACTATGTGTTTTACCTAGTTCACTGGTGCAACAGATGATTACGCTATATTTGAATATTAAATTTATTTTACTAATTTTAAAGTTGCTGCAGAACTTTCAGGCACAATAAATTATTGAAAATGAGAATAGTTGAGCTTGTCGGGATGCTACTGGCTCGCCGAACTGGTAAATGCATCAACTGAATTTTGTTTATTATCAAAATTAAATTTAAAATATGAATTAACACTAGATCAAGATACCCTAGAGTCAGTGGCATTAAAAAAATAGAATGGAATTTTATGTTTAATGAAAGTTGCTGCCGCACTTTCAGGCACAATAAATTATTGAAAATGAGAATAGTCGAGCTCGTCGGGATGCTATTGGCTCCCCGAACTGGTGAATGCATATCAACTGGATTTTGTTTATTATCAAAATTAAATTTAAAATATGAATTGACACTAGATCAAGATACCCTGGACTCAGTGGCAAAAAAAAAGAGATCGGAATTTTATCAAAAGCAAAATTGAACGCAATAACACTTTTGCATGTTTAATGAAAGTTGCTGCAGAACTTTCAGGCACAATAAATTATTGAAAATGAGAATAGTCGAGCTCGTCGGGATGCTATTGGCTCGCCGAACTGGTGAATGATTCAACCGGATTTTGTTTATTATCAAAATTAAATTTAAAATATGAATTGACACTAGATCAAGATACCCTGGACTCAGTGGCATTAAAAAAAGAGAACGGAATTTTATCAAAAGCAAAATTGGACGCAGTAACACTTTCGCATGTTTAATGAACTAATGAAGACTATGCAAAGCAGTGCGTCAACATGACAATCGAACTGCACGAGTTATTGTGAACGGTGCTTCACCATGGAGCGATCGGGAGCGGTGCGGCGGGCGGTTGCGTGCATCACCTTAGCATAGTTCGTGAATAGCTGGAGGCGATAACAGAGTGACATCAGACAGACAAACGCTAGTCGAAAGTAACGAGCCCTCGGGACGAAAGCAATTTTCATCAAGTTTTGCAATTTACGACACTATTGTCCTCCTGAAATGTAGCCTACGGGCGTCCGTAAACAGCAGCTCCGAAGGTCGTTGCCGAAATTAGTTTTACAATATCCTGTGCTCATGTTCATATTAATCTCTTATTTACGAAAATCCTTCAGGGTACACATCACTTATACAAAACTTGCAGTCCTGCCGAACGAATTTAAAATTAATTGTTTTATTTTCAAAACGTTTTACCCTTTTGATCAAGGAAATGGGAATTCTAGAGAAAGTTAGAGAGAAATTAACATTGTTTAAAATCACAAAAAGAACGGCACTTTCCGTATATTGAATAAAATGTTGTATTTCTCGTAAATTGAGACATATCATTCTTACATATTAAATAATAATTAGACAAAAATAAAAGGTTAATAATAAGTTTGGTTAGAATAGTTAGAAAGAACGGGTAGTTGTTTTCTTACTGTATTATTGGTATTTTTAAAATTATTTATTTTATTGATTAAGGATGGAACGACGTTACTATAATAATTTATAGTTTATTATTTTCAATGCTTGGTATTTTAAGTATAATTTTTGACAATTAATGACTCGTTATTAAGTACTTGATAAAGTCTCGAAAGAGACGAAACGTTGTATGAAGACAAATAAAAAGAGTTATTAATCAATAACAATTTATTTTAATCCAAGAACCCATGAACCGTATTGAATAATAATTTTATTGTTTTACAGCAATTTTACGTCGACCTTTCGCCAAATCATTTCGCCTTAATCATTTGAGCTACAAACTTTAATTTAATATAATTAACTAGAAAATATACGAGTAATAGTATAAGAAAATATAATAACATATTAATTTTATTAGACTTTTGTTCCTGTCTAAATTAATGTGTAAATTAATTAAGGCGTCAATTTTCATTCTTATATTTGAAGACCACAGGGAAAAAAGGATGAATGTCATTTTTTAACGTAACTGATTTTATAACGCCATTTAAAAGTTCATCGCACCTATCTTATTAAAAATGATATAAAATTTTTATATCATTTTTAATAAGATAGGTACCTTCCATAACAGAATATGTGTTAAGACAATATTAAATTGTAATAAAAAATCAAAATAAAAAAATTCAAACAATTATATTCACTTGGTTCCTCTAATGAAGGACGTCATCAGGTGATATTCATTTTATTAATATTTTTAATATTTGCAATAAAATGCAACGTTTTTATGCAAAAATTATTTAAAGACCGATATCCAAATGTTAAAATTTTATATAAATTTCCTGACATGAAAAGCAATAAGCAAATAAAAAGTTTTTTCTAAAAATCACTCAGAAATGTGGAACACTAAAAAAAAAAAACACATTCAATTAACTATAAAAAAGCAGCCACAACTTTTTAATCAACTTCTAAACTTTTTCAGAATAAACTTTTTAAAGTTGGCCGTGACTTTTTAATTTAAAGGAAATAAAAATAAAATAGAGAAACATAAATAACAGGTAGATTTAAATAACTGCTTACAACATGGTCTTTGTTATCTCTATTATGTAATATATTTACAACGAAAAAGATCTTTGTTTTTCTTGCCTTTCTAAAATTTAGTTGCGTGGTACGATTACTGATAACGAAATATCGTTGACAAGAAACTAAAAACACGTAACTAGAAAATATTGTTTTGTACAAAATTGTGTTCTAGGTCAATTTATCATAAATTACATATAGAAGAATTTTTTTTTGTATGTTTCCGGAATTATTATTAATGAAAATGTACATTCATAAAGGCGCGCCATTATCTTTTCAGAATTAGCACAAACATGGCGGCCGTTTATTTATTCATTTAACAGACCTGACGTCTAATCACAGAATGACAAAATTAGGGCATACGAAATATAGGTACATTGAAAATACTTAAAAAGTTATAACAATGCATTAAATATAAGATAAATAATTTAACAAAAAATGCCTATGACAGACAGACAGACACCGAGGTGATTTCACAAGTGTTTGACTGATTTGGGTATGGAACACTAAAAATTATTAAAACATGGCGAAGGAAAAACATAATCGTTTAAATAAATTAAAAATTATAGTCAATCATTTCTTCTGTACAATCGATGTAAAAATTGAATTTTATACAACGGTGTACAATAAAAACAGATATCTTTAAATTAAAAACCAACCGCTTGTTTTTGTACAACGGTAATGAAAATAATTTCAAATATGTAGTAATAAAAATAACTTCAAAGTACCCTTCTTTGATTATATCACAATTGGATTATTATTTTAAAAAATGGAAGCGAATGTACAAAAAATAATTTAATTGCAATGGGGCGGCGCCTTCGCTTAAATCGCACCAAATAATTTACCTCCGTCACTTGTAATGAGTCCGTTTGAGGCATACTTGAATATCCACGATGGCTGTGGCATTAAAAATAATGATTGCCATTTGTTACGTGGCGTGACCGTTATTATCGTTATTATTACTTTCTTGAACAAAGAAATGCTCTAATTGCTCAATAAAACTAATAAAATAATGTCTGGGAAAGGGTTAAGGTCAGATATCACTCATCCTTTACGCTGCGTGTTTCAGAGATTATGCAATAAAGCCGAAGCTGTGACATTACACACACAATGAAGATCAAAGAAGCGCGAGTGCAGTTGTAATTTACAAGGACACGACTAATTAATTCTTTCATTAACCACATTAAAAATCACGCACTTTCAGACAAAATGAAATATTGAAAATGCGCGGGTGATATAAAACATAAGAGGAATAAAAATAAATAATTACGCGCCATATTTTATTTTCTTTGTCATAGTTTTAAATCAGTGTAGCGGCGAATATATAAAAAAAAACAGAGAGGGTCAAAAACCAAACTGAGAGGTTCAAAGAAAAAACAGAAGAAGAACACATGGTACAGAAACGTACAGTCAGTGAAAAACTGAAAACTGGCCATTATCCAATATTAAAAAGCAGTTCATATGTAAACGGAAGTAATGTAATACGGGCCGACATTAGAGACAGTGACATTTATACAACCGATTCCGGTCGGTTTCTTTTGTTTCAACAAAAGATGTGCTGCCATTTGTTTTATTTTGCTCTCTTCCTCTGTTTTAGGTACAGAGAACATGCGGGCCGCTGGAAAACGGATAGCATCGCGTATATAAAAGACCGCACTGAATTAAACAAACTATTTACTTCCACCATAAATGACACGGCGCTTCCACCATCGAAAGCGATCTACATATTTCTTAAACGTATCCGCGATTTTTCTTTTTCATTTTATTTTCCACAAGTTTCTTGGCAAATGTCCCAGCAGCGCGATTTCAACAGTTAAGAAATGCTGCTGAAAGACTATATTTCATGAAAGTGGGCATTTTAATTACCTTATTCAATACTCGACGACGCTTTCCAGAAAAATATCACTTCTTATTTTTTATCGATGACTAATGTTTTTTTTCAATTCTATTTATTTTAAAAATCAAATTTCAGAACGCCGCTATTGAAAGTTCGATTTTCTGTACCTGTTTAGTTGATTGAAACTGAGCGTTTTCATCCCTTGGGATGAACATTTTCAGGTCGGTTCTCTCTGTTTTTTAACGTTGTTAAGAGAGAAATAGAGCTATTAGATCCCCATATAATTTTCTAAAACGTCAAATTAAGAAGGAGATGCGATATTGAATCAGCATATAATATTCATAAACGTCAAAATGACAGACATAACCCCAAATAAATCTGACAGATCTTTTTTACATGCCCAAACTGTAGGTAGCTCAAATCGAATTGTCAATAGAGTTGTTGTGAAAAATAATATGCAATTACTTGGTATGAAACTTGGCGTTTGCAACACGTGTGGTTGCATGCCCTCGCACCTCGGGCAACAAACTTCACACTGGTTGCAAACGCCAAGTTTCTTACCTTGTAATGCAATATACTATTAAATTTAAACAAAATACTTTTTTCAATAAATAATTATCGCGTGATTACTGAAATGTGTCTTCAGTGTTTTTTAAAAGATAGAATCATTTTATAAAATTAACTAAGACAATAATTTTAAATGAATATTCTATATGAAATAAAATCAACAGAAAGAACTTTAAAAAGTCGTTACTATAATACCGTTGTTCTTTTTAATGCCATTAAGAAGATTATATAATAATATAATTCCAATTGCTCTTTTAATTACCTCCAGCAAAAGTAACGACAAGGTAATTAAGAATTTACAGGATGAATTTTCAAATTACATTTTTAGAAACACTGTTTGCCAGGATTCATGCCATAACAACACACAATTTTTGAAAATTTCAACTAGCGACCTCTTACCATTTGTGACAGATGAACGGACATTGTAGGCAGAGTAATAGGGTTCCATACGGAGGTACGGAACCCTAAAAATAAAAGTAGCTAATTAGGTAAAATTTGTCGAATGAAAATTTAAAAGGAGAATTACATAATAATGAAACCATTCAGTTTTCAGGAATGGCAGCAGGTTTAGCGGTGAGAAATTCGACAAATAAAAATATTTTATAAAGCAAAGGAACATAAATAATTATATCTTGTGGTCCAAAAATAATTACACAATATCTAAAGACAAACATTCAATTTATGTTCGTGTAAAATTATTTGTCGATAATAAAGGAAAATTCTAAAGACTTATTTTTGAAAGATGTAACAGGTAACAAAACAGGTTGTCAGAAACGGAATTTCACGCGGACCAAACTAAATTTTATATTCATAAAAATTAATAGACTTTGTTTCCGATTTGTAGGTAGATATTAATCTATACTAGTATTATAAAGCTGAAAAGTTTGTTTGTTTGTTTGTTTGGTTGAACGCGCTAATCTCAGGAACTACCAGTCCGATTTGAAAAAAAAATTTTTTGTTAGATAGCCCATTTATTTTACAACAGTTTACCCCAAACAATTAAAGATCTACCTGACAATGTTTTTAAAAATAAAATTAAAAAAACTCTGACTGAAGCGTGTCTATACAATATCAAAGATTTTAACATGTAATTTTATTTGTAATCTGACCCGTCATATAGATACTTGTATCTCCAATATGACTAAATAAACTATCTATCTATCTATCTTTATTGGGGAAGGCTATAGGCTATATAATATCACGCTACGACCAATAGGAGCGGAGCATCAATGAAAAATGTTGCAAAAACGGGAAAAATTATTCCTTTTGAGAGCTTCCGCTGCGTAAACGGTTAAAGTTACGCAAAAATCATGTATGACGGAATTGTTCCTTTTTAAAAGTTCTAAAAAAAAGTTCGCGACAGCATATGTCTATCTTTTAAGATTGACTCACTATAACTTTTTTTATGGTAATCAAATTTGTTCGTAATTATAATATTCAAGCGAACAAGCGAAGCGAGTGCATTGTATATTTATAATATTCAAGCGAACGAACGAAGCGAGTGAGTAATGTAATTATAATATTCAAGCGAACGGGCGAAGCGAGTGAGTAATATAATTATAATATTCAAGCGAACGAGCGAAGCGAGTGAGTAGTGTATTTATAATATTTAAGCGAACGAGCGAAGCGAGTGAGTAGTGTATTGCATCCGGGCTTTCTTAGCACCCGGGCGAAGCCGGACGGGTACCGCTAGTTAATTAATAATGAGTGATTATTTTGTTCTATAGCAAATTTGACAGATTCGAATATACTGGAGTTTAAATCTCCGAAAAAACTAAATTCACTTGAGAACTTTTTAATGTAATCGAAGCTACAATTATTAATTATTATAAATATTAATAAAATAATAAGTATAACCCAATATATTTCACTGTTAAAAAAATAGACAAACGATTTTTTTTAATATTAGACAATGTTTTAATATATGTTTTTTAAATTCGTATTGTTACAGTGTGCTACAGAGAATTTAACACATTTTTGAAAATCGGCCGTTTTTGAAGCTCATAGCTAGGCAAAGAATGGAGATAGATAAAAAGTGTGAAAGTTAAAGCTGTAGAGAATTTTATCAGCTTTCATTATGTAGTACAACAAAATTTCGTACGACGCACCGTTTTCGAGATAAAAGCAAAAAACCAAAAAACGGGACCTTCTTTGTGCCCGCCCCCCTCGGGCGTACTTCGGAGGGGGAAGGACTTTTAGTATGTTTATCTCCTAACTAGTCCAAACAAAGTTCCTAAGTCAAATTTTCTGCTTTCGACTTTTCCATCCACATTCCCCTTGTGAGCACTCATTGACTGAACTATATCGATTGAAAATATTTTAAAAGAGTTTCGATTAGAGCAAAGTGCTATATCAATCTAGAATGGAAACGAGAAAGTTCACGTCGAATTGGTTACAGCAACGCAGGTTAATACCCTTTCAAATTTAGCCGAGCACAGTTCTAGAACGTTTTATTCACGTACATTACACGAGAATCAAGTTATTCACAAATATAATATGACATTGCCGTGGGTTCGTAGTCGTACAAGTTCGGCACTAGGGCTGGAAAAATTCATTTGATTTTTTTTTGAAAAAAGGATTTAGCCTTTTTATAGATAGTATTTAATAATGAATAATATCGTCCCCCATCTCACATGAAGACGTATCTGCCATTTACACCACAGTTACGCCACTTCGTGAGAAGAAAGTCAGACTTAAGAGCGGTAGTTCGGTGGCGTATCTCACTTTTTCAATTTTTGTCAGTTACGTCTTTACGTGAGATATCTCACGTAGAGGCGTATCTGCCATTTACACCACAGTTACGCCACTTCGTGAGAAGAAAGTCAGACTTAAGGGCGGTTGTTCGGTGGCGTATCTCACATTTTCAATTTTTGTCAGTTACGTCTTTACGTGAGATGATAAACGATATGCGTCCAAAAAACTTGATAATGATTTTTATTAAAGAAAACTCTTTCACCCAAGATTCTAAATAATTCATATTTTAGAATCTGAATTTATTAATAATATCGTTTTCTTTATTCATGCATATTTGAATATATATTTGGAGTATGAATAACTTCTGTAATATTTTTAATCAGTGGACCATACTCCCTGTAGTGGACGTTTCCAGGTTCTAATCCAAGAACTGATGAAACTATCAATTGCATTTTTAATTTATTGTTAAAAACTGATTCAGATAGCGTTGGAAAGTGACGGTCTTAAATAAATTAAAAAAAAAAATGGGTGTGTGCTTATGACCACACGACAGAAGTGAAAACTTCAGATTTTCTAATTTTAAAATATATATATAATTTTTTAATCACACAGTTTAATCATAAATATATTAAAACCGGCCTATACAATTAAATTTAATGAATATAATACCTTAACGATAATATTAAGTTTTAGTGTCATCTGTTAGCGCACTTGTGAACTACAAAATATATGTTTTAGTGTCATCTGTTAGTGCACTTGTGAACTACAAATGCCTTTTTACTCGTATTAAGTTTTTAGTGTCATCTATTAGCACACTTATCAACTACACACTATTACCAGCATATTGCAAATACGTGTTCGTGTTTGGGCCGAGTAACCTCGATTGTAACCGTCGGGTGCGTTTCACATTACTGTTGTTAACAGCCCAGGGCCCAGGCAAAGGGCGCCTAAGGAAATTTTCACTTCAAAAATGTTTTTATAGACGGTTGGCTACCTAAAAATAATTGTTAGAACCAAGTCTTGTCTTGTCTAGAAATATCAAGACTTCACTAAGTTTAAGTCTAGATTAAAAAACTCTTGTCTTGTCTAATATCAAGACTCCATATTATTTTCAAGAGTTTAGATTAACCGAGTTGTTTACTTTTCCTACTACTACTTAGTTTATCTAGACTCTTAAAAATTGTCTAGAGTTTTGGCAAGAGTCTTGATCTAGAGAAAGCAAGTCTTGTCTTGTCTTGTCTTGTCTTGAAAATTTCTTTTGCAAGTCTTGTCTTGAAAATCTAGACAAGTAAGACAAGAGTCTAGAAAGTTTAGATCCAGACGGCAACACTTTTAATCAGGCTCGAAGGATCACAATATACGTCGAGGATACGTCCAGTAGTATTTAAGTCGATGGTTAGAACTGAAATGTCTATCCCAGCCCTGTTCTCGAAACGTTGTACGGCATAGCTGTAGAGGTAGCTACCAAGGAATATCGGTTGACGATGTTATTTTTAATGAAAGGGGGATGTCAACCAAATCAACAACACCCTGTTATCGAATAGCTATATACACGTAAATAGGATCCAGAAATTTACGTCTTGAAAATTCAATAGCTTACAATTTATTACATTATAAAATTCATAAAAATTTTAAGCATTCGCCGCGTTATTTCGTATATAATAACTTTTCCATAAATAGAAATACATTTTCTTTTTGACGAAAAAAAGCACCTCTTTACATTTTTTTATTCAAACGAAAATTTGTTTTTACATGTATTTGAAGAGACTTTGACGCTTCCAGATATTTAAGGCTTTTTTATTTATTTATTTTTATTCCTTTATAATTCACACATAATAAAATAATGCTATATATATATATATATATATATATATATATATATATATATATATATATATATATATATATATATATATATACAATTATATAGGTAAGGATTTAAAATCTCAATTTAGTTGAAATATTTTGACGAAAGAAAATTATTTTTTATTATGACTGATATAAAAAAATGGGTGTGTGCTTATGACCACACGACTGAAGCGAAATCTTCATATTTTCTAATTTTTGGTGTCATCTATTTATGAACTAAAAATAATTTATTACTTAAATACTAAAATTGTATTTTTAATTAATTCCACCTTGGTTTCAAAAAAATTATAATATTATTATTGTCAAAGAAAGAATATAACAAAAATAAAAAAATATATAAATAAATATCATGTAGAATTTAGAAAAAACAAAACGCCAAAAATTCTACGCTGCCATCAGGTCTCGAACTCAGGTTCCTATGCATAGAACGCAAAGACGTAACAACTGCGCTATGGGTGGAAGTGTGCAGATGGCCATTTTTATGATATAAGTATGTGGCGAATGCTTATGGAAAAAGTTGCGAACGCTTCACATTTTTTCAGTACCCAGGCAAAGAGTGCCTAACGCGTCTAAGGAAGTTTTCACTTCAATAAAAATACATTAATATGAAATGTACAAAAATGATATTATTAACTATTAAACTATTTAACATTTAGTCGACTGGGAAGTAAGAAAAACATTTGTTAATAAATTATAGTGATTGTTTTATTTTATTTATTGTAGATTATAGACGCGTCGACATCTCAGGTCCTTAGCGTCTTTCAACTACACTAAATAACAACTATCTTAAAACTAAATAACATCACAAAACATCCATGAGCGCAGGTGGGATTCGAACCCACGGCAGTTCAGTCTAGAGGTTGCGGCACTAAGTACGCTAACCACTAAGCTATACTGCCCTCTATAGTGATTGTTGGTAAAGGGTAAAGTTCTGCTAATTGGTAATTATTGGAAATAGAGTTATTATTACAATAAAACGGGTAACAATGATGTTTCTAAACGACTTTTCAGCTACCTGATTTTATTCGAGTACTTGAAGAACCGTCGTCATCCCCAACCTAATACAAAAAGGAGTACTGGTTCATTTAGAAGTAGGAGAAGAAAGAGAGAGAATGAGGGAGAGGGAGTAATGAAAGACTAGGTCCGTATAACGGATTAATAAGCTTCCATTAGTGCGATAGTGTGTTAACACCGGTCGTTTTTTTTATTCGATCGGCCGTCGGCAAGATCGATCCAGAGGTTTGTCACAGAGCACCACCGCCACCATGTGCCGGTCCCACGGGCGCTCCGATGTCGTCGAGCGATAATTAATGTCACTCAACTATCCACTCGGCCGGCAACTCAATGCGCACGAAAAACTCAGCCGAGGGTTAGGCATGAACTCAATTAGCAAAAGTAAGGTTAGGTTGTACCTAAGTACATAGATTTTATTTGTGTTAATACTGAAGTTTACACAATATATAATAAAAATTCGACTGATGACTAGTCCTATACTTCCCACCCAGTAAATATTTGCAAAAAATAAACACTCTTTTTTTATTCTTTGAAAAAAAGCATGGCCCTCTTTTTGTTTAGTGATCTACTGATGGCTAGCTTAATATAGCAAAAATCATGGTTACCTTGATTTAGGTGCAATTTTTATTTTTTTAGTAAAATATTTTTTTCATATTATAACATCTAGAATTCATTTATATTTTTTTTTACCTATATGTTAATACGTGACATTGAGAACGTTTTTTTTAATATCTTAGGATCCACTGAACCGATTTGACTCAAAATCTAATCAGATCTAAGTTAAAGTCTGATAAACGCAACAGAACAATCGGCATGACCGTATGTTGTTCCGTTTTTACGATATCGAAGGCAAAAAATTGACCACACATACAGACATCAGTCAGAAAATGATCTTAAACGATTGCTATAGGGTTTCAAAACGTAAAGATCTGTTAAAATCTCGAAATATTTTTTTCGGACTAAATCCATTACTTCTCTACCATAGTAGAGGTGGGAAGTAAAAATGATCATTGAATTCTAATTATTATTTGCCAGGATTCATGCCACAACAACACACAATCTGTGAAAAATTCAACTAGCTACCTCTTACGGTTTGTAAGATAGAGCCCTGTGACAGACCGTCGGACAGATAGACAGATATCGTAGGCAGGGTAATATGGTTCCTGAACCCTAAAAATCTAGTTTTTTTTGCAAAATTATCGAAAGTATATCAGGCAAAAATCATTCCGATCAAATTTATCAAAAATAATTGCGGCGAAAAAATGAGTTTTACTCTATATATGGTGTGAGAAACATGTTATATAGGCCGCAGGCGCGAACTGGCCAGGGGCGCTGGGCGCTGGAGCATCCCGGGCCCCCGTGGTGGGGGAATGTCCGAGCTCTCCCATTTCTCAATCCCAGCAAATAACAAATTCTCAAGTCTCTCCCTAGGGTCTCTATAAATGTTAGCGTCCCTGAAAAAAATAGCCAGTCCGCGCCTGAGGTAGGGTCTAATGGCATACCAACAATTTTGTAGAGTGAATAACGCCCTACAAATAAATAAACTAAATAGTTGCCGATTCTGTAAAAAAATAAGGTTTTACTTTGCTTGCATTCTTTATGAGTGATTTCTATGTATGACAATGACATTGTAATTAATTATTATTAAACTTATGTAACGACAAGCGAAAGGACCCTGCAGTCAGGGTCCATTCTGATTGGTCGATAGCCCCATCTTGATGTCGTTTGACACACACAAACATACCTAAACGAACGTAACAACTAACTAGTGAACTCTGTATACTAATATGAATAGTTGATAGCGATTAAAAAATGGGTTTTGTATGTGGACAATGTTCAAATACATATTCTTCAAGGCAGGCATTAATGTTCACAAAACTAGAATGAAAACTTCAGGTAAGGCTTGTAAATTAATTCTTTCTATACAAGTCGATCAATTTTTTAACATTTCAAAACAAAACCTAATTTAATATTATTATTTGAGATATTTAGATGTCCAAAATTTATACAGTAACAGTGTTCTTGAGAAATTAGAATAGAAAAATAAAATTTAATTAAGTTTAATTTTGAAATGTCAGACAATTGATCGACTTTTATAGAAAGAATTAGTTTACAAGCCTTACCTGAAGTTTTCATTCTAATTTTGTGAACATTAATGCCTGTCTTGATGAATATGTGTTTGAACATTCTCCACATACAAAACCCATTTTTTAATCGCTATCAACTATCCATATTAGTATACAGAGGTCGCTAGTTAGTTGTTACGTTCGTTTAGGTGTATTTGTGTGTGTCAAACGACATTAAGATGGGGTATTCGACCAGTCAGAATGGACCCTGACTGCAGGGTCTAGTCGCTTGTATGTAACGTCGGCCAGACACACATGCTACCAGAAAATAGCCATTAATGTACCCAAAATAACAAAAAAAAAAACTGTCAAGCCCTGATGTGAATTCTTCAAAGTAATAAAGTTATAGTTGATGATTTGAACAGTTAGCTGGTTGCGAAGACACATCAGCCGGGAGTCCTGCGCCTCGAGAGACACCAGCGCAGTCCTAGCGTTCCGACAACATCAAACCACTGTTGATGTGGAAAGTACAACTGTCCAACGAACGAATACACTTTTATAAAGTGAATGATGAATGATGGGAATGAGATCAGTATGGAAAACAAGATAAAAGTTGTGACCGTGGAATAATACCTACACTATAGCGAAATCGAATTGAGTAAGTATTTCTCACTGGGGGAAATAACTGTATAGTCTAGTCTCTAGACAATCTCTAGGAATATGAAAAACCCATCGGTTTGGTTGAAACTGTATAACGGTTGCTTATATCACATACTTAAAATATACGGTAAGGTGGGGCAAGTGCGTTTACGGGGCAAGTGCACTTCCTGCCATTATATTTCACATTCTTGCGTATATTGCACTGTCATCTGTGAACTAGACATCTAACTAACATATTCTTCCATAGTTTATTCACTTGTGATGTTCAGTTGCATTATTATTCAGCGACTGAAAATCACATTTTTCATTTTTTGGATCACACTTGCCCCATCTCACTTTACACAAATTCAACGCAAATCTACGCCACTACACTGTCAACTAGTGTTTGTAGATATGATTTTAACGCTAGAGAAGAAGGAAGAATAGTTTACGGGGCAAGTGCACTCCCTGCCATTATATTTCACATTTTTGCGTATATATTGCACTGTCATCTGTGAATTAGACATCTAACTAACATATTCTTTCATAGTTTATTCACTGCGGTGATGTTTAGTTGCATTATTATTCAGCGATTGTATAAATCACATTTTCTATTTTTTGGATCGCACTTGCCCCATCTCACTTTACACAAATTGAACGCAAATCTACGCCACTACACTGTCAACTAGTGTTTCTAGATATGATTTTAACGTGAGAGAAGAAGGAAGAATAGCGCTGTAGCCATATAAAAAGTACTCTATATTTTAATTTGATCGACGCTGATGATCTCAGATGTCGAGCGTCCATAATCTAAAGTATATCCATCTCTTTAATTTGATAGGGTACCAAGTTTCATCGAACTCGGTTCAGCCGTTCTCGAGTGATGGGGCAAATAGAGAGACAGGCAAAAAATTCGGATAGAAAAACTCGTAAAAAGTAGTAGATTGTATATCTAGTGGCGTAATGGGGTTACTGACGAGAAGTGAGAGTATGTTAAAACGAGCGTTTAAGCGAGTCATATCATTACGCATGAAATATATATGGTATTTTTTGCCATACCCACTATAAAATAGTTGATTTTCACTTCAATTTCAGTATTTTAAAATTTTTTTGACAGTTTTTTGCGCCGTCAACTTCATTTCTATAGTAGGCCAAGAAAAGGTTAGTAGGTAATAGCCGGCGGATTAGGGCGAATAAACATAAATCACCATGGAAATTGTTTGCTTTCCCACACTAGTGTGGGAAAGGTACGCTACTGCACACCAGCCTGTCAAAAGTCACATTACATGTGCATGTAAAGCAGCTATTTTATAGTAGGTATGGCAAAAACTAAATTACACACAGAAGTCCCTACTGCAGTTTAAAATAAGTACCTAATACTTGATAATTCTGTGAGGACGACAGTGTGGTCCAGTAGTTAGCGTCGCGGCCTCTGGATCAGAGTGTCGTGGGTTCGAATGTTTTGTAATGTCATTTAGTTTTATGTTAATTGTTATTTAATGTAATCAAGACGCTAATGACCCAAGCTGTCGACGCGCCTATAATTTATAATAAATAGAATAAAAATAAATAAAATAAATTCTGTGAGTGATTTCGTTTCATTTTTGTCTGACCCCGTCTCTGTTGACGCGTTGACGAGAAAATGCAAAAACTGCAAGTGTCGACGCTGTGGTTCACACTGAAGATTGACGGATCGATAAATGGGAAATGAAAGGATGAATGGGTGATGGAAAAACGGTTATTTCAAATGCAGGTCGCTGTGAGAGAAACGAGAAAAATACAACAGCGCAGCTTGTCGATAACATAGTCGACTCGTTTAAATTGACGTAGATATCTGCCAATCACAAACATTTAGAAAATCGAAATATTTTCTAGTACCTAATTCTAGTAAGCTCCACCTTTCTGTTCGTAGTCTATAGTTTTTTAATGATTTAATTATTTAAAACTATAATTATATTTTAAAATAGTAAATAAATTGATATACATTTTTTCAAAAACCTTGTTTTTTATATCAAATGCAATTTGAGATATAGATTCAATTTATTTTATTTTTATTGTAGATTATAGACGCGTCGACAACTTAGGTCATTAGCGTCTTAATTACATTAAATATTAACTTCCTTAAAACTAATTGACATCACATAAAAAACTTTTTAACAAAAAAAAAAACCTTCAAAAAGCCACTAAAAAGAGGAAAATCATAAAATTTTGATGTCTGCGTCAATTTAATAAAATATGAAGTCGGTTAAAAAGTATAGTATAGTGATTAATATCTTCTTTTTAACCAACCATATTTTATTAAATTGACGCAGACCTCAAAATTTCATTATTTTCCTCTTTTTAGTGACTTTTTGAAGGAGGTTTTTTTTTTGTTAAAAAGTTTTTTATTTTTTACTTTTTAGTATCAAAAAGTTACATTTACCTTAAATGAATCACACGCCGTTACTCACTTTTATTAAACCGACTTTCTTACGCTGTCTAATGTGACAAAAAGTGACATTTACCTTAAGGAATCACACGCCGTTCCTAACTTTTATTAAAATCAGCCGAACTACTGAACCGATTTTGATGAAATTTCTATGGGACCAATCTGAAAGTATATCCTTTCAAATAAAAAAAAATTTCCAAATCGGTTTATAAATGACGGAGTTCTGAGGTAACAAACATAAAAAAAACAACCGAATTGAGAACCACCTCCTTTTTTTGAAGTCGGTTAAAAATATCCATGAGCGGAGGTGGGATTCGAACTCACGACAGTGTGATCCAAAGGTCGGCTACGCTAACCGTTACACCACATTGTCCTCATATAGATTCGAGTAAATGCGAAATGAAGAACCTGGAAATTAAGGTCCAAGAATCACACTACAGATCCTACAGGCGAATTTTTTGAAAAAACGTTTTGGCTACGTGTGAAAGATTACTTACGTAATTTTTAAAAAATTGTAATCTTTTTCCAGGAAATTATTTTTCAATTTTTCGCCTGTATAACCTGTAGTGTGAATCTCGGTCCTTCATTTGGCGTTTACCTGAACCCTTTAGCTTTAAAAATAGCGTTGGGAGACCTTTTTTAGGCGAGGTGATAGGATTTGAGATGAAGAATGCAGGGGGCAACTTCCGGTAGATAATTCTCTTAAGATTACCATAAAAGAGAAATAATTCCTTTTTCGAAATCGAATATTTGACAATACCCAATATCCACGTTCTAAATTTTTTGCTCTGGTGTTCGTTGTATTGAGACGAGTCGACAGTGGCGTACGAAAACATGTCAAACCTAACTCAACATGGGCCGATAATGTAAATTGTACGCTACACAACTTTTCAATAATAAAAATTCGAAACTCGAAACCGACGTGTTAAGAATACAAAACAGTCAGCTGCCAATCATCGCTAAGCTTACTGAGCTGCACTAATTATTGTTTGTTGCCTTTGATAGAGGAACGAATATGAAATTAAAAAAAGCTCTTGTTTTCGTTGTTGCGCCGTCGTTAAAAATTAAACGAAACAATATTGTTAACATATCAAATATTGCAATGAAAACGACATAAAATTTTACTGTTCAAAAAAATGTAATAATTAAATATTAATTGTGTAAATAATAAAATAAAAAATAAATAAATAACATGTCGGCATGTAGACGAAGCTGATAAGTATATTATAATATTTTTTAAGGATTCATCCGTTCTTATTATATAGGTTTCATTTGTTGCCAAGCAATGAAGTCACCATTTTTACCCGATTAAGAAAAAAGGGAGTTTATGATTTTAACAGTCTATGTATATTTTTAAATTTAAAATATGCCACAACATAATTATTATAGGTAGTCGTTCGTCTTATGATTTTTTTAGAATTAGCTACAGCCATGCTGCGCTCACTCTTATAGAAAAGGTCAGACCATGTTAGTTCTGACTGCAAAAACCGAAATTATTGGCGCTGCTAACTTTTGAATATTAATGATCACAATATCTTAGGTAACGTAGTATAAAATTATTAAATGAATGCATAATGACTGCATTATAACACAATGCTGACTACAGCATTATGTTACGTCATTGTCAAAATGGGTGTTTCACTAACTGATGCAGTCATTATATTCGTGTTTTGTAAAAAGTGAAAAAAATGGTTTTCAAGTTCTGTGTTCCGAATTGCAAAAATGCTAATAGTGGGAAAATTACATTTTATTCATTTCTTAAGGAAACTGAGGTAAGAATAATTTATTTATCTATGACTATGACATGAGTAAGATATTATAACTTAAAAATCATAATCACATTTATTCAAGTTTCACGTCGTTATATTTCGTTTGAATTAAATAATAATATTTACAGATGTTTAAAATATTAAAAATCTGGGATAGATAAGTGTTTAAAATACTTAAAATAATGTTTTAATTACAGAGATTTCATCAGTGGATTTTTGCGATCAATCGTAGGGATTTCCTTGATAGTCCTATGAATCGAGTCAGAAAAAAATTCCGAGTGTGTGAAGCTCATTTCTCTGAAGATTGCAAATATGAAGCCGTGAAAATCAATATTATTATTATGAAACAATTCTGAAAACTATATTATTAATATTTCATTGTATTATTTTATGTTTACATGACTTGATAATATTATAATAATTTAGTTTAGTGACATATTTCGTATTCAAATGTTATTTTGTTAATGTTAATATAGTTTGTTATTATGAAAACTTGAAATAAAACTGGGAAAAAAACATTTCTTTTATTTTTTAATTAACCTTTTCAATTTGTACGTCATTTCTAGGAATATTAAATTTAAAGATACGAGTAAAATATTTGAAATTACCGTTTCTTTCATTGTTACACACTAGCGCCATACTCCATAGTGGCAGTAATCAGTACTAAAAGGATAGAGTGGGATATCTATACTACTCTATCTATGGTTGCACACTAGCGCCATAAGTTTTTGCAGTCAGTACTAAAAGGGTCAGAGCATTCATGATAGAGTGGGCTATCTATATAACTCTCTTATCTATGGCTACAGCAGTCTCAAAAATGTAATAATTTATGTAATAGTTCAAAAAGTATAATATAAAAGTGGTTAGATAATACTCAAATTTTTATACTAACGAGCTACATTATATAAAATATAATAAATAAATATCCAGAAATTTAGTCACGCCACTTGGGCGTTACCTCATACATTTTATAACTGGACGGGCACAGCCATGTCACTCAAAATTGTTTCAAAACTGAATAATGTTTTTACTTCCCACCTCTACTATGGTAGGGAAGTAATGGATTTAGTCCGAAAAAAACATTTCGAGATTTTAACAGATTTTCACGTTTTGAGACCCTAGCAATCGTTTAAGATCATTTTCTGACTGATGTCTGTATGTGTGTGTGTAGTGTGTTTGTGTGTGTGTGTGTGTGTGGTCAATTTTTCGCCTTCGATATCTTAAGAACGGAACAACATACGGGCATGCCGATTGTTCTATTGTGTTTATCAGCCTTTAACTTAGATCTGATTAGATTTTGAGTCAAATCGGTTCAGTGAATCCTGAGATATTAAAAAAAACGTCCTCAATGTTACGTATTAACATAGGTAAAAAAAAATATAAATGAATTCTAGATGTTATAATATGAAAAAAATGTAAATATTTTTTTTCTCTAAAATGTATAGTTTTCGAGAAAAAAAATATTTTACTAAAAAAAATAAAAATTGTACGTAAATCAAGGTAACCATGATTTTTGCTATATTATGTTCGCCATCAGTAGATCACCAAACAAAAAAGAGGGCCATGCTTTTTTCAAAGAATAAAAATTAAATTGTGTTTTAAAGACCACCAACAGCTAAGGTTATTTGGGCCTAGTCAAAGAATAAAAAAAAAAGTGTTTATTTTTTGCAAATATTTACTAGGTGGGAAGTATAGGACTGATCATCAGTCGAATTTTTTTTTATGAATTAAGTTTATTGTAAATAAAAAAATCGTCATATAGTAGATATATCTTCATCTTTATATTTTCAGGTTTGTTTTGCTCCCTTGCCTTAATTTTTTAGGTTTACATCTCTGGTTACTGTAAATTATAGACGCTAGACAACTGAGGTCACTAGCGTCTCCTTGGTTATGGCTTAGAATTTAGATAACACCAAAATTAAAAAGTGTACATTTTTTTATACAATTTTGAAATACGAATAACTTCGTAACTATCTACCTAATGCATATTATTATAACGAAATAATGAATTAATTAGTGAATGAAGTTTTGTATCATTTTTTAATTAAAAGTAGATGCAGAAAAGAATAATTATTACCTTAAAAATAACTGCTTTGGAGCTTCACAATTCACATATCATAAAAAAAATAATTTAGAAAAAATTCAACACAAAAGCATTAACATCGCACTTAAAATAATTATAAAAATAAAACAAAATAATTATTTACACTGATTCAGTACAAAAAGAATTACTTTTAAAACGTTTTATCACTCAACCACGTTTTTTATTACTGTCAATGTTTTAAGCGAACAAGAAAAAATAGGTTCCGATAAAACTATAGAACAATGATATAATCCTATCAATCATGTTTATACTCGTATAACAAATAAAAATAAAAAATCAAAATTGTTCAAATATCCACTAAAATATTTTCAAAGAATTAAAATATCAGAATAATTATATTTTAATTTAGAAATAATTATTCCTGGCATGATATTATTAACGTTTGATTTTAAATTTGTCTACAAAATGCATTATATTTTCTGTAGGTATAGTTTGACCTATCACCTAATAGTTATGATGTAACATTGTATAATTTTGTATAATGAATGAAATAATGCTGTTCAGTGGCGTGTACCTCAATATTATTAAATTTAAAAAACAAGATTTTGCGTCTTTAAATAAATATTTTCCAGTGACTTCCCAATTTAATTCAGTTAAACATTATAAAGAAGTATTTAAATTTTAATATATAAAATTATTTTTGAAAGAATATTATAGTACATTGTATGTCTAGATACATAATGGGGCATATTACGGCGAGTGATGACAGTATGTAAAAACGAGCGATAACGAGTTTTTACAGTCACACGAGCCGTAATACCATTACGTACGAGACATATATGGTATTGTTTGCCATACCCACTACAAAATACCTACTTTTCACGTCATTTTCAAAAAATTCTGACAGTTCATTTGCGTCGCCATGTTTCCTTCCACAGTGTGTCGCGAAGTTCGTACAAGTAAGTAATGACAGGCGCACGCAAGCGTACGCAGGCGTATAGAGCGAATAAACAGAAGTTATTTTCTGCGCTAGTGCAGAAAGTAAACCGTTTTCCGCACAGGTGCCTGTTAAATGGGTCATTAATGGCCACTATACATACATCTAAAGTAGCTATTTCGTAGTGGGTATGGCAAAAAATTATTTAGACCTTTCTTGAAATTCTTACGTATTATAAAGTGGTTGAAAATATTTTCAGATTGGTTATTTAACATCATAATAATGTATAAGTAGGTACTTTTGTTTCATTCTATATAAAACAATAAAATAAATGAACTGTTTAACAATCATTTATTGCACTTTTACATAGATTAAAATGCGTAGTTCTTGATGAAAATTTAATATTATTTTTATTCGTACATAAAATAACACTTTTAACGCTCCTATTAATAATTCATAAAGCAATTTGAATAAAACACTTTAATAATCATAAAACCGATCGTCGGTAGTGAAATTTAATTAAACAAACTAATTCAGTTAAAATGATGTCACTGTAGATTAGTTTATTAATTATTCATATTTATAACGGGGTAATGTTACTATATCCAGTTTGGTAACGTTCGATCTATAAAATACCGAACCGTTAAATAATATAGTGCGTTCGCAAAATACATAATTCCACGTGAAAACTACATTCTAAAAAAAAAAGTCATGAGGTGTCATGGGACACCCGACAGAAGCTAAGCTTCTTACGCATTGTATATAAAATCGAATTTATCAAAGCTAAAAAAATATAAGTAATTGAAAAGAAAATATTTAAATAGAAATGCAATTTTTAATATTGGAAATGTTTATGTTCGTAGGCCAAAAGACAACGGTGTCGCGATCAAGTGAGGAGCAATCATGCAAAATTGAACAAGTGCAATTTTTTCGAAATGTGTTTTATATCATGTCTAGTTAATTGAGAGGTATTTGCGACGATCTGCGGTGTTATTTTTGAGCAAATCTTAATAAATACTGTAGAAAAATCCATTTAAAAGTTAAGTAATCAAGCAAAAGTGAACGCGTATATAACAGAAGAACAATAGGGTTATTCCTGACAAAACTAAACAGTGCATTGATAAATATTGTGTGTATAATAAACAGTTAATTATGTTTCATATATGCTGTTATCATTTCCAATGTCCTCGATGGTTGCAAGGATTGCGAAATCTGTGAATTTTTATTAATATAATTTAATATCGATATAGTAATTAAATAAGGGCTTGAGAATAGCCGAGAGTGTAGCGGCGCTGTTGTTTACATGGCGTTGCTATGGTTCCTCTATTACAAGTCCCCAGTTCCCGAGTTCTAGCCCGAGAGCTGGTAAAAGTGTCAATTGGATTTTCAATTTATTATTAAAAAAAAAAAAAATAAATAATGAATTGAAAATATGAATTGGTGCTAGGCCCAAATAACCTTAGCTGTTGGTGGTCTTTAAAATACAATTCACAATTCACAGTAATTAAATAATTACTTAGACATTTTTATTTACATATAAAATCTATAGAAACTATAGCAACAATACGCGCTGCCCAACTAATGAGTTGCGTTGCATCGGTTCGTGACGTTACACTTTTTCGTGACATTTCACTTTTTGTGTGTTTCCCATCCCTAACGTGCGTTAAGAAGCATAGCTTCAATAATGCATCTTCTATTCCTGGTATACAGAATGTCCGAATACTCACTATTTTGGAATTTCAATTTTGAACTGATATTGAGTTGAATATTTTTGAGACTGATTTTTATTTTTGAAGTTATACTTCTTTAGGCGCGTTATGAAAAAATTATGAGAGTGAATCTTTCAAAAAGTGTGACAAAAAGTGTGACATTAAAATTAACAGGATTGGTTTCTTATATAGTTACCATATAAACAAATCTTGTCTTTTATTATCTTATTTCAATAAATTATTTGCATGCAAATTAAAAATTAGTTTTTAATCACGCCAAAGAAACTTCTAACGTGCGTACATACGTACACGCACCCACTTTTTTATTACTTAATAAAAATTTTAATTTTAACATGGGCATATTTCAATATTTTTGGATATTGTAATCAAATAAATTTGTATATTTTGTGGTTAGGTATGTAAGATTAATATTATACAGGGTGTTAAAAAAAGTGTTCGGAAATTTTAAGGCCGTATAGTATAGACCAAAATAAGTAAAAAAAATCTAATAAACATGTGTCCGCAAACTAACCGTTTTAAAGATATGAGCTTTTATATAAAAAACAAGTTACTACAAACTCAGCTGTGAATGGCCCCAGTGTGCGGAACCGGCTTTACTAAAAAAAAACATGCAATCAAGTTTGCTGTGATAAACAGTACAAACAAATCGCCAATACTTAAACATTAACGCCCTTGGACTTCTTTGCTTGGGGATATTTAAAGAGTTTAGTTTATTCTACTCCAATTAATAATGTAGCGCATTTACAAGAGCGAATAGAACATGCCTGTGAGATAATTCGAGTAAAACCGGGAATTTTTGAAAAGATGCGAAACTCGTTTATAAGAAGATGTGAATCATGTGTTGAGATGGAAGGGAACATGTAGAACACCTATTGTAAAATGGCTTAAATAAAATGCGTAAATTTGATAACACACACTGTTTTCTTATATTTTCTTAAATAGTACATTTCTAAAAATAGCTCACATCTTTGAAACGGTTAGTTTTTTTTAACACCCTGTATATTGAAGCCTGAAAATGATAACAAATTAGTTATCGAAACGTTGCCTAATAAATTATTTATCACTCACAAATCAACCGTCTTTTCTTTCGCAAATAAATTTAAGTTCTAAAATCACCTCTCATAGTTACGGTTTCTATTTTTAATCACCCTATATATATTATTATCATCAATAATAACAGGATATCTGTCTGTAATTTCCTTGCAGGTGTTTCAAGAGTATTTTGTACGACACTTAGGCCGATTTTAATGAAACTTGGTGCAAAATTTACTAATACCCAAACTTAAAATGTAGGAAACTTTTTATCCAGCTATAGGATAACGTTTCCGTCAAAATCGAAATTAACGCGAGTGAAGCCGCTGCAGGTATAGAGACTGTAGAGGTAATGTTACATTAATGGAATATATATATGACTCTGAATGCATACACCTAGCGGCAATGGTGTACACTAATACAGAGTTGGAACCGAACAGTACGAACTTACGGCTTGTTGTTGCAAAATTACAAGCTTTGACACTTTATGACACTTTGGGGTTACATCAGTGGCTGCGGTCGGTTTTGAAGCCCGTACCTTTGTGTCTGTACGTAGATGGGACACCCCACCCATCGCCCCCCGCGGCATTGTGTTCTTAGTACAGTGGCGGGGATACTGGTTTACAGAAAAAAGATATTTTATTTAACTGGAAACCACGGCTGTATATTTTAATAACGATTTTTTAAAATAAAAATTTAACATCTTAGCTACCTCTTATTGTTTGTGAGATAGAACCTTGTGACAGACGAACGGACATCGTAGGCTCAGTATAAAAGGATTCCGTTCGGAGGTACGGGACCCTAATAAAAACGAAATGTAGTGAATTTTTTTGCTGGGGCCTTAATGAATTAAAAATATTACAAAGGATTGTTAAGTTTTTTTTGACGTATTGTTAGTGAGTTTTATATTGTGCTAAAGACTTTACTAGAATTAATTGTTATGCACCGTGTTCCAGATTCATGTATACATAGGGAAATTAACATTGAGAACATTTAGTAGTAAGCTATGGGCCATAAGACCTAATGTAAATATGTAGTGAATTATCAAGGTTAGATTACATAGAAAACATAGTACTGTTACAGAACTGTTTTCTGAGTTAGCGGAATAAATATTTATTTACAATGTTTATTTACAATAATTAAAAACACAATAATAATGAATGCAACAACGAAAAGTCAGTTCTAACAATCAACACAAGTAAACAATAACTAAACAGTAATTAACACCCCCCAGGGGGGACATTGGGGTGTAGTTGTTATCGCAATTGCATTCCAATGTTCTTTGGGAATTAGCGCTCCCAGGGACCCGAGCTCGTACCAGTCGGTTTGTGTACGCCGGCTGGCGGATTTTAATACACAAATATATTATATTTTGTTGTGTTGAAGACGCTACTGACCTGAGTTGTCGACGCGTCTATAATCTACAATAAATAAAATAAAAAGTAATTAACACTTAATTATATACAATTAACTACACTAATATTTATTTTATCAGGTGTATTTATATCACGGAACTATTTATAACACTATTGATATCAGATTTATTTTGCACTATATTCGCTGTTCAACACTGTCACAGTATAAACTGACTGACTGACTGATTCCCGTTGACTGATTCCGCGACTCACTGTTCACTGATTTATATAGGCTGCGTGGCTCAAACTTAGCGCGTTCTCGCGTTTTCTAGAACGTTCGTGCAGGCTCCAGTTGTTTAGTAAGCAGATCCCGTTTCTCGGAACTCTCTCCTGCCGTTTATATACAGGCTGATCCGTAACAGTACAGTGAATTTTTTAAACAATTTTCCATAACACCGGTTGACTATTAAGAGTAACTCGGAACCTCCTTAAAAAAAAAAACAAAGCATCTACTACAATTTACATAAGGTCTTATGGCCCATAGCTTACTACAAAATTGTAAATGTTCTCAATGTTATTTTTCCTATGTGTACATGAATCTGGGACACGGTGTATAATCATTATATTGAAACACATAAATTATAGTTCCAAGGCCATTATTCAATGTTTACATAACATTAACTGATTTTACCACAAATTGTTGTTTTAAAATATTCAAATAGCAGTGCCGTGACGCCGTCGATAATTTTTATGCATGCGAAAAAACCATGCTTTTTAAATTATGCTTAGAGTAATTCTATGAAAAACTGTCTACAGCACGTTAACTGTTTATGATTAATTGATGAGTACATCAGAAACTTGCCTAAAGAATCATAGATATGCAGGGGGTCCCAAAAGGCGACGTCCAAACGAACTGAGGTGATAGAGAAGGTCATTTCCACATATAATATGTGGTTATCCAATTGTTGACAATTCAACAATTGCGGCCCATGCTTTTATAAAAAATTCGACTGATGACCAGTCCTATACTTCCCACCTAGTAAATATTTGCAAAAAATAAACACTCTTTTTTTATTCTTTGAAAAAAGCATGGCCCTCTTTTTACTTCCCACCTCTACTATGGTAGGGAAGTAATGGATTCAGTCCGAAAACAATATTTCGAGATTTTAACAGATTTTCACGTTTTGAGACCCTAGCAATCGTTTAAGATCATTTTCTGACTGATGTCTGTATGTGTGTGTGTGTGTGTATGTGTGTGTGTATGTGTGTATGTGTGTGTGTGTGTATGTGGTCAATTTTTCGCCTTCGATATCTTAAGAACGGAACAACATACGGGCATGCCGATTGTTCTATTGTGTTTATCAGCCTTTAACTTAGATCTGATTAGATTTTGAGTCAAATCGGTTCAGTGGATCCTGAGATATTCAAAAAAACGTCCTCAATGTCACGTATTAACATAGGTAAAAAAAAATATAAATGAATTCTAGATGTTATAATATGAAAAAAATGTAAATATTTTTTTTCTCTAAAATGTATAGTTTTCGAGAAAAAAAATATTTTACTAAAAAAAATAAAAATTGTACGTAAATCAAGGTAACCATGATTTTTGCTATATTAAGCTAGCCATCAATAGATCACCAAACAAAAAAGAGGGCCATGCTTTTTTCAAAGAATAAAAATTAAATTGTGTTTTAAAGACCACCAACAGCTAAGGTTATTTGGGCCTAGTCAAAGAATAAAAAAAAAGAGTGTTTATTTTTTGCAAATATTTACTAGGTGGGAAGTATAGGACTGGTCATCAGTCGAATTTTTTGTTTAGTGATCTACTGATGGCTAGCTTAATATAGCAAAAATCATGGTTACCTTGATTTACGTACAATTTTTATTTTTTTTTTGTAAAATATTTTTTTTCTCGAAAACTATACATTTTAGAGAAAAAAAATATTTACATTTTTTTCATATTATAACATCTAGAATTCATTTATATTTTTTTTACCTATGTTAATACGTGACATTGAGAACGTTTTTTTGAATATCTCAGGATCCACTACACCGATTTGACTCAAAATCTAATCAGATCTAAGTTAAAGGCTGATAAACACAATAGAACAATCGGCATGGCCGTATGTTGTTCCGTTTTTACGATATCGAAGGCGAAAAATTGACCACATACACACACACACACACACATATACAGATATCAGTCAGAAAATGATCTTAAACGATTGCTAGGGTCTCAAAACGTGAAGATCTGTTAAAATCTCGAAATATTTTTTTCGGACTAAATCCATTACTTCCCTACCATAGTAGAGGTGGGAAGTAAAAAGTGAGAGGTTATGACTACTTAGTGTTTCTGCTGCAGTGCAACTTTTTTATCAATGTAGTCATTTTTAATGAGACTATTATAACAGTACAAACAACAGAACATCGCCAATTTGTTTTATATTCAACATTTGTTCAAATCGTTTAAAGTTAAATAATTCTTCTAGAAAACTTTTTAATGAGCTTGTAAAGCACCTACATTATTTAGATGATGTTTATTATTTCTTGAACAAAAGTTTTAATGATTTTTTTATGTTTCATCTCTTGTACAGGGCCAGACATAAATCGTTTTAAAATAATCCGGGAGATTTTTTTACACTACCAAAAACGCATTTTTATAGATTGGTGCAGATTTGCGTGTGTAATTATTGGAATCAGCGTCCTTTTTTATATAAGAATGATTATTTTGAAAATTATCTGAGAGTATTTTTTGTTCAAAAATCGCAATTTTTGAGAATTTGCCTTTATTTTGAAATTGTGACTTGTCAACGCAAGATTCTCCCTATTCATTTCTAAGTATATTTGAGGATATAAAAGTGGGTAATACTTTATAATCACCTTTATACCTACGTCGATACGTCATTTTAATTTTACTAAACCTTTTATGTTTATTTTCTCTGCGTTAGGTTCTTAAAAACTT
This sequence comes from Mongoloraphidia duomilia, assembly GCA_039654895.1. NCBI lineage: Eukaryota > Metazoa > Arthropoda > Insecta > Raphidioptera > Raphidiidae > Mongoloraphidia > Mongoloraphidia duomilia. The sequence goes on along the minus strand of CM077525.1, from coordinate 16,216,712 downwards.
ACTAGCGGACCCGTCCCGGCTTCGCCCGCGTGCTAGGAATTTCCCAGGTGCTAAGAATTTATACTTATATTAGAAATCGTGTCCATCGTGATTATAATAAAATTAAGCAACATCGCAGGAGAGTGGACAAAATAATTTGATATATTAAATTAAATGTACGACGTTTCGTCTATAGATTTAGACTTTTTCAAGTACATACATAAAAATAACAATATTTATGAAAATTAATATTAATTACTAACCATAGCAATTAACATAAGATAGGTACATAAGACAAAAACATGGTAACATGGTAACAAATTATGTTGACTATAAATTTTAACAATCAATAATAATAATAATACAAATGTTAGTAACATAATTGTACTGACTACTTAAATTTTGAGTGTCTGTTCTATAATTGATTGAATTGTTTTTTCTAATAAAACACATTTCACTGATATTACGTTTCTTCCAATTTGACTCTTTATCTAATATTTGAACTTCATTGAAAAGAAATTTATGCCCAGTGTCGAAATGATGAGATGACAACGCCGTCTTATTATCACTTAACAAGTTTATGTTTCTACAGTCCATTTTGTGCTGATAAATTCTATTTTTTAATAACTGTTTTGTTTGTCCCACATAGCACTTAATACATTCACAAGGTATTTTATAAATAATATTAGATTGATGTGAGATAGGCGTCTTATCTTTAAGTCTTATCTATAGACGAAACGTCGTACATTTAATTTAATATATCAAATTATTTTGTCCATTATCCTGCGATTTTGCTTAATTTTATTAATTTATACTTATTTTAAAGTGTGGTGCTAGATGCGTAATACTGCTGATGTCAATATATTTATTCACACTGCCATCTATTAAAATCTATTAAAAACTTATAGAACTTATAAATGAATTACGACCCTTTGTCCTAAAAAAAATCCTTAACACGTTCAGTGCCGATGTCACACACCGTGTGCCACCGGCTGTTATCATCAAGGGCCGATGTCACACCATGTGTGCCACAGGTATAAGTAGCTACTACAGCTCAGTACTGTGTCGGATATTGACAGAGAGTGTTGTGTTTACTCCGGCCTCTTGACAACGTCATACTGCATATCTGTGCATTATCGGTTTCGGCATTTTTTATATTTAGGTGCCGCTATGGAGCATAACGCTCAAATACTGCAATATTTCAAAGTTCTGATGCCGGCTACTGACGTGCGCCCTGCAAAAGTGGCCGGCAGTGAACGTGTTAAATTCGCAATAAAAAATATTGAGGGTCACTTATCGGGATAAAAACTGTCCTATCTCTTAAGTTGGAACAAACAATACACATTACAAAATTTCATTAAAATCGGATGAGCGGTTTCGGAGATTAGCGTGAACGAACATCGATATTAAGATTATTAGCTTATTAACAAAAAAATTCACAGATTTCGCAATTTTTGCAACCATCGAGGACATTGGAAATGATAACAGCATATATGAAACATAATTAACTGTTTATTATACACACAATATTTATCAATGCACTGTTTAGTTTTGTCAGGAATAACCCTATTATTCTTCTGTTATATACGCGTTCACTTTTGCCTGATTACTTAACTTTTAAATGGATTTTTCTACAGTGTTTATTAACATTTGCTCAAAAATAACACCGCAGATCGTCGCAAATACTTCTCAATTAACAAGACATGATATAAAACACATTTCGAAAAAATTGCACTTGTTCAATTTTGCATGATTGCTCCTCACTTGATCGCGACACCGTTGTCTTTTGGCCTTGAACGAAAACTCGTAACTCTGCCCCCATATACGAACATAAACATTTCCAATGTTAAAAAGAAATTGAAAATCTAGTTTATAATTGTGTTTTAATGTTCGTCAAATAAAGGTTAAATTGCTGCTGATAAATTTCATTTACAAATGAATTGTGTGTTGTTGTAAATAAATTGTAATATTGTACACAAAATCAATATTTGTTCAATTATAGTTAAATTATGTACGAAAATATAAACCAATAAAAGCGGAAAAAAAACTTTTATTCACCATTAGTTGATTCAATGACGACGGTTCCATTGAATTATGTACGCACATAGCAGCCAATTTTTTCACAATTCATATTTTTTTATTTGCTTGATGTTAAAAAATGTGGGGCCACTTTCAAGAGGAAAACGAGGGTTCAAACGTTTACTTATATAAACCAGAATAGCATACAAATATATAAATAGTCCTTGAAATAAGGATATCACTTTTTCATAGTACCTATACAGGAGACACTAAAATATTTCTTGTCGTAAATATAAATAGGTAATAAATTAGAAAATGACGTGAAATACACTTCCGATTAGGAAAAAACATTGAAAAAAAATTTTATAAAAAAATAGAACCCTCTTTCAAAAAAAGCCACTGAAAAGAGAAAATAATTAAATTTTGAGGTCGGAGCTAATTTAATTACTAGAACTTTTTATCTTTTTTATTTTAATAAATTTATTTTAATAAATTTTGAGGTCGGCACGACCTCAAAATTTTATTTTTTTCCTGTTTTTAGTGGCTTTTTATGAAGGAGGTTCTATATATTTTATTATATTTTTTTTTATTTTTTTACTTTTAGTGACTTTGCAATACGTAGTTTGTACGTACCTACTCTCTCTTGATATTTGATTACTGAACTTAAAAAAACTACTGAACCAATTTAAGTAAAATTTATGTGAGGTCAGCCTGAAGGTATGTCCTATTGATTAGAAATAGAAGCATCAAAATCGGGTGACAAATGCAGGAGATATGAGGTAACATAATTAAAAAATTAATTTTATTACAAGAAAAAAAGAAACTATACGAACATATTTAATTAAAAATTATAATATGGGACCATTCCGTAAACATTCTGAACCCAACAGCGTCGATTTTTTTTAAATTGGTCAACCCCTCGAGAAGTTATGGCTGAACAAACATAAAACAAAAATTTTATATATATCTACGTCACGAATTTATAACCTCTTTTTTTAAGTCGGTTAAAAATAAACATTTTGTTTTAGGTACATTTGTTATGGGTGATTCTAACTTTAGGTATAAGTTTAAAATTAGCTCTCGCATGGAAAATATGTTTCTGGTACGACTTTGAAAGTAGATTTAAGATAAAACTGATTTTAGCAGGGAATTTTTATTATGATCCCCATGGGAATTCAGTGTTAAAAGTCGTATTTTGAAAGCAGATTTGGCGTTGAAAGTCGTACCAGAAACCTAGCATTAGTTTAAAGCTGTATCTTGATTACTCCAGTGGTGAAAACGGAACTAGCATTATCGAAGAGAACAAAAAATTAATGTCGGACTTCCGGTTGCGCCACTGCGCATTGTACATATTATATTATCTACATATGAGTATTATTTCTACATGCCTACGTTTATTAATATACAGTGTGTCGTCAAAAACTACCTAAGACAATAAATCACATTTTTTTAACATTCATTATGGAAAGTTATATCGACAAAATTTTATAGACTATACTTACCTGTTTTAAACAACAGCCTTATAATGACGCATATAGCCTAGTAGCTGCGCGTCTTATTAAAATAAAAAAAAAAAAGTTTATAGAAAAGTAAAAAATCATGCTAAAACATTTAATTTTTAAAATTTTATTAAATTCAGAAACACAATATCCAGCTTGTTTTTCCGAGAGAATTTCTTTATTATGTCAGTTCGCCGCTATTTATTTGTTCTAGCGAGCGAAACATTCAGAATAAAGATATTGGTTTTCTAAACATATAAAATTTACAAAGCGCTTTATTACTGCGTTAAAAAGTATAACTATATGCACGTAGAAATGATTGGATTGCTGCTTACCATTAAAACTCAAGTGTTTAGACTATACTTGAAGGACACTGAATAAAGAATGTATTTAGAGAAAGAGAGAAATAGAGGGGGGATGATAATTAAGTTAAAAATATTGTTATCGAAATAGTTTGCAAGAGAAATATATAATAATTAGATCGAACACAAAGCTCTGCACAGAAAGTGGAGTTAGAGGTTCATAGATTGAAGTTAAAACTTGTAGAGCGACATGCCATTACGCTCGGACGATTCAGAAGGCAGTGTCGGACCTAATGGAATGTGTGCTTTAATCTCTGTAAGTGCTTCGTAGTTATCATAGCTGCTTATAGAGCAATTTAGAAAAGCGAAAATTAAAAATAATACGCAAATGTGTTTGATAATTTATTAAAACGGGCATAAAAGCTTTATTTTTTGTTTAATATAAAATATTTTTACCGCTCTATTAAAATTTCGTTTTTTAACAAAAATTAAAAATTAAGTTTTAATTATACCTCTAAGTAATCATACTAAAATATAGCATTTAAGACAATATCTGTCGAGTTGGAACGTCATCCTATGTTAGACATACAATCAGCTTCGTAGGGTCGCGTCGTGGGGTTTCTCGAGACGATTATATTTCTAGCATAGGACGACGTACCGAGTTTGTGGCCGAGTTGATAGCAAACGTTCGGTCTCTCGTTACAATAAAGTTGTGTGCAGTCCTTTAAGTCCATTCCTGACGCAGCGGTTAACCGCTACGCTCAATCGCATCAATCAAGTACCCCGACGTAACCGTACCCTTATACAATATAATCGCACTAAAATGCAGCATTAAAACCGTGCCCCGTCCGTTAAGTCCATTCCTGACAGACGACGGGTGGCGAACGCAAGAACCGAGAGAGGGTAAGAGAGAAAGAGAGAAGCTTTCCCGAAAGCAGCCGGTATATGTAATGTAAAAGGAGGAGATTGCGGACCAAAAGCGAGAGAGCTTTAACCAGAACGCGGTGTATACTGCGGTAACTGTGATGCAAAGTTTAAAGTGAGTTATGTAACTGAATCAAAACAACGTGTGTATATGCCCTGTATGTGGATGTGTGAGTAGTTCCATTTACGGCTCACACACGGCGCTGTCTATCTTCGCTTACGTGGCTATCGACGCCGCGTGCTTTTTTTTGATTTTAAAGCACACTCCAAGAAATGTATTTTTAATCAAAATATAGAATAACTGAACGAATAAATATGGTTTTATTATAACTAACTGAGAAAATTATTAATAAATCCTTAGCGTAAATCAATTCACATATTAGTGAACTAACATAATACAGATTGTATCAAATTAAACCTGTGCATAGGGCATTCTGTGTGTAAGACAGAGATTGATACATAAAGCTATTGCTTTATGTATCAATCTCTGTCTTACACACAGAATGCCCTATGCACAGGTTTAATTTGATACAATCTGTATACCAAACGACATGTCGCAATGATATTTTTTAGAAGGTTATATAAGAAAAATGTAAATGCCACTGTCGGGACTCGAACCCGAAACTACTGTTGACACTGTAGAGTAATTGGAAACTTGTCCGACGCGGAAATAGATGTTTCAGGTTCGAGTCCCGGCAGTGGCATTATATTTTTCTTACATAACCTTCTATAACCATGTCGTTTGATATATTATGTTAAATCACTGAGATGTGAATTTATTTGCAGTAAGAATTTATAAATAATTTTCTTAGTGTTTGTATTTTTAGTTTAAGAAACAATTTATCCAATTTCAAGTTTAAATTCATAATTTTTTAAGGTAACAGGGTACTCGAAAAATCGAGAGCTGATCGAATATAGGAAACAAAATTATCGTTGGCTACTCTATCTGCAAGATTGAGTCGATTATTTCAAGAAGAAAATTTTACGTTTTGAAAAAAAAATGAGTGATATCCGCCTGATTGAATTTTTAAGCAATGGAATTTCCTTTTCGAGTCGAGTTCAGTATTTTTCTTTTCAAAATAGACGCCGATGACCTCAGCTATTGAGCGTCTATAATATACGATCAATTTTTTTTCAAAGTGTAGAGCAAAAAGTTTATAGCTAAGGGCTAGTAACCTCGACAACATACCCATTTCAACACAGCTGGGCATGTTAGGTTCGATCTCCTCAAGGACGGAATGGCCGGTATGACTAAAGGACGTCGATGGGGTGAGAACCCCTCAAATTTAAAAAAGGATGTAAAAATGGAAAATTTTACTCATTTCAATAAAGCTGAAATTTGCAGTTGAAATTGGTATTTTGTCGAGGTCACTATAGCTCTTAGTAGATACTGGAAAATTTAAATACTTTTAGGGTAAAGTTTTCTCCCCGTGTAAAAAAGATATCATTAGGCGATATTACTATATTTTAAATATTATGTATAATGCTTGAATTAAGTATTTATTTCTGGTTTTGATTTTGAGAGATCTTCGATGAAACAGACAGTAAACACATCCGTAACCAACCTGAATACGCTTCATTTCTCTCACTCACACGTATACGGTATATACGCACCGACCTCCTATCTTTGTTGCACACATTATGGGTACCGTCTCGTATATCTCTTATGTATATTTTATACAACAATGTTGTGTTAAATTTGTATTTGCAGACTTCAAGTGTAGTGTTACATAATACACTCACTTACTGCACTGTCTACTTCAAGTCAAGTCGATCCATTCAGTTTAATGCGGCAATACGCCCTTGAAGAAGAAAATGAAAAAACGACTGATTCTATTTGAATGACAAAAATGTCCACTCGATTGCGTCTGTCCGGTTCTAAAAGATTGAGGACATGCGGCCAAGATATGTTGTTTTTGTAGATTATAGACGCTCAACAACTGAGGTCATTAGCAACATGTGTTTTATAAATTGGTCAGTGTTAAGGAGTTACCATGGTAGTTTATACCATCGGACAGGAAAAGATCAAACAATTTTTCCACGAAACTTTGGTCAACGTTCAAAATTGAAAAATTTTGACTCGTCTTGCGGTAACTGGCTTATTAGTATTCGAAAGGTTCCCACATGAGGACGTTGTCTCACAAGTGGATGCATCCGGAGTCTTCTGGTTTTCCTCCGGTGGAAACGGCGATGATACCAATACAAAATCATGAGAGAATTCACGACAATCTTGTTGAAAAGTTGTATAAAGACTGAACTTTTTTTGTGTTTATAATTATGATCCGACTTAAAACTGAACGCCATGTGAACATCAAATACGTTTTAAAGGTATTGTGAATAATCACGATTTGTAAAAGACGGAGCGCAGTGTGAACATTAAATACATTTTTGACTTATAATAACAAAAATAATAGCCTAGGTATCCCACTGCAGGGAATAGGCCTCCCCTAGCCTCTTCCATTCAGCACGGTTTCACGCTAGACGGGTCCATAGTGAACCAGCAAATTTATCGATGTCATCTCTCCAGCGACTCTTCTGTCGGCCCACTTTTCTGTTGTTGTATTTTGGCAGCCAAGTTGTTGTCGCTTGAGCCCACCTTTTGCTATCTAAGCGGTACACATGGCCCGCCCAACTCCACTTTAATTTACTGCACACTTTTAAGACATCTTTAACCTTTGTTTTCTTTCTTATAACTGAGTTTTTTATTCTGTTCTTTTTTGTTATTCCTAATAAACTGCGTTCCATAGCCCTTTGAGTTGTTTGAAGTTTATTTCTATCTCTTAATGTAAGTGACCAAGTTTCAGCACTGGAAGTTAGAATAGGAATGATGCACACATTAAAAATTTTAGCTGTTAGATTTACTGGTACCGCGCTCGTTTTTGACTTACCGTGGTTAATCACGATTCGTAAAAGACGGAGCGCTGTGTGAACGAGCTGTAAGTAATCAACGGTATATGCCGCATTAACAAGAACTGGCTAGAGGTAAGTACATATTAATAGTGCAATTTTTATGCCCAGTTAAACAAACATATTAGAGCACTCGGAATAAAGCTTAATGGTGCTTCGGACGTTTTTATTTTCCGCTGGGAAATGATTTATACTGCTAACTACATCTGTACTCAACAATTCTTAGCGCAAGTGCTTATTACAAAGGGAACATTCCTAAAGCCAATGCCCTGGACGTGTTGTAGCAGAAATCCCCTCTCGCCGCATTATAAATTTAAACTACGCTTTATATTGTTCTTCTATATGAGAGGTGCTTAGTCACAATTCCACTAAACTTCCAGTTTCGTTATTTAAACAAAATATATTATTATTTGTGAAATATTTTAAGCAGGATGCAACCATACAAGAAAAATGCATTCATGAACTGATTGTAGATTATAGGCGTTCGACAACTGATAAGTATTTACAATGTACAATATCATCTATATTAATAAACAAATGTAAAACTGTAATTTTAATTTACCTAACAATATAATTAACCAAGAAATTATTAATCCTAGCCGTAAATAAATTCACATATTAGTGAATAACACAATATATCAGATAATATATTGTGTTATTCACTAATATGTGAATTTATTTTACGGTTAGGACTAATAATTTCTTGGTTAATTATAATAATACCGTAAACTACCTTATAGATCTTCTGTATTTTGATTTGATTATAACATTTTATTTGGTAAGAAAACGAATTTAGTTTACAGTCTTCAGGTACATATAAATACATTTTTCTAAGACCGTGTTTTTTGTTCCTAAGAACTCTTAAATGTTCACAAAGTTTTATTTTTTTGTTTACTATTTTGATAAGACGTGTCAATTGGTCTAGACTATGGGAATTTATCTATATTACATAAAGTTTCAGATTCAGAGAAAGATTTCATACGTCAATTTAAGTTATCAAGGAAAGTTGTATTGAAAAAATGTTATTTTGTCTGAAACGTGTTCTTTCAGACTTTCATTATCTACAGATCTTAAAAAGGTTTCATATTTTTTCAATTTTTATTGAAATGCTTTTAAGTTTATTTGAAGAAGAAAAAGGTATACAAATTTACATATTTAAAAAATGTTTTATGTATATTTCAGTAAAAATTATTATTACAAAATTTGAAAAATAAAAAGCCTGTGTATAGATATATATTTTGTTTATTTAAATAAACTCAAATTGGCATTGATAATGGCAGCTTTTATCAATTCAAACAATGATTTGTTTTTGATAAGCGCAAATCGTGAACACGTTATTTGAAAATATGATTTAAATTGAATTGTCGATTTTATCTCTACGAATATTTTTCCAATTTTTTTACCAACACAAAATTCCAGCGTGTGTAATATAGTGCATGCGTAGTATTAGATCTGTTTGATTATTGTAGAAACATGACTCTTACTACAATTTCTTTAAAAAAAAATAAACGAAAAAATAATAATAATAATAATGCGTTTAACGTCCGTTTCTCGACATTATGTCATAACAGACGCCATTCGCACCATTACCATTTTTCCATTTTTACCACTTTCCCGTAGTTTTCTACTTTTTTTTTATTAATAGCAATGTGCGAATGGAGGAATGATAGGGAATTAGGATAAGGTAGGCAACTTTGGTAGCATAGGAGTTTGACAGGTAATCGGCCATGGCCTTGAATAAGGAACCATCTCGATATTCATCTGGAATTATTGAGGAAAACCATAGAAAACCTCAAACAAGATGGCCGGTACAGGAATTACCGTTTCTCGGCGTGAGACAGTAGGAAAAAGTCCTAGTCACATCTGCCCCCGCCGGGATTCGAACCCAGTACCTTCCCAATGCGAGTCTAGTGCTGTACCACTAAGCTACATCGCTGGGTATAAACGAAAAAATAAGACAGCACCGATTGATTAAATTAATTTTTTTTAATGTAAAATATCACAGAGAAAGAGGCTAAATAATAGACGTTCAAATAATTTATTAAAAACTGTCGATGTAAGGTAAGTTTAATTTTTTCGAAATCTTTGAACATCCAAAGAGCCTGCATTTGCTGAAAATTTAGAAAAAAATATATTTATAATAATTAATTAATTTTTATTTTCTTCCTTTTAGTTGAATCTACTAATAAAGCCTTTTCATTTGATACTCCACACAAAAGGTTTTACCGATTTTTTACGTACCTACTGACAAAATAGCGTCCAGCGTCCGCCATATTGAATTTTCCGTGACGTCACTTAAGTACCCTATTGGAATTCTCAACGAAACCTTTCTTTTGATACCCATATCAATGTATTTAAACGAAAAATTACTTTTGCATTCTGACAAAATGGCGTCTAGAGTCCGCCATATTGAATTTTCCGTGACATAATATACCCACTAGCACTCGTGAGACTATGACTAATTTATAGACATCTCATTTTTCAAAATTCGTCAAGCCCTTTAGGCTACAGAGCGTTCCAAAAAAGATTTTTTCTACGTCACGGCCGTCATTTTGAATTTAAAAAAATATTTTATAGCCTATGTCATCCGAACCATAATAACGAATCGATTGACAGCACATTTAACAAAATTCGATGAATAGTATAGGCGCTACAGTGGAACATACGTAAATACAAACATACATACATAGACTGCCAATAAAAACATTACCCTCCTTTCGGATTTGCCGTAGTCGGGTAAAAATTTAATGTTAGCAATTATAAAATTTTGTTTCTATACTTATAAACGGAATGTGTATACATGCACATCGAAATGCTAGATTTATCACAGCGGACGGGCAAAAAGGGTGAGCGTTTTATTTATTACAAACCTGTCATTATAAACAAATCAAACCTAGATGCAAGTGTACCGTACAGGCTCGTGGCAATTCATTCTATTTCGCATGAAGGAAACGGATATCATGTGTAAAGCCGACAGTACACTCTTGCCGAGGGATACCGAGACTACCCGAACGCGAGAGTGTACTGACAACGCTCGGCCGGCCTCGTAGCGCTCTGTCTCGCCTCGGGAGCGCTCCGTATAAAGTCGGTTTTTTGACCGCGAGTCAAAGGAACCGAGCGGCGAGTGCGAGCGCACTCAGTACTCTCGTGTTTAACTGCGTAGTTTATATGGAATTGAGTAGTTTAAATGACAACTGAAGCCGAGTCACACACACATTCGTAGACGTTCGCTTTATTTAATCTCTTGGCGAGTTCTCCTGCGAGTGAGCTCGGCAAGAGTGTACTGCAGACATAAGGGGAGCGAATTTACTCGTCACTATAGCGGCTACAAAACTCGCTTGAATTGTACAAGCGAGTTAAACGTTCGGCAAGATCAATAGAAGACCGACCAAATTTTTTCAACCCTCGCAAATTCATTTAGTTTGACTCTTAACAAAGTTGGGCCAAAATTAATTTAACGACTGCAAAACTCACCCTAAATCGCTCGGCGAGTTCAGTAAAAAAATAATGCACTCTTCTCACCACTGCACTGGCTAACATTTTTACTGTCCCGATAATTAAATTTACACTAAATAATACTGGCTGCCTTTTTATTCTCAACTTTAAAAAAATTACACTCATGATTCTTAAACAGATATAATTTCTTATAAAGTGCGATGATAGTAAATAATTAAGAGAAAAAATGAAAATAAAATTTCTAGACAATTTCTTGTATTTTTTGGAAACGATTTTTTTGTAACAAAATGCGAAATACAAAAGTAGGCTGTCCTAATTTGAGCGCGAAATTTAAAGTGGAGTCGATTGGCATTCAAAAATGTATGGGGTTTAACGGAATATTCGTTACTATTTTCTTAAAACACATTTCTTACCAAAACAAAGGCTGTTTCATAAAAATAATTAATAAATGCCGTCATTATTGGCTACAAAACTTTATTATTTCGTGTGAAATAATTTTTTATTTGAAATTAAAAATTTATGAAAAATGAATGTCCTAACTTGATTCGCCAGTGACGTTTATTCTAACCTAACTTAACCTTGTTGACGTTCGTCCAGGTATAATTTAAGCAATTATAATTAGAAATTGAGTTTGTTCTTTCCATTTGGGGTTGAAAAAGTATTCTGAAGTCGTCTGAGCTACGCTAGATCCAGGGAGGATAAGCTAAAAGGATAAAAAAAATGTTTTCATCAATTAGGTATTGGATATCTAGGTATTATTTTAACTTTTTCCTCAGTCGGAAATTTAAATTTTTTGCAGTCATAATTTTCATTATAACTGCAGTCAGGTACAAGACACCATCCAATAACAAATTGCTTTAATTATTAACGATGACGTGTTTAAAAAAAACGAGGTTATGTCTGTAGAATGAATGAAATTTGACAGTTGTGTCGTGTCAATAGATGAAGGGGAAGGGAAAGACTTCACAACGTACGTTTAACGCAGATTCTAGTTAGAAGTAGACAGTTGCGACTCCGCCACACCTTCCTTTCCTAATCTATTCAGGTGTCTTCTAAAATATTTCAAAGCACTTTTGATAATAGAATTTATTTTGCGACCAAAAGCAAAATCCGAAATTTATTGCGACTACATTCGATGGATTTAATCGGATTCGGCTCTGTTCACAGACCGTATTACATACCAGGTCTGATTTAGTACTTTCTGTATTGACCTGTAATGTTTCTCTTCAACTCTCCCGTCTCTCTCTCTTTTTCCCCCTTTCTGCACGAGGTTAATGTGTTCATTTCACCGCAAGTCATAATTACACCACTTTCTAATAACGAACTCCTCACTAATTAAAGCAGATAGTCATGTTTGCCAGGAGACTACAAACTTATTTATTAATTTTTTAATCCCATAGAGAATAAGATTTGACTCGAAAAAGGTATTCAATTATTCTACACTCAAAATCATAATTATTTAACTGTTTAAATATCGGATGGTTCAAAAACAGAGTTAGATCAAACCAGGAGTTATTCCACGTACCTATTTGAATGGTTTTTTGCTTCGTTTTTGTGTAGAAGAACATGAAGAGTATTCTCAACCGGAAGTTACCACTGCACTCTTTATCTCAAATCCTCTCCCCTCGCCTAAAACGGCTACCCATGCTATTTTTAAAGCTTAAGGGTTCGGGTAAACATCAAATCTAACTACAGATCCTACAGGCGAATTTTTTGAAAAAAGTTTTGGCTACGCGTGAAAGATAACGTAATTTTTAAAAGGATGTAAATTTTTTCAGGAATTTTTTTTAAATTTTCGTCTGTGGGATCTGTATTTACTGTAAATTATAGACTCGTCGACAACTTAGGTCATTAGCTTCTTGATTACATTAAATAATAATGCACTTAAAACTAAATGACATCACAAAACATCCATGAGTGAAGGCGGGATTCGAACCCACGACAGTCTGATCCAGAGGCCGCGACGCTAACCACTTGATTACACTGTCCTCGTGTGTGGGATCTGTAGTGTGATTCTTGGTCCTTCATTTGGCGTTTACCCGAACCCTTTGGCTTTAAAAATAGCGTCGGGAGAGCCGTGAAGGGGTAACTTCCGGACAATTTAAAGATATACCTATCCTCAAATCCCCACTTCAGTCAAAGATCTTAACTTGGTGATTTTTTAATTATAAACGTATGTATGTATATAGTCATAGAAAATGTTTTTATTACGTTAGTATGTTTTCAACAAATTGACCTACTCTGCAAATTATCGTCGATTTTAATAATAATAGATATTATTCCACATAAAATTTCAAATTTTAACTGTTATTTATATACGCCATTATCAAATACGTAATGCATTAATTAAAAAATATACGTTGCTAAAAAAAACATTTACAAAAAAAACTGGGCTTCCCCTACGAATGCAAGATCGTCCAAAGTTAATTTGTTTTATTTAGAGGTTAAACAAACAGAACGGACATGCGTCAGGCGTGGTACTTACAGTGGTAGGTAATACCAACATACGTGATATGCAGGAACATATTTTTTTATTTAAATGCTTGTATAATGGAAATAGCACAGACATGTTGTAAGTACCTTAATAAAAACAGGGCATTCGTGAACACCGAACGTACACATTTCGAAGCGTAACGAGACTACAGATTTAACCCTTTCAACAACGGTTACTTGTTGGCGTCTCTTCACAGTCGACGGAACGAGAAACTCGGGGCATCTAGGCGCTGATTTTTAAAATCGTCGTGGGTGATTTCATAATATTCATTTTTGTAAGAAAGTTATCCAACAGGGCTTCAAGATTTTGACTTGAATAACGTCTAATGTCTCATACTGGGGTGGTATTTTAGAAATATTAGATGTAACGGAAATAGATGGAAGTGGTCAACATGTGAAAAAAAACACAGCATGCATATATCTATGTTAAGGTCTCAAACACAGTAAGCCAGGACCCAGGTGGCCGTGTGGAAAAGTACGAGTCTACCGACAGGTACAAACGCCAAGCCCAGGTTCGAATTTCGAAGACTTTTAATATTTTTATTGTATTGTTTTTTAAAGACCACCAACAGCTAAGGTTATTTGGGTCTAGCACCAATTTATATTTTCAATTCATTATTATTATTTTTTTTTTAATAATAAATTGAAAATCCAATTGACACTTTTACCAGCTCTCGGGCTAGAACCCGGGAACTGGGGACTTGTAATAGAGAAACCATAGCAACGCCATGTAAACAACAGCATTGCTAAACGCTCGGCTATTCTCAAGCCCTATTTTTATTGAAGTGAAAACTTCTTTAGGCGCACTATGCGTTCTTTCTGAATAGTGAACGAAAGTGAACCGTCACGCTCGGGTCGGTGATGTTGAATCGGGTTTACTCGGCTCCACTCGACATCAAGCGCGCTCGTATCGGTGAACCACGTTTACTGTCTAACAAGGAGTGCATCGTTTCAAGAATTACGTTTTTATTATTACGTATTATAATAATATTATGTATGTTTTGCATATAATCAAGTTTTCGCTTGTGTCGTGTGGTCATAAGCACACAACCACTTTTTTTTAATAATGAAAATATATAAGTAGATAGATATTGGATAATAATTTAAAACATTTTACGAATATTTGAGTTGATAAGATAAATAAAAGTGTATATATTTCTTTCAACGACAATGAATACAATTACTTGTGTTTAACGGATTCACGTCATCTGTCTATACCCGCGATACAAACATACTCAATTTTTTCTTGGACTTCAGTGCATTTTTCCCTTGTCTCACATTCGGGAGTTGAGACACAATTTTGAAAGTCGCGTACCTTTCGCTGAAAATTAATACCTATGTGATTTGTGAGCGTGAATTTTAAGAATAGAAAAAAATTATGAGTGCTTTGTAGACCCCCAAAAATCTTAGAGGTGCTCGAGCACCGAAACATCCACTAGTGTCCCTTCTATTTTTAACAGATTAAAAAAAAACAAAGAATTATCAGTTCGACATGTACAAATTAATTATTTTGTATGTCTGTTCAGCCGTAACTTCTCGAGGGGTTAACCGAATTGAATAATTTCGACGCCGTTGGGTTCAGAATGTTTACGAAATTATCTCATATAATTTTTATTTAAATATGTTCAGTAGTTTTTTTTTTGTTACCTCTAATAAAATTTTACTTTCTTTTGTCCTACCGTTTAAAAAAAAATAATTTACATTTACAAAGAAGTGTAAAGGGTTAAGAATTCTTATAATGGGAATATCAAAGCCGTCTAAGCAAAAAAAAGCATGTATTTTAAAACCTCGACACAAGCATGCGCTGGACTGCGTTTTGCGTGTTTTTCTTACGATTTTACTAGCGTGTTTATAAAATATACATATGTGCGATTGAAAACAGGAATGAAACAACTTTTAGTTGAAATGGAATACGATTTCAGTTCACACGCTGAAAATTGTTTTCAGGCTTTAATAAATCATCTAAATAAAAACTTATGTACCTATCTTTTTAATTATTGATACGATTAAATTCATTTACTTATTATATTTTAAAATATTTATGATATCGAAAAAATACAAGTTAGCTTTTAATAAAATTGACATTGAACCAACGTTTGCGTGGTGGAAATTGACATGAAATCTTTCATTAGTTGATGTGATTGTTTTTTAAATTCATAAAATGCGAAGAAATCAATAATTACATTAATATTTAACAAAATCGTTGACTCAGACCATAAAATTAGAAATACAAAATATGTAATTTTATAGGATTTCTGGAAAATTTTTTGCAGCCATTAAACTAAATAAAACTATTTCTAAATATAGTTTGGCTGCAAATTTTTTTTCTAAAAATCCTATATTAATATCTTCAGCCGTACTAAACTCACTACGCATGTAATTTTATTATTAAATATGAGTTTAAAACGACGGTAACAATTATAGGGGATTCTTTATTGGAAAAGCAGCCAGTTACATAATCTTATTTTGCAATATTAGAAAACATCATTTTTTATCAACCGTGTCACCGTCGGGACTCAAACCCTAATCTTTCCACTAAAATAAGACAGCACAATATCAGCACAAGTAGGAAGATTCGGGCTCGAGTCCTGACGGTTGATAAAAAATTATTTTTTCTAATATTGCAAAATAAAATTATGTAATAAAATACCCATGCAACTTTATTTTAGAAAATTAAATATAAAATAATCACATTTAGGTGTAAAGTATATTTATTCTCTATCGAAGCTGGATAAAACTGGGCCACTATGCAATTTCTCTGTCATGTAGATAAGCAGCGGTATTTCGTTAAAAATTAAAAAAATAAAGTCGGGAGCAAGGAGGTTAAAAAAATCCTACTTATGTTGATTTAAGGTTGACCCAGCCTTGGCATAACTGCAAAGCTTACTTGATTATTATTCAAATGATAGGCTGCGAAATCACCGTCATCAAATATGTGTTGTGAGTTGTTAAAACGTCAGCCGGCGTTTTTCTACAATTTTCCTCGCCCAGAGATGTATTGTTTGCGATAATAAAATGACTGCTATATGTACTTTTTTTTCAAATTAATTGGTTTCTTGATTATAATAGTCTATAATTTTATAACACGTATATAAAATGTCTTGAAACATTTAAACTGATTAAAGTTTTACCCCTCGATTATTTCAAATTGATATGAAAGACTGCTATTATATAATAGATAAATGCGACAATTAAATTAATAGCACTTTGTTTATTAATGAATGATGTTTTATATTTTTTGCCATACCCACTATAAAATAGCTACTTTACATGCGTGTATGTATGCATGGAATGGATCAGTTAACAGCAGTTGTGTTGAAAGTATTTTCTAAACACACTAGTGTGGTAAAGACAGTTTCCATAGTTATTTATATTTAATCGCTCTGATATGCCCGCTATTACCTAGGTATTTATGGCCTGCTGTAAATGCAGTGAAGTGGGCGATGCAATTGAACTATCAAAATTTTTTGAAAATACTGAAAATGAAGTAAAAGATAGTTATTTTTTAGTGGGTATGGCAAAAAGTACTCTACAGGGTGGTGAACGTATTTGCTGCACATAGAGATTTAACCTGTAAAATCAAATTTTCTGCTTCCCTAATTATTTTAGAAAAAATAACTTCAAATAATAGTTTTAAAACATATATCTAAATAACATATATCTAAATCATTAAACAAAATTAATTTTGCATGCTTTATAAAGGCAGAAATTTGAATTGAAAATGTCAAAATTACCTCAAAAATAGATAGCGATAACCATGGAACTTGCACAAAATGATTAGAAATTATTCTGACAGCTAAAACGTCATCATTTTGTTTTTCCATGGCTATCGCTATCTGCTTTTGAGGTAATTTTGACATTTTCATATCCTGCCGTTACAAACCATGCAAAATTAATTTTGTTTATTGATTTAGATGCAGAATTTTATATTCTAAAACTATTTGAAGATATTTTTCCTAAAATAATTAGAGAAGCAGGAAATCGCGAAAGTTTGATTTTACGGGTTAAATCCCTATGTGCAGCAGTTACGTTCACACTTCACCACCCTGTATACAGGGTGAGTTCGACCACCCGTATCAGTCGTTTTTTTCGAAAACGGTTAGTCGTAGAGAGTTGTGTCAAAAATTTGTATTATAAAAGCCCTAATAAAGAATCGAATGGTGATAATTTTTTTTTCCGGGAAGGTCGGCTTCCTTATTAGTTTGTTCCAGAATGTCCAGAACTCCGGAATTATAAATGTAACGATAGGTCGAAAGTGGTATTGTTGAAAAGATCTTTAAAAAATAAGCAAGTTTTGTAGGAAAAATTTTTTTATTACTGTCACCCCTGTTAAGTAATATTTGTTTGAAATTACTAAATTAAAATGTCATAATAACGAACTTTTTAAAAGTCCGCATTTAAAATCTAATTACCTATCTATCGATCATTAAACACTGAAGAAGTATACCTACTCACAGTATAACCAGAAGAGCTCAGTAGTATCTGTTAAAGAGTAAATGGAAGACAGTTTTGTGACAATGTCTAAGGTTGCTAGATTTTTAATGCCGACTTCGATCGTTATTATGAAAATTTGATTTAATAATTTCAAACGATTGTTACTTAACAGAGGTGGCAGTAATTAAATAATTTTTCCTACAAAACTTGCCTATTTTTTAAAGAGCTTTTCAACAGCACCACTTTCAACCTATCGTGTTTTCTAAAATTCCGGAGTTTTGAACATATAATAATTTATATTTATACTTATAGAAATTTACAGGGGTGGCAGTAATAAAAAAAAATTTCCTACAAAACTTGCTTATTTTTTAAAGATCTTTTCAACAATACCACTTTCGACCTATCGTTACATTTATAATTCCGGAGTTCTGGACATTCTGGAGCAAACTAATAGGGAAGCCGACCTTCCCGGGAAAAAAATTATCACCATTCGATTCTTTATTAGGGCTTTTATAATACAAATTTTTGACACAACTCTCTACGACTAACCGTTTTCGAAAAAAACGAATGATACGGGTGGTCGAACTCACCCTGTATATCTCGTTCGTAATAATAATTATGACTCGTGTGACTGTTAAAACTCGCTGGCGTTCGTTTTAACATACTGTCACTACTCGTCAATAATATACTCACCTCATTACGCATCTAGACATACAATCTACTATTTCTATTTACGACAGAGAATTTTACCGTTAATATTTTAGTGTACAATTTTATAGATTTGGTTATTGTAAGATATTGTAGTATTTACATGCTGAAATCAAATAGATTTGTTGTGTAAAAGTGTTTGATTTACGTGATTCGCTATGTTTATTTCAACTCTTTAGAGAAAACTTTTTTTAAATTTTTATCAAGATATACTTTTAGTAAAAAAAACAGGAAAGAAAGGCTTAAATGTTTTAAACACAATATAGTATTCTTAAGCCTTTAATTCCTGTCTCTTTTTTACTAAAATCATATCCTGTTAATTAATAAGGTGCTATCAAAAGAAATTTCTGTTAATTTTTATCTACTTAAAACATAAAATACGACAAGAAACTCATGACATTAAAAATCACGCACCTACTTCCTACGGCTATAAATTGTAAAAAAAAACGCAGTAAAGATTGTTGATTGCAATTAATAATACTAAGTTTGCAAAATTATACTTTTAAAAAGGACATTATTCTTTTGCAAATATTATAACATAAAAAAATAATTTCCTTTTTTTCAATCAATGATTTCTTAGATCTAGTGTCGCATCAGCTATACGCGACAGCGATGACACCTCGATACTTTCAAAATCTCGATACATTATTTTAAACAGAACTCCACTAGAGATCGCTGTCGCATGGGTAATGTCGACGTATTGCATTACTGGTGGAAGAACGATCTTGAACTTATTGAAGAAAAAAATGTTATCAAACTACAAGCAATAATTTTATATGCTATACATTTAAGCTGATTATAGTTGTTATTCAAATCCCTAATAAATAATATAGATTAT
Organism: Mongoloraphidia duomilia; assembly: GCA_039654895.1. Classification (NCBI taxonomy): domain Eukaryota; kingdom Metazoa; phylum Arthropoda; class Insecta; order Raphidioptera; family Raphidiidae; genus Mongoloraphidia; species Mongoloraphidia duomilia. The sequence goes on along the minus strand of CM077525.1, from coordinate 16,197,153 downwards.
TAAAAAAATGTATGTATAGGTATTTATTGTAGAAAATTTCCACCATGTATTATTTAATGTAAATAATGTATAAACTGGCCATCAATACGTGTTTTTCTAAAATTCACTTTCCTATGAATAATATAGAAGTAGATAATAGTAATTTTCAGTGCGTTGTAATTTTGTTGGTAGAATATTATTTACGAATCAAATAAAATGTTCAGGTAGGTACACACTACACAATTTATAAATAATATCTGGATGACCGAGCTTTGCTCGGATGAGTTAAAAAAAAATAGTACTTAAAGTTCCCATTTCATCAAAATCGTTAGTCGTTTTTAAGAAAAAAAATTATATACCTATAAGTAGATAATATTATTATACGTCAGTATACGTCATACTACATAACGTATGTACCTACATATTTTATATAGGTAATATAAAAATAATATACCTATTTATCTAAATATTAGTTAAAAAAATAACAACAATAAAATCTAAACATAATTATGTAAGTATAATTATGTTTAGATTTTATTGTTGTTATTTTTTTACTTTTCAAATAATTACTGATTATTTTAATAAGTAAAGATTGACTGTCAGAGTAATTTGACATAAATAATGAAAATAGTTTGTTTTTTCCAAAGCCTACTCACCATGCGACACTGTTTTATAACGTTAAAAAAATTGTTTTTTAACTTCCCATTGGAAGTTATTGTAATGGGTCCGAAAATCGAAATCAAAAAGGAAAAAAATATTTATGTTTCAAGGTCACTACACTATTTTTACACTACTTTTAGAAAGATGTCTGTGTGTGTGTGTGTATGTGTGTGTATGTGTGTGTGTATGTGTGTGTATGTGTGTGTGTGTATGTGTGTGTGTGTGTATGTGTGTGTGTGTGTGTGTGTGTGTGTGTGTGTGTGTGTGTGTACGTACGTACGTATGTATGTGTCAATTTCTTTCTAAGACGAAATCTCGAGAATAAAAAATGAAAAATGATCGACTACGTTAGGGTGCCAATCGACGCGTATTAACGTAAATATGATCTGAAAGAAATTTTTTCAAAATCGGTTCAGCCGTTCTTTTTTCTTAACCAAATAACCTCCAAAAAAGTAGATTTTACACAATATCCCGCGAATAAAAAATTATATTGACTTCGTAAGGGTGTCAATCGAGGCGTGTTAACGTCATTTTTATCCGACATAAATTTTATAAAAATCGGTTCAGCCGTTTTTTTTTTTAATTATTGTTAAAAATAAATAATAATTATGTTTTAATGATTAAAATGATTACTTTTCTGTGTAATATCTAATTTAATTATTATTATTAAATATTTATCAAACTGGGAAGTTCGTCGTGTGGACCTCAAGGGTCGCACTTTAGTCCTAACAAACGACCCACCTCACGGCTTGTTAAAATTATAAAATCGATAAGAAAACGAATTTTTCCAGGGATGAGACCTAGCTAGATCGATTTTTTGCCCCCCGAAACCCTTTTCCGGTAAATTTGATCAAAATCGTTAGAGCCGTTTTCGAGAAAATATTTAAATAGATACATAGGTACATATATACAAGATTTGCTTGTTTAATAATATAGGGATTATTTTTACAAGAAAGAAGAAGGTTGCCTAAAAAAAGTTGAGGTAGAAGGTTCTAATTTTTTATAAGAGGAATATGAGTTTTCGACATCGGCAGTCATCGGGAAAACTTTCTGTGACCAAAAAACCACGAATTTTTTGGACTTTTTTTAGTGTTTTGAGTATAACTTTTTCCTGATCAAAATTAACGAAAATTGTTCATTATTATTTTTAAAGTAGAGAAAATTATCTACAACTTTTGTCTAAAAATGAGCCTAATTGAAGTTTAAATAACGATACAATTATACAGTTTCATTTCTACTTTGAACAGGTCGTTGTCCTTTTAATAAATAAAGTAGACAGCCGTATTTTTATTATTAAGGTAGCAGGAAAAAGGTCGTTACGTCCTCAATTTTTCACGGCCGATTGCTACGATTATTATTATTAAATTAAGAGTGAAACACATTTTTCAGGTTCAAATAACATGAAATTAACATAAATAATGTGGTATTTTGCTCAAATATTAATAATGTTTCACTGTATTTGAATATTTTATGACAAAATAAATAATATATTATAAGCGTTTCGTATTTATACTAGACAATATAAAACATTAGGAATGCTTAAAAATGTTAGATTTCCAAATTTATCGAAGGTGTATAATTTTATACCGAATTTATTAATAGTTTATTTGTCAGCAATTTACATAAAACAGGGGTAGATACTATAATTTTATGGGCACAAGCAAAAGTAGCGTATGTTAGATTTTTCTTCAAATGGCTCGTTGAATATAACAGCCAAAAATAAACATGTCTTGAAGTATCTTCCCACTGCACGTAATGTCCAATTTAGACACAAATGACAACCGACCTTTGGATCACACTGTTGAGGGTTCGAATTCCACCTCCGCCCATGGATGTTTTGTGATGTTATTTAGTTTTAAGGAAGTTGTTATTTAATGTAATTATGACGCTAATTACCTAGGTTGTCGACTACAACAATAAATAAATAGACACAAATGAACTCAAAAAAAATGCTGCGACACCGCTACAAGTTTATATAGATTTTTAAACAGACATTGGTAAAATAATTCTGCTTAAAATTCGCGACGTTTACGTAGAGAAAATTTATTTGAAGGTATAAAACAAGTTACTCAAAATTCAACATGATCCACTTTTCCTTGCGGCCTCGAAATTAGGTACTATACTGGGTTGTTTTCACGTGCACAAAACTTTAAATTAATTCAAGTGAACTGCACACTTTGTTTTGAGAATAAATTACAACAAATCACATGAATAGTTTTACATAAACATACCTATTTCGAGTTACGGTGACGTGCAAAAGGACTTTGTTAGACTGCATGCAGTCGAAAGCAAAATGTGCAATTTCAAAGCGTTGTATTTATTTTATTTATTGTAGATTATAGACGCGTCGAAAACTTAGGTCATTAGCGTCTTAAATACATTAAATAACAATTCTCTTAAAACTAAATGACATCACAAAACATCCATGAGCGGAGGTGGGATTCGAACCCACGACAGTGTGATCCAAAGGCCGCTACGCTAACCGTTACACCATACTGTTCTCTCAAAGCGTTGTAAACACAGCGCGTGGAGCGTAATTTTTACATCGTGCAAGTAAATAAATTTTTAGAGTAGATTATTAGAAAAAATGTTTTGTTGCATCAGTCAAAAAAACATCTAGTGGAAAATTTTTTTAGTATTAATTTAGAATGACTACCAAAAACAATTCAAAAATGGGCCGAATCGCTTCGAGAAAAGGTAGGCTAGGCAGTGCTCGACTTGGCCTAGCACCCAGATTGTGTAACGACAAAAAAAAAATGTAATTCTTTACACAGTAGTGTATATGGAATAGGTAGACATAAAATTGATTGTAGTTTATTTTAGCCAAGATTAGATAAGGTTCTCTTATAACTGTATTTAAAGTAATTACTGTATTTATTTCAACATGGCTTTTTTGTATCAAAGCCAACTGCAATAAAATTGATTTATTGCATACTTTATATAAATTTTTTTTTAATGAAATATTAATTATTTTCTTGTGAACAAAATGGTTAAAATTTCACTTGAAAAATATATTTATTTTGAGTTTATTTACACTTAAAACATTATTTTAAAACACACTGCATAGTAGCTTCGTCATACAAAGATCTTTGTCTGACAACGCCACTGTGTTGTGCGGAACAATTGTTATAAAATAAAGTTCCTAAATGTAAATAAACTATATAACGTTACGTTTTATTAAATTTAAATACAATAAACAAAGCATTTCTTTGTATTTGAATAGTTTGCGAAATTTGTCGCACCAACATTTAACATATTATTAAATTTAAAATGTAAACTGTTTATTGTGAAATCACTAAGAAAGATAATTATCCATTGACAAGATAAATAAATGTTTTTATTAAAAAAAATAGGTAAAAAACTTTCAAGATAAACGGTTTTATTTTAAATCATCAGCTGTACCAAAAAATAGAAAATAATTAGGACACAAACCAAGAGGCATTTTGTATTGCTGAGTCAGCGGAATAAGCTCGGGAATAAGTAATAAAACGTGGGGCGCATTTGAAATATTTCTGTTGGTGGGCTTGGAAACACATTTATCTAAACAAACCGTTCTTATTTAATAATTATACAGTGGTTATACAGATTTTGATGCGCCACACGTTTTTATTACTTATTCCGATGACGCAGCGACATAAAGTGCCCCTTGGTTTGTGTCCTAATTTCTTTCTAGTTTTTGGTACAGCTGATGATTTAAAATAAAACCGTTTAACTTAAAAGTGTTTTACCTATTTTTATATTTTCTAGTTTTTAGTTTCTGTCCCGTATCATTATGCAAACTCTTCATCCTTTCAACTGTCCACCTCCTGATTCCATCATCAGACCCTCGTTACCAAGTTGAAATTATCATAATATTATATTGTTACGGGAACTCAGTGTGTGTGCAAAGTTTCATAAGAATCAGTTAAGTAGAAGTAGTTGAAAAAACTGTCGCAAGATTTGAAACAAAGATAGTAACAAACAAACAAATATACGGGATCAAGCTAAATAAAATCGTTTAAAAATACAGGTGACATGTTTAACAAACCAGTGCAAAAGTTCTAGAAGTACACATGCATTCAATATTATTAGTAAAATGTTTATTTAAATCGAGTAACGGGAGAATGTTATATTATTGTAGCAAAAACCCAAATGATACGCCACTGGCGACAATCGAAGCATCCAGAACAAATAACAATGTGTAGGCGTGGCATTATATCGAAGACACAGGTAATCACCAGAATGATCTGGAAAGTGCGCGAGCGTGGTGGGGGTCAAGCTGCTACCACTATATAAGCAAGAACAGTCATCGGAAAAGGGGAACGAACAACGAGTGACAGTTGAAATAAATACAGTGCTATGGAAGTGTTTTCACTTTGTTTCAGAAATACTGTTCGTGTATTATTATATAAACAGTGTTGACTGTTGAAATTGACTTTTCATTGTTACGAATTATTGTGTATTGTTGTTTACATTTTTAATTATTGAAATAAATAATTTATTCCACCCACGTAAGAAAACAGTTTTGTTACATTATGTTTGATAAATATATCAATGAATGTCCATCAATTAACATGTAACGTAGCCAATCAGAAGCTATGTAAAATCTCCTCGTTATCATTATCCATAAATCCATTACTGATGACCTGACGTCATTATGAGATCAGATCGAGTAGGCCGTTAACGAAGGCTGTCAAACGGCAATTATATAACTGTAAATATCTGATGATTAGCGGATCACCGTTTGATAAATGATCGAAGTGAACAGGGAGGTGGAATGCTTCGCCCCTTTTAGATAGAATACACGGCTTCACTTCACACAGGGGTGTTTCGTCAAGTGTGATACGACATTCTGTCAGATTGCGTCTACACACTTCTTTTTTTACCGCGACAAAACTGCACATCAAGCTCTACCCGTCACGTCCACCACTTATACCCGTTCTCACCATCATTTATTTTTCGTTTCTTATTGGAAAAATTTAATCGAAATTGAAACGAAACTGTTAAAATAGTCGACTTATTTTATTATTTAAAACAAAAATACAATCAAAATTCTTCAGAAATGAAGGGTCGAGATAAAAACCGAATTTTAAAGACATTGATATACAGTGTGTAAACGGTTCTACCGAACATAGGAAAATTAACATTGAGAACATTTACATTATTTTAACCCTCAACCAAACCTTCCTCTCACGTAAGGTTTTTTAAACTTTTCCCTATAACTTAACAAAAAAATGATGGTAAACACATAAGACCACAAATAAAAAACAGACACGTTAGCATTAAGCTTTTTCCACTGGGTAATATATAGGAACCAGAATTTTGAAAACTATGTAACAAATTGTAAATTTTTAGCATTGGAAATGTTTATGTTCGTATATGGGGGCAGAGTTACGAGTTTTCGTTCAAAGCCAAAAGACAACGGTGTCGCGATCAAGTGAGGAGCAATCATGCAAAATTGAACAAGTGCAATTTTTTCGAAATGTATTTTATATCACGTCTAGTTAATTGAGAGGTATTTTCGACGATCTGCGGTGTTATTTTTGAGCAAATGTTAATAAATACTGTAGAAAAATCCATTTAAAAGTTAAGTAATCAAGCAAAAGTGAACGCGTATATAACAGAAGAATAATAGGGTTATTCCTGACAAAACTAAACAGTGCATTGATAAATATTGTGTGTATAATAAACAGTTAATTATGTTTCATATATGCTGTTATCATTTCCAATGTCCTCGATGGTTGCAAGGATTGCGAAATCTGTGAATTTTTTTATAATTGGTGACAATAAATCTTATCTAACCCTTCCTCCAATTATTAACATTCATTGGGTCAACACTACTATATACTGAAGAACATTTACAGTTTTGTAGTACGCTATGGGCCATAAGACTCAAAGTAAAATATATGTAGTGGATTACCAAGGTTAGTAGAGTATAGGTTGCCTCGTTCCGATAGATAGTAGTGGGGGAGATGACGTCACTCGGAATATACCATGCTTGCTCACTTCAACAGATAAGATCAGACCATGGACATGATTTTTCTGTTAGTGAAAAAAGTATGATAAATTGTCAATTTTGCGATAGCTGTTAAGTGTCATGGTGTTTTGTGGTTATTTTTAATATTTTGTGAATATAAAAGATAAAATAATAATTTATCAGCTTGTTAGTTAATTCTATTCGTTCCTTAAATTTAAAAAAATGGGTAATTAACAAGATCTGCCATTTCTTGAGCATTATTTAATTTTTTGTTTGTTTATATTATATCCCCTATATTATTAAACGAGTAAATCTTGTATGTATCTATGTATATATATAAATATTTTCTCGAAAACGGCTCTAACGATTTTGATCAAATTTACCGAAAAGGGGTTTCAGGGGGCAAAAAATCGATTTAGCTAGGTCTCATCCCTGGAAAAATTCGTTTTCCTATCGATTTTATCATTTTTAAAAACGGTTTTTTGACCTGTCAAAACATTGTAATATCGTGAGTAGGCTTTGGAGAAAACAAACTACTTTCATTATTTATATGTCAAAATTATCTGACAGAATTTTTAACTTATTAAAATAATCCGTGAACTATTTGTATAGTAAAGAATAACAGAAATAAAAACTAAACGTAATTATGTAAGTAGTTTTAACTAATATTTAAATAAATAGATACCTAAGTATGTTATTTTTATATTACCTATATAAAATATGTATATTATGTACGTTAAATATAGTATGACGTATAATCTTACCTAGACTTTTTTTTCTCAAAAAAGAATAACGATTTTGATGAAATTTACAGAATGGGGATTTTTCGGGGCGAGAAATCGATCTAGGTAGGAATCTTGGTCCCAGGGGGAGCAATTAAAAAAAAGAGTTTTTTTATTTATAACTCGGTCAATTGTCAGATCGATTCGAAGCCTATTTCTACATAGATTTTGTATAATATATCACAAGGGTTAAAACTGTAAATGAACACTAATATAAGAAGTGTCTTGCACAATATGTAAATAATGACAAATAGGCGGCCCGAAGGGCCGCACTTTTGGCACCGCGAGTCTGTGTAAAAACACATCGATTTTTGAAAACTATTGTTAAGATACATACAAAAAAGTTTTGTTTAAAAATTTGCACGGCGGCCCGAAGGGCCGCACTTCTAGCGACGCAGGCATGCAGTATATCAAAACACATCGATTTTTAAAAACTATGGTGAAGATGCATGCAAAAAAGTTTTGCGCTGCAGGTTTATAGTCTGTCGTTTGTTATTAAAAGATATAATATGAATTCTATTTCTTCGAAAATCGATTTTTGTGAGTTTTTCAGTAGGTATTGTAATAATCTGGCCTTACATCGGTGGTGCGCTACTGATTCCGAAAGAGACCGCGGACGCCTATGGTTTGGTTGACTTAGTTTTGTGCAAAGAAGCACACAGGAATGCGCCTTATCATAGATCCGTGGGCGGTTTTCTAGGAATCAGCAGCCAGCGACGCGAAGTGATCTAACTAGGGCGTTGTCCGGGAGTCGATCGGGAACCGTGTTAGTAAGTGGTTGAAAAAGATTAGTGAACCCGGCCAATGGGTGAAGAAAACCAACAACAAAAAAATGTGAGGATGTAATGGGACATATGATAGAAGAGGTTTTATGATCCGAACAGACGGAATCAAATCAACCAGGAATTATTTAATATTTATACCTAAGGAGAATTTCCGTCCAGATTCCATCAGCTACTGAAGAATCTAAGGTACTGTAACCGTTATTATATTCTTGTTTAATATGAAATTTATAATGAAATACATTGTATAATTAAGGCAAATTTTTTCATTATTTCTTTACTGAAAAAAAAAGATTCCCCTGTCTGGTCCTGAACACCGAACAGCTGGACCAGACAAGAACCCACTAAATATGAGCGCACATTGTTCGGTGGTGGCCCGCTACCTCTAGTTCCAACGGAACTAGGTTTGTTAAAACTAAAGGAAAACATCAAAATGGTGCGCTCGGGTTACAAAATGGTGGCAGCGGTTTGGGATATTCTTGGGTTAATACAGTCAAAATTTTTTGTTAGTAAAGAAAAACTGTTGCAATTGTTATTATTGAAATAGAAGTCCACGTTCATTATAAAGAATAAGAAACATTTTATTATCGTATGAAATTTACGAACATATATTACACTTATTTAATGAATCAATTTTTTCGGAAAAATATTATTATTTGTTTTTGTGTGTTGTAAACTCATGAAATTCTACATGATGATTATGGAAATGATTTGTGTCTGTCTGCCAATACCCTATGCCTATCTGGTAGTTTTTATGTTCGCGTTGAATATTTGTATACCCGTATATCTGTTATTAAAAAAATGAATAATCGTGTGTGCCTTATTTTAAATCGCGTTGTATAAAAAGTATCATTGAATTTTTCCCTTTATATAAGTTTCGAGCCTCCAATATCGGTATCTCATAACATCCGTGTTGACGTTATAATTTTGAAAAAAAGAAAACAACAGTGGTTTTTATTGTTTTAAGAAAGTGTCCATTGTTGGTTTGTGCCGTTTTCTTTTTGAATTTTGTGGCTGTGTCGTGAATTTGTGAAAAAAAAAAAATGCCTAATACAATACCTAACGCGGCTAATAGTGCCACACCTACAATGTCAACACAAGCCCAAACCGTGGCGCAACAACCTCAACAGGTATACGTTATGCCAGAACGAACCTTGGGACAATCGCTTGTGGGATTGCCCCAGTTTTCGGGAAAGGCATACGAAAACATCAGAGAGTTCTTCGCAAAGTTGGGACAACGAGCGAGGATAGACTCATGGACGCAGGACCAAGCGCTGGCAATTGCAAGATGCCAAATGACGGGGGACGCCTTCCGCTATCTAGAAAGCGAACCAACACTGAGCGAGGAGGGATGCACTTTCGAAGATTTTAAGAAGGCCTTTATTAAACGGTATACCCATAAAATCATACCAGGACAAGCGTACGCGCAGTTCAGCCGTTGCACACAGAAACCTAGGGAGAGTATCGAAGAATACGCTACACGCCTTAAAGTGGCGGGAAGACAATTATTAGAGGAAAATCTTAGCTACATCGACGCCAACGTAGTCGGCGAAAGAGGGGCCGTACAAAAAAGGCACGAGAAAGATTTGATCTTACAATTTCAAAAGGGGATATCCCCAGAGATAGCCAAAATGATGATTGTGGATATGCAGCGGAACCCAACAAACGTCTTCGACCAGGTAGTAGAATTGGCGTTGGGAGTGGAATCCGGCTGCGAGGTACTTTCGGGAAACGCTGGACATGGACGAGCGTTTAATCTAAACGTAGGACGAAGAGACCCACTAGTCTGCTTTAACTGCAGGGAGCAAGGCCACATGGCAAGGGATTGCAGAGCGCCGAAACACGCAAGATGTTTTAGTTGCGGGCGAATGGGACATTTCGCGAGCCAATGCCGCAGCAGGGAGAGAAACGACAACAGACGGTACCCCAGTCAAAACCCGCCAAATAATGATCAAGGTTATGCGAGTCAAAACCCGTCACATAATAATCGAGGATATGCGAATCAAAACGCACCAAATAATGATCGAGGATATGCGAGTCAAAACGCACCACATAATAATCGAGGATATGCGAATCAAAACACACCAAATAATAATCGAGGATATGCGAGTCAAGACTCGCCGAGCCCTAATCAAAGACAAGGGAATTTAAACACGCAAAGGTCGACGCCTGCTCCCCGAGGCGACGACCGCCGCGCAGAGTAAACCAAATTATAGTGGACGAAGGCGTCCGACTTGACGTGCCTTGTATTGTATACATGGACGTTAACGGACGGAACACTGCCCTGCTCGTCGATACGGGTTCTACAGTAACCCTGTTGAAGCAGGAGATTTTACAGCAAGGAAGGGGAAGGATCCGACCCAATCCCGCGATAACGCTCCATGGGATTTCAGGCGCTCCGGTTCGATGTCTGGGATTTGCTACAGCCAACTTCCAGATCGGATCTGTAGACTACCGGCGGGAATGCACGATAGTGGAAGATAACTTGCCGCTTAACGCCGATGGTCTACTAGGACGCGATTCTTTGGAAACCATGGGTGCGGTGATCGACTTTCGGACCATGACTATTGATCTGTTCGGACAGGAATATACATTATTCCCAGCAGATGCTGATGGCTGTCTGGAAAAAGATCGCAATTGCAGGAACGCAGGAGGACCAATAAGTGGAGTGGTCGAAGTGAAGGAACAAGATGGACGGCAGATGGAGCCGAAGAAGGTAAACGCGCGGACGCAAACGATGATATTAAGGGATGTTGGGACCCAGACGTCAGGTTTTGAAGGATTTTCAGGAACGATGGATAATAAAAAGAAAAAAGTTGTTCGATTTCAGATAGCAGAAGCGGAACGAAAAATGGATACCGGGAGGGTCAGATCAATTGGAAGAATTGAAGCAGATGACCAGAGGATCGAGGAGGAACAAGCGTCAACACCGTCACGGCCAATGATGGTGAACGACGAGGACCGGATGGTTGGTCGCCGTCCAGTTCTACTTAAACACCAAATGGAAGTTCCACCAAGGTCCCAGTGTCTCTGTTCGGCGGAGCAGAATATTCTGAATCCGGATTGGAATATTTTGGTCGAACCAATTGATATGAAAATTCACGGCCTATTAGTAGGGCGAAGTTTGGCGAGAGCCGAGAGAACCATTCCAGTGTGTATAATGAATGTATCCAATGAAACTCTGATTGTCCCGAAGAACACGACGATTGGCTACAGCGAACTGATAGATGATACGGAAGGAATCGTTGGAAACCACGAGCAGAAATTAGAGGTAAACTTAGTCGGAGTAGCCTCAGGAAGTAAGCCGATATGTGAGTACTTTGAATGGGAACATATAGATGAATCTCAGAAAGCACCCTTACGAGAGATGTTGGGAAAGTATGAAGACATATTCATGACAGGAAATGCTAAGTTGGGATGCACACACAACGTAAAGCATAGGATTAAGACAGAGACAGAGCATCCAATAATGAAGGCACCGTACCGCATACCTTTTAGTCAGCGACAAGAGCTCAAGAAGCAAATAACAGAAATGCTGGATCAGGGGGTAATTACGGAGTCAAAATCACCATGGTCAGCACCAGTGGTTATGGTAGCGAAGAAGGCAGCCGAGGGAGAAAACAAAGTCAGAGTATGCATTGACTACCGCGCCTTAAATGCCATCACTAAGCGGGACTATTTTCCGCTGCCGAACCTACAAGAAACGATCGATCAACTAGCAAACGCCAAATACTTTACCACCTTAGACTTGGCAAGTGGATACTGGCAAGTGGAGGTAGACCAAGATGATCAGGAAAAAACAGCGTTCTCAACTCCGGATGGGCATTACGAGTGCAAGCGTATGCCATTCGGACTGGCTAATGCTCCGAGCACGTTCCAACGGTTGATGTACTCCGTTCTGTCAGGATTAACCGGAGAAAGGTGTTTGGTATACCTCGATGATATCATAATCTTCAGCAAAGATTTTCAATCGCATTTGGACCGACTGGAAGCCGTGTTTGAAAGACTACGTGGAGCCAATTTGAAGCTAAAGCCATCGAAATGCCAGCTGATGAGGTCAGAAACAAAATATTTAGGGCACTTGATATCAGCCCATGGAGTCAAACCCGACCCAGAAAAGTTAAAGGTCGTGAAGAATTACCCGATACCAAGAAACGTGAAGGAAGTTAGAGGTTTCCTGGGACTGGTAGGTTTTTACAGGAGGTTTATACCAGAATTCTCTCATCATGCAGTACCTTTGACACAACTGACGAAGAAGGATACGAAATTCCAATGGACAAAGGAGACGGATACGGCATTTGAATATCTGAAAAATAAGTTATGCCAGCCGCCGGTCTTAATTTACCCAAATTTCGAATCACCGTTCATACTTTCCACAGACGCTTCCGGTACAGCGATAGGCGCCATATTGAGCCAAAATGTAAACGGTAACGAAAAACCGATAGCTTACGCCAGCCGTCAGTTGAACGGAGCCGAGAAAAACTACAGTGTCACCGAACAAGAGTGCCTGGCTGTCGTATGGGGTATCAAACATTTCAGATGCTACTTGTACGGACACCAGTTTTCGGTCATAACAGACCATAGATCACTGAAATGGTTGGTCTCGCTGAAGGATCCAACGTCAAGATTAGCCCGATGGGCTCAATTGTTGGCCGAATACGATTACGAAATCATATACAGATCGGGAAGGAAACATAGCAACGCGGACGCTTTAAGCCGGATACCAATATCAATCATAAATGCTACAGTACCGTATCTCCCAGTGTGGGATCGTGACACCATAAAGCAGGAACAAGGGAAGGACACGGACATTCAAAAGTTGATCAATGAAATTGAGGAAGCCAGAGAAGCTAACCAGTATTATTTGGACGCGGATGAGATTTTATTTAAACGGAATGAGGATAACGAAAATTACGACCAATTGGTAGTTCCGAAGAAACTAGTGAATCAATTCATCTACGAATACCACGACCCACCTTACGTTGGGCACCAAGGGATAGAAAAGACCCTCAAATTATTGAAGCGATATGTGTGGTGGCCCACCATGGCGAAAGATGTGAAGATCTATTTGCAAAGTTGCGCAGCTTGTAATCAACGAAAGACACCAAATCGGAAAAGAGCACCACTCCAGTCATTCAGTCAGATAAATGAACCCATGGAATTATGGGCGATGGACATCGTAGGACCCTTAGTAACAACAGATAGCGGTAATAAATATATATTAACGTGTCAAGATTACTTCACCAAATACATCGAAGCGATCCCTATACCTGACCAAAAGGCCTCGACGGTTGCCAAGGAATGGGTAACAAAAATCATATGTCGGCATGGAACACCCAAAAAGTTACTGACGGATCAGGGAACGAACTTCACCTCACAATTAATGCGAGAGGTTTGTCAACTCCTAGGCGTTAATAAAATTCAGACGAGTGCGTACCATCCGCAGAGTAATGGGATGATCGAGCGGACACACAGAGTACTAAAGGACTTCTTAGCACACTACATCGAACCATCTCAGAGAAATTGGGACGAATGGTTGCCGTATTTCCTCATGGCTTACCGTGGATCGATTCACACATCAACAAAGGAGACACCGTACTTTCTGACCCATGGAAGAGATATGCGCTTACCAAACGACGAAGTTTTCCAACCGAGGAGGATACGATACGATTATGAAGATAATTACGCAGCAGAGCTAACAGCCAGACTAGAGACAGTATTTGAAAATGTTAGACGGAATCTCAAGAAATCATCGGAACAGAGGATGCGTCAGTACAATAAACGAACGAAACCAGTTGAGATTGCCGTAGATGACTTAGTCTACTTGGAGGATGTTGGAGCGAAGATTGGATTATCAAGGAAACTTGTAAAATCCTGGATAGGACCGTTCCGAGTCATAGAGCAAAAAGGGCCGGTCACATTCAAGATTCGAGATTTGTCCGGAAAGAAGGAACAAATAGTGCATGTCAACAGACTTAAGAAATACTACGAACGGGAAGACGATAACGAAGAGGTTGACGACACGGAAGAATTAGAGGTAGAACAGGAGCCGGTGGATGATCGCCAAGAACTGCTCATAGGCGAGCCCAGATTCCCATGGGAAGTAGAAGAGGTAGTACAAAACGAGAATGCCGAGGCAATACAGAGAGAAGAGGAACGCGAAGATGCAGTCCCCGAGGACCAAGTCGAAGAAGCAGAAATAGAACCTTGGATTGGGTCACCTGTTTCGATGCAAGAGGACTTAAATGATGAGGGAGGAAATCAAGCCGAAGGATTGCACGCTGAAATACGGGACGAGGAAAATGAGGCACCCAGATCGCCGACACCAGTACACAGAACCAGGAGTCGAGGTCGTGTGAGCGACCATCCCTGGGTTTTGCCTAAGAAAATTTAGAAGATAGAATGAGCCTTTTCCTCCTTGCCACGAGCAAGAGTAAATAAGGTTCATAAAATATTTTGTTGCAGGTGACGAAGACGAAAGAAGAGAAAAAAAAAATGATGAAAGTGATCACGATACTTTGTTTTGGCATCGCAGTGGCGAACGCCTTGATAGTCTACGACTGCCGAGACAGTGCAGTCAATATTACAGCCATTTCCATAAAGGACGTTGCACCCTGTCCGGATAGAGAAAGTGGATACACCAGTGAAACGTTGGAAATCCAGGTAGTTCAACGACGATCTTTTGGAGACGTACATGTACAGGCATGCATGGTTGAAGTCATGCTGTTGATCCAACGATGTGGAATGTTTAGTCATGTATCAGCAATCCCCGACGGATTACAAAGCTACGTCCACCAGGTCGGTGCACAGCAGTGTTTAGATATCCATCGTCAGCGCTCATATAGGGGCATTAACGGAATATTTATCGACGACATTCAACCCAACTCAACGACGACAGCATCAGCAGTACTAGCAGGTAACATTGACAATGATGGTGAATGTAAAGGAGGGTCCTATTCTTTAAGAGGCATAACGTATCAGAAGGTAGTTGTCCAGGCAAATATTAAAATAAGTGTTAAAGATTATTGGGCCACGGTAAAACTAGATAGTAATGAAGTAAGCTTAATCGGGGGCATAACTTGTCCGTATACGCATGGATATTGTGTAGATAGTGATATTGGGGAAACGGTGTGGGATCGAAAATTCAATGATAATTGTACAGATGACGGGGTAGATGTGTTATTTGATGGTAAAGGTAAATTAATCACATCCAAATTAGGGAGCGTAACTAAAGTTAACAGATATATCGTGGTAGAGCAAGAAAATCATGTATTCGCATTGAGTCTTTTAGAACAGACGTCAATGTGCTCCCAGGAGGTTTGGCTCACGGAGCATCCCAAATTAATTGTTATAGAAAGAAAATTCTACGGCTACAAATTCAACCGAAACGGGCCTGTCAGAAGCAAAAATGTAAATCTGCTTGCTTACATCAATTCTAAATTCATGTACGTGGAACAAGCGTACAAACGCGATTTGCACACTCTTTATATAGAAACGGTTTACCGACGATGCCTTTTACACAGAGAAATTCTCAAAAACAGATTACTACTGGCTCCGTTAACATCGGACGCCGTCAGTTTATTAATACAATCAAAATTAGGTTACATGGGAAGAGTTTTAGGAGAAGTGTTGTATATTTTACAATGCGTACCGAAGGTTGCCCAAATACGACGGACAGATTTGTGTTACCATGAACTACCAGTCTCGGTCAATAACGAATCGCTATTCATGGCACCCGTCACCCACATTTTGCAAACATATGCAGAGCAAGTAGAATGCTCGCCATTAGTGTCACCCTTATATCATGTAGATAACCAATGGGTAGGACTGAATCCAAACCCAGTTTTTAGCGCCACACCCACAGTTTTACAGGTAGCTAAAGAGCCAGAACTGCAGTTTCAACCAATACAAGAATTGGGGCGAGGAGGGCTTTATACTCAAGCAGAAGTCAGGGATATACAAAATTTAATGACATTCGGTCAAGAACGGCAAGCGGTATCGAACATTTTAACAAGGCGCGTAGTGGGACTATCAGTCGATCGGCAAGGGTTAAACACCGTAAATTTATTCAGTACTGAAGAATTAAAACAATTAGCAAGGACGACAATTCGACAAGTCTGGGGGTGGTTTACAGATATAGGAACCGCAGTTTCCGGATTCTTAGGGATTTACTTTATATTTCGTGTTCTAAAGTACATTATCGGGGTTGTAATAAACGGTGTAGCCATTTACGAAGTGGCAGGGGTCAGTTTTGCTTTGATCGCAAGTGTGTGGAATACCCTAACAAACTGGGTACTCCACAAACACCAACGCAACAATTTTCAGAAGATGGGGAGAAATAATGAAACGAACAATAAAGTAGACGAAAATAAGGATAATTTGCAAAGTATAGTTCTTGATAGCGTAGAAGCGAATGGGGAAAGTAGAGGAACAAATCAAATGTATCCGAAAATTGTTGTATCACCTCCGAGAGACCAAAGCTGGTTAGAAACCCAAAAATAACTTTTTTTTTTAATAACATGTTAGCATACGAACATTTTTCTTTTAATAAATGTACGAATTTTACTTTTTTTGAATTTTTATAACGTAAGAATAAGCATTTTAGCCATGCTAGAACTTAGGTGTAGTTTAGAGTTAAGAAATGATTGCTTATAATCGACCATATTTTCTTGAGAAATAATTATTGTGTATTTTCTTTAATCAATAATATTATGTGTTTCATGTAATAAACCGCTGAGAATGACGCTAAAAAAAAAAAAAAAAAAAAAAAAATATATATAACCGAGAGAAACTAAAAGAGATGGATGAACTACTAAATAAGAGGTATGATCGAAATGGAAGGCTAAGCTAAACAACGCCGGTCCATAAGCAAGCATACAGTTGAAACACTCCGTCAACCAACCGCCATGTAAGGATAGTAAGGACGACCCCGACAGCGAAAAGGAAGATAAAACTATTATAGTGGTTGAGTGTGGTTATAATGTGGTTATTAATTGTTATAAACCCGCCTGCCAAGTAAGTGGTTCAAATTTTATGCACTAACATGGAAACAATGGGGCAGGAGGAGTAGCACCTTTCCCGATAGACTATAACGGACTGGTCTCCACTCCCCATAATTGGTGATCAAAGTGCTATACCTCTCAAATAGACGATGAAAAATTTTAAGTCATGTCATAATCGATCAGTGATACAAGTTCTGTATCAAACGACATTATGTTATATTCATACACCAAACTACCTTTTTGGGTTACATAACCAGTATTTTGTGCTAGTTTCTCATTGCCAAGGCAACTATTAACACCTTATCTAATTGATGGTAAACGAATTTCGTTGAACAGTGAAAAAAAAAAAAAACTGCGTCCTGTTTCATAAAAAAGGGACAACATAAATGCGTCGTTTTTGAACTCTCTTAACTGTTAAAAAAAAACAGTATCTAGACTTTTTTTTTTGTGTTGTTTTGTAGTATTTGTAATTCTCAAGGAATGGTTTTTTTTCGAATAAAACATGTAAGTTAGTGGCGTAAGGCAGGAAAGACACACATGGACCGTAATTAATTTGTACACTCGATGAATGTGATAAAGTGATAAAGATTAATGTATTTGAACATTTTGAATTATAGTTTGATAGAGATATGTGTGTGTCTTTTCAACCAAATGCGTGAATAAGTCGAATAAATTTTTATTTTTCTTTTGTATTTTCTATTAGTATTACCGAGAAAAGTGAGTTATAACTCAGGGTTCTGGGCACCTCGTCATGCCGCGACACCAGGTGGTCCCAAGGTCGAGCTCTAGAATATTGTACCAATCAAAAATTCTTCAGGTCCTTTGGTTGAACGCCAGGGGTTGTGAAAAGACGACTGCTTCCAAATAACCCATCCCTTTCTTTATTCAAGTATATAGTCGAATAAGTTATTGTTAATGTTATCATAAAACTAATCTATTTGCTTTTGGCATTTTTTAGGTATTAGAAAATTATTATGAGAGTTATAAAGATGAAATAAGTTACAGAGATAGTGTGTTTAGTTTGGAGGTTTAAAATGAAATTTCAATGTATAGATATTGTTTAAAAATAAATCTAGTTAACGATTTTTGGATGGAGTAGCGTTTAAGAATTAACTCATTTAGAACTGGCATTTTGTTTTGAATTACACTTTAGAAAAAAAAACATTTTTAAAATTAGGTTAACACTAATAATGTGCAAATTGTTGAATTTGGGTAGGGTGAACACTCTGATTTGAGGTCTGAATTGATCGGTTTTTGGGGGCGAGGAAGCGTTCATATTAGAAGGGTTTATCTGAATATTCCTTCATCGGTTAAGTAGATTAGACGTCATTTTACCTATTACGACTACCGATTTTGACTCTGATTATGATTTTCCCGTGACTAGTCTGCTCCGATGCAGTTGCAATGTAAAGATATTACGCGCGAACTCCCACGGACTCAGAGGCCGACTACGGACATTATTCAGTTAGAGGTGAGCCCCAAACCAATAGAATTTAGTAACGAATTGACGAATCGAAAGAAGATATATTTTTGTTGTTGTGTTGTTTTGTTAGCAATAGAGTGGTATCATAATAATATTGTGTCTAATGTTTGAATTTTTGTTTAAGGAATAATTTCTGAGTGTAATGGAAAGGAAAAACGTGCCCTAAGAAGTACCTATGGACAAACCTTTGGATAAAGAAAAGAGAACGAGAGTAAGAGGAAATAAGTATAGTTATTGAAATTTTTAGAGTTGACGTGCATCACGTAGAGTACTGTGCACATTTTTCCTTCCGTTCTGACGACAACTTATAGAATTTTGATTTTTTTTTTTATTATTATTTAGTATAGGATCAAGGTTAGTCTATCAAAGTAAGTAAAGACTGATGGAATCTGGAAGGCAGTTGATATACTAGTTGGTACGCATGCAGACACGACATCTGGTCATTGTGAATACCAGGTGGTCCTGACGATGAGTAACAAGTAGAAAAAAAAATTTTTAAGAAAGTCCGCCCTTCAGGACAGGACTTTCTCTTAAGGGGGAAGGGATGTAATAATCTGGCCTTACATCGGTGGTGCGCTACTGATTCCGAAAGAGACCGCGGACGCCTATGGTTTGGTTGACTTAGTTTTGTGCAAAGAAGCACACAGGAATGCGCCTTATCATAGATCCGTGGGCGGTTTTCTAGGAATCAGCAGCCAGCGACGCGAAGTGATCTAACTAGGGCGTTGTCCGGGAGTCGATCGGGAACCGTGTTAGTAAGTGGTTGAAAAAGATTAGTGAACCCGGCCAATGGGTGAAGAAAACCAACAACAAAAAAATGTGAGGATGTAATGGGACATATGATAGAAGAGGTTTTATGATCCGAACAGACGGAATCAAATCAACCAGGAATTATTTAATATTTATACCTAAGGAGAATTTCCGTCCAGATTCCATCAGCTACTGAAGAATCTAAGGTACTGTAACCGTTATTATATTCTTGTTTAATATGAAATTTATAATGAAATACATTGTATAATTAAGGCAAATTTTTTCATTATTTCTTTACTGAAAAAAAAAGATTCCCCTGTCTGGTCCTGAACACCGAACAGCTGGACCAGACAAGAACCCACTAAATATGAGCGCACATTGTTCGGTGGTGGCCCGCTACCTCTAGTTCCAACGGAACTAGGTTTGTTAAAACTAAAGGAAAACATCAAAATGGTGCGCTCGGGTTACAGTATCTTCTATGCAAAAAAATATTTGAAATTTACTGAAAGTTGCTAAGATGACATCACAGAGAAAAAGTACTTCGATAAAGTTGATATTTGGTATCAATGTTTAAAAATGGATTATTGAAACGGCAACGGGCAAGCAGAATTTCATCTGATTCGAACATTTTTACAAGATATTCAATCTATGAAAATCGGTTTTTGCGAGCTCTTCAGTCAACAAAACAATAACGGCGGTAGATTTGAAAATGGCGACCTAAGTAATATTTACAGGAAAAAATGCTTGATTCAAGTTGATACTTAGTTTTTACGCTTAAAAATACACATAGGTATTTAAAATATTTAACAGAAACAATTATTTAAATTATGTTTCAGAAATAAATTCGTTTCGGAGTAATATTTTGAGAAAATAATATTTCACAGCATACAAGTACTATTTTTTTGAACTCATCCGAGCAAAGCTCGGCACCCAGATATTAGACATTATAAAACCTAAATTTTGTAATAAAAATAAAAATTATCCTATTTTTTAACATCTATTCTTCTATTTATTGTCTCCTGCCAATTTTAAGAAAAAATCTGCACGAAGCAACTAATATAAATAAGCATAATCTTCAACAATTTTTTTACTTGATTTAAACTAAATTCCAGCTGACGTCATTCCCGCGCTTACGCTGATTGGTCAGATGGAACGAGGCAACCTGTACTCTAATAACCTTGGTGGATTACGTAGAAAAAATAGTACAGAGAATTTTTTAAACAATTTTCCATAGCAACGGTTGACTATTAAGAGTAACTCGAAACTCGCTAAATAAAAAAAAAACAAAGCATCTACTACATATTTAAATTGGATCTTATGGCCCATAGTCTACTACAAAATTATAAATGTTTTCAATATTATTTGCCCTATGTTCGGTAAAACCATTTACACACTGTATGTTCGCTTAGATGGGATGGACATTTCGTAAAATCTCCAGACATTTTATATTTCATGAAAAGTCCTCTTATGCCCAGATGGCTGCAAAATACATAGCAACTTTTTAATATTGTCAGTAAACAGGCTCAACGGCGCTAACGTGTACAACATTTCCAATTAAGTAAGCTCTTGGGACCGTTTTCCGGTTTACGAGTCACCAGTGTCCCAGTGTTTTCTATAATGCAGTACTTCCATACTATAATATTATCGATAATGCGAACGGTTCAAACAGTCGATAGACTAACAGAGCTGGAGCTATATACGTATATATTATAAAGCTCCAACCCGTACAATAGCTCTTTTCACATCATATAATAAGTTTGTTGTCACCCGACTTCTCTACCCGAATATACCCAAACGCTATTGCTGGGATCTATAGTCCTACAACGGCCCCACTATAATATGTGAGTAGTTCGTGTCCTTTTGAAGTACCGTTTTGTATACAGTGTGCCTGGAATACGCTAATATGCTATATACAGGGTGTGTCGTGTCCATCCCAATAAACATTTCTGGTCACTTGTAGTAACGTTTAAGTTATATAACGGGTTTATAATAGTATTGCTCAAAACCAATGTTTTATAACTGTTATATTGCAGACGCTTGGATTACCTTCTAAAATGGTTACTAAAAGATATATAAGTTTAGTGTTGTAAAAGTTTACGTTACCTTCTTATATTACTAGAAGTAACAAGAGCTTAAAGTTTTATAAAGAGGTTATATAACAGTTGCAATCACTTCGTTATATAACTGTACTTATATTGTAGTGTTCATCGCTACCACTATAAATTTCAAGTTATATAACGGTAGCGTTGACAATAATTATAAAACCTACATTGATTAGTGCGCTTATAAAACCTTTACACAACTTTAGGTAATCATGGTGAGTAGTAAAAAAATGCTACTAGCTTATATAGGTTAATTTTTTTTTATAAATTCTGAAATATTTATTTTATAGCAGTGTTCGTACAAGAATTTAAAAGGCAAATAAAAATAGTTTTAATTTTTTGCACGCATTTTTAAAGCAAATTATTTTTTTATTTGGTCTTAAGACTTAAACTTTTTTATATTTTTTTCTGGATCCGTAGGAATTGCTACAGGATTTACTTATACTACTATGAGCCATTGTTTTTTTAAATAAATAGATTAAATCATTGTCAGAAAAAAATTCTTTGTCTAAATTCATGTGTTCGGATTCGTAGGTTAAGCTATTGTGGACCATTTACAGAGTGTAAACGGTTTTACCGAACATAGGGCAAACAACATAGTAGGCTTTACGCTATAAAATCTAATATAAATAATAAATATGTAGTATATACTTTGCTTTTTTTATTTAGCAGGTTCCGAGTTATTCTTACTAGTCAATCGTTGCTATGGAAAATTGATTAAAAAATTCACTGTACTAATTTTTCTATGTAATCCACTACATATACATTAGGTCTTATGGCCCATAATCTACTACAAAATTGTAAATGTTCCCAATGTTACTTTCTCTATGTTCGGTAAAACTGTTCACACACTGTATAAAATTAAAAAAAAAAATACAACCGATCTGAGAACCACCTCCGGTTAAAAAGGTTAAAAAACGACTGAAAAAAACTTGTTTCGAGTTTGTGAGACTTTCATTCGAATTTAATTTTCAGTTAATTATACGGCACGTTGTTTTCGAAACAGACTATATAGAAGTTATAATCTGTCCATTCATACAAGAAGGGCGGTATCGAAATGCCGGGGGTCCACAACTTGAAACGGGTTAAAGTGAGTGAAGTGGGCTTATCATCTCGCAAGGTTTGTGCTGACGCCCCGGTTACATAATAACATACAAAAGCTCTAAACGCTATCCTGTTAATGCTACACTTCAACTACTGTCACCTTTCGGTGTAATACAGAACGACCGGCCTCTGTTTTATGAACATGTCATCTAAATATTATGGAGTTTCCGAAGTGGCCAAGCGCGTACTCTTCTATCAATTATTATAAATGCTACCAAATAATTAAGGACTAACAGCGCCTTTTGAACACTTTTATACATTCGTATAAATAATTTTTTGGAATACCCACTATAAAATATTTTTATTTATTGTAGATTATAGACGCGTCGACATCTAAGGTCATTAGCGTCTTTCAACTACACTAAATAACAACTAACTTAAAACTAAATATAACATCACAAAACATCTATGAGCGCAGGTGGGATTCGAACCCACGGCAGTCCAGTCTATAGAGGTTGCGGCGCCAAGCGTGCTAACCACACTATAAAATAGCTATACTTTACATGCGTGTTTTTATGCATGGAATGGGTCAGTTAACACTAGTGTGGTAACTGGCAGGCGCGGACTGGCTCAATTTTTTTAGGGATGCTAACATGTGTAGGAGCCCGAGGGAAAAACTTGGGAAATGGGACGGCCCAGGCCTTCTTCAACTCCGGGGGCCCGGGATACTTCAGCACTTAGCACCCCTGACCCTGAACAGTCCGTAAGTAAACAGTTTTCATAGTGATTTATGTTTATTCGTTTTGATTCTCCCGCTATTATCTACTCACGGCCTGCTATAAATGTGAAGTTGGCGACGCAAATGAACTGTCAACAATTTTTGAAAATACTGAAAATGAAGTGAAAAACCGCTATTTTATAGTGGGTATGGCAAAAAATACGATATATATCTGTTATACGTAATGATATTGTTACGGATCACCCTGTATACAAACGTCAGGCAGGAAGCGGTGTCTGCTTGCTGAACACACTGGTGCCTACACGAACATTCTGGACAACACTAGAGAAATCGAGAACACCACTGAGTTTACGCCACGCAGGTATATAAACAGCGGGGCGGGTCAATCAGGCAATCAGTGTCGTGTTGAATACGAAGTCAAGTACTGAGCGACGAATAGTGCGTCTGATATAAATAAATCTGACATAAATAATTACAAATAAATAATCCTTGTATATATAGTTATTTGTTAAGTGTTAGTTAGGTGGCCCGTTTAGTTCTATAATTACCGTTTAAGTTTTTTAGAATTGGCTTTTCGTTGTTGCAATTATTGTATATAGTTAATTGTTACGAATTATTGTAAATAAATATTTATTCCGCCAACTCAGAAAATAGTTTTGTAACAATATTATAACTCATGTGTCTGTTAAAACTCGCTAGGTCGCTCGTTTTAATATACTGTCACTATTCGTCGGTATTATACCTTGTTACGACACTAGAAATACAATTTATTTTTTCACTACAGAACGTTTGATAACTTCAAATAGTTGAGATTTAGACAAATCAGCATCGATAATATTTCTAATTAAGTAAATTTATTTATTGATTTCATTTTAAAATTCCAGAGAATTTCTTCAGAAAATTATTATCAAATATAGCACACGTAATGTGTTTGTTTTCCGATCTTTGACATCTGGACGTCTTACAATTTTCATTTGTAATAACAGTTCGTGTACACGTCTGTACATACAGGTATACCCCGTTTAACCCTGCGTTCCTAGAAATACGTACGTTTATTGAATCGGCGCTAGCAAAATTTCAACGCAGATGCGATTTACTGGCAGTCAAAATATCTGCACTTTATTTTAATAGAAAACACCAAACATTTCCAGGACAAATACTTAGATTAACAATTGATGTTAACTTAACTTGGAAAAACCATATAAACTGTTTAAGTACAAGTTTGTCAAGAACGATTTTTTTGTTGCGAAAACTAAAAAATAATGTTTCTCAAGAAGTTTTACGAATGGCATATTTTTCATTATTTCATTCTAAAATGATATATGGCATAGAACTGTGGGGTAATGCCGCCTCTGCTTCGAACGTGTTTGTGCACCAAAAAAAGGTTGTTAGACTGATTTCTGATGCTGGGTTTAGACAGGAATGCAGACCATTATTCAAACATCTAAATATTTTGTCATTGCCAAGTCAATATATATACAGCTGTTTAATGGGCGTGTTTGGCCGAAGTAAGTACTTACTAAACTTAGTAAGCCAGTTAGCATAAAAAAAATAAAATCTTACAGGCTGACTATAGCGCTTTTCGGCCAGGACAGACTTACTGGCTTAATATAACACAAAACACCGGTTTTCGTTATATCTCGTACATAACCTCATAGACTGAATATAATTGACAGTGCTAAGATATCGAGTGCTTGTGTATCTCAACAATGACAGGTCTGTTCCGGTCTCTTTTGTTTACAATAACAATAAGCAAAATGGCGTCTTATATTGAGCCATGCTTACTGAGTTAGCACTTATTTTGTGTCCCAGCCGAAAATTTTGTAAGTATAGTAAGTGACTTACTAAATTTAGTAAGTACTTACTTCGGCCAAACACGCCCATTGTGTATAAAAAAATAATATGAACAGTTTTAGTGACCATTCTTTGGTTCATAGTCATGATACCAGAAATAAGCTTAATCTGTGCTTGCCTTTACACAGATATGCAAAGACCACGTACGGACCAAATTATTATGATATAAAATTCTTTAATAAATTGCCCAACGAAATTAGAGATTTAGATACTAGAAATTTTAAATGAACTATAAAAAAAATGTTAATAGAAAAATGTTTCTATAGTGTACATGAATATCTTGACTGTCACCATGTATGATATACTTGTACGAATGACAATAAACTTATTAGTGTATTTGCCATAATATGGCACATACACTATTGGCGTCGGTCGGATGGCGGGACCTAGGGGTCGGACCAAAATTTCTCGACGTTTCATAGCCTCCTGAACACTTTGGCACCATTTTTGGAAATATATATATATATATATTTATATATATATACATTTATATATTTGGATATATATATATAGTGTGTGTGTGTGTGTGTGTGTGTGTGCGGGCTATAACTTTCGAAAGAGT
The DNA here is from genome assembly GCA_039654895.1 of Mongoloraphidia duomilia. Lineage (NCBI taxonomy): Eukaryota > Metazoa > Arthropoda > Insecta > Raphidioptera > Raphidiidae > Mongoloraphidia > Mongoloraphidia duomilia. Next base: position 16,171,458 of record CM077525.1, on the reverse strand, counting down.
TAATTGATTTTGACGAAATTTGGTAGGCACGTTGAAATACATCACCGCACGAAGCCTATTTAAAATGGGCCTAATCGGACCATTTTAAGGGTGGTTTTTAGGGGCTGAAAAATGTTTTTGGGCCCAAAAATGCCGAAAAAATTCTCAGAATCGTTTCAAAATTGAAATTTAACCCTTTAGTAACTATTAAAATGTACTGCTAAAATTTTAATAAAATCGGCCCGACAGGACCGGACTTACAAATTTTAGAAAACACTAGTTTGCGGATAGTGCTTTACTTACTGAAGGGTGTATTTAATTTGGTACCGAGGTTGCATTGATAAAAATATTGAAATTAAGAAAAAAAATATTAATTTAAGGGATGTATTAAGGGGTTAAATTTTTTATTTTGTCCAAAAACAAACATAATAAAGCCACAATGCCAGTATTAGCAAATACACTATATTGTCGGCAGGGTTTTGGCACTGCGACCCGAGTTTTTATTATTATTTTGACGATTGTCAAACAGTCTAGAGTTAAACGGGGTACGCCTGTACATGTGCACAGACGTTACAATTGAATCCTACTATATACAGTCCCCGGCACTCGAAGATATTAATATTTCACAGTTTGATTTCTGTTTATAGATTTAGACCATACAGAGACACGGAAAATGGAAGGTACCTGTTTTGGTGCTAATAATATACCGCGTATAGTAAATAATTAACTAGCTAATAGCTTTACAAGAAGATTACACATTACAGTTCGAAGTAGTGTCTTCAGAAAGGAACTGAGAGAATATCAGAAATTGGAGACGAAAACACTGTTCAAACCATGAAGTTATGAAACATATTATTATACAGGCTGCAAGCGGTTTTATCGAACATAGCGCAAATAACATTGAGAATACTTACAATTTTGTAGTAGGCTATGAGCTATAAAATCTAATGTAAATATGTAGTATAGATGCTTTATTTTGCTTTTTATTTAGCAGGTTTCGAGTTACTCGTAATAGTCAACCGTTGTTATGGAAAAGTGTTTAAAAAATTCACTGTACCATTTTTTTCTGTGTAATCCACTACATATTTTCATTAGGTTTTATGGCCCATAGCTTACTACAAACTTGTAAATGTTTTCACTTTTATTTTTCCTATGTTCGGTAAAACAGTTTACACATTGTATAAATTAAGTTACCGAAGCACGATTTCTGTAGACTTACTAAGTCTTAGTTTCTGTAGATTTTGTAAATCTGAAGCTTAAATTAACAAATGGCGTGTTTATGTAGACAGGTTACCAACATGTGAAACTAATAATTTACTGTATAGTTTTTAATACATTATTATCGATTAAGTCAATGCTCGATAAGTCAGCATTTCTCTTCCTGAATTTTGACACTTTTACTAGCTCTCGGGTTAACTGGGGGCTTGTAATAGAGGCGCCATAGCAACGCCACATAAATAACGACTTCGCTGCACGCTCGGCTATTCTCAAGCCCCAATCCTGCTTGTTTATTTTTATTTATTGTAAATTATCGACGCGTCGACAACTTAGGTCATTAGCGTATTGATTACATCAAATAACAACTTACTTAAAACTAAATGACATCACAAAACATCAATGAGCAGAGGCGGGATTCTAACCCACAACAGTTTGATCCAGAGGCCGCGACGCTAACCACTGAATCACACTGTCCTCAATTGGGTTTTTAAATGAATTTTTTTTTTTACTTAAATGGAAGGACCACATATAAGTTTTATAGCAAAACTTTTTTTTTTATTTTTTTTGCTTGCTAATTAAAAAGTTATATTTAAATAAAAATTAATTTTTAAACTCAGTTCCGATAACGCGCCGAATGAATCCGAACGCGTGTGACGTCATTATGTTATCTGTGGTCTTTGTATCCATGGTTACCAAGTTAAAAATTTATTATTTTTGATAGTATGTGTAATACATATACACAAATACCAACAAATGCAGACACATTTTAACATAACGACGTCACAAACATTCCTGGCGCGTTTTGAAGTCACGTGATATTTTTTAAATTTTTATACATTTTAATTAATTTTTAGTAATTTATCTATAGCTTTAAAAAATGTTTTCTTTTCGATTTTCAATATTATTTATGTTAAATTATCAGAAAAAATTAAAAAATTAATAATTTTTTTTAAACTTAAATACCTAATTCTGCTTGTTAACTTCCCATTGGAAGTTATTGTAATGGGTCCGAAAATCGAAATCAAAATGTATAACAAATTTTTATGCTTCAAGGTCACCACACTATTTTTACACTATTTTTAGAAAGATGTCTGTGTATGTGTACGTATGTACGTACGTATGTGTCCATTTCTTTCTAAGACGAAATCTCGAGAATGAAAAATGATATCGACTACGTTAGGGTGCCAATCGACGCGGATTAACGTAAATATGATTTGAAAGAAACTTTTTCAAAATCGGTTCAGCCGTTCTTTTTTCTTAACCAAAAAACCTCCAAAAAAGTAGATTTTACACAATATCTCGCGAATAAAAAATTATATCGACATCGTAAGGGTGTCGATCGAGACGTGTTAACGTCATTTTGATCCGACATAAATTTTATAAAAATCGGTTCAGCCGTTTTTTTTTTTAATTATTGTTAAAAATAAATAATAATTATGTTTTAATGATTAAAATTATTACTTTTCTGTGTAATATCTAATTTAATTATTATTATTAAATAGGTATTTATCAAACTGGGAAGTTCGTCGTGTGGACCTCAAGGGTCGCACTTTAGTCCTAATAAACGATCCACCTCACGGCTTGTTATTATTATTATTGTTAATTATAGACGCGTCGACAACTCAGGTCATTAGCGTCTTCAACACAACAATTAAATCCTGCTTGTTGGTGACCTAAAAAGATTTTATAAACTTTCCTTCAGAATAGTACAAGAATGAGCTAATTAGAAAAAAAATCTGATTTTTTTGTGAAATATATTAATCAAGACAATTGGGTTTTTAAGTAAATTTTTTTTTTTACTTAAATGGAAGGACCACATACAAGTTTTATAGCAAAACTGTTTTTTTTTATTTTTTTGCTTACTAATTAAAAAGTTATATTTAAATAAAAATTAATTTTTAAACTCAGTTCCGAAAACGCGCCGAAAGAATCCGAACGCGTGTGACGTCATTATGTTATCTATGGTCTTTGTATCCATGGTTACCAAGTTAAAAATTTATTATTTTTGATAGTATGTGTAATACATATACACAAATACCAACAAATGCAGACACATTTTAACATAACGACGTCACAAACATTCCTGGCGCGTTTTGAAGTCACGTGATATTTTTTAAATTTTTATACATTTTAATTAATTTTTAGTAATTTATCTATAGCTTTAAAAAATTTTTTCTTTTCGATTTTCAATATTATTTATGTTAAATTATTAGAAAAAATTAAAAAATTAATAATTTTTTTTAAACTTAAATACCTAATTAAGGTTCGTCTTTAATGCAAAAAAATCAGCCGATTTCTTTTCATTCGACATCTGAACTAACATTTTATTTTGCCGGATTAAAACACAATAAACTCGACTTCGCTTTCGAATAACAGAGACATTAAAATAATATCGCCGAGTCTCCGAGCGGTGCGAGAAAAACAACATCATTCAGCGGAACACGAAAAACCGCGACGGGATTGTATTTGGAACGTTCGACCCTTGTAAACCTCAGCGGTTTTCTGTTGCCCGTATTCCCAACCTTACACAGTTGGCAACCGTGCATTTCACACCAGTGACGTATCGCTGTACACTGTCTCACGCGAGCGGAGTATAACGTCAAACGAAATATTATATCGAAACGACTGTATCATGTAATCTGATATAGCCGATCAAAATATGAAAAATAATACATTTACAAATAAAAATATTTTTATTTAACTTTATTTATTTTGAGAAGACTTGAAAAAATAATTTATTGAATACCTACAAGCAAATAAAGAAAAGTATTATGGTTTCTATACAAAAAGTGTAATTGAAACATATTATATAAGTAAATTAATAGATCTACAACCTAGCTATATTGAATTAACACTCGCATGTAGTGAAAATCTATTGATTCCGACGCATATGAAGAGAATGTTAGATTCGTAATCATGTCACGGTTGAGTAATTGTAAGCTCATTCTGCCGCGAAAGTGGAAAGGTTCAGGTTAGAATCCTGACTGTGACTGGTAAAATGATTTTTTCCGATATGTTTGGAATCAATTATATAATTGGCTGCTTTCCAACAAAAAATTTCATACACATAAGGTAAGTTCAGGTAAATTCGTTTTTAGTGTATTTGCCATATGGCACATACACTATTGGCGTCGGTCGGATGGCGGGATCTAGGGGTCGGACCAACATTTCTCGACGTTTCATAGCCTTCTGAACAATTTGGCACCATTTTTGGAAATGTCCGAGAAATGTCTAAAAATAAAAACAAACTTTCACTGAAAAATCCATTGAAAAAACTGTCGAATTTAAGAAAAATTCACAGAGAGAAAAAACTTTATTTTAATAAAATACGAAAAAGGTTATCAACATGTTTCTGTTCAGTGTTGCTACGTACGTATTAGTACTGTAGATAAATAGATATTGTAAATTTATAAACGCTCGATATTAGTAGTCTACTTGAATGCAGTATATAAACAGGCAGTGGCGGATTCAGGGGGGATAGGGGGTTCAACCCTCCCCCGCAATTTTTGGCAACGCATAGCACGCATAGAAAAGGACATCCGATTCATATCTTAGCGGCGTTGGGCGTTGCATATTTTCGATATTTTCGATATTTTTTTTATATTTTCGCGTGTAAAAAACTGATTTGGGTGAGGTAAGTATCAATATTATCTACTTGTACATAAATATTGTAGCAAACCCCAAGATGCTACGCCACTGCCTCCAATAGAAACGACTAGAAAGAAAGATCACAGTGGTGAGGCGGGGAATGGTATCGAAGATACGAGTACCTGCCGGAATGTTCTGGAGAGCGCGAGAACGTACTAGGCTGGGTTGCGCGACCTATATAAGCGAAGTACGAGTATGTCAGAGGGTGAGTCACCGGAGATCAGTCAACGGGAGTCAGTCAGTGTGGTGTCGAATACGCAATCCATGGTGAGGCGTGCAATCGGGTCAGTCTACGATGACTCACGCAAGTAATCAGTTCAACGGAGATTAGGCAGTCATTAGTGACTCGTGCAATCAAGTGGATATAAATATTAATCAGTCAATCAGTCAGTACAGTGATATAAATAGTGGAGTGGATATATAAATAAATAGTACTGATGTAACTGAGTAAATGACTGACATAAATAAACGTTAGAAATAAATCTGAAATAAATACAGTGATGTAAATAGTCCTTGTATATAGTTAATTGTTACGAATTATTCTATATAGTTGTTGCGTGCATTGTTATGTATTTTTAATTATTGTAAATAAATATTTATTCCGCCAACTCAGAAAAACAGTTTTGTTACAATATTTTGAAAATCCCCCCGAAATATTTTTCTGAATCCGCCCCTGGAAACAGGCCAAGGACGACATTAAAATTAGTGTAATTACGTCATTAAAATGCCATTCGATAGTTTCATTCCTAACACTAAGCATCCTGATTGGGTTATTAAAGGTTTACTTTTTCGTCTGCGCTTCGGGGTGTTTAAGAACTTCCTGTACATAACTCGTCCCCTGTAGTATGTCCATGGTGTTATAATTCATACGGACAAACAGAGATATAACAGTTTGGGGGTTTGTGTTTGGGGTTACTTAATACTCTTAATGCACTTATGACATACGGCAAACATAAAGCTGAGATGTGAATTTGTTGTTTAATGTAAACCTGGACCCAAAACACAAGTAGTTACTTTACATATTACTACAGTTACTGCAGTATGTTAAATTTATTTATATTATACCATGTTTCGTAACTGTAATATATATACGTATTTCTTACGAGCGGCACTCAACATTATATTATAATGACCAGCGATTACTTATTTAATTTTGCTAGTTTTGGAGTTTTCATTTGGTGGTACCTAATTATTATTAGGTCGTTTCAGATTTTGGTTTATTATGAGTATCTGTTAATGTTTTATGTAAGTATAATCTTCCATATATTATATACCTTATTAATATTTTTTTTTAATTTGATTTCATAATTTTAACAAGCATTTGCGTGGTAAATACTTGCGAAAGAAGCTAAGCTTCCTATCAAAAAACCTCTGGCTTTGTCTGAGTGAATATATTAAAACATAATATGTTTAATTTATTTATTGTAGATTATAGACGCGTCGACATCTAAGGTCATTAGCGTCTTTCAACTACACTAAATAACAGCTAGCTTAAAACTAAATAACATCACAAAACATCCATGAGCGCAGGTGGGATTCGAACCCACGGCAGTCCAGTCTAGAGGTTGCGGCGCCAAGCATGCTAACCACTAGGCTATACTGCCCCCAACATAATATGCCTCTAAAATTGCAAATATAAAGACAAGGACACAAAATAAGGATGGATGTGAGGATTTGAAACATGGAAAGCGAAGAGATCCATGAGCGTGCGGATGGTATCTACAAACAAGATGGTTGTGATTTTTAGGGTTCCGTTCATCCGATGAAAATATGGAATCCTTATAGAATAACTCTCGTGTCTGTCTGTCATAGTTTATTAGTTATTTTTTCCGAATCTACTAGACGAATAAGTTGAAATTTTCAATTTTGAGTCAGGTGACCCAATCACGGACGTATAGCGTAAATAAACGAATTCTGATTTTGGGGGTTACTTTTAGGGGGCAAATTAGAAAATTAAAAAAACCTTTTTTTCAAATGGCGTATCAAATGAAAGAGCTCGTTATGAGAAATACGAATATATTTTTTTTATATAATTTTTAAATGCATAGTTTAAAGTATATTAAAGAAAATGTACGAAAATCGAGCATCCCCTCTCTTATCTCCGCAACTCTTGAGCCTAAAATTTTGAAAGAAATAGGGAATATAGGACCTCACTCATAATTTACAGGAAAACCTAAACGAAAATTTTGACAACGTGGAAATTCTGGACAAAGAGAAGCACTGGAAGAAGAGGAACATTAGCGAAATGTATTTTATAAAAACTATTAATGCAGTTAATTTGAGATCAGATACTAATAACTTAAATTGTATTTATAATTTAATTCTTAACATGTAAAAATACCGCGCCAGACTAATAGTTGACTTACATCACTATTGACTATTACATCAGCTGCTGCATTTTTGATAGCACATGGCAGTAAAATGAGTTTCAGTTTGGTTAGAATAGTTAGAAAGAACGGGTAGCTGTTTTCTTACTGCATTATTGGTATTTTTTAAAATTATTTATTTTATTGAATAAGGATGGAACGAAGTTTCTATAATTATAGTTTATTATTTTAATGTCTTGATATTTTAAGTACAATTTTTGACAACTAATGACTCGTTATTGAGGTACAAATTTTTATTTTTATTTCTAATTATAGTTGTTATTCTCCAAGATAGACAACTATTGACTTGATGTATTCGTTTATATTTTTGTTATAGTACTTGATAAAGTCTCGAAAGAGACAAAACGTCGTACGAAGATAAATAAAAGAGTTATTAATCAATAACAATTTATTTTAATCCAAGAACCCATGAACCGTATTGAATTTACTAAACGAAAATCTTAAGTCTTTCAATTCTTACGGGAAACGGAATAGTAGGTACGGAACCTACTTCACGCGAGTCCGACTCGCACTTGACCGGTTTTTATGAATGGAATGGCATGAAAGATAGATTGTTAATTGTGTTATATGCGAGTATAAAGTGAAACTGAAACTTTCAGGACTGACCTCAAAGTGTAAACTTGTTTGAAGTGTTTCGGCAAAGGTTTGACCGCCGTAACTTAACACCAAGTGGATGAATATCTGGAATTATTAGAATATTCTATTTACTAATACGATTTTGGAGCACTTTAGTGACGTGAATAATTTAGTGAAACAGTTCAACTGTCTCTTGAAGTGTCACTGGTTCTTAGAACAGCATGTAGACTTATATTAGTTAAGATAGAACTATGCGCGGTTCAGCAAGATAACGCGATGTGACTTTGGTAACGAAATACGAAAATCACAATAGACTACAGAAGTAGTCGGTTCTAATTTGAGCGCGAAATTTAAAGTGGAGTCGATTGGCGTTCAAAAATGTATGGGGTTTAACTGAATATTCGTTACTATTTTCTTAAAACACATTTCTCACCAAAACAATGGCTGTTTCATTAAAATAATTAATAAATCCCGTCATTATTGGCTACAAAACTTTATTATTTCGTGTGAAATAATTTTTTGTTTGAAATTAAAAATTTAAGAAATTTGAATGTCGTAACTTGATTCAGCCAGTGACGTTTATTATAACCTAACTAAACACCTCATTGACGTTTGTCGAGATATAATTTAAACAATTATAATTAGAAGTTGAGTTTGTTCTTTCCATTTGGAGTTGAAAAAGTGTTCTGAAGTCGTCTGAGTTACGCTAGATCAAGCGAAGGTAAGCTAAAAGTATAAAAAAAATGTTTTCACCAATTAGGTATTGGATATCTAGGTATTATTTTAGTTTTTTCCTCAGTCGGAAATCTAAACTTTTTGCAGTCATAATTTTCATTATGACTGCAGTCAGGTACAAAACGCCACCCCATCACAAATTGCTTTAATTATTAACGACAATTTGTTTAAAATCATGAGGTTATGTCAGTAGAATGAATGAAACTTAACAGTTGTGTCGCGTCAATGTGCGAACGGGAAGGGAAAGACAGATTAAATTCACAACATACGTTTAACGCAGATTGTAAATTAGGAGACAGTTGCGACTCCGCCACGCCTTCCTTTCCTAATCTATTAAATTATGCATCAAAAAGTCTGCCGTAAATTTGATTAAATACATTTGAAGTTGATATAGCAATTTGATTTTGATGAGATTGTAAAAAAAGCATTGATTTCAACTAAAAAAACACTCATTTTTTTTATTTCAAAAAACTAAAATTTTACGAATGTTCCCCGTTTCGTTGAAATTCCGACCGCTTTAGACACTAAACTCTTTCAAGTGAGTTTCAAATTAACCAATAACCATATTAATAGAGAAAATCATGCAGAATTCAATACAGGTCTGTATCTCTTTAAGTTTTGGAAACGTAGGGTATTAAAAATTATTTTTTCGCTGAATATTTACCATAATTTTAGAAAAATTTACATATGAACAAAAAAAGCATTATATCAATTTTTAGAAGAAAAATAAAATTACAATACAAAACAAATATATTATGTATGTGTGTGTTTTAAAGACCACCAAAAGCTAAGGTTCTTTGGGCTTAGCACCAATTCATATTTTCAATTCATTATTTTTTTTTAATAATAAATTGAAAATCCAATTGACACTTTTACCAGCTCTCGGGTTAGAACCTGGGAACTGGGGACTTGTGTTAGAGGAACCATAGCAAAAAACAAATATAAGTAATTATTAATCTCGTTATTAATGATAAAATAAATGAATTTCTAAACAAATAACGAGATGAAAGATTTCCTGCAATGTTTCTCGTTCCATAGTTTGAGTACCTCTGGTGTAGCGTACTGCGTCTGTACACCGCCATATAATACGTATTGCCCGGGTGTAGATTATGTAGTTTACAAAGTTTAAACGATGTCAGACATGGCCTCACTTCTCCGTTAGATACTCGAGATGCTCTCTTTAGCTACCCGAAGCATCTAGACTTGGTTGGAAAGATGCTTTTATCATTAGCTACACACCGACTTCGGATGCACATAGAGAAATACATGTAAATGTGTAACACATACGTGACATTATACAGACTGAACAGGAAAACTAGTCCACAGCGCTCTCACAGAGTTAAAGTTGAACTATTTTTAAGCTCCCGACCCTTAAAAAACTGATACGTGTTTGACATGTATGTTTGTATGTCTGTCTGTAGCATCGTAGCTCTTCAATGAATGGATCGATTTTGATGCGGTTTTCTTTACAAAAAAAAACTCATGAAACACAAAATAGTAGATTGTACATCTAAATGTGTAATGGACTATATTACGATGAGTGATGACAGTATGTAAAAACGAGCAATAGTGAGTTCTTACAGTCACACGAGTCGTAATACTATTATGCACGAGATATATATGGTATATTTCTTGCCATACCCACTACAAAATACCTATTTTTCACTTCATTTTCAAAAAAATTTGCAGTTCATTTGCGTCGCCATCTTTATTTCTACTGCAGAAAGGCGTGAAGCTCGTGAGTAAGTAATGGCAGGCGCACGCAGGCGTATAGAGCGAATAAATAAAAGTTGCTATGACAACCGTTTACTTACCGCCCTAGTGTGGTATGTAAAACATTTTTCGCACACCTGCCTGTTAAATGGCTCATTAAAGGCCGCTATACATACATCGAAAGTAGCTATTTTGTAGTGGGTATGGCAAAAAATTAATTATAAGAAAAAAAGCCGGAGACATGTTCTCCCACAACCAAACACCGGGACTTCCACCACATGTTCGTTCTGCATACGACTGCAAACTGGACAAGTGGAAGAGGGCAGTGTGGTCCAGTGGTTAGCATCGCGGCCTCTGGATCAGATTGTCGTGGGTTCGAATCCCGTCTCCGCTCATGGATGTTTTGTGATGTCATTTAGTTTTAGTGAGTTGTTATTTAATGTAATCAAGACACTAATGGTCTAAATTGTCGACGCGTCTATAATCTACAATAAATAAAAATAAATAGTGGAATTGGGTCAAAAATACGTTACAAGACACCCTTACAGACTGACAGACAAGTAAAACTAAAGAAAAGCTTATAAATAGATATTTTTTAACCCAGCGATGTAGCATAGTGGTACAGCACTAGACTCGCATTGGGAAGGTACTGGGTTCGAATCCCGGCGGGGAAAATGTGGCTAGGACTTTTTCTTAGTGCCTCACGCCGACAAACGGTAATTCATGTACCGGTCATCTTGTTTGAGGTTTTCCATGGTTTCCCTCAATAATTCCAGATGAACATCGAGATGGTTCCTTATTCAAGGCCATGGCCGATTTACCTGTCAAACTCCTATACTCCCAAAGTTGCCTACCTTATCCTAATGTTAATAATTCCTCCATTCGCACATTGCTATTAATTAAGTTGAAGTATAAAAATGTATAAAACGGGAAGTGATAAAAATGGAAAATAGTAATGGTGCGAATGGCGTCTGTTATGACATAATGTCGAGAAACGGACGTTAAACGCAAGATATTTTTTTAACGGAATGGCCTTTGCTTTGACTAGCCGCAATTAGCCAGTGTTAGTTTTGTATATTTTAGGCTGAAATGAAAGTTTGATGAATAAAAAGTATAAGCGATGCCATAGGATACAACATAAATTATAAATAAATAGATTGCAGATTATAGACGCTCAACAGCTGAGGTCATCAGCGTCTATGAAAAGCTTTTAAAACATAGGTCGCAACTTTATGGACGCGTTGGTTGTGCGTATAATATATTGGCTACGACGATTGGCTCAACAGTATCATGAAGTCTCAAGTAATACGCGCTGTCATGTTATACCGACGACCGGCGTTCGCCATATAATAAGGGAGGCTCTGGCCTCAAGCCACTAAGTGTGTGTTTCATGTAAGCAAGTTTCCATGTCTAGTATTGTTGCTTTATGCTTTTGTTTCGCTGTTCAATCGGCCATTCAAGGTACATATTTATAATCTAAGTAATTAATCGATAAAACTATTATAAAAATTGAATACAATTCTCTCGTGTTAAGAGAATTATATTGTGTTAATATTTTATATGCTTGATTTCATATTATTTATTTAATACATTACATAAACTTATCAATGATCAGTTTTTTATTAAAACACATATTGATTTTTGTTATGCATAAAAAGCAGTATTTCCTCGGCGTTGCCCGTTCATTTATTTCTCAGCGTAATGACATCTGAAACTTTTCCAAATATTTTTTCTACCTATTCGTGAAAATCACATAAAAATGGGTTGAATAGTTTCCGAGTTTATTGCGTTTAGACAGACAGAAATTTCTACCTATCAAGTTTTTTTCTTGACGAAAAACTTCATTATAGGGAGAACTGCCGCGACGATTTAAGCTCGATTTATATTATCCGGTCAGACACGGCGCGGGAACGTAGCGTTTCCGGCAAGACAAACATTTTTACATGCATTTCAAATACGAATATTTATAGATAGAAAAAAAGAATCCACACAAGATCAATTCAAATCGTATATTAATCAAAACAACGACGAAAAAATCATTGTATCAAGATGGTAAATAGATAAAGGACAATTACCGCTTTCAATTTTTTTTTCGTTTAGGAATAATACAGACAGTGATTTGTCTTCTTTACTTGTTTTTTTTGTCACAAACAAAATAGCGTCGAAATAAACATCCTTCAAGAAACCCCGCCTTCTATTATACTAGAGGTTTACATGCAAGACGCGGCCGACTACGAAGGCAGTATATAATTTTAAGTATTTCAGCGGTGTTATGTTCGTAGTAATTATTCCTCCCGTCCTCCTATTGTTAGTATATTATTATATGTGAGCTCATTATATTCACACGCTCACAACGACTATACAAAACCTCCGAGACACCGAGACCGGAGTTTCTCCCTCAGCTTGTGTTATTTTTATTGCTCAAGTGGTTAATCCGTCTGCTAAAAGTGTGAAAATAAAAAATTGAAAAAAAACATGTGCGCGGCACACACGATCGAAGTAAAACTTCTATTGGTATAATTGATTATTCGAAATGCGGAAATTGTTATAAATGTTTTTATTTAAAACACAATATTAATACAACAAAGTTATAATACCGATTATGTCATACGGGTCGCAAACGTGGACGCTAACAAAAAAAGACACTCAAAAATTACAAACGGCTCAAAGGGCGATTTAAAACTAAAAGACAGAATACGACATAAAATAATTAGAACCAAAATCAAAGTCAAAGACATAATAAAAATATTGCGGTACATGTGACAAATTTTATATAGGACAAACCCGACGCCAAATTACTACTAGGTGGAAAGAGCATTTTTCACATATCAAATTTAATAGACCGGACAAATCAAGCGTCGCGAACCATATTTTAGATACTAACCATGACATAAGCATAAATAATGTAAGTTTGGTAAAGGCGGTAAGAGTACGACCCATCATTTAGATAGCTTTGAAAGCATATACATTGCTAAGTGCGATGGTACCAAGCTTTTGAATTCGGATAATGGCCCTATACCTTATTCTGCTTTATTTGATCTTTTAGACCATAAGTAATGTTCTAGATAATTCGCATTGTTCTTCTGTGTTCTAGGTGAATTTGTTTCAGGTCAATTTCTCAGTCGTCTATCCGTTGATTTGGACTGTCGGATCGTTCTATCCTCCTGTGATACTTTAAGTCTATAGTTAAGTTTTCAATTTGTTAATTATTTTATTACCTGTAATATTAGTATATAAATACCCGTTATGTATTATTTCATTCATGTAGTGTTCGCTGAAGATGAAAGCTTAGCTTTCGAAATGTACATCCATCAATAAAACTGTTGTGGTAAGAAGTAACTATATTTTATTTTGTTTTCAAAGACATAATCTATATCTGTAAAAAAATTAAATGGACTTGGGCCGGCCACATCTACCGGTTTACCGATGACAGATGGTCCTACCAATCGACATCCATGGAAGAAAAGAGGAAAGTCGGCAGACAGAGAACTAGATGGAAAGATGAGCAGAACAAGGTTGCAGGCCCTCTGTGGTCTCGCACACTACCCGACTGGATGATGTGGAAGGAGTTGGGGGAGGCCTATTATTATTAATAACATAATAATATATTACAGTGCGAGTTTTTATTTAGTACCTACACACAGGACAATATTATGCAATGCAATTTTGCATTAAACGATTTTGTTTCCATAGTTACATAACTATTTCCTATTGTCCTCGCACTGTATACAGGGTGTCCCAAAAAGAATGGGATATAAAGTAATTAGCTGATTCCTTACAAAAAAATATTGCGATAGACCCCAACATGTCTATTCCGAAAGTTGATATTAAAAGAGATATACAGGGTGTCAAAGTTTAATTTTTATTTTTATCATTATGACGCGGCATTTTCATAAGAAACATTGAATTTTTAAATAAAACTGTCAAAATTACTATGATAACGCCGCGCCTGCGTTTTCAAAGCCACCTATGTTCATTTTCAAAATTTGCCATTTAAAACCACATTGCATCGATTACTTTAAGTGCAAATATCTTGAAAAAGGTTACTCCTAGCCACTTTTACAAAGTATACCTTTTTACGTAAAAATGACGGAAAAATCAATTTTTTAATTCAAAAAAATAGTACGAGTGCGTACAAAAAAAATATGACTATTTGAATGAGTGAAAAAGTGTGTAAGTGGCGCCCCCTACAAGTAAGAGCCATACCAAGGTCAGATTTGAATTTCTCATGGCAAAAAATCCTCATATAACAAATTTCATTAAAATGCCTAAATTATTTTAAAAGTTATTTAAGAAAATCAAAAAAAAAATTAAACTTTGACACCCTATCTCTTTTAATATCAACTTTCGGAATAGACAAGTTGGGGTCTATCGCAATATTTTTTTGTAAGGAATCAGCTGTTACTTTATGTCCCATTTTTTTTGGGACACCCTGTACAAAGCTTTAGGTATATTCTACTTATATAAAATAAATTAATCAGAATGAGCCCTACATTAATGGGTAAGTTCGGTTTTGCGCTCGATTGCTCGGGCTGAGCGAGCAGATTTTTGGTCACGTGACAAGCGAGCAATTCGAGCTGTCTAAACAATAAAAAGTGATGTCGGTATAAACGACATCACTTTTTATTGATTAAATATTTAATTATTATTAATTTCAAGAAAGACTAAACAAAAATGCAGAAAACCAGACAAACCAAACTTTATTAATAAACTATTTTTACGGTCATATAAAGTAAAGTTTGCTTTAAACTTTTTGTTTAAAATTAATCTTACATTAAAACAGCGCACACGAAGGTAATTATTTTCCAATGAAGTTTTATGTTCAACTGAACTCACGAACATGCCGCTTATAATTGACCGGAAAATTGAAATGACGACGAAATATGATCGCTTTTGTCATTACGACCGAATTTCGAAGACGTTATAAACACTTTACTTCTTGTATTATAGTAGTTTATAAAACTAATACAATTAAGTATAAGACGCGAGGGCTGAAGTTGGCACGCGAGCCGCAGGCGAGAGTTCCAACACACCGGGCGTCTTATACTTAATTGTACAAGTTGTATATATTATTTTTTGTATTATATATAGTCGTTTATAAAACTAATATAATTAAGTATAAGATGCGAAGGCTGAAGTTGGCACGCGAGCCTCAGGCGAGAGTTCCAACATACTGGGCGTCTTATACTTAATTGTACGAGTTGTATATATTATTTTTTGTATTATAGTCGTTTATAAAACTAATACGATTAAGTATAAGACGCGAGGGTTGAAGTTGGAACGCAAGCCGCAGGCGAGAGTGCCAACACACCGGGCGTCTTATACTTAATTGTACGAGTTGTATATATTATTTTTTGTATAATAGTCGTTTATAAAACTAATACGATTAAGTATAAGACGCGAGGGCTGAAGTTGGCACGCGAGCCGCAGGCGAGATACCGAGCGTCTTATACTTAATTGTACGAGTTGTATACATTATTTTTTGTAACACATATTTGAAATGCACAACATTCAACTCTGATGTCGAGCGTCTATAATTTACAATACCTACATATTTACAACAGTTTAACTGTAGAGCTTTATTGAATTAATGTCAAACGCCATAAATTCACTGACAGCACTACATATCCTGAAGATATTGGCCTTGATCCAATATTTATTTACTTCGTTACCATAGCAACGCACGCTATCTATACTGTCGTATGGCATAAAATATTGCATTATTATACGCGTTCGATATATGTTATTTTAAGCAGCCGATTAGAGACACGAAATGATGTTACAAAAAATAAGTACTTATTAGGTTATATTGAATTTCTTTATATTGTTTGTTAGATTATTATTCAATCTGCAAACGGCTAAAGCTTTTCGTCTGTTCAAAAATTCGAATTTCCTCTGCAATTCATGACCGTTAGGTTTTCGATTACTTGCCCTTAGTGTCCTTTGTTAATTGTCAACGTGTTTAAACAGTCAACTGCTGCTTTGTTGTGCATATGAAGTTATATTCTGTACAAAATTAAAAAAATATAATAGCTACTGATAAAGTTCGCATACAGATTGTTCTTAAATAAACCTATAAAATATGTATCCTGTTTCTAAGACAGCTAATAAATTAAGACTCCGCAGCTGGATCCGCGATATTTTTTCTTTAATTTATATCCGCTGTAATGCGGAGATTGTGAGACAATTAAAAGATATCCTGTGTCATGTCCTTTACAGGATAAAGAAGGACGCGCGCCTGTAGCAAGGATTCTACGGTTGTGGGTACATTATATCTGGGCTCTATAGTAAATCTCTGATAAACTCCACAATATACAATATGCACACTGTACGAAGTGTACCGTTTTTACACTGGCAACATTAAGATCTCGGACATTATCTGAGAGATTTCCATTTTTGTCAAAAATTCGCGTTTTTTGAAAACTTTAAACGCACATAACTTCTAAACCAGAAGAGATACAGACGTTTGCTTGTGCTCATTAGAGTTTACTACAAGAATGGCAAATTTAGAGAAGATCTGATATATTTCGATTTTCGTCAAAAATCCGAGATTGAAGGTCGTAAAAAATCGAATTGATTTCCGATATCATCAAATAACAAAATACTACCGAATTTCACTAAGCTAACTTGACTTATTTGAAAATGCTAATGACGTCGGTTGTCAAGCGTCTATAACCTAAAACGCCTCTCTTCTGTATTTATTCAAGATTACGAGATAATAATAGTGTTCACAGCAATCTAGATCTGGTCGGTGGATACATGCGGGTTTTATAAAAACTACAGGCTAAAACACAACATACGAGCACAGTGCGACAGTCGAGAAACTACACTATATTATCCTTATTGTAAGGACAAAGGACTGCACAAGATCCTGTTCTGATTACTGCATTGTGCCACTGCAGATTATACGTCTTACCGTAAACTATCTGTGAATGTCGACCGTTTTGCTTTAAACGGATCTACTAAAATATTACACCATATGCAATGCTATTTCGAGATTATATCATAGAATAAACCAGTGTTTTTCAAACTTAGAAGAATTGTATCCATAACGTACAATTGTAGATTATAGACGCACGACAACTGAGGTCATTAGTTAATTATTTATTCGCGATTCGCTATAATTTGTGAAATAGTGTGTAGGACTTGTTCGTGAAATTCCTCTTTCGTGATTTGTTCCTGAGAGCGCTAAAATCAAGAATTCGAACGACGCGAATTTAAACGAATAGTTGTTTCACGAACAACGAACAACGAATAACGAGCCAGAATTCGCGAATAACGAACCAGGAATTATGTGTTTAGAGAATGTCGAGCTTCAACACGAAATTCTACGAATGACTATACGGGCAATGCGATGAATCACGAACAAACGCAAAATATATGCTTAACTTGCATATAGAAAACTTCACAGAGCTTTTCAACACAGAAAATAAATTTTTAAAGCGAAATTCTAATAAATAAAATTTGTGGAAAAAGATTTATGTTATAAATAGCATTAGCTTAGCAGACTTAAACAAATCAAACAAGAGATAATGCGAACGGTGCTAATAAAATCCTATTTTGATCCTTCCGCGTAAATCCGGATGAAATTTTAAACTTAATTAGCTTTGTACATGACTGACAGATTAATAATTACATTAATTATATTTCATATTGATTTTTGTATGTTTACAGTCAGTATTATTGTACCACCCGTCGTGTACAGTGTGAGTTCGATAATTTGTATTCCAACTTTTTAAAGTATTATTATGTGAGATAGATATAATTATTGTACCAACTGTTTTTGTTTTATTAACTTCCCATTGGAAGTTATTGTAATGGGTCCGAAAATCGAAATCAAAATGTATAACAAACTTTTATGTTTCAAGGTCACTACACTATTTTTACACTATTTTTAGAAAGATGTATGTGTGTGTGTGTGTGTACGTCCATTTTTTTCTAAGACGAAATCTCGAGAATGAAAAATGATATCGACTACGTTAGGGTGCCAATCGACGCGTATTAACGTAAATATGATCTGAAAGAAATTTTTTCAAAATCGGTTCAGCCGTTCTTTTTTCTTAACCAAATAGACTCCAAAAAAGTAGATTTTACACAATATCTCGCGAATAAAAAATTATATCGACTTCGTAAGGGTGTCAATCGAGGCGTGTTAACGTCATTTTGATCCGACATAAATTTTATAAAAAAATCGGTTCAGCCGTCTTTTTTTTTTTAATTATTGTTAAAAATAAATAATAATTATGTTTTAACGATTAAAATGATTACTTTTCGGTGTAATATCTAATTTAATTATTATTATTAAATATTTATCAAACTGGGAAGTTCGTCGTGTGGACCTCAAGGATCGCACTTTAGTCCTATTAGACGACCCACCTCACGGCTTGTTTTAATTTTTCTTTTGTTCGTGACGTTTTTATATACAAAAGTAATAACTGAATCCAGTGGCGGACTAAGCCCGTCGAAGGCCCGGGGCGGCAGAACTAAATGAGGCCCCCGGTCTGCATCGAAATTGATATATTTGTAGTGTAAATTTCGTAAAAAATGACTAATATAGGTGTAATGGCTGAAAAAAATCAAATATTTACAATAAACGACCTACCTACGTTTATATTTTGTATACGTACGGGGCCTCCAACTCCAAACTGCCTCTTACTTACTAAACATATTTTGGCCTCGCTTGGGATTAGATTAAGAAGGACTTGTCGAGATTTGAAGGCCCCCCAGTACCAGAGGCCCGGGGCGGACAGCCCCCTCCCTTAGTCCGCCACTGACTGAATCTTCATTTGCAAATTTCGTCTCCTTGCTAATTTTTCGGGTATTTTGTTTGACAGGAAAACGTGTTTCTCTGTCTGTCTGTGTGCGTCATCGTCACTCGAGAACGACTGTACCGATTTCTTTACTTTTTATTTATTGTAGATTATAGACGCATCGACAACTTAGGTGATTATAGCGTCTTTCAACTAAACACTAAATAACAACTTTTTTAAAACTAAATAACATCACAAAACATCCATGAGCGCAGGTGGGATTCGAACTCACGACAGTCTATAGTCTAGAGGCTGCAGTACCTTAAATACGCTATCTACTATCGTTTTAACTCGATACATTATTAAAGGTAGGTACTTTTTATTCGACAATGCACGGGTCAAGAAATAACCATTTCTTGACCCGTGCATTGTCGAATAAAAAGTACTTGTTAAAACCATCCTTGAACGCCGTGCTCGCGATAGTAACGCGAGCGAAGCCGCGAGTAAAACCTAGTACGTAGTAATTAACAATGGAAGATAAACAATCAATATGATTAGTTTCCCTAGACCGTAACTAAATACTTAAGAATATCAGACGACATTATCGCCAAGATATTATATAGAAGGCTGTAGAGGAAAAATGTAAATGCACCGCCGGGATTCGAACCCAGAACTCCCGATTTCGCGTCTGGAAAGTTTCCACTTCTACACAGTACCCGACAGTGAACATTTAATCTTTCCTATATACAGCGACGATGTACCGCAAATCCAGTAACTGCGAGAGCTATTAATTTTATAACAACATTACAATGTTATCTGATATTCTTATGTATTTAGTTACGGTCTAAGGAAATTAATCATATTGATTGTTTATCTTTCATTGTTAATTATTATTAGATGCCGTATTTGAAGTTTCTCACGTGTGTATTTTGACTAGTACTAGATAGTATTATATAAGCAATGTGCAGTCTAGTAGCTACTCGTTCTAAAAATTTAAAAACGAATAAATATATTAAAATAATACTCTGATGAAAACCCTGCAGCTAGCCGGTTACCGCATTTCGCGGAGTTGCTTCAACACCAGGGAGAAAAAATCAGGCCACAGTTGTTGCAGACGCGAACAAGTTCAGACTCCGGCACTCGACACCGGGATCCGGCGGGCTCGTAGATTATACAATGAATCAACGACAAGGGCGGGAGAAATTATCGAGAAAAACGTTCAGTCTACCGGTTCTGGGAGTTCAACTAGGTTTGTTTTCATTTTATTACAGCATCTATATTTCATTACTTGCCGTGATTGCGCTACATTTCGTATAAAACAAAACAGGAGAAAAAATATATTGTTAGTGCAAGTTAAAACGATACTATTTACAGACTGTTTCAAAATTATTTTCAAACCGAAGCTTGTAAAAAATATTATAAGTATATTTAGGTATTTGGTATTTATTTTATTTATTTATTTATTGTAGATTAAAGACGCGTCGACATGTAAGGTCATTAGCATCTTTTAACTATACTAAATTACAACTAGCTTAAAACTAAATAACATCACAAAACATCCATGAGCGCAAGTGGGATTCGAACCCACGGCAGTCCAGTCTAGAGGTTGCGGCACCAAGCATGCTAACCACTAGGCTATACTGCCCTCCAGGTATTTGGTCTACTTATATCTTTACGTGGTGCACATTTTATTAAAGGAAAAAATTAACTGTTCGACTTTAATAGTAAATTGTATATCTAGTTGCGTAAAGGCGTATATTACTGACGAGTAGTGACAGTATGTTAAACGAGTGATAACGAGTTTAAACAGTCACACGAGTTATAATATCATTACGCACGAGATATATATATGGTATTTTTTGCCATATACCCACAATAAAATAGCTACTCTTCACGTCATTTTCAGTATTTTAAACATTTTTTAACAGTTCATTTTGTGTCGCCAACTTTACTTCTATAGTAGGCCGAGGCACGTACAGGAGTAGTATGTAATAGTGGGCGGATCAGGCGAATAAACATAAATCACTATGAAAATGGATTACTTTCTCACACTAGTGTGGAAAAATACGTTCCCATACAGCCTGTCAAAAGTCACTTTATATGCATGCATCTATTTTATAGTGGGTATGGCAAAAAAAAAAATATTTATTTGGTGTATTAGTTTTTACGTGGTAGGTACCTACATATTTAATAAAGAAAAACCCCCTTCCAAAACGCCACTAAAAAGGAGGAAAATAATAAAATTTCATTACTAAAACTTTTTATATATATCTACTTTGATTTTATTAAATTGGCGCCGACCTCAAAATTTTATTATTTTCTTCCTTTTTAGTGGCTTTTTTGAAGAAGTTTTTTTAAAGTTTTTTATTTTTTACTTTTTAGTGGCTTTACAATACATTATAGTTTGCACGTTATTAACCGACTTTTGTCTTGATATTACTAAACTAAAAAATAAAAAAAATCATTGAACCGATTTTAGTAAAATGTATGCAGAACCACCCTGAAATATTGCCTTATTAAATAAAACAAGATTAATCAAAATCGGTTCACAAATGCAGGAGATATGAGGTGACATACATGAAAAAATACATAATGTAAAAAAATCAGTCTAACTACTGCACTGATTTAAGCAAAATTTATATGGGATCACTACGCAGGTATGCCCTATTATATAAAAGAATAATCTTTAAAATCGGTTCAGCCATTCCTGAGTAATCGGTGTACAAACATAAAAAAATACGCATCAAATAGAGAATTTCCTCCTTTTTTGAAGTACCTAAGTTAAAAAATAAACTGTTCGACTTTAAAAAATGTAACAATTGTGAAATAATAGGGTGCTACAATGAGGGGATTTATGACGTCAAAAAAGTATATGATGTAATTATCAGTATGACAGCTCTATTCCCCTCCAGTTGCAGTGCTGTCAGGACGGAGTATCCGACTGTTTATATAGAATGCGTTAGTCGAGGGTCTCAGGGTGATAACATATTTCGTTTATTAAATAAGCCCCATTGTAAATCCATTGTAAATCAATATTCAGTTAAATTCAAAATATACTTTATTATTATAAATAGCTTTATAAATACTCGATTGAACTATTTTCTTCTGGGGTTGCAAATAGAGATATTTATAGCCGAATTTAAAGGCGTCGGGGTCCGGGTCAATGGAGGTAGAGGCCTTCTAAATTAAATAATATCTCTTAATATCCCTTATTTGGATATATTTTATTTACTTTCTTAATAATAAATTAAAAATTTTATAATTATTAAATTTTTGAATCCGTGGTTTGTGGAGGTCCCGGGGCTCCCACCCCAGTTGCCCCGTCGTAAGTTGAAGATATTCATCATATTAACAATTCACGGAAGATGACTTGGCAATCGTTAAAAAACAAATTTCCGATTCTAATTTTTTTTGTTGAAAGCTTTTCAAATTTTTATAATCACTGTGTAAAAATTTGGGTCACGCAGACTTTGCGTCTATCAGTTTGAAACAAATTGTCTTATTTATTATGCAAATGTAATTATCTCATCTGATTAAAAATTTAAAGTTTAGAAGTTTTTAGCTTAATTACAGGCGTTGTGCGTCTACTTAATGAAACAGTTCAAACAAAAAAGGCTGCCGCGTCGCCTTTCAACCGAAATCTCTAACTTTCGCTTTTCGAAAATAAGAAAAAACTAACACGTCTCGAAATTTTGAGTTAGCTAAGAAACTCATTACAAATAAATTCAACGATATTTAAAATATAGAGAAGTTAAATCAAAAACTTTATTTTTTATAACTCCTGCTTCTAAAGTTCAATATTCGAGCACTGTGAGGCGGGCGTGAAGAGGCGTATTTTAGTAAGCGTGCGTAAAAGTACAGTCACCGTACGTGAAAGTCTAAATCGTGTGTAAAAGTACCGTCACCGTGCGTAAAAGTACAATCTCTACATCTTATGAATTCGAAATTTCCGCACTTTGTATAATACAAGCACTATTTACTGGCTATCGATCGATGTGTTACTATAATATATAGTAACGCGTGTACAAAGTCCAAATCATGAGAGAGTTATGTTTTTAATGATTTATACAGAAGTTAATAACTTTAATAAAAATAAACTAAATCGTAACTTAGTCTGTAATTGTAAAGTTTTAAGGACTCGAACAGCGAATTTTCCGTTTTCATAATTTTTTTTTCTCTCCATTAAACTTTAGAAGCAGTCGTTATAAAAAATTATGTTCGATACGTCCGCTTAAAGTGAGATATATAGTAGGCTTAAATTGAGGCACTTGCTAAAGGGACTGACGCATACACAACGAGATCTCGTTGTGTATGTGTCAGTCCCTTTAGCGAGTGCCTTAATTTAAGCCTACTAGAATACCTCACTTCACGCACACGTATCGAAAATAACTATTACAATATTTTTTTAATTTAAAATTCCTTAATACAAAAATCCCACCCTTCGATGTATTTGTAAATAAAAGAGATATATTTACTAGTCTTTACCCGCGGGTTCGCTTGCGTATAAAATATATAGTTTATGCTGGGGTCCTTATAATGTACCGACTTTCATTAAAATATATTCAGTCATTTTTTCGTGATGTTGGTAGGTACAAACAGACAGACAGTCAAAATTCCGGATATAATTTCCCCATCTAGGATGTTTTGTGATGTCATTTAATTTTAAGTGAGTTGTTATTTGATGTAAACAAGACGCTAATGACCGAAGTTGTCGACGCGTCTATAATTTACAATAAATAAATAAATACAAAAAAAACCGTAAGAAATCGGAATTACAAAAAGAGGTCTCGTTAAAATTTTATGTATTAGAAATGATGTAAAGCAGGCTTAATTTCAGATAGTAAACGAAAACAACACATGTTCTCTTACACACAGGGTCAAACCCATTCCCTTAAAACAAACCCACAAACACAGTCTTGCGCACACACACATACACTCTCAGAGACTACTGAATTACACACAATACCGGTATTACAGATTCCTAATTTGTATTAATCGTATAATCTTGTTACATATGTACATTAACTGTATCGCGTCTATTGTATCCTATTTCTCTCTCTCTCTATTCCTCTCTCTCTGTCTCCCTGAGGACATAGTACCTATTATTCCTTGCAGACCTGCACTGTTAACGCGTACAGACTGCAAAATGAAACCTTGCAAATTCTTTTTATACGAAATCAATAGCATTTCGCAATCTTCGCATACAATGAATTGGGGAAGAAAAATTTTAAAAATCTAATTTTTTTTCTCCAGTACTATTTATTTTGGTGCCAATCGGATCAGCGGTTTTGGAAGTAGGTATACGAAAGTTTTCATATAAAAAATGAATGGAAGTCAAGTATAGTTTCCCATACCGATTTTTTATGTCTATGCTATTGAAGCACAAGTGTGGTGATCCCTTATTTGTCTTAGATTGTACCTCACACATTAATTCTTTTTATTTATTGTAGATTATAGACGCGTCGACAACTTAGGTCATTAGCGTCTTAATTACACCAAATAACATATCACTTAAAAATAAATGACATCACAAAACGTCCATGAGAGAGGTGGGATTCAAATCCACGACAGTTTACTCCAAAGGCCAGCACGCTGACCATTACACATTGTCCTCTACAAATTAATTCTAATTCTTAATATATGAAGTATTGGAAATACCTTGTATTATGTCTGTCTTGTGACTTCTTGTGAATTTACACTACGCGTTTCAGCAACGAGTTGCCATTTTCAGGTGTGGTTAATTATTTTTAAAAAACAATGTGTGTTTTTTAAAAATAATAAGTATTCGTAACACTATATAATATTATGATGCTGAGCACTGTGTATTATATCGTGGTTTGTGAAGTACTGATTTAAATTTCGAGATTTTATGATTTATATAGTAGGTAGATGAAATGGAAATGTGAGAGTGTGTGTATGTGTGTAAACGATTACTGAGTATTGGGTGTTTGTGTGTTGTTAATTATTGTGTCGTATATTATGTTCGATTTTAATATTAGTTTGTCATTAAGAATGTTGGTATTGTCGAATTTTGTGGCTTTATATATATAATGTATCAAAAAAAAAATGTATCTAATTCTTAATTCTAATTTGAGAAGAAGAAAGATTGGAATCTTATTTCAAATGCTTTTTCAATGAAAAATCGGATTTATTATAAAGTTTTTGTGTTAGGACTAGGTTGACCACCTTTACTTGAGCTTAACCCGGTGATAATAAAATTCTGAAGGTCAGATAAACAACTTCTTTATTTGCTAACTAAAAATTACCAAACATAAAAGTATGTAACTCAATGAACAAAATCTCTTTCACAAATCACAAACAAAAAATAATTAATAATAATTCTCGAAAAAATTATTACCCCGTTAACGTTTATTGACTTTATAAAAGGATATTTGGTGTTGGCGTTGCTTTGGTAGTATTTTAGAAGCACTGCTATGCATTTTTCATTTTGTTTTCAAAATTACGATTCTTTTAAATATTGATAAAATTAAATTCACTTATAGCAAAATCAAAGAAAATTTGGAGAAATTAAAGCTGAACCCGGAGATGAGGTATGAAAAACCGGAGACTCCGGGTCAAACCCTGAGAGGTAGTCACCCTAGTTAGGACCCCAATAACTGACCACTTTCTATTCAACGCACTGTATTACATAATACATTGTGTATAAATGCTGCATGCACGTCATACATGTAGCACAGCTAAGCCCGTAGCTATGTGTGCAGAGATAAAAATATGTTCCCCCATCGTAGGCTTGTTGGATTAAAGGAAATATTCCATCGACTTCGGTCGCACCAGTAATAACTTCCCATTTCCGAATTTCAGTGAAATCGTTTCAAGGGAAACATCAATCCTGGTTTTAAACAAGGAGTTTTTTTGAGTTACTCAAATAAAATTGATAAAAAAAATTCGACTGATGACCAGTCCTATACTTCCCACCTAGTAAATATTTGCAAAAAATAAACACTCTTTTTTTATTCTTTGAAAAAAAACATGAATCTCTTTTTTGTTTAGTGATTAGAGCACAGTTTTTACACTACACCTTGATACCAAACGCACCTATTATATAGCAAAAATCATGGTTACCTAGATTTACGTACAATTTTCTTTTTTTAGTAAAATATTTTTTTTCTCAGAAACTATACATTTTAGAGAAAAAAAATATTTACATTTTTTTCATATTATAACATCTAGAATTTATTTATATTTTTTTATCTATGTTAATACGTGACATTGAGAACGTTTTTTTTAATATCTCAGGATCCACTGAACCGATTTGACTCAAACTCTAATAAAATCTAAGTTAAAGGCTGATAAACACAATAGAACAATCGGCATGGCCGTATGTTGTCCCGTTTTTACGATATCGAAGGCGAAAAATTGACCACATACACACACACACACATCAGACATCAGTCAGAAAATGATCTTAAACGATTGCTATAGGGTCTCAAAACGTGAAGATCTGTTAAAATCTCGAAATATTTTTTTCGGACTAAATCCATTACTTCTTGACCATATAGAGGTGGGAAGTAAAAATGTTTTACTAAAGATAATTTATACTAACAATTAGTATGGTACTATCGGGGCATCCATTCATATTCCTTATTTTTTTTACTAAATTTAAAATTTGAAATTTTCGGATTGGAATCTGGGAATTGGAGGTTGGACGAAAAAAACGGCATTGCTATAATCTCATCTATTCTTAAACACCAGTAATTTTATTTCATTTGAATAAAAAATACTTGACTATAGAACTAGTCAGGTTTGTTAAATTTTATATTGAACTTCAATTATAACTATCGAATACATTGTCAATGAAGAATGTATTATTAATTAATATACCATAATAGCAAGATATTATATAAAATCATCTACGAGAAACGCTCGTATAACTAAATATATAATGGATACACACAATGACGTCACGTTACGATGCAATATCAGAAAAAAATATTTATTAAACCCGTCACCGTCGAGACTCAAACCCATAGTGTCGGCGAAACGTGTTCAGACCGGGTGGGTAGTGCAGCGGGGTGGGTAACCGACCTTCCCCCCAGACCCCTCGTAATTATTTATTATGTTTAGGGATTCTTTAAAAGAAAACAAGTTAACAGTGCAGTGAACTAGGTAGTTTATTTATCATTTTTTGTTTACACTTACTTTATTGCAAAAACTGAAGATACGAACATCGTTTTAATTTTCGCTCAACTTTTCAGGTGGGTAATTACTAGGGTGAGTCAAAAAAATCAATTTTTTTTTACAAGTGACACGGAAAAATAGGTTGCTAGACATCTTAAAAAAATTCTCACCAAATATGAGCTCTTAATTTTAATAGGAAGATCCTCCGCATCACAGATTTTTATTTTTTTCTCAGTCCAATAGAAAAGAATTCATACCTCATCAGTAATTGATTGTACAGAAAAATGTCTCAAGAGAATTTTGTAGGAAATTTAATGCTCTACAAAAAAGGTATCTTATATTTTTTTCCGTAAACCTCACCATTTGAAAGATATTGAAGATTTAAGTTTGATTATTTTAAGACAAATTTCATTTTTGTTTATGAATTTTATAACTCGACAATAAATGACTATTATAAAATGCACAATACAAATTTTTGTAGGAAATTAACTGCTCTATAAAAATGGTCTCTTATGTTTTGGCGATTAAATTAAGCGTTCAAAAGATATTAATTAGTACACATGAAAGCTTGATGATGAATATCTTTTGAACGCTTAATTTAATCGCCAAAACATAAGAGACCATTTTTATAGAGCAATTAATTTCCTACAGAAATTTGTATTGCGCATTTTATAATAGTCATTTATTGTCGAGTTATAAAATTCATAAACAAAAATGAAATTTGTCTTAAAATAATCAAACTTAAATCTTCAATATCTTTCAAATGGTGAGGTTTGCGGAAAAAATATAAGATACCTTTTTTGTAGAGCATTAAATTTCCTACAAAATTCTCTTAAAACATTTTTCTGTACAATCAATTAATGATGAGGTATGCATTTTTTTCTATTGGACTGAGAAAAAAATAAAAAACTGTGATGCGGAGGATCTTCCTATTAAAATTAAGAGCTCATATTTGGTGAGAATTTTTTTAAGGTCTAGCAACCTATTTTTCCATGTCACTTGTAAAAAAAAAATAATTGATTTTTTTGACCCACCCTAGTAATTACCCACCTACAGATTTTTCAGGTGATCAATTCTACTTACCGTACTTACCTCTTCCGCCGGCCCTGCTCAAACCTGAAATTTCCAGGTTCGCGCTGGCTGAGCTATCAATTGCTTCCACAGTGACACGTCTAAATGTCCCTTTTGTCCCATGTGAGAAAGTTCAGTTCTAACTTTACAAGTTTAAAATTAGCTCTCGCATGAAGCGGATAATACGTTTACAATTGCGTTATACAGGGTGATTCATAATATGTGCGTAGGACTTCAGGATGTGATAGCTCGTTCAAAAATATGAAAAAAAGTTCCTATTAACATGGGTCCGCAAAAGCACCGTTTTCGAGATACAGGGTGTTAAAGTTGAAGAAAAATATTTCGTTTTTTGCTTATATCTGAAAAACGGTTTGAGGTACAAAGTTAAGCTGCCGCACACATTTTCTACCTTAAAATTGCTTTGTTTTTTTTTACGAAAAATTTTTTTTTGTTACCAGTGGTGGAGATTTTGAAGGTGGTCTGTTTTGTTTGTGTAATTTTTTATTGACATTTTGTCAACTTATAAAATCAAGTACGTAGGTGCTTAAAAAAATCATGTTTTTAATCCTAAAATGTTCTTTTTCTCGGAAACGATTGACTGTAGCGCTTCAAGACACAAGTACCTTTTTTGTGTAGAATATCCCGGCGGTTCCAAAACGTGCTTCAAAATTAATTTTTTTCCAGTGGCGTAGAAGTTAGGGGGAAAAATACCCTTCAATCCTTCAAAATCTCCACCACTGGTAACAAAAAAAATTTTTCGTAAAAAAAACAAAGCAATTTTAAGCTAGAAAATGTGTGCGACAGCTTAACTTTGTACCTCAAACCGTTCTTCAGATATAAGCAAAAAACGAAATTTTTTTATTCAACTTTAACACCCTGTATCTCGAAAACGGTGCTTTTGCGGACACATGTTAATAGGAACTTTTTTTCATATTTTTGAACGAGCTATCACAAGTCCTGCGCACATATTATGAATCACCCTGTATAGGAAACAAAAAGGACATTTAGAAGTGTCCCTGTGGAAGTAATTGATAACTAATAGTACGGGAGGCAGCGTTGCATTTTAGGTAGTGATTTCATACCGACCAATTCATATTTCTAGTAATTGCTTAAGTATCAAAAGCAACTAAAGTGAGCGTCAGTCGTCGCACCCGTGGTGGGTGTAGTAGCTAGAGGGTATCGAAGTCGCTAAAAAATTAAATTTTAAAATTATTTCATACCGCACCAAATTTGGTATCGTGATTCTTTATATAATAAACAATAAGAAAATAACCGTCAGCTGCGTAGATAGTGGGGGAATGGACGTCAGTTTCGCCCTAGAACATACCGTGTCAGTAGATAATTTGCACAAGAAACGTCACGATGTGTTCATTTTGAAATATAGATGTCGCTCATTATAAGAATTTGTTCTTCAAAGAAACAAACCCCTCTGGAACAGTTGATCATATTATAGTGAATAATATCCACGGTGCAAAAACAGGAGTATAGCCATATTTTGATTTTAAATGATCACTGACTGTCATTTCAAAATTTCATTTTTGTTTTCTTGTCATTTCTTCTTGAATAAATAATGATTTTTTAATAAAAAGTTTGATATTTTTATAGTAATTTATAATAATCATTTAATGTTTTCTTTATAATTTTAAATAAACAACAAACAAATATTTTTTTGAATACAAAAATTGCCCAACGGTCCCAACCATTGAAACAGTTAGACTTTGTATTTAAATTAAACTTTATTTAGAAACGTATGTGTTGAAAATATTATATTTGAAATTATTAAATAAATAATTTTTAACCTCGACAAAATAACTACACGTTTATGATAATATTTATCATGATATTGGCAATCGACTGATTTTATCACTCACTTGGTGCAAATACTCCTGTTTTTGCACCGTGGATATTATTCACTATAATATGATCAACTGTTCCAGAGGGGTTTGTTTCTTTGAAGAACAAATTCTTATAATGAGCGACATCTATATTTCAAAATGAACACATCGTGACGTTTCTTGTGCAAATTATCTACCGACACGGTATGTTCTAGGGCGAAACTGACGTCCGTTCCCCCACTATCTACGCAGCTGACGGTTATTTTCTTATTGTTTATTATATAAAGAATCACCGTACTAAATTTGGTGCGATATGAAATAATTTTAAAATCAAATTTTTTTAGCGACTTTGACACCCTCTAGCTACCACCCCCACCGCTACTGGCGCAGCTGACGGTCGGATATCTCATCATGGAGATGAGAACTAACATTGGTATAATTATCAGCCGGTATGAAATAATTTACTCATTTACAACGCTGCCTCCCGTACTATAAGCCAGCACGAATCTGGAAGTTTCGGGTTCGAGTCCCAACGGTGACGGGCTAAATAAATAATTTTTTTTCTGATATTGCACTGTAACGTGACGGTATTGGCTGTCTCTCTTATTTGTTATTAAATAATAATTATAAATGTCAAATTACATCGCCATACTGACACTAAGTCCGGATTAAGTGTACTCGTGTTTGAAACATCTTCACGGTGTAAACGTACACTGTCAGATGTGTCAGCTAAGACAATTTATACGTTAAATAATAATCCTTAGCTCACATTGCCTTGTCGTTGTACACAGATTAATTAAGTAATAAGTAATTCCATCTAATGTCTAATTACCTATTATAGCTTGTATTGGATCTCCTGCATAAGGCGAACAGTATCTCAGTTCGATTCCTCCCCATCCTCTCTTCCCCTCCCCTTCTCGCCATCAGCATTAACACGTTGCTGAATTGATCATTGAAAACAATATAGCAGAGATAATTGGCAGCTGCTCCAACTCTGGATATTAATAAGCTCAAAGGATTCATTTTAGTCGATATTGTGTTCCTTCAGTATTATTACGATTTTACCCAACTTACCTCCCGCTGTTTATAATTAGTATTTTGCTTCGAGATGAAGCGGAAACAATGTTGGAAATTTCACTCAGTTTTAATCAATAATGTAAACGTGCTTTTCAATTTATAAATTCGTGTATCAAATAATTACGGATCAAATTCAAAGTAATTTTGATGCAATTTTAAGAACAATATAGCCAAAAACTGGAACCTTATTGTTCTCATTCTAGGTATGTCGAATCCGCATGTCGCACCCTTCTTGCTCGTAAACTATATTTATTTATTTATTGTAAGTTATAGACGCGTCGACATCTCAGGTCATTAACGTCTTTCAACTACACTAAATGACAACTATATCTTAAAACTAAATAACATCACAAAACATCCATGAGCGCAGGTGGGATTCGAACCCACGGCAGTCCAGTCCAGAGGTTGCGGCACTAAGCACGCTAGCCACTAGGCTATACTGCCCTCTCGTAAACTATAAATGCAACAATAATGAAAATGACATATTTTACGGAAGATGGTGTCCCAGGCACAAACTGCTAAGTTTTTTTAAGGGGCTTTAGGAATGTTGTCAATTCTATTTCTGATATTTTTACGGGAATGTTTTTTTTGCTATACCCACTATAAAATAGCAGCTTTACATGCATGCAATGTGACTTTTAGTTTTGACAGGCCGGTGTGCGGAAAGCAAACTATTTTCATAGTGATTTATGTTTATACGCCCTGATCCGCTCGCTATTACCTACTGACAGCTAGTCTCGGTTGACGACACAAATTGAATTGTCAAAAAATGTTGAAAATACTGAAAACTAGCTATTGGATAGTGGGTATGGCGAAAAATAACATAATATACGTATATCTCGTGCGTAATGATATTATTTTTTAACATACTGTCACTACTCGTCCCACGGGAAACGTAATATTAGGCATAGAACTCTAGCAAGTGTACCAAATATACCATTGTTTCTGCCATGGTACACGTGGAGTAGCGGTAAGGCGCTAGGCGTTCGCATGCCACCACGAAAAACCGGGTTCAAATCCAACGGACGATACGTAATTGTTTTTTTTTTATAATGTAAACATTTTGGAATTTTTCACTTTAAAAATTCTTTTAAATAAATTTGATACGGAAAAATTTTGAAACACTAAAAAAACAAAATAAAATATAAGTAAAAACAAAACTTTTTAAAAACAAGCTTAAATAATTAAATCTGTTAATTTTTTACCTCTACCTAACTCCTTATTTTTTGTACGGAACCCTCGATGCACGAGTCTGACTTGTGATGTGTAAAGTTACTGTAGGAATTCGTGTACCTCTTAATGCTTTATTAATAAAACTGCAACGATCTTTATTCAACATGCGGGTTCAATATATCAACAGATCATAGTGGTGCGCTACCGCCCCATTCCACCCACCGGTTCCGTATTCACTATTATATTTCTTTTATTCATCAGCCCGCCCGACCCGCCTTCCATGTTCGCCGGGAACATAACTCTTTCTTGCTCTATCAAACGCGTGCCTGTCTCTGTTTCTTTATTTAGATATGATACGTTATACTATTCTTCGGAAACACCGCAACTATTATTTTTCTTTTATACTTTTCTCTACATAAAGTTGTTATTTTTTAATTTTCATTTTTAGTTAAACCACGGAAAAATGTTATAACAGTATAGGTATATAAATGCATTTTCAATTTACTTTGTTTACTGTAAACTTTTTATTTTTGAAATCGTGAATGGAATGAAACCGATTCTCCTCATCTTTCTCGATGTGGAGGTTTTCAATGAGCTAAGTAATATTTTTTCTGGTGTAGGCACTGGTGTAATATATAATATGATGTCCATATTAGAAAATTTTACATTAGTATTTGTTTAAAGTAAAGAATATTCTAAGATTGGATACTCGATTTTAAGAGTCGAATTGAGTAGCGCAAGGAGAAAAAGTTTCTATATTGAAAAAATGCTAAAAACCTTTTCCAGTGTGTATAGTTTTCTTCACGTACTATCGAGAATTTATATTTTATTTATTGTAAATTATAGACGCGTCGACAACTTAGGTCATTAGTGTCTTGACTACATTAAAATAATATAATAACTACATTAAATAACAACTCGCTTAAAACTAAATGACATCACAAAACATCCATGAGCGGATGCGGGATTCGAACCCACGACATTCTGATTCAGAGGCTCGCGGCCTCTGAATCAGAATGTCGTGGGTTCGAATCCCGCATCCGCTCATGGATGTTTTGTGACCACTGGACCACACTGTCCTCTTCGAGAATTTATTATTTAAATTATTATAATATACACATACTCAGAAAGAGATAATTTAAGACAAAAAAAATGTTCCTAAATTTAATGATGAAATTGTTGAATGAAGTCAAGAATATTAGTACACATGTATTAGTCTAGTCAGCGAATGATCCTAGCCGGAAAGTCAATAAGCGCAAAAAACCGACTTCGGTACTTTGTTTGGACTGGATAATAAAAAAACATACTAAAAGTCATTGACCCTCGGGTGGGAGCAAGAGGGAGAGCACTTCAAAGGTCATTTTTTTTGGTTTTTCGCGTATATCTCGAAAGCAGTTGGTCCTACGAAAAAATTCAATGCATAAAAATTGTAGCTGACAAAATTTCCTACATTATTTATATTTGAGGTTTTTTCTATCTCCAACCGTTAACGAGTTTCTGAAAACTTTGGATCAGGTTAAGATAAAATGGTAAGCTGGTATACCATTTTGAAGGAAATTTAATTTTAATTTTTGTAAAAAACTTTTTAACAAAAAAAAGCCTCCTCCAAAAAGGCACTAAAAAGAGTAAAATAATGAAAATTTGAGGTCTGTGCCAATTAAAATATGAAGTTGATTAAAAAAAAAAGAAGATATTAATCACTATACTATACTTTTTAACCGACTTCATATTTTAATTGGCACAGACCTCAAATTTTCATTATTTTACTCTTTTTAGTGCCTTTTTGAAGGAGGTTTTTTTTTGGTTAAAAAGTTTTTTATTTTTTACTTTTTAGTGTCAAAAAGTAACATTTACCTTAAAGAATCACACGCCGTTACTTACTTTTTTATTAAAATCAGCCGAACTACTGAACCGATTTTGATGAAATTTCTATGGGACCACTCTGAAAGTATATTCTTTCAAATAAAAAAAAAAATTTCAAAATCGGTTCATAAACGACGAAGTTATTAGCGAACACACATAGCCACATAAAAAATATATACGGTCGAATTGAGAAACCTTCTTTTTTGAAGTCGGTTAAAAATGAAAGGCTGAGGCGCTAGAGAGTAAAGTTCGGCAAAAAAATGTGGTGCAATAAACGTTTTCAGAAGCGTGTAACTCGTTATATTTTTCTGTGATTTATTATCAGGCACGACAAGTCGCACACGGGTAACTATCTATGCAGAGAAACCGACCATAAACCATCATCAACAACAAATACAAGCGTCTAAAATTCTGCAAAAGCAATCTCAAACATTAGAGATATGTTTTAATCTCTGTTTCTGCCGGAAAATAATTTGTTCTTGAAAGAGTTAAGTCACGCGGAAACAACTACAAAGATAAGTTAAAAGTTATAAATAAGTTTGTTAAACCGCAAACAAGAAATAATTTACTCGAGCAGATGTAATGTACCTTCCTTCTATATAAGGTATAGAACAGATACATGTATAGAAGTTGTAGAATACAAATACAAGAAGGGGGCGCCTCTGTGTGAAAAATATTTATGTCGAGGACGGCGGAGAGAACGGTGGAAGAAAAGTGAATCTTTATTAAGTTAATCCACTAAATATATTAGCGAAACACCTGCATAAGTTATTTGTATCCTTAGTACACGGCATTGTCTTATGCGCTCGTACAATAGAGCAGCATTGCTTATGACAAGATG
The DNA here is from genome assembly GCA_039654895.1 of Mongoloraphidia duomilia. NCBI lineage: Eukaryota > Metazoa > Arthropoda > Insecta > Raphidioptera > Raphidiidae > Mongoloraphidia > Mongoloraphidia duomilia. Next base: position 16,136,453 of record CM077525.1, on the reverse strand, counting down.
GCTAAAAAAAATCTATTCCAATTATCTTCATAGTTTCCGAGCTCGTAGGCTGTGATCCGACAATATTTCTACCTGACATTTCATCTACAACTGCGGTAGAATCGTAGCTATTCTCAAAGTTGATGTGGCAGTGGTCGAAGTGTTCTCCTTGGCGGCTCACAGCTAAGTGTGTCAAAAACTGGTGTCATCCCTTCTTTTATACTAAGTGCCAGTATGTTCTCAGTTCGGTCGTATTCCGTCATTCTGTGAGACACACTAGCACTTAGCTTAGCATGGAAGAAGGGAGGACACTAGTTGTTAACACACTTACCTGTGAGCCGCCAAGGAAGACACTTCGACCGCTGCTGCATTTCCCTTGAAAATGTCTAACGCAGTTGTAGACGAAACGTCAGGCAGACCAAGGCTTACAAGCCCGGAAACTATGAGGATTAGGAACAACGCTGGCCATGAAAGTTTACACACTTGGATAAAAAAAATCTGTCTTTATACACACACACCCACACACCTGAAAAACTCATGAGATTATATTTCTGGACTTCTGCCCTAGCACTGGTCTTCCAAGTTGGGCGGGAAATCCTCTATTTGTAACACAGTTGTATATTTTGTATTTTTTTTACTGAGGAAAAATCAATTTGAATATTCTGTATTGAATATGATTTCAGGTCAGTGGCAGCGCGTGAACATTTTAAATGGGTGTTCTGCAGAGTCAACCTGGAGATTGGAGTAGCCCCCCCTAATGAGGGAAACTCGAAAAAAAAATTCAAAAATATATTTGATGCAATTTTTAAGTGTATTTTTGATCTGAATAATTTGTCTATACACTATACAATGATTTCGCTAGCGCTAAAATCGTAAATAAAGTGATTTTTATAGCAATATTTATTTTGTATTAAAAGAAAGAGTGTGTGTGTGTACTATGTACGCACGTCAGAAGCTATACTTCTTTTACGTAACAAAACAAAAATAACTCCAAAAATTTTATCCCGCGTGCTAGTACTAAACGTTTGTAAAAGACGATAAAATAATAAAATAAAGATATTAAATAAATTAATTTAATTTAATAAATTATTAATTTATTAAATATATTTATTTATGATATTTATATCTAAATATTTATTAAAAAAAAAGTATGCTTGTCTTGAGAATTGAACCCGAGACCTGTTGGTTATAAAGCCACTACGTTATCCGTTAGACTACGGATACATCTAATCCCATTGCTATATAATACGGTTACCCTGTGTGCGTATGCCAACAGACTAGATATATTAAATAAGAGTTTGTACTGTACGTTCTGCGAACCTAAATCGCTTGCTTACGCATACAAATCTGTCTCTTTTTGTACTCTCTTTAACACATTGATTTTGGTGCAAAATATAATGCAGAACGCGTCACGTGCGTAGTGAAATTAGTACGGCTGCGGACGGTGTATAGAATATAGGCCCCGTGGCATGCCGTCATTTATAATAATGCTATGTGATGGCTTCATAATTAGGCTTCATAATTAAGAAATTAAAACATATTATGCAGATTTTAATACAATTTTTTTAGATTTATAATACAATTTTTTTTTAATTGTGCGTTATTTTCTGGCAGTGCGGCAGCTCCGCAGCTCTCATAGAGAAGCCGCCACTGTTTCAGGTCACACTGTCGTATCAAATTGGGAGGGGTTAGGACGTAGTTTAGAATTCATCAAAAAAGTATGTTTAAGACCTTTGTCTGCCGATTGCCGAAGCCACTGTATTGTGTGAAACAAGTGTTATAAAATAAAATTTTTGAGTGTACATAAATAAAATGCTGTTTTATTAAATTTGGCTCAGAAAATTAATAAAGGAGAAATAGTAGAGTGAATTTTAACCTAGATAAGGTAATCGTTGTTCAAAAGTTAGAATAAAAATTTAAATATTTGATTTTATATAATAAAAATAAAAAACAAATAAAATGACAACCTTTTAGTAAACAATTTTCCATAGCAAAGGTCCACATATTTATATAAATTAGTGGCCGGTTTATCGTACATTTTAACCAAGGCGTTTTTTTAATCACACTGTTAAATGAATTTATTTATTTTATTGTAGATTATAGACGCGTCGACATCTCAGGTCATTAGCGTCTTTCAACTACACTAAATAACAACTAACTTAAAACCAAATAACACCACTAAACATCCATGAGCGCAGGCGGGATTCGAACCCACGGCAGTCCAGTCTAGAGGTTGCGGCACCAAGCGTGCTAACCACTAGGCTATAATTGAAGGGTTGCTATGGTAACGAAACGCAGCGACACGTAGCAATAAAAATTTAACAGTGTAATTAAAAAAACAGTCATAAAAATGTACGATAAAACCGGCCATAGATCTTAAATTGTAAATGTTCTCAATATTATTTTCCTTATGGTACTTTTTCTAAGTCACACACGGTATATTTTCCATGCTTACAGATAAGAATTGTAGGAAAATTACTTGATGTCACGTATAGCCGAGCAGGATGAATAGAAAACTTATTAATCACATTTTTTGTCAGGAAATGTATATCAAAGCATGCCTCACACAGGACGATATTAAAAAAAATAACAAGCAATAAAAATCGAAATATAAATAAAGACAATTGTGACGCGTTGTGCGCATGAGCAAAAGTAAATGTGTGTACGTAGAAAATAAGCTTTAACCCTGTGAAATAATATACAGCTGGCAGATAAATAAATTACCAAGTTACGAAGCGTCTACGGTTTTATCTCTCACGAAAAATAAGCACAGGACAGTCAGTCTAGCGTAAACAAAGCTTGTACAAAGCTTTTTTTCCTTTCGCTTTATAGTGTGTAGGTATACGTTTTGCGGTGAAATTTTTAATCTGTCTAGAACTTTATTTATATACAGAGCAAATAAAACAACTAAATTTAAAATCATCAGCTGTGAATTTTTATTATTATTGTCATAGACGCCCGACAATTAAGGTCTTTAATGATTTATATTTATGCTTTATATGAATGACACCAGTATGACACAGAAATTACTTTGTTATTCTAGGTCTATTCTATACATTGTTTAGACCTGCTGTGAGACTTATTTTTTTGAAAATACAATAAAAATATATTTGAAATTTGCCCCATTGTCGAAATTGGAGTATAAAGCAGAAAAATTAAGGAAGAAAAACTCACATTCCAACTTTTTTTAAAAACGAAATTTTTTTATATATTACTTATGTATTTATAAACCGAGAGCTAGTGACAATTTGTTGGTGTTATTTATTCAAGGTCTTATTTTTGTGAAGATGTTGAAGGAGGCATATTAAAGTGCCCTGAGTAAGGGATTTTGCTAGATAGCGGTATGGGAGGGATGCAGACTGTCCCCAACATGTAACAAAAAAAATGGTCACAATTATTATTGCTTCAAGGCTGAAATTGTTTGTATAGCTTTATCGGTACCCAATAATGCCATTATAATATTTGCAGATCGATTGGTCAGTATTAAAGGGGTGGCAGATCACCCTAAACGTGTTATGTACCCGACGAAATTTATATTATTAGTTTGAGGTTCAAATTTTAATATGTTGTTACGACGGCTGTTTTAAGCATATATTTCAATTTTCAGAACAAAATGTCGGTATTAACCCCCTCTCTTAGAGGAAAACTTGCTCGCCTAGATGTTTATATCGTTCTGCAAGGGGGTTAATACCGATATTTTGTTCTGCAAATTGAAATATATGCTTAAAACAGTCGCCGTAACAACATATTAAAATTTGAACCTTGAACTAATAATATAAATTTCGTCGGGTACATGACACGTTTAGGGTGATCTGCCACCCCTTTAATACTTATCAATCGGTCTGCAAATATTATAATGACATTATTGGGTCACCAACAAGCTATACAAACAATTTAAGCCTTGAAGCAATAATAATTGTGACCATTTTTTTTTGTTAAATGTTGGAGGCGGTCTGCATCCCTCCCATACCGTTATCTAGCACAATCCTTTACTCAGGGCACTTTAATATGCCTTCCTCAACATCTTCACAAAAATAAGGCCTTGAATAAATAACCCCAAAAAATTGTCACTAGCTCTCGGTCTATTATATTGCTTATTTTTTACGTCACAGTTGATTTCAGAACTTTTGTTATCAACTTTTTGGTCTAAAAAATGTTCACAACTTGAAACTTTAATGATATCTAGTTTATCAGTAGGTACTCAAAAAAAATGTAGGTACAACAAAGTTTAAATTGAGATGCTAAATTTAATAATATTGACCTACTTTCACTTAAACTTATTCAATATTTGAAAAAAAGGAAAAGAACGAAAATATGTCGTAATTAGTTAAATGTTCGTGAAAAATTTTCAAACAAAAATGAGTTTCATTACAATAATGAACTAATTTAAACGCGGAGCGTTGAAAAGGAAATAAAGGAAAAATTGAAAAATAATTAAATCAGACTCGTCTTTTTCATTTAAATTTTGTTCTTCCTATAAAGTATTTAGTAAAAAAAAACATTCATGCTTTTATTAAAAAAAATTTGTGACAAAACACTGGATTTTATGTTCTGAGTAATATGTAATAGTGTTTCCCATGTTCTTTTTATTAGGATATTTTCATTTATGTATGCCTAAGGACAAAGTACATAGCACAATTTATATACAGGGTGTTTCATAATGATTGGATCGCAGTACATGATTTATTAGCACCTATATAGCTGTAAACCCCATAAACTATCTTTACGATAGAATTAAGATAAGAATATTTCGGGCTTATGAGCCGTGGTCTACTGGAATGGCATCTTCTTCTTCTTCCAGACGTTTCGCTTGCAACTGCGGCAAGCATCTTCAGTGGTGTGTTGGACGTGGTCGTAGTGTTCTTCTCGGTGTCCTGCTGTCGAGTTTGACACCGAGACACCGAGAAGAACCCTACGACCACGTCGAACACACCACCGAAGATGCTTGCCGCAAGTCCAAGCAAAACGTCTGGAAGAAGAAGAAGAAGATGCCATTCCAGTAGACCACGGCTCATAAGCCCGAAAGATTCTTATCTTAATTCTATTAACGCCGGCCGTGAAAGCCTACATTCTTTTATATCTTTACGATAAATACAAGATTAGATTATTGTAGATTATAGACGCTCGGCAGTTAAGGTAATAGGCGTCGATAAACTAAGGAAGTTTTATGCAGAAAATATCGCTCACGTAAATAATTCTTGTTGCGAATTCATGGATTTTGTTGTTTTAGTTATTACAAAACATACCGTATACATAAAATATATATTTCAGTTTATGATGAAATATACAGTATAAAAATATGCAAGTGTGTACTTTATATTTTATTATATAATCCAATTTGTTGCTTTTAAAAAAATAAAATCAAATTTTTTGGAGGGTCGAAATATTGCAATTTATAAAGTATTTAAAGAGCAGGAATACTTTTGGAACTAATTATCCATTTTTGAAGTGAAAACTTCCTTAGGCGCGTTAGGCACTCTTTTCCTGGGTAGTTAAAAAAAGGGCACCGTTCGCAATAAATGTGACGCGGCTGACATACCTATATCATAAAAACGGCACACTTGCATTCATAGCGCAGTTGTAACTTCTTTGCGTTCTATGCATAGGAACCTGGGTTCGAGACTTGATGGCAGCGTTGAATTTTTGGCGTTTTTTTTCTAAATTCTACATGATATTTATTTATATATTCAATTTTTGTTATATTCTTTCCTTGACAATAATTATAATTTTTTTGAAACTAAAGTGGAATTAGTTAAAAATACAATTTTAGTATTTTAGTAATAAATTATTTTAAGTTCATAAATGCGCTATAATAGATGACACCAAAAATTAGAAAATCTGAGGTTTTTTTTTGTGGGCTAAAAACTGGGGAAAATGTTGACAAACTTTAAATAGATTTATTTCGTAGTATTAATTTTATTTTCTAACGGTTGCATCTTTGCAATAAATAAAAATATAAAAAAGTGGCTTTTCATTTCATAAATAATAAGTTTACAATTAAATACCGCAAAATAATACATAAATATCGCACTCACCGAGTCCGCCATCGAGGATGTCGGCTTGGCCCGGTGTTGGTAGCACTGATAATAACAGCAGAAACAGTGGAACAACGACGGCAACAGCAGTGTGGCCAACCACAAACAGTAAACAGTGCGTTAACGGTTTCTGATGTCTGTGCCACATGGTGATGGAGGTGGTGGTTCCAGCCTTTCTCTCCCCTATCTCACTTTATATACGTATATGACTCACTATTTCGAATCCGTTTGTCTTTTGTTGTTGTTTGTCCTTTGTTTTGTTTTAGATCCTATTTTACACAACCATGTTAGCGTGCTGCCTACGTTCAAATACAAATCTACCGTCTTTGTGTCTTTGTGCGCCGAATATTATTACTTGTCTTCTCTCTCTGATCATATAAACACTTACGGGATTATAAAACAATAAACGCGCGAATATTATAAACATACGCGAATCGTACCACAAAAATAAAAGCGAATCACCATACTGAGAACGGGAACAATCTGAAACAAAAGATGAAATATGTAAGTGATATTGTCAATATCGTTCTGTACAAATTGAACATGCGTCAAATTATCGAGAAATAGAAAATAAACTAAATAAATCTTAATGAATAAAGTAATTGACCACTATAAAAATATATGATTCAATGATAATTTACATCAACTTTTTCAACAATTTCTGTTAAACTTTATGTTAAGCAGCTTTTAACCGTGGCTTAAGCAGCTCACGTTAGTGCCAGTTTGACGAAGATTCTATTTTGTAATGACTTGTATCCTATTTTTTGGGTCACACAGTAAATTTATTATTATTAATTAGAATGTAGCCGAGAAAAAATACCCTATACCAGAGGTTCACAATCTTTTCTTTAGTGCGACTTCCTTTATAGGTTGAATTTGCGACGCCCTTCTAAAAGAAGATACCTGTGTGCAGCTCTAGCAGACAATAAAATTACTTTATTATTCAAAGAAAACTCCAAAGAATATAGAATCTTAACTATTATTTATTAGATTATAATTTTAATAATTAGAAAACATAAAACACTACAAACAATACAATTAATGAGCAAGATAAGCTTGCTTTTCTCAGCATAACTTCACAAATCGAGACTGAAGTTCTGAAATTGCGACTCCCCTAGAATAGCGCCGCGACGCCCCAGCGCGTCGCGACGCACAGTTAGGAAACCTCTACCCTATACTTTAAGTTTGAACCAAGTTTAACCAAAATTGGTCCAGTCGTTTCTAAACAGGTAAACCGACAATATAGAAACGCGTTTCGTCGTCAAGGTGTGATACAAAATCCCCAAGAAAATCAAAATTACAGACAGATGTCTCGTTACTATTTTGTACATTATAATTTAGATATCCATAAGATCTACTACTCGCCTTGTTAATTAGTTTACTTTATAAAAATGTATATACGTTTTAACAAATATAATTATTGCATTTTTTTATATTCACTAATCGTTTTTCATACATTGTTGTTTCTTATAAGCCGGAAAAAAAACATCAAACTCATCAGTTTTCTTTTATCAAGAAGTTTTAACGCAAAGAAAAATATAGTTGAGAGCAAAATTTCACGTCACATCAATCTCAATTTGCTGTTGGTCACAACACATTGAATCTACATGCAGGTGTTACATGAAGAGAAATATACAGTTTGTCGGTTCAGTGACGGTATTTCAACTACTTTATTATCAAGGGTTGAATCATCTCTTTTCAAGGGTTGAATCGTCTCTTTTCAAGGGTTGATTCGTCTCTTTTCAAGGGTTGAAGTTTTAAGATTTATTTTTTCCCCAAAATTTTATTTTTTTAGAAATTTTATTTTTTAACGTAGCGTTTCCAAATTTGCAACGGCGACAGGGGATAACGATACGCGACAGATCTCAAAAATCATCGACTAAATAAAATGGAATCAGTCTGAGATGGACGACCTTGTCGCTCTATACCTTTGTCCAGTGCCGGACTTAAAGACCCAGGGCCCCTAGGCACTTGGCATTTGCCCCCCCCCCCCATCTCGAAGCCATTTTGGAAATTTAGCGAATTAAATGCACTAGTACAGAATATATAATTTTTAATCGACTTTAATTAATCAAATGAAAATACAGAAGATCTGTAAGGTAGTTTACGGTATTATTATATTTAACCAAGAAATTATTAGTCCTATCCGTAAATAATATTTTCGATAAAGCTTTTTGATAAGGCAAGCTAAGCTTTTGAGCTTATATGAAGGTTCCTCCACTGGGACCACTAGGCTGGCTGGGCCCCTAGGCCGGCGCTTTGTGGGCCTAGACGGAAATCCGGCACTGCCTTTGTCATGTGTGGTTGTTTTCTGTAGCGATCGCCAATTTCGAAAGGCTATACCTTTTTACTTCCCACCTCTACTATGGTATAAGGAAGTAATGGATTTAGTCCGAAAAAAATATATCGAGATTTTAACAAATTTTCACGTTTTGAGACCCTAGCAATTGTTTAAGATCATTTTCTGACTGATGTCTGTATGTGTGTGTGTGTGTGTATGTGGTCAATTTTTCGCCTTCGATATCTTAAAAACGGAACAACATACGGCCATGCCGATTGTCTATTGTGTTTATCAGCCTTTAACTTAGATCTGAATAGATTTTGAGTCAAATCGGTTCAGTGGATCCTGAGATATTCAAAAAAACGTTCTCAATGTCACGTATTAACATAGGTAAAAAAAAATATAAATGAATTCCAGATGTTATAATATGAAAAAAATGTAAATATTTTTTTTTCTAAAATGTACAGATTTCGAGAAAAAAAATATTTTACTAAAAAAAATAAAAATTGTACGTAAATCAATAACCATGATTTTTGCTATATTAAGCTAGCCATCAGTAGATCACCAAACAAAAAAGAGGGCCATGCTTTTTTCAAAGAATAAAAATTAAATTGTGTTTTAAGACCACCAACAGCTAAGGTTATTTGGGCCTAGTCAAAGAATAAAAAAAAAAGAGTGTTTATTTTTTGCAAATATTTACTAGGTGGGAAGTATAGGACTGGTCATCAGTCGAATTTTTTTCTAAAGAAACAAGAAAAATGAACAGTCTGTACATGTCTACGGGTAGGTATATTAAGTTACTTTATCACAGAAACACAAAAGATGAAAGTAGGCATCTACTTTTTTGTGTTTGTGGTGTTCACAAGAAATCTGTTTTACCGGCTCGGGCTTCGGTCTGCCGAAGTTTTACAAATGTAATTCGGTCAGTACATGTAGAATTTTCTAAAAATACACACACCTTTGAAACTGGAAATGATTCCTTCAGATTGACAAATTCGAACGAATCGATTGTTCCCAAAAAAAACCCTTCATCTTAAATACTGAACCCAACGAAGCCTACGAGCGCCATTAGCGGACAATAGTGCACGATTGAACTCAATTTTATTGATGTTTTAGACCGCGAAACTTTTTAATAAACGAATACCATTTAATTTAGCTGCGTGCATATTAGTATAAATAGCATAGCATAGAAGGACATTCCTCTGTTGCAAGTCCCCAGTTCCCGGGTTCTTCCCCGGGAGCTGGTAAAAGTGTCAATTGGATTTTCAATTTATTATTAAAAAAAAAATAATGAATTGAAAATATGAATTGGTGCTAGGCCCAAATAACCTTAGCTGTTGGTGGTCTTTCAAACACAATAAAAGGTACATGGAAATTATTTATTTTAAGTTTTTTTCTTCTTCAATTTTGACGTATAATAAAAAATAACTAATTAATTTATATCAGACATGGAGGTGTACCTACATCATGATTTATATTGACAGACGACAGCATAACCTCAAACCATGGCGCCTGTAATCTTGCGGACCGGGTTTAAAAGTGTTAAATTTATCAGATTTATAGTAATAATTTCCAAATAAGTTAGAAGTAAAATCATGGTTTTACTTACTTGGCTTTTTAAACAACAATGCGCTCATACGGAAAATTAGAGTTCCGAATTTACAATGGATCTCACAACAAGTGCTCGCATCGATATTATTATAACTCTGCCCCCCTGCACACAGTCTATAATAAAGTTTTTTTGATTTCAATGAATTATTTATATAAACACATTTCTTTAAATAAATTTTAAATAAACGACCCTTGTCTGAATCTTTTTTTACGGCAAAAAAAGAACACTGCATTTAAGTACCGCGCTATCAAAGATTTTATCAAAACTGAAATGCATTATCAAGACACACTTTGTTCCAATAAGTTAAATAATCCTGACGACAAATTATGTAAGAAAACAATTTAAAGGACCTTACACACGTCGCTACTTTTCTAACAGTTTAAACAATGTCAAAACTGTTTATTAAATATACTAATAGTTTTGTCCGTATTTAATATTTTATATTTTATTCAAATCTTAAAATTATAAAATGCAACATCATATTTATGTCAATAACTTCGACCGAAATATCTATCCAAAAATATGAAAATTGTCATAAAAAGTCTCTATGATTTAGGTTTAATATTTCATATAATTACAAGCTTTTATTTAACTTGCAATGTTTGTATGTTCGTTTGTTTGTTTAGGTCAAATCTTGCAAGTCAATTTTGAACGACTTCCACGTATCCGATCAATTTAAAATTTGGTACACATATGCATTCCCGATGACAATACATGAATCAATCGTTTTTAGAATTAAATTCAATCCCTAAGGGGGTAAAACGAGGGAGTAGGGTTTTTTGACTATTCAACGTCTAGGCCAAATTGCTAAAGCTAGAAACTTGAAATTTGGACAGTAGGCTTCTTTTGTGACGTAAGCACCCACTATATGAAGGGATTTTTCAAAAATACTTTGACAGATATCACTCAAGGATAAAAAGAAGACTAAAAAAAATGTTTAATAATTTAGGTTCATAATTATAAAAGCGTGGGTCGTGACTAATAAACTATCATAGAGTTCACGACTTACGCTTTTATAATTATGAACCTAAATTATTAAAAATTATTTTTTCCTTTTTAGTGCATTTAAATAATTTTTACTGTCATTTAGTTATTACAATACAACGATTGTCAACAGAAGGGTAAGGAAGCAAAATAACTAAACTAGCAATATTTAAATTGAAATTGTGAAAAAATGTAACAATATAGTTTTTGGACGAGTCAATAAAGAATAATAATTTATAGGTACCTATCGTAATTAAATATTTTTGACAGTCTATGTACCGCTTAAATAATTTGTAGAATTATAATATCAAATGACCTATTGTATAATATCTCGATACATACACTATGTAACAGTGTAAGAACTACAGTAGAATTTCGATTATTCTCAAAAAAGTACAGAAAAAAGTATCATATCAACTGCATTTTTAATTTATTATTAAGAATAATAATAAATTGTGTGGTGTCCTTTTTGAAAGTATATTGTTTGTAGGAAGGTGGTAGTCAATCCACCCTTTTTATTAAAAAAACAAGCCGTGAGGTGGGTCGTTTATTAGGACTAAAGTGCGACCCTTGAGGCCACACGACGAACTTCCCAGTTTGATAAATATTTAATAATAATAATTAAATTAGATATTACACAGAAAAGTAATCATTTTAATCATTAAAACATAATTATTATTTATTTTTAACAATAATTTAAAAAAAACGGCTGAACCGATTTTTATAGAATTTATGTCGGATCAAAATGACGTTAACACGCCTCGATTGACACCCTTACGAAGTCGATATAATTTTTTATTCGCGAGATATTGTGTAAAATCTACTTTTTTGGAGTCTGAACCGATTTTGAAAAAATTTCTTTCAGATCATATTTACGTTAATACGCGTCGATTGGCACCCTAACGTAGTCGATATCATTTTTCATTCTCGAGATTTCGTCTTAGAAAGAAATGGACACATACGTACGTACGTACATACGTACACACACACACATACACACACACAGACATCTTTCTAAAAATAGTGTAAAAATAGTGTAGTGACCTTGAAACAAAAAAAATTTGTTTTACATTTTGATTTCGATTTTCGGACCCATTACAATAACTTCCAGTGGGAAGTTAATAATAATAAATCGAAAATGAATTGGTAATTCCCGACAACTGGTGAACTTAAAATAAATTAAATGTTTCCAAACCCTGAGTTATATCCCGAATAACGAAACTCGAATATAAACGTGATTTAGCTGTACCTACAGCGGCAGTCCTATTTCATATTTGATGATTCTCAAGACCGCTTTAAAGAAAAGAGATTCAGTTAAAATCTCCGCCATGATTATTATATGAAGTGGTGAAAAATCTTTTCAGACCGGATTCAAAAACCCTTATCTATATTTATCTCAAATACTGTCGTTTCTAAAGGTTCACTTAAAATATTAAGAACGTTTCTCCTCTTTCTCTATTTGTCTTTCTATCTCTGCTTGATTTATTTATTTTCTTATCGAGTTGTGTGATTTCTCGAGTTTTCAATTTGTGGCTCTTGTTGAAGAATTCTCTTAAGATTTATATGTAGTATTGTTTGTCTATCATTATGGAACAAAAATGTAAACACGTCATATTTCTTTTAATATACGGTTTCCATTTCAATGGTCCTTGGCTTCTTTTCTTTATTTTCTAATTTCAAAGAAAAATTAAAAACGATAAAAAACAAGTCGCCTTTATCAGTGGCGTAGTTAATAAATGTATTCAGAAAATAAACACTTGAATAATTATACTGTATACCTACTATAAAAATTTACTAAATTATTACAGAACATTATATTATGAAAATTGGAAGTTAGTTCAACATTATACAGATAAAAATTAATAAACAAACACTTGAAAAATTCTACACATTTATTCATCTCAATGATCGTTTCGGGCTTCTAATGATGGGTTAGAAGCCCGAAACGATCGTTGAGATGAATAAATGTGTAGAATGTGTTTGTTTATTAATTTTTATTCAATCATGTTCTGGCTTGCGATAATTCTATAGAATTTATATTATACAGATATATTTTTATTTATTTTTTTAATCCAGTTTTGATATATATATATTTTATAAGAAAATTATTAATATTATCGTTTTTTTCGTCCATCATATTATATCTTTAATAATAGCTTAATAACGGAAAATAAGGACATTTACCAAAGCAATATGTTTTATTTTATTGCGAACGTTTCATCAACATTGTTAATTTCTTCAGGGCTCTACAAATGTAGAGAACTGAAGACGCTTTTATTAAAAATTATTAATGCTACGAAATACATTATTTTAAACTTTTACACATTCGCCACAGTGCATTAGTATAAACTTCCTTAGGGATTTTAAAAATATTGAAAAACAAAACATTAAATAAAAAAACAGCAAAAACATAAATGATAAAATTAAATTTCAGTTATTTACAAATGAATAATCTAAAAAATTGACATAATAAAGTAGGTAAGCCTTTTTTTCTTTATTATAAAAAAAAATAAATGGTAAAACTATTAACTACCTACGTCACTGAATTTAAAAAAATACATTTTTAGTATTTATTCAATCGATATTCCACGACATATTTTACTCAAATATTAAAAAAGAAAAACCAGAGCGTGCGGCCTCAGACTTTTTAATTCAAAATGTATAAAGTACACATTTCAAAAACGAATTTCAAGTCCGTAGGCGACCGGTTTTTCACTGGAAATTTTCGCAAATTTACCAGCTAAATACATTGAATTAGTGAGGCATACACATTGTTAATTTTGTGTACCGTTTTTGCTAATTTTAAACTGTTTATTTTTTGTATAACGTTTCCAAACGCATGAAAGCGTTGGTCATTAATGTACTGTCCTTTTAGCCGTGACTTTGCTTGCGTTAAAGTCGGTTTTCACCGGAAATCTTACAGCTAAATAAAAGTGCTCCATGATTTAAGGTTGGGTACGAATTGATAGTGTACCAAGTTTCATCAAAATCGGTACAGCCAATTCTCGAGTAATGTTAATCCATGCAGACAGACAAAAATTCTGGAACACGTTTCCCCATTTAGGTATCTTACTAAATAAACAATACTAAGAGCAATGTGGCTGGCAACTATAAAAAACAATAATTTAGTTAATAAGTTGGAAGAGGGAATCTCTATGACGTAGGATCAATGATTGCAGTACTGATATTAAGTTAATTGCATTTATACTAACGTTTCGGTACACTTCGTACCATCCTCAGAGTAGTATCTAGAATTTTACATTGATAAAATTATTAACTTCCCATTGGAAGTTATTGTAATGGGTCCGAAAATCGAAATCAAAATTTTTAACAAATTTTTATGTTTCAAGGTCACTACACTACTTTTAAACTATTTTTGAAAAGATGTCTGTGTGTGTGTGTGTACGTACGTACGTATGTGTCCATTTCTTTCTAAGACGAAATCTCGAGAATGAAAAATTATATTGACTACATTCAGGTGCCAATCGACGCGTATTAACATAAATATGATCTCAAAGAAATTTTTTCAAAATCGGTTCAGCCGTTCTTTTTCTTAACCAAACAGACTCCAAAAAAGTAGATATCGACTTCGTAAGGGTGTCAATCGAAGCGTGTTAACGTCATTTAGATCCGACATAAATTTTATAAAAATCGGTTCAGCCGTTTTTTTTTTTAATTATTGTTAAAAATAAATAATAATTATGTTTAAATGATTACTTTCCTGTGTAATATCTATTTTAATTATTATTATTAAATATTTATCAAACTGGGAAGTTCGTCGTGTGGACCTCAAGGGTCACACTTTAGTCCTAATAAACGACCCACCTCACGGCTTGTTTAACAATTAAATATAATATTTAAAATTGAATAAATATGAGACAAGAGAAAACTTACCAATGCTGCCTAGTTATCAATATATTTTAACATCATGAAATTGAATTTTAACTAGAAAATTTTTGAAAATTGTCAATATAATAAAAATGTCAATTAAAAATGAACCTCTTCTGAATGCAAGGGTATTAAAACTGAATAAAGGAATTTATGTAAAAATCTGAGAGACAGACATTAGGTAATAAATTTAAACTTGTGTAACAAATAATTTAGTTACTTGTTTTTCACAACAATTTTATTTATTTTATTTATTGTAGATTATAGACGCGTCGACATCTAAAGTCATTAGCGTCTTTCAACTACACTAAATAACAACTAACTTAAAACTAAATAACATCACAAAACATCCATGAGCGCATGTGGGATTCGAACCCACGGCAGTCCAGTCTAGAGGTTGCGGCGCTAAGCATGCTAACCACTAGGCTATCTGCCCCCCCCCCAACAATTTTATTATTGAATGTGCATTTCGAGAGCAATCATTAGCTAAAACTAAACAGTTTGGATTTTGCTGATGCACATCCAATAATAAAATTGTCGTGGTTAAGAAATGACTAAATTGTTGTTTTTTTGAATTGGAGTTTCATGCTTTTACGGACGGTAGAAATATTGGTGAAAAGTGTTTCCGGGTTAGGTAGCCGTGGTCTAATGGATTTTAATCTGGACGTTTCGCCCAAAGCCCCGTTGGGCATGATGGCGGCGGCTGGTAATTCGATTTGATCTTCTTGCCGGTCGACTGGTGACTGAGGCACTGTTTGCGGTGTCTGTACTTATTATGTTTTTTTATCATATAAAACGCTAAAAACCCCCGAAAATCATGCAAGAAAACGTTGCAAATCAAAGTCACGTTACCATTTTAGAAATAATTAGTAAATTGATATTCAATAACAGGAGAGTATATTATTAAAACGTTTCGAAACTTTAACTACGCAAACTTCAGAGTTGAGATAATTTGATAGTTTCAAAGTTACGAAATAATAATATAGCTGTGAGAAATTAACTATATTTAATTATGCGTAACACGTAATCGTGTAAATATTATCTTTAAAACGTAGCAACGTATACATTATATTATACGGTATCCTAAAGTTTGAAGCTCAATAACGGACTGCAAAACAATAACTTTAATTTTACATATTTACAATTATACGCTAAATAATGTTACATATGAAAAATAAGCTTTATATACAGGGTGAGTTCGACCACCCGTATCAGTCGTTTTTTTCGAAAACGGTTAGTCGTAGAGAGTTGTGTCGAAAATTTGTATTATGAAAGCCCTAATAAAGAATCGAATGGTGATAATTTTTTTTTCCGGGAAGGTCGGCTTCCCTATTAGTTTGCTCCAGAATGTCCAGAACTCCGGAATTATAAATGTAACGATAGGTCGAAAGTGATATTGTTGAAAAGATCTTTAAAAAATAAGCAAGTTTTGTAGGAAATTTTTTTTTATTACTGCCACCCCTGTAAATTTCTATAAGTATAAATATAAATTATTATATGTTCAAAACTCCGGAATTTTAGAAAGCACGATAGGTTGAAAGTGGTGCTGTTGAAAAGCTCTTTAAAAAATAGGCAAGTTTTGTAGGAAAAATTATTTAATTACTGCCACCCCTGTTAAGTAACAATCGTTTGAAATTATTAAATCAAAATTTCATAATAACGATCGAAGTCGGCATTAAAAATCTAGCAACCTTAGACATTGTCACAAGTGTTCAAACTGTCTTCCATTTACTCTTTAATACATACTACTGAGCTCTTCTGGTTATACTGTGAGTGTACTTCTTCAGTGTTTAATGATCGATAGCTAGGTAACTAGATTTTAAATGCGGACTTTTAAAAAGTTCGTTATTATGACATTTTAATTTAGTAATTTCAAACATATATTACTTAACAGGGGTGGCAGTAATAAAAAAAATTTTCCTACAAAACTTGCTTATTTTTTAAAGATCTTTTCAACAATACCACTTTCGACCTAACGTTACATTTATAATTCCGGAGTTCTGGACATTCTGGAGCAAACTAATAGGGAAGCCGACCTTCCCGGAAAAAAGAATTATCACCATTCGATTCTTTATTAGGGCTTTTATGATACAAATTTTTGACACAACTCTCTACGACTAACCGTTTTCGAAAAAAACGACTGATACGGGTGGTCGAACTCACCCTGTATATAAGAGATACACCCAATGACGTCACGTTACAATGCTTTATCAGAAAAATTTATTTATTTAACCCGTCACCGTCGAGACTCAAACCCGAAACTTCCAGATTCGCGCTGGCTGAGTTTATCAATTACTTCCACAGTGACACGTCTAAATGTACCTACCTTTTTTTACTTCCCACCTCTACTATGGTAGGGAAGTAATGGATTTAGTCCAAAAAAAATATTTCGAGATTTTAACAGATCTTCACGTTTTGAGACCCTAGCAATCGTTTAAGATCATTTTCTGACTGATGTCTGCATGTGTGTGTGTATGTGGTCAATTTTTCGCTTTCGATATCGTAAAAACGGAACAACATACGGCCATGCCGGTTGTTCTATTATGTTTATCAGCCTTTAACTTAGATCTGATTAGATTTTGAGTCAAATCGGTTCAGTGGATCCTGAGATATTAAAAAAAACGTTCTCAATGTCATGCATTAACATAGGTAAAAAAAATATAAATGAATTCTAAATGTTATAATATGAAAAAAATGTATATATTTTTTTTCTCTAAAATAGTTTTCGAGAAAAAAATATTTTACTAAAAAAAGAAAATTGTACCTACCTACGTAAATCAAGGTAACCATAATTTTTGCTATATTAGTAGATCACCAAACAAAAAAGAAGGCCATGCTTTTTTTCAAAGAATAAAAAAAGAGTGTTTATTTTTTGCAAATATTTACTAGGTGGGAAGTATAGGACTGGTCATCAGTCAAATTTTTTTTATATAGAACATTTGTAAGCTTTAAATAATTATTATTTATTTACCTTTGGAGGTCACCGTTTGCCCGGGTTATCTTAGTCTAGTATCGATTCATATATTCTTCATTTTATTATTTTTAATAACGAACTGAAGCTTTCATTAGTTTTCAGATTAGAACTTGAGAGCTAGAGGTTTGTATTACTCGTAGATGAAACGTGGAAACCAAATCCCCATCACTTTGAAGCTCCTTATAAAATAACAAAATTTCACAAATGAGACTTATGAGATCAATAATTTATATACAGAGTGTCTCATGATTCGAGGTTCATAGCTTAAGGGCGTGTTATCTAAGTCATTTAAAGTTAAAATTGCTTAATAAATATATGTTCGAAAATGCTTCCGAACAGAACTACAACCATTGAAAGTTAAACTGCTAACATGTAAAAAAACATTAGTCATTAATTTTATTAGTACCTACCTAATTAATTGTTGGACATAATGTTTATTAAGCAATTTTAACTTTAAAATGACCTTAAGCTATGAGTCTCAAGTCATGGGACACCCAGTTTTTATAATATATAATTATTAATTACTTTTAAGTTTTAAACTTGAGTTCCTGCTACTGTGTCGCAAGCTTAACACGTCCATTTTACAAGCTTTTATTTTATATAGATATAGACATGCGGGATGTCTATGCGCAGAAAAATATATTCTGTCTGTTTCTGACAGAACATTTTTGATTCATTGTATTTGAAGTTAAAACATATAATGTCTACAATAAATATTCACCGATAATATTCTATATCGAGATCATAATATACACACATAATATTATATACAGGATGTTGCATTTTCGACACTGGTTTTGGCTTGACTTAAAATATACGTAGCTTCAGAAAAACAACGTCACAATACAGATTAGAAGCAATATTGCAAATCAGTTTCAACATAATTTTATTTTTTATTTCATTACTATCTTCATTTTGTCACATTTTCTAGTTATTTTTGCCCGGCTGCCATAGAAGGGTAATGTTTTTCGGGTGTATGTATGTATGTATCTATACCCGTATATTTTTGCATTTTGGTCGGCGCCTTCTGTAGTCTAAGCGGCTTGACGGATTTTGAATAATGAGGTGTCTATATAGATTCATTATAGTCTCACGAGTGCTATCGGGTAGGTACATGACGTCACGGAAAATTCAATATGGTGGCCTCTAGACGCCATTGTCAGAATTTAAAAGTAATTTTCCCTCTAAATAGATTGATATGGGTATCAAAAGAAAGGCTTCGTTGAGAAGATTCAAAATAGGGTACTTCACAGAAAAATCAGTATGGCGGACGCTAGACGCCATTTTGTCAATACGCAAAAAATCGGTAAAACCTTTTGTGTGGGGTATCAAATGAAAAGGCTTGATGAGTAGATTCAATTAAAGGAAGGAAAAAATAAATTATTAAAAAAAATCCGACTGCGTAAAAATCGAACTTGAAAGATGGAAGCACGATCAAATGATAACATGTAGTCGAAGCATATAGTATAGTAACAAATTGAACAGAAATATCTTATATCTCCGACTGCAGTATGTATCATTCGATCTTGTTTCCATCTTTCAAGTTCGATTTTTACGCAGCCGGGTTTTTTGTTTTTTTTAAATAATTTGTTTTTATTTTAAACATTCGTCAACATGTAGTAAAGTGCGAGTGGAGAAATCGGGCTTTAGAATAGCTGAGCGTGTAGCAACGCCGTTGTTTATATGTTATCGCCGCATGGCTCCTCTATAACAAACCCCCAGTTTCCAGGTTCGAACCCGAGAGCTTGGTAATTAAAAAATTGAAAATATGAATAAGTGCTAGACACAACTATCCCTAACTGTTGGTGGAGGAATCAGAGGAAATTAAACAGGTAATCTGATATGGTCCTACTCTTAAAGAATCATTTCGATATTTATGTAAGACTATTGAGGGAAAACCTCAACAAAATGGCCGATCCAGGAGTTACCATTTCTCGGCAAAAAGTTCTGCCTTCGCTTTCCGAACGCAAGTTAAAATATTACATCACTAGCTCGGTATTCCATACGTATGAACAATGGGCACCCTGTATATATACAATATATTTAGTTTTTGTTATTTTTCATTGTATAAAAAGAGACATAGCTATGTGTGTGAGAGAGTGACAGGAAATAAAAGTATGAGTGTGTGGTATATAAATGCTTGGAAATGAACAAAAAATTGTGAAACATGTAACGGTTTATCCTGTCAAATTCATTTCTCTCGAAGCTTTTTATAAATTTAAAAATAAATAATTCATCTTTCTTTTAATGTAGGTATAAAATATGGCAACACACACACACACGTACCTACCTATACTATAAATAGGATAGGAAATGGAAGGATCAAAAATGGTTTCATTAAAAACAAATTTTATCTGCAGAAAGGAAATCATAATTTTACTGTTTGTGCATGAGTAATAAGGAAAATATTATAAAAAAAACGTATATCATAAAAAGGACAAGAGAATGTGTACGCATTTTATGCTAATAAAAATAAACAGAAATTTAGAAACACTTATTGTAGGTATAAGGGCAGCTACGTATTCTGTGTTTTGACAATATTATAACTGCAGTTAACCAGTTTTTTGTTTATAATAAACGCGATTAATCGCAATAACGATAGTGGGTTGTGAGCTCGCTATGATAGTTTATTAGTCACGACCCACGCTTTTATGATTATGAACCTAAATTATTAAAAATTATTTTTTCTTTTTTAGTGCATTTAAATAAAAGCTTGTCTCTAAACAATTTTTTTACTAATATTTATTTTGTTCATTTTAGTCTTTCAAAAGTTTACCCTCCTTTGACACCCGTAGGGGTTGAATTTCGAAAAATCCTTTCTTTGTGGATGCTTAAGCTTACGTTAGAAAAGGAACCAACTGTCCAAATTTCAAGTTTCTAGCTTCAGAGATTTAGCGTGGGCGTTGATTAGTCAAAAAAACCCTACATCCCCGTTTGACCCCCTTAGGAGTTGAATTTATTTCTAAAAACGATTTATTCATATATTGTCATCGGGAATACATATGTGTACAAAATTTCAAATCGATCGGATACGTGGAAGTCGTTCAAAACTGACTTGCAAGATTTGACCTAAACAAACACACAAACCAACACACAACCTAACATACATTGCAAGTTAAATAAAAGCTTGTAAAAAAACTTATATGGTTTGAATTTTTTTTTAAAAGAACACAATAAATCATTTCTCGATAGAAATTGCTTCGTTGACATCTAATTCACCTTGACAATGATAATCTCAGAACGACACACTTCAAATGTCCGATTTGTCCACTCGAAGACAGAGTCAGTTAGGGATAGATATAGGTAAAGTGATATGTGTATGTATGTGTATGTGTCCTTGACAGAAAACAGAATACAGACCGTGTTTTATTGGCCCGACGAGAGAGTGAACCTTTCAGTGTTAATTTGTACTGACACAGTAATCCACACGCCAATAGTAAATGTAATACAAGGCCCACTGGGACCATGTTTAATACATGAAGCGAGCGAACAATAATAACACGAGTGGCCACGTCCCGAGAAACAGTTGAAAAGGATGCCTCGATTGGGTAATGTTTCGGTTGTCCTGCAAAACTCTCGTCCCGCAACTATTTTCCATACCTATTTTTTAATGACTTGAGATACATTTTAAGGGTGGAAATCTCCTAGAAGAAAGCTTGAAATGATATATTTTAGGTTTTTATATATTTTTTTTTGTGACTCTTGTCTTTGGCCAGTACCGGTTAAATAAATGATCCATTTTTCTGAGAGTAGTTCCTTCAATTATCCACGAGGCAGCACTTGTGGTAGGTACAAACATTATTTATTCCCCATTAGTGTCATGTCGTGGTATAATTAGGTACTTAATTAATTTAATGATAATAATAATTTAATAATTACGTTATACCACTAAAATGAGATGACACTATGGGGAATAAATAATGTTTCTACCTACCACAAGCGCTGCCTCTCGTGGATAATTGAAAAAACTACTCTCAGGAAAATGGCTCATTCGAAACGTTATACAATCCGAGGGAGACGTTGATGAGTGATTTGCATTTGATTCGGCGACCTTCGTGTAGTAGGAAGGTACCTAGAGGCATATTTTTCCGAATGAAAAATAGACACATCCAATAGAGGGTTAAAAGATCGTTTTGATATTGGAAATTGGAATTATGTTACACATAAAATGGGTAGTTTTTTTCTTTTGACGCAGTTTTTTGGCAATGCGTTTCAGGTATCCTTTAGTTGAAATAAAAATAACAACTTTTCTTTCCCTTGGACACGTCGCGCATATAACAGGAACTCTAGAAATCTACCTTTCACAAAGAATTTCATTAGCATTATTCACGAATTGTTTAACATATCATTACTCGCTGTCTCTCTCCCACATTCTCTACCCATCTTTGTTTAACTTATTCTGTAATATTACACGCAGTGAACTGTGAATGAAGAAGTCAGCGATGACATACTTGTAAATACTATACTAAATTTATAAGCTTTACAGGCGATCCAATACTACTTGACTGATTTGTTGAAAATAAAAAAAAAATATCAAGAGAATTTTATTCATTTTCGAATCTTTTACACTTTGATATTCTCTATTTGATATTTCTATTGATTCAGTTATTTTATTATTAATTTTGGTGATCAGTGATCAGTGATCAGTGGTTTTCGAAATATATTCAATTTTGTGATTATTTAGTACGTAGTGAGGGCCCTCTGCCAAATATTAAAGAAGATTTTGGAGTATGGAAGTCATGAATATTTTTTATTTTAAATCATTATTCTAAACAATAGACATGGATGAATGGAAGAATGAATGGGACGTGAATGAAGAAGAATGAACGAAGAATGTTTGTGTTTAGGAAAAAAAATGTTGGTAGAATAAATAGAATAAGTTTAATTAATGAATAATAATATAGAAAAAGGACGTGGCTAATTACGCAAATAAGCGTAGAATCCAAAAACCCCGTATAATAAAAAAAAAAATCACGATTCGTGTCCATTTTTTCAAATATATTATGTAAAGTTTATTTTAGGGAGAAGGACTCAATAAAAACTTCTAGAATTTTTAATTAGTTTATGTTGAACGTTTCGTCTGCAATTGAGACTTCTTTAGCAACTACAAGTAATATAAATAAATACAGTCAAACCTGGATAAGCGAGAGTTCAAGGGAGCACAATCTCATTCTCGCTTATAGAGGTTTCTCACTAACCCGAGTTTCTCGCTAATGCAGGTACCTGGGTAGCATTTCTCTCTTATAGAGGTACGCAGCAATAACAAGTCACATTCGACATATAAGTACTTTATAAGGGTAGGTATTACCATTCGAAACAATACAAAAACAATGGTAGGAAGTTCCACGATGTTAAATTTGTAATTTGTTTTGTCATTTGTTACTGTATGTGTGTATCTTTTATGTATGTATGTTTTATTGTAGCTATATTGTCGCTTATAGAGGTATAGATAAGTAGCAGTCTCACTTACGGAGGTCCATGAGGGAAAAACGACTCTCTCTTACAGAGGTTTCTGTTTCTCGCTAATAGAGGTTTTGGGAGCTTAAAATGACGGGTCCTGCCTATTACTCTCACTTATAGAGTTTTCTCACTTATCCAGTTCTCACTTACCCAGGTTTGACTGTAAATCATTAATAAAACATTATTTTGTAATTATATTTTTTACATTATATATACCTTAAACTTAGATATTTTTTATTTTGTATCAGAGAAAAAAACATGTCAACTGCATATACAAGGATAATAATTATTCCCTTTAGAAAAATATAGTCGTAATATTTACCACAAGATAACTTAGATAATATGTAGTTATGTGATGAGATAGTAGAACAAAGGTATATGGAAAATGTCACAATAAGAAATAATCAGATTTGTCTTGCGAAAAAGTCACAAGGAGTTGTAAAAAATAATATCGTTGTCTGGCGTCAAAGAACTGAGTTGTTTGTACAGTGCTCGGCATAAATAACTGCAATAATTGAGGTTGTTATTTAATATAGACCCACAATTTCCAGGTTCTATTCCGGGAACTGGTGAAAGCACGAACGTTTTACCATCTAATGACCGGTTTATCGTACATTTTAAGCACGATGTATTTTAATCACATTGTTAAATGACGGGTTGTTATGGTAAGGTGACTAGACGTCCTTCTTTGAGGAGGACAGTCCTCCTTTGGTGAGATTTGTCCTCCTCAGTGATAGTGTCCGCCTATGTCCTCCTTTGGAATGATAACGTCATAACGATCCCATTTGTCCTACTTTTTAACGATTTCAACAAATGTTTTTGTGGTTCTGTACTATGGGTAGACAATCTCACAACCGGTAGAGTAGTCACAGGCACACAGCATTCTTTAATGATTATATTATTAATTATATTATTATACAATAAATACGAATACGGCTATGGACTGTTAGATGGCGCCACTCCTGTGTGTTTCACTCTTAGATTATTAGGTCTAGAATCTAGATAATAAATAGACTGCAAAAGTAGTTTTTTTTGGTGTCTAGGTGGTATCCTCCTGAGCAATTTTAAAATTCTGATCACCTTACTATGGTAACGAAACGCAGCAACCAATGAACACGTAACTGTCAAAATTTAACAATGTGATTAAAAAAACATCGTGATTAAAATGTAATAAACTGGCCAAATACTCTCAAACCCACAAAAAAATCCACGAGAAAATGAAATTACCGACAGAGGAACTGACACCAAGCTCAAAAAATCCTGGCATTTCGTTCTGCAAAATAGTATGAAGGTTTATTTAGATTTAAAATGTACATTAGTGAGAAAATTTTATGTGACTCGTAGTTTTCGAAGCTTGGGAAGGTACCTTAAGGATTAACCCGGATTAAATCATTTCGGTGAAAAACATACTACTTAGTTTTCCACGCATCTACTTAAAGGTTTTTGAAATGCAGTTTAGATTTAGAATTAATTATGCGATCAGAAGATATAGAAAAAAAATGCCAAAATTGTTTTTTCCATGTGACCTTGGATTTATACACATACATTCTTTTTTCTTTAAACTTTGACGTTATTTCCAACTAGTTGCTTTTGTGAAAGCTGTTCTCAATAACCTGAACCAGCAGTGCATTTATCAATACTGAAAAGACGCCATTACTGTTACATTCAGGATGATTTCAACCGTATCTTCAAACATACTGAAGCAATGTCGGTAATACAGTGAACTTCTGAGTCGGTATATTTATAAGTTCGCCGATATGAAACAGCACCGTTTATAATAATAATATACGAAATATATCTCCTTTGCAATTGGGAGTTATTCGAAGACATATAAGATAGATAAAGCGCTTCGGATCTGGTATTCCTCTAGATTTTGAAATTATCAGCTATTTATAAGTTTTACTTCGAATTGTTAATCTGTTTCTATAAAACAGTAACAGGACATCTGTCTGTATTTGAGTTCTTGAGGATTTTTCAATGATACTCAGACGGTAAAACATATTTCCACGATTTTTCTTTTGTTTGTCTGTTTGTACTCGAGAACGGCTAGACCGATTCTGATGAGACTTGGTACATTGACAAATTAATCCAGAACCTTGGTATTTTTTATCTCGCAAAGACTGTCCTCAAAATGGACATTAACACGAGCGAGTCGTGTGTTAAAATTGATGTTTTAATACTGAGCACTGACTAAAGTATTAAAAATAAAAAAATGAGTCACCAAAAATAAATATCGCTGTTAAGAGACCTATTTTTCATTTCCAAAAGTGCAACTAGGTACTAGAAAGAAATAACTACTTAAGGCGCATTGAATCTTTCGCTTGAGAAGAAATGCGATGCAAATATCACTATATTTTTTAAATATCTGTAGGTAAGTACTGTATTTTTTAGAAATAAATTACTATTATTTCGGATAAAATTTTTTGTATATCACCACCGACTTTTAAGTTAGTCTAGTTACTTAAAAATAAATATCATTTTTAAACCTCATGTGATTTTTTCGTCTTTCATTCATCTATAAATAATTTATTTTTGCAGATCCGCTGAAACCATGCAATAGATTAGCAGGAAAGAACAAAAAAAACACTTGGGATAATACCATAATAGGGATGATTCGGACAAGGATAATCAGAAGGATGCGTGCGTGAGCAATGTATGAAGAAGATACTGGCGAGTCGGTTGGCATTAGTGAGGTTAGAATCGACGTACACTGTTCTAATTGGACAATGAACTAAAATTAACAAGACGAGAATACTCGGGGGTCCTCTGGGGATATTCCTCCTACTGGGATAGCCTTAGAGATATCCGCAACGCACACACACACACACACAGTGTTGAGAACAGACGAGCGTTGCAAACGTAATACGAACACTTCTCGTTAGATAATGTCTTATAAAACCTCCACCAGATGCTTGCTCCGATATATTACGTCGTGATAAAAATATACCAGACTTTAAAAAGTTTACTCATCGCTCGGAATTTCTTTTTATAATAGTATTTAAGGCATGTATAAAACGACTGGAGGACAGTTTGCGTGTTGGCCTTTGGATCAAGCTGTCGTGTCGTGGGTTCGATTCCCGCCTTCGCTTATGGATGTTTGTCGTTTGATTTAGTTTAATTGGTGTAATTAAGACGCTAAATATGACCTTAACCTTAATTGTCTAGCATCTATAATCTACAATAAATAAATAGATAAATAAAAAATTGGACCCATTACAACAACTTCCAATGGGGAGCTAATAAATAAATAAATAAAATAAAACGACCGTATTACAAATAGTTCAAATAATGTTTTAGTATGTTATGGAGAATCAATCAGTATCTTAACAGCAAATTTTCCATCCCTCTTCAACAGATACACGGATGAGGAATCTTTATTTATTTATTTATTTATTTATTTATTTATTTATTTATTTATTTATTTATTGTAAATTACAGACGCTCGACAACTAAGATAATTAGCGTCTAATTAACAAATTACATCAAATTAAAACGACATCACAAATCATCCATAAGCGGACATGGGATTCGAAACTTCTTCTTGTGTTTGTAATAACCGCAATAATAATAGCGGCGAATTTAATCGAACACCAAGTATATACATTGTATAATAGAGCCGTCTTATTATAAATACATTTCGACAGTTCTTGTATATAGGGAAGTTGAATCATACCCCAATTATTCCCGAGCTCTTATCATATTATGACCATGCTAGAAAACACAAATGACTGTTTTTAATGATAGCGTTCTTTTATCCACCCCCGCCCTTACCTTCCACCCCATTACTATACATATTATGTTAATATGGAAGTATAGTGCAGAGCGCGTTGCAGATATTATGTGTATAACGATGATTCTTTTAGAACTAATGGCCCGTTCATTTTGCGTAATAAAGAATGCCGTTTCTACAACCGTTTTGCATATAAAAGATAATTTTATGTGCCAAAGAAACCCTGAGGGCTTAGATTAGATTCGCTCTTTTTTTTTTGAACGCGTAATTTTACACACATTTTTTATATGATTAAGAAGACTTTTTACTTTACTTAAGAGTATTCTCTACCGGAAGTTACTCCTTGCACTCTTAATGTCAATCCTTTCCCCTCGTCTAAAAACGGTTACTGCTCTCCCGGCGCTATTTTTAAAGTTAAACAGTTCGGGTAAATGTCAAATGTAGGACAGAGAATGACACTACAGATCCTATTGTCACGAAAAATTTTCCTGGAAAAACTTACAACTTTATAAAAATTACGTTATCTTTCAAACGTAGCCAAAACTTTTTTAAAAAAATTCGCTTGTAGGATCTGTAGTGTGATTTATTTGGCGTTTACCCGAATTCTTTAGCTTTAAAAATAGCGTCGGGAGAGCGGTAACCGTTTTTAGGCGAGGGGAAAGGTTTTGAGATGATGAGTGCAGGGAGTAACGTCCGGTAGGGAACACTTTTAAGGCAGCCGTTCTAAAACTTTGATTTTTCGTATAGACCCTTAAAAATTACTTAAGCCTAATCAGCAGTCTTAAATTTGACAAATTTTTTTAATTCATTATTTGAAATAAAAAATAGTAGATAATATTGTATAGATCTTTAATGAGGTATATTACTGACGAGTAGTTTTATGACTCGTGTGGGTATAGTGGGTATGGCGAAAAATATCATATACCTATAATATCTCGTGCGTAATATTATCATTACGCACGAGATATTATAGGTATATGGTATGGGGTATTCGACCAATCAGAATGGACCCTGACTGCAGGGTCTAGTCGTTTGTTCCAAAATGAACATAGTAACAAAAACGCCCATTAAAGTTTAATTATCTATATTAAATTTTAATGACGCTAATGAGCTAAGTTGTCGCGTCGTCAATAATCTACAATAAATAAATAAAACTACATTTTAATTAATATTAAAACTAACAGGTCAAGTTAAAAAGATGTTCCAATAAAATTTACTTTAAATCACATGTCAAAAGAACGAATAAAAATAATGTGTTTACAACAAAAAGTAATTATTTTAAGTTTTTCATACTTCATCGTATTTTTCTGTGAAATTGATTACTATAATAATAAATTTTCTTTTACATCGTATTTTCGACACTGATTTCTTTACTGATATAAGCAATAAATAAAACAATATCAGCATGATCAATATATCAATTTATTATATTCAGTTATGGTTTTCAAATTTCACGGATTGTTCGTTTTATTTGTGAAGAAACATTAACATGCAAATATTATAATTTGCATAACTTTATGTATGAACTAATTTCATATGCATTACAATGTATGTTAATCAATATGGATAATTATATTAATTAATTCCAGTCGATTTACGCAAAATTAATTATTATAACATATCAAATATTTTTTACAATGAAATTACGCGCCGGCGCATTTTAATTCGTTTGGTTTTTGTGTTGATTAGTAAACTGTACACGCAAGGACGTATTATTAGTTTAATTAAATGATTGGTGCTATAGTAGTGCCGCGCCTAATAAGATTTCTATAGGTCGTTTTATTAGGGTGCGTATCAAGGCTAGAAGAATACTTATTTCTCTATTGTACTGCTTTACAATAAAATATATATTCGTACAATGCTGCCATGCAAGAACTTTCAAAATAGAATATCATGTGCTGAGGCAAAACTTGGACGACTGATTGTATATTTAATTTCAGTTCAAAAGAAGGTTTAAAAGCAGGGCTGGATTTAAGGATTTTGTCATTACAAAATTAAATAAACTCGGGTCGCAGTGCCAAACCCTGCCGACAATATAGTGTATTTGCTAATACAGGCATTGTGGCATTATTATGTGAACATACGTTTGTTTTTTGACAAAATAAAAAATTTAACCCCTTAACACACCCCTTAAAATAATCAAATTTTTCTAAATTTCAATATTAGACATGGATTTTATCAGTACACCCAATTAAATACACCCTTCCATAAGTAAATCCGTATCAACAAACTAGTGTTTTCATAAAATTTGAAAGTCCGGTCCTGTCGGGCCGATTTTATTAAAATTTTAGCAGCACATTTTAATCTCTACTAAAGAGTTAAATTTCAATTTTGAAACAATTCTGACAATTTTTTCGGTATTTTTGGGCCCAAAAACTTTTTGGAACCCCTAAATACAACCCTTAAAATGGTCCGATCGGGCCCATTTTAAATAGGCTTCGTGCGGTGATGGATTCCAACGTGTCTACCAAATTTCGTTAAAATCAATTAACTCTTTCGAAAGTTATTGCCCACACACACACACACACACACACACACATATATATATATATACACACACACACACACACACATATATATATATATATATATATATATATATATATATATATATATAATATATATATATATATATACATACATATATATATAAACATTTTCAAAAATGGTGTCAAAGTGTTCAGGAGGGTATGAAACGTCGAGAAATTTTGGTCCGACCCCTAGGTCCCGCCATCCGACCGACGCCAATAGTGTATGTGCCATATGGCAAATACACTAATTAGAGCGTGTATGAGGGCCGGAGATGTTTTCATTGAGCGAAATCGTATTCCGAACATGCAATTGCAGTAACAATGACAAGTTCACATCTCACAGTTGTGCAGAGGGGCCCCCGAAATGCCATGATTCGAATATATAACAGGATACCCAATGAAATAAAGCAGTGTTTTTCAACCTGTGGGTCGCGACCCCCAGGGGGATCGCAAAGTCTTGCTCGGTAGGTCGCGGTCGCAAGCCAGGTAAATAATAATAATTGTGAATTATAGACGCTTGACAACAGAGGTCATTAGCGTCTGGGAAACCAGGTAAAATTAAAAAGCAAGGGTTGTAGGTCCTACACTACAATAAAAATACAACAATTTGAGTAAGAAGTCTGTGCCTGTTTATTTTTTGATAATTTGTCGAACCGTGGTTTTATTTTTGAGACGCAAATAACCGAATTATTCTCTAATTGGAGTCTCTTCTTAGTTTTTATGTTCACCATTGAAGAGAACGTTAGTTCACGTAAGTAGGAAGTGGCGAATGGCGCTAATAATTTCAAAGCTTCCCTTGCCAACTCTGGATATTCTTCTTTTCTCTTCATCCAGAAGACGTCAATCTTTTGCGAATTAAATTCGGTAATAAGCATGTCGTCAGCAGCAAAATCTATAAAATTTTCTTTTATCTTCGTGGTCAGATCAGCCAGTTGTACTGACATATCAAAAAAAAAAAAGGATTTAGTATCCGTCTATCACTATGCCTTTTGCCAGCTTTAGAGTCCCCCGCGGCAGAGCGCCCACGACTATACCTTGCACTGTGCACTTGATTTCTCGATCAGTACAGTCTCAATAGAAAACAAATTAAATACGTCGTCTTAGAAAATCACTGACATAGTTTTATTACGGCCCTGGGGGTCGCCAGAATTTTTTTACTTGTAAAGGAGTCGCGTATTCAAGAAGGTTGAAAAACACTGAAATAAAGAATATTCAAAGCGGGAAGCTTTTTAAAAAAAATCTCAAAAAGTATTTACTTACAAAATGTGTATACTACAAAACCAGAGAATTTTTAAATAATTAAAATATGTATCTATATAATTGACTCTATTATGTACAGATTGTACGATGTAAATGAAGATATTTATTATTATTATAAAAGCAAGTTCAAGAAATAATTTTCAAAAAATGGTTTGAAGTCATCTGAACACGCTGCCAAATGTAACGTTGCGTTAGGCATCTTAGCCTGCATCAGAGAACGGGACATACCGTCCCTGATCATCTCACGTAAAGACGTTTCTGCCATTTACACCAGAGATACTCCACTTCTTGAGAAGAAAGTCAGGCTTAGGGCTCGCGCATACATACAACTTTTAATTGCACAACTGTTTAGTTGTTTGTCAAAAGGATATTGGAGTAGATGGGAGTGCGCATACATACAATACGATAATTGTTCGACTAAAAAATCATAAAACCACATCGATAGTCTTTTGACTAAACTATCGAACAACTATCGTCGGCAGTTTATGTCTTATATACAGCAGTGTATTGACGCCCGCATGCATTCAACTAAATAGTTGTTCAACTACCCATTATTTTAATATTGAAATTGTGGCACAACTGATTGATTGTATGCGCACCTCTACCAACTAAACAGTTTTATCCAGGTGTGCAAGCTTTCACGGCCGGCATTGTTCCAAGTCTTCATGGTTTCCGGGCTTGTAGGCCGTGGTCCGGTGGTATTTCTACCTGACGTTTCGTCTACAACTGCGGTAGACATTCTCAAAGGCGATGTGACAGCGGTCGAAGTGTCCTCCTTGACGGCTCACAGGTCAGTGTGCACACAGTCACACACACACACACACACACACACAGTCACACTGACCTGTGAGCCGCCAAGGAGGACACTTCGCCCGCTGCCACATCGCCTTTGAGAATGTCTACCGCAGTTGTAGACGAAACGTCAGGTAGAAATACCACCGGACCACGGCCTACAAGTCCGGAAACCATGAAGACTTGGAACTAAACAGTTTAGTCAAGCTGAAGTCGCGACACGAACTCGACTAAACTGTTTAGTCGTGAAACAATTGTATGTATATGCGCTCGGTCTGAAGGGCGGTTGTTCGGTGGCGTATCTCTCTTTTCCAATTTTTGTCAGTTACGTCTTTACGTGATATAAGGGACATACGCCTCGATAATTAAAAGCAATCACCAAAAACGTTCGAAAGATCTATCTGCACAGCTATTCATTTCAATAAATGAACGTGCTTTAGAACACGAAATGATTCTAATAATTGCTGTCAGTCAAAATCCATTTTAAATTGATAATAGGAAATGTAAAATCCGCAAAGACGCGTATCGAGTAAGAAGATTAGATAAGACTCAGTATAGAACAAGCTATGTAACATCTGTAAAGCTCATTAAAGCGGCCTTTATTTGATATGTACGTCTTATACAATACACATAGTGTGCAGGACTGTCTTAAAAGATTTGTCTAGACTGTAACGTCTTTCGTTATACTGAATTGTTATCTTAAAAGGGGCCTGCACTTTAAGTTACCATTAAAAACCTTTAGAGGCGCTGTCGTCGTTATAAATGTAATATTATTTTGTGCAGTTTAATTTTTTGAAATATTTTGAGTAGTTCGACTACTAGCAAATATAGGTCTCTAAACGAGCAATAAGTCAATGCACGTCTGACGTCACTCCACGCTTACACTTTACCACATCGACTTTACAGCATCGATGCTTAAAACACAATCATTCTCAAAACCTTTGAAAAACAAGAACTGAACACGAAATTCAAAACTGACATTTATATCGATGTAAACAAAACGAAAGTAGCGCCCTCTATTAGACAATAGCTACACTTTTTTAGTTATTGATAGCAGCCACAGCTGTTACAGTATCTGTCATGAGTGACTTCTTATGCAACATTCTGCTCTTATTATTAACAATTTCGTCATGAACTTCAGCATATATCCATTTGTTGTCTTCCAATTTAGGTATTAAATGTCTCAAAATGTCTCTTCATTGAAAAAAATATTTCAAATTCAATCTCAATTCGTTCTTTTATTAATTTCAATACATGAACCCAAAAATGTTTAATACCAAGAATATCATCTACTGAATCTTACTGATCACACAAATTGACTGTACTTTCAATATAAAAGCTGCTATGTATATAATAAGATTGGACTAAATTACATATGGTGGCTCCATCTTTTAAAATGGGTGAAGTGCAGCTCCCTTTTAAACCCTGTCTACAATTGTAGCAAAATGCAAAACGCAAGATCTAAACGCAAGAAATACTCAAAACGTAACGCAGCACGCATGTTGACGTTGCGTCAGCTGTCTATATATTATAATAAACGCGCGTTATGCCTGCGTTGTCCAATCAGAGCAGTTGTTTATTTCGTCTGCCATAGCCTCGTTCGTTCAACCTATCTCTGATCGCCTGGCGTAACGCACGCGACGTGAATGCAACGTAAAAGTTGAACTTGAACCAACTTGGCTCAATCTGCGTTTTACGTAATGCGTGAGGCGCTGCGTCTCTTGCGACGGATTGCGTTAGTCTTACGTCTTGCATTCTGCGTTTTGCGACAATTGTAAATGGGGCTTAATTAAATAAGTTTTAAGTGTTTTGTATTGAAAATTAACTATCAAAAGGAAAAGTAAAGTAACTAAATAAATAAAATAAATAAATAGATTTTTATGATAAAATTAAAACTGAGTAAAGCTTAATATAAAAACGTTATTAAGTGTAGTGTGAGTGTTCAGCAAATGTCGCTG
Organism: Mongoloraphidia duomilia; assembly: GCA_039654895.1. Lineage (NCBI taxonomy): Eukaryota > Metazoa > Arthropoda > Insecta > Raphidioptera > Raphidiidae > Mongoloraphidia > Mongoloraphidia duomilia. Next base: position 16,102,969 of record CM077525.1, on the reverse strand, counting down.
CTGTACAAATTACAGATAATTTTGGGAGACGGCGGAATGCTATGAACCCGGCTCTGACCAAAATAAACGGTACGATTACGTTTTGAAATTTAAAATAAATGTCATTCTTTATTTAGATTGGAAAAAACAAACATTTTTTTCTGTAAATTACATCATGAATTAAAAAGAGTACACTGTACAGTATAAACAGAATAAATGACAACGAAAAAAGTGTAAACCTCAGAACAGGGATAGCTATAGAAACAGCATACATCACGTCGCTTGTGAAGCCACAACTATACACTCAAGTACGACCTGTCAGGTACTTTATGACCATTTGTTGTTTGTATTCCGTAGTGTTAATTACTCTTTATGTCGTGTTGTGTGCCTAGATGTTAATAAAGGCTCCAAAGCGCTTATGAAAAATCAAAGTGTATCTTATCATCAGTTTTTACTTACTGATGATAAGATACACCTTGATTTTTCATAAGCGCTTTTTTGCCGTATTCACTACAAAATAGCTACTTTCGATGTTATGTATAGCGGCCTTTATGAGTTATTTAACAGGCAGGTGTGCGGAAAGTGTTTTAATTACCGCACTAGGGCGTTAAGTAAACGGTTGCCATAACAATTCTTCTGCTTATTCGCTCTATACGATTTTCATGGCATACTGTAGAAGGAAAGATGGCGATGCAACTGAACTGTGATTTTTTTTTAAATGAAGTGAAAAGTATGTATTTTGTGGTACGGTATGGCAAAATATACCATATATATCTAGTGCGTAATGGTATTACGATTCGTATGACTGTAAAAACTCGCTATCACTCGTTTTTACATACTGCTATTACTCATCGTAATAATGTCCACTAAACATCTAGATATACAATCTTACTATTATTATATCGTCAATTGTTTCAGTTGTCCCCCTCACGTCTCGACTGGCTTCAGTTGTACATACCTACAAGCTGTGATATGCTCCTTCTATAGCTATCTCTGTTCTGAGGTGTAAACAAAATTTTATACGCTCCAGTATCCATGGTAATTATCGGGGTTATACTGATTCATATTCGTTAAAGTCGGATTTAGTCAGTTTACAGAATTCGCAAAATAAAATAATGATCAAACAATTTGTAAAAATATTAATTTAACGTTGGCATTTTGGGAATTGATTTGTTTCTTTCTCAAATCCGAAAGATATATTAGTAAATGAATACGGAATTTTTTTGTAAAGCGTTTCAATAATAAAAATATTAAATCATTTATTAAATGCTCGCCTACATCTTAATAGCGCCGTTATCTATATAAAGCTGAAATTCACGTCAGGTATCACTCATCTCTAGTTAATCAACAAATACTAAAAACAGAAAAAAAGAAAGCGACCATACATGCAAACGGGGGGCAAAAAAAGGTTTTTTTTGTACCTGGTCTTGTAGGGTATCGTTGAAAAGGGCCTTTTGATTACATTATGAATGTGTTTTTATTTTATTTATTTTATCAAAATTGTAGGTTTAGCATAATTTACATAGTACGAAACCCTACTCTTTGCGTGGCTCAACACGCACTTGGCCGTTTGCTTTTTATTTCAGCAGCATTGCCATTTTTCGTAAAATCAGTGAGGTTTTAAATTTAAAAAATATGTAGGGGAAGTAAAGGTAAGATGACGAAGTTAAGAAGAAAGTTTTTTTTTGTATTTAAATTTTTATTTTATGTAACTTAACAGTGTTTAAATTCTACACTAATATATCGACTTTAAATTACATAATATGTCTATATAAACGAAACAAAACTTGCATTTAGAAAATAAAAAATAATAAACAATGGAGTACATTTTCGTCAACTTACCCCACAGTGATAAGATGATTTTAATTTATTTATTGTAAATTATAGACGCGTCGATAACTTAGGTCATAAGCGTCTTGTTTACATCAAATAACAACTCACCTAAAACTAAATGACATCACAAAACATCCATGAGCGGAGGCGGGATTCGAATCCACGACAGTGTGATCCAAAGGCTGCTACGCTAACCGTTACACCACTCTGTCCTCGCGGATAAGATGACGATCTCAATTGGGGTAAGATAACGATTACAAACATGAATCACAAACAAATTGGCCTTCACCTTTATGGTTACTGCAATTTTCATGGCACTACTCCAAACATTTATACTACAGTGGATCCACATCTACGTAAGGCTCATCGCACATCAGACAAAAACAAAGTAATGACTGCGCCGACTGAGATAGTTTTTGAGTCTATTTTTTATGTAAAATTGTCTTGTTTATCTTTTGAAGTGAAAACTTCCTTAGGCGCGTTAGGCACTTTTTGTCTGACCGTTCGCAAGCTTGCCATTCGCAAGCTGATCGTTCGCAACCTGACCTTAAGAATTCGCAACATAGTTATATCATGAAAACGGTTGTCTAGACACTTCCATTCATAGCGCAGTTGGTTACTTCTTTGTGTTCTATGCATAGGAACCTGGGTTCGAGACCTGATGGCAGCGTAGAATTTTTGGTGTTTTATTTTTTTCTAAATTCTACATGATATTTATTTATATATTTTTACTTCCCACCTCTACTATGGTAGGGAAGTAATGGATTTAGTCCGAAAAAAATATTTCGAGATTTTAACAGATCTTCACGTTTTGAGACCCTAGCAATCGTTTAAAATCATTTTCTGACTGATGTCTGTATGTGTGTGTGTGTGTGTGTGTATGTGGTCAATTTTTCGCCTTCGATATCTTAAGAACGGAACAACATACGGGCATGCCGATTATTCTATAGTGTTTATCAGTCTTTAACTTAGATCTGATTAGATTTTGAGTCAAATCGGTTCAGTGGATCCTGAGATATTCAAAAAAACGTTCTCAATGTCACGTATTAACATAGGTAAAAAAAAATATAAATGAATTTTAGATGTTATAATATGAAAAAAATGTAAATATTTTTTTTCTCTAAAATGTATAGTTTTCGAGAAAAAAAATATTTTACTAAAAAAAGAAAATTGTACGTAAATCAAGGCAACCATGATTTTTGCTATATTAAGCTAGCCATCAGTAGATCACCAAACAAAAAAGAGGGCCATGCTTTTTTTGAAAGAATAAAAATTAAATTGTGTTTTAAAGACCACCAACAGCTAAGGTTATTTGGGCCTAGTCAAAGAATAAAAGAAAGAGTGTTTATTTTTTGCAAATATTTACTAGGTGGGAAGTATAGGACTGGTCATCAGTCGAATTTTTTTATTTTTGTTATATACTTTCTTTGACAATAATTATTATAATTTTTTTAAACCAAGGTGGAATTAATTAAAAATACAATTTTAGTATTTTAGTTAAAAATTATTTTTACTTCATAAATGCGCTATAATAGATGATACCAAGCACACACCCATTTTTCTTTTCTTTTTCCTTTCTTTTTCTTTTCTTTTTCTTTTTTTTTTCTAATGCTTGTTTTTTCTCTTTCCTACAACCAAACATTTTGGTAAGGTTAGAAAAAATCATTAGGTTAATTGTGTACCTAATGTAAACTGAAAATAAGTACCTATTATCAGATGTAACTTAAATATCACACAGGACAATACAAACTGATCTTACCTCTCCTTCATCCAAAAAAGCTTAACTATATAGACACAGAAATTTTTGTAACATAAGTCGGTGCAACATAAAACCTAACCTTTACTAAACTGCGGTGCTTTGAATTTGAATCTTAACTACAGAAATTAATAGGTATATTGAATGATAGAAGGCAGCAGTATAAATGATTGTAAATTTAATTTTGGTTTTCCAGTAAAAGGCGTTCGTTATGTTACCCCAGTTCCGAGGTTATAGATTTGCATATTTTTGTGTCATTGAATTCAACAGGTTTTCTTTAATTAATTTTAAAAAAGTTCTGAGATATTTAAAAATAGTGTAGATTAGATTCTATTGTAGACTATAAACGCTCAACCACTGAGGTCAGTAGAGTCTACAGGCTTGTATATTTTGTGTGTTCACTTAAATTAAGTAGGTACTGAAATAGAAAAAAATTTTAAAAAGTGACAAACTTATTCAAAACTCTACTGTTATTTTTTAAACAAACAAAAATAACATATAGACTAGAGCTGAAGCCTTTGAAAATGGTAAAAAGTGAAAAAAAATTATAGTAGAATGAAACCCATTGAAAAAGGAAGAGAATAGAATAAAAATGAAAGGAAAAATAATTTACGGGCGATCTGAGGCCGGGAAGTGGTACGGGGTGGGTTTTTAAGGGTAAAAAACGGTTTATCTGGATTTCCGGCAAAACTATAAGTCCTATGGAAAAAAGTTTAATCGCAAAGCTGTAGGTAATAAAAACATCTACAACTTTTATATCACACTTTTTTCACATAACCTCAAAATTTATGTAAAAAATTTAAAAAACCAAGTTTTTGGTTTTTTATTTTTATCTTTTACAAAAAACATTTTTTTTTCACGAAATTTGGTGAAAACTTACCTTTTTATGTCCCAAACACATTGTAATTTTTTTGATTTAAAATATTTATTTTTTCACCTTATTTTGACTTAATATCGAAAAAGCACCCTAATTTTCAATCGAAAATTCTCACGTCAAAATATCTGCTTTTTTAAAAAAGTCGGTGGGTTTTTTGTTCGTTGAAATATCTACTTTATGATGGTGTAAAAAAAATATACATTACTACGGTAAATGTTCTCAGAAAATGCAAAGAAACGAGAAAAAAAACTCGTATCCGAAATTTTTTTTTTAATCATTATGTACAATTTTGAGGTATTTATTAAAATTTACACTTTAATTACTCGTTTATTTGCATTTTCTGAGAACATTTACCGTAGTAATGTATATTTTTTTTACACCATCATAAAGTAGATATTTCAACGAACAAAAAGCCCACCGACTTTTTTAAAAAGGCAGATATTTTGACGTGAGAATTTTCGATTGAAAATTAGGGTGCTTTTTCGATATTAAGTCAAAATAAGGTGAAAAAATAAATATTTTAAATCAAAAAAATTACAGTGTGTTTGGTACATGAAAAGGTAAGTTTTCACCAAATTTCGTGAAAAAAAAATGTTTTTTGTAAAAGATAAAAATAAAAAACCAAAAACTTGGTTATTTGAATTTTTTACATAAATTTTGAGGTTATGTGAAAAAAGTGTGATACAAAAGTTGTAGATCTTTTTATTACCTACAACTTTGCAATTAAACTTTTTTCCATAGGACTTGTAGTTTTGCCGGAAATCGAGATAAACCGTTTTTTACCCTTAAAAACCCACCCCCTACCACTTCCCGACCTCAGATCGCCCGTAAATTATTTTTCTTTTCATTTTTGTTCTATTCTCTTCCTTTTCCAATGGGTTTCATCCTACTATAATTTTTTTTGGTTTCAAAAATTATCGACCCTGGTCTAATAGCAGGTTGGTAGTTTTTAACCGACTTCAAAAAAAGGAGGTGGTTCTCAATTCGGTTGTATTTTGTTTTGTTTGTTACCTCATAACTTAGTCATTTATATACCGATTTTGAATTTTTTTTTATTTGAAAGGATATACTTTCAGATTGGTCCCATAGAAATTTCACCAAAATCGGTTCAGTACTTCGGCTGATTTTAATAAAAGTGAGTAACGGCGTGTGATTCTTTAAGGTAAATGTCACTTTTTGACATATCAGACAGCGTAAGAAAGTCGGTTTAATAAAAGTGAGTAACGGCGTGTGATTCTTTTAAGGTAAATGTCACTTTTTGACACTAAAAAGTAAAAAATAAAAAACTTTTTAACAAAAAAAAAACCTCCTTCAAAAAAAAGAGGAAAATAATGAAATTTTGAGGTCTGTGCCAATTTAATAAAATATGAAGTTGGTTAAAAAGAAGATATTAATCACTATACTATACTTTTTAACCGACTTCATATTTTATTAAATTGGCACAGACCTCAAAATTTCATTATTTTCCTCTTTTTAGTGGTTTTTTGAAGGAGGTTTTTTTTTTGTTAAAAAGTTTTTAACATTGGAAATGTTTATGTTCGTATATGGGGGCAGAGTTACGAGTTTTCGTTCAAGGCCAAAAGACAACGGTGTCGCGATCAAGTGAGGAGCAATCATGCAAAATTGAACAAGTGCAATTTTTTCGAAATGTGTTTTATATCATGTCTAGTTAATTGAGAGGTATTTGCGACGATCTGCGGTGTTATTTTTGAGCAAATGTTAATAAATACTGTAGAAAAATTCATTTAAAAGTTAAGTAATCAAGCAAACGTGAACGCGTATATAACAGAAGAATAATAGGGTTATTCCTGACAAAACTAAACAGTGCATTGATAAATATTGTGTGTATAATAAACAGTTAATTATGTTTCATATATGCTGTTATCATTTCCAATGTCCTCGATGATTACAAGGATTGCGAAATCTGTGAATTTTTTTATTTTTTATATCGAGTCAAGAAAACTGTAGATTCCAATTGCAAATACATCGTTGCACGCTACTGAAATTAGTCGTTTCCTGAAAATGTATTCGTTTTAAAGAGATTTAGACCAAAATAAGATTTTGATCTTAAATTCACCCCGGTCGGTGCACAGTAGGTATAAATCTACTTAGGCTAGCACCGGAGAGCTATTTTCGTGAAGTTTATATACACAAAGATATAAGCAAAATACCGAGGTTTAAATCTCGAATTCGAGCACATCAAGCCAGTCCTGAACATAAAGAGACACAAACAAATCTACTTCGATTGCCCCCGGAGCTTTTTCATTCGTTCCTTGTAAAGCTTCAAACATGTAGTAGGTCGATAAACTATCTACCTTGTGTAAAATGTAGCTGAAGCTTTGTTGCAAAGCTTTTACTTATATTGTTGTGCATCGATATAATCTGAAAGCTCTCCATAAAGCTATTCTACCGTTTCAAATTACATATATTGCCGATATATAGTGTCCATATGGACATGTTACATAGGTTGCTTATTTAGTCAAAAAAATTATAGAGCAGCGACATGCTGAAATATATAAGATATAATATTATGTATATTAAATAATATTGTTTATGTTTCAAATTTGCAACTCTTCCATTCTCTTTACTTATAGCGAAATTTATACATTTTTTAAGCGTTAAAAATCATGGAAAACGTCGTACCGTACTAAGTGTATACAGGGTGAATTTTTTAGCTCACCAAGAAACTTTGACAGATGTAAGCTCATCTACTGAAAAAAATAAATAAAAAAACAACAAATGTTTAATATTAAGTACTGACTATTATTAAATTCACTGTAATTGGGTTTTTTAATGAATTTTTTTTTACTTAAATGGAAAGACCACATACAAGTTTTATAGCAAAGCTGTTTTTATTTAATTTTTTTGCTTACTAATTAAAAAGTTATATTTAAATAAAAATTAATTTTTAAACTCAGTTCCGATGACGCGCCGAAAGAATTTGAACGCGTGTAACGTCATTATATTGTCTATGATCTTTGTATCCATGGCTACCAAGTTAATTTTTTATTTTTGATAGTATGTGTAATACATATACACAAATACCAACAAATGCACACAAATTTTAACATAACGACGTCACAAACATTTGAAGTCATATTTTTTAAATTTTTATACATTTTAATTAATTTTTAGTACCTAATTATTTATCTATGGCTTTAAAAAAAATTTTCTTTTCATTTTTCAATATTATTTATATTAAATTACTAGCAAAAATTGAAAAATTAATAATTTATTTTAAATTTAAATACCTAAATGAGATGAGACATGTGTTCATATACAATTTCTTCTTAAAATTAGATGAACTTTCATCGGTCAGTCTTTGTCGGTGAGCTAATAAATCACCCAGTATTTTAAATAATTATCAATGTATCAATAAAAATATATATTTATATATCGATAAAAATACATACTTTTTGCACAAGCAGCCATCAATAAAAGAACTCATGCTTTTTTATCCTAACAAATAAGTGTTCCAGTATGTTTTTATATCAACTGTCCAACTTCCAGGAAAGGCAAAAATAATTTCTGCATATTGTGTACCGACATAAAATGGACACCCTGCAGTTGTGTTTATATATTAGATCGTTATATATCGTTCGAAATAATTGGAAATTACATTTCCATCATTATTTTATATCATATCTGATAAGATGAAAGCGTTCACTTTTAGTAATGATCTAATTAAAAAAAAAATTCAAAGAGTAACAGTTCTTTACTATTATCAAAACCAAAACAGTTTTTGAAAGGTTAAGAGTCAACCATTAAATTTTTGCTTTTATTATATTATTTATCCCTTTTTGCCATACCCATTGTAAAATAGCTACTTTACATACATGTATGTATGCATGTAAAGTGACTTTTGACAGGTCAGTGTACGGGAACGTATCTTTCCCGCACTAGTGTGGGAAATCAAGCCATTTCCCTAGTGAATTATGTTTATTCGCCTGATCCACCCGCTATTACATACTCCTGTACGTGCCTCGGTCTACTATAGGAGTGAAGTTGGCGACACAAAATGAACTTTCAAATTGTTTTGAAAATACTGAAAATGAAGTGAAAAGCAGCTATTTTATAGTGGGTATGGCAAAAATACCATATATATCTCGTGTGTAATAATACTTTGACTCGTGTGACTGTTCAAACTCGCTAGCGCTCGTTTTAACATATTGTGACTACTCGCCAGTAATATGCCTCATTATGCAACTATAGATATACAGTCTACTATTATTAAACTGTTTTTTTGCCATACCTAATACAAAATAGCTACTTTTGATGTATGTACAGCGGCCATTAATAACCCATTTAACAGACAGGTGTGCGGAAAATTGATTACTTTCTGCACTAGCGCAGACTTCTGTTTATTCGCTCTATACGCCTGCGTACGCTTGCGTGCGCTTGTCATTACTTACTTGCACGAACTTCGCGGCACACTGGAAGGAAAGATGGCGACGCAAATGAACTGTCAGAATTTTTTAAAAATGACGTGAAAAGTAGGTATTTTGTAGTGGGTATGGCAAAAAATGCCATATATATGTCTCGTACATAATGGTATTACGGCTCGTGTGACTGTAAAAACTCGCTATCGCTCGTTTTACATACTGTCAACACTCGACGTAATATTGTCCATTACGTAGTATCTAGACATACAATCTACTATTAAATTTGGTGTATAACTAAATTTTGTAATAAAATTTTTTTTTTCAATAGCACAGCTTATTAGTTAACACATTACCTATATTTTTAGTAAAAAATAGGAATAAAGGCTCAAAAATTATGTTATGTTTAAGACATTAATTAAAAGTCGACATTTCGGTTGCTAATCGTACCATTTTGTAATGAAAATTTGGAAACTAAAAACGAAGAATGTAAAGAAATAAATGGACAAGTTTTTTCAACTTACACTGTAAGAAATGAGAAGGCCGGTTACATAGATTATCGATGGTTCATTTGTAGCCAACGATTAATCTGGTAATAGGCACACAAAGAGACAATGGCGTCGCAAACAGGTATCGCCTGCACATCGCGTATAGATTCCATAAAAACACATTGCGCATGCGTGGCTACTAATTTTACATTAATTTGTTTTCTATTCATCCATTTTATATATGTAACTATACATTTTATTTTGTAATTTTTACACACTTTATTGGATGATTACACAAATTATGTAATTTTAATTTACTTTATGTAAAAATCACAAATTTGTTTAGCTTTACAGTAAAAGTCCAAGTTTTTATGAAGTTTTCTGTGTAAAAATAAATAATAATGTAAAATCACTTAGAAAACCGTGCGAATTCTACCTTAACTTTCAAAGTATTTTTACATCCATTTTTTAGAGTGTATTGCAAAATAATTATTATAGTCTGCTAGATGTAAATCAAATCGAAGCTGCGGGTAAAAGACGCTATAACCTGTATCTACTGTACCTACCGTAAAGAAAATTAATTGGTAAGTAACCCTAGGAGTAGGCTGTAACATCTGGAGAGATTTTTTTTATATATTTAATAAACGAAAAAGTGCTAAGTGTCGGCAGTGATATATAAATACGGGCTGTTTGTATGCACTGTGTATTACAGTCTATATAGTGTACACATATTCCTTTTTTCGGACGACCTTTTTAACGTAATTAACTTTGTTCTAATGTGTTTTGTTGAGTTAATTCTTGCGCATGAAAATTCGCTCTGCTCTGATAAAGAAGACGGCAGAACACTAACGATAGTAACAACAATGACCAGTGGCGTGCAAGGAAAATACACTCTTAGTCATCATTTTTTTAATTAGCTCTCACGATTCTCCACGAACGATCGCTTATAGAACTTGTGCTACTTCTTTTTCAACTTTTATCCATCTTGCAGTTCCACAAAACTTATGAAGAAGTCTGTGCCAAATAAGAAAACGACGATAAACTTGGTTCAAGAAAATCATACTGCGTTCAAGAAATCTTAATGTGATTAGAATTTGGAAACGGTTTATTAAATTTACAATCTAAAAAACTTTTTAACAAAAAAAAAACCTCCTTCAAAAAGCCACTAAAAAGAAGAAAATAATGAAATTTTGTGGTCTGTGCCAATTAAAATATGAAGTTGGTTAAAAAAAAGAAGATATTAATCACTATACTATACTTTTTAACCGACTTCATATTTTAATTGGCACAGACCTCAAAATTTCATTATTTTCCTCTTTTTAGTGGCTTTTTGAAGGAGGTTTTTTTTTTGTTAAAACGTTTTTTATTTTTTACTTTTTAGTGTCAAAAAGTAACATTTACCTTAAAGAATCACACGCCGTTACTTACTTTTATTAAAATCAGCCGAACTACTGAACCGATTTTGAGGAAACTTCTATGGGACCACTCTGAAAGTATATCCTTTCAAATAAAAAAAAATATTTCAAAATCGGTTCATAAACGACGAAGTTATCCGCGAACACACATAAAAAAACATAACCACATAAAAAATATATACGGTCGAATTGAGGAACCTCTTTTTTTTGAAGTCGGTTAAAAAAGACACATGCGTTTCATATTGTTAGTAAGCTATTGAAACTCCTATACGATTAAAAATATACTTATAATTTTTTTTAAATATTTTCTAGTCTATTATATTGAGTTTGACAATTTATGGTGCTATTAGCCAATTAGGTCAATGTTAGAATTTACAGCATTGTAAAACTTCCGTTTCACTTTACCTTAATAATAATAATAATTCACTTTATTAAAAGTATTTTTAAAAATACATCAAAGACGTCTAACATGTAACAGATACTTACATTAAGTGTAGTTAAAGTATATTATGTAGTGTCAAATTTGTTAGAAAGTGATAAAAATTTAACAGCACTGCAATTTCTAATATTGGTTTTACAGAATAGCACCATTGTTTATCAGTTTAGCCAGGGGTGTTGGTTTAACCCTTTCACTACGTTGCTGCAAACGGTTGCATCAATGAACTTTTAGCAACGTACTGTGTTGCAAACGCTTGCATAATATACTGTGAGGCCTTGATTTGTCTAAAATCAATTTGGAGCCAAGGCTATTACTCGTGACTCAGTGACAGGTAATGTTGTTCAATTTTTTGAAGTGAAAACTTCCTTAGACGCGTTAGGCACTCTTTGCCTGGGTAGTGAAATAAAGTGAACCGTTCGCATTCGCATTCGCACGCTCGCATTCGCCCGTTCGCATATCCAAATGTGACGCGGCTGACATACTTATATCATAAAAACGGCACGCAGTACAGTTGCACCGATAACGTAGTAGGCAGCGTCTTTGCGTTGTTTGCATAGGAACCTCGGTTCTAAACCTGATGGCACCGTAGAATTTTTGACGTTTTTTTCTAAATTCTACATGATATTTATTTATATATTCAATACGGTTCATGGGTTCTTGGATTAAAATAAATTGTTATTGATTAATAACTCTTTTATTTATCTTCGTACGACGTTTCGTCTCTTTCGAGACTTTATCAAGTACTGTAACAATAATATAAACGAATACATCAAGTCAATAGTTGTCTATCTTGGAGAATAACAATTATAATTAGAAATAAAAATTTTTTGCCTCAATAACGAGTCATTAGTTGTCAAAAATTGTACTTAAAATATCAAGACATGAAAATAATAAACTATAATATATAGTAACATCGTTCCATCCTTAATCAATAAAATAAATAATTTTAAAAAATACCAATAATGCAGTAAGAAAACAGCTACCCGTTCTTTCTAACTATTCTAACCAAACTGAACTCATTTTACTGCCATGTGCTGTCAAAAATGCAGCAGCTGATGTAATAGTCAATAGTGATGTAAGTCAACTATCAGTGTGGCGCGGTATTTTTACATGTTAAGAATTAAATTATAAATACAATTTAAGTTATTAGTATCTGATCTCAAATTAATTTATTTATATATTTTTTAATTTTTTTTATATTCTTTCTTTGACAATAAGTAATTATAATTTTTTTGAAACCAAGATAGAATAAATTAAAAATATATACTTTTGGTATTTTAGTAATAAATTATTTTTAATTCATAAATATATATATATTTTAAAATTGGAAAAAAGTGATGTTTTTTTTAGTTTATTTATGTCGTTCTAAAACGCCATACCAAACAAGTGCCAATAGCAAAGTGGTTAACAAAAAAATCAGTAAGCCAATATACTAAATTTATACAAAAGAAGAACGGTATTTTTTTGCTTGTTGCATCGGTTTTAAAAAGTGTATCCGTACTTCAAATTTTGTACGTCAAACTACATTCATAGCGAATTAGAAAAAAAAAAACAGTTTTAACATACGTCAACAAATTTCAACGTAGAAATATGCGTTCCGCATATCTGAGTTAGTGGACTGAAATTTGCATATCTCTTTGTACGTTGCAACGTTTTAAAATTTGCTTTTGTAAAAAGTCCAGACGTTAGAAGTATAAAGGAAGCTGCCGCTACATCAGACGCTCTCGTTTCTAACTCGTAAAAGCTGGTATAATCTTCAAAAAAACGTTGACAATGATTGAATTTAATAATCAAGAGGACATATTTTGTGAAATCAATATAGACGCTAATGTTCAGAGTTGTCGAGCGTCTATAATCTACAAAAACTCTCCCCCTCCCCCTCTCTATCTCCCCCTCCCTCCCTCCTCCTCTCTCCCTCCTCTCCCCTCTCCCTCCCTCCTTTCCCCCTCTCTGTCCATCCCTCCCTCTCTCACCATCCCTCCCTCTCTCTCTCTCTCTCTTAAAACCACTTAAAATCTACAAAAAATCACGGTGTATAGTCAATTCCGTGGTTTTATCAATATAAACGAGATTTCTAGGAACTTTTTCCTTTATAATATTAATAGTATTAATACCTTTCAAGAATTTGTATATGTCCGTCCGGCCACTAAAGAACTCTTGGTCTAATTTTGGTAAAACTTAGTAGGTTAACTATCAACGGATATCCAAACTTAATGTATAAGGATTTTTTTATCCTGCCTCGGGTCAAAAGATGATTGCCATCAAACCGTCGGTAAAAATTAGTGATTAAATAAAAATATAATATAGGTACATCAATTAGGTACAGATGGTAATACAAATAGAATTGTTGTTTTTGACATACAGATATAGAAAAAAAATTTTTTGGCCCTTTAGTAAGAGCTGCAAGTGCGCAACGGAGCTACCGTACAGGTTTCACTGTAGTTGTGGAGCTTTAAGACAATTATTTAATAATAAACGAAGGGTTAACATTATATGAGTATTAAATTGTCCGATCTAAATTAAACAAAATGTACGTATACGAATTATATACAGTGTGTTTATAAATATCAGTAGGAACTTGATTATTAATAATAGATAGGTATAAATATGTGGCTTATGTTGAAATTTTGATAGTTCTTTTTAATTCTTATACCTCAAAATAAATGTGTTTAGCTCTATTTTATGTAATGTTATTTACTCGGTTATTTATTATGAATTATACAGGTAAGTTCTAAGTAAATTTTAAATGTCGTTCCCTATATATGACTCGTCTATATATCACAAATCAGTTCCCAGGTACTAATCCAAGAACTGCTGAAAGTATCAACTTTCAATGTAATATTAGAAATAATAATAAATTGAAAATATAGGTACTAGGCTCGAGAAATCTTGTCATTTGACGGCCTCGGAAAGTCAAATAAAAGACCGATTACCCAACAACATAAACAAACAAGCCGTGAGGTGGGTCATTTATTAGGACTAAAGTGCGACCCTTAAGGTCCACACGACGAACTTCCTAGTTTGATAAATATTTAATAATAATAATTAAATTAGATATTACGCAAAAAAGTAATCATTTTAATCATTAAAACATAATTATTATTTATTTTTAACAATAATTAAAAAAAAAACGACTGAACCGATTTTTATAAAATTTATGTCGAATCAAAACGACGTTAACACGCCTCGATTGACACCTTTACGAAGTCGATATAATTTTTTATTCGCGAGATATTGTGTAAAATCTACTTTTTTGAAATCTATTTGGTTAAGAAAAAAGAACGGCTGAACCGATTTTGAGAAAATTTCTTTCAGATCATATTTACGTTAATACGCGTCGATTGGCACCTTAACGTAGTCGATATCATTTTTCATTCTCGAGATTTCGTCTTAGAAAGAAATGGACACATACGTACGTACGTACACACACATAGACATCTTTCTAAAAATAGTGTAGTGACCTTGAAACATAAAAATTTGTTATACATTTTGATTTAGATTTTCGGACCCATTACAATAACTTCCAATGAGAAGGTAATAAATATTATAATAGGGTCGTCATGCGTATCAAAATTTGATAATTTTGAATAGTGTAGTTTTGTTATTCCTCATAAATGAACAAATAACGTAAACCAACTTTTTCGTTTTTATATCCTTCCACTTAATTGCAATCAAGAATTAAAAAAATGTGTTCATTTTAAACGGATGAGTTTAGCAGCCATATGATGACGTCAAAGCCAGATCAATGAAGCCAGACATCCGTCCACGCATAGATAAAGACAGATATGTCTATTGAAAGAGAGGATTACTTCCTCGTCACTCGTAACTTGTAAAGAACCTAACCTAAGTTCTAACAGCTGGCCAGTCAACTGTACATAAACAAATCAGTGTACTATATTCTCTCTTTATCTATATGGATCAGTGTTCAACTACGCAGCCAATCAGAGAATACCTACTGGCTGGGAATTCCGTAGATGTATAATTAATTACATTGAAAAATACGCACTTTTAGAAATTTTTTCTTGAAGCTTCCGAAAAATTTTCAAAAAAATTGTTTTATTATCTATTTGTAACGTAGATTCCGACCCTAAAAAATATGGGACGACCCTATTATTGCAAAAAAACTTTTTAACAAAAAAAACCTCCTTCAAAAAGCCACTAAAAAGAGGAAAATAATGAAATGTTGAGGTCTGCACCAATTTAATAAAATTTGAAGTCGGTTGAAAAGTATAGTATAGTGATTCATATCTTCTTTTTAACCAACATCTATTTTATTAAATTGGCGCAGAACTCAACATTTCATTATTTTCCTCTTTTTAGTGGCTTTTTGAAGGAGGTTTTTTTTTGTTAAAAGTTTTTTATTTTTTACTTTTTAGTGTCAAAAAGTGACACTTACCTTAAAGGAATCACACGCCGTTACTCACTTTTATTAAACCGACTTTCTTACGCTGTCTGATGTGGCAAAAGTGACATTTACCTTAAGGAATCACACGCCGTTACTAACTTTTATTAAAATCAGCCGAACTACTGAACCGATTTTGATGAAATTTCTATGGGACTAATCTGAAAGTATATCCTTTCAAATAAAAAAAAAATTCCAAATCGGTTTATAAATGACTGAATTATGAGGTAACAAACATAAAAAAAAATACAACGGAATTGAGAAACACCTCCTTTTTTGAAGTCGGTTAAAAATAAAACGATTTGTGGTTAAATTAAATTCAGGACAGTAAACAAATGGACATAAAAAACGACACACTGTATATCGTGTATGTTTAAAGCAAACAATCGGATGGATATTGTGAATGAATTAATAACGTTCAGATAATTAAGTTTATAACGGTGCCCTAATAGAATCAATTAATTATTGATAAAATTATAGCTTTGTATCTGCGTGTATACAATATAAGCTCGGGTACGATTAGTATACTATGTATAGTTTCACGTGATGCTGTATGCGGCATGAATAAATAGAGTAGCCCACTGAACGCAAATTACAAGCTACAAGTAGTTTTACCACCGTTACAAACAATTTTTCACGTTGGTACAACTGATTCGATAAAAAAACTTTTTAACAAAAAAAAACCTCCTTCAAAAAGCCACTAAAAAGAGGAAAATAATGAAATTTTGACGTCTGCGCCAATTTAATAAAATATGAACTCAGTTAAAAAGAAGATATTAATCACTATAGGTACTATACTTTTTAACCGACTTCATATTTTATTAAATTGGCGCAGACCTCAAAATTTCATTATTTTCCTTTTTTTAGTGGCTTTTTGAAGCAGGTTTTTTTTTGTTAAAAAGTTTTTTATTTTTTACTTTTTAGTGTCAAAAAGTGACATTTACCTTAAAGGAATCACACGCCGTTACTAACTTTTATTAAAATCAGCCAAACGACTGAGGCGATTTTGATGAAATTTCTATGGAGACCAATCTGAAAGTATATCCTTTCAAATAAAAAAAGAATTTTCCAAATCGGTTTATAAATGACGGAGTTCTGAGGTAACAAACATAAAAAAAAAAATACCTATAACCGAATTGAGAACCATCTCCTTTTTTTGAAAATCGAAATGAGTAAGAATTTCTCGTGTATGGCAAACATAGGTCTATAAATAGCTTCGCTATAATTTGGGACCCGAATATTAAAAAATTTAACCACAAAACACTAATCAATTCTTCATTAGTGCCTTTGTGGTTACTTCTGCCCCACAAAACCGAAGGAAATCTTTTTTCACAAAATGGATATTAACATATAATTTTTTTATCATTCTATTGTAGCAGGAGAATTAAAAATAAAATTAATAGTTTCGTAACAGTTGAATATCATATATCGAAAAATATTTCATTAACGAGCTTATATCTTGGCAAGTAGGGTAATGATTTATTGTTGGGTTCCACAGACCCAAATAGATTTAATCGTGGAATAACTGAATTAATAGTGACGGAATTAATTGTATACTGATAGGAGCAAGCTACACAAATTGTTTTAGGTATTTTAGTTGGGTCATACGGACCTAAAATAATTTTTTTAATAACTGTAGGTGCTTATTAATAGAAGTTTGATTGTAGATAAAAATAATGTACCTATAAAGAAAATGTTAATATTTATAGTGCATTAGAAATTATTGCATTCTAGTAGATGAATTTAATAATGCGAAACTTTTGGGTCAAAAAATATATTAATAAAGTATATTACTTATATTGTTGCAGGTAACAAGCAACAAATACTAAATCACATTTTAACAAATAAAAATAATTTGTTATCACACAGACATATTAAGAAGCAAATAAAAAAAAATTATTATAGCATTATAAGAAATAATCAAATGCTTAAGACCTTTTAGGTTATACAAACTTATTTACTTACAAAATTATTATTTCTTTTTTAGATTACCTAGATATTTTTTTTACCTATTGGGTCGCACAAACCTATCAAGAAGCAAATTTAAAAAATATAGATATGTTCTTGCAGATTAAATACAACAAAAAATAAGCCACACACAAAGAAGTAAAAAAAAACTAAGCAAAATCGCAGGATAGTGGACAAAATAATTTGATTTATTAAATTAAATGTACGACGTTTCGTCTATAGATTTAGACTTTTTCAAGTACAATATTAAAATAACAATATTTATGAAAATTAATATTAATTACTAACCATAGCAATTAACATAAGATAGGGTACATAAGACAAAAACATGGTAACATGGTAACAAATTATGTTGACTATAAATTTTAACAATCAAATAATAATAATACAAAAATTAGTATAATTTCATAATATAATTGTACTGACTACTTAAATTTTGAGTGTCTGTTCTATAATTGATTGAATTGTTTTTTCTAATAAAACACATTTCACTGATATTGCGTTTCTTCCAATTTGACTCTTTATCTAATATTTGAACTTCATTGAAAAGAAATTTATGCCCAGTGTCGAAATGATGAGATGACAACGCCGTTTTATTATCACTTAATAAGTTTATGTTTCTACAGTCCATTTTGTGCTGATAAATTCTATTTTTTAATAACTGTTTAGTTTGTCCCACATAACACTTATTACATTCACAAACTAAGACCTGTAGTGAATTGCATTGGATCTCCTTGTTATAAATTGGCGAAATGTTTACATCAATTATTAAGTCCGCTAACTATAGACTTTAAACATAACGTGAAGAACTCATATTGCTTTGTAGAGTCTTTAAAAGGAATTAAGTTGGATCCGAATTATAATCTGGTGTCATTAGATGTAACCTCCCTTTTCACTAATATACCTAAAGAATTGGTCTTAAAAATTGTTAAAGAAAATTGGCTCACGTGGTCAAAGAAAATCAACATAACTTTTGATATGCTCATTGAACTTATTTGTTTTTGTTTTGACACAAGTTATTTTAGCTACAATAACAATTTCTACCTTCAACTTGACGGTAGCGCAATGGGAAACCCAGCAAGTCCAGTTTTAGCTAACATTGTGATGGATTACGTTGTTTCCAAAGTACTAAAAACCTTACCATATAAAATTCCGATACTAAAAGTTTACGTGGATGACACTTTCATTGCAGTTCCCGAAAATAAAATTGATGATTTATTACAAAGGTTCAACCAGTTTAATGAAAAGATTCAATTCACTATGGAGAAAGAAGTTGATAAATCAATTCCATTTTTGGACACCTTAGTAACACGCTCAGCTTCGGGAGAATTAAAAACGAATTGGTATATGAAACCTTCTCATTCAGGCAGACTTCTGAATTTTCGATCTAACCATCCAGTGCAGCAGAAAATTAGTGTTATAAAAAGCTTGTTACACAGGGTAACAAAATTAAGTCACCAAGACTACCATAAGGACAATTTTAAGAAAGTTGAAAATATCTTAAAAGCTAATAATTACCCTGTCAACTTTATACATCAATGCGTTAATAGGTTTATAGAGGACCAAAATCACCTAAATAACACATCGGATACTGTGGATGAAAGATCTAAGTCTACCAAGATTTATGTTAGATTTCCATTTGTGAAGAACTTGTCTTATAAGATCAACAGATTATTTTCGAACACAAATATTAAGTTGGTGTTTTATAACTTAAATAAATTGGATAGGTTATTCACAAGACTTAAAGATAAGACGCCTATCTCACATCAATCTAATATTATTTATAAAATACCTTGTGAATGTAATAAGTGTTATGTGGGACAAACTAAACAGTTATTAAAAAATAGAATTTATCAGCACAAAATGGACTGTAGAAACATAAACTTATTAAGTGATAATAAAACGGCGTTGTCATCTCATCATTTCGACACTGGGCATAAATTTCTTTTCAATGAAGTTCAAATATTAGATAAAGAGTCAAATTGGAAGAAACGCAATATCAGTGAAATGTGTTTTATTAGAAAAAACAATTCAATCAATTATAGAACAGACACTCAAAATTTAAGTAGTCAGTACAATTATATTATGAAATTATACTAATTTTTGTATTATTATTATTTGATTGTTAAAATTTATAGTCAACATAATTTGTTACCATGTTACCATGTTTTTGTCTTATGTACCCTATCTTATGTTAATTGCTATGGTTAGTAATTAATATTAATTTTCATAAATATTGTTATTTTAATATTGTACTTGAAAAAGTCTAAATCTATAGACGAAACGTCGTACATTTAATTTAATAAATCAAATTATTTTGTCCACTATCCTGCGATTTTGCTTAATTTTATTATAATCACGATGGACACGATTTCTAATGTAAAAAAAAACTTTTGTGGACTTGGGTTACATAGATCCAAGAAGCAAAAAAAATTTTTTTTTTTGATCACACCCACCAAATACATCCATAAATATCAACCTTTACACACTGAGACCCACCGAAATAATTATTTTTTCAAAAAAAAACAAATAAATAAAAAAATCACACACTTACAATAACTTTCTTCGACCAATTTATGGTTTTATAAAATCCATTCAAGAAATGTCAATCGACAAATTTCAGTCACGTAACAGGTAACTCTAAACTAAAATAAAACAATCACGCGTTGGAAGTATAAATAGTAAAATAAGTGAGTAAAACTTTCGTATGACGCTTTAATCGCGCGCGCCGTCGCCGTCGTTGTCGTCGTCGTCACACAGAGAGCACCACTGAGCATCCGTCCGTTTCGCTACGCGGTCGGCACAATACTGAACCCGCGTTACGGGAGACATCGATGCAAACGGTTAACAGTAGCCGGTAAGCACAGCACAAGGCTTAACTTAGGTAATAATATAGTATGGATGAAGCCCTCTTTCTCAATCCTTGGCTACTCGCGGTTTGATTTATTTTTATTATTTATTTGTTCGTTTATTTATTTATTTATTTATTCATTCATTCATTCATTTATTCATTCATTTATTTATTTATTTAAATTAACTAAGCTTATTAATTCTATGTAAGAATCGTCCATACATTGCAATAACACTTAAATAAATTTGTTTTTAGAGTCTCGTACCAAAATGATAAAAACTGAATACTTATGGTGAGATTTCGTTGTCTGTCTATTTGTGTGTCTGTCTGTATGTCATAATCGATTTTCTCAGTAATTACATAATTATATGCTATCGACTTGTAATTTTGCATAGTTATAAAGCTTGTATGCTCGCACCTAGTCTAAGTCAATATAAAAAAAATTGTCTAGGTATTTTTGGAGAGCTGAAAATTGAGGTAAAATTTTTTTTATCAACCAAGTGCGGGATATCATATAAAAGGGCACTTGTTACAGATTTGATAAATGTATTTGTTTTTATTTTAAGCCGCATAGTTTTTCACATTAGAGAAAATTGTCGATTGAAATTTCTTATGGATGCACCTATTGTGTAATTGCAGAATTATTGAATTTTTTGTGAATTATTTGATGATTTGGAAACAAATAAATATTTCTATTTTTATTTTTATTTCTATGAAATGCATAGAACCGATCAAACATACGTACTTTATGCGCTGAGGGTTCCGTACATTATTCGCTATAGTACAATTTCTATCTCTATGATCTTTGCTTATGGAATCTATAGCTGGCAAACTATATTATTTTGACTGGTTTCAATATTATTTTGTTGTCTAATAGATGGCAATATATACAAGCGACTAGGTCCTGCAGTGAGGGTCAATTCTGATTGGTCGAATGCCCCATTTTTATGTTGTTTGACACACATACACACCTAAACGAACATAACAACTAACTAGTGAACTCTGTATACTAATATGGATAGTTAATAGCTATTAAAAAATAGGTTTTGTATGTGGACATTGTTCAAATAAATATTAAATTCCACAAAATTTGAATGGGAACTTCAGGTAAGGCTTGTAATCTAATTCTTTCTATAAAAGTCGATCAATTTTTTGACATTTTAAAATAAAACTTAATTTAAAATTATTATTTGAGACATTAGGATATCCAAAATTTATACAATTGGAATGGAAAAATAAATTTCAATTAAGTTTTATTTTGAAATGTCAGAAAATTGATCGACTTTTATAGAAAGAATTAGATTGCAAGCCTTATCTGAAATTTTCATTCTAATTTTGTGAACATTAATTCTTATCTTGAAAAATATGTATTTGAACATTTTCCACATATACACAACCCATTTTTTAATCGCTATATCGACTATCCATATTAGTATACATAGTTCACTAGGTAGCTGCTAATTTCATGTAGGTGTATATGTGTGTGTCAAGCGACATCAAAATGGGGTATTTGACCAATTAGAATGGACCCTGACTGCAGGGCCTAGTCGCTTGTCAATAACATATCTGAATTATAAAAAAAGTATGCCGTAGTTG
Source organism: Mongoloraphidia duomilia (assembly GCA_039654895.1). Taxonomy (NCBI): domain Eukaryota; kingdom Metazoa; phylum Arthropoda; class Insecta; order Raphidioptera; family Raphidiidae; genus Mongoloraphidia; species Mongoloraphidia duomilia. Next base: position 16,080,986 of record CM077525.1, on the reverse strand, counting down.
TCTGTAATCTACAAAATCTATCTTAGAAATCTATATTCCAGATCAGTAGTTTGATTTAGAAGTGTTAATTGATTAATCTATGAATTTAGAAGTGTTACGCAATTGCAAACTATCTTAATAATGTTTTAGTGAAAATGTTAAATCGAATCTATTTTTCTCTGATCTAAAAACTCTTTTAAAAATTCAGTAAAATGTAGGTTTGTATATAAAGGATCATAATATGCGTCACATCCGTTCAACTAAGCTCTTCACTTGTTATTTTTCAATTTAGGTAGGTGTTTTGAACTCATTTATATTTTTTTAACAAAAATGTTTCCACCATCAGATTAAAATATTAATAAGTTAAAAGTTATTTTTTCCCAGAAATTATTTGCAGCATTGTATATAATTTAATAATGGCATAGTTTATTTTTATAAACAAAACATATTATTTTGAAGATAAATAATAGTATATTATTTTTATTTTTGTATAATAATTTGTTGGAATTTATGATCGCTTAATTACATTAGAAGAAAACTAAAAAAAATTAAAAATGGTTGAGCTTTAAACAAATATTGACAAATACCACAAACAGCGTAAAGCTTACCCAGTTTTATGCAATAACAAGTCAAAGGTCAAGAAAAAACAGTTTGGCTCCTTTTTTGTGAATACTCCAATTGCAAGCTGTTATTTAACTTGTTGTGTTAGTTGGTCTGTTAGTATATTGTGTGGGTCAAATCTTGCAAGTCAATTTTGAACGACTTCCACGTATCCGATCGATTTGACATTTTTTACACATAATATATATTATACCTGATACCAAGACATGAATAAATCGTTTTTAGAATTAAATTCAACCCCTAAGAGGTTCAAACGGGGGTGTAGGTTTTTTTTTTGACTAATCAACGCCCAGGCTAAATCGCTGAAGCTAGAAACTTGAAATTCGGACAATAGTTTCCTTTTCTGACGTAAGCATCCACTAAGAAGAGATTTTTCGAAATTCAACCCCTACGAGGGTCAAAAGGGGTTAAAATTTTGAAAGACTAAAATGAGCAAAATAAAATATTAGTAAAAAAAACTTTTTAGAGACAACATTTTATCGAAAATGTACTAAAAAGGAAAAAAATAATATTTAATAATTTAGATTCATAATTATTATAAAAGCGTGGTTGCGACTAATAAACTATTTACAATCCACGCTTTTATAATAATAATTTATGAAACTAAATTATTAAATATAGCTGTGTGCCTGATGGGATTTCTCATCGGCAATATCTCAGAAACCATCCGATTTTTTCAAATGTTAGAGTTTTTGGGTAACATTCTCTGCACATGCCCTCTTTTTAACTCTTTGGTCGCGGCGAGGAATTAGTTCAGCGTAAACAAACAAAGACTAAAGAAACTTTATTAGGTATTTACCTTCGAAGTTCTTCAGAAGCCTAAATACCAACTTCTACGTTTCTAACTTCAAAAATGACGCACTTCCTATACAAACTTTCGTCCCTTATTTTACCTCTTAGTGGATGAATTTCCAAAAACGCTGATACAACTGATTTTTATTTATAAACAGAAGCCTAAACATCAATTTCCATATTTAAAACTTCAAAAATGACGACCTTAGATACAAACTTTCATCTCCTATTTAACCCCCTTAGGGGATGAATTTTCAAAAATCCGTTCTTAGTGCAGCTCACCTACGTTATATAAGGAACTCCTGTGCTAAATTTCATGCTTCTAGACCCACCGGTTTAGGCTGTGCGTTGTCTGTCAGTCAGTCAGTGAGTCAGTTAGTCAGTCAGTCAATGTTAGAGTTTTATTAAGTAAGATTTTCCTTTTTAATACATTTCAATAAAAGCTTGTCTCTAAAAAGTTTTTTTTACTAATATCTGTATATTTAAAATGATACATAAAAGTAGCAATAAACATCTGTAGGCTGTGATTGTCGAGTAGACAGGTTTATATTATTTATATTCTGAACTTGTAGATTGCATGATCACGTAACATTCACAAATATACCGGGTGTTTATTGACTGCAATATATTATGCAACGTGAAATATGTATATATGCTGTCGAGATAACCGGGAGTCGAACTGGGAACTGTCTGTTATGTAGCCGAGAAAGCGGTGTGAGATCTGATTCATCGCTTATAGTCTTCCACCTTACATGCTCTAGCTTGGCGGTTATAGGGCACCTGCACCTATTCTGGATACGCTAACATAGACACTATTAATAATCTAATATCTGGATGATCGAGCTTTGCTCGGATGAGTTTAAAAAAAAATAGTACTTAAAGTTCCCATTTCATCAAAATCGTTAGTCGTTTTTAAGAAAAAAAATTACATACCTATAAGTAGATAATATTATTATACGTCAGTATACGTCATACTACATAACGTATGTACCTACATATTTTCAAATAATTACTGATTATTTTAATAAGTTAAAGATTGACTGTCAGAGTAATTTGACATAAATAATGAAAATAGTTTGTTTTTTCCAAAGCCTACTCACCATACGACACTGTTTTATAACGTTAAAAAAACTGTTTTTTAAAATGATAAAATTGATAAGAAAACGAATTTTTCCAGGGATGAAACCTAGCTAGATCGATTTTTTGCCCCCCAAAACCCCTTTTCAGTAAATTTCATCCAAATCGTTAGGGCCGTTTTCGAGAAAATATTTATAATGGTACATAGGTACATATATACAAGATTTGCTCGTTTAATAATATAGGGATTTCGTTCATCTCGTATAACTTGAGAAACGCCTAGCGCGTAGCGAAGTCGTTATTTATATGACGATTCCACATGACTATTTTTATTACAAGCCCCCTAGGTTAAAATCTGAGAACTGGATACAATTGGATTATTACATTTACCTTTTTTCATAAGCATGATGAAATATTCGAGAGATTTTAAGTAAGAGTCACCTATTGTATCTAACCCTACCCATCCCGGCCGTCCTTCTTCCTGGCCATCTTGTTTGTTTATCACCTGCTGAGCATGACCCGAGGCTAATCCATGCCCCCTATCCTAACATCCCTACGTTTCGTCCCTCTTGTGTGCCTGTCATTTATGTTGTGTTATATCGTGTCGCTTATATGGTTTTTAATTGTCAAACCTTTAAACCCGCACTGGCTAATTGCTGGTCAAAGCAAAGGCCATGCCGTTAAAAAAAAAAGGAAGCCAAAAATCACACTTTTTTAAGGAGGTAATTTAAGTTACTAGATTTTTTTAGCATTCACGATGACTGACTTAAGGGATCATAAAAGCATAAAAACATTTTTTGCCATACCCACTACAAAATAGCTACATTCTATGCATGTATATCGGCCTGTAATGAGTCGTTTAACTGGCAGGCGTGCGGAAAGTGTTTTACTTACCGCACTAGGGTCAAGGGTGGTAAGTAAACGGTTGCCATATCAACAGTTCTGTTTATACGCTCTATCCGCCTGTGTGCTCCTGCCATTACTTACTCACGACCTTCACGGCATACTGTAAAAGTAAAGATGACGACGCAAATGAACTGTCAAATTTTTTTAAAATGAAGTGAAAAGTAGGGTTTTTGTAGTGGGTATGGCAAAAAATAACATATATATCTCGTGCGTAATGGTATTATGACTCGTGCGACTATAAAAACTCGCTATCGCTGGTTTATACATACTGTCATCACTCGTCGTAATATAGTTAATTACACATCTAGATATACAGTCTACATAAAACATGCGTTTGAGAAGAACGTGAAAATCCAACACTGAAGGTTATTTGACCAATTAAAAAACATTTCCTCGAAGCTAGCTTGTTAATTAGATCACTTACCCTATATTATATTCTGAATACACATGCGTGTATGGTGGGTCGGTATAAGACGCAGTTATCACTTTTCTGTTTGCAGAAAAACGTGTTTTTCCTTCTTGGGCTTTTCCTATTTTCTTGATGTTCGACTTTTCACTGTACATATTCACGTATCAATTGAGTTATACCTAGGTACGAATTTTTCTTGAATCCATTTATCAAATATGTATACTTGTTCTGTTTTTCTTATCTTTTTTTGTTTTGATGCTATTGTTACACTGTTACAAAAAAAATCTTTACAAATCAACTTAGATATTTGTTCAGTTCCCCTAAAGTTAAATAATGTTATTAAATCAAAGTTCAATTTCTTAGCCAAATAAATTATGCAACTCTACAAGAAGATTTAGTTTTTCAGCAAAATTAAAATGGTTTTAGTAAATTGGACATACATATGACCGAATTAATTTCTAATGCATTTGTTGGGGCAGCGCTGTACAAGAAACAGTTTCGCCTCTACAGCAACTCACAAGGCCAATGGACAAGGTGCAAACGACAACCACTATATGCATATAACTGAAATATGATACACGTTTAATTAAGTAACGCACTTCCCACCAAATTTCTATTTATGCACCATCCTTCTTGCAAAAATGTTTTTATATACAATAAAAAATCATATTTTAAATAGTGGAAATTTATTGCTTTGAGGAGATCACTATATTGATGATCGAAACGTGAAAGATTGTAGATTATAGACGCTCGATAAATGATTATTAATTAAAAAAAAACTTTTAATAAAAAAAACCTCCTTCAAAAAAGCCACTAAAAAGAGGAAAATAATAAAATGTTGAGCTCGGCGCCAATTTAATTACTAAAACTGTTTATATATTATTATTTACTTTTATTTTATTAAATTGGCGCAGACCTCAACATTTTATTATTTTCCTTTTTTTTAGTGGTTTTTTTGAAGGAGGTTTTTGTTTGTTAAAAAGTTTTCATTTTTTACTTTTTAGTGGCTTTACTATACGTATGTTTGCTTGTTATTAATCGACTTCAATTTTGATATTCGATTAGTAAACTAAAAAAAGAAAACCGCACTGAACCGATTTTAGTGAAATTTATGTGGAACCACCCTGAAGGTATGCTATATTAAATAAAACAAGAATCATAAAAATCGGTTCACAAATGGAGGCGAAATCGGTGAACATACATAAAAAAACATACCTACGCGTCGAATATAGAATATCCTCTTTTTTTTGAAGGAGAATAAGGAAAATAGGGCTCGAGTTCCTTCGATATAAAATATAAATAAAAAAAATAATAATTTCACTATTTTCAAAAAGTTTCAGTTATAAATCAGGTTAAATATATGAGCAACTGTAAATAATATATAAATAACTAACTTCACAAACCACGACATAATACACAGTGCTTAGCATCTTAATATTATATAGTGTTACGAATACTCAATGTGTGTTTTTAAAAAAATAATGAAACACACCTGAAGATGGCAACTCGTTGCTGAAACGTGTAGTGTTAAATCACAAGAAGTCACAAGACGAACATAATACAAGGTATTTCTAATACCTACTTCATAATATTCATATAGTGACTTGACATACAGACGCTCATGACCTCTGATGTCGAGCGTCTATAATTCACAATTCACTCATGTAGTGACTTGGAGACCCAACACTCTAAAAATGTATCATATAAATAACGTTTTAACACTGAAACGCCAGTAAATTTTTTCCGTAACATTCGGTCTAATCGCATTAAACAATAAATCACTATCTTATCAATATTAAGTGAATATTACAAGCAGGGTGTTTTTAACGCTTTCTGAATTCGTGGCTAGAAGTAATTTACACGACTGTAAACATTATCAATCAGATAGAATTAAGTCGAAGCTCAAACCGCCAATCATTACATTCCTCCCCCCCACGTCCCGCTCCACACTCTCCCTAGCCTTTCATTATTATTATTATTTACCGGTTTCTTTTTTCTTTCTTTTGATGAACAACCCCCAATCTGTTTCTTAATGTAGATCATTTATTATGTAGTATTGACTGTACAAGGTGTGACATTCAATTCAGCAGTTAGGAATGCAATCTATGCATATATTTATTAAGACAAAAGGCGTTTTGGTTTTGTCTGACAGCTTTCAGTGGATTCCACTTGACCGATTTTTGCCCGGCTCTACTCATTTTGAATGTTGAATCCATTTATAGAGTTATAGACTTGGCCCCGCCATCGACGGGTAATTTAAAATACGAATAAAATAGATTTCAAAAAAAAAATTTATTAAAAAACAAAAAACCCGACTGCGTAAAAATCGAACTTAAAAGATGGAAACAAGATCAAATGATAACATGCAGTCGGAGGCATAGTAGTAACAAATTGAACAGAAATACCGACTGCATGTTATCATTTTATCTTGTTTCCATCTTTTAAGTTCGATTTTTACGCAGTCGGGTTTTTTGTTTTTTAATAAATTTTTTATTTCAAATGTTTTTAGTTAAAAATAAATCGATATAGATCCTAAACGGTCAGTCGAATGGAAAAATGTTGAGGGAAAACTAAAAATGATTTTTAAATACCTATTCAACGATACCCCACTTGACATAGTTTGTTGACTTTCATTTTTTCATTTTCACAATATGGCGTCCTGTAGTCGCCATATTGAATTTTCACTGACGTCATGTCTTTAGTGACACTCGCCGGACTAAGGGGAATCGATTGACCTGTGAATCATAAAAATCCGGCCCAGGCGTTTGGTCTGTATAGTGCTTCAAAGGAACATACATACATACATATATAGACTGTTAAACACATTACCACTCCTTTGCTTCGCAGTCGGGTAAAAAAGATAAATTTTTAATTAAAATTTGGAAAACGTCTGAAGATAATTTCCAGGTTTCAGGTTACATGCAAGAATTCAAAAATTTACGTTTAAAATTTTAAAATTGTTTGAATATTCTTATACTAATGCTTGTCTGTTACAAGCCTCCAGCTCCTATAGTTCCCAGGTTTTAATTAAAGAATTGATGTTGATATTATTTGAATTTTCAAACTGTCATTAAAAAATAAATTAAAATTGAAAATATGATTTAGTATAGTACTAAGATCAGATAACTTTGAAAATTTGCGTCCATTTCGCAGATTTTAAATTGAGAATTCACAAAAGTATCAACTGGATTTTTAATTATTGAATAAAATAAATAAAAAAATATGAATCTAACTGGTGACCGAAAATAAATTAAAAAAAGAAAATAGTATTATTAGTTGATGTACACTCTGTATAAATAAATACATGGGTAATATTATACGTTTTTCTTCTATTATATGCATACTATAGGTAAATGACCCAAAGAATACTCCCTCGTTAATGCTCAATACTAACATACTAACCACTTGGGTAATAATCATTCTCACTAATGTTTTAGTTCTTTATTTTTTCTTTTTTTTTCAACTTTCAAACAAATATTACATACTCTGTGCGGAAGAAATATTTTCGAATGTCACAAAATCAATCATAAATTTGTTCTTGAAAGTACAACTTGTTACGTCAGCAAATATGAAAAAATAAATAAACACGTAGTCAACAAAGAACATTAACCTAAAACTTAATCACACAATCACACAAATATATTGATTTCTATCAAACAACAAACAATTCTTTTTGTTACTATTTTAGTCCGCCATCTGCTAGGATTTCTGAGCATAGTAATTCCTATCCATATTTTCAAATCATTATTGTTTTAATAATAATTTGAAAATCGAAAATGGAGCTTGACATTAGAAGAACTATTTTATTTATAAATAACGACATTTCGAGAATCTTATTAGCTATTCTCAAGCCTTAGCAACAAAACAATTCAAATTTATTCAAACTTTTGATATAATTCGATTGGTAAAGAAAATTAGTAGAACAAATTATTCGTAGCATAGGATCAAAATAAAGCACTACTGCTTGTCAAAATTACATTTATTTAAATCACATGTTACTTAAGTACCTACCTTTTTCACGATGACCAATAAATATCTATTCTATTCTTTTCTATTCTATTCTATAATCTATTCTATAATCTATTCTATATTCTATTCTATATTCTATTCTATATTCTATTCTATATTCTATTCTATATTCTATTCTATATTCTATTCTATATTCTATTCTATATTCTATTCTATATTCTATTCTATATTCTATTCTATATTCTATTCTATATTCTATTCTATATTCTATTCTATATACTATTCTATATTCTATTCTATATTCTATTCTATATTCTATTCTATATTCTATTCTATATTCTATTCTATATTCTATTCTATATTCTATTTTATAATCTATTCTATATTCTTGTCTATATATTCTATTCTATATTTTATTCCATATTCTATTCTACATACTATTCTATATACTATTCTATATTCTATTCTATAATCTATTCTATATTCTATTCTATATTATTTTCTATATTCTATTCTATATTCTATTCTATATTCTATTCTATATTCTATTCTATATTCTACTCTATATATTCTATTCTATTCTTCTATTAATTGTAATGCATTTAAAGATCACAAGTTCTTCACATCTGAGAACCAAAATACTACAAATAGAGAAAATATCGACAAACAAAAATAGTTAGTCCGAACGGAGTATAATAAGAACGCATTTAAATAGCTCCTATTCCACTAAGCATTAAACGATTTCCATTTGAAATAATATCAGAAGCATACGTAATGTTTATGTGTCGTGCATTTTCACGGTTGTGTATGTTATTCCTGCTACACATATTCCTGCTACACAACAAACGTCACCGACACGACGGTATGGATGGATGCAGTAAGTCATCATGTCGCAGGATTATCTATGTATATAATATTATAGTATCCATGATACAACACAGCATGTCTAACATTGCAAACATGGCTTATGCATGTGTCTATTTTTAATACAGAATGTTCATAGAAAAACATTTTAAACGAAATTAATTCAAGTACATATGGTGGAAATACCGGGTAAGGATGGTGGGAGGAATGGGTATATTATTATGTACATTTGACGAGTAAAATTTTATCATAAATTTGACTTATTTTTTTTTGAAGTCACCAAAAGTCAATGTTATATGGGTCTAGTATCAATTCATATCTTTAATTTAATACTATTATCAGTTCTCAAATTAGAACCGGGTACCTGGAGACTTGCAATAGAAGGACCGTGGAAAGGCCATATATTTACGTAGTGTGTAAACGGTTTTACTGAACATAGGAAAAATAACATTAAGAACAATTACAATTTTGTAGTAGGCTATGGACTATAAGATCTAATGTAAAAATGTAGTGGAGTACATAGAAAAAACAGTACAGTGAATTTTTTTAAACAATTTTCCATAGCAACGGTTGACTATTAAGAGTAACTCGTAACCTGCTAAATAAAAAAAAAACAAAGCATCTACTACATATTTACATTAGATATTATAGCCCATAGTCTACTGCAAAATTGTCAATGATCCCAATGTTATTTTCTTTATGTTCGGGTCAACCATTTACACCCTGTAAACAACGCCATCACTACACGCTCGGCTATTCGTCAGGCCTATAATTAGTTTGATAAATATTTGAATAATTTTACTATCTATTTTTTATTTATTGTAAATTATAGACGCGTCGACAACTTAGGTCATTAGCGTCTTGATTACATTAAATAACAATTAACTTAAAACTAAATGAGATCACAAAACATCCATGAGCGGAGGCGGGATTCGAACACACGACAGTCTGATCCAGAGGCCGCGACGCTAACCACTGGACCACACTGTCCTAAATTTAACTTTCGATTGAGGGTATAGTAAACGAATTAAATTAGGTAATAAATCTAATATTTTTTGTCGGAGTTCAAACTTCTTTGAAGGTCGTCGCTGGTCGATAAGGCACAGTTAGCGTTCCATAATTTTATGGATACACTGTACATTGTATTGTGTATGTGAAAAGTCGACTAGGTATGAAATAATACACGTAATATAAAGTATAGACGTACGGCGGCTCGACGTAGGCAGGCAAACAGACATCAAGTACTGAGGGCAGTCTGCAGGAGACGCGCACAGGCTCTGCTTTATGTCTAAACATCAAAAATAATACTCTCTCCTTTGTTTGTGCTGATACTCGCGCACTGGATATAAACCGAATCTACACTATGCTCAAATACAAATGTATCTCACGAAAAAAATAGGTCAAACTGTTTAAAGACCGCATTCGGGGATAAAACCCATTCTTTCTATTTATTTATTTATTGTAGATTATAGACGCATCGACAACTTAAGTCATTAGCGTCTTAATTATATCAAATAACATATCACTTAAAACTAAATAAGAGGGCAGTATAGCCTAGTGGTTAGCGTGCTTAGTGCCGCAACCTCTAAATCGGCAACCTATGGCTCGCGAGCCGCATGCGGCTCTTATGATGTCAAGATGCGGCTCTCCAGTTCCATGCGCAAATATTAATAATTATATTATTTTATTTTCAAAACTTATAAAAAATATTATACTGCAAAAAAAACTTTAAACAGGATAAAAACACTCAACAGAGAACAGTGAGAATAGGTGGAGTAGAGAGTATACGGACAGCTGACATTTTTTAAATGTGGCAACACTGTTCTGTTTGTTTAGTTATTGATGGACTGTGTCGTCAACGGTCGCAGTCAGAACTTTTTTTTATATACCTAATCCTAATCAAATATCATAATATTGAAATAAAAATGTTAGTGGCTCTTTAAAAACTGGGAAATTTTGTAAATTGTAACTTTTGGCTCTTCCGTCTCAAAAGGTTGCCGACCCCTGCACTAGCCGGATGCTGGAATGATTTTTTATCGGATGCCCTTGTGGCTTATTAGTTTATTATGGCATAGTTCACATTTATCAGACACGATTAAAATTTCATCTCCGGCACGTTTTCCCGAGTGGTTTGTCACCGCCTGCCGGACGGGTTTTTCCACACTATTAGTATGTTTTGAAAACACTTTCAACACACTTGTTAACTGACCCATTCCATGCATACATACACGCATGTAAAGTAGCTATTTTATAGTGGGTATGACAAAAAATAATTGGTCGTTACTTCATGAAAATTATTACATACGAGAAAAAGTTAACATCATACCGACTAATATTTTGGGATAAATTTTGTGTGCCGTTAATTTTTGAACACACCACGTACCGCGGAAACTGTAAGCGCGCGGGGAGACGGACAGATGACAAACGGTTAACATAAAACAAAGAATAAAGTGTTGTCATAGCACACTAGCTCACTGCCTGCGTGCCATCAGTCGAAATGCGACGGCTTTATGTTGACGCTTCTCTGTGTGTGAAGTTGTCTATACTCCTTAGTCCAGGGGTGCGTCTCACTCTCGTTAGGGAATCCCCGGGGATATTTAACCTTTGTTTTGTTGGCGTATTTATTTACCTAAGCTGCTAATTAGACTGGAGTATCGTCGCTCTTTTTGTTGTTTTAAAAATCAAGCGAGCGTCATAGATTTAGTTACAGTTTACAAATAAAGAGATCTTTCAGTCTGAAAGAGGAGACACTTATTAAATATTCAGTATATTTAGTCTGAAATGAAACGGATCAAATGTAATACCTGTGTTATATTTAATCGAACATATTATGTACTTTTAAGGCGGAATAACTTAAAATTTATTACAAAGAAAAAGCGTACCTATACCTATATTAATAAATAGCGAAGCAAAGCTTTTAGTGTCGCATATAAAAATACATCTGTTTTATATTTAATACTAGCGTTTATCCGCGACTTTGCTCGGTTTTGACAGGAACTTTATATTAACTCGAGTGTGGCCGGATAAAAAGTATCCTATACTTTGTTTCGACTACTAATTGATGTCCCGTCAAAAGCAGTCAAACTGTTCTCGAATGACAGACAGACAAACATTCTGAAAATGTGTTTTCCAATTTAGGCGTTAACAAAAAAAATGCAAGAAAATGGAATTATACAGACAGAAATTCCATTACTATGTTTTTTATATAATTAAATACTATTCTTTCATTATGTAATGTTTTAAAGAGGATTACATTTCCTACAATTTTCATTCCTACAACTTTTCTGTGGTACTAATGATAAGCGCGTTGCAGCTTCTTGAAAATCACCCGCTCCGCTTTTTATAACCTTGGTAACCAATGATTAAAATGTAATGTTCTTTTCAATAGTTTTATTTATTTTCTTCTTCATCGAACTTTAAATTGAAAATACACGTGTTACACATGGTTACCAAGGTTACAAAAAGCGGAGCGGGTGATTTTCAAGAAGCTGCAGTTCGCTTACCATTAATACCACAGAAAAGTTGTAGGAATGAAAATTGTAGGAAATGTAATCCTCTTTAAAACATTACATAATGAAAGAATTGCTTAAGTCGACCCTGAGAGATTTCGAAAAAAGCAAAAAAGGTGGTAAAATTTCATGTTTTTTCGGCTCTCCCCCACGTTAGCACAGGGTCCTCGAGGTCGAAAACTCAGATTCTACTCCACAGAGTACCCACAAACAACATACCAAAATATCATTAACTTCGAAATACTTTCCAGGTAAAAAGTACCTGACTGTTGGACTTTACTTTAAACAACGTTTATAAAAATTAACTGAAAAAATAATAATTCCGTTTCTTCCCTTGAATTGAAGTCTCATCCGCAATTTAGTTAAACTGAGCATCTGGCTGTTTTGTTGAGAATTCACATCCCGGCACAGAATAGACAAATGTTTAATTAGGGATGTGATAATTAACGCACAGCGTCTGCACATCCATTTGTGCAAATGGCACTTCCACGCCGCTCTGTGTTTGTCGCGTCGCTCGATGTACGTCAGCGAATAGTATAGCTCTCATCAAGCTCTCTTTACGGAAAAAGCTCGTTCTGTCAGCGACGTGACTACAGGTGGAATTTTCGGAGCCGTTGCCTCATATCGAAATATGTAGATGGATATATTGGTGGTAATATTAAAATTTACAATTTCAGGAAGCGCATATTATATCTCAGCTGATTTAAAAAAAATATTGTTTTAAATACATTTATCTATATAAACTAATATTATAAAGTGGGAATGATCGTTTTTTGTTTGTTTGTTTGTACGGACTAATCTCAAAAACCACTGAACGGATTTGAAACAGTGCACATTATTTTTTTTAACTTTTGGGAATCTTTAAAGCGTACAACTTCTATTGAGCCATTTTCCTGATAGTAGTTCCTTCAGTTATCCACGAGAGGTACCACTTGTGGTAGGTACAAACATTATTTTTTCCCCATTAGTGTCGTGTCATTTTAGTGGTATAATTTAATTAATTTAATGATAATAATAATTTAATAATTAAGTTATACCTACCACTAAAATGACACGACACTATGGGGAATAAATAGTGTTTGTACTTACCACAAGTGCTGCCTCTCGTGGATAATCGAAAGAACTACTCTCAGGAAAATGGCTCATTCAGAAGAGATACCAGACGTTTGCTTGTATTTCTGGAATCAGCGTGTCTTTCACTACAAGTATATAGCAAGTTTGGAAAAGTTCTGAGAGATTTCGATTTTCGTTAAAAATTCGCGTTTTTTTAACACGCTTTTATTTTAAGGTTGCCTTCAAAATATCGCAACAATCGATTTATTTCATATACTTTTGAAATTGAGAATGTTTATAGAAAATTTATGCTGATTCTAATGAGCAAAAACAAACGTCTGTCGATATACATATCTTTTAGGTTAGAAGATACGACCATTCAAAGGTTTATTTGATGTAAAATTTGACCCTTTTTGTGTAACATCTAGCCTCGAATTTTAATACAACACTTATAAAATAGCAGAACGAACGGTTTACAGTTGTGTCTTCTTTCTCTTTATCCCTTTGTCTCTCTCTCTCTCTTTTCAAACGCTATGAAAATGTGTGCGCTCGCTGACACGCTGCAGCACAAGCCCCAACTGTAGAGTCATATTATATTAATTTGAATAGCGCGCGCTTCTCACTACTTCCGTCGCATTCACGAAATTAGTCCCACCAAATGTCGCATACCGAGAGCGAAGATGTTACACATCAAAAAAATTGAGGTTATAGTTGTAGATGTTTTAACTAATTTAATATGAAATCGATTTTTCTAATTTTTTTTACGTTGGCCATATGCGAGTTATTAAAACGTACCGCCAGTGCCGCCAACTTACAGATGTAACAGTTTGAAGACTCTGCCAGCTATTACACATAGAATGTTACTTACACTGAATTACAGTGTGCAAAATTGCGTTACATTACACATAAAGGCTTGCGTTTTGTTTGTCAGAAAAAATGTTCTTAATTGTTCATCGCGTATAGACGTGTACAACTACGTTTATGAAAGGACATTATTCTTCTAACATCAGACTAAGATCCAGGTTTATTTTGATTGTGGATTACAGACGCTAGATAAGACCCGAGTATCAAATGCTCGTAAATATTGTCGATAAAGTTTGACTAAAAACACGATCTGAATGATTCAAAACTTTAATAATATTCAAATTTACAAATAATTTTTAATTTTCATAAGAAAAATATTTTAGGCTCATTTTGATTCTAATTTATTTATAACATTTTTCGACGATTTATTGTCCCAAAATTACTGGGACACAGAGCTACCACGTGTAGTAGAGGTCAAAATAAGTCGATTGGACCCAATTTATTTATATACCAAAATGTACCGTTTGCCCGTGAGAAGAGTTCAAAGTTTTCATAAAATTTTGTAAATAAAATTTTGTATTACAATTTTATTAAACTTGTACTAGGAATATCTGTTAGCATTATTTAAGAAAACATTTTTTTCCTTCGGAACTATGCGGAATGGGAAATTTTTACAAGAGAAACAAAATGAAGATAATTTATCAGTCTTCTTGCTAAAAAAATTTGAGAAGCGTATTACCACCCCTAAGAAAGTTCTGAAAAAAATGTCAAGGGGTGAGGGTGGTTTTAACCCTTCTACAATTTCTTTTGGGTTTCTTTGATTACCGAAAGGAGAGTAATCCTCTAAAATGCACTTTTGTCAAACTTCATTTAATTTGTTTCTCTCATTTCTGAACAGCGTACAAAAATGTGTTTTTTTATGTAAACTTTGATCTCTTCGTACGGGCAAACGGTACATTTTGGTATATAAATAAATTGGGTCCAATCGACTTATTTTGACCTCTACTACACGTGGTAGCTCTGTGTCCCAGCAATTTTAGGACACCCTGTATATAGCCCAGGAAAAAAGGTCAAAAAAAAAAAACAACGGTTTAAATTAAGGGTACTTATCAGAATACTTATTACTTATACTTAAGACATCGAAATGAAGGTCTCCACAAAAATCCAGCTTGGTCGGAATTTTTTCAAAATCAAAGTCTAATTTTCCTGGAAGTTTCGGTGACGGAAATGGGAAAAATGTAGTGAATTAGATATTGTCAGAATTTTTTCGAAGTCAAAGTCTAATTTTCCTGGGCTATTACACCAAGATATGAAGAAAAAGCTTACTTTATCCCAGTTTTCTATGACTAGTTCGCTGAGCTATGGAAGTTTCAGTGACGAAAATGGGAAACATGTAGTGAATTATATATTGTAATGATGCGAGTAGAATTTATTAGAGAAACGAACATTAAACGAAATGAAAGGATTAATAAAAATCGGTATACAAAACATCATCGTAACAACAAAAGAAAATGTAATAAATTTTCTTTCACTGTACTAATGAAATATCTTCAATAGACATCACCTATTTATTATTTAATTAAAGTTAAATAAAACAGGTTAAAATAAAGTGTTGTAGAAATAAACACAACTGCTAACAACATTATTATTTTTGAACCATTACATTATGACGAAGTATAATAAAAGAAAATGTTACGGTCTTCTAACGCAGCGTCTTTCCAGTAACTACCGGTACATTGTGCTTTTTCCCTTAGCAATTGAAGGGAATTCAACCCTTCATCCCACAGGGACACCATTTGTAAAAAGAGCAAATATCAAACGTAAGATATAAATATTGTATAACAATGAAACTGACGAGACGACGCATCGAGTTCCTGTTACCGACAAATGGAAAAAAAAACAGAAAAATATGTACCTCGTTCAAGATAATATTTTTTTTAACGATCACACCAAGGCGCAGAGCACCATGCGTAAGTACAAATGTCGCCAATTGATTTTTTTAACCGCATTTTCAATTTATTGTTGTTTTCTTTACATAGTATAAAATAATGTCGCTTTCTGTGTCTGTCTGTCAGTCTGTCTGTTTAACCGCTAACTCCTCCTAAACCACGCAACGGATTTTGATGCGGTTTTCACCATCAGTTAGATAATTTTTCACGGAAGGTTTATATATAACGAACGAGCGAGGCGAGTGAGTAATGTAATTCCTAAACCACGCAACGGATTTTGATGCGGTTTTCACCATCAGTTAGATAATCTTTCACGGAAGGTTTATATATATAGCGAACGAGCGAAGCGAGTGAGTAGTGTATTGCACCCGGGCAAAACCGGACGGGGCCGCTAGTTAATAATAAATTTAAAATATCATCCGTTTTTAGGTTAGGACCCGGGAACTTAATGTTTTTTATTTGAAGAGTGCAGAATAAAAAAACCGGCCAAGTGCGAATCAGACTCACGCACCGAGGATTCTGCACAATAATAGAAATAAGGAGTAAGGTAAGGGTAAAAAATTAACAGATTTATTTATATTTACTTGTTTTTAAAAAGTTTTTTTTACTTATACTTATTTTATTTTGTTCTTTTTAGTGTTTCAAAACTTTTCCGTATATCAAATTTAATTAAATTAATTTTTAAAGTAAAACAAAATAAGTAAGTATTAACAGAATATTTAATGAATATATAAAAACAAAAATATTGCGAGCCGAAACCCGAGATCATATTTATTCATATTCATATTTTATTTTAATTCATAAATACAGTTTTTCCACATTTCATTATATTTATATTTACATATTTTTATATATATTTTTTAATTTTTGAATATAATATAATGTTTCCTGTCCAACTTGGCAACCAAATACCTTCAGATCTTTAGTCTAACGCTTTACCACTGAGCCAATCATACTTTGATGTTTCCCGCTCTATGAGTCCATACCTACAGTATAGCAGTACGTCAGTAAAATAAAAACATTAATTTATTAAAATTAATTGATTATTTAATTTTAATTATCATTTACCAGGGTTTACGAGATAGAGATAAATGAACATCGTGGGCTCAGTAATAAGGCTCCGTTCGGAGGTATGGAACCCTAAAAATCAAGGTACCGAAATTTTCAAAATTTTGTTAAATGACTGCGTATAGCATCCACAATTTGTTATACTTAATGAATCCATAGAACTGAGTCAAAATTTGTAAAATGTATTGTCACATATTTTTCCAAATGAAAAAGTAAATAAATAAAATAAAAAAATAGCATTAATATATATTTAACGCCAACGTCGATTTATTGATACGTTTGGTCGAAAACAAATGAATATATATTTTTCATATCAAACGCGCGTTTTTCCTACGCTTTGAATATTTTTCACAACAAAATTAAATTTATCATTGTGCATGGACATATTTATTATCATTGACACTCTACATTAAAATATATAAATCCACATAAAGCAAAAAATATTAGAGAAAATATACAATTAAATCATACAATATAACTCAGTGGCGTAAACAGTTACGAGCGAAAGCGGATCAAGTTTTTCAATGAGCCATCGTTTTTTTGTTTGTTTGTTCGTATGGACTAATCTCAAAAACCACTGAACGGATTTGAAAATGTACACATTATTTTTTTTAACTTTTGGGAAACTTTAAAACGTACAGCTTCTAATGAGCCATTTTCCTGAGAGTAATTCCTTCAATTATCCACGAGAGGCAGCACTTGTGGTAAGTACAAACATTATTTATTCCCCATTTGTGTCGTGTCATTTTAGTGGTATAACTTATTTATTAAATTATTATTATTATTATTATTAAATTAATTAAATAATTAAGTTATACCACTAAAACGACACGACACTATAATGGGAAATAAATAATGTTTGTACCTACCACATTGTGCTGCCTCTCGTGGATAATTGAAGAAACTACTCTCAGGAAAATGGCTCGTTGAACAGTTGTATGATTTTCAATATTTTTTTTAAATTCAATTAAATGCATATTACAAGAATTTTGTTTATTTTTTTGTAATATATTTTATTTATGAAAGTTATTATAGATTTAAATTGAAGCAGGAATTTTAATAATTTTTGGCCTTCGCACTTCTCCTAGAATTGATCTCAATTCTCAATGTGTACTTTTCTAAATTAATCCATAAGCTTTTAAACTAACAAATTTTAGCAAGCAAGAAAGTGATTGCGATATTTTTTTCAGAGACATTTCACACCTTTGAGGAGGCACACCTCATAGATCAAAAACTGCTGCCTTAGAGGGCTACCCTTGAATATCTAATGAAACAGGAAATATTCCAAGGTAGTGTAGTACCTACTCTCGCATATAGACATTTCTAGGTTGACAGTTTATATTTTTTTTGCCATACCAACTACAAAATAGATACTTTCGATGCATGTATACCGGTCTATATTGTCATTTAACAGGCAGGCGTACAAAAGTGTTTCCATTACATAGTAAGTCCGGTAAGTAAACGGTTGCCATAGCAACTTATGTTTATTCGATCTATCCGCCTGCGATTACATACTCACGACCTTCACGGCCTATTGTAAAAGTAAAAATGGCGACGCAAATGAACTGCCAAAAATTTTTAAAAATGAAGTGAAAAGTAGGTATTTTGTAGTGGATATGGCAAAAAATGCCATATATATAATATCTCGTATGTAATGGTATTATGACTCGTGTGCCTGTAAAAACTCGCTATCGCCCGTTTTAATATACTGTCACCACTCGTCAGTAATATACCCCATTACGCATCTAGATAATATGCAATCTACTATTACGAGCGATTCTGATGTAGACAGACAATACTTTGTTATATTGCGGAACCTTAATAAATCGAGTTCTCCTTGAGATTTATATTTATAACTACGCCACTGATGATTCACAATAATAATTATCCGGCAGTTGACTTGATAAATAAAATAACAATACACTGTCGGTCTCCCAGAACAAAAGAGGTATTTAGCGTGTTTAATATGAAAATATATAAAATATTATGTAAGTCAATATAAAGGCATTTTATGACCTCTTTTATTTAATGAATAAATAATTAATTTCAGTTCAGATCTGCTTTAGTGAAATTGTCAGTAGTGTTGTTCTTCTCGCACACGTTGTGTTTTATGTATGTTTGACTGAGACGGGGTGCATTTGCTAACTTGATTACAGAATTTCTGTCAATGGTAAAGAAGTGCATAGACCGTCTCTACATTGATATAAAGTGATCAAAAACGCATTGCTGTTTCCCAAAAGTCGTAACAAATTTGTGCACATAAACTAAATGTAGCTATTTCCAAAGAAAATATATCACAATTATTTTTAATTGATTTTTGTACGCAAAAAATAAAATAAAATTACAATTAAAACAATGGACACAACAGATTTTTATATTATACTAGCGGCCGGCTTCGCCCGGGTGCTATGGACTTATGAGTTAATAATACATTACTCACTCGCTTCGCTCGTTCGCTTAAATATTATTAATACATTATTCACACACTTCGCTCGTTCGCTTGAATATTATTAATACATTATTCACTCGCTTCGCTCGTTCGCTTGAATATTATTAATACATTTCTCACTCGCTACGCTCCTTCGGTCGAATTTTATTAATACACTACTCACCCGCTTCGCTCGCTCGCTCGAATTTTATTAATACACTACTCACTCGCTTCGCTCGTTCGCTCGAATATTATTAATACATTTCTCACTCGCTACGCTCCTTCGCTCGAATTTTATTAATACACTACTCACTCGCTTCGCTCGTTCGCTTGAATATTATTAATACATTTCTCACTCGATTCGCTCGTTCGCTTGAATATTATTAATACATTATTCACACACTTCGCTCGTTCGCTTGAATATTATTAATACATTATTCACTCGCTTCGCTCGTTCGCTTGAATATTATTAATACATTTCTCACTCGCTACGTTCCTTCGGTCGAATTTTATTAATACACTACTCACCCGCTTCGCTCGTTTTCTCGAATTTTATTAATACACTACTCACACGCTTCGCTCGTTCGCTCGAATATTATTAATACATTTCTCACTCACTACGCTCCTCCGTTCGAATTTTATTAATACACTACTCACTCGCTTCGTTCGTTAGCTCGAATTTTATTAATACACTACTCACTTGCTCCGCTCGTTCACTCGAATTTTATTAATACACTACTCACTCGCTCCGCTCGTTCGCTCGAATTTTATTAATACACTACGCACTCGCTTCGCTCGTTCGCTCGAATATTATTAATACATTTCTCACTCACTACGCTCATTCGCTCGAATTTATTAATACACTACTCACTCGCTCGAATACATTACTCACTTGAAAATAGTTATGAGTTATGGTCTTGAGTTCATACAAAAATCCAAAGTAGCGATTCCCATACAAAATTACTAATTTTGAATTTTACAATTTTTAAGCTGTTCTATTGGATTTTCCCTATTTTTTTTTTAAACCACCCCTGTATTAGAGTGAACAAAACAAAAAAAAATTATTCAAATCGGCCAAGCCGTTTTTAAGTTTTAGCGAGATTAACGAACAGCAATTGATTTTTTTATATGTATAGATAAAAAAGTTTATAGCCAAGTTTGACTTGATAATATTAGAGTTAAACAAAGGGATGGAACCTTTAGCTTTGGTATGTTTCGACAAAACATCAAAAGTTTTAATCATCTCCTGATAATACTAACATGGTTAGCGAAACGTCTGTCAAGAAAAAAGGGCTCGTGTTGAAACTATTTTAGTACAATAAGCCATTTTCCTAAGAGTAGTTCCTTCAATTATCCACGAAAGGCAGCACTTTAACTTTAACTTAATTATTTAATTAATTTAAGAATAAAAATAATTTAATAATTAAGTTATACCACTAAAATGACACGACACTAATGGGGAATAAATAATGTTTGTACCTACCACAAGTGCTGCCTCTCGTGGATAATTGAAAGAACTACTCTCAGGAAAATGGCTCCTTGAGAAAAAAAATGAAAGATATGATTTTATAATTTTGTCCTTGATTTAATCAAGATAATAATTCCAAGTTCAGTTACGTAGAAAATCTGAAGAAATTTAATTATTCCAAATTAAAATATTTTGAATATTAATAAATTAAATAGAAATGATTTGTGGACAGCTTGTAAGTACACAATATGTACATTTGCTAATTACGTCTTCATGAAACGAGAAAGGTGTATCAAATTCTACTTAGTAAAATTGTTTGTTTGCTTACTTTATTCGATTTTATTAATTAAATTTTCATTACCTGTATAACTGAACTTCAGTAAAACCAACTTCACAAACTTTAGTAAAGCTTTCCAATTTAAGTTAATGTCCCAGAGTTTTTAAATTAAAAATGAAAACAACCTTGTTTTCTTACTGTCAATCAATTGTCAGTATTGAAATAATAAAATAAATCAAGTTTACATTTTCAAAATCAGGAAATATAAACAGAAAAAAATTACGATGACAGGGCCTGTAGAATAACTGTCCTCCACAAGGTTCACTTCCACGACACAATTCCGTGACATACGAATATATTGTAAGAATTTATATTGATAGGATGTTATACAATAATTTTAACACAGGAATCTCACGTATTAAATAACAGCCAAACTTTAATAATAATAAATAAATCCTGATTATAGCTTTCTAAATTTTCTAAATATTATATTTTCTAAATTTAAAAGAAAGCTTAAGTCGCTACTAACTAAAACTTGTTTATTTGATTAATTAATTTAAGGTAATTTTAATGACGAATCCTGCTTACTGCTGAATTGAACAATAATTAATTTATTCTATTCTAACATATTAGTAAAAAAAACTTTTTAGAGACAAGCTTTTATTTAAACGCACTAAAAAGGAAAAAATTATTTTTAATAATTTAGGTTCATAATTATAAAAACGTGGGTCGTGACTAGTAAACTATCATAGAATTCAGGACCCACGCTTTTATAATATATGAACCTAAATTATTAAAAATTATTTTTTCCTTTTTAGGGCATTTACATAAAAGCTTGTCTCTAAAAAGTTTTTTTTTTGCTTATATTTATTTTGTTCATTTTAGTCTTTCAAAATTTTATCCCTCTTGACACCCGTAGGGGTTGAATTTCGAGAAATCCTTTCTTATTGGATGGTTACGTCAGAAAAGGAACCAACTGTCCAAATGTCAAGTTTCTAGCTTCAGCAATTTGGCCTGGGCGTTGATTAGTCAAAAAAACCCTACATCCCCTTAGGGGTTGAATTTAGTTCTAAAAATGATTTATTCATATATTGTCATTGGGAATACATATGTGTACAAAATTTCAAATCGATCGGATACGTGGAAGTCGTTCAAAATTGACTTGCAAGTTTTGATCTAAACAAACACACAAACTAACTAATTCAGTAACTAACTAACTAACTAACATACATTGCAAGTTAAATGAAAGCTTGTAAAAAAAAGTTGTAATGAACAGTATTGTGGCATTATTTTAGACTGTTATGTTCAATGTGCCTCTTATATAAAATGTTTTTTTTCAATAAATGAAATTTATTATTTGGAATAAGCAGTCATAGGTCAAGCAGTTACATCACAACATCTTTAGAAAATAGTTTTAGCATTGATTAACATATTATATGGGAAGATAGTGATTCCATGTACTGAAAAATATACTATAGCTGCCCGCTTACGTTTCATTCCCCTGGCCCACAAACTCAATGTTGACTTGTGCTTCCACCTATATTATTGTTGAACTAACAGCTCAGATATTGTCAATGCTACCTCTAACTGATCCTAAATAATGATATAAGATATTTACATCACTGCCGCAGCTGACATTATTTTAATGTTTTGAAATTTGTTGAGACTGTATAAAACTTATATAAAGTGAACTTAGTTTAGTTACATAATTTATCTGTAAACGCTATCTGATTTTATATTTCTTTGTCTCTGAATAAAAATTGTTCAAACACTCGTAAAATATATTTTGATGTATTCATAGGCTAAGAGCTGATAACACTTTTTTCATGTGTTTTTATAAGACTTGGAACTTTTTTAAAAGATGAATTTTATATATCTCTACAAGGGGTATATAGTCTGTCATTCCAAACGCGGGGCAAAACCACCCCATATTTTTTTGTTCACTCTTGCGAAAAAAGACTTATGTGTGTTTATCATTAGTAAAGTCTAGAAAAAGTTTTGCCCCGCGTTTGGAATGACAGACTATTTACCCCTTGTAGAGATATTTAAAAGTTATCTTTTAAAAAAAGTTCCAAGTCTTCTCAAAAAACACATAAAAAAGTGTTATCCGCTCTTAGTCTATCATAGCAACTTATACTAATTAGTTAACAAAAGCAAGCAGTTTAAGAGAATTAGATAATCAAATTCATTAAGATTGTAAAATTTGTTGTTAAATAAAAGAATTTAAAATAAATCTTTCACAATTTTTCC
This sequence comes from Mongoloraphidia duomilia, assembly GCA_039654895.1. Taxonomy (NCBI): domain Eukaryota; kingdom Metazoa; phylum Arthropoda; class Insecta; order Raphidioptera; family Raphidiidae; genus Mongoloraphidia; species Mongoloraphidia duomilia. Next base: position 16,057,563 of record CM077525.1, on the reverse strand, counting down.
AATCGTTAGGGGCCTACACACGATCAGTTTATCTGTGCAGTCAAACTGCACAGTTGTGTGAACTGTACGGTGTGTGGGCTATTTCAGTTTTCTCCTCAATTGTTCTCAGTTTGAAGAGCTTACCCAAAGACTACACATGACTGTGACAACTGTTCAATTAACTGAGCTGACTTCGCAGTTTATCGGTGCAAAGTAGAGTCAAATGCGCAGGCCAAAAGCCTGCGTTAAAATTTGTCGGAACTATGCAGTTATCTCAGTTTATCGCTCAGACATGACGCCACAAGGGTTAAACTGCGCAGTTAAACTGATCGTGTGTAGGCCCCTTTAATGAATTTGATTATCTAATTTTCTTATGTATGAATATTTTTAGTTTGACATAATAATGATTAACATTATTAAGTTTAAAATTAAATAAAATATCAGAATGGTCCAAAAGTCTTGCCCTAATGTTAAATCCAATTAAATTCAATATAATGTCTATAGAAAGCCGGAATCAGTTGGCTAAAGTGCTGTAGCGCTGTCTGGTCATCAAACTAATTCTGTAGACTACTGCAAAAATTTAGGATTATACATAGACAAATACTTAGTGGAATCGCTCATTTTATCATCTTTTAATTATTGTGATATTGTGTACGGACCATGTATAAACCAGTCAACATCGCAGCTTATCCAAAAATTTTAAAATATATGCTTCAGATATATTGTATACAACATAAATTTACATAACGCATACTTCGTAGACAACTTGATCACAACCGGGCAGCCAGATTATCTAAATTGAAATTTAAAATATTTATCAGATTATCATAATAATAATAAAAATACGATGTCACAGGATACTTAGTGGAATCGCTCATTTTATCATCTTTTAATTATTGTGATATTGTGTACGGACCATGTATAAACCAGTCAACATCGCAGCTTATCCAAAAATTTTAAAATATATGCTTCAGATATATTGTATACAACATAAATTTACATAACGCATACTTCGTAGACAACTTGATCACAACCGGGCAGCCAGATTATCTAAATTGCAATTTAAAATATTTATCAGATTATCATAATAATAATAAAAATACGATGTCACAGGATACAACATTGTCAATAAACTTGCATGAAACAAATTTTTATAAAAAATCTTTTACTTATGGTTCTGCCTCTATATACTTATAATAATATTCCTCGTGAATATAAACATCTCAAAAAAGAGGCGTTTCGAAAGAACGTTAGGGGTTGTCTATTAATAGTCACCGCGAAATATTATGCAATATGAACCAATGACGCAAGATTGTCTTAAATAAAATTAAGATGCTAGTCACCAGATGGCCTAACGATTGTCAACACAACTCACTTCTGAAAACTCTACAATTATTCTGTACTCAAAGATTAAATAATAAAACTTAGGATGCTAGTCAACAGATGGCCAATAGTGCGACGTCTAGCTGCCTCTATTAAAAGTGGCCTCATTTACGCTCATAAGGATCAAAATCTTCTAGTAATATGTTAAACAATGGTTTTAGTTAAATTATTATAATAACTCAGAATAAAATATAATAATTATCATGTATTGTGATTTCAAACAAATAATTTTTTTGTCGAAATTTGTATTTGCATAGAATACCTAATAAATATTATTGTTTCACATGTATAATTTTTGGATAAATTCGAATTTCTAGAAAAGTGTTGGAAATGTTATACATAACAAGAAATATTATGCAATAGACATCGAGTTGATATGGGTACTCAATTAAACAGTGAAACTAAATTAGAACTGCTCGGTTTAATATGTACAGTGTGTTCAAAAATTCGGTATTTTTTTAAATGGTTTTTAAAAATAGTCGACTCTAAAAATACTTGATTAATATGAAGCGATCGTTACAAAACAATTTTTTTAAACAAATCTACGATAAAGTCAAATGTTTTTGTTTGAATTATTGAAATTTCTAAACGATTTTAAGAAATAAAAATATGTAAACGTCCATTAAACAAAAATGCAATTTTAATTTTGTGAACATAAATAAAATTCATTTATAAGTAGAAGATTTTAAATTATTGACTTATTGAACGTACGGTATAATGCTTTCATTTTAAATGATTATTACAACTGAAAACGTATTACATTCGTTTCAGAAAATATCCTCCTTGTTTTAAAAGGTGAAAACACGTAATGCAAATTAAAAGTTTTCCAAATGTTTTAAGTTAAGCGACGGTCTCACTATTATATAGCCTATACAATTAATATTGGATTTCTTATTTTACATAGATTTTTAAAAGATTTAAGCGCAAATCGGTCACGCCAATAAGATTAACTGTCGAGCGTTTATAATCTACAATCTCTCTCTCTGCAAATCCCTTGATTGACGTTCTAAGTAGTGGATTTTCCAGTTTTTAATAAATATTCGATTTTTCTTTTTAGTATGTAAAGCTTTCTCCCAAAAAGTATTTAACTTCCATTTTCAAAATTTAATAACCCACAAGATATGATTTATTGTTTTAGTCTAGTTTTACAAACAAAAAAAATACATAGTCGAAATCGACGATCCTTCAGCACTGCTTTCTTCCCTTGGAAGTTATAATTTGAAATCTCACGTTTATAGAGCGAAACTACACGAGCGAATTTTCCGCGGCGTTTTTAACGCGGTGGATTGCACGTCCAAATCGAAACCGTGCCTACAAACGAGTGAAACTAGACGAACGGAATATAGGTCGCGTTTTTTTGAACTCCGTCAGCGCGAGCGAGTTGAACGCTTCTGATTGCGTTGATATCGTCACCGCCACAACACGTTAGAAACAAAAAAACATTGTTTAGTACGGGGCAAACTAGACGAGGCGACGGATCACCGACGGGGTAAAATGTTCGACACGGAGAAATTCATACAGTCTGTCTCTGAATATTGGATGATTCCACCAACGTCATTTTTTCCTTCCATTCTTTAAAAATGAATTTGCACACACGACATCAGCGCAACCTAACATAGTGGGGTCCATTTCGTAACTAGCAAAAAGCAGTTGTATTATTTTGCGTGAATGTACTCGACGGAAAAAACGCTTTCTGTTTTGATACGTAAAATTTGGCGGAAATCTCGTCGCGAGAAACACGCCGCGGAAAATCCGCACGTGTAGTTTTGTTTTAAAACATCGATGCGAGGTAATAATTACCTCGCATCTTTAAAGTCGCATTCATACGATCACAATTATTGTGATCGTGTGAATGCGACTTTAAAGTGTCTGTATTCATAACAGTGTGTATAATTGATACCTCGCGTGAGGATTTCAATTTAAAACTATAGGCTATATAGAATTGTTCGGTAGACTCGTACGTTGATAATTCTATAAAAGTGGTGATAGAACAAGTAGGCGTTCTTTATTGTACTATATGGACGCCATATTGTATACAAACTGAACAGCGTGCAATCGGCAAAGAGAATAATTAACGATCAAAAATAGTGCCCATTATTTCAGAGACGTTGATTTTCACTGCACAACACGATTTCGGCGTGTAGAGATATTTTACATAGGGTGTACCTAACAATGGGTCCGCTAAAAACAGCATCACAAGAATATTGTTTTAATAACTTTTTATAGTAAATAATTTAGTTTTTTCTCCACTTCGCAGTATTAAGGTAATAAAATCTATTCTATTTTAAAAAAAATTTAGACTCAGTAGTTTCGGAGATAAGGGGGGGGGAGATCGGACAGACTGGCAGACAGACACGACAGCGGTCCTATAAAGGTTCCGCTTTTTCATTTTGAGGTACGGAACCCTAAAAAGACTTGATTTGGGAGTCCAGTCTAGCGCTAGCTGAGTAGTTCAGTAAGAAAAGTTTACTAACTGAAAAAAAGTTTCTAACATTTTTCAGAATATAAACTTTTCTTTGTGTTTGAAAAGAGAATTCAAATATTTATTTAATACTAATCTTAACTCGAGAAAGAAAATCATAGGTATATAGTTGATTAAGCGAATTTAGCTTAGTTTTGCAATGGAAATAGACAGCACTGACGATTACATGCCATGAAACACCTTCCTGCTACTGCTCGTGTATTAGGGCAATACCTCAAAAGGTTGCTATCTTTCACAGTGCAGCGTAAAAATACACGTCAAGGTTTAAATTTTGCCTGGAATTTTTATAGCACTTTGTTTCAAATAAGAGAGCTAAAAATCTGAAGATAAACAATGAACAAAAATTTTGACATCAACCATTTGGATTTATGATTAGAAAAATAACGTAAATATGAGATTTTTGTATCGAACTCCCTGTAAGTCGTAATAGAAGAACGATTTTACAGTAAATGCAATATCGTTTGGTATTTCTCACTTCTATTATTATACAGTGTTACATTTTAACACGTAGAAAACTCGAGGTGTGTTTAAAAAAATAATAAATCATTAATCCTCACAACTTTACGAAAAAGTTAAAGAACTGTTGTTTATTTGAACGAAAGAAAGCATTTTTCTTTTTATTATTGTACTTAAACGAATTTAATCAAAACAAACATTTTATTTCTTAAAGAAATTCAGTCATATTTTGATATTTTTCAGATATTTTTCAACTTTTCATGCTTATTGAAAATGACAAGTACAATATATCTGTTTTGATTTCAAAGTTATGCGACTTACAAAAAATTCTTTGAACTCCAAAACAAAAAGAGAAACATTTGCTTTTTGGAATCAGCTCGTCTTTTTCTATCAGGATAACAAATTTAAAACAGATTAAATTTTTTTGCGTTTTTTAAAGTTAAAGAGAATAATGGAATTCCTAGAAAAAAAGCGTTGGATACTTTGTCATCCACGTACTTTATTTTTTTGAAGCTATGCTTCATAACGCACGTTTGGGATGGAAAACTAAATCATTAAAAGTGAAACGTAACGCGGAACGCGGCGATGCAACGCACCTCATTGGCTGGGCAGCGCGTATTGTTGCTATTAGCTTTTATATGTAAACTCGATTTTATATACAATGCATATAAGAATAGCTTCTGTTGGGTGTCCCACGACAACTAATGACTTTTTTTATTAGATGCTGACAAAACACGTCTATAGAGTGTACAAATTGGCGTGTAGAAGCAAAACTCGCCTTATCCATTTTAGATAAATTCGAGAAAAATGGAAAAAACCTTTTCATAGTTTAGATAGGTCTATACGTTATATATATAGGATAAGGCGTGTTATGCTTTGACATCAATATTTACCATTTAATTTAGCTGGAATAAAGAGAGTTTTGCTAAATAATAACATCGACGGCTAATAGCTGCCAAGACGAGCTATACAGTGGCATTTTCAACTAAATTTTCACCAAAAGTGGTTAAGGCGAGTTTTGCTTCTACACGCCTCAATTTATTTACATACATGTCGAAATTAAAGCGCATTGTCTTGTAAACACATTTCTGACAGTCTAGACTTCAACAGAACTATAATACATAAGACCAAAACAAGAGACAAAAAATGACTGTATAGTCGATATTAATTGTGATCGATTCTATTCATCTCAACGAATAGTTCCGACGTCACATTCCGCAGTCGTCTGGGACTTGAATTATTCGATTTGTTGGATAGAATTTGTCCAATAAATCATACAATTAGAATGACAGCTGTGCAACGTGCAACCCGATTGAATCGAATCTTTGCATTCAGATAAAAAACAAGCTGAAAACTTTATACTCCTTTTTATGTCACTATGATTGAAAACGACACAAACTTAAGCTCGTTAACAGTATTCGATGTAATTTTGTAGCTCGTAAATTACGATCGAAGTCTAAAGGCCGGTTCTCACGGGGCGATTTTAGTTGATCAACTTTAGTTGACCAACTAAAATTGAACTTAAATTGAACAACTTTTCGTTCCCACGTTTCAATGAAAATTGATTGACTGTTTCAACTTCAAAATGGCGCCAAATGCAGTTTTCCGTGCAGGTCTAGGAAAAAAATTTAATGAAAATGACGAAACAACGCAAAAAACGTCGTTTTTGGGTTAGACGGTGGATTTCGAGAAGATATCAAATTTAATTTTATTTTTAATGTCCGCTATAGACAGGTCTTCTAACCTCATTTCACTCTTTATAATATGTAATGAATTTTCTCGGCAATCTTTATTTCTGTATGAGTCTAATTTGTGATTCCACAAACAATCGTGTTTTTGATACAACTCTAGAAATTTAATGTTAATTTTTCTGACCACTTCATTATTATAAATAATAATATAACACTTCGGGATACCAGACAACATTGATAGTACTGACAGACGAATGAACTGAAGTTGACTGACAATACAATAGTTCGCAGTTCACACGCTTCAATCATGTTTCAAATAGCAGTTTCAACTAGTCTGAAGTTGAATATGACTCATCCTTGAACGATAAAGTTAGACTCAGTCCAACTTTTGTGGAACCGACTAAAATTGATCAACAAAAGTTGAAATATAGGTTCTCACGCTCATTTTCATTCGATTTTAGTTGATCAACTAAAGTTGACCAATTAAAATCGCCCCGTGAGAACCGGCCTTTAAGGAGATTTTACACGACGATCTATTTTGTATAAAAAATTTTTTTTCGCATTTATTCATCAACTGTCCTATAAAACCTTAAAAACAAAAGTCGCCAGTTTATGTTTGGGTTTTTTTCTTGTAAATTTTTTCCCATATTCACAGTTTGTACTATTATATAATATGTTGTTGTTTTTTGAACTATGCAACCGGTTAATGGAACGCTGCATCACCTCCTTTGTTTATTTCCTTTATACAGATTGTATCAAATTAAAGCTGTGCATAGGGAGTTCTGTGTGTAAGACAGAGATCGATATATAAAGCAGTAAATAAGAACGAGATAAATGATCGCTAATAGGAAGTTTCTGTTACTGTAAATAAATAATACCCATACAACCTGATAGCGTCATCTTTGTTTTGTGATTTTATCAATAATTTCTTATTTCTGTAGTCAGTAACTACAGAAACTTCCTATTAGCGATCATTTATCTCGTTCTTACTTACTGCTTTATATCGATCTCTATCTTACACACAGAACGCCCTATGCACAGCTTTAATTTGATACAATCTGTATATAATGTATATCAGTAAATACATTTTATCTTATCTTATCTTATCTTATCTTATCTTATCTTATCTTATCTTATCTAAAACCAAAGTCGCCTATTTTTTGTTAATTTTCGTGAAATACTTTCTTTAAAGTTTATAGATTTTGTAAGAACGGGTACAAAAGAAATCAGCAATAATTCGTTTCTCTCGTATCTCATTTTAGTGAAAAAATATACCTGAAAACTGTTGGTAAATGAAACAAATATCTAACTTTTTCCGACGAGTGTAGTTTGGAATCGGCTCTATTTTCTCGCGATAAATTAGCGCACCATCTTGATTTTATCATATTTCAATATTCAGTGAGCAGAACACTTAATATTTTGTTGACTATTAATTTCACAAATGGCGGACATAAAATGGCGATAATAAAATTTTATTACGCGACTGTTCTCTGTGAAAAACCTTCTGTTGTTAAGAAAATAAGCCGAGTTAAACACTGTTGTGAAAATCTTTTATTATACAGCATTTTCCCTGCTCAGTGTTATTATATATAAAGACAAAATTTTGTAAGGCAAAACTGGAAAACGCACGATAACAGATAAAATTTTATATATGCATTGAAGAAAATGAATTCACTTGTTCTTTTTTCCTCGGGGAATGCGCCTATCAATAACAATAGAGTTTTTGATCGACAAATATAAATTTTTTGAAATTATTTTATTGAAAATAAATCTCTACATAGTATAAAACTAAGTCGCTGTCTGCCTCTGTCTGTTTATCCGTCAACTTCTTCTAAACCACACAACGGATTTTGAAACGGTTTTCACTAATAGAAAGAGCGATAAACGAGGAATGTTTGTGTATATAATTTGTAAATATTTTGTACAAAATGGCTGAACTATGACGGTGTTTTGTCAAAAAAAACTGTTTTCGTACGCTTACATGGCTAACGCTGGCCAAATTTTTAGAGATACATCAAAACAATGTACGAAAAAATGTAGGTCTTAAAAACCGCTATTAAATCATAATTTCATACCACCCGGGCGTTGCCGGGACGGGCCGCTAGTTATCGATAAAAGTGCTCGAGAGAAACAGAAAAAACAATCTGATTCTAATAAAACATTTTTGTAAAATAATTTTCTTGAAAAACGACAGTTTCAAAAGTAATTATAACTTTGCAAGTAAAGTTTCATGGACGTCACAAAAAAGATAATGAAGGGTATAATTAAAAAATTATTAAGTCAGTTTTATTATAAATTAATAATTGTCGATTTATTAGTAATTTAATATAATTTTTATCAAGGAAACTGAAAACTCTTAAGGCCAGTTAAAATTAACCTCTTAAAGTCAACGATAGAAGAAAGCTAGACTTAGACACCTACAAAGGACCGACAAAAATGTAACCACAATTTTCAACTTGCCGATTTATTTAGAAACAAAATGGTTCCCGATGTAACACATCACGTACCTAATTTGCAAAAAAATCGCAAAATTCAACAAAATTAACGTTTTATGTATTTTTTCTTTCATAATATAGGTACATCTTATTTATCAGTCTTGCATTTATAAATCAATCTTAACTAGGTTAAGATTTAAATAGATATAATATAAATTATAGACGCCCGACAACTAAGGTCATAATTGTCGAACCTTGAAACAGACCGGATATTAACAGCAGCCTTTTGTTCGTTCAGGACGACAAAAAATAATTTCAAGATGGAAATATGTCAACAATATCGTCGAGATGGAATTCCTATCATGGTGTAGGTGGCATGCCTATTATGGTAGAGGTAACATGCCTGTCATGACGGAGGTGGCATGCCCTATTGTGGTGGAGACGGTGTGCCTACCATGGTGGAGGTGACGTGACTGTATCATTAAATTCGATATGAATATTGCATTAACAAGAGCCGTTCATCCCACCGCTGCCATCACTCGGTATTATAGATATTAATGTCCACCTTTATATACGTGTGCAGTTTGTTCAATTAAATGCCATAATAAATTCACCGACTGACTAGACTTGCTTCATTTGCTCAAACCATTCGTCTCGCTTTCTCTCTCTCTCCCTCTTCATCTGACCAAGTTATATACAACTCTGTCTAACGCGCAGTTTGTTTAAACAATTTATAGGTGTGCGGCTTTCCCGCCTTTAACACAGTCTGTGGGATTCCTTCAGCTCTTGCGTAGATCCCATTGAAGTCGGGTCAAATACACAATGACGAGCCGTAAATGTTTTCGAGTTTTCAGTTCGTATTTAGGAGACCCCGCAATTAGGATATTATAAGTCGGAAGTTGAAGCAGTACAAAAAATTACAAGGTGCGATTCTTTTTTTTTTGTTCAAAATATTTTTTCTCTCGGGATATTCAAACCGAGTCGAAACTTTTAAAAACACTTGATTTTCGAAAAAAATATTGTTGTCGGAAATTTATTCTTGAAAACGATGAAAATTAAATATTTAATGTGTGGCGTTTTAGAAGCAAAGACTAAAAATTAAATCCAACATTTAAAATGGTAATTTTAATTATTTGGCTGAATTAATTCTACCCTTGATAAAATATTTGAGAAACTAGCGGCCCTGTCCGGCTTCGCCCGGGTGCTAAGAAAGCCGGGATGCAATACACTACTTAGTCGCTTCGCTCGTTCGCTTGAATATTATAAATACAATACTCACTCGCTTCGCTCGTTCGCCTGAATATTATAATTACATTACTCACTCGGTCCACTCGTTCGCTATATATTATATAAACCTTCCGTGAAAAATTATCTAACTGATGGTGAAAACCGCATCAAAATCCGTTGTGTGGTTTAGGAATTACATTACTCTCTCGCTACGCTCGTTCGCTATATATATAAACCTTCCGGGAACAATTCCGTCATATACATGATTTTTGCGTAACTTTAACCGTTTACGCAGCGCACGCAACGGAAGCTCTCAAAAGGAATAATTTTTCCCGTTTTTGCAACATTTTTCATTGATGCTCCGCTTCTATTGGTCGTAGCGTGATATTATATAGCCTATAGCCTTCCTCGATAAATGGGCTATCTAACAAAAAAAAATTTTCAAATCGGACTGGTAGTTCCTGAGATTAGCGCGTTCAACCAAACAAATAGATATAGATAGATTGAAATTTGAAAAACAGGAAAAAAATTATGAAAACGGAAAATTCGCTCTTCTAGTCCTTAGAACTTTACAATTACAGACTAAGTTACGATTTAGTTTATTTTTATTAAAGTTATTAACTTATGTATAAATCATTAAAAACATTACTCTCTCATGATGTGGACTTTGTAGGCGCGTTACTATATATACGAACACATCGATAGATACCCAGTAGTGCTTCTATTGTACAAAGTGCAGAGTTTACCAATTTTATAATATTAGTTTAGATTAAAAAAAGATTATAAGATTCCGGAAGGATCTGTTAAAAAATAATTTCAATAAAATTTAGTCGTTTAAGAAACTGAATCATTGTGAATCAATCTGCTAATTTAAATGCTATATCAAATTGTCCGTACGATTTAGTTACCTTTTGTAAAAGCTATTTAGCCAAGTTAATTTATATCGGTCCAGTAAAGTTATATCAGAATACATGCAAATTGGTATTAGTTACTTCCATTACGACGCCATAATGTACTACGTAAAGTAACTAGACGATTATGCAACTGATCCCAACTGGGACTGTATTAAAAACAAGTTAAAATAAGGTTATGCATATTTGAAGACAAACTTATTTTTTCAATACTTCACACATTACCATTTTAGGGCTCCGTACCTGTGAACGGAACCCTATTACTGAGTCTACGGTGTCCGTCCGTCTGTCATAAGGCTCTATCTCACAAACGGTAAGAGATAGCTAGTTGAACATTTTTTTGTTATGTAATGTTCTGTACCTATTAGAAATTGACTTTAACGTCTATTTTTCAAAAAAAAGTTACTTTTTGATTTCATTTGTTTCTATCTCCAAAAATTTCAAATATAGCTTCGAAATTTTTTTTTACTAAATTTTTAATAAAAATTAAATACGTATATTTACATGAATATCAATGAGCCATTTTCCTGAGAGTACTTCTTTCATTTATCCACGAGAGGCAGCGCTTGTGGTAGGTACAAACATTATTTATTCCCCATTAGTGTCGTGTCATTTTAGAGGTACCTATAACTTAATAATTATTAAATTAATATTATGAAGCCAAGTCGCAGTGTATTTGTTTTTTTTCGTTTCCAAATAAAAAAAAAAAATATTATGATAAAATTAATTAAATAATTAAGTTATACCACTAAAATGACACGACACTAATGGGGTATAAATAATGCTTGTACCTACCACAAGTGCTGCCTCTCCTGGATAATTGAAAGAAGCATTCTCAGGAAAATGGCTCATTACACGTGTATGAATGCATTATTTTATAATCGCATTTATATAAGTAGGTTTAAATATTGATTTGGCAAACAGTCAATTTGTTTTTTTTAACTTCGTGAACAAAAACTAAAAGTTATAATAATTTTCAAAAATACTGTTTGTCATAAACTTAGAAATATTATAAAACACTGGAAGAGTTTTGTCTGAACAAAAAGCACTTTACAAAGAAATATGATCACAGTAGCTTTTGTATTACAAAACAAAAAATAACTAACATTGAATTACTTTGTTATTATCTAACAGTTCTGGTGACTATAAATTCATCCATACAGATATATTCTGCCATAATTTTTATTATAAAAATAACAAGCCGTGAGGTGGGTCGTTTATTAGGACTAAAGTGCGACCCTTGAAGTCCACACGACAAACTTCCCAGTTTGATAAATATTTAATAATAATAATTAAATTAGATATTACACAGAAAAGTAATCATTTTAATCATTAAAACATAATTATTATTTATTTTTAACAATAATTTAAAAAAAACGGCTGAACCGATTTTTATAAAATTTATGTCGGATCAAAATGATGTTAACACGCCTCGATTGATACCCTTAAGAAGTCGATATAATTTTTTATTCGCGAGATATTGTGTAAAATCTACTTTTTTAAGAAAAAAGAACGGCTGAAGCGATTTTGAAAATATTTCATTCAGATCATATTTACGTTAATACGCGTCGATTGGCACCCTAACGTAGTCGATATCATTTTTCATTCTCGAGATTTCATTTTAGATAGAAATGAACACATACACACACACACACACACACATACACAGACAGACATCTTTCTAAAAATAGTGTAAAAATAGTGTAGTGACCTTGCAGCATAAAAACTTGTTATACATTTTGATTTCGTTTTTCGGACCCATTACAATAACTTCCAATAGGAAGTTAAAAATAAATAAAAAAATTTAGATAACCAAATCTTTCAGTTGATGTCACTATAAATTCATCCTTGTTTTGAGTTTAATTTTACTTTCAAAAATGACTGTCCAGTTATTTTCTTTATAAAATTTTATCTAACTGCATGTCTATTAAATATACCTACAATGAAATTATATTAAATATAGCACATTGTAAAATATATTCACTGTAAATGGCTTGGAAGCTTTGACATCAAGCTTTAAGGCAAAGAAGCAAATAAAATAAACAAATACTCGTTGCCAATAGAGATAGAATGGAAATCCTAAAACAAATAAAGCCTTGCAAACAGAATAGAACTAATTACAAATTATATTAAAACCAAAGTTTTGTACATCAAATATATCACATATTTCTTTTAACCAGTGGTGGATTTATAAATTTTCTGTTGGTTGATAAATTATTTTAGCTTGAGTGGTAAAATAAAATGTTATCTTTTCATTTATAATACAATTATTAATTTTAATTAACTACTCCATTGAAATGTTACATTTTTTAGGCTAAATTTGCATTTAGGGTAGGACAAGTTGAGTTTTTGGGGTCGGCGGCCACCCTATTTGGCCACCATCTTGAAAAACGGGTGCTAGCAGGTTTTGCACTGTATCTCCATAACGGTACACCTTACAGAAAATTTGTAGAGAGGAATTTTGTTTAGAATCAAATTTTCTGAAACTTTATCAGAGATACTCTTCGTTGTAAATTGAATAATTAAAAAGATATACCTTATAGAAAATAGATTTTTTTTTGGTTTTCTGTTAAAATTGAAAGAAATAAAATTAAAGCGCTTAAAAGAAAATTTTGTGACAAATTTCTATTTTCTATAAGGCTTATCTTTTTTAATTATTCAATATACGACAAAAACTATCTCTAGTAAAGTTGTAGATAATTCGACAAAAAACCTCCCAACTTTTCTGTAAGATGTATCGTTACGGAGATATTGTAAAAAACCTGTTAGCACCCTGAAAATTCAATTTTAAACTTACCTCCCTACGCAACGAAAAAAAATTTTGTCCTACCCAAAATGCAAACCTAATGTAACATTTCAGTGAACTAAACATACATTTTGAGAAAAGCCAAGATATAATCGTTTAACAAACATCCAATTCTCAGATTATAATATGGAACCTTTTATTTTCCCAAAAAAATAACTTAATTATTAAATATGTTTAATAATGCTGATTTACAAAACTGTACGCAGTTGGTTGTTATGGTACACTGTAAACAAAAATATTGTAATATCTGTATTCTTTTATTATTCTTTGACAAATAAAGTTTTATATTATTATTATAATATGGAACTAGTAAAAGTGTCAATTAAATTTTCTATATTTTATTACTTATAAAAAATTATATTAAATATGAGTTTAAGTTCTCGAATAACTAACTCTCAAATGAATTAGATTTGATTGATAAAGCTTATTTAGAAATAAATTAATTTGTTAATCGTTTCACTGTAACTGATAACTCATCCGCCGCGATAGTGAAATATTCGGGTTTTAGTCCCGACGGTGACATAGGCTGATAAAAAAATATATTTTCTAATATTGCAAAATAATGTTATGTAATGACTGTTTTTCCAATAAAAACCCTATAATAAAAAATATAAGAAATTTAAAATATGATTTGGCACTGGGTCCAGACAATGGTCTCAAAAAGAAAATCACATGTGATGTTTAAATAACATAAAACCGTCCCTGCTTTTGGTTGTATAAATTTGTTATCCCGGATCTCAATTTTGTAAACTACAAAGACTAGTTTTCCCGGTTTCTCGATCTTATTCACTCGTGTTTCGTTTTCATAATCACTGACGCGATAAAAACAAAACACTGTGGTTATATTCAAAGATGGTTTGAATATCTTTTGGATAACGAATATTATAGAAACCGAGCAATTTTACGCTTTCGTTAAGTTCATAGCGACAGAATTCTAATAACTCTTCAGACAAACTAAAATGTACAAAGTGATCAAAAAAAAAACAACGAAACTTATCATTCTTCCAAAAAACGTAATACCTACACTTTTTTAAAAGAAAAAACTTCGCTAACGAATAAAAATTAGTGTATCGATGGTTTGGGGAAAATTTAATTGCTCAAAATATCATATTACTAAATGAAAATAAGTGTTATGTTTTTTTATGTATTATACTAGTCATTACCCGCGGATTCGCTCGCGTTAATTAACGGAAACCTTATCTCTATTTATAATCCAGATTACCTTACACTTTAAGTTTGGATATCGATCGATAGTGACGCTAATGACCTAAGTTGTTGACGCGTCTATAATTTACAATAAATAAATCAATCGATAGTGTATTAAGTTTTAACAAAATAAGTCCACCCGTTCTCGAAACAGACAGACGAAAATACGTTTTTCCATCTAGGCGTCATACAAAACGCGCAAGAAATAGTAGTTTATACATCTATAGTACAATAATTTAAATATAAGACACGAGGTATGAAGTTTGGCACTAGAGCCGCAGGCGAGAGTACCAACACCCCGAGCGTCTTCTACTTAATTTTATGAGTTGTATACACCATTTTTTGTAACACATATTATATTAAATGTACAACATTCAACTTTAGAGCTTTATTGAAATAATTTCAAACAACGAAATCTCACTGACAGCTAAAAATATTGGCCTTGATTCAGTATTTATTTACTTTGTTACCATAGCAACTATATTCCTATAGGTATTTTTCGTATGGCATAAAATATATATTATTGCACGCTGATGTCACAGTCTATATTTTACGCACGCCTAGCTATCCTATCACAAAATATTGCATTATTGTACGCGTGCGATATATATTATTTTAAGCAGCCGACTAGAGGCACGAAATGTTGTACATTTCAAATACCTATGTGTTAAAAACAAATTTAAAAACAGAGGTTCCGTTACTATTCATATTTTAATAAACGATACACTAAAAATAATTAGATATTTTATAATAATTATTGTACGTGTGCTTTTTAATAACACTTCATCTTTGCATAAATAATTTACTGCTAAAGTTTGGTAACATTTGTATAAAGTTATAACAAGTCGGCGCTATGTTATGTTGAAGCAAAACACTGTTTCCGAACACTTGTAGTAATTACAAGGCGAACTGCGGGAACAAAGAAAATTCATGGAAATTTGTTTATTAAGCCATTTATTCATGAACGTTTTGTGCCCAGTGAGAAATTAACTTCTAAATCACAAATTTGCCGGAACATAATATTATATATTTTTTGTCATACCCACTACAAAATAGCTACTTTCGATGCATGTATACCGGCCTGTATTGGGTTATTTAATAGACAGGCGTGCTAAAAGTGTTTTACTCACCGCACAAATTTTAACACCCTGTATCTCGAAAACGAAGCTTTTTCGGACATAAGTTTACGAAGCAAAAAATGTTTGTTTTTATGTCCCCTACCACCACTAAAAATTTGTCGGTATATTTATGGAACATCTTGTATATAAAAATGAATGTTTCTTTGTTAGTTTCTTTGGCCCGTATGCGTTTCTATACCATGCATCCGATTACGATGAAACTTTGGTGAGTTGTTGTGCGTACGTCCGAAAAGGTTTCTGTAGGTTCATAAATTCTTAGCACCCGGGCGAAGCCGGGCGGGATCGCTAATAGTCTATAAATCTGGATCTAAAATTTCGTTGCAAACTACAAGGATAAACGTATTATTTTTACGTTTAAATTTATAATTAAGAAGTAATTTGCTTTTGCGATAATAATTCGACCTGGCTAATTAATTCAATTTTCCGAGTTTCGAGCGTGTATAAGTTGAGGCGATCGTTCCGACTGGCGTATAATGAAGGCAACAGGCAGTTATCCTTGCGTAAGTGATTTTACCATACGGCCAGCCCAAGCTCGTTTTCCTGTCAACAAGGACACTTTAATGTACGAACAAACTATCCTAACTTTATGTTATTTAATTTACATACAAATTTAAGTTTCAACTCTATTTCACGTCAACTTATGTCGCGTTACAGTTTTGTTTATACATTAGATAATTTTTGAAATTGATATAAATTCAAATTTACTTACACGTCGCACTTTGCACTTCCAAGGTCGAGTAGAGAACTCACCCCCACCACTACACACTGCGCAGTTGACCAATGACAGAAAGACGGACTACGACCGAACAAAGAACACACTGGTACTAGGCATAAAAGAAGGGAGAAAACCAGTCACTGACACACTGACCTGTGAGCCGCCAAGGAAGAGACTTCGACCGCTGCCACATCGCCTTTGAGAATGTCTACCTCAGTTGTAGACGAAACGTCAGGTAGAAATACCACCGGACTACGGCCTACAAGCCCGGAAACCATGAAAATTTGGAGCTTTTTTTGGATGTTTGTCTGAATATGTAACCACGTTAATCTCCGCAATGGCTGAACGAATTTGGATGTGATTTTCAGTGATGCCTTGAAATAAGCTTGGGCTAACATTAGTGTTTGTTTCATTTAAATCGGTTGACAAATAAAAAAGATATGCCAATTTTAAAGTGCGTCTCGCGCGCGTTGTGACACCGTTAATGCCAAAACGTGGGTTGACTGTTTATTTATGGAACACCGTTAATACAAACTATTTACAAGTGATTTTAAGCCCGACTTTGATTCGCAGGGGAGAGATTCTCGCCGTGGAGGTAATAAATCATACTTCTCTTTGCAGGGTGAGAATTTCTCGCGGGGGGATAATAAATTAACAATATACTAATAACCCCGCTATAGTAAACGAATAAATCGAGAACTTGTTTCGGTTGTCCTTGTCTGTTGCACAGTGTGATATAGAAATTAGAAGATAGCGTATGTCCAGTCTTAAAATCAAAAACGAGGCTATATTCCAATATCCGTCGTTCAATTTTTTTTTTGACAGATTTTATGATCAACATCGATATTTAAAAATCTGTCGTGTCAAATTAAAAAACCGGTCATCAAATGCGAGTTGTACTCGCGCATCGAGGGTTCCGTACCACGACACAAACACTTGATACAACTCAATGCCTTAGTTTTCCGTTTTTTGTTTGTTTTATTATACATATTATGTTAGGATATTCGCCATAATGACACATATTCTGTGAACATTTCAACCGGCTACCTGTTACGGTTCAACAGATACAGAGTTTTAAAGGTACACTGTGAAGGCCGATTACATAGATTATCGATGGTTCATTTGTAGCATGCGATTAATCTGGTAATAGGCACACAAAGAGACAATGGCGTCGCAAACAGGTATCGCCTGCACATCGCGTAGATTCCATAAAAACACATTGCACATGCGTGGTTACTAATTTTACATTAATTTGTTTTGTATTCATCCATTTTATATATGTAACTATACATTTTATTTTGTAATTTTTACACACTTTATTGGAATATTACACAAATTATGTAATTTTATTTTACTTTATGTAAAAATCACAAATTTGTTTAACTTTACAGTAAAAGTCCAAGTTTTTAAGAAGTTTTCTGTGTAAAAATAAATAATAATGTAAAATCACATAAAAAATCAAGCGAATTCTACCTTAAATTTCAAAGTATTTTTACATCCATTTTTTACAGTACTTAGTAATAGGGTTTCAGTACGGGACGCTAAAAACTGAGATAAATAATACTGTAGTCATACGTTTTCGGTAGCGGCACAATCGTAATTACTATGCCCCTTGTCATTTTTTTTAAAATTTTGTAAGAGAACATCTCCGTTTCGTTGATTTATATAATATAATATGTTGATGAATTATTAATCTCTTAAAGAGGTCTACCATGATGTAATTCTCACAACAGAAATAGGAAACCTGAATGCATATTAAATATTAGGAATGTGTTACATGATTTCCATTTCCGTTATACGTTTACCTACCGGTGTTATTTTACAAAAGACCTACGCCGCACTCTATGGATGTTTGCATAACAAAATAACTCTACCGCATACCTACAATGTCCGACCGTACTATTAGAATTTCAAATGTAAATTTTTAATTTCAAACCGCACTGCAAACGACACGTTTCTGCTGAAATAGTCATTTTCAGTTAGGGTGGGCTTTTTAATCACCACATTTTGTAAAACTGATCTTTCAGATTTAGCATGCGATAACGACGTCACCACAACTATTAGATCTGACAGATTGATTTAAATAGAATTTCTTCCATCGAAAATACTAAGATACACATTCTTTTAATCACTATTCCCTATATTATTAAACGAGCAAATCTTGTATATATGTACCTATATAAATATTTTCTCGAAAACGGCTCTAACGATTTTGATCAAATTTACCGAAAAGGGGTTTCGGGGGGGGCAAAAAATCGATCTAGCTAGGTCTCATCCCTGGAAAAATTCCTTTTTTAATCGATTTTATAATTTTAAAAAACAGTTTTTTTTAACGTTATAAAACAGTGTCGTATGGTGAGTAAGCTTTGGAAAAAACAAACTATTTTCATTATTTATGTCAAATTACTCTGACAGTCAATTTTTAACTTATTAAAATAATCAGTAATTATTTGAAAAGTAAAAAAATAACAACAATAATGATGAAATGGGAACTTTAAGTACTATTTTTTTTTAACTCATCCGAGCAAAGCTCGGTCATCCAGATATTTTACCAGTAATAAGCGACACTATGACTTGCTTCCGCTAGAGAGGCAAAACTTTTGTGGTCTTCTGACTTCTGACAAGCGTCAGGGATAAGGTCGTGTACTACTAGTAGTCTAAGCCCTGTTTTCTAGTATGCGTTAGACGTGATTAATATAGTTGTTTGTACAACAAACATAACAATCTTTATGTTGCCTATAATAAATAAGGGTAAGGATATTTAAAGAGAAAACTACAATCGACGGTCAGCCAAAACTTTCTAGGTCGAACTAGTGATAAAGTCGGAGGGCAGTGTAGCCTAGTAAATAACGTACTTGGTACCGCCGCCTCTAGACTAGACTGTCGTGGGTTCGAATCCCACCTGCGCTCATGGATGTTTTGTGATGTTATTTAGTTTTAAGAAAGTTGTTATTTAGTGTAGTTGAAAGACGGTAATGACCTGAGATGTCGACGCGTCTATAATCTACAATAAATAAATAAAATCAAATCACTGTAGATTGGTATTATAAGGTAGAGTGGGGCAAACATTAAACAGACAAAATACGGATTGGGAAACAAACTGAAATTTTCTATAATTTGAGTTATCGGCAGTGTCTTAATAATACTGTCGATCACTGTAGTTTTGCGTATAGGGTATGGCGGGGTAGGCACTAGGCGTGTTCGCAATAGTAAGAGTATCAGTTTAATCCCATCTTCCCCGAAGTAAATAACATATACAACATCTATTGTAGCCTCATACCATACATGCATACATTTATACACCTGTATTTTGATGTCCTCGCAGATATAGGGTCCGCCTGGGACACGTTGAAGAACATCGGTAAATATATATATATATATATGTATATATATATATGTATATATATATATGTATATATATCCCTGCATACCTACATTGGATCAAAACAGATAACGGGATTTCTCACTGTTTTTCTATGCGTGTAGGTTATTTAAAAATTTAAAGATTGATAAAATAATCCGGGACAAAGATTGCGATTTTTCCGGTATAGGTTTATTTATATCTACTAACCAATATTGTTTTTGAAGTGTCGATGAGATTTCGGGACTTGATTTTAGAATCTATTAATTTTTGAAGTGAACACTTCTTTAGGCGCACTTTGCGTTCTTTCTGAATAGTGAACGAAAATGAACCGTCACGCTCGGGTCGGTGACGCTGAATCGGGTTTACTCGGCTCCATTCGACATCAAGCGTGCTCGGGTCGGTGACCACGTTTACTGTCTAACAAGGAGTGCATCGTTTCAAGGATTAGGTTTTTATTATTACGTATTATAATAATAAAATAATATTATAATATTATGTATGTTTTGCATATAATCAAGTTTTCACTTCTGTCGTGTGGTCATAAGCACACACCTACTTTTTTAAGTATTAAGTGACGTGTCATTGCTATACGTACGGAGACTAAGAAAATTATGTATGCAAGATTTTTTCGTTGGAGAGCAGTCAATTATATAATTGTTTCGAAACATATAGAAAAAAATCATTTTAGCAACCAGTGGTCACAGTCAGGATTCTAACCTGAACCTTTCCAAACTATTATTATCTATGAAGTTTAATTTTGAATTTTTGGAAATAATAATAATAGATTAAAATAATTTTTTGCCATACCCACTACAAAATAGCTATACTTTCGATGTATATATAGCGGCCTTTAATGAGTCATTTAACAGGTAGGTGTGCGGAAAGTGTTTTACTTACCGTACTAGGGCGGTAAGTAAACGGTTTCCATAGCAACTTTTGTGGAAAGTGTTTTACTTGCCGCACTAGGGCGGTAAGTAAACGGTTTCTATAGCAACTTTTGTTTATTCGCTCTATACGCTTGCGTACGCCTGCCACTACATTCTCACGAACATCACGGCATACTGTAGAAGTAAAGATGACGACGCAAATAAACTGTCAAATTTTTTTAAACATTAAGTGAAAAGTAGGTATTTTGTAGTGGGTATGGCAAAAAATACCCTATATATCTCGTGCGTAATGGTATTACGACTCGTGTGACTGTAAAAAGTCGCTTATGCTCGTTGTTACATACTGTCATTACTCGTCGTAAAATAGTCCATTACACATCTAGATATACAATCTACTATATTAATAGTAGATTTGTATATAATAGGTTTGTTCTTATTGGAAATTTTGATTTGTTGAATTGTGGTTTAAGTATTGTCTATTCCAGGGATCGGCAACTGGCGGACCGCGGTCCATGTCCGGACCACGGAAGGTCAAAAACTGGACCATCAAAATTTTTTTGAATTATTTAAAAAATATTTTTCTGTACTTTCCGCTACGAAAATTTCTCCCATTGATTTTTGAATACAATTATGCCTATCTATACCTATATTGTATTTCATATTATTTTGTGAGTGAAAATTAAAATAAAAAATTAGTAAAGAATATGAGTTGTTTTTTTTTTTTTTGGACCTCGATAAAAATTTTCAGCAGTACCTCACCTATAATTACTTGCCGACCCCTGGTCTATTCTATATTGACACTTTGACTTTTACTCAAAATACAGCTAAGAAATGTTATAGGATCGATTTAAAAATGTACCTACTTATAGCTTCTTCAACCAACTTTACTAATTAAATTCCTGGTATCATAATGAAAAAATTACAAGCACTGTGACGTCCTGCACAAGTATTACATAATATTTTGTTAAAAAGAACAATTTAAAAATTTTATTTCTATCGGATGTCGGGAATTCCTGTACCGACTAAGATTTCACATGATTTCTTTTTCCTGTAGCAGTATTTTTAAAAATAGCGCGAATCGAATTCCCGGAACTTGTCTTACATTTTCCTTTTTATTGTAATACAATTTTTCTATGAAAAGTTCACAAACATTTTTTTCAGAGAACTAAAATTGTAAAAATTCGACAAAGAAATGTGATTTTTATAATGCGTTATAAGAAAGATTGGCGCACATAACCATTGAATAATTTTTTTCGAGTTTGAAAAATAGAATGTTCTGAAGATAATATTATGTACAGTCTACAATTTTAAGTTGGCTCAGTTTTATGGAACTCGTACTCTTCGAATAAAGGGACGATTTAACCGACATAGGACGTTCAAAGAACATTTTGTTGTACTTTAATACGTCATACATATACATTATACAACCCTAAGGTATAAAATAACAGTAAGGTCTGCTCATTGATGACGCTCCAACAACATCAGTTATTCCTTGAACGATTTAAAATTAATAGTTTCAAGTCGTCTAATGCGATGGATCACTGCAAAGGCGCAATGGAAATGGGCATATGGCACACGAGAAACGTAATATAGATGGCAGCAGGTAGATATATAACCACCAAAGTTATCAATAGTTTTCACAGAAAAACGCGCGAAAAATCAAGTATTTTCCCTTCTGATAGCATGCAACCACTTCTTTTCAATTCCGGATCCTTTGGAAATAAAAAAGCCTTATGATTTGAACATTGGTCATTGGTAAACACAGCACATCGGCATTGTCAACGATGTATTATAAATAAACTTATTCTGTACACACTACTATGAACTGCCCACAAACCGAGGTGGTTACATAGCTGACGCCTCTAGCGGTCAAGTTTGGCATTACCCATCCCCATTAGGCCACGCTTAAGGCCTCAGAAGCCCCAAAATAAACCTAAAAGAAAATTTAATTTTCTTATTGTTAATTGACAAAAAATACAAAATTCTTAGAAGTGGATTTCAAAAGAAGCCAAAGCAGGTAATACAAGAATCTCAAGATTTATTATAAAGTTTCAAGAGCAATTACTTTGTCAGAAATAAATTTCGAAATATTTACATAAATTCTTTACCCAGCTTCAACGTTCATTTAAATCAAATTATTTAAATATTGTGTATCATTTTTATTTATAAACTAGCGGCCCCGTACGGCTTCGTCCGGGCGCTAAGAAAGCCCGGGTGCAATACACTACTCACTCGATTCGCTCGTTCGCTTGAATATTATATAATTACATTACTCACTCGCAAAAAAATTATAATTATTGTCAAAGAAAGAATATAACAAAAATAAAAAAATATATAAATAAATAGCATGTAGAATTTAGAAAAAAAGCCAAACATTCTACGATGCCATCAGTTTCCGAACCCGGGTCCCTGTGCATAGAGTGCTGCGACGTAACCTCTACGCTACGAGTGGAACAGTTATGTACGGTCGTTTTTATGATATACGTATGTTGCGAGTTCTTACGGTTGGGTTACGAATTTAATTAATTAATTATTAATTATTATCATTTATTAATTATGCTATATATATATAAATCTTCCGTGAAAAATTATCTAACTGATGGTGAAAACCGTATTAAAATCCGTTGCCTGGTTTAGGAGGAGTTAGCGGTTAAACATACAGACAGACGCGAAAAGCGACTTCAATTTATACCATGTAGAGAAGATAATAAACTAATGGACTAATAATAATCTTACATACTGTAATAAGTTTGACTTTCGACCTCCCAATTTGATGTGATTCAGTGTATCTTACATTATAAAAACCAAAATTCCGCAGTTTTCCGATTCAATTAACAGATTTCTTAGACTAGAATACGCTAATGACTTAAGCTGTCGAGCGTCTATATTGTACGAGTTTTGAGATATGCTAGAATTAATAGTATGAATACATTTTCCAACCTCTACACGGTCGGTAGTACCCTAGACTTGTATATATGCATACGAATTTCGGTAGATTTTCCACACATTTTGTGAAAAGTCGTGTTTTCCAAGTGAATGACTATGCGTTACGGTAGTGAGTGAGTGAGTGAGTGATTGTGTGAGTGAGTGAGTGAGTATGCAATGATGACTCTGTAGTTGTTGAACATCCCTATCCATTGGTCTTAAAATACTGTCTTCAAACTACACCACCTAAAGGGGAAAGATGCCATATTCTGGTTAAATACTGAAGAAAGATACTTGGAACCTTAGACATGGAGAGTGGACAGAGCGTTCCCCTTGAACATTGGCACAGAAATGACAGAAAGAGATAGCTATTGTAGACGACTATCGTTCTCTCTTTCTAGAATTGTGATTGGTTCTTCGCCTAAACGTGTATGGTTGCTATGAACATGAATATTTAATGTTCAAATAACATGAAAAAGCATAAAGATGCAGACATGGAGACGAAGAACCAATCACAATTTTAGAAAGAGATAATGATAACCGTCTACAATAGCTATATCTTTCTCTCATTGTTGTGCTAATAGTATAAGCATTAGTATAGGATAGGGAACGCACGTCCACCCGCCATCTCTATGCTTTGAACGAAATTGGAAATCGGTATAGTAACCCATCCGATTGATGACACCCGCTGTAAATTTGACATGTTGTTAATATATTCTATTAAATAATCTCTTTTTAGTGCACTATAGGCCAGAAAAACATTGCCACTAGCGTTTCTAGCGGTTGGGTTACTATAAATAGAAAACTGGTGAGATTTGTTATTAGTAATTTTCGATTTAAAACGAACATTAAGATTCAAGGCCTGGGAATTGAGGCTTTGTAACAGATAATTAATGGAAACCATTTTATAAACAACGATATCTCTACTATCTCGAGGGCTAGAGACTGGCCGAGCGTGTAGCTGTTTTTTACATGGCGATCCTCTATTACAAGTCCCCAATTGCTGAGTTCTAGCCCAAGAGCTGGTAAAAGTGTCAATTGGATTTTCAATTTATTATTAAAAAAAAATAATGAATTGAAAATATTAATTGGTGCTACGCCCAAATAACCTTAGCTGTTGGTGGTCTTTAAAACACAATTTTACACAATCAACGATCTCGAGGTACGCTGAAGAGTAGTGGGTTTAATTCTTGTATTTATGATTGCTGCTAGCGGATTTAAAATTCAATTTTCCACGGTTCTCTTTTTTATATCTAATTGTATATTATGCCCACATATAGTAGGTATATAGAGCATAATATGCATATATACAAGAGAATATCACTTTGGGGGATGGCTCCACCAAATAAGGTATCGGGCCCAGTATCATTAAATATCAAAGCTGGTTCGAAACTACATCACAAATTATCCATGAGCGAGGGGGATTCGAACCCACGACAATCTGATCCATAGGCCAGAATGCTGACCATTACATCACACTAATTCTTCTTCTCCTTGAATGAACTATTTCATTCTAAAAGCGATTTTACAATTCGGTTCTCTTCGCGGATCCGCATTTCATGAACCGTAAGCATCAAACGAGGTTATGTAAACATTATGAAGTGGACGTTTTGAAACAACAATATAATATTTTTGCATATGAAAATATAAACACTCAATTTTTCGATAACAGAAAACGTTATTTAATCTCCAAGGACTAAAAATTTCAAGTAACGCTGAACAATTCATAAACACACAATATGTAAATGTTATTGTTTTATTGTCGGTTTTATTTTTATCTTATATGAATGTAGCTGAATAAAAAGTATCTGATATATTAATTTATAGTGTGCCAAGTTTATCAAAATTGATTCAACCGTTTCAAGACAGACAGAATTTCTCTTATTATTTGAATTTGTGGCTTTTATATAATAACACTATAAAGTTTATTAATTTTCAAGATAGAGTAATTTAAAAAAATACATTTACCTACAGCTTACAACAAAATAAAAAGTTAAATATGATCTAGTACATTTGCAAAATTTGAAATTCTCCCGACCCTAGTAGGAGAGCCAACCGCGTGAAACTCCCCAGTATATAAAGTAATACTTTCCTACTAATGTATCATAATTTAAAATTTACAAAAAAAAAATAAAAAAAAACATTTTAATTTTTTTTAGGTATCGCGTAGGTACCGATTTGATCGTTTTGAAAAAACTATGTGTGGTAAAAAGCCATCCCAAGATTCTACAAAAAAAATTTCGTAGCTGTACCAGAACTTTAAAGGAGTTAAAAAAATTCCAGAAATATTCATGAATTTTTTTTCATGTTCCCGTGACCAGATTCCATTGATATTTTTTTTTAAATGTCTTCTGATATTATTTATAACTGATATAAATTTCATTCGAATCGGTTCAGCCATTCAAAAGTATAAAAAAATTTCTAAAAAAATTTTTTTTTTCTCTTAAACGGTTTAATATTGAGGGCTGAAATTTGTGGAAATTGTAAGTGATATTAATTAGAATTGAAGCAAAAAAAATGAGCACCATCCGTGCGGGGGCTAATTTGCCCATCTTATCCGACTATAACCATAACATCCGAGCGAAACCGGATCGGGCCGCTAGTAGTATATAAAATAGTAAAATAGTAACGGAACTTTTATACATCTGTCTATTTGTCCCAGCGTGACTGGAAAACAAAACGAAACTGCAACCTTCCCCAAAGTCTGTAAATAGTAAGTATAAGAAAACGATGAAACTCTCGACCGTCGTCTGTCCATTTTCCTCTTTTCACACAACTATTCGTATGCGTAACTTCAACACACATGAAAGAAAAGTATCTAAAGAACAGCAGATGCTCCGGGGCCACCCCGGATTTTCCTTTCTTCGAGTTTCTCCACCACTCTTTTATATACCTTCGATGTACACAATAGTCTGTCTGTCTGTGTGTCTTGTATGGCTGTACGCGCAAGTGCGTAGCTAGAAACGCAATGGGAAAATCTGAACAAACTCTTAGATTAAACTACGAGGACTGAATATATCATACAGGATGATTTAATAAAGAAATCGCTTCTGATTTATCCTCGCTGACCTTATATTATATGCGCTGTTTATAATTCTGTACTCGTAATTCTCAACAACTGCCGAAATATATATAAACACAGACAACTTCAAATCGAATGCTAAACGTTCTTTAACCATTTGCTTCGTATACGTTCTAGTTTGTATTTTTAAAAGGATGGAAATAGTTTTTTTTGGGATCGCAAAGATAGCGTTGTTAATAAAAATTATTATCCTAAAAATGTGTCTCTCATATATAGACCGAGAGCTAGTGACAATTTTTTGATGTTATTTATTCAAGGCCTTGTTTTTGTGAAGATGTTGAGGGAGGCATATTAAAGTGCCCTGAGTAAAGGATTTTGCTAGATAGCGGTATAGGAGGAATGCAGACCGCCCCCAACATGGAGCAAAAAAAATGGTCACAATTATTATTTCTTCAAGGCTGAAATGTTTGTATAGCTTGTCGGTGACCCAATAATGCCATTATAATATTTGCAGATCGATTGGTCAGTATTAAAGGGGTGGCAGATCACCCTAAACGTGTCATGTACCCGACGAAATTTATATTATTAGTTCAAGGTTCAAATTTTAATATGTTGTTACGGTGACTGTTTTAAGCATATATTACAATTTGCAGAACAAAATGTTGGTATTAAGTATTAACCCGCTTGCAGAACGATATAAACACCTAGGTGAGCAAGTTTCCCTCTAAGAGAGGGGGTTAATACCGACATTTTGTTCTGCAAATTGAAATATATGCTTAAAACAGTCGCCTTAACAACATATTTAATTTGAACCTTGAACTAATAATATAGGATCACTAAATGTCAGGGTTACGTAGGCCCAGTACTACACTTCGATCGAAGATTTTTTTTATAATTTGAGAGAACTAATGCCTATTTCTTTCAAATCGCAAGATCGGACTCATTCATTAATTTAAATAAAATTATTACGCCATTTTTATTTTGAAGCAAAATACAATGGCTATTATTAGATTCATATTAAAAAGATAAAAATAATATCTAAAATTAGTGTATTAATTGCGTTCTTGTAATATAGACGTACAATAATAATTGTATCACGATGTACTGATTTTAAAACAAGTATTACATAAGCATTGTATACTATTGTAATTATTGTATTTGTAGCCTTTTGATGTATTCGATGCTGTAAGGCTAATTGAATAAAATAAAATTACTTACAAAAATACAAATAATTTTATCATTATATAGAATAATTACAAAAATTAAATTCAGTCCAGTGAAAATATTTTTGGTCGGTTTTTTTAAACTTTTTTCCCTAATTAAAAAAGTTAATATACAATGCAATAATTACTTTATTTTAAAATTTTGGAGTGCTGCAGTATAATCATTTTTTGTCGCCTTTGTTAAGTATATTATTCTATATTTTAATCGGGTATAATTTTATTTTATTGTAGATTATAGACGCGTCGACAACTTAGGTCATTATATCGTCTTAATTACATCAAATATCACTTAAAACTAAATGAGATCGCAAAGCATCCATGAGCGAGCTGGGATTCGAATCCACGACAGCTTGCTCCAAAGACCAGCACAATAGGTACACCAAGCTGTCCTCTTAATAGGTCAGTTAAATAGGTTGCATTGAAATATAAATTAATCAAAGTCCATAATACTATAAAGTATAAACTCATCAAAAGACGCGGCATTGTTAGAGAGCCTGGCTCGGTTCTCAGCATAAATAATCAATTCGATTAAATTTTCTGCAATCGTAAAAAGAACTCTTCACATCGGCAAACGAATTTATCTTCCTTTATTTTTTAATACGAGACGAACTTTGGATTTCTTCTTTTCTATTACAAATAGAACTATTGTACTAGTTTCTTTAGCGCATAGACACAGATAAAAGAGGAAATGTATAGAAAAAGACGTTGAAACTTTCTCGTGAAACACAAATAAATATAAAAAAACTAACAAATGAGGTCTCTGGAATCGGTTCTATCCCTATTACCGTCATCTACAGTTCACTAGACCAGCTGCTCTCAATATTTCTAAACCAAGAAATATTTTCACATAAATACACTTACACGGTTTTCTTTTCGTTACAAAATGTACTGTGCGTTCTAAAAGTCCGCCGGTTATATAACCGCATAAAAAAATCTAGACTCAGAATAGTATTGCATCATCGTTACAACAATCTAATTTATACACTATAACCTACAGTTGAAGGATTGTTGATTTTTATTTGTTTTGCCCTTAGTAAAAAATTGCGAAATTTAAAAAAAATAATTTCGCTGCGATCTGTTTGATATTAAGAATATTTATAGAGATATGGGCGTTTTAAGTTATATAAATTTTTATACATTTTAAACCGTCATAACTCCTAAACTAAAAGAGGAACTTGCACTTGGGCCTAAGCGGTTCAGCATACTTTTTTTATTAGACACATCAATTTCAATTCACAATATTTATTTTTAGGTTAGAAATTTGTCAAATTAAAATTAAATTAATTGTCATAACTGTATTTGTAATTTCCTGTTGGCTTACTTCACATTGGTGCAAAAGGGAAACAGCGACGCTAGTGGTACAAAATCTAAATGTTATAATTATGTATGATTTTGTTGACAAGGTTTATCAATCCCCCATTTGAGTTCGGTCTCCTTCTCTATAGTCTGCATGGTATTAGGGGTCCCTGGAATTAGTTAATCGAGACGCCATCAGACTGATACAAGTTTTCGGCAATCTAGTAATCATTATTTATAACTCATGAGAAAATATTATTTTGCCGACAGTAATTTGAATCCTATTGATTTTTTACGATTCAACAATATTTTCTATCTCTGAAAAATACCATCTGTAGATAATAATAATTTAATTCTATATGTGTTTTTATTATACAACTGAATAATTTAATAAACATGTAAAGTCGAGCGAGAAAAATAAGTTCTATAAAATCTGTAAATAACCTTTTTTTCCCATTTATAATTTCAAATAGTTCATCGATTTTTAAGGTTAAAGTATCAACAATTTGGTAATTTTTATTACTTCCCACCTCTTCTATGGTAGGGAAGTAATGGATTTAGTTCGAGAAAAAAATTTCGAGATTTTAACAGATCTTCACGTTTTAAGACCCTAGCAATTGTTTAAGATCATTTTCTGACTGATGTCTGTATGTGGGTGTGTATGTGTGTATGTATGTGTATGTGTGTGTGTGTGTGTGAGTGTATATGCAGTCAATTTTTCGCCTTCGATATCGTAAAAACGGAACAACATACGGCCATGCCGATTATTCTATTATGTTTATCAGCCTTTAACTTAGATCTGATTAGATTTTGAGTCAAATCGGTTCAGTGGATTCTGAGATATTAAAAAAAACGTTCTCAATGTCACGTATTAACATAGGTAAAAAAAAATATAAATGAATTCTAGATGTTATAATATGAAAAAAATGTAAATATTTTTTTTCTCTAAAATGTATAGTTTTCGAGAAAAAAAATATTTTACTAAAAAAAGAAAATTGTACGTAAATCAAGGTAACCATGATTTTTGCTATATTACTAGCCATCAGTAGATCACCAAACAAAAAAGAGGGCCATGCTTTTTTTCAAAGAATAAAAAAAGAGTGTTTATTTTTTGCAAATATTTACTAGGTGGGAAGTATAGGACTGATCACCAGTCGAATTTTTTAATTAAATAACTATAGATATATCCAGTCTAACGTCAAATAAGGTCTAAGGTCGACAAGGATAGAGAATGAAAGATGGTACAAGAAAAGGATTATCACGCGTCGCTGAACTTATAGTATAAAAATATTTCTTTCGTATATTTTGATTTTGTATTGAATTTGACAAAAAAAAAATACAATGACCAATTTTGTATTGAATGCATAAAGTGAATGACAAATGCAGGGTGTAGAATTATTTTTTTGCCATACCCACTATATAAAATAGCACTATAGTGTGGAAAAGCAACCCATTTCCGTATGTAATAGCGGGCGGGTCAGGCGAATAAACATAAGTCAATACTTATGTTTATTCGCCTGACCCGCCCGCTATTACATACTCGTGCCTCGGCCTACTATAGAAGTGAAGTTGGCGACACAAATGAACTGTCAAAATTTTTTTGAAAATGAAGTGAATAGTGGCTATTTTATAGTAGGTATAGCAGAAAATCATATTGTTACAAAATTGTTTTCTGAGTTGGCGGAATAAATATTTATTTACAATTATTTACAATAATTAAAAACACAACAATAACAAATACAACAACCAAAAGTCAGTTCTAACAATCAACACAAGTAATTGACACTTAACTATATACAATTGACTACACTAATATTTATTTTATCAGGCGAATTTATATCACGGAACCATTTATATCACTGTATTTATATCAGATTTATTTCTAACGTTTATTTATGTCGGTCATTTACTCAGTTACTTCAGTACTATTTATTTATATCCGCTCCACTATTTATATCACTGTACTGACTGATTCGACCGTTGATTGACTAATATTTATATCACTGATCCGCTTGGTTGCACGACTCACCATTGACTGTCTGACGTCCTCGCACTCGCTTGCTTATATAGGCCGCTTGGCTTAGGCACAGCGCGTTCTAGCGTTCTCTAGAATGTTCGTGCAGTTACTCGTTGTTCAGCAAGCAGACCCCCGTTTCTCAGAATTCTTGCCTGCCTTATATACAGGGTGATCCGTAACAATATATTTCCCGTGCGTAATGATATAACTCATGTGACGGTGTGACGGGTAAAAATTCGCTGGCGCTCGTTTTAACATACTGTCATTACTCGTCACTAATATGCCTCATTACGCCACTAGATATACAATCTACTATTAATTTTCTGACCAACTTAAAGGATTTTTGTGCGACTTATTGTAAACGTACATGTTTTGTATGGCATCTCAGATTGAGTTTTTCACGTGATTGGTGTAGAATTAATCTTCATAATTACAAGGAGGAAAAAAACAGCAGCACATAAAATGAAAGCACAGAATAGAAATGGAAACGATGATTGAAGATGTCTATTTATTGCATTTATACACTCGTATGAAAGTACATGATGGAAAGTCTGGACTATATAGAGGTGGAGTCACAATTGGTTCGCTCAACTTGAACGGAATCAAACCAGTGAACGAAACAAAAACTATATTTAAGAAAGACATCCAATGACGTCACGTTATGCTGTATCAGAAAAATGTATTTATTTAACCCTTCACCAGCAGGACTCAAACCCGAAACTTCTAGATTCGCGCCGGCTGAGTTGAAAACTGTATTGATTAATAATCATCATTTAATAAAGACTGAACTAAAATTTCTATCATTGGCATAGCCGTATAATAGTTCAGTCAATATAGCGAAAAAATCATGAAAACTTCTAAACCCACCATAACAGTTTCGATTTTGATGACATTTTTTTTTAATGTTTGTTATACAGGATACTATTTGAATTCAGAAACATTCCAGCCCGCGGACTTAAAATTTTCATTTTACAATTACAAATTTTCCACCGAGTTTTCTTATACGAGAGAAAAATCCGAGAGAAAAACTGCTTTAGAAATGAAAATAATGAACTTAGAGATCTAAACCTTTCAGAATCGTTAGGTCAATACGTCGCAAATAAGCATACAAAATTTAGTCAAAATTGAATACCTATAATTATTTGTAAAACGGCAAATATATGCGACGCAAGCATATAAGAAAATTTGAAAGAAAATTGGTTGTAAAATGAAAATTTCGCGGGCTGGAATATGTTTCTGATTTCAAATAATGTCATGTTACAAACATTTCATCAAAAAAAAAAATGTAATCAAAATCGGAGCTGTTATGGTGGGATTAATTACTCCGAAGCCAGGCACGAACATTAAATCTTATACCCGGTAGACTCAGCTGTGCACACCCTGCTACGTTTGATTGTATGATAAAAAAATAAATAATAATAATACATTTATTGTTTATAAAGATATACATCTTATAACAAGGATTTGGTTCTAATTTTATAATAAATTAGCATGTAATTTTAACAAATTCCAAAAACCAAACAAGGATTGTATAATGCAGAGTAAATATAGACATGTAAATAAATAAAGAAAATACTTATAGGAAAAATTGAAAAAATACGCATTAGGTAAATAAATATCATATGGAATATGGAACAGCTGTTGTAAAAATAACAAAAACAGCACCTAATGGTGCCGACGGGAATCGATCCCTGAACCCGCGACTTTCTGCGTACGAAGTAAGTGCTATACCACTAAGCTATTTCATGTCTGGCTAGGTTTATATGCTATATCTAGTTATTGTATGGGATATATATGGGGTTAAAGTTGGACGTGACGTGACGATCGACATGCGTAACCGAACGAAAAAAAACGTGGCTTACAAAAGGTTCACTTTAAAAAGACCTCCAGCACTCAGTCTAACTATAGGTTTGCTCTGTTATTTTTTTAAGACAATATATATTTAGAATAGCGGCTACCCGTAGCTCCGCTCACGTATATTAGTATGTTAATTTATTATCCCCTCCCCGCGAGAAATTCCCCCCCTGTGAAGCGAAGTATGATTTAATATCCCCCTCCGCGAGAATCTCTCCCCCTGTGAAGCGAGGGCAGGCTTAAAATCACTTGGAAATAGTTTGCATTAACGGTGTCACATAAATAAATAGTTGACCCAAACCTTCGTTTTGACATTTGTATTAACGGCGTCAAAACGCGCGCGAGACGAATTTTAAAATTGACATTTCTTTTTTATTTGTCAACCAATTTAAATGAAACAAACACTGAATGTTAGCCCAAGCTTATCTCAATCATCACTGAAAACCACATCCAAATTGGTTTAGCCATTGCGAAGATTAGCGTGGTCACACATACAGACAAACATCCAAAAAAAGCGTCTACGATTTTATTATACCGGGGCTGATTTGTTTTGCGGGTAATAAGGATTTACAGTAAAATCACGTTTATGGATTTTCCTGCTTCCCTATATATTTTGTTGAAAAAGAAAACAAATACAAAATTTGTTCATATTTAAAAATTCTACCCGACACGTATGTTTGCAAATTACTAATATGCAGCTTTTAATTACAAAATAATTATTAAAGAACTGTGATTAATTTTAAATAATTAAAAATATTTTATCAGAATAGCCATGACTTCAACAAATTAAGATTGTTTTCATTGTGTTTTTGGCGTTTCAATTTATGATTGTGGTTAGTAAATCATGACTATTCGGATAAATATTTTTAATTTAAATTTAATCACAGTTCCTTAATAATTATTTTGTAATTAAAAACTGCATATTGGTAATTTGCAAACATACGTGTCAGGTAATTTTAATTATGAACAAATTTTGTATTTGTTTTTTTTCACCAAAATATATAGGGAAGCAGAAAAATTCATAAACATGATTTTACATGTAAAATCCCTATTACCCGCAAAGCAAATCAGCACCCGGTATGTATAAATAAATCGTGGAAGCAAAAACGAATCATCAAAGAAATTGCAAGATGAATCTCTAAACGAAACGTTAACGAAAACTTTGTGAATGAGTGACTGAACAGAGAAAACTTGCGAGATGATCCTTGCGTGTATGTTTTGTCAACACATACGTCACTTTAACAGCTGTGTCTATTTCTCTACACTCTACAGCAATATCAAACACCCTACCACCTTGTAATAAACTATATAATAAATGGTTAAACTTTCAAACAAACTCCCGGCGCAAATGTATGAAAATCAAAAAGTGTTTAATCTGCTCGCTAAAAAAATATTCAGCCAATAAACGTTCTTAGAAAGTTTACTGAAAAAATACAATTTATGAAAAATTGATGTGGAAGAAAATTTTCCAAAAATCTTACAAGCTTTTGCACTTAGTTAGGATCAAATTTATAATCCAATTCTGACCCACTTTCACATATCCGTTCGACTTGAAATTTTGCGCACATGTAGTTCCGATGACAAATGCAATATTTTCAAATTATCTACGACCTGATGGTGGAGTCAGGCAAACGGATACTTATCGGAGCCCCTCACTGTAAAAAATGGATGTAAAAATACTTTGAAAATTAGGGTAGAATTCGCTCGATTTTCCAAGTGATTTTACATTATTATTCATTTTTACACAGAAAACTTCATAAAAACTTGGACTTTTACTGTAAATATATAAGAGATTAATGGGAACTTGGACCGTGGGTTGATTGAAACTCAGTTAAAGTTTTAATTCGCAACGTTTCGTCTATATTTTAGACTTCTTCAGGCTCTGTGAATAATAACCACATACATTACTGTACAACTCATACAAACTTATAATATATCTTATTACAAACCTTAAAACATAACACGAGTATGTCAGTAATAATCAATCAACCCACGGTCCAAGTTCCCATTAATCTCTTATATATAGTTACGATGGACATGACAACTAATTACATTTTACTGTAAAGTTAAACAAATTTGTGATTTTTACATAAAGTAAATTAAAATTACATAATTTGTATAATATTCCAATAAAGTGTGTAAAAATTACAAAATAAAATGTATAGTTACATATATAAAATGGATGAATACAAAACAAATTAATGTAAAATTAGTAACCACGCATGCGCAATGTGTTTTTATGGAATCTACGCGATGTGCAGGCGATACCTGTTTGCGACGCCATTGTATCTTTGTGTGCCTATTACCAGATTAATCGCAGGCTACAAATGGACCATCGATAATCTATGTAATCGGCCTTCTCATTTCTTACAGTGCTCGATGGTAAAACGTAGATCTACCATAATTAGGTTCATTTTGCTTAACTAAAGAGAGAAGTTCCCACATGGATTTTTTTGACATGAATAAAATAACGTCTAATGTCTCATGCTAACTGGGGTGGCATTTGAGAATTATTGGATGTTACGAAAATAGAAGGAAGTAGTTGTCATGCAAAACAAAACACAACATGTATAGGTACCTATGTGAGGTCTATGTTGGCATAAGTTAGATGACTGTGTGGTAAAGTATTAGACTACCGACAGGTTCAAACGCCAAACCCAGGCTCGATTCCCGAAGGTTATTAATATTAATAACATTTTTTTATATTGAAAATATATAGATATTGGATAACAATTTAAAATATAAAAAAGTAAAATTACAATTATTAGTGTATTTGCCATAATATGGCACATACACTATTGGCGTCGGTCGGATGGCGGGACCTAGGGGTCGGACCAAAATTTCTCGACGTTTCATAGCCTCCTGAACACTTTGGCACCATTTTTAAAAATGTATATATATATATATATGTATGTATGTGTGTGTGTGTGTGTGTGTGTGTGTGTGTGTGTGTGTGTGTGTGTGTGTACACGATAACTCTCGACAGACTTAATCGATTAAAACGAAATTTGGTACACACATTGGAACCCATCACCGCAAGAAGCCTATTTAAAATGGGCCCGATCGGACCATTTTCAGGGTTGTATTTAGGGGTTCCGAAAATACCGAAAAATTTGTCAGAATCGTTTCAAAATTGAAATTTAACTCTTTAGTAAAGATTAAAATGTGCTGCCAAAATTTTAATAAAATCGGCCCGACAGGACCGGACTTTCAAATTTTATGAAAACACTAGTTTGTTGATACGGATTTACTTATGGAAGGGTGTATTTAATTGCGTGTACTGATAAAATCCATGTCTATAATATTGAAATTTAGAAAAATTTAATTATTTTAAGGGATGTATTAAGGGGTTAAATTTTTTATTTTGTCAAAAAACAAACTTAAGTTCACATAATAATGCCACAATGCCTGTATTAGCAAATACACTATATTGTCGGCAGGGTTTGGCACTGCAACCCGAGTTTTTTTATTTATTATACCTATTTTATGAACATTTGATTTTATAAGATAAATAAAAGTGGATGTATTAATACAATTATTTGTATTTAAGGTAGTTGTGCTATGGGCATAGTGTCAGAAAATTCTAAATTTTCGTATACTCATTAAGGATACTATAATACAAATACCATTAAAATTTGAAGTTGATTGACCATCTCTAACTCGAGATAAACTTAATTAAAGTTCGGATAATTAACACGGAGAGCATAGGAAAGGTTGTGTTTTTGACAAATTTTTTAATTTAAAAAAAAAAGTAACAGTCAGAAATTTTCAAAAAACTAACTATTCATTGATGTTTTTGTTCTGAGTTTAAAAGAGAAAATCCAAAAATTATTGACCTTTTTATTGTTGAGATATAATAACGCAAAGTTCAACAATATTTATGAAAAAAGACTGACATTTTTCTGTAATCCAAGCAAACAAACTAAGTGAAATATGTGTTACTATGTGAGCAACAGTTTAGGTACAATCTCTAACAAAACTTTTTTGCATTTAACACTATACTTATTTATTGTTTTACAACGTATTATGAACGAAACTTTTGGATGTTATTGTAGCACGACAACTACCTTAACGATACTCACGTCATCTGTCTAATTATTTATTGTAGATTATAGACGCGTCGACATCTAAGGTCATTAGCGTCTTTCAACTACACTAAATAACAACTAACTTAAAACTAAATAACATCACAAAACATCCATGAGCGCAGGTGGGATTCGAACCCACGGCAGTCCAGTCTAGAGGTTGCGGCGCCAAGCACGCTACCATCTAGGCTATACTGCCCTCTAACGTCATCTGTCTATACCCGCGATGCAGACATACCCATTTTTACTTAAAAAAAAATATAAACTTTTATTTGTTATACAGAAAGCTTTACTTGTAGCATACAAGCACAATCCTTCAGTGTTATAAATATATTGATAATATCGGTACTGTTTAGACAGCCGATCCTATAAATGGCGTATTTACTGACTATGGCGACATCCAGTGTTCATAATGGAATCTTCACACCGTATCTTATAGTCCATTGTTTTCGGGAGACATAACGGTGGCCGCGACGCATTCTTTGTCTAATAAATATTGTATTTTCTGAAATATTGTACGCAGTTCCGATGTGAAAACGAAATAATAAAAAAGAACATTTCGGACAAAAAAACATTACCTCACTTCTCGGCTGGAGAAGGGTTAAAATATTTTATTTTCAGAAGAGCTTTTAAACAATATTTAAATATATAATAGATTCAGCCGTTACTTGAAGGAAAATAATGTTATACATTTTAAATTAAATAAAACACAACGTTTTATTAAATTATTTACACTTAAGATCTTTATTTTATAACAATATTTTTATTCATC
This sequence comes from Mongoloraphidia duomilia, assembly GCA_039654895.1. NCBI lineage: Eukaryota > Metazoa > Arthropoda > Insecta > Raphidioptera > Raphidiidae > Mongoloraphidia > Mongoloraphidia duomilia. Next base: position 16,019,688 of record CM077525.1, on the reverse strand, counting down.
AGATAGCGCCAGTGGCAAGTAAGGTCTACGTTAAATGTTTACATTTTTTATTCGTCAGATAGCGCTAGTGACAAGTAAGGTATGTCAAACGTTAAGAGTGGTTTAAAGATTAACGGTTTGTGTTTAGTCTGCACTCTTCATTTATCCATTATTAAGGAATAAATAATAAAATAAATAGAAATCTGCGATTTAACAGTTAAATGATTGAATGACCGATACTTTATTTGCTAAGAGCGCCATCAGATGGCGGAGCATATAAACAGTACTGACATTAAGTGACGTATACCTACTTAAGCTACTAGATTAATGCTGGGTTTACCGTGCATTTTATTTTTTAATCACGCTGTCAAATGACTGTTGCTATGGTAACGATAAACAATTTGCCAAAATGAAAACGCAGCAACCAATGAACACGTAGCTATCAAAATTTAACAGTTTGATTAAAAAAACAACCTGTTAAAATTATACGATAAACCCAGCATTAGTAACTTTATTCGCTGGGTGTAGAGTATATGGTGGGGACAACCGAATCGACTGCAGCTTACGCTATGGACAAAATAAGCGTTAAATCTCACTCTCGTTGTGAATAAATAAATGAAGTTATTTAAAAAATGTTGCATAATAGTTGTGTAGTTAATTGTAGAAATACAGGCAGAAATAGTAGTTGCAAATTTTAAATTACGATTATTTTAGCTCTAATGCTATTATAACTAATATTATTATTAGTTTTGACAGCTTGACAGTTTGAGTAATAATGTTCATATTATTGCTAAAAAAGTTTATAAACGTTACTAAAAATTAACGGTGGTATCTTGTAGTTTTAAATAAATATAAGGTACGTAATTTTTTTAGTAATTGATTATTTCAAATTTCTATTATTTTTTTATTTTTATTAGGAATAGTATTATTATTATTGCTATTTTTCTGCTATATCCTCATTTCATTATAAATTAAGTATGTTTTCTATTTAAAAAAATGTTTAATATTTACTTTTTTCTGGTCCAATAATTTTTATTTTTTATTCACTTTTAGTTGCGATAGAGCAGTTAATTTTTGCAATGATAAAATTAGAAAAAAAATTCTTTTTTTTAATTTATAGTATAAAGAAGCTGTCAGACTTAATTGATTTGAACGAAATTCGGTAGACAAGTTGGAATCCATCACCGCACGGAACCTATTTAAAATGAGCCTAATCGGATTATTTTAAGGGCGGTTTTTAGAGGTTGAAAAAAGTTTTTGGACCCAAAAGTACCGAAAAAATTTTCAGAATTGTTTCAAAATTGAAATTTAACCTTTTAGTAAAGATCAAAATGTGCTGCTAAAATTTTAATGAAATCGGCTTGACAGGACCGGACTTACAAATTTTATGAAAACACTAGTTTGCGGATAGTGATTTACTTACTGAAGGGTGTATTTAATTTGGTACAGAGGTTGCATTGATAATAATATTGAAATTAAAAAAAATATATTATTGTAAGGGATGTATTAAGGGGTTAAATTTTTTATTTTGTCCAAAAACCAACTTATGTTCACATAATAACAGCACAATGCCTGTATTAGCAAATACACTATATTATCGGCAGGGTTTTGGCACTGCGACCCGAGTTTTTTAATTTTAAAATGTAAAAAATGTAATTGCCAACGCGATTGAAATAAAGCTTCCCCTTCGCGGTCAATCAGTCGTATGGAATTCAATCTGTACCTACAATTCAATTCTATACATCATTTCAAGAGCGATACGACATTACCCCGGGGAATAAATAAATTGCAATGCACTTTGAAAACAATAAAATAATGTATTAAATTTTATAGCCATAGCAAATAAAGTTAATTGTGTTTCATAGTCGTTCGGCGTATTACCTCGTCTTTTGGTTCAAACAATCTAAACTTGAAGTGACGTTAATCTGAGAAATAAATAAAAATGTTCTGCATTTTGTACCTTGGCTTATACTGACTCGAGACTCGGCAACAGCGCTGTATACACAATATACTTTAAAGTAGTGGTTCATAACTGTCTTGTCTAGCCTCTGTCTTCGTATTAACTCGTACAGGGTCGACATTTTTATACCACAACATAGAGAATGGATTGCGGAACACGTAATTTTTTAGTCGACATCTTAAGTCGACAACTTGTCACTTAAGCGTCTTAATTATATCAAATAATATATCACTTAAAACTAATTGACAATCACAAAACATCCATGAGCGGAGGTGGGATTCGAATTTCGAACCCACGACAGCGGACAGCTTGATCCAAAGGCCAGCACGCTGACCATTACACCAAGCTGTCTTCACACGTCAAAAAAGATATGTCATTCAATTATAAATAGAGATAGACAATGGTAGCTGCCTTTTTACACCCTTTTATAATCAGACTTCGACCGATAGTTTTCAAAGAGATAGGCAGCCAGTTTATTGCATCTCGCTCACATCACATTTCTGATAGGAAATTCGTAATCCATTTTCTGTCACTGGCTTGTATAAGTAACCGTCTCGCTTTATTTTGCATTGAGGTCTCTCTGACCAAAAGTCACGAAGGGAAATTGATTCAAAATACCAGAATCAAAAAGAAGTGAAATTAGCTTCGAATTATGTCTAAAATAATTTAAAAAAACGTTAGTAAATTAAAGGATAATAATTATTCTATTCTACAGGGTGCTGAATCGCTTTGCGGGTAATAGGGATTTAACCCATAAAATCAAACTTTTGCGATTTCCTGCTTCCCTAATTATTTTAGGAAAAATATCTTCTAATAAAAGTTTTAGAACATAAATCTCTGCATCTAAATCATTAAACAAAATTAATTTTGCATGCTTTGTAACGGCAGAAATTTGATATGAAAATGTCAAAATCACCTCATAAACAGATAGCGATAGCCATGGAACTTGAACAAAATGATGACGTTTTAGCTGTCAGAATAATTTCTAATCATTTTGTTCAATTTCCATGGCTATCGCTATCTGTTTTTGAGATAATTTTGACATTTTCATATCAAATTTCTGCCGTTACAAAGCATGTGCAAAATTAATTTTGTTTAATGATTTAGATGCAGAATTTTATGTTCTAAAACTTTTATTCGAAGATATTTTTCCTAAAATAATTAGGGATCAGGAAATCGTAAAAGTTTGATTTTACGGGTTAAATCCGTATTACCCGCAAAGCAATTCAGCACCCTGTATAAGTAATAGATTTTGTACAAACCTAGATATTTTGATATGAAGTTGAAAAAGCTAAGAGCACGCTAGTTTGAAGCGAAGCTTAAATGCAATGTCAAGGCATGTTTAGAAGGAGATTGAGGACGCACTTGATGTCGAGGTGAAATTGCAAAACGAAACTTATTATATAACGAAATAGTTGACTCTCTCTTCGGAACGGCTCAATATAAAAATTCCGAAAACAGTAATGTTGAAAATTATAGCCGTTTTAAAATGATAATAAATACTCTGCAGTGTCTAAAGTGGACAGAAAAATTATATCAGATTTTTAATGAAATATTTGTCGATTAAAAAGCGCATCAAAATAAAAAAAGGGATGTGCCTCATTCATATAAGCGCACGGCTGAAGCATAGCCTGCTTACAATACTATACACTATTTTGAAACTTCAAGAAATTGATTTCTAAAATTATAAAATCTCTAAGAAAACAAATTTTTCCTGGGATGAGACATAGCTAAATTGATGTTTTGCCCCTCAAAACCACTTTTCAGTATATTTCATCCAAATCATTAGAGCCGTTTTATCTCTGTCAGCGTTACATTACCGCTTTTCATCAATTTTTGAGTCGGTAATTCTTGAGTCGAGGTCATTGCAATTCACTACCGTCGCTAAAGCAGTATAACTTCAAAAATAGCATCCATCTGATAGAGTCATATTTTTTGGCAAATTCGACTGATTTTTTAAGTGACAAAATCTAGTTAACTAGTTAATCACCGTCGATGCAGTTGACCATAATTAACAAAAATCTGGTTACTTCTTCCCGAGTAGGTATCATGGATTATGCGCTAAGACAAAAGGGGGATGAGCGGTGAGTGAAAACTGTAAAGCGAATCGGTGATCTGAGCTAAATTGAATGCACTGGCAAAATTCTAAGGATACACTAAAGTGGTTTTATATAAGTTTGTTGCTCTTGATTATTTCTTTGCCAAACCAAAATTTACCCGAGCGAAGATAGGCCGGAAAGCTAGTTAAAGAATAAATTGGAAATCCAGGTGATATTTTTCCAAGTTCTCGGATTAGCACCCGGGGAATGGGGGAAAATCTTTTGTATATTAGAACTGAAAAAAACGGGAGCTATGGGAGGTGATGATAATGTAAACAGACCTTTTATCCGAGCTATACGTCGTTAACTTATTTATAACATCGCGATAGGTGAAATTCAGTTTATTTTAAAAGCATAGCTAACAAAAGTAAAAAATGCAGGTTAGTTTGTGCAACAAAAGTTAGTTGTTTGAGTTTTATAGTAATTGAATATACTTTGTACACTAGGAAACATTGTTTCACATTTTTCTATGTATCTGTACTACCTACATTTTTAATAAAATTTAAATTTTCGTTAAATCGTTACAATGTTTTAGATCGTTACCGTTTACAGTTTGTTTTAGTCAAGTACAGTTACGCAATTGCATTCCAATGTTCTTTGGGAATTAGCGCTGCCAGGGACCCGAGCTCGTACCAGTCGGTTTGTGTATGCCGGCTGGTGGATTTTAATACACAAATATGTTATTTGTTGTGTTGAAGACGCTAATGACCTGAGTTGTCGACGCGTCTATAATCTACAATAAATTAAAGTACAGTTACATCCAAAAGTAATTAATTTTAAAATAGGTAATTTTCATAAAAAAGCATTTTTTTCCAGCACCGCTAAACACAACGTAAAATTATATTCTTAGGGGTTTTTACCTCCGAACGGAACCCTAATACTGGGCCTACGATGTCTGTCCGTAAATCCGCCCGTCCGTCTATTACAAGGTTGTATCTCGCACAAACGGTAAAAGGTAGCTATAGTTGAAATTTTTGAAATGAAAACTTCCTTAGATGCGCTTTGCCTGGGCTGTTAACAACAGTGATGTGAAACGCACCCGACGGTGACAAGCGGAGCTACTCGGCTCGAACACGAACACGTATTTGAAATATGCTGGTAATAATGTGTAGTTCATAAGTGTGCTAATAGATGACACTAAAACTTAATACGAGTATAAAAAGTCATTTGTAGTTCATAAGTACGCTAACAGATGACACTAAAACATATTTTGTAGTTCACAAGTGCGCTAACAGATGACACTAGAACATTATTATCGTTAAGGTATTAAATTTAATTGTATAGGCCGATTTTAATATACTTATTTATAATTAAACTGTGTGATAAAAAATTATATATATATATATATCACACACACACACACACACACACAGGGTGGCACATCTTAAACAATGCAGTGAAATATCTTGTAAACGGTAACATCATAAAAAAAATGTTTAATACAAAAGTTATAGAGTGTCAAGAGGGACAGAAGACTGTGACATCAGATTTAACATAAGTGGTGCTGTGAAGGTCAGCTTCGATTTTTTAATCGTAACAATGCATTTTGATTCTAGAATACGATACAGTATATAATAGTGAACAGTAAATTATTAAGGTACATATGAGCTAAAGTTAATAAATATTTAGATATTTACAAATTAAATACCAAATTTAATTTGCCAATTCGGTTCTTTTATGAATTGAATTCAAGCCAAGAAGGCCGCTGCGTAATATCATGGCTATCTGCTATGCCATAATTTATCTAATCGTCGTTCATTTTGGTCGTTTTTTAATTTCTAAATATCCCAATATTTAATAATCTTTAGCTGATATGTACCTTAATAATTTACTGTTCATTATTAAATACTGTATCGTATTCTGGAGTAAAAATGCACTGTTACAATTAAAACATTGAAGCTGACCTTCGCCTGACCTTCACAGCACCACCTATGTTAAATCTGATATCACAGTCTTCTGTCCCTCTTGACACTCTATAACTTTTGTATAAAACATTTTCTTATGGTTTGTACCGTTTACGAGATATTTCACTGCATTGTTTAAGATGTGCCACCCTGTACTTATATATTTTAAAATTATAAAATCTGAAGTTTTCACTTCTGTCGTGTGGTCATAAGCACACACCCATTTTTTTTAAGTAAGAAGGTAGTTTTTTGTTACATTAGGTAATAGCTGTTATTTGTCAGATACAATTTAATTCCTTAATTATTTACGTCTACTTTAGAATTCAAGAAGCACTTTAAAGTTAAACTGTTTAAAACCATTATTTTAAACTATCCTAAATTGTTTGCTTGAACAAACCGGCTGAAATAAGCTGATTAAAACTCATTTAAACACTTTCTCCTCAAATAACAAAACTAGCCATGATGATTAAAATTCAAAGGTCAGCTTATATTCTACGAAAAAGTTTCGACCTCGGGGGTAAAAATAAAAATCTGATTCCGCACAATAAGATCGATTCCGTCATTTTGAATGCAGTCACAATACAAAACATTGTACACATGCGCGCTTTTAGTGTTTTTTCGTGTCTGTAAAGCGAATCTTAAATGGCCGTTTATCGATACTACAATATTTACCCCTTTTCTAGGCTATAATGAAATATGGTTACTATATGGCAACGAAGTAAATAAATATTGTATCAAGGCCAATGTTTTTATTATGAGACGTATAACTGCTGTCAGTGAATCTAAGGTGTTTGACATTGATTCAGTTAAAGTCTACTGAAACCATGCATATGTTTAATTAAAACTATGTTGATAAAACAATTCCAAATTTTGTTAAAATGTAAAACTTTTAAAACGCTTTTCGGGCAATGCCCATCATCATGCATATGTGTTGAAAAAAGTATAGTGTGCAACGCGTGTGCTAAATATTTATGCGTCAAGCGCATAAAGATGCATTTAGCACACTAGTTGCACAATATACTATTTTTCTTCAAAAACAAATTTCAATAACGACATTTTTCAAAAATTCCCACTACAACCGTTCTGAAACGATTCTTTGTTCCCGCGTCTAAAAAATAAAGAACTTTCTCAAATTGCACTGGGGCTACAAACCGTACGTTTTCTGAACCAAAAATTGATTGTCGTCACAAAAATCCAAGTAAAAATGAACTATACAAAAATTTATCTCAGAGCACTTGTTCAAGTTTCAAGATTAACCGTTGGACAGTCACGCAACGTATGGCCGTGAGAGTTGAAACATAAAACTTTATCTGTGTATATATTAGAATAAATAATGCGTATAAATTTAGGGTTACCATTTGGGGTATAGACGGTAAACAGCTAGGCTATCGATTTTTGAGAATACTATAAAAATTCCCATCTGCAACTAGCATAAAGTTATGATAGACCTGCTAATAATATAGGTATGTCTCCATATCGCTTTTGTTAGATTAGATTGTAGATTATAGACGCTCAACAGCTAAGCGTCTATTCGCTTTTGTTATCCGCAACTTAATATTGTTTTATTTACAGTGAAATTTTTCTTCAGCGAATTTTATACAATAAATTTTTTGTGAGCCAACGTTCGAAAGCTACAAAAACACAATTAAAAAAAGTGGATTCAAGAAAGTAGCGATCTATAATTTTCTTGGATTTCCTATTTTTTCTTTCTCTTTCATTAATTACTAATTTTTGGGACTGGCTCGCTTTAATTCCGGACGGAAACCCTATTTTAACACAAATCTAGCCGGTTAAAAAGTACCTACCTTGCACTGTTTAGAAATCAATAATTAATGCTTACAAGTCGCATCAAAATCGATCAAACTGCTTTCGAATGAAGAACAGACAGGCATTAATATAATGAAACTCGCATGGAAACAAAATTATAGGCGGAGGTCCTGTTTCAATTTTCTATATAGATTGTCCGAAAAGCAATTTTGAACATAGAAAATTAAAATGTGCAACAAGGAAGACATTTAAACAAAATCTTGTAAATTGACAAAGATAGAATGCAATCATGGCTATAGATAAATTTTCAAACTAAATTTTGATAAACATTTAAAATATCCAGGAAAAATAACTAAAGCATAAAGTTGAGATGTGTTTCAAAGATATTTGTTTTATTTAGTTTGAAACCAAAGTATCCATGGAAAAAATATGACTTCTTTGTTGCACTCATTAATCCACGTATCTTTTTTACCTGGATTTCGTGTTCACAGATGATCCGGTAACTAGGTAAATAGGCTTTTATATCTGTTCTGTTGTCACTCTGTTGTCACTGACTGCTGCAAGACACGGTATGCGTGCGCAGCCATAATTGTTCTCTTTTTTCTTGCAGAAAAAGCAATAACGATCTCTCGCTTTTATACCGAGAGATAGATATGTTCAGAATAGCTTTCGGACAATCTGCAAATAATCCGAGAAAAATTTGAACCGTGCAATGAATTCTCGACTCGTTTAGAATGTCATTCAATCGGCCTGAAATGCAAGTCGAATGAATAGCAGATTTTACATATAGTACGGTTCGAAAATAACAGTCAGTGAGTCATACACTCATACTTCACAATGTAATATAAGCGGCACAGTTTTTATGCATGGAACGGGTATGCTTTACATTGTTTCATTGCTTTTCCGTTCCAATAACTATGTATAATCAATTATTTCTTAGGAAATAAATAATTTGACAGTTCAAGAAAAAATTTAAGGCTTTTCTTTCTGATAAATGTTTTTATACTGTTAATGATTTTCTAAATATGTAAATATTTATATTTTGTTAACTTCCCATTGGAAGTTATTGTAATGGGTCCGAAAATCGAAATCAAAATGTATAACAAATTTTTATGTTACTAGGTCACTACACTATTTTTACACTATTTTGGAAAGATGTCTGTGTGTGTGTGTGTACGTATATGTCTATTTCTTTCTAAGACGAAATCTCGAGAATAAAAAATGATATCGACTACGTTATGATGCCAATCGACGCGTATTAACGCAAATATGATCTGAAAGAAATTTTTTCAAAATCGGTTCAGCCGTTCTTTTTTCTTAACCAAATAGACTCCAAAAAAGTTGATTTTACACAATATCTCGCGAATAAAAAATTATATCGACTTCGTAAGGGTGTCAATCGAGGCGTGTTAACGTCATTTTGATCCGACATAAATTTAAAAAAATCGGTTCAGCCGTTTTTTTTTTCTTTTTTAATTATTGTTAAAAATAAATAATAATTATGTTTCAATGATTAAAATGGTTACTTTTCTGTGTAATATCTAATTTAATTAATATTATTAAATATTTATCAAACTGGGAAGTTCGTCGTGTGGACCTCAAGGGTCGCACTTTAGTTCTAATAAACGACCCACCTCACGGCTTGTTTATGTTTGTAATTATATCATTGTTCTTCAACTAACTTCTCTGCCTACCATTTTTGTCTTTAGAGCAATAAAGAATTATTATTATTATTACCTACTATGATTCACTGACATGAATTTTCGAACTAGACACACAACGTTTGGTCCGTTGGAATACAATCACGTCTCCACTCAACACATTTTAAAGTCTGAAGGTAGGAAGAGATGTGCTTTTTTCCAATAAAAGTTTGTTCAATCGAAGGACTGGAAGGGGAAGGGGGGAAGGTGCACAGTGTAGTGTAGGACATCACTAGCTATACGATGGACTCACGACAAAAGAGGAATTTCTTTCAGCTCACTCCCTGTGGCACATTGGCATAGCTCGTTCAGTCTAATATGTCAATCAACAAGACTATACACTTCTTGATGTCTGTTATTCTTATGAGTACCCACAGTAGCTTTCATATTTCATTTTTATTTATTTATTTATTGTAGATTATAGACGTCGACAACTTAGGTCACTGTAGCGTTTTAATTACGTATCAAACAAGCCGTTAGGTGGGTCGTTTATTAGGACTAAAGTGCGACCCTTGAGGTTCACACGACGAACTTCCCAGTTTGATAAATATTTAATAATAATAATTAAATTAGATATTACACACAAAAATAATCATTTTAATCATTAAAACATAATTATTATTTATTTTTAACAATAAACGGCTGAACCGATTTTTATAAAATTTATGTCGGATCAAAATGACGTTAACACGCCTCGATTGACACCCTTACGAAGTCGATATAATTTTTTATTCGCGAGATATTGTGTAAAATCTACTTTTTAGGAGTCTATTTGGTTAAGAAAAAAGAACGGCTGAACCGATTTTGAAAAAATTTCTTTCAGATCATAATTACGTTAATACGCGTCGATTGGCACCCTAACGTAGTCGATATCATTTTTCATTCTCGAGATTTCGTCTTAGAAAGAAATGTTCACATACGTACGTACATACGTACACACACACACACACACGGACAGACATCTTTCTAAAAATAGTGTAGTGACCTTGAAACATAAAAATTTGTTATACATTTTGATTTCGATTTTCGTACCCATTACAATAACCCAATGGGTGTTATTAACATATCACTTAAAACTAAATTACATCACAAAATATCCATGAGCGAGGTGGATCGAACCCACGACAGCTTGTTCCATAAGCCAGCACGCTGACCATCACACAAGATGTCCTCATATAGGTATTTTTTTCTTATTTAGTAAAAATAAAGTACAAAAATTGTGTGCATCAACTGCTGTGGTCATTAGTACAAAACAAAAATATAAATATAAAAAAGGGCTAAAAAAATGAAAAAGAAACACAGAAATCTTAGTTATTTTTGTTTTTCAGCAACGGTTGAGTAGCTCACAGGACATCCCAACTCCCAGGGTTGTAATAGTTCACTTTAGATTGATTTTATATTATAGAGGCTCGACAGCTAAAGTACACTTTAAATTTTCTAGTAATAAATTGAAAAGCCAAATACTTTCATCAGAGCTCTCATATTAGAATCTGAAAACTAGAGGTCTGTAATAAACGTAATAATAAAATAGGTATAAAAAAATTATTGGCCGAGAAACTATGAAAATTTTCATTAATACTGCATACTTTTATGGATCAAGTGTATAGTAGACCGTCAAACAAAATACAGTATTGGTATCAGGTAACCTATTACCTATAGCAGAAAGCAGCCATCGGTAAAATACTGAAGGTGCGTTAGGTTCGAAACGTAGTATTAACAGACACTGTAATATTATTCATGTTTGCTTTTTTTATTGAAAAGAGAAAAAATATGCTCCAAAAGCTAAAGTCAATCTCACTATAGAATAGCGTACATTATATATGGTAGGCCAGGGGTCGGCAACCTGCGACTCGCGAGCCGCATGCGGCTCTTTATGATGTCAAGATGCGGCTCTCCAGTTCCATGCGCAAATATTAATAATTATATTATTTTATTTTCAAAACTCATAAAAAATATTATACTGCAAAAAAAACTTTAAACAGAATAAAAACACTCAACAGAGAACAGTGCGAATAGGTAGAGTAGAGAGTATACGAACAGCTGACGTTTTTTAAATGTGGCAACACTGTTCTGTTTGTTTAGTAATATTGGTGCACTGTGTAGCACTGAATAGCTAGCTAAAATACTATGTTTTGTGCGAAACATTTGTATGTTTTTATATGAATAAATATTATTTCATATTTAAAACTATTATTTGAAATCAAAAATCAACATTATATACCTAATCCTAATCAAATACCATAATATTGAAATAAAAATGTTAGTGGCTCTTTAAAAATTGGGAAATATTGTAAATTGTAACTTTTGGCTCTTCCGTCTCAAAATGTTGCCGACCCCTGTGGTAGGTCATTAAAAGGTAGGTTCTAAATTTCGGATAATATAAGTGAAATGTTTCACATTTTGTTTTCTGCCTCATCAAAACAATCGAACATCGAAGCGTGTGTCGTGTGCAGTGATCTACCCTGTCCCTATCGAACCTCTCCATGCAGACCCCGTTGTCATCGTGATGATAGACTCCGTTCTCCTTCCTCCCCAAGAATCCTTCGTCCCGTACTGGCCTCAACCTGCCACCTTCCTATATACAACTTAACCCCCCTGTTTTCTTTCCCTTCTTTTGCAATATTGTCATCGTGTAAAACCCCGTACATTGTACACACATCGATAAGACAACCGATAACTGTCACACCGACCGATATCTGTCCGATTTATATAGAAATATGGATCGGTCATATTTGGAGTATACAAAAGAAAATCATAATATAACTTTAACCTTGGAATGTCACTCATCATTACTGTTATGCTTGAATTTTATTTATTGATAAGAAGCAAGTAATCGTGGATGCTGAGAGAAAACTTCCTCAGGGATAAATTATTTCGAACTGTCTGGAATTTTGTGACGTCAAAATATAAATTTATTTTCTGTTCAAATTAAATTTAGATCTTGTGAATAGACCCCAGTTCTCAGTTTCTAATATTATGAGAACTATCAAGAGTATCATTTTATTTTTAATTTATTATTTAAAAAAATAGTAAACTGGAAATATAAATTTTATTTATTTATTGTAGATTATAGACGCGTCGACAACTTAGTTCATTAGCGTCTTAACATTAAATGACATCACAAAACATCCATGAACGGAGGTGGGATTCGAACCAACGACAGTGTGATCTAAAGGCCGCTACGCTAACCGTTACACCACACTGTCCTCTGGAAATATAAATCGATACTAGACTCAAATAACCCTGCCTGGTTTAATCATTGGCGTAGCTATTATGAAGAAGGAGGAGCACGCCCCCCTCCCCCGAAATGCCTTGTACCCCCGTCCAGAAAAGTGCGATCTAATGTACCGAATTAAAAAAATTATAACATAATGACATATAACGAAAACTTTAACTAAAAATATCATAATATGATTATGAAATGTAAACAATTATTTTATTATCTTGGTCGTGTTTAGGGTTCATTCCCGGGAATTCCCGAGCCGAGAATTCCCGGGTAATCGTTGGGCTTTGTTCCCGGGAAATTAAACCCGAGAAAAGTCGAGAACTCGAGAAATCATATTTTAGTCTATAAAATTATAAAATAAAACTATTTGCCTTTGCCATTAAGGAAATGTAGTAAATAAAATAAGGAACCGGCTGTCTGATAAAGCTATAAATGCTTTAGTTTTTCTAAAGGCATATTTTATCAGACAGAGTGAGCAGATCTAATTGTTTTGTATGTATGTACTATGTTCACATGTTGTTTTATTGATCTTCCAAAGTTTTAAGTTGATTTTTTTCCTAATTAACCTGCCAAAATGGTGCTGTGATTGTAATTATAAGTCAGCGTAGTATTAACGTTTTAATGTTTAAATTTTTAATTTTTTTAATTTTTGTTTGAGTGAAGCTAATTTTGTTGAAAACTGTCAATAAAAGTTTTATGATTATTTTGATACTTTTATTTGACAGGAAAACCACTTAATTTATTGATTTAAAATAAGAGATATTTTTTATATTTTTAATTTTGTGACGACTTTTTTCATTATTTGAACCGAAAAGATATGCAAAAACATCGTAAATGTAAATTTCTCGACAACCCGAGAAGACCCGAGAAATTAGCCTCGTGAATTCTCGGGACTCGAGAAACTGATAAGCTCGAGAAATCATGAGCCCTAGTCGTGTTGACCGGCTGCCCCCCCCCCTATCTCCCAGAGAATAAAACTAGCTACGCCAATGGCCTTAATAAAACGCATTTTATTTTCGAAAGAACGATTTAAAAATCCTTGTGTTGTTAACTTTAGATTACACAAATAATCATTCGTTCTCGTATCTCCTGTTCTATCCCATCCTCCCAATACCAGTTAAAGAGGACACACCGCCATAGTGTACTGCTCTATATAACCCAGTGCTAAGTTCCTATTGTATAAGGTTCTGTTCTCATGATGTCGTGCAGTAGGTAGTCTTCCTTTGATGTATACAGATAGAATATAAAGTACACTTGATCAACGTGCTTCGTCCACCTCAACCCATCCCTCCAATCCCGATCGTCCCAACTCCTCGATCCGTGTGAGATACCTTATCCTGTACATCCTGATGGTTGCTCAATTATATATAGATACACGTAGATATCACACTTACAGAGGAACCTTACAACTGACATGTCACGGATTTTGACTAAAAAAATTCGACTGATGACCAGTCCTATACTTCCCACCTAGTAAATATTTGCAAAAAATAATCACTCTTTTTTTATTCTTTGAAAAAAAGCATGGCCCTCTTTTTTGTTTAGTGAACTACTGATGCCTAGCTTAATATTATAGCAAAAATCAAGGTTACCTTGATTTACGTACAATTTTTATTTTTTTTAGTAAAATATTTTTTTGCTCGAAAACTGTACATTTTAGAGAAAAAAAATATTATCATTTTTTTCATATTATAACATCTAGAATTATTTATATTTTTTTTAACCTATGTTAATACGTGACATTGAGAACGTTTTTTTTAATATCTCAGGATCCACTGAACCGATTTGACTGAAAATCTAATCAGATCGAAGTTAAAGGCTGATAAACACAATAAAACAATCGGCATGGCCGTATGTTGCTCCGTTTTTAAGATATCGAAGGCGAAAAATTGACCACATACACACACACACATACACACATACAGACATCAGTCAGAAAATGATCTTAAACGGTTGCTAGGGTCTCAAAACGTGAAAATCTGTTAAAATCTCGAAATATTTTTTTCGGACTAAATCCATTACTTCCCTACCATAGTAGAGGTGGGAAGTAACAAAGATACCTATATATTTATCATCATAATTCAATCTAATGGGTCTAATGAATCTATGTAACAAGGGTACCAACTCCAAGGTTTTGTACATTTTTAGTTCCCACCTTTACTATGGTAGGGAAGTAATGGATTTAGTCCGAAAAAAATATTTCGAGATTTTAACAGATCTTCACGTTTTGAGACCCGAGCAATCGTTTTTTTTTTCTGACTGATGTCTGTATGTATGTATGTATGTATGTGTGTGTGTGTGTATGTGGTCAATTTTTCGCCTTCAATATAGTAAAAACGGAACAACTACGGCCATGCCGATTGTTCTATTGTGTTTGTCAGCCTTTAACTTAGATCTGATTAGATTTTGAGTCAAATCGGTTCAGTGGATCCTGAGATATTAAAGAAAACGTTCTCAATGTCACGTATTCACATAGGTAAAAAAAAATATAAATGAATTCTAGATGTTATAATATGAAAAAAATGTAAATATTTTTTTTTCTCTAAAATGTATAGTTTTCGAGAAAAAAAATATTTTACTAAAAAAAGAAAATTGTACGTAAATCAAGGTAACCATGATTTTTGCTATATTAAGCTAGATCACTCAACAAAAAAGAGGGCCATGCTTTTTTTCAAAGAATAAAAAAAGAGTGTTTATTTTTTGCAAATATTTACTAGGTGGGAAGTATAGGACTGGTCATCCGTCGAATTTTTTTTCCACAAAATACCTTGCACCGTTGAATCTATTGAGATATAACATTTTGAAAATATAAGCGTATACCAGAACGATTAAATATATATAAATTCTATGGAAACGTGGGTATTTCTGTATATAGTCTATGTCCTATGGGAAGCGTAGCTATAGGGATGTTTAATTTTTATCCGCGTTTTGGAACTCACAGTTCCAAAACCGATAAACGGGAGTGTGTATCTGGTTACCAAATTCAGTGTGTCATTTTCTATAAGTGTATCTGTCATATTTTCCAATTTTTAACTTTTTTGGAAAATAGTAGGTTATCTTAAATTTCTCAAATTCAGCATTCCGGTAAAAAAAATGCAAAGTTGAATTCAATGAGCCATCGAGCAATTCTGTATCTCTTTTGGTATAATCGTTAGAGATGTTTTTGTGTCAATTTTTGGTTTTGCTTTTGTTTTCTTTACATTTTTTCTTTTCAGACGCTAATGACCTCCGTTGTCGAGAGTTTATAATTCCCAATTCATTCATTAGAGATGTTTTAGTTCGTGGTTTAGGACAATTGATTTACTAGTGTCATATCTAAGGTTAGTAGAGTATAAGGCTGTCACGTTCAATTTGACCAATCAGCGTAAGCACGGGAATGAGTTCAACTGATATGCCCATTCAAATGAAGTACAACGTTCTACCATACTGTGAATTTTATTTCCAAAAGTTAGCAGCACCAATGATCTAACCTTTTCTATCGAAGTAAGCACAGCACGGCTGGCAGGCTGGGTGACGTCATCCCCCCACTACTATCCAACGGA
Source organism: Mongoloraphidia duomilia (assembly GCA_039654895.1). NCBI lineage: Eukaryota > Metazoa > Arthropoda > Insecta > Raphidioptera > Raphidiidae > Mongoloraphidia > Mongoloraphidia duomilia. The sequence goes on along the minus strand of CM077525.1, from coordinate 16,003,511 downwards.
ACGAGGCAACCTAATATACTCTCCTAACCTTGTGTCACATCTATAAGATGTTATGATCTGTGGTTTCCCTGTATGCTGCTGAAATCAACGTATCGCGTTCTCCCGTGTCGTCCGGATGCTATTACCAGCCTAGGGACCCCATGTCATTTATGTGAAGCAATAAATAATTAACTATCATCAAAAACGATGAAACATCATTGATTTATCAATCATCTCTTTTTCTCTCTTCCCACGGGATTTAACGACGTTGTTAAGATCTTATCTCGATTTTAGCGACGCTTATTATAAGACTGAAGTGAAGGTCAAGCATAACAAATATTCAAAACGAACTCTGCGAATAATTTAATAAGTTTGCCCAACGGGATTTCTTTTTCTGAAGCAGATAATTAATGCTTTATATATACATAAAGTATGAATTCTTTACAAATTCTTAAAATATTGAATAAATTTTAAGTTCATCAAATATATACAGAGTGTTTTGTGACACGGTCTTTACAAAATTCGTTCTGTAGAATCATTCATCATAATAGTACATTGTTTTCAAGGGAGTTTCTTTAACGACCCAAGACAAATTCGTACAGATTTTGTGTAACCAAACAATTCTACAAAGACTAAGGCTTCTTCAAGGATGTTAGTTCATCGGTTCACTATATTCATCTAACTCTAAGATAAACATCCAATGATTTATTAATTAGATACATATTTTAAGGATAGTAGTATTCATCAAATTAAAAATAAAACCTATGACTCTAATTTTTCATCAGTACAACAAATACTTACAAGTATTATTTCCTTAATTAAAAAAAATCTGAAGGCGCTATAAATAAAGAAACGCAAGGCGACCAATTATAGCTTTACAAAAAAAACTGAAACATATTTAAGTTTAGTGACGATCAATAATCTACTGCAAAAGAAGAACTACCGCTTTGTCACAACTGCGAAGCCCGTGTGGATGTAAATCACATTTTAGCTGAATGTTCCCTGTACGAGACATTTATAATTGAGGCGGACCTAGCAACAGACCTCAGCACCATCCTAGATAACTCTGAAGAAATACAGACAAGTTATTAACATTTTTGGAATCGTCACAGATATTAATAAAATTATGATAGACACTTACCTTACTTATCGCTACTTATAATACTGTTACGGATCACCCTGTATATAAACGGCAGGCAAGAGTTCTGAGAAACGGGGTCTGCTTACTGTAACAACTAGTACCTGCGCGAAAGTTCTAAAGAAAGCGAGAACACACTAGGCTTAGGCCACGCAGCATATATAAACAGCCAGTGCGAGTGAGTGAATCAATCAGTCAACGGTGAGTCACGCATTCAAGTCTACGTTGGAGCAGTAAAATAAATAGTGCCGTGATATAAATACGAGTGTAGTGGTAATAATTACGAATTATTGTATATAGTTGTTTTGTTTTGCTTTGTAATTACTGTTTAGTTATTGTTTACTTGTGTTGATTGTTAGAATTGACTTTTCGTTGTTGCGTTCATTATTATTGTGTTTTTAATTATTGTAAATAAATATTTATTCCGCCAACTCAGAAAAGAGTTTTGTAACAATACCACCTCATATTTATGTATACTTACCTTATATAAATGTATTTTTTAGTAGTGCTAATAGCTCTAGGGTTGAAGCACATAATTTATGTTTTTATTGTTTGCTAAATAAAAAAAATAATAATCTACTGTAGGTATGTCTGTACTTAGTAGTGTTTCTTTAATCTATTTGATATCGACTATATTATAGCGTTTCAGAATTTAATCTTCTATTAGAATAACCACACTGTATATATTCTTCACGTTATATTATGTATATCGTCATCTACTATTCCTAGACAGAGAGTCTTTTGTTCACTTGACAACGTTTCGTGTTCGATGAGCCAGCACCAGTAGTGCTGGTAGTTGACATACCTTTATTATTTTCTGCAACCCTCAACATCATCCTCGGTATTGTATATAATATACCTGATGTTAGAATGCATACAGCAACACTGATTTGACACACTGATGCTGAGTTGCAGAAAGCATTATCAGAAAATCGGATTTGACAATGACTTTATTGTAACCACACATATTTCTCTATAAGAAAACCATTGTAGAATTTCAAATCGATCTCGCTTAAAAAATAATTGATCGATTGACACGATATTTTTTTAAACTTTGTATTTAATATAGTTTTTTGTACAATTTCCACTTCGAAACAACATTTTTCTACGCATTTTAATCAAAACTTAGCTTGAAAAACGATATTTTCTATGTAGATCAATCATTTGTTTTTGTATGAGTACAATCTAATGTTTTACATGACAGAGTTTGACAACATTAGACTGTTCCTGCATATAAAGGGTTTTCCAATTTGGACGGGTCGATGTTGAAATGGAATAAAACAAGCTGTGTGTGAGGTATTAACGAAATTCTTTATTTATTTGAAAGGCCCATGTATGCCATTATGTATGAACTATGACATCGTTCAAATGTCCGCTGCGGCTTCGCACGGTGGCACGGACCCGAGAGGTCCAATTTTCAATGTCTCTGCTGCATAGATTCGGCTGAATGGCCTGGGTTATGTTGACTTTGAGGGCATCGGTCGACGCCCTCAATGTCAACATAACCCAGGTCATCATTCAAATTCAGCCGGATCTATGCGGCAGAGTCATTGAAAATTGGACCTCTCGGATCCGTGCCACCGTGCGAAGCCGCGGCGGACATTTGAACGATGTCATATTTCATACATTATGGCGTACATGGGCCTTTCAAATAAATAAAGAATTTCATTAATACCTCACACACAGCTTGTTTAATTCCATTTCAACATCGACCCGCCCAAATTGGAAAACCCTTTATAAAAGCTGTAATAATTTAAATGATCATAAACTAAGGTCATTGTCACATCAGCATTATTATTCTTGGTTTCTGGTACGACTTTCGACACTGAAACTACTTTCAAAATACTTTTAGCACTAAATTACCATGGAAAGTGCAGTAAATTTCAATTCTTTTATCTTTAATCTACTTTCAAATTCATACCAAAAATCGAGCATTAATGACAATTGTTAAATCAAAAATCGCATAATTGTAAAGAGGACTTTTTCAGTTCGTTTTTAAATTAACTATACTTATAGAAAAGAAATCCTGTGTCTAATAATTTTATTTATTTATTGTAAATTATACGTGTCGACAACTTAGGTCATTAGCGTCTTGATAACAATAAATAACAACATACTTGAAACTAAATGACATCACAAAACATCCGTGAGCGGAGGCGAGATTCGAATCCACGACAGTCTGATCCAGAAGCCACGACGCTAACTACTGAACCACACTGTCCTCTGTTTCTAATAAGGTTAAACACGTCTGAAAAGCTCTTAGTTTAAAAGATACTACGCGTTCAAAGTGTTTTGAAAAATGAAAAATTTGAAATACCTACCCATATCTTCTAAACCAAAACAGATACAGAAGTTGTCTTTAGCTTATTGGAGTCAGCGTTTTATTTTCTATAAGCAGGTCGACTCTGAAAAAATCTGAGATATTTTACAAGAAAGCTAAAGATGAAGTATTTTTAACTTCCCACTGGAAGTTATTGTAATGGGTCCGAAAATCGAAATCAAAAAGGAAAAAAAATTTTTATATTTCAAGGTCACTACACTATTTTTACACTACTTTTAGAAAGATGTCTGTGTGTGTGTGTGCGTGTGTGTGTACGTACGTACGTATGTGTCCATTTCTTTCTAAGACGAAATCTCGAGAACGAAAAATGATATCGACTACGTTGGGGTGCCAATCGACGCGTATTAACGTAAATATGATCTGAAAGGAATTTTTTTAAAATCGGTTCAGCCGTTCTTTTTTCTTAACCAAATAACCTCCAAAAAAGTAGATTTTACGCAATATCTCGCGAATAAAAAATTATATCGACTTCGTAAGGGTGTCAATCGAGGCGTGTTAACGTCATTTTGATCCGACATAAATTTTATAAAAATCGGTTCAGCCGTTTTTTTTTTTTTTTTTTTTTTTTTTTAATTATTGATGTTTTAATGATTAAAATGATTCCTTTTCTGTGTAATATCTAATTTAATTATTATTTAGTTAACAATTAGATTAACAATCAATATTGTTATTACTTCCTATACTGTACAAATTCACTATTTTAGTGAAATTAACATAAGGACATCAGACGATATTAATCGCCATAACATGCCCTTATTAATTATTGTAGAAAGGCTACATAAGAAAAATTTAAATGCACCGCCGGGAATCGAACCCGGAACACCCAATATCGCGTCGGGCAAGTTTTCCAGTTACTCCACGGTGCCCATGGCGTACACTTAATCTTTTCTTATATATAGCACAAATACACCGCAAGTCCACAAACTGCGAGAGCTAATATTATTTTTATTTTTATAACAACACTACAATGAATGTTGCTTTTCTCAAAATAGGCCGGATATGCCTAGTAATAATTTCAATTATTTGCGAGAAAATTACTTACAGTATCTTATTTAGTTAACAATTAGATTAACAATCAATATTGTTATTACTTCCTATACTGTACAAATTCACTATTTTAGTGAAATTAACATAAGGACATCAGACGATATTAATCGCCATAACATGCCCTTATTAATTATTGTAGAAAGGCTACATAAGAAAAATTTAAATGCACCGCCGGGAATCGAACCCGGAACACCCAATATCGCGTCGGGCAAGTTTTCCAGTTACTCCACGGTGCCCATGGCGTACACTTAATCTTTTCTTATATATAGCACAAATACACCGCAAGTCCACAAACTGCGAGAGCTAATATTATTTTTATTTTTATAACAACACTACAATGAATGTTGCTTTTCTCAAAATAGGCCGGATATGCCTAGTAATAATTTCAATTATTTGCGAGAAAATTACTTACAGTATCTTATTTAGTTAACAATTAGATTAACAATCAATATTGTTATTACTTCCTATACTGTACAAATTCACTATTTTAGTGAAATTAACATAAGGACATCAGACGATATTAATCGCCATAACATGCCCTTATTAATTATTGTAGAAAGGCTACATAAGAAAAATTTAAATGCACCGCCGGGAATCGAACCCGGAACACCCAATATCGCGTCGGGCAAGTTTTCCAGTTACTCCACGGTGCCCATGGCGTACACTTAATCTTTTCTTATATATAGCACAAATACACCGCAAGTCCACAAACTGCGAGAGCTAATATTATTTTTATTTTTATAACAACACTACAATGAATGTTGCTTTTCTCAAAATAGGCCGGATATGCCTAGTAATAATTTCAATTATTTGCGAGAAAATTACTTACAGTATCTTATTTAGTTAACAATTAGATTACAGTATAGGAAGTAATAACAATATTGATTGTTAATCTAATTGTTAACTAAATAAGATACTGTAAGTAATTTTCTCGCAAATAATTGAAATTATTACTAGGCATATCCGGCCTATTTTGAGAAAAGCAACATTCATTGTAGTGTTGTTATAAAAATAAAAATAATATTAGCTCTCGCAGTTTGTGGACTTGCGGTGTATTTGTGCTATATATAAGAAAAGATTAAGTGTACGCCATGGGCACCGTGGAGTAACTGGAAAACTTGCCCGACGCGATATTGGGTGTTCCGGGTTCGATTCCCGGCGGTGCATTTAAATTTTTCTTATGTAGCCTTTCTACAATAATTAATAAGGGCATGTTATGGCGATTAATATCGTCTGATGTCCTTATGTTAATTTCACTAAAATAGTGAATTTGTACAGTATAGGAAGTAATAACAATATTGATTGTTAATCTAATTGTTAACTAAATAAGATACTGTAAGTAATTTTCTCGCAAATAATTGAAATTATTACTAGGCATATCCGGCCTATTTTGAGAAAAGCAACATTCATTGTAGTGTTGTTATAAAAATAAAAATAATATTAGCTCTCGCAGTTGGTGGACTTGCGGTGTATTTGTGCTATATATAAGAAAAGATTAAGTGTACGCCATGGGCACCGTGGAGTAACTGGAAAACTTGCCCGACGCGATATTGGGTGTTCCGGGTTCGATTCCCGGCGGTGCATTTAAATTTTTCTTATGTAGCCTTTCTACAATAATTAATAAGGGCATGTTATGGCGATTAATATCGTCTGATGTCCTTATGTTAATTTCACTAAAATAGTGAATTTGTACAGTATAGGAAGTAATAACAATATTGATTGTTAATCTAATTGTTAACTAAATAAGATACTGTAAGTAATTTTCTCGCAAATAATTGAAATTAATTATTATTATTAAATATTTATCAAACTGGAAAGTTCGTCGTGTGGACCTCAAGGGTCGCACTTTAGTTCTAATAAACGACCCACCTCACGGCTTGTTAACTAAGTTATTGTAATGGGTCCGAAAATCGAAATCAAAATGGAGAAAAAAATTTTATGTTTCAAGATCACTACACTATTTTTAGAAAGATGTCTGTGTGTGTGTGTATGTGTGTGTGTGTGTGTACGTACGTAGGTACGTATGTGTCCATTTCTTTCTAAGACGAAATCTCGAGAATGAAAAATGATATCGACTACGTTAGGGTGCCAATCGACGCGTATTAACGTAAATATGATCTGAAAGAAATTTTTTCAAAATCGGTTCAGCCGTTCTTTTTTCTTAACCAAATAACCTCCAAAAAAGTAGATTTTACACAATATCTCGCGAATAAAAAATTATATCGACTTCGTAAGGGTGTCAATCGAGGCGTGTTAACATCATTTTGATCCGACATAAATTTTATAAAAATCGGGTCAGCCGTTTTTTTTTTTTAATTATTGTTAAAAATAAATAATAATTATGTTTTAATGATTAAAATGATTACTTTTCTGTGTAATATAACTGGGAAGTTCGTCGTGTGGACCTCAAGGGTCGCACTTTAGTCCTAATAAACGACCCACCTCACGGCTTGTTTATTAGTGTATTTGCCATATGGCACATACACTATTGGCGTCGGTCGGATGGCGAGACCTAGGGGTCGGACCAAAATTTCTCGACGTTTCATAGCCTCCTGAACATTTTGGCACCATTTTTGGAAATGTCTATTTATATATGTATATATATATATATATATATTTATATATTTATATATTTATATATTTATATATTTATATATTTATATATTTATATATATATATATGTGTGCGGGCAATAACTTTCGAAAGAGTTAATTGATTTTGACGAAATTTGGTAGGCACGTTGAAATCCATCACCGCACGAAGCCTATTTAAAATGGGCTCAATCGGACCATTTTAAGGGTAGTTTTTAGGGGTTGAAAAATGTTTTTGGGCCCAAAAATGCCGAAAAAATTCTCAAAATCGTTTCAAAATTGAAATTTAACCTTTTAGTAACGATTAAAATGTGCTGCCAAAATTTTAATAAAATCGGGCAGACAGGACCGGACTTACAAATTTTATGAAAACACTAGTTTGCGGATAGTGCTTTACTTACTGAAGGGTGTATTTAATTTGGTACCGAGGTTGCATTGATAAAAATATTGAAATTAAGAAAAAAAATATTATTTTAAGGGATGTATTAAGGGGTTAAATTTTTTATTTTGTTCAAAAACAAACTTAAGTTTACATAATAAAGCCACAATGCCAGTATTAGCAAATACACTATATTGTCGGCAGGGTTTTGGCACTGCGACCCGAGTTTTTTATTTTATTGTAGATTATAGGCGCGTTGGTAACTTAGGTCATTAGCGTCTTAATTACATCAAATAACAATATCACTTAAAACTAAATGACATCATAAAACATCCATGATATGCGAGATGGAATTCTAACCCACGACAACTTGCTACAAAGGCCAGCACGCTGACCATTACACCAAACTGTCCTCGATGAGGTATTTAAATAAATATACCTGTTTGGTGTATCCGCAAATTGAGATGTGCGCGAGTTTTCGAACGACGGTTGGCCCCCTCCTGGGCTTGAGAATAGCCGAGCGTGTAGCAATGCTGTTGTTTACATGGCGTTGCTATGGTTCCTCTATTACAAGTCCCCAGTTTCCGAGTTCTATCCCGAGAGCTGGTAAAAATGTCAATTGGATTTTCAATTTATTATTGAAAAAAAATAATGAAAAGAAAATATTCTGGTGCTAGGCCCAAATAACCTTAGCTGTTGGTGGTCTTTAAAACACAATTTGGCTTCCTCCTTTACGAAGGTGACGTCGCGACGCATTGTTTCACTTCTATCAGCACGTAGTACATCAGGTCTACCAATACAGACAAGTGTTTTCTCCTAAGGTTTGTAGTTTACGATACATTCTGCTACTTCACCCCAAGTTTATGCAATGTAAAATCTCCACTAACTCAAAAATATATTAAGTTTAAGAACAAAACAGCATCGGGCGGCCATGTTTATCGATGCTATTATGTTTCTCACAACTAACCACATAATAATTACGGAGTTTTCATAATATTCTATAAATCATTCATCATATAATAAAATAGAAACCGGAAAAGTTGTTCAGTCGCAATATTCTAATATTTAACGAAGTAATTTGCAGCATTTATAAATATAGGAAAATAACATTTCAAAACAATCAAATAACTTATTAGTTGTAAACATATTTAAAGCAAGTTTCAGTAAGTTCAATAATTCGAAAGTAATATTTAAGAAGCAACGGTTTTACAAAAGATGCTAAAGGCAATAAAAAACCAGTGATACTGAAGCAGCGTCTCGAATACTGACAAAATGGATACATTAAAAATTAACATTTTTTAAGTTAGAAAATTTATATAGATGATGTACAAATAATATCAACGAAACATAATTTCGATTGTTCAAAAATAGCTGATTTTTTTAATTATCCGTTACTTAAAAAATATATTGAGTTTTTTTGAAGTGAAAACTTCCTAGTTCCTTAGGCGCGTTCGACATTCTTTGCCTTAGTAGTTAAAAACAGTGTTCGGCTAACATACTTATAGCATAAAAACGGCAAGCTAGGCTGCAGTTCTATCAATAGCTCAGTTAGTAGCGTATTCGCGTTGTATGCATAGGGAACTCGGTTCGAGATCTGATGGCAGCGTAGAATTTTTGGCGTTTTTTTTCTAAATTCTACATAATATTTATTTATATATTTTTTATTTTTGTTAGGTATATTCTTTCTTTAACAATAATTACAATCTTTTTGAAACCAAGGTGGAATTAATTAAAAATACAATTTTAGTATTTAGTTCATAAATGCGCTATAATAGATGACAACAAAAATTAGAAAATCTGAAGTTTTCACTTCTGTCATGTGGTCATAAGCACACACCGGTTTTTTTTTATTTTTATTATATGTGTTTTTTAGTTTAATTTTTATTTGCAATAACCGATTTTTCTATTATGGATGATTTAGTGATATTTTTTAATTTGCCTGAAAGTTAAAACAATTTTAGGATCGCTGAATTTGCCGCCAGCGAATTCCATACTTCGTTAAATTGCGTTTGGTTTGAGCCGAAATAAACTTTTTGCATTGTTCCATTAAAACAAAATACCGCCTTCGGACATTTTCCTTTTTAATCCGTCGCTCGAATGATATATACAAAAGGTAGCGAAACATCTAAAAACGACCCCTCTAAGTAGAAATATTGGCAGAAAAATAATTACTTGAGATAAGTATCGGTAGATGGCACTGCGGTCGTGTTTACACAGTGAAATGGGAAAATCTCAACCAGAAATACATATAGCTCGTTTACGGTCAAAGTGAAGAGTCGATGTAAGAGACAGACGTATACAGAATACATTAGGAAAAGTTATGCTTCTCTCACTACTTGACTAGTCTCTATTAACTATTAAGTGTAACGACTGTAAAGTTTGTTTGACATAAAGAAAGAGATGTAACATTTATCAAATACGTTTCACTATAGCTGTCTCACTAAGGAAACGGTCTTTTTAATTTAAATTGAAAATTATGTACTTTCCTTACTTACGTATCTTTTTATATTTTTTTCTTTTAGAAGCTAAATCGAAAAAGATGTAGTGATAACACGCACCGTGTTTGCATATTTTTATTTTTCTTTACAATGTAGTAATGTTTTTTTTTTATTTACAGTTTGTAGAGTTCAAATGACACGAACGAAAACATACATTTTCTCAACTTTTATACATTTCTTCTATATTTTAAAATAGAATACTTCCATTCTTACGGCAAAAATATTAACGAGATCATTTATTCACAAAGACGTTCGCCATTGGAGCAAAGATTGGGTTGTTATTTTAAAGCGAAAACTAAATTTGTCACTAAAAATAGCTACAAATTAATGCTTAAGTTTGCATTAACGTTTTTGAATCAATTGGTATATGATAAAATCAATCGATTTAAAACCCCTTATATCCACACCATATTATTCACATAACAGAGGTGAAAATAATAAATATCTCAGACAGCTAGGCTGCCATGATTTTTGAACTATATCTAAGAAAAAATCAAATGACCACTGTCGGGACTTGAACCCGAAACCCCCAGTTTCCGGCTAGGTGAGTTACCGATTTCTCCACAGTGCCCGAGAGTGGAAACCGATCTCTTCTTATATATAGCAATCACCCATTGAAAATGGCGTAACATTACGATGCACACTGGAAAAATTTATTTTCAAACCTATGTCACGGTCGGAAATAGTATATTGCATTACAAGGTAAGAAACTTGGCGGTTGCAACCAGTGTGAAGTTTGCTGCCCGAGGTACGAGGGCATGCAAATACACGTGCTGCAAACGCCAAGTTTCATACCGAGTAATTGCATATTATTTTTCACAACAACTCTATTGACAATTGGATTTGAAGTACCTACAATTTGAGCGTGCAAAAAAGTCGCAAAAATATTAGATCTGTCAGATTTATGTGGGGTTATGTCTGGCATTTTGACGTTTATGAATATTATATGCGGATTCAATATCCTCTATCTCCTTCTTTATAATTTGACGTTTTCGAAAATTATATGCGGATCCAATCTCTCTGTCTCCCTCTTAACAACGTTAAAAAATAGAGAGAACCGACCTGAAAATTTTCATCTCTAGGGATGAAAACGCTTAGTTTCAACCCGCTAAACAGGTACCGAAAATTGAATTTTCAATAGCGGCGTTTGAAAAGTCATTTTCAAACCTATGTCACCATCGGAAAATTGAATTTTTCCAGTGTTGATTCGTAATATGTCTTTTTCAATGGGTTCTTCAAAACACTAATGCAAACTAAAGCATTAATTAGCATATATATTTAAAATTGCGATACTTTAATTGTGTCAATTTAACTTTAAAAGTAGCGTTTAAATATTTTTTTATGATGAAACACCTTTGCAAAAGGAGACCTGTGTAAATATTTAAAACTGCAGTAAATAAAATAAAATGTCTACAAAATAGCTCGACTTGTCTACGTCGACCAAAACCTTTATTTGTTCAAACAAAACACAAAGCGCAGTTTAACAACAATCGACTGTTCTCCGCTGTCAATAAAACAATTAAACATCAAAGTTATCGGCTGCTGATAATAAACAAAAGAGAATGAAAAGCCGTTAGAGATGATGTACTGAGTGCATTTTCAGTACAGTTAGTGTAGTGTTCGAGTGGAAAGTCAAGGTGGGGGAGATGATATCCGTATTTTTAGTGCCGGCGTTAAAACATGTCAGAGAGATAGTGAATCAATAAAACCAACGCTGTTAACTTGAGCACACCTATCTACTGTATAGCATGTTACCTACCCTTAAATGAAATTTACGACTTCGGTTCGCCACCCTTTTTCATGAACATTAAATTAACTTGGGCGTTAAAATACATGGGACTATTCTTAACTTTATATCGAATTTCCCTTTTCTGGTTTCCGCGTATACAGGCTGTCCACCGGTCGGACTACAACTGACTTCTTCTTCAGACCCCTTACCGAAAATACTACGCACGCAAATGATATCCCACTAGTTAAAAAAAAGAGTGTGTGTACTATGTACGCACGTCAGAAGTTATACTTCTTTTACGTAACAAAACAAAAATAACTCCAAAAATTTTATCCCGCGTGCCAGTACTAAACGTTTGTAAAAAAGACGATAAAGTAATAAAATAAAGATATTAAATAAATTAATTTAATTTATTAAATATATTATTTTATTTATTATATTTATATCTAATTATCCTCGTAATTATCTATTAAAAAAAAATTTTCCAAATCGGTTTATAAATGACGGAGTTCTGAGGTAACAAACATAAAAAAAAAAATACAACCGAATTGAGAACCACCTCCTTTTTTTTGAAGTCGGTTAAAAAATAATACATACCTCCGTTAACCTCAATAATTTAAAAACGCATATGATTTTTATTCGTACTGTTCCTCACTTTTTTTATTTGACAGTGATTTTGACAGTTCAATTAGAGTGAAGCTAGTTCAGCAAGGAGTATAGATGACAATGCGACGAACTCATATTTAACGAAAGCGGCATAAACGAGCGTTTGCAAAGCAATAGCTTTTATTAATGTTAACCAAAACTGAAAACGCTCTTGTCACATTGTGACTGGTGTAACGACTCTATTTGAAGTTTTACTAACGACTAACTTCAAGGTGTGAATTTAGTTGCAATTTCATGGTGTCGGTAAATTTCGTGACGCGATCCTAAAAATTCACTCTCATCATTTTTCCATAACGCGCCAAAAGAAGTATAACTTCAAAAATCTCTGGTGATACCCGTCGCTTCCAGCACATAATGCAGTCCGATACCCGTCGCCGCCACCATCACAGATATGAAACGCCCGTTGTTTCCACCGCTTAGTTGACGGTGGCACCCGTTACTCACACCATTCCAGGCGTCTGAGAAATACGATGCGACGAGCATAAGTGTGAATACAAACGGCAGAGTGCAAACAAGTTGCAGTCATGTCATGTCAAATACCACAAGACGGATCGTTGCAATGTTTTCGCTCTCGCAATTTTCACGGTTCAAAGAAGAACACAAATAAAATGTGAAAAATAAACAATAATCTTAGACTGCTTTGTAAATATTACTGCAATTATTAAACTGAATTGATTTTACCACTCTCACCACCGGAACGAAACTCAAATATTATTTTGTCACTTCTTATTCTTTTCAACCGACTTCAAAAAAAGGATGTGGTTCTCAATTCGGTTGTATTTTTTATGTTTGTTACCTCAGAACTCCGTCATTTATAAACCGATTTGAAAAATTCTTTTTTTATTGGATAGGGTATACCTCGAAGTAGGTCCCATAAAAATTTTACTTAAATCGGTTCAGTAGTTCGGCTGATTTTAATAAAAGTGAGTAGCGGCGTGTGATTCCTCTAAAGTAAATGTCACATCACATAGCGTAAGAAATCGGTTTAATATTAACTAAAAAGTAAAAAATAAAAAACTTTTTAACAAAAAAAAACCTCCTTCAAAAAGGCACTGAAAAGAGGAAAATAATGACATTTTGAGATCTGCGCCAATTTAATGAAATATGAAATCGGTTAAAAAGTATAGTATAGTGATTAATATCTTCTTTTTAACCAACTTCATATTTTATTAAATTGGCGCAGATCTCAAAATTTTATTATTTTCCTCTTTTTGGTGCCTTTTTGAAGGAGTTTTTTTTTTGTTAAAAAGTTTTGTATGTGATCAAAACGATAATATTAAATCGACCTGAATAAGATAAAGCACAGCATGGCCGGGTATTTTTTGAACTAATTTTATAAATTTTAATAATCTTCTGACATATTTCATTCAGTCAAACAAAAGTAAAGGATACGTTATACTTGCACAGAAATATTAGATAATCTTATACTGCAGTATTCTACCGAAACATAGGGATGAGTAAAATATCAATTTTTCGTTATTCGGTATTGTTATTTTTTTCTGTTTGACTTGAACTGTGATTTTATTTTGAAAAATTCGACTGATGACCAGTCCTATACTTCCCACCTAGTAAATATTTGCAAAAAATAAACACTTTTTTTTTTTATTCTTTGACTAGGCCCAAATAACCTTAGCTGTTGGTGGTCTTTAAAACACAATTTAATTTTTATTCTTTGAAAAAAGCATGGCCCTCTTTTTTGTTTGGTGATCTACTGATGGCTAACTTAATATAGCAAAAATCATGGTTACCTTGATTTACGTACAATTTTTATTTTTTTAGTAAAATATTTTTTTTCTCGAAAACTATACATTTTAGAGAAAAAAATATTTACATTTTTTTCATATTATAACATCTAGAATTCATTTATATTTTTTTTTACCTATGTTAATACGTGACATTGAGGACGTTTTTTTGAATATCTCAAGATCCACTGAACCGATTTGACTCAAAATCAAATCAGATCTAAGTTAAATAGAACAATCGGCATGCCCGTATGTTGTTCCGTTCTTAAGATATCGAAGGCGAAAAATTGACCACACACACACATACACACACACACACACACACACACACACACACACACACATACAGACATCAGTCAGAAAATGATCTTAAACGATTGCTAGGGTCTCAAAACGTGAAAATCTGTTAAAATCTCGAAATATTTTTTTCGGACTAAATCCATTACTTCCCTACCATAGTAGAGGTGGGAAGTAAAAATGTTTCTGAAAAAGAATTCACAGAGGCCTTAAAAATTCGAACCGTTTATAAGAAAATTATTTTGACCGTTTGACGTTCTATTTTTTTCCTGAAATGATTCAAAAGCCAAATAAAGATTATATTAAACCCCGACAATCAAAATTATATTTTAATGACCTCCTTAAAACGTTCGCCTAATTGTGCCCCGCATGCTGCGCTCAAAATGATAAGCGATTTGAATCGGTTGGCTTTTATTATTGTTGCGAAAACCCCAGATGTTACGCCACTGGCGACAATCGAAGCATCCAGAACAAGTAACAATGGTGAGGCGTGGCATTATATCGAAGACACAAGAATGTTCTAGAAAGCGCGCGAGCGTGGGGGGGTCAAGCTGCTAGCTCTATATAAGCAGAGCAGTCACCGGAGAAACAACAACGAGAGTCGTGAATTAGTGTCGTGTTATAAACAACGGAAATAAATAAATATAGTGCTATTGAAGTGTTTTCACTTTGTTTGAGAAATACTGTTCGTGCTATTATTATATAAACAGTGTTGACTGTTGAAATTGACTTTTCATTGTTACGAATTATTGTATATTGTTGTTTACATTTTTAATTATTGTAAATAAATAATTTATTCCACCCACGTAAGAAAACAGTTTTGTTACATTATAATATAGACATTTTAAACTTCTAAAATAGAGATATGAACGTTTGCGCGTGGGGTTAATCGATTCAGCGTACTCTTTTCTATAAGTAATTTCAAGCATATCCGAGATATTTTTATATTTTTCCATAAATCGCATTCTTTTCATATTTTCATGCGTTTATCAAATCTGTTAATATTTTTGACACTAAACTCTTTCTCTAATTACTTCTATGATATTAAGGAGAAGTTCGATTTTGCACTCGATTAATTGAGCCGATCGAGCAGATTTTTGGTCACGTGTTAAGCGAACAATTCGAGCCATCTAAACAATTCCGAAAGTAATCTAGCAGATATTTCCAAACGTCAGAATAAAATGGCGTAAATTAAATTATTATTACTTAAGCCAAGATATAATCTTTATTGCTTCTCATTTTGATTTAATTAAACATCGTTATAATAATAGTCATGATTTATAATTTTTTTCGTTTTATTCCTTTATTTTAGAATTAATAGTACTACCGACTGTTGATTTTTTTCGACACATAGATATAATAAATAGGTATTTAATTTAATCATTCTGTGCGATATAGACTTATTGGTTAATACTACTTATTCTTTGAATAAATATTATACCTACGTGTATTTTTACCTACTGAAAAATTACCTCACACAAATAAACTTCGAAATTTATTCATACTCACAGCAGGTGTTTCCGCTCATTTTTAAAGTGAATGCTCTGAAGATGGTTAAATCTGCTTTCTCGCTCGCTTTCCTCGAAACTCATAGAGCGTGCTCGATCTCCTCCAGATGTTAAATCCGAACGCAGGATAGAGATTTTTCAGAGCATTTAAATGTTAAATTCGAACGCATTAGAGCACTCGGATTGATCTGAACGCAAAACAGAACTTACCCTAAGTATATATTTACAGAAAAAATCACCCTAATTCTATTTCGACTATACTTGCACTATTGTATCTCTTTTAGTTTAGGAGATTATACTAGCCCTAACCTGCGGTTATGCTCTGGTTTACGTCGGTTTTGACAGCCGAGAATTAGCTAATACTTGTTGATAGTTTCATCAAAATTGGTCTAGCCATTCTTAAGTGACGCCGTTACAAACAAATAGACAAACAGACAAACATTTTGCAAATGCTTTTTTACCCAAAACCGCCCAAAACTATTGTTTTATTTATTAGTATTTATAATTGTGTTAAACTTGCACACCCCTGGTTAAAAGTGACGTGGAAAGACGAACATCGCTATAGGTATATGGTGTAAATCCTACAGTCACTTGAAATAAAACTGGTCCGGAATCACAAATTTCAAATTTCTCTAAAGTTCTTTTTACCAATGAATAATAATAATAATTCCTTATTTTAAAAATTCCAAAGAACATAATAGCATCAGATTAAAGATATAAAATTACTACTTATGCGAAAAAGTCATATAGATTATAAAAACAATTTTGAATTAAATAATGCCTCAGGGACACTTTAAAGTCCCTAAAGGATACAATATTTTTTATAAAGCATGGTAATCTGTTGTAGATTTTAATAGCCATACAGACAGGACCACGATTATAAATTATAGATGCTCGACAATTGAAATCATAAACGTCTATCAATGCTGCTTTAACTAAATATTATAAACCTGAAGATGGCAACTCATTGCTGAAACGCGTAGTGTTAAATCACAAGAAGTCACAAGACGGACATAATACAAGTTATTTCTAATACTTCATAATATTATAAAGTAGCATAAAATTATTTCAATTTTTAAGCACTATGTATGTATGTATGTAAACTTACCAACTTTATAAAGAATTACCACGTCCTAAAATTTTATTGTATTGGTATCAATTCAATTTTTGTATGCAAAAAAAAACTACAGGCAGCCGAATTCGTCTAACAGTTGTAACTGTTACATAAGCATTGTTTAATTAGTGATTCCTTAAGTTATTTAAATTTCATGTTAAACTGGCGTTAATCAACAAATTACCTACTAAAATTTGATAGCGCGTATATTTTTAAAAGTACATTTTTACATTCAAATATTGTAGACTTAAACTCCACTGTATTTCAGAGAATGAACACAACTGACGAACTTAAAATAAATCATTTTTTTTATATTCGTGTAATTTTTTCTATGCCAAACATTCTAGGATCAAATAAATTCTCGCCAATTTTGGGAGTATATTTTTTGATGGTAATGTGAAATTTAAAAGAAAAACTCGAAGCTTTGCTTAATAAAGTGAATACAGGACTGCATAAAGAAAGCAAGTCTTTCTGTTTGTAGAGAAAGGACAGCTCGAGGCTTAGTCTCATTTTAAAGCGTATTTATCACCCTCGAGTCCCGAATCATGCCAGGAAGACGACGGACGGGTTAGTTCGGAAGATGGGACGTGCGCTGGTTACTTCATACTCTAATGCCATGCATTCGACCGTATGCACCACTTGGTACAGCAGCGGGACACAAAAACAACAAGTAGGACCTAATAACTCGATTTTGAATTTTAATCAAACATTTTAAATGAGATGTTCGGACGCTATGGCTGTATGCATGAAGAAAAAGTAAATATATTAAGAAATAAAATATGTATATAATATATATATCTATTAATATCACATAAAACTCAGTTAAATAAGTCAATTAGGTAATTATCACAAGTAATAAATTAGTATCCAAGTTGCACACTTGGATACTAATTTATTACTTGCCGGCATTGTTCCAAGTCTTCATGGTTTCCGGGCTTGTAGACCGTAGTCCGGTGGTATTTCTACCTGACGTTTCGTCTACAACTGCAGTAGACATTCTCAAAGACGATGTGGTCCTCCTTGGCGGCTCACAGGTCACACTGACCTGTGAGCCGCCAAGGAGGACACTTCGACCGCTGCCACATCGCCTTTGAGAATGTCTACCGCAGTTGTAGACGAAACGTCAGGTAGAAATACCACCGGACCACGGCCTACAAGCCCGGAAACCATGAAGACTTGGAATAAATTAGTACCTAGTTAGTTATTTTTTTATTTTCACAGGTTTCCTCAGATGCTTATGACCCTAATGTCTAGTGTCCATAATTATTTACAATATCTATCTATCTATTCATAGGTTTCCGGTCTTTTCCGAGGAACAAATACTCCATAGTTTTTACTTAAGAAATCACCGCCTTATTATGTAAGGTAAATAAATAAATACCCTACAAACTGATTTATTTTTTGGCAACCATATCGAATAATCCAATTCACAGAACTTAAATAGGCTAGTGAATTATCTACATATCATTATCTATAAATTAAAGCATAATTTTTTTATACCTATATATTTTATTTACATTATCCATAGAAAAATTAATAAAATATATATCTTAGCTGTTATAGTTATTTTTTTGTTTTAAACTGTTGTATTTTACTTTTGGATTTACATTTAATTTTCGCGCAGCTGTACATCACTACTATATGCAGGAATAAAAGAAGCCCCTCTGGCAGTTTCAATAAGCACGCTACAATAAACAAATTCTTTGTATTTTTTTTGGTTCTTTTCAGATGGACTGGACGTACACTTAAAATTCTATAGAAATTTATACACCTATCATTGTTTGAATTATAAACTGTTTCATTGGAGACCGAATTTTTGAATTCTTTTTCAATAATATGTTCACATAAGCGATCAAAACATCAAAAGACAGCTTAATTATGTTTTTTAAATTTTGTACCCAGAAGAATTTTTGAAAAACTATGTCATGCTTTCCAAATTTCGAAATTATTTATTACTATACTGGTGTTCAAGATAAACGTGAAAGGCATGGGTTTCCTAAAGGGTAAGAGATTAAAAATTAAGTATGAATATTAATTTTTATAACTCCTGCTTCTAAAGTTCAATATTCGAGCACTGTGAGGCGGGCGTAAAGAGGCGTATTTTAGTCACCGTGCGTGAAAGTCCAAAGCGTGCACAAAAGTACCGTCACAGTGCGTAAAAGTCCAAAGCGTGCGTAAAAGTACAGTCTCTACATCTTATAAATTCGAAATTTCCGAACTTTGTACAATACAAGCACTTACTGGCTATCGATCGATGTGTTCCTATATATAGTATCGTGCATACAAAGTCCACATCATGAGAGAGTCATGTTTTTAATGATTTATACAGAAGTTAATAACTTTAATAAAAATAAACTAAATCGTAACTTAGTCTGTAATTGTAAAATTCTAAGGACTAGAAGAGCGAATTTTCCGTTTTCATATTTTTTTTCTCTCTTGACTTTAGAAGCAGTCGTTATAAAAAATTATGTTCGATACGTCCGCTTAAAGTAAGATATCTAGTAGACTTAAATTGAGGTACTCGCTAAAGGGACTGACGCATACACAACGAGGTCTCGTGCGTTTACCCCCACTCGCCTAACGGCTCGTGGGGGTATACAGCGCACTCGATCTAGTTGTGTATGCAGTCCCTTATCTCGTGCTTCAATTTAAGCCTACTAGAATACCTCACTTTACGCACACGTATCGAAAATAACTATTATTAAATATGAATATAAAATAAAAATATGAAAAGAGATTTGAAATCTTCATATAAAGTGCCTTAATAAAGAGAAAATATTTTTTTCCAACTTACTTAATAAGCGAGTTTTTTAATAAAAAGCGAAACAAAGTATGAAAAGTTTGACTGCGCAGGGTAGGTAGTATTGGAGATTCTGCACATTTTCTCTTATTTCATCAAATCTCTATCTCTTACCGTTTAGGACAGAGGTTCCCTAACTGTGCGTCGCGACGCTCTGGGGCGTCGCGGCGCTATCCTAGGGGAGTTGCAATTTGAGAAGTTATGCTCAGAAAAGCAAGCTCATCCCACTCATTAATAATTCTATTGTTTGTAGTTTTTTATTTTTTCTAATTATTAGAATTAGAACCTAATAAATAATAATTAAAATTCTCTATTCCTTGGAGTTTTCTTTGAATAATAAAGTAATAAAGTAATTTTATTGTCTGCTAGAGCTACACACAGGTATCTTCTTTTAGAAGAGCGTTGCAAAAAATTTCAACCTGTAAAGGGAGTCGCAGTAAAGAAAAGATTGGGAACCCCTGGTTTAGAAAATCCCCATGCATTTTACGCTTATCTTGGACACCCCGTATAAATTTTCTTAAAGCACCTTGTTTGAAGTTGTTACTTAAGGATAAATTCGGGCTACAAGGTTAAAGAATAAAAAAAGGATTTCAAATCGCCTCCTGGTTTTTTAATAAAGTTTTTTTGAAAACATTCCGTATAATATCTGCATAGAAAATTATGAAAAATGATTGTACAAAGAAGTCGTTCTTTTAAGTTATGCAACTTTTTTTGTCTATTTCACGTCTGTGTAATTCAACATTAAAATTTAATATGAGGTAGTTTCTATCTGGGTGTTAGAATACACTTTCAAGTCATATTATAGTAAATTCCATCTTATCCACTTTTAGGTACTTCAAGATGCATAAAATGAATGCAACTCAAATTAATTCACAGAGAAATTATAAATATTTAAATCTTCAGCTTTGAAATTATTAGACGGATTAGGCGAAATTGTACTGAAGATTAATTCTGGAAAATGTTTCCTTTTTTTAATAACACAAAGTATTAAAAGAACTGGAATGCATTTTATTTGTTCTAAATTACTAAAAACTTGTAGGTATATCTGTATCGCGGCTACAGACTTAAATGGCGTGAATACCGTTAAACACAAATGACCTCTATTTGTGTTTAACGGTATTATAATTAAGTAATTAAATGAATGCATAATGACTGCAAACAGTATATGAAACACCTGAGTAAGAACAATGACGTAACACAATACTGTAATCAGGAAAAATTCATTAATTCAAACCTATGTCACCGTAGGGATTTTAACCCTAAACTTTCCACTATCGCGGCGGACTGAGTTGACATTACTCACAGTGATACTTTTTCAAACGATCGACTTTCTCCCTTTAGAGCATGTCGTAACACAATGCTGTAATCAGGAAAAATTCATTAATTCAAACCTATTTGCTTTAAAGGGAGAAAGTCGATCCTTTGAAAATGTGTCACTGTGTGAGTAATGTCAACTCAGTCCGCCGCGATAGTGGAAAGTTTAGGGTTAAAATCCTTACGGTGACATAGGTTTGAATTAATGAATTTTTCCTGATTACAGCATTGTGTTACGTCATTGTTCTTACTCAGGTGTTTCATATACTGTTTGCAGTCATTATGCATTCATTTAATTACGTATTTGTTCACGACGTTCATGTTAAAATTTGTATTTATTAACTTCCCATTGGAAGTTATTGTAATGGGTCCGAAAATCGAAATCAAAAAGGAAAAAAAAATTTTATGTTTCAAGGTCACTACACTATTTTTACACTACTTTTAGAAAGATGTCTGTGTGTGTGTGTGTGTGTGTGACGTATGTACGTACGTATGTATGTGTTCATTTCTTTCTAAGACGAAATCTCGAGAACGAAAAATGATATCGACTACGTTGGGGTGCCAATCGACGCGTATTAACGTAAATATGATCTGAAAGGAATTTTTTTAAAATCGGTTCAGCCGTTCTTTTTTCTTAACCAAATAACCTCCAAAAAAGTAGATTTTACACAATATCTCGCGAATAAAAAATTATATCGACTTCGTAAGGGTGTCAATCGAGGCGTGTTAACGTCATTTTGATCCGACATAAATTTTATAAAAATCGGTTCAGCCGTTTTTTTTTTTTTTTTTTTTAATTATTGATGTTTTAATGATTAAAATGATTACTTTTCTGTGTAATATCTAATTTAATTATTATTATTAAATATTTATCAAACTGGGAAGTTCGTCGTGTGGACCTCAAGGGTCCTTTAGTCCTAATAAACGACCCACCTCACGGCTTGTTATAATTAAGTATTAGCGTCGATTATTTATAATGATTTGTTTATTACAAAAGCAAAACAATAATACGGAAATCTTATCAATATTTATATCGCTCTGCGTAGAATATTTCCGTTAAAGCACAAATATTATTTTGTAGAGGTTCGTGACTTTTTGTGTTCGATGTTGTTGATTTATCAATAATGTATTGAAGACGGGATAATGATTCCCGGTATTGAACGTTCCTTTGACGCACAGACAGTTCTGGAGAGGCAATAATTTATCCTGTCCTTTTAACTTTCATTCAACCATTTCTTCAGCCACGAATCGTTTGTAAATATAGCGGTACTTCACAACAAACGACGAAAATATTTTTTTGAAGCTCACTCGTTTTATTTTTAGTGACATCTACGTTTGTGTATAAAAATTATAATCAATACTTAATACTTATATGTTCATAAATTCCAAACCTCTGCATAATATTGTTACGGATCACCCTGTATATAAACGGCAGGCAAGAGTTCTGAGAAACGGGGTCTGCTTACTGTAACAACTAGTACCTGCGCGAAAGTTCTAGAGAAAGCGAAAACGCACTAGGCTTACGCCACGCAGCATATATAAACAGCCAGTACGAGTGAGTGGGGAAATCAGTCAACGGTGAGTCACGCATTCAAGTCTACGGTGGATCAGTAATATAAATAGTTCCGTGATATAAATAAATAAACTGAAAAAATAAATACTAGTGTAGTGGTAATAAATACGAGTTATTGTATATAGTTGTTTTGTTTTGCTTTGTAATTACTGTTTAGTTATTGTTTACTTGTGTTGATTGTTAGAACTGATTTTTCGTTGTTGCATTCATTATTATTGTGTTTTTCATTATTAATATTTATTCCGCCAACTCAGAAAACAGTTTTGTATAACAATATAATTTCGTTTTCCTGTGGAATTTTCTAGTATTTTTTTATGATACCTGGATACAAAAACGCGTGTTTAGAATTTTTGTTTGTCTGTTTACACCAGGATAACTTGAGATTGGCTGAACTGATTTTCATTATCAATTGGTATGCAAATTTAAAGTTCAGATTACTTTTTCCAAATACGCTATACATGAGTTAAAATCGAATAGGTGTATTATGTACATTTTTGTATTTGTCAAATACTTTAATTTGCACTTAAAAGCATTGGATACCTACAAATACCCCCTGTACTCGTCATCTCAAGTTCTATTCCCTCGCCTAAAAACGGTTATGGCTCTCCCGACGCTATTTTTAAAGCTAAAGGGTTCGTGTAAACGCCAAATGAAGGACTAAAAATCACAGTATACTCGTATATCCTACAGGCGAAATTTTTGAATAAAAGTTTTGGCTAGGTGCAGTGAAAGATTACGTAATTTTTTTTAAGTTGTAAGTTTTTTCAGGAAAATATTTTTCATTTTTCGCCTGAACGATTTGTAATGTGTTTCTTGATTCTTCATTTGGCGTTTACCCGAACCCTTTAGCCTTAATAATAGCGTCGGGAGAGCCATAACCATGTTTAGGCGAGTGGAAATAATTTGAGATGAAGAATGCAGGAGATATTTGTAGGTACCAACCCAATGCTTTAACCGATAAAGTATTAATTTTAAAATAAAATTAAGGTAAGGTGGGGCAAGTGCAGTTCCTGCCATTATATTTCACATACTCATGCGTATATTGCACTGTGAATAAGACATCTAACTAACATATTCTTCCATAGTTTATTCACTCAGTGCATTATTATTCAGCGATTGGAAATCACATTTTCCATTTTTACAAGATTTTATTTAACTTGCGATGTATGTTAGTTAGTTTGCGTGTTTGCTAGTTTGTGTGTTTGTTTGTTGGTTTGTGTGTTTGTTTAGGTCAAATCTTGCAAGTCAATTTTGAACGACTTCCACGTATCCGATCGATTTGAAATCTTGTACACATATGTATTCCCGATGACAATACATAAATAAATCGTTTATAGAAATAAATGCAAAGGGATGTTGGTTTTTTTTTTGACTAACCAACGCCCAGGCCTAATCGCTGAAGCTAGAAACTTGAAATTTGGACAGTTGGTTCCTTTTATAACGTAAGCATCCACTAAGAAATGATTTTTCGAAATTCTACCCCTACGAGTGTCAAAGGGGGGTAAAATTTTGAAAGACTAAAATAAACAAAAAAAAAAAATATTAGTAAAAAAACTTTTTAGAGACAAACTTTTATTTAAATGCACCAAAAAGGAAAACATAATTTTTAATAAATTAGGTTCACAATTATAAAAGCGTGGGTCATGAACTTTATGATAGTTGATTTGTCACGACCCACGCTTTTATAATTATGAACCTAAATTATTAAAAATTATTTTTTCCTTTTCAGTGCATTTAAATAAAAGCTTGTCTCTAAAAAGTTTTTTTCACTAATATTTTTTGGGTCGCACTTGCCCCATTTAATTTTAATACGCTCCTGACTTGTATTTACAATTTACAATTGCTTTCTAGCTTTAGTCACAACCAAAAAATATCTTGAAATAAAGTCTACTCTACTACGCGATAGGTAATCGCATGTAGGTATCTCCATTCTACGATATTATTATATATAAGTAGTTTGTGTATATATATATAGGGTGCAAAGTGCGGTATACTGTTAGTTTCAAATAGCGGAATCGAGGGTGCAGGGGGATGTAGCCTTCGACGTCATTTCGTGAGTTAAGGGGTGGTTTCGGGCTGTAGGTGCAGATGAATCGAATGCGTGACCGGGTAGTTTGATAAGGGTTACACTCTCCACCCCTCGCACACAGAAATAGGTACACTACCGTTCAAATTTTTAAAAATAAATATATAAAAAATACAATGCATGATAATTTAGATATAATGCTATAATTTAGACATCATAATCAGCAGTGTTGTTTTGGTTGCGGAATTGATTTTCACTACATGCGAGTGTTAATTAAATAATTTTCACTTTCATGATGAGCTCTCGCTAGTACGAAGATTCACACCTACAACCTAGCTATAATGAATTGACACTCGCATGTAGTGAAAATCAATTGATTCCGAAGCATATAAGGAGAATGTTAGATTAGTAATCATGTCACGGTTGAGTAATTGTAAGCACAATCCGCCGCTAAAGTGGAAAGGTTCAGGTTAGAATCCTGACTGTGACTATGGTTGGTTAAATGATTTTTTCCAGTATGTTTGGAATCAATTATATAATTGAAAGATTTTTTCGTTGGAGAGCAGCCAATTATATAATTGTTTCGAAACATATAGGAAAAAATCATTTTACCAACCAGTGGTCACAATCAGGATTCTAACCTGAACCTTTCCACTTTCGCGGCGGAATGAGCTTACACTCAATCGTGACAAGATTGCTAAACTAATATTCTCCATATATGCTTCAGAATCAATAGATTTTCACTACATGCGAGCGTCAATTCATATCTGCTAATTCAATAGCTATATGATATGAAGTGAATCCTCGTACCAGCGAGAGTCTAACATGAGAGTGAAAATTATTTCGAATATCCAATAATGGGATATATTAATAATAAATACATAGGTACCTAGATATATCGATGCTATAAACGGTATTACCACATAATATTCTAGAAACAATTATATCTTGTAGAAATCATAAGATAATTTACATGTAAGATATATACATAAAACACGATATAGAAATCAATATATAATTGGCTGCTTTCCAACGAACATTTTTAATTTTTACGTCAGGATTCCGTCAGGTCCAAAACCTAACCGGCGAACCTGATAGTGTGAAAGGATTCTAATGATAAAATTTATTTCAAAAGATATCTTGCAAAGTTTTTGTTACGAAAAATTTTTCAACAGCAGTGTAGAAAAGATTGTCGAGTTTACACAAGTCAAAGAAAAGAACACCCCCATTAAAGATACTGACTTTTGCCCTTAAGTTATATTCTGATACGTGTTCACACTAAGTATTTATTATCCAAGATAACGCGACCGCCTATCTTTTTTAATCTTTATTTCTGCATCAAGTTTAACTTACTTCCTATAATGTGTTTTATTAGCGCTTCTTACTTAACGAAGTGCTCGCGATTATCCATTGACGCAGCTCTTGGGAATATATCATATACTTTAAATTATATACCACGCATTGTCCATTTACTCAATGTGCGGTGAGTGAAGTCCACAAAGAGAGCAAAAATATATCTGTGTCTCTTTTGACGAAGTAATTCCGCATTTATTCCGATGATCCCGTTGGCCGATGTACGGACGTTCCATCTGAACAAAATGTTGAAATAAAGATATCTTTCATTTTTAACAAAATGTAAACAAAACGCTTGACAGCTGGTTGTCATTATAACGTAACCTAGTTTAATTTTGTTAAAATTCATAGTGATATAAGAAGTAAACACAGATTTCGGATCTTTTTGGGCATAATAATATCACTATCAACTAAAGTAGGTATTCCATGAACTGAAGTATAAACAACACTTGAAACGTAATATATAAAGACAAAGAAATATGTCATGGATGCCATTGACGTAAAACCTCAGTGCCCCAGTGGTCAATAGTATACCTGCTCTCTTTTAAAAATTCTGTCTTTGTCTATGGAAGTAGCCAATCAGGAACCTGCCAGCTGAGCCCCCATATAAAAAGACAGAAATATATACCCGCACGTATGTTGGCTTCACGATTTTTGATCTATGAGTATAGGGTAATATGTATATGGAATATATCAATATATAAAATATATCTGTAAATTATTATTTTAAGGAGAGGACAGTGTGATCCAGTGGTTAGCGTCGCGGCCTCTGGATCAGACTGTTGTGGGTTCGAATCCCGCCTTCGCTCATGGATGTTTTGTGATGTCATTTAGTTTTAAGTGAATTCTTATTTAATGTAATCAAGACGCTAAAGACCTAATTTGTCGACGCGTCTATAATTTACAATAAATAAATAAAATTATTTTAAGGGATGTATAAAGAGGTAAAATTTTTTTATTGCGTGATATTGTCGATTCTAGAAAAAATCCTGAGACATTCTCGGGACATCTCCAAGATATCCCCGGAAATTTCTAAAATTCCTCGGACATCCTCAGACATCCCCGAACCTGTATATTAGAAATCCACAGCGGTTATCCCCTCGGTCTGCAATTGTTTTCTTGCAGATTTTTCGGGTATTATTTATGACACTAATGCTGGGTTTATATGATTTTCAGCTTTAAAATTTAAATGACATTCTTAAATCTAGATTTAAAGCTGAAAGTCGTATCGAAACTCAGCTTTTAGACGGGAAAACCGGTGTTTAGGATACACCTATCTGTACCAGCATATGCATGAGCAGCTGGACCTATTTTGATTAAACTCGGTAAGTACACTATCACTAATTGATACCCAAATTTAAAACACAAGGTCTCTTTTATCTAGCCACGCTCGGCTGAAAATAGGGTTCATGTCAAAACCGATATTAAAAAAAACTCAAAATTAACGCACCACCACTGAATTAAAAGGTATAGAGGCGCTACAAGCATTTAAAAGTGAAGACAGTCGCCGTATTTATTCAGCTCTCATTTTGTACGTGAGAAGAAAAGAAGAAGAGCATAATATTCCCAAGTCGTTCCGTGTTTGGCCGCCATGTTTCTTGTCCCAGACCTGGCTTTTTATAAACACTTGTATACGGTATAGCGCCTCTATACCTTTTAGCTCAGTACGCACCACTCATTTTTAACTTCCCATTGGATGTTATTGTAATGGGTCCGAAAATCTAAATCAAAATGTATAACAAATTTTTATGTTTCACTACACTATTTTTACACTATTTTTAGAAAGATGTCTATGTGTGTGTGTGTACGTATGTACGCACATATATGTCCATCTCTTTCTAAGACGAAATCTCGAGAATGAAAAATGATATCAACTACGTTAGGGTGCCAATCGACGCGTATTAACGTAAATATGATCTGAAAGAAATTTTTTCAAAATCGGTTCAGCCGTTCTTTTTTCTTAACCAAATAGACTCCGAAAAAGTAGATTTTACACAATATCTCGCGAATAAAAAATTATATCGACTTCGTAAGGGTGTCGATCGAGGCGTGTTAACGTCATTTTGAACCGACATAAATTTTATAAAAATCGGTTCAGCCGTTTTTGTTTTTTTTTTAATTATTGTTAAAAATAAATAATAGTTATGTTTTAATAATTAAAATGATTACTTTTCTGTGTAATATCTAATTTAATTATTATTACTAAATATTTATCAAACCTGGAAGTTCGTCGTGTGGACCTCAAGGGTCGCACTTTAGTCCTAATAAACGACCCACCTCACCGCGGCTTGTTTCTGTTATATTTTTAATAATGAAAGAATTATTGGACAGGAAGCACATTTTGATTTCTGATGAAACCAGGACAAGTTTTGAAATCATTTGCAGATGATAATAAATCTAAATAATGGAATTATTGATTGCTCAGAAAATAACGAGCAGCCACTGGTAAGGTAGTCGCATGTTGTTAATGTTAACAAGAGATCTATTATTGTTGTAATTGCATTTAGATTGGTGTGACTTATGTAATGCTATTTGCATCTCCTTCGTGCTAGCAGTGCATAATATCCAGTTGCAGTGAAATCCATTAAGGCAAAGTGAAATGCGGCGATGATAGAAAAATAATTACATCCTCAGAATAGCACTTAATAAATTATGTTAATTATAATTTAAAAAAACTAAAAAACACGCTTTAATGAACTAAAAAGTAAAAAATAATTAATTTTATTGTAAAAAAGCGTGGGGTAGTATGAAAATATGATACAAAGCACCCAACGCTTTTTTACAATAAAATTAATTATTTTTTACTTTTTAGTTCATTAAAGCGTGTTTTTTAGTTTTTTTAAATTATAATTTATTTTTGCTTTTTAGTCCTGGAGATCCTGGTCAGGATAATGGGACAAACTTATGGAATTATTGTATTGTAATCGGTCCTTGATAAGTGTGCAAAGTTTCAGTTCAATCTGAAGTTTTTTGCTTTTTTTTTTTTAGTCCTGGACATCTTGGTCAGGATAATGGGACAAACTTATGGAATTATTGTATTGTAATCGGTCCTTGATAAGTGTGCAAAGTTTCAGTTCAATCTGAAGTTTTTTGCTTTTTTTTTTTAGTCCTGGACATCTTGGTCAGGATAATGGGACAAACTTATGGAATTATTGTATTGTAATCGGTCCTTGATAAGTGTGCAAAGTTTCAGTTCAATCTGAAGTTTTTTGCTTTTTTTTTTTTTTTAGTCCTGGAGATCTTGGTCAGGATAATGGGACAAACTTATTGAATTATTGTATTGTCGTCGGTCCTTGATAAGTGTGCAAAGTTTAAACTAAATCTGACGGTTCAAAGTTGGTCAAAATCAAGTTCAAAGAAGTCGGTTACAAACTGACAAACACACAAGCCCGCAAGCCCGCAAACATACAGGTGAAGCTAATATAAGCGTGTTAAAAAGGAGCGTTCGGTATAGTTTATTTACAATTATACGTAATTATATAAATAATAATTAAAAAAAAACTTAAAAAAAAATAGAATCTCGTATCTAAAAAAGCTACTTAAAAAAAGAAAATATTAAAATGTTGAGGGTGGCGCCAATTTAAATAGATATTAAATTTTTTTACATTATATCTACTTTTATTTTATTATTGGCGCTGACCTCAAAATTTTATTATTTTCCTGTTTTAAGTTGCTTTTTTTTGAAGGAGGTTCTATTTTTTTAACCGACTTCAAAAAAAGGAGGTTTCTCAATTCGACCGTATATATTTTTTATGTGGTTATGTAGTTATGTTTTATGTATGTTCGCAGATAACTTCGTCGTTTATGAACCGATTTTGAAATTTTTTTTTATTTGAAAGGATATACTTTC
The DNA here is from genome assembly GCA_039654895.1 of Mongoloraphidia duomilia. Classification (NCBI taxonomy): domain Eukaryota; kingdom Metazoa; phylum Arthropoda; class Insecta; order Raphidioptera; family Raphidiidae; genus Mongoloraphidia; species Mongoloraphidia duomilia. The sequence goes on along the minus strand of CM077525.1, from coordinate 15,973,566 downwards.
AGATTGGTTCCATAGAAATTTCATCAAAATCGGTGCAGTAGTTCGGCTGATTTTAATAAAAGTAAGTAACGGCGTGTGATTCCTTAAGGTAAATGTTACTTTTTAGTGTATTTGCCATAATATGGCACATACACTATTGGCGTCGGTCGGATGGCGGGACCTAGGGGTCGGACCAAAATTTCTCGACGTTTCATAGCCTCCTGAACAATTTGGCACCATTTTTGAAAATGTTTATATATATATGTATGTATATATTTATATATATATATATATATATATATATATTTATATATATATTTATATATATATGTGTGTACACGATAACTCTCGACAGACTTAATCGATTGAAACGAAATTTGGTACACACATTGGAACCCATCACCGCAAGAAGCCTATTTAAAATGGGCCCGATCGGACCATTTTCAGGGTTGTATTTAGGGGTTCCAAAAAGTTTTTGGGCCCAAAAATACCGAAAAATTTGTCAGAATCGTTTCAAAATTGAAATTTTACTCTTTAGTAAAGATTAAAACGTGCTGCTAAAATTTTAATAAAATCGGCCCGACAGGACCGGACTTTCAAATTTTATGAAAACACTAGTTTGTTGATACGGATTTACTTATGGAAGGGTGCATTTAATGTGGTACAGAGGTTGCATTGATAATAATATTGAAATTAAGAAAAAAATATTATTTTAAGGGATGTATTAAGGGGTTAAATTTTTTATTTTGTCCAAAAACAAACTTAAGTTCACGTATTAAAGCCACAAGGCCTGTATTAGCAAATACACTATATTGTCGGCAGGGTTTGGCACTGCGACCCGAGTTTTTTTGATACTAAAAAGTAAAAAATAAAAAACTTTCTAACAAAAAAAAACCTCCTTCAAAAAGGCACTAAAAAGAGGAAAATAATGAAATTTTGAGGTCTGTGCCAATTAAAAAATATGAAGTCGGTATAGTACAGTGATTAATATCTTCTTTTTAACCATTTTCATATTTTTTAATTGGCACAGACCTCAAAATTTCATTATGTTCCTTTTTTTAGTGTCTTTTTGAAGGAGGTTTTTTTTTGGTAAAAAGTTTTTTTATACATTTTTTTTATTTTTTACTTTTTAGTGACTGCAATAGGTACGTAGTTTGCACGTTATTAACCAACTTCTTTCTTGATGTTTGATTACTAAACTAAAAAAAAATACTACTGAACCGATTTAAGAAAAATTTATTTGAGAGCACCCTAAAGGTATGCTCTATTGATTAGAAAAAGAATCATCAAAATCGGTAGGAGATATGAGGTAACATACATAAAAAATTAACTTTATTATCAGAAAAAAAAATAAACAAAACGTGTATGTTCTGAACTTTGGACTTTTGTACTGTAATTTTGGAAGTTAAGAAGTTACTTTATAAAATGCTTGATAATTAATTTTTTCAAGCACTTTAGTGAGTTCTTGATGTTTTTAAGCATTTTTTAAAACGAAAGTAAGCTGTTTCTTGAATAAATCAGGCATTTATGAAAGATCTTGATGCTCATAGGTTCGGTGCTCTGCCCAGCTCTGCTTTTGTTGGATCATTAACAGAATTTCATCGTATCCAAAAAATAAAGACAGGTATAACCCACTATGGGCCAAAATTATTCAATGTTCTATCACAGTCTGTTAGAGATTTGCCAGTTAACCAGTTTAAGGAACAGATAAAAAACTATCTTACAAAAAATAGTTTTTATTCAATCCAGGAATTTTTGAATAAAAAATTTATATAAAAATTTTTTTAAATGTTTTATAGAAGAAAAAACATCATTTTATATTAAAGATTTTAATAAAGAGAGAACTTGCTCAAAAATAGTTTTATAAAATTTTAAATGTATTTAATGTGGCTTGTGTAAACTATGTAGTGTTAAGCACCATCTATCTATCTATCTATCTTAAAAATTTCAAACAAGCCTGACAGCTTTCCTTGTGATTGCGCCACTGCAGCTAAGGACGCTATAAAATCAATATAAGATTTTTTTGTAACACATATTTGAAATGTACAACATTTCGTGCCTCTAGTCGGCTGCTTAAAATAATTAATATATATCGCACGCGATAATACAATATTTTATGTGATACGACAGTATATGTAGGCGTGCGTAAAATATGAATGTGACGTCAGCGTACAATAATGCATATTTTATGCCATACGAAGAATACAGTTGCTATGGTAACGAAGTAAATAAATATTGGATCAAGGCCAATATTTTTAGCTGTCAGTGAGATTTCGGTGTTCAAAATTAATTCAATAAAGCTATTAAGTTGAATATATTTTACATTTCAAATATGTGTTACAAAAAATAGTGTATTAGACATCTAATAAAATTAAGTATAAGATGCTCTGGGTGTTGGCACGCGAGCCGCAGTTTCCCTCGCGTCTTATTCTGAATTGTACTAGATCAGGGGTCGGCAACCTTTTGAGACGAAAGAGCCAAAAGTTACAATTTACAAAATTTCCCAGTTTTTAAAGAGCCACTAACATTTTTATTTCAATATTATGATATTTGATTAGGATTAGGTATATAAATTTGATTTTTGATTTAAATAATATCTTTAAATATGAAATAATATTTATTCATATAAAAACATACAAATGTTTCGCACAAAACATATTAAAGTATTTTAGCTAGCTATGCAGTGCACCAATAACTAAACAAACAGAACAGTGTTTCCACATTTAAAAAATGTCAGCTGTCCGTATACTCTCTACTCCACCTATTCTCACTATTCTCTGTTGAGTGTTTTTATCCTGTTTAAAGTTTTTTTTGCAGTATAATATTTTTTATGAGTTTTTAAAATAAAATAATATAATTATTAATATTTGCGCATGGAACTGGAGAGCCGCATCTTGACATCATAAAAGCCGCAGGTTGCCGACCCCTGTACTAGATGTATAAGTAAACTACTGTTTTAGTTTCTGTTTTGCAATACCTGTTTGCAAGATAATGTTATAAAATATAATAAACGAACCTTTAAACTATTTAATGATAAGAAAAACGAGTTGTTAATAAAAGAAAATTAAGAGTTACTGCTGAGACATGCTATTTGAATTTTTACTGTTAATGTCGCAATTAAATTTAATATATTATGTAATAACTAACATAGACACGTGTATTGTAAATGTAAAGTTTTGTTTTACACAGACGTCAAAAGTAACTTTGACTTTATCTAACAAAGTCGGTGGCCTTGTTTCAACAGCAGAAGAAGAAAAAAAGTTTAAAATGGAAAGATAAGAGCTTTCAGTAGTGCAGCGACACCTTTACGTTCAACAAACTGACACATTTAGCTCAAAGGATCGAGCTGATGTAGGCGGTTAAGATTCAGCCTCTACTTGTAGACATTCATACATAACACATACACCGGTACTCATGTCACAGCGCTATTCGTAATCTATTCAAAATTATTACAAGGATTCTGAAGAAATGAAGACAACAGTTTGGTGCAGAGCATATAGATAGACATATAAAGTAGGCGGCACTAGTGCCGCCTAGTGACGAGTTTGTGCCGTCTAGTGACAGTCGGTTGTGCTGGCGGCACAAGAGTTAGAATTTTAATTCTTCGGCATATATTGTATCTGCAGTCTGCACACTACAGTATGAGGAGTAGACGCGTTTATAGAGCTGTTGCATTACTTATTGCATTCATTCATATCCTTTTTGTAGTGTTTTGCTTTTTTACTGTTTTGCAGGTTAAGATTCAAAAGACACCACACTATAGTTTTCAGTTTTTTATTCATTAAATACCTATAATAAAATGTACTATGCTTTAAAATTGAGTATTTTTTAATTATCCCGCTTCGCCACATTTTTTTAGTAGACCTAACTCTCGAACTTTAGTGTCGCTCAGTAAAAATTGCTTAAAATATGCTCTGGTTTGGCGTAACGGTTAGCGTGCCAATGGAGGATCCAGGTGCCCGCCTCTCAACTAGAAAAATTAAGATAAGACTACCGCTAATGTCGCCTGTATCAAGTATAAGTTTAGGTTAGGTTAGTTCGGATGATTTTGCCTCCCCACCACACTCCTCAAATAAATCCTGGATTCGCCCTCATAGCGTGGTGGCTCATGAATATTTTGTGAGGTCGTTTTGACCCAGCTCTTTTTTGATGATACTGGCTAAATCAAGTGACAGCCCCTTTAAAAAAAGTATCTCGAAGAAACTATCAGGAATGCAAGTTATCAACGGACATAAATATATTGTAATTTATGTTTAAAATCGGTTCAAACGGCCTAGAAAAATAAACGAATAAACGAGATGAAATTTTATACACCTAAAATTATTTCTATTTCTATATAGGAATAATTTGTTAACTATTTTTTTTTGAAAATTCGATAGTTTACTTATGTGTGTGTGTGTGTGTGTGTGTGTGTGAGTGTGTGTGTACGTACATACGTACGTACTGTATGTGTCAATTTCTTTCTAAGACGAAATCTCGAGAGTCTTTGTGTGTGTGTATGTGTGTGTGTGTACGTATGTATCCATTTCTTTCTAAGAGGAAATCTCGAGAATGAAAAATGATATCGACTACGTTAGGGTGCCAATCGACGCGTATTAACGTAAATATGATCTGAAAGAAATTTTTTCAAAATCGGTTTAGCCGTTCTTTTTTCTTAACCAAATAGACTCCAAAAAAGTAGATTTTACACAATATCTCGCGAATAAAAAATTATATCGACTTCGTAAGGGTGTCAATCGAGGCGTGTTAACGTACATTTTGATTCCGACATAAATTTTATAAAAATCGGTTCAGCCGTTCTTTGTTTTTTTTAATTATTGTTAAAAATAAATAATAATTATGTTTTAATGATTAAAATGATTACTTTTCTGTGTAATATCTAATTTAATTATTATTATTAAATATTTATCAAACTGGGAAGTTCGTCGTGTGGACCTCAAGGGTCGCACTTTAGTCCTAATAAACGACCCATCTCACAGCTTGTTTATTTTTTGTTTTTTGAAATGCTCGCTTGCTTGTGGACAACTGCACGCAGACAGCACATTCATACAAACGTACAACTGGTTGAAATTCTTTTTCGTCTTCTTTTCTCGTCGCAATCGTCTCTTTTCTTTCACTGTGTAAATCAGAAAGATGCCGCAGTTTCTTCTTTCATTCTTTGACTTCATTTCACGACTATAGCGGGCATGTAATACGTCATTATTGTAAAAAAAATACTCGAAACTCGTGATCCACGAGTCATGATCGGTGCTGATATAATTTCGGTAAATATATTATAACTAGACTAGCGGCCCCGTCCGGCTTCGCCCGGGTGCAATACACTACTCACTCCCTTCGCTCGTTCGCTTGAATTTTATAATTACATTGCTCACTCGCTTCGCTTGTTCCCTATATATATACCCATATATCTTCCGTGAAAAATTATCTAACTGATGGTGAAAACCGCATCAAAATCCGTTGCGTGGCTTAGGAATTACATTACTCACTCGTTTCGCTCGTTCGCTATATATATATGATGCTCCGCTCCTATTGGTCGTAGCGTGATATTATATAGCCATAGCCTTCCTCGATAAATGGACTATCCAATACAAAAATAATTTTTCAATTCGAACCAGTAGTTCTTGAGATTAGCGCGTTCCACCAAACAAGCAAACAAACAAACTCTTCAGCTTTATAATATTAGTATAGATGTTAGTTTTTGCCGCCATCTGCTAGAATTATCTGGGCCTACTATCTCCGCTGTTATTTTCTCCGCGAGAAGATTAAGTCATTTGAAAGTTTGTAAATAAATATTTTTCGATGCACCAATACCAAAATAGTGCTGTGTTTACCAATGTTCCAAACATAGAGGTTTTGTATTTCCAAAGGATCCGGAACTGAAAAGAACTGGTTGAATGCTATCAGAAGGGAAAAAACTTGATTTCTCGCGCGTTTTTTTTATAAAAACAAATGATAACTTAGGTGGCTATATATACCTGCTGCCATCTATATTACGTCTCTCATGTGTCCATCTCCATTATGATAACAAATCAAGAGATTTCGTCAGAAATGTTCCTTATTCAAGTTTTATAAGCTCGAAGCTTTTCTTATCATGTAATCCGAACATAAATCATTCGAACTGCACCATCTGTATGAACGCTGACTACAATAATAGAGAGCTGCATTATGTTCAAGTGAACTCCTCTCTCAGTCTTACATACAGTTGAAAGCCACTGCACCTTTACATTTTTTAATATAGAAAACCATAAATTTTACCTATACTCCCGACGGAAACTAAAGAAACCGTAACATAAATTATTAAACCATTCACAACACGCCTGACTCTGTTGCATTTCTCTCTGAAGATCGCTATCGTACATTCTTTTTAAAATTATAACAGTGAAGTAACTGTTCACTGGTTTAGCATTTTAATAATAATAATCCGTTGGAAAATATATTCCGGACTAACTGACCAACTGCAGTTAAGAATATTCTCTACCGAAAGTTACACCCTGCATTCTTCATCTCAAATCCTTTTCCCTCGCCTAAAAACGGTTACAGCTCTTCAGACACTATTTTTAAAGCTGAATGGTTCGGGTAAATGCCAAATGAAGGACCAAGAATCACACTACAGATCCTTCAGGCGAAAAATGAAAAAAACATTTGCTTGGAAAAACATAACTTTTTGAAAATTACGTTCTTTCACACGTAGCCAAAACTTTTTTTTTTTCAAAAAAATCGCGTATAGGATCTGTAATCTGATTCTTGGTCCTTCATTTGGCGTTTATTCGAACCCTTTAGCTTTAAAAATAGCATCGCGAGACCGGTAACAGTTTTTAGGCGAGTGGAAAGGATTTGAGATGAAGAGTGCAGGGGGTAACTTCCGGTAGAGAATATTTTTAAAACCATGAGAACGTTCAATAATAACAGTATCTTATTTTAATATTTCTCGCGTACGCCTTAAAATTAACTTTGTCTGAATTTTTTTATCAAAATTTCAGCAGTTAAATCTAACCCGAATTATCAATTTTCAGAATTTTCGCCTGTCTGTCTGTTTGTTAGTTTCTTCCGAGTTAATTAAAAAAATAATGAAGCGATTTTTTTAAGACGTTTGCTTTAGTCAGGGAATAGGATAATTTATAAAATAACATGGCGCTTCTATTAATGGGGGCTGAGCAGTAACCAAAAAATTAAGCAAAGAGAGTTTTGATTGTTTTTTTTGTTGATGTGTTGATTTTTGTTGATTAACCGGTGGTCTAATTACTCAGAATCTATAATAGATATATAATTAACGTAAGTATTGTGTTGGAAAATAACAAAAAAATATTTGTTTTATTTATTTTTGCCCATTTTTGGCTACATTTAGTAGTCCCGAGTAATTCAATAATTACTACCGGGGACTAATAAATGTTTGAAAAAATTGGGCATAAATCAATAATTTTTTTCAGTCATACGTATGTTGTGAAAATAATTATGAGTTTCATTTTTGATTTGGAAAATAAATGTTACACATGCCTAGTGGATCAGAACTGAAAAAAAAGATCTAAAACTCTATTCCAGAATCTCGATACTGTGTACAGACGAGCAGTGACAGATTATTGCGTAGTGAAAGCGGAAAATACTTCCGGTGTAGTTTTCACAAAAGAAAATTCTCCCCTAATACCCATATATTGGGGTTTTCAATGATCTTTTATTTTCTTTTATAGCCATCATTATTCTAAACCTTGTTTTTTTTAAGTTGTAAACAATCTTTTCCATTCATTTTACTTTTTACATGCGAAAGATTTATGTTTTTGGAAATAGATCTATTCATAGAAGCTTTTTTATTATACCGAAACTTATTTAAAAAAAAAATAGCAGTCAAATGTTTTGCTATACTAATTATTTTCTGAAGTTATACTTCTTTTGGCGCGTTATAAAATGATTATGAGAGTGAATTTTTAAAAGACTGTGACAGAAAAACTGTGATATCAAAATTAACAGGATTAATTTCCATAGTTACCATATAAACAAATCATGTCTTTTATTATTTTATTAACAGACTTCAAAACAGGAGGAGGTTCTCAATTTGATGCGTATTTTTTACACCGATTACTCAGGAATAGTTGAACCGATTTTGATGATTATTCTTTTAAATAATAGGGCATACCGGCGGGGTGGTCTCCTATAAATTTTATTTAAATCGGTTCAGTAGTACGACTGATTTTTTATATTATGTATTTTTGTATGTATGAATGTCAACTCATATCTCCTGCATTTGTGAACCGATTTTAATTATTGTTATTTTATTTATTAAAGCATACCTTTAAGATGGTTCCACATAAATTTTACTAAAATCGGTTCAGTGATTTTCTTATTTTTTAGTTTAGTAATTAAAAATCAAGATAAAAGCTGGTTAATAACGTGCAAACTGCATAGGTATTGTAAAGCCACTAAAAAGTAAAAAATAATAAACTTAAAAAAAAACCTCCTTCAAAAAAGCCACTAAAAAGGAGAAAAATAATAAAATATTAAGGTCGGCGCCAAAATTAAACTAGATAATATGTAAAAAAGTTTTAGTAATTAAATTGGCGCCGATCTGAAAATTTTATTATTTTCCTCCTGTTTATAGTGGCTTTTTTGAAGGGGTCTTTTTTAAGTTTTTTTATTGCAATGAATTATTTGCATGCAAAATAAAAGATAGTTTTTCATCACGCCAAAAAAGCATAACTTCTAACGCGCGTACTACTTATGTACGCGCGTTAGAAGTTATGCTTTTTGCACCCACTTTTTTTTAACAAAGTCTGCCAGAATACTTTTTAGCTTAAGTTAAATTTAATTATCTAAGTTACGTGATTCAAAAAACATATATTCATAATAAATAGCCAAATAGACCAGAAATTTTTATTTTTAATGACATTTTTTTACGGCTAGCTAGGGTCCATTGGGGCCTAGCACCAATTCATATTTTCAGTTTATTAATGACACATCGAAAAACCAATTGGTACGTTGACAGTTCTCGGATAAGAACCTTCAGGCAAATGGGGCTTGTAATAGCGGAACCACGGAAACGTCATATCAAGAACGGCATTGCTACCTGGCCGGCTATTAATTTCATGTCATTTAATTTATCAATTGAAAAAGAAAAATTGTCCAAAACCATCGATAAAATGTAAATTTTATTTTGATTTTTAACAGCCCTGTTCGAGAGCTAATCTGATCTTGCGAAACGTTTTTACAAAAGTAAAGACAAATACGCAATTAAATGGAATTTTGTTTAATTATTTATCTTTCTTAAGTCAATAATCCAATCGTAATGAATTGACATCCGCCCAACTACAAATGAAATGTCTAATTATTTTTTGAGGGACACAAAAACGTTCAGCTCGTTTAAATTCGAAGGTCAAATTAAAAAAAAAGTATATTACGACAGCTTTATTACTTATTTATGTTATGCTTTATTTCATTTAGATTTTTTGAAACACACCTAAAATAAACTGTATTTTGAATTAATTATTAACAAACGTCTGTTTTTGTCATTCTTTTTCTAGAAAAGCTGTCTTTATTTGAAATCGAAAATTAAAATTTTTTACTTCGTTTAAAAAAAATTCTTTTCAATGTTAAAATAAAACAAGTGAAGCACGTGTTGCTTTTTTGTTTATTTCAAGCACAAGTTGAGAAAAAACCTGCGCTTTGAAAGCTCGACCGTCGATGAGAAAACAGACAATGTGCTGCCATCGTTCACATTACATACGAACCACTTGACTTTCTTTATTTTATTGAACCAATATTTCAATCGCCTTGTAAAACATTATATTTTATACGGAAAGACGAATTCCAACTATAATTTATAAACGTTTTTATTTTTTTATATTTTGACTGATTTACCTATTTATTTTTTTAAATTTTGTTAATAATCTACGTGTTTAAATGTCAGATATAGCTTTTTTGTGCATCCAAAGTAACGCTCTGGCCTATTCTAATTTTATTAAAACTAGTATAATATCAGTGTTTCGTAATTACGTCCAGTTTAAAAAAAAGTACTGTAAAGAAATGAATCGATTGTCAATTCATTTACTTTCTTGCCATATCCATCTCTACATAGTATAAAATGAAGTCGCTTTCCGCGTCTGTCTGTCTGCCTGTTTAACCGCTAATTCCTCCTAAACCACGCAACGGATTTTGATGCGGTTTTTACCATCAGTTAGATAATTTTTTACGGAAGGTTTATATATATATATATATAACGAACGAGCGTAGCGATTGAAAAAGCAAACGAGCGAAGCGAGCGAGTAATGTAATTTTTAAACCTCGAAACGGATTTTGATGCGGTTTTCACCATCAGTTAGATAATTTTTCACGGAAGGTTTATATATATAGCCAACGAGCGAAGCGAGTGAGTAGTGTATTGCACCCGGGCTTTAATAGCACCCGGGTGCTATAGACTATAGACTATATAGACTATAAAATAGCTACTTTACAGATAGAAATATCATAGATAGATTAGGGAAGCCACCCAAAAAAGTGCATGTGGATGCGAAAAATAGAGAAGGAGAATAGAGCAGTTCTTCTATTTTCTTCTATCACAAATACATAACCATGGTTACAGATGTAAATTAACAATACCTACTATACACTTTTAAATTCACAAATGCGTCAGAAGACAAGGAAAAGAAAACTGCTTCGTTTTCTATCTCTCTTGTCCAAGGCAACACTGTCATATACAGTTGTGTCTATATGACTCCCCTAACTCTAGATCTATGATATTTCTATGACTTTACATGCGTGTATGTAGGCATGGAATGGGTCAGTTAACAGACAGGTGTGTTGTTTCCATAGTGATTTATGTTTATTCGCTCTGATCCGCTCGCCATAACCTACTCGCGGCCTGCTATTGCGTTTTGGAACTTTAATTGTAACATCCAGGCACACATCACGACATAAAGAGTAATTATAACACTACGGAATACAAGCAACGAATGATCATAATGTACATGACAAATCGTACTTTAGTGTATAGTTGTAGCTTCACAAGCGACATGATTTCTATAGCTATCTCTGTTCTGAGGTTTAAACTAATTTTTAAAATGTACAATAATTGAATGGTACGTTTTTAGGGTTCCGTACCTCAGAATGACAAAACGGAACCCTTATAGGATCACTCTCGTGTCTGTCTATCTGTCTGTCCGATCTCCCCCCTCTTATCTTCGAAACTACTGAGCCTAAAATTTTGGAAAAAATAGGTAATATAGGGCCTCTTCACAGGAATATTTAAACGAAAATCCTAAGTCTTTAAATTCCCACGAGAAACGGAATAGTACGGAACCCTCTCCAAGCGAGTCCGACTCGCATTTGACCGGTTTTTTTATATTTTTGTCTTGCAATTTTTTAAACGTCAATATTTATCAATTTATTTTAATTTACAATCTAATTTGTTTATAATAGAAGTTTTCTTTTTTATTTATTGTAGATTATAGACGCGTCGACAACTAAAGTCATTAGCGTCTTAAATAGATACAAAAAACATTTCTCTTAAAACTAAATTACATCACAAAACATCCATGAGCGGAGGTGGGATTCGAACCCACGACAGTGTGATCCAAAGGCCGCTACGCTAACCGTTACACCACACTGTCCTCAGGAAGAAGTTTCCTCACTTAGTTTGTAACGACGCAGTTCTATAAAGAAGCAATATTTCATAATAAATATTGGCTGTTTTTGCTTTTAGATTAATTAACAGTAAACGCGAAAACTTTTCTAATGGATGCAAATTTAATAAACATCCAACAGTTCAGTTTTAATTATAAATTCTAAAACATCAGTTACAATATATTAACAAAGTTCATAATAATTCAACTCGCAAACATGCTATAACTACCTCCGAGCTCTATGGCTTATCAGAGTGTATGATAACAAATGTTTATGAACATGAACACCTGTTATTTTTTCTGTCATCGTTTGTGTAAAACTTTCATGACATTTCGCACCTTTCAAAACGATCGACATACATATTTAAAGAGGGCAGGTAGCCTAGTGGTTAGCGTGCTTAGTGCCGCAACCTCTGGACTGGACTGCCGTGGGTTCGAATCCCACCTGCGCTCATGGATGTTTTGTGATGTTATTTAGTTTTAAGATAATTGTTATTTAGTGTAGTTGAAAGACGCTAATGACCTGAGATGTCGACGCGTCTATAATCTATAATAAATAAAATAAATACATATTTTAAACACAATGCATCTTTTTGAAGTGCAAACTTCTTTAGGCGCACTTTGCGTTCTTTCTGAATAGTGAACGAAAGTGAACCGTCACGCTCGGATCGGTGACGGTGAATCGTGTATACTCGGCTCCAGTCGTTATCTGCCACGTTTACTGTCTAACAAGGAGTGCATCGTTTCAAGAATTACGTTTTTATTATTACGTATTATAACAATAAAATAATATTATAATATTATGTATGTTTTACATATAATCAAGTTTTCACTTCTGTCATGTGGTCATAAGCACACACCCACTTTTTGAAGTGAAAACTTCTTTAGGAGCACTTTGCATTCTTTCTGAATAGTGAACGAAAGTAAACCGTCACGCTCAGCTCGATGATGCTGAATCGTATATACTCGGCTGCAGTCGTCATCAGCCATGTTTACTATCTAATAAGGAGTGCATAGTTTTAAGAATTACGTTTTTATTATTACGTATTATAATAATAAAATAATATTATGTATATTTTGCATATAATCAAGTGTTCACTTCTGTCGTGTGGTCATATAAGTACACACCCGCTTTTTTTTGTACATGAACTTTCAACCTGTTTCATACGATCGTGAAAGTACATTATCTCATTTACTAATTAATTAATTTCAGAATCAGAGGACAGCTTAGTGTAAAGGTTAGCGTGCTGGTTTTGTGATGTCGTTTAATTAAATTTGATATAATTACACGCCAATGACTTTAGTTGTCGAGCGTCTATAAATATTCAAAATCGCTAAACGATGCAGACAACCCATAATGTGGCGAGCAAAGGATGGCAACGTTCTCAAATAAGTTAAATTTTTAAAAAAGACACAAGCTGAAGAACACACAGTTGTGAATTGCAGTACAAGAATTTATTTTTTATTTTATTACATTTCCGAGAGCAATAAATGTAATAAAGTTAAATGCCGTAAATTGATTTGGTTGTTACATGTGTAAAATGTTAATTCAAAATACAATTTATGACTGAGCTTCATTCTGAATTCTAAATACATTGAAAATTACAACTGACTCCAAATTACAAGCATAGAACCCCAACTTCATACTTATCACACAAAAAATATGTAATAATATTTGGTACTTAGTAGAGTTCGTGTTTTGGTAGACTATTTCGTTTCTACCTATAGATAGATAATAGGTACAGTTGATTCCAAAGAACGGGATGCAGGGCCGTAGCTAGAGCTGAATTCAAGATGGGGCACTAAAAGTTTAAAGTAGGGCTGAAGCAAAAGACTACAATTTTTTAATTGGATTGCCCACCTCATCTGGTGATATCAAATTACAAAAGCAAGAAAACGGTAAATGACAATTTATTCAAAAAAAAAAAAAAATACAGACCTTGCCATGTTATCAAATTTCCGAAGAACTTCATTTAGTCCAACGAATTTAATCTTGTTTTTCCAAGTGCCAGATAGATCAAGTCTGTCATTCTGTCGTGACAGTCTTTGCGGCTTGTTTATAATTCCTTAAAGTAGGGCGCTGGATGTTTTAAGGTAGGGCTTGCCCCTTAATGCCCCCCCAGCTACGGCCCTGACGGGATGACCTTTAATTTTTAAATCAATAAACGAAACGTCGTACTTTTAAAAAACCTGTCTGTTTTATTATTTACTGTCCACATACCTGCGAATTTACAACATTAATATGTAATAATGTATTAAAAAATCGTAGATCATCCTTAGTCCCAGAGGTGGATTTTCATTTTTTGGAAGTGATTCACCGTTTATATTTTGAAACATGTCGAGCGTCTATAATCTATACAATCTATCTATCGATAGACGCTCAACAACTGAGGTCATCAGCATCTTAGAATCTGCCAGCCGGCACACAAACCGACTGGTACGAGCTCGGGTACCTGAGAGCGCTATTTATTTCCATAAAACATTGGAATGCAGTTTGCATTCCAATGTTTCCCCTGGGGGATCTATTTATCGATACGTAGTATTTCAGATCCTATAAAATCTCCGCAAATACCAAGTAACTTCGTTCAAAATTTAACCGAGGTAGTAGGGACGCTGTTGTTTATGTAGTGTTTCCATGAATCGTTTATTAAAAACCTACACCAACCTATAATCTGAGAGCTGGTGAAAGTATCTATTGGATTGTAATATTAACAATACATTGAAAATATGAACTAGTATGAAGACCCAGATTACCTTAGAAGTTTGTGGTTTTAATAAAATGAAAAAAATGATAGACGGAGGCGAGTAGGTACTGTATAAAAAAATGAAAGGTTTTCTTTAAAAATATGCTGATACAAAAAAAATCGATTCCAGTTTATATTAAATAAGTTGTCAGAATCGATTCGTCATCCCGTTCTTTGGAATCAACTGTATTATCTATCTATAAGCAGAAACCAAAAAGTCTACCAAAACAAAAATGTAACTGATACACTTCTCTTTGTTTAATTCATGTGTAATTCATAGTGCTAAAATGAGACAAAATATATATCAAATTAAACTCCTTTAGTTTTAGCACAAAGCTTTGTGCAATTAGGATATACATACTAATGCCACTATGGAATATAAATGAATCTAAATCAATGACTAGTTTTTTTTTGTGCTGCAGTCTGTACTCTTCAGTTATTGCATAAACTTAGCATAACTTATTTTTAAAGAAAGATAATTCAGTTAATGCAAAATATAAAATGTTTCACAACTTTTTTCATATTTATCTTCACTCGTTCTTTAACAACGACTCTAGCGCGACGCGATTTCTTTTCAAAGTCTCTTTTTAATTTAAGTTTCAGAGCTTCTCCCATTAGAAAAACCGATACGTAATTGTTCCCTCGCCAGCAAGACGCGATTACGATGCAACCGTGACACTACGTCCTTTCAAAACAAAAGTTCTTCATCCGCAATCGTTTAATCACTAACAAGTTAGTCTCGTTTGGATATTGTCGCAATAGCGTCGAAGTCGCTATTACCGGTGATAGAGCTGCTATCGAATCATATAATAATAATTTATCCTATTGAGCGATAATTCTAATTAGTAGCTCTATTAACTTTTCAAAGCATTTTAACTTTTCAACATAGAAAGTAGGTAGGTAATAATAATGTATCAGACAGTTAATTTTAACATTTGTAATGAAATTTGTGTAATTTTCAGGTGAAATGTGAAATTACGAAACTTACAAATGGAAGCGCGGTTAAGATGGATGTTATAATGAGAGTATCCTTCCTTACCGACTAATAACAACAACAAACTACGATTATTCAACGCACTGGACTGACAGCAAAGAATTAAACCTTCCACCTACGACAGACCTAAATAAAAGAGAGTCAAAACTCCTTATATGATTGGCAGGTCTAGGTATCCTATATAAGCTCTGCATACAAGGTATCCCATGACTCGAGGTTCATAGCTTAAGGGCGAGTTGTTAATTAAAATTAATTATTAATAAAATTAATAACTAATGTTTTTCACATTTATAGCATTTTAACTTTCAATGGTTGTAGTTCTGTTATGAAGCATTTTTGGACATATATTTATGAAGCAATTTTAACTTTAATTGACTTCAATAACACGCCTTTAAGCTATGGATCTCGAGTCATGGACACCCTGTATAAATCGAAATTACGTTAGAAACTTATAATGACAAACTTAGAAATAATTTTACTTATTTTTAATTTTTCTAACATTTCATTAAAGATCAATTTTGTAGAACGGGTAGTTGCTTAAATCGTAAAATCAGCTATATACTGAAAGACTTACAAATCATTACTAGATAAAACTATCATATGACGTCATTAAAACAGAGCTTTTATGTTTTATATTTTCAATATAGATAGCAGCATCATCTCATCGGTGGTTCACGACCCTTGAATAATAATATCACGTTGAATTTAATAATAAATATTTTATGTCTTTGCAATATGCCCACAGATCTTATTAAATTTTTATGTCGTCATTATTTTCTCTATTATTGTTGTTTATTACTTAATAAAATGCTGTCAATTTATCTTGCAATCTCAGCGAAAAATATCCAGTTTTCTATTAAATTTGTAAATCGAATTCAAACTTGATATAAAAAATTTGCTAGTTATTCATTGACTTATTATAGCCCGATAACTAATGTAATTAACGTCTGTGATTCTAGTATCTTAGTAACCCACTTTAATTACAAAGAAATAAGTTTCGTTTTTTGATGAATATATTGGAAATCATTTCCTTATACTTTTGGTAACAGTGATTATAGAAAACTAGTTACAAAACAGTAGCGAAGTTTCAGAGAGCGAGAAAGAGAGAGAGAAATACTGCGAATTAAGAGAGCTAAAAATTGTTATATGGGCCTAGTACCAGTTCATATTTTCAATTTATTATGTTTTAAAAATAAATTAAAAATCCAACTTTTACCAGTTCTCGAAGTAGAACCTGGAAACTGGGGGCTTGTAACAGTGGAATCATAGAAACGCGATACTCGGGAATTTCCAAACCCGTTTTCCGTTTCAAATTCCGGCAATGTGCACTTTTCAAGTTTTAGATAAGATAAGATAAAAATATTCTTTATTGTCTTATTTGTTATAAAAGTTTTGTACAGAACTTAAAAAATAATGGTTTTAAATAGCGTACCTGGTGATAATCACCACAACCAACTGAGTTATTTTTATTTGTTACGAGAGGAAAATTTGCTTGACTATTTTGTGATATTCCAGAAAAAAATGGCAAAAGAAAAAAAACTGGGTCAAGTTTTAGTGTACACTGAAATAGCCGAGCGAAAACACTATTTTATTTCGGATAGAGCGCGTGTTTGTTTTAGAACCGCTGATTAACATTCGGATGCCCGCGGCGTCTAGTTGTCGGGCGCCGAAAGTTTTAACTGTGTTCGAACACAAAAACTATCTACTGACGTATACATCGCGGAGGACGGGAGTTTTCGTGGAGCGTCGGCTGAAACGCACATACATATTATATACATACATAGTGTTGTCTGTGACGTCATCAAACAGCGACCCTGTTGCAATGGTTAACCTAGAAGTGGTAGCACTTTAGAACAACTGATGCATAAATCTACCCGAATGTAGACTAGAGGAGGACACAGACCTATAACTCTGGTTTGCGCAAAGAATTGCCAGAATTACGAATAAGTATAGTTGAAAAGCAACATTTTAATTTATTTGATTAACGCTCTACTGTTTGTAAGTAGGTTACACGCAATATAATGTACCGCCCCTGTACAAAATTCACACGAAAGTAAAATTTATATCACTGGCCTCATAGGGATTCAGATGGTATCTATATAAATTTTATCTCGTGCTAATAGTTTTTTAGGCGCGATCTTAGCGAAGCTAGAAGCGCCTATATACACTCGCTTTGTCTGTACGTCTGTGAATCTGTTAATCTGTGAATCTGTCAATCTGTAACGGATTTTTTGTATCAGTCGTACAGCCCAAACGGGTTAACCGATTTTAAAAAACTTTTTTTTGTTCGATTCCTCTCGGGGTCTATTTGATCCTAACGTCGCCCGATTTTTGAATTTTGGCCCCAGAGGGGAGCAAATTAGAAAAAATGGTGTTTTTTGCTTATAGTTTGCTCAATTTAAGTCAGATCGATTCGAAACCTGTCTTAAACGAAAGAGCAGAAAATTTTAGATAGATTTCATGTATAATATTGTGTCAAAACAGTTTTTTTATACAGGTTTATATGATTATTAAACGAAATAAATGCGACTTTATCTAATAAATCGCGAACTTGTTTCGGTTGTCCTTGTCTGTTGCACAGTGTGATATGGATATTGGAAGATAGCGTATGCTCTGTCTTATATTGCATTATTTCAATATAGTTATTCAATTTTTTGACTGCTGATGTTTGAATTTAAGTTTAAAAACCCTGGCCTACTGAGTTAAAATGACGTGTAACTAATTATTGACGTCGATCGGATCGGACCAAAATTTCTCGACGTTCATCATACCTTCCCGAACAATTTGACTTTCTCTGTCTCTATGTCCCTTTGTACGCTTATAACTCGAGAACCACTGATCCGATTTACATGATTTTTTTCAAGTAAATAACTTCTTATGCGACTGCGAGTTTTAAAATATTCTGGCATCACGCAAAAGCAACCGAACTGATTCTCAAATAAAAACGTATGTTCTGGCATCACGCAAAAATAAGTAGGTAGTAGATGCTTTGTTTTTTAAACGGTGGTTTTATTTAGCTTGATCCCGTACATTTGTTACAAATCTTGCGATCGATTGAGTTGAAATTTTGCACACATGTGTAGCTCCGGTGACAATACAATATTATGGTAACTAGCTGACCGGTCCGGCTTTCGTCCGGGTGTAAATCGTACTTTTGAATTTTCACCCACTTCCTATGATCCGATTGAGTTGAAATTTTGCACACATGTGTAGCTCCGGTGACAATACAATATTATGGTAACTAGCTGACCGGCCCGGCTTTCGTCCGGGTATAAATCGTACTTTTGAATTTTCACCCACTTCCTATGATCCGATTGAGTTGAAATTTTGCACACATGTGTAGCTCCGGTGACAATACAATATTATGGTAACCAGCTGACCGGCCCGAGTTTCGTCCGGGTGCAAATCGTACTTTTGAATTTTCACAGGCAAAAGGTCTTTCTCCGGTAACGTTTCGGATAAATGTAATAAAATCAGACTAAGGAAATAAAGCACACTAAAAATTATTAGATCCTTTTGAAAATTAATATTTGTGAGTTTTATAGGACACAAAAAAATAAAATGGCGTCAGATTTCAAAATGGCGGCCATATGTACTTTTCTGTAAACATTATCCGATTCTTTTGAAAATTAATATTTGAGAGTTTTATAGCACACACAAAAATTAAATGGTGTCAGATTTCAAAATGGCGGCCATATGTACTTTTTTGTAAGACTTATCAGATCCCTTTGAAAATTGATATTTGAGAGTTTCATAGAACACAAAAAAATAAAATGACGTCAGATTTCAAAATGGCGGCCATATATACTTTTTTGTAAAAATTATCCGATCCTTTTGAAAATTGATATTTGAGAGTTTTATAGGACACAAAAAAATAAAATGACGTCAGATTTCAAAATGGCGGAAATATGTAGAACTCCTTTCTAAAAATTATACGATCCTTTTGAAAATTGATATTTGAGAGCTTCATAGGACACAAAAAAATAAAATGACGTCAGATTTCAAAATGGCGGCCGTATGTACTTTTTTGTAAAAATTATCCGATCATTTTGAAAATTGATATTTGAGAGTTTCATAGGTCACAAAAAAATAAAATGACGTCAGATTTCAAAATGGCGGCCATATATACTTTTTTGTAAAAATTATCCGATCCTTTTAAAAATCGGTATTTGAAAGTTTCATAGGACACAAAAAAATAAAATGGCGTCAGATTTCAAAATGACGGCCATAATATGTACTTTTTTGTAAAAATTATCCGATCCCTTTGAAAATTGATATATGCGAGTTTTATAGGACACAAAAAATAAAATAAAATGACGTCATATTTCAAAATGGCGGAAATATGTAGTACTCCTTTGTAAAAATTATCCGATCCTTTTGAAAATTGATATTTGAGAGTTTCATAAGACAAAAAAAAATAAAATGACGTCAGATTTAAAAATGGCGGCCGTATGGACATTTTTGTAAAAATTATCCGATCCTTTTGAAAATTGATATTTGAGAGTTTCATAGGTCACAAAAAAACAAAATCATGTCAGATTTCAAAATGGCGGCCATATATACTTTTTTGTAAAAATTATCCGATCCTTTTGAAAATCGGTATTTGAAAGTTTCATAGGACACAAAAAAATAAAATGATGTCAGATTTCAAAATGGCGGCCGTATGTACTTTTTTGTAAAAATTATCCGATCCTTTTGAAAATTGATATTTGAAAGTTTCATAGGTCACAAAAAAATTAAATGACGTCAGATTTCAAAATGGCGGCCATATATACTTTTTTGCAAAAATTATCCGATCCTTTTGAAAATCGCTATTTGAAAGTTTCATAGGACACAAAAAAATAAAATGATGTCAGATTTAAAAATGGCGGCCGTATGTACTTTTTTGTAAAAATTAATTGATCCATTTGAAAATTGATATTTGAGAGTTTCATAGAGCACAAAAAAATAAAATGACGTCAGATTTCAAAATGGCGGCCATATGTACTTTTTTGCAAAAATGATCCGATCTTTTTGAAAATTAATATTTGCGAGTTTTATAGGACACAAAAAAATAAAATGATGTCATATTTCAAAATGGCGGTCATAGGTATATATTTCTTTGTAAAAATTATCCGATCCTTTTGAAAATTGATATTTGAGAATTTAATAAGACACAAAAAAATAAAATGGCGTCAGATTTCAAAATGGCGATCAAATAATAACTTTTTAATTGTATTATTTATATCTTTGATAAATTCGGTTTTATATACAATGCGTAAGAAGCATAGCTTCTGTCGGGTGTCTTGCGACACATCATGACTTTTTTATTTAGCCGGTTCCGAGTAACGCTTAATAGTCAACCGTTGCTATGGAAAATTGTTTAAAAAATTCACTGTACTATTTTTTCTATGTAATCCAATACTGTATTTATATTAGGTCTTATGGCTCATAGCCTACTACAAAATTATAAATCTTCTCAGTGTTATTTTCCCTATGTTCAATAAAACCGTTTACACACAGTACCTACATGAATATCGCGCCTTGTAATTCTTGAATTACTTGTATGCTCCAAAATTTTTTGCTGTGTATTTCAAATCGATTTTTGGAACCTCACCCACATAAGCGCACAGTTATACTTCACACATTTACATTTTTGCTTTTCCCCTCTCAGCATTTTTAAATTTAATAAATAATTATCATTAATAAAATCCATGGATCAAGTCTTCATGGTTTGCGGGCTTGTAGGCCGTGGTCTCTGTTCGATCGTAGTCCGTATCTCTGTAATCGGTCAACTGCGCAGTGTGTAGTGGTGGGGGTGAGTTGACCGTTTAGAGGACAGTATGGCTCAGTTGGTAGCGTCGCGGCCTCTGAATCAGACTGTCGTGGGTTCGAATCCCACCTCTGCTCATGGATGTTTTGTGATGTTATTTAGTTTTTAAGTGATATATTTGTTGTATTTAAGACGCTAATGACCTAAGTTGTCGACGCGCCCATAATCCACAATAAATAAATAAAAAAGTTGACCGATTACAGAGAAACGGACTACGACCGAACAGAGAACACACTGGTACTAGGCATAAAAGAAGGGAGGACAAGAGGACACCAGTCACTGACGCACTGACCTGTGAGACGCCAAGGAGGACACTTCGCCTTTGAGAATGTCTACCGCAGTTGTAAACGAAACATCAGGTAGAAATACCACCGGACCACGGCCTACAAGCCCGGAAACCATGAAAACTTGGAACAATGTCGGCCGTGAAAGCTTGCACACCTGGATAAAATTCATGGATATCATAACATCTATATACAGTGTGTCCACAGACTCATCCTCAACATGGGGATCTCCGTTGTTATGGGAGATAGAGATTTGGTTAAATGAGACAAAATGTGCAGAATCTCCAGTACTACTACCCTGCGTAGTCAAACTTTCCATATTTTGCTTGGTTCGCGACCGACAGTTGAAAAACGAGATTTACCTATTTTCGTTTTTTGTTTATAACTCGCTTATTAAGTAAGTTAGAAAAAAAATATTTTCATTTTCTTAAGGCCGTTTTTTATGAAGATTTCAAATCTCTTTTCATATTTTTATTTACTTTTATAGTTTTAGAGATACTTGTATTAACTTTGTTTTTTTAAATACACGTCAAAGATGACCATGACACCATTCGAAAGAGATTTTTTTTCTCTTTAATTTGATATGAGGGTTGATGGATTTATTTTCAAAAATAACAGAGTTATACGTAAAACACTGATTTTTAGTAGTGGGCTATGCTAAATTAATTGATAAAACAACAGAAGGCTTAGCAAACAGTTGAAATTCGCGTTGGTTTAGTAAACAGCTGTTTTGTTTTAGCTGTCAAAGTGTAGTTTGTTGCTAATTTGTCAGTTTACTAAGTGATTTATTAAATTTACTTTTGTTATCATGGAACCATTTTGTAACAATGTTACATGTTACATTTTTACATTGTTACATTCTATGTCACAAAAATTCGACCAGAGCTGCAGAAATGTACTTCGATCAGTATCCAGAATGAAGACAACCTCATTCGTCTATTTACAGAAACTTACGAGTAAATATAATAAACTATGGATCATTTAAAAAGCCGTGTACTAAGTCAACGCGAATAAGTCAAGAAGACAAAACTACTGTTTTACGATCAATTGTTGAAAATCGCTTATTTTTCATTGTTACAAAATGGTTCCATGATAACAAAAGTAAATTTAATAAACCACTTAGTAAACTGACAAATAAGCAACAAACTACACTTTGACAGCTAAAACAAAACAGCTGTTTATACTAAGCCAACGCGAATTTCAACTGTTTGCTAAGCCTTCTGTTGTTTTATCAATTAATTTAGCATAGCCTACTATTAAAAATCAGTGTTTTACGTATAACTCTGTTATTTTTGAAAATAAATCCATCAACCCTCATATCAAATTAAAGAGAAAAAAATACTCTTTCGAATGGTGTCATGGCCATCTTTGACGTGCATTTAAAAAAACAAAGTTAATACAAGTATCTCTAAAACTATAAAAATAAATAAAAATAGGAAAAGAGATTTGAAATCTTCATAAAAAACGGCCTTAAGAAAGTAAAAATATTTTTTTTCTAACTTACTTAATAAGCGAGTTATAAACAAAAAACGAAAATGGGTAAATCTCGTTTTTCAACTGTCGGTCGCGAACCAAGCAAAATATGGAAAGTTTGACTACGCAGGGTAGTAGTACTGGAGATTATGCACATTTTGTCTCATTTAACCAAATCTCTATCTCCCATAACAACGGAGATCCCCATGTTGAGGATGAGTCTGTGGACACACTGTATACATATCCAAAGCCAGCGTACAATATTACACTATTTTGAAACGTCAAGAAATCGACTTTTAAAATTATAGAAAATTATAAGAAAACGAATTTTTCTTGGGATGAGACCTAGCTAGATTGATTTTATGCCCCCCAAAGTCCCTTTTCAGTAAATTTCATCCAAATCGTTAGAGTCGTTTTATCCCTGTCAGCGTTTCAATAATTTTGAGTCGGTAATTTTTATGTCGGTATTTTTTGACTCGAGGTTTTTCCAATTCACTACCCTCACTAAAAAGGTATAACTTAAAAATGCACTGTAAATACTCAGAATCAGTAACAATTTAGTCAAATATGTCCTGCAGTTATTATCAAATTAGTGCGAGGATTTAATTATTTAACAAGTTTCAACATTCTAACAAAAAATGTAATTACGTATTTAAGTTCTTGAACAGACTGTATTATTTTCACACAAACTCAGTAGGCGGTGATGGTGTTCTGCAGAGCCACTCTGTCTGCCTGCTCTCTACAAGAAATATCCTAACAAAAGTTTCTAAAAATATATATTTATATTTACGACGGACAAATATGTAACTTGCAACACTTGAAGCAAGTTACTGATATTAATTTTCAGTTTCTTTGTAAGCAAATTTTAATTAAAAATTGGATATTACATTTTTAAATTGAAACATTTGTCAGATTTATTCTCAGATTTATAACTGTTTTTTAAAAGAATTTATTACCGGAAATTGAACAAATTGGATTTTAACGAAATAAATTACAAACATTTTCGTTATTTTGGAGCTACCTCTGCTGAACATTTTTGAAGTTATACTTCTTTTGGCGCGTTATGGAAAAATGATGAGAGTGAATTTTTACGTTTAACACCATGAAGTTAGTCGGTAGTAACACCATGAAGTTAGTCGAAAGTAACACCATCAAGTTAGTCGGAAGTTCATGATTATAATACCCTATTATCACCAGTGACAAGAGCGTTTTCAGTTTTGAATAACATTAATAAAAGCTATTGCTATACAAACGCTCGTTTATGCCGCTTTCGTTAAATATGAGTTCGTACTCCAACCGTACTGTTTACATTATTATTTTTCATGATTATAATACCCTATTAATAGTACTGCTATGTAAGATGTGCGTGGTGTAACGGATAACACCGCCGCGTCATACGCAATAGGTCTCGGGTTCGAATCTCAACACAAACATGCTTTTTTTTTATAAATAATTATATGTAAATATAACAAATAAATTAATAATTTATTAAATTGAATTAATTTATTTAATATCTTTATTTTATTATTTTATTGTCTTTTTTACAAACGTTTAGTACCTACTAGCACGCGGAATAACATTTTTGGAGTTATTTTTGTTTTGTGCCAAAGAAGTATAACTTCTGACGTGCGTACATAAGTACACACACACTGTTTTTTAATATAAAAAAACAAATTTTTAGTAAGATATTGGGGATTATACTATTTCTAAATTGAAAAGATAATTATTATAACAAAATGTGATCAAATTTGAAAATATTGATTTCATTTCACTCAAAACCATAAAATATTTTCATTCTATTAAATTTTCATGAAAATAACAGAGAGAAACGAAAAAAAAATATTTTTACTGAATGCAAGAAATCGTTTTTACTGGAAAAATGCACACGTTTCTAACATATTCAAAGAAAACCTTTCCAGCAAACAAAGAAGAAATGAAAGAAAAACGTTGTTTTATTTGTTTTATATGCTGAATAAATAATATTTTGATGACAAAGTAAATACAAAATCGTTTTCAGAAGCAATTTGTTCTACTTGATACAAAACGAGGATAAGACGTATTATTACAAGGAACTATGAGTAGGAAGAAAAACTATTAGACGAGTGAAAATATTATATGTTCAAGTAAACAAACTTATAGGTACTCGTTTAAAAAGGCGACTTTATGTAAATCCATTAAAAGCAAGCCACCTCTTCAATATCCAATAAATTTTATCACTAAGTAGTAAGAAAAGAGGTATAAGTACTTAAGTATCGCTTGGGAAAAATACATTTAAAAAAATAATAGTTGTCAACACGCAGATGCGGTTTTTGTCGTTTTTCAGGAATTTAGTCAACTGTGCCTATTTTAGTTTAAAAGCTATGAGGGTTAAAAATGTTCTTAAAAATTAAAAAAAAATTAAATATAGGTATGTTTTAATTAAATAAAAGTAACAAAGAAGATTTAGACCGAGAGCTAGTGACAATTTTTTGGTGTTATTTATTCAAGGCCTTATTTTTGTGAAGATGTTGAGGGAGGCATATTAAAGTACCCTGAGTGAGGTATTTTGCAATATAGCGGTATGGGAGGGATGCAGACCGCCCCCAACATGTAACAAAAAAAATGGTCACAATTATTATTGCTTCAAGGCTGAAATTGTTTGTATAGCTTGTCGGTGGCCCATTAATGCCATTATAATATTTGCAGATCGATTGGTCAGTATTAAAGCGGTGGCAGATCACCCTAAACGTGTCATGTACCCGACGAAATTTGTATTATTAGTTCAAGGTTCAAATTTTAATATGTTATTACGGCGACTGTTTTAAGCATATATTTTAATTTGTAGAACAAAATGTCGGGTAAACTTGCTCGCCTAAGTGTTTATATCGTTCTACAAGGGGCTTAATACCGACATTTTGTTCTGAAAATTGAAATATATATCTACTTAAAACAGTCGCCGTAACAACATATTAAAATTTGAATCTTGAACTAATAATATAAAGTTCGTCGGGTACATGACACGTTTAGGGTGATTTGCCACCCCTTTAATACTGACCAATCGATCTGCAAATATTATAATGGCATTATTGGATCACCGACAAACTATACAAACAATTTCAGCCTTGAAGCAATAATAATTTTGACCATTTTTTTGTTACATATTGGGGGCGGTCTGCATCTCTCCCATACCGATATCTAGCAAAATCCCTTACTCAGGGCACTTTAATATGCCTCCCTCAACATCTTCACACAAATAAGACCTTGAATATATAACACAAAAAAATTGTCACTAGCTCTCGTCTAATTTCATTAGTTGGAATTAGCGTGTCTTAATCTATAAGTAAGGTAAATTTGAAAAGGATCTAAATTCTAAACAATCCCATGTTTGAAATTTTTTGAAAATTTACATTATTTAGTTTCCTTACTCAGTGCATCTTTTTCGAAAAATGCGGTTTTTTAAATTAACTTCTTAAGTGTAAAAATGTTTGAAAAACAAAACAATGATTTTTCATGCCAACATTGAAATATTTCTTTCGGCACCCTTGGCCTGTTTTTTGCCGTTATAATGACGTCTCATTATGCCATTGTAAGTTTGCCAACACTTGTAGAGCTTGGTTCATTGAAGGAAATGGCTCCACTTTTGTATTCCTTGAACGCGTTTAGCCTGAGTGATGGCTATGATTTATTAAAACATAATTCAAACAAATCTAATTCTTTTTATGACAGTACCTAATTGAATGAATGATTGTATATTATAGATGCTCGACAACTAAGATCATAAGCATTTACAGAATCTATACTAATATTATATAAAGAGGAAAAGTGTGTTCGTTTGTCGCAAATAGTGTCAGGAACTACTGAACCGATTTGGGAAATTCTTGCACTGTTTAAAAGCCCTCTTATTCCCGAGAAAGCTCGAGAAGCTTTTCGAAGTTATACTTTTTTACGGACGTTCTGCGCAAGGGACTAAATCGAGAAAAAACGTGATCATCACGTGTCATCCGTCACCATCACCGCTTCCATTATAATACCCTATTGGTGTGTATTATACCGTCCAACTCGCTATACCATAAATATAGCAACTTGCTTTAAGGTATATGGTGCGTAGTGGTTAGAACGGCCGCTTCATACGCAATACGTTCCGGGTTCGAATCTCCGTGCAGCGACATGAATTATAGTTTCTTTTCACTATTCCACTTGATATTTATTTATATTTTTTTCTATTTTCTCTATTTATTTTTTATTTTTTTATATTTCAGTTTTAATATTTTTGTATCAAATGGGCATACGATTTTTGGTGATTTTTTAGATGGACCTTTGCCCTCATTTAGAATTAAATATTTATATTTATTAATATTAACACATCGATTTTTAAAGTATAACTTCTAACGCGCGTACATAAGTATACGTACCTACCCACTTTTTTTTAATAACATTTAAGTAAAATATCTTCCAGCTTCACAAAAACGTAACTGCCCTAGAGAAATAACATTGAAAACTAGAATTTAGTGCGACAGGTCCGGACTGATTATCATTTCGTTACTGGCAAATTTATT
The DNA here is from genome assembly GCA_039654895.1 of Mongoloraphidia duomilia. NCBI lineage: Eukaryota > Metazoa > Arthropoda > Insecta > Raphidioptera > Raphidiidae > Mongoloraphidia > Mongoloraphidia duomilia. The sequence continues at coordinate 15,946,139 of CM077525.1, read as the reverse complement.
ACCGGCCCCATTCCAACTTTTTTATAAAAACAATGTTTTCGTTAATAGCTTTTTTATTTTCAGCGAACCGTAAGGTAAAATAATATCTATCGGGTATTTTTTAACAGGTCCAGTGCGGACCTGGTAAGGTTTGGAGTTGTTTTGAAAAAGCCCTGCCAGACAAGATAATGAGATCTCTGTAAGAAGTTATTTTTAATAAGATTATCTTCGTACTAAAATAATTATCGTAACTTTAGATAACAAGATTTTAATATCAAATCACGTTCATATCAGTGTCGATAAAAACCGCGTAGCTGCAATAAAAAAGTTTTCTCGACATGTTTTGTACCGAAAACTTTTTGCCGTATCGACATTTGTCTATGTCACCATATTTTTTTCAGAAATCTAGTTTTTCTTGAATGTCTATCTGAGAAAAATACACACGGATTTATGTACAAGTAAATAAAATTTGTTTGGGGTTTTTATAGCTACATGCGATTTATTAAAACCTTACAGAAAATTAAGTTAAGTTGTTCGCACGATTAAAGGTATCGCAATTTTTAATAAACACAAATTAATGCTTAAGATTGCATTTAGTGTTTTGAAACACCCATTGAAAATGACGTAACATTACAATGCGACACTGGAAAATTCATTTTTCAAACCTATATCACCGTCAGGACTAGACTAACTCTAAACTTCCACTACCGCGGTGACACATTTTAAATTGTTTCCATTATGAAGCATTTTGTAACTAACATGTCACCTCAAGTGAGAGCTAATTTTTAATTAGGTATTGTTACAGATGAACCGTCACACATATGAGTGCTATTGCCACGGGTGAATCTGAGATGAAATATCCATTTTAATTCAGAAAATATTATAGAAAAAAGATTTTTAATTTTCTGTTGTACAGGAAAAGTTCTCTAAAAAAAAACTGTCATTATTTAATAATAAAAAAATCAGTTCTCTAAAAAGACGTTCCCTAAGAAAGAGACTTCCCTCAAATATATTAGAAAAAAGACATTTAAAGAAAAACAAAACAACAACAAATTGTCAAATAGCTAATGAAACTCCCTACACGAATTAAGCACAAGATTAATTTATAAAGTAAGTATAAAGGAAGACATTTTTTCTAAGAAATAGTGATTTAGGTCCCAAAGTGTAATTTTTAAAAGGATTGGTTGGAATTAAAATAAAGGGAAAAAATGATAGACTATAAGAATCACAGAATTTAGGCAATAATTCAATTTTTTATTATAGCATTTCGCAATTTATTTGCGCCTTCATCAGTACAATATTAATTTAACTATTATTGCTCGGTTGCACAAAGCGTTGTCAAAAAATTTGATTTGGCAATAACCTTAGATTGTGACCACACATATTTCTCCATAAGAAAAGCATTGTAGAATTTCAAATCGATCCTGCTTGAAAAATAATTGCTCGATTGAAATGATATTTATTTAAAACTGTGTACCTACTTATACGTCATGTATTTAACATAGTTTTTTGTAAAATTTCCACTTCGAAACAACATTTTTCTGCTCATTTTGATAAAAATTTAACTTAAAAAGCGATCTTTTTCTATCTAGATCAATCATTTATTTTTGTGTCAGTACAATAATGTTCTACATGACAGGGAGTTTCACCAACGACATTAGACTGCTCCTGCTTGTACAAAAAACTGTAATTATATTATCACAATCTAAGGTCATTGTCAAATCAAATTTTTTGACAATGTTTTGTGCAATTGCAGTCTTTCAAAACACTTCGTTTGAAGTTATTACTTTAGGTTCTGAAGAAGCCATAATTTTAGTCGAAACGTTGATTAATAAAGAATTTAGCAAATAAATATTATTATTATCTTAAAAGTAATTAATTGACCCGACGAAAATAAACTAGAAAAACAAAATGGAACGGTTCTCGTTGCAATCCGGTTAATTGAATCGATAAATGTATGTTCAACATTCATTATTTGGACACCTACTTAGGAGTCGTATTATTCCCAATAAATCTATCCAATAAAACAAAAGAGTACAGCCCACACCCTACGATCCGGGACATTTAGAAGATCAATTGAAGTAAAGCGCGCGCTATAAAACGTGCAGTGATTCACTTTAGCACATGGCTTTTACAACTTCGGATCGTGTTTCGCCCACATTTATCTGACATAACATCCTTGTAAGTCTACACGCACACACGCACACGCACGCACACACACACACAATGTTATACATGCGTAGTTATGTAATACGCAATGCCGCTAACGTCTGTCTCCCAGCTGCGACTCGTCAGGGAAGAGACGGCCAATTTTTTACTCAAAAACCAATGAATTTTCAGTGAATGTTCATTTTGCATTTTTTGATGTAAATCATTTTTTTGTCAAACCCACTATAAAATAGCTGCTTTACATGCATTTATGCCGGCCTGTATAAGGGGTCACTTAACAGGCTGGTGTGTGGAAACGTAAAAAATGGATGTAAAAATACTTTGAAAGTTAAGGTAGAATTCGCTTGATTTTCTAAGTGATTTTACATTATTATTTATTTTTACACAGAAAACTTCATAAAAACTTGGACTTTTACTGTAAATTTAAACAAATTTGTGATTTTTACATAAAGTAAATTAAAATTATATAATTTGTGTAATATTCCAATAAAGTGTGTAAAAATTACAAAATAAAATGTATAGTTACATATATAAAATGGATGAATACAAAACAAATGAATGTAAAATTAGTAACCACGCATGCGCAATGTGTTTTTATGGAATCTACGCGATGTGCAGGTGATACCTGTTTGCGATGCCATTGTCTTTTTATGTGCCTATTACCAGATTAATCGCTGGCTACAAATGGACCATCGATAATCTATGTAATCGGCCTTCTCATTTCTTACAGTGTATATTCCACACTAGTGTGGAAAGTTAATAATTTCCTTAGTGATTTATGTTTATTCGCCTTGATCCGTCCGCTACTTTCAACCTACTATAAAAGTGAAGTTGGCGACACAAATGAACTGTAAAAAAATTTTGAAAATACTGAAAATGAAGTGAAAAACAGCTATTTTAAAGTGGGTATGGAAAAAAATATCATATATGTCACGTGTGTAATGATATTATGAGTTATGACTCTGGCTATTAAAACTCGTTATCACTCGTTTTAACATACTGTCACTACTCGTCAGTAATATGTCTCATTACGCAACTAGATATACTATCTACTATTACTTAACATAATTAAGAAAACATCTACGAATTCTGTAATCTTGAAAGAAATTCATAATGTTTATTTTCATAAAACTAACACCAGCTATCTGACATAAAAAATTGGGGTTGAGAATAGCCGAACGTGTAGTAATGCTGTTGTTTACATGGCGTTGTTATGGTTCCTCTATTACAAGTCCCCAGTTCCCGGGTTCTAGCCCGAGAGCTGGTAAAAGTGTCAATTGGATTTTCTATTTATTATTAAAAAAAAATAATGAATTGAAAATATGAATTGGTGCTAGGTCCAAATAATCTTAGCTGTTGGTGGTCTTTAAAACACAATTTTTGACATATAAAATTATAGCGGGAATAAGATAAAAAATCGTCGAACGTTTTTTTTATTATTATAGGTAATTTATTTTCAAAAATTACAAAAAATACTTAGGTATTACCCAAAACACTTTATGAACGTAGCTAAATATTAATCCGATCGCTTTAAGGGTCCGTTTTGGTAACAGATTATAATTTTATAATTTTCCACCATATCTAACGTGTCTATGTGGCGTTGTGCCGGGTATTCAGTTCCCGCTCGAAGAGTCGCCAGAGGATAGGACAACCGCCCACACGAGACAATATGCCACTGCAGACATGGTGACGGTGTTGCCATATCCTCAAAGTGACAAAATGTTAGAAGTTTGAGTCGTCAAACAAATATCAAGCGGACTATGTTTATCAGGATCAGGTGACATTTTTACAAAAATAGTTGTAAAATACCAAATGCCACTTCAGAAATCGTAAAATATTATTCAGAAAAAATTCTAATATTTAGTACTCGGTTTCTCTCTGTTTAACATGGTGTGCTTCTTTAGCATGCTCAAAACATTACTAAGTAACATACAAATGAACGCAAAGTTTGCATTTGTGTTAGAAACACCCATCGAAATGACGTAACAATATGATGCAACAATGGAAAAATTCATTTTTCAAACCTATGTCACCGTCGGGACTCTAACCCGAAACTTGCATTTTAGCGGTGGCTGAGTTGACAATTACTCTACAGTGACACGTTTTTTAAACAATAAAATTATTATTTCCTAATGAAGCAATTTGTCATTGAAATATCACTATCTGTGAGAGCTTATTTAAGCTAGGTACTACTATAGGTTGTATACCACCTCACATGCGGGAGCTAAAATCAAGGTGAATCTAAGACGAATTATCCATTTTTAATTATAACCTTGAGTCATAGAATGTTTTTCTATTTTATCAAGGCATATTAAATCGGAAAATCTCTAATCTTTTGGTTACTAAGTAACGTTTTCTGAACATGCTACATCCAAAAGCTACATTTAGATAAGTTTTTCTTTTTTCATGGTTGCTTTAGAACTCATTAAAGCCGACAACTATGATTTAAAAAAATTCAACCCTGAAAAAATATTCAGCTAGCGAGTGTCCTTTGATAGAAAAGCATAATTTTAATAAAAACCAGTTTTAAGCTTGATTCACATATACCCAACCTACACAGACCTGCACCGGCACGTAACGGACCGATAAGTTGAGCTGTAATTCACATTTAACCAATCAATGACAGACAGTACTGCAGCCAACTGCAGCAACCGGCTACGCGGATAGTCTTGATTTTGAAAATGTTCGGTCACCTATCATTACAAAATTTGGCCGTGATTGCAATCAGACAGGCCGTCGGCACACGTTTGTCATTCACACTACATCGGCACCGACCGTAAATCATGTACAGACACCGACCGTCATCTAGCAAAACATTCTTTCAAAGAATGCCGGCGGGCGCTGTGCTGTTCCGTGCTGTGTCTGTGCGGAGCCAGCAGTATATAGATGGGAATTGCGCTATATTATACAATACATTGCTCAATATTTTGTCGGTTCGTTACGTGCCGGTATACAGGTCTATGGAGGTCTTTATTGTAAATATGAAAATAGTTATTGACAAAAAAGTATTAATATTTTCATTGCGACGTGCCTTTTTAGTTAAGTATAGGTATCTAAAATATCATCAATGAAAATATGCCACCCGTGTAAGAAACCGTCTCAAGGTTGAATTATTGAATGAAATCACTTTTCAACCTACATTATCTAAATCGGCGAGTGTCTGTTGGCAACGCTGTGTGTGACAATGCGGTAGCGACGACGACCGGACGGACGGACGGCGAGAGAGGAGATCCCTCTTCTCAACACTTAAACGAGCAAAGCTTTCCCGATTATCGTGGGAATTAATCTAGTTTCAAATTATTTAACACGGTCATCAAATACTGTCAGCCTCCTAGGAACTTACTATTCTCTATTATTGCTACAATCGCTCTTGTCGCTGACTAAAGACGAAAGGGTACTTTGTAGCGACGGTATCAAAGAATAGGAGACTAACCGTGCTTTTTTTTTGTAACTGACATATTAGAAAGGCATGCGTGTGATTTACACACGGTGTAAGTTATATTTCTTAAGATATGCCCAGTGGCCACTGAGTTAAAAAATAATAGAGGCGCTAATCATATAAAACTGCTTATACAAAGTTGAAGCTAGGTCTGACGTCACAGGGGACAACAAACATGGCGGCCAATCAGGGGATAAATATGAGAATAGTATTCTCTTCTTCTTCTTTTTATAGGTATATAAAATGAATGAACCGAATAAATATGGCGACTGACTTCACTTTTAAATGCTCGTAGGGTCTCCATAACTTCTTAACTCAGTACCCGGCAACGACATCTATTAATCGAGGTACAAAGTGTTTTTAGCGTGACATCTAACGGAATTTGTTTTAAGTTCTTAGTTCAACAACTACCTGCAGTGGGGCCCGCGCATCGTTTAACGCTTTGCGTAAACTCGTCCGGAGCCACATAAAGAAGTATAACTCCCAATAATTAAGTATGTAAATTGACACAATCTGAAAGATTACATTTTTTAAAAAAACAAATATTCTTTTGATTTTATATATCTACTTAATTCATATCTAGGTATATAATATGCACTTTTAAAAATCTATCATAATATTATTCAGAAGTTTTGACGAATTACGATGAAAAAAAGGCGGCTTTAGTTGCAAAATTAGACATAAGCACCTAAGCATTGACTAAGTAATATGGGTAAGACACCTAATGTCTGTTGTTTGAAACGTGGAGCCTCCAATTCATAAAGAACCGACAGCCTAACTATGTGCATCTCTCTCAAGAGCTTTATTTACTAATCATGCATCTCTATTTGAGTTGAGGCTCGACCGGTGCTGCCACAAAAATCAGCGGTAAAAAAATGACTCATTCCGATTAAAAATATTTTCAAACCTCCTTGTTGCAATGGTTTCGACATTCGTGCAAATCGCGAATGTGCTAACCTCCATGGTGCTAACCTTGGCGAATGTGCAGTAGCTTTGGAATTATATTTGAATTTATGACATTATTTTTTGATGTTCATAGGGGACTGGATTATTTAAATATTTTTCAAAAAAAAGACATCGCGTATTGGGCACAAAAGAGTTCTGTCACCATTTGTGGGCTCCGTTTTTTACCATTTTAGTACGGAATTATTTTCAGTAAAATAAAAAATTATCAAAATATGCTGTTTTTTATAAAAAAAACTGAAACTGAACATTTCTATTTATTCTAAAAAAATGTTATATTGCTTGTTTCAAAATTTCACGAATTTTATCACAATCTTAATTTGAGACTATGCAGGTAAGAATATATAAAATTGGACAAAATACCCCAAAAATAATAACTGTTCTTGAAATTCAAAATACATTCGAAAAAGTATTTCAGCATTTAATATAATATATAGTGCAACTGCAACCTCCTTACTCCGAATGCGAAAATTGCGAGGTAATTTGGACGTGTTTGAAATATTAATAGAAAGTAATTTGTCAGAAATTTTAAAATGCAAAATATTACACAAATTGAGAAAAAACAGTATCAACTCAATAACATGATTTAACAAAGAAAACGTTACCACGGTTATTCAAAATTATGTTAAAAATTTCAGAGCCAAGATCATAGACACTATAGCCAAGATCTTGAAATGCAGGACGCCGAAAAAAATAGCTTTTTTATATATTTTAATTTTTTCAAGGTCTCGTATTTATTTCGTAATTAATTGTTGTGTAACCATGGTAAACGAGAAATTAAATAAAGTCCAAGGAGGTGTTATAAAGTCTATTTTTTTACCGTAGAAATGTATTTGTTTGACTCAAGTTGGTACCACAAACATTTAGTTATATTTTAAGGTTTAAAATTTTGCAAAATAAAAATTGGAAACTAACCATGGTAACAGAAAACTAATATAATAATTTTTTTATAACCAATTCTTAATTTGAGTTTTCAAAAATTAAATAATATAATAAAGAAACCGTGCTAATTTTTTGACGACAAATTTGCTTTAGAAAACAGTTATAAAGAACTATGAAAATCATTGTAACAGAAACCATTTTTATACCTACAAGTTTTCAAAATCGTATCTAAACGTGACAAATGTCAATATACAATATTAAGAATTATTATCACAATATTAAACTTTCGTAGCTGTTCATTATTTTAAATAAATTAATTCTTGCGGTTATTTATTATCTAATATGAATTGTTCGGTCATGGTTCGCTCAAAAATGGACATACAAAAAAGAACTATGACAATGACTTGCTGTAATTTTTTTTATAAGCTATAAATTCTTCTTTTTATTGTGTAGTTTCACAGATCATTTATTCAATATGTTGAAATAAAACTCTATATTTAATAATAAAAATAGGTACCTACAATGAAACGAATATAATACACACGCACAAAAAGATTTACTTATAAAAAATGCACATAATGTCAATTATATTAATTCTTCAAACTTCATAATATACAACATATTATAAAACAGCTATAAAACATTTAAATTATTATAGGTACCAGAAATTTCTAAAATTTAGTTAAAAAAATATAATGAAAAACACAATTCTGGAAATTTTTAACCAATTTAGTTTTTTTCAGATTTTTGACATTTTAAATATTAAATGACAGTCATTTATTAAATAAATTTAAATAAACAGTTTATGGATTGACCGTTGGAATCGCATGATCGTTGCGCTCTACACTAGCGACACCCTTATTTCTGTCCATAAACTAAACTGCCAAACCCCTAGAAACAGAGAAGTATGGTAGCTTTAATATTTTTCTTAACCTATGGTTTGGCAGTTTAGTTCATGGATAGAAATAGGGGTGTCGCTAGTGTAGAGCGATCATGCGATCCTAATAGTCTCTCCAAAAACTGCTCACGTATTACGTCATAAGGAAAGGCATCTTCCTCAATGATTACTTGATCTATGACCTAAGTATAGTTATTTTTTCATTTGTTTTTAAACCATGTAAAATTTAACATCATTAAAGATTGATTATTATGCAACTGGATTTTATTTATTTCATTGATGCAACTAGTTATAAAAATTGATTTTTAAATTGGATATAATTTTTACTTCCCACCTCTACTATGGCATTTTACCGTCGATAAGAAGGTAAGCTTGTATATCTTTATAGTAAGTATGAAAGCTATACAAAGTTAAGCTTTAAATAGTTAACACATTTAGTAAATAGAGACAGGACGACATATTAACATCGATTTTTATATATCTGTTTCTTATTTATATATTACTATTGTTTACGCTGCGGTTTCGTTTGTCCAAAATGGCATATTTGAAAGAGAGAACGGTATACACTTTAATATTGATTTTTACTATTCGTGTTTCATTCTGCGATGCCGCATATGTTCGCGTTGCGATATAAACTATAAGAGCGTCGATTCACTGGAGCTTTTTACTAGTTTAGTTGCAGATTTTGTGTCGCGTTTGTAGAACAGACACGTCTTTCTATTGAAAACTTTAGAAAAGCTTCAATACAATTTTGTATTTCAAACTTGAAAAACAAATCTTTAACTCTCAAATTTTCATACTTTCGTGTTACAAAATTCATTTTACAAGTAAGTATTTTAAAGTTTCTTTCTTACAAAATTGATTTCATTTGTGTAGTTTTTTTATGCTTTTTATAAAAGCTTTTTCACTCCGGTTATTTTTTTTTTCATACAAGAATTTTCTTTCTTAATTTATTGTTTAAAAATTTCTGTCTCAAAAATTTGTAGTTTTGTTCCTGTAAAATCTTAATCATTAGCAATTATTAGCCGAGCGATGCCATTGTTTATTTTATAGCGTTTCAATGACTCTTCTGTTACAAACTCTCAATTCCCAGGTTCCGATCTGGTGAAAGTATCAATTTTACTGTCAATTTGTTATTAAAAATAATAACAGCAAATTAAGATTAAGAATTGATAATAAGCATAATAAACTTTGACCTTAAAATATCACCTCAAACTTAGAAAATGGACGCTTGTGACGCACACTCTGTATACTTACGTACGCTGTTTATTAATGAATACACCGCAAAATAATTAATGAATATACCGGGTCCTGATTTGCTTTGCGGGTAATAGAGATTTTACATATAAATTCAAGTTTATAAATTTTCCTACTTCCCTATATATTTTGGTGAAAAAAAAACAAATACAAAATTTGTTCATAATTAAAAACTCTGACACATATGTTTGCAAGTAACCAATATGCAGCTTTTAATTACAAAATAATTATTAAGGAGCTGTGATTAAGTTTAAATTAAAAATATTTTATCCGAATAGCCATGACTTAAACAAAATCATGTCTATCCGGATAAAATATTTTTAATTTAACCTTAAATACAGTTTCTTAATAATTATTTTGTAATTAAAAGCTGCATATTGGTAATTTGCAGACATACGTGTCAGGTAGAGTTTTTAATTATAAACAAATTTTATATTTGTTTTTTTTCACCAAAATATATAGGGAAGTAGGAAAATTCATAAACATGATTTTACATGTAAAATCCCTATTATCCGCAAAGTAAATCAGCACCCGGTATATCAATATACACATAGTAAAATATTAATTTAAAAAAAACACGCAGATATGCATGTCAAAAATGTCTCGATATTGAAAAGTACAGGTTTAGTGATAATTCTACGTAATTTATTGCATTGATGTTAATTTGCTGTGAAAATTATTCGATAGGATCGCAATATTCATAAACAATTCATGTTTCAATATTCATTTTATTGTTTTCATTTTTAATAATATGTATTTTATCTATCAATTTATCTGTCAATTGTGTTATGACGTTTTAGGTATTATTAATATTGTTTGTAAAATATTTTTCATTGTAATATATTTAATTACTTTTATTAACGTAATTCTAATAAACTGTAGTTGGAAAAAGAAGGTGGCCTACTTTTAAAATGTTTATTGAATGTACGTTTGAAAGAACAATTCCCTTACGGTAGGCAACCACATTCACAAACAATGTTACATTTCTAATATTTAAAGTTGTATCTGTGGTTGTATGAAAATTAAAAAATGTCTCATAAAGTACCTAGTTAAACACATATTTAATAAAATTAAGAAAGATTTTCCAGTTTTTCGGGAAACAAATTATTCATTATCTCTTTTGTAAAAAGGGCTGCTGGTAGCCCGGTTGTTGTCATTTATACCCTCCATTTTTAACCGACTTCAAAAAAGGAGGTGGTTCTCAATTCGGTTGCAATTTTTTTATGTTTGTTACCTCAGAACTCCGTCATTAATTATAAACCGAGTTGGAAAATTTTTTTTATTGGATATACCTCGAAGTTGGTCCCATATAAATTTTACTTAAATCGGTAATTCAGTAGTTCGGCTGATTTCAATAACTAAAGGCAAACATTTCAAATAATGTCAAAAATTATTTTTATAGATCTTGTTTTAAACCAAGAAAGAGATAATTTTAGGAATAGCTAAGAAAGTTTAGGTAGAAAACTAAAGTAATTTAGCGCTAATAATTCTTGGAAACACGATTTGAGAATCTCAAAAATATAAATTGTTTAATAAATTTTAACAATAGCAGGGCTAAATTGTTTAATTTTGCACCAAAATTTTAATTTTCAAACAATTCTAAAGCCAATTGGTATACTGAAATTAAATAATAGCACTTGTACAAAATACTTGTTTTATTCGAATTTTATTTCACTGCTAAATCCCCAGCAAATCAATAAAACGGTCCATCATTGATTTGGTATCGACACTTGCCAAACACAATTTGAAAACAACGTAAGTCAACTTTAGGGCTGTACAAAATATACAGATTCAACGTAAATTCTATACGGTGCGTTCAGTAAGTTTTGCGTAAGAGCTTAAAATAAATTTGTTAATTGATTTATATAAGGGTACTAATAAACGAAACGATTATTCTATTTCCCTTATAATTAATTTTGAACTCACAGTTTAATTTCTTGGTTCGTAAACATGAGCATAGCCACCCCCCCTTCCCCCCAAAACTCACTAGGGGTAATAAAAACGCGTGAAGGTTCTCAAAAATCATATAATGGATGCCGTAAAGTCTGGGAATTAGTTTCTTGAAATCATAATGTATCGAAATATTATAACCTAAAAAATGAAACGTTCAACTCGTTAATTCGACGTCATAGCAGCACTTGTGACATCCCTGCCGGTTATAGATGCACAGGGGACATCACAGAATGGGGCGGAGTCCCATCACGCCGCTTTCAATATTCATCTCGTATATAAATGCTTCCAGCAGGAATACCTATCTGACACGTTCATTTCACTGGAGCCTCCGTCCTTTAACCATCATACAAAAGTTTCAATTTACCCAGGACAAAAGGTCCTTACCGCATTATGTCTTGCTAAAACCGTATCCACACTATTCATCATCTGATACGAAAATTATATATATATTTTCATATTCGTTTTAAATTCGAAGTTGCTATATTTAAATAGAGCAATTTGATCCTTGAAAACAGTTTTAAGAATTGTTGGAAATGAGAACTTCCGTGGCACAAAGGATCAATAAAAAGCAATACTGATTTTATTAAATTTGCATTTTACTAACGTTTCGGTATTCTTCATACCATCTTCAGAGTCTACAAAATAATACAAACGTGGGTGAGAATATGTGGAAAAAACTCGGGTCGCAGTGCCAAAACCCTGCCGACAATATAGTGTATTTGCTAATACAGGCCTTGTGGCTTTAATAGGTAAACTTAAGTTTGTTTTTGGACAAAATAAAAAATTTAACCCCTTAATACATTCCTTAAAATAATATTTTTTTTCTTAATTGCAATATTATTATCAATGCAACCTCTGTACCAAATTAAATACACCCGTCAGCAAATAAATCACTATCCGTAAACTAGTGTTTTCATAAAATTTGTAAGTCCGGTCCTGTCGTGCCGATTTTGTTAAAATTTTAGCGACACATTTTAATCTCTACTAAAGGTTTAAATTCCAATTTTAAAACAATTCTGAGATTTTTTTCGGTATTTTTGGGCCCAAAAACTTTTTTCAACCCCTAAAAACTACCCTTAAAATGGTCCGATTGGGCCCATTTTAAATAGGTTCCGTGCGGTGATGGATCCCAACGTGTGTACCAAATTTCATTCAAATCAATTACGTCTTTCGAGAGTTATGCCGCGAACACATATATAAATATATATATACATATACAGGGTGTTTCGTAAAGAATGCGCCAAAAAGTAAACATGTATTCTAGACATGAAAATAATAAGATTTAACGCAACTTGCCTTATAAAAATGTCGTTCGTTTTGGATATACAGGGTGTTAAAGTTAGATTTTATATTTTAGTTTCTTTAAATAAATCGAACAGTTTTTGAGATATCTAGTTGAAATTTGGTATCCATGGGTTTTTTAGGGCAGGCAAAAATAAAATTTAAACAGATTTGAGTTTCTAAAAAGAGGGCGCTAGTTGCAGCCTATTTGGAGCACATTTATGCCCCCATTTTTTTCTCGAATTTTATAAGGCAAGTTGGGTTAAATCTTATTATTTTTATGTCTAGAATGTAGGATTACTTTTTGGCGCATTCTTTACGGAACACCCTGTATATATAAACATTTCCAAAAATGGTGCCAAATTGTTCAGGAGGCTATGAAACGTCGAGAAATTTTGGTCCGACCCCTAGGTCCCGCCGTCCGACCGACGCCAATAGTGTATGTGCCATATGGCAAATACACTAATAAAAAGCAATACTGATTTTATTAAATTTGCATTTTACTAACGTTTCGGTATTCTTCATACCATCTTCAGAGTCTACAAAATAATACAAACGTGGGTGAGAATATATGGAAATAAAGTTAAAATTAAAAAAATTGAAATTGAAATTTTTGTTAATTTTAACTTTATTTCCACATATTCTCACCCACGTTTGTATTATTTTGTAGACTCTGAAGATGGTATGAAGAATACCGAAACGTTAGTAAAATGCAAATTTAATAAAATCAGTATTGCTTTTTATTGATCCTTTGTGCCACGGAAGTTCTCATTTACAACAATTCTTAAAATTCGTTTTAAAGTAATATGCTGGTAAAATAAAAATATATGAGCACTGTGGTTGGAATAATAACAAAAATAAAGATAGTTACTTTTTACCACAACAGTTTATTGATGGATGTACATTTCGAAAGCTATGCTTTCATCTTCAGCAAACACTATACAGGCAGACAAAAATTCTAAAAATATGTTTTCCCAAAAACGAATACAAAATTACAGACAAAGGTCCCATTTTTGTATTAAGTATTGAATATTGATTTACCAAAAAGAAATTATCTACAATTCTCGGGCCCCCGGAGTTGGAGAAAGCCCGGACCCTCCCATTTCCCAATCCCAACAAAATAATAACAAATTACTCAGTGTAGCTCAGTGTGGTCCAGTGGTTAGCGTCGCAGCCTCTGGATCAGACTGTCGTGGGTTCGAATCCCGCCTCCGCTCATGGATGTGATGTTATTTAGTTTTAAGTTAATTGTTATTTAATGTTATTAAGACGCTAATGACCTAAGTTATCTACGCGTCTATAATTTACAATAAATAAATAAAATAAATTACATTTCTCCCTAGGGCCCCTATAAATGTTAGCGTCCCTGAAAAAATATAGCCAGTCCGCGCCTGAGATAGGATCTAATGGCATACCAACAATTTTGTAGAGTAAAAAATACCTTTATATTAGAAATCGTGTCCATCGTGATTATAATAAAATTAAGAAAAATCGCAGGATAGTGGACAAAATATATAAAGTCTAAATATATAGACGAAACGTCGTACATTTAATTAAATAAATTAAATATTTTGTCCACTATCCTGCGATTTTTCTTAATTTTAGTAAAAAATACCCTACAAATAAATAAACTAAATACTTGCCGATTCTGTAAAAAAAAAGGTTTTACTTTGATTGCATTCTTTATGAGCTCACAGTAGTCGATTTAATTATGTAGTATGGTCCGCTTTTAATGAATCAAAATACTGTAAACAAGCATTAATTAATAATCTCCACACAACAAAATGATGGACGGCCAATTATCAATATTAGATAGCTTATATAGTCTGACAGTGTCTTTATCTGGGACAAAAGAGGCCGTTAATTGGTAGGGCGACGAGTAACTCTGAATACAAAAGAGCTGTAGTACTATGAATCAATCGGTACACTCATTGAGCCTAGGCTTTCACCCCAGTTCTCTGATACATGAATACAAATATAGGAGCAGGGGACTCCGCTGCCTCCTCAGCCCCTGCGCAACTTCGAACGGCAAACCTATTGACAATAATTACAAAACGATGTTTCACCAGGTATAGTTGATGAGCTCGAAATTCACGAAACTTTATAAACTATTGATCGATATTCAGTAAAATACATACTACACAGTATAAGAGCATAAACTGAAAATTAATTATAGACGCTGATGACCCAGCTGTTAAGCGTCTATTTATCTACAATCTTCTCCACCTTCTTCTTCTGAAAATGAATTTGGATTTAGGGTTTTTTTTCAAATTTTATTTAATGTCACACTGTCAGTTTTATCTGAGCCTACATTCAAGTAATATTTTCACCAGTTCTCCAATTAGAAGCTGAGAACTGAGGGTTTATAATAGACAAGCGGTTTCGCCCGGGTTCTAAGAATTTATGATTTAGAAACTGTCCTCCTGCGAAGCGAAGTCGGGTTGGTGGTGTTTATAATATTAGTAGTAGGATTCCACCAATACGCTAAAATGCAAAAGAATTTCAAAGGGCGTTTTGTTACTATCCCATAGGAATCCCCCCCCCTGCGAGAAATTTGTCAAAATAAAATATAACCTATAGAACTCAGGGATAGTGTAGCATTCGATTAGTAAAAGAATTTTTAGAATCAGTTAAATAGTTTCAGAGAGTTCGCACAACATACAAACTCACAAACAAATTTTCCTCTTTATAATATTAATATAGATAAGTTATTTACGCCATTTAATGAACAATTAATATTAAATGAAAAAGTCTTTTCAAGTAGAGAGAAACTCATTTCCATAGATATTAACTTAAAAGCTTGAATAGCCACAAATCTATTAAGCTTCTTTTTGTATTGCCTCAAAAAATAAGGTTTTGACCAGAGTTTAAACAATCAAAACTTTTTTATGACGACTTTTCCAGTCAACGGCTTGCATTTAAATATATAAATAGTAAATACGTATTTATTTATTTAAAATTGAAAACTATTACACGTGTTCCGTGGAGCATCTTCAAAAGATGCTCATTCCAGGATATTTATCCAAATCATTTCTTGCTTCGAATTTGGGTTCCAAATCATTTCTTGCTTTGAATATTCGAGATTTGGTCACGCAAACTTTAAACATTTCTGAGAGTAAATTTATTTTGTTCCATCTCACATTAATTCAACATCAGTTATTTACAATATTATGCAATCAAAACGACAAATCTACCATATATAGCAAATTTGCGACTGACATGAATTCTCCCAGTGTCAAACAATATAGGTACCAGAAACTCGGAGCGAATTTGAACAGATGTGTGACTAATAATTAATACATCAGTTTGAGGTTATGAGGTTGAACCGCCACGTTATGCATGACGTAATACGCCTACCTCCATGGTTACAAGTTTAGTGAATTCAAGCTTGAATGGGGAGCATCCATTTGTAATTAATTATTACTTTTAGACACAGTTTATCTATTCCTAAAATACATATTTTGGCACTCACTATAAATTATTGATATTAAATTAACGTTGGTAGGTATCGTCCATGATGGATTGAATAGGATGTATAAAATAGCAGGAACTTGAACTAAAGAAAATTATTAGACGCTATTTTTTTTAATAATTGCGACGTTTCGCGAACGTTTGCCTGAAGAATCGAACAAACGTTCGCGAAACATCGCAATTATTAAACAAATTTAGCATCTAATAATTTTCTTTAGTCCAAGTTCGCGCGATTTTATACATCCTATATTATTGATATTGTTTCTTTTTTAGTCAGCTTGTAATCTTTCTAATAATCTTATCATTTTTTAAATATCTCGTTCATACACATTATATTGCCCATAGAGTTATGGTAGAAAAATCAGTGGGAAAAAGACCGATAGGTAAACTAAAGCGACGATGGGAAGACAAGGATAGAAAAACAATAAAAGAAATTAATCGATAGGAAGGTAGAAACTGCATTGAGGTAGCACAGGATAGGGAGGAATGAAGTGCATGGTGTACATTCGGCTATGAATTTCGGAATTCCTAATGCCACATAATAATAATAATATAACATCTTAAACCATTTTTATGATTTTATTGCCATCTTTAAAATCATTTAAACATTTTTTGTCGTCTTTACAAATCAATTTCCCATCTTCCCAAAAAATCATAATAATCTTTTCTACACATATTTTCGATCTCTTCAACTAGTTTGTCGTCTTTCCAATCATGTCCCCACTCTCCAAGAGTCTTCTTGTTATCTTCTCGATTATATTTCCATCTTCCAAATCATTTTTTCATTTTTCAACCATCTTTTCTATAATCGTTCCTATTATCTTTTGAACACATTCAACCGGCTTTCCAAGAATTAGCAATTTTATCATCCATTTTTCCGACAATTTAAATAATCGTTACAATCATTCTGTCACAATTTTACTATCTTATCGCTTTCCAATCACTGTCACCTTTCCAATAGCCTTTGATCTATTTGATCATTTTTCTAATCATGCCGGTGCTATGTTCATAGTTTCAGGCGTTTTGCCGCCCTTGGACTAAACCACCCATCCTATCTCATCATCCCCAATTTCTTCTTCAATTCCTCTCCCAAACCTCCTTCTATTCCCTATCACAAATATCGTAAATAAAACACTATTTTCTTCTTTTTTGTCGCCCTTACGAACTTGCCGCCCTCAACTCCCCCCTTCTAAATACGCCCCTGGTTCGAACACATGTCGTCGTGTACACACAAATAATTCAGTATATCAATATTGATTGAAGGATGCAGGTAGCTCGCAAGATGTCTACAGCCAGCCTGTGCCTGTGCTTGCTGATTGCATTACAAATTACTATATTATCGACAGAGGCCAGGTATTTGCCGACCAGGTCAGGCGATGACCGTTTGGATAAACTCAGAGAACTGTTGAGAGACGTAAGTATCTATACACATACGTATACCTATTACTATATTTAGTTGATATATTAATTGTAAATAGCCCCAACCCCTTATATTATTTGCACGATCTTTAATTAAAGCTTATTGAGACCTAGGTATATAGTACTGATATACAGGGTGGTGACCGTGACTGCTGCACATAGGGATTTAACCCGGAAAATCAAACTTTCGCGATTTCTTGCTTCCCTAATTATTTTAGGAAAAATATCTTCAAATAAAAGTTTTAGAACATAAAATTCTGCATCTAAATCATTAAACAAAATTAAGTTTGCATGTTTTGTAACGGCAGAAATTTGATATTAAAATGTCAAAATAACCTCAAAAACAGATAGCGATAGCCATGGAACTTGAACAAAATGATGACGTTTTCTGTCAGAATAATTTCCAATCATTTTGTTCAAGTTCCATGGCTATCGCTATCTGTTTTTGAGGTAATTTTGACATTTTCATACCAAATTTCTGCCGTTACAAAGTATGCAAAATTAATTTTGTTTAATAATTTAGATGCAGAATTTTATGTTTTAAAACTTATTTGAAGATATTTTTCCTGAAATAATTAGGGAAGCAGGAAATCGCGAAAGTTTGATTTTACGGGTTAAATCCCTATGTGCAGCAGTCACGGTCAGCACCCTGTATATTTAGCGTAATATTATTCAGAAAAATAAATTGAAAATCCAATCCATAACTGAAGGTTTTTAAAAGACGCCATTTACACAACGGTATTCTAACGATCACGGTTATTTTTAAGTGCCTAAATTATTGTTAAAATTTATTTATTTGGCAACAGTATTCTTGTTGGAGGGCATTAAATCGTTAATTTTTTTTTTCAATTTTTGAGGTACATTATTTTTTTGTCTTTCGCCGTTTAACACGTCTTATAGACGCTGATGGCTTTATCTGTCGAGCGTCTATCTATCTATCTTTAATGCGGATTGAATCAACCGAGCTGCATTTGAATAATAAAAGATCAAAGTTTAGTTTTGATTGATTTAAGTTTCCTGTTTCACAAGAATAATGAATTGAGTTCAGTATTCCCGGATATTGTGTCAGCACGGCATCACTTCACAAAAATGATCTCACAGTTACTACATTTTCCTTAACTATATTGATTTCTATTTGATATATTTATATATTATTTAGCCTTCATTAAATTATTAATACTACACCGACAAAATACATAAACTAACAAATACATTCCGTCACACACAATAAATTAAAATTACGTCCTTTTGTAACATTAGAATGTGAAACTTCACTCGTAAAAGAAAACTACCAACCGGATGTTCAGTTTATTGTAACAAGTGCGCATAAAATGCCAAATAAATTGAAAAAATAATGATATTATACATATGCAGCACATGTGATAAATTCTATATAGGACAAACTGGAAGACCTTTTGAAGAACGTTTCAAAGAACATCTCCCTAAAAGAAACTTGTTAAATGCTAAATCAAATTACGCCCAACATATAATTTACAAAACTATGAATATCACGATTTTGAAACAAATTTTATTCCATTACATGTATTTGCAGCAAAGGTATGGACACCCTGGAAGAATATGAAATATATAAAGTCACAAAATTTGACAATACCAACATTCTTAATGACAAACTAACATTAAAATCGAACATAATATACGACACAATAATTAACAACACACAGACACCCAATACTCAGTAATCGTCTACAACATACTCACATTTCCATTTCATCTACCTACTATATAAATCATAAAATCTCGAAATTTAAATCAGTACTTCACAAACCACGACATAATACACAGTGCGTAGCATCATAATATTATATAGAGTTACGAATACTCAATATGTGTTTTTTAAAAAATAATTAACCACACCTGAAGATGGCAACTCGTTGCTGAAACGCGTAGTGATAAATCACAAGACGGACATAGTACAAGGTATTTCTAAATACTTCATAATATAGAAAAAATAAGTTAAAGATTTCCGAACGTCTACAAAACTCACGGGAACAGATTAACATGTTAATATAGCAATGAAAAAAAGAAACCTCTTAATGTAAAACTTACTGAAATTTTTATCTAGATATAGAAATATTAAAATTGCATACGGCAACGGTTTTATCAACAAAAACTCAGCAGCTGGCCCTACTTTGGTAAATTCAATTCGATATTTTGTCCTTATTATCGCGTTACATAACTCGCGTTACATAATCTAAATAGTATATATATTTTTATGTTCCGGTAACAGAACTAATTACCTGCCAATCCGTAAGCACAAAGTGTAACTGGAGCATCGTACCATATAAAAACATTATCGAATCGCGCTACAATTAAGAAAAGAACATCGTAACAAAACAATGCGTCATATCAAAATTCTCGAGCCGACTCAGCAGTCAGTCTGTGTTATTTAATGCACAAAGAAAAATGCATTAACGACAAAATAACAATTATATTATCTTGTATCTATCGGCCGTGAAAAATGAAAGTGTTACCTTGAGTTTTAATTATTATACTTACTTCTATTTCATCTGAATCGGAGATAAAATCAACTTGTTTAAAAGAAGAGACAAATGAGCATCAAAATGTCGAAATCAGACATATTAAGAAACAAGTAAAATCAGAAAAGATAAAAATTTAGATAAAAAATTATAATAAATACCTATCTATATTTTTATTAATGCTATACAAATTATATACTGTGAGGTTTTGCTCGCGTCACGTCGATTTTGCCCGCGAGGCCGGATAAAAATGACGCTATAGATAAAATTTTGCTACAAGTAAACGGCCTGCACCAAGTTTCATCAAAATCAGTCCACTCGTTTTCGAGTGATACTAGTACAAATACACAGACATAAAAAAATTCTGGAAACATTTTCGTCCACTAGATATCATACAAAGTACCCGAAAATCTGGGATAAAAAGAAAGTACAAACAGATTTGTCGTATCTAGTGATCATTTTCTTGATGATTCTGACTTTACTCGCACAGATTTTTTAATTTCTTCCGTCTTGATTTGGAAATTATTTTTTTTAATATTATTTACCTACTATTTTTAAGTTCCAAGTCTTCATAGTTTCCGGGCTTGTAGGCCGTGGTCCGGTGGTATTTCTACCTGACGTTTCGTCTACAACTGCGGTAGACATTCTCAAAGGCGATGTGGCAGCGGTCGAAGTGTCCTCCTTGGCGGCTCACAGGTCAGTGTGTCAGTGACTGGTGTCCTCCCTTCTTTTATGCCTAGTACCAGTGTGTTCTCTGTTCGGTCACAGTCCGTTTCTCTGTAATTGGTCAACTGCGATGTGTGTAGTGGTGGGGGTGAGTTCTCTACTCGGTCGTATTCCGTCCTAGTACGATTGGTCATTGGTTTTGTATGTCGGAGTAGGGATGTGACATTGAGTAAAAAAAATCGATTATTTAATAATCGATTTTTCTTTATTAAATATAAATCGATTATTCAATAATCGATTTTTCTCTTTTCAATATAAATCGATTTGTAAAAAATCGATTTTTGAAGAAATAATCGATTTTTGTGGAAAAATCGATTTTTTCTATTATTCGAAAACAGTCATACAGATGGCGCTATTTTCCGACTGATTAGTTTACGTTTAGTGAATTTATTTTACGTTTTTTCATTCGTCGCACATGGCGTTGTTTACAAAAATCGATTAAAACGTGTAATTTTTAAATGTTGGCTGCATTGGGTTTCCCAAAGCCTATATTTTTTCTTAATATTAATATTAATAAAAAAAAATTAAAAAAAAGTGTAATTTATATAATCGATTTAAAAGTGTTATAATTTATATAATCGATTTATAAAAAATCGATTATTATTATTAAAAAATTAATCGATTTATAAAAAATCGATTATTATTATTAAAAAAATCGATTGTCAAAAATCGATTATAAGAAAAAAATAATCGATTAATATAAAAATCGATTATTTTTTCACATCCCTGTGTCGGAGTACTGGTGTCCAGGTTTTACTGAGATTGAGGCCTTCATCATTTCGGTTGAAATTCTGTGTGTGTTTTTGTATTTCTATGTATAGAAATACAAAAACACGTGTGTTTTTGTGTGTGTTTTTGTATTTCTATGTATAGAAATACAAAAACACACGCAGAAGGAGAACACTTCGACCGCTGCCACATCGCCTTTGAGAATCTCTACCGTAGTTGTAGACGAAACGACAGGTAAAAATAACACCGGACCACGGCCTACAAGCCCGGAAACCATGAAGACTTGGAACAATGCCGGCCGTAAAAGCTTGCACACCTATTTTTAAGTTATTGACATTTTGAAATAAATTAGTTTTGCGGTAATTTATGTAATGGATTTTAAAATGAACTTAAGACACCGATGAAAGTAAAATTATAGAGAGCAAGTTACGTTTATAGGGTTAGAAGGCGTGCTTCTAAAGCACTTAGAACCGAACGCCAGACTAAACATGGATTAGTGTAGCCGTGACCCCGCATCGGGTAATTATTACACCTGTGTACGCTCAAATCGTGTACAATATATAGGCTGTCACAAAAATATATGCGGATAAATTTATAAAATGTGTTTTTACCAAGAGATCAACTGCATTTCTTTCAATGTATTGAATTTTATAATTAACGCTGACATAATTTGGTTGCTGATTTAAGATGAGTAGTACTTATATTATTGTTACAAAATAATAATTTTCGCCCAAACATTTTAACAACGAATCATTCTGTATATAAACGGCAAACAAAGAGTTCCGAGAAACGGGGTCTGCATACTGAACAACGAGTACCTGCCGGAATGTTCTAGAGAACGCGAGAAGCACTGGGCTCCAGTCCATGCAGCCTATATAAATCAGTGAACAGTGAGTCGCGTAATCAGTTACCGGAGATCAGTCAATCAGTAAAGTACTGGGCGTTTACAAGTACGGGCGATAATAATAGTGCGAAAATAAATAAGTTGACATAAATATAGAAATAAATAAACAGTATTTTGTGAAATATAAATAGACATACTTGGAAATAAATAGTCATTGTACATAGCATGTGTTATAATTAAATATTAATAATAGTGTCGATTGTTAAGTTCACTGTTCGTTGTTGCATTTATTGTTATTGTATTTTTAATTATTGTAAATAAATATTTATTCCGCCAACTCAGGTTTTGAACATTATTTAAAAATTCCCCCTCTTTCGTTTAAGATAGGTTTCGAAGCAATCTGACTTTAATTGAGCGAATAAAAATCGTTCGTCAGGCACCAGTCAGGCATTTTCATGATGTTTTTTCGTTAGGTTTTTTTTCATCGCGTTTTTCCTTAGACAACATTTACCCCCCTATATACCGCCGGGAAAGACAGCAAAATGCTCTGTACGTTAAGTTTGGGTACCTACCTATATCTATTTTGATTTGACATAAGATCATAACCGTGCTCTGCTACCATTTTACAACTGGATTTCATTTTCAAAATTTTTATATATTTAATGTTCAAATTAACAGAAAATTGTTCGTGCGGTTAAAGTATTCGCGGCTATTAATACATACAAATAAATGCAAAGTTTGCATTTGTGTTAGAAACACCCATCGAAATGACGTAACAATATGACGCAACAATGGAAAAATTCATTTTTCAAACCTATGTCACCGTCGGGAATCTAACCCGAAACTCCAACTTGCGCGGTGGCTGAGTTGACAATTACTTTACAGTGACACGTTTTTAAACAATCAATTATTTCCTAATGAAGGAATTGATTACAATAATAATTGTGACCATTTTTTTTGTTACATCTTCGGGGCGGTTTGCATCCCTCCCATATCGCTAGCTAGCAAAATCCTTCACTCAGGGCACTTTAATATGCCTCCCTCAACATCTTCACAAAAATAAGGCCTTGAATAAATAACACCCAAAAATTGTCACTAGCTCTCGGTCTATTAATGAAAACGCGATCACAGTGAAAATTCCATCAAAATCGGTTTAGTAGTTTTTGAGTTAACCCGTAACAAACTCACATACAGACAAAAAATTCTGAAAAAGGCTAATTATAAACTGTCCAGTGTACCTACATCGAAATTTCGTTACAGACAAAGTTATGATTTCATTTATTTGTACCTATTGATATAAAAATCGATGACAGATTAATTCGATTTTGTCGTATTAAAATACAGTATCGCACAAAAATGCGTGAACGGTAATTATCAATGATAATTACAAACTGCTACCTGCTTGATGAGTTATCTTTTAATTAATATAACGAAGTTTTGTTATCTGGGGCAGCAAAAATTGTTTTTGGGCGTTTCCGAATAAATGCCAAATAACAGAAATATCTAAATTATATATATTATAGATTTTGATTTCATGGATAGTAATGCATTTTATTATACGTGTTCTTATTAAATTCGTGACTTATATACCGTATGTCCCAGGAAAAAAGATTTTTTTTTATGAAAAATGTCGAAAGAAGCGAAAAGTTTTGCTTCGCTTGAAAATTCTGTAAATAATTCACCTAATAATTCCGAAATATTAAAAAATCGTATAAGAGAAGCTTTTGCGTCTTTAACAATTGAGAAATTTTAAGAAACTGCGTCTTAGAATTTATTTTTACGTATTGAAAAAGGTGGAGAATAGTTTTGACTTTAGCAAAAAAATGTTTCTTTCGATCTTTTTCGTAAAATCAAAAATAATAAAACGAAGTAGAGTTGGTAACTCTGTACAGAGTTAAACGATTAATTTAAAAAATATATGAAAATCGATTAAGTTGAAACCGCTGAATGTTCTTTAGCAAAAACAAAGCGCTTTGTGTTTTAAATATATTATAGATGTTTTCTTCTTTTGGGCTCCAATCAGGGGACATACGCTACTTAGAATTTAGATGTTGATTTTTCGGCTTCTACAAATAATTAACAGCTTGACTTACCAAATAGAAATATTGATCTTTTGTAGTGGGCACATGTCTCGGCTGTAACAGACAGAAATTTCGCAAAATTATTGTCATTTGAATAATAAATGGAACAAAAAAATGAGTACGAGTAATTTTAATATATTATCAAATGTAATTTTCAGTTTATTATTAATTTTGCGATGTCAGTCCAAACGCGGCCACAATCTGTTCATTTGAAAGGTTTTTATTATTGTATAACTTTATAGGTACATGTTTAATTTGCATTTATTATTGAAATATGTGTAATTACAGCGTTGCAAATTGAAACTATTAGGTAGTTAAATTTAGTTTAGTAATTTGGATCAGTGTGTCATAAAGTTCAATTTGTTTTAAACAAAATCTTCCGGTAAAAATGTAGTTCAGAAACATTTATTCTAAGTATTATGTTTTGTTTTTTTATTGAGGTCGCCTTATCTCTGACACCTTTCACTGGTCTATGACAATAATGACATCTTACATTAGAATTATTAAAAAAATTCTTAAGGAATTCTCAAATATTGCTATATATTATGTAAGACTGTTTTTAAAGTAGGTACCTACACAATAAAAAATTGATGTAAAAATACTTTGAAAGTTAAGATAGAAATCGCTCGATTTTCTAAGTGATTTTACATTATTATTTATTTTTACACAGAAAAATTCATAAAAACTTGAACTTTTACTGTAAAGTTAAACAAATTTGTGATTTTTACATAAAGTAAATTAAAATTACATAATTTGTATAATATTCCAATAAAATGTGTAAAAATTACAAAATAAAATGTATAGTTACATATATAAAATGGATGAATACAAAACAAATTAATGTAAAATTAGTAACCACGCATGCGCAATGTGTTTTTATGGAATCTACGCGATGTAGGGATGTTAGGATAGGGGGCATGGATTAGCCTCGGACCATGCTCAGCGGATAATAGACAAACAAGATGGCCAGAAAGACGGACGGCCGGGATGGGTAGGGTTAGATACAATAGGTGACTCTTACAACGAAGCATTTAACATACTTATTTTTAATTATTTCGATTGTGTACCTCAACGAATGGCCTGTCGACAATATTCTGTTGCGTGCCACCAAATTGCACGAGTGCCATTGGTTCGCCATCCCTGCACTAAGTCTAAACATGACAGCTTAAAAGTACGGTACAACAAAAAATATTACTAATAATTGGACCTACGCCATGTTGCCTTGAAGCCAATTCAATGATTAATCATTAATAAATAATCATTACAAAAGCTAAACTAGAAAATGACAAGAAATTGTGCGTACAATGTTTATGCTAATTAACTTTGCAAAATGATTAACAATGAAATGATACAAATGGATAATTTAAAAATGCAAATTAGCACACGTTCACAAATTGTCTTACGAAACAATTACCTATGTCGTTGATTATATCATTATTAGTTGAAACTGTCGAATCAACAGTATCTCAATAATCATCTAAATTTATTGTTATGACTGCAACAATTCGAAAATTGATCATTGTTTTAACACTACATTCATAATTTGTTACAACAATGAAAGTGTTTCCTAGTTTACAAATTTACAGTCGCTTAGAGAAAAGTTGGGACATTGTTGAAAACTTTCTGTGGAAAAACTCTCCAGTTCTTGATTATAACCAAACAAATACTTCGAAAGTCGTTCTAATTTTGTCGTGCTTCAGTAATTCGAGTTATTAGTAAAGTAAAAAGAAAACTTCATCAAAACCTTTGTTAGGTAAGTTCGCTGCAAAAAGTAAATAATATAATAATATAATCTTGAAACTAGTTTTCCAGCGTTGTTTGAATTTGGAAATACAAAAATTGTTTCAAAAGCAATTTTCGTTTTAGACCTTTTCCAATTTTAAAATCGAGAAATTACTGACAAAGTTTCATTTATGAATTACTAGCTGCCCAGTGCCCGGCCTGGCTTCGCCCGGGTAGAGTCTTACACTAGGTAACATAAATCGGGAACGTAACGACGTAGCGAGCTGAAAATAGTATAACATTCATCCGGATTCGCCAAGAACAATAAACTGTAAAAATTTCACGACGCCATGACTCACCGTTGGAGAGTTGTGTGACGGACAGATGCTAGTATTTTGTATTTTATAGTTAAGATAAGTAATGGATAACCCATTTAAAATTTCGCTTTCTTAAATTAATTGACTAGTAGTTTATATCCGTGCTATCGCTTTTAACAGAAAACCTCGACGGATAAAAAGATAAGTTTTGGTACCAATAGAGTTAGACAGTACCAAGTTACATCAAATTCGGTTCAGCCGTACTTGAGTTATGCTCGTACAGACAGACAGAAAAAAATTATAGAAAATAAAACGAACGTAAAAAACTTTTTGTAGTTCAGTTCGGTAATATTAGTCAGTGACTAATACTTAGTTATTAACAAGTTGAATGGAGCGGAAAAGCAATAAAAAAATGTAAGGCATACCCGTTTTTTTAGATTTTCTCAGGCATAAGAACTATGCCGCTTATATTCCTTGTAGTAGTCACTACCTACAGTTTCCGACCTAAACTATAGTAATTTTTTTCGAATTTATATCTCTTTAACAATAAGACTATTTTACTATTAATATTTCGGCACGGAATTCACGCATGGTTCGTATGCATTATTATATAATTATTTCGTTGAATAATTAGCACAGTTAAGTGAAAAAAATGAAGATGTCATTATTTTTCTTCGTCTATTTTTTTTCTCATACTTCCGACTGTCAAATGAAACAATAGAGGAACAAATCATTGCTATTTTGTTCCGTAAGACTTTTACATATGTTTTTTCACCTGCGTCTGAATTTAAATAAACACTAAAAACTCGACACACTGAGGGACATTATGTTTTGTTATTTAATAACAAGCAAGAATAGATTCTAATCAAGTTAATCTCTTTAAAAGGTTGACCTGTACTAGGTACTGGCTGATGCCAAGGGCCCAAGCCCAAGCAATAGCAAAAAATAAATGATTGGAGAACTTCAAACAGAAAATAATCAATTTTTATTGTTTTAAAATAATAATAAAATGCACTAGATAACTCTGGAAGTCGATAGATATATTGTAGATTATAGACGCTCGACAACTAACCGTTTAAAATAGTAGAAATTCAATAGTAATAAAACGTTTCCATTAGAGTTAATATCTCAATAGATGTAAATTTTTTTAAGAAAAAAATGTATAATGAATGAGTCAATAAATCCATCAATATCGACAACGATCAGTCAACATCATGCAACAGTTGAACGTCTTGAGTCTTGAGCAATGTTTGTAGTCGTCAACTGTTTAATCTCGACAAATGTACAACTTTCTATCTTTGAGTGTAGATACTAATAATAGCCAATTAGGCATGTATTTATACGTTTGATATGTGTGTGTTGTTTTACATCTAATCTAATAATATATACAAACAAAATGTTGCCTTATTAATTAGTAACGTTAATGAATCATTACCGAATCAAAGTCGGTAAACAGCTATCGGAAACATTCGTTTCTTTTATTATTTCTTTTATTATCATGTCCGTGTTGCAAACTATACTTCATTCAAAAGTAAATAAAACTAAAACAAATTGTGATCACACACAGACAGTTGCGAATCATCGCACTGGTGCAGTAAACGTGAACTTGGGGCAGGAGCGGATCTGCATAGGAATTAATAGGGCTTAATTGCCCTGGGCCCCCAAATATTAAGAGCTAACAAATATTCAATTATTATCATAAATTTCCAATACTTTTTCATTAAATATATTTCAACTCTGATTTTAATGTAAAATGATTTTAAACCCCAATTTAAAGATTATTAATCTAACAAAAATGGAGCCCCATTAGATTTCAAGAAGTCTAGATCCGCCCCCGACTTAGGGCATCGGTATTTCATAAACCTAAAACCAAGAAGGACAACTAACTTTTTTTGAAGCTATGCTTTTTAACGCACGTTTGGGATGTGGACCTAAATCACAAAAAGTGAAACGCCACGAACGCGGCGATGCAACGCACCTCATTGAATAGGCTGCGCGTATTTTTGCTATAGTTTCTATAGCTTTTATATAATATGTAAATAAATTCGATTTTATATACAATGCGTAAGATTTAAGAAGTATAGCTTCTGTCGGGTGTCCTACAACACCTGATGACTTTTTTAACGTTTTATTAATAATTGAACAAAAATACGTATAAGTAACGACTTCAAATTTTGTTGTTTTAAAAAAATGTATTTTTAATTTTTTAGAGGAACTTCGAAATCGAAGGCCTCTAAGCGTACTGTCTGCAGTTTAAATAAGAACAAATTAATTTTTATTCTCTCATTTTAGTTAATCGAAAGCGAAATCCAAAGACCTTTGGACTGCAATACAAATTCCATCGACAGAACGGGGGGACAAATCTACAAAGATTTGGGTCTCGGCGAACGAAAAAGATATTTCAAACGAGATATAAACTTGGAAGACAAATGAACGATTAAATTTTCGTAAAAATGACACTGGAAAATGGTAAATGACAATAATTTTTAATAAAGTAATTATAAAGTTTTATGGATATTTAATTAATATTTTCAAGTTATGTAATAAAATAAATAAAATAATTTCCTTTATGATAACATAATATATTTTAATTTT
This sequence comes from Mongoloraphidia duomilia, assembly GCA_039654895.1. NCBI lineage: Eukaryota > Metazoa > Arthropoda > Insecta > Raphidioptera > Raphidiidae > Mongoloraphidia > Mongoloraphidia duomilia. Next base: position 15,916,916 of record CM077525.1, on the reverse strand, counting down.
ATTTTAATTTAAACAATTGTATACAAAACAATTCAATTTTCAATAGAGTTAAGAAGTTTTTATGTAACAAATAAATTATCGAATTAAGGTATGTAAAAATTATTTAACTACCATTGCTGTTAAATAAATTATTATAAAACAATTACCGATTTTGTATATTAAAATAATATGTAGCGTGACTTTTACTTTTGTAATGACCATATCGCCATGGTTATGGGATAGTAGAAGATAAAAAAAAATGTGTTGTTAGATGCCAACAAAAAATACACCGACTATTTCGTATCGTGTATGAAATGGAAGAAAAAACGCGTATATCTAGTGATGAGCAAAATTGGTCTTGGTCTTGCAGTCTTGGCCTTGGACTTGCAAAAAAACGAGACCAAGACCAAGACTATCACTAGACTAGCAAGACCAAGACCGAATGAACAAGAACAAGACCAATACCAAGACCGAATATGCAAGACCAAGATCAAATACACAAGACTGTGAATTATTTTTAATTTATAACTATGATGATCTTCAGAAGTAAAAAACTAAAAAAAGACAGATAAAATGAGCAAGACCAAGACTTGATACGCAAGACCAAGACCAAGACCAGACATATTTGAGCAAGACCAAGACTGAATCAGCAAGACCAAGACTGTCCAGGTCTTGGTCTTGCTTTGCTCATCACTACGTATATCGCAGTCATCTGGTACAACTTGACATTTCATAAAAGGTCTTATTGTGGGGATACGCGATACGGATCGATCTTTTAGTGTATCAATACTTAAAACTTTCGAGACTCGATATTTTGTATCGTTTTTTTTAATGCGATACATAATTAGTATCAATACATTTTTTAGAATGGTTAGTAACCGGATAAAAAATTCTTTTTTGAAGTGAAAACTTCTTTAGTTTTTGTCAATATTAAAAAAAATATCATAGCAAATGAAAAACTGTGTGGTGCGTTAATTTTGACCAGGAGTGTATTTGTAATTGTAATTTGTTGGACTTACATTTTTCATATCCTTGAAAATAATTTTAAACAAAACAAATTATAAGATTTAATTAAAAAAAATGTTTATAAGGGAGGCACCCAATGACGTCACGTTACAATTATTTATTTAACCAGTCACCGTCGGGACTCAAACCCGAAACTTCCAGATTCGTGCTGGCTGACTTATCAATTACTTCTAAATGTCCTTTTTGTTTCCTATATAACGCAATTGTAAACGTATTTTCCACTTCATGCGAGAGCTAGTTTTAAGCCTTCATGGTTTCCGGGCTTGTAGGCCGTGGTCCGATGGTATTTCTACCTGACGTTTCGTCTACAACTGCGGTAGACATTCTCAAAGGCGATGTGGCAGCGGTCGAAGTGTCCTCCTTGGCGGCTCACAGGTCTGTGTGTCGGTGACTAATGTTCTCCCTTTTATACCTAGTGCCAGTGTGTTCTCTGTTCGGTCGTAGTCCGTCTCTCTGTCATTACGACCGAACAGAGAACACACTACCGCAGTTGTAGACGAAACGTCAGGTAGAAATACCACCGGACTACGGCCTACAAGCCCGGAAACCATGAAGACTTGGAACAATGCCGGCCGTGAAAGCTTGCACACTTAGCTAATTTTAAACTTGTAAAGTTAGAACTGAACTTTCTCACATGGGACAAAAGGGACATTTAGACGTGTCACTGTGGAAGTAATTGATAACTCAGCCAGCGCGAATCTGGAAGTTACAGTCGTTACAGGTTTAAGTCCCGACGGTGACGAGTTAAATAAATACTTTTTTCTGATATAGCATTGTAACGTGACGTCATTGGGTGTCTCTCTTATATATTTTAGAGTCGGTGATTTTATGTAATATCTTGCTATTATGATGTATTAAAAAAATTTAAATAATAATTTCAACAATAATATTATTATTGTTTACTTAAATTGTCAAAACCAAGTCACTTTCACACAACATACGAAATACCGTCTCACATCAGTCGAGATCCAATTTCTCCACGTTTTTTTTTTTATTTAATAATAGCGGAAGTTGATGTATCCACCTTAATTATTATTACAGAAAAAACTTTTATTACCCGCTTCATATAAGCATAATAATGAAAGCATCTCCTATATGTTTGATTCTTTATTATTATAGTGATGCAACCGTTCAGATGATAATAAAAAAAATATTACTCATAAAATCACTTTATTTAAATACCAAAAATCACAAGATGAGAACACAGTGTAATAGTGTATGTCAAAGTAGTTCATCTATTAATTAAAAGAAGTTAGATAATTGGCTTTCGTTTCTGTATCTGAAATTGTATTGCATTTGTACTATTTATAGTTATATGCAGATCGTACTGTGACTTTAAATTTTTATACAGGGTGATCTATAACGAGTGTAGCATACTTCGAGAGTAGATAGAATCCTTAAAAATAATGCGAAAAGCCCTAATCAACGTATGTCCAAAAATGTCAGCTAAGCGAGATACAAGAAGTTAAAATGTCTTAAATTTTTTTTTATATCTGGAAAACTACTTGAATTATATTCATATGGATTTCTGGACATAATAATAATTTTATTGAAGTTCTTGACTTAATTTATAGATTTTGAGTTTTGTACTCTCACCACAATAGGTGGGGAGACCACATTTATTACCAAAACTATGTTACGCTAATGTGATATCCACACCTAGTAGTGACGCCACTGGTGAACAAAACTCAAAATATATAAATTTGTCAAGTACTTCAATAAATTATTATGTCCAAAAAACCATATGAATAGGTTATAGTTTTGCAGATATTAAAAAAATTATAAATTTTTTATGACATTCAACGTCTTGTATCTCACTTAACTGATATTTTTGGACATACTATACGTTGATTAGGGCTTTTCGCATTATTTTTAATAATAATAATTCGGTTGTATTTTTGTTTTTAACCAACTTCAAAAAAAGGAGGTTTCCCAATTCGACCGTATATATTTTTTATGTGGTTATGTTTTATGTATGTTCGCGGATAACTTCGTCGTTTATGAACCGATTTTGAATTTTTTTTTATTTGAAAGGATATACTTTCAGATTGGTCCCATAGAAATTTCATCAAAATCGGTTCAGTAGTTCGGCTGATTTTTTAATAAAAGTATGTAACGGCGTGTGATTCTTTAAGGTAAATGTTACTTTTTGACATTAAAAAGTAAAAAATAAAAAACTTTTTAACAAAAAAAAAACCTCCTTCAAAAAGGCACTAAAAAGAGGAAAATAATGAAATTTTGAGGTCTGTGCCAATTAAAATATGAAGTCGGTTAAAATTATTATCTTCTTTTTTTAACCAACTTCATATTTTAATTGGTACAGACCTCAAAATTTCATTATTTTCCTCTTTTTAGTGCCTTTTTGAAGGAGGTTTTTTTTTGTTAAAAAGTTTTTTATTTAATGTTTGTTACCGATTTGGAAAATTCTTTTTTTATTGGATATACCTCGCAGTTGATCCCATATAAATTTTACTTAAATCGGTTCAGTAGTTCGGCTGATTTTAATAAAAGTGAGTAGCGGCGTGTGAATCCTTTAATTAAGGTAAATGTCACTTTTTGACACATGACACAGCGTAAGAAATCAGTTTAATATAAAATAAAAAGTGAGAACTAATAACGTTTAAACAAAAAAAAACCTCCTTCAAAAAGCTACAAAAAAGAGTAAAATAATAAAGCTTTGAGGTCTGCACCATTTTAATAAAATATGAACTAGGTTAAAAAGTGCCAATTTAATTAATATCTACTTTTTAACCGACTTCATATTTTATTAAAATGGCGCAGACCTCAAAGTTTTATTTTTTTCCTTTTTTTTGTGGCTTTTTGAAGGAGGTTTTTTTTTGTTAAAAAGTTTTTTTAAGTATTCTATCTACTCTCGAAGTTTGATACACTCGTTATAGATCACTTTAATTATTCTCATCTGATCATGCTGTCTCAATAATTTTTTAACGTCTAATGTCTCATACTGGGGTGGTATTTCATAAATATTAGATGAAACGGTAATAGTCGGAAGCGGTTGGCATGTGAAAAAACACAGCATGTATAACTATGTTAAGGTTTCAGACTTTGCCCTCCCCCTGCCACCATTTGCCGGCGCTCATGGGCAATAAAACATTTCTGTGACTCTTTTTAAAACAAATAAATGTTATTAATTGATTCTTGTCTTCGTTCATGTTTAAGTACTTTAGCAATGTTTGATTAAACAAATATAAGAGAAAATGAGATTGCGATATCAACTTCTATACAAATAAGTGAAATTCATTCATCTTCTGATGCTACCTAAATTTTTTATAAAACAATGTTCATCCCAAGTTAAAAAACTCGGGTCGCAGTGCCAAACCCTGCCGACAATATAGTGTATTTGCTAATACAGGCATTGTGGCATTATTATGTGAACTTAAGTTTGTTTTTTGACAAAATAAAAAATTTAACCCCTTAATACATCCCTTAAAATAATTAAATTTTTCTAAATTTCAATATTAGACATGGATTTTATCAGTACACCCAATTAAATACACCCTTCCATAAGTAAATCCGTATCAACAAACTAGTGTTTTCATAAAATTTGAAAGTCCGGTCCTGTCGAGCCGATTTTATTAAAATTTTAGCAGCACATTTTAATCTTTACTAAAGAGGTAAATTTCAATTTTGAAACGATTCTGACAAATTTTTCGGTATTTTTGGGCCCAAAAAATTTTTGGAACCCCTAAATGCAACCCTGAAAATGGTCCGATCGGGCCCATTTTAAATAGGCTTCTTGCGGTGATGGGTTCCAATGTGTGTACCAAATTTCGTTTCAATCGATTAAGTCTGTCGAGAGTTATCGTGTACACACATATATATATATAAATATATATATAAATATATATTAAATATATAAATATACATATACATACATACATATATATATAAACATTTTTAAAAATGGTGCCAAAGTGTTCAGGAGGTTATGAAACGTCGAGAAATTTTGGTCCGACCCCTAGGTCCCGCCATCCGACCGACGCCAATAGTGTATGTGCCATATTATGGCAAATACACTAATAATATACCTATTTGATAATTTTTATAAATATGTTAGAATTGTTGCAAGATTTTAAAGTTATATTATGGCAATAATTTTATAAATTTTAAATCCAAATAAATTATTTACATAAAGTCTTTACCATATAAAACTGATTGTGTCTTATTTTATCAAAAATGTGTGTAAAAAATGCATAAATATTTTTTTGTGAATTATTGTAAAATATAATAATATAACAATAAAATAATGTTACATGCAACTGTATTTGTTACTTTTCCAATAATTATGAATGAAATAAAAGACTGGTGAAAATCCAATTTTATAGGCAAGATGAAATGGGTATAAATATAAGATTATGGGGCACCAAACGCAAATTTTAAACATCCCTATAGGACTGATAACGTGTGCATGATTTTGGAAAAGGTCTGTGATATTTTCCAAAACCGTAAACACATTTTACTATTTCACAGTTATCGTGTTTTTCAAAATGGAGGAATCGTAAGTCGTCTATTGTTTTTATTATGTCTATGGTAAAAAAAGTTGAGAATCGCCGATAAACAAATGCCTGCATAATGTTTTTTAATTGCATAATGTCTTCACGTAAACATCTTTATAATAATTAACAAGTTCTAATAATTCTATTTCAATAAAAAATATATTAATTAGATAATAACATATTATTATTTGACCTAGCTTTCACCTTTTCGGATGGTAGGTCACGTGGGTCACATTCCGATATAATGGGATGACTACCGCTGTTCAAGGCCAAATGTTACCTAAATTTAAAAATAATTTGTGTTGAATCATACAGTACTGACATAACTCTCAATATGTTTACAAATTATATTAATTTATTTATAAAAATAACAGGTTTTTAAATACTTTCCTTGGTCCACTTTTGTTTTAAAAAAAATCAATATTCAAATCCCTATAATATCTAAATTCGTGTCGATAAAACGGTACTGTATGTGAATCTTCATTTTTAGGGTTCCATACCTCCGAACGGAACCCTATTACTAAGCCTACAATGTCTGTCCATCCGTCCGTCCGTCTGTCACAAGACTCTATCTCACTAACGATAGAAGATAACTAGATGAAATTTTTTTAGGTAACTATAACTTTCGATTTTGTTATTATCGAAACAAAAGAGTACAATCAACCTATTAGACCGAGAGCTAGTGACAATTTTTGGTGTTATTTATTCAAGGCCTTATTTTTGTGAAGATGTTGAGGGAGGCATATTAAAGTGCCCTGAGTAAGGGATTTTTCTAGATATCGGTATGGGATGCATCCCTCCCATATCATAGATAGCGGTAGGGGAGGGATGCAGACCACCCCCAACATGCAACAAAAAAAATGGTCACAATTACTCCTTCAAGGCTGAAATTGTTTGTATAGCTTGACGGTGACCCAAAATAATGCCATTACAATATTTGCAGATCGATTGGTCAGTATTAAAGGGGTGGCAGATCACCCTACACGTGTCATGTACCTGACGAAATGTATATATTATTAGTTCAAGGTTCAAATTTTATTATGTTGTTACGGCGACTGTTTTATGCATATATTTCAATTTGCAGAACAAAATGTCGGTATTAACCCCCTTGCAGAACGATATAAACACCTAGGCGAGCAAGTTTCCCTCTAAGAGAGGGGGTTAATGCCGACATTTTGTTTTGCAAAATGAAATATATGCTTAAAACAGTCGCCGTAACAACATATTAAAATTTGAACCTTGAACTAATAATATAAATTTCGTCGGGTACATGACACGTTTAGGGTGATCTGCCACCCCTTTAATACTGACCAATCGACCTGCAAATATTGTAATGGCATTATTTTGGGTCACCGACAAGCTATACATACAATTTCAGACTTGAGTCAATAATAATTGTGACCATTTTTTTATTACATTTTGAGGGCGGTCTGCATCCCTCCCATACCACTATCTAGCAAAATCTATTTTTTTATTTATTGTAGATTATAGACGCGTCGACATCTCAGATCATTATAGCGTCTTTCAACTATACTAAATAACAACTATCTTAAAACTAAATAACATCACAAAACATCCATGAGCACAGGTGGGATTCGAACCCACGGCTGTCCAGTCCAGAGGTTTCGGCACTAAGCATGCTAACCACTAGGCTATACTGCCCTCTCTAGCAAAATCCCTTACTCAGGGCGCTTTAATATGCCTCCCTCAACATCTTCACAAAAATAAGGCCTTGAATAAATAACACCAAAAAATTGTCACTAGCTCGGTCTATATTATGTTGAGGTTTGGTGATTGGAAATATGCTATTGCCTATACTTCGATCCTTTGATTTCAAAAAAATACGTTATAGTCTTAAAATAACCTCAGTATTAAGCCACGCCCTAATCTATCGCATTTTAATACTATATACTACTAGACTACGCTTTCGCTTTATGAAAACAAATTCTATATTATAAGTCGCGTCAAATGCAACTGCCACAGTCATATTTTATTAAAATTAATACAATAGTGATCTAATTTGTCAACAAATAATGATAAATTATAGGTTTACATTGTTAGGCCAGTATTCAATACTTCATTCCATTTACGCAGTGTTTATATAATCACAGTGCACTATATCTAATATGCGATAGCATTCGACATGTTGGAGTACAAATAATATTGCATCGGACGCATACCTGAGATATGGTAATCGATATCAATGAAAACTGAACATCTATATATTATAAAATAATTTATTGCGTATAAAAATATCTTAATATTACGTTAAGCCGTGGGCTAGTTGTTTTACTTTCTAAAATTTATTTAGAAACATCTTATTTCAAATTGATATGCATACACATGTTTTAGTGACGGCGTCTAAGAAATCGAATAGCAATGCAAATATTTGTGAATTTCAATATAATTGACAGTTGATTGGCCAGTGTCAAAAATTAACAAGCCGTGAGGTGGGTCGTTTATTAGGACTAAAGTGCGACCCTTGGGCCTTGAGGTCCACACGAGGAACTTCCCAGTTTGATAAATATTTAATAATAATAATTAAATTAGATATTACACAGAAAAGTAATCATTTTAATCATTAAAACATACAACAATGAGAGTTGAGTTTTTTGTGGTTATAATATAATAATTATTAAAATAGACAATATTAGCCAAACCACAAATAAATACTTTTCTTATCTTAACGTAATCAGTCGGCGAACATGCCATCGTGATGTTAATCGTCAAACAATTAAGATATACAAGGAAAAAATCAAAGACCACTGTCAGGACTTGAACCCGAAATTCCCAGTTTCCGGCTGGTTGAGTTACCTTACTCACACAGTGCCCCGAGAGTGGGATCTGTTAAGATAAGAAAAGTATTTATTTGTGGTTTGGCTAATATTGTCTATTTTAATAATTATTACATTAAAACATAGTTATTATTTATTTTTAACAATAATTTAAAAAAAAAGAAAAAAAACGGCTGAGCCGATTTTTATAAAATTTATGTCGGATCAAAATGACGTTAACACGCCTCGATTGACACCCTTACGAAGTCGATATAATATTTTATTCGCGAGATATTGTGTAAAATCTACTTTTTTGGAGTCTCTTTGGTTAAGAAAAAAGAACGGCTGAACCGATTTTGAAAAAAGTTCTTTCAGATCATATTTACGTTAATACGCGTCGATTGGCACCCTAACGTAGTCGATATCATTTTTCATTCACGAGATTTCGTCTTAGAAAGAAATGGACACATATATACGTACGTACGTACGTACGTACATACGTACACACACATACACACACAGACATCTTTCTAAAAATAGTGTAGTGACCTTGAAACATAAAAATTTGTTATACATTTTGATTTCGATTTTCGGACCCATTACAATAACCTCCAATGGGAAGTTAAAAATAGACTCCGCGGTTATATATTCTTTCTTTATTTAAAAAAAAATGTTTGGAAACATTTTGACAACTGGTGTATAGTTCAAAAGATAAGGCAGGGACGTATCTACCACATAGAGAAAAGGTCATTTGCCTGGGGCGATAGACTTTATAAAGGGCGGCACAACCGCCGCACCTGCAGTTTTAAATATCAGAAACAACGTGTTGGACGCAGAGAAAATGGAACTGAAAGGAGGCGGCAAATAGTCTTTCCCCTGCAGGGCGCACATTTTACAAATACGTTCCTGCAAGTTAAGAGCTCTATGCGAAATGGATACAAATGAATAAGATCTAATTTTGTGTTTTTAACGAAATTTCGACTTAGATGTAGGTACAGTTTGCCATTTTCAAATTTTTTTATTGTTTATTCCTGGTTGCCAAAAAATACTGAACCGATTTTAATCGTACTTTAATTGTTTGTTAGACACCAGGGATTGAATAATAATAATAATAAAAAGTTCTATTGTCATAGAATAATAAAAAATATACAAAAAATGTACAATAGGTAACTATTGTTTTATTGAGTGTTCCAGAAACCACTGCAATTTTGGTTTTAATTTTTTTGTCATGGTATGCTTGAACCAAGTTTAATTTTAGGGGAAAAAAGCAAAAAAAAAAACAATTGGCGGGAAATCATGGCTGATCAATTAATGAATTAATTTTAGCATGTGTTTCACTCTCTTGTGTTTATACAAATAGGGTCCAGGGATAGGATAAGCTATTTAGACATTTCGGAAAAAATATTCAAAATTTTTTTATACGTTCTATAGAAAATCTTTTAAATTTCATGTTTATTTACAGTTCAAGAATATTTTACAAAAGAAATAATTTTATGTGCTTTTTAATTTCAGTAAAGCAATCACTATATCTCTAATATGTCACCTTTGAAGGTAGTATGCATGTCATGATTTACTGAACTTATTGATTATTATTGATCATTTATATAATTTTCTTCGCTTGTTAATAAATATATTGATTTGATTGTCGATCAATAAATAAAAGACTATAAAAAAATCATAATACAATGTCTATCAGACGTCGCATGAAAATAAAATTAATTCAACAACTTGCTTCTGTTTGACAGCGATTTCGATTATCTATCATATCATGGAAAACCAATTTACGAGACATGCTAAAAATAAATCGTGAAAACATGTGCATAAATTTAGTGACAATTGACGACGACTATTTAATGTTTTATTCATTTATTCTGAATTAATAGAAAAGCAAATATATCAAAAAATAAATTCAAATGTCATATTTTGAAGTGAATAACGTTTAACGTCTCATACTGGGGCGGCATTTGAGAAATATTGGATGTTACGGATATAGAAGGAAATAGTTGTCATGTGAAGCAAAACACAACATGTATACCCTATGTTAAGGTCTATGTTGACATAAGCCAAGAGGCTGTGTGGTAAAGTACTAGATTCCTGACAGGTTCAAACGCCAAGCTTAAGTTCGAATTTCGAAGGCTTTTAATATTGTTATATATTTTTTATAATGAAAATATATCTATAGGTACTAGTGGATAACAATTATAATTTAAAATATATAAAAAAAAAATACGATTATTTTATATATTATATTTTAGGTACATTTGATTTTATAAAAGTTGATGTTTTAATACAAATTATTAATTATTTGTGTTTAACGGTATTCACGCATCTGTCGGTACCCGAGATACAGACATACTCATTTTTTTCAAACAATTTGTTTCATAAAATGTTCATGACTAAATTAGAGACGCTAATGACTTCAGTTGTCGAGCGTCTATAATGTACAATCTCTTGCATTGACTGAAGATATTTTGAAACATACATGGGTAGGTTATATACAGGGTGTCCAAGACTTGCGTTGTCGGCCGATATATTGATTTTGGGTGAAGATAGAAAAGAAGTTTAAATACAAAAGTTGTATAAATTTTAATGGTGTATAACCTAAAAATATTAAGGGTTCTCCATACCTAAACCTAATATTTTCGTATTAAAATATTAGGTTTAGGTACGGAGAACCCTTAATAAAAGTGTTAGTAAATATCCTAAAGAATACAATTCCAGCAAAAAAATAACCTCGTTGTATTTAACAAAAGTTACACGTAATTGAAGTTAGGTAAAAGAAGTACATTATTTTGAACACCCTGTATAATAAATTCATTTTTTAGGACAGACATTGATTTGTCCGTCTATTATCTAGTGATCCTCAAAATTTCAGTTTGATAAAGGATTCTGTTTTGGCTATGTCAAATTTTAGATAAAGGTCTGCATGTGTCAAAAATTTCTAAAAAACTTGAATAACTCAAAAAATTACTGAATTTTCTAGCATGGCTTCCCTTACAATTTCTATTCACATTTAGGTGCAGAATTGAAAAAACAAATAAAAACAAAGTGCTAGGTTAAGTGCTAAGGTTAAATGTTAGGTGCTAGGTTTGATCTGCCCCACTTAAATGGGACAGGCTGTATAATTAAAAATACTTTTAGGTTATACACCATTAAAATTTATACAAATTTTGTATTTAAAATTTTTTTCTATCTTCACCCAAAATCAATATACAGATTGTATCAAATGTATAATTTTATTATGTCGGCGGTTGAATTACCACCATAAAACTATATTTTAATTATTTGGATTTTTTCCCAAACCGTTTAAATTGCCATTTTATCAATAATTTCAGTAGTGACTATTTTTACTGCAGAAAACAACAATGACGCTATCAGGTTGTTCGGTATTATTTATTTACAGTAACCACAATAACTTCCTATTAGCGATCATTTATTTCATTCTTACTTATTGTTTTATGTATCAATCTCTGTTTTACACACAGAGTGCCCTATGCACAGGTTTAATTTGATACAATCTGTATATCGGCCGACAACGCAAGTCTTGGACACCATGTATATGTTATTTGAAATGGACGGTTACTAACTGTTTAATAAACAACAAATTATTAATGACTTTAATGATGTTGTAACGACACATGTAAAGAAAGAAAGCAGACTGATTTAGACACTTGAATCGTGTACAGCCGCCCTAAAAGTGTGAATCGAATTATAATCGTTCAAGTATCGACTGGTAAACTTGTATCGATTAAATTTTAACTACAGCAGCTTTCCCTTAAAAGAACTCCAGATCACTATTGCTCAATTGATTCTCATTTTAGATTTGATTTTATTTCTTATTTATGTTCATAATTATTCTCGTGTATTTATTGCTTATTCTTCCCTACATACTCGCATATACAGTGTGTAAACGGTTTTACCGAACAGAGGGAAAATAACATTGAGAACATTTACAGTTTTGTAGTAGGCTTAAGGCTATGAGTCATAAGATCTAATATAAAATAGTGGATTAGATGGAAAAAATAATACAGTGAATATTTTAAACAATTTTCCATAGCAACGGTTGACTATTAAGAGTAACTCTGAACCTGCTAAATAAAAAAAACAAAGCATCTACTACATATTTACATTTGATCTTATAGCCCTACTGCAAAATCGTAATTGTTCTCAATGTTATTTGCCCTATGTTCGGTAAAACCGTTTACACCCTGTATAAAAGACAATGTTTGTTTGTTTAAACGCTCGGAAACTATTCAACCGATTATCATGCGCTTTTCACGAATAGGTAGAGGAAATATTTGGAACGGTTTTAGCCTATATCGACGAATGTTCATTCCCTGGCAATGCCGTGTAAATACGGCTTATTGTTTTAAATTCATGTTTACAGACTATTTGGTTGTGACATATTTTTTCTTAAATAAATTAATTAAATTAATTTCAACAATACATCACCTACTAAAAATGGGTATTATTTGACACTTTGATGAAAGAACAAACGTAAGCCATTAAAAGAACCAGCCGGACATTTAGTAAAATTAATTGATTATTTATTTAATTCTAATTATTATTTGCCAGGATTCATTCTATAACAACACATAACCTGTGACAATAATTTCAACTACCTACCTCTTATACCGTTTGTGAGATAGAGCCCTGTGACAGACGGACGGACGGTTGAACCGCGGACAGACGGACGGACAGACATCATAGGCTCAGTAATAGGGTTCCGTTCGAAGGTACGGAATCCTAAAAATTAGAAAGAATCAATAATCCTATAAAAATGTTGTTTAATATCAAGTAATTATTTAATTGTGGGAATATTCATCATAAAGTCTTAGCATAAATGTTTCGTAGATGTAGCAACGCTGTCGTGTCAACAGCCCCATAAAAATTTAAGTAGTTCAAGTTAGCATGTAAAATAGATATAATTTTATTTTAATCCATTCACTGCAAGGAGAAATTAAATCTGTTTTGAGATGTTTTTTTATACCTATTCTTCTCTGATTAATTTGAAATAAAAAAAATTAATGATAAATAAATTATTAATTTATAAATATAAAATAAAAGAACTATCCATAATTAAAATTTTTGTAGCTGTATTTACCCAGCGTTGCACGGGAATGACAGCTCCTTAATTGTTATAATATAGCTCCAGTTGGAAGGTTATCAAGATCAAACATAAATTGATAAAAGAAGAATTTTTCGTTAGAAAGCAGCCAATTTAACAAAAAATGTAACGAAAAAATTCTTCAATTGCATTTCAGCCGTATAAAACTATTATTTATCATAAATTGATAAGATTCCGTCAAACGTTGCTATACTACTACAAAAGTAGTTATTTTCGCTCACTACTCATCTTCATTTTGTCGTAGGAAACGCCTCTGACAGCGAATATAGTTCCTGGAACTAAATTCTGAGTTTCTCAAGTCTAATTTAGATACAATGCTAGAATTTTAAGCCTTTCTAAATTTAGGGATGTATTTGTAAAGTGTGCGTCCTGGGCGAAGCCGATTTGCCGCCCTCCTTTCAGTTTCATTTTCTTTGCGTCTTATTTTTAAAACCGGCGCGGTAGCTGTGCTGCCGTCCAGCGTCCCGAAATCCCGAGGAAAGAAAAGGCCCAAGCCCTCTCATTTCTCAATTTTATTTATTTTTTATTATTATTACAAAATTACAACAAATAAAAATAATTACCATGCTATACAGTATACATTACAATACTATAATGTTTCCTGCCCAACTTGGCAACGCCAGTGCTAGGGCAGGATCCAACATATTCTAGCTGTTGTGCAGACTAGGATCTATCTAATCTAGTAATTCTATCTAATCCCAACAAATAACAAATAACTCAAGTCTCTCCCTCGGACCACTACAAAATTCAGCGCCCCTGAAAAAGTATAATATCCAGTTCGCGCCTGCTGCCATCTCTTATAGTCTCCCGTCCTGGGTGTCTTTTTACAAGCTTTTATTTAACTTGCAATGTATGTTTGTTTGTGCGTTTGTGTGTTTGTCTAGGTCAAAATTTGCAAGTCAATTTTGAACGACTTCCACGTATCCGATCGATTTGAAATTTTGTACACATATGTATTCCCGATGACAATACATGAATAAATTGTTTTTAGAAATAAATTCAACCCCTAAGGGGTCAAACGGGGATGTAGGGTTTTTTTGACTAATCAACGCTCAGGCCAAATCGCTGAAGCTAGAAACTTGAAATTTGGACAGTTGGTTCCTTTTCTGACGTAAGTATCCACTAAGAAAGGATTTTTCAAAATTCAACCCCTACGGGTGTCAAAAAGGGGTAAAATTTTGAAAGACTAAAATGAACAAAATAAATATTAGTAAAAAAACTTTTCAGAGACAAGCTTTTATTTAAATGCACTAAAAAGGAAAAAATAATTTTTAATAATATTAGGTTCATAATAATTATAAAAGCGTGGGTCGTAAACTCTATGATAGTTTATTAGTCACGACCCACGCTTTTATAATTATGAACCTAAATTATTAAAAATTATTTTTTCCTTTTAAGTGCATTTAAATAAAAGCTTGTGTCTAAAAAGTTTTTTTACTAATATTTATTTTGTTCATTTCAGTCTTTCAAAATTTTACCTCCTTTTGACACCCGTAGGGGTTGAATTTCGAAAAATCCTTTTAGAGACAAGCTTTTATTTAAATGCACTAAAAAGGAAAAAATAATTTTTAATAATTTAGGTTCATAATTATAAAAGCGTGGGTCATGAACTCTGATAGTTTATTAGTCACGACCCACGCTTTTATAATTATGAACCTAAATTATTAAAAATTATTTTTTCCTTTTTAGTGCATTTATATAAAAGCTTGTCTCTAAAAAGTTTTTTTACTAATATTTATTTGGAGTATAATTAATTTCAACACAAGACGGGGTCTAAGTGTAATCTTATGATATTCGTCAAAAAGTACGCTCAAGGCAAACGCGCATGACAGTGATTCATAACTTTCAAACTAGTTTGCCAATATTATGATTTTAGTGAAGTTGTTACAGATACTTGTAATATAGAAATTAAAATGTAAACACATGATATGAAATAATATTTCAAAGGTCCCTTACACTGACATACGCATATTATCAGAATAGAAAGTATACGCTATGAAATTCTTGACTGGTTGACTTTTGTGGGCAAATTCCACTGCGTTATATTTTTTTAATAATTTATTTGTATCATCTTTTTAAAAACACGTTCTATCTACTGATTTTAAGCCTTCTAAAGGTCGATTTATATCATCCGGTCAGACTCGGCGCGGGAACGTAGCGTTTCCGGCAAGACAAACATTTTTACATGCATTTTTAAATGCGAGTATAGATACGTGTCTGAACGGACGGGAACCGCTAAGTATAAATATTCGTATTTAAAATGCATGTAAAAATGTTTGCCTTGCCGGAAACGCTGCGTTCCCGCGCCGTATCTGATCGGATAAATAATAATATAAATCGAGTTTAAATCGTTTTTAGGGTTCCGTACCTCGGTATGGAACCCTATTACCTTGCCTACGATGTCTGTCCGTTCGTGTGTCCGTCCGTCTGTCACAGGGCTCTATCTCACAAACAGTAAGAGGTAGCTAATTGAAATTTTTACAGATTGTGTGTTGTTATGGCATGAATCCTGACAAATAATAATTAGAATTAAATTTAATCAATTAATTTAACAAATTAATGTTTTATATTGACAAGTGGAAGTGGCGTCATCGCATTATAAACTATATTTTATTATTTTTATTGAAATCAAACCATATAACTTGTGAGTCATCGTACGCGGTGATTATAAACTATATTATTTACAATTGTCAACCGTGAGGTTCGTGCTTACACTGTGCTTTTTAACAAAGACACAGTTTACACTAATTAAATTGTTGTAACGGATCGGAACCCTCGTTGCGCGAGTTCTAATCGCACTTGACCGGGTTTTTAAATGACATTACAATAGTCGCTAATCTCTACATAGTATAAATTGAAGTCGTTTTTCGCGTCTGTCTGTCTGTCTGTCTGTCTGTTTAACCGCTAACTCCTCCTAAATCATGCAACGGATTTTGATGCGGTTTTCACCATCAGTTAGATAATTTTTCACGGAAGATTTATATATAGGTATAGCATAATTAATAAATAATAATAATTAATAATTAATTAATTAAATTCGTAACCCGACCGTAAGAATTCGCAACATACTTATATCATAAAAACGACCGTACATAACTGTTCCACTCGTAGCGTAGAGGTAACGTCGCAGCAATCTATGCACAGGGACCCGGGTTCGGAAACTGATGACATCGTAGAATTTTTGGCTTTTTTTCTAAATTCTACATGATATTTATTTATATATTTTCAATATATTTTTGACAATAATTATAATTTTTTTGAAACTAAAAATTATATACAAAAGCGAACGAGCGAAGCGAGTGAGTAGTGTATTTATAATTATCCAAGCGAACGAGCGACGCGAGTGAGAAGTGTATTTATAATATTCAAGCAAACGAGCGAAGCGAATGAGTAGTGTATTTATAATATTCAAGCGAACGAGCGAAGCGAGTGAGTAATGTATTGCACCCGGGCTTTCTCAGCACCCGGGCTTTCTCAGCACCCGGGCGTAGCCGGACGGGGCCGCTAGGCAGAAATAATTTCGTGAAAGTGAAAAAACCTTTTTCAAATTCACTAATCTAAAATTTAAACTCGAATAAAATCAGCTGTTGCTGCAAACGATTATTAAACACGTCATAATAGCAAGATACATTAAAATATAATCTACGAGAAACGTTCGTAACTTTAAATACATAAGAGAAACACCCAATGACGTCATAGCATTATAACGTGACGTCATTGGATGTCTCTAGATTATTAAACAGCCCTCGCACAGAATTTACTCGGTTTGGCTCGAAAGAAACAATCGGAGTTTTTAGAACACACGAAGCAATCGAAGATTCACGCATTATACCGAACCGACCCGATGGGTTAATGACCCCTGTGTTTTCTTAAAGTTCTATTCCGAGCAAAACCGAATCAATTTAGTGCTTTTCCGACTTTAATCGATTAAAAATGCGTTAGACGCCCATTTGAAAGATTGAAATTGGTTTCCAAAAACGTTTCGAATCATTTATATTCTAAACAGAGCAACTCCAAGCGTATGGAAGTCACATTTATATAATACTTAATGTTTATTACTATGTGTTGATTGTTAAATAGTTTTGTTTGTCCATTGTGTGAAAGCTTTTACTCCTAAGTGGTTCCGGTGGACAGGATGAACGCGTTGGGACAGTGCTTGCTGCATTCTGAGCTCAAACTGGATAATGGAAATGCGTTAGAGACCACTGCAGAGGGTGCGTTCCGAATGGCGATGTATTAGGTTTTCGTGTGGCAACTTATTGAAAAAGTATAATGTAATTAGTTTAACGTCTGTATGAAATATTTATAATAAAATAAAAATGACCAAATTCACAGTCAAGTATAATTTTAAAAGCATGATCAACGTTTCGGACAAAATGTTAGGCCTTTTCAAGATTTATAAAAAAATTAATTATTATTGATAAAAAACAAAAAAATAATATTGAAGAACAATTAATTAAATTATTATTGAAAAAGTAATTAGACTTAATCTATCCGTTCCTTATTTTTCATCTATCTGTTGTTAATTTTTTTAGTCGATAAAAATCGACATTTTTCCTTGAAAAAAATTTATTTGAAGAAAATACTTAATAAAAAAAAATCAGTTTTTGCGATAAAAAAGACAAGGCCAAATGTCCGTCAAAATTTCGATTTTGCCCAAAATCAAATTGTATTATATGAATTTCGCGCCTTGTAATTCTTGTATGCTCCAAAAATTTTAATGCAGAATATTTTCACATAAAACTGGATTTTTCGTAGTTGCCCGTTCATTGTACCAATAACATAGTATCTACAGTGGTGGTGAACCTTTTCTGCGTGTCAATTTCTTTCACAAAAAGTTTAATGTAGCCATGACGTGTCAACAAGCACGTAAAGAAATTTAGCAGGAAAAAAATTATTCAAACGTAGATGAAAAGACTTGTGTCGATTTCATATACTACATGTTATTTGAATGATAATCAAATTTTTTCGACAGCATCTAACATTTTTTTAATTATTTCCATTGTGTACCTCAATCAATCGCGTGCCATAGGTTCGCCATTCATGTCATAGTAGCAAACATAGTAGTAAACTTCGGATTCGCCGTTGTAGTTAAGGGCAAAGCACTGCGTTATCTTATTGTGAACGTCTCCCAAGAGAACCGGAAACAGTTCTATATACACTAGACTACAGTTGTCAATTGATCGCTGAAGTCCTTTACAAAGACGATGGAGCTTTTACGATTGCAATACGAATTTCAAACAAGTGATCAACAGAGCAGCTTGCACTGATTTGGCTTGCAAATAGTTTTTCATGGCGGATTTTTACACTGAAATACCAATGAAATACAGTAATGCTGGAAACAATCGGGCTACAGCTGAGTTTGTCGTACAATCACGTTATTAACTTCCCATTGGAAGTTATTGTAATGGGTCCGAAAATCGAAATCAAAATGTATAACAAATTTTTATGTTTCAAGGTCACTACACTATTTTTAGAAAGATGTCTCTGTGTGTGTGTGTACTGTGTACGTATGTACGTACGTATGTGACAATTTCTTTCTAAGACGAAATCTCGAGAATGAAAAATGATATCGACTACGTTAGGGTGCCAATCGACGCGTATTAACGTAAATATGATCTGAAAGAAATTTTTTCTAAATCGGTTCAGCTGTTCTTTTTTCTTAACCAAATAGACTCCGAAAAAGTAGATTTTACACAATATCTTGCGAATAAAAAATTATATAGACTTCGTAAGGGTGTCAGTCGAGGCGTGTTAACGTCATTTTGATCCGACATAAGTTTTATAAAAATCGGTTCAGCCGTTTTTTGTTTTTTTTTAATTATTGTTAAAAATAAATAATAATTATGTTTTAATGATTAAAATGATTACTTTTCTGTGTAATATTTAATTTAATTATTATTATTAAATATTTATCAAACTGGCAAGTTCATCGTGTGGACCTCAAGGGTCGTACTTTAGTCCTAATAAATGACCCACCTCACGGCTTGTTTTAAAGACAATGCGCACGCGCAAAAGAATGAAACAAAGACAGGTGACCCAATTAAATATGTCTTTACCCGCTTTCCACGCACAGAGTGGTATTTCAGTGGATTTTGAATGAACTCAAAATACGCCTACTACGTTAATATCTTACAGAAGTGAACTGAAATCGGTTCATGGAGAATAGTTCTTTTAACCTAGAAGAAATTTTGTTAAAATTTCAGCAAACTCTTCAAAAATTATCCTTATTATTACTGTATATTTATACTTTTTAATGTGAAATAAAACGAAATATTTTAGCGTATATCCATTACGACATTTTAACCAAATATGTTGTCATAGCAGGAAAAAAGAAGTGACACAAAACACATGATTACGACTTGTTATCTATCAATGAAATAAACATCTATATAGGTATACTAGGTACTACCTACATGATCTGAATTTTTAAATGGCTTGTCATATGGTTTAAAATAATAGAGGGCCCCATCACTATTAAGTGCTCAATTGGAGTGTTGGCCCCAACACATTTATTTTATATAAATGTGAACAGTGCCGTGCCATACGTTGGGGAATCACTTCTCCCGTTTTCACCCAAACATTGTATTTAGAACTGACCTTCGCCCTCTTTGATTAAAAGTGATACAGCGTTTGTTTGTGCTCACATGAATGAGCGTAATTTGCTTTATAAACATTCTCAATTTCAATAATATATAAAAGGATTCGATATTTGCGATTGTTTAAGACAAAACGCGGATTTTTGACGAAAATCGAAATCTCTCAGAACTTCTTCAAACTTACCATACTTATAGCAAAACAAACTCTGATTTCAATGAGCGCAAACAAACGTCTGTATCTTTTCTGGTTTAGAAGTTTTTTGCGTTTAAAGTTTTCAAAAAACTACAAACAAGCCTTTGAATGACCGTATCTTTTAAACTAAAAGAGATATAGATGTTTGCTTGTGCTCACTGAAATCAAAGTTATTTGTTCTATAAACATTCTCAATTTCAAACATATTTGAAAGAATTCAATTTTTGCGATTTTTTGAAAACGTGGATTTTGACGAAAATCGAAATCTCTCAGAATTTTCTCAAACCTATCACACTTGTAGTAAAAAACACGCTGATTTCAATGAACGCAAGTAAACGTCTGTATCTTTTCTGGTTTAGAAGTTGTATGCGTTTAAAGTTCCCCAAAAAATAAAATAATATGTTTCAAAAATATATATGAAACACGTCTATTTTAACGGTATTTTTTATCTAAAACCAATACCTATCGGTCCTGGACATTTTTTGCCCCGAAATAAATTTGTTGAAGCATTAGGAGAGAGCCTATAAAACTGCAGGGCTGTTCCGGGAAAATGAGATTATTGAGAGCCCTGTATATTATACTTCCAAATGAAAATCTCAGGACGCCACTGTGCCTATAAGTCAATGTCTACAAACATTGCGCAATAAAGTTTTTGTCAGTACATTATCTACAATACGTTATACGGGTTGACGTTCGTAAACTTTTCATTCAGTAAAATTCCATTATTTTGAACACCAAAAATAGTTTCTTTCTTTTTTGATACTGAAACAATTTTTCAGTTCTTATTAACTATTATTTTGCCGATGTTCTTTAGAAAAAAGCAATAATATGGGCGATTAAAATAGCTTAGTGTAAACCGCGACAACGACCCAATCACGACAAGCGACTAGGTCCTGCAGTCAGGGTCCATTCTGATTGGTCGAATACCTCATCTTGATGTCGTTTGACACACACACATACACACCTAAACGAACGTAACAACTAACTAGTGAACTCTGTATACTAATATGGATAGTTGATAGCGATCGAATAGCGATGAAAAAATGGGTTTTGTATGTGGTGAATGTTAAAACACATATTCTTCAAGACAGGCATTAATGTTCACAAAATTAGAATGAAAACTTCAGGTAAGGCTTGTAATCTAATTCTTTCCATAGAAGTCGATCAATTTTCTGATATTTCAACATAAAACTTAATTAAAATTTATTTTTCTATTCTGATTTCTCAAGAACACTGTTATTGTATAAATTTTGGCTCTCCTAATATCTCAAATAATAATATTAAATTAAGTTTCATTTTGAAATGTCAGAAAATTGATCGACTTTTATAGAAAGAATTACATTACAAGCCTTACCTGAAGTTTCCATTCTAATTTTGTGAACATTAATGCCTGTCTTGAAGAATATGTATTTGAACATTTTCCCCATACAAAACCCATTTTTTAATCGCTATCAACTATCCATATTAGTATACAGAGTTCACTAGTTAGTTGTTACGTTCGTTTAAGTGTGTATGTGTGTGTCAAACGACATCAAGATTAGATATCCGACCAATCAGAATGGACCCTGTCAACAAGGCCCAGTCGTTTGTCCCAATCACGACGCTAAGTACCCGTTCGACCTCTCAACACTGTTTAAAAAAAAAAACTTCTACCACCAGAGATACAGAAACTAAAGTTTGGATCATAAATCGAAAATATGCACGTAAGTGATTTTTTCCAGAAAAAAAAAATTTAATTTTTTATGTCCCTACTATTACCAAATTTTTTTGTCTCCCTCATGTTTAAAGTACTCCTTCCTCACCCTTTGCTATATTTAGAAATTTATAGGTTTTTAACTGGCTACGCCCAACCACTGATTGTCGCTCCCGATTTGTTAAATAAATCGGAACCCTACTGTACATCGTGGTCTGCAGACTAGTAGACGGTGGTCTATTAGTACGTGTCAACGAAAGTATAAAGTTTAGAGAGTCAAAATATAGGTACGTGAGTCTTGACATGTGCTCTGAATTTAAATATAGGTATACCTTGAACAGAGTTCTCTGAACAAATCATTGCATCTTTTATTCTATTCTGTTACACATTAACATCACATAATCCTTGAACCTTCAAACGTATCCCCTCGCGGTTTCAACATCATTAACGATTTAGGATGATAATTATTTATCGATATCGATATAATATTGATTAACAAAATTAATTATATCCTTTAATGAAAATTTATTTTTTTATTTATTGTAGATTATACACGCGTCGAAAACTTAGGTCATTAGCGTCTTATAATTACATCAAATAACACTATCACTTAAAACTAAACGACATCACAAAACATCCATGAGCGAGGTGGGATTCGAAACCACGACAGTTTGCTCCAAAAGCCAGTACGCTGACCAATACACCAAGATGTGCTCTTTTTACGAAAACAATACTCAAAATCAATTAAGTATAGCACACTTCGTTATATTCCGCATGACGCATGTTGTAAGTCGTTCGTGAGAAATTACGAAAAAAATGCATATTCCCGTTTCTTGACGTCTCGAGGATAAAAATGATAATAAACCGAAAATATTAATTGGTTAATTTTGAGCCTACCGTTTATATAAGAAATAGTGCCACAACGACGTCAAGAAAAATAAAAAAAACTGATCGATCCATTTATTTTAGTTTAGTACAGGCGCAGACAGGCCAGGGGCGCTGGAGCGTCCCGGTCCCCCGGAGTTGGAGAAGGCCCGAGCCCTCCCATTTCCCAATCTCAACAAATAACAAATTACTCAAGTCTCTCCCTCGGGCCCAGGCCCGGATCTAGAGATCCAGGGCTCCTAGTCACTTGACAGATGAGGCCCCTCCAAGTCCCAAAAAAATTGTAAAAAAAATGAAAAAATGGAATTGGATTGGTTGGCAATTTAGCAAAAAAAAGCACTATTATTTATATTTCAACATTATAATACAAAGTAGATAAAGAGACTTAGAAATGTTTGGGCTTTTTTCCTATAATTTCCATTACCGTCCTACCCGAGGGCCCCTCGGCGGCTAGGCCCTAAAGCCGGTGCCCTGTTGGCCTAGGCAGAAATCCGGGTCTGCTCGGGCCCCTACAAAATACAGCCAGTCCGCGGCTGGTTAAGTAATTTCATGTTGAAATAAATCCAGCTCTGCATTTTTAACAAACGTTTCGCAGTCAACACGTATTTTACTTATTCAGTCCATATTGCCGCTCTTTAAATAAATAAGAACTACTGAACAATTTGGCAATACTTTCGGTCATATTATATTTTCAATTAAATATAAACAGTATAGGTATATGTATATGTTAAACATAGCATATTATGTATATCTGAATATTGGGCGCTCTCATCTGATAACAGAGCCATGTGAAAGTTATGCAATATGGAAACAAGAACAGTAACGATCAGCTATAAAGCCGCGTTTGCACTAAACTAAAAACGATTGCATATTTTCATTTCTAAAATTTACGATATTTTCAATATTACCTGCGTCATATAAATTGGAAAAGCAAAAAGAAATTTTGTTTTTAAAAAGCTTCATTGTATTGAAAGTGAGCATCATATGCCGGGTTTATCGTACATATTTAACACGCTGTTTTGTTAATTCGCTGTTATTTCTATTGTTACTTCGTATTTTTTATGTATTATTCGGTGTATTTAACAGCGATTAACAACACAGCATGTTAAATGTACGATAAACCCGGCATTATTCTCTTAGAACTATTAATAATATGAGAAAAGACTGTAATGTTTTAATTTCAGAGGCGTTGAAAATATCATTATATCAATTATATTTTTATTATGAAAAATAATAATAACTTGAAAATATGAACTGGTACCAACCACGGATAACCATGGCAGATGACAGCTTTAAATACATTTAAAAAAATACGTTATTCTTAAAATTAAAAAAATCTGGAATCGATGTCGATTTACAAAAATATAAACTATAGGTACCTACCTACTAAGAAACACCAACACCTAAAATTAAAAATATCGTCGTATGTTTCGCTAGCACCATCAAAAAGGTAATCATACTCTTCTCACTATTATCGACTTAATGATGCTAAACCTGGTTAGAGAAAAGTTCAAATAGTTTTTACCAGATTGCGCGACAGCAAAGGAAGGATTATGTTTTTCGCGCTATCTATATGTATAAGTATGTATGTGGGATTCTTTATTACCTCGTAGAATCCAAACGGCTGGATGGATTTTAATAAATGAGGTGCCATTAGATTCGTCTTAATCTTGAGAGTGACCTACGGTGTAATCAGTCATGGAAAATTAAATATGGCGAACACTAGACGCAATTTTGTCAGAAGGTAATTTAATTTATTGGTGTTCGGAATTTTGTACTCTTTATTAAAACATCGAAATCTTATTTTTTTTGTTTAGAAATAACGGAACGAAACAAAAAAAACAAAAAATAAGGACAAATGAATATAAATTTATTATTTATTTTATTTTTGTGTGAGTTCACCTTTATGATGTTAATTCCCTTACAAAAATTTAAAGATGCGCAAATAAAAAAATATGTAAACGCTCTTTTTCCATGACTGCGTATTTAATTATCCGCGAATTTAATAACATGTGCGCTATATTTTTTTTTATAAATTGAATACAAATTTTTTGGAAAGTTGTAATAAGTATTTATACACGGTTTGTATATTTGTATGTTACCTGAATTATAAGTAGTAATTAAATTACGCATATTGGTGCATTATTACGAAAATTTGTTCATTTTTTGACTTTAGATTTCTTCAGATTTGACATTTTTTATATAGACATTGTTTTGAGCGTGGGTATGGCAATTAAAATGAACTCTTTTTTTATTTAGCATTCTTTCAACGTAAATATATTCAATAATGCAACAGTTATTGCGTTATAAATCGTTAGAATTTAAAGACAAATTAAAACCTGCATAAATTACTATATAGAAGATTATTAACTGCGATAAGGCAACGCTTAATTTTACAAATGGCGTTGTAACATTTGAGGCGCTCATAACTATTTTTCTGGCTACGAAATCTAAAGCACTAAATTTTTTTAATTTATTGGATTTTTATTTTTTACGAAACTGTTGAAATACTGTAAGGCAGGGGTGGGTTTATTAACTTATGAGGCTAGAGAGGAAAATTTAAGAGGACAGCTTCAGAGACAAACATTCACAAAACAAAGGGTATGTGCCTCGCCTACATAAGCGCACTTGCATTTTTATTTTTGCTTTTCCCCTTTCAGCATTTTTAAAATTATTAAATAATTATTATTAATAAAATCCATGGATATCATAACATCTATAGTCTATACTTATACAGAACGCATAATTATAGCACAAGATTTGGCTCGGATTTAAGAACGCCTAAACACAAACCAGCCCTGTTTGAAAAAGAACCTAGATATTGGGGTCACAAATTGTATAATAAGTTACCAGGAAATATAAAAAAGTAATATTTTTTGCAGGCTTTTTTAAAGGCATTGGACCTTTAAAAAAGCCTGCAAAAAATATTACTAGGAAAATGCTATTATGATTACCAGGAATTTCTTGACGACATTAATCCAGTCATTACCAATATGATCATATTTGTGCTACCTACTTTGTATATTTTATATACAGGGTGAGTTCGATCACCCGTATCAGTCGTTTTTTTCGAAAACGGTTAGTCGTAGAGAGTTGTGTCAAAAATTTGTATTATAAAAGCCCTAATAAAGAATCGAATGGTGATAATTTTTTTTCCGGGAAGGTCGGCTTCCCTATTAGTTTGCTCCAGAATGTCCAGAACTCCGGAATTATAAATGTAACGATAGGTCGAAAGTGGTATTGTTGAAAAGATCTTTAAAAATAAGCAAGTTTTGTAGGAACATTTTTTTTATTACTGCCACCCCTGTAAATTTCTATAAGTAGATATAAATATAAATTATTATATGTTCAAAACTCCGGAATTTTAGAAAGCACGATAGCTTGAAAGTGGTGCTGTTGAAAAGCTCTTTAAAAAATAGACAAGTTTTGTAGGAAAAATTATTTAATTACTGCCACCCCTGTTAAGTAACAATCGTTTGAAATTTTTAAATCAAAATTTCATAATAACGATCGAAGTCGGCATTAAAAATCTAGAAACCTGACATTGTCATAAGTGTTCAAACTGTCTTCCATTTACTATTTAATACATACTACTGAGCTTTTCTGGTTATACTGTGGGTGTACTTCTTCAGTGTTTAATAATCGATAGATAGGTAACTAGATTTTAAATGCAGACTTTTAAAAAGTTCGTTATTATGACATTTTAATTTAGTAATTTCAAACAAATATTACTTAACAGGGTGGCAGTAATTAAAAAAAAATTCGTACAAAACTTGCTAATTTTTTAAAGATCTTTTCAACAATACCACTTTCGACCTATCGTTACATTTATAATTCCGGAGTTCTGGACAAACTAATAGGGAAGTCGACCTTTCGATTCTTTATTAGGGCTTTTATAATACAAATTTTTGACACAACTCTCTACGACTAAACGTTTTCGGAAAAAACGACTGATACGGGTGGTCGAACTCACCCTGTATATTCTCTGACGACTCCACATGCTAAAGCATCAATGGATTTAAATAAATTTGTATTTATATTGTTATAATAATCCAAAGCCTGCTTGCAATATTACACTAATTTGAAACGTCAAAAAATTGATTTTTAAAATTATAAAATCTATAAAAAAACGAATTCTTCATGGGGTGAGACCGAGCTAGATCCCCCCCTTTTCAGTAAATTTCATCATAATGTAAGTATATTATATAAAGTTCATTTAATTAATGTCAAATTCGACCCTGCTGAGGTGGCAAATATTGAGTTGCGTAGAGCATAACTGAACCATCCGTCTCTACTGAAACGGAATCATTAATTTAATTTAATTAAAAATATGACCTAAGCCATTGCGTCGTAGGACTCAAATTGGACTACCGCAACAGTTTCATTTGTCTGATAAATACAGTGCATCTTTAAATTCAGACAGACATAATTATACAACCGATTGTCTTTCTCGGAATGTGGCAACATCACGCGAATGTTAAGCGAACGGTATCAATTATGTAAGGGACATCTGTCAATTTTATCGCAATCCAACTAGTAATACGCAACATCGACGCTACTGCGACGATTTGCAAATTAGAGCAACTTGTAATCGATCACATGACTGCGAGATTCGCGTCGCCGGTTGTGTAAGTCTAGTATTATCCTCATAACTTAAAGATCGAGAGCTAGTGACAATTTTTTGGTGTTATTTATTCAAGGCCTTATTTTTATGAAGATGTTGAGGGAGGCATATAGTGCCCTGAGTAAGGGATTTTGCTAGATAGCGGTATGGGATTCCTCCCATACCGCCCCAACATGTAACAAAAAAATGGCCACGATTATTATTGATTCAAGGCTGAAATTGTTTGTATAGCTTGTCGGTGACCCAATAATGCCATTATAATATTTGCAGATCGATTGGTCAGTATTAAAAGGGCGGCAGATCACCCTAAACGAGTCATGTACCCGACGAAATTTATATTATTAGTTCAAGGTTCAAATTTTGACACGTTTAGAGTGATCTGCCACCCTTTTAATACTGACCAATCGATCTGTAAATATTATAATGGCATTATTGGGTCACCGACAAGCTATATACAAACAATTTCAGCCTTGAAGCAATAATAATTGTCACCATTTTTTTTTGTTACATGTTGGGGGCGGTTTGCATCCCTCCCATACCGCTATCTATCAAAATCCCTTACTCAGGGCATGCCTCCTTCAACATCTTCACAAAAATAAGGCCTTGAATAAATAACACCTAAAAATTGTCACTAGCTCTCGGTCTATTATTCGTTTGGTAGTAAATAATAATTATTACCGCCTTTCCCCTACTTGTAACCAAAGAAACAGATAACATTGTGTTTCATTTTTAGGAAATAAAAATGTACGACTGCATTTGGCATAGAAGAAACACAATTCATTATTACAGTATAATAGAACATTATTTTGTGTCATATACCTACTGTATTTTTAGTGCATTCAAGAAAAATTATGCGGAAAAAATATTATGCAGTTTTTTAAAAGTAAAAGTACGGTAGCGCAAGAAAAAAAAACGCATTCAATGCAATCAAGTTATTTTAGCTTCTTCAACATCCCTTTCAAAATTACATCACTTTTAACATCTACTATTCTTCATCGTTAAATGCAATAGAATGAAAATGTTGCAAGAAGTTAATTAACAAAGTTCACCGATTTATAAAATCTGCAAATTTGGAAATATCAAAATTAATTGCCAGCAAACCATTGACTCTCCGTCTCGTGACTTTTAACTAAATGTTTGCATGTTTGTTGTTTCAAATTAAATGATCATTTAACTTACACGATTCGGACAATATATCTAAAAATAAAATGTAATCGTTTTGCAAATAATGAGATATCGATTAGGATTCATTTGTTTTCGTAATCAACTGTTTTTACAAGCGTTTATTTAACTTGCAATGTATGTTAGTTGTGTGTTTGTTTGTTTAGGTCAAAACTTGCAAGTCAATTTTGGACGACTTCCACGTATCCGATCAATTTGAAATTTTGTATACATATGTATTCTCGATGACAAATTGTTTTTAGAAATAAATTCAACCCCTAAGGGGTTCAAACGGGGATGTAGGGTTTTTTTGACTAATCAACGCCCAAGCCAAATCGCTGAAGCTACAAACTTGAAATTTAGACAGTTGGTTCCTTTTCTGACGTAAGCATCCACTAAGAAAGGATTTTTCGAAATTCAACCCCTAAGGGTGTCAAAAGGGGGTAAAATTTTGAAAGAATAAAAATGAACAAAATAAATATTAGTAAAAAAACTTTTTGGAGACAAGCTTTTATTTCAATGTACTAAAAAAGAAAAAATAATTTTTAATAATTTAGGTTCATAATTATAAAAGCGTGGGTCGTGACTAATAAACTATCATAGAGTTCACGACCCACGCTTTGATAATTATGAATCTAAATTATTAAAAATTATTTTTTCCTTTTTAGTACATTTAAATAAAAGCTTGTCTCTAAAAAGTTTTTTTTACTAATATTTATGTATGCCAAAAATGCTCCGATCTTTTCAAACTTGTTTTCCCTTTAGTTTGAGTTGCAGGAATTTCTAATTAACATTTAGAATCAAGCACAGGTATACTTAAAAGTAAAAAACGTGCAATTTTATAATTTCTCGAACCATTAATCTATTAATTATTGTATACGAAACGTAAAAAAATAATACATATTTTAATTTGTGTGCAATTTTATTTTTCAAATTATATATTCAAACGTTTAATTATTTTGCCTATATATATGCTGATTTTTTAATATTTGAGCAATTAAAGACAATCTTTCTGGAACGTCAATTGTTTTTAAATTTTTAAACCTCGCTATAAACGAAATAATATACTTACTGACTTTCTAATGTAATATTCAAATTTGAAAATTCAATTCAGTTATAGAGTAACAATTACCTGAAGAATTCATTTTGATTTCTTTAATTAAAAATGAAATGGAATTCTTAAATATCGAACATTTTATTATTTCAGTATATTCAAATTACAGAACGATTGATTTTTTTAAAACTAATATTAAGTTACGTTTTTTTTTGTATTCTACTCAGCCGTGTCTCCTTAAATGATCGGCCATGATATACAGAGAGGAGTGTATCGGGCCTTGGAGAATGCCCCTCTCACATAAATATATTGATACTTTTCACTTTTTAGCCCGAGGCACCGCGATCATAACCTGTTGTAATATAGCGACTGGTCACTCACTGATCATCTGCCCGAAGCATCGTCGCTCTTTCTCTAGCAATCGAATGTCAAAATGTTACGATTTTACGTGTTCGAATAGGTATCCGTCCACACTGGAATGTTTTCAGTCATACTGACAAAAAATTACCGTTTGTGAGATAGAACCCTGTGAGAGACGGACGGGCGGGCGGACATATACAGACAGACAGACATCGTAAGCAGGGTAATAGGGTTCCATACGGAGGTACAGAACCCTAAAAACAAACTTATGCTCTAGAAAAATCGAGGCAAACCGACAAGACAGCGATGCAAAACACTGTTTTCTTGGCAAACGGCAGTAAGAAAATATTCAATGTTACATCTGTCTGTTCAAGGGTTCAACCTCAGCCATTCCCGATTATGAATCTACCCTACTCGCTCGGTTATTTTACGTTAATAATGTTATGTCCTTTTGAATCAACATTAATAGTCTACATAGTCGACCACAACATTGTTTTGTTTTGGCAGTTTCTAAGAGCTACGCTTTTGAAACAAACAAGAATTCAAAATTATAATTTCGTTGTGATCAGACCTATTTTAAACTCGTCTTGATTAAATCAAATTTTGTTGTGCTTTATTTATTTATTATTAATTTTATATAAGGATCTACGATATTATTAAATCACGTCAAAAAAATCTTTATAACATATAGTATTAATAT
This sequence comes from Mongoloraphidia duomilia, assembly GCA_039654895.1. NCBI lineage: Eukaryota > Metazoa > Arthropoda > Insecta > Raphidioptera > Raphidiidae > Mongoloraphidia > Mongoloraphidia duomilia. Next base: position 15,886,226 of record CM077525.1, on the reverse strand, counting down.
TAATTTATGATAATAATAAGGCATGTTTCTTTTCCCACTGGTTTTACTCGTTTATCTGCTATTTGTAAGAATTAATTTTTTTTAATTTATTGTAGATTATAGACGCGTCGACAACTTAGGTCATTAACGTCGTTAATTGAAAGATATGCATAATATCGATGTTAAGTAAAAATTGTAACATAGGGTACTAGTTCACGTTTTCTTCATGACGAGTTTTCAACTCTTTTTCGAAATATCATTTTTACACGACAGAGAGGGTACTGTGTTTCACATGTCTGTATGACCATGTTTATGTGTTATTTATTTAATTTTTAATTTTAAATGTTTTACACTTTGACTTTGTAAAGCAATTAAACAAAAATGTGTCATTAGGTTTCGTTATGACCTCAATTGTTGTTAACCTTAGCAAAAATATAAATTAAACCATGTAAATTTGTTCATAAAAAAATTTTTAAAATTATCGATTTTCACAAGGTTTCAGTATTACCTAATTAAAAATCGGACCCATTACAACAACTTCTAATGGGAAGTTAAATATAATTATAATATAATATATTATTTCATCATTGAAATTTGAAAATATTAGAAGATCTCAATGATGCAATATGTTCACAAAATCTTTAATATTTTTTATGTTTATTTATTTATTTATTGTAGATTATAGACGCGTCGACATCTAAGGTCATTAGCGTCTTTCAACTACACTAAATAACAATTAATTTAAAACTAAATAACATCACAAAACATCCATGAACGCAGGTGGGATTCGAACCCACGGCAGTCCAGTCCAAGCATGCTAATCACTAGGCTATACTGCCCACAATATTTTTTATGTAAAAATACTGAATGCCTACTACTTCAAAAAGTATAAGAAGTTATGGTCAAAGAATATAGATAGAGAAGTCAGAAGTGTAGTAATTATTTTTAGAATTTTATAGGTACATTTTGTGTTTTAAGCACCAACTCATATTTTCAATTCATTATTTTTTTTAATAATAAATTGAAAATCCAATTGACACTTTTACCAGCTCTCGGGCTCGAACCCGGGAACTGGGGACTTGTAATAGAGGAACCATAGCAACGCCATGTAAACAACAGCATTGCTACACTCTCGGCTATTCTCAAGCCCTTAGGTACATTTTTATTACAGCAGCTGACTATAATATTTTCCATGGTACACTTTAAATAAGGGTTCCGTTTTTTCAGTCTGATGTAGGTATGTAACCCTAAAAATTGCTCAGCCCTGTTGCAGCAAAAAACCTTTTGAATCACTGTAGTGTCTACTTTTCGGCTAATTTAGGGGAAGGGTATGTGGGGCCGTGCTAATTCCCTTAAATATTGAAAACAAAAAATCAAAAAGAAAAAAACTTTGTCAGCCTCGCGTCTATAAACAGACCGACTAGAATACTAAACTGTCATAGTTGACAAAAGACAAAAAAACGTGTGCTCTCCCCAGAAAAAAATATAGATCCGCCTATGCATCCACGTAATAATTATTATAATAATGTAACTTAATGTGTGTATACTATATATTATATTATGGAACATATGTAGCTGGGTAATCAAAAAGATTGAACTCTTACAGAGGCAATCATTGACCATCTTGCATCTTAAAAAATTCCTTTTCACTCTCACTTGCCTACCTTGCCTCCGGGGGACCAAGTTTGCTTTACATTCGCTCGTAATCTGGCCCAGGGTGTTCACTCTATACAAAGTGTTCGATAGTTAATAATAATCAAACAATTTAAACCCTTATTATCCACAACGTAAGTATAATTCACTTAACAATAATAGTGAATAACAGAATAGTATATCAAACAGCTAAGCTGCCATGATTGCTAGGCTATTTCAAATGCCACTGCCGGGACTTGAACCCGAAACTCCCAGTTCGATAAAAAATGTAAACTGAACCGTACACTTCGTGCCAGAAGCAGTATTATTCTTTTTTTCTCCTACCTGCCGAAAGTTCGTACTTTCGTCCCTGCCAAGCGGGAACAAAGTCGCTCTTTATTCCCGTGGTACGGACAAGTGCGCGTGCGCAATAGTACTTATGCCGGCTCTCACGCACCTACTTCTGTCTCCTACACATTAAAATTATTTCCTTTAAAATTATTTTTCAATAAATTTAATAATAAAATAAAATAAAAATAATAATTTTAATAATTTTTTTTTTCAATTTTGCGAACTTTCGGCCTGGCAGGATAAAAAATAGTATGCGCAACACGGGAGGAAATGTAGCACTTTCCTCCCTTGTGGCACAATGTACTATTCTTAGCTCTTGCTGTTCTTCTTTTTCAACTAGCAGGATTAAATCCAAATTATGCTCTTCAAATTTTAATGCTCATCTTCTGAAAGGACAGGTAGAGTACCTAGTATCGTTTAGAGAAGATAGTAGCGGCATTTCTGCACTCAAACGAGACGGGTCTGTATTTTCAAACAAGGGGTGGTCCTATATGAATATGGTCATTTAGTTGTTCGTCAGCAGTCGAAACGCACCATTGATCACGTTTCTTTGTTAGAAAATACAGACCCGTCCGACCCGAAACACATTTGTGCGCAGAAATGATGGTACTATACAGGGTGTAATTGTAACACAGGATTGAATACATAGAAAAGTATATGAGTGCAACAAGGAAAACATAAGCAAAATGAGTAGCGTCTTTATTTTTTGCAAATATTTACTAGGTGGGAAGTATAGGACTGGTCATCAGTCGAATTTTTTGCGTCGCTTTCAGCGGGGGAGGCGGGGGTATTATATATTAATTACTACGCTGGCGCTCGTCTATTATCAAGGTCGATAAAAATACATATGAAAATGGAAACTTCCAATAATCACTTCTGGTCGTGTTAAAACCGACAGTCGATATATACGACAACTGACAGTCGATTATATCGTTTCGAATTACCTGTAATGTGTTAACACATAAATAAATGTTAACACATCCATCACAAGAGATAAGATTTTATTGAGCGTTTATAATGGTACAGAGAAGGACAAATTCTTAAAAACGCATCAACCATGTAATGTAGTGAACCCAATTCATCCCTGATCATTCGATTAGCCCGTAATCAGTTGTGACGGTACTGTCAAATATACTTTTCCATTACACGATAATAATAAACGACACAACGAGCGATATTTATTTAATTACGTAGGTATATAACGGTATATAATATCTGCGCAAAGCGTCGTTTTGTTGGCTAGTAAGTAATTTTTGTTCGTTGTGTCAATTACGATGCTCGTGTGTATGTGACTAGATATTTTGTAACTTTGATTTATGGCAAGAAATTGATTAATTGGAAAACAAAAATATTTTTTTTTGTAATTTTTGTTTTTCATATGTTCATAAAAACCATATTAATTGTTGTATTATAATTTGCACCTGCAGTAAATTCTCGCAAAAGACGGTTGCGTTTTTGAAATTAAAATGCAAATAATATCATAGATTTATGTCGGGTTTATCAAATAACACGCTGTTTCGTTAATCTTTGTTAAATTTTTACACATAAAACATACGAAGTAACCATAGTAATCATAGAAATAACAGCGAATTAACAAAACAGCGTGATTAAAAATGTACGATAAAGCTGACATTAGAATATTAATACTAATTTATTGCTGTTAAAGAATGTGTTTCAATTAAAAGATTAGATTTTTTGTGAAAAACTTTCTATACAGAACTATAAATTAGCTATTTGCGTCAACATTTTAATTCGAAATTGTTTTTTTTTTCTTGTGCGAAATAATAAATCATTATCGTTTGAAGACTAATGAGACGTTTAATAAAAGATACCTACTGCAAATTTAATTAGTAATTATTGTAATAACATTTTATTGAAAGATATCATTTCTTGGCCATCTCTTTTATCAAATTTCAATCTTGACACTCTCACCCATTAGTAAACCAGTTTAAGAGCTAATATATATTTGCAAATGTATCGATTTGTATGCATTTTAGAGGCGTGAAAATGCACATTTTTTATTGATTACATAAATTAATTTTTTTAAGAACTTTGTCGTTCTTTTAAAATTAGACGCTAAACTCTCTCAGAGACGTTTAAAATTAACCGTACCCTACTTAAAGAAAATAACAAATTGAAAATATGAATTGACGCTAGGCCTAAAAAAAGTGTGTGTGTCAGCTCCGACACACGACTGGAGTTTACTCCTTCAGTACGATTGTCTTTGACTATGCAGTAGGCAAACATACATACTTACATGCGTCAGCTGTCGCGCAGCATACCCTGTACACGTCGGCTGTATACAAGTATACACATATACATTGAAAGGTGCGCAAGGTACGTTGCGCAGAAAAACGTAACGCTTGGATAAATTTTACTCCTCATAAAATTTCCATACCGGGCGCCTTATATGAAAATCGATTCTTAAGGAGTAAGCTCCAAAAATCCTGATCCTGGCCATAAAAGAATTCTGTCTGTATCTATCTTTGTCTAATCTATTTTCTATTTTGTTTATTATTATTTTTTTATCCAATAGGCACACACTCCGTATCTCTTTTATTTAGCTTATAGGAGATATGATTGGTCTATAAAATATAAGTACTCTTCCATCTGTAAATTGTAATTGATCCAAACAGCTCAAGATGAACGGAACTGGTTTCGATGGGAAGATCAATTAGAAAAAATGTATTTGTCATGGCCAGTGGCGGCTCCTCTATGAGAGCTGCGGAGCTGCCACACTGCCAGAAAATAACGCACAATTAAAAAAAAATTGTATTATAAATCTAAAAAAATTGTATTATAAATCTGCATAATATGTTTTAATTTCATAATTATGAAGCCTAATTATGAAGCCATCACATAGCATTATTATAAATGACGGCATACTGCAGGGCCTATATTCTATAAACCGTCCTCAGCCGTAGTAAATTCACTACGCACGTGGCACGTTCTGCATTATATTTTGCACCAAAATCAATGTGTTAAAGAGAGAAAAAAACAGTAAAAAATGAGACAGATTTATACGATTTATAGCTTATCTGGGTGCGCAGAACGTACGTAGTACGAACTTTAATAAAAGCGGCATATCCGGGCATATCCGAACGTTTATATAGCATAGCTTATTAATGTTATTCCAAACTGAAAACGCTCTTGTCACATAGTGACTGGTGATATCTATCTGTTGGCACACACACACACACACACACTGGCTGGTGCATACAGTCTAATATTATGTTTGTGTTGATGGCGATATAATTCGTTTTCAATTGTAATTCAAATTTCAAACAATGAATGTAATAGATAACCTCACGCGTGTGAAACGTTTTTCAAATTACACATTTGAAGAAAAACTAAAATTCAAGGCACAAGGTCGCCCTTTGCCTGATATTTTCATTGAAAAACAGTGCTCTAGCCGTGAAAAAAGTTATAAGCGGCAATTCAACAAAGAAATATATTATAACAATAATAAATATTGTTATAAAAATCACTTTAATAATTACGACTAGAGCGCTAGCGACATCATTGTATAATGTATAGACAAATTATTCAGATCAATAAATACACTTAAAAATTGCATCAAATGTATTTTTGAATTTTTTTTTCGAGGTCCCCGCATAAGGGGGGGGGGGCTACTCCAGTCTCCAAGTTGACTCTGCAGAACACCCATTTAAAATGTTCACGCGCCGCCACTGGTCATGGCATAAATTGTTAATAAACTAAACGGTCGAGCCACAAAGATAATAATTATTTATTTTGTTTCTAAATTCTGCCATTATCTATTCGTTTAACTTTCTTCTGTATCAGTGCATACAAACAGTGGCGGCGCTAGGCGTCGGCGACCGCCGATGGCCTTGCGCCTGAGGAAGCCTCGCAAAAAAGTTTTACAAGTTATAAAAAGTATAATTCAGCTCATTTAATTTAACGTTTTCTTTCTGACTGGGAAATGAAAGAGGCCTCGCAAAGCTGATGTCGCCGACGTCCAAGTTTGTTTATTTTATTTATTGTAGATTATAGACGCGTCGACATCTCAGATCACTAGCGTCTTTCAACAACACTAAATAACAACTTTCTTAAAACTAAATAACATCACAAAACATCCTTATAAGCGCACGTGGGAATCGAATCCACGACAGTCTAGTCTAGAGGCTGCGGAACCAAATACGCCATCCACTAGGACTCAGGGGTCGGCAACCTGCGGCTCTTATGATGTCAAGATGCGGCTGTCCAGTTCCATGCGCAAATATTAATAATTATATTATTTTATTTTCAAAATTCATAAAAAATATTATACTGCAAAAAAACACTCAACAGAGAACAGTGAGAATAGGTGGAGTAGAGAGTATACGGACAGCTGACATTTTTTAAATGTGGCAACACTGTTCTGTTTGTTTAGTTACTGTGTTATTGTGTTACTGTATCGTCAACGGTCCTAATCCTATCCTAATCAAATACCATAATATTGAAATAAAAATGTTAGTGGCTCTTTTAAAACTGGGAAATTTTGTAAATTGTAACTTTTGGCTCTTTCATTTCAAAAGGTTGCCGACCCCTGCACTAGGTTACACTGCCCTCGACGTCCACGTTTAGTCTAGCGCCGCCACTGCATACAAAATACATATACCTAAGCAAAATTGATAAAGAGTAAAACATCTGCAGGTAACCAATCGAGAGCAAGGTAGCTGACATCGACCTGCCGCCAGTTATAATTTAGAAGAGATAGTAAAACACTAACGAATGAATTTTGACTGATGGAAGAAAGTAACAGTCCTTTAACTGATATTTATATACAGACAATTAATGACATTCTGTAAACAACCAGAGTTATATAAACGAAAATTAAACATGCTCCAAAAATATTATTATATTCTACTATCGGTCCTGTCCGGCTTCGCCCGGATGCTAAGAATTTATGATTTATTATCCCCCCGCCAGAAATTCTTCCCTGCGAAGCGAAGTCGGGCTGGTGGTCTTTATAATATTAGTAGGATTCCGCCTATACGCTAAAATACAAAAGAATTGCAGAGTTACATTTTGTTACTATCCCAAAGAAATTACCCCCCGCGAGAAATTTATCAAAATAAAATATAGCCTATATCAGTCAGGGATAGTGTAGCTTTCTATTAGTGAAAGAATTTTTAGAATCGGTTCAGTGGTTCCAGAGATTATCTCCTACAAACAAGAAAAGAGATCGAGGAGATTATTATTTTTGTATGGAAAAATTACAAATAAGATATTTATAATTGTCTTGAAAATGCAGAAGAATAACGTATGCTAATATTTTAAGGTACAAATTGTTGCCTAAACGTCTAGCATTATATTATTTTTGGCCTTTTATCCTGATACCACAACTCATAAAATATTTATAGGAATCCAAAGTAAAGGACAACAAGTTTAGAGTTGAGGTATGTCATGCCAGTAAATAAAATTGATTAAAAAAAACGTCTCTATATGTTTATAAATAATGTCAAAGAGATTGTAATTTCAAAAGATGACCACAGAAATGATAAATAATATGTAAATAAACTAAAATAACACCTAATTTGAATGCTTTATACCTACGTTGAAAGAACTGGATTGGTTACATCTGATTTCATCACTATCGGTAAATGCAATAAATTATTGATATGATGAAATATTGAGAGAGAAAAGTTCCGATTTTAATCAAAAAAACTATTATTGCTTAATAATTGCCTATATTATGGTCTATTCGTAGCACAGGCGCCCTTTTTTAAGTAAAAGTCCAAAACAAAAAAAAATTATAAAAGAGACACCCAATGACGTCACGTTACAATGCAATATCAGAAAAATTTATTTATTTAACCAGTCACCGTCGGAACTCAAACCCGAAACTTTTAGATTCGCGCTGGCTGAATATAAATAAAAATTGTTTTTCGATGAAAAATTATTTGTAGAAACAAAATGTAGGTAGGTATATCAATTATATCGAAAATATTTTCATAATAGATAATTACTTTATTTTTCTCACAGGGTTTGAAAAAACCTCAGAAAATATGCAAAATCTTTTAAAGGCACATTTAAATATTTACTAAAGGGTTAAATTTAGATTTTTTAAACAATTCCGTTATTTTTTGCAGTGTTTTCGGGACCAAAATTGTTTTTCAACCCCTAAATTTAACCTTTAAAACGATTCGACTGCACTCAATTTAAATAAGTTTCATGTGAAAATTGAATCCAATATCTGTAGCAAATTTCGTTTGAATCGATTAGGTCTAAAAATGGTCCAAGCTGTTCAGAATAATGATATGAGATGTTTTAGTCCCACCCGAGGTCCCGTCATCCAACCGACTCCAAAAGAGGCAAATTCACTAATAATATAGTAGCAGTTTGGCATGAATATGATAATTTACTCCTTAAATGCTTGCTGTACCGTAAAATAAATTATTATTGATAGAATATTATGTATTTTTATGCCAGAGATATCAATAATCGCATAAGCGTGAAACCTTGTTCTTATATTATTATTGTGCGAATGCTTGTCTACAAAATTTAAGCGTGTGAAACTTGTGGTATACAATTAAAGAAAAACTAACACGCAAAGTTACCACCCAGTCAGATGTGTACCTACTTAGCTATTTTTCTCAATTTTTCTTCAGTTCAATTTTCATATTCAACCAAATTTATAAAACGCACAAATGGATTCATAATCCTACCTTTCATTTTTTTCCACAACATTCATTTGGTTAGTATTTAAGTTTTCTTGACCCAAAATTTTTTTTTGTATATTTAGTATATTTATACCAGCTGCCCGGCCCGCTTCGCTCGGGTGTAAATCGTTATTTTCGCTCACTATTAATCCCCCTTTTGTCGTAGCATAATAATATTACGGCCTATATGTGACTCGTTTTAGAAGAAGGCTGTAAACAGTGATGGAATTTTTCAAATCGTTTTTACCAGGTTTTATTTAACTTGCAATGTATGTTAGTTTGTGTGTTTGTTTGTTAGGTCAAAACTTGCAAGTCAATTTTGAACGACTTCCACGTATCCGATCGATTTGAAATTTTGTACACATATGTATTCCCGATGACAATACATGAATAAATCTTTTTTAAAAATAAATTCAACCCCTAAGGGGTTCAAACGAGGATGTAGGTTTTTTTTTTACTAATCAACTCCCAGGCCAAATCGCTGAAACTAGAAACTTGAAATTTGGACAGTTGGTTCCTTTTCTGACGTAAGTATCCACTAAGAAAGAATTTCTCGAAATTCAACCCCTACGGGTGTCAAAGGGGGGTAAAATTTAGAAAGACTAAAATGAAATAAATAAAATATTAGTAAAAAAACATTTTAGAGACAAGCTTTTATTGAAATGTACTAAAAAGGAAAAAGTAATATTTATTAATTTTGGTTCATAATTATTATAAAAGCGGGGGTTGCAAGTAATAAACTATCATAGAGATTACAACCCCCGCTTTTATAATAATTATGAACCAAAATTAATAAATATTATTTTTTCTTTTTTAGTACATTTCAATAAAAGCTTGTCTCTAAAAAGTTTTTTTAACTAATATTTTTTTCAAATGTACCTTCAAATATTATTGGTCGATAAATAGATTCCCATTAAATATTTCGTAACGCTTAAGTGATACTAAATTCGACCAGACATTTTTGGTCAACGTAAAAAAGAACCATAATACCGAAGCCTGTTATTAAAAAATATACATAATTTTTCCTAATAATTACCGAGAAGTTGCGCAATCGCAATATTTTAATTATAATAACAGAAAAAACAATTTCTAAATCCTCGAAGCGCCACACCTATTTTCCATACGTATAATGATTTATAATCAACATATTCAACTATCTTTCGATATTCAACTATCATCGTCGGCATTCTTATGTTTATTATCATAGCCTGCTTATTTACTATGTAATCTAATGCTCATCATCGGATAATCGTATGGCGCTGTGTTGGTCAATTTTTTTTTCACGTTGGTATGCATATAGCGCAATATCAGTAATAATTCTAGATGATGTCCAGTGTGACGTCACTAAGTGTATGTACAAACAAATGAAAGAGTGAGAGAAAGAGACAAATGAGGATCGCGCGTCTCGAGAATGTACTTTCTTCCGTGACTATATAAACCGTTGCGCGCGCTCAATTCGAACGACAGAGTACGATTAAGTTTTAGTGTGTTGCGTTTGTTTTTTTGATTGTTTGGTTATATTGTTGTGAAAAATTTAATTCAAAATGGCCAATTTGTTGCTGGTATGTAGTTTTGACGTGAACGGTTTTGTGAAAATGGATTAACAGTGAAACCTTTCTGTGACATATTTTTCATACTGTGATTTTGAGTTTTTTTTTTATTTATTTGCAGCAAAACTTTGTTAATAAGTTTTCCTACTCTGTACTCAGCTTTCGTTTAAATCCTTTGGCTACCTAATACAACAATTTTGCCTGAATCACGCTCCAAATTTGGTCCTTTGAACAACTTATTATTTAAGTTTTGTTATGCAGATATTGTTTCGAATAAAGAATAGGTTTCACTGTGATCTTTTATAATTGATAGTCAAGTTTTTTTATGTTGCTCGTTGTGAACTGTTGTGAAAAAATAAGTGAATTTTCAAAATGTTCTCCATGTTTTTATCAAAAATATTTAAAGGACTAATTATTTCAATTGTGACAGCTAATCTGTTATTTTGAGTCAATGTGTTACATAAATGGTGACATTTTCAATAATTCTGGTAACAGTTGTAGGAAGTTTTTCTGTAAAAATCTTTTTGTTTTTTTTTCTATTACCTATCACTTTGAAGATTACAGAAAATCTTCGGTATCTACATCCTCAGTTGGTGGACCGATTTTAACTAAAAGTAGTAGCCTCCAAATTTTTGTTAAAATAAGATGAGTTCAAAATTTCTTTAATTTTAATTGCAGATAAGTATTTAGTACGATAATTTTCAATTAAACTCAAGTTTAGAAGTTTAAGTAAAATTGATTTGTTTCAACAATTTTCGAGTGTAATAGTTTTTACATGAGACCAAAAAATTAGGGAACATCACAATAAACTTATATTTTTACAAAATACCACAACAGAATAAAAAAAGTACCTAGGTACCTATAAGAACACTTATAGGTATTATTATATATATAAAAAGCTTAAGAAATTTTATATAATATTATGTTGTCATGCAAATCTCACTTTTAGAACTATGTAATTTTTTTCCAGATATAGGTAGATATTTTTAATAAATATTTAAGTAACAAAATTATGCCTAATTTTTACAATAAGTAATTCAAATTAAAAAAAGAAGAAGAAAACAATTTACATATGAATTTTTCGAAATAGTTTCATTACAAAAAAACACTGATCAAAATATTATGTCTTTCAGTTCTTTTTTTTAATCAATTTCAAAATACAACAGTCATGTTTTTCGAACACGGTTTTAGATAGATATTGTTGATTATAGACGCTTTACAACAGAGGTCATAAGGAACACGCGGAGTGTTTAAACTGGAAAATCCAAAATATATATTTTTACGTAATTCAAGTCTTGACAAAAAAATAATTTAATTAATCGCTTGAGATCTTTCTGAACAATATGCAATTATTAAAATAATAAATGACCGACAAATATCTTCTGATTTTTAACACGCTTATAATTAGTTCCATCTGTATGTAAGTAACGGATTCTTTGAACGCGATTTTCACCCACTTCAAAACTTCAGATTGAACTGAAACTTTGCACACTTATCAAGGACCGATGACAATACAATAATTCAATAAGTTTTTTAGTCTTAGAGATCCTGGATCTCCAGGACTAAAAGAAAAGCAAAAAACTTCAGATTGAACTGAAACTTTGCATACTTATCAAGAACCGTTGACAATAGTAATACAATACCTAATTCAATAGTTTGTTCCATTATACTGACCAAAAAAGAAAAAATAAATTATAATTTACAAAAACTAAACGCTTTAATATTAAACTGAACTAAAAAGTAAAAAATAATTTTTATTGTGGGCTGCTTTGTGCCATATTTTCATACTTTATAACAACTGATATCGAGCACCCCACGCTTTTTTACAATAAAAATTATTTTCTGCTTTTTAGTTCAGTTTACCATTAAAGCGTGTTTTTTAGTTTTTTTTAAATTATAATTTATTATCTGAACTGTCCGAAGAATTAAACAAAAATTAAAAAAAACCAGACATCAAAATCGAATCTACTTATTGCATAAAACAATAGTCAGTAATACTTAAATTATGTAAAAGAATATTTCAACAAAAATTTCTCTCGAATAATAAAGCACATGCCATAAATGCTTCACGTAACAAGCGACCGTTTAACTGTTTATTGTTTAAACTGCTTCATAATTGTAACAAGTCAACAAAACAACAATTAAATTGCACCGGATAAAAAATAATACTTGTCCCATTGTTTTAATAATCGTTTAGTGTGAAGAAAGTAAAAACAATGTTAAATGCATTATATATCTTTTATTCACTTTTTTATTACGTGAATTTTTAATATGCTATGGTAAATTTATTTAATTCAATTCAATACAAAGTAAGTACAGAAGTAACAGAACCTTTTTTTCATTTTTTAAAATTTACATTGTAATTCTTCTTTGTTTTGAAAATGTTTTTTTTTTTTAAAGTGTACTAAGTACAAGTTTGTCAGATATTGAAGTCTAATTTTATTAATTAGTTACTTCGGGGTGTCTTTTAAGAAAGGGACAGTGGGACGCTCTCCCTGTCTCCCAAACGTTTTTTTATTATTAAATTTTTTGCTGTTGAAAATTGAAACTTTGCGATGGCATTTATGTTTTTTTACCTTTTCTAAGGGTTGACCGTATAGTGTTGCTATATAGCGTTTACATGGATCCTCTAGTTCTCTAGACTCTAATCTAAGAACTTTTGGTAAAAGTATTAACTGGATTTTCAATTTATTATTAAAAAATATTAATTTGAATTTTCAATTTATAATACCTACCATTACCTTTTAAAAAATAATAAATTTCAAATATGAATCGGTACTAGTAACTAGACCCACATAGGTTGTTCTAATAAAAAAAAATTCGACTGATGACCAGTCCTATACTTCCCAGTTCCCACCTAGTAAATATTTGCAAAAAATAAACACTCTTTTTTTATTCTTTGATAAAAAGCATGGCCCTCTTTTTTGTTTGGTGATCTACTGATGGCTAGCTTAATATAGCAAAAATCATGGTTACCTTGATTTACGTACAATTTTTATTTTTTTTAGTAAAATATTTTTTTTCTCGAAATCTGTACATTTTAGAGAAAAAAAATATTTACATTTTTTTCATATTATAACATCTAGAATTCATTTATATTTTTTTTTACCTATGTTAATACGTGACATTGAGGACGCTTTTTTTAATATCTTAGGATCCACTGAACCGATTTGACTCAAAATCTAATCAGATCTAAGTTAAAGGCTGATAAACACAATAGAATAATCGGCATGGCCGTATATGTTGTTCCGTTCTTACGATATCGAAGGCGAACACACACACACACACACACACATACAGACATCAGTCAGAAAATGATCTTAAACAATTGCTCGGGTCTCAAAACGTGAAGATCTGTTAAAATCTCGAAATATTTTTTTTAGACTAAATCCATTACTTCCCTACCACAGTTAGTAGAGGTGGAAAGTAAAAATAAGATAAGTAATTAATTACAATTCGTATCCTAGGTTAAATTTTTGTCATTGTAGGCTTTAATGTGTTTTTAAACGAAATATAAAAAATAAAAAAATATTTCAGACGGATCCGAACAGACAGTCGCCCGAGAAAGTAAAACTTACATAGGTCAATAATTTAGTAATCATAATGATTGTAGCTCTTTAAAAAAAATTACCACACAGTGAACCAGTTTTGGAATGTCAACTGGAATACATTTTAAATTAATATTGAATGACACAACTGGTCTGCCGTTCTGATCAGGTGCGCAAATACTTTTTCGAAAGCTGTCATATAATGTTTGAATTAATTCTTCTAACCAAAGAAACGGGTCCTTTTGTACTTAATTACAAATCAAAAATCATAACGTCACTTTCTTTTAATTTTTGTCGAGGAAAGAACTAAAGATGATTTTTTTAAGGGTAGTGTATTAATGTTCCTAGATCTTGCCATTTTTGTGTTTCAGTAGAAATGTCACCACCACGTTAAAACAACAAAATATTAGAATTATAAATTGTGACAGTACAGATTATATCTCAGGATTGAGTTTGATTTTTCAAAATAAAAAAAATCGAAAGATTCAAAAACTTGTTGGTTGAGTTGAAACATGGGGACATAATTTAACACATAGGTAACATGTCCACGAAAACTGACCATTAAACGGTAATAAACCATCAACGCTGACACGCGACCGTTTATGGAATTCTTCCAAACGGATCAATAAGTTTCTTCTTGTAATCCTTCGCGAGATGTTTATTAATTTAATACTTAGGTCTTAGCAGGTTACTTTCCATTTTGTTTTAATATTCAATAAATTAGCAATAATAATTGCACGCCATAACACTTTCAATTAAATGAAGCAGACAAAACGCGTGTCAATTTCACCGATGGCTCCGTGTTTGGCTCATAATTTGTATTACAATATTGACAATGACAATGAAATCGCTCATCCATTGTTTCGCTTCAATGTGCTACGTGATGGAACTCCATTTTATCGATCATATTTTCACTGTCGTCTTTTTAAATTAGGGAAAGTTTGTATCATTCTCACCTCCTTTATCGGATTTCGAAAGCAAGTTTTCTTTTCTTTCTAAAAATCCGTTTTGTTTACTATCTTTTGTTTGTGTTATAAAGAATTAATGAAAAAGCATTAGCTTTTGAGATTGACCTTTACCAGTTAATTAATGCTCTCGTAAACGTTTCTCGGACATTTGTAAAATTTGGGCGCCTTCGGGAATTTAACGATTTCAGAAATTATATTTTACGCGTTTAATAAGTACAGCAGGCAAAAAATAAATAGGTGAATATAGTCCAGTACATTTGCAACATTTGAAAATTCCCCTCACCGACCAATCACAACTTAAGAAACAAAAGGACACGTGCTGATCACGCACACAGGTCACTCTATCTTGAAAATGAATAGACTATTAATATAAAACGGATAAAAAATCTAAAGCATAACTTCTTTATAAAAGGCATTCGACTTGTACTAAAAAAGTCTTCTGGGAGTTAAATATTGTAGATTATAGACGTTTGACAACTAAGGTCATTAGCGTTAAGTCCTCTATAGGAATGTTTTGGTTTGATAATATGTTACGTAATTTGGATGTTTAAAACAATTTAGAAAGTACAAATTCTCCTAATTATTATCGAAATACTTCATCATCGAATTTTAATAATTAATTATGTAATCGGTGCCAATTATTGTATTGATATCCGGTCAAAAGTCAATTTAAAATTTACCAAATATTTTGCAATCTTCATTGGAATTTCCGTTTAGCACCCAATTATTGAAATTAAGAAAGCAATATTATTATTTTTTTGTAGCGCAAGGTTACAAAATCTATAATAATTTCGCCATTTTGTCTTAAACTCCGAGAGGGCGGATATATAGTTGGCCGGATATTGTCAAGGTTAGACAACCTGATCTTTCTCGGAGAGATCGATCGTTTTTTGTTAATTATTGCGTAACACATGATCTATGATCTCTTCTGACATTATGAAGAAAACTATACGCATAACGCATTTTTAATTAATTTCGTTTTTTGAAAATCTAAAAATAAATACGAATGGCCGAGCTTGTAGAGATGCTGTTGTTTATGATTCATTTATCATAGACCCCCATTTCCGAGATTCTAATCCAAGACCTGGCGGAAGTATTCGCACTGAATCTTCAGTTTTTTTGAAGTTATACTTCTTTTGGTGCGTTATGGAAAAATGATGAGAGTGAATTTTTACGTTTAACACCATGAAGTTAGTCGAAAGTAACACCATGAAGTTAGTCGGAAGTTCATGTTTATAATACCCTATTATCACCAGTCACAATGTGACAAGAGCGTTTTCAGTTTTGAATAGGTAACATTAATAAAAGCTATTGCTATACAAACGCTCGTTTATGCCGCTTTCGTTAAATATGAGTTCGTACTCCAATACCCCTACTGTTTACATTATTATAACGTTCATCAATTGTATATTATAATACCTTATTATATAGCACTGCTATAAAAGATGTGCGTGGTGAAACGGATAGCACCGCCGCGTCATACGCAATAGGTCTCGGGTTCGAATCTCAACACAAACATGCTTTTATTAATAAATAATTGGATATAAATATAATAAATAAATATATTTAATAAATTAATATATCATTTATTAAATTAAATTATTTAATTAAACCTTCATCAATTGTACTTATTTAATATCTTTATTTTATTATTTTATCATTTTTTTTACTGGCACGAGGGATAAAAATTTTGGAGTTATTTTTGTTTTGTTACGCCAAAGAGTATAACTTCTGACGTGCGTACATATAAGTACGCACACACTCTTTTTAACGACATTGAATACCTAATTAGACAAAGTTCATAATTAATTTTGTTTAAATCTTTTAACAAATTCTGCAGTTATTATCAACAACAACATTGTTGGGCCTGGCATCCTGCGCCCCAGCCCCAGAAGCTCCAATCGGCAACAGTTACGCCCCACCGTCCAGCTACGGCGCTCCAGGACCAGCCCCTAACCCAAGACCGCAATATGGACCACCGGCTCAACAGCCGTCGATTCACAAACATGTCTACGTTCACGTACCACCACCAGAACAACCTGAATATACTTACAGAAAGCCACTTGTTGCCGCAGCACCACAGAAACACTACAAGATCGTATTCATTAAGGTTTGTAATGCCGAAGGCGTCTGCGTCGACGCCATGTGCGACAGCGAAAATCGCGTCTGTCGCGAAATTAACGACAAACACGAAGGATACGCTTTGATTCAACTGACAAGCAATGATGTTTAATCAAAAGTATCGCGAGGAGTCGGTTTTTTATTTGTTCGGTGACAGCTCGTCAAAGTTGGCAAGGCAAAGCAGAAAACTGAGGTAAAAGGTATAGATGAGCTATATACAACGTTGAAGACAAGTCTGACGTCACAAGGGGGAGTAAACATGGCGTCCAAACAAGGGAAGGATTGGGAACATCAATCTGTTCTTCTTCTTCTCACATATAAAATGAAAACCGTGGTATACACTGAGTTAGAGGTTATGCGGAGACACTACAAACAGTGGCGGATTCAGGGGGGAGTTTAGGGGGTTCAAACCCCCCCAAAATTTTTAGCAACGCATAGAAAAGGACATCCGATTCATATCTTAGCGGCGTTGGGCGTTGCATATTTTCGATATTTTTTTTTATATTTTCGCGCGTAAAAAAATGATTTGGTGAGATAAGCATCAATATAATGTACTTGTACATAAATATTTTGAAAACCTTCCCCGAAATATTTTTCTGAATCCGCCCCTGACTACAAGCATTTAAAAGTGAAGCTAGTCGCCATATTTATTCAGTTCATTCATTTTATATATGTAAGAAGAAGAAGAAAATAATATTCTCATATCCGTTCCCCTGTTTGGCCGCCATGTTTGTTGTCCCCTGCAACGTCAGACTTGGCTTCAACTTTGTAATAAGCAGTTGTATACGGTATATAGCGCCTCTATTACCTTTTAACTCAGTGACTGTATAGAAGTAACAGGGGTGTTTTTGAAAGGATTTTACTGGAGCGATCGCATCCTCCTTATTTTTAAATACATTAAAATAATAAATTGTACGAAATAAATACTTGTTAGTCGTTAGGCTTTTTAAGACTCGAACGACGATAAGCGTTAGTTTTTTGTTTTATAATGTCCTGAGCTTTTTGATAAAGTTTTAATAGACATTTGTCAAAGTCTGTCTTAGAGTGCCCGCGGTGAGAGATGAAGCCAGGCACGTCATCAATAATATGCTAGTGAACGCCTGCTTGCCCGCAGACAGTGCCGTGTACACAAAACTGCACATTGGGTTTTATGACGTTAGGTACAATTTTGGCAAACTGCTATTCATGACAATAAACAGCCAATAGCAAGCTAGAAGGCGGGCGCAATGCATTCACGTTACTATGACGCGGTGGCTTCATCTTTCGCCGCGCGAGGTCTACTTAAAAAACGAGCTGCCACTGGAACATGCACTAATTTTTGTCACGTGTAGTTAGGAATGCATACGCTTCAACTTTACCAAATATATAGAGTATAGATTAATCATTAAGCAAAAAACAAGATGTTTAAAATGTTTGATCGTTTTGCCTGCTATTCTTGCAAATTTCACTACTTTCTAGTCATATATGCAAAGTTCCTTCCTTTAAAATATATAATTTGTCGAAAGACTTACTTTTTTCAAATGAAAAAATATATATACAGGGTGTAACTAAAATGCTTAGCCAAACTTCACGAACGTGGTGTGTGGAACAAAACCGTGAAAAAAGTTCCTATAGACATGTATCCAGAAATGATTAAGTACTTAAAACGTTACACGCGAATTTAAAAATTGCGATAAATCAGTAACATTTTTTTATTAAAACAGTAAAAATGCATTAAATGTGCTATGGTTATAGTAAATGTTCGAAATGTCTTCCTTCAGGAGCAATACAGGTTTCGCTACTTCGAACCTTTAATTGTCGAACTCGCTCAAGAATTTCGGGGGTATTCTGGACTATTTAGTTGATGACTGTCACTTAGTTGCTATGGAACAAAACGCAATATCTAATTTGAGTACAGCACATTTTGATAAACTCGGATAAACGGATGAAATAACAACCTTATTAATTAATAATTGCTTGTATCAATTTTGAAATTCGCGTGTAACTTTTAAGTAAACATTTCTGGATACAATAGCAATATTTTCACCGTTTAGTTCCATACATAACGTTCGTGAAGTTTGACCAAGCATTTTAGATACACCTTGTATATAATATTGACTTTTATATACGTTAGATGTTATTGCACTCTTATTAAAAACCAAAAATGTTATTATTTTACAAATTAGAAATAGTTTTTGTAATAAATTTAATAATTAAAAAAATATATAAATGTAGTCTCATAAAAATTTTAAGTGTCGTTATTTTATCAATTTCAATCATCCAAAATAAAAATTACTTATCTATATGATTGTGATCAGATTTGTAAACATACATACTTTAAAATTTAAAGCAATATAAAAAATTGTTATATAAAGTACATAATATGTAAATATTAAAAAAATTCAATTAAAAAATGTAATTAAAGTGGTATTAATAGTCACAGTAAAAACTATTATTATCAGTTAATAAAATTTGCATATAAATTAAATGTATTATTACTATTCGAGTAATTTAAAATAGGTTAAAAAATAATGCATATTTTTATTGTATTTAAATTATTTCATTTTAGGCCCCAACTCCACCAACACCAACTGCCCCAGTAATTCCAGTTCAGCCACAGGATGAGGAGAAGACACTCATCTACGTTTTGGTTAAGAAACCAGAACCTGAACCAGAAATCGTCATCCCGACACCAGCACCAACGCAACCAAGCAAACCGGAAGTTTACTTCATCAGATACAAGACACAGGTTTGTACCGATTACGCATGCGCATTGGTTGAATTTAATCGGTCAACGATTTAATACACTTTTTTTCATTTTATTTCTTTGAATAATCCTACAGTATAATAAACGATACGTTTAAAAATGAACAATTCGGGAATTATTGTGGAAAGTTCAGTGATATATCGGAAAATAAAAAACAGTCTCTGTTGAAAATTTTTGTGGAATCCACGAGAAAAATTTTCTTTGAAGAAATTTCAATTTCTATGGATTTCCACCTGGGCGTTTTCAACAGTACTCTAAATATTTTTTAAATAATTTTACAGTCAGAATCGGTAATCGATTAAATAAAAATTCGCGGAGATTTCAACGATCGAAAAGAACATGTACTGAATTATTTTTGTTTTGTGTTGCAGAAAGACCAGGGCGGTTACCCCAACAGTATTGCTCCAGCTCCATCAGGTGATTATGGTGCACCGGGTCCAGCACCAGCTGCCCCAAGTAGCCAATACGGTGCCCCTTAATTTATCGGTCATCAAGAATGAAAACATATGATACCCACACGTATGGACTGATAAAAGTTGTTCAAATAATCTTATATATCGATGAAGATTAAAAAAAAAGTATGGTGACAAAAAATAGACATTAAATTTTAGTGATATTTTTCATTTATTGTCAATGAAGTTTAAAAAACGTTCACTCAATTATGCATTTTAACATTTTTTAAATTTCTTCTCAAGAGTATTTTTCATCATAATTTATATAGAACTGGAAGAGTATTTATTTTATTTAAAATGTTTTTTTTTTCGTTATTTTAACAAACAAAAAAATACAGTTCTCAATATTTGCAAAATAATGCAAATAAATAAAACCCCAATATTTCGAGTTTTAAATTTTCAAGAATGTTTTCTTAACGAAAAATAGTGAATTTTTAGTTATTAAGTTTTTATGTTAAGTAAAGAACCTATTTTTGTACATAATATTATTATAAAAAAATAAAATAATTATCTACGATTTGCTTTATTTATTTTTGAAAAAAAAAATGTTATTTTGGGTTCATAAATAAAAAAAATTAAAAAGGAATTATTTTTTTATTTATTTATACATCACATTGTTTCCATATTTTTTAAAAACTAATAAGAATTCGCTTTAAGAGTGAAATGATGCCATATAATAATAATCAATAATTATCAAAAAAATGTCGGTTTTACAATGTAAAACCGATATTTTTTTGATTAGTTAATAACAACAGAAAAGTAAATTCCACGTTAAGCTTCGGGTTCACATAGCAGTTTCCATAAAAAAATTCAACTGAACTTTTAACATCAGCAATTACAACATAATCTGCACACTTACAAAAAATAAATTGTCATAAAATTCATAAATTTTGAAAATAAATTTTACTTTAACTGATCCAAAAATCCGTTAACACTTCTTAAGCACTGTTGATAACATGTCTCAAATCCCTCGGATCCACTATCCTGTAATTTTACAAAAAAAAAGTTCAAATTGTTGTCAAACCTGAACAATTAAAAAAATATATGCACTCACATAATAAGGATCCCGAATAATAACTTCTCCTTCCGGGTCAAATTCTCCTAGCAACAGAATTTTTGCTTTAGAATCAGACGGCGCTAATCTTTTCAAATCTGCAATATTTGCTTCATCCATTCCAAATATATAATCATATTTGTGGAAGTCGTTTTCACAGACCTTAAAATAAGGCATTTTTATTTCACATTTTTTTACAAGTTTTTATTTAACTTCACTTGTATATGTATGTCCTGAAATTTTGTAACCAATATTTCACCCACTTCTATTGAAGCTATCGGGCTGAAATTTGGGACACACGTCTGGTTCTCGTGATAATGCACGATTACTTAAATGCCGCCATTTTTAATCCAATATGGCGGACGTTACAAAATGGCGATTTATCATTTCCACAGCAACCTCTATGATATGGGTATCAAATGAAAGGGCTTGATGAGCGAACATTTTGGGGGCAATTTAAGGGCATGCTGGGTGTCGAAGGGGGGTAAAATTTTTAAAGACTAAAAAGAACAAAATAAATATTAGTAAAAAAAGCAAAAGCTTTTATTTAAATGCACTAAAAAGGAAAAAATAATTTTTAATAATTTAGGTTCATAATTATAAGAGCGTGGGTCGTGAACTCTATGACCAACGCTTTTATAATTATAAACCTAACTAATTATTAAAAATTATTTTTTCATTTTTAGTGCATTTAAATTAAAGCGTGTCTCTAAAAAGTTTTTTTTTACTAATATTTATTTAACTGCATAATACTGATTAAGCACAAGCTTTCGACAGGTAATATATTCACTGCCATCTAGAAGTATTCATATAACATAAGTTTTAACTACTCCATTCATAGATGGAAGTAAATTTAAGATTATTGAAATACCGTCACTGATCTATGAATCTGTGCTCTAACTTTTATATCACTACTGACACGTAGATGGTAGTAACGGTACAGCCATTACTTGGTTCATATCCCGAATATATTATGTATCCCATTCTCGTGCATAAAATTGATCACAGATTAATAACACTAAGAAAAAAATGGGTGTGTGCTTATGACCACACGACAGAAGTGAAAACTTCAGATTTTCTAATTTTTGGTGGCATCTATTTATGAACTAAAAATAATTTATTACTAAAATACTAAAATTGTATTTTTAATTAATTCCACCTTGGTTTCAAAGAAATTATTATTACATATTGTCAAAGTAAAAATATAACAAAAATAAAAAAATATTTAAATAAATATGTAGAATTTAGAAAAAAAAAACCAAAAATTCTACGCTTCCACCAGGTCTCGAACCCAGGTTCCTATGCATAGAACGCAAAGACGTAACCAACTACGCTATGGGTGGAGGTGTGTAGACGCCCGTTTTTATGATATAAGTATGTTGCGAATTCTTACGGAAATAGTTGCGAACGCTTCACATTTTTTCAGTACCCAGGCAAAGAGTGCCTAACGCGCCTAAGGAAGTTTTCACTTCAAAAGATGTCTAATTATCTAATAATAGAAATGATTAAGATAATAACCTGTCTGGCAGTGTTATTGTACGGAACTTTATGTTTCTGTAATGTAGACAGCGCTCGACTGTCTGGCTTTTTTCCAATATGCCAAGCGCCGGTTGCTGCACTGTCTACTTCCCATTTTTGTTTTAAACCTCTTGATTCAACTACATGGTCAAAAACTGCTTCAGCTATCGGTGATCGGCAAATATTACCTTTAAAAAATATTTTTGATTAATTAAATTAATTAATTAGTTTATCGAAACCCCCCGGGGAGAAAACTATTACGCAAAGTTTCAGCTTCCTGGGTCAACGGAGGGCACATCCAGAATATGAGATGTCTACTGTCTAGTTGCGCACCCTGCTTTACGGACAACTTGTCTATACTCCTTTTTACCCAAAAAAATTGTGGTTATGTTTATTGATACACATTTTAAATTAAAAACTTACCTAGGCAAACAAACAACGCTTTGTTTTTTCCAGACATATTTTTTTATAACTAAGAAAATGATTGTTGATAAAAATTAACGGAATGTTTTATGACTTTAACTAAAGCTGCTCGCAAACAAAATAAAATGAAACTTTTCAATTCAGTGTCAACTGTCAAGGTTAAACTCAGTTAAACTGTTGGAGCAAATACTGTCAGTCGAGACACCTAGCGACGCTCCGACCGACGCTTGAATTAGTTATAGAACTTGTCGAGCGAGTGCGCCATTACAGATTTTAAGATTGATTTAATCGAGCTATACAAAATCTTTAGTTATAAACGAGCGTTTATTGCTATCTAGTCATTTATCAGAAGAAGCCCTATAAAATTTGTTAAACATTTTTAAAAATACTTTCATTGCCCATATTTTGAAAAGTATGCACTTGCCAAGTAGCAGGGAAGGGACGAATTTCCGTTGACAACTTTTTTGCATCGTTGGTCAGATGACGCTCACAGACGTATGTTTGTTTATAGTCTATACATTTAATGCCTTTGATTTAGACAACTATTTACACTTAATAAGAAATAAGAAATTATAATGGAAGCTGCGCCATTCAATAAGTAGTAATAAACAGTTTGTTCGTTGTTTTTTTTTGAAAAATATTTTGTTAAATAATAAATTGGTTTAATTATAATGCAGTCATTATGATATTATATATTGCTATTATGGACTTATTTGATTTTTTTTTTCAATAAATAAAATGTATCGTAGGTATATAATAATATTTATGCAGATTCGGTTTTTGTATTTTATCTAACGTACTTCTTTTAAAATATGCTTGAGTATTATTATTGTATTGTAGTACCACAATAATTATTATAAATAAATAAAATGTGATTTTTAGGGTTCCATACCACCGAACTCTATTAATGAGCCTACGATGTCTGTTTGCCCGGTCGTCCGTCTGTCACAAGACTCTTTCTCACAAACGCTAACAGATTTTCATAGACGGTATGTTCTTGTGGCATGAATCCTGGCAAATAAATCTATTAATTTTTATAAATTAATGTTGTTATACGCTCATAGCACAGTATAACAGTACGGCTGGAGTCGTACTACTATACTACACTATATAACAACATCGTTCGGATGGTTTATCTCTATATATAAAAATGAATCCCTATTTCCCTTGGTCACGCCATAACTAATGTTTTCTAATATTTTGTAGAAGATTCTTATGGAAAAAAAATTAAGAAAGTTGCGCTGAAAATTAGAAAATTTAAGAAAAACGGCAGAAAAAATGTCAAAATTACCTCAAAAACCGATAGCGATAGCCATGGAACTTAAACAAAATGATGACGTTTTAGCAGTCAGAATAATTTCTAATCATTTTGTTCCATGGCTATCGCTATCTGTTTTTGAGGTAATTTTGACATTTTCCTCGACATTTTCATAGCTGTAAATATCGTTTAACAGCTGCATTTCAAGCGAACTAGCGAAGCGAGTGAGTAGTGTATTAATAAAATTCGAGCAAACGAGCGTAGCGAGTGAGTATGTAATCATAATATTCAAGCGAACGAGCGAAGCGAGTGAGTAGTGTATTGCACCCGGGAAATTCCT
This sequence comes from Mongoloraphidia duomilia, assembly GCA_039654895.1. Taxonomy (NCBI): domain Eukaryota; kingdom Metazoa; phylum Arthropoda; class Insecta; order Raphidioptera; family Raphidiidae; genus Mongoloraphidia; species Mongoloraphidia duomilia. Next base: position 15,861,621 of record CM077525.1, on the reverse strand, counting down.
AGCACCCGGGCGAAGCCGTACCGGGCCGCTAGTTTATTTATAAATATTATAGTCTAGATGTTCTGCAGCTAATTTTACCGCGAAATATAATATTGAAACAACTTTAAAACTATTTATTATATTAATATAATTTTATAGGTTGCCGTTAATATTAACATAGAATTTATTTCTATCAATAGATCATACTGTTTGTGGATCCAATTTCCAGTTGTGTAAATTATATTAAAAACGTAAATGACGCGCCAAAGTCCATAATTCGATTGTTATTATTTTCATAATATTTTTTTTTTTGTTTTTAACATAATATTTACCTGTTAAACCAAAAGAGATAACTACATAATTCAGTGTGTGCTTATCAAATTTAGCATACCGGTTTTCTAAAAGTATTCTTAATTTGAAAAATATCTAAGAAGAATGTTTTTGTGAAGGAATGAAATAAGATTGCGTTATTTGAATTATTTTAGTCTGTCAGACCCATAGAGATATCATAGATAGAGTAGGGGAGCCATAGCCACAACTGTAAGTGACAGTGTTACCTTGGAAAAGAGAGATAAAAAACGAAGCAGTTCTCTTTTCCTTGTGAATTCCTTTTATTTGTAAATTTGAAAATTTATAGCAGGTAGGTATTGTTAATTTACATCTGTAACCATGGTTATGGATTTGTGATAGAGGAAGATAGAAGAACTGCTCTATCCTCTATCTTATGCATCCACACTTTTTTGGGTGGCTTCCCTATTCTATCTATGATATTTCTGTAGTCAGACCTATGGTATTTTTATAGAAAACAGAATGTTAAACGCACAATTACTACTTCTAGATCAATTATGTAATTCAATATAGCGTTCTCCAAACCTGAAGAAATAAATAAAGTTTTAGGCGTGCAGTTTCTATCGACTATCAGCATTTTTTTTTAATCTAACAGCCTGTTTAAAAAAACCCAACAAGCCGTGAGGTGGGTCGTTTATTAGGACTAAAGTGCGACCCTTGAGGTCCACACGACGAACTTCCCAGTTTGATAAATATTTAATAATAATAATTAAATTAGATATTACACAGAAAAGTAATCATTTTAATCATTAAAACATAATTATTGTTTATTTTAACGTTTATTAAAACGGTTGAACCGATTTTTATAAAATTTATGTCGGATCAAAATGACGTTAACACGCCTCGATTGACACCCTTACGAAGTCGATATAATCTTTTATTTGCGAGATATTGTGTAAAATCTACTTTTTTGGAGTCTACTTGGTTAAGAAAAAAGAACGGCTGAACCGATTTTGAAAAAATTTCTTACAGATCATATTTACGTTAATACGCGTCGATTGGCACCCTAACGTAGTCGATATCATTTTTCGTTCTCGAGATTTCGTCTTAGAAAGAAATGGACACATACGTACGTACGTACGTACACACACACACAGTCATCTTTCTAAAAATAGTGTAAAAATACACACCCACACACACACAGAGAGAGAGAGAGAGAGACATCTTTCTAAAAATAGTGTAGTGACCTTGAAACATAAAAATTTGTTATACATTTTAATTTCGATTTTCGGACCCATTACAATAACTTCCAATGGGAAGTTAATAATCAATTGTTTCTATAAGCATGTTTAAAAAAAATTCTAAAAGCCAGTTTAAAAAACCAAACAAAAAAGACACACGTCTATATTTTCCACAAATGTGGAAAATATTGTATTTAAGTTTCGATGATTTCTGCTAATTTATAAATTAAAGAAAATCAAAATAACCCTGACTTGGCCAAGAAAATTAAGTGATATTATGTAAATTGTTCAATAGAACGCCTAATAGAGCAATAAAAAGTATTTCAACTTATTTGCATTAAGAATTAAATTTGCATAAATATCGATACGCTAATTACACGGTTTTTTAGATCGAGATTGCTAATTAGAAACAGAAATAGCTAACAAATTGAACATTTATTCAGAGTCGTTAGAAATATCTACAGGTACATAGGTACTCCTGAAAACTTTTTTTCAAAAGGGACAGCAGCATTTATTTAAAACTCACGTAATTCAACAGAGAACTTTATTTTGATAAAAAACTTTAAAAAAAAAACCTCCTTCAAAAAGCCACTAAAAAGAGGAAAATAATGAAATTTTGAGGTCTGCGCCAATTTAATAAAATATGAAGTCGGTTAAAAAGTATAGTATAGTGATTAATATCTTCTTTTTAACCAACTTGATATTTTATTAAATTGGCACCTCAATTAAATTTCATAATTTTCCTCTTTTTAGTGGCTTTTTGAAGGAGGTTTTTTTTTTGTTAAAAAGTTTTTTGTTTTTTATTTTTTACTTTTTAGTGTCAAAAAGTGACATTAACCTTAAAGGAATCACACGCCGTTACTCACTTTTATTAAACCGACTTTCTTACGCTGTCTGATGTGTCAAAAAGTTACATTTACCTTAAGGAATCACACGCCGTTACTAACTTTTATTAAAATCAGCCGAACTACTGAACCGATTTTGATGAAATTTCTATGCGACCAATCTGAAAGTAAATCCTTTCAAATCGGTTTATAAATGACGGAGTTCTGAGGTAACAAACATTAAAAAAAAGTACAACCGAATTGAGAACCACCTCCTTTTTTTGAAGTCGGTTAAAAATATATAATAATGAATAATGAAAACGTCTGCCAAAAAAGTTACAAACATCTAAATTTGATAATTCTGAATAGTGCATGCAAGGAGTAGTTATTCCTCATACATAAACATATAATGCAAACCAAATTTTTATATCTTCCCTTTTTCTTATTTTTATATCTTTCCTCCTAATTACAAACAAAAGTAATATATACAGTGTGTTAACGATTTTACCGAACATAGGGAAAATAACATTGAGAACATTTACAATTTGCAGTAAAACTTGTTTACAAAAGTTCACTCTACAGTGTGTCCACAGACTCATCCTCAACATGGGGATCTCCGTTGTTATGGGAGATAGAGATTTGGTTAAATGAGACAAAATGTGCAGAATCTCCAGTACTACTACCCTGCGTAGTCAAACTTTCCATATTTTGCTTGGTTCGCGACCGACAGTTGAAAAACGAGATTTACCCATTTTCGTTTTTTGTTTATAACTCGCTTATTAAGTAAGTTAGAAAAAAAATATTTGCACTTTCTTAAGGCCCTTTTTTATGAAGATTTCAAATCTCTTTTCATATTTTTATTTACTTTTATAGTTTTAGAGATACTTGTATTAACTTTGTTTTTTTAAATACACGGCAAAGATGGCCATGACACCATTCGAAAGAGATTTTTTTTCTCTTTAATTTGATATAAGGGTTGACGGATTTATTTTCAAAAATAACAGAGTTATACGTAAAACACTGATTTTTAATAGTAGGCTATGCTAAATTAATTGATAAAACAACAGAAGGCTTAGCAAACAGTTGAAATTCGCGTTGGCTTAGTAAACGGCTGTTTTGTTTTAGCTGTCAAAGTGTAGTTTGTTGCTAATTTGTCAGTTTACAAAGTGATTTATTAAATTTACTTTTGTTATCATGGAACCATTTTGTAACAGTGAAAAATTTGATATGATATCTTGTTACATTCTATGTCACAAAAATTCGACCAGAGCTGCAGAAATGTACTTCGATCAATATTCAGAACGAAGACAACCTCATTCGTCTATTTACAGAAACTTACGAGTAAATTTAATAAACTATGGATCATTTAAAAAGCCGTTTACTAAGTCAACGCGAATAAGTAAAGAAGACAAAACTACTGTTTTACGATCAATTGTTGAAAATCGCTTATTTTTCATTGTTACAAAATGGTTCCATGATAACAAAAGTAAATTTAATAAATCACTTAGTAAACTGACAAATTAGCAACAAACTACACTTTGACAGCTAAAACAAAGCAGCCGTTTACTAAGCCAACGCGAATTTAAACTGTTTGCTAAGCTTTCTGTTGTTTTATCAATTAATTTAGCATAGCCTACTATTAAAAATCAGTGTTTTACGTATAACTCTGTTATTTTTGAAAATAAATCCATCAACCCTCATATCAAATTAAAGAGAAAAAAAATCTCTTTCGAATGGTGTCATGGCCATCTTTGACGTGTATTTAAAAAAACAAAGTTAATACAAGTATCTCTAAAACTATAAAAGTAAATAAAAATATGAATAGAGATTTGAAATCTTCATAAAAAAGGGTCTTAAGAAAGTGCAAATATTTTTTTTCTAACTTACTTAATAAACGAGTTATAAACAAAAAACGAAAATGGGTAAATCTCGTTTTTCAACTGTCGGTCGCGAACCAAGCAAAATATGGAAAGTTTGACTACGTAGGGTAGTAGTGCTGGAGATTCTGCACATTTTGTCTCATTTAACCAAATCTCTATCTCCCATAACAACGGAGATCCCCATGTTGAGGATGAGTCTGTGGACACACTGTATAGGTACTATTTTTTTCACTACATAATTACATTGGATCTTATAGCCCATAGCCTTCTACAAAATTCTGAATGTTCGCAATGTTATTTTGTTTACATACTGCTTGATAACCGTAACCCTCTCTGCTGCTCTCTAATGGTTTTTACCATAGACGGCGTGTATTTTCTATTATTGGAGCCGTTGCATTATTGTGAGTGAATTATAGACGCTCGACAACAAAGGCCATTAACGTGTATAGCGTTCACGTTATTACGGAACAATAGCCCTTGTCGAGAGACGACTGACGACGTCTCGGTGTCATTCGTATAAAATTCCACATTTCTCATGTTTTTAAAAATTTCAAAACATGTAATTATTACTTAATGGAAGTACTTTTTGAATTTCAAGTTTCAATAAAATGTACGCATAGATTTGACCAAAAATAATTATTTGAAGAGAATGTGGAAAAAACAAGTTATGTCCTTCTGACAAATGGCTGAGTAAATTGAATTTAAAGTTAATTACATTCCTTGTTCTCTCCCCATCCAATAATTTTTAGTTTTAAAATACACGGGGATCTACCTATTTCTTTTACCCCACAATTTACCCAGTGCTGAATACCGTTACGGTCTATTAAATGGCACTAACAGCTCAAAAATCAAAAAAATGTGACATACCCTGTTCTTTCCCCCATTCCCTTCATTTGATCGATTGGTAGATATAATCAGTACTTTGCACTGAATTAAGAAACGATTAATTGGTTTTTTTTATCTCTTTAAAGTAAATACAGGAACATTGATTTATACTTACTAAATTAAAAAGATAAAATATATTTTAAAAAAATGATAAACAAACTTAATTGCAACATTGTGAAACAATGCATGTAGACTTAAATGATGTAACAACTGCTGTAATCGATAGACTAATCCGGTAATTCAATTACAATGGGTTTTTTGAAGATTGATAGACTGTTACAATATAAATAAATCAATGAAAGTCGAAAATGATAACTTTTTACAACTAATTTCGTAATCAAAAAAATTGCCCACGCTGAGTAAGATATTTCATTGAATTAAAAAAACTACAAGTTGATACTTTCACCAGGTCTCAGGTGAGAACCTGAGGCTGGCTTCCCTATAATAATAATAATAATAATAATAATAATAATCTCGGCTATTTCCAAGCGCTAAAGTAGCTTTACTTTTACAACTGATTTTGTTACATTACTCATATAGCATCAAAAGCTGATTCAAGGGGGGACGGGGACACGTGTCCCCACCCCCTCGACAGTTCAAATCGACTATACAATAAACCCAACGCGTCTCAGGATAATCACATTCTTTACGTTTTGTGTACTTATGGAAAAGATATTGCAAAATCCCAACTTAGATCATTAATACTTGATGAGGGTATATTAATGATCTATAAGATTCACAATAATTAATTAACGAAACGTGGGCGAGACGCCTTGTCTGTTTGCGCGAGCCCTTCAAACAGCCCATGAAGACACTGGGCATCCATCTGACCCTTGTTCCCCCCCCAAAAAAAATTCTGTGTATAGCATTCAAGGGCGGACACAGAATTTTTTTACATCTCTACAGGGAAAATAATATCGAAAATAGAATCACAATATTAAGCATACGAGCTCGTGAGTGAACTCACGTTGTATTTTTTTTTTTCAAAACCACAATTTATTTTGGTCAACATTTAATAATACTTTGCAAATAAAACAGGAAATTCTACGGAAAGCAAATAGTCCCGTATTAAAATATTTGTATGTTCGTAATTGAGGAAAATCCAGTGTAGATTAAAAAAATACGTTATCTCGGAAACCGATTTCTGATGAATTTAATAAATTCGCAAATACCACAATTTTTCAGTTGTTAAATATTTCAACGTCGCGATAATCATATAATTAATTAGTTTGATATGTTGATAAAAAAATCAAATACATAATTATTTTTATTTTTAAAATACTTATATCATATCCTGGTAAATTCACAAATTAATAATAATGACAATAATTGCGTTTAACGCAAGTTTCTTGACATTGTGTTGCCACGCGCACCATTATTATATTCCATTTACCAAGTTCCCGTCATTTTCTACACTTTTTGAACTTCAACTTATAATAATAAGAAGTATTAGAAATACCTTGTATTTTTGGTGTTCGTCTTGTGACTTCATGTGTTGTCAACACGACGCTTTCAGCTACGAGTTGCCATCTTCAGGTGTGGTTAATTTTTTATATTATAAAACGCACATTGAGTATTCGTATAACACGTTATAATATTATGATGCTAAGCACTTGTCTGTTATGTTGTGGATTGTGAAGTACTGATTTAAATTTCGAGATTCTATGATTTATATAGTAGGTAGATGAAATGGAAGTGTGAGTGTGTTTGTGTGTTAATTATTGTGTCGTATATTATGTTCGATTTTAACGTTAATTTATCATTAAGAATGTTGGTATTGTTGAATTTTGTAGCTTTATATATTTCATACCTTTACTGCAAATATGTAGTGGAATAAAATTTATCTTAAAATCGTGATAATCATGATTGTGTGAAACTATATGTTGGGCGTAATTTGACTTAGTGTTTAGTAAGTTTCTTTTAGGGAACTTATAGTTCTGCACCCCAGAATAAAAGTGTGTTGATTCGCATTTTTCAAATTTTACAGGAGAAGCAAATAAAGTTTTTGTTTGCAGGAAATGTCTTCAATATTCGTTAGATACTTGGACTTAATATAAAATAGGATACTGTAAGTAGGCACAGAATATTGTTTTATTCCAGAACATAGTGTGACTTAACACTGTTCTAAATTCTGTAAATAAGTATTAAAGTTAGGTAGGACATAAAACAGTCTTGCATTTGAAAGAGGACTTAATATTATCTACTTTAATGAAATAAACCGCTTTTTGAAAAAGGTGGACTTAACACATTTTTAACCTGGGGTACAGAGTTGGAATTCGCAAATTGGTAATAATATTTACCGCACTTTAAGTTTGCTAAAAAATAAATTCATAAAAACAATCGCTCAGAGAAGATTTTTCAATGTTCATTTGTTTTTGTTTTTTTAGTAATCTAGGTGTAGGTACTTGGTGCTTTTAAAAATAAATTAAATTTTGAATTAAAATTTTTATATGCAATTTGAAATATCACCATGATGTTAACGTTCAAAACGCTGTTAGCTTTTTTGTTTACATAAAATGTAAGAAATCATTGATTTATTAACACCTTCTATGGTTAAGAGTTAAGACATGTTTAGATAGGTAAATATTACGATGAGAATATTAAGTTAAGTTTTTAAATCTGTTAGGAAGTTTTGTCATATACGATCATACCTATACCTACATGATTACATCTATAACGATAGCCAAACTTTAGCTAAAATATATCCAAACTGAATAATTTGTTACACAATTACATTCATTTTTTTGATGTGCCCCTCTAAAAAAACTTCTCAAAACAAATTTGATTTAAAAACATCCCTTAAAAATATTATAGGTATTGTTTGTTCTATTTTCTATTTGTCTAATAGAATAATGTCTTTACCAATCATTGAAATCTCCACTCAATTCGAGTTATTACGTATAATATTGCTTCCCAATGCATCAGCAATCGATTGTTGGAAATAAAAAAATGACAACTGATCAAAATAATAACAATTAAATTACTGATTACACGCAAAACTTTTATTTACAGATTGTTCTTTCATATGCGCATTTTGTCCTGTTTTTGAAAAGCATAAAAAATAATTTCAACGTTGATTAACTTTTTTTTTGTAAAACCGAGCTATAACAGGGCGTATATTTACATTGAATAATATTTTTAATTTCGCCTGGAAAGTTCTGGGAGTTCTGAAATAAAGTAAACTTTGTAATAGACATTCATTCAGTGTCGAAACTCGGATCAGCGTAAGTTAATAAAAAAAAATCGACAATTTTCTTAATTAATATTCCCGAAATTTACCGTCTTAGTTAATAGTGATGGGTCGAAATAACAGTAACAGTTATTTTAAAACTGTTACTGGAAAATAACCGCTCCTATAAACACCATTTCTCAGTATTAAGTAGGTATGCTAAGGGACGGACTGTTAGAAAACGGTTCTTAAATAATAAGTCTTTAAAGAACAGTTTCTTAAAGAACAATTTCTTAAATAAGAGATTGTCGATTCTTAAATCAAAGAACGCTTCCTAAATGAGTTATCATACGAACAATTGCAAAAAGAACGACTATCTTTTAGAACAAAAAAATGAAAGAAAATTACTGAAACCCCCTTTTTTTTGCTCCTCCACAAGACTTCTAGCTCTAGGATATATTTTGACAACAAAAAATTTTCATAACAGCTATTTAAAACAGGTTCTCTTTAAAAAACGGGGCCAGTAACTCCTAAAAGTCAAGTTCCAAAATTTAGGATAGTGACTATTTGCATAAGCAGCACAGTTTTTAAGCATGACTCACAATTTGGAACTTGATTAGGTAGGTATATAATATATTGAAAAAAAAAACTGTTTTGCCAATCACTCCGGAAGACTGGCCAGAGATGCTGGGCACTGAAACGTCCCGGGTCTCAGGTGTTGGAGAAGGATCGGGGCGCTCGGGCCCTCCTATTTCCGAATCCCAAAAATGCCGACTTCAAGGGAGGCACGGGGGCACAATCCAAATCGACTAGGTATACAAAAAACCAAGGAGTCCCAGGATAATCACATTCTTTACGTTTTGAAGCGAGGCTTTTTTACTGACGTTGTGCGCTTGGCACCAGCGGAGTAAACCGAGAAAAAACGTGATCGTTACCGTCACCCGTCACCGTGTGTCTGACAACTTTTCTTTTTTCTCTCTCTCTCTCTCTCTCTCTCTCTAAAATATTTGCGTAGAAAAAGCTTCGCTTCTGTCGGGCATTCAACGACTCCACCCGTTTTTTTGTGCGTACTTATGGACAAGTTATTGCAAGTTGCAAAAATGCAAAATTCCAAACAGCCTATATGAGGACACTGGACATACTTTACCGTCTGGCCATTGTGTACCCCCCCCATAAAAATTCTGTATCCGCCCTTGATCCCAACAAATAACTAAGTACTTAAGTCCCTACTTCGGGCCCCTATACAAATGTGCCAATCGCCGTAATAGATTGCATACTGAGAAAGCTGGAGATTTGGTTTCGTTGGACTTGATCTAAACGCAGCTTAAGTAAGGTAGGCTTCAATAATCCAACGTAATGATGTATGCCGCCATTTAAATACATATAAAATGTGCATGTATTTAACGCACATAATAGTCGCGCTTTGACGGTCAATTGTGTGTGAATTACTGTCCGGAGAATATTCACATTATAAGTGCTCCAAATCTATTCCTGATAAGATACTTACACCTACTTTCTTACTGATAATGCTACTTCTGAGCATTGGCTCCAATTATTGATCTTATCGATTTATTTATTGGTGATTACGAGAAATAACGCTACTCAATTGTTTTGAAAAAAAAATCACAACGTACCTATATAAGAGTGTTTTGTTTATTGTAGGTACCTACAGTTCATTTTGTATTCTTGTACCTAGTGAATTGCATTTGTGAAATAAAAAACGATAAATGTTCTCAAAATAATATTGATTTTAATCGGATTCTAAAACAAGAGTGATTTTAAAAATTATCGAGAAAATACAAAGAATTTTTTGTTGAGTGAAATTTTCCTAATTATTCAGGACATGCATTACCAATATAATAAAGTTTATCAAATATCAAAATGGTTGTAAACGGGACAAGTTTATTAAGATACCGCGAGTGCAGAATATCGATTGTGCCAGCTTTTGTAGTGATTTTAATGCTATTATTGTTACAAAAAGATTTGCCTGAAAATATAAAAATCACAAATAGTTGAGCGCTGGAAATAGATCTGAGCTCTAGTGATAAATCTGATTACTGGAAGTGATAAAAACATTTCGAATTATATATCAAAAGACTTTTTGAATGCGCGTTAAATTTATTCGGTTATTATAAAATTATTCTGCCATTTATAACAGTTACTGTAATATGCTCTGACAGCTATTTGAAAGCTCAATTAATTTTATAAATATTATAGTTCCTAAACAAACGTATGTGATAGCTAAATAAAATATAATTTTTAAAATAGATACTTTTTATAAACGACTATTAAAAAAAAATAATTGCAAAAATGATGTCTAAAACGCAATGGACAGTCTTGTTAATGTTTTTCCTGCTGTATCTAACTCTTGGAGCTTCGATATTTTATTATATCGAAAGTGTTCAAGAAGCTAAGCAGCGGGACGAAGAAAAAAGAGAAAGAATGGAAATATACGGTAAATATATTTTCTCGAATTAAATTAAACGTTGCCATAAATTTTGGACCAATTATTATTATTTATTTAATTAAGAAGAAAAGTTAGTGCATGTTTTAAAGAATATCTCATTTTTTTCGTTTTTTTATTACTACGCTGTTTTCCTAAAATTACAATTATTCACTTTAGACTACGCACTTGGAACTACATTATTTGTTGACTTTTGAAATACAAATTAACAGACAATTTTATTTTTAAAAGATATAACGTATAATGTGACACTGATATCCATGCTAATTGACTAAAAATTAACATCAGATTTTTGACTCCATATTCACGGCATATTGAAACAAATCTCCCGGTTATTAAGGTCAAAATTGACGCATTCTATAAACTGATGTGTTTGCATTGCTCATTGATGGTTTATATTTTATGCACATACTGTACCTATACAGGAAAGTATACACATATTTTAAACCGCCAGAATATTTTAAGATATAGATAAATATTGTAAATTATAGACGCTCGACAACAGAAGTCTTAAGTTTTATCAAACGAGAGTCTTATGGTGTTATTCGAAGCCAAAATATAGAAACTATGCGTCCGTAAAAAAAACGAGAAGTTTGGGCATCAGCTAGACAGGCCATTTTGTTTTTGGGAATAAGATTCTCAGACGAACAATATTTTTATTATTAATACTAATATTTTTTTAATTCAAATTCTTCAAAATTTATCCCCAGAACTTTAATGATATTACCTAACAACAAATATCATGCGTCTGAGGATTTCTTATCAAGACTCAATACTTATTTATGAATTGACGCTGAATGAGTTATATAATTTTGTTGTGATCAAATAAGACTTATAATAATCAAATAATTTTTATGAAATCAATTTTTTCAAATAAAATACAAAACGTAAATTATTAAGTAACATCATAATTTTAAAATTAATATTACTCTGCCTACGATCCTACGATGTCTGTCTGTCAGTCCATCTGTCACAGGGCTCTATCTCACAAACAATAAGAAATAGCTAGTTGAAATTTTCACAGATTGTATGTTGTTGTGGCATGAATCCTGACAAATAACAATTAGAATTAAATAAATAATCAATTAATTTTAATAAATTAATTCCATATATTTTCCATTGATTTATTCATTAAGAAATATTTTTCCCTTTCAAGGAACAGTAAAGACGTGTTAAAACGGAAATTCATAACCTCTGTTGTTTAGTAATTGGATTACCGGAAACCTCTTTGATAAAATGATAAACTGCACCTTTGATTATGAAGTCCACATAAAGTGTGTTTCATAATAACTTGACTTAAATTAAACGTTCCATTTGACGTTAAAAATTCACATAACAAAATCATATTATGACTAATACTCGGTTTCTGATACGACAACGCTAAATCTACTTCTAAAGTATTTTCAACACTTAATTCATTGGCGTAGCAAGAATTATTCTCTGGAGGGCCTGGAGAGGAGGCAGCCGGTCAACACGACTGAGATAATAAAACAATAGTTTACATTTCACATAATCATATTGTCGTTATATGTTATAATTTTTTTAATTAGGTACCTACATTAGATCGCACTTGTCGGGGGGGGGGAGCACCGGGCATTCTGGGGGGCGTGCCGCCCATGCCCCCTAGCTACGTCAACGACTGAATTGCCATGGAATTATAAAATTCAGGGCTAATCATAGGCAATGAGAGAAAGAGATAGCGAGGACAGTGTGGTCCAGTGGTTAGCGTCGCGGCTTCTGGATCAGACTGTCGTGGGTTCGAATCCCTCCTCCGCTCATGGATGTTTTGTGATGTCATTTAGTTTTAAAAGAGTCGTTATTTATTATTAAGACGCTAATGACCTAAGTTGTCGACGCGTCTACAATCTACAATAAATAAAAATAAAAAAGAGATAGCTATTGCAGACGACTATCATTGTCTCTTTCTAGAATTGTGATTGATTCTTCGCCTCCATGCGTCTAAATTTTAGATGGGCTTAATAGTATATTTTTATCTTAAAATCTACTTTTAAACTCGTACCTGAAATTGAACATAAATGCTTGTACTGCGACTTTCTTACGAATGAAAATTTTTCGTTGAAAAGCAGCCAATTATATAATTGATTCGAAACATATTGGAAAAAATCATTTTACCAACCATAGTCACAGTCAGGATTCTAACCTGAACCTTTCCACTTTCGCGGCGGAATGAGCTTACAGTACTCAACCGTGACATGATTACCAAACTAATATTTTCCTTATATGCTTCAGAATCAATAGATTTTCACTACATGCGAGTGTTAATTCAATATAGCTAGGTTGTAGAAGTGAATCTTCGTACTAGCGAGAGCTCATCATGAAATTGAAAATTATTTTAAATACCCTTAATAGGGAAAGGTTCAGGTTAGAATCCTGACTGTGACTATGGTTGGTAAAATGATTTTTTCCAATATGTTTCGAATCAATTATATAATTGGCTGCTTTCCAACGAAAAATTTTTAATTGCAATTCAGCCGTATAAATCTTATTAATTTTTCTTATGAATGACGCAATGGATTTCGGATGCCGTGGTCTAAAGGTCTGCATCGACTCTGACGACATCCACAACAGTAACCGAAGAAACGGCAGGCCTCCAATCGAGGGTCTTTATAAACCAAAACCACTCAACCCGAAATCAGCTGCAACACACATTATTTTTAGTTTGCCCGTGCAGGGCCCTGAGAACCTCGCACTCGAGGGCCCTTCCGCATTATTAACCCTTGATATACAGTAGCTACGCCTAGCTGCAACAGTTTATAGACGAACGAACTTTTTTAATGAAATTTATTTGTCTACGGACTTTTGAAAACGATATCAAGAACTTTTCTAAATTGACGTGGTTTATTTTATTCAATTGCAATTTATTTACTGTCGTTCTGAAACGTGTGTATATTCCCTTGCCAAAAAATTAAGGGGACTTCAATTACTAATAATTGACGAAAACATGTCGTCATGAGGTGATCTGTTTTGTTCATTCATTAATTTGAATGGAGGACGCAGAACGAACTTCGTATATGACGATAACCGTTGCTATGCACAAAATTTAAGTGCCAAAAAATAAGATAAAGATTTACGACAAACAATTGCGAAGAAAGGTTATATTTTTCGCAACTTAGAATTCCCAATTTCTGAACCTTACTCTCAGCTTTGAAAACAATTGAAGCCGTAAGACAATATACCTACTTTCAAAATGCTATTAGCTGGACCTTTTTATACCAAAAAAATATTTAAAAATTGGAATTCATCGATCAATTTTTCTTAGGCTTGCACAATCGACATTTTAAAATTTAAACGTTTAATTTTCAAAACAGAAACATGACAACTTTTTACTAACAGTAAATGTAAAAAGTGACGGAAGTATTTTGATGACAGCAAATTAGATTATCGAATTGTATCCTTGACTTACTTCGTGCAACCTTAAAGAGCACGATTTTGTCCTGTGAAATGTCGATAATATTCAATTAAATATGATCAATTAAGATTGTTTGTTTTATTCTATTTGTTTATATTAGTCTTGATCGGTAATCTCACGATTTTAAAACGTCATGCAATTATTTTCACGACAGACATTAATTCAGTTACGTTCGTTATAAATTATTACACATTTTTACTTCCCACTTCTACTATGGTAGGGAAGTAATGGATTTAGTCCGAAAAAAATATTTCGAGATTATAATAGATTTTCACGTTTTGAGACCCTAGCAATCGTTTAAGATCATTTTCTGACTGATGTCTGTATGTGTGTGTGTATGATGTCGTCAAATTTTCGCCTTCGATATCGTAAAAACGGAACAACATACGGCCATGCCGATTGTTCTATTGTGTTTATCAGCCTTTAACTTAGATCTGATTAGATTTTGAGTCAAATCGGTTCAGTGGATTCTGAGGTATTAAAAAAAACGTTCTCAATGTCACGTATTAACATAGGTAAAAAAAATATAAATTAATTTTAGATGTTATAATATGAAAAAAATGTAAATATTTTTTTTCTAAAATGTGTAGTTTTCGAGAAAAAAAATATTTTACTAAAAAAAGAAAATTGTACGTAAATCAAGGTAACTATGATTTTTGCTATATTACTAGCCATCAGTAGATCACCAAACAAAAAAGAGGGCCATGCTTTTTTTCAAAGAATAAAAAAAGAGTGTTTATTTTTTGCAAATATTTACTAGGTGGGAAGTATAGGACTGGTCATCAGTCGAATTTTTTCAAGAGGTGCCCCAAAAATCCCAATTTTTTAGATCTTTTTCAAACTCTTACTTATAAAGAAACTCTATAAAGGACAGCTTGGTGTAATTATTGTAAGTGTATTGGCCTTTAGAGCAAGCTGTCGTGGATTCGAATGCCACCTAGCTCATGGATATTTTATGATGTCATTTAGTTTTAAGTGATAATGTTATTTTGATGTAATTACGACGCTAATGATTTAAGTTGTCGACGCGTCTATAATCTACCTACATTAAATTAAAAAAAAGAAACCCTATATACTATTCACCGATTTTACCACAGACATGGTCTGGCCCCCATGAGCAAATACCTAAATCTTTTTCTAATTTATCGTATTTATAAAAAAAGATAGGTACGTTGATTTCAAAGAAAACGAATTTTATTAAAATCTGGATAAAATCAAAACTAAACATTTACCAGACTAAATATATTTTTTATTTATATCTAATCATTAAAAATGTTATGACGATTGACGAAGGACTAATCGGTTATCATTATTTGCGTTTTTTCTACCCAACTCAAAGTTTGAATTCCACAATTGACGACATTTTGTAGTCATGAATTTTTAAAAATACTATTAGTAAAATTATTACCACCTAATTAAAATGATTTTGAAACTTAAAAAAACTTATTGGGCTAGCCTATACTATTTCATTTCTTAAAGTATTAATATTGCTTTCAAGTAACATTTATTTATTGTAGATTATAGACGCGTCGACAACTTAGGTCATTAGCGTCTTCAAGTAACAAGTTAATATTATCTTTGCATATAAAATATTATGACAACCTGTTACCGTATTCTTGAATTTGTTAAGCAAAACCAAGAACTGCCAATCTAGACAATTCGAGTACCTAACCTCAATGTCAAAAAACCTTAAAAACTTAATTAGAACAAATTACATAATTGAATAATAAGCATGCCAAACACTTGTTTAAATGTTCTGTTTCAATTTGAATTTGAAAATAAACAATTTCGGTTCGAAAATTTCCACTATCATTTTATCAAACATTTGTTTAATAGAATGCAAATATAGATCCATCGATATAATATGTATTTACAATTAGCGATGATTATTGTTTTTTTTAAAATTAAAATGCACGTTTAATAGGGTTCTTGAAAAGTTAACAAATCTCAATTTGATGTGTTATCAATTAATTGTATTTTTTCCTATCTTTGGCGCCGTTTTTGCACTTTTTTAATAAATGATAATTCGCGAGTTTCGCTACAAAAAATTGAAAAACTTCGATCAAATAATTTGAAAAACGACGCGTTCGTTTTACCGTTTGCTTAGAATGTCCGTCTCCTTCTGAAAGACTCTGAAAGCTGTTGAGTGTCTATAATCTGCAATCTATCTTCTGAAAGGACAGCTATACTTCGCAATGTTGTTACCGTAGCTTTATGATTGTTAACTATGGCAACAGCAGCGGTACTGTCACGAATCTACGTACCTGCCCTTTCAGAAAATGGGGAAATGCCGAAACTCCCACAGAAAACCCAATTAATAATTCAAATAATATGTACTATTAACAACAATTTTTTTTTATATACTTACACATTTTTTAATGACGTGCACATAATAAATAAAAATAACAAAGACTCACACGATTTTTTGTTTTTGTTTAATGAACAGTGGCACATATAGAAGCCACTTTTTAAATAAACGCGCGTCGCTGCCTTCTATGACTGCTGGGAGACGAAAAAATCAGCTGATGTCTAGGCGCGTGGGTAGTGCAACTGCCCTGGCCATTCAGAGATGGCGATATTAGTCCATAAAGAATAGAAATGAAAGTGGTTAACATAGCGACCACTATCCTATAAACTATAAAGGGTTAAATCAATTGATACAAAAGACCACCCAAATAGACCCAAAGACAGTTTTGCACCTATTGAGCATATAGGTACCATTGTGATCCATTACCTTCGATTTATATTGAATTTATATATGCGACCTAAAAAAATAAATTAAAAAAAATAAAAAGACTTTGTTTAGCCTTCATTGTTTGAATGAAGTGAAAATGCATTTTTGTTATTCCAAGATTATTATATGAATAGATAATAAGTATTCTCAAATTACTTCGATAAATGATAACCTGATAAAGAAGTATTTTGTATACAAACGACATTTCATATTGAATATTTGTTTTAGTTAAACAGGAAGGATTACTGAGTATTTGATATCAAATTTCATTAACGTCTGTCCTCTAATAAAGTTCTAAGAAGTCGTTATTTAATTGGATAGATTTACAAGAATCTGATTTCAGTACTACATGCTTCAGAGCCCATGAATTCACGGAATAATATATTTTTGGCCTAAGTTGAAATCAGTGTCTTGTCATTGTAAAATCTATACAGAAAAATATTTTGACAAGTTTGTAGGTATTATTTCACTGAGGCCCGTATTCACCGAGCCTAGTTAGTTAAGTATTCCGTTTTTTAATTCCCCTGATAACTATTACTCGGAATAAATAGCGATAATTCAATTCACCAAACGTAGTTAAGTTTACCTCAGGTATAAATCGTAAGAATAACTATATTCTGTTCAATTTCAAGGAAATAAATATTTATTCGCCTATTAAAATAAGGTGGGCAATATTTACCATTTTACATTTTCGATCGATGGTAAACGTACTTTAGAATCAAAATATTTGACAAAATGTCCAACGTGTAGGTATGGGATAAAGTAAATTTTTACCTGAAGTTACTATATTCTATCGAATGGCGTGCTTGGTGAATTGAATGTTAATTTTATTCCAGGGAATAAATTTATTCTATACGATTAGTAACTTCTATCTTTAACAGTGTTCGGTGAATACGGGCCTGAATGCTTAAAAACATTACCACAAAACACCAAAACACGAATACTTTTTTCTCCTACACACGTTTCTCTATCCAACGAAGCATCATCAAGAGATGATTAAAAACTTTTACATCTCCTGATGATGCTATTAATAAAACTTGAGTCGAGAAAAAGTTAGTGTTTTGGTGATTTGATGGTGTTACTATTTTAGGATTCGTCTCCCCACCAAAATTTCCATTCCTCCTTTAAGAGATTCGTCGATAAGTATTATTTTCATTACTCATTAGGTACTCATTACTCATTACCAGCAGTGAGTCATACATAGTTACTAACAAGCTGAATGGAGCGGTACAGCAATGAAACAATATAAAAACATATCCGTTCCACGCATAAAAACTGTACCGCTAATATTACATTGTGAGCTATAAGTGTATGAATAATTGACTATTATAATATGTTTAATTGCAGAACTGTTGAAGGACCATTTCATGCCGGACAATCAAAGTGCGGCGGAAGTTATCCTGGATATGTTGTCAACGTACTGCGGCAGGAATATGAGCAATTATACGGATGTCGATAGCATGAAACCGCTGAAATGGGATTTCTACCATTCTTTCTTTTTTGCTTTCACTGTCGTCAGTACTATTGGTATGTTTAAATATTAATTGACACAGGATTATTAACGGCTAGCCTTTCCCCGCAGCTTTGCTCGCATTAATACCGGGTTTGAAAGGAACCTTATATTTTCTAACCTATGTCACCGTCGGGACTCTAACCCGAAACTTCCACTTTCGCGGTGGCTAATTTGACAATTACTCTACAGTGACACGTTTTTAAACAATCAATTGTCAACTCAGCCACCGCGAAAGTGGAAGTTTCAGGTTAGAGTCCCGACGGTGACATAGGTTTGAAAAATGAATTTTTCCATTGTTGCATCATATTGTTACGTCATTTCGATGGGTGTTTCTAAGACAAATGCAAACTTTGCATTCATTTGTATGTATTAATAGCCGCAAATACTTTAACCGCACGAACAATTTTCTTATATTTTCTGTTACTATTTTATATTATTAAATAAAAATAATTTTAAGTTGTTCAGATCATAGAGATATCATAGATGGAGTAGGGGAGTCATATAGGCACAACTGTAACAGTGTCAGGTTGGAAAAGAAAGATAGAAAACGAATAGGTTCTCTTTTCCTTGTCTTCTGATGCATTTGTGAATTTAAAAATTAGGTATTGTTAATTTACATCTGTAACCATGGTTATGTATTTGTGATAGAAAAAGATAAAAGAACACGTCTATTCTCCATCTGTATCTTTTGCACAGACACCTTTTTGGGTGGCTTCCCTCCTCTATCTATGATATCTCTATGGTTCAGATTCGGCATGAATATAATGGGTAAGTTCAGTTTTGCACTCAACTGATCGAGCCGAGCGAGCAGATTTTTAGTCACGTGATAAGCGAGCAATTCGAGCCATCTAAACAATTCCGAACGTAATCTAGCAGATTTTTCCAAACGTCAGAATAAAATGGTGCCATTAAATCAAATTTTTATTACTAAAGCCGATATACATTCTTTATTGTTCCTCATTTTTGATTTACTTAATTCAACATTGTTAAAATAATAACCCATGATTTATAATTTTTTTCATTTTATTCGTTTATTTTAGAATTTAATAGTATTACCAGCTGTTGACTTTTTCGACCTATAGACATAATAAATATTTTATTTTATCAATCTTCGCAGTATACTTAGACTTACTGGTTATTACTATTATTTCAATAAATATTATATCATATACTTATGTGTACCTACTTTTACTTATTGAAAAATTACCTCCTACAATTAATAAACTTCGAAATTTATCCATTCTCACAACTCGTGTGTCCGCTCATTTTTAAAATGAATGCTCTGAAGATGGTTAAATCTGTTTGCTCGCTCGCTTCCCTCGGAGCTCATAGAGCGTGCTCGATCTCCTCCAGATGTTAGAACTGAACGCAGGATAGAGATCTTTCAGAGCATAGATTCGAACGCATTAGAGCACTCAGGTCGATCTGAGCGCAAAACCAAACTCTCCCAATATTAATGCTGTTAACAATTGAATGGAAAACATAATTTTTAAACGCAAGCGTACTTACAGCAAAATTACTCGTTATTTTTGGAAATACTATCAAATACATTTAGATTTTTTTCATAGAAATATAATTTATCAATTGTTTCGAAATGACGCCTGCATTTTTTCTTGGCAAAAAAGTGTTAATCTACGTTCTACTGCATAATTGATTGACAAGTAACAACTTAAATTAAAAACTAATAGTGAATTTTATCTGTCTTAGCAATTGAGTTATTCTGTAAATCATTTATTAGATTATGTGATTTAATATATAGTTAATCTCACAAGTGGACTACCTATAAAAAATGCATATTCAAGTCTGGTTAAAATTTTAATCACGTTTTTTAAGAGCAGTGTTGAAATAAATGTTTTTTTATATTAAAAAATAGTTTTCGGTTCAGTTTGTATATACAAATACAGAACAATATTTATTCACCAGTCTTTTTAACAATAGTACATTTTACAGTAACCGGAAATTCGTTCAATCGCCATTTTATGACATTGTTGATATCAACAATCCCATTTTAATTATGATTGTATTTTTCAATCCTTGAAAAAGTTTGAAGAACAGAATAGCTAGGAAAAGTTAATAAAAGATATCTTATAATATGTGTCTTTGAACAATTGGGTTTTTGAATGAATTTTTTTTTACTTAAATGGAAAGACCACATACAAGTCTTATAGTAAAACGGTTTTTATTTAATTTTTTTGCTTACTAATTAAAAAGTTATATTTAAATAAAAATTAATTTTTAAACTCAGTTCCGATGACGCGCCGAAAGAATTCGAACGCGTGTGACGTCATTATGTTGTCTATGGTCTTTGTATCCATGGTTACAAAGTTAAAAATTTATTATTTTTGATAGCATGTGTAATACATATACACAAAAACCAACAAATGAACATAAATTTTAACATAAAGACGTCACAACCATTCCTGACACGTTTTGAAGTCACGTGATATTTTTTAAATTTTTATACATTTTAATTAATTTTTAGTAATTTATCTATGGCTTTAAAAAAAATTTCTTTTCGTTTTTCAATATTATTTATGTTAAATTCGGTTAAATTATTAAAAAAAATTAAAAAATTAATAAATTATTTTAAATTTAAATACCTAATTATTTCTGCTAAAACTGTTCGATGACTTCTGGGACAAATGCTTTTAAAATGATTATAAATTGTCTTAAGATCTTTGTCTGAAGAAGTCAATGTGTTGACCGAAACAACTGTTATAAAATAAAGTTCATGACAGTGTAAATAAATTAAAACATTGTGTTTTTATTTAATTTGAAATTTTATTTTTTTTTTTGTTAATTATTTGCCGATTTTGACAGAAATGGTATCTCAACTCGACCCTAACTAGATAAAAAATAACTTTAAAAAAAACTTTTTAAAAAACAATGGTTTTATTTTGAAACAAAAATGCACTAAAAAGTAGACACGTTTAGGGTGATCTGCCACCTCTGTAATACTGACCAATCGATCTGCAAATATTATAATGGCATTATTGAGTTCACCGACAAGTTATACAAACAATTTCAGCCTTGAAGCAATAATAATTGTGACCATTTTTTTTGTTACATGTTGGGGGCGATTTGCATCCCTCCCATACCACTATCTAGCCCAATTCCTTACTCAGGGCACTTTATTATGCCTCCCTCAACATCTTCACAAAAATAAGGCCTTGAATAAATAACACCAAAAAATTATCACTAGCTCTCGGTCTATTAGATAGAATGCAATTACGGCTTGGTACATTTTCAAACTTTTAAGTAAACATTAAAGTATCCATAGAAATAACTAAAACATAAATATAATGGAAAGTACCTAGTCTTTGTTGCACTCATTAAATATCTATATCTCTTTAATTTACTATATTGTTCAGATTTGATTTCGGACAATGGGTATGTTCGTTTCTCTTATGATTGCACTATTTTAAAGTATTTTATAAGTTAATATTGTTTTGTTTTTTTTTTGGGAAATATATCAAAAAATTATAAAACATATTTTGGTCGAACACTTGGTACCTATATATTCAATAAACCACGCGTTAATTGAAACACACGTTTAGGCATAAAATATTGTTGACAATTGTTGTTAGTAAGTCAATTATCTGTTAAAATCCCAAACATTTATACAATAAAGAATTGTATTGTTGCAGGTTATGGTAATTTAGCCCCGACGACTATATTAAGCAGAATTCTAATGATGATATATGCCTTAATTGGCATCCCAATCAACGGTATTTTACTGACGACTCTAGGGGAATATTTTGGAACTACGGTATGTTTAATATTTACTAAACAAGCAATATGACCTTAACTAAAATAATTCGACTGATGACCAGTCCTACACTTCCCACCTTGTAAATATTTGCAAAAAATAAACACTCTTTTTTTATTCTTTGAAAAAAAGCATGGCCCTCTTTTTTGTTTGGTGATCTACTGATGGCTAGCAAAAATCATGGTTACCTTGATTTACGTACAATTTTCTTTTTTAGTAAAATATTTTTTTTCTCGAAAACTGTACATTTTAGAGAAAAAAATATTTACATTTTTTTCTTATTATAATATCTAGAATTCATTTATACTTTTTCTTACCTATGTTATACGTGACATTGAGAACGTTTTCTTTTAATATCTCAGGATCCACTGAACCGATTTGACTCAAAATCTAATCAGATCTAAGTTAAAGGCTGATAAACACAACAGAACAATCGGCATGGCCGTATGTTTTGTTCCACTTTTACGATAGCGAAGGCGAAAAATTGACCACATACATACAACAAACACACACACACATATCACTCAGAAAATGATCTTAAACGATTGCTAGGGTCTCAAAACGTGAAGATCTGTTAAAATCTCGAAATATTTTTTTTGGACTAAATCCATTACTTCCCTACCATAGTAGAGGTGGAAAGTAAAAACGGTTGAAAATCGAAATTAAAAAAAAGATTCCACAAATGTTCTTTCAAGTAGTTCACTCTACAATAAATCAAATTCTACGAGAGTTAAATTATATTAATATATTATGCAATACCGATTTCGACCTTTGAGATCAGTGGCTCCCAAACTCTGCAAAGTTAAGCCTGAACCGTAGAGTCCTGAGCGGACGAAGTGAAAATAAAATGTTGGTATCGAGCTTTAAAATATTCGTCAAAAAAATAAGCAATTCTTAACTTCTTTATAAATTGTTTTTAAAACTACCTCAAATGCCTAGGCCGTTACCCTAAATTATAATAATTGGGCAGTTTTTCTTAGAAAGGCGGAATAAAAATTTTGACATGTCTATGGGGGTACAGCATGGCAAATTTTAAGAACCGTTCTACTAAATAGTTATCGTAGATTATAGACGCCCGGTAACTAAGGTCATTTGTGTCACCACTGCACAGCTGTACTAAATCATTAACCAAATACCACGGAAAAAATGTATATATAGGGTGGCATATCTTAAATAATGCAGTGAAATATCTCGTAAACGGTCCAAACTATAAAAAAATGTTTTATACAAAAGTGTCAAGGGGGACAGAAGACTGTGATATCAGATTTATCATAGGTGGTACTGTGAAGGTCAAGCGAAGGTCAGCTTCGATTTTTTAATTGTAACACTGCATTTTTATTCCAGAATACGATACAGTATTAATTAATAGTGAACACTGAACAGTAAAATAATAATTTATTAAGGTACATATGAGCTAAAGTTAATAAATATTGAGATATTTACAAATTAAATAGCAAATTTAATTTGTCGATTCCGTTCTTTTATGAATTGAATTCACGCCAAGAAGGCAGATGCGTAATATCATGGCTATATGATATAGGTACCATAATTTATCTAATTGTCGTTTATTTTGGCCGTTATTTAATTTCTAAATATCTCAATATTTATTAACTTTAACTGATATGTATAATGTACCTTAATAATTTACTGTTCACTATTAAATATTGTATTCTGGAATAAAAATGCACTATTACAATTAAAAAATCAAAACTGACCTGCGCCTGACCTTCACAGCACCACCTATGTTAAATCTGATATCACAGTCTTCTGTCTCTCTTGACACTCTATAACTTTTGTATAAAACATTTTTTATGGTTTGTAGCGTTTACGAGATATTTCACTGCATTGGTTAAGATGTGCCACCCTGTATAGATTAAAAACAATTTTATAATCCGAACTGTTTTGTGGTTCTATTCTGTGAACTTTGTAATTTTTTATTTAAACAGAATCGGTTCATTATGTAATATATCGAGCGTCTATAATCTACGATTATCTCTCTCACTCCTATTAGTCGACAGTCGTGAATCAACATAAATATCACAAAATATACTTTGTGGAATATGAAAAGTACATACCATTATTTAAGAATGGAATATTTTTCAGAGTATTTTAGAAACGACAACATAAATGTTTCGATGTAACGACAAGCGCAATTTTGTTCAGTATGAATAAATTAAAACGACACTAAATGCTTAAACATTTCAAAATTTTTTATCTTGTCGAAACAAGTCATTGCATGTTTTAAACATTTCAGTCGTTTCATTTTTAATATTTAACAATAATTATTCTATTCCTCGATTTTAGTATACGTATTCCTAATATTTGAAATTTCTTTTTTCTTACAAAACTAAAATAATAAAAACGTTGACCGATTTTGACAATAATTGCTTTTTGTATTACGTCTTCATGGTAATTACCGATGTTACTTTACTCTCGCGGCTTCAGTTATTTTAATATCAGTCACAATTCACATGTTTGAAATAATCTATTAAATCAAATAGCTCCAATTATATTGTTTAGATTGTTTGGCGATAATTATTTTTAAGTGCGATAATATCTATAATCTATCTTTAAAGTAAACACGTTAAAAAATGAGTACCTAGTATATATTATAATTTAGTTCATTGAACATGTCAACTGATCACTTATTGTAAGTACGATTATATTTATCAACAATTAAAACAACGATTAAAAAGAATCTAAGAAAATTGTTAATAATAATACTTTCTATTTTTTTATAGTCATGCTAAATTTAAAACAGTTTTCTCAAAATCGCTTATGCTTTAAAAATATCATTTGGAATTTGGAATTTGTTTTCTCTATATAAATATTTTCAAGATAATGAAACTATATTATACAATAATTAATTTATACGGATGTTATCAAAAAATAAAAATTGGAAAATTCTGTGACGTACCTACACGGTACACTAGACTGCAAATCCAGGATCAGGCGAAATAATTCGAACGCTCCACAGTCCACATTTTTCAGATAGTACATAAATAATTTTCATTAGTTCTAAATAACAAAACACTACACAATACAATATTCTTTAAGGAACACCAAAAACTGTCTTTTTTATTGTCCACAACAAAAAATAATATGAAAAACCACCCAATCAATAAGTCAAAATATTTTAATATAAAACAACTCAATTTTATCTTTCAGCGCGACTAATAAAATCACAAAATAAAAATGTGATTCTTTGTTCATTTGACAAAAGTCATTCAAATTGATCTAATTATGCAATATCTTGTAAGAACTTGTGTAACAAAAAAATTTG
The DNA here is from genome assembly GCA_039654895.1 of Mongoloraphidia duomilia. Lineage (NCBI taxonomy): Eukaryota > Metazoa > Arthropoda > Insecta > Raphidioptera > Raphidiidae > Mongoloraphidia > Mongoloraphidia duomilia. Next base: position 15,836,162 of record CM077525.1, on the reverse strand, counting down.
AAATTGCCTATAAAGCGGGGAATACACGCTCAAACATTTTAAAAACAAACATATATTTTATTTTCCATTGGAAGTTATTGTAATGGGTCCGATTTTGCGAATGAAAAATTTGGGCATATCTGTACGTTTTGAGGTCCCTAGTTAACTTCCCATTGGAAGTTATTGTAATGGGTCCGAAAATCGAAATCAAAATGTATAACAAATTTTTATGTTTCAAGGTCACTACACTGTTTTTACACTATTTTTGAAAAGATGTCTCTGTGTGTGTATGTGTGTGTGTGTGTGTGTGTACGTACGCACGTATGTGATCATTTCTTTCTAAGACGAAATCTCGAGAATGAAAAATGATATCGACTACGTTAGGGCGCCAATCGATGCGTATTAACGTAAATATGATCCGAAATAAATTTTTTCAAAATCGGTTCAGTCGTTCTTTTTTTAACCATATAGGCTCTAAAAAAATAGATTTTACACAATATCTCGCGAATAAAATATTATATCGACTTCGTAAGCGTGTCAATCGAGGCGTGTTAACGTCATTTTGAACCGAAAGAAATTTTATCAAAATCGGCCCAACCGTTTTTTTGTTTAAAGAAAAAGACTGCCAAAAGTGGATTTTACACGAAATCTCGCAAATAAAAAATAATATCGACTTTGTTAGGGTGCAAATAGAAGCATACTAATCAACAAGACCCGAAAGAAATTTTATCAAAATCGATCAAGCCGTTTTTTTATTGTTGCAATAAAACGACTGCAAAAAAGTAAATTTTATATGAAATCTTGTCCAAAAAAATGTTATCAACTTCGTTAAGGTGTCTATCAAAGCATGTTAACGTCACTATGATCCGACATAAATTTTATAAAAATCGGTCTAGCCGTTTTTTAATTTATTGTTAAAAATAAATAATAATTATGTTTTAATGATTAAAATGATTACTTTTCTGTGTAATTTCTAATTTAATTAGTAATATTCAATATTCATCAAACTGGAAAGTACGTCGTGTGGACCTCAAGGGTCGCACTCGTGAGTCCCAATTAAAAGTAACTTTAGTCCTAATAAACGACCCCCCTCACGGCTTTTTTAAATAATTAAATCATAACGACTTTTGTTCCCTTTTGTCCACACCATATTCACAACAATTGAGTAGTGGGCTTGACAATGGCCGAGCGTGTAGCAGTGCTGTTGTTTATATGGCGTTGCTATGGTTCCTCTATTACAAGTTCCCAGTTTCCGGGTTCCAGCCCGATAGATGGTAAAAGTGTCAATTGGATATTCAATTTAGTATTAAAAAAAAATAATGAATTAAAAATATGAATTGGTGCTAGGCTCAAATTACCTTAGCTGTTGGTGGTCTTTAAAACACACACACAACAATTGAGTAGTGAATAATATATGTCAGGCAGCTGCGGCTACCCTGAATTGGTTGGTTATATCTAAGAAAAAATCAAATGCCACTGTCGGGACTATATTGATATGAATGGTATTAGCCAATCACGTATCGTAAATCAGATTATCAATCACGAAAATTGTCATTCACAAATGACTGTGTATTCCCCGCTTAAATAGACAAGTGTTTATCAGACAAGTAGAGATTTAAAATATGAAATTTTTACAATAGCGAATACATAATAAAGAATAATAATAATAATAGAATAATAATAATAATTATTATTATTAATGTTACAGTTTATCAACGCTTATCATAAATGGAAAAAGGATAAGCCTTATCATCAAGAATCATGGAAATTGGGACTTTGCGGTCAAATTATCATATACTTAGTGCCTGGATTTTTATTTTTCATTTTTATCCCGGCTCTAATTATAGCATTTTTCGAAGAATGGGAATATGACGTAGCCGTGTATTACGCGTTTGTCACGTTGACAACGATTGGATTTGGGGATTTTGTAGCCGGTAAGCAAAATTTATATTTAAAAAAAACTTCAGTCACTTTATAAAGTAATTTTAAATGGGTTAGCATCGTAACTTTTAAAATTTTAAGCAGTGTTCAGGGGCAATATATAGGGTTTTCCAATTTGGGCGGGTCGATTTTGAAATGGAATAAAACAAGCTGTGTGTGAGGTATTAACGAAATTCTTTATTTATTTGAAAGGCCCATGTATGCCATTATGTATGAAATATGACATCGTTCAAATGTCCGCCGCGCCGATGGACATTCTGCATGAACGATTTGAGGGTATGGTTATCGAGTATCTCTGGCAGAGGTGACGTGAATTGGCCACCAAGGTCGTGCGATTTGACCTCGCTATACTTTTTCTTGTGCGGTTTTCTGAAGTCGCAGGTTTATGCCAATAAGCCGCAATCGACCGATGCCCTCAAAGTCAACATAACCCAGGCCATCGCTCAAATCTAGCCGGATCTATGCGGTAAACTGCAGAGTCATTAAAAATTGAACCTCTAGGATCCGTACCACCGTGCGAAGCCGCGGCGGACATTTGAACGATGTCATATTTTATACATAATGGCATACATGGGCCTTTCAAATAAATAAATAATTTCGTTAATACCTCACACACAGCTTGTTTTATTCCATTTCAACATCGACCCGCCCAAATTGGAAAATCCTTTATATACCAATATTTGGTTAATAATTACATTGTTTTTTTACAGGTGGACAAGACGACAATAGTTTTGTATTCATGACTTATAAATTATTCTTGATCATTTGGATAGTATTTGGTTTGGGATATCTCGTCATGGTACTCGGTTTCATTACCCGCGGAATGAGATCCAAACAGATGTCCCGATTGGAACATAAATTAGCCGAAAACATCAAAGGCACACAATCGCGTATTTGGAATGGAGTTGTACGAGATATGAGTAATTTGCGAAAGGTTCTCAACGAAGTATCAATGCTTCGATTTAAGGTAAATAAATAATACGAACCATTTTTGATATTTGAAATGTTTTCAATTGGGTTTTTTTGAAAAATCGACTGATTTTACAATTAAAATAACAAAGTTTCAACGTTTTAAAAATTTCGATACAAAAAAGAACTGATGACGTGCCGAAGTGACTCGAGCACTGAGTGACGTCACGATATTATATTTCAACACTGTGTAACTATGATTACCTACCTTTGTATTTACCTTGAACATTATGATATTGTGACGTCAAAGCCTGTCGAAAATAAAATATGAATTTTTATCTCAACATTTTGTATTAAATTTGATTTTAAATGTTAAAGTATATTTTTTAATAATTCAATTGATTAGGTATTTAAAAATGTTCTAATAAATATAATATTTTTAAATTACAGCCGGTGTATCGCGAGTTTCAATACATTCCAACATATCGAGAAAGAAGTCAAAGTTGTCCAGATCTATCGATTTATCGTGTGGAATCGCCAACGTTCCGTCGACGTAGAGCATTTTCTGAATGTGCTCAAGTATTGGAACAAGAAATCGGTCGAGTTCAGTCCGATACCGATTTGGAACGAATCGATAGAAACGCAACGTTTGCTGCAAACATTGTCCAACCGAGCGAATTGTTGGCACGCGTTGTCGACGCTCTCGGAAACTTCAGATCTGAAACGGATTTGGAAGATGAAGACGGCTTCCAGGGATTTAGCGATGAAGAAATTCTTGAAAGTGAACGGTGGCAAGGCTCAGGTTGGACAATCGGTGGCGATAAGATTAATTCCGTCGGATTACCATTCCATTACCATCGACAGAGAACTGCGAGCGAATACAAGTATGTAAACCTTTTTAATTTTACATTTCTGAATTCTTTCATGCTGATTAATATAAATATTTTTGTAGGTTACCGAATTTCGAAAAAGAAAAATATCGAAACAATGTGGACATGACATGGTCGGGTCCATCGGCAACTAAAAAATTACAAGAAATTCGTCGCCGTAACCACAAATCGTTTTCGTTTCCACGAAAAGCTGCTGGATTTTCGGCTCTTGCAACGCCAGCTCAAGGTTTATTGACACGTTTGAAGAAACCGTTCATGAAAGCCCAGAAAAAAACTGGCCCAAACGCTGACAATTGGAAAAACAAAACGTGTAACTTGCACCAAAACGACGTTGCCGAATTGTCTCCCGAACAGTATGTCGACATGACATGCGAAGGTAGACGAAGCATGTTCAGTGCTCTGGATCGGAATTACGTGACATATAACGGAGGCGAGAGTCGAGGAAGCGCTTTCTCGGTTCCTGGAGAAAATGCCGTGTTGGAAGAAACTACAATTGGCGATTTGATAAGAGCTATTAATTCGTTGCATTCTCGAGTCGGTGCAATGTCGAACGATACGCCTGGAACGCCGCGAAGAAAAATGGGTACCGCTAGTTTGACACCACCAAAGTTGCCTTCATTATTGACGTTATTCCCACCTAATGTTCCGCCACCGGCTAGAAGAAGTTCGTTAAAACCAGCGCCGAGCGGTAGTAGAAGGATGTCGTTGACGCCCAATTCGAACACGTCGAGGAGAAGATTTTCTGTCAGACCGGTTGCATTATCTTCGTATTCTACGGATCCTTCGAGAAGAAACAGTACGGTAAATCCACCGCCTTACAGCAGTTTGCAGGATAATGCTGAACGGAGAATAAACGAAAGCAGCGGCGAAAGGAATACTGAAATTAGACGCATGTCGTTCAGACGGGCGTCGATGGCACCTTCGTCGAGACAAGCAACTCCTAGGAGGTTTTCACTTTATCCCGGATCGGCATATTCGTCCAGACAAGCGTCGAGGTGGAGACCAGGGCAGCTAAGAAATATTCCGGCAAATACAAGACACGATGACTTGACGGATGTTAAAATTGAAAAACCTTGAAAATTCTGTGATTATAATTATTTTTATACTGCCTTTTAAAGTATACGAAATATTATTTTTAAGCGTTTCTTAAATGTGAAAGAAAATATTTTATAAATTATGTGTATGTATTCTAAATACATTAAATTTTATTCTTATCTAGAGGTTGATTAGAGTTCAAAAAATTATTTTTACATCTTCCCTTTTAGACATTTTAAATTTCGTGTCATTTGAATTTCTGAGAAATATTTTGTTAGTACATTTTGTTGATTTTTTATCTCAAAAGAGGAGTACTAAAATATTTATTAAGCTATTGATTAAAATTTGATCTCTTAATTGAGTAAAAAGCAATTAACTGTACCCAGTTAGTAGATAAACGAAGAAAAGTGATTTTTTATTGTTTCGAAATTTACTTTTTCATTGCTATTTATCGAAATAAATACTTGTAAATGATATTTTATTTGTACCTGATTAATCAATCATGTTTTCAGTTTTGTATGATGATAAAAAATATTAGCGTAGAAAATGTATAAGTTGTAAATAATTTTAAGAAATGTAACGCCTAATTTAAGGGGTGCTTCCTCGGGTAATTTTAAGAATATTTTGTCCTTTCGTGATTTTAGAAAAGCCACTTTGTTGTGTTTTGCTAATTACGTTTCGATCGTGACTTGTTTTTGGTGTTTTTGAAAGAGTTCGACAGCCAATGAGGAGAAGATTGAATTTATGCAGCCTAGTAGACCTGGTGGTAGTCGAATTTTCAGCAGTTCTTGTAGATTAAGCAGCTTTACTGTATTTATGTAATAAATTATTATTTTTGTAGAAAAACTTTTAACGCCTTGTATCTTCGAAACAAAGCGGCTTTTCAAAAATCATCAAAGAAAAAAATATTCTTAGAATAGTCCAAGGAATAATCCCTTGAATTTTTGCCGTATGTTTAATAAACACCCTGTATAAAAATAATATAAAATATAAAAATACATATTATGTCATTGTTTTGACTTACCTTTCTTTAATTATTATTGAGAAGGAAGAATTCCTTAAGAATTTTGCATCCTGAGCTCAAAAAGAAGGTCTTGATATTTTGTCCGCTTCTCAGTCTCCTTCGCGAATATTATTATTATTATTATTATTATTTTATTTCGTTCAAAAGACTACAAGGAGTCGAATTTAGTTATAATCGAGAAAAAAATCACGCAGTATACTTTGCGATTTTTGAAAAGATATTTTAACTAATGAAGAGGTAGCAAGATTATCTTAAATCCATAAAAGTAAATTGACTATAGCTTTTTTGTCCTTACAATGCCAAAATAATCGAAGAAAAGTTATGGTAAGTCAAATTTAATTGATTGAGCCGTTTTCCTGAGAGTAGTCCTTTTTAATTATCCACGAGAGGCAGCACTTGTGGTAGGGACAAACATTATTTTTTCCCCATTATAGTACCGTGTCATTTCAGTGGTATAACTTAATTATTCAAAATTATTAAACAAACTATTATTATATAATTAATTTATAACACTAAAATGACACACTAATGGGAAATAAATAATGATTGTTCCTATCACAAGTGCTGCCACTCGTGGATAATTGAAAGGACGACTCTCAGGAAAATGGTTCATTGTAAAATTCAGAACTAATAATTTTTTTAATAAAAATAGTTAATAGTTTCAATTTATGCAATATATTTTATTACGCGTTTGAAAATGTAATTTATATAACAATTTATAATTTTTGCTGAAATACGTTTTACAAAGTTAATTTACGTGGTTTTGAATTTAACTTTGCATGCTCCATCGATGGGAATAATACTACATTACAATAAGCGGTTCTCAAACAATGGCTCCATGGAAATGCCCGATATCATTGTAAACGTTTTATTAAAAACTCTAAAATATGCGACTTTACTGTGGCAATTTATGTATTTTTGCAAAAATGGTTAGGTCCTATATGTTAAAGTAGATACCTACTTGAATTTACAAAATCACCAAAATATATTATCATAACATGTTTTAAAGCAAACTGCCCCAAACCATAGACGCTATTGACCTCATATGTTGAGCGTCTATAATCTACAATTTCTCTCTCTGCCCCAAACCTGCCTGGCGACTTTCACTTGACTTGAATTGAAGAATTTCAGACTTGTTTCAGTTAGGTACGTAATTTTATTTTTTCGTTATTTACGCCAGCTTTATGTTTTTGTATTTTGTAAAAAAAAATATACAGCAAATAAACTGAAAATATACTATTTCTTTTATACTGGCTGTCTCTAAATTTAAGTTCAATTTTTGTGCTCGTTTTAATTTAAAGAACTGTACGTAACACTTTTTAAAAATGCGACATATTTAAAAATAATTCTAATTATTATTTGCCAGGATTCATGGCACAACAAACACAATCTGTGAAAATTTCAACTGGCTATCTCTTACCGTTTGTGAGATACAGCCTTGTGACAGACGGGCAGACATCGTAGACTTAGTAATAGGGTTCCATTGAGAGCAGGGGCGAATCTACATAAGGACTAACAGGGCTTAAGCCCTGGACCTTCAAGTGCCAAAAGCCCACAAAAATTTAATTATTATCATAAATTTTTTATACTTTTCATTAACTGATTTTGATGTTATTAAAAATGAATTTTAAATCCCTGCAATTTAAAGATTCTTATTCCAACAAAAATGGAGTCCCATTAGACTTCAATAAGCCCTAGGCCCCGAAAAACCTAGATCCGCCCCTGGTTCGGAGGTACGGAACCGTAAAAAATCAAGTTTCGCGAATTGCATGTACTTTTCGCATAGAACTGCGAAATTAATTCTGTTCTCGATGATTATTTCACTATTACCATTAGGTATTATTTTTAATGACTGTTGGAGATTCCTTTTAACCACCAGTCAAAATCAAAACGACATCATGAACGATAAACCGTTACCAAATCTGGGTCAAATCTAAAAAGAAAAGGAAGCATAATAAATGCAAAAATAAAACACTCGTTGAAAATTTCAACGAGCGTAGAATTTTCCAAATCAAAAGAAAATTTCTTCATTCGTTAAATTTGAGAATCGCTTATTTATTTAAAAAAAATATGTTATCGATCACATAAAAACAAAAATAATATAAATAATAAAAATAAAAAACGAACAATAATTATTATAATATTTACATTTCTGCTATTTTACAATTAACCGAGACGAAACTAAAGAAGTTCCAGCTATCATAGAATTGTCACAATTGCTTTACAAGACACAGACAAAAATTGGTATTATTTGATTATATGCGCGATTTTCGCAGCTGTTTTGCACAATACTGTACTACAAACAACAGTCTATTTCCAAACTTAAACGCTAATGACCTCAGTTGTCGAGCGTCTATAATTTACAATTAATTCCAAACTTAAAACGAACATATATAAGAGATTAACGGGAACTTGGACCGTGGGTTGATTGAAACTCAGTTAAAATTTTAAATCGCAACGTTTCATCTACATTTTAGACTTCTTCAGGCTCTGTGAATGTAATGTATGTGGTTATTATTCACAGAGCCTGAAGAAGTCTAAAATATAGACGAAACGTTGCGAATTAAAACTTTAACTGAGTTTCAACTTTCAATCAACGCACGGTCCAATTAGTTCCCGTTAATTTCTTATATATACTATATAGTTACGATGGACATGACAACTAAAAACATAAAACTTTGAACAATAATAATGGACGAATGGGTGCATACAGACTTTACTTAATTATATAACATATCGCTATCGACGATGTCGTTTCAAAAGACCGATTTAACCACTGATCTCTATACTTACTAGCTGGATAGCTGTTACTGTAGTCCGCCATTGTCCCCATTTGAACGGGTAATCAGCGCCACACAATGAACCAGTAGGTAACTAAAATGTATCTTATTGCCATTGAGATCAGTGATCAATTGGTTCCATGTTTTTAATTTTTTTACATATGCATCAGCTATCTAGTTAGTAAGTATTAGAGATCATTGGATATAACCGAAGAGCTAGGAATAAAACGATGTTTTTACAGGAAAATATTTTTTCAAATACCAGTGACATCAACTAGATAAACAATGTCAGTCATTCCTAAAATCCCAGCATAAATGGACTAGGGGATTATTATCTCTGATAACTGGAACACACACGGTCACCACATTTATTTTATTAGATAATTGAATAATAATGGATGATAACAAAAGATGAATAAGAAGTTTTACAAACAGTGCCACCTTGACCTATTGAGTTTCATTTCAGACTGATAATTCTGCTTTAATAGATTAGAATTTAGAATATTCTAAAAGTACGTTGTGAAGAAGAATTGTGAATTATCTAATTACAAACTACAGTGTAACCTTAATATATCGAACCTCAATATAACGATTTCCTCGATTTAACAAATTTTTCGAAATCCCCTAGAACTGCCCGTAAAAGCTAATGCAAAATATACCTTTACATTACGAATACATTTGTCAAAAACCTCTTTACAACGAATTTTCAATCATTGCAAAATATAAATAGAAAGTATTATTTACCTCTGTATAACCTTTACATAACGTATCCTATCAATAATTATTCATACTCAATTCCACAATAATTCATGTCTCAACAGGTTGAGACATGTTAAATTTTTCGTAAGACAATCATTGTTGTTTGATGCTAAGTAATGTAAACACTGCTGTTTGTCACTGTTCTTAGTTTTAAAGTTGCAATGGCTGAGAAACGAAAAAGGTGTTCCTTAACCTTGTTAAAACGAATCGTAGGCCAACCTAACCTCTATATAACAAACCTCATTGTAACAAATTACTTGGTATAACGAATATTTTCTAATTATCTTCAGTTTTGTAATATCGAGGTTGCACTGTATAATAATTAGATAGATAGATAGATAGATAGATAGATAGATAGATAAATTTTTGGGCAAGAAAAGTTCCTGCTTCACCGACTACTAAGGCGTACAAGATTGTGTCTCCCCACATCTAAATCAGGTCCCGAACTCCTGGGCCGTCGTGAGAAGACGCTCAGTCCATTCGTGACGGACATGATGAAATCTCTTGGTACCCAATTGCTGGACTATAAAAATCAAATAGTTTTATGAGAAATTTGAAATGGATATCATGAATAAAATTTAACAGAAAAAAGAAACTTCTACGCCGAGGTGGCACTATTGTTCTCATACGAAATTTCGTTAATTTGAAAATTCCACAATGGCTGTCCACAGATATTTTCATATTATGTACAAATTGATATCTACTATTTATTCGTATACTAAATATAAACAGTCTAGCACCTACAACAGCACTAATTTTGTTTAAATAAAAATGATACCGTATGCTGATATATTATATTACATGTTCAAACATTCTTTTTTGGATTTACTTCATCCGTGAACGCTGGATGACGCAGTTGACGCAACCGGTTCATTAGTTGACGTGCTTGCTGGCACAAATAAGGTGAAGGCACCAAATAAGAGATATGCGCCTATTAAGAGACACCAATCTTTTTCGCAGTCTAGATGCTGCCATCTATACCAAAATTGTTTAGAACGTGGAATCTATGTATTCAACGCTAGCAAACACCATAGTGAATCCACATATCGTTTTTACTTGGATGCGCGCGCATACCGTGTTCACAGATGATCCGGTAACTAGGCAATAGTCCTGTCTATATCGTTTGTTACTGACTGCTGCTGGCTAGGTGACAGAACACGGTATGCGTGAGCAGCCATAGTTTTTCTTTCTTTTTCTAGCAATAACGAACTCTCGCTCTTATTACGAGAGAGAGTGCATTGATAAATTCATGTCAAACAGAACATGCTGCGCCATCTATCGTTCGCTGATTAAGCAAACTTAGCATTAGACTTTGAACGCATTTATATTAATGCGATAAATAGTGATATATCGTTCGTGAAATCGCTGAATGGCAATCTGCAATACCGCGTTACGTTATGTTGCAACACCGCGTTACTCGTTAGTGTTGGAAAAAAATGTACGCTACGCGCGGTGTTGTATCACAGGGTTTAAAACCCCTCTGATTGGATGATTCAAACGGGAATCAATTCATTATCAGATCAGCCAGTCGAGATCGCGCAGTTACGCGGAATTTGCAGAGTTAAGTCAAGCGGCATCGCAGAATGACGTTCAGCGGTTTTCTAGAACATCGACAATTTATAAATGTAAAGAAAATTAATGAATAATTATATCCCTGATTGCAATAGTTTCAGTGCATTGATAAGTTGATATATTAGTATATTATTTACATAAAAGTAGGTATGATTACAAAAAAAAATCAAAGACAATTAAAGTTATTTTAAGGAACTATTGTTTTTAAAACTGTCGTCAATTGAAAAATAACGTCAATTTCATGTCTCAGAATGATTTGTAAACATTTCTAACATTTTTTTTAAATTAGAAATCATGTGTTTGTTAATTGATGACCATTATTTAAATATTACCTAACAACAATAAATAATAGTTTATATTCGAAAATTGTAATAATGCGTTAAAAGTTCTACAAAGGATTTTATAAAGGACATTACATTGGTATTAATACATAGAAGAAATTATTTAGTCACAAAAAACTGTGTAGATCAGAAATGTTCATTCAATAATAAATTTCATTTTAATAATTTTTTGTTATTTTTAATATTTTCGATTTAATTTCAGATGAACTGCGGTCAGACATACTGAAATTTGTTTTTTACGTACATTATTTTAAAATAATTAATTATTTCGAATGATATTTTTAAAGAATTTGAACACTAATTTTTGATATTCAGTTCGACCAGGGCCGGCTCAAGGCTCAAGCAGCTTGAGCAATTACCAGGGACGCCACGTAAAAAATTATATTTATCTGGGCGCCAGTACCTCTAAGACCGCCCCTGAACAGATGTCAATATTGATTAGTTAAAATCTTAAATTTCATTTAAATTTAACTATAGGTATAGCATAAAAACCATTATATTATATAATTACGTATATGTTTTCAATATTTTTTTACTTATATATTTTCATATTTTTTTTGTACAAAAATAAATTACATTGAATTAAACAATTTGTATGAAAATAATCAGATCGTTTGAAGTATGAGATTTTAACAATAAATTATTGTTAATGCCATCAAAACTAATGTTTTGCCATACCCACTATAAAATAGCTACTTTACATGCTTATATGTATGCATGGAATGGGTCAGTTAACAGGCAGGTGTATTGAAAGTGTTTCTAAAACACACTAGTGTGGTAAGTAAACATTTTCTATAGTGATTTGTTTATTTACTGTGCGTGCGCACTGCAGCGACAGCTACTCATGGACTAAAAAAGTGAAGTTGACGACGCAAATGTACTATCAAAATTTTTTTGAAAATACTGAAAATTAAGTTAAAAGTAGCTATTCTGTAATGGGTATGGCAAAAAATACCATATATTTCTCGTGCGTATTATTATGACTCGTGTGACTGTTAAAACTCGCTAAATCACTCGTTCTAACATACTGTCACTACTCGTCAGTAAATACCTCATTACGACACTAGAAATACAATCTACTATTACCTACAATCAATATACCTATAAAATGAAGTATATCATTCTTAAAAATCACAGAAATTTTATTGTGAATCAACTTTCTTGGTTTATTTCAAATAGAAATATAAAATTCGTAGTCGACATTCCAATATCAATTATAAGTGTCAAAAAAAGAATGCTTTCGTACGCGTGTTGTGACGTCACGATGTTAAAAAAACTGTACAAATACGCAGGCGTCCGAAATTTAACTATTTGACAAACGGTTTAAATAATTTTAAATATATTTACGTATTTTTGTTGTAAATTTGAGCTTCCGTTGCTTAAATACATTTTTTTTGATCGCCCAGTACAATAAATAAAAATGATTTACCTCATATTTATTCGTGATAATTTAATAATAAAAGATTGTAATGTCTGCATTACTGCTGCTGTTGATTAAGCTACTTCTTGGGCAATACGAAACATTTACTAAGCTTTATAAGACTTACAGCTGAATATTTCTAGATATCATCAATAGCTGACTTGTTCTACAAATGTAAAACTGTTTAATAAAGACACCCTGTATATCATCAACGTAGAACAAAAAGTTACCAATTATATTTTAAAGTTAGCGATTTCTTGTTTTTTCTCAAATCTATCCGTTTCACTTCTTTCTGAAAGAAGTCCACGTATTTTTTACGAAAAAACTATCTTTAGTTTTTTACATAAAATTACATAGCTTTTTTATGAAATCACTTAGATTGTAGATACTCGACAACTAAGGTCATTATCGTCTATAGTAAACACTTATTTTGTTCTCAACTCCATTTTCTGAGAGTTTCTGAGTTTATTGCGTCGATAGCTCAATCAACAGAAACAATAACCTAAAATCAATAAAAACCTTCACTGAACTTCGATGAAATCGGACATGATTACTTGGATACTGATAATACTATTAGAGGAAACAACCAATCGAGTTGAGTTATTCAATTAAATGAATATTAAACAACACCGTGCGATTGTTCAAGTATGATCTTCAGGTGGTTCAGTGGTTGTTACTAATGGCGGCGTTAGATTTTGTTGTTGTTGTTCGTATATAGACGTGAATATCTCTATCAGATTGTTGATTCCTATGAGGTAGCCATCTTCGTGGTTGCCAACCGTCCATCTTGATTTGTGGTCAATGTGAACGGTGCCTGGTAAAATCAATGTCTTGGCGAAATCGATCAGCCATACGTTTGCGTTGTTTCTATCGTGAACGAACAGTAACGAACTTCCAATTACCTTTAAAGAAAATTGTAATTGTAATAAAACGTCCCAAATTAAAATTTAATTTTTAACTACGGGTGTTTTTTTCAAAATTCGAAAAGAAGACATACAGATCGTTCTAGGAAAGTTAGACACTTTTTAGTCAATATTAAGAAAATAATCAGGACATGGGATAGTCCAGCTCGTAGAGATGCCGTTATTTTAAACTGGCAACTTGTGAAAACATCAAATTAATTTTCAATTTAATATTCAATACGAAATGTTATAATTACCACAAAACACCAAACCATAACAAACACTCTCGACGTACGTTTCGCCAACCAAGTTGGCATCATCAGGAGATGATTAAAACTCATCATCTCCTGATGATGCCAACTTGGTTGACGAAACGTACGTCGAGAGTGTTTGTTATGGTTTGGCGTTTTGTGGTAATTATAACATTTCGTATCTTTACACTTTTTATTGTTAATATTCAGTGATGAAAAATATACGTTGGGTTAATTTTGACAGCCTCAAAAAAATTTAATATAAAAATATGATACAAAATCCTCCCCCATATCCTGATTGGTAAGCTTTAATTATTTTAGCGGTTAACCACTGAGAACTTAGTCTCTGAGCTCTAACCGTTTAATTTTTTCGGATGTGGTATAATTTTTAACGTTTCTGAATGGGATTTTACGTAAATGAATAATTATCATGTGGCAGTCATTTTAAATTTAACAATTTCGTCAATGTTTAATCCCTAGTTCTTAATTAAATATTAACTGTCTGACCTTAAAGATAATTTAATCAGAGTAAAATGAGAATTTAATTAGACATTTCTAAAATTAATGTTCTTTTCGGTTTCCTCATTATTTTATTACATGTATCTGGGATATCTTTTAGAAGTGCCCTAGCTAGGGCGTGACATTTGCCACAGATCCATGAATTCTAGGGGCGAACATTTTATTTGGGGAACAGTGGAAACAAGAATAGTAAGATGAACGTTGTCCCGAAGCGGCGGCAGCACGAATCACGATGATCGTGCATTTCCGTCGCTCCTCGCAGAGCTGCTACGCTCACTCCTCGTCTCGTTCTTCTATGTTTTTTTAAGAAAATAAAGTCTGAATGTTCTCAGCTTTTTTATTTGGGGGGAAGGACCCTATCACTCAGTACCAAACTAAAATTTGACAAAACTTACCTCGTGAGTATTAAAGAATTCTGATGATTCTAGCGTTGCTCTGATAGCCTTTAGCCTTTGTATATATTTGGGCTGTAAAAAAAATTAATAGTCAATATATAAAAAAAAATAATGATTTTTTATACGATTTATAATTTACATAATGGTTTAAAAATAATTTATTACAAATATAAAATTCAATTACTTACGATTGCGTAAGGAAATCCTGCAGTATAATCCTTAAATGCTTCAGTAATTTGGTCACGAGTCTTTGTGGTTTTGAAGTCTTTACTCGATGTTCCATCGGCTTTTTTGATTCCCTCGATTCTAAAACCAAGGGTAGCCGTTGACGATATCGTTTCCCTCCAAACCATGTAACGTGGTTTCGTAACACCTTTTAATCTGTGCTCCTCGTCGGTTGGAGCCATTGGATCGATTTGGATCATTTTTTCGTACATGTCCTGAAAAACACAAGATCTTTCCATATTTAATCAATTCGACACAATAAAAAATCAATGCTGTGATAAATTCTTCGATAAATGTATTAAACTAAAACTCCGCCTCGTAAAAATAGAGGAGCGAATCGGTTCTCATAGACAGAAAGAGATTGCAGATTGCTCGACAACAGAGGTCATTAGCGTCTATTCTTATAGAACTATGCGATAGGTCTTTATAAATCCTAACAGATTGCATTACCTTTCGAAGCTTTGGTTTTTCTTTTGCTTTAGCTAATTCTTCTTCCAGATATGTCCGTACTCCAACTTTACAATCCATAACGCAAGGTGAGTTGAAATCGCCTAACAAATCTTGCAATTGTAAATACGTAGCTGTATTTAATAGTCCGTTAAGAAAAACAATTTACAAATATATAGGTAGGTACTATGACATCACCAATGTAATTTACTTTTAATTACTGTTTGTAAAATACATCTAGGAACAGAGATTTTATCTTAACTTTACAACTCCAATTGCGTCCAGGGCTGGTTCAACACATTTCCGAGCTAACAGATTCTTTCTTCTAATGATGATGCTAACTCAGGAAACGTGCGTAAATAAATTGTTCGTGTTTTGGAGTTTTCTAGAAATTGTTTTAGTATTCAGAGAAAGATTCCTTTCAAGATTATTTTCATAAAATTTGGAATCCTACAATGATCATTAATTCAAAACTACTCTCGCAGAACGCAATAAATTTATAATGAAAAAACCGTTCAAGTGCGTGAGAAGATCTCGCACCACGAGGGTTCCGTACCGTTACAACAATTTAATTAGTGTAAGCTGCGTCTATATTAAAAGCTCGAACTTCCCGGATGACAGTTATAAATAATATAGTATAGATTACGCCACTAGTTATATGGTTTGTTTCAATCACCGCGTATAAGATGACGCCACTAGTTATCTGGTTTGATTCAATCACCGCGTATATAAGATGACGCTACTTCACTTTTCAGTATGACAAACATTAAATTATTGAAATTAATTGATTATTTTATTCTAATTATTATTTGCCAGGATTCATGCCATAACAACACACAATCTGTGAACATTTCAACTAGCTACCTCTTACCGTTTATGAGATAGAGCCCTGTGACAGACGGACGGACTAACAGACAGACAGACATCGTAGGCAGGGTAGGTTCCATACTGAGGTACGGAACCCTAAAAAATAAGTATTTCTTGTGCAAATAACTCAATGTTAACTCACATTAAAATAACCCCTACAATTTCTCAAACTTTTTCTGTACGTTTTGCAGCTCTAAATAATTTGGCGTTTCGAATGACTGCTTATTTAGTCTGCACCTTAATCAGTCCCTGACCGCGATGACGTTTCAACGGAAAATTAGTAAGGTGTTATGACTTATAAACAAAGAGAAAAAATTACTTTATGCTCTATAAATCTTGCTGCATCATAAAACGTTTTTTGTATGTTTAATGTTATTGATTTAATGTTTTTAAGTATTATGTTACAACGTCTCTATTGATTTACTGGTAATCTTTTCACATCAGTCAATTATATAAACATAAAATAAAATCCCCTTTTCTATCTGTCTGTCTGAGATTAACTTAAAAACCACTGGACAAATATCTATTTAGCTTTCACGATTGTAGAGAGCATTATTCTTGGAGTGTTTTAACTTTTAGGTTACTTATCATCATCAAGATAAGTTATGGACCTATCGAGTCCAACAAATCATTTTCTACTAGCCTGTCTTGGATATGCAGTGTAGATAAAATGGCGTCAGATTTCAAAATGGCGGCCATATGTACTTTTGTAAAAATTATCCGATCTTTTTGAAAATTGATATTTAAGAGTTTTATAGGACACAAAAAAATAAAATTGCATCAGATTTCAAAATGGCGGCCATATGTACTTTTGTAAAAATTATCCGATCTTTTTGAAAATTGATACCTATTTAAGAGTTTTATAGGACACAAAAAACAAAATTCAATCAGATTTCAAAATGGCGGTCAAATAATAACTTTTCAATTGTATTGTCTATAGCTTTGATAAATTCGGTTTTATATACAATGCGTAAAAAGCATAGTTTCTGTCGAGTGTCCCATGACACCTCTTGACTTTTTTTTGTTTAGCAGGTTCCGAGTCACTCTTAATACTCAACCGTTGCTATGGAAAAATGTTTAAAAAATTCACTGTCAGTATTAATTATATTTGACTAAACAAAAAAATTCTATGAAAAGGATACATTCTCCATCGTCACTGGTGACTTGTCCCTTGTATTCAGGAACGTACGGCCTCAATACGTCCTTCATAAGAACTTTAAAGCATAATTCTTCTTTCGGACAAAGTTTCTTAAGAATGGTGCCTTGTTCCGGACCAGCTTTAAAGTTGCCTTGATGACCAGCGAGCTGAACCCAAGGATATCTTTGTTTCTTGTAAGTTTGAAAGAATGGCGTCCACTGCACAATGTTGCGAAGTTTGCGCCAACCGGAAGGCTGTAAAGAAAAATAATTTCATTAATAATCTTCAAAAGTATCAATGAAAAATTATGTTTTTAATTAATAAAGTAGTAGGTACACACATCAGCTGAGCTATTGACGTAAAATGATTTTATCTACGCATACTTATTCGAGGAATTAACGGTATTTATTTTCAAAATCATTAACGGTTTTCATTTGTTTGCCCTATGGAAATTCCAGAAAACATAATAATTTATCTATACTATCCAATATTCATATAATTAAATAAGTCATATGATCGTACCATATATGGTCAATGGTCATTTAGATAAATGCTGTTTTTCCTCAAAAATTTTAGTGCGTTTTTTCTAAATTAAAACTACAATTAGCTCACTACAAGTCAAAACTATTAAAATTAAATTGATACAAAAATCACACTTTGTTTACAGCCTATTAATGCATCTGTGACCCTTTCAATTTATTTATTTATTGTAAATTATAGACGCGTCGACAACTTAGGTCATTAGCGTCTTGATTACATTAAACAACAACTTACTTAAAACTAAATTACATCACAAAACATACATCAGCGGAGGCGGGCTCGTGACCCTTTCAAATTGAAATAAATAATATAACCTTTGAATAAAAAAAAATAACTTAAGCGCATATTATAATAGGAACGACGTTTTATTTTTTTATAGATAAAAAGTATCATAACAGCTAAAAAATGTAAAAATTGGTTTAAGTCAAAGCGTGGCTTTGGCAGCACAAAAAAGCAGCAGGTGACCTTTCAAACATGTAGAATATTAACAAGAGACACTAAACTTATGACTAGTAACTAGTAACTGTGAATCCGACAGTGGTGAATTATCGCAAAACAATCACTTTTTGTATAGACGACAATTCTTGATCAGAGCCCCACATTCTGAGACGCTCATCCCCCGGCCAGAATCTACGGCTCTTGGCTAAAACCCGACTGGCTACCCCCTCGTAGAGGACATGGACAGTTGATAGGATATTGATTCTTTAATATTAAGTATTTTTTAATGCCTATTTAAGTATTGAATATTAAATGAATAATTAAAAAGAACCAAAATCCTATCAACATCTTATTAATCGACAAAAATAATTCTAAAATATGCTTTCATGACTATACACTCAAATAATTATACAGGGTGTAAACGGTTTCACCGAACATAGGGAAAATAACATTGAGAACATTTACAGTTTTGTAGTAGGCTATGGACCATAAAAGCTCTAATGTAAATATGTAGTGGATTACATAGAAAAAATTGTACAGTGAATTTTTTAAACAATTTTCCATAGCAACGGTTGAGTATTAAGAGTGACTCGGAACCTGCTAAACAAAAAAAAAGTCAAGAGGTGTCATGGGACACCCGACAGAAACTATGCTTTTTACCCATTGTATATAAAACCGAATTTATCAAAGCTATAGACAATACAATTGAAAAGTTATTATTTGACCACCATTTTGAAATCTGATTGAATTTTATTTTTTTGTGTCCTATAAAACTCTTAAATATCAATTTTCAAAAAGATCGGATAATTTTTACAAAAGTACATATGACCGCCATTTTGAAATCTGATGCAATTTTATTTTTTTGTGTCCTATAAAACTCTTAAATATCAATTTTCAAAAAGATCGGATAATTTTTACAAAAGTACATATGGCCGCCATTTTGAAATCTGACGCCATTTTATTTTTTTGTGTCCTATAAAACTCTCAGATATTAATTTTTAAAAGGATCGGTTTAATAACATGAGCGTGACGGCTTATACCATGACGCGAACACATAAGTTTTTCCCCTGCCAGAAATCGTCTAACGCGCCTATAGAAGCATAGCTTCAAAAAAACAAAGCATCTGCATATTTACATTAGATCTTACAGCACATCGCCCATTACAAAATTGTAAATGTTCTTAATGTTATTTGCTCTATGTTCGGTAAAAACGTTTACACCCCATATATTTACAAATTTAAAAATCGCAATTTAACTCATAGGTCAATAAACATAAATAATACTGCCAATTTTGTGGGTGTATTCGCGAATAAAATAAAAAAAAACTCACCGCCAGAATTTCATTAAAAACACGTTTCTGTGACATTGAATTCAAATTTAAACACGGCATGATTTTATTTATTAATTAATATAAAAAAAATTGACGAACACGCGTTAACTAGTTTTTTTAAATTGTTAAAACACCTTTCGTATCCCAAAAACTGACTCGTCGATTTTAAATAGTTAGGTAGGTGTCTATTGTTACTGTGTATTCAAAAAGTTGATTTAATTTATTCACTCAAAACATAATTATTTGTTTCACGTATTCTTTACACAAAAAGTCACTAGTTCAATCGAAGGTATCAGTACTAATGAATATTGAACACCTAAACCCATTGTTATATCAGTTCCAGACATGACGATTACGAAAATCACCGTTTATAAAACCACACTCGGTCGTGAACGGTACCAGATAAAACTATTACGTCAAAAACGTAACGAAATCTCTTGGTAAATGTAACTATAGGTATACATCATAAGAAAAAACCAATACACAGGGTACAGCAAAAAGTATTATTCAATCTTATTTATATAGTACGATACATTAGAGTGTTAGGTCTCCAAGTCACTATATGAATAATAAGAAGTATTAGAAACCATTTTAAATCAGTACTTCACAATCCACAACATAATAGACATGTGCTTAGCATCATAATATTATAACGTGTTAGGAATACTCAATGTGTGTTTTATAATATAAAAAATTACTGAAAATGGCAACTCGTTGCTGAAACGCGTTGTGTTAACAACACATGAAGTCACAAGACGGACACCAAAAATACAAGGTATTTCTTATACTTCTTATTATTTATATAGTACTTTAGCAAACCCCAAGATGTTACGCCACTGCCTCCAGTAGAAACCACAAGAAAGAAAGGTCACAGTAGTAAAGCGTGGAATGGTATCGAAGATTCTAGACAACGCTAGAGGATACGAGGACGCACGCAGGTTTATAAACGGCGAGTGTGTCGTGTTGGGGCAATCAGTAAATGGTGAGTCGTGCCATCAAACGGATCAGTGATATAAATATTGATCAGTCAACGGGAATCAGTCAGTGTAGATTGTACTGTGACAGTGTTGAACAGCGAAATAAATCTGATATAAATACAGTGACATAAATAATTACAAATAAATAATCCTTGTATATATAGTTATTTGTTAAGTGTTATTTAAGTGGCTCGTTTAGTTCAATAATTACCGTTTAAGTTTTTTTATTTTTAGAATTGACTTTTCGTTGTTGCATTTATTGTTATTGTATTTTTAATTATTGTAAATAAATATTTATTTTGTTTATTTGTTTATTATGTAATTTGGCGAAGTTTATGAGAATGGGAGAAAACAGATGGCGGTCTAGAATTCATGAATAGATTCCAAAGGGAGAAGAAAGTAAAGACAAAAGAAAAGAAAGCCAAGATCCACGTGCGAAGTGGAGAATTAACACAAGAAGACGTATCTGACTGGCGATTGAATATCTAATCACCCCCGTTGTCGAGCGTCTATAATCTACGATTAGATATTGCTAAACAGCAATAGTTCTAAAAATGACTAACAGATAGATTTTTGTCAGCGTGATAAAAAACAGAGTATTTATTATTTATAATTCTTAAGGATAAAAGAAAAAAGTCGGTTACATCGTATTTAAGAATTACTGAAAAAAATATGCATGTTTCAATTTAGTTATTTGTAAGCTGCGTTGGGAAATGCTTTATGTGCAACTCTGTATATTGGATTATTTATAGTGTGGTTTTGCATTGGGTGGGATAAATGTATTGGCGCTATGAAAAAAGTAAACAATTATACGTCATCAACATCGTCATGACGTATTAAGAACCAAGAAACTATTACGTATGCAAGTCATTTTCTTTTCCTTGAGGGGAGTGCATGTTTCCGACGATATTTGTTTTGTTTTGTATTAAAAAAGTTAATAAAAAATCTCGGAATTTCAACTTGTTTGCTTGAAGTTTAAATTTAAAGCTTAACAACTGATGATTTGCATATTACTTTTTTTTAATTACAAGGTTGTTCAGTTATAACAATAATTATTTATCGGGTTGAAAGTTGAAACATCATACACCAACATATAATAATTATTAATATTGCAACAGCTTGACAATAGATTTTATATCAATTATTGTGGGCGTCTACGTTATAGATAAAATTCATGCATAAAAACAAAATTACTTTACCCACGGCTTCATTGGCAGTTTTAGAAGACACCACTATTTTACCGGAATCTAGCCGCGGATGAAAAGTACCAAATACTTTAAGATACCAAGTTTTATCACAATCAGTCAAATCGTTCTCGATGGATTCTGGTGCAAATGGGCAGACAAACATTCTGGGAACACGTTTTCCCGTCTGAAAGCACACAAAAGTCCTGAAAAAACCCGCAAGAAAACGTGCGTTTCCGTATGTAGGCATCGATTGTAGATTTCTTGTTTATCATTTCTCGAAAATTCTGATGAAAATTTGCATCACAAAGCACCTTTAAGTAGACCAGACGTTTAGTAAACATTTTCATTGATTTAAATTTCTTATCGCAATTCAATAGGTGTGTCGTTTGAGAACGCCTGTTCGACAGTCTATTGTTATTAAGGGCGCCATTATTTAAATATAAAAGTATGAATCATTTTCACATCGACTTAAATTATTTATATCAAGCGTCTAGTGCGTCAGAATTACCAATCATGAAATAAATTTAAAGGGACGATTCGATAACACGTCATTAGGTGACTTTATACTCATAATATTCACAAAGATATTTGAATAAATAAAAGTATAAAATACGGTTTTGTTGATGACAGTTACAAATTTGCAATAAAAATTATGTTTATGCAATCTTTTGATCTCTAATTTGCAAGTCACTTCTATAATTCGACCTTAGAAGTTACTATCAATACAAAAGGTTTCGAAATAATACCAGTTTAGAAGACTTCGGAGTTTTATAGGGTGAATGTGAATGAGGATAGGCACTGTCAAACTTGACCGCTAGGGCGTCAGTTATATAGCTATCGTGGTCTGTGAGCAGTTCATAGTAGTGTGTACAGAATAAATTTATTTAAAATAATAAATCATTTCAAATCTGAAATCATAGAGGTTTTGTATATTTCCAAAGGATCCGGACAGGGCCGTAACTAGAGCTGAATTCAAGATAGGGCACTGAAAGTTTAAAGTAGGGCTGAAGCAAAAGACTACAATTTATTAATTGGATTGCCCACCTCATCTGGTGATATCAAATTACAAAAGCAAAAAAACGGTGAATGACAATTTAATCAAAAAAAAATACAGAGCTTGCCATGTTATCAAATTTCCGAAGAACTTCATTTAGATCCAACGAATTTAATCTTGTTTTTCCAAATGTCAGATAGATCAAGTCTGTCATTCTGTCGTGACAGTCTGCGGCTTATTTATAATTCCTTAAAGTAGGGCACTGAATGTTTTAAGGTAGGGCATTGCCCCTTAATGCCCCCCTAGCTACGGCCCTGGATCCGGAACTGAGAAGAAGTGGTTGCATGTTATCATAAGATCAAGCGTTTTTTTTTATAAAAAGCAATGATAACTTAGGCGGCTATATACGTGCTGCCATCTATATTACGTTTTTCATATTTCCATTATTTCCAACTTGCAACTTGATGCAGGGAATACAATGTTCAATGAATTAATTATAGACGCTCGACAACTGTGGTTATTTCTCCTTAGAAGGACGTGTCACTTTATTCAAAAGAAGAATAGAAAAGCATAGTCGCTGCCAGCACAATATTCATAAAATCCAAGGAATAAAGAGAACACAGAACAATTACATTCTGAAAATAGTAATTTTATTTGATCTTTTCTATTTTCAGTCACTGTTAATAATTATTGACCATAATGTCACGAACGTACGACGCGTTTAGCTGAATAATTAACGGATGTATACAATTACGTATGTATTTATGCAAATTTCTGTTTGAACTTTTACAATGATGCCAGTTCCAGCTACTCGAAAGGTAAAAAACAAACACAAGCCTCTGCAAAATAAAACTTTTTGAAGGGGGTTTCTATATTTCAATGTAATTCTCTATTGACATCCTTAATTTGTTATGAAATCCTAGAATAATAAGCATCTAGTCAATTTAGAAATAACAATAGAAAATGAAAACTACAAAAAATATTTATTTTTTGAAAATAAATGTTTCACCGGAAGTCTTGTTTTTCGGAAAGGTCTTAGATTAATGAATTATCACCTTTCAGGTAGTGTTGCCGTCTAGACAAGACAAGACAAGACTTTCAAAGTCTTGTCTTGTCTTGAAATATCAAGACTTCACTAAGTCTAAAAACTCTTGTCTTGTCTTGAAAATTTCTTTTGCAAGTCTTGTCTTGAAAATCTAGACAATACAAGACAAGAGTCTAGAAAGTCTAGATCTAGACGGCAGCACTACTTTCAGGTAATTAATTAAATATTTAATAATTATTTATTGAAGACTATTCAGCGGTTCATAATATTTTTAAATATGTTGAGCGTAATTACTTATTTTTACAATAAATGGATATGGTTATTGTAGATTATAGACGCTCAACAGCTGAGGTCATCAGCGTTTGTTTACAATTAAATGGAATCACCATTAGATTCAGAATGCCATATTAATTTTCTTAATTCACTTACTTCATAATTCGCATTTTAAAATTCTTTGACTTTTCCAATTAATTTGTCTGAAAGGTGTTAAACTTGAAATAAATCTTTAAATCCGTGCGGATTATGAATTCATGGATTAAGTTAATCCTTCGTTTTTTTAAATAATATAATTAAATACTCAATCAAATACATATTATATAATAATTATTAAATATGCGTGAAATAAATCCAATAAGTTGAACGTGTGGGATTTTATGTAAATTTCCCATGTCATATAATTATTTATCACTGACCTATCAACGATGAATTACTCACTTTTTAGATTTGTTATTTGACATGACATCATTTCCACTATTTTCAAAAAAAAAATTGTAATCGCATCCTGCAGGATGTATGACTCAAAATACCACTATAACAACGAATTGCAAAACAGATTCCATAAAATTATCTCGATTTTCTTGATTGATTAGTGGTTTGTCCACGCTAATCTCAAAAACTTCTATTTAAGTTACAAAATTTAAGACAGTGAATCATGTGCTTATACTTCACTATTTATATAAGCGGCACAGTTTCTATGCTTATACATTATTTTATTGCTCATTAACCTTGTTACGAACTATGCATGATCTTAAATTTTGGAACTTGACTATAATAAAAATTCTTTCACTGTTTAAAATCTTACTTCGTCTCAAGTGGAATAGACAATATAAATTATTATTGCGCTATACCACAAAAGGGGGATGAGCAGTAAACGAAAATGTAAAGAAACATTCACCGCAATTTATGACTTCAGGCTAACATAAATATAGCTGACGTTAACATTTCGCTTTCAAACCAAAATCGATCCGAGGGAATCCGGGGCACAAAACTGGTTCAGTACATTACATGAACGTCACAAACTCACAGGTTATATTCTTCGAATCTTTTTTGTAAAACAGTTGTATATTTTGTATATTTTTTTACTGAGGAATAAAAATTTGAATTTGAATTCGATAGCGCAAGTTACCCCGTGCACTCTTTATCTCAAATCTTTTCCCCTCGCCTAAAAACTGTTCCCGCTCTCCCGACACTATTTTTAAAGCTAAAGGGTGCAGATATAGCTCAAATGAAAAACCATGAGAATCGCATTACAGATCCTACAGACGAATTTAAAAAAAAAAGTTCTGGCTACGTGTGAAAGATAACGTAATTTTTACTTCCCACCTCTACTATGGTAGGGAAGTAATGGATTTAGTCCGAAAAAAATATTTCGAGATTTTAACAGATTTCACGTTTTGAGACCCTAGCAATCATTTAAGATCATTTTCTGACTGATGTCTGTATGTGTGTGTGTGTGTGTGTGTGTATGTAGTCAATTTTTCGCCTTCGATATCTTAAGAACGGAACAACATACGGGCATGCCGATTATTCTATTGTGTTTATCAGCCTTTAACTTAGATCTGATTAGATTTTGAGTCAAATCGGTTCAGTGGATCCTGAGATATTCAAAAAAACGTTCTCAATGTCACGTATTAACATAGGTAAAAAAATATAAATGAATTCTGGATGTTATATGATGAAAAAAATGTAAATATTTTTTTTTCCTAAAATGTAGTTTTCGAGAAAAAAAATATTTTACTAAAAAAAATAAAAATTGTACGTAAATCAAGGTAACCATGATTTTTGCTATATTAAGCTAGCCATCAGTAGATCACCAAACAAAAAAGAGGGCCATGCTTTTTTCAAAAAATAAAAATTAAATTGTGTTTTAAAGACCACCAACAGCTAAGGTTATTTTTTTTGCAAATATTTACTAGGTGGGAAGTATAGGACTGGTCATCAGTCGAATTTTTTCTTTTTAAGTTGTAAGTTTTTCCAGGAAAATTTTTTTTTCAGTGTTTGCCTGTGGGATCTGTAGTGTGATTCTTGGTCCTTTATTTGGCGTTTAAAAATAGCGTCGGGAAAGTGGGAACCGTTTTTAGGCGAGGGGAAAGGATTTTAAATGAATAGTGCAGAGGGTAACTTCCATGGTAGAGAATATTCTTAATAACACTGACATCATCCGAAATAAACTTGTTGATTTTATATTTTAAATGACGTCATGTTGTCTACTCGAAGAAATAATCTCCGTTTTCGTGGAACTGAATGCTAATTACCAGGTAAGATGACAATATTGCAAGTTGCAACTGCAAATCACAGAAATGGATACTTTATAGTTAAGTACACGGAAAATAAAAAAAATTCCAAAAATAATGAGAGATGCATATTTTTAGAAGGAACTTGTAAGAAATCTTTAAAAACTGAAAGGCAAAAATTTTTTTACAAATATTTCCAAAATTATTCATATTATCGAAAAAATGTCAATATAAAAATTAAAGACCACAAAATTATTTACAGAAAGGTGTTATCAGTTTTTTCGCAACTTTCGTAGTTTCTTTACAAAATATTAGTATTTGCTTTTCGTATCTAAAATATTTTTAAAATATATAAAACAAAAAAAAAATGTATACCAAAAATAAGAGTATTCTCTATCGGAAGTTACCCCCTGTACTCTTCATCTCAAATCCTTTACCCTCGCATAAAAATGGTTACCGCTCTCCCGACGCTATGTTTAAAGGTAAAGGCTTCAGGTAAACGCCAAATGAAGGGCTGAAAATCACACTACAGATCCTACAGGCGAAAAATAGAAAAAAATTTCCTGGAAAAACTTAAACCTTAGTAAATTTTTTTTCAAAAAATTCGCTTGTAGGATCTGTAGCGTGATTCTTAGTCCTTCATTTGGCGTTTACCTGAACACTTTAGCTTTAGTGTCGGAAAAGCGCTAACAGTTTTTAGGCGAGGGGAAAGGATTTGAGATGAAGAGTACAGGGGATAATTTCCGGTAGAGAATACTCTTATCTTTGATTCAAACCGAAACGAATATTTCTGTGAGTCACGCGAATTAAAATTGTCAAAACGAATAAATAAACAGTGAAAAAAAATGAATATTAATGAATGAATATTTTTTGACTTGTCAATTGTTGTCTGTTTAATTATTTAAACTATATTCTCAAATAAGTATGTATTTGTTTTCGCGCGTCGGTTTACAAGTTAGATAAACACTCCCACAAAAAAGTAATTATGTACAAACAAACCAAACGTGGCTACGGCCAGAGGTGCAAACGTTTTAAGTCGTGGTTACGTTTTATCCATAATTATATTTAATCTAACACCAGTGATTCCGAACCTTTTTTGTTTGGAGAAATCGAGATGTTTCGTAAAAAGTCGGACATCTTAGATTCGACTGAAATGAATTCCAAAAGAGACGTGTAAAGCAGTAGTATTAAAAAGAATTACTTCCCACCTCTACTATGGTAGGGAAGTAGGTAATGGATTTAGTCCGAAAAAAATATTTCGAGATTTTAACAGATCTTCACGTTTTGAGATCCTAGCAATCGTTTAAGATCATTTTTTGACTGATGACAGTATATGTGTGTGTGTGTGTATGTAGTCAATTTTTCCCCTTCGATATCGTAAAAACGAAACAACATACGGCCATGCCGATTATTCTATTGTGTTTATCAGCCTTTAACTTAGATCTGATTAGATTTTGAGTCAAATCGGTTCAGTGGATCCTGAGATATTAAAAAAAGAAAAAAACTTATGTGAGAACTAAACGTCATACACAGTATAAGATAAATTAATAGATTTATACATATATTATTGAAATTAGCGCTCTAAATAGTTTTGGAGTTGGAACCTGTTTTACCAACTTGAAGTAGGTAAATTAGTTACCGCTATGTTTTTAGAAGTTTTAGGTTATGTAGAAAAAATTTTCATGTACACGATTGACACGTGAAGTAGATCGTTTTATAAACTATTTTAAATTAATAATTAATTTTACAATCAGTTTCTTGATTTGTGTAATAAAATACTGTCATCGTTCATATAGTTATGTGGAAGTGCTTGCAACAAATATGCCAACCGTGTGTTTTCAATTTAATATCTTTGACATTGACTAATATGTAAAACGTCCAATTTTGGTAAATATTGTCTTTTATATTGTAGAATATCAATGGTAGTAATTATTGTTATATATGTTATTATAATTTGTTAATTTGTTTCTCACTGTAGAGCCCTGAGGAAGTCAGCAATGTTGACGAAACGTTGGCGATAAATAAAAAAGTTTTACATACGAATAATTGTCCATCTTTCCCATCAAATTAATAATATTAAATTACAATGGACTCAAACACCAATATTAAAAAAAACGTTCTCAATGTCACTATTAACATAGGTAAAAAAAAAATATAAATGAATTCTAGATGTTATAATATGAAAAAAATGTAAATATTTTTTTTCTCTAAAATGTACAGTTTTCGAGAAAAAAAATATTTTACTAAAAAAAATAAAAATTGTACGTAAATCAAGGTAACCATGATTTTTGCTATATTAAGCTGCCATCAGTGGATCACCAAACAAAAAAGAGGGCCATGCTTTTTTTCAAAGAATAAAAAAAGTGTGTTTATTTTTTGCAAATATTTACTAGGTGGGAAGTATAGGACTGGTCATCAGTCGAATTTTTTTTATACGATTACAAAAAGGTATAGCTAGTTGCAGGGGCGGATCTAGCCGCTCTGTTCGGGGGTATAATTATAATAATCATAATCTAAAGCAATAACATATCCCTTACTCTGTCCTCTGGCATAACTAACGAAAAACTCAAGAAGTAGGAACTAGGAGGTAAGAGAAATGTTCTACCTAAAAAAACGTGTAAGCCTGGATTAGCTTTTTTGTTCCAAGTAAAACTTCTTCTATATTCCCGTGTCTAATTAAAAAACTATATAGGTACAAGATTTCGGCGATGGCTATCGCCACTGGCGCCACCCCTTGAATCCGCCACTCGTTGCACTTCTTTACGCAAGTTTTTGTAAATTTCGCGCAGAACCCCAGATATAGACTAGCGGAACCCTGGTTGAGAATCACTAGTCTATACACCGTTTTTCTAAATAGCATTACCTATCTATAAAGAGGCCCCATAACGTGCCTTTTAGAAAATGTAGCTATTACGTGTCCAGTAATAATAGTCCTCTAATCTTATAAAATAAGCCACCTGCCACAGTCACACATATATTTATATACTAGCGCTTATCCGTGGCTTCCCATACCAACTTCAACAGGGTGTTGCACTTCTCCTTAGGGATTACCTTAAAAAATTCTAAAATAGGTACGTGTTTTATTATTGGTTTTGAAGAGTATTTATACCTAAGTTTCCAATACACGCAGGGAATACGATTTTTTATACAAACATTTTCACCCTATCCCTTTAGCGGTTGACTTCCGAAAAAAACCTCTACACCCTGTAAGGAACATAACTTCCAAATTTCATATTTATATCTTCAGTTAGGCTGTGCAATAAACCCCCTTTTAAATGTTATTGTCCCTTATTTTCTTTGAACCCATGATTTACAACAGTTTGAAAAAAACAAAATGGAAAAAATACCAACTTATCATTTATTGAATTTACAGTTTTAAAAATTTTCAGTTTAGAACGAATGACTTTTACAAAAAAAAACAGTACCTATCTACTTCCAAAAAGAATGATGAAATTAAAAAACGCGTAGATATGTAAAAAGCATGACCCATTTATATGAGTCACAGTGTAGACTCCGACGGGCAATTGTACCTACGTCATTACTTATTGTATACTTATTATGTGTGTACTGTGTAGGTACCTATATTACCTGTATAAATGCATCCAATATAATCAACTATAGGGTAAATAATACAGTTACCGGTAATTCACAAGTTTAGTCAACAAATCTTGACATTTTGTGTTTAGTTAAGGAAACTTCGGTGTAATGTGGTTGATAAGATGCGCACAGATGGGAATTTTTGAAAAGTTATGATTTAATAGAATTCTCTGTCCTCTGAGAATTTTAAAAACTGGATGTCTACAATTATTTGAATGAGGTGATATTTGCGTCATGGTTATTTGCCTTTCTATCTGATATGTTCTTAATATAAAAGATTTCTTCTTGTTTTGTTCTACCAAAATCCGCATAAAGGAACTCAAAAGGACGACAACGTCACAGTGGCGTATTAACGAAAGAAGAACAGCCGACGCTTTTGGCCTCAGTTGTCGAGCGTTTCTAATCTATACTCCCTCATCGGAGAGCAACGTTACTACATTATGCAGTACATCTAGCATTCAAAATAGCGCCAAAAAACTTTTTAACAAAAAAAAACTTCTTCAAAAAAGTCACTAAAAAGAGGAAAATAATAAAATTTTGAGGTCGGCGCCAATTTAACTACTTTATTAGTACCAACTTTTATTTTATTAAATTGGCGCTGACCTCAAAATTTTATTATTTTCCTCTTTTTAGTGACTTTTTGAAGGAGGTTTTTTATTTCTTTAAGTTATTAACGTTATTAACCGGCTTCTGTCTTGATATTTGATTACTAAACAACTATAAAACTGACATTTACCTTAAAGGACAAAGGTAATTACTCTCCGTTACTCACTTTTTATTAAAATCAGTCGAACTATTGAACCGATTTAAATAAAATTTAATGGGACTACCCCGAAGGTATGCCCTATTAAATAAAACAATAATCATTAAAATCGGTTCACAAATACAGTAAACATTCTTTTTTGAAGTCGGTAAAAAACTGAAAAATCGTTAATTTATTTTCAAAAATTCTATAGAAGCATTTGCAGCTTAGATAATTTATTGTTCTCAAAAAACTTTCTCATTCAGAAAATCTATGTATTTCATTCTTGCGCAATGTGAAGATTAGATTATTGTAGATTATAGACACGCGACAACTATCGCGATAGCGTACAGAATCGTAATCAAGTGACGTCATTTAGTGTCTTCATGTATTCTGATCATTATTCCTAAAACAGTCTGTGTCTGTATACAATATGGAAGAGCCAGGAGGCCCGTTTTTCTTGTAGGAAGGTAATACAGGCGCTACAAACATTTAAAAGTGAAATCAGTCGCCATATTTATTCAGTTCCCATTTTATATGTAAGAAGAAGAAGAGACTAATATTCCCAATGTTTGGCCGCCATGCTTGTTATCCCCTGTGACGTCAGACTTGGCTTCAACATTGTATAAACAGTTGTATACGGTATAGCGCTTCTATACCTTTTCACTCAGTGCGTATAACTAACTTATATAATGAGTTAATTATAATAACAATCAAATACGTATACTATGTTTGTCCGAAATTAACATAATATTCCTAATGTAATAATTGTCAGTTTAAATATTATTATATAACAGCAGAAAATGACTTTTTATTCACCATGAAGGTCTACCGTTCAGATATGGTAATTAATGAATGCTTTGTTGGTATCTTAAAATTCATGTGTTAACGACTTTTCATATTCTTTATTAATGATACTTATGTAAAAAAATACTTTAGGGTAGGGAATAATGGTATGCGAAAGGCTTTGATTTTTAAAAATCTCGAACCTAACTAAAATTCCAAATCTTCATAGTTACTAGGCTTATATATTTCTACCTGACTTTTCGTCTACAACTGCGGTAGTCATTTTCACATTTTTCTACCTGACGAAACAAGCCTGGAAACTAAGAAAATTTGGAACAACGCCGGCCGTGAAAGCTTACTGCACGCCTAAATAAGATTGCAAAATCATCTGATTCCAACCCAGCCCTGAAATATAAAAAACAGAATACATACATAAAATAAATGGTTGCATTATTTTTTAACAACCGGAAAGATTTTCGTTAGCTGAAACCGAGTACTCGAGAAGCTTCGATCACAACTGAACGTGAGTTCTCGATCAAAGTCTATAGAACGTTGGCCACATCTAGTTTTTAACAAGTTAATTTATGTATTGTTATTATCGTCATTTATGGAACAGCACGTTTTTCATGCGGGCTATTATGTATGCCTTGTATATTAAAACATAATAAAAAGATAATTGTAGTAAGTTATTAGATGGCAGCCTTATTCTGTCAGTTGAAAGAGCTATTAGTATTCACACCGTGTTTGAAAAATGTGCAGAACACTGGGCCACCACCGCAGGAGGTCCGGCAGTTTCGAGATTCAAAACCGCATATACAGACATGTTGACGAGTCGAACATCGAACCGAAAAAACTCGATACTATAACGGTTCGACGAACCAACAATAGGTGTGTTTGTCGGCAAGTTTGAAATTGGTTCTGCACTGCTAAAGTGTGTGTCAGCAATACAGAACTCTTCAGAGACAATTGCATGTTTGTTTACCAAATTCTCGGACTTTTCGAATTGTTTGAACTTGGTTCTCGCAGTTCTAAAACCAGTGCTAGAATCAAGTTCAAGCAGTCCAGAGAGTTCGAGAATTTGACTAACAAACACGCAGTTGTGTTCGAAGAGTTCTGTATTGCCGACACACGCTTTAGCAATTCAGAACTTGCCAACAAACCCACCTTTCTTCGATGTTCGTCGAAAATCCATCGATTGTCGACGTATTTCGCAGGTCACGTGACGTGTCGGTGGCAGTGCTAAGCAAAGAAAGTTCCACTAATTGTCTGAGATGGTATTTTTTTACGGTTTTATTTAGCTTGACCCCGTATAATATGTGTTTGTTTATATCTTTAAATCTTGCGACCGATTTTTCACCCAGTTCCCGTTATCCGATTGAGTTGAAATTTTGCACACATGTGTAGCTCCGGTGACAATACAATATTATGGTAACTAGCTGACCGGCCTGACTTTCGTCCGGGTGTAAATCGTACTTTTGAATTTTTACCCACTTCCCGTGATCCGATTGAGTTGAAATTTTGCACACATGTGTAGCTCTGGTGAAAATACAATATTATGGTAACTAGCTGACCGACCCGGCTCCCGTCCGGGTGCAAATCGCATTTTTGAATTTTCACAGGGAAAAGGTCTTGTATACGGTAACGTTTCAGTGGATCGAATAAATGTAATAAAATCAGACTAAGCAAATAAAGCACGTTAAAAAATTAAAAATAAAAATAGGTAAAAAACTAAGTTAAACGGTTTTATAAATGTACTAAAAAGAAAAAAATAATATTTAATTTAGGTTCATAAGTATAAAAGCGTGGGTCGTGACTGTAATAAATTATCATAGAGTTTACGACCCATGGTTTTATACTTATGAACCTAAATTAAATATTATTTTTTCTTTTTAGTACATTTATAAAACCGTTTAACTTAAAAGTTTTTTTACCTATTTTTATTTTCAATTTAATAATTTTGACCCGATCAATTTTAGGAGATTCAATAATAGATTTGTCTTGAATGCTTGCCAAGAAACAACGGTAGAACTGTACGTTTTATAAATATGAAGTTTTGCATAAACTTTTCAGTGAAATTGCCATTCATTCATGAGTGAGGAAATTACACAAACGCAAATAGATTTCAAATGTTTATCACGAGTTTGCAATCTTAATGAACGAATGACGTCTTCGAGGGACAAATCTCGCCAATTGGATTTCTGTGTCTATTTTTGAGCATGCACATTTTTTATCATACAAAATTAGTTCAGCAAATATCTAATTTAAATTTACGATTAAACTCAGTTCCAATAATAACTTAGGGTTCCGTACTGGAACTCTATTACCAAGCCTACCCCGTCGGACAGAAGGTGTAGGCTTAAATAATAGGTTAAGACAGACAGACAGTCTGTCCTATTTTTAAAAGGCTGTATATTTTGAACCGTAACAGGTAGCCGATTGAAATTTTCACAGAATATATGTTATTATGGCGGATATACTAACAAATAATAAAAAACAACAACAAGTAAAAATTAAAGGGTGTCCCCATATAAAAAACAGAAAATTAGGCATAGAGCTGTATTATTGTACGGAATCCTCGATGAGTGAGTCCGACTCGCACTTGACCGGTTTTTTTTAAACAGTCTGTAGTTTAAAAGTGATCTAGCGGCCTCCTTCCTACCTAACATTTTATTGCACGCTCCCGATCGTATTTTTGATCCGAGAATAGATTTTTTTGCGCCAGAAGTCAAATTTTAAAATGTTTAAGTTCAGGTCACAGGTTCAATATTTTTAAAAAGTGTTCAGTAACGCGCCTGGATGCAGCTTTTATCTTTAATTTAACGCACAGTATTATTTTTTGTCCTTGTCGGTTGCATGTAAACCCCATAAGGTACCTTTTCATTAGTCATTTTTAACTTCCCATTGGAAGTTATTGTAATGGGTCCGAAAATCGAAATCAAAATGTATAACAAATTTTTATGTTTCAAGGTCAGTACACTATTTTTACACTATTCTTAGAAATATGTCTGTCTGTCTGTGTGTGTGTGTGTGTGTGTACGTATGTATGTACGTACGTACAAGGGCGTCGCCAAGGGGGAGTTGCCCCCCCCTAGAGATCAAATGTAGCTAAACCTAAATAATTTTAATGGTAAAGTGGTTGAAAGTTTTGCAAAAAATCCCCGCAGGTTATGTTTTAATTAAATATTATTTTTGTTAAAATAAATAATTATTACTGTGTTTAAAGAAGTTTGATTTAGTTATTGTGCTGTCGAGGGCTTGTGAAGTTTTATACATTGATATTAGAACCGTTCTTATTACAATCGTCATCGAGGCAAAGACTTCCAAAGTGTAACGCTTCATGCTCTCGGCGTTCATATTTTTTATCCTCCATAATATTGCCCCATTGCCCCCCCCCTTAGTCATAAACT
Source organism: Mongoloraphidia duomilia (assembly GCA_039654895.1). NCBI lineage: Eukaryota > Metazoa > Arthropoda > Insecta > Raphidioptera > Raphidiidae > Mongoloraphidia > Mongoloraphidia duomilia. The sequence continues at coordinate 15,801,212 of CM077525.1, read as the reverse complement.
GGCGACGCCCTTGCGTACGTACGTATGTGTCCATTTCTTTCTAAGACGAAATCTCGAGAATGAAAAATGATATCGACTACGTTAGGGTGCCAATCGACGCGTATTAACGTAAATATGATCTGAAAGAAATTTTTTCAAAATCGGTTCAGCCGTTCTTTTTTCTTAACCAAATAGACTCCAAAAAAGTAGATTTTACACAATATCTCGCGAATAAAAAATTATATCGACTTCATAAGGGTGTCAATCGAGGCGTGTTAACGTCATTTTGATCCGACATAAATTTTATAAAAATCGGTTCATCCGTTTTTTTTTTTTAATTATTGTTAAAAATAAATAATAATTATGTTTTAATGATTAAAATGATTACTTTTCTGTGTAAAATCTAATTTAATTATTATTATTAAATATTTATCAAACTGGGAAGTTCGTCGTGTGGACCTCAAGGGTCGCACTATCCACCTCACGGCTTGTTTTATTATCAATACATAGTGTTTATCGGAAGGATGTAATTGGTTGTCAGAGCCCCCTCTGAATAGAGTGAAAAGTAGGGAAAAATATATAAACAAGTAAATAAACCGATAATTATATATAAATTGATCGTGGACCGTAAAAAGTATACATAATAATTTATATTATTTGAAACAACTCATCATTATATTTTTTGTGATAAGTATAATGTGGGCATTGTAAATTGTTAGGTACTTTTCATAGCTGCTGTGGCAATCTACTGCAAAAAAGATAACTGTTAAATTTTCTTTTTCAATTGATTCTATTTATAAATCATAACAAGCCATATTTCTTGACAAATACGTTAAAAAGTACATGGATGTACAAAAGTTCACTGAAGTTGTCACTGTTAAATTTATTACAACTGTCAAGTTCATTAATTTTAAACAACATAGTTTGTAATTTCGTATATTTGTTTTTTCTTTACTCAAATTAGCTTTTTATGACAATTTCTAATGATTCATAAAATTCATAAAAATTCAAATAATACATAATTTTTAAATACAGCCACACCTCAATTATTCAAGTCCCCACAATCTTGTTTTTTATTATTCCATTTTTCAGCTGCGCATTTCTTTGATTTAACGATTGTTTTAGCTCGTTATGTTAATCATTATCTATACTTAAATTATAAAATAAGTTTATTAACGTGATTTAACACCGCGTCATTATAAGTGTTTTTAAAAATTAAGAGTATTTTCTACCGGAAATTACCCGCTGCAATCTTCATCTCAAATCCTTTCCCCTCGTCTAAAAATGGTCACCGCTCTCCCGACGCTATTGAAGAGTTCGGGTAAACGCCAAATGAAGGACCGAGAACCAATGTCGAGCATCTGGCGCTTATTGAGATCCAACTGTACTATATGATTTACAAAATTACCATTTTTCGACCATTAATATGATCGCCGTGAATTGAGATATTTAAATATTATACAAACTACTTGATTTTATTATCGTGTAGGCACTAGGCATGTGTGCTTATGGTTAATTTTTCGCATTTTCAGTCCAATAAATTATTTTAATGTACCTATAATATAACAACTATGGCGAAATGCAGTGCGATTTATAAGCATACTATTTAGTAATCCGAATGATAGACTAATTTACATAAAAAACGTATGCCGCCATTGCTATCAAAGTTCAATCATCAGCATTTAAATTCGAGAAAAACTAGTTTACCATTCTCTCACACTCTTACAGTGGCGTAAATTAATTAAGGGTACTGACTACCATTAATTTATCGATACCCTCTCTCATGGAGAACTGCGGCTATCTCTTACCATTTAAGAATGAATGAACGAATTGTAAATTATAGACGCACGACAACTGAGGTCATTAGCGTCTTACCATTTAAGAGATAGAACCTTGTAACGGACAAACGGCTGCACAGACGGAGGGACGGACGGACATCGTAGTCTCAGTAATAGAATTTCCTTTGGAAATACGGAACCCTAAAACAAGACAAGTGTATTTTTTAATATACAGTGTGATCGGCGGCTGTGGAACGCTGTGAATAAAAAATTTCCTGAAGATATGTGTTAGAAATGCTTGGACACGTCAACCTTAGTTTTTTAACGCGCATCTTTCCTTGTAGTTGTAATTTGTTTTTACCCCCACCCTTCTGTGCAATGACGTCATCGACATTTTTTTTAAATGGCAACCCTAATTTTTTTATGGATTCTGATTCTACTCGAAATTCTGGATTCAGTAATATTGCTGAATCTACAATTTCGAGTAGAATCAGAATCCGTAAAAAAATTGAGGTTGCCATTTAAAAAAAATGTCGATGACGTCATTGCACAGAAGGTTGGGGGTAAAAACAAATTACAACTACAAGGAAAGATGCACGTTCAAAAACTAAGGTTGGCGTGTCCAGGCATTTTTAACACATATCTTCAGGAAATTTTTTATTCACAGTGTTCCACAGCCGGCGATCACACTGTATATGGCGACAATCTACCCGCTTGGTTAGGAAATAACGAGCGAATTTTAGTGACCTGCTTTTATATTTTGAGAAATGTATTTGTGGCTGTCACTGCCTAAAAACACTTTTTTTACAAATTTCATTTTTCTTCACAAAACTATTTAAGCATTTTTAAGGTTCCGTAGCCAAATGGCAAAAACGGAACCCTTATAATTTCGTCCTGTCCGTCTGACCGTATGTCACAGATATACTGACTGACTGATAGCTCATCATAAATCTAGGGTACTTCCGATCGAACTAGACTCTAGACTCTAGAGGTTTGAAATTTGGAACACAGATAGTGTTTAAGGTGATAATTACGATAAAAATCAGAAATCATTAAAAATCCAGCATGGCGGATACGGTCTTCTCGACTACGGAAACATTCACTGTGCGCGGTGGTGCAACGACTTGACCCGCTTTTTTTTGTTCGTTGGAAAAAATATGTGATGTGCTGCATTTGTCTGTGGAAAATCGTTCTTTAAATTATCAGAACCAACAGGTGTCACGCCACTGCTTTCATTCAATCAACAAGTTGATCAAAAACAGACGTTGCGTTCAAACATAATATAAGCATGGAGACACGTGCTCCATATAATATAGATACAGTTCACCGGAACAAGTTTATTGGTTTATTAATATTACCTTTCATACTGATACCATGTAATAAAAAAATTGTGATGAATTGCCATCAATATTACAGATCTATTTTGTAACTTTATGACATAAGTTTTTTTGCAAACGGCAGTCGCTCATTTAAGAAACGAGTTGAAATAATATGAACATCTGGTAAGTCGCTGATTTAACTATAGACGTTTATGAACCTCGGTTATCAAGCGTCTATAACTTGCAATCATAAATATTGACACAAACAATAAACATGTGTTTTTTAAATCGTCGCGTCATTACTGGTCCGATTTTTAAAATATGTCAGTTGCACCAGCGTGCAGTTTACAAGAAACATTGTTTCAAAAATCGAAATTTTTCTCTGGGTGGATTGTAGATTATAGACGTTCGACAGCTAAGATCAGTAGCGTTTGGGAGTTTAAACAATGATCATAACGGATTTCAGACTCTTACAATGATTGGATTTTGTTCAACATTAATAACCAATATGAAAACACCTACGGTGACATATAGGTTTGAATTAATGAATTTTTCCTCATTACAGCATTGTGTTACGTCATTGTTCTTTACAACAGGTGTTTTCATATACTGTTTGCAGTCATTATGCATTCATTTAATTATGTATTTGTTCACGACGTCCGTGTTAAAAATTTGTATTTATTAATAATCAATATTTAATTCTAATTGCATAATTTTTTGACCAGTCATCCCCTGAACTATTCCAATGTCACTTTTGGAAAGGCTAAAATCAAATTGAATTTTATAAAACAAACCAATTGAAAAATTGATTTATCTATCCCTGAAACGTAATTTATTATTTGTAAAAAAATATATAGTTGCCTTGTATATAATTCAGTCAGATTAACACACTATCGTTTGTAGGTCATAATAAATTGTTCTGAATAAATGAACAGCTTCTGACGCAAAAACAGGAGTTCAAATTCAGAAATAAACACAGAAAAATATGTTCAAATGATTTACTGAACATTTATAAATAAAAATTGATTTGTTATTCGACATTGAGGAAAGCAGACAGCATCTGTTGGTTTAAGAAAAATTTTCAATCAAAAATGATGGATTATTAATTCAAAAATAACTTGTAAATAGTGCCACAATGCTATATAGGTACTTGTTAAATATTTCATAACGCAAAAACTGAAGTTACGTAATCGCAATTTTAAAACTGGACTACTATTCGATAATTTAATTTTAGCCAAAAATAAAAAATCCAAAAAACGAAATATTTTACATTCATAATAATAATTGTTGTCTTCTTTATAAGCATTTAAAAAATTAATTCAGAATGAAACAATTTTTTGTCAAGTTGGCAATATTTTCTAAGTGATTTTATAAATTCTCATATTGTTCAGAAATTATTTGGAACTGGGATTTCAAAGATAGTAAGAAAGGCAAATATCCTCATATTTTGTTATTTGTTCAGTGTGCGGTTAAAAATAAAATATAATAGTTTACATATGTATGTGTTTTATTTTATTTCAAATATAAAATAGCAAATGTCAAACAAGCATTTAACATTTTAAATGTCGCTTCTTTAAATTTAAAATATAATTTTTCAAAATATATTTCAGTAGTTTAAACTCTAACCAAATAAAGGATTAATGTAAATTATCCCGAATTCATTCAAATTATATTTGTATTATCTTTTTTGATACAGATGTTTTTTTAAATTACCTTAAAAGTTTGGGGTCTCCCCAAAATATAAACCTGGGTATTGGAAAATAATTAATTTATTAATAATCTGTAAGCCTGAGACCGTTGTTCAAATATGAGGTAATTATAGATCATCTAAAAATCCCAATTCCCAAATTGGAAGCCAAGGGTAGTCAAAAGAACTCAAAGGTAGCCAAGGGTAGTTAAAGAAATCCAAAGAGAGCTAAAGAAAGTAATATCTAATAGCTTTTAAAATTTCAGAGTGATTGCACGTGTCCAAATTTGAGTTATTTGCCCGGTCTAAAGTTTAGAACACAGCTAAATTTTGCATTGTTACGCCACTGCCGTTACATCTAATAATTCTAAAATGCCACTCCAGTATGAGACATTAGGAGTTATTCACGTCGAAAGTGTTAGTGCTATGTGGTAAACTTTTTATTAGGGTTCCGTACCTCCGTATGGAACCCGATTACTATCCATTTAATTGAATATTTTTTCAATAATTTATAAAAACATTGCAACCCGTCGAATGATAAAATGGATAGCTCAAGCACGTGCGCGCGTAAATAGTAATTTCGTTTATATTTTGCGATAATAATATTAAAGCACTGATTACCAACCAACTGTTAAAATTAAATTGATCAATATTTTGGTCGACTATCAGTGACAGTTCACTGGTCCCCCTTGTTTTGTTTGTTTACATTCGAATAGCTACCCAAATATTGTTATAGTATTATCTACAAGAGGAATTTGAAGCGAAATAAAGCACGCAGCGAACACCAAACCCTTTTTTCATTTTTCTGTTTCGATATCCTTTAAGCAATATCCAAAAATAGCAATAAATTAAACGCTACAAGCTGTCTTTTATGTTAAATTGAAAAATGCTATATTCTTTAAATTGTTTTTTACTGAGAAAACGGAAGTAAAAACTTATTAACATCACATCGTCTTTAATAATATTATCTACTCGTACTTTCTTTTTTATAAATACCAATGAAATGAATACATGTGACTAAAAAATATCAAAGTGTCATATTTTTTACTTGCGTGATTCTTTAAAATCATTAACAATTTAATGTAATATAATTTTTCCGATTCGAAATTGAAACGATCGAAAAATGAAATTTTCAATGCCATCAGAAACAATTTTGTTTATTTGTCTAGACGCAAAACATCAGATGTTAAAAAGTCAACTTTTTTATTAAACATGTGGCTTTCAGATCTTTTGTTACTTTTTTTTAATTATTTTATAATAAAACAACAAACAGAGAAAAGAAAATAAATTACTCATTGAAATGTAGTGAGGCAGAAAAATGTTCGTTTGACTTCTAATTTAATTATTATCAAATAAAACGAGTACATACTACAAAAAAAAGGTGCCGTGACATCACTGTTCAAAAAATAATTAAAATGAAATAAGAATTGGTTTATAAGCCCCCACAAAACATTGTAATGACTTAAAAATGATTTTTTGCCATACCCACTACAAAATAGTTACTTTCGATGTATGTATAGCGGCCATTATTAATGACCCATTTAACATGCAGGCATGCGGAAAATGGTTTACTTTCTGTACTAGCCCAAATAATAACGGTTGCCATAGAAACTTCTGTTTATTTGCTCTATACGCCTGCGTGCGCCTCTCATTACTTATTTGCACGAATTTCGCGACACACTGGAAGGAAAGATGACGACGCAAATGAACTGTCAGAATTTTTTGAAAATGACGTGAAAAGTAGGTATTTTGTAGTGGGTATGGCAAAAAATACCATATATGTCTCGTACGTAATATGCCCTATTACGTATCTAGACATACCATCTACTATTTCTTATAAATGCCTCTTAAATTGCAATATTGGCAATTAATTTTTGAAACGTCCCAAAAAATGGATTATTCAATCAATTCTAAATTGTTATCTTTATTTATTTTTTCCCACAAGACAAAATATGCTTAATTGTTTTTGCTTAATATAAAATCAAATCAGAGCACTATTTTTGTAGGTATTTTGAAAGTAATTAACTAACATATTTCATATTTGTATTGAATAATTTTTAAATACACGAATACATTTTTTGGTCCACTGTAAATATTTTTTTTTTGCTCGTGGAATTACCGAAAACATAATATACAGGTTTTATCATTTATATTTTTTATCCAAGGCAGCATTCTTAAGCATGGTAGAATACAAAACCAAAATAAAAATTTTTAATCCTGTAAAGAGGTGGAAAATAAAAATTACCAAGAAATAAAAAGTTAAATTTTGAGATAATATTGGATTACTCTTAAAAACAAATCCGTTTTAAGACATTTCAAACTAATAAATATTAATTAAATTTATTTATAATTTTTGGCGTTGTCATTGATATTTTCATAATTCCGTAAACATTTCCGTTTCAACTAAAAAAAATGCTCAGCAAAATTGCAAAATCGTAAAAATTAATAATCTAATTGAATATTTCACTGGCAAAATTACCAAATTATCGACCACCTAATAAATTAATTTTTTTCAAAAAAATTGATCACTGATGCGTATATTTATGTTCCTAGAAAATATTAAAAATTCCAAATAAAAAAATCAAAGTCACAAATTCATAACAATTTTGCTATCGCATTATCAACAAATTTACGTAAAATGACATGAAATCACTGATATTCAGATAAGATTTTCAATGTAACAATAATAAATTATTTTAACATTATTTACTGGCAAATATTGTGATAATAAAGATAACGTTTACTCGAAAAAAATAAATGAGGTTTGGTAAACAAAAGGTATTTGCATTTGCGTCAAGAAAAGAAAAATGTTTAACTAAGATAAAACTTAAAAGATCACGCGTTTTCTGAACTCGCGTACAATTCGTATCTGAACGACATTAATTTTATTTAATTACATGATTTTTGTGATGTACACAAAAAGAATTATTTTGATGCATAATAGTATATTGTATAACAAGTGTGCTAAATACATCTTTATGCGTCAGGCGAGATGTTTTCAGCACGAGTAATAGGCGAACGCTCACGAGCCTTGGCAAGTGAGCATCGCGAGCCGAATACGAGTGCTGAACACATCGCGCCTGACGCATAAAGATTTAGCACACGCGTTCCACACTATACTTTATTCAACACATGCATGGTTTTAGACTTGAATTGAATAATTTAATTTCACTGACAGAAGTACATCTCATAATAAAAACATTGGGCTTGATACAATATTTATTAACTTTGTTACCATAGTAACCATATTTCATTTATAACAACGAAAAGAGGTACATAATGTTCATTAGATAACGGGTTTTTCAAATGTTTTTCAATACATCATCGAAAAGCGTTTTATAATGGATCATGACGTCACCAGTCTATAAACGGCTATTCAAGGTCCGAAAAACAGATACGAAAAAACACTAAAAGCATGCATGTGTTGAATAAACATCTTTTTGCAACACTTGCATCAAAAGTACCTACCTACAATTTTAGATGGTGTACGTTTGAAAAGTGATTCTTTATGGAAGCTTCTACTGCATTCGAACGGTAGTGTTTAAAGTAAATTTTAACGCACTTAGTTCTATAAAGTAATACTGTTTTGTTTTACTTTATAACACACGTGCGTAATAAAGTACTTTAGAGATTACTTTGCTATAATATCACTAATAAAATATTTATCCAAAGTGTGTTTTATTTGCTTCAAATTGAACTTTTGAAGCACTTGTTGCAAAAAATATTGTATGTAACGCGTGACTAAAGTGACGGATCTGGCAGTCGCGATTTTATAATACTTTCTTGAGGTTATGTGGCATTTATACCAGAACGAGTGTGTATTTACCACGCGAGCCGAAGGCGAGTGCGGTAATCACACACTCGTATCGCAAAATCGCGACTGTCATATAATCCGTAACTTAAACCACTAGTTGCATAAATTACTATTCATTTAAGTTTCTTGACTATGTCCATCTATGAATGTCTCATCAGACCTCAGTGGCCCTACGAAAACGTTCTTGCGTTAGAAAATATAATCGCGGACATACAAGATTCAGTGGCTTACATTTAGGATTGTTGGTAAAAGGAATCATTATCATGGCTGCAAACTTAAACTGAACGACCGCTCTTAAAAATATAATAATTAATAATCAAAGAAGGCTTATAATGCAAGATTGTTAGCTATATACAAGTGAATTTAATTCACTAATCAAATAAGTTTCGTGGAAACTAATGACTTAACGATTTATGGTCACAGTAATTTGCATTTACGTCAACAAGAAAATACCTTGACTAATCACTATGATAACTATCCAATTCGGCATAATGAGTCAGCAAAAATATTTTAAATAAATTGCAATTTACAGTATGATGTCTACACATACATTTTTGTGTTTTGGATTAATAAAAAGTATTTAAAATTGGTACTTTGCTTTTGGCACTATATATAGAAGCAATGAGAATTTCCGACAGTAAAATTTAGTTCTTCCTATAAAGCTGTTAAATTACATACATTCAGCACTGGAAGTACATTTTAAGTTTTCCAGCTTTCCAATAACAATATAAACTATTAGCAGATTGTATTTCTAGTGTCGTAATTGGGTTTATGACTGACGAGTTGTGACAGTATGTAAAAACGAGCTATAGCAAGTTTTTACAGTCACACGAGTCATAATACCATTACGCACGAGAAATATATGGTATTTTTGCAATACCCACTACAAAATATCTACTTTTCACTTACGCTAATGACCTCAGTTGTCGGGCGTCTATAATTTACAATTCATTCATACTTTTCACTTCCTTCATTTTCAGTATTTTCAAAAAATTTTGACAGTTAATTTGCGTCGCCATCTTTACATTCACAGCAGGCCGTGAGTATGTAATAGCAGGCGGATAGAACGAATAAACATATGTTACTATGGTAACCGTTTACTTACCGCACTAGTTATTATTAAAAACGCTTTCGGCGCGCCTGCCTGTTAAATGACCCAATACATGCATGGAAAGTAGCTATTTTGTAGTGGGTATGGCAAAAAAGTATTAATATTATCATGGGCGCGACTTTGTTTCCATTTAGGCCTTTTTTGCCGGAATAATATTACTTAGTACAACAAAATGCCTAGCGTCTTCAAAAAAACAAAATGTCTTAATGTAGATTACCATAGTAGTAAACATAAAATAGTTAAAAAATTGATGAACGGTAAGTGATAAACAAAAGATAAAACAGCCATTTAACAATACTATGTTTCCGTTTGTAATCAAATCTTCCTCAGGGCCAAAAAGATTTAACCTTGAGGAAGATTTCATTGAGAATTATTGTTATAGTTGATCGAATGAACTTGTATTTATTTTTTGTTCGAGTATTCACCTTCAACTAAACGATCATGTTTTGTTTTTAATAATAGTATAAAACAACCAAAAAAATGGTGTTATAAACTGGAGCTCATAGAAATAACGATTTTTTTGTACCATTCGGACTATAATATATTAAGAAGGCAATAAAAGTTTTTATAATATTCGTTAAGTGAGATAAACAATAGAATATTCCATTACAAGAGACGAAACACAGCGTTTGCAACTAGTGTGAAATTTGCAGCAAATCACACGCATTGCATTCGCTGTGTTTCATTCCGAGTAATACATATTATTTTTCACAACATCTCTATTGACAATTCGATTTGAGGTATTTGAAATTTGGGTGCGCAAAAAAGCCGCAAAAATATTAGATCTGTCAGATCCATGTGAAATTTATGTGGGGTTATGTCTGTCATTTTGACGTTTTCGAGTATATATGCGAATTGAAGTTGGCGTGACTCAATCGCTCTTAACAACGATAAAAAACAGTGAAAACCGACAACTAAAAAGTTTCAACCCGCTTTCTATAATATCATTGATGAATTTGTCAATAGATTGCCAATAAATTTAAGTTAATACTGATCTTAGAACAGACATGCAAATCATAGACATAAATCTAAAAAAAAAATAGTGCCAGGTTGCAAAAAACTACATTCAAACAATTCGCTAATAACAGTTCCGGGGTGACGCCTTGATGCAAGTTATATCATTAAAATAACCGATTATAGATACTAATTCTTAAAATTAAAATTTGTTCAATTTTTAGGCGGAAGAACGAGTATTTTTTAACTGCGTAGTACAACCCAACTCAAACGGATATAAGTATCGTCATACACATCCCAAAATGGATCTCAGTTCACTGAGCACGTTCCTATATTATATTATTTACGTCATAATATCATAGACATAACAATACAGACCTTAGAGTGTGTGGGTAGCGGGACATCCGGTACGTCTGAGTCCCATTCTGAGCTGAGGTCATCGCTCGATGCATCAGCGTAGTCTGCACTCCACGGCACCTCCAATAAACTCATCGAGTACTGATCGTATCCGGAAGGCACGTAAGAAGATCCTCTCCGGGATCGACATCCTGAAGGCGGCAAAGGCGACGTAGATCTAGAAGGAGTTCTCGATCTAGTCGGCGACGAACATCGTCTAGACGTCGACTTTCTGGTGTGCGGCACGGGAGAAGATGATCTTCTCGAAATCGGTATTTTTAAATTCGAATCGCTAACGGTTATGGCCGCCCTTGGCGTTACCGGAGTCGAACGACGTCGTAGATTACTAGTCGAAGTTTCCATGCAATCATTTGATGACGCCTTCTTCATGTCGTTGACGATATCGTCTTTTTCGGAAATATTGTTTTCGGGTGTCGATTGACACCGTGATAAAATGATTCTCGAACTGCATGTTGCTTTGTTTACCAAATTTAATTCCAGTTCGTTATTTAATGACGTTTCTTCGTTATAATTAGCTATTCGTAATGGAGAATTCGCATGATTATTATCAGACAATGATGATTGCATATTAGGCTCGAATGACGTAGAAAGATAATTACTCAATTCCTCGCTACTCGAATTGGTCGAATCGCAAGAAGCCAATCTTTTCGATGCCGGAATTTTCAATTTTGGCGTGTTTTCTATTTCGTCGTCACTGCAATACATGATTATATCAATATCTGGTACTATGAATTGATTCAATTGATCCTGATAGTCGGGCATAATTACTTGAAGATGTTTTAAGATGTTTTACGAAGGTTTTTCTTCTTCGGCGATAGAACTTTGAAACGTCTATATTTTTGTTTATTCCGATTTGAATATTTCCTTAAACTTTTCACTTTGACAGTTTTTAGATTATTTTAATGCAAGTTTGTTTATTCACGTTTTTTTCGCCACTAAAAATTGAACACATATATTCTAAAATTTATAAATTTATGTTTATTTTAAAATTTTAAAAATCTCGAAGCCATCACAAGTAATTTTTTATGGGCTGATTTTCCAGTTTACTTAATGATTTGATCAATTAAATTATTTAAATGTGTCGAACAGCTTAAATCTTGATCCATTTATTAAATTTATGGCTTAAGAACAGGAATTAAATTTAATACGAAAAAATAATTATTAATTTACGAGATTTTTTATCTTAGAATGTTGAGAAAAAGGTATGAAAAAATTAAAGCCATAAAGTTCTTTGAATCGCAAATGACCCACAGAGATCAAAGTTTTTAGTGATACGAGTTTAAAGTTTGTTATTATCTAAGCCATGACCAAAATAAACAAAAAAAATGTGAAAGTATATGATTTAATAAGTACATTAATTGGTTAATTTGTAACAAAATTCCTTATGATTATTTTGTATTTGTAATCACTTTATAAAATGTTTTTTTTAATTGCTTAGAATGTTCTTGAAATTATTTATATATTCTGTAGATCGCGAATCGCGATTCAACTATAGTTTTTTTTGTCCTATATAACAACCTTAGTCACTAGATTTAGAGACACTTTGATTACAAAAAAATGTTTGTTTCATTTTTTTGATCGGTTGATATAAAATCAAGAACTAGAACTAGCAACATCAAATAACTAAATTCCAAAATAGCAAGAGACAGAATTTAAATTTAATTTTACAGGTTCTCAGAAACGTAACAATTTCTCACGGTATTAAAAGCACAACTAGTTTTATTCACAGTTAACTATCAATGCAATTCTTTATCTGAAATAAATTATATATATCACGATTAATTTTTTAACCCGTTATATCCCATTTAAATATGCTACTGGCAATTTCAAACAATATTAAAGACTCGATTTGAAAATAATATCTCGACTTGGAATTTGAATTTAATAGGGTCTGAAATGTTATGTCTATTCATTATAAATTAATTTAGAACAAGCGTATTGAAAATTGTGATGATTTTTAAAGCATGAAATTTGAACCAACGGGCGAAGCAAAGTTGCCAAATTTTTAATATGGACTCCGGGGTCACAAAAATAAAGACATGTCAGTGCTTCTATATTACTAAGTACCCAAAGATTGTTATTGCCCATATCTTTGAAATATCGACAATTTAAATATTATGTTAAGAGTATTCGATAGCGGAAGTTGCATTCTTGCACTTTTCATCTCAAATCCTTTCCCTCGCCTATAAAACGGTTCCCGCTATTTTTAAAGCTAAAGAGTTCGGGTAAACGCCAAATGAAGGACCAAGAATCACACTACAGATCCTACAGACGAAGTTTTGGCTACGTGTGAAAAATAACGTGATTTTTAAAAAGTTGTAAGTTTTCCCAAGAATGTTTAAAGTGAAAACTTCTTTAGCGACGTATCTTTTTTAATCTTTCCTTATGAGTTACGATAAAGGGAAAATGCTTCAATAGAGGGGAAATATTTCATTAAATTCAAAAATATGCAGATAAAATTAATTTTTAACAAACATATTACTTAAAAAATTATTAGTAATAATTTATACATTTACATATATGTACCTATTTATGTTTTCACTTCCCCCGTGAGCTTATAATGTGGACAAGGCTCACACATTTTTTTTCGCCTGTAGGGTCCACTATTTTTAAAGCTAAAGGATTCGGGTAAACGCCAAATGAAGGACCGAGATGAAGAGTGCAGGGGGTAACTTCCGGTAGAGAATACTCTTAGGTTTTTTTAAAATTACGATCGTTCCTAGACGTTGTAACGTCTTTTCCATCAATATTAATGAAAACTTGGAAACTAATGTGCAACTTATTTGACGGTACAGTAGCTGTGGTTTTAATTGAATGGTAATAACAAAAATAATAAATTAGTAGGAATTAGTAATTTAATTGCCGATCGTAAACTGGTGCAATTTCAAGTAGTTATATTTTTATATCAATAGTATAAACGTTTCCGGTGATTTATTTCAACAATTCTGATTATAATAAAATATTAGAAATGGGGTCAGACTACTCGCATACGGAGAAATTATTTATGCAAATATTTATAACAATTCCCATTGTTTTAAATACGTAATGAGTTGTATCTACGCTTCACTCAATGAAAAAAAAAACAACAAAACTAGATTAACTGTTAAATCATTAAGCCCCGTCTACAATTGTCGCAAAACGCAGAACGCAAGACGTATTAAGACTCGCAAGACGTCGCAAGAGAACGCAGCGTCTCACGCTAAACAAACGCAGATCAACGCAGAACAAACGCCAAGTTGGTTTAAGCCCAACTTTTACGTTGCGTTCACGTCGCGTGTGTTACGCCAGCCAATTAGAAGTAGCTTGAACGAACGAGATTATGGCAGACGAAATAAACAACGCACGTTTATTGTAGGCATCTGACGCAACGTCAAGTTGCGTGCTGCGTTGCGTCTTGCGTATTTCTTGCGTTACGTTTTGCGACAATTGTAGACGGGGCTTTAGCATAAAAAAATATATGAAGCGATTATTATGGTTTAAATTATTGTAGGTTGATAAATTTTTTTTTTAATTCAAAATGTTAGAAAATTACTCTAAAAATTGAACGCATATATAAATAGTAAAGACGTATCTGCCCTATTTTACACCATGCAGTTACGCCACTTTGTGCGAAAAGAAAGTCGGGCTTAATGGCGGTTGTTCGATGGCTTATCTCACTTTTTCAATTTTTGTCAGTTACGTCTTTACGTGAGATGAGGGACGAAATGCGTCAGACGCAAAAATATGTTTACGATCGGTTTACGAGCAGTATTAAAAAGTTTTAAAGAATGATCTCGGTAGGTCTTCATACTAAAAATAACTGAAATTTAAAAAAAATCTACTACGTTAAATTCAACAATGAATTAAAATCTACTTATAAATTTTGCAAAGAAGCCCATAAGAAATAATCTATTTGAGACATGGAGATTAAATTTGCTTCTTTTATTATAAAGACTATAGACAGTGGTGTAATCGCAATAAATTATTCTGTCGATAAATTAAATGATTGTCATTTGAGATCAATAACACTAATCATGACACGCTGAAATCGATGACAAAAAATAAAATAACGATGTGTTAAAAATAAAAATCAAATTAAACTTCCTTTTCCAATTAAATGTTTAAAAACTACAAATTAAATTTAATCAAACAGAAAATTACGGACAGAAATTTAAATTATTTACAGGATGCAAATATTTTATGGCAAACCGCGGAGATTTTAATTTTCACTGTTATATTTAAATCAGAAACGATAATCCGATGTACAAGGCGTAGGTACATTTTATTCTGCAAGCCACGCAGCTGAAAACCTCGCAAACAATAAAAACAGAATTATCGGTAACAGTTTGATAGTTTCACAACTATTTTTTTGAAATCCAATACATATTATATAATATATACGAAACAAATTCTTACCAATTAATAAAATCACTTCATATAATTGACAAATTACATTCGAATAAATGTTATTAACAACAATGGACTCAGAAGCTGTTTACTGTTTGGTGGTCGGTTGATTAACTGGTATTTTATTTGCACTGCTCCACATAAAAATAAAAATATTGCTAATAATTGTCACAAAGGAACTTACGACCCAATCGTTTTGAACTGTGACTGAAATTTTCCGTTAAATGAAGGAGATCCAGGACTTTGGAACTGATGCAATGTGTCCCCAATATAAACATTCACATAAAATACTTAACCCTGATTAGGTTCATTGAGTTTTATATTATTGCTGTTAAAGTTCTGCTCTAGAATATATTATGATAATCATCACGAAGTCATAATTTTCGAAGTATAATTTATTGGTGTAAAATTTTGGGGTCAAAATCGACACTTTTCTGATTTTCATTAGTGAATTTATTTTATTAACAAACGTATCTTATTATACAAAGTTAGCTCAACTGAAATATAAATTTATTTTTTTCTTTTCACGATTTGAAATCGAAAAATTCAAACATTTTAGTGTGATGAAATTTTGAAAAATTGTTAGAAAAATAAATACCTACCTTAAAAACGATAAAAAATTATTAATTACGAATTTCTATGATAGTCCAATCCGAGGTCCAATCAATAATCCATTTTATAGAAACAACCAATTTCTTCTAATAGGGCATAAAACTGTATGTGTTTGCCACTCGCGACGCCACTAGCGCATATGGCAAATACCATAGACAATACAAATCTTAGAGGATTCACAAATGTGAAATATGTTATGTCCAAGGATGTTGTGAATATTTATAACTCCTTTACTTTGACAACCAGCAATCAACGAGATTTAAACCTCGTTGCCGCCAATATTTAAATATGTGATTTGCGAGGTTTCCGGTTTGTAATTAATTCAGTAGTTGCTACCGCTCCTACCATAGACATAGAGGATGCTACACCTTTTACGCAGTGGCGGTATCTGAGCTGAGTTTAGCGTTTTATGCCCCATTTCTGCAGATCTTCTAAAAATACAACAAAACTGTAATTTATTTAAAAAATGTCTTGTCGTAAACAGGTTCAAATCGAAATAACTTTCTGTTTTAACTAATCGCAAATTTTCTAAAAAAACTGACTTGCAACTTCAAATGGTAATCAACTTTCTTCAATGTTTATTTATTATTAATTTGTTTATAAGTAGGCAGCATTTTTAAAACGTAATCAGCTCGGACTTTAATACTAACAAGTGCAAGGATTAAATTAGTTATTTCTTAATTGGAAATATCGTTCGATTTCCCCACCATTAATTTATTAAATACGAATTTCCTAGATTGTAATTTTCGCGTATTTCATTTTTGAATGATGGACTTTGAAATATTGTTTTTGCCAGACCCACTACAAAATAGCTACTTTAGACGTATGTCTAGCGACCTTTAATGAGTCATTTAACAGGCAGGTGTGCGGAAAATGTTTTACTTAAAAAAGTAAGTCTTAATAAAAACTATACCTATTTAAAGGGGGTTGAGCAGTAGCCCAAAAAAAACGACATTAACACGACCGAGGCCGCCGGTAAAGGCTAGTTTAAAATAAGTATTATTTATTTCAAGTTATTACTGAAATATATTTTTTGACATTGAATTTAATACAATAATCATATCGTTTTTTATCGCAAAAATAATACTTATTCATAAATGCTACACCGAGATTCAGTTATTTTATCACCATTTGCGTCATAGCAAAATAAATAATTTTATTTTTATAGACATGAAAATGCAGTACAGAAATAAATATAAGTGCAGCTTCTTTGTCACAAAAAAATAAAACAACTGCCAGTAATTTTTCAGTAAAAAAATATATTAGACTCCTCGAAGAAAAACAGTAAGTTCATTAATTTTGGAACTTTTCGAGCAACCCTAGATATTTAGTTGTTTCCATAAATATACTTTTGTTTTAATCTTATCTACCATAGTTAGGGTAACCAGAGCTATTAATCACAAATATGTATATATTATGTAAATTAACAGCACTGTTAAATTTTTGTCGTCTTTAGCAGTATTTCATTCCAAATAAGTATGTCTACATTATGTATACCTTCGCCTCGATTCTAAATAGTTTTTTTTATTATTTAAGGTCACCAGCTTCCAGGGTTATCTGGGTCCCGTACCAATTGATATTTTAAAATTATTAGTTGACTTTTTAATAAACTGACAGTTCAACTGGTTCTCAGAGTAGAAAGTAGTATAATTTTGAAATAACCGTAGGGTTAAATGCAAGGACGGATACACATAGGGACTAATAGGGCTTAAGTCTTGCGCCCCTAAGTGTCAAGAGCCCACAAAAATAATTTGAATTATTATATATTTAATATTAGACTTCACTAAGCCCTATAGGCCCCGAAAAACCTAGACCCGCCCCTAGTTAAATGTAAGAAATCTTTTAATTCTATACAACTTACAGTCTAGAGTTATAAATTTTTTGCTCATAATGCTAGTATAACTAATAAACAGAAATAAAATTTTGAACTTTCCACAACGAAATTAATAAAGCATTCTAATTAATTTTTTCAAGTTATTAAGACGCAGTTCACCTTCCCTTTGTAGTGTGAAGAACTTTTTCTACATTTTAAATTATTACTGGTATAAAACATTACCGTGACAAAACAATTAGGTACTGACGTGGAACAAATCAGTTATTAATTACGGAAAAAGTTAAAACAAAAAAATAATACGTAAATAATTAGCACTGCATTTTCTATAACATTTAAAATAACTGAATTATTTATATAAACAAATCTTTAATTTCTTTTTAAATCACTGATGTTACATTAATTGATTTTTTGCCATACCCACTACAAAATTGTTACTTTCCATGCATGTATACCGGCCTGTATTAGGTCATTTAACAGGCAGGCGTGTCGAAAGTGTTTTCATAGCATGACTAGTGCGGTAAGTAAACGGTTGCCATAGCAAATTCTGTTTATTCGCTCTATCCGCCTGCCTTTACATACTCACGGCCTAGTCTAAATGTAAAGATGGCGACGCAAATGAACTGTCAAAATGTTTTGAAAATGAAGTAAAAAGTAGCAATTATCTATAATTTTGCTGTCACCACTCGTCAGTATTATACCCAATTAGGCATCTAAATATACAATCTACTATCTTCAGACAAAAATATTAGTTCATTTAAAATAACCACAAAGTATCAACATTGCCACTGTGGCCATTTTTCTTTTGGTTTTGTTTTAAATTTGTTTTTAAACAATTGAATGCGTCAATCACTAAAATGACAAAGAATAGTCATTTTAAAGCAATAATATTAACAACAGATAATACAGCAAAAAATACTCAATAAAATGATTAATGATTGCCAAACTACCAATTGGCTGTAAATATAATGTATGTACCGGCATGACGTCACCAGGTACACAACAGCGTTGACATCGACGATGTTCAAACTAAACGACATAAGCGACATTTGACGAATTTTATACCAAAAAGCCTAAAAAATATCCCTCTCCTACACAGTTTTTTTTTTAATTTTTAGAAAAAATATTACTTCAGTAATAGACCTTTTCACCAGTAGTTACGCGCAAGCACCGTCGCCATGATTATGATTCCGCCTTTCAAAAGTTTCGTAAGCTTTTCGTATTCTTTTTGACGCAATGACTAGGTCAGAAATGTTTTTCAATGTTAATTTAGATGAAAATGTTACTGACGGTGCTAAATTAGTGCACAAAACAGTTGAAGAACATACTTGCGGTAAATTGGGACGGTGGTTGAAGTGCCACGGCCGGAAAACTGTTGGAAGTAAACGAAAATTGGTTGAAAGGTTAGAATCCTAGCTACTTGTCATAAATTGTTCATCGTAAAAAGTTTATCTTTAAAAGTACCCAAATATTTTTCTAGGGTGTTGTACCACTTCTTTAAATAATATATTTTATTTAATTAGATACTATTTACATTTTCAAAATCAATCACTTGCCATCTGTCAATATGACAAGTCTTTGAAAAACATGGCGGAATTAGGCACATGCGCAGAAAAAAATGTTTGACGATGAAAAGGTCCATTGCAAATTTTATGTATAAAAACGCGTATCTATTACATTAATGAGAACTCACTTAATAGAAAATCTACCGATATCTAATAGTCCGGTCAAAATAGCGGGTACTTAAATAAGTAAAACTCTGACTCGTAGACAAAAAATGTTTATACAAAAGTTGTAGAGAATTGTATCCTCTACAAAATTGTATAAGCTATTTTTATGATAACACTTACCGTTTACGAGAAAAATGCAAAAAAACCGATATTTGTGACCTTTGACCTTGAATAAATTTTTTAGCACACATGGAATCGATGGGGACATTTGATATTTTACTTATAATGGTGTACCAAAGACCTATACCAATATTTAGCTCTATGCGAATTATTGCAAACTGAAATGTTTATTTTGACCGGACTATAATGAGCAGTAAATCCTGGCACGACTTTTAACGCTAAATCTATTTTCAAAGTGAACTCAGCGTCCTAGAAACCGAAATCAGTGTTAAATTGTATTTGGTTAAAAACATCAATCAGATAATTCTAAAGCGTTTTATTTTTAATTTTTTGGCGCTTACGATGTTCTGTTTAGAACGCGGTCAATTAGAATTTGCTACATTATTCAAATGTCGCGAGATTTATAAATAATTTATGGATGATGTCCATTTTGTGGTTTGACCATTTAAGCAAATTACGGCTAATCGGTTTCTTATCATCGTTTATATTTGGTTATAAGTTCCAAGTGCTAATAATACCAGAATCAGATCCAAAGACCATATATAGCCAAAAACAATACTATTTTCAATTTAAATATCCTTGACTAATAAAACCATGGCTAGAATAGTATCGTTTAGAGAAGATAGTAGCGTCATTTCTGCGCACAAACGAGTTTCGGGTCGGACGGGTCTATGTTTGTTAACAAGGGGTAGTCAATGGTGCGTCTCAACTGGCGATGAACAACCAAATGATCATATTCATAGGACCATGGCTCAATTGTTAGAAAACGTAGACCCGTCCGACCCGAAAAAGTGCCGTGATGAGTAAGCGCATTAGAGTTTTTATCAGTAATTGAAAATTATCGTGTTTTTAGTTTGCCTACCTGTTAAAGATAATAATATATCGCAAAAAAGAAAATATTTACACTGTAAAGGAAAGCAAGTATACCCGTCCTTTTCGATCAAAGAAAAAAGGGGAACATGCACTATATTTTTGTCGATAAATTGGAATGTTTACTACATCAGTTTATTGATTAGAATTTTCAGGGGTCAATTTTCAATATTGAATTACTTAAAGCAGTGGTCTTGAAACTTTTTTAACTGTGACGTTAAAAGCAACATTCAGATTTGACAATAATACCGGCAGTTGAAACTTTTAATTAAAGTACTTTTACTGAATTAGTTTGTATGTTTAAAATAAAACCATCGACTTTTTCATAATTCTGGCATATTTTGTAATTTTTTCCTAAAAAAAATATTTTTTTACAAAATCATGAGAATCTCCTTGGATGTTTTACCTGCTGTTTGAAAATTAATCTATTTAATTAATAAAATCGACAGAATTTTTTGAATAGGTAATTAAATTTAAAAATATTTTTACCTATGCTATTATTTTTTTTTCTTTTTATGGGAATAAAATCTATACGCAAGGGCCATCCTGGAGTTATAAAATATTTTTGAGTTATATAATCTGAGCTATTCCTTTTCTAACGTGAATTATGACAAGTTTTATTATACAAACTGTAAATAGCGACGTAACGAAATTTATTTATTGAGTAATATTTATAAAACTAAATCAGGTTTGTCTATACCTACGTACAGTACTGTGAAAAATAAAGGTTTGATGACAAATTGTGCTACAAAATTTATGCTCAAAAAATACACAAATAGTAGATATTTCGAAGGAAAAAAAACATAATTTCTCACACTTAGGTAAAACTTTTTTTCAAAAAATTCGCATGAGAGATCTGCATTATGATTGTTTTTCTTCCTTTAGCGTTAACCCGAACCTCCTAGTTTCAAAAATATGATCGGGACGTCCATAACTCTGAACCGCTATTTCTGAAAAATCTAAATTTTCTAACGCACTGTGTTTGCTGCCTCTGTCTTTGAAGTAATATCTGTTTCACTGACTGTAAATATCTATATATTTGTAGTCTCTATCTTTGTCTGTTTCACTGACTGTATATCTATAATAGTATACGATTTAAATTTTTAGTCTTTTAAAGATCCTTTTTGTCAAAACTTTTTGTTTTTAACCCTTATGGTACCTAGCATATATAAATCTGTCATAATATATGGCTTTTGTAGATTATATAGACGCTTTACTCAATCTATAGGGTGCTGAATCGCTTTGCGGGTAATAGGGATTTAATCCGTAAAATCAAACTTTTGCGATTTCCTACTCCCCTAATTATTTTAGGAAAAATATCTTCGAATAAAAGTTTTAGAACATAAAATTCTGCATCTAAATCATTAAACAAAATTAATTTTGCATGCTTTGTGACGGCAGAAATTTGATATGAAAATGTCAAAATTACCTCAAAAACAGATAGCGATAGTCATGGAACTTGAACAAAAAGATTAGAAATTATTCTGACAGCTAAAACGTCATCATTTTGATCAAGTTCCATGGCTATCGCTATCTGTTTTTGAGGTAATTTTGACATTTTTAAAGTAAAAAAATGGATATGTGCTTATGACCACACGACAGAAGTGAAAACTTCAGATTTTCTAATTTTTGGTATCATCTATTATAGTGCATTTATGAACTAAAAATAATTTATTACTAAAATACTAAAATTGTATTTTTAATTAATTCCACCTTGGTTTCAAAAAAATTATAATTTTTGTCAAAGAAAGAATATAACAAAAATAATAAAATATGTAAATAAATATCATGTAGAATTTAGAAAAAAAAGCGCCAAAAATTCTACACTGCCATCAGGTCTCGAACCTAGGTTCCTATGCATAGAACGCAAAGACTAAACCAACTGCGCTATAGGTGGCCGTGGAAGTGTGTAGACGGCCGTTTTTATGATATAAGTATGTTGCGAATTCTTACGGAAGTAGTTGCGAACGTTTAAGTATGTTGCGAATTCTTACGGAAGGTTGCGAACGCTTCAAATTTTTTCAGTACCCAGGCAAAGAGTGCCTAACGCGCCTAAGGAAGTTTTCATTTCAAAAACAAGTTTTGAAACTGAATTGTAAAAATTACTATACTTCCTAAATGTACAGTCTAATAATAAATTAGATACGGTTTGGTAATTTCTTTTGCACGGTGCTGTATACACACAAACATGTGTTTGTATAAGTTGTTCATATATTTTATTATTATTATTATGTTTGTGAACCTAGAGAAGTTTGTAAATATTATGCAGTTGGTATAGATATTGAAAACGGGTTTGCAGCTCTTTCCAGCATTAAAGTCTTTGAATTATGGATTTTGTGTATTGATTTGTACGTGTTAATATTCACTTTTGTATTGGAAATGAGAGTTATGTGTTTTTTAAGTACTTATTAAGGCCGTGCATTCTTCATTCTTCAACAATGTTACTAAAAAAAAGCATCTGCCTTTTCATTGTCACGATAATTGGTGTAATTATTCGTAATTAAATAATTAAAATAATTGCGATGTCAGATTTTTTTGCGTAGTATTAAATTTAATAAACATTGGTTTTAATTTAGAGATATATCTTTAAGATAACAAAAACGAGTTTAGATTATATTAGTGAAAGTAAATTGATAACAAAATATGTCTGATTTGCGAAAACATCGTAGATTCAAAATTTATAAAACCGCCTGAAGTGATTTTATTATAAGTTGGAATTTGTTGATTATTATTTTTTTTGTATAGTATTTTTTGTGGCCAGCAGCTGACAGGCTTATTATTTTAACCACGTACCTGAGAACTGAGGGTTTGTAAAAATGAAAATCCCTATCCGCTATATGTTATCAAGCCCAGTTGAAAAGACAAAAATCTGTTTTGTCAAAATATAACAGTGAAAATAAAAAATTAGAAAAGTAAAACAAATGCATTTATTCGATTCATTTGTTTTATCAGCGGATACCCCACATTAACTCAACTTGGCCCCCCACCTCATTTTTTTTCAGTTTTTTTTTGACAAATCAATTGTGCTCGAATTGTGCTCAATTGTGCTGCTAATATTTTCAATTGTGCTCAATTGCAAATTGCTTAAAAATTGAAAACAAATCCGGGGGCCAAGTTGACGCTCAGCCCCCGGAAATTTTGGAATTTCGATGTTTTTTTTAGCTCATTCAATTGTGCTCGCAGTGTGCTGAATTGTGCTGCAAAGATTTTCAATTCAGCTCATCTGCAAAGTACCTTAAAATCGAAAACAAATCCGGGGGCCAAGTTGACGCTCAGCCCCCGGAAATTTTGGATTTTTGATGTTTTTTTTAGCTCATTCAATAGTGCTCGAATTGTGCTCAATTGTGCTGCAAAGATTTTCAATTCAGCTCATCTGCAAAGTACTTTAAAATCAAAAACAAATCCGGGGGCCAGGTTGACGCTCAGCCCCCGAAAATTTTTGATTTTTGATGTTTTTTTTAGCTCCTTCAATAGTGCTCGAATTGTGCTCAATTGTGCTGCAAAGATTTTCAATGCAGCTCATTTGCAAAGTACTTTAAAATTGAAAACAAATCCGGGGGCCAAGTTGACGCTCAGCCCCCGGAAATTTTGGATTTTTGATGTTTTTTTTAGCTCATTCAATAGTGCTCGAATTGTGTTCAATTGTGCTGTAAAGATTTTCAATTCAGCTCATCTCCAAAGTACTTTAAAATCAAAAACAAATCCGGGGCCAGTTAAAGCTAAGCCCCCGGAAATTTTGGATTTTTGATGTTTTTTTTAGCTTATTCAATAGTGCTCGAATTGTGTTCAATTGTGCTGTAAAGATTTTCAATTCAGCTCATCTGCAAAGTACTTCAAAATCAAAAACAAATCCGGGGCATGTTAAAGTCAGCCCCCGGAAATTTTGGATTTTTGATGTTTTTTTTAGCTCATTCAATAGTGCTCGAATTGTGTTCAATTGTGCTGTAAAGATTTTCAATTAGGCTCATCTGCAAAGTACTTCAAAATCGAAAACAAATCCGGGGGCCAAGTTGACGCTCAGCCCCCGGAAATTTTGGATTTTTGATGTTTTTTTTAGCTCATTCAATAGTGCTCGAATTGTGCTCAATTGTGCTGCAAAGATTTTCAATTCAGCTCATCTGCAAAGTACTTTAAAATCAAAAACAAATCCGGGGGCCAGGTTGACGCTCAGCCCCCGGAAATTTTTGATTTTTGATGTTTTTTTTAGCTCCTTCAATAGTGCTCGAATTGTGCTCAATTGTGCTGCAAAGATTTTCAATGCAGCTCATTTGCAAAGTACTTTAAAATTGAAAACAAATCCGGGGGCCAAGTTGACGCTCAGCCCCCGGAAATTTTGGATTTTTGATGTTTTTTTTAGCTCATTCAATAGTGCTCGAATTGTGCTCAATTGTGCTGCAAAGATTTTCAATGCAGCTCATCTGCAAAGTACTTTAAAATTGAAAACAAATCCGGGGGCCAAGTTGACGCTCAGCCCCCGGAAATTTTGGATTTTTGATGTTTTTTTTAGCTCATTCAATAGTGCTCGAATTGTGCTCAATTGTGCTGCAAAGATTTTCAATGCAGCTCATTTGCAAAGTACTTTAAAATTGAAAACAAATCCGGGGGCCAAGTTGACGCTCAGCGCCCGGAAATTTTGGATTTTTGATGTTTTTTTTAGCTCATTCAATAGTGCTCGAATTGTGTTCAATTGTGCTGTAAAGATTTTCAATTCAGCTCATCTCCAAAGTACTTTAAAATCAAAAACAAATCCGGGGCCAGTTAAAGCTAAGCCCCCGGAAATTTTGGATTTTTGATGTTTTTTTTAGCTTATTCAATAGTGCTCGAATTGTGTTCAATTGTGCTGTAAAGATTTTCAATTCAGCTCATCTGCAAAGTACTTCAAAATCAAAAACAAATCCGGGGCATGTTAAAGTCAGCCCCCGGAAATTTTGGATTTTTGATGTTTTTTTTAGCTCATTCAATAGTGCTCGAATTGTGCTCAATTGTGCTGCAAAGATTTTCAATTCAGCTCATCTGCAAAGTACTTTAAAATCAAAAACAAATCCGGGGCCAGTTTAAATAATGTGTTGAAAAAAAAAATGATTCACTAAAATATTTAAATGCTTAGGAAATTTGGCAAATATTCCAGGTAAAAGCAGCTTCTAAGTCATTTTACGGGCTTTTGTTTTAAACCGAAAACATAAAGTTGTTCACAATAATTCACACATGCGTATGAAGGGTTGCCGATTTTAAACCAACGTATTTCCAACGGTTACTCTAAATACAAACAAACATATACAGTGTGTCCCAGAATAGATGTAACAAGAACAAAAAAAGATTCGAATATTGTAGTAGCATTAATTAGGGATATAAACTAAGATATACCAAAAATGAGTTAATTCGGTCTTCTACTAGGTGTTTTATCAGCAAAGTGGTAAAAATGACAACGAAAAAGTAGTTTTATTTTTCAAAAAATCAACTAATAAAAGTAGTTTAGAATGCAATTTTATAACCCCATACCAAATTTCAGAAATATATTTTTAAAAAATCATGAATTTTCTGTATTGGTAACGATTTCTTTTATTATTGCTGAAATTTGAAATGGAGTTATAAAATTGCATTTTAAACAACTTTTTTTAAATCATATTTTCAAATTTTAATAAATAAATATAAAAAAAATCGTTTGTTTTGTAACGTTGTAAAAATGACCGAGAGAAGTATACCCTTTTCTTGGTCATTTTTACAACGTTACAAAACAAACGATTTTTTTAAATATTTCTGAAATTTGGTATGGGTTTATAAAATAGCATTCTAAACAACTTTTGTCTGTGACATTTTCATATTTCGAAAAATATATTCTGTCATTTTAGAGCCCCGTACCTCCGTATGGAACACTTTTACTCTGTTTACGATATCTGTACGTCCGTCCGTGTTTCCGTCCGTCTGTCACAGGGCTCTATCCCACAAACAGTACGAGGTAGCTAGTTGAAATTTTCACAGATTGTTGTTATGGCATAAATCTTGACAAATAATAATTACAATTATTATTTGCTAATCAAATTTAATTAAAGTATATTTATATACTTTAATTAAATTTGATACGGAAAAAAATTGAAACACTAAAAAGAACAGAATAAAATATAAGTAAAAAAAACTTTTTAAAAACAAATCAAAAAATTTTTTACCCCCACTCAACTCGTTAATTCTATTTTTGTATGGAACGATCGATGCGCGAATCTACTCGCACTAGGCCAACTTTTACAACTTTGCTTATAAAACACCCTGTAGAAATTCTAAATTTGTTTGTTCATTACACCTTTCGTTACATCTTATCCTAGGACACACTGTATATAGAGTAGTATTTGTTTAAAAAATCTTCATTTTCGGGTTGGACGAGTCTACGTTTTCAAACAACGGGTGGTCCTGTAAATTGGCATTTTAAAAAATATACATTATTTTATTATTAGAATTTATAGAAAAATACAAAATTCTTTTTTTCATTCCTGCATACAAAAAAATCACCATATTTTGTTATTCTAAACTCTTACTCATCCAGACGCCAACTATCAATTATTCAATAAAAAAAAATTAAAAAAACATGAAAAATTCCAAAATTTTAGGGGGCTGAGCGTAAACCTGGCCCCCGCGTTTGTTTTTGATTTTAAAGTACTTTGCAGATGAGTTAAATTGAAAATCTTTGCAGCACAATTGAGCACAATTCGAGCACTATTGAATGAGCTAAAAAAAACATCAAAAATCCAAAATTTCCGGGGGCTGAGCGTCAACTTGGCCCCCGGATTTGTTTTTGATTTTGAAGTACTTTGCAGATGAGCTGAATTGAAAATCTTTACAGCACAATTGAACACAATTCGAGCACTATTGAATGAGCTAAAAAAAGCATCAAAAATCCAAAATTTCCGGGGGCTGAGTTTTAACATGCCCCGGATTTCTTTTCGATTTTAAAGTACTTTGCAGATGAGCTGAATTGAAAATCTTTGCAGCACAATTGAGCACAATTCGAGCACTATTGAATGAGCTAAAAAAAACATCAAAAATCCAAAATTTCCGGGGGCTGAGCGTCAACTTGGCCCCCGGATTTGTTTTTGATTTTGAAGTACTTTGCAGATGAGCTGAATTGAAAATCTTTACAGCACAATTGAACACAATTCGAGCACTATTGAATGAGCTAAAAAAAACATCAAAAATCAAAAATTTCCGGGGGCTGAGCGTCAACCTGGCCCCCGGATTTGTTTTTGATTTTAAAGTACTTTGCAGATGAGCTGAATTGAAAATCTTTGCAGCACAATTGAGCACAATTCGAGCACTATTGAATGAGCTAAAAAAAACATCAAAAATCCAAAATTTCCGGGGGCTGAGCGTCAACTTGGCCCCCGGATTTGTTTTTGATTTTGAAGTACTTTGCAGATGAGCCTAATTGAAAATCTTTACAGCACAATTGAACACAATTCGAGCACTATTGAATGAGCTAAAAAAATCATCAAACATCCAAAATTTCCGGGGCTGACTTTAACATGCCCCGGATTTGTTTTTGATTTTGAAGTACTTTGCAGATGAGCTGAATTGAAAATCTTTACAGCACAATTGAACACAATTCGAGCACTATTGAATAAGCTAATAAAAACATCAAAAATCCAAAATTTCCGGGGGCTTAGCTTTAACTGGCCCCGGATTTGTTTTTGATTTTAAAGTACTTTGGAGATGAGCTGAATTGAAAATCTTTGCAGCACAATTGAGCACAATTCGAGCACTATTGAATGAGCTAAAAAAAACATCAAAAATCCAAAATTTCCGGGGGCTGAGCGTCAACTTGGCCCCCGGATTTGTTTTCGATTTTAAGGTACTTTGCAGATGAGCTGAATTGAAAATCTTTGCAGCACAATTCAGCACACTGCGAGCACAATTGAATGAGCTAAAAAAAACATCGAAATTCCAAAATTTCCGGGGGCTGAGCGTAAACCTGGCCCCCGCGTTTGTTTTTGATTTTAAAGTACTTTGCAGATGAGTTAAATTGAAAATCTTTGCAGCACAATTGAGCACAATTCGAGCACTATTGAATGAGCTAAAAAAAACATCAAAAATCCAAAATTTCCGGGGGCTGAGCGTCAACTTGGCCCCCGGATTTGTTTTTGATTTTGAAGTACTTTGCAGATGAGCTGAATTGAAAATCTTTACAGCACAATTGAACACAATTCGAGCACTATTGAATGAGCTAAAAAAAACATCAAAAATCCAAAATTTCCGGGGGCTGAGTTTTAACATGCCCCGGATTTCTTTTCGATTTTAAAGTACTTTGCAGATGAGCTGAATTGAAAATCTTTGCAGCACAATTGAGCACAATTCGAGCACTATTGAATGAGCTAAAAAAAACATCAAAAATCCAAAATTTCCGGGGGCTGAGCGTCAACTTGGCCCCCGGATTTGTTTTTGATTTTGAAGTACTTTGCAGATGAGCTGAATTGAAAATCTTTACAGCACAATTGAACACAATTCGAGCACTATTGAATGAGCTAAAAAAAACATCAAAAATCAAAAATTTCCGGGGGCTGAGCGTCAACCTGGCCCCCGGATTTGTTTTTGATTTTAAAGTACTTTGCAGATGAGCTGAATTGAAAATCTTTGCAGCACAATTGAGCACAATTCGAGCACTATTGAATGAGCTAAAAAAAACATCAAAAATCCAAAATTTCCGGGGGCTGAGCGTCAACTTGGCCCCCGGATTTGTTTTTGAATTTGAAGTACTTTGCAGATGAGCCTAATTGAAAATCTTTACAGCACAATTGAACACAATTCGAGCACTATTGAATGAGCTACTGGTTTTTATGTGGTTAACTTCTCATGATAATAACTTATCCTAGCACACAAATATCTAACATTATTTATACCTGTATGTCAAGCTATATTTTATTATTGTTGAACATATTTGCGGATATAATAAATAAATGCACAAACTTTCACATTTTAAAAATAAACTATGAAACACTTGCATTTTAATCAATGTTTTTCAACACACAATGGAAATTACAAAACGACAGTAACATTTTTTTAAAAACAAACGAAAAACGTTTTAAACATGTAAATCGAAAACACATGACGATCGTCGATGATGTAAACACATTTTGTATACCGATTATCACTTGTTAACAAAACTAGAATCGAACAGTACTACATTATTGATTATTTATCTTTAATTAGTATTATGATAGAACGGTGCTTCATAATTAGGTCTTACATTCGGTCATCGTGTGGCCTAAACACATTATCAAACCTCGACGCCACGAGTTGAACATTTTATGACATGGATGAACTTCTCGCGCTCTACTGTCTGTGTGACAGTGTGTCCATGGAAACATGTGAGTAACGCGCTGCGCGTTTGTCTCACTGATATCGATGTCTGGATGTGAGGTCGCGCTGCACTGATGATTATTTAATAACACGATTCACAATTTGCTTTATAGACTACTTAAATATATAAAAAAATTCGTTCTTCCCACAAGTTCTTTCAATCGCTTAATTACACCTTTTAGGTTAATAATAGGGTATTTGCCAGTGATCAAAATAAAATATAAAACTTTGTTATAATGAAACTTGATGCTCAAAAATATTTATTATTATTTGAATTTTTATTTTTATTAATTAAGTTTTGTAAACATATTTAAATTAATAAAAAAAATCATGATATTTAATGTATTTGTCACGCGACTTAAAACACCGCGTGACGTCAATTTTAAGTAAAAAATCTATGTATCCATAGCAACGCAGCTTAGATTGTTTACATCATGTTTACATAGGTACAAAACGGTATTTTTCAACACTGTTTCTGGGTTTTTAGATAATATTATTAGCTAATAATAATAATTTTGACGTCATACTTCAGTAGAGCAAAAATGATTTTTAGCGGGCGGGGCTAACATAACAATTTCAAAAATTATTTTTGAGCTTATTTGAAATCAGAATGAAGTGTGAGAAATTCTTAGTAGTAACATAATGGTTAATTATACCTTTTAGGTTAAGAATTTGCTAATTGTTCTGTCTATCTATAAATATGCCAAATTTAAACTCTCTAGCTCCTTCGAGAATGGAGTA
Organism: Mongoloraphidia duomilia; assembly: GCA_039654895.1. Lineage (NCBI taxonomy): Eukaryota > Metazoa > Arthropoda > Insecta > Raphidioptera > Raphidiidae > Mongoloraphidia > Mongoloraphidia duomilia. Next base: position 15,770,521 of record CM077525.1, on the reverse strand, counting down.
GAATTTCCAGAAAACCATATTTTCTATTTTATTACAGTAAGCTTCCTTTAAGTCAGAACCTAAGGGTTTGTTCTTCTTTGTCCAAACCAAACATTCTGTCAGTAATTTACTCCAATAACGACGTGCAGGAGTGGGGACGGTTGAAAACAGTAAAGGAAAAGGCTAAAAACAACAACTTAAAAGAGACTAATGTATAAATATTATGTATATTGATTTGTTCCTAGAAAACCCTATTTTCCATGAATTTATACGAAAAAATAACAACTTCTTTATTGTAAAAAAGTTCTAAAAGACTAATAAAATAGTGGACCTAATTTGAAATTTATTTTCAAAAGAAAAGAAATTTTATTAAATCTATAAAAAGCCTTTTTCTACATGTTTATAAAAATAAAATTAGTACTAGCCCTGATCGCCAGACAACATTGGTGTAAATTCAATATGGCAACTTTATTTTCCATAGCACACTTGTTTCCATATAAATATATTAATTATATCTGTGGTTTGTATTCATTTATGTAAGTGAAATAGATATGCATGTGTGTGTGTATGTGATGGTGTTTTGTTTCAGTCAAAAGTCGCCTGCCGCCGATTGTACTCTGTACAGCAGGAATTAACGACGCATCAGGCAAACGAAGACGCCGGCGCGTTGTGCGTGTTGTCTACACGATGCATCGCACAAATTCATTGATACACGATCAGGCGATCGAATCGAAACGAATTTCATTCATGTTTAGCAAAAAAACACAATTTTATAATCCCTTCGTTTTTGTTAAAATGCAGCATAAACTTACAGACTTTAAAAATGTTATTATAAGTAAAAATTCCTGCAGGCTTGCAGAAATAATAAGAGGTTAAATCGAAGATTTTAGTGGTAGGCCACCAGTTTTACAGTTTCGTTAGATGTACAAAAATTCCTGCTGCAGCAGGAGTTGGAATAATGGATACACCGTCCACGAAACTACGCGCGCATGTTATTTCAAAACTCGTTTTATAAAAAAAATATTTCATCAAGAAAATGCGAAAGATCTCTTTATAAATTATTTAAATTGAATATAGTTTATTTATATTTACTATTAAATTCAATAGAGTAAATTTAATTACGTTTGATATATTTACGTTAACTTAGGCAACCAGTTAAACGTTTTTGTAGTACGTAAAACTAACTCGCTATTCCTGCTGCCAGCAGGAATGATTTATTTCTGTAAATTCAAATACGTTAATATAGGCAACCAGTTTAACGGTTATGTAAAAGTCTGGTTTTCTGGGACTAGCACGAATTCTAGATATATTTTTCTATTTTGAAGTTTGTTCATACAGGCAATCATTCTAACGATTCTAGATTAAATTAAAACAGCTCGGTAAATGATACTTATTATGGTATAGAGCTGTTTGTAAAATGTTTTCAATAATGCTATTTCTTCTGATAGCAGGAAAGTATATTATATTCTCCTGCTATCTAACAAATATCATCATTGAAGAGAGCAAATGAAATGATTTTGTCGTAAAAAATTATTATTTTTTGAGAAATTTCTTATCATCGCCAAAAAAAAACTTAATTAGAAAAAATATATTTCAATAAATTAATTGAACATAATTAACTCCTGCTGAAAAATTTCAAGTCAAACAATTTTTTTACAATATTTTTACTTATTCTATCATTTTCACAGTTTAGTTTTTCAAAACCTTAATCTACACTAACAGATATACAGTGTGTAAACAGTTTTACCGAACATAGGGAAAATAACATTGAGAACGTTTACAATTTTGTAGTAACTCGGAACCTGCCAAATAAAAAAACAACAAAGCATCTACCTACTACATATTATTTACCTTGGATTGCCCATAGCCTACTACAAAGTTGTAAATGATCTCAAAACTCGAGAACCACAGAAAATTCTTTCATTGTTTAAAAGCTTACTGCTTACGAATATTGAGTATTGAACGAAAATAACGATTTGCACTCGGATAAAGCCGGACCGGCCAGCTAGGTTAATATAATTTGATTTCATTAATCGAAACAAAATTAACCACGCAAACTAGAAAGTTATTTTATCGAATAAAATATTGAAATAAAATCTCATTAATAATTCCAAATTGCAAATATCATTGTATGCCAAAGCCAAGCCCATCCTTAACAAGTGATATATTAGACCAAACATCTTGATATTTCAAAGTAGGTAATGTTGTATACCGTGTGTGGCTTAGAAAAGGGAACATAGGGAAAACAACATTGAGAACATTTACAATTTTGTAGTAGGCACCTATGGGCCATAAAATCTTATGTAAATATGTAAATGGACAATTGTTTACTGAAAGGTTACCATTTGTTTGTTTTTACTTCTATTGTATAAAATCAAATATTTGAATTTTTATTGTACCAGAACGATTACCTAAACTAGATTCATAGCATTATCCGATTCTGCCTAAAATTCACTGTACTATTTTTCATATGTTACCTTTTCTAAGCTACACCCGGTATATACTTGCATATACTATGCATTTTTCCCTACAGACGTAAATTTACAAAGATGAAACAGAAGGTCTTGGAACATTAATTTATACGCTTTCTACATGCCGCAGACATGTCAAAGTTTATTACGTCTACTTACTTACGAAACGTTAGAACCGCAATGGTTGACAAAATCATCGTACAGGATGACAAAATTTACTGCAAACCATACCTGAAACAATAAAGAAAAAAGATACAGTCGAGACACTTGTTAAAATGCAGCATAAACGTTACATACTTTAAAAATGTGATTATAAGTAAAAATTCCTGCAGACTTGCACAGAAATAATAGGAGGTTAAATCGAAGATTTTAGTGGTAGTCCACCAGTTTAACAGTTTCGTTAGATGTACAAAAATTCCTGCTACAGCAAGAGTTGGAATAATGACACCGTACACGAAACTACGCGCGCATGTTAGTTCGAAACTCACTTTATAAAAAAGATATTTCATCAAGAAAATGCGAAAGCTCTCTTTATAAATTACTAGCGGCCTGGTCCGGGTTCGCCCGGGTGCTATGAATTTATAATTTATTAATACATTACTCACTCGCTTCGCTCGTTTGCGAGTTATATATGTATTATGGCTGATGTATCACATTCCATTAATTAGATAAGATTATCTTTTGGTAAAGCAAATGCAAGGCTTAGCCTTAACATTGATTCACTTGTTGTTCTGGAGGCCAATGAATATGGTCGTTCCATAATAATAGTCAAAATTATTAATTAATATTTCTTTCATAACTTGCTTTTGCTAGAATATATATTATTTTGTTTTACATTATTTTAAAATAAATAAAAACATTTTTTTATTAAAAATACATTGCAAACATATTTAACTCGCGGTGGTGAGGGGCGGGCCCCCTTCAACTCGAGGGGACCGGGTCTCCTCCAACTCGGGAGGGGCCGGGACGCTCCAGCGCTCAGCGCCCCTGACCAGTCTGCGCCTGCTTCTAGGCACTAAACAATAAAAGATACTGAAGGCTATACGACCCCCAACTGTCAAGTACCATTGTCAGTTACATAATTTTATGTATTGCGAGTTAGAACACAAATTAATGAGACACGTTACAAAAGTATTATCCCACACGACAAGAATACTAATTGATGTTTAATGTATATGCGCATGATCAATGTTAAATAGGTTCAAAAGCCCACATGAATCTATTCATCAATGTTAACACTAAGCAGATTATTTTATCATTCTCAAATAATTGTAAATTTAATTATAAATCGCACATCTTCATGATTAATCATTTTTCCAGCTCATCGCAATCCATCAGATTATGTAAGTTTTTACCCTTAATGCGCGACATTAATAAAAACCTATGCCAGTGATTCACTGGCCATTATTTTATATACATATAGTTTTTATCACAGTAGATAAGAACAAAGCTATGTTACGAGTTACGACGAACTTTTTTTTTAATCACCAACTGTCAAGGTTATCATAGGCCTAGTACCAATTGGTATTTTTTTTAATTTATTACTATCTTTAATATAGTAACTTGCATATCAGTGATTCATACCTTTTATTAATTATATATAGTAATCACAGAAGATAAGAATGAAGGTATGTTACGGTATTTTAAAAAAAGTACACGTGATCGAAGTTATACTGCTTTGGCGTGATTAAAAACTAATTTCAAATTTGCATGCAAATAATTTATTTCAATAAAATAATAAAACGACTGGAGTGAATTTATTTATATTTGTTTATAAGGGTGTCTCAGTAAGAGTACACTTTTTCATTTTAAAATAAAAAGACGTATTTTTTGAGAGAGAAGTGATATTTTTATTGGATTGAAAAGAAGACATGTTCCGATTAAGTATGGAATAAAATATCCGTCAAATGGCCCCCACGCCTCTGATGACAGGCCATTACTCTTTTCATGAAATTTTCCATGACTTTTTCACAGAGATGTGGCTGTATCTCACCGATGACGCGTTGAATCTCGGATTTGAGCTCAGAAATTGTTTCTGGTTTATTTACATAAACCCGAGATTTCACAAAACCCCAAAGAAAAAAATCGCATGACCTTGGTGGCCAGTTGACATCAGAATTTCTTGAAATAATTTTTGTAATAAGTTTTCACAATTATAACGCGTTGTTCTTTCGTAAAGCGCTCCATTTTTAATAATCGGAATAAACATAGGTGACAGCTGTCAAATTTCAGAGTTGCCACTTGAACAAAAAAAAATGACACTAAATTTAAAAAGTGCACTCTTACTGAGACACCCTTATATGGTAAATATGAAAATCAGTAATGCTGCAACTTCATTCTGTTAATTTTGATCTTATACAGTGTGCGCGCGCATCGTAACAATTAACTCTCATCATTTTTTCATAACGCGCCAAAAGAAGTATACCTAACTTAAAACATATTTTCTAATTCCACCAACCGCCAGATATATCTGCGCCTAGTACCAATCCATGTAACAAATGTGTGTCGCAACATATTAAAATTGACTTAAAAAGGGTGCTTACATTTTATAAAGTTGCAGTAAAAATGAAGAATTAGGTATTTAAGTTTAAAAAAAATTATTAATTTTTTCTAATAATTTAACATAAATAATATTGAAAATCGAAAAGAAAAATTTTTTTAAAGCTATAGATAAATTACTAAAAATTAATTATAATGTATAAAAATTTAAAAAATATCACGTGACTTCAAAACGCGCCAGGAATGTTTGTGACGTCGTTATGTTAAAATGTGTCTGCATTTGTTGGTATTTGTGTATATGTATTACACATACTATCAAAAATAATAAATTTTTAACTTGGTAACCATGGATACAAAGATCATAGATAACATAATGACGTCACACGCGTTCGGATTCTTTCGGCGCGTTATCGGAACTGAGTTTAAAAATTAATTTTTATTTAAATATAACTTTTTAATTAGTAAGCAAAAAAATTAAATAAAAACAGTTTTGCTATAAAACTTGTATGTGGTCCTTCCATTTAAGTAAAAAAAAAATTCATTTAAAAACCCAATTAACTCTCATCATTTTTTCATAACGCGCCAAAAGAAGTATACGTAACTTAAAACATATTTTCTAATTCCACCAACCGCCAGATATATCTGCGCCTAGTACCAATCCATGTAACAAATGTGTGTCGCAACATATTAAAATCTCGATTAAAATTGACTTAATAAAAAGGGTGGTTATATTTTATAAAGTTGCAGTAAAAATGAAGAACTGTATTCTGACCAACGAAAAGAATATTTTGAAAAATTTCAGATATGCCACTTGATCAATTTTGTCGATTTTGACCCAATTATGTTGTTATTGAACAATGCAACAAAGTATTACAGCATATTGTACAATAATTACTCGACTTTTAAACCGCAAAAAGTTCTAGAAAAAGAAACAACAATGCAGTATTATATAATATTAAAATATTATAACATTTTACGAAGTGACTTGAGATTGGAAAAAAGTGTACGATTTCAATCAACTTTATTTTAATTTTCCAATGGCGTACTTACTTATTTTAATAAGTGGTATATGATAATGATTGAAACAATTTCAACCGATTCGTCACTTAGAACCAGTGGCAAACTAAGGAAGGGGGGCGGAGGGGGCGGATCGCTCCAGGCCTCTGATCCTGGGGGGCCTCCAAATCTCGAGAAGTCCTTCTTAATCAAATCCCAAACAAGGCCAAAATATGTTTAGTAAGTAAGAGGCAGTTTGGAGTTGGAGGCCACGCACGTATACAAAATATAAAGGTAGGTAGGTCGTTTATAATAAATATTTGATTTTTTTGTCAGCCATTACATCTATATTATTCATTTTTTATGAAATTTACACTACAAATACATCGGGCCTCCGACGGGCTTAGTAATTCACCACTGCTTAGAATTTATTAAGATAAGTGTTATTTACAATAAATTACCAGGTACGATCAAAGATGCCAAAACGTTTACAAATTTTAAAAATAAATTAAAATATTTTTTATTAGAGAAATGTTTTTATAGTGTTGATGACTTTTTAACTTCTAAATTTTAATGTGTATTCTTATATTTTTTATGTGTATTTTTTATATGTGACTTATTCCTAGACATCTGTCTGCTTATGGAAATAAAAATGAGTATTGAGTATAAATGAGTAAGATCTTGGATAAATTCTCAAAAGTTTGTTATACTCTACAATCGTTTCGGAATATTATTCCACCATCAGTACTTAATAGTAATGATGGAATAATAAGTATTTCGAAACAAGTTCGCAGGATTTATCCAATTGTCTGTTTTAATTATACCTATAATATGCTAAATAAGTTATTTTAAATAATTTCTAAATGACATTAGTAAAAAAAATGATATAGGTACTACTGTCGTGATTCGAACTTCAATCCTTCAATTTCGCTTCGAGTATACTAGCCATATAATTTTTTTCTTTGACTATACTACCCTTATAAAAAAACTTAAAAAAAAACCTCTTTCAAAAAAGCCACTAAAAAAAGAGGAAAATAATACAATTTTAAAATCGGCGCCAATTTTGATTGCCAAACTTCCTGTATACCTACCTACTTTTATTTTTTAAATTGGCGGCGACCTCAAAGTTTTATTATATTTGCCACATTTTTCAGTGGCGTTTTTGAAAAGGAGGTTTTTTTTAAAAAAAAGTTTTTTATTTTTTTTTGTGGCTTTTCAATACGTAGTTTGCACGTTATTAACCGACTCTGTCTTGATATTTGATTACTAAACTAAAAAAAAAGAAAACCACTTAACCGATTTTAGTAAAATGTATGTGGAACCACCCTATTAAATAAAATAAGAATAATCAAAATCGGTTCACAAATGCAGGAGATATAAGATGACACATAAAAAATCAGTCGAACTACTAAACCGATTAAAGTACAATTTTTATATGGGACTACCCCAAAGGTATACCCTATTAACTTAAATAATAATTATCAAAATCGATTCACAAATGCAGGAGAGATCGGTATACATAAGTACATAAAAAAAATAAAAATACGAATCAAATTGAGAATGTCCTCCTTTTTTGAAGTCGGTTAAAAATTAATATAATGAATAGGTATCTAGTTCTAACCACTTGTGTATGAAAATTAAAGTAGTTGACTTGAATTTAAAAATTAATATGTTTACAAATTACTTAATAAAGCTGTTGAAAACTACATTTACGCAAACATTTTTTAAGTCTACGCTACTGGTTATTAATCAATAAAATACAACAAAAGAAGCGGATTTTATCCGGTGAAAGTGTTAAAAACTAAATGGATGTAATTTTATAGTTGATTACTGAAGTAAAATAAATATAAACTATCGATCGGTTTCGTTCAAAAACGAATAGAGAGATCTGTTACACATATTTTACAAAACTTGATTCCGCTTCAGTTCGATTATTACAATAAAAGTAAAACTTAGATATTAGCAATTTTATAATATGACGACAGAAATCAAGCAGAAACACTTATCATATAAATAGGTGGACAAATGACAGTAGCTGTATCAGTGTTTGGGTGCCAATTGACTGAAACAATGGGTAGTCGAGGTCTGTGTGTTCTAGGCCTGCTGATTGCAGTAGGTTTGTGTATTGCGTCGGCACGGGAAATTAGCCGCGAAAGGCGCGATTTAGGTGAACATGAGGATTTAGTGGCTGCAGCTACGGGCCATAAATGGTCCAAAGGTGGCGGCAAGGAGTCGCATTCCGATCATCATGCAAGCCACGGCGAAAAGGGCGATAAAGGATACAAAGGTATGGATAAAGGAACTCTATTAAAAATAAAATACAGTGACTGACTTATAAAATAACTTCGTATGGTTTCATGGTAAAATGACCGACTTATAAAACAGATGGCCAAGTTAAAGTTACAGAGGTGGCCAACTGGACAGGTTTCACTGTAACGTTCACTAAAAACAAAGTCGTTTTAACATATCGGTGAACCCTAGATTTATTATTGTTATCAGCGCCCAGAGGTAGGCTTCCACACATTTTGTATATCGAATAAAATGAACACGTGACCAAAATTTAAATCATAGTTATTTGGATTTAATTTTCTTCTCTTTTTATCATAATCGGTTTTATTTTTTGAGCAGTCTCGTAGGTTTTAGGCACTGTGCCTAACGGATAAGCCTGAGTGGAAATTATTATCATCATTTTGATTGTCAATTATAGAATCAGTACCTCGTATTTCCATATTTCTTTTTTTTTTGTAAATAGACGAACAGTTTTGCGTAAAATTTTATTATTATTCGTGCTCATGTTTTCCGATTTAAGGGCATAACCGAATTTTATAACAAATTTTTGTTGGAATTATAAATATTGTGGAAGTTTGCTCAAAAAAATTCCCTTTCATATTTAACGCAAAAAAAGAAATTATATCATTTTTGTTACAAAACATGGAGATTTGCATTATTTTGTATTGCCGACTATTATTTTCTTGTTTGCTAAATCAATATTTCAAAAAAATATATTACTTATATATTTTAGTGGTCACATTTATTAAATTATAATTAGAATTGTCTTTTATATTGCATTTATTTTCACATTATAATTCCAAAAAAGTATTAGAAATGTCAAATGAAATAGATAATAATTATCTTTATTTGACTGACGTCATTAATTATTTATGACATTGTCGAACTGTTTTAATACCTATGTAATTATCAATAAAAATGTATTGTCACTTACTTAAAAAAAACCTTTTTCTATTATTTTGATAGGAAAATTAAAATCAATAACAAAGAAATGTTATAAAGAAAAACGACGCGGTGTTACATTTCTACCAAAAATTCAACTCTGCACATTTTAATTTTCATAGGTCACCACGATCACTTTAAAGGCGCTAAAGGTCACCACGACAAAGAAGGTCACAAAGGCCATTACAGCGACCACGGAGGTCACAAAAAGCACCACCATCACGACGACGGCTACTACGCCGAACATCACAAAGGCGAGAAAGGCGAAAAAGGTCACAAATACGGCGAAAAGGGCAGTTACAAAAAGGGTCACAGCACAAAAGGAGGTCACGAAATCCACAAGCTCGACGAATTCAAAAAAGACAAACACTTCTACGACGAAGATCACGATGAAGGACATCATTCCAAACATGGCGGTCATCATCACGAACATGGCGGTCACAAAGGAGGCAGCCACAAGAGCGGTCATCACAAGTCCGGTTATCATGATGATCATCACGGCAAGAAGGGACACAAAGAACATGGCGGTCATTATCACGACGAGAAGGGACACAAGAGTGCCGGAGGACATGACGAACATTACGGACACAAGTCTCACTACGGGAAAAAAGGTGGTCACGAAGGACACAAAAAATGGGGTTATAAAAAAGGACACTAATCACTTAATTAACTTCAACTACGTTTCTTATTGTTATAGCTGTTTATTATTAAATTTCTTGTTTTGTACTATTTTTGTTGTTACTCCAAATGTTGTTAAAAACCCCGTAAAATAAACAATTTACAAATAAAATTTGCATTGGTTTTTTATTTTAGGCATTTTAAGAGCAGTAATAATTTGTGTTAAAATAAGAAATCCCTTTCCTTCTGCAACCTGCACACTACTTGTCGGTTTATCCCACACATTCCAACTTCTATGGTTTATCCCATAATATACAAAGTTAAGTTTGGTCAGTTTAAATAGCACAGTTCAATCTATGTAGAAAATGACTAATAAATCGAAATCATATTATTAAAGTCATTTATTTTAATTTTTATACAGTTTAAACCATCATAACTCCTAAAATAAATAAAAGAGATACGAACTTGCGCTTAGACCTAAACGAGTCAGCGTACTTTTTTCTATATAAGACACATTAATTTCAAGTATAATAGTATAGTTTTATATTTTTTCAAATATATCTCAATTCTTCTCATGTTTACATGCGTTTTGTAAATCTGCAACTTTTACACTAAGCGCTTTCCGATACGGTTGATATTAAGTATACTTATAGAAAAAAATCACGCTGAATTCTGATCACCCGCAAGAGCTGGACTTCTTTAAACAAATGGCAAAGATATTTGGTATTTTTAGAACGATGGCACGTCACAATAGCCTAACTATAAATTAATTTAAAAAAGTGACTTAAGTTGTATTCTGAAACAAAAAAGCATATTTAAATTCTATAAATTAATTATTTTTCCAATTTTGGGCACTACGCCCATTGATGCATATTTAAACCATAGCTAAGAACGAATCTATAATGGTTAATTTCTTTCGTTCTTATAACACAAATCATCTACTTATACACGAACAATAGCTAGATAAATATTATACGAGACCATATGTTTTTTACAGTATTGGACCAATTAATTACTGCTGGTATAAAACAATGATTTTTTAACAGTGACAGTTGTAGGAAAAAAACCCAGGATCGAACCAGGGACCTTTCGATATTCAGTCAAACGATTTACCACGAAGTCATGTGAATGATGCTATAGTGCAGTATAACTGCAGTAAGACTCCAGCCATCTGGGGCTTGAGAATAGCCGAGAGTGTAGCAATGCTGTTGTTTACATGGCGTTACTATTACAAGTCCCCAGTTCCCGAGTTCTAGCCCGAGAGCTGGTAAAAGTGTCAATTGGATTTTCGATTTATTATTAAAAAAAAATAAATAATGAATTGAAAATATGAATTGGTGCTAGGCCCAAATAACCTTGCCTGTTGGTGGTCTTTAAAACACAATCCACGACCCAGCCATCTGCTATACTGTACAGTGTACACACTACACGTTCACAGTACACGTGAAACAACATTAATTTATTAAAATTAATTGATTATTGATGTGAAACACCTCATGGCGCGGGTGTAAAATCATTTGAATGTTACGTCGCGTCTTCCCGCACTAAACTGTTACACAGTCGCTATGTAACGTGTATGTGTGTGATTATCTGTGTATTGCTGTTTCAGTACCTTCGCAGGGAGAGTTTCTCGCGGGAGTCGGTAATAAATCATAAATTTTTATCTCTAGAACTACTGAACGGATTCTAAAAATTCTTTCACTAATTATTTTCGCACGAGGAGAGCTATGAAAATGTTTCACATCTGCCAGGCGTCCCACGACGGCTCACATTTTTTTATTCTAATTATTATTTGCCAGGATTCATACCATAACAACACACAATCTTTGAAAATTTCGACTAGTTACCTCTTACCGTTGGTGAGATAGAGACAGACGGACCGGACAGACAGACATTGTAGGCAGCTAGTAATAGGGTTTCATACGGAGATACGGAACCCTAAAAACATGTTACCTTAAAAAAATAGTCATTAATATGTAGCCAATAGATCATTTCATTAAAATACAATTTCATTGTACAGACAGACAGACGGATGGACGGACAGACATCGTAGGCAGGGTAACAGGGTTCCGTACTATATATTATTACCTATATTAAATACCTAAATATATAACAATAATTTTATTTTACTGATATGTAACCGTTAGTTTATGCAACTTCAAGAGTAGTTAGATTAGGATGATAGGATCTAAGATACAAAATAACAATAGTGCGTTGAACGTTAGTTTCTTCGTGTGATTCCTCAACAGCTTCAAATTTATAAACTTTAAAAGGTTCCAAATCTTGATGGTTTCCGGGTTTGTAGGCCGCGGTGGTCCGTTGTTATTTCTACCTGTAGTTTCGTCTACAACTGCGGTGGACAATTTCAAAGGCGATGTGGCAGCGGGCGAAGTGTCCTCCTAGGCGGCTCACAGGTAAGTGAGTGTCCTCCCTTCTTTTTTAAAAGAAGGGAGGGCACCGTGAGAGCCTACACACTTCGACTTTAAGAGGTTGATTGCAAAATCTGTCCACATCTAGAAATTGCAAATATGTATATAACCAATTCGAATATCAATCTATAATAATAAAGTTGGATCAATCAATATTGTCTATCTATCGATCGATAGATTGACAGGTTGGTTAAGCGAACCCACCGGCTCTAATCGATAAATTAAACTAGACTGCGTATGTTTAATACGCTGGTTTTCAAACTAAAAACCGTAACCTATTTTTTTAAACGAGTTTTCAAGTAGGTACGTATCTTAAATTATTACAAACTGTGCTAAATAACTGATAGAAAATAAAAATTAATGAATGGTATGTTTATTGCTCCTGTTAAAAAAAGCAAAAGGTGCAGGATTCAAACATATGTTTGATCTTCCATCCGTCCATTTACAAAAGACATATTAAGTATACAAACACTTTAAACAAAACACTTAAAAATTATTACAAAGAATCAAGATTGGGTAATGCTTTCAAGCCTTCTACGATCCAATAAGCAGCTTGTTGATAGTACGTGAATAAAGTTTTTACACTATTTTTAATGTTGCAGTAATTACCAAATCCAAATTTATGGGGAAGGATTAATGTTCGTAATTTATGAATCAGAAGTTTTAATCCTCTTCCAAGATAAGAGCTGGAAAATTGAAATATGGCATCTTAATTAAAGATATTATAGTTAGGTACCTCTAAACTAACGGACAAAAACCCAATAACTTTAAGTCAAAAAATGTGTAGATACGGGTTAAAAGAAACCATACGTTAAGAATAGAATATATTTCTGCTATAAATCCAAAGAAAACTATAATAAATACGTGAGTTAATGTAATTGATCAAACATATTACTGCATTTTAAAATATTTGTACAAACATATCGAGATCAAATAGTTCACTATAGTAAAAATAGTTCTAATACCACTGGAATATTTAGTTGTCGATGAATACGGCCACATGGGTTATTTAAATTATAAATGTTCAGCGATATAAATCAATCTATGAAATTATTTTTGGTATTGTAATTTTCTTTTTATTCTATTCTGCCGCCAGGGTAATTATTTTATTTGCCACAATGCTTGATGATGTGCTTTTGCTGTTACACTTATAGACCACTTCATTCAGCAATTTAGCAATGAAGATGCGCACTGCCAAACTTGACCGCTTATAGGGGCGCCAGCTATGTAACCACCTCGGTCTGTGGATGTGTACAGAATAAGTCTAAGTATTTAAAAACTTTTTAACAAAATAAAAAACCTCCTTCAAAAAGCCACTAAAAAGAGAAAAATAATGAAATTTTGAGGTCTGCGCCAATTTAATAAAATATGAAGTCGATTAAAAAGTATAGTATAGTGATTAATATCTTCTTTTTAATCAACTTCATTTTTTATTAAATTGGCGCAGACCTCAACATTTTATTATTTTCCTCTTTTTAGTGGCTTTTTGAAGGAGGTTTTTTTTTGTTAAAAAGTTTTTTATTTTTTACTTTTTAGTGTCAAAAAGTGGCATTTACCAAAGGAATCACACGCCGTTACTCACTTTTATTTAGGGGTCGACAAGACAAGAATTCTTGTCTTGACAATGACTTCTTGTCTTGTCTTGAAAAAAAATCAAGAAATCTTAAAAAATCTTGTCTTGACGTTTTCTTGACATCTTATGTCTTGTCTTGACTCAAGAAATTTCAAGATCTTGAAATTTCTTGATTAACCGGTGACACCGTACATGGTGATTCCTCGCCGGCGAACTTTTTATTGCGTTGCGTGCTAACACGGCAATCTGGTGGTTCCCCGATCTTTAATTGTTTTCTGACGAACGCAAATAGCTCAGAATCTTGGAAGTATGAAATTGAAAAATACTTAAATGAGCCTAGAGGACTGAAAATTCTGAGAATATACTTGATTGGTGGAGAAGACATGAAAATGTCTACCCGTCGTTATCGAAAATGGCCAAGGATTTTCTCGAAACGCCAGCAACATCTTACATCTGTAGGTACCTGCGGAAAGGCTATTTTCAAGACCAGCTTTAACAATAACAAAGCCAAGAAATCGGCTAGGCGTTGCCTCCATAAGAAGTCTTATGTGCCTAATTAATTCATGGCTTATATATATATATATGTGTGTGTGTGTGTGTGTGTACACGATAACTCTCGACAGACTTAATTGATTTAAACGAAATTTGGTACACACATTGGAACCCATCACCGCACGAAGCCTATTTAAAATGGGCCCGATCGGGCCATTTTAAAGGTAGTTTTTAGGAGTTGAAAAAAGTTTTTGGGCCCAAAAATACCGAAAAAAATCTCAGAATTGTTTCAAAATTGGAATTTAACCCTTTGGTAGAGATTAAAATGTGTTGCTAAAATTTTAACAAAATCGGCACAACAGGACCGGACATACAAATTTAATGAAAACACTAGTTCGCGGATAGTGATTTATTTGCTGACGGGTGTATTTAATTTGGTACAGAGGTTGCATTGATAATAATATTGAAATTAAGAAAAATAATATTATTTTAAGGGATGTATTAAGGGGTTATATTTTTTGATTTTGTCCAAAAACAAACTTAAGTTCACATAATAATGCCACAAGACCTTATTAGCAAATACACTATATTATTGTCGGCAGGGTTTGGCACTGCGACCCGAGATCTTTCATTTATTGTTTTTAATTTACATTTTTGTGAGTCGGTCTAGCAAAAAATGTGTTCAATAAATTAAAATAATACGTTATGTTATGTTAAAATATGTTATCTTTTTCACAAATAAATATACGTTTTAGCGTTTTCATTGTTAGTCAAGATATTTCAAGATTTCTTGTTTTCTTGACAAGAAATCTTGGTATTGACATAACATTTCTTGTCTTGTCTTGAAATCTAAAATTACTTCTTGTCTTGATCTTGTCTTGAAATCAAGACAAGATCAAGACAAGATCTTGAAATTTTCAAGAATTTGGCGACCCCTACTTTTATTAAACCGACTTTCTTACGCTGTCTGATGTGTCAAAAAATGACATTTACCTTAAGGAATCACACGCCGTTACTAGCTTTTATTAAAATCAGCCGAACTACTGAACCGATTTTGATGAAATTTCTATGGGAGCAATCTGAAAGTATATCCTTTCAAATAAAAAAAAATTTCCAAAGCGGTTCATAAATGACGGAGTTCTGAGGTAACAAACATAAAAAAAAATACAACCGAATTGAGAACCACCTCCTTTTTTTGAAATCGGTTTGGCAATGCCGATGTGCTGTGTTTATCAATGTTCAAATCATAGAGGTTTTATATTTCCAAAGGATTCTGAAAAGAAGTGGTTATATTCTATTTTACTTGTTTTATTTTTGAAATAAACAATTTCTCGATAAATTTAAGCTATTAGAATGTAAATTTTTCCTATATTCGAGTAAAATTTTCTACCACCAGATGTCATAATACGCCCATTTGACAGATCCCAATTGTACCGCTTCTATGAGTTATTTGCTACACCCGGTATATTATGTAGGTACTGTTACACAAAATATAGTACATTTTCTACGTTCAGATGTTTGTTTTTCAACTGATTAATCGCTTCCTATTCTCACAGCGAAATGTTTATGCCGTGTTAAGACAACTTCATAATAAAAGTCGTATTCTGCAGTGAAACTGTGAATTGTACCTACAAACGTCATTGATCTACTATACTTCGCATAAATAGACTTTTGCATATGTCTATTATATCTACTATTTCTTTAGTAATGTTTCTATTTATTCAAAATTGAGATAGTGTTGCCTTGTCGAAAAAATTGCCTATTCTTTTATCGCAAATCCGTTTGATATTAATAATAATAAGAATAATAAATCTTTATTAATGCCAAAAGCACCAAAAGGCGAGGTTCAGCCACTGGCTGTTTTACAACCTAACCTTCACATATACACATTTAAAAAAGAATATACAACACATGTAAACAAATAAAACATATAATATAATATAAAAAGTTACTTAGACAAATAGATGACTTTGTTTTAATTAACTGCTACCATAAAGAAAACTCAGTTGAATCAATCCAACGATTGATTTTAATTTTAAATGAATTCAAATTTAGGGATTTGAATTCAGCTGGTAATTTATTGTACCACTTTGCCGCCATGTAAGAGAAGCTACTTTTAAATTTACTAGTGCGATGCCTTGGTATTGAAATTTGATTGTGACCACGAAGATTTAGATGACCAATTAACGTATCTCTCCAGAACAGTTTCTCGAATAAATAATCATGTTTACCAGTTGATACAATTTTATGGAGTAAATCGAGAAAATGAACCAGCATATTAGGAATGTTAATAGAAATAGAGCCTTGTGCCACACGGACGGACGGATGGACATCGTAGGCTCAATAATAGGGTTCAGTTCGAAGGTACGGAACCCTAAAAATCACGTCGAATCCAAAGAACACACGCGCTGCTATGTACTTAGTTTAAATCAGGCGTTTTACACGTTTTAAATGGGAAAAAAATGGTCCAGATCTTTATATGCAGGCTCAGTTGAAACGTATTATTTTTATCACATAAATTAATATACAAGTATTTACACAAGGGATTAAAAAATAAATGTCAATCGCATTTTAGTATATTAATGAAGTGGCTGCAGTTACGTGTTTTATAACCGATAATATGATTATTATGCAACAGTCGTACTATCGATTTCATTTGTTCTGACACCTGAATTTAAAAAATGAACATTTCATTTTATACATATACATTGCTTTGTTGCAGTCATATTTGAAAAACGACAAAAAAATAAAACGCAATAGCAAAACAATAAAAAAGAACAATATTATTGTATACCTACTTATAACCGTAAAATATTTTCAAATTATTATAGTTTTTTAAGTGCCGTTATATGTTTACAATAATACTAAAGAAATATCTCTATTTTCAAATAGCGTAGGTATACTTTTTTGGTTGCTTAACACGTTAACCGCCCAAATAGTACCAAAAAAAAAGTGCCCGTGGGCCCAAATTTTTTTTGTCTTTTTTCAAAATACAGATGAGTAGTGTCATATACGCTGAGTTTTAGTAACGTTTCGAACAAGAAAAAAAAATTTCAAAATGAGACCTAACAATTGGCTCTCGGAGCCTTTACACCATTTGTTTATTATGTTTTTTTGATGTACCTACACAAATGTGATAAATAATACCTATAAATATTACATATATTTTTATAATTTTATATTTTTTCAGAAAAATAAACATTTTTCAGTTTTAGTTTCATTTATTTATGCAAATATAAAGAAATCGTGTAGGCTCAAAATTCTTTTTGGTCCTCTAGGCCCACCTTTCAGTGGCCCGTAAGTTACAGTGCAATAGGTGAACTGTACCACAGTACACAGATCCCGAAATAAATTCATGCATTGAGAGCTTAATGCCATTTTTAACACGCTTATATTAGCTTCACTTGTATGTTTGTAACCGACTTCTTTGAACTTGATTTTGACCAACTTTGAACGGTCAGATTTAGTTTAAACTTTGCACACTTATCAAGGACCCACTACAATACAATAATTCAATAAGTTTGTTCCATTATACTGACCAGGATCTCCAGGACTAAAAAAAAAAAAAGCAAAAAACTTCAGATTGAACTGAAACTTTGCACACTTATCAAGGACCGATTACAATACAATAATTCCATAAGTTTGTCCCATTATCCTGACCAGGATCTCCAGGACTAAAAAGCAAAAATAAATTATAATTTAAAAAAACTAAAAAGCACGCTTTGATGAACTAAAAAGTAGAAAATAATTAATTAATTTTATTGTAAAAAAGCGTAGGGTGCTTTGTATCATATTTTCATACAACCCCACGCTTCTTTACAATAAAATTAATTAATTATTTTCTACTTTTTAGTTCATCAAAGCGTGTTTTTTAGTTTTTTTAAATTATAATTTATTTCAGTGAGACTCATATATGGGCTCTCATGGCGGTTAACGTGTTTATAATGCATTAGGTCAGGGATGGCGAACCAATGGCACGCGGCAGTATATTGTTGGCATGGAGTTGATTGAGATACAAAATCGAAATACTTAAAAATATCGTCCCTCTTCTCACGTATAAAGACGTAAGTATAATCTGCCATTTACACCACACTTCGTGGGTTGTCCGGTGGCGTATCTCACTTTTTCAATTTTTGTCAGTTACGTCTTTACGTAAAGATGAGGAACGATATGTTAGATGTTAACAAATATAAGATCGACACTACAAGTAATTTTCATTCATTTTTTTTGTTCACTAAATTTCATTGGTTACTTGTTGGCCAATCATGGCCATATTAAACATTTTCTAAAAAAAATTTGGCACGTAAATATGAAAAGGTTCATAGGTAGTGTTCGAAGTGAAATTTTAATTTCGCATACATTTTAATTTATGTCTGTACTTTTTTCTTAAAGCATTAGTGATAACACAAAAAATAGTGCGTACTGCGTCTGATTAAAACCACACGGTAGAAGTAAAACTCTCTCGCTCCCACTCACTTACTATACTTATTAAATAAAAAATTGACAGCTTCCGTGTTCTTGTTATTTTTCACCCGTTCCATCTCCAGCGCTATATAAAAACGGCTACTTCTCTGGTCGCAGTCATTTCAAGTAGATGTAGATAAACTACATCTACTTGAAATGACTGCGACCAGAGAAGTTTTACTTCAAAACATGGCACAGATGGTTGCTGTCTCATTAAAAATAACTGGTTCTAATTTTTGTAAATCTTGTAATGTTTAATTAATAGGCTTTTAATTCCAATTTAAGTGCCTGTTAACTTAAAACCTATATACTTATATCTATACTAATATTATAAAGATGAAGAATTTGTTTGTTTGTTTGTTTGGTTGAACGGGCTAAATCTCAGGAACTACCGGTCCGATTTGAAAAAAAAAATTTTTTGTTAGATAGTCCACTTATTGAGGAAGGCTATAGGCTATATAATATCACGCTACGACCAATAGGAGCGGAGCATCAATGAAAAATGTTGCAAAAACGGGAAAAATTATTCCTTTTGAGAGCTTCCGCTGCGTAAACGGTTAAAGTTACGCAAAAATCATGTATGACGGAATTGTTCCCCTTTAAAAGTTCTAAAAAAAAGTCCGCGACAGCATATATCTCTCTTTTAAAGTTGACTCACTATAACTTTTTTTATGGTAATCAAATTTGTTCGTAATTATAATATTCAAGCGAACGAGCGAAGCGGGTGAGTAGTGTATTTATAATATTCAAGCGAACAAGCGAAGCGAGTGGGTAGTGTATTGCACCCGGGCTTTTTTAGTACCCGGGCGAAGCCGGACGGGTACCGCTAGTACTATATATACAGATATATTATACGAGTATAGGTACACTCAAGGGATTAACATTATTGCGATACGGATCTTATAGATCATTCACGATACATGTTCATTACGCTGTGAATATCAACTTTTGTGTAACCACATTTCATTCATACGTGAAAGCAAGTCCAACACGTTCCAATTTTTAATGTAAAAATGGACCAGCAATTTTACATCATTGAAGATACGATCCACCAGTATCATTTCCATCAAATTACTTCTCCATGACACTAACCATGCTAGCAAAGCATAAATGAGGTTGCATTCTAGCTCGGCCGTTTAAAATATCGTTCTGTTTGTCTGTTCGTGTGTTTGTTCCGTCATTGGACAAATTTTAATTTAATTCGGAACGAGTATTCTTCAAATCCAGATCGATTTTATTTATTTATTGTAGATTATAGACGCGTCGACAACTTAGGTCATTAGCGTCTTAAATAGGTAGGTACATTAAATAACAATTCTCTTAAAACTAAATGACATCACAAAACATCCATGAGCGGAGGTGGGATTCGAACCCACGACAGTGTCTTGTCTTGTCTAGACGGCAACACTAAGTATAAATCCAGAAAATGTTGAAAAAACAGGAAATAAGTTACATTAGGAAACAGGAATTGTATTTTTTTAGCAATAAGGAAATAAGTTGCCTATATCCAATTTAGGGTCAAGTTAATAAAAATCATAAAATACCGAAACTCAAGCGTATGGTTGAAATATTATACTTACAGTTGTGGCCAAAATGTGAGGTCATTGCGACATGTTGGCAAGTAAGTCTACAAAATTCCATTACGTTAAAATTCCTCACCTTAAAAACACGGCGAGAGCGATGTCAATTCATAGACTTACTAGAGTTATTAATCATGTCAATAGAATCAACCATTATTTACAATATTGTCAACGCGGCAATGTTAGCCATTGTTGATTATCAATCATCATCAAGATAAGTTGCGGTCATCGAGTTTTGCAAAATGCAGAAGATATAAGTGTGTGGGTCGTGCTCTGCAAGTGAAGATAACATCTATTGGACGCAAAGACCATTAGCGAGTCATCGTCGGCCTTTTAACATTAAAAGGGTCTCGATATTAAATGGATAAAAACTTTACTTAACGTATTAACCGTATCCAACCTTACACACTTACATAACTGAACGCTTACACTCTACTTTACCGACATGCCGGTTGAGTTAATCGAACTACGACACACTTTATAATAATTAATGATGAGCTCCTTCCTCTGAACATCTTGAAATGAAATAAATTTGCAACAGAACTTTTATAACATAACTGCCTCGCGTAGAAAGTTAATAAAAATTGTAAGAAGTAATGTAAAGAGGATGGTTTTTCGTGGCTTAAAGGACCAAAGAAAATCGATACTGATGTTCAATATTTAGATAGATATATAGATAGATTATAGATAAACTTTTAATTGCATGGCCATCACGTGGATACAAAAGGTCATATAAAAAACATTATGATAAACATTACATTATGACAAATTAAAATAAGTTAATTAATAAAACAAAGTATAGTAAAATTCAGCTACAATTCATGATTATAAGGACATTTGTCCAAAATATATTTCTTGAGCTCTTTTTGGAAGTTTTTTGTTCCTACTATGGATTTAATTAGGGGTATAATACCAACATTTCGGCAGTGTTTTATGCCATCATCAGGGTACATAAAACACTGCCGAAGCATTGGTATTAATTGTACATATTGATCAGCATCGATTTTCTTTGATCCTTCCTCATCACATTACTTTGACTACTGGACCACAATCGCTACAAACTCTGTAGTTATAAATACTCATTGTACGAAGTCAAGGAATTGCTTCATTTGCACAAAAAAGTAGCAGATAACCGTCAAAAGATTCAATTAGCGTCTCACTCTCAAGGGCTTCAAAATTCTTATTTTTGTTTTTGCATCACCTACCTCCACTTCATCAGGAAAATATCGAGAAATTAATTGTCGTTAAAATATTCTAAATTGCTCCGACATCAAAAACTAATTCCGAGTTGTGACATGGTTTTTTGCTCTGTCTTACAGCAAGTTCTTATAATTCAAGTACACTTACAATTATTTCAGTAGATTTAGTTATAGAAACTCGTAAATTTTTAGCAATTCTTTGTCAGCTGGCCTTTCGTTGAGACCTAAGAGATAAGAAATTAATTGGTGAACAAGCAAACAAATAGCTTTACAGAGAATAAACGCGTTACGCCATATAAATAGCCAATGTCTTATAGAGTTACATTCCAGCCGCAATTCTACGTTTACGCTATCAAGTAATATATCTATCATTGCTCGTTTATAAAGCTGTGCGGATTTACTATTCCAATTGTTTATACTGGGTGTATTTTGCAAGGTATTCAAATTTAAGAGACAAAATAAACTGATTGTACTCAGTGGTAGATTAACAAAAAAACACAACAAGCAAGTGCTTCGGGGTCCTATCTTACCCCATTTTGATTGTTTTAATAACCGTTCTTTAGAAAGAGAGTCAATTTAATATTTTATCTAGTGACTTTTTTACAAATTTTTATCTTCCCATTGGAAGTTATTGTAATGGGTCCGAAAATCGAAATCAAAATTATTAACAAATTTTTATGTTTCAAGGTCACTACACTATTTTTAAACTATTTTTGAAAAGATGTCTGTGTGTGTGTGTACGTACGTACGTATGTGTCAATTTCTTTCTAAGACGAAATCTCGAGAATGAAAAATGATATCGACTACGTAAGGGTGCCAATCGACGAGTATTAACGTGAATATGATCTGCAAGAAATTTTTTCAAAATCGGTCCAGCCGTTCTTTTTTCTTAACCAAATAGACTCCAAAAAAGTAGATTTTACACACTATACACAATAAAAAATTATATCGACTTCGTAAGGGTGTCAATCGAGGCGTGTTAACGTCATTTTGATCCGACATAAATTTTATAAAAATCGGTTCATCCGTTTTTTTTTTTTTAATTAATGTTAAAAATAAATAATAATTATGTTTTAATGATTAAAATGATTACTTTTCTGTGTAATATCTAATTTAATTATTATTATTAAATATTTATCAAACTGGGAAGTTCGTCGTGTGGACCTTAGGGTCGCACTTTAGTCCTAATAAACGACCCACCTCACGGCTTGTTTCTATACGAAAATCACAAAATTCATGATATTTTATTACTCGTATAGTGTACAATATACTGTTTTTTTTGACAGCATTGATGCTTTGAAGATGGTGTAAAGAGCACCGAAACGTTAGCAAAGAAATGCAATTTTAAACTTCAGTATTGCAATTTATTTGATCCTTTGGCTACAGAGACTTCCTCTCCTAATTTCAATTGTTATAAACGTTGTATTACTTCGCTATCTTTCAAGAAGCCGGGGGCCCACGAGAGTTATGTGATTGGGGCCTTAAAAAGTCTTAATCCTCCGCTGACTTTATAAGCATAACTTCTGTATATTTCTCGATTCGGGAATTTCGGCTCCCCAAAAATGTTTCTGAACTTAACGATCTAACGGTGTCAATTCTTTAGATTTTAATACAACTAGTCAAGCTTTGAACTTTGACAATAATTGCTGCATGGGACACTATACATTGGACGTGTGGATCTCACAGTTGTGTTAAAATGTCACATAATTATAATTAATTGCTTATTTAATTCTAATTATTATTTGCCAGGATTCATGCCACAACAACACACAATCTGTGAAAATTTCAACTATAGCCTAGCTCTTACCATTTGTGAGATAGAGCTTCGTGACAGACGAACGAACGGACAGACATCGTAGGCTCAGTAATAGGGTTCCGTTCGGATGTACGGAACCCTAAAAAGTATTCAGTGTCTTCACACCAAAGGTTCCATTCCTCTTCGAGTGATTAATTGACAGATTAATTTACAATTTGTGATTTGGTGAACGTTCCGAAATATAACTTAAATTTATTTGCTAAAGGTCCTAATATTATACCTACCTCTGAAACTATTAACCATTTACCGGCAAATGTAAAGTCAATAAATAGTTTGCCTCGTTTTAAGCTGATCGTCAAGAGTCTGTTACTTGAGCACTCCTTTTAATCCATTAAGGAATTTTTTTCTACAACAATGTAATTTATTCAAATATATCCTTCATTTATGACCTATTCTATACATTTATGTCACAGGAATAAATTAATAGCTCTAGCAGTTACTGGATTTGCGGTACATCGTCGCTATATATAGGAAAGATTAAATGTTCACTGTCGGGCACTGTGTAGTAAGTGGAAACTTTCCTGACGCGAAATCGGGAGTTTTGGGTTCGAATCTCGGCGGTGCATTCACATTTTTCCTGTATTGCCTTCTATACAATATCATGGCGATAATATCGTCTGGATATTGTATTTAGTTACGGTCTAGGGAAATTAATCATATTTGATTGTTTATCTTTCATTGTTAATTAGGAATAAATAAATAAATTGTATTATATTATTATAGATAGATAGATAGATAGATTTATTTTGCACTATACAAAACAATTTTGAAATTTTTACACCCGGTATAATATGGTTGATTATAAGTACTAATGTAGGTACAATGTATAGTAATTCCAGTTACATCGACAGTATTTATTATGAACATGTATTGATATTTATATGTACCGCATATTATGTTGTATATATCGGACTAAAGAGAGTATAGGTATTAGAGAGGCCTCTCTAACCATACATAGAGGATATTGGAACGTGCGTACGGCGTACCAATGTGACTGATAATGATGACGATTGAACCGGCTGGCCAATGGCCGACCGACTCCGTATAAACTGCATGCTATAATTTACATTGAGCCGAGATAATAATCCTGCTGAACTGTAGCAGGAATTTTACGGCGCGACTGTGACGCCAGTTATGGGTCTGGTGATTGTATTTCTCGAAAAAATGGGTGCGTCGTGTGTGGCAGGATATATTTTAACTTTGTCAAACATCGTAATTTTTAAAAGGTTCGATTTTTGATGAAATAAAAAATTGGTGTGTGCTTATGACCACACGACAGAAGTGAAAACTTCAGATTTTCTAATTTTTGGTGTCATCTGTTATAGTGTATTTATGAACTAAAAAGTAATGTATTACTAAAATTGTATTTTTATGTAATTCCACCTTGGTTTCAAAAAAATTATAATATCATTATTGGCAAAGAAAGAATATAACAAAAATAAAAAAATATATTATAAATAAATATCATGTAGAATTTAGAAAAAAAAACGCTAAAAATTCTACGCTGCCATCAGGTCTCGAACCCAGGTTCCTATGCATAGAAGGCGTAACCACTGCGCTATGAGTCGAAGTGATGTAGACGGCCGTTTTTATGATATAAGTATGTTGCGAATTCTTACGGTAGGATTGCGATAATATCTTACGGAAGTAGTTGGAACACTTCACATTTTTTCAGTACCTAACGCGCCTAAGGAAGTTTTCACTTCAAAAAACTGTCTCAGATTGTTTCAAGTTTAACTTGTTTAGGCATATAAAAACGCGATAGTGCCAATTAGACAAAGAAAAATTTTGTATCTCTTCTAGTTTAAAAGCTCAGAGATGTCCAATTTTGTTTTATTTTTTGGGAAACTAAGCTTCTTAACTAAAGAGATACAGAAGTGTTCTTTTTTAAATAGAAATCAGCATGTCTTTTTCTACAAGCACAAAGATTCTGAAAAGGATCTTTAACATTTTCATTTTTTTTTGTTTTTTAGTTTTTAATTTGCATTACCATACAAAACATTAAATTAGAAATAATTAAGGAAAAATCAACTAATCGTTGCACGGCCGACCTTAGTAGCTGAAAATCTTTTTAAGAAAAAAGGGTGTGGGTCTTGGGACCCCCGACAGATGTGAAACATCAAAGAAAACGTTATTGAACTCGGTGGTATTCTCTAAGTAGTAGTATATATTTTTTCAAACACACTGACGTAATCCTATTGTTGTGTCTTTTTGAGTCAACATAATACAAGGTTAGTAGAGCATAGGTTGCCTCATTACGATAGATAGTAGTGGGGGGATGACGTCACTCAGAATATACCATGCTTGCTCACTTCAATAGAAAAGATCAGACCATGGACGCTGCTAATTTTTGAAAATAAAAATCACAGTAACCATGGTAGTACAATATGTTTTTTCAATACCTAATAGAAACGTGATTCTTCTGTTAGTGAAAAAAATATGATAAGTTGTCAATTTTGCGATAGCTGTTAAGTGTTATGGTGTTTTGTGGTTATTTTTAATATTTTGTGAATATAAAAGATAAAATAATTAATTTATCAATTTGTTAGTTAATTCTATTCGTTTCTTAAATTTAAAAAAATAGGTAATTAACAAGATCTGCCATTTCTTGAGCATTATTTAATTTTTTGTTTGTATATATTATAGATATTAAAACCTAAATTTTGTGATAAAAATAAAAATTATCCTATGTTTTAACATCTATTCTTCTATTTATTGTCTCCTGCCAATTTTAAGAAAAAATCTGCACGAAGCACCTAATATAAATAAGCATAATCTTCAACAATTTTTGTACTTGATTTAAACTAAATTCTAGCTGACGTCATTCCCGCGCTTATGCTGATTGGTCAGATGGAATGAGGCAACCTGTACTCTAATAACCTTGAACATAATACTCTACATTGTCGACACAACATTGTTTTGTTTTGGCAGTTTCTATTAGCTACGCTTTTGAAACAAACAAGTAATTCAAAATTATAATTTCGTGATCATCAGACCTATTTTAGACTCGTCTTGATTAAATCAAATTTTGTTGTGTTTTATTTATTTATTATTAATTTTATATGAAGATCTACGATAATATTAAATCACGTCAAAAAGATCTTTATAATTGGTGACCCCTGACAAGTGAGCACTAGGTACTTATATTTTTTTCAAAATATTATGTCATGGACTGAAGCTTGAACATAAATCATATATTAAAATGGAGAATTTCATTGGAAAAACGGATAAAAAGTGACATTTTTAATTATTTCTTCGCAAACGCTTAATCATTTTTAAGTACTTATAATAAATATTATTTATTTGTTTTCCTAAGTTACTTTTTCAGATTATCATCCATGGTTACTTACTTTATTGATATTTTTTTCATTTTGACATTTATATTTTTTAATAATTTTATGCTTTTTATGCTCTTTTAACATATGTTTATAATCATTCACATTACATTTAACAACATTATATCAAACAATTCAATTGCACTAACACTACGAATTTTGATATTTGGTATTTATAATTATTCAGTATTTAACATTTTTTATGTTGTCTATCAAATATTTACTTTTTTGATTTGCTGCCTTATTTTCCTCCGTGCAACGGATTAGCGACATGCTACCGTCATTTTTACGAAGCGAACAACTAGTTCTTATTCGTTATATTCTTTCAGGTTACTCCTGCTGAGGTCGATACATTCCTATATATTATGTTTGTACACTTCCAGGATATTACCTGTTCTCCCTGTGTTTGATCATCTGCCTCGAATTGATACTTTTTGTCTTTTCAGCAGAATTATGTTCAACAATTTTTTTTTTACGCAAGCTCAAAGCAGAATGATGTTCAGCTGATTTAATTATTATTTACCATTATTTTTCATCAATTCGTAGACTTATTTTACTTCAATTATTTACGTCTTCACGAACTTCACTAGTGGACTCCTGCTTTTGTCACGCCTTCTACAACGTGCCTAGCTGTCCATGTATGGTTCTCAGACGAAGATCACCATGATATATTAATTTTTTTTATCATTATAAACACTAGTATGTAATTACTAATGCGTAATAAACTATACATCTACTCTTTGGTTCCTTCCTGTGGGTTGTTGCAGTTAGTTTTGGAAACTGGCCACTTCCACTAATAATTTTTCCCATGCGAAGGGGGGTGTTATGTTGTGTCTTTTTGAGTCAACATAATACTCTACATTGTCGACACAACATTGTTTAGTTTTGGCAGTTTCTATTAGCTACGCTTTTGAAACAAACAAGTAATTCAAAATTATAATTTCGTGGTGATCAGACCTATTTTAGACTCGTCTTGATTAAATCAAATTTTGTTGTGTTTTATTTATTTATTATTAATTTTATATGAAGATCAACGATAATATTAAATCACGTCAAAAAGATCTTTATACTATATACTGCACTGTAACACCGCGTGTGTTACAGTGCACGTCTGAGGCAAGAGAGAGAGTGCCGCAGTGGTGGGGAGAACAGCAGCGAAGGAGCGGACCAAACACTTCGTTGCATATTTCCCCTCACGCGGCTTTTCACAGCCCGACATAAGATGTTTCACATCAAAAAATATAACGACAGTTTTTCTTCGTTAGCGGTCCTTCGGTGGCTTCCGACAGCCTTGAAATTTTATTATGACGCAATAATCGTTCCATTTATGCTGTTCCATTATCATTTACATTACGCATTACAACAGATAATTGCACTACAACCGTTCTAACATACACATTATTATGTATATTTATTTGTACAATAAAGCAAAGACATGCCGGTTACGTCTTTGTTTTTATACATCCTAAGTACTATAGAGTATAGATAAATAAATAACAATTATATAACCGGTGCGTGCGTGCGCAACTTAACGGCTGCTTTATTCTTTTGTTATATTAATGAATGCATTGCATGATGCGTCTGATAAGCTTGCTTGATTATAAGATTTCTGAGTTATCAAATTTGTAAGTTCGAATTTATTATACAGTTCTGCAGTTGTAATCAATTCTAGTAGTGATCGATAACCAATCAGTTGATATCGAATAGTTTTTAAATATGTGAAAGCTTATAATATATTATTTAAAATATATAATATGGAATCTATTTTTAATCGATATGTTTTTATGTATGAATTTTTATTGAATTAATTACATATAAAAGGTTTAATGCTAATAAATTATTAATTCTACGCTTCAAGTTTAATTAGATACTTCTCGAAACGTTCAATTAAATTATTAATTAAGTAATTACGTTACTCTTATATTACAAAACTAGCTATCTCTTACCGTTTGTGAGAGCCTTGTGACAGACGAACGGACATACATCATAGGCTCAGTAATAAGGTTCCGTTCGGAGGTACGTCACCCTAAAAATCAGCTCTGTATATAGAGGGAAGTATAGCCTAGTGATTAGCGTGCTTAGTGCCGCAACCTCTGGACTGGGCTGCCGTGGGTTCGAATCCCACCTGCGCTCATGGATGTTTTGTGATGTTATTTAGTTTTAAGATAGTTGTTATTTAGTGTATAGTTGAAAGACGCTAATGATCTGAGATGTCGACGCGTCTATAATCTATAATAAATAAATACCTAAATAAAAAGCTCTGTATATAGATTCTAAACAAAATCAAATACCTACTTTAAAATAGATTATACTACAAAGTTGTATAATAATTCGCAAACTTTGTATTAAATTTCCATCAGTCAAACATATCAGGCTGTCTACCATAGGTAGATATAAGTAAATAATGAGTAATAAGGTAGGCGAGCCTACGTTGATTTTTCATCCAACGCATAGGTACCTACTATAAATACGGGACAGATGTTCGTCTATAATCTACAATGACAACAATACCTGATAGACGTTTTTCGCACACTGATTTAAAACATGGCGATGTAGCGTGGAGACTTGGACGGTCGATCAAGACACGACCTTATCGTTAAAACTACAAAATATGTGTTGATTCAAATATATTTAATTGTTCGCAGATTTTCAGGGAAAGACGCTTTTAGATGTTTGATTTTAATGATTTATTAAGACATGTATTTCGTATACATTATGCAGACATATCAAATATCCCGTTGCGTTATTATATAGAAAATGAATTAATATAAATGGGTAGATATTACTCTTTTTGATAAACGTTTCCAGTCAAAACACAATATAATGTTACGGAAATTATTTATACCGTTTTATTATGTGCGTAAAAATACACTTTTATTAGCTACGTAGTTATATACACGTGTGGAACGCGCGTCGCCGTTCGCCGGAATGCCCCTGACCTCCCCCCATCCGCCTGGGGACCATTCACCGTGCGCCGTGTTGGCACAACTAGTTCTCGCCAGTGCCGCTAGGCTAATACATACGCCGTGTTGTTATTGTTGGTAATTGCAGCCTATGGTTATACGCCAATGAACCTATAAAGTCGGTAGTACAATAGTCATCAGCCGAACTGAAGCGCCACTACTCTTGATGCGTGTATAAACAATAAGTAGAACTACTTATACGAAAGTTTCGGAAAAAATATATAGACAGTAACGTCTATAGTTCGATAAAAGAAAGCCAATCAATAGATTTAGCGTCTAAATAATCTACAATCTCCATCTCTTTTGACCGTCGTTCTTTCGTTGGTCAAACAATACGCACGACAATTAAAAATTGTAATGGAACCATAGATATAGAAATCTGTGGATGTATAGTATAAAGTGCCACTTTAGACGAGAGGGGAAGCCATTCAGGGGAGGTTGCATGCCTGTCTAAATGGACATGTCCACGCTATGCATGTGCCCACGTTCTATTGGTCACGTCTTTGCGCATGCTCAATTGATCATACAGCGCTTGCGCAACTGAAGCGACCAATAGAATGTGAGCACACTTGCTTACTCCCCCCCCCCTTTAACAGCAACCATCCCACTCGATTGTACTAGTCCCTAGATTTCTATGTCTATGAATGAAACATAGTACAATAAAAATAATGTTGTTAGCACCCAATCAGCACTTAGTGTAAAAAAAATAATTCGTTGCATTAAAACAATTATAGCTCTCGCACGTACTTACTCAGCTTTCGATAGAAAAGAAACGTACCTATGTCAAATGTTGGCACTCTAAACTTTTGGATTCAAATCCCGACGGTGGCATTTATTTTTTTCTTATACACCCTTATATACCCCCCTGCCCGTTCTCAAAGGTGAACCTAGGGATTTAACATGGTATTGTTCATTTTTGCTGATTCGTGTTCGCCAATTCAACGCACAAGAAAGATAATGGTACCTATCGAAAGATAAAATTATTGCGCATCAAATGATTCTAAAAATAAGACCAAAAATGAAATTTTTATTTTAAAATACCAAATTGAAATTACCGATTTTGCAGTAATGATTTCAAATTAAGTAGGCGAAAAACAAAACACTGAAAGAAGTGTGCTGTAATAAAAATTATTGTCAAAAAACTTTTGTACTCGTAATTGGTGCACGTAAGCATTTTTACAATAATTAAAGTAAAAATGAATAATTACCTGTTTGTTTTCTTATTATAGTCTATACGAGTAGAAGTAAAAGCCAAAATACTTAAAAATGGCACACAACGTTAATTCCCTATGTTTAACTTTAATGAGACCGGACACCCAGTAGATATGTTATATTAGTACCTACATAGTCTAATTTATAATTTTATTCAAAATGTTATAATTACCACAAAACACCAAACCATAACAAACACTCTCGACGTACATTTCGCCAACCAAGTTGGCATCATCAGGAGATGATTAAATGATTAAACTTAATCATCTCCTGATGATGCCAACTTGTTTGGCGAAACGTACATCGAGAGTGTTTGTTATGGTTTGGTGTTTTGTGGTAATTATAACATTTCGTATCGTTACACCAAAGGTTCCACCACTTTTTATTGTTTATACTGCAAAAAGCTGCTGTCCGTATTCTGGCAGGTGTCTGTAGATACGAGCATTGTCGACCCCTTTTTAAACAATTAAAAATAATGACCTTCTATGGCGCCTACATTTTTCACTGTTTACTGTATGCTAAAGGGCATTACAGCAATATGAACACACATTCAAATGTTCACTCATATAATACAAGAAATAAGGATTGCTTAGTTTTGCCGCTACATCGGTTAACTACGACACAAAAAAGTTTTAAATATTCAGCACTGAACTTTTTTAATAAGCTTCCTAGTCATTTACAAAACTTGCCTACGAAAAAATTTAACAAACAAATAAAATTGCTTATTAGTAATAAATGTTATTATAACATAGAGGAATTTTTTAATTCTAGATTTTAAATATTGTATCTGTATTAATTGATGACTTCACACTGTACTTATCACTTTTGTGTGTCAATATATCTATTCTATTCTATTCTATAATTTTATTGCAAGATCATAAAGAATAGCAAAAAGCAAAAAACACGTAGGTATAGTTACTAGAGAGATTAATTTTACCTTTTTTCGTGCAATAGCTTTAGCCTGTTCAGCCGGTCCGGGTAAGTACAGATCAGCAATACCGAGCAGACAATCGTCGCATCTGCACACGTCACTGCTGGTCGATCCGATCGAACTCGCCGAATCCATCGAATCCGTACGAAGAAGCATTCTGTTCCCGGGAGACGTGGCGCCGAGCGTCGCCTGTTCCATTTTGGCGACCAGCAATGACTCCATCAGCGACCTCTGACGAGAAGATTGGGGCGGCACCGCTGGCAAGGTGATCGGCGGCGGTGTCGCCGAACGCACGTGTGACGTCATAACACCGTCGATTGTTTCTTCGTGAATGTCGCGTAATTTAGCCAGCTTTTATTCTGTTTGATAACACTGTCACTATTTTTTATTTTTTTATTCATTTGTTTAATTCGACAAGTAAATGTTGGTATACCTTTGATATTGTTACACTTGCACACATTTTGTTTTATGTTTCAATTGGTTTTATTTCAATTTGGCTGCTAATTTTTGTTTTAGAATTCAAACTTACACGATGGAAAAAAGATTTTTTTTTTAATTTTATATCTATGTAGGTACGTTATTTGAAAACAAATGGAAAATTGTCTATAAAAAATAACAAAGTAATAGCTTATGCAGTAGCAATTGCAATAATAATTTATTCTAAAAATACAATACACACATGACAATGTAATATTGTTATAAACATAATAACGTCACCAATTGTGTCCATAAAAATAACAGTGGCGTAACAATTCATCCAACAGAGAAGTTAATAGGTATTTTTTCTCTATTCGTATAATTTTATGAATGCTTTATTTTTCTATCGTCATTTTTTACGAAACACTGATGAGAACATAAACAGGGTCTACGTCACTGAAAAAAGGTGGAAAAATAACATAAAAAAGTGAATTTAATTCCAAGAATTTAACAGATCTGTGCGTCAGATTTAGACAAAATATTTGCAATGTTTATATAATAAAAAAATCAACATTTTCTATGCCAAACTTGACAGACTTATCAAGGGCAAAAAAAACTTAGCAATGACTAAATCATGTAAGAATTCTCGCGAATTATCAAGAAACGAAAATTTAATAAATTGTTTAGTTTAATTAATCAGAATATATATGCCATACTATTCTGAGACTTAATGAAATGTGTTAAAAAATAACTCTGAAAAAACTGCGAAGAGAACACTTTATTCACAACTTCCGTAAAAGGAGTATTGCATACGTGAAAAAATGCATCAGACCAAACAGTATAACATCAATATATTTATATATCTTAATTAGTATTTTATATGTACATATTTTATTAGGATGCCTCAATAAATTCCTCAATATTAAAGAGAAATAAATTATACGTGCATGAAATTATACAAAAAAAAGTTGTACTGTAACTTAGTCATCAAATAGGTATTAAGAAACATTAATTTTTTTACAAATTTACGTCAATCGAGAGACTTCTGACATTTAAATCTTCAGGTATATACTGTTATGCACTTGTTCATCAAAATACGCAGTGATCGAAAAATATAGAAATTATATTGATAGCCAAGATAACGAATTTGTTAAGAGCCCGTTTCCCCTGGTTTTCTCAATGCAATACAGTGGTCTGCGGCGTCCTATAAATCTGATCGTAAAACAGGGAATAAACTTACGTAAAATTATTTTTATAAAGATTTAGTGTCCTTCTATTTCCCTATTGTACCACTTTTTTAATTTTTTTAGCAGAAAAATTTAAAAAATATTAGTTGTACTGTTATGAATGGAATGTTTCAAAATGTTACCTCACCACACACCGCAAAAGATAATTTCCCCTTCGAGATCGGGAAACGGGCTCTTAATACAAAATAAAAACAGTTTATAAAATTATTATTGATTAGTTGGATCGCAAGATAAAATAATTATACGGTGCTGAATCGTTTTGCGGGTAATAGAGATTTAACCCGTAAAATCAAACTTTTGCGATTTCCTGCTTCCCTGATTACTTTAAGAAAAATATCTTCGAATAAAAGTTTTAGAACATAAAATTCTGCATCTAAATCATTAAACAAAATTAATTTTGCATGCTTTGTGACGGCAGAAATTTGATATGAAAATGTCAAAATTACCTCAAAAACAGATAGCGATAGACTTGGAACTTGAACAAAATGATTAGAAATTATTCTGACAGCTAAAACGTCATCATTTTGTTCAAGTTCCATGGCTATCGCTATCTGTTTTTGAGGTAATTTTGACATTTTCATATCAAATTTCTGCCGTTACGAAGCATGCAAAATTAATTTTGTTTAATGATTTAGATGCAGAATTTTATGTTCTAAAATTTTTATTCGAAGATATTTTTCCTAAAATAATTAGGGAAGCAGGAAATCGCAAAAGTTTGATTTTATGGGTTAAATCCCTATTACCCGCAAAACGATTCAGCACCCTGTATTAAACACAAAACTGTATCAACTAAGCTCTACATAACCATAATCATCATACAAATTAACGCACAACAATATCACTTTAGAAAGAGAATATTCAAAACACCCGATCACAACTTATCGAATGAATGAATTGTGAATTATAGACGCTCGACAAAAGAGGTCATTATAGTGTCTGAACACTTATCAGTCCAAAAGTCGGACAAATTCTGCTGCATATTTCTAAATAGGGGTCTAGAAACTTTTTTGAAAATGCTTTTAATTTTAGCTTTATGTATATTATACCTAAAAAAATATTTGATAATTTTATTTTCGCATTGTCATTTAAAAAATATGTTTTGTATTATTACTTTCAAATTTTCCCGCTAAAACGTTCATATCCTGTTATGGTGTCAAGATGACGTCACGCCCTGCTAAACGTTAAAGTAAAAATACACTTCAATTTTTTTGTTTATCAAGCAATTTTCATTTTAATATCAATTTAATATTACAAATAATCATTTTCAAAGTGGCTGTATGAAGACAAAAATAAACACTTGTATAGCTATTTTTAAATTCAATTTTCAAGAATTTTGGAATACACTTTGTTAAACAAAAAACTGCTACCTATATATTCATTGATCGCTTGGTATTTAAAACTTAATAACTTTGTAACTTTAAATTAACAAAAAAAAAAAAAAAAAACAAGGTATATCACCTACACACTAATCATTGACTTGGCATTGAAATTTTAAATTGTTTTTGTTGATGATACTTATTATAAACACTTATATAGAATTAATTGTCGTTTTATTATTGTTTAAAGCAGCTGTTTTCCAACAATGACGTCATAGTTAACCGATATACAAAATGGTGACGACTTTTAGATCTCACGACGAATTGCGGCCATAAATACTTTAGATTCTTAGTCCGGTATTTTTGTGTACTTCGAACTACTTTTATTCTTTTTTCGTTTGTTGACATCGAGGTTTATTCACTCAAAAAAAAAAAAAAAAACTGGGTGCATGTAACCTCACGCGTCTGGAGTGTGAATCTGTATGGGTAAACATTTGTAACCAAGTAAACACTAAACAGAAAGGATCGTGTCGATCGAGTTTCCCCTCAACCTTCAGTCAACGCCTCAACATATTCGTACCTACCTGCCAGCCAATCGGTTCCCCGCTAGCAGCTCATTTCCCCCACTCTTGACGATGTCGCTTTTCGTCTGTTGAACGAAATTACACCGATCGCGGCTGAAAAAGTTTCACTTCCAAAATTACGGAAATTACTTTGGGAGTCATAAGAAATCAACTGAAACCGTGTATGAAATCCTTGGTGGTCAGTAAGATTAGCTGACAGCTTTTGACTTCAAATCTCAGTGAAATCGCTATAGCAGTAATAAAATCGATTTCTGAAGACACAATCTCTTTGTGCAATCTCTTAAAATTTCTTAAAAATATGACGTACGTTGTGATTTTAAAAGATTCATGATATCATTTAAAATCGTAGGCGAATTTAAATCATATTGTGCTTGCAAACGATTTCGAAGTGAAACTAATT
This sequence comes from Mongoloraphidia duomilia, assembly GCA_039654895.1. Lineage (NCBI taxonomy): Eukaryota > Metazoa > Arthropoda > Insecta > Raphidioptera > Raphidiidae > Mongoloraphidia > Mongoloraphidia duomilia. Next base: position 15,734,769 of record CM077525.1, on the reverse strand, counting down.
AAATTTAAAACTAACACACTTCTGCTCCTATAACTAAGTTACTGCGCGCCTATTAAAAAATTACTATATACAAACAATAAAGTAATTGATATTAATTGATTCATTTTACTTGGAACAAGTTTAGCTGTGACGTCATTTATGTAAAATTTCTCACAAAACGCGAAAATTATCATGTTAAACTTGAAAACTATATTATACAGACTGTTTGAAAAAAAAACACGAATTGTTATATAAATAACACCATTGTTTTGTTTGAACCTTAGCATGTGTGGTGGGTAATCATCTGAAACAAAACCGGTATATTCAACAGAGAAAAAGACATGCTTCAATAAACATCAAAGTTATGAATACTGATCTTCAATAAGTTTTCATTGAAATAAATAATTCAGTGAATATAGATATGTTGGTCGTATATTATCGAACGTGTATTTAACACTTTAGTAGAGAAATAATGTCGTTATCTCTATCTCTAAATAATATAAAACAAAGTCGCTGTCTGCCTCTGTCTTTTTCTCCGCTTACTTCTTCTAAACCACGCAACGGATTTTGAAACGGTTTTCACTAATAGAAAGAGCGATAAACGAAGAAGGTTTGTGCATATAATTTGTAAATATTTGGTTGAACTATGACGGTGTTTTGTCAAAAAAACTGTTTTCGTACGCTTACATGGCTAACCGCTATTAAATCATAATTTCATACCACCCGGGCGTAGCTGGAACGGGCTAGTATAGTCATATTACACAAAGAATTCTGTTTCCATAAATGAAGTCTTGATTATGAGTATTCTCTACCGGAAGTAACCTCCTAGGCTCCTGCACTCTTAATCTCAAATCCTTTTCCCTCGCCTAAAAACGGTTGCAGCTCTACTGACGCTATTTTTAAAAGTTAAGTGTTCAGGTAAACGCCAAATGAAGGACCAAGAATCACTAAACAGATTCTTCAGGCGAAAAATTGAAAAACATTTTCTTGAAAAAACTTACCTACAGCTTTTTAAAAATTACGTAATCTTTCACACGTAGCCAAAACTTGTTTTTAAAAAATTCGCCTGTAGAATCTGTAGTGGATTCTTGGTCCTTCAATTGGCGTTCACCCGAATCCTTTAGCTTTAAAAATAGCGTCGTAAGAGCGATAACTGTTTCTAGGCGAGGAGAAAGGATTTTAGATGAAGAGTGCAGGGGGGTAACTTCCGGTAAAGAATACTCTTAATTGCAGCTATTGAGTCACTCTATATGTAAATATTAGCCGTTGCCTGAGAATTCGTGTATATTATAGCATGCTCAAATATTTGAAAACCTTATGAAAATCAGATGAATAGTTTCCGAGATTATCGCGTTCAGACAGACAGATAGATAGATATTGTAAATTAAAATTATAAACGCTCAACAACAGAGGCACGTTCAGACAAACAGGCAGACGGTGCCTTTACAGACACGTAGGAATGTCTTTGTGCAATCACTTAAAATTTCATGAAAATATGACGTAGGTACGTTGTGATTTTAAAAGATTCATGATATCATTTAAAATCGTAGGTGAATTTAAATCATATTGTGCTTGCAAACTAATTAAACTTAAAATTAACACACTTCTGCTCCTATAACTAAGTTAATGCGCGTCTATTAAAAAAATACTATATAAACAATAAAAGTAATTGATATTATTTGATTCATTTTACTTGAAACAGTATTCTTTTAAGATCATTCAATAAGTCATTAAAAAAATCTTTTGTGCGACCCGCGGAAAAAACACTCAGTACATTTTCCACTCACCGAGCGCTCAGAGCTGTTATGGGATGATAATATGATAGCATCATGATTGACAGTTCTCACGGTTAGTTGTGTGTGAAAGACAGAGACAGAAAGAAATTGAGGCCTCAAGCTCTATTCTAGGGGTGGCCAACTTAGTAAGTCATGATTGGTGGACCGCAGGTCGATCGAGATGAAAATTGTAAATCGAATTGTAAGAATGTCAAGTATATTGCACGCTTGTCTAATAATTTAAAATCCTAGAAAAGTTAAAAAACAAAAAAAAAATATATTTTTGGTACGAAATCGTAAGAAAATTTGAATGTCGCAACATATATGTTGACCACCCAGAGTACAACAGCTGTCGTGGGTTCGAATCCCACCTCCGCTCATGGATATTTTGTGATTTCATTTTAACCCTACTTTTTCTTGAACCGATTCGGTGCATTTTTGAACCCTCGTAACTTTGGTCTGGATAACACTTTAGGTCTCAAATTTTCAGGATAAAATGGGGCCACCAAGATTATCGACTGTACCAAGTTTCATTTTTATAGCCGTGCAGCGTGCTACTTTAGATTCTAAAGTTCATTGATTTCGTCACTCACTTATACAGGTACCTAGTTATAGGTACTTATATACTCACTTATGATCATCAAAAATCCAGAGTATTTCCTGTAGTCTTAGAAAGCTGAAATTTGCTATGCAGGCAAAGTTTCGCGTACAAGTAACGAGAAAATTAAAAAATCTCTGTTTTTCCTCCTCCAACCCCTAAAAGGGAGTTGGGCAGATTTCTATAGGTCCGTAGTCAAAGAAAGCTAAATTTTGGTGTGCAGGCTAGGTTTCGCGTACAAGTAACGATTTTTTTTAATGTGATATTCCCCCTCCAACCCCTAAAAGGGGGTGGTGCAGATTTCTATAGGTTCGTAGTCAGAGAAAGCTGAAATTTGGTATGCAGGCTGAGCTTCGCGTACAAGTAACGAGAAAAAAAAAAAATTTCCCCCTCCAACCCCTAAAGGAGGTGGTGCAGACAACATCCTACAAAAATAACTGAAATCCCATCAAAAACAATTCTTGTAAAATAAGACCAAGTCTAGCGATCGCGTAGCAATAAAAATTTTTGAGATCTAATAAAGCCAAGCCCAATTAATTGTAAGTGAAAAGTAGTGAAATCTAAAATTTGGCTAGCTTCAAAGTTTCGCTAAGAGAATAAAAGACGAATGACTAAAGCGCTAGGCCTTGCAGTGTAACTTTGAAGCCATAGCCAAGTTCTAGATTTCACTACTTTTTACTTACAATAAATTAATCTTGGCTTTATTAGATCTCATAACTTTTTACAGCTATGCGATCGCGAGACTTGGCCTTATTTTTACGAGAATTGTTTTTGATGGGATATTATCTGGAGACGCAATTTGATATACCTTTTCAAAAAAAGTTGACCACCCCTGCTGTAGAAATCATAGCCTTCGATATTTTTGTACAGAATATCTTGCAAAAAATGAAATCATGGCGGCTTTTTCAAAGCCGATATCGCTTGATCTAAAAGAGATATTATTTTCAATTTATATTATTTATATGTCTTAATATTATGTGAATAAATTCGTTTTTATTAATTTAAAAAGTATACGTGTTTTGAAAACCGGACTGTCTGCGAAAAATATCGCCAGAAATTAATGTATCAACAAGGCATATAATACATATTATATAATCTTTAATCTACAAAATCTGTTTTTATATCGAAGAAAAATACGTGTAAATGTTTGAAATAACTGTAGCTTTAACATAATTTAAACTGGCAGAACCGGTGCGTTTATGAAATTTATTATTTCTCGTGAATTATAAATGATATTAATTGAAGTAATTTAAAAATTAAATGTTTTACTCCATAAAATCTACTTACGAAATTTCAGACGATTTAAAAAGTTGAATTACAGTAATTATTCATATTTGTACAATGTTATTTTAAACATAATTAAAATGAAAAAAATTAGACTTCAAATTCTAATATTATAAATGATCATATACTTCGCTTCTTTAATAAATCATTTTTCTGGACCTTTAATTAAACAACCTGAACTTTTTAATAATCAAACTTCTAGCAAGAGTAATATTTGCAGTTAAATTTAATTAAGATCGAATAAATTGTATAGGGGAAAATGAAACACAAATACATCTATAAGTATTTTAATATATAATCCATATATCTTAATTTCTTTACTGCAGATTATAATTAAAAATGTTTAGAAAAGTCGTTCAACTTTACCCTATTTAATTAAATGAAAATATAGAACTTGATTTAATAGAAACTGTAATAATAATCCAAGCGTACAGCAATTGGCAAATTTAATTATCATACTGTCAAAAAATTTGAGAGAGCTATTGAGAAAATTACTTTTCGTATATAACTAATCATTACTTGTCAATACAAAATCTTTTTGATTAATGTTTTTTAATTTGTGATATATAATTTTAAATAAATAGTAGGGTTCCATAAATATATTGATCTAGAATTAACAGTCCTGTTTTATGTGATTAAATAGTTAGTATAATCAATACAACTATAGATATACAGTATGTAAACCGGTAAGGTATACATAGGACATTAGCATTGGGAAAAAATGATAGGATCAGAATGAGCCATGACTCAAAATGTACGTATATATAATATAGGGTTGCTATCGTAATTTTATAGGGTTTTTATTTTAGTTTTAATTAAGTACATATCTTTATTTTACTTGCCGATTAAATTTCAAGTAAAATAGAAATAAAAACACTAAATTACGATCGCAACCCTATAGATATATATAAATACGTACTACATTATGAGTTATGGCTCATTCTGGATTCAATCATTTTTTCCCAATGTTAAATGTCCTATGTATTATCTCAAACGAACGTATTCGAATAAAATAGTATCCAATATTATTATACCACTAAACCTAAATTCATAGTCTACAAGTTATTTTGAATAAAATAATTCAAAACTAGTCATAACTAGATCTCAAACATTCAAATCAATGTTTCAAAATCCTTAAAACATATTCTGTTAGGCGGCTCTCACACTGAGGCAATAAGCAACTAGCAACTGTCAATAAGCAATACGCAATATTATTTTGGTTCTCTCTCACATTGAAACAACAGTATTGCCAGAAACCTCTGATCATCATGTCATCCGATGACTCCGAAGACATGATATTACTATGGCGGCATTTAAGAAAAAAACGACGAACGAAAAGGAGATAATGGGTGCACCCAGCTTTTACTCAATTAATAAATCATGGGGGAAACATCTGCGCAAGGGAACTCAGAGCCCATATCCTACCCGATTTCAAAACTGTTACCGAAAGAGCCCAAAAACTTTTGAAACTCTTTTAAATCTAGTTGAACCATTGATCACGAAACAAGACACTAATTGCAGAGAGTGTATTAAGCGGCCCCTAGACGATCAATATATTGCACAATATATTGCACAATAATTGATATTGTACAATAATATTGAGCGTCTGTAGATCACATTGAATGATTGCGCAATATATTGAGTCAATCAAAAAGAGTTTGATTTTTATTGTGCAATGTAGTAAATATTGCTTCGTCTGTGAGCGATATTGTGCAATACTGCTTCAGTTCTGTGTTAACAGTGTTGAAATTTTTTGAATTTCGGGCGTAAACCTTCTCAAGAGTTCATCAAATTGTACTATCTAGTCGCAAAAAGTTTTGAAAATCACTTGGTTCAATAAATCTTAGTTCACTTAACAGATTTTCATGAGTGTATTTATTTCTTTTTTTAAACCATTCCTTCATCCACTTGCGCTTCTTTTTCTCTTTCTTTTTTGAAGCTACTTATAATTAATACAATGGCCATAAAACTTGATGTTTTCTTATTATTCCACATGTTGACTGCACAAGTATCAGCCGTGAACTAATTTATTGAGCAATAATATTGCATCGTGTGGGTTGGCCAACTAATACTATTGCACAATATATTGAAGTAAATATTGATCGTCTAGGGGCCGCTTTAGTCCTACAGAAAGATTACGTCACGACTCGCAAAACTGCAATAATTATCGCTTTTCAACATGCACGGTGTATCGCTAGAAATAATATCGCCGCAACCAGCAATATTTTTGGTTCGACCGATATCGAGTTGCTCTAATGTGAGACCCCCAATTTAATTCTATGTAAAATACTTGTTAGCAATATTATTGTGTGTTGCGTATTGCCAGTTGCTTATTGCTTGCTGCCTCAGTGTGAGAGCCGCCTTACGCAAAATGCAATTTTTAAAAACCGCGAAATGAATTTTAAGTTTAAGAGGTTGCTACTTGCTATACCTGAATTGTCAACAAACTTCTTCAACTGTTAGACGTTTCACATGGTGCGTGTTATTAACTTTCAAATATTTATATAAAAAAAGTGTTAAATTAATAAAGTATATTATATCAAAAAGTGTTATTAAATCTGTATTGATCAATGTATCAAAAAAGTATCGGTGTAAAATCTTTGGTAATGACGTAACGTTGCTTTGAACGATTACGTTTTGCCGGACCTAACAGGCCGACCTGTTGCATAATAAATTCGAATCATTGAAATTATCATAGTACTTATTTTGAGTCAGTGAAATGTGAATAATGTCATCGAAACATATTTAAATATTATGGTTATTGACGATTTGTTCAAAATTTCGAAAAAGTCTGAAAAAATATTAATTTATCATGTGCATATAAATTATAGGAGGGTGAGAATTCTATTTCTTGTGTAGGGAGTATTAACATACGTAGTGGTAGACCATGTGAAGTGAAACATTTATCATTGGACGTTTAGTTTGGTAACATTGTTTTTTAAAGAAAACAAAAGTGATCGTTTATACGAGCTGTCAAAATTATTGTGCATAGTTATTTAACTAATAATTTGTTTCAAAAACGTTAATTGATGTTAAATTATTGAACACTACACTTTGTAATTGTTAACAAACAGTTTTTGACATTGCAATAAAACGACACCGTGTATTTTTTTATAATTTGTAGGTAGTGTTAAATTCGAACATACGTTTTTAGTGTTGATTAGTGAAAAAACATTTGACATGAATTATAAATTTGTGAATAAATTATAATTATATGTAATAATTAACAAGTTTTGTTTAAAATAATGTGCATAAAAACAATTTAAATTAATTTTACTGGGATAAGTGCCATAATATAGTTTTCTGCAGATATTGATGGTTCCCCTTCTTCAACGTCGCCCTAGCTCTTAGGTAAGATTTTTTTTTATAAAATTGTGTTTTTATTATTCAGGAAATTGCATGTTTAAACCAAAATTTTGCATAAAAAAATTTATTTACTTTTTTAGAAGTAAAACTCGACAATGGTAATAACTAGCTTTCTTTTTAAGTATAGATAATATAAAGCAAAGTTAACTGAATATGTTAATTTCAAAATCTTGAAACAGTAAAGATTACACATAATGATTTTAAATTATAAACGCTCGACAGTTGAATTTTCGCATCATATATGGTAATTTATTTGTAATTCAAATTACGAATCGAGTTAAAGAGGACATACAATAGTTTAAAAATCAATAATGAAAGAAAAAAAATGTTGGAGGTTGCATTTATATGGACACGTTCTTTGAATGAACTAACAAGAAATAAATGTTTCCAACCAAAACACTATTTAAATTGTTGAATGCATCAGCTGAGTTAACACTTGAATGTGTTAAAGATTGCGTAGGCTTGGCATAATATGGCTATATTCTCAAACTGACAGCGAATATAAAAAAGTAATCCAAAATCACTCATGCGTGTTCTTAATTTCTTTGTGTTGATACATTTAAATTTCAATGGAAAAATTCGATACAAAAAGTAGCATGTACTTTTTGTATCGAAAACGCGCGATTTGTTGATTACTCAGCAACTCGAAATTTCTCGTGATATCAGTTGTGTATTTCAGGGAAGAGTTCAGTGGCCTTACGCTATTTGTACCTACATCTGACGATATCCTTAATCGCAACATCGCGCGACAAAAAGTAACATGTAGTTTGTCACATGATAATTCCACACAAAATTAGAAATTGATGATTTTCGGATTTTTTTCTTTACTTATGCTATGAGACCTTCTTTCGTGCCAAATTTCAAGATTATAGGTCAACGGGAAGTACCTACCCTATAGGTTTTAATGATTGAGCCACTATAAAAAAAAACTTTTTTTGATCTTTTTATTGTATCTACTATTGAGTTAGAAGCTTGAATTTCTTACACGATTGTGGAGTCGTAGACCTTTGTATTTGGTATTAATTTCAACTTGTTACCTCTTGCCGTTCCTGATAAAAGCCAAAAAGGGTCTTGAGTCTTAACGGACGGACAGACAGACAGACAGACAGACGGACAACAAAACAATGAACATTCTGAGGTACGTAACCCTAAAAGTAGTATTAAACAAAAAAAGACATTCTTTCCAACGGCTAAAGAATAAAAATATAATATGTACGTCATATTATAGTAACTTTGGACAATGGACACAGAAGTTCGGTCTGGTAAAAACACTACAATTAGGTTTATAAATCGGCTGTACCTTAAATAAATAATTATGGTCTTGTAATTGGCTATCACTTATTTATTCTTTATATATTAGTGCACGTTTTTTCGCTAGTCGAGTTTTTTTTATAGATTTGCTCACAATTAAAGGTGATAATTTCGACACATTTATTTTATATAAAAATAATTTCCAAAAATAACAAACTGTGTGACTTCAAATCACAATTGTAACGTTTTCCACTAATTGAATTTTTACCTTTATCCTTTTTAGGGTTCCGTACCTCCGAACGGAACCCTATTACTGAGCCTGCAATGTCTGTCCGTCCGTCTGTCACAAGGCTCTATCTTACAAACGGTAAGTAGCTAGTTGAAATTTGCACAGACTGTGTGTTATTGTTTATGATTACCTGTTATCATTATCAAACTATGGAAATACATTCATAAAAGTGCAATGAGTGGAAAACAATATTAATGGGTCCTCGTCCCACAATTTCCACTCCGAATCAAAATTTTACACTGAAAATAATAATAATAGTCTAAGTTATGGATCGACTTTAAAATACATCATGGTTTCTTGAAAATCGATTCATTAATTTTCGCGTGATGCCTGAACACAGAAATTTTATTTATTAAGCATTATTATAAAATTAAGAAAAATCGCAGGATAGTGAACAAAATATTTGATTTATTAAATGTACAACGTATGTACTTGAAAAATTCTAAATCTATAGACGAAACGTTGTACATTTAATAAATCAAATATTTTGTCCACTATCCTGCGATTTTTCTTAATTTTATTATAATCACGATGGACACGATTTCTAATATAAATTAAGCATTATTAATTTATTATACATTTAAAATATTATCGTAAATAAATTAGATTTTGTTTTGGTCGAAACGAGTGATTACAAAAAACCATACAGCAAAAACCGCGCAGATTTTTACTTTCGTCTTCATACTGATTGCGAAATATTCTTTATCAAGTTTTAATCTAGTAGCCTTGAAACTACATTGTTTTAAAATACGGCGTCCGATTAAACAAAAGGTAGTGAATTTAACATTTGTGTAAAAAAAATTCTTTCTTATTAACATTTTTATAATAGCTATGTTTAAAAACGTATTTCATCGTGTGTTTTTATAATAGTAGAAATTAAAACCTGAATTTTTTAGTAAAAAGGCATTCCTTAAAGGCAGTGTCTAGAGGTCCACCAGTGGGCAGTGGTGGAACCGTAGTATGTTTGCTAAATATCCACCATTTTTAGCAACAAAGACACTACGATTTCGCCACTGGTGGACCTCTAGAGTCTAGACATTGCCTTCATTAAAATATATTTTAACGGCTGGGGAATCCTTATTCCAGTTTTTTTATGTTTCAATAATTATGCTATACCGTTTTTAAAGCACGCAAATTTCGCTTAAAAAACCTTATCATATATTTTATAGTCGATATAGCGAATTTTATTTTAATGACCTACCAAACCTTGATTTGACGTAAGCTCTTATCGTTAAAGGCAAAAACCTGTGTTACTGTACCAGGGGTGGCCAGACTTTTTGCAGCAAGAGCCCTAGTTACCAGATTCTGACACTGCTTTTTTAAGCGAGGAAAGTGATTGAAATATATTTTCTATTATGCGAGTATCTTTTTGGAAAAGTTGTATTTTTCTTTTAAAACAAAAAATGCTCAAACCGAACGAATCATTTTCTGTAGCTCCGGTGCATTTGTATTTACAATATTTAAAAATTTCAAGCAATAACGAATTAGTTGAGCCACAATAAAATTCTTGAAGAGCCGCATGCGTCTCGCGAGCCTCACTTTGACCACAGTTGTACTGTACTACAGTTTTCTGAATTCGACGTAACATAATAATTTTTAAATTTGTCTTTTTTGTTTGTGTTTCTCCACGATAATCTCAGAAACTACTAAACCGATTTGAAAAATTCTTTCACTGCTTAAAAACTTACTTCTTTCCGAGTAACATAGGCCATAAATTATTGCGCTAAGACAAAAAGGGGATGAGCACTGAGCGAGAATGTAAAACAAGTCGGGGATCGTGCATGCGATTTCTAAGTCCATATTATTGCAGTCGACGTTAGAGGGTGGGCCATGGCCCACCTTAAACTGTCTTGTGCCACCCCTTGGCCCACCCTGGAATAATCCTCAATCTCTAGTTTATCTTTTAAATACGTTTTTAACCCTCGAAATTTTGAACAATTTTTCTTGTAAATTCTATAGCAATATAATCTGGGTTAAAATTTTGACGAGCACTGAAATTTTGGGAACAAATGTTATTGGCCCACCTTCAGAACATCATGCTTAAGTCTGGCCCACCCTAACAAAAAATCCTAGCGCCGCCACTGTATTATTGGTGTGCGGTATTATTGTATGAGATACTTGATGTATTATAGAGATTTGTTGTAACTATTTCTAACAGGACAAATTATGCAATATTCAAAGTTTTCTTGTCTAAAATAATTAAATTGACATAAATAAAAATAAAATAAGATTTCAACCTTACTCATTGTGTATGAAATTCTAGATTGTGTATCTAGATACGTAATGAGGTATATTACTGACGAGTAGTGACAGTATGTAAAAAAGCGTGACACACAGACGTAACAAAGCGGGTGCAGTACACAGGCGCTTCTAGCTTCACTCACCGCGCCTAAAAACGACCGAAAGCGAGTTTTTACTGCAGTCACACGAGTCATAACTCACAATACCTACTATTACTCACGAGATATATTATATGGTATTTTTTGCCAAACCCACTACAAAATACCTGCTTTTCACATCATTTTTAAAATATTCAAAAAAATTTGACCGTTCATTTGCGTCGCCATCTTTACATTTACAGCAGGCCGTGATGATTTAATAGCAGGCCGATAAAGCGAATAAACATAGGTAAGTTATTATGGCAACCGTTTACTTACGTCTTACCACCCTAGTAATGTTATGAAAACACTTTCGGCACGCTTGCCTGTTAAATGGCCCAATACAGGCCGGTATACATGATAGATAGATAGATAGATAGATAGATAGATAGAAAATTTATTTGTCGCAGCTATATAAAGATTGACAAAACGGCAAAATACAATGATAATATAAAATATGTCATGTTACATTAATATTCAAAAAATCTTTAAAATTGTATAGACAAATTTCCATTAGTTGCTTTTTGACAACTTTTTTGAAATTATTTTCGGGAAGAGAACGCGTTTCCAAAGGTAGAGAATTATATAATCTTAGTGACCAATAATTAGGTCCATATTTCTGTTTGTTTACAGAATGAAAAGGCACTCTGATGTCTCTTGCACCACGTGTATTGTGAGAATGTACTTCCTCAACAATTTGGAATTTAGATAAATTTCGTTTGACGTACAAAAGATTAACAAAAACAAAAAGAGAGGGTATAGCGTCATGATATTTAGAGCCCTGAAAAGAGGAGCACAGTGAGCATTATGTTTCGCTTTAGTTATTATTCTGGAAAATAGCTATTTTGTAGTGGGTATAGCAAAAAGGTATTAATATTATCATGTGCGCGATTTTTTTTCCATTTAGACCTTTTTTTTGCCGTTCATAAAGTGCAAATTATTAAATGCTTAACTAAAGAAACTAAATAAAAATACTTATTATTTATATACTTGACACAATAAATCGTAGGTCATAATTCTTCTAGCCTACAGTTTGTAAGTACAATTCTAAGCTATTGCATACTTGCATAATATTTTATTTGTGAATGCAAATACATTTCAAGTAACAACGTAATATTTTAAGCTGCACCGTTGATTGGCTAAACTGACTTAAAAAAGCGATATAATCTAAATTTTTGAAATGTAATTGATCAATAATTAAAATTTTAGAAAAGACTATCCGGAGGACATTTGATTAGCTAAAACAAAATTTAAATATAATTTATAATTTAAGTTTCAACAGGCGACCAAAGTAATAATGAGGTATAAATTAATTAAAAAATATGAATATTAAATGTGCTTATTAAAAATGTGAATAAATTTGATCAGAAAAAAATTGTGTGGACAGTGGACAGATAGATGTAAAATTAATGAGTAGCTCGCTTCGAAAATTGAGTGTATAGGAAAAGAAGTAACACTATAATTTAATATGGTCAATTATACACCGACAATAAATATTGATATTCTATTATAGTAATTGGATCCTATTAATCTAACGAACTGATCAATTAGTCGTCAGGTAAAATAGAAAAAAAAACTTATTTATTTAATGGTGGTTTTTATAATGAATTTTTTGTTCAGATAGTTTACGATTTTTTTAGATATTAATAATAATTCTTAAATTAATTTATCTTACTACCGATTCTAATATGATTGAAAAATTGACATAGTAAACAGTTAAACATTTTTTTAATATTCTTATATAACGTTGAAAAGAAACAATTTATTTTTTTCAATATGACAACTTAGATTTCAGAAGTAGTCTACTATTTTCTTTAACTTGAATTCAATGTAAATCGCAAGTGTAGACATTTTAACATGTAAACTCAATATGTTGGTTGAAATCAAACGCACTGTATACAGTGTGTAAACGGTTTCACCGAACATAGGGAAAATAACATTGAGAACATTTACAATTTTCCATAGCAACGGTTGACTCTATTAAGAGCAACTCGGAACCTGCTAAATAAAAAACAAACAAACAAAGCATCTACTACATATTTAGGTACAGTCGCGGACTTAATAAAGTTTACACTTGAGTTTTTCAGTGTAAGTTCACAAAAAGTCAGTAGCTTAGCAAAAATTTAGTTTTTAATAGAGAAATGTAAATGTCAAAAATTAAAAGAAATAATTGCAGTCGTTTAAATGCCTCGAAATTGTTAAAACGATGAACAAAAAAGAAGAATTATTGCAAGATTGGAGGAAGGAATTTGCTAGTATCAAATATTATCAAATCTGTTTATGTTTTAATCGAATAATATTGAGTAATTTGGATTGTATAATAAACAACTGAGGTGTTTTGATAATAATTTTTTATTGAATTTTTAGGATGTAACCTTAGTAATTGATACATTACTATCAAAAGCCAAATTATAATATGCAAAAATTAAAAAAAAAAAACAGTAACTAGATGATACAGGTGTAAACTTTTTTAAGTCCGCGACTGTAATTGGATATTATAGGGCACATAACCTACTACAAAATTGTAAGTGTTCTGAATGTTATTTTCAGCTGACGCATCTATAATTAAAAAAAAAAAAGTTATTTTCCCTATGTTCGGTAAAACCGTTTACACCCTGTATGTATGCAGAGACCAGATGACGGTGTGGTTGTGACAAAACACGACTAAAAAAACCATGAATGTCTTACTATAAGGATAAACATTTTGATAAGACCACATAATAATAATTTAATCAATATTCATGGCGAATCACAAACATTACAACCACTTAATATGTTTTCTTTTTCTTTTTATTGTGATTGACTGCTTCCAGCTGCCATGTTATTTTTAGCACCTACATATATTTTTAAAAGACCGACACCCCTTGCGACGTTTTTTTTTTTTTTTGATGATTCCCTAAGCACACTACAACTTCAGTTGATATTCTTTAGAGTGTGCATTAATGATCAAAGTCAAAGAACTCTGATAAATTATAGAAACATTTTTCAATCAAAATTTTCTTTAAGTTTTTTTTCATACTATAAGTAATTATCTAATATTAAAAATTAACTCAAAATGGCAGCGAACATTTTTTGGAGTAATTGATATTCCAAAATATTTATAAGAAAATTTAGACTATTAATGCCGGTATAAACTGATTTTGAATAAATTTTTAAATTTACTAAAAATTCCTACTTGACGTTTTTCATTATTTAATTGATCACAATAAAAAATTTACGCGCGCAGCTTAAAATGTAACCAAAAACGACGAAAAAACGCATATTATTTATTGAGAAATGAGCTTTAATCTACTTTTGTGTTTTGGGAATTAATATCTTTTTCAAAAACTTTTAAAAACATCTTTCTGTATTTCTTGTAATCATAATTTTTGAACGATTTAGGTAAACGTATTTTTTACAAATAAAAATTACTGTATTAAAACACAATTTCAAAATTTCGCCTGTTCAAGCCATATTCAAATTATTCAAGGCCTTAAAATTTTCTTATTTTTATTCGCGCGATTATAAAATAAAAAAAATATTTTTTTTAAACGATTTCGTTTTTATAATTGTATCAAAGAAACAATAAAACTTCTATCACCTAATTTCTTAAAACATATTTGATCTTACTGTGTTTTGAATCAATAATAATTGTAAATTAGAGACGCTCGACAATACTGCGTTTAATAATATCAATTTTCATAAAAATTAATAAACAAACACTTCAAAAATTCTACACATTTATTCATCTCAACGATCGTTTCGGGTTCCTAACCCATCATCAGGAGTTTATAACATTAAGTTTTAATGTAAACTCCTGATGATGGGTTAGGAACCCGAAACGATCGTTGAGATGAATAAATATGTAGAATTTTTTTAAGTGTTTGTTTATTAATTTTCATTCAATCATGTTCTATTAAGTGCCTAGCGATAGTTCTATAGAATTTATATATCAATTTTCAAAAAAAATCCTTTTTCCTTCTATTTTTTTATTTACAAGTTTAAAACAATAACATTGAACACTTTAAACATATCAATTTACAAAACGGTTCCGTTTCAACAAACTTAATGACGTACCTACTATAAATCAATATTTGTGTGAAAATCTTGAATCAACAATAGACAATAATCCAATCATATTGTTTACATCGAAGCTACACGCTTCAGTAAACTTCACTGTCACTATAGTGCATTTACTAGAGTTCATTTATTGGTTAGACGTTCGACAACTATTGTAGCGTCATTATTACGTGGTTTTATCATGAATTAATTACACATACAAACGTATAAAATTAAATAATTAAAGATAAGAAAAGATGTTATAAAAAGGCAGAGAGTGTATTATTATTAATTTGTCCGCGCGACGAAATCTCTACTCAGTGCTCCTCGGCCGCACCAAACGAACTGCGGAGACGAGAGTTGATCAAGTTAACAGAAATGCTGCGAGAGTCTCGCGACTCGTTAGGACAGAGTACCAGAAACGCGCCAATTGTGTCCTGCACCACTGAAGACGGTCAATAAACTATATTTTTATGGGGCTTGAGAATAGTCGAGCTTGCGGCCATGCCGAATTGTTTATAGATTGTGTGCACGAAGCAGCTACTAGCGCCGCTAGCGGGCAATAGTGGCACGATTGAACTCATTTTTATTGTTGTTTTAGTCCGCGAAATTTTTTAATAAACGAATACCATTTAATTTCGCTGCGTGCATATAATATAAATAGCATAGCATAAAAGGTACGTGAAAATTATTTGTTTTAAGTTTTTTTCTTCTTCAATTTTGATTTTTGACGTATAATAAAAAATAACTAATTAATTAATATCAGGCATGGAGGTGTACCTACATCTATGTCTATGGTTTATATTGACAAACGACAGCATAACCTAAAACCATGGCGCCTGTAATCTTGCGGACCGGGTTTAAAAGTGTCAAATTTATCAGATTACGCAAAATTAGTGTTCCGAGTTTACAATGGATCTCACAACGAGCGCTCGCGTCGATATTTTTATAACTCCTCTATTACAATCCCCCAGTTCCCAGGTTCTTATTTCGAGAGCTGGTAAAAGTAGGTAGGTATATCAATTGGGTTTTCAATTTATTATTAAGAGTATTCGATAGCGGAAGTTACTTCCTGCACCCTTCGTCTCAAACCCTTTCCCGTCACCTATAAAACGGTTCCCGCTCTCCCGACGCTATTTTTAAAGTTATCCACTGAATAGATGTTGGTCGTATATATTTCGAACGTGTATTTTAACACTTCAGTAGAGAAATAATGTCGTCATAGTCGTATTACAAAAAGAATTCTATTTCCATAAATGAAATCTTGATTAAGAGTATTCTCTACCGGAGTTACCTCCTGCACTCTTAATATCAAATCCTTTCCCCCCGCTTATAAAATGGTTTCCACTCTCCCGAAGCTATTTTTAAAGCTATAAAGGGTTCGGGTAAACACCAAATGAAGGACAAACAATCACACAACAGATCCTATAAAGGCGAATTTTTTGTAAAGTTTTGGATACGTCTGAAACATTACGTAATTTTTTAAAAAAGTTGTAAGTTTTTCAGGAAATTTTCTTTTTTTCAATTTTTTGCCTGTAGGATCTGTGGTGTGATTCTCGGTCCTTCATTTGGCGTTTACCCGAACCCTTTAGCTTTGAAAAATAGCGTCGGGAGAACGGGAACCGTTTTATAGGCGAGGGGAAGGGATTTGAGATGAAGAGTGCAGGGGGTAATACTAACTTCCGCTATCGAATACTCTTTAATGAGAATATCCGATTGTGTAGCGACGTCTTCGTTTATATATAACTAGCGGCCCTGTCCGGCTTCGCCCGGGTGCTAAGAAAGCCCGGGTGCAATACACTACTCACTCGCTTCGGTCGTTCGCTTGAATATTATAATTACATTACTCACTCGCTTCGCTCGTTCGCTATATACATAAACCTTCCGTGAAAAATTATCTATAACTGATGGTGAAAACCGCATCAAAATCCATTGCGTGGTTTAGGTGGAGTTAGCGGTTATACAGACAGACAGACGCGGAAAGCGACTTCATTTTATGCTATGTAGAGAAGACATAATATTTATTATCTCTTTGTTTTTATAATGGATCAATACAGTGCAATAAAAAATGATTAATTAATAAATATTATATATTTTTTGGGCTAGTAATAAAATTCTTTACATAAGAGCAAACTCAACAAATCAAGTAAGTCCCATGTCAACGGATAAAATAATTACGAGTTAGTTATGTTCATTGGAATCTACTACGAATATGTGCATAAATGCGAAAACATGCATAAAAATATACACAGAATGAACATGTGCGTGGCTTTACTATTTTATAATGTGTGCATGTGTGTGTGTGTGTGTGTTCACACATGGGGGTCCGATTGATATTATAAACAATAATAAATACATATGAAACTATTTTCACTGCTTAGAAATTTCCTGTCAAATATTTGCATGAATACACGCCTAATTGAAATTTATGTACGCCCAAAATATAAATTATGTATCTACTGATTAATCTTAACCCTGTTCTGTCACACTGATGTGACGTTTGCGCAAACGATATGTATACAGGGTGAAGAATAAAAATGTATTATAGGTACATGCTACGGAAGATATTAAATTATTATAGAATAGTTGAATAGCAGTATTTTTCTCGTATAGTGCCTTAACTTGATTGTTATCTCACAATGGTTTTCTGAAACGGCATTTTGAGACTTCAATTAAATGTTGAGTTTAGCCAAATGTTGAGGAATGTCGTTGTTTCCATGGCTTGCCTATAAACCCCCAGGTTCCCGGATTTTCAATTGAGAACTGGTAAAGTATCATGTGAAGCTAGGATTATTTGTATATCTAGCACCAATTCATATTTTGAGTTTATTATTAATTGAAAATCAAATTGAATATTGATACTTTCACCAGCTCTCGGATTACAGCCTGCGGAAACTGGGGGCTTGTAATAGAAGAGTCATGGAAGCGCCATATATAAACAACAACATTGCTATACGCGCGCTCGGCTATTCTCAAGCTAGCTATTTGGATCTTCAACTTACTTTTTAAAATTTTTTTTTATATGTCAACACATTATAAAGAACATATGCACATATATACAGGAAAATATCACTTGAGGGGTGCCTCTACTATATAAGGTATCTGACCACTATTATCAAATATTAAAGCTGAGTCTAGCGACATCACAAAATATCCATCATGAGCAGAGGTGCAATTCGAACCCTCGACAGTCTGATGTATATAAAGGCCAGCATGCAGACCATTACACCACACTGTCCTCATCTTCAACTTAAAATAGTAAAATTTAGAATATGGATTTCTCCTGCATTTGTGAACCGATTTGTATGATTATTGTTTTATTTAATAGGGCATACCCTCGGGATGGTCTCATATAAATTTCACTTAAATCGGTTTAGTAGTTCGACTGATTTTTTATGTGTCATCTTATATCTCCTGCATTTGTGAACCGATTTTGATTATTCTTATTTTATTTAATAGGGTGGTTCCACATAAATTTTACTAAAATCGGTTAAGTGGTTTTCTTTTTTTTTAGTTTAGTAATCAAATATCAAGACAGAGTCGGTTAATAACGTGCAAACTGCATATTGCAAAGCCACAAAGTAAAAAATAAAATTTTTTGTTATGTATTTTTTATGTATAAGTATGTATGTTACCTCATATCTCCTGCATTTGTGAACCGATTGTGATAATTCTTGTTTTATTTAATAGGGCATACCCTCAGGGTGCAGTGGTTCCACATACATTTTACTAAGCTTAGTAATCAAATATCAAGACAGAAGTCGGTTAATAACGTGCAACCTACGTATTATCAAGCCACTACAAAGTAAAAAAAAAACTTTTTAACAAAAAAAAACCTAGCCTCAAAAAACCACTAAAAAAGAGGAAAATAATACAATTTTGAGGTCGGTGCCAATTTAATAAAAAAAACTCGGGTCGCAGTGCCAAACCCTGCCGACAATATAGTGTATTTGCTAATACAGGCATTGTGGCATTATTATGTGAACTTAAGTTTGTTTTTTGACAAAATAAAAAATTTAGGTAACCCCTTAATACATCCCTTAAAATAATTAAATTTTTCTAAATTTCAATATTAGACATGGATTTTATCAGTACACGCAATTAAATACACCCTTCCATAAGTAAATCCGTATCAACATAAAATTTGAAAGTCCGGTCCTGTCGGGCCGATTTTATTAAAATTTTAGCAGCACATTTTAATCTTTACTAAAGAGTTAAATTTCAATTTTGAAACGATTCTGACAAATTTTTCGGTATTTTTGGGCCCAAAAACTTTTTGGAACCCCTAAATACAACCCTGAAAATGGTCTGATCGGGCCCATTTTAAATAGGCTTCTTGCGGTGATGGGTTCCAATGTGTGTACCAAATTTCGTTTCAATCGATTAAGTCTGTCGAGAGTTATCGTGTACACACATATATATATATATAAATATATATATATATATATAAATAAATAAATATATATATAAATATATACATACATATATATAAACATTTTCAAAAATGGTGCCAAATTGTTCAGGAGGCTATGAAACGTCGAGAAATTTTGGTCCGACCCCTAGGTCCCGCCATCCGACCGACGCCAATAGTGTATGTGCCATATTATGGCAAATACACTAATAAAAGTAAGTATAGATATTTAAATAGTTTTAGCAGTTAAATTGGCGCCGACCTCAAAACTTTTCATTTTCCTGTTTTTAGTGGCTTTTTTGAAGGAGGTTTTACATCTTAAAGTACATTATTTAATAATGTCACCGCAAGAATCTATAATGGCGCCACCATAAATCATTCTAAAACGGCAATCAACAATTAAAATATAACCAGAATGGAGTTGAAACAGTTATAGATAAATATAGAATAGAGGACAGAGTTAATTAATGGCGCATTTGTCGATTGTCAGATCAGACTGATTGATCGTCGATGTCATTGGTAATTAATGAGGGTCTTATAGACCCGCGTGTACACTATTGCAATCTATTGCTTTGAAATTGAACTGTGATAAATTTCTCACCTTAACGCAATATTTAGTAGTATGCTAATTATATGTAAAATAGAAAGAGTCGTGAAAAAAATTACACATGCCTGAATTTAAAACATACATCGATGACTTGTGCCTGCTTTTTTCAAGCAACAAGTTATTGATATTGGGGCAGTGCTGGATTTATAAATAGGCCGTATAGGCCGCGGCCTAGGGGCGGCAGCGTCCTAGGGGCGGCAGATTTCAGAGGACGGTCACTTGATTTCAGAGGATAAAAGTGTAGTAAAGGAGGCCCCTTTACTACAAATGGAAAATTATTATTTTAGAAAGGTATGTACATGGGGCGGCGGAAATAAAGTGGCCTATACTCATATAAAATATAAATCCGGCACTGTATTGGGGAAAAAGGAAACCAGCAATTTTTATCAAACAGGGCTTGAGAAATGCCTGTAGGAATATCGGTTCTGAGGCTCGTCTCCCAGTTCTTAGGTTCTTATCTAAGTTAACCAGTGAAAAAATTAATTGGATTTTCAGTTAACTATTGATATGATATGATTTTTATTTGCGTGGCCAAAAAAAAAATGGTACAAATCGTCAGAAATACATAAAACTGCATATAAAATTACATATAAAATAACTTTCCACAATAAAATAAATCATTTAGACTATAAAGCACAGATTGTAAGAGATGTTTCTTCAAACATTTTTTAAAATTAGAGAGACTGTTAGATTTAATGTCATCAGGTAAATAATATTAAATTTAAATTAAATTTAAAAAATGAATTCGTAAAAACCCTAATAATTCTGGCAATAGGTGATCTTTAAATAAATAAAATAAAAAGTACTAACTAATCCCTTAAAGAAGTAAGCTACGTCATAAGAAGTTAGTTTTTAATTATTTTTTATATGTATTTTTTTTCACAATTTTTTGTCATCAGTAAAAAAATGATCGTATTACGTCATATCACATAATTATATTTTTGCTAAATTATATATTTCTATCAACTTAATTTCGACCAATCAGTTAACAATGAGAAGTTGTATGTCGCATGAAAACAAGAATTGTTTCACATGCTTATGTGACGTATATTAGATAAAATATGTGATAAAAAAATTTACACATCTATAATAAATGTTTATTTTCGCAAAATTTCATAATGGAAACAAATTTTTGTGTTCTTCAAAAAAGAAATTATGTAATGGAATCTGACCTTTAAATAATATGTAATTTAAAAAATAAAACCTTTAAGGCAATCGTCAAAATTCCATAGAAGCGTAAAATATACAAATTGTTACTTTGTTTATTTTATACGCATCTTAATCAAATAATAAATCACTTAAAACTAAACATCACAAAACATCCATGAGCGAGGTGGGATTCGAATCCACGACAGCTTGCTCCAAAGACCAGCACGATTACCATTACACCAAGCTGTCCTGAAATATACCTTTTAATTATCAATTTTTTTTTCTGCGCATGTACCCATTCCGCCATGTTTTTCAGAGACTTGTCATCTTTTTCTTCTAAATTAACATTGAAAAACATTTTTGACCTAGTCATTGCGTCAAAAAGAGTACGAAACTTCTAAAAGTCGTCATCGTAACCATGGCGACGGCGCTTGCGCGTAACTACTCGTGAAAAGGTCTATGCAACACACTAATAGTATTGGTTGTCGAGCGTCTTCAATATCTCTCTGAAAGGTAACAGACCCTGAGTTTTTTAAAGCTTTTTTCTAAATTTAATCATTATAATTATTATTAAATAACAGTTGTTGTTGTATTGAAGAAACTATCTTAATTACTTAAATTGCCGACAAGTAGACAAAAAACTGACAATATTAGTAATTTTATAAAATACTTTCTATGTCGCACACAGAACTGTCGCACAATTAACTTCTAGAAAACCATTGCACCGTTTCCTTGCAAAGAATTTATACATTTGCGTAAATTGCGAGTCATTAGAAAATAACTGGTTGCATTCCTTTGCCTTCTATCGTCAATAATAATGATTAAAAAAAAAACTGGTAGATTTCTTATCACAATTATTTACCGTGAAGTAATAAGCCATTATTGTTAACACTTTACTGTTCTAAAACATTGAGGTCAGGAGCGGATCTAGGTTTTTCGGGGCCTAAGACTTATATTGAAGACCAATGGCGCCCCAAGATTAATGGCCGGTTCATTGTACATTTTAATCACGGTGTTTTTGAAGTTATACTTTTTTTGGCGCGTTATGAAAAAATGATGAGAGTGAATTTTTACCACGCCACGAAAATTTATCACCATGAAGTTAGTCGTTGGTAATAACTAGTCGTTACACCAGTCTTAATGTGACAAGAGCGTTTTCGGTTTTGACTAACATTAATAAAAGGTTTTGCCATACAATTGCTCGTGTGTGCCGCTTTCATTAAATATGAGTTCGTACTCCAAACCGTACTGGTTTCACAGTATTATTTTTCTTGATTATAATATCCTATCATATAGCACTGCTATAAGACGTCTCTGTAGTGTAACGGTAGCGTCGTGGCTTCATACGCAATAGGTCTCGGGTTCAAATCTCAACACAAACATGCATTTTTGGGTTAATAAATAATTAGATATAAATATAATAAATAAATATATTTAATAAATTAATAATTTATTAAATTAAATTAATTAATTTAATATCTTTATTTTATTATTTTATCGACTTTTTTACAAATGTTTAGTACTGGCACGCGGGATAAAATTTTTGGAGTTATTTTTGTTTTGTTACGTAAAAGAAGTATAACTTCTAACGTGCGTACATAGTACACACACACTCTTTTTTTAATCACACTGCTATGTGTTCATTGGTTGCTGCGTTTCATTACCATAGCAACCCTTCATTTAACAGTGTGATTAAAAAACACCGTGATTAAAATGTACGATAAACCGGCCATAAGAATCTTTAAATTGGGGTTAAAAATTATTTTTAATAACATCAAAATCAGAGTTGAAATATATTTATATATGAAATGGTGTTGAATTCCAAACATTAATGAAAAAGTATAATAAAAATGTTTGATAATAATTCAATTTGTGTGGGCTCTTGACACTAACTGGGGGCCCAGGGCTTAAGCCCTATTAGCCCCTATGTAGATTCGGCCCTGGTTGAGGTACCTATATAAAATATAGTTAACATTACTAGAATCTCAAACCCACCAACTGTCATTATTCTATAGGCCTAATACCAATTAATCATTTTAATAATTTAGGGTGGATTTCAACGTTTTCAGTTCTAAAGTTCCCTTAAAAAAGATTGATTTGATGAAGCTAACAGTGCCATGATTTTTTCTTAAATGGCACGGGGTACAAAACTATTTTTTTGATGGTACAAAATAATATGAAATAAGTAGTAACATTTTGCCAATTTGGTCCTGCCAGTTTAGGAAATCTATTTTGATAATTATTTTTATCGTGTTAAAGCAATCTGTAGGTACATAAGAAAACATATTTTATAGATTTTTTGAGGAAAAACTCTGTTGATGCTCTCACCTATTTCAATTTAAAACCTGAGAACTGAAGGCTTGTCACTGATGAACTATGCTCAGCTAATTTTCAAGCTTTGAGAGCTTTCGTTAGTCCGAACCGACCAACCCAAATTATTTTTGGGAAACATATCTAAAAAATGTCACAAAAAATCTTACTCATCGAATTAATAATAATATTTATTAATTATTATTTGGTGTCAAAAAAAATATCATTGAAAATAGTAGATTGTATATCTAGTTGAGTAATGAGGCATAATACTAACGAATAGGGACAGTATGTTAAAACGAGTGATAACTATAGTTTAGGGGCTATTCAAGTATTACGTAAGCACTACAGGGGGGCGGGAGGGTCTTTGCTTTGCTTATTTTTGATGACATGGGGGAGTCTGGATGGTGATTACGTCAGCAGTATTTATTTTTTTACTTTTTCGGATTTTCTACAAAATTTAGTCGATTTTGGTTTGAACACATATGCGGCAACCCTACTTGTCTATGCTTGGAAACGAAACGCATTTTCAGGGATTCCCGAAAATAATGGATACGTTTGTTTTGTTCGTTAATATATTAAGATTATAATAACTGAATACCATGTCAATAAAATTTGCTTAAATAAATATTATGTGCGTTAAAGTCCTCTATTCCAAGCCTATTCCTTATTTCTAGACTTATAACTGCTGCTCATGAATCAATAAAGAAACCAGAACACCAGAAAATGCATGTATCAATGTTTACGTAAGTATGGGAGGGGAAGGGGGGGTAAGAGCTTTGCTTACTTTTGCTGACGAAGGGGAGGGGGGGGTTAATAATTGCAAAAAATCTGCTTACGTAATACTTGAACGGCTCCTTATACAGTCACGAGTCATGTTATTTTTTCCATACCCACTATAAAATAGCTACTTTTCACTTCATTTTGAGTATTTTCAAATTTTTTTACAGTTCATTTTGTGGCGCCAACTTATCTTCTATAGTAGACTGAGAGTAGCTGTTAGTAGGTTAAATAGCGAGCGGATCAGGGCGAATAAACATAAATCACTATGAAAATGGTTTGATTTCCCACACTAGTATGGGAAAGATACGTTCCCGCACACCGGCCTGTCAAAAATCATTTTACATGCATTGACTATTTGTTATTTATTTTTATGAAACGGTTTGTCTTCGTTGTATTGTATATACTTAGTTTTTTTCAGACAAATTACTCGCTTGACATGGTCGCTTTGTAATTTTTCCATTTATTCATGCGAATACATGCCAACTATGACGCATGTGATATTTATCTTTGAAGCGGTAGCTATTATATCACATTGTTGTGGAAATAATTGTTGTACTGTGCACATACATAGGTACACCAAACCTCATCCATGTGTAGTTGATCTATACTTAGTCCAGTGGCGGACTTTCCATAAGGTCTAGGGCGGCGAAATATTAGGGGCGGCTAATCTGCGCCCACAGCTGGCGGCAGTGAGTGCTCGCTAACTACCTCCAGCACTATCAGAGACAGAATTTATAGTTCCTCTAGCTATATTAATATGGCTGCCTTACTTTGTCTCTGACAATCAAAAAATATAATTATGACAGCTATTTCATATGACTCTGGGAGACATTCGTTTAGGGCAGGGGTCGGCAACCTTTTGAGACGGAAGAGCCAAAAGTTACAATTTACAACATTTTCCAGTTTTTAAAGAGCCACTAACATTTTTATTTCAGTATTATGGTATTTGATTAGGATTATAACTAAACAAACAGAATAGTGTTGCCACATTTAAAAAATGTCAGCTGTCCGTATACTCTCTACTCCACTTATTCTCACTGTTCTCTGTTGAGTGTTTTTATCCTGTTTAAAGTTTTTTTGCAGTATAATATTTTTTGAGTTTTGAAAATAAAATAATATAAGTAATTATTAATATTTGCGCATGGAACTGGAGAGCCGCATCTTGACATCATAAGAGCCGCATGCGGCTCGCGAGCCGCAGGTTGCCGACCCCTGGTTTAGGGCCCCTGTTAGAGAACTGTAACGTGACTAGTTGACTATAGTAAATTCGCAGAAAGGGGCAGCTGGTATTGAACGCTCTAAGGCGGCCAAGACTGGTTAGTCCGCCCCTGATACTTACAAACATAATATTATGTAAACTAATGTAATTTAAATTAACATGAATACCTTAAATGTGAACGTACTTGAAATGTTAATATTATAGTTTCGGCCCTATTACCATCAATTGTCGTTAAATATGTCGATATAGTTTGTCATTAATGAAATAGTAAGAATTATTATTTACGACTCAGACGTTGAGTCCGAAGGTCCACAAGACCCCTTAAGGAATGACAATAATCTTAACTGTAAAATAGAAAATAGTCGTATCTGGTCGTCACACAAAAACTCTCCAGCGCAAGCGTTGAGTCATGGCGTCATGAATTTAAACAGTTTATTGTGCTTGGCAAATCCGGATGAATGTGACTATTTTCAGCTTGCTACGCCGTTCCCTTCCCGATTCATATTAGAATAAGTTAGCCAGAGTGTATCCCACCGCTGCCACCATTTGTTAACTGTGTAGCGGTGAGCCCTGGCGGCATGAAATTTACAGTTTATTGTGATTGGCAAATCCGGATGAATGTCACTATTTTCAGCTTGCTACGCCGTTCCCTTCCCGATTCATATTAGAATAAGTTAGCCAGAGTGTATCCCACCGCTGCCACCATTTGTTAACTGTGTAGCGGTGAGCCCTGGCGGCATGAAATTTACAGTTTTTTGTGCTTGGCAAATCCGGATGAATGCCACTATTTTCAGCTTGCTACGTCGTTCCCTTCCCGATTCATATTAGAATAAGTTAGCCAGAATAACTAAGGCACACATTATTACTGTTACCGATCCAGCAGTGTATCCCACCGCTGACACCATTTGTTAACTGTGTAGTGGTGAGCCCTGGCGGCATGAAATTTACAGTTTATTGTGCTTGGCAAATCCGGATGAATGTGACTATTTTCAGCTCGCTACGTCGTTCCCTTCCCGATTCATATTAGAATAAGTTAGCCAGAATAACTAAGGCACGCATTATTAGTGTTACCGGTCCAGCAGTGTATCCCACCGCTGCCACAATTTATTAATTGTGTTGCGGTGAGTTCTGGTGGCATGAAATTTACTGTTTATTGTGCTTGGCAAATCCGGATGAATGCCACTATTTTCAGCTTGCTACGTCGTTCCCTTCCCGATTCATATTAGAATAAGTTAGCCAGAATAACTAAGGCACACATTATTACTGTTACCGATCCAGCAGTGTATCCCACCGCTGACACCATTTGTTAACTGTGTAGTGGTGAGCCCTGGCGGCATGAAATTTACAGTTTATTGTGCTTGGCAAATCCGGATGAATGTGACTATTTTAAGCTCGCTACGTCGTTCGCTTCCCGATTCATATTAGAATAAGTTAGCCAGAATAACTAAGGCACACATTATTACTGTTACCGATCCAGCAGTGTATCCCACCGCTAGCACCATTTGTTAACTGTGTAGTGGTGAGCCCTGGCGGCATGAAATTTACAGTTTATTGTGCTTGGCAAATCCGGATGAATGTGACTATTTTCAGCTCGCTACGTCGTTCGCTTCCCGATTCATATTAGAATAAGTTAGCCAGAATAACTAAGGCACGCATTATTAGTGTTACCGGTCCAGCAGTGTATCCCACCGCTGCCACAATTTATTAATTGTGTTGCGGTGAGTTCTGGTGGCATGAAATTTACTGTTTATTGTGCTTGGCAAATCCGGATGAATGTGACTATTTTCAGCTCGTTACGTCGTTCCCTTCCCGATTCATATTAGAATAAGTTATCCAGAGTAACTAAGGCACACATTTTCACTGTTACCGATCCAGTAATGTATCCCACCGCTGCCACCATTTGTTAACTGTGTAGCGGTGAGTTCTGGCGGCATGAAATTTACAGTTTATTGTGCTTGGCAAATCCGGATGAATGTGACTATTTTCAGCTCGCTACGTCACGGTCGTTCCCTTCTCGATTTATGTTAGAGTGAGTTAGTCCGAGCAACTAAGACTATATCTATATAATTACACTTCGGGCGAAGCTGGGCTGGAAAGCTAGTATAATTTATTTCTTTGTAAATTTCAATAAAATTAAGGCATTCCTATCAGTCATGTTTATATGTTTTAAAATTAATTAAGTAAATCATTTTCTTTATTGATGCCGCAGGAGAATGAAAACAATGATTTAAATAATGATCAATTGATCATTATTTAAATCGCATTATTTTCATCAATAAAGAATATTGTTTAATTAATTTAGGCCATTTTAATATCAATTAATCAAAATTAATTGCTATTAAAATGGCCGTTTCCAAAAATAGTCAAAGTAGGACATGACAACAATAATCCGCCATTCGACCAACTGGCGTACTATTCGTAGGTATTTTAAAGTTCATCGTTAATTAGCGTTTGACATGATGCGATGTGTCAATTAAATTTTAATTATTTTATTTTTCAACGCGCGAAATGACATTGACGTTTTGTAGGCGTGTAAAGTTGTTATTTCTCGTTTCTTTTATTGAAGCCCAGCTTATTATGTTGATTATTATAGTGCTGGGTTGCAGAAAGCATTGTCAAAAAATTTGATTTGACAATGATCTTAGATTGTGGCCACACATATTTCACTATAAGAGAAGCATTATGTAGAATTTTAAATCGATTCTGCTCAAAAAATAATTAATCGATTGAAACGATATTTTTTTATAACTGTGTTGTATACGTGTATTTAACATAGATTTTTTTTACAATTTAACAACATTTTTCTATGCGATTCGATGTGTGGCTTAAGGATCCAATTGAGATGCAAATACTAACAGAACTCTGAAGATGTAATTATATATTACGAAACGTTAGCCAATAAATGCAATAAAACAGTATTTGCATCTCAATTGGATCCTTAAGCCACAAATCGAGTCGCTTATCTATAATATCATCAGGATCATCACAGTTTTCTGTTTTTAAATTAAAACAGATCCTTATCAACTATTTTTCTATGCATTTTGATGAAAATTTAGCTTGAAAAGCGATCTTTTTCTATGTACGAGTAGATTAATAAGTTGTTTTTGTGTGAGTACAGTACATGACACGGAGTTTGACGACATTAGACTGCTCCTGCACGTATAAAAACTGCAATTATGTGATCACAATCTAAGGGCATTATCGCAGGGCACGAATTTGCTGTCGCAATTATCCGGGCCCTGGCAGCGCGATAAAGCTTAAGGCTGAAGCTCCCCTCCCGCGAAGTAATGACAGACCGTCGGTGCCGCGGGAGGGATAAAAAGGGGTTAGATCGAGGGGGTTTTAGTGGGTAGGGGCCTTGGCTCGAGTCCCACACTACCCAGGGCTACCTTCCCTGGGTGTCCGAAAAAAGGATTTCCTCCTCTTAAAATCTAAGGGCATTATCAAATCAGATTTTTGACAATGCTTAACCCAGCATAAGTGTGTTTGTTGGTAAGTTATCAACTGGTTCTGAATTCTTAAAGCGTCTGTCGGCAATACAGAACTCATCGGACACAACTATGTGTTTGGTGGTCAAATTCTAGAATCTTCCAGACTGTTTGAATTTGGTTTCAGCAGTTCTGCGCTCCTATATTACTGCTAGAACCAGGTTCAAAAAGTTCAAAGAGTCCGATAAATTTGACCAAAAAACACGCCGTTGTATCCGATGAGTTCTGCATTGCCGACAGACGCTTTGGGAGTTCAGAACCAGTTCAAAACTTACCAAAAAACACACCTTTTATACATTGAACTAAATTTTTACTTCCCACCTCTACTATGGATTTAGTCCGAAAAAAATATTTCGAGATTTTAACAGATCTTCACGTTTTGAGACCCTAGCAATCGTTTAAGATCATTTTCTGAATGATGTCTGTATGTATGTGTGTGTGTATGTTTGTTTACTGTGTGTGTGTGGTCAATTTTTCGCCTTCGATATCGTAAAAACGGAACAACATACGGCCATGCCGATTGGTCTATTGTGTTTATCAGCCTTTAACTTAGATCTGATTAGATTTTGAGTCAAATCGGTTCAGTGGATCCTGAGATATTAAAAAAAACGTTCTCAATGTCACGTATTAACATAGGTAAAAAAAAATAGAAATGAATTCTAGATGTTATAATATGAAAAAAATGTAAATATTTTTTTCTCTAAAATGTACAGTTTTCGAGAAAAAAAATATTTTACTAAAAAATGAAAATTGTACGTAAATCAAGGTAACCATGATTTTTGCTATATTACTAGCCATCAGTAGATCACCAAACAAAAAAGAGGGCCATGCTTTTTTTCAAAGAATAAAAAAGAATGTTTATTTTTTGCAAATATTTACTAGATGGGAAGTATAGGACTGGTCATCAGTCGAATTTTTATTATTGTACTGAACCGTCGATGCGCGAGTCTGACTTGCACTTGGCCGTTTTTTTTCAAAAACGTGTTTAGTTAAAGTAAATTCGTAAACCGAGGTCAGGTGAACGAAGTAAGATTCTTCGGTAGTCTGTACCGACGCACGCCTACTCATTTACGTACCTCCAAAGACTGGAGACACAGACAACCACACAATAATATATGAGACGAGGTGCATCGTCCGTCGCATCGTAGGTTCATAAGGTACACAGATAGCGATGGTCGGGCCCGCGTGCGAATTGTATTCATTGACGTCACTGCGGTAAACATGTTTATGTGTAATTGTATTGTACGACTGGCGTGAACTGGTGTTAAGGCCACACAACAATAGATGGAGTACCTTCTGACAGAACTATGGCTAGTTACAACAGATGAATAAGAGGCCCCCTCGCTGCGTTTGTATCTTTTGTATTATTATCTTATTGTTTTTGGGTGAGCGAAAATTGCAGGAGAACAATGGCGGACTCAAGAAGAACTTGACTGTGAGAAACCTCTGAAATGTTAAAAATAAATTAATAATTGAAGGAAGGTTTGGTTGAGGGTCAAAATAATGAAGCTTTACCAAAATATCGCTTGTGTGTTAAAAATAAACTAACCTAGTTTTAGTGTTGACTTTTGTGAAGCTTGATACTGAAGCTACAAAAGCAGCGTCAAGTGAAATTTTTTTTGTCGCTGAAATGTTTAGTTTCTTAATTATGCTGCTGCTTTTTTCTTTTCGTAATAAAAAAGTGCGAATTTGCTGATCGAAAGTTTTTTATAAGTTGTAAAAAGGCAAGTCTTCATGGTTTCCGGGCTTGTAGGCCGTGGTCCGGTGGTATTTCTACCTGACGTTTCGTCTACAAGTGCGGTAGACATTCTCAAAGGCGATGTGGCAGCAGTCGAAGTGTCCTCCTTGGCGGCTCACAGGTCAGTGTGTCGGTGACTGGTGTTCTCCCTTCTTTTATACCTAGTGTCAGTGTGTTCTCTGTTCGGTCGTAGTTGTAGACGAAACGTCAGGTAGAAATACCACCGGACCACGGCCTACAAGCCCGGAAACCATGAAGACTTGGAACAATGCCGGCCGTGAAAGCTTGCACACTTGTAAAAAGGCAACTTAAAAGTCGAGTCACCAATACGCAACTGCTGTACAACCAAGGAAAGGACTTCGATACGGAAGATGATAGGCGGAGAAGGTCGTACACAATTTATTTTATTTATTTATTTATTGTAGATTATAGACGCGTCGACATCTAAGGTCATTAGCGTCTTTCAATTACACTAAATAACAACTAACTTAAAACTACATAACATCACAAAACAACCATGAGCGCAGGTGGGATTCGAACCCACGGCAGTCTAATCTAGAAGTTGCGGCGCCAAGCATGCTAACCACTAGGCTATACTGCCCCCTAGGTCGTTTACAATCTGACACGAGCGTTTTAACACAAACTGTCAGAATTAGCTACGCAAGTCGTATACCGCTTTCTCTAAATAAGAGCCTCTATTCTTTAGACCGGCGCTCTTTGGCTGATCAAATAGTAGCAGATCTATGTGCAAGTTAAAGACGACTGTACTGTACATAGTGCACATTGAATTTTATGTGCATCGGGAGGTGAAAGGGGGGTTTGTAAACAACAATAACAACAACAAACTAATGAATGCTTATAGCGGTATGTAAGCTGCAGCTCTAACGTGTTGGTACTTTCAGATGTTGTTGCTATTTGTACAATCCAGAAGAAACGAATACATCATCATTAGCACAGAAAGCTGACCAATATGTTCATCTTATTTTGAATTTATTACAACTGTTTAAATAACATTATTACTGCACTTGTAAACGTCAAATATTTATATCAAGCGTATAGAATGGACATGGGTACATGAGAAACGTAATAATAGATGGCAGCAGGTATATAACCACCTAAGTTATCATTGGTTTTCACAGAAAAACACGCGAATTTTTCCCTTCTGATAAGTGATAGCATGCAACCACTTCTTTTCAGTTCTGGATCTTTTGGAAATACAAAATCTCTAGTAAACACAGCACATCGGCATTGTCAACTAAAATTGGTGATCAGAAAAAAATTTTGATAACTAAACTGATGAATTTCACAAACTTTCGACGGTTTAAAAACAGTAGAACGGAGACAATAAATGGCGTCACAAAGACATGACAAGCCAAGCCCCGGTAACTATGTAGCATGTTTGATCACAGATAATAAACTAGACACAAAAACTGATTTGATAAAGCCATGTCATCGACCTTATTATTTTTTTTTTTTAATTTAAATAATCGTAGGTACATACGTGTGTCCCTTGTCATTAAATATACTAAAAAATAAAGCTGCACCGTAATGTTTCAAATATAGGTGTCTGAAAAGTTGATACCCTTGATTTATAATCTTAATATTATATAAATGCAAAATACCACTGACTCACTCAATAATCACGAAATCTCAGGAATTATAAAGCCTACAAACATGAAATTTGGCAGGTAGGTTCCTTATAGGACGTAGGCATCCGCTAAGTAAGAATTTTTCGAAATTCAATCCCTAAGGGAGTCAAAAGGGGTTAAACTTTTGAACGACTAAAAGGAACAAAATAAAATATTAGTAAAAAAAACTTTTTGAAGACACGCTTTTATTTAAATGTACTAAAAAGGAAAAAAAATAAGTTTTAATAATTTAGTTTCATAATAATAAAAGCGTGGGTTGTAAACTCTACGATATTTTATTAGTCACGACCCACGCTTTTATAATTATGAAACTAAATTATTAAAACGTATTTTTTTCCTTTTTAGTACATTTAAATAAAAGCGTGTCTTTAAAAAGTTTTTTTTACTAATATTTTATTTATTTTTTCGTTTCATTGTATAAATTATAAACTTGTTGGACGACCGTTTTGTACTTACATTTTTAAGCAAAGGTCATGGCGATCAAGTACCAGTTCACATTTTCAGTTTATTATTTTATTTTTAACAATAGGTAAACTAAAAACCAAATGATAGGTACTTTCACGAGTTCTTAAATTAGAACTTAGAAACTAGGGGTTGGTATTAGGATGTGGTCAGACAGAAAATCCCGAACGGTAATTAAAAAAAAAACATATGTATCGCGGTATACACACCACCAAAGTAAAACTTCTAATGTATTAATTAGGTATTTAGGCTTGTTATGGTTTGCGTCACCACACATCCGTTAAAATGAATGGATGAAAATGAGCCATGACTTATGCAATTGATTTTATTTTAAATTTAATAAATAACGATGTTTGACATGCTTATTAAAAAAAGAGACAAACAAAACTAAAAACTAGATTGCAACTTGCAAGTCGCCAATTGGTCTATTTATAGGGTTGCAAATTATTTAATTCGCGTCACCACACTCAGGCCCCTCTTTTCCATTGGCCACTCTGGGCAAGTTCCCAGGGCCCCGCGATCGACGGGGACCCTAGTTCCTACCAGATCATCAACCGATAACCGATATTACCGATAAATATATTTATAGCTGCACTAGATCCACCCGAAGGGGACACGTTTCGCCGGCACTGCTCATAGTCATAGGGGCCCCATTATCCTAAAGTGCCCAGAGCCTCCAATAGGTTAAAGACGGCTCTGACCACACTTCCATTTCATCAAAGCATTTTACTCCTTAAATCGTCGAGAGTCGGGATAGTGCTTCCTAAGAAGTTTTACTTCAAAAAATTCTTGCAGTATTTAGGGAAAGCTGTTTAAAAAAGTCCCCATGCATAGAAGGCTAAAGTGGTACCACTACTCTGCGGATGAACTCGCTAGACAGCCGTTGTTACTGATATATGTATAACTTAATATACCCAATTTATAAATTATTTATCCAGTACAATATAAGTGCCGCAGTGGTGGGGAGAACAGCAGCGAAGGAGAACATTTCGTTGCATTATTTCGTTGTATTATTTCGTTGCATATTTCCCCTCACGCGGCTGTTCACAGTCCGACATAAGATGTTTCACATCAAAAAGAAAACCGAATTCGACAAAATGAACAGCTTTTCCTCTAAGTGTAAAAGCATTCGGAAAATCTTAAACGTATACTCACTTGTTACTCACCTATATATCTATATATTTTAGCTCAAGATTTTGTTAATAAAAAATGTAGTGTGTCCCCTGTTTTGTTCAGAATGACAATAATAAATTAGTTATTAAAATAATATCAGCCATTATGCAAACCAAATATTAAATATTTAACATAACAAATGGATTATGTTAAAGCAAACATTCGAGGGACCCGCCTACAGAAGAAAGTTGTGAATTGTGATTTTGCGGTTTGCGAAACTTTCTGTGCATATAATTAAATATATTTTTTTAATCTTACATTTTGTTCATCCATACGTTTAAAATATGCAAAAGATATCTGTTTAATTTCTTTATTTTTTACCGAATGATTTATGTGGTAAAACAGATTTATTTTTTAAACTTTAAAGAGCAACAAAGTGATGTAAAACATATGTGATTAAAATGGCGTCATAATTACTATAAAACATCTGGAATTTAAATTTTTTTGAATGATACAAAAAACTAAGTACATTTCTCTATGTGTTCTAATTTAAATTCTACGCTTTTTATAAATTGGATTCAATTACTTACATCAATTGTTATGAATTAAGTCACATAATTATTTAAATTACTTACATTTAAGTCGCATTTAAATTTAGTAGTTAAGTTGAAAATAATTATATCTAGGGTGGTTACAAATGCGAATAGCAAATGCGTGTTTATAAAAAAAATTGTTCACCAGTTCATTATTTGCATTGCTTACTGGCATCGTTATTTGTTTACGTCAGCAAACATATCCAATACTAAACTGGTGAACTATTTCGCTTTATTTAACATTCGCGGATGGAACAAGCCAGTCTGAACTTATTTTATACTAGCGGCCCCGTCCGGCTTCGCCCGGGTGTTAAGAAAGCCCGCGTGCAATATACTACTCACTCGCTTCGCTCGTTATACTATGTAAAGAAGATAGATAGACGAATTACTAGATACAGGGATAGTGACATCGAACGGAATTCTGTAAAACTATGAGCGCAAACTAAACTAAAAAAATTCGACTGATGACCAGTCCTATACTTCCCACCTAGTAAATATTTGCAAAAAATAAACACTCTTTTTTAATTCTTTGAAAAAAAGCATGGCCCTCTTTTTCGTTTGGTGATCTACTGATGGCTAGTAATATAGCAAAAATCCATGGTTACCTTGATTTACGTACAATTTTCTTTTTTTAGTAAAATATTTTTTTTCTCGAAAACTAAACATTTTAGAGAAAAAAATATTTACATTTTTTACATATTATAACATCTAGAATTCATTTATATTTCTTTTTACCTATGTTAATACGTGACATTGAGAACGTTTTTTTAATATCTCAGGATCCACTGAACCGATTTGACTCAAAATCTAATCATATCTAAGTTAAAGGCTGATAAACACAACAGAATAATCGACATGGCCGTATGTTGTTCCGTTTTTACGATATCGAAGGCGAAAATTTGACCACATACACACACACACACACACACACACACACACACACACATACAGACATCAGTCAAAAAATGATCTTAAACGATTGCCAGGGTCTCAAAACGTAAAGATCTGTTAAAATCTCTAAATATTTTTTTCGGACTAAATCCATTACTTCCCAACCATAGTAGAGGTGGGAAGTAAAAATTATAATTATTGTCAAAGAAAGAATATACTTAACAAAAATAAAAATATATAAATAAATATCACGTAGAATTTACAAAAAAAAGGCAAAAATCGTACGATGCCATCAGTTTCCGAACCCGGGTCCCTGTGCATAGAGCGCTGCGATGTAACCTCTGCGCTACGATTGGAACAGTTGAGTACGGTCGTTTTTATGATATATAAGTATGTTGCGAATTCTTACAGTCGGGTTACGAATTTAATATAATTAATTATTAATTATTATTATTTATTAATTATGCTATATATATAAACCTTCCGTGAAAAATTATCTAACTGATGGTGAAAACCGCATCAAAATCCGTTGCGTGGTTTAGGAGAAGTTAGCGGTTAAACAGACAGACAGACACGAAAAGCGACTTCAATTTATACTATGTAGAGAAGAGATGACAGAACTTAAAACTTGATTATGCAAACAGGCATTTAAGATTTGATAAAATAGTGGATTTTCTTATTTAGATCATTAACTAAAAAACATTCAAATGATATATCTAATGGTTGGATGATAGCGGCAATTAAATTATTTGTGACATGCTATAAGTCACTTCGCTGGATGTTCTTTCCTAATCACACGTTGAAATTTTGCGAAATATATCTTTAACAATTTCATTTAAATACCGCATATAATAAAGTCAATGTATTTTTTATGTTGATATGCTGGTACCGCTATATATATATTTAAGGATCAGCAGGGTCGCATTTATAATCTAGGTCATAAAAAAATAACTAAAATTATTCAAGAAACAATTTAAAATCAGCGACGTCTTTTGCCGCTATTACCCGGTTTATAATGTTTATATTTGAAACAGAATTATTTTATTTTCAAAAAGTCGAAAATTTATTTCGTTAATGTGAAAATCAAAAACCAGTTATAAATTCCAGATTGTTATAAATTTTTATGCAGTTAGTTCCCACTCCTTTATAATCCTGATTTTTTAGTTTGTCTTAAACTTAAATTATTTTTAAGGCTTGTATGATAACCGTGTTAAAATACTCAGGGCCCTCGTAAGGCCTCACGCCGCCCGCGTGCGGATTCTTAATCGACGCCCCTTATTGGGGATAAACTGTCGATTCCTGGCAGGAATCGATAGGAAAATTCAAGATATAAACATACGCGGGAGTCTCTCGATAGGGGCGCCCTGTCTACGCGCTGATGTGAATTAACGATCGAATCGAAAACTGCGCGCGAAATATTTCGAATTCGAATTTGAATTTTATTAAAAAAGAAATAACTACTCGTAAGAGTTTTCACGTAGGCTTGAGCAGGTATACAAATAAAATTGATATAATATCAGTTGTATATTTTTTCTATACAGTACAAAAAACATAACTCAACTAGGCCATTTGCCGCCCCTTGGATGTGCCGCCCGCGTGCATCGCACACATCGCACTCAAGGGCGCGAGGGCCCTGAAAATACTGATTAAATAGTTAGGTACTCTTCACAAGTACTGAAAATTCATATACATAAATATAAAATACTGTAAATACTTTTTTGCCATACCCACTACATAGTAGCTACTTTCCACGCATGTATACCGGCCTGTAGTGGGTCATTTAACAGGCAGGCGTACCGAAATTGTTTTCATAACATATAACTAGTGCGGTAAGTAAACGGTTGCCATAGTAACTTATGTTTGTTCACTCTATCCGCCTGCTATTACATATCTACTCACGGCTTGTTCTAAATGTAAAGATGGCGACGCAAATGAACGGTCTGAATTTTTCTTAAAATACTGAATATAAAGTGAAAAGTAGGTATTTTGTAGTGGGTATGGCAAAAAATACCATATATATCTC
Organism: Mongoloraphidia duomilia; assembly: GCA_039654895.1. Lineage (NCBI taxonomy): Eukaryota > Metazoa > Arthropoda > Insecta > Raphidioptera > Raphidiidae > Mongoloraphidia > Mongoloraphidia duomilia. Next base: position 15,697,375 of record CM077525.1, on the reverse strand, counting down.
GTGCGTAATGTATGACTCATATATAATGTCACTTCTCGTCACTCGTCAGTAATATTTGCCCCATTACGCATCTAGATATACAATCTACTATTTTAAATTGAGGTATGCAATACTTTCCCTAAAATTGTTTAATTTTTTCCATTCCAATAACGGGCAATCTTTTTATCCACGTTTAATGTATAAAATAAATACCATCTTTATTAAAGGGTTAAATTTCAATTTTGAAACAATTCTGATGTTTGTTTTTGTGTTTTCGGGCTCAACAAAATATGTTCAACCCCTAAATACAACCCTTAATCAAAATACAAAATAATAATTTAATTCGTCATTGTATTTTTATATACAAATTGATTTTTTAACTAGTAAGCATTGTTTACATAATAATAACATGTATATTATACAATATTTACATTAATTTCAATGCAAATAAATAAGTTAAAACAAAGAAAATATGAATAATCAAAAGAAATTGATATAAAAACATTTTATCAACACGGCATGAATTCAAAATAATGGTTTGAATTTGGTGCTTATCTTAATGCTAATCAGAGGGCCAGTTACTGACGCCGTTTAGTGTTTTGTTTTTTCAAGTGTTGTCATTATTACAATTTGTTCTGTTGACGCATTCTCTTAAAAGTTCTTAAAAGTTTTTCAAATTTAAAAGGTTGTGCCCAGGTAAAAATTGTATAAAATCTTAAAGTTGAAGTAATTGTGGTCTTTTTGATATAATATTTATGTGGAAACCAAGAAAATTTACCTTTTATTTGACAGTGCAAACTTTACACATGAGATGATATCGGTAAGTCATATACTTGAAAACAAATTTTCATTTTTAAAGTCATTAAAGTTGTTTTTCATGTTGAAAATGTATATAATTAGTGATTTTGGATCGTTTTTAATGTTTGGTAATAGATTTTGGTCGGTTTTGGTAAATTTTTTGAGCAAAAATGTCACATGTATTTTTAGGCTATGTACTAGGTACGTCAATCAGAGATGTCATGCACACTTCACAGTGGTCCGTTTTCTACAACTACCGTACTATTTGGAAAACGGTTTTGATTGACATGTAACTTCATTATCTGTATATTTTATTTCGTTTATTATAAATTTCCCTATTTTAAGTGCAAATGTTGGTTTTTTTAACTATTTGTGATATTTTTTTAAGTTTAATTCACATTTTTTATAACCTCAAAATGTGTTTTTTTTAATAATTATAATAATCGGACTTATCTTTAAATGAACTGTTAACGTTTCAAAAGTGCTTAAGAGTTTCAAATAGCCGCGATTGTTCAAACAACGTTGTGTTTATATGGAGAATAATATCTATAATTTTCAGTTTATTATGAAAATTGAAAAAAAAAATTAAAATTATTTTTAATGGAATTGAACGTAGATAACCATGACAGTTGTTGAATCAAAATCGGTCTATTAATAATATTAACCTGCCGTGATTCGTGAAGCGTATAACTGCTGTTTTTAACCGAATTCAAAAAAAAGGTTATCGATTCGACTTGCATATCTTTTATGTTTGTTCGGCCTTAACTTCTCAACGGGTTAACCGATTTGAATAATTTCGACACGATTGTGTTCAGGAAGATGACGGAATAGTTCCATATAATTGTTTTTTAAATCGATTCAGTAGTTTAAAAAAAAATTAGCTTAATTCAGCAAAAAAAAATTTTTTTTTTTTAAATTCTATAAAGATCTTATTTTATTTTCAGAAAAGATTTCAACTGTGCAACTAAAGAAAATCGCGTCAGTGGAATTACTGAGAAAATACTTTAAATTTGCTGCATGCAATGTTCCACTGCAGCTCTGAGATTGCTCCTGAGCAGTCCTGGACTCCTGTGCCTTCATTGAAACCGTCTGCAATTGGTAAGTGGATATTAAATTAAAATTTTTAACACTGGTCGCAGTGCCGCGACAAAATAGTGTATTTGTTAATGTACAGTCGTGTCTTTTCAACAGATGAATCCAAGTCACTCTATCGTGCGTTCACTTTAATGATATTAATACAGACTGTGCTCTCTTATTTTTGACGTAGAGTGGAGGTGTACATATGGTGGTGATATTTTCGATGTTCACTATTGGTATCTTGGGAACGGTTAAAGATACAAGGTCGATTAAATTAGAGAAAAGCTGCGATTTTTTCATGACGATTCTGATAATAAATCCAGGCTATTTTGATTGGTTCCGTTTATCACGAAAAAACTAAAAATTTTGCTTTCAGAAAAATTATTTTCTCTAGCATTGAAGCTATTTCAATCAAACTTGGTAAGTTTATGTTTTTGTGACCACTCCGAGTTGAATAATGTCAACAGAAATTTTCTAGACATTCTAGATTTCAAACTTTTCTTTAATTTAACTAATCTTGTATCCAGGCTCGGATATCTGCCTAGGCCAACAAGGCACCGGCCTAGGGGCCCTGTCGCCGAGGGGGCCCCGGCGAAGATGGAAATTATAGGGGGGAAAAGCCCAATTGGCGACTTATCGCCCAATCTGGCAACATACAACACTGCAGCGGTAGACGGGAGCGATTTTTTCCCCTGCATTTCCATAATCAATCCAATTCCATTTTTTCCTATTTTTTTTGATGTTTGGGGGGCTCCAACTGCCAAGTGCCTAGGGGTCCTGGGTCTCTAAATCCAGGCCTGCTTGTATCTTTAAGCGTTCTCAAGGTACCAATGGTGAGCATTGAAAAAATCACCATACTGTATACGCGAATCGATCTATTTCACATTTCGCAACAACGTCCGAGAAATCATAATTCATTAGGTATTTAAAATTTAAATGCGATATATGTACCACATCATGTGCAGATGTGTTTATGTTATGTCAGTGTGTATCAATATACAGCGGTATCATCAATCACACGGCTTATTGGGCTCCAGTCTAGATAGAATATACACGTACCTGCGTTTGCCTTTTGCACAGTCCGCAGAACAACTCTCACTCGCAGAGTCTTTCGGTCGAACAGCCGTATGGACCCGGTATCACTGACAGAACATAAACATGCGTTCAAAAGGTCCTGGGCGCCTGCAGTAACTCATATTATAATATGTACTATCTTTGTACGGTCACTTTGAAAGACGTTTTGTTTAAGTTATGTTTTGAATCACGTCCAGGAAAAATTAAATATAATAAAAATATTCACAGGTAGTCAGGACATTTAATAAAACAGAACTCTGTTTTGATTTTAGTTGAACGTTTCGTCCTTTTATTAGGACTTCCTCAGTAACTACAAAATATAAACGTAAAATTATAACCTTACATACATAATACATAAAACTATTAACTTATAATCATACCTCAATCATACGAATTCACAGTTCAATATATAATGTCGAAACATATGAAACATTGTTACGTATCATTTTTTACAGAAAAATAATAACATTATTACTTTATTAAACAGTATTCGGAATTATTTTGGTAGATATTAGGTTTATTGGTTTTGTACTTTTTGCATTATTTTGTATGATTTCGCCTGTTTGTGGGTATAAAACGTTGGCTAACTATGAAGATTGTACAAGCAAAGGTAGAACAGCGTACAGAAATGCCGCCGTGTTTTAAAGTAGGCGTCTTGAGCGTGGGCTTAGACACCTGCCCCCAAGCTCTATACGCGCTTTAAGGAGTGCGTTTACTCAATCAATACAAACTTTGCATTGGAATTCATAAAAATCTGCGACAGTTTTTTGATTGTCTATAAAATCGTATTGTTTTAAGTTGTCGTCATGCGTTTTTAAGCCCTCCGGGCTCCAACGTGCGTTTTTAAACCCTCCGACGGTGCGTTTTTAAACCCTCCGACGGTGCGTTTTTAATATTTTCTTTTAGAATTGCGGAAGAAAATTATTGATAAACGTCTTTTCTTAAGTATTTTATGTGATTTGAAAAATATTGCAATTTGCAAATGACAGTTAGGTAGGTATAGGCACTTTTCAGTAAGTTTTTATAACGCTACGACAAGATTTCAGTCAAAGCTTTTTTGAGTTTTTTATGCATTTTTTAGTACCGCGACTGTTTAAGCATTTTTAAATCAATCTCAATCTTTGGAAGATTTCTTGTTATTCTGAAAATATGTCAAATTGTTTTACAAATATCTAACATTAACCGTACAAATTGCAAGGAGGTTTGTCAAATCGTGTAAATAAAAAAATATTATTAAAAGAAGACAAATTATTACTAAGAATTTTGAATTTCATTTATTATATTTTTAAAGACAGGTTATAGACAAATCCTAAATTAACAAGCCGTGAAGTGGGTCGTTTATTAGGACTAAAGTGCGACCCTTGAGGTCCACACGACGAACTTCCCAGTTTGATAAATATTTAATAATAATTAAATTAGATATTACACAGAAAAGTAATCATTTTAATCATTAAAACATAATTATTATTTATTTTTAACAATATTTAAAAAAAAACGGCTGAACCGATTTTTATAAAATTTAGGTCGGATCAAAATGACGTTAACACGCCTCGATTGACACCCTTACGAAGTCGATATAATTTTTTATTCGCGAGATATTGTGTAAAATCTACTTTTTTGGAGGTTATTTGGTTAAGAAAAAAGAACGGCTGAACCGATTTTTAAAAAATTTCTTTCAGATCATATTTACGTTAATACGCGTCGATTGGCATCCTAACATAGTCGATATCATTTTTCGTTCTCGAGATTTCGTCTTAGAAAGAATTGGACACATACATACGTACACACACACACATACACACACACAGACATCTTTCTAAAAGTAGTGTAAAAATAGTGTAGTGACCTTGAAACATAAAAATTTTTTTTCCTTTTTGATTTCGATTTTCGGACCCATTACAATAACTTCCAATGGAAAGTTGAAAAAAAAAACTTGCGAATATAACTCATGTCGCGAACTTTGATCATACCTATTAAAAGCACCAAAATTCGAAAAAAAGAAAATTTTTACCGCCTTAAAAACAAACCAATTAAATAAATATTAAATTATTTTAGTTGTTTTTGTGTCCCTGTTTTTAGTCAGAAGTATTACACAGACAGTAGCATGTGTAAAATAGCCATAACTAAATTAAATGCATTAAAATGATTTATGGCAGTCGACTGACATCTTCAAATTACGGCACTGAAACGGTACTTTAAAAAAACCGGTCAAGTGCGAGTCGAACTCGCGTGGAGAGGGTTCTGTACTATTCCGTTTCCCGTGGAAATTTAAAGATTTTCGTTTAGGTTTTCCTGTAAACTACGAAAGAGGTCCTATATTATATTCCATATTTTTTCAAAATTTTAGGCTCAGTTTAGTTTCGATTTATGTATATTTTCTTTAATATATTTTAAACTATGCATTTTAAAAATATAAAAAAAAATTATTATTTTGTATTTCTCATAAGTCTTTTCATTTGATACATCAAATGATGCACTTTAATTTTTTTTTTATTTTTTAACTTGCCCTCCACAATCAGAATTCGTTTATTTACGCTATACGTCCGTGATTGGATCATCTATCTCTATATAAGTACCAAATTTCAACTTTTTTCGTACAGTAGATTCGCAGAAAATAAGCTGTGACAGACAGACACGAGAGTGATCCTATAAACCATAAGGGTTCCGTTTTTTCATCAGATGTACGGAACCCTAAAAATTACAGATGTGAAACGTGACTTTAAAATTTTGCATTCAACTCTTTTGTATTTTATTTTACCCAAATTTTAGTTGCCTTAAAAATTTATAAAATTTTAATTTCAATTTTAAAATATTGTTAGACTACGAAAACAAGGATAACCTTCAATCGATTTGTTTGTTGTTTTCCTGTGTATGCCTCCAACTACCTGGATTATATAGGTCCATTGCGTATTCATATTTTCAATTAATTTTTATTTCATTAAATTGAGAGTCCAGTTGATACTTTCACCAGCTCTTAGAACCTGAGAACAGAAATCACCTACTGTACTTTTTACAGTTCGGACATTGAACCAACCCTTAAAAATCTATACTAAAATAGTTTGTTTTCGTGTTTCTCGCGGGTAATTTCAGAAACTACTAACCCGATTTGATTTTTTTTCTTTGTTTAAAAGCCTACTTCTTACCGAGTAACGTAGGCTATATATAGTATTACACTAAGTAAAAAGGGGAATGAGCAGTGATCGAAAATGTAAAGTTGGGGATCCGCACGCGATTGCTGGTGTACCTACGCTGGCTAAACTTATATAAGAGATACAGTAAAGTCATATATTTTTTGCCATACCCACTATAAAATAGCTACTTTACATTCGTATATGTATGCATAGAATGGGTCAGTTAACAGGCAGGTGTGTTGAAAGTGTTTTCAAAACACATTAGTGTGGTAAGTAAACAGTTTCCATTAGGATTTATGTTTATTTGCTCTGATCCCTGCTATTACCTACTCTCGACCTGCTATAAATGTGAAGTTGCCGACGCAAATGAACTGTCAACCTTTTTTTGAAAATACTGAAAATGAAGTGGAATGCAGCTATTTTATAGCGGATATGACAAAAAATGCCGTATAGTTCTCATGCTTAATGATATTATATGACTCGTGTGACTAGTAAAACTCGCTAGGGCTCGTTTTAACATACTGTCACTACTCGTCAGTAACATACCTCATTACGCATCTAGACGTGCAATCTACTAAAATTGTAGGATTTGAAAATTAAACTCAAACTTTCTATATCGACTTTTACTCATGCAGTAAGACGTTTATAATAGTATATTGTGTAACTAGTGTGCTAAATACATCTTTATACGTCAGGCGCGATATTTTCAGCACAAGTAGTAGGCGAGCACACACGAGCCTTGGCGAGTGTGTATCGCGAGCCGAATACGAGTGCTGAAAACATCGCGCCTGACGCATAAAGATTACGACACGCGTTGCACACTATACTTTATTCAATACATGCATGATTTTAGACTTTAATTGAATTAAAAAAACAGTTACATAATGGTTCATTATGCAACTATTTTTCATTATAGCACTGAAAAGAGTTGCATAATGGATCATTATTTAACTAGTTACATAATGAACCATTATAGCACTAAAAAGCGTTACATAATGGTCACTAGTCAATAAACGGCTATTTAAGGTTCGCAAAACAGATACGAAAAAACACTAAAAGCGTGCATGTGTTATATAAAATCATTTACTAATGGTCCGACTTAACTTACGATCTGTATCAACAACTTTTATTATTTTTGTGTGTATGTACACATTTCAACACGTTAACTACATTACATTAAACGGTTATCACGCTGTGAAGAGCGCAAAGAAAATCACGCAAACTGATTCACGTCCAACACCTGCACTCTATGCGTAATACAGAGTTATAAATCACGTACAGAAAATATGTGTTCAAATTGCCGCGTGATAAAGTGAAATTTTTCATGTACTGAAAATGTAATTACATACATTAAATTAATTATGTCGATTAGAAACGCACGTCTGCACTTTATTTCTCGATAAATGTAACGATTTCGAAAAAAAATTATATTAAGTTAAGTGCACGGTCACACTATAAGCGACGTGAACGTCGAAACGTATTAGACCGAGAGCTAGTGACAATTTTTTGGTGTTATTTATTCAAAGTCTTATTTTTGCGAAGATGTTGTGGGAGGCATAGAAAAGTGCCCTGTGTAAGGGATTTTGCTAGATAGCGATATGGAAGGGATGCAGACCGCCCCCAACATGTAACAAAAAAAAATGATCACAATTATTATTGCTTCAAGGCTGAAATTGTTTGTATAGCTTGTCGGTGACCCAATAATGCCATTATAATATTTTCAGATCGATTGGTTAGTATTAAAGGGGTGGCAGATCACCCTAAACGTGTCAGGTACCCGACGATATTTATATTATTAGTTCAAGGTTCAAATTTTAATATGTTGTATGTATTTTGTTCTGCAAATTGAAATATATGCTTAAAACCGTCGCCGTGATTTTAAGCATATATTTCAATTTGCAGAACAAAATAATAATAACCCCTCTCTTAGAGTGAAACTGCTCGCCTAGGTGTTTATATCGTTCTGCAAGGGGGTTAATACCGACATTTTGTTCTGCAAATTGAAATATATGCTTAAAACAGTCGCCGTAACAACATATTGAAATTTGAACCTTGAACTAATAATATAAATTTCGTCGGGTACTACATGACACGTTTAGGATGATCTGCCACCCCTTTAATACTGATCAATCGATCTGGAAATATTATAATGGCATTATTCGGTCACCGACAAGCTATAAGTACAAACAATTTCAGTCTTGAAGCAATAATAATTGTGACCATTTTTTTTGTTACATGTTGGGGGCGGTCTGCATCCCTTCCATACCGCTATCTAGCAAAATTCCTTACACAAGGCACTTTTATATGCCTCCCTCAACATCTTTACAAAAATAAGGCCTTGAATAAATAACACCAAAAAATTGTCACTATAGCTCTCGGCTAATGTAAAACAGTCCTTAAAATGTATATTCGAATATTTTATTAAACTTGATGCGCTATTTAAAAAGTAAGTAACGTCATTTAGCCGACATGGCGTCGAAGGTGCTTGGGTAAAATTTCTTGGTTATGTAACTTTTCAATACTTACCTACATCAAAATTATCATTACAAAAATATGACTTAACTAAAACACTGTTGAGCTCAGTGCAGCTACGTGACGTCACATGTTGTTTAAATAGCACAGCAACTTTAAACAATTATTGCGCTTCGAAGAATCGTTCAATGCTTCTCAGATTGTAGTGGTTTATTTAAACTAACGTATAGTTTGTTTTACATTATAAAAATGCCATGCAAATATCCTGTCTTGTCACTTAATAATAATTGTATTGTGTATTTTTCTTAATTAAAATATCATCAATATATCAACCAAGATATTAATTAATTAATTAATTAAAAACTCACTGTTAATTGTATACAATTGTGATGATATAATAATAACAAAAGTAATTAATCATAACTTTGTATAAGTATTAACTTTCTCTTATTCATTTTATTATCAATAGTTTAAATTATTTAGTAATTAATGACATTTTGCGTGTCTGTATCATTTCACTAATTAAAACTAAAACCATTAGTAAAGACGCTAATGACCTTAGATGTCGACGCGTCTATAATCTACAATAAATAAAACAAAACCATTAGTTGCTACTATTGATGCAAATAGCCAATTGCGTTTAGCCTATTAGAACCGCCTGAGCAAATAATTATACTCCTGCGTTTTAAAATTGAAGTAGGTAGTCAAGTTCACCATTTCAATAGTTTACTTATACCGTACTAGCGACCCCGTCCGGCTTCGCCCGGGTGCAATGCACTCATTCGCTTGAATTTTATAATTACATTACTCACTCGCTTCGCTCGTAAACTATATATATAAACCTTCCGTGAAAAATTATCTAACTGATGGTGAAAACCGCATCAAAATTCGTTACGTGGTTTAGGAGAAGTTAGCTGTTAAACAGACAGACAGACAGACGCGGAAAGCGACTTCATTTTATACTATGTAAAGATAATAAATAATATTCGCGATTAAATTCAAAGTGGCTGACCTCTATAGTCGCTAACTGAAATTAATTCTAAGCGGCATGAACACAAAACAAATATGGCCGCTCCTGAATGTCAGAGCTTTAGACCATAGATATAGAAATGAATATGATGGACAACTAGAATCAAATACCTACTCTAGCATCTGCTTCAATACACCTCACTCAACGTTTTTCATGCTTGTCAGTTTTCCTTAGTCCAACGTATTTCCATATATCGATATAATTTAACGCATATATAATCTGTCATGTTTTGTTGATTCTGTCAAAACACGGATTCAGAGTGAAGGTAGCGTTGCTAGTCCATATAAGGCCGAGAGCTAGTGACAATTTTTTGCTGTTATTTATTCAAGACCTTATTTTTGTGAAGATGTTGAGGGAGGCATATTAAAGTGCCCTGAGTAGGGGTTTTTGTTAGATAGCGGTATGATAGGGATGCAGACCGCCCCAACATGTAACAAAAAAAATGGTCACAATTATTATTGCTTCAAGGCTGAAATTATTTGTTTGTATAGCTTGTCGGTGAATCCAATAATGCCATTATAATATTTGCAGATCGATTGGTCAGTATTAAAGGGGTGGCAAATCACCCTAAACGTGTTATGTACGCGACGAAATTTATATTATTAGTTCACGGTTCAAATTTTAATATGTTGTTACGGCGACTGTTTTAAGCATATATTTCAATTTGGAGAACACAATGTCGGTATTAACCCCCTCTCTTAGAGAGAAACTTGCTCGCCTAGGTGTTTATATCGTTTTGCAAGTGGGTTAATACCGACATTTTGTTCTGCAAATTGAAATATATGCTTAAAACAGTTGCCTTAACAACATATTAAAATTGACTTGTTAAAATTAAAGTTCATCCCGCTTAGAACATTGCCCATGCTGCCACTTATAGTTTGATTTAATTGCCATTTAATGAAAAGGAACTAAACTTTTTATGAAACTGATGTTTTTGATGTCACTTGAAAGTTGAAGAAGTCCTGTTTAAATTATTATTTAAAATTTATGTGGCGCGTTTTCCAATTTATCTAGTATACAATATATAAAAAAACATCGAAAAAATGGCGTATACATTGAAATATTTTTTTCAAAAGACGTAGTTCTACTGAAAACACTGCGGTACCGATAGCCAAAGCTGAACACATCCGATTTTTAGTGTATTTGCCATATGGCACATACACTATTGGCGTCGGTCGGATGGCGGACCTAGGGGTCGGACCAAAATTTCTCGACGTTTCATACCCTCCTGAACACTTTGGCACCATTTTTAAAAATGTTTATATATATATGTATGTATATATATATTTATATATATTTATATATATATATATATATGTGTGTGTGTGTGTGTGTGTACACGATAACTCTCGACAGACTTAATCGATTGAAACGAAATTTGGTACACACATTGGAACCCATCACCGCAAGAAGCCTATTTAAAATGGGCCCGATCGGACCATTTTCAGGGTTGTATTTAGGGGTTCTAAAAAGTTTTTGGGCCCAAAAATACCGAAAAATTTGTCAGAATCGTTTCAAAATTGAAATTTAACTCTTTAGTAAAGATTAAAATGTGCTGCTAAAATTTTAATAAAATCGGCCCGACAGGACCGGACTTTCAAATTTTATGAAAACACTAGTTTGTTGATACGGATTTACTTATGGAAGGGTGTATTTAATTGCGTGTACTGATAAAATCCATGTCTAATATTGAAATTTAGAAAAATTTAATTATTTTAAGGGATGTATTAAGGGGTTAAATTTTTTATTTTGTCAAATAACAAACTTATGTTCACATAATAATGCCACAATGCCTGTATTAGCAAATACACTATATTGTCGACAGGGTTTGGCACTGCGACCCGAGTTTTTTTTAAATTTACTTTCAGAAATAATAAACCGCAGAGTTTGTGAACGCCTCAGGTTTTAAAGGGTTGAATTTTACAATACTATTTAAACTTATAAATCATGTAAAATATAAATTAGTTAGCATCAGTTACTGAATGCAATTACTGAATGCAATTACTGAATGCAATTACTCCAATCAGTTGTATTACATGCGTTGTAATTAAAACAGTTCATTAGCGTTTATAAAAATTATTAAATTAATATTAATAACTTCTTCACGACTTGTATAAAAAATGGCTGATTTAAAAAAAAATTATAACCAAGGCGTTGGTGGTTTTTTATTACTAGATGTTTTCATCCTATCCCGTCTAAATCAACTATTTCAGTCGGAAATGCAGCGTTTTCTATAAAAATAACCAAAAATTTAGTCTAGTATACTAATATTATAAAGATAGCTGCCCCGTCTGGCTTCGCCCAGACTGCAATACACTACTCACTCGCTTCGCTCGTTCGCTTGAATATTATGAATACACTACTCACTCGCTTCGCTCGTTCGCTTGAATATTATAATTACATTACTCACTCGCTTCGCTCGTTCGTTTGAATTTTATTAATACACTACTCACTCGCTTCGCTCGTTCGCTTGAATATTATAAATACACTACTCACTCGCTTCGCTCGTTCGCCATATATGTATTTTTAAAGCTTAATATAAAAATCGCGATTAAAAATCAGGGGTTGATCGTATAAGAGTGAAAATTTAGAATTGTATGTATTTTTCAATGCTGAATCATAAAAAAATAAAAACAAAAAATTTTGTCCAAAAAATAAAAAAAAAATTTGGGGTGGACCACCCTTAACATTTAGGGGTATGAAAAATAGATGTTGGCCGATTCTCAGACCTACCCGATAAGCACACAAAATTTCATCAAAATCGGTCCAGCCGTTTCGGAGGAGTTTGGCAACAAACACCGCGACACGAGAATTTTATATATTTTTGTCCAAAAAATAAAAAATAAAATTTTAGGGTGGACCACCCTTAACATTTAGGGGTATGAAAAATAGATGTTGGCCGATTCTCAGACCTACCCGATAAGCACACAAAATTTCATCAAAATCGGTCCAGTCGTTTCGGAGGAATTCAATAACGTACACCGCGACACGAGAATTTTATATATATGATTAGATAAAATTTGTTTGTTTGCATGTAGGGCGTAATCTCTGGAACTACTGAACCGATTCTAAAAATTCTTTCACTAATAGAAAGCTACACTATCCCTGAGTGATATAGGCCAGGGGTTCCCTAACTGTGCGTCAAGACGGCCTAGGGCATCGCGGCGCTAACCTAGGGGAGTCGCGAGACGATACGCACAGGTCGCCTACACGCGACTTAATGAACGAGTTATGCTCAGAAAAGCAAGCTCATCCTTCTCATTAACTGTGTTGTTTGTAGTTTTTTATGTTTTCTAATTATTAGAATTAGAATCTAATAAATAATTAAGATTCTATATTCTTTGGAGTTATTTAAAGTAATTTTAATGTCTGCTAGAGCTACACGTACAGGTATTTTCTTTTATAAAGGCGTCGCAAAAATTACAATCTGTAAAGAGAGTCATAGTTAAAAAAAGATTGGGAACCCCTAATATAGGCTATATTTTATTTTGATAAAATAGAGTATCTACTTTTCATCCCGGAAAAATGTATAACTCCCGCGGGATAGTAACAACACGTAATTTTCACAAAATTATTGATACCAGCTTATACAATATACAGGATGTAATAAAAAGTGATATATATAATTACTAATTTTATATAGGTAATTATAATGTATACAGGGTGTATCACAGGATTGAATACATAGAAAAGTAATGAGTGCAACAATGGAAATATAGGAAAATGAGTAGCGTGACAAAGATAGCATACACATGGCTAACTTAACGAAAATAATAATCATGGTTTTTACATGAATAGAGGGGAAAGCAATCTCTGATCTTAATTAATTTGTACTATGTACTTTTCCCTATGTTCGGTTTCCTGTGACACACCCTGTATAATTAGTAACTATAAATTTTCGTTACATATACTTAGTATTGTTACCAAATAATAACTTTATCATATTTCATTTGTAACAAAGTCTACCATAATTCGAATCTGTACTGAATTACAAGTATTTTTTTTATATTTAAAATTTATAAAATTCTGACATTTACTAACGTAATGAAAGTAACAATAGATTACGAAACGTTGCGAGTAAAAATCCCTCTATATTATTAAACGAGTAAATCTTGTATATACCTACCTATCTATGTTTCTATGTATCTATATAAATATTTTCTCGAAAACGGCTCTAACGATTTTGATCAAATTTACCGAAAAGGGGTTTCGGGGGGCAAAAAATCGATTTAGCTAGGTCTCATCCCTGGAAAAATTCGTTTTCCTATCGATTTTATCATTTTTAAAAACGGTTTTTTGACCTGTCAAAACATTGTAATATCGTGAGTAGGCTTTGGAGAAAACAAACTACTTTCATTATTTATATATGTCAAAATACTCTGACAGAATTTTTAACTTATTAAAATAATCCGTGAACTATTTGTATAGTAAAAAATAACAGAAATAAAAACTAAACATAATTATGTAAGTAGTTTTAACTAATATTTAAATAAATAGGTACCTAAGTATGTTATTTTTATATTACCTATATAAAATATGTATATTATGTACGTTAAATATAGTATGACGTATAATCTTACCTAGACTTTTTTTCTCAAAAACGAATAACGATTTTGATGAAATTTACAGAATGGGGATTTTTCGGGGCGAGAAATCGATCTAGGTAGGAATCTTGGTCCCAGAGGGGAGCAATTAAAAAAAAGGGTTTTTTTATTTATAACTCGGTCAATTGTCAGATCGATTCGAAGCCTATTTCTACATAGATTTTGTATAATATATCACAAGGGTTAAAACTGTAAATGAACACTAATATAAGAAGTGTGTTGCACAATATGTAAATAATGACAAACAGGCGGCCCGAAGGGCCGCACTTCTGGCACCGCGAGTCTGTGTAAAAACACATCGATTTTTGAAAACTATTGTTGATACATACAAAAAAGTTTTGTTTAAAAATTTGCACTTCTAGCGACGCAGGCATGCAGTATATCAAAACACATCGATTTTTAAAAACTATGGTGAAGATGCATGCAAAAAAGTTTTGCGCTGCAGGTTTATAGTCTGACGTTTGTTATTAAAAGATATAATATGAATTCTATTTCTTCGAAAATCGATTTTTGAGTTTTTCAGTAGGTACCTTCTATGCAAAAAAAATATTTGAAATTTACTGGAAGTTGCTAAGATGACATCACAGAGAAAAAGTACTTCGATAAAGTTGATATTGAATGTTTAAAAATGGATTATTGAGACGGCAATGGGCAAGCAGAATTTCATCTGATTCGAACATTTTTACAAGATATTCAATCTATGAAAATCGGTTTTTGCGAGTTCTTCAGTCAACAAAACAATAACGGCGGTAGATTTGAAAATGGCGACCTAAGTAATATTTATAGGAACAAATGCTTGATTCAAGTTGATACTTAGTTTTTACGCTTAAAAATACACATAGGTATTTAAAATATTTAACAGAAACAATTATTTAAATTATGTTTCAGAAATAAATTTGTTTCGGAATAATATTCTGAGAAAATAATATCTCACAGCATACAAGTACTATTTTTTTGAACTCATCCGAGCAAAGCTCGGCACCCAGATATTTCGTTATTAACTGATTATTTGATCCTACATTCCTCTGAAAACTTTTCTCCTAAAATTTTTTTGCTAGTTTTTGAAGTGCATATGTTTAAAATGTTTAAATTTAATAATAATTCAGATTTAATTTAAAGAAAAACTATCGATATAAATTAATAGATTTATACGGCTGAATTGCAATTGAAAATTTTTCGTTGGGAAGCAGCCAATTATATAATTGATTCCAAACATATTGGAAAAAATCATTTTATCAACCATAGTCACATTCAGGATTTTAACCTGAACCTTTCCACTTTCGCGGCGGTTGGTAAAATGATTTTTTCCAATATGTTTGGAATCAATTATACAGGGTGTTTCATAATATATGCGCAGGACTTCAGGATGTGATAGTTCGTCCAAAAATATGAAAAAAAGTTTCTATTAACTTACCCTCAAAAATGCACCATTTTAGAGATACAGGGTGTTGAAATTGAAAAAAAAATTTCGTTTTTTGCGAATATCTCCGGAACCGTTTATCGTACAGAAAACAGCTTTTGTAAGCATTTTCTACTCATAATAAGCTATGTTTTGTGCGGATTTTTTTTTTAAGTCATAACTGGTGAAGGTTTTGAAGGGGTAGTGGGTGTAAAATGGTGCATTTTAGAGGGTAAGTTAATAGAAACTTTGTTGCATATTTTTGGACGAGCTATCACATCCTGAAGTCCTGCGCATATATTATGAAACACCCTGTATAATTGGCTGCTTTCCAACGAAAAATTTTCAAAAACTATCAATGCTCAGTAAGGTGACATCAACCTGTAGACTTGTCCAACATAATGTGTTTATATGGCGGTGTGTTTAAATATTATAATTAGGTTCACATTATAAGTAAGCTAGCCTTAAGCTATTGTGTAAAGTTGCGCAATTTACATTCATGAACTGGCTAAGTTCATTTATGAAATAATAACATATTAAGTGTGTAAGTGCTTTATAATGCACTGAATTTCATTTTTAAATTAAAACTCGTATCATTATTGTTACTGCACAATTCGTTTGGATATACTGGGTGTCGAGTGCGTGGTTTAAAACAAAAGAACAAAAGAAATGTAAATTGTAGTGTGTACAGAATAACTTTAAACTATTGTAACAAAACTGTTTTCTACGTGGGCGGAATAACTATTGATTTACAATAATTAAAAATGTAATAACAATTCAATAACAATAAAAGCAACAATTATATGTCAATTCTAACAGTCAACACAATAATAATTCTCAAACAAAGTGAAACACTTCAATAGCACTGAACAAATAACTAGATTTATATACTGTATTTATTTTTCGCAATTCAACATGACATTTATTCACGACTGACCGCCTAATTCCCTCGTACTTCGCTTATATAGTTCGAGCAGCTTGACCCAGCACATTTGCGCGCTTTCCAGAATATTCTGGCGGTTACTCGTATCTTCGATATCATTCCACGTCTCACCACTGTGACCTGTTCTCGACGCTTCTGTGGTAGCCAGCGGCGTAACATCTTGGGGTTTGCTACACTACGTTTACACGTATTTAACATAGTTACAATTTCCCCTTTTAAACAACATTTTCCTACGCATTTTGATCAAAATTTAGCTGGAAAAGCGAACTTTTTCTATGTAGATCAAGCATTTTTTTTGTGTAAGTACAATCTAATGTTTTACATGACAAAGGGTTTCACAACGACATAAGACTTGTTCATCGCATGTATAAAAACTGTGTAATTACTTATACGAACACAATCTAAGGTCATTGTCAAATCAAATATTTTGACAATTATGCTTTTTGCAAACTGCCACATTTTTAACTTCCCATTGGAAGTTATTGTAATGGGTCCGTAAATCAAAATCAAAACGTATAACAAATTTTTATGTTTCAAGGCCACTACACTATTTTAAGAAAGATGTCTGTGTGTGTGTACGTACGTACGTCCGTGTCTATTTCTTTCTAAGACGATATCTCGAGAATGAAAAATGATATCGACTACGTTAGGATGCCAATCGACGCGTATTAACGTAAATATGATCTGAAAGAAATTTTTTCAAAATCGGTTTAGCCGTTCTTTTTTCTTAACCAAATAGACTCCAAAAAAGTAGATTTTACACAATATCTCGCGAATAAAAAATTATATCGACTTCGTAAGGGTGTCAATCGAGGCGTGTTAATGTACATTTTGATCCGACATAAATTTTATAAAAATCGGTTAAGTCGTTTTTTTTTTTAATTATTGTTAAAAATAAATAATAATTATGTTTTAATGATTAAAATGATTACTTTTCTGTGTAATATCTAATTCAATTATTATTATTAAATATTTATCAAACTGGGAAGTTCGTCGTGTGGACCTCAAGGGTCGCACTTTAGTCCTAATAAACGACCTACCTCACGGCTTGTTTTTAAAATAATTTAACCTATAGATTGGGGATAATGCCAGGGTGGGCCATGGACCAACTGGCCCACCCTCTGGCGTCGCCACTGGAAATTAACATAAATTTACGTTGTTGCTTTTGTTATTAGAAGAATCTAATTAAAAACACCTTATTATTTATATGAAATTATTATACGTACTTATAAATAGTTTATCTACTTTATTGCTGGCATTAACTGTTTTATTAACTAGTTTTGTTTTATTTGCTTTTCATTTAAGGCAATCTTTAAGTAATTATGAGTTGGAAATAAATAATTTCTTTAAAAAAAAATTCGTAAGAACAGCAATGACCGTGGATTAATTATTAACCGTGGAATTTTTAATAAATTCAATTAAATCTCAGTGTACAATTTTAATGCAATGCATCAAATAATTTATCATCGTGTAAAACCTGAAAATTATAGCGAATTAATTTTAATCGATGCATAATTAGTATAATAGTTATGACTCTGTTTCTATACCACCATCGGCGTTCTTAACTGCAATCTATATTCAGGGCTTTTAAAATACTTACAATCAAGCATTTAATCGATGATTTATTATTGATAACTGAACCAAAAAAGTATTATTGAAAATATAAACTTTATAGAAATTAGAAGAGAAAAAACTCAGTGGCAAAAGGATCAAATAAAATTTGCAATACTGATGATTAAATTTGCATTTATAAGCTTACGTTTCGGTGCTCATTGCACCATCCTCAGAGCATCAATGCTGTCAAAAAGTCAGTATATTGTACACTATTAATTTATAATTGAACATCATGAATTTTTTGTGATTTTTTTAAAAAAAGATATAAAACAGTCACTAGATAAAAATCTTAAATTGGACCTCTATCCAATGATCGGTTATTCTAGTTAGAATAACCGATCATTGGATAGAGGTCCAATTTTTTGTCCAATTTGTTTTATATCTTTTTTTAAAAAAAATCACAAAAATTCATGATGTTCAATTATACCGAAACGTAAGCTTATAAATGCAAATTTAATCATCAGTATTGCAAATTTTATTTGATCCTTTTGCCACTGAGTTTTTTCTCTCCTAATTTCTACATCATCTACGGATCACCATCTCTCTATATCATAGAGTTCTTCAACATCATAAACTTTATAGTAGGTAAAAGGACTTAATAAAACTTTGTAGAACTTTTTATTAGTTTACGTTGAACGTTTCGTCTTTGTATTAAGACTTCTTCAGCAACTACAATTTAAATACATAAATAAATTTATTAATTTATTAAGTTCTTTTACCTACTTTAAAGTTTATATAGAATAGAGATTTGTTTATGTATTTGAATTGTAGTTGCTGAAGAAGTCTTAATACAAAAACGAAACGTTCAACGTAAACTGATAAAAAGTTCTACAAAGTTTTATTAAGTAAGTCCTTTTACCTACTATAAAGTTTATATACAATAGAAAAATGGACACGAAAAGCGATTTTATAGTTATTATTGAAAATATTCGTACTTTTTCAGTCCATAATTTCATATTCACAATGAAATTATGTGCAGTTTTCTTTGTAACAATGAATTTTTGAACACGGAGTATTTTTTCCAATGAACGCTAATTATATGACAAATTTCAATTTGTCTTTAAAAAAAATATTTTTTGTTTATTTAAAATTATAAAGTTTGTTACAATATTTAAGAAATTAAGTAATGTTATTTAAGGTTGTTCGGACATTAATGCACTTATAAGATTAAAAGCTAATTTTTTAATATGTTATTAATCGCTATCACAGACGTCTAAAATAATTTTTTTAAACAAATCTGACGAAGGGTTATCGCGTAATTAATTATTAAAAAACGGAAATTTAACATGTAGTCTATAGAGAATGTGGACAAAATGCACATATACCGAATTATGTAGCCACTCCTGATAAAGATGAAAAAACAAAAAACTTCTATTTTTATTAATCAAATTTCGTAGAATACGTTAAAAATAAAATAAAAATTTTCTGACGAAGGCTTTTAAAAATATCTTAACAAGAATGACAAAAAATTCACGAAAATATCAGTCCGCCATGCTTAAAAATGAATAAGTCACGTGACTCACAAAAGTGTGGCAACGTCACGTAAAATAAAACGCGCCAACTTTGAATTGTAATGTTTTCTGCTTATTTCTATGGGTCGTTTTTTTTATGAAAAGAAATTAATTTTTTTTTTAATTGCAAAATAAAAAAATGAAACAAAAAAAATTTTAACATATAACCAGTTCCCTCACTGGTTGAACTTTTCGCCTGACGTATTCTTTCACACTTAGAACATTTCAAATGATAGACACTTGCTAGTCCACAAATATCTTCTTGTACGAGAAAACGAAAAGATAAAGGCCATCACATGTCATACACCACATTTCCGCAGCTAATTTTTCCAAATCAACGATTCGTCGTCTACTTGGTAATTGTACGTCTAAATTTTTATATTGGGTATGTAGTCTTTTCACGCTCTCACTTACATTTTTTTTCCAATTTATGATATTTTTTCTCGCAAGTAGGTAGGTCTAAATTGATTTGCATTACTCATTGTAATAATATATTATAGATAAAATACAACTGAACACTATACAGCAAGATTTACATAAACAGCTGTCAAACAAACAGCTATTAAACGCGATGTTGCCAGATCTATTTTATGTGAAAAAATACTTGAGTCAAAAGTCATTTATTTATTATTTTTGGTAATTAAATTATTAAATTAATCCAAATAAAAATAATGATAGTTAACGTCTAAATTATAATAATGAATTTATGTATTAAAATTTTTAATTTTAGTAAAAAAAAAATTTAGATTCTATTATGACTTACGGGGTACTGTCCGAACAACCTTAATAATAATTAATATTTAAGATTGCTTTTGTTTTGCACGCAGAATTTAAGAGCTTCGCCCAACAACAGTTCTTGGTTGAGATATTATCTGCCGGTTATTTTCAATCTAAGTAAAAATGACAGTTTGTCCTCAAAGATATGCTATGATCAACAATATGAACTGTGGGAAAGGAAACTGCAATGTTGTGGGAAAGTGTCTTATGGCATTTTTACATATTGTCGTATGAAACATATCATATAATTTGCTTTCATGTCCCCCACATCCTGTAGCGGGCCCCAAGGCCAAGATTTTTGAAGGGTCTCCAGGTCAGGATTTTTGGCGGGCCCCTACCTATATCGCATCGATTTTTATCTTCTGGTTCATCTCTTAGTTGGCCGACCCACCAGGCTAAAGCACTGTCAGCCGATCTCTCGACTGCGTATTAGTGATGCGCGATAGGAGATGTTTTAGTTGCTTATCTCGATTGTTCAAACATCTCGATGACTCTCGATGGTTGTCACTTAGACTCGATTGTTGTCGTTTCAAGGTTCACCGAGACTGAGTCGCATAGTACTAAATAGTACACTGTCGAGAGTCACGTAATATACAATCGTTCATCATTCAACAACTGTGGTCGAGTCGATGATCGATTGTGCAGTAGATAGATAATTTTTTATTGTGAAACTTAAAAAAAAAGTATACAATAATCGTCAACAAGCAAAAAAAAATAATATATAATACAATCTATTGAGAGAATATATTTACTAGAAAAAGTCGTTAAAGTTGTAAAGACATTTGTCAATTAAAAGATCTTTAATTGTTTTTTTATAGTTATAATTATTCAGTTCTTTTATATTAGTTGGTAGAGTATTATAGAATTTTAAGGCCCAATAATTAGGCCCATTAGTTAATTTGCCAATTTTCTAGAGAGGCACCCTAATATCCTTATTGCCTTATAGCGTAATACGAATTCAATAGTCAAGAGATCACAGAGTAGTGAGTGCCGACTGAACAGTGTGAACAGTGAACAATCAACGAGTCGCGTGAACGTCAATCGACTAGCATATAACCTTGAATCGCGATTACTCATTCGCTGCTATTGATATAACCTATAATCGGCTTGAACAATCGAACATTTCGATTGCGAAAACAAACTCCGAGTCGATTGTGGACTCGATTGTTATTATGAACGATTACAATTGTTTCGATTGTAAAAACATCTCGTAATCGCCCAGCACTACTGCGTATAAATTGACATATACCTACCTACTACGGGAAAAAACATAGATGGTATTTTCGCAGACCCTGTTTTAGCTATTTCAGTGCAAATGATGTAAAGCGCTTGCGTACACGCAGCAATATGTTATTTGACGTTATTTACGTTAATTCGAACACACTCGAGTACCTCTCTTATAAGTATAAAGGTACGTGTTCGATGAACAGATAGATTATACACATGCGATTTATGGAATACGTCGATATAAAACAAATTGTTTACGCCCATAAGTACTTTATGAATGGCTACTTGAATCGAACTATATAATAATACTTATAAATATAGGTATAAAAGATATCGTGATGATCGAGCTGAAGCAAAATTGACTGCTTAAAGCTCCTCGGACGGATTAAACATCTGCACTGTTGTAAACATTGTTACAAGATGGCTAACATAGCAATATGAAAAAACCAAAGCAAGCCATCTTTTTTTTAATTTTAGAAAAATTAAAATGAAAAGAACATTTCAACCAAAATGTGTTTCCCTCTTGACCTAGCGTTGAAATCTCCATTGCTTTATACCTATATTTTTCTGATATATTTGTTACAGAAAATCAGAAATTCACAAGTGACCAAATTAAAGTATTTTATAGATGAAGTATTTTTTGACACTGATATTTTGTCATAGGTAATATAATAAATAATAATTAAAAAATAAGAGGCAAAATTGACTGTTTAAACTGTTGTAAGCAGCAATTTAAGGTGGTTAACATTACAAACTGAAAATCCGAAACGCGCAGCAATTTTTTGTTTGAAAAAAATTAAGTAAAAAAATAATATTTTATCTATTATGGATTTCTCTCTTGACCTAGCGTTGACACGCAGATTATCTACTATTGAAAATTCGAAAAATTGACAAAGCGAATTAAATTAGATTTATTATTCGACATCGATAATATTTTCAAAAAATAAAGTCGCGTTTACAACATGTGACATGAAACTGAAATTTTTTTATTTATATTTGACAGTTACATTTTTTCCCTTAAATATATTTAATTAGTATGCATTACTACAAGGGATGAAACTTGACGTTTGCAACCAGTGTGAAGTTTGCTGCCCGAGGTACGAGGGCAGCAATCACATGTGTCGCAAACGCCAAGTTTCGTTCCGAGTAATTGCATATTATTTTTCACAACAACTCTATTGACAATTCGATTTGAGGTAGGATACCTACAATTTGGGTGTGCAAAAAAGTCGCAAAATATTAGATGTGTCGGATTTATGTAGGTATAGGGTTATGTCTGTCATTTTGACGTTTTCGAATATTATATGCGGATTCATCGCTCTATCTCCCTCTTAATTTGACGTTTTCGAATATTATATGCGGATTCAATCGCTCCATTTCCCTCTTAACCAGGCCAGGACTTAGAGACCCAGGGCCCCTAGCACTTGACAGTTAGGGCCCCCCAAGCCCAAAAAAAATGGAACTGAATTGGTCAGAAATTTAGCAAAAAAAAAATACGATAAGTCGTCAATTGAGCTATCTTAGAAACAACTGAGCTATCAACATGTTTGGACTTTTTTTCTATAATTTACATTTCCGCCCTGGCCGGGGCCCCTTCGGCAGCTGGGCCCCTAGGCCGGTGCCTTTTTGGCTAGACTGAAATGCGGGCCTGCTCTTAACAACGTTAAAAATAAAGAAAACCGACCTGAAAATTTTCATCCCTAGGGATGAAAACGCTCAGTTTCAACCCGCTAAACAGGCACCAAAAATCGAATTTTCAATAGCGGCGTTGTAAAAAATAATTGTTGCTTTTTTTTTAAAAGCCTACAGCGTTTTGGGCGATGTGTACACTAAATTTTTTTATGACAATACCATCGTCCGATACATGGGCGCGAATAAATCTTTGCTATAGTTTTTGAATATAATTATGTCATAGTCATTAAGACAGTTTGTATAACATAAATTTGACACGAATGCTTGACTCGTGAAACGTGTAATTAAAATTTTATAAGTCATGTTAAAAATGTTAAATGCTAAATTCGTTTTATGACAGCTGTCGTCGGTTGTTGAAAAATATAATGTGTTGTTAATCGTTAAAAAAGTTACAATGTAACTGAATTTGTGTTAAAATTTGACATCAGAATTTACCACACAATAATTTACAACGATTTATTAGTTTAGTCTCAATGTACAGGGCTTTGAAAAATTTGAAATTTATTTATTTTTAAAGTCAACAAAAATGTTGTCAATTACAGAAAGAATTCTTCATATAAGTAGGTGCAAAATTTAAATCAATTCTATTTAAAAATCGAGCGTCTATAATCTCTCTCTTTTTCCCCATTTAAAACTTAATATTTCTCTAACTCGGATTTTTTAATGAGGAAAAAACAGTTTTGTGAGACATTTTTTTTGTACACAGAAATTTTTATTTGTAGTTGAATCGTCATTTGTATATTGTAAAAATTTATTGGTAACCCAAATAACATTTTTTGATTTTTGTTTAATTTTAATTTGTGAAAATATTAAATAAATGGGAAGATTTATTCATATATTATTATCTTAACTATAAAATAGAAAATATTCGTATCTGGCCGTCACACAAAAACACTCCACCGGTGTGCGCTGGCGATATGAATTTTACACAGTTTATGTTAGAGTAATGATGCTATTCTGTAGAGGCAATGTTTAGAAATTAATGTGCTGTTAATTTTTTGTCATTTTCTAACAAATTTGACTTTACATAAGGGTAAAGTGAGACAGAAATTTTACAGTGCTGTATTTTCTAAAATTGATAATACAATATATCGCCATAAGTTATAGCTATATCCGAACGAAGCTGTGGCGGGCAGCTAATATACAGGGTGGCACATCTTAAACAATGCAGTAAAATATTTCGTAAACGGTACAAACCATAAAAAAATGTTTTATACAAAAGTTACAGAGTGTCAAGGGAGACAGAAGACTGTGATATCAGATTTAACATAGGTGGTGACGTGAAGGTCAGGCGAAGGTCAGCTTCGATTTTTTAATTGTAACAGTGCATTTTTATTCCAGAATACGATACAGTATTATTTAATAGTGAACAGTAAATTATTAAGGTACATATCAGCTAAAGTTAATAAATATTGAGATATGTATAAATTAAATAGCAAATTTAAATTGTCAATTTGGTTCTTTTATGAATTGAATTCAAGCCAAGAAGGCCGGTGCGTAATATCATGGCTATCTGCTATACCATAATTTATCTAATTGTCGTTCATTTTGGCTGTTATTTAATTTCTAAATATCTCAATATTTATTAACTTTAGCTGATATGTACCTTAATAATTTACTGTTTACTATTAAATACTGTATCGTATTCTGGAATAAAAATGCAGTGTCACAATTAAAAAATCGAAGCTGACCTTCGCCTGACTTTCACAGCACCACCTATGTTAAATTTATTATCACAGTCTTCTGTCCCCCTTGACACTCTATAACTTTTGTATAAAACATTTTTTTATGGTTTGTACCGTTTATGAGATATTTCACTGCATTGTTTAAGATGTGCCACCCTGTATAATAGGTATCATATTTTTTTATTTCAAATGAATATATTACAATCAATTTAGATATTTTTATGTATTTCAAATCAACTGCGAAATCTAAACTTGAGTCAATTGAAATGTTCTAATCTGGTTAATTATTTTAGACCACACCCGAAGATCGTAAAATTTCTAGTTTATAACAACATTTTAATGACCATATTAGTACTGTTTAGGATTTTTAATTGCGGCAATTAACTTATAACAAGTTTAGTGGTGACACCGTAGGTATAATTGAATTTTTGTGTAGGTGGCAATAACGATATTTAAAATATTCAATGATGAATATAATTTCGTTCAGCATTCGTGACGTTCGTTTGATATTACAGCTAAAAGTACAGAACTGAATTACTAATGAACTAGATAGACATACATGATACAAATGGCAGTTAGCGTCACACATTTTTGAAGTGAAAACTTCCTTAGTCGCACTTTGCCTGGGCTGTTAACAACAGTGATGTGAAACGCACCCGACGGTGACATTCGGGCCTACTCGGTTCAAACACGAACACGTATTTGCAATATGCTGATATTAGTGTGTAGTTCATACGAACACGTATATTTGCAATATGGTGGGTGTGTAGTTCATACGTGTGCTAATAGATGACACTAAAAACTTAATACGAGTAAAAAGTCATTTGTAGTTCACAAGTGCGCTAAAAGATGACACTAAAACTTAATATTATCGTTAAGGTATTATATTCATTGAATTTAATTGTATAGGCCGATTTTAATATAAGTATTTATGATTAAACTGTGTGATTAAAAAATTAGAAAATCTGAAGTTTTCACTTCTGTCGTGTGGTCATAAGCACACACCCATTTTTTTGTAACACATTTTTTGTCTCGCACCATTTTACCCCCCTATACAGTGTGTCCACAGACTTATCCTCAACATGAGGATCTCCGTTGTTATGGGAGATAGAGATTTGGTTAAATGAGACAAAACGTGCAGAATCTCCAGTGCTACTACCCTGCGTAGTCAAACTTTCCATATTTTGCTTGGTTCGCGACCGACAGTTGAAAAACGAGATTTACCCATTTTCGTTTTTTGTTTATAACTCGCTTATTAAGTAAGTTAGAAAAAAAATATTTTCACTTTCTTAAGGCCCTTTTTTATGAAGATTTCAAATCTCTTTTCATATTTTTATTTACTTTTATAGTTTTAGAGATACTTGTATTAACTTTGTTTTTTTAAATACACGTCAAAGATGGCCATGACACCATTCAAAAGAGATTTTTTTTCTCTTTAATTTGATATGAGGGTTGATGGATTTATTTTCAAAAATAACAGAGTTATACGTAAAACACTGATTTTTAATAGTAGGCTATGCTAAATTAATTGATAAAACAACAGAAGGCTTAGCAAACAGTTGAAATTCGGCTGTTTTGTTTTAGCTGTCAAAGTGTAGTTTGTTGCTAATTTGTCAGTTTACTAAGTGATTTATTAAATTTACTTTTGTTATCATGGAACCATTTTGTAACAATGAAAAATTAGCGATTTTCAACAATTGATCGTAAAACAGTAGTTTTGTCTTCTTCACTTATTCGCGTTGACTTAGTAAACGGCTTTTTAAATGATTCATAGTTTATTAAATTTACTCGTAAGTTTCTGTAAATAGACGAATGAGGTTGTCTTCGTTCTGGACACTGATCGAAGTACATTTCTGCAGCTCTGGTCGAATTTTTGTGACATAGAATGTAACAAGATAACATATCAAATTTTTCATTGTTACAAAATGGTTCCATGATAACAAAAGTAAATTTAATAAATCACTTAGTAAACTGACAAATTAGCAACAAACTACACTTTGACAGCTAAAACAAAACATCCGTTTACTAAGCCAACGCGAATTTCAACTGTTTGCTTAGCCTTCTATTGTTTTATCAACTAATTTAGCATAGCCTACTATTAAAAATCAGTGTTTTACGTATAACTCTATTATTTTTGAAAATAAATCCATCAACCCTCATATCAAATTAAAGAGAAAAAAAATCTCTTTCGAATGGTGTCATGGCCATCTTTGACGTGTATTTAAAAAAACAAAGTTAATACAAGTATCTCTAAAACTATAAAAGTAAATAAAAATATGAAAAGAGATTTGAAATCTTCATAAAAAAGGGCCTTAAGAAAGTGAAAATATTTTTTTTCTAACTTACTTAATAAGCGAGTTATAAACAAAAAACGAAAATGGGTAAATCTCGTTTTTCAACTGTCGGTCGCGAACCAAGCAAAATATGGAAAGTTTGACTACGCAGGGTAGTAGTACTGGAGATTCTGCACATTTTGTCTCATTTAACCAAATCTCTATCTCCCATAACAACGGAGATCCCCATGTTGAGGATAAGTCTGTGGACACACTGTATACCGCCGGGAAAGATATAGTTCTATGTCAAAAAAACATATGGCAAGCTGTTAAGCAAATACTAAATAATTGTATTTTAAAGACCACCAACAGCTAAGGTTATTTGGGCCTAGCACCAATTCATATTTTCAATTCATTATTTTTTTTTTTTTTTTAATAATAAATTGAAAATCCAATTGACACTTTTACCAGCTCTCGGGCTAGAACTCGGGAACTGGGGACTTGTAATAGAGGAACCATAGCAACGAAATACTAAATAAGAGAGCAACACTATCATATAGATTATTTATTTTATTTTATACTTTTATGAATCGGGCTTTATAGATTTATTCTCTTATATAATATTGTGTTCGCGTTTCAATTTCTCTTTAAAAGCGCGATGCGCGTCTTGTTGTCTGCCGATATAAATGGACATCCCGATGACCCCATGAAAGCGAAAAGGTCGAGCGGAGTGAAATTGTAACGAACACGTTTAACGAAAGGTTCACTTCAGCGTATTCATAGCCGCTAAATGATAAATCTTTGCTTGTCAGCGATGAAAAATCGCTTCATTTAAAATGAGTTACCGAAATGAAAGCTCATATTGTATTCAAAGGTTGAATTATTCACCTCATTAATCAGTCCTGGATTTATAAATAGGCCGTATAGGCCGCGGCCTAGGGGCGGCAGCGTCCTAGGGGCGGCAGATTTCAGAGGACGGTCACTTGATTTCAGAGGATAAAAGTCAAACACGTCCACTGGTTTTCTCATGGTTTTTTATACTTTCAATAAATCCCTATAGAAAAAAACTTATTGTATATCTTGTTTCTTTTTTACGCTCTCTTTCTTAATGACTAATTCATTCGTTTATTTAAATAATAATTTTCCATTTGTAGTAAAGGAGGCACCTTTAGGTACTACAAATGGAAAATTATTATTTTAGAAAGGTATGTACATGGGGCGGCGGAAATAAAGTGGCCTACACTCATAAAAAATATAAATCCGGCACTGTCATTAATGATGCTGGGTTTCTCGTACGACTTTCAACTTTAAATCTAGATTTTAGATGTAATTTATAAAACACTCTTCATTTAGGCCCGTATTCACCGAGCCTAGTTAGTTATTTATTCCGTTGATTTATTCCCCTGGTAACTATCACACGGAATAAATAGCATTAATTCAAATTCACCAAACGTAGTTAAGTTTACTGCAGGTATAAATCGTAAGAATAACTATTCTGTCCAATTTCAAGGGTATAAATATTTATTCGTCTGGTAAAATAGGGTGGGCACAAAATGCACAAATTACTTTGTGGCCTGGCGACCTTTTCAGGTAAATATTAATTTCATATCTTTCAGGTAAAGGCTTTTGTCAGTAAAATATGTCAATATTCACCATTTTATATTTTCGATCGATGCGGCATCGGTCGGATCTTTGGTAAACGTGCTTTAGAATAAAAATATTTGACAAAATGTCCAAGGTGTATGGTATAAAGTAAATTTATACCTGAAGTTACTATTCTATCGAATGAATTGCTTGGTGAATTGAAAGTTAATTTTATTCCAAGGAATAAATTTATTCTAAGATTAGTAACTTCTATCTTTAACAGTGTTCGGTGAATAACGAAACAAAGGTGCCAAAATTGTTTGGATCAATCGAAAACGAAATAGACTTTGCGACCTGACTATTTTTTTATCGACTTCAAAAAAAAACAGAGGCTATCAATTTGACCACCTCCTATATTTTCTATGTTTGTTCAGTCGTAACTTTTTGCTAGGAGTTGATCAATTTGAATAATTTCGACGTTGTTGGGTTCACAATGTTTACGGAATGGTCCCATATAATTTTTATTTAAATCGGTTCAGTCGTTTCTTGTTTTTCTACTAATCAAATTAATTTATTATTGATACAGTGCAGTATACTTTAAAAAATGGTCAAGTCTTCCAAAATTACGAAATTTGTTATTTAATTACCTTTCATTCTTCATATAATTCAAGCTCGCATATTTAATAAATAAATAATTGTGCCTTCCTTACATGGAAAAAACATCTTTTGGATTTAATCTATGATTTCGATTCACAACTTGATCTTCCAAATAAACTTAAAACTGTGTCTTTTTTAATCTATATGTTCTAAGATTTATTTATTTTTATAGTAAAAAACAATTTCTAAACATCTGACATACATACATTTATATAATAAAATGATTGATTTCAATAAAAAATCAAATGTCAAAAAACTATCAAACGTAAATCACGTTATGTCACTTTCAGCTACGTTTACCTGTATCTTGAAACCAAACTAATTCATCAAAGTAAGTAAAAGTTGAATATATGATAAAAAAAGTTTAAAAAAAACTACATATATACCTAGTATAGCTTTTATGCTTAGAAAGGACGTGTGAATAAGCGACCTAATACATATATTTTTCAACCGAAAATGAAGTATGATTAATTTTTAAAAAAATCACATTTTTTCTGAGGTGCCATTTTTTCTGCACGTGGACTTTCGCCACTTTAAGGTTAGGTGTAGAAAGTGAGTTTGAATGGAACAAGTCCACGATAACAATAATATTGTTCAGAATCAGGGCTGTAGTCGCGTCAGGGCGTCTCCCAACCATTTTTATAATTGGAAGGACTCGGCCTTGTTTATTATAATCTAAGTTTATTCGAAATAAAAATAAATGTTAATTTGTTTTGTTTTTTTTTTTGAAACTAGTCATAAGAACTGTTCGGCACTGCTCGGAGAAGTTCAAAATCAGTGACCGAACATACATGTATATGATTCAGGTTTCATTTGACCCCTCAGCGTAGCCGAAAACAAGCAACCAAGCGTGTTAAAAAGGAGCGTTCAGAATTGTTTCTTTATAATGATATATACCAGCGGCTGCCAACCTTTTCAGTTGTGCGGACCACCAATTTTGTAAAAAAATTTTGAGGCCCACTAACTAAATTTACAAGTAAAAACCCCTGAACAACAAACCAATCGAATAATTCGATTGTCGCTAACAATCAAGTGACTGATCGATTGTTTTCACTCGATTGTTCCCATCTTTAACTCTGAAGCTCCGATAATATTTATCTTGACTTACACTCTCGAGTCTCGACCAGCGTCCACGGCCCAGTACCACGCTGCCTGCGGCCCACAAGTGAGCCGCGCCCCATGGGTTGGAAACCGCTGATATAAACAATTGCATTTATTTCTAAGAAACTTTTCCAAATATCCTCACTCCGTAGAATTTCGACGGGGGTCACTCTTGTTATTTTTTTAACTTCCCACTGGAAGTTATTGTAATGGGTCCGAAAATCGAAATCAAAAAGGAAAAAAAATTTTTATGTTTCAAGGTCACCACACTATTTTTACACTACTTTTAGAAAGATGTCTGTGTGTGTGTGTGTGTGTGTGTGTGTACGTACGTACGTACGTACGTACGTATGTGTACATTTCTTTCAAAGACGAAATCTCGAGAACGAAAAATGATATCGACTACGTTAGGGTGCCAATCGACGCGTATTAACGTAAATATGATCTGAAAGAAATTTTTTCAAAATCGGTTCAGCCGTTCTTTTTTCTTAACCAAATAACCTCCAAAAAAGTAGATTTTACACAATATCTCGCGAATAAAAAATTATATCGACTTCGTAAGGGTGTCAATCGAGGCGTGTTAACGTCATTTTGATCCGACATAAATTTTATAAAAATCGGTTCAGCCGTTTTTTTTTTTTTTTTTTTTTTTAAATTATTGATGTTTTAATGTTTGAAATGATTACTTTTCTGTGTAATATCTAATTTAATTATTATTATTAAATATTTATCAAACTGGGAAGTTCGTCGTGTGGACCTCAAGGGTCGCACTTTAGTCCTAATAAACGACCCACCTCACGGCTTGTTTTAAATGCAATTGATCTATCTATCTATCTATCTATCTATCTATCTATCTAGAGTTGGCAGTTGGCCTAGATTTCTGGCTATGTCCCGGAATTCGTCGGTTTGTCCCGTGTCCCGGAATATAGTCTTTGTCCCGGAAATGCTCGACAACGGAGCTCATTAGCGTTGAAATAAATTATGGTTTAAAATAAGATTTAATTCACATTCTTTAATTCATTTTTCTATCATCGCCTCAGAACAAGGGCGGATCCAGATAAGGGGCGCACGCCCCCTCCATCAACCAGAAAAAACACATTCATTTCTTAAATCGGTCTTTTTCAGGGCCAAAATCCGAGCGCGCAACCTACCCACGGTTTTTTTTAAAAAGAAAAAAAAAACCTACCCACGGTGAACATCGGGTAACGCTAATGTAGCCGTCCGCCGGTGTCAAATATAAGCCTCTTGAGGCTAGTTCGAATGTTTGCCCCCCCCTCCCCCGAATAAATCCTGTATCCGCCCTTGCCTCAGAAATGTCCCGAATATGTTGTTTTTCGATCTGGGAAGTGGCAACCCTATTTACATCCATGGTCACAGTGCAATATGATTTAGATTGGTTAAAAAGTAAAGAACAAGCAGAGGTCGGCCACAGATAGTTTGATAAATAAAAACAATTTTTGTCTGCCATGATTGATACGCTTATCGATCATTGTCTGTCAAATAGAAATATATTATTAATAATATTTGTTACGGAGAACGCCATTTCTTATAATCTATTTTATTTATATAACGCGGGCAAATGAACTCTACTATATCCTGATTAGTGTGCGAATATATCGAAGCTTTCAAAAAAATATATTCTTATAGGTTCACACGAGATCGAGACAAGATTCGATAAAAACTTATGGTGTCAGCGATAGCTTGGATTTACTCGATCTTGAGTCGACGACATTAAATATCGGGTTGATATCGAGACAATATCGATATTACATCTTTTTCGTTATCGGAGGTCCACTAATACTTTTGAAAAAACATTTCACGGGAAATTAAAATTCAAATATAAAATGAAATAAAGTTTTTTTTAAGCAATGCTATCTCTATAATTTTTGCCATACCCATTAGAAAATAACTGTTTACATGCATGTATGTATGCACGCAAAGTAACTTTTGACTGCAGATCGGTGTGAGGAAACGTACCTATCTTTCCCACACGAGTTTGGAAAAGTAAACCATTTCAATAGTGATTTAGGTTTGTTGTTATTGTGTGTGCGTGCTGCGACCCCTCACGGCCTACTATAGAGTGAAGTTGGTGACGCCATTGAACTGTCAAATTTTTTTAAAAATACTGAAAATGAAGTGAATTTTATTTATTTATTGTAAATATATAGACGCGTCGACAACTTAGGTCATTAGCGTCTTGATTACATTAAATAACAACACAC
The DNA here is from genome assembly GCA_039654895.1 of Mongoloraphidia duomilia. Lineage (NCBI taxonomy): Eukaryota > Metazoa > Arthropoda > Insecta > Raphidioptera > Raphidiidae > Mongoloraphidia > Mongoloraphidia duomilia. Next base: position 15,664,525 of record CM077525.1, on the reverse strand, counting down.
TTAAAACTAAATGACATCACAAAACATCCATGAGCGGAGGCGGGATTCGAACCCACGACAGTCTGATCCAGAGGCCGCGACGCTAACCACTGGACCACACTGTCCTCAAAATGAAGTGAAAAGTAGTTATTTTATAGTAGGTATGGCAAAAAATACCATATTATATAGATATATCTCGCGCGTCATGATATAACTCTTGTGACTGTTAAACTCGCTTAATCGCTCGTCACTACTCGTCAGTAATAAACCTAATTACGCCACTAGAAATACAATCTACTATTAAAATAACTTGATTTTAATAAAATATAAAAAGTAGTGAATGTTCCGACTTTTATACAGTTGCTGCCATCGAGCGTTTAACAATTTAACTGAACAACTCGGTTTGATTATATCGTTAGTACAAGCACAGTGTGCGTCATTTCTAATAGATGTCGCTCCCAACTTAAACCACTAAAACCGTTGCAGCGCGTCGTAAATTAAAATTTAAAAAAAAAACGCATCGAATTGAGAACCTCCTCCTTTTTTCAAGTCGGTTAAAAAATATAAATTATGTAAAAAACAATGTCGTAAGGACTGATATAGTTTTATTTGTTAGTCAACAATTATTTTTATCTTTATGATTTTTTTATCACAAGGTATAAAAAAATAAAACAAAGAAGTATTAGAATATTTTTTAATGAATGATAAAACTACAGTGCAAAAAAAATTATTATTATAAAAAACACTGCGGAAAATATGAGAAAAAAATACGTAAGTACCTACATATACTTATATTCATAGTTAAGCGCAAAAAACAGAATCAGACAACTGTACTTAGATTATAATAGTAGGTACCTACTTAAAATGCTCCCATTTCAGATTTTACAAATATAAAAAATATTAAAAATTCGCAGTTTGAAAATAAAAACAAGAAATAATTTTCAACAATATACCTAAGGCCGAATTCCCCCCGCGACACTGTGTCCTTTCGCTATCGCTCCACATTGTTTCAAACAAAATTCCTCCCACCAAAGATACCGAGACACAACTGTGAGTCAAAAACCCGTAGTGGTTTGGTTGCGAATTGCATATTGCAATTGTCGCGACAACGTCGAAATCGCGTATTATTGTAGAAAAACCGGTCTAAGGCCAGGCGCATACACAATTGTTTCCAAGACTAAACAGTTTAGTCGAGTTGTGTACGTGTCGCGATTTCAACTCGACTAAACTGTTTAGTTGTTAGAGGTGCGCATACAATTAATCAGTTGCGCTATTAAACTAATGGGCTGCCGAAAAACCATTTAGTCGTGCAGATTATAGCATCAATACACAGTTGTAGACATAAGCTGCCGACGATAGTTGTTCGACAGAAAAGTCAAAAGACGAACGATGCGGTCTTTTGATTTTTTTGTTGTACAACTATCGTGTCGATAGTATGCGCAGTCTCATCTGATCCCATAGCCTTTTGACAAACTATTAAACAGTTGTGCGATTAAAAATTGATTGTATGCGCCGTCCCTAAGGGTAGTTTCATCAGTTATTCAAAAAAATGTTGAATACGAGAGTAGATTTTTTGCCTTGCCCAAAAGGGAATTAAAAAAAAACCTCCTTCAAAAAGCCACTAAAAAGAGGAAAATAATGAAATTTTGAGGTCTGCGCCAATTTAATAAAATATGAAGTCGATTAAAAAGTATAGTGTAGATAGTGATTAATATCTTCTTTTTAACCAACTTCATATTTTATTAAATTGGCGCAGACCTCAAAATGTCGTTATTTTCCTCTTTTTAGTGGCTTTTTGAAGGAGGTTTTTTTTTGTTAAAAAGTTTTTTATTTTTTACTTTTTAGTATCAAAAAGTGACATCTACCTTAACGGGATCACAAGCCGTTACTCACTTTTATTAAACCGACTTTCTTACGCTGTCTGATGTGTCAAAAAGTGACCTTAAGAAATCACACGCCGTTACTAAGTTTTATTAAAATCAGCCGAACTACTGAACCGATTTTGATGAAATTTCTATGGGACCAATCTGAAAGTATATCCTTTCAAATAAACAAAAAATTCCAAATCGCTTCATAAATGACGGAGTTCTGAGGTAACAAACATAAAAAAAAATACAACCGAATTGAGAACCACCTCATTTTTTTGAAGTCGGTTAAAAATCGATAAAAACATGCCGGATGAGTTTTATTTCGAATCTAGATATCGTATCGTTTATTTTTTTTATCGGGGACAATAAAGATTAATTTTAATGAGAAGGACGTGATAGGAAAACAAGTGAAATTAATATACGGGCCGTAAAAGCTCATATATAGGTATATACGTGCAACTAATATCAACGATAATCGCGCAACAATATATAAAAACGCCCGAGTATGACATCAAACACTGATAAAATTATATTACTTAATATTCACTTGCGTCATACAGCCAAATTAAAGAGCCGTATTCAGGAACAATTTTATTTCGTTAATTAATTAGAAAACAATTATTCGCTAGCGTTGTCGAATTTTTACTTCCCAGCTCTACTATGGTAGGGAAGTACCTACCTAATGGATTTAGTCCGAAAAAAATATTTCGAGATTTTAACAGATCTTCACGTTTTGAGACCCTAGCAATCGTTTAAGATCATTATCTGACTGATGTCTGTATATATGTGTGTGTGTGTGTGTGTATGTGTGTGTGTATGTGGTCAATTTTTCGCCTTCGATATCGTAAGAACGGAATAACATACGGCCATGCCGATTGTTTTATTGTGTTTATCAGTCTTTAACTTAGATCTGATTAGATTTTGAGTCAAATCGGTTCAATGGATCCTGAGATATTAAAAAAAACGTTCTCAATGTCACGTATTAACATAGGTAAAAAAAAAATAGAAATGACTTCTAGATGTTATAATATGAAAAAAATGTAAATATTTTTTTTCTCTAAAATGTATAGTTTTCGAGAAAAAAAATATTTTACTAAAAAAAATAAAAATTGTACGTAAATCAAGGTAACCATGATTTTTGCTATATTAAGTTCGCCATCAGTAGATCACCAAACAAAAAAGAGGGCCATGCTTTTTTCAAAGAATAAAAATTAAATTGTGTTTTAAAGACCACCAACAGCTAAGGTTATTTGGGCCTAGTCAAAGAATAAAAAAAAAGTGTTTATTTTTTGCAAATATTTACTAGGTGGGAAGTATAGGACTGGTCATAAGTCGAATTTTTTGGCTGCATTTCAGTCCTCTTAAACCTCACGTATTTCTTGATGTAGGTATAACAAACATTGTAGTTAAAATTGGTTCAATAGTTTTTAAGTTTATCCCGGAACAAACAAACAGAAAGAAATTAATAATAAAACATAATAAACTGTACAAGTGAATCGAAATTCGTTAAAAACTTACATGCAAAGTTCATTGGCGGCGAAACGACTTTTTTTTGAGGGGGGGGGGGGGGTAATCGGCCAACGACCACTCATGAAAACCTACATTTATATAAAGAGTATAGGTATTAAACATGCCCCACCAGTGATAAGTTACAGATGGACAGATTTTTTTTTCTTATTATTAAAGCATTTCTATAAGGCCCTTGTATTCCAAGTTAAATAAATAATAATTATGTTTTAATGATTAAAATGATTAGGTACTTTTCTGTGTAATATCTAATTTAATTATTATTATTAAATATTTATCAAACTGGGAAGTTCGTCGTGTGGATCTCAAGGGTCGCACTTTAGTCCTAATAAACGACCCACCTCACGGTTTGTTTTTCAAAATAATCTCAGATAGTGTGGTAGATGAAATTGACGTGGAATCTCGACAAGCAACAAATTGCTTGATGAAAAAAAAAATCAATTTTTGGTCTCAAATTGGTTGACAAAATAACTCCGTGTAAAATGAGCTTAGAAACCGACGTAAGAATAAATTAAAATCATGTATGGTAAAATAATTTTGATCAGGACACGCCCGTAACTGTATAAATAATATAAAAATAAATTTAAAAAAATAATGTATTTATTTTTAGATTTGTTTTTAAAAGTAGCTCGTGCGGCTAGTGACGTCTTTATATACCTAATTAAAATGTAATCATGGGGGACTAAGAAAAATTGCAACAAAACAAAATATTTCAGGTAAAAATATAGTTGAACTTCGATGAAATCAGTTGACCGTTTTTTTTTATTTAATGCTGACGTACAAACAGAGAGAGAAAAAAATCGAATGCAGAATAAATTAGTTCGTAGTGAATAATCATTGTCATTATAATAAATAATCAGTGTGATTAAAAAATAGGTGATATTAACATAATGTAAGGAAAAAGCTTTCTAAAAAAAAAACAGGTCCCGAATATAGAACCTCCTCCTTTTTTGATGTCGGTTAAAAAAAGGTCTCGTCTGAAACATTTTGTTTTGTATTAAATATTATTGTAACGATATTATGAATAAACGACCAAGTGCGTGTTGAGCCACGCAAAGAGTATAGGGTTCCGTACTATGTTAGTTATGCTAAACCTACAATTTTGATAAAATCAATAAAATAAAAACACAATCATAATCTACTCAAAAGGCCCTTTTCAATGATACCCCACAAGAATAGGTACAAACAAAAAAATGCTTAGCTCCGTTGTTTGCATGTATGGGCGCCCCCCTTAAAATATAAACATTTTTAAACTTTTGTTATTCTCTCCGTTTTTGGATGCGGTAGTACATATTATGTGTGAATTTCAAGTCTCTATCTCATTGCGTTTAGAAGTTAGAGGCCTGTAACAGACAGACAGACATCGTTGCCACAACAATAGGGTTCCTTTTTGGTACGGAACCCTAAAAATTATGCACATAAATCATTAATTTTCAGTCTTCTTTTTTAAAATAAATAAAAACAAGAACAAGCGCTTGCAGAAGCTAATTAATTTGACAGAACTTATATAAAACTATTTTAAACACGTAAATGCTAAATAGTATATTGTATATCTAGATGCGTAATGGGGTATGTTACTGACGAGTAGTGACAGTATGTAAAAATGAGCAATAGTGAGTTTTTACAGTCAAACGAGTCATAATACCATTACGCACGAGATAAATATGGTATTTTTTGCCATACCCACTACAAAATACCTACTGTTCACTTCATTTTCAGTATTTTCAAAAAATGTTGACAGTTCATTTGCGTCGCCATCTTTACATATACAGCAGGCCGTGAGTATTTAATACAGTGACAGCGCTAGGATTTTTTGTTAGGGTGGGCCAGACATAGTCATGGTGTTCTGAAGGTGGGCCAATGACATTTGTTCCGAAAACAGTGCTCGTCAAAATTGTAACCTAGATTACTTGGTATAGAATTTACAAGAAAAATTGTTGAAATTTCGAGGGTTAAAAACGTATTTAAAAGATAAACTAGAGATCGGGGATTATTCCAGGGTGAGCCAAGACAGTTTAAGGTGGGCCATGGCCCACTCTCTAACGCCGCCACTGATTTAATAGCAGGCGGATAGTATAAGTTACTATGACAACCGTTTACTTACCGCACTAGTTATGTTATGAAAACACGCCTGCCTGATAAATGACCCAATATAGGTCGGTATACATTAGGACGGGTCAAAAAAATCAAGTGACACGGAAAAATGGGTTGCTAGACACCTTAAAAAAATTCTCACCAAATATGAGCTCTTAATTTTAATAGGAAGATCCTCCGCATCACAGTCCAATAGAAAAAAATTCATACCTCATCATTAATTGATTGTACAGAAAAATGTTTTAAGAGAATTTTGTAGGAAATTTAATGCTCTACAAAAAAGGTATCTTATATTTTTCCGCAAACCTCACCATTTGAAAGATATTGAAGATTTATAATAGTCATTTATTGTCGAGTTATAAAATTCATAAACAAAAATGAAATTTGTCTTAAAATAATCAAACTTAAATCTTCAATATCTTTCAAATGGTGAGGTTTGCGGAAAAAATATAAGATACCTTTTTTGTAGAGCATTAAATTTCCTACAAAATTCTCTTAAAACATTTTTCTGTACAATCAATTAATGATAAGGTATGAATTTTTTTCTATTGGACTGAGAAAAAAATAAAAAACTGTGATGCGGAGGATCTTCCTATTAAAATTAAGAACTCATATTTGGTGAGAATTTTTTTAAGGTGTCTAGCAACCTATTTTTCCGCGTCACTTGTAAAAAAAAAAATAATTGATATTTTTGACCCACCCTAGTATACATGCATGGAAAGGAGCTATTTTGTTGTGGATATGGCAAAAACAAAATTAAAAGTGCGGTTAATATCATAAATGGACACATGTCTAACGTCTTTAAAAGGATAGATCACAGGGATGAGTAACAATGCGTAACATTTGGCAACCTGTTATATCATTCAATGTTATAAACGTACCGCTACCGGCTCTTACGTCAAAAAATGTTCTTTCAGAAAACCATTTTCTATACAACAGGACAGATATCGTGATAAACTAAATACTACGTGAAAACTGCCATCACAAGCAGTGCCGGATTTCCGCCTAGGCCCACAAGGCCCCGGCCTAGGGGCCCAGCCAGCCTAGGGGCCCCAGTGGCGGAACTTCCATACAAGCTCAAAAGCTTGGCTTGCCTTATCAAAAAGATTTATCGAAAATATTATTTACGGATAGGACTATAGTACAGTCATTTGGTTCGAAAAATAGTAGTTACCTGGAAAGTTTTCCGGGAGTTTTGAAAATTGGTAATTTTATAGATTTTGATGTGTTCTTTCCGAATTTCGACTTTGCCACCTCGTATTTTTGCCGCTCGCGCCGCCATATTGGAAAAGAATGCGGTAAATTTTAGGATAGTGAATTGCATGTGGACTAGGCCCACTGGGGACACCACGGTAAAAAAACGCGTCGCTTACTCTAACTGGTGTGGAAATGAGTTTTTTGGCCAAAACGCGTGTTGGAATACACTTTGCGGCGCTCGTACGCCTGAACTATTAACTTTATGAAAAAAAGGTAGATACATAAATTGTAGGTAATTGTCTTTGTATATAACTGTTTTTATCGTAAAATAAGTCGGAAAGGAGGTATTGTCAAAAAACTGCTTTTAGGCGCCATTTTTCCAATATGGCGGCGCGAGCGGCAAAAATACGAGGTGGCAAAGTCAAAATTCGGAAAGAGCACATCAAAATCTATAAAATTACCAATTTTCAAAACTCCCGGAAAACTTTCCAGGTAAAACTACCATATGATCACTGTACTATAATAATTTCTTGGTTAATTATAATAAAACCGTAAACTACCTTACAGATCTTCTGTATTTTGATTTGATTAATTAAAGTCGATTAAAAATTATATATTCTGTACTAGTGCATTTAATTCGCTAAATTTCCAAAATGGCTCCGAGATAGGGGGGGGGGCCCAAATGCCAAGTGCCTAGGGGCCCTGCGTCTTTAAGTCCGGCACTGATCACAATGATTATTATAGGATAGATCCAAATAAATTGGCAACCTGTTTGAATAGAATCATAGGTCAACGATTGATACCAGTCTAGCCAGTAATTTGTACATCGTTTAAAAAGTTCTTCAGCGTGAGCCACTGTCCTGTTCTAGCATTTATCTATTATTAGATTGTTTTCATTTTTTTGTTTTTTTTTGCATTGCATGGGTCAATTTTAACAAGCAATCTTGAATCTAACGATTTGGCTTTTAAAATTTGCTGTCAATAATGATACGTCTGATTTTCATGTTATTTATTGTAAATTATAGACGCGTCGACAACTTAGGTTATTAGCGTCTATATTTTCATGTTAATGTCTAAACTTCTAAACCAAATCCAAATTTGGCAATTAGTTTTCATATATTGGTTTAAGTATTCTTTATGAAAATACAGTACTGTTACAGCTAAAAATGGCAGTCGGTGCTCTTTGAAAGGTTTTTTCACTGTTTGTATTTAAATTTTGGTTAAAAACAATGTTTTATGGGGCGAGAAAAGGTGTTGGTTTGTGTAGTCCTCATTTTTAACTTCCCATTGGAAGTTATTGTAATGGGTCCGAAAATCGAAATCAAAATGTATAACAAATTCGAAAATTCTACGAAGAATGCGTTGACGAAATTAAATGTTTTTAATTGTGACACCTGTATTGATTGTCATTTTTAAATTAATGATACATAAATTTAAAAATAATTGCATGTATCATTTCTGTATTAAGAATTACAACAATGTTTCGTTTTGTCTACAAACAAACAATAAATTGTGTACGTAAGTGTAAATTGTTATTAATTGTTTTAATTGAAATAATAACAATACAGTCACGTTCCTTAATTATTAAATTGTTGCCACGTCATTAATTAATGAATATAATATTTTTTTAACTCTTGCCATGTTAAATAATTGGCAAATTGTAAGGTTATAAAAAGTTTTATTCATTAATATCAATAGTGCTGTGAGCTTTTTTAATCGTTTCTTTTGTTTTCGTTTTTTTCTCTCGTTCGAGCATTGAATTTGTCTGTTTATTCAGAATTCAGATGTAATTGTCAATACCTTGATGAGTGACATAATAATGATAAGCTGAATTAATATAGATTAGACGATTTCGAAATTTAGCAAATTGATTAATATAAGTAGGTACCTACTCCAAGAAACTTGAATTGCATTTTACAGTTACAGTTTTTAACACTTTTAATAGCTGATAAAAGACTAGATGCGCAAAAAATTCAAAATTACTTTCAGGAAAGTTTCCTTAAATTCCTGGAGATAATATATATAAGTATATACAGGGTGCTTTATAATATATGCGCAGGATTTCAGGATGTGATAGCTCGTCCAAAAATATGAAAAAAAGTTTCTATTAACTTACCCTCTAAAATGCATCATTTTAGAGATACAGGGTGTTGAAATTGAAAAAAAAATTTCGTTTTTTTCGAATATCTCCGGAACCGTTTATCGTACAGAAAACAGCTTTTGTAAGCATTTTCTACTCATAATAAGCTATGTTAAGTGTGGAATTTTTTTTTTTTAAGTCATAATTGGTGAAGGTTTTGAAGGGATAGTAGGTGTTTTTCTCCCCAACTTCTACGCTACTGGAAAAAGTACGGTTTTGAGACGCCCATTTGAACCGCCAATGTTTTCTACACAAAAAAGATACTCTTAATCATAAACTCTAAAGTCGATCGTTTTCGAGAAAAATCAACTTTTATGTTGAAAAACATGGTCAATTTTTTTAAATAAAATTTTTTTCTTACTAATTAAACAAAATTTATTTAAACGTTAGAACAAGTAACAAAAACCAAACGTTAACTTCATAATTGCAATAAAAATTTTCCGCACAAAACATAGTTTATTATGAGTAGAAAATGCTTACAAAAGCTGTTTTCTGTACGATAAACGGTTCCGGAGATATTCGCAAAAAACGAAATTTTTTTCAATTTCAACACCCTGTATCTCTAAAATGGTGCATTTTAGAGGATAAGTTAATAGAAACTTTTTTTCATATTTTTGGACGAGCTATCACATCCTGAAGTCTTGCGCATATATTATGAAACACCCTGTATATCTAATAATTATTTTTGTTATGAAAATATATAATAAATAGGGTCATCTGTGACCTTATTTATTTGCAACATCGATATGAAAGAATTGTTTTTTTCTGGGATGATTCAAAAGTAATAAAGGATTATCGAACTGAGTTGGAATTTGTGGAAAAGGGCTCCCCAGACAACAGGCGTATTATATAGTAGAAACATGTATTATGAATCTTGTTTTTTTTTTATCTGGGTTCAAAGTAATTTGTTGGCAAATAGGTGCATAATGCTTTACCGATGTTTCTTTAACCGCGTATTTTATTATAATAACCACAATTGAGTATACTTATTACGTAGAAGAAAGCGAGCTCTTGTTAACTTACATGCACTGGGAATCCCTATTGGGATGGCATATTGCAATCGATGTAATATTGTTCTGAGAACTAACAATAAACTCCTTGATATTAAAACAGGTGGTTTCTGTACCCTAAATGAGGCTAGTTAAATTACAAGTTTTTTGGGTTCCGTACCTACGAACGGAACCCTGTTACTGGACCTACGATGTCTGTCCGTCCGTGCTTCCGTCTGTCACAAGGCTCTTGGCCAGTTTAACGTACATTTTATTCACGATTAAGGGACGGGTTGCTGTGGTAACGAAACGCAGCAACCGATGAACACGTAGCTGTCAAAATTTAACAGTGTGATTAAAAAAACATCGCGATTAAAATGTACCCGGCCATCTATCTCACAAACGGTAAAAGGTAGCTAATTGAAATTTTCAAGGATTATGTGTTGTTGTGGCATGATTCTTGGCAAATAATAATTAGAATTAAATAATCAGTTAATTTTAATAAACTAATGTTCTTTATTTGTACATACGTGGAAGTACAGGGCGATGATTTTTTTCTTTATATTATAACTACAGCCATTGGAAGATAATTGTCGCACGGGGTCCACTAGTTTAAATTATAAACTAGATGTACGTTTTTTACAAGCTTTTATTTAACTTGCAATGTATGTTAGTTTGTTTGTGTGTTTTTGGGTTTGTTTAGGTCAAATCTTGCAAGTCAATTTTTGAACGACTTCCACGTATCCGATCGATTTGAAATTTTGTACACATATGTATTCTCGATGACAATACATGAATAAATCGTTTTTTAGAAATAAATTCAACCCCTAAGAGGTTCAAACTGGGATGTAGGGTTTTTTTGATTAATCAACGCCCAGGCCAAATCGCTGAAGCTAGAAATTTGAAATTTGAACAGTTGGTTCCTTTTCTGACGTAAGCATCCAATAAGAATGAATTTTTCGAAATTCAACCCCAACGGGTGTCAAAGGGAGGTAAAATTTTGAAAGAATAAAATGAACAAAATAAATATTAATAAAAAAAAACTTTTTAGAGATAAGCTTTTATTTAAATGCACTAAAAAGGAAAAAATAATTTTTAATAATTTAGACAAATTGGTTGAGGCTACATCCAGCATCGGAGATGGAAGGACCTCTGAAGAAGCTCGCCACTCGTGCTAGCGAAACGTTAGGAAACAATTCCAACCAACGACGGCCTATAGACCCGAATCAGGACAACACCAGCTTAATAATTTAGGTTCATAATTATAAAACTGTGGATCGTGCGAGGGGTAAATATCTGCCCAAAATTGTGTACACCATAAATCCTTTTTGGCAAATAAATCCTTATAAATCCTCATAAATCCTTATAAATCCTCGTAAATCCTCATAAATCCTTATAAATCCTCGTAAATCCTCATAAATCCTCATAAATCCTCGTAAATCCTCGTAAATCCTCGTAAATCCTTATAAATCCTCATAAATCCTCGTAATTCCTTCACGCTGTACACCATAAATCCTCAGATATTTACCCCTCGGGATCGTGACAAATAAACTATCATAGAGTTCACGACCCACGCTTTTATAATTATGAACCTAAATTAGTAAAAATTATTTTTTCTTGTTAGTGTATTTAAATAAAAGCTTGTCTCTAAAAAGTTTTTTTTACTAATATTTATTATGCGATCTACTTCCGATGCAGAAGAGCGATTCTGTGAAGGACGGAGAGAACATAACATGAAATCAACACAATCTGTCAGTATGGTGTTAATTTACGTTTAATCAGTGTGTAATCGGCCCGAACATATAATAATAAAGCGTGACCCCACATCACATCGTGGCGAATGCAATGACGTAGGTAACGACCTCGACAATGTTTAGGTGTACGTACACACATACACACACACACTCGCAAAAGTGGTAACGATAGTATTGCTGCGGTGATAGTCTGTCATTAATTAACTCGGTTTTGGTATAATTTTGTCGGTGCGAAAATTGGATAAATTTAAGTTTTTACTAGATCCGGTTTTCTGATTTCAACTCTAAATCTGCTACTAAAGTACTTTTGGCACTGAAATAAAATCCAGTGCTTTAATACCCTGTTGACTTATGTTAGTTGACTAATACCAGTTGACAAGCGCTAGTCGACTAGCATGTTACAAATATAATGTAAACAGTTTACTAGAGCTAGTACCGTGCTTATGCGACTAGTACCTGTAAAATTAAAAGCAATTCAACTTTTGTTGCTGGTCGTGCCATTTCAAAATGGCGCCAACTAACAGATGGACTGAATGTAATACCTTAAAATTTGTTACTTTGTATAAAGAGTGCGAAATTTTGTGGAATGTTCGCGATGGAAATTACAAAAATCGTGATAAGCGGAATAGTGTATTCGAATACATACAACGTGAAATGAATATGAAAATTTTAGAGTGGATATGGTAAAGACAAAAATTAAAATCTAAAGAGACACATACAATTTGGAGAAAAGTTAAATTAAAAAAAATAACAAATCCGGTACATTACTTATTTTCACTAAACTTCCAAATTAACAGTAAAGTGTATTAACTTGCTGACACCAATATGTAAACTGCGCTAGTAGCGCTAGTCGACTAGCGCTAGTCAACTAGCATAGTGTCAACGGGCCTTAAAAGTATGTGTTATCTTAATGCTTCGTTGCACAAAGCGTGGTCAAAAAATTTGGTTCGACAATGACTTTAGATTGTGATATTATATTTACAGTTTTTATACATGCAGGAATAGTTTAATATCGTGAAACTCCCTGTCATGTAGAGCAGTAGATTGTACTCACACAAAAACAAATTATTGATCTAGACAGAAAAAGATCGCTTTTCAAACTAAATTTTTATCAAAATGCGTAGAAAAATGTTATTTCGATGTGAAGTTGTACAAAAAACTATGTACACACAGTTAAAGTCCTACCGGAAATTCATTTTTAGTGGTTGAATTTTCGATCAAGTGAGATGGCAGAAGCTGGTGGAATTTCAGTAGATTTGGTCAGAAAAGTTGCTAAAAAGTATGAGCTATCTTAGATCTTGTTACTTTTTAAGTTCTACCAGAAATTCTCATTTAGTGATTGAATTTTCGATAAGAAACTGATGGAATTTCAGTAGATTTGGTCAAAAAAGTTGACCTAAGTCCTAAGTATATGTGCACCTTTTTGCGTCAACATTATTAATACTCAGTGGCGGACTTTCCATAAGGCCGATTAGGCCCAGGCCTAGAGCGGCCAACCCGTAGCCGGCGGCAGCGAACGCCCGCTATCTATCTCAAGTACGTGCGAGGCGTGTCGGCGTGCACTGAGAAAACTCTATATGGTCTTATAACTATTAGAGACAGAATTTGTAGTTCCTCTAGCTATATATAAAATATGGCTACCTTACTTTGTCTCTGACAATCAAAAATATAAGTATGACGGTGATTTCATAAGGCTCTGGGAGACATTCGATTATGACCCCTGTTAGAGACCTATAACAAGTGACTATGACCTATGCTATTATGGCCATAAAGTTACTTAAATAATAATTCTATATAAATTATGTAAAAATAAAATCTCCAAACTCATAAATAAAATATTTCTAGCGGGTTGAACCGAACGCAATGCCGATTTTCGTAAAACTTCACATTTCAAAAGTTCGCAAAAAAGGGCTGCTGGTACTGAACGGCGGCCAAGACTGCTAATCCGTCTCTGTTTATACTCTACATAGCTTTGGTTTTAGTTTCTAGGAACTACGCACGTGAAATAAGTAAATCGAATTAAATTCTTGATGATAAATATAACAGAACTAGCGGCCCCATCCGGCTTCGCCCGGGTGCTAAGAATGTCCGGGTGCAATACACTACTCACTCGCTTCGCTCGTTCGCTTGAATATTATAAATACACTACTCACTCGCTTCGCTCGTTCGCTTGAATATTATAATTACGAACACATTTGATTACCATAAAAAAAGTTATAGTGAGTCAACCGTAAAAGATAGACATATGCTGTTGTGGACTTTTTTTTAGAACTTTTAAAGGGGAACAATTCCGTCATACATGATTTTTGCTTAACTTTAACCGTTTACGCAGCGGAAGCTCTCAAAAGGAATATTTTTTCCCGTTTTTGCAACGTTTTTCATTGATGCTCCGCTCCTATTGGTCGTAGCGTGATATTATATAGCCTATAGCCTTCCTCGATAAATGGGCTATCTAACAAAAAAAAAGAGTTTGGGTCTCGGGACCCCCGACAGATGTGAAACATCAAAGAAAACGTTATTAAACTCGGTGGTATTCTCTATGTTGTAGACTGTAGTATATATTTTTTCAAAAGCAGCAACTAACTGTTATGCTGACGTAATCCTATATACTGCACTGTAACACACGCGGTTGCGGCGTTTAAGCACGCCTGAGCCAGAAACGTAACTAAATACAGAGCGAAGTATAATCTATATTACATACCTAAACGTGTATACATATACTTTTGCTTTACAGTACGTTCGTATGTATACTCTCTCTCTCTCTCTTCCCGTGCCCGAGCGCGCGGAAGCCGAGAGAGAGAGAGAGAGAGAGAGAGAGTGCCGCAGTGGTGGGGAGAACAGCAGCGAAGGAGCGGACCATAAATTTCGTTGCATATTTCCCCTCACGCGGCTGTTAACACAGCCCGACATAAGATGTTTCACATCAAAAATTTCAAATGGTTATAGTTCCTGAGATTAGCGTGTTCAACCAAACAAACAAACAAACAAACTCTTCAGCTTTCTAATATTAGTATAGATTTATATTTTAATCACCAAATCTTTATACCGTCACTAGTACAACGACTGCGACAGTCCTAGCGTTGGGCGAATACGAGATGTTTTTACAATCGAAACAATCGCAATCGTTCATAATAACAATCGAGTCCACAATCGACTCGGAGTTTGATTTTACAATCGAAATGTTCGATTGCTCAAGTCGATTATTTGCCAGCGAATGAGAATACATATAATCGCGATTCAAGGTTATATGCTGGTCGAATGAAGTCTGACGTGTACGCTACTCGTTCATCGTTGATTCACTGTTCAGTCGATCTCAGAGCACACGATTACTACACAGTCGACCATCCATCGACTCGACCACAGTTGTTGAGTGATGAACGATTATATATTATGTGGCTCTCGACAGTGGACATCGTCTGTACGATTCAGTACTATGCAACTTGGTGTCGGTGAAATATGAAACAACAACAATCGAGTCCAAGTGAAAACCATCGAGAGTCATCGAGATGTTTGAACAATCGAGACAATCGACTAAAATATCTCATAATCGCCCATCACTAGACAGTCCTATTCTGTGGTCCAACGCTAGTTGACTACGATGCGAGTTGTACTAGAGTACGTTATGTTATTTTCTTATAGGCGTTTTGCAGTACGCATGTAAAAGTATACACAATTGCTTGTCAAGAGTTTATTCGCCGCGCGAAATGGAGTGCGTGGTTGGCAATGGTAATGCCCGGGGAGTCTCGGATAAAGTCGGGTTCGCATTCAAAACATGTCTGCTCAAGCTCGAGAATAGCCGAGCCTATACACGCTCGACTATTCGTTGTTTGTATGACGTTTCCATGGCACCTTGATTACGAGCCCCCAGTTGCCAGGATCTAATCCGAAAACTGGTAAAAGTGTCAATTGGATTTTCAGTTTAATAAAATAATAAATTGAAAATATATGAATTGATAATTTTTTCGTTGGAAAGCAGCCAATTATATAATTGATTCGAAACATATTGGAAAAAATCATTTTACCAACAAGATATAATTGTTTCTAGAATATTATGTAGTAATACCAATCATTGGTTATCTATAACATTGATATATCTAGGTACTATTAGTGTATCCCTATTAAGGGTAATTGAAATAATTTTTACTTTCATGATGAGCTCTCGCTAGTACGAAGATTCACTTCTACAACCTAGCTATATTGAATTAACACTCGCATGTAGTAAAAATTTATTGATTCCGAAGCATATAAAGAGAATATTAGTTTGGAAATCATGTCACGGTTGAGGACTGTAAGCAAGAAAGGTTCAGGTTAGAATCCTGAGTGTAGTTACTATGATTGGTAAAAGGATTTTTTCCAATATGTTTCGAATCAATTATATAATTGGCTGCTTTCCAACGAAAAAATTTTCAATTGCAATTCAACCGTATAAATCTTATTAATTTATATGAATTGATGCTAGGACTAAATAATCATGGCTAAAGCATCTCGTTCATTTGCATCGTTTTCTCTAATTTAAAATTAATTGAGGACGGTGAGTATAGAAAAGAGATTAATCCGCAAGTGGCGCCATATTGTAAGAGATTAACTCATATTGTAGATATATTTGCGAGTTCTTCTACAAACTTAAATATTTTTTTAATAATAACCCAGTTCTCAGACTAAAACCTGGTAACTGTGAGAGCTTGTTATAGAGGAGATTGCCACACGCTCGGCTATTCATTTCTAATTAATTTTAAGTAGGTAGGTACCTACTTTTTTCTAGGATAAGTTAGTTTAGCGTTGACCTTTTTGATGTGTTTCGTCTCTGAGTTGCGAAAATCAAAAATCCTTCTCACAGAAAGATGTTTTCATTAATGTTCCCATAAATTATGTAAGGATATTTCAAAAAATTTGCTTAAATCTTGTTGGCTGATTCTTTCACAAATACTAAAAATTTTATATGTTAATATACTGTATGTTTTTTGACATCAGGCCATAACTATTTATATGTTGTTTTAAGACTGAAAAGAAATTAAATAATGATATTGGTACAGACTGGGGCACCGTTTCTGATACACCGGGATACAATTGGCAGCTTATTAAATTTAAATACATGGTGAAGACTCTGAAGAGTTAAGGTATCTGAGCTAGTCTTTACTAGCTGAAAGCAAAGAAAGTTGTTCCCTAAAAAACATTGCCAATTATACAGAGTGTATTTAATAGCATATAACAGTTGTACAAATTGTCAAAATATAAAATCCAAAAACACACGATATAAATTCAAAAACTTGAACTTTATTGTTTGCAGACAGTTTCGACGCCCCCACTTGAAACTCTGACGTTTTTCGATGATTTGCATAATATAAGCACACGTCAAAATAATATTTTTTATAAAAATTCTGAACATGTTTATACTTTTTTTTTCAATCGCAAATACAATAATATTGATTACCTATATAAAAAGTTTTTCGATATTATTAGGTAGGTATCACATATCTTCACAATATACCTATAATAATACTTGATGACAATTTAAGTAAATGAGGTGAAAAAAGATCTCAAATTCGGTGTTATAACGAGTTTATTAATAATTAAGTTCCCATTTGAAGTTGTTGTAATGGGTCCAATTTTTAATTACTAATTAACAACGTTTCGTTAGGTAATCCTAACTTCTATGTTAGACGTATACGTACCTACGTACGCATTACAATTACTAAATATTCATTATTCAATACAACTCATAATTTATTGTAGTCGTCAAACAAGTAAAATACTTAATAAAATCAATCAAATGTCCTTATAGACCGAGAGCTAGTGACAATTTTTTGGTATTATTTATTCAAGGCGTTATTTTTGTGAAGATGTTGAGGGAGGCATATTAAAGTGCCCTGAGTAAGAGATTTTGCTAGATAGCGGTATGGGAGGGATGCAGACAGCCCCCAACATGTAACAACAAAAATGGTCACAATTATTATTGCTTCAAGGCTGAAAATGTTTCTATAGCTTGTCGGTGACCCAATAATGCCATTATAATATTTGCAGATCAATTGGTCAGTATTAAAGGGGTGGCAGATCACCCTAAACGTGCTAAATTTTAATATGCTGTTACGGCGACTATTTGCAGAACAAAATTTCGGTATAAACCCCCTCTCTTAGAGGGAAACTTGTTCGCCTAGGTGTTTATATCGTTCTGCAAGGGGGTTAATACCGACATTTTGTTCTGCAAATGGAAATATATGCTTAAAACAGTCGCCGTAACAACATATTAAAATTTGAATCTTGAACTAATAATATAAATTTCGTCGGGTACATGACACGTTTTGAGTGATCCGCCGCCCCTTTAATACTGACCAATCGATCTGCAAATATTATAATGGCATTATTGGGTCACCGACAAGCTATACAAACAATTTCAGCCTTACAGCAATAATAATTGTGACCATTTTTTTTGTTACATGTTGGGGGCGGTTTGCATCCCTCCCATACCGCTATCTAGCAAAATCCCTTACTCAGGGCACTTTAATATGCCTCCCTCAACGTTTTCACAAAAATAAGGCCTTGAATAAATAACACCAAAAAATTGTCACTAGCTCTCGGTCTATTAGACCATCCCCGCATAACAGTTACGCACAAACTCGTTACAACACCGAATTTAAGGTCTTTTTTCACTTGATTCATTTAAATTAAATATAATAATACTGCTTTCGCTTGCGGTAATGTAAAATTTAACGGAATGCCTATCTTATTTCCAGCGTAGCCAGGTAAAGAGCACTCTTTAGGTACGTTAAGTTTGCGTATCAACTGATACTGTACTAAATTTCATTCAAAATCGGTTCAGCCGTTCTCGAGTTACAGACAGACAAAGTCTGGAAACGTGTTTTATAAAAA
The DNA here is from genome assembly GCA_039654895.1 of Mongoloraphidia duomilia. Lineage (NCBI taxonomy): Eukaryota > Metazoa > Arthropoda > Insecta > Raphidioptera > Raphidiidae > Mongoloraphidia > Mongoloraphidia duomilia. Next base: position 15,646,110 of record CM077525.1, on the reverse strand, counting down.
TCTCGAAATATCTTCAAGGAAACGAAATTACAGACAGATGTCTTGTTATTATTCTATGTATTTATAATGATATATATAGCCGTTGTTTGGATGATTTAACATATCGCTGCAATTTGACAGACTCTTTTCATTAAAATTTCAGCGTTAAAAATTATAGTTATTGAAATGCAGTAGAACTTCTGGATATTTCTATTGATTAACGATTCTTTTGCATAATCGACATGCACATTCTTCGTCTTGGAAAATTTTAAATTTGTAATTTATTTAAATATTTCCAGTTTTATGAAATAAAATGTTTTGATTCATTAAAAATATTTATAAAACTGACGGAAAATTATTTATATATGTCAAATTGACATCTAATTTAAATAATAAAAAAAAAATTTTCAAATTGCACATTAACTAGCTCCGCTATCATGCTTAATGAGCCTGTAAACTATGTTTTATGTCATTAGAAACAGTCCTCTCTAACTTAAATAATGCCTTTGATTTTTTTGTCCAGCACTTAAAACGGCTTCACAATACATTTTTGAAGTTGGTTAAATAGACCACACCTTTATTTTTCCTTTCGAGCGGATGACGTCAAATGGCCCGAATATCACGGCAAAACCCTACTCCCTCGTTTGACCCCCTTAGTGATTGAATTTAATTCTATAAACGATTGATTCATGTATTGTCATCGGGAATGCATACGTGTACCAAATTTTAAATCGATCGGATACGTGGAAGTCGTTCAAAATTGACTTGCAAGATTTGACCTAAACAAACCCAAAAACTAACTAACATACATTGCAAGTTAAATAAAAGCTTGTAAAAATGTACATCTAGTTTATAATTTAAACTAGTGGACCCCGTGCGAGAATTATCTTCCAATGGCGGTAGTTATAATATAAAGAAAAAAATCATCGCCCTGTACTTCCACGTATGTACAAATTAATTTCAGTTAGTAGTTTTGAATAACATTTAAACAGGTAGATGATAATGTGTTTTAAAAAAAGTTAATTAATTTTTGCTCGATTTAGAGAAACAGGACGGCTATAGTATTAGTTAATTTTTTTATTGGTAACAAAAGTTAATTTCATTGAATGAATTTCAATGTTGAAAGATATATTCAAATATGTATTTAATCATTCTTAAAACATGTGTTGACATACGCATTTCCGCTGTGCATCGGCCAGAAATGCACTAATCTCGCGTATTTCCGGTTAAAAGTCTACAATTTTTGTAAAATATTGTTTTAAAAACCTTGTTTAAATCAATTGTTTTGTTCTTGGAATTTCGGAGATTAAATTTGCCTTGACAATGAAATGTTTTTTTACTGCTGTGGTCAGCTCATGATTATCAACTTTTACGTGTTTCAAATAAAAACCTATGTAAATAAATTCATTTATTTAATGCAGAAAATTGTTACGTAATCACAATGCACACGCGACGTGAGATATTTTTCTAGAATCTCATAGAAAAGTAAATAATAACAATTCAATTTATTTAATTTAATTCATTTAATTTCTTGTCCTCCTTCCTAAGATTAATTTTATTATATATAACTATAATGAACACGAATGGGGAAACAATAAATAATAACGGCAAAACCATGGGGCAAAGATGTTATTTGTCCCCAAAAATCAAAATCGTGTCGTTTATTATTATTAAATATTAAACTTGACTTTTGTATTTATTGTGGATGTTTTGGATGAAAAAAATTCTTACGTCAATCATAAAAGAAGTTCTGTAGAATATGCGTTTTATAATAATTTATTTGAACGCTTTCTTCATATCTTCTTAGAAATAAACTATCCCTGACACTCTTTCTTTAGGAAAAATTATTACATAAATTTCTTTGAACTGAAACGCTCGACAATAAATTATATTTTGTATATTTTTCCAGCGCTTATTCAATGAAAACGTACTTATTGTTCTGTATTTGAATTCGTTAGACGTAAATTGACATAGTTAATTAATCAATTAATAAAACACAATATTAATGATAATATTATAAAAAAAATATTATTGAAACCAACTCCAAACAGGGTTCGGTGCAGGCCTCCCCTTTTTTGTTTAATACTTAAAAATAATCAAAATACAGAATATATATGGCAGTAATCATCAGAAACTCGTCCGGCGCGAAATTGGGAGTTTCGGGTTCGAGTCCCAGCATACATTTTTCTTATATAACCTTCTAAAAATATCATGGCGACCTTTGTCGTCTGATATATTATGTTAATTCACTAATATGTAAATTTATTTGCTGTAAAGGATTTATTAATAATTTCCATATAGTCTTATAAAATCAAACACAGATTGAATTTAAAGAAACGCCGGATTATTTCTAAGGTTAATAAATAAACATCGACTGACCTTTTTCTTTGGTTCCGTGGCCGGCGAAATAGTTTCATCTTCGTCGCCGCTAATTGTTGAACACGTACTACATCCCGACGTCTTTCTGAACGGCAACATAAAAGTATATTCCGCATCAAGAGCACTGATATTTGAACCACAGTAGTTAAGGTTGCTGCACGAACTGTTCAAACTACCCTCCGACGAACTGTAACCACATTCACGCCTTAACCCGCCACGAAAACTCTCTATATCCTCTAACGTCACACTGGTGTTCACATCATCACTGTAGTCGCTAACAACAACCGATGGCGTTCTCCAGTAACGGCATCTGTGGCCGTCGTCACCATCGTCGGTCACTAAACTTTGACGTCTGCTATCAAATTTATTATCGAATTCACCCACATAGTCACTTTCTCTGAACGAATATTTCGACTCATCGTTACTGTACTTCCGGTCGAAAGGATACTCGATGTACTGTTCCTCGAGCAAGACTTTCGTCGGCACGTTGAAACATTGTTCCAACCATTTGGCGCTCTTAGCTTGATTATTTTGCAAATCGACAGCGTTGCTTCTCTTATCGAGATTCTCGTGTGTCAGCTTACAGCTGTCCTTGCTAGCAGAATCAACATTTGATACTGGTACAGGTGACGGCAATGCGGTTTCATCCTCGCTCGGGATGAGTCCAACCGCTGAATCGGAACTACGACATCGCGCCACTTTTCGCGGACGATCTTTCCACATCCAGTCGCCGTGGAAACGGTCGTCTTCACTTCCTGATCCTGAACTGCAATAACCGCTGGCCGGCGGTGCCAGTGAACAGCCTTCGTCCGATCCGGCGGGACTTAACAGATCGGTGGCTTGCAAGTCCAGGAGAGTTAATTGACTAGTTGAATCTTCTTTCATGGTAGGTTTTAACGTTTCGGTTTGTTCCGATATTTCAGTTGATTTTAAACAGTCCGACACTATATCGTTTAATAATCGACTAACGTAATCCGAAGACTTATTTTCATCGCTATATTTAGAACTAAAAGAAAAATTGTCCGACATATCTTCTTCGGTATTATTTAAAAGTTCTATTAAATTCGATTCATTCGTTTCTAAATCTAATACTGATAACATTTCATCACAATTTTCAGATTCCTCGTTTATGGATTTTTCACTTAAGGACGAGGATGCCCGCTTATTTGAACGTTTACTAGTCACTAGATTAACTTCGAGTTGTTTTTTCTGGCATTCGATCATCGCAGTAAATTTTCCAATCAATCGATTCACGCATGGAAATACTGGAGATTCTTGATTTGATGTGTCACGTTTATAAACGCCAGTTTTTCGTTGTCGATCTTGAAAACTCGATTGCTTTCTTCGATTTAAATCCAGTTCTAATATTCTATCGAAAAGACTAAACGCGTTACCGTGATTTAAACTACATTGCTGTGTTACCTGATCATGCGATACTACTTCGTCAGTTCTGTTGTTTACGGTAAGTGAGTCGTCAGTACAGCAAACATTTCTTTGATAACGGGATTTTTCATTCTTATCATCGTCATAGCTATTATTTCTTGGTCTAGAGTGACAAACATTTGTTTGATAAGGAAAGGTATTTTTAACATCTTCACTAATTCTATTTACATTATCTACACTTACATTATCGTCAAAAACATTTCTTTGGCTCGAATTCTTTAGATTTTCTTTCTCGCAACGAACAGTACCACAAACAGTACCAGGAACATCACAATCTCGCGAATTGGAAATAATTTCCTCATCATTGCAAGGTGTCTCTTCCTCAAAATTGTGACCAATGTCATTTTCATTTTTAATGTTTTCCTCGTTTATTTGATTCGTAACATTTTCATCTTTCATCGAATCCATGGCTATTTTGTCTAAATCAGTGCTGATAATTGTTTCGAACCTATAGTCGGGTAATTTGTAACCGATGACTGGATCCGTTTGACAATAAGTGATTTGGTGAGGCGGCGAAGCGCGAATGTAAACTGCATTATAGTCTGCTAATCCAAACGGAACCGTATTTATTGATTGATCCATTGTTATTTAATAATAGTGATGTGCGCTCGAAGGACGACGTCGATTGATGAAATCCACTGCTTGCCTATCACTGCCCGCGTTAACTGAAAAACATGGAAAAAAACATTAGCATGTATTCAATAAATTTGCTCTATAACAACATTAGTCTATACGACGCGAAATTTGTGTCAAAGAACGAAAATTTTCCGAGGGAAATACTTAAACAGATTTCACTAACCTTGAGTTAACCCAGGTTTAGTGATCTGTAGCTTAAAACGTGCGGAAATCATTTAACTCAAATTTTGCATCGATAGGAACGTGTCCTTATAACTTTATAGATTTTTAACTTATGAAGACTATCGAGTGTCAAAAATTTATACAAAATCAGATCATAAACGCTACGTTAGTAAGAAGAAAAGTTTAGTAAAATAGTCAGGGGCGTAGACCTAAAAAAATAATGGCAGAGCAGAAAAAAAGTTAATATAAAAATACAAAATTAAAATTAGATTCACAATAAACGTAATATTGACAAAACGATGAAATTTTACATTTGATGGTTCAGCAGCATTAAAAACAAAGCATTTCCACTCATAGAAGTTCCGGGGCGATGCCCTGGTGTACCTTGTTACGACTACATCTCCGGAAATATTTATTATTTATTTAAGGTTTTTAAGTAGATTTGAACCTAAAAGTGTTTCTGTACAGATTTTCATTTTTGGTTTCACAAACTTGGTTTAAATAATTGGTTTGACTATAAAAGTACACTTTTAATAATAAAAATAGTAATTTATTCACCATATTATTTGTATAGAGTGACGTCCGAGACTGACCTTTGACATTACGGATTATTTTTACCTATAGTAAAGTATTCAGAAGTAAATTGTTTAACTTATCTGGCTGCCTAACGTATTTGTAGACTATATAAATAAAAAAATACTCGCATCTGGCCGTCACACAAAAACTCTCCAAAGGTGAGCCATGGCGTCATGAAATTCACAGAGTTTATTGTGTTTGGCAAATCCGGATGAATGTGACTATTTTCAGCTCGCTAGATCATTCCCTTCTTGATTTATGTTAGAAATTAGTCCGAGTAACTAGGCTCCGAGCGTACATAGGTACAGAAACAGCCCTCAGGCTTCAGTGCACCTATATAATATTTATTTAATAGCTGTATTATTAAGATAGTATTATTAAGATAGTATTATTAAAATAGTTTCAAAATTATTTAACAATTCAAAAAAAAAAATTCGGGTTTTATCTATAAACAAAAAAGAACACTTTGTACCTCGACATATCTCGATTCTAGATAGCGTTGCCGTACCAGTCACAGGGTTTTTGTTAAGGAGTATAAATTCCGCCGTGTGTAAAATACGCACATGTCTTTTTCTAACTTCCCATTGGAAGTTATTGTAATGGGTCCGAAAATCGAATTCAAAATGTATAACAAATTTTTATGTTTCAAGGTCACTACCCTATTTTTAGAAAGATGTCTCTGTGTGTGTATGTGTGTGTGTGTGTACGTATGTACGTACGTACGTATGTGTCCATTTCTTTCTAAGACGAAATCTCGAGAATGAAAAACGATATCGACTACGTTAGGGTGCCAATTGACGCGTATTAACGTAAATATGATCTGAAAGAATTTTTTTCAAAATCGGTTCAGCCGTTCTTTTTTACTTCCCACCTCTACTTTGGTAGGAAAGTAATGGATTTAGTCCGAAAAAAATATTTCAAGATTTTAACAGATCTTCACGTTTTGAGACCCTAGCAATCGTTTAAAATCATTTTCTGACTGATGTCTGTATGTGTGTGTGTGTGTGTATGTGGTCAATTTTTCGCCTTCGATATCGTAAGAACGGAATAACATACGACCATGCCGATTGTTCTATTGTGTTTATCAGTCTTTAACTTAGATCTGATTAGATTTAGAGTCAAATCGGTTCAGTGGATCCTGAGATATTAAAAAAAACGTTCTCAATGTCACGTATTAACATAGGTAAAAAAAAATATAAATGAATTTTAGATGTTATAATGTAAAAAAAAATGTAAATATTTTTTTTCTCTAAAATGTATAGTTTTCGAGAAAAAAAATATTTTAGGTACTAAAAAAAAATAAAAAATTATATGTAAATCAAGGTAACCATGATTTTTGCTATATTAAGCTAGCCATCAGTAGATCACCAAACAAAAAAGAGGGCCATGCTTTTTTTCAAAGAATAAAAAAAGAGTGTTTATTTTTTGCAAATATTTACTAGGTGGGAAGTATAGGACTGGTCATCAGGCGAATTTTTCTTAACCAAATAGACTCCAAAAAAGCAGATTTTACACAATATCTCGCCAATAAAAAAATATAACGACTTCGTAAGGATGTCTATCGAGGCGTGTTAACGTCATTTTGATCCGACATAAATTTTATAAAAATCGGTTCAGCCTTTTTTTTTAAATTATTGTTAAAAATAAATAATAATTATGTTTTAATGATTAAAATGATTACTTTTCTGTGTAATATCTAATTAAATTATTTTTATTAAATATTTATCAAACTGGGAAGTTCGTCGTGTGGACCTCAAGGGTCGCACTTTAGTCCTAATAAACGACCCACCTCACGGCTTGTTATTTTTGTGTGAACATTCAGTAAGCGCATGACCAATTTTCGTGATTGATTGAGCTATTACAAATTATCATTATAACCTACAATCAGAATCAAAGCTACCATTTAAGGCGAAACCGGTTTCTATATCAGTCGGTCCGACAGTGAGTCAATAGTATTAACGATTATTGAATTGATATTCTGTATAGATATATATCTAAAGAGCACTTATCATGGTCATTATTTCTGTAGTTACATATTATGTACTAAATAAAATTCAATTATTATTATTATTAAAAAAATTATATCAAATATGCGTTTAATTGTTTCCTATTGAAAATATAAATTGGTTCCACGAATTTAATAGGTATTAATAGTAATGTCTAATAATTATTTGGAGTAACATTGTGGGTAATAAATAATCATAATAATAAATGTTTCTAAACATGTTTATTTGCAAACATTAACTGTTATAAAATAAATACACAAATACCTGAAAAATTCTACACATTTATTAATCTCAGCGATCGTTTCGGGTTTCTAGCCAATCATCAGGAGAGTTTTTGTTTGAACTCTCCTGATGATGGGCTAGAAACCCGAAACGATCGTTGAGATTAATAAATGTGTAGACGTTTTCAAGTGTTCTACCAAGTGTCTAGCGATAATTCTATACTGAAATCATATTTATAACTATAATTATTTCGTTTCGAGATAGAAGAACCACGACAGAACAGTTATACCTACTATAATTCCAAGGATAAGTGATAACAGAGCCAGAGAAGAGGCTCATTCTCGTTTCTTTCTTTTTTTTTTTTGAAGTTATATGTACTTCTTTTGGTGCGTTATGGAAAATGATGAGAGTGAATTTTTACGATGCGCGCGCATCGCGTCACGAAAATTTAACACCATGAAGTTAGTCGGAAGTTCATGATTATAATACCCTATTATCACCAGTCAAAATGTGACAAGAGCGTTTTCAGTTTTGAATAACATTAATAAAAGCTATTGCTATACAAACGCTCGTTTATGCCGCTTTCGTTAAATATGAGTTCGTACTCCAACTTCACCTTATTATATAGCACTGCTATGTAAGACGTGCCGTGGTGTAACGGATAGCGCCGCCGCGTCATACGCAATAGGTCTCGGGTTCGAATCTCTCAACACAAACACGCTTTTTTTTAATAAATAATTAGATATAAATATAATAAATAAATATATTTAATAAATTAATAATTTATTAAATTAAATTAATTTATTTAATATCTTTATTTTATTATTTTATCGTCCTTTTTACAAACGTTTAGTACTGGCACGCGGGATAAAATTTTTGGAGTTATTTTTGTTTTGTTACGCCAAAGAAGTATAACTTCTGACGTGTGTGTACAGTACACACACACTCTTTTTTTATTATATAAACTAACATTAATTTATTATTGTTATCCATGAGTTACTCCAAATTCTTATTTGATTAATGGCTTCCCGGGTTTTAAGCCTGAGGGCTGAGGCCGACAGGCAATTTTTAGTCGGACGACTGTTTTATAGTTTCATGATCTACCAAGCGTACTTATGATTTATGAACATGCCACTGTTACATCGGCCGATTAATGTGAATCATTTAATTCGGTCTGTAACCACAGACTAAAACCACAACTGTCAGGGTTATGTAGGCCTAGTACTAATTCATATTTTCAGTGTACAGAAATTCTGCAGTCTATAGGGTGTCATTCAAAATGTTCGAAAAACCTGCAAGAAAACGATGTTTATAGACAGTCAGACAGAAGTCCCGTTACTATTTTGTAGTATTGTAGTATTTATTCGTGTTACTTTTATTTAAACGTTTATTTTGAGATGTATATAATCTTTCATCGGAAGATTTATGATCTATTGACTCATAGACTAGTAATTAATAATAATATTCAAATTAGTGGACCGCAATGAACTCAGATTAAATTGTGTACGTATTAATTGCACCCGATTTGTGAATATAAATTATATATACAAGCTGTCCGATCTGTGTTATTTTATTTTATTACGAAAATTATTTATACCGTTTTATTATGTCCGTAAAAATACACTTTATTAGCTACGTAGTTATACACGTGTGGAACGCGCGTCGCCGTTCGCCGGGATGCCCCAATCCAATCCCCTCCATTTCCGCCTGGAGACCATTCAACGTGTGCCGTGTTGGCACAATTAGTTCTCGCCAGTGCCACTAGGCTAATACATACGTCTTGTTGTTATTGTCTATGGTTGTGGTAATTGTCTATGGTTATACGCCAGTAAACCTAAGTCGATAGTACAATAGTCATCCGCCGAACTGAAGCGCCACTGCTCTTGATGCGTGTAACAATTTATAAAATAATTTTTGTCTTGACACAACAATTTTATATAATACTAGCGGCTACCCGTGGCTCCTCCCACGTATATTAGTATATTATTAATTTATTATCTCCCCCCGCGAGAATCTCTCCCTCAGCGAAGTGAAGTCGGGCTTAAAATCACTTGGAAATAGTTTGCATTAACGGTCTCACATAAATCAGTCGACATTTGCATTAACGGTGTCACAACGCGCTCGAGACGCACTTTAAAATTGACATATCTTTTTTGTTTGTCAACCGATTTAAATGAAACAAACACTAATCGTTAGCCCAAGCTTATCTCAATCATCACTGAAAACCACATCCAAATTGGTTCAGCCATTGCGGAGATTCAACAAAATATTTGTCAATATTTTATAAATCTCTTGGACTATCGTTTTTTTTTTTAAGAAGCGAAGTCAGTTTGGTAAAAAGGTGCTAATTTTTAGACAGATTTTTGAAATTATTCAAATAAATTTGCTCATTTAATTTTTTTTAAACAGTCTGTATAGCAAAGTTCGTATATTTTACACGTATAGGATGTATGAAAACTATATTTTGCATATTATCACAAGAGCAAATTCTGGTCTTTATAAAAATGTCCAATAATCAGTGACAGTAATGAAACACCTCGTATCTGTCTAACGGGACATCTGTAATTCCGTTTTTTTTTTATATTTTCGAATATTTCGTAGGATAGGCGTGCGGTTTCAGATTTTTTTTATCTGTTTGTCCATTTGTACCGGCATCAGTCAAGAATAATTTTAATGAAACAATTGATACGCTATCGATTGATTTTAAAGCTTAAAGTATACGGTGTAATTTACCCGGTTATGCTCGAGTTTAAGAAAGAGTTTTCAATAAAATCGACGTCAATACGAGCGAATCTCTGGGCAACATTCACGCGAATTTAGTCAATGAAGTAAACAAAATGTTAAATATAACTATGCACATACACTTTTGACAATTTCACTAGATTTCTCTCTTCTTCAGCAACTTTCTAGTAGATTGAGAATTTTAATTTTTTTTATGATTAAATATTTAATTTATAACAGCTAAAAGAGAGGAAACTTGCAAAAAATTCTAATAGGACATACTGTATGACGTATGCAGATAATAATCATAGTGAAAAAGTAATAAATTATTAAACATAATTAAAATGTAATAATATACATTTTTATTCATAATTAGTAATATAGTAATGTAATAAATTATTCATTCAGTTTACTTATATTTAATTTATATATAACTTTTATTATATTAGAAAAAATGCGATTTTTGATGAAATTCAAAATCTCTCAGAACTTTTTCAAACTCACCATGCTTGTACAAAAAGACACGCTGATTCCAATGGTCACAAACTAAAGTGTCTATCTTTTCTGGTTTAGAAGTTGTATCCATTTAAAGTTTCCCGAAATTCACAAAAAATCTTTGAAGTCCCATATAACTTTTAAACCAAAAGAAATACATAAATTTGCTTGTATACTCATTGGAATCAGCGTATTTTTCTCTATAAAGGCCCTGAATTGGAAAAATATATTAAAGATTTCGATTTTTGGTATTTTTAACCGACTTCAAAAAAAGGATGTGGTTCTCAATTCGATTGCATTTTTTTTTTATGTTTGTTACCTCAGAACTCCGTCATAATTATAAACCGATTTGGAAATTTTTTTTTATTTGAAAGGATATATTTCAGATTGGTCCTATAGAAATTTCATAAAAATCGGTTCAGTAGTTCGGCTAATTTTAATAAAAGTTAGTAACGGCATGTGATTCCTTAAGGTAAAATGTCACTTTTTGACACATCAGACAGCGTATAAGAAAGTCGGTTTAATAAAAGTGAGTAACGGCGTGTGATTCCTTTAAGGTTAATGTCACTTTTTGACACTAAAAAGTAAAAAATAAAAAACTTTTAAACAAAAAAAAAACCTCCATCAAAAAGCTACTAAAAAGAGGAAAATAATGAAATTTTGAGGTCTACGCCAATTTAATAAAATATGAAGTTGGTTAAAAAGAAGATATTAATCACTATACTATACTTTTTAACCGACTTCACATTTTATTAAATTGGCGCAGACCTCAAAATTTCATTATTTTCCTCTTTTTAGTGGCTTTTTGAAGGAGGTTTTTTTTGTTATTTTAAAGTAGGTTATAAGTACCTTGAAAAAAATACGAAATTCAAAATCTCTCAGAACTTTTTCAAACTCACCATGCTTATTGAAAAAGACACGCCGATTTCAATGGGTACAAGCAAACGTCTGTATCTATTTTGGCTTAGAAGGTGTATCCACTTAAAGTTTTATAATAATTGTCACTATTTAAAATAATCAAAGTTTTCGGCACAGAATCGACCCACAGTAGCGCGTGGGTTTTCATTTATTTATGTTTTCTGAAAGTTCCAGTTGTTCAAACCGAGCCTATTCATTGCGCATCCTGCTTAATAATGTAATTCCGATTGGTCAATGTAATAATTTACAACACTATTAAATTATTTACTCACTTTAATGGCGCTATTCTGTACACTCAATGTAAGAATTTACCGTGCTGTTAATTTTTTGTCATTTTCTATCAAAATTAACATTACATAAGTTAAAGCGAGATAAAAATTTATCAGCACTGTAAAACAGTGAGTATACAGAATAGCGCCATAAGTTATGTGATGTTAAATTTGTTAGAAAATGACAAAAAAGTAACCGCACCGTAAATTCTTCACATCAATTATTTAGAACAGGTTTTTAAAAAAACAAGAACAGCTTTGCTCATCACTACGAGGTATTGTATTTCTGATGTGACGTCAGAAGGCACATACACGTGTAGAATTATATCGCACAACCCACAACCGTCTGTCTGTCTAACATTTTATGTAACTAGGCCAATGATAGCCATGCAAGGTTAGCAATCTTTGTTCACTCAATATAATCGCAAACAGCTTTAGTAAAACCGCTCGCCGTCTACCTTTATATTTATGCGATAAACGAGGGATGGTACAAAAATAGGAATCGAATAGGTACGTCACAAATTGTCCTGGAATAGCCGGAATTTCGCGTGGACTCACAACCGGTCTCGGTGTCCCCAAAAAAATTAGAGACGCGAAATGCCATGAGATTTTTCGAGTCATCAAATCGTTCCTCATTTCAAGGAAAGACGTAACTCACAGAAGAGGGCAGTATAGCCTAGTGGTTAGCGTGCTTAGTGCCGTAACCTCTGGACTGGACTGCCGTGGGTTCGAATCCCACCTGCGCTCATGGAAGTTTTGTGATGTTATTTAGTTTTAAGATAGGTGTTATTTAGTGTAGTTGAAAGACGCTAATGACCTGAAATGTCGACGCGTCTACAATAAATAAAATAAAATAAACTGACCGAAATTGAAAATGTGAGATAGGCTACCGAACAATCGCCCTCAAACCTGACTTTCTTTTCACGATGTGGCGTAATTGTGATGTAAATGGCAGATACATTTTTACGTGAGATGCTCCCCCGGGGGGACATTCGGATGTAGTTGTTATCGCAATTGCATTCAAATATGTTCTTTGGGAATAAGCGCTGCTAGGGACCCGAGCTCATACCAGTCGGTTTGTGCATGACGGCTGGCGGATTTTAATACACAAATATGGTATTTGTTGTGTTGAAGACGCTAATGGCCTGAGTTGTCGACGCGTCTATAATCTACAATAAATAAATAAAATTTACGTGAAATGAGGGACGAAATGTTTCTAACAGTATCTTCATTTATGCAATGCACGAGGAATGGTTCGAAAGTCAAAACTAGGGACCACGTTCGTCCAGATTGTCCCCCTAGTAACCCCAAAATTCAGAAGAGCCAAACGACTCTTGTCATAAAAATGAGAATCATTTTTAATAATTTCTAAAAATTTTGATATACTTTATTCTTGGATTTTTTTATTTTTAAACGTTTTACCTCTCGGAATAAAAGTTCCTTAAAGGTCCAAGTATTGACAATTTAAGACGTTTAAACCGTCATTTTTAAACAGTAATAGGTCATGGTTTCGACTTTCGACAGAAGATTTTTCATAGATGATCAATATCAAGGTTACAATTTTTTCTAGCAGTCCTCGTATAATTAATGTGCAGAATCGAATGTTACCTATTAATATAATAATAGAATAATATTAGATTTTTATTGGGCTTAAAAAATGCTAAAAATTTAAAAAATACACATTTATATTTTCTGTATATCGTTACATGATTGTTTTCTAATAAATTCTAGAATCAATAGTTTAAAATGTGATAAAAAGCTTAAAAAAAGTCATGAAGTGTCGTGGGACACCCGACAGAAGCTATGCTTCTTACGCATTGTATTGGGATCCGTCAGATGGGTGGAGCTTAAAAAACATGGTGCATAGGGGGGGACATTTCATATACGGGGTATACTTTTGCGTTTAATTTTGTGATTTTTAAAGTGATGAGAAATGATAAAATATATAAGTGCAATTTGTGATTGGGCCGGTACGAATCCTAAGCAAAGGAATTTCGTTGAAGGAGAATGGATTCTCAAAGCCGAACATATTATCAAATGTCGGAAATATAACGAGAAAAATGCATGAAAAATGAACTGTCAAAAGTAGTAATCTTTATGGCATATTGCTTAAAAACATCAAAATTAAAAGAAAATCTCCACGAGGGACGACCTGACCCTATTGCTGCAACCTCCCCTTGTAACTGTCTTTTTGTACAGAAATTCTCTATATTTAAAGCAATTCCAAACTTATGGAATGTTTTTGTTAAGGCATTTAAAAAAGTAAGCGTAAACAGATTCACCGTGTTAACAAAAAAATAAACAAGAATGATTTTATTTTTTTATGGAAAGTTTAACTGCAGATACATTTTCTGTAAACTCTAAGAGAATATTTTTAAAAACTATTAGCACTAATTATCTAACGAGAAGTGTATTAAATTATTATTAATTGCTAGGAAAATTTATGAATATCCAAACGTTATTTTACTTAGTACAATAATTCGACTACGCCTATAATAAGGTTAGTGGCCGGTTTATCGTACATTTTAATCACGATGTTTTTTAATCACACTGTTAAATGACGGGTTGCTATGGTAAATAAACGCAGCAACCAATGAACACGTAGCTGTCAAAATTTAGAAGTGTGATTAAAAAAACATCTTGATAAAAATGTACGATAAACCGACCATAGAACTTTCGGGGTTATCCAGTCGATACATTTACCAGTTCTCAGATTGATTTATTTTATTTATTGTAGATTATAGACGCTCGATATCTTAGGTCATTAGGGTCTTGAATACATCAATAACATAATCAAATAAAACTAAGCGACATCACAAAACATCTATGAGCGAGGTGGGACTCGAACGGGCGACAGCTCGATCCAAAGACCAGCACACTGACCCTTACAGCAAGCTGTCCTCCTTCTCAGATTGAGCTGAGGTAATGAAATTGTAATGTCATATAAACAACGACGCCTTAACAATCCTGGCTATTATTTGGGTCCATTTTCAAAATATAGAGTTTATACTTTTTAAATCAGCGGCTCTTAAACGGGGGTTTGTGAAAAAATATTAATATGGATTAACTTTTTTGCATAAAAAAAAGCATATTTATATTTCGCTGAAATGAAGTCCCAAAAAAAATGAATGAAGAGAATGTGCTATGTTCAGTAAACTTTAAGAACCGCGCGCTGCTTCAAATAATTTAAGTTTTTCATTTTGATATCTATCAAAAGTTAAGTTTAAAATTAGTCGAAAAATGTTTACAAAATGATAAATTTTAAACATCAGTAATAATTTTAGTAAAACGTTTTTTAATGCGACTGGTAGACGTTTTTATTGCAAAATGCCTCGCTTTTTTAATGATGATATTATTGAAATAAATGTTCCGAGACTAATTCTCGGCAAGTTGTATCTACAAAAGTAATTACTTGTTAAAAAAAATGATCTGCCTACGTTATGCTCATTTATTCGGTTCTTTTTTTTCACAGAAATGACGCAAGCACTCGGCGCCTTTTTTATAGTTTCGAATAAAAGATTATTAACTTCCCATTGGAAGTTATTGTAATGGGTCCGAAAATCGAAATCAAAATGTATAACAAATTTTTATGTTTCAAGGTCACTACACTATTTTTACACTATTTTTACACTATTTTTAGAAAGATGCCTGTGTGTGTATGTGTGTGTGTGTACGTACGTGCGTACGTTCGTATGTGTCCATTTCTTTCTAAGACGAAATCTCGAGAATGAAAAATGATATCGACTACATTAGGGTCCCAATCGACGCGTATTAACGTAAATATGATCTGAAAGAAATTTTTTCAAAATCGGTTCAGCCGTTCTTTTTTCTTAACCAAATAGACTCCAAAAAAGTAGATTTTACACAATATCTCGCGAATAAAAAATTATATCGACTTCATAAGGGTGTCAATCGAGGCGTGTTAACGTCATTTTGATCCAACATAAATTTTATAAAAATAATAAATTTTATAAAAATCGGTTCAGCCGTTTTTTTTAAATTATTGTTAAAACTAAATAATAGTTTAAAGATTAAAATGATTACTTTTCTGTGTAATATCTAATTTAATTATTATTATTGAATATTTATCAAACTGGGAAGTTCGTCGTGTGGACCTCAAGGGTCGCACTTTAGTCCTAATAAACGACCCACCTCACGGCTTGTTTAACATTTGCAATCGAAGCAAAGATTGCCATTTAAAAAAAAATTATTTGACCACTGTTGTTTAGCAAAATGCACTTTGGTCGCTAATCAGCATGCGGTAGATTAAAGTCAATATCAAGATTAATAAAGATTTGTTTTGTACATTTATACAGTGAGTCGTATAAACAGTCTAAACTCAATAGACGCTGATGATCTCAGCTGTTGAGCGTATATAATTTACAACTACAAACTTCTTAAACTAAACTCCTGGTTAAAATTAATGTATCACTCGGTTTTTCAATTATATTTTTAGTGTTAAAAGAATAATTGGACTGGAAGCATGTCTTGTTTTCTGACGAAACCAGAGTAAGTTTGAAACCTTCAGATGGTCGTGAACGAGTATGGTGAAGTCCTGGAGAAAGATTTGCTGATTGCAATATTTCTCCGACTCTGTGCGAGCGTCGAAGCAAATTCCTCCCCAGAAATGGTTCCCTTATAAAGCGAGAGCTAGTGACAATTTTTTGGTGTTATTTATTCAAGGCCTTATTTTTGTAAAGATGTTGAGGGAGGTATATTAAAGTGCCCTGAGTAAGAAATTTTGCTAGATAGCGGTATGGGAGGGATGCAGACCGCCCTCAACATGTAACAAAAAAAAAATAGTCACAATTATTATTGCTTCAAGGCTGAAAATTGAAATTGTTTGTATAGCTTGTCGGTGACCCAATAATGCCGTTATAATGTTTGCAGATCGATTGGTCAGTATTAAAGGGATGGCAGATTACCCTAAACGTGTCATGTACCCGACGAAATTTATACTATTACGTCAAGGTTCAAATCTTAATATGTTGTTACGGCGACTGTTTTAAGCATACATTTCAATTTGCAGAACAAAATGTCAGTATTAACCCCCTTGCAGAACGATATAAACACCTAGGCGAGCAAGTTTCCTTCTAAGAGAGGGGGTTAATACCGACATTTTGTTCTGAAAATTGAAATATATGCTTAAAACAGTCGCCGTAACAGCATATTAAAATTTGAACCTTGAACTAATAATAAAAATTTCGTCGGGTACATGACAAGTTTAGAGTGATCTGCCACCCCTTTAATACTGACCAATCGATCTGCAAATATTATAACGGCATTATTGGGTCACCGACAAGCTATAGGTACAAACAATTTCAGCCTTGAAGGAATAATAATTGTGACCATTTTTTTTGTTACATGTTGGGGGCGATCTGCATCCCTCCCATACCGCTATCTAGCAAAATCCCTTACTCAGGGCACTTTAATATGCCTCCCTCAACGTCTTCACAAAAATAAGGCTTTGAATAAATAACACCAAAAAATTGTCACTAGCTCTCGGTCTATTATTGCAGGTAGCAAATCATCTCCAGGTCTTCGTCATACTCGTTCATGAGCATTTGGTGATTTCAAAGTTAACCCATGGTAATATCAGAAAACAAAATGTGCTTCCAGTTCAATAATTCCTTCAATATTAAATATTTTTTCACCCTGTCTTTAGTTTTAAGTACTATTTCATCGGCGATCAAAAAAATACAGTTTTTAAAATTTAAAAAAAATGCGGGACAAAATTACACAAATAGTTCCTAAGTCAACAGTGAAAACCCGGTGTAAAAAGCTTTTGTATTAAGGGAGATATTTAGAAAATTACGGAAAACGGGATGATAAGGAAATGCAGCACTCTGTATGCGTATATGATGACAGCATGTCGTTCCGCGAATCAAGTACAGTCCCAGTGCAATATTCTTATCAAAGTTCGGTGTTTAAACTGTCCCATCAGTGGACAAGTAGGTATTTTTGTTATACGTGCGTCGAGTGTCAAATTGACTCTCATCTGTCCGCCAATAACAAATGATTACTGCGAAGTTGATGACTATAATGAGCGATGAGTAGCGATAATAGACTTAAATGGACGTGGCCAAATTACGGACAGACAGCAGATGTCAAACAAAGGTCATATGTTTGTTCACTTTCGTTTTCTAATGCGCCCAATTATTCTTTAAGACGAGCTCTGATACAATTTAATGTAGGCAGGTAGCGATGCAGATGTGACATTTTTAAGAGGACATCTTCTTTCCTTCCATCTTCAGAGCTCTAAAGATTGGAGGAAATCTCCTGAAACGTAAGCAATAAATGCAAATTTAATAACAGTATCGCCGTGTTTTTTTGATCTTTACACCAAAGAGATTTCCTCTTCATAATCTCAATGTCAGATTTTAACTTTTCCTTGCTACTTTTGCATTAGGAACTATCCGAACGTTTGTCTAAAATGATTAAGGAAAAACATTTTTTTTATAGTTTCCTCTAACAGTTCTTATTAATAACTAGATTTTGTCGGTGGTTTCGCAATGTCGGTTTTGATAGGAACCGTATCTTAACCCAAGCGTAGTTAATTAAAAAGTGTACCTACTTTACTTTAAGTTAGGGTATTCAATTGATAGTGTACTTGGTACCAGATGCCACTGACGTTAGTTGTCAAAGGTCTATATTCTACTATATGCATTTAATTGAATATTTAATTACATTAAATTATTATATACTATACCTATCTATCTATAAATTAAAGTTTCATCAAAATCAGTTGGACCTTTCACGACGGATGCTGATAACAAACAGACAAAAATTCTGGACACACGTTTTTAACTTCCCATTGGAAGTTATTGTAATGGGTCCGAAAATCGAAATCAAAATGTATAACAAATTTTTATGTTTCAAGGTCACTACACTATGTTTAGAAAGATGTCTGCGTGTGTGTATGTGTGTGTGTACGTATGTACGTACGTACGTAAGTACGTGTCCATTTCTTTCTAAGACGAAATCTCGAGAATGAAAAATGATATCGACTACATTCGGGTGCAAATCGATGCGTATTAACGTAAATGTGATCTGAAAGAAATGTTTTCAAAATCGATTCAGCCGTTCTTTTTTCTTAACCAAATAGACTTCAAAAAAGTAGATTTTACACAATATCTCGCGAATAAAAAAATATATCGACTTCGTATGGGTGTCAATCGAGGCGTGTTAACGTCATTTTGATCCGACATAAATTTTATTAAAATCGGTTCAGTCGTTTTTTTTTTTAATTATTGTTAAAAATAAATAATAATTATGTTTTAATGATTAAAAAGATAACTTTTCTGTGTAATATCTAATTTAATTATTATTATTAAATATTTATCAAACTGGGAAGTTCGTCGTGTGGACCTCAAGGGTCGCACTTTAGTCCTACGGCTTGTCTTGTTTAGGTGCCATACAAAAGATCCGCAAATCAACGAAATTATAGACAAATGCACCTCTACTATTTTTTATATGTTAGTAATTGATTTGACTTACTGTGGATTAAAATCGATTGATTAAAGAGAACAGATAGGATTGTAGATTATAGACGCTCGACAGCTAAGGTCATTAACGTCCAAAAGATTACAGACACAAGTTTGTTTGTTGATGCACACTTAATCTGAATAATTTGTATCTAGTTGATCAAAATATGTTTAAGTTTTGCGTGATAATATAATTACAACGCAAAAAATATGGACGCAAGGAAATGTTAATACAAATAACCTAGAAATATCATTTACATTTCGTATTTGGTACTAATTTTAAAGTAAAAAAATAAATGTAAAAAATACACTTGTAACTTTTAAATAATGCAAATATTTGCGATAAGAAGCAGATATTTCTAGGTAAAAAGCAAATTGCTACGTGTTATTGTTTTAATATTATAATACCATCAAGCACAATAAATTCCATGTCCAAAGCAAATAAATAATTGTGAGAATAGAACAATGAAAGAAATAATACAATAGATAAAAGCAGGAAAGTGAATCGGAAAATTAGGAAAAACGTAACAAATTTATGAATTAAAAGCATCCTCAATGTAAAGCTTGTTAGGGGGCCCTCCATAAACTACGTAACGTTTTTCTTGCGTTTTTTACCTTCCCCCCTCCATGTAACACCCTCTAGACATTAAGATCGACACCTCCCTCTCTCCCTCCTCTCAAAAGAGTCGCTGGTAGTTGCAGGGTTCGGAAAAGAAACTTTGTCAAGAAAAAAATTATAAAAGCGTGGGTCGTGACTAATAAACTATCATAGAGTTCACGATGAACCTAAATTATTAAAAGTTATTTTTTCCTTTTTAGTGCATTTAAATAAAAACTTGTCTCTAAAAAGTTTTTTTTTTACTTATATTTATTTTTATATTATTTTGCCTTACGTGTGGACACTTGAGAAAAACCGTCGCCAGCTCCTATATCATATGAAATTTAACAAAACATTAGACAGCTTATAGTTGTCATGTAATAACATTAACTATGACGTCTATTAGGTATAATAAAAAGACTGTTAAAGAATGTTTAATCGTTTGTTGGTGCAAAAGATTGTCAACTATTTTTATCACTTATGAATACTATAAACTAGATCACAGATATTTAAATATCAGTCGTATGAGTTATTTCAATAATCAATAAGACATAAAAAACGTTGAAAAAAAGAAAATAGTGACGCAAATAGAAGTCATTGTACTCCATGTTTGAATAAACCGAACGGATCGATGTGTTGACTAGAATTATAATATTGATGCTTTATTTTATCGCAGATAAAACAATATTTACTATTCTTCACCGTTTTTCCCAATTTGACGTGCATTTCAAAGTGAAATAAGAATTTTATGAAATGACAATTTATGAATTAATTTTACTAATTATTGACATTCAAATCCAATTAATTAAATGTTAATTATTAATATGACGTCTTTTAGAATATTTTCTCATAGGTAAAACAGCTTTTTATATGAACAATGAACATTTATGCTATATTGGCATATTTATCTATCAATAATAATAATAAGGAAAATACTTAGTATAAAATAGTAACGGGACATTTATTTGTTATTTCGTTTTTCGTTTTTCTTTTTGATTTTTTTTTTTTTTTTTGGGTAATTTGCAGAGCTTTTGTCTGTTTGTTTGTATTGGCACCACTCGAAAACGGCTTGACCGATTTTGGTTAAACTTGATACACAGTCTATTGGTACCCAAACTTAAAGTATGGACTATTTTTTATCCGGCTACAATCACGTTAATTGACGCGAGCGAAGCCACAGGCTAAGGCATAGCGGCATAGCTCGTCTACTACAATTGCAAACCTTTCAGTTACAACCTAGGAACTGAAAGGTTTGCAATTGTTTCAGTTTCTAGGTTGTTACTGAAAGCCAAAATAATCTTAGCAATGAGCTATATAATTCTGAGATTTAGTTGGCAATAATTTTAGCTTAATAGTTAATAAAATACCTAAACCTTCACTAGATTTATTACAAAAATAATTTATTTAACAGAAAAAATATTTATAGTTCTACTGAAAGTAGTTGACAAATTATTAACAAGTTTTATGAAACTAGAAATTTAGTGAATAGAAATTTTATTTCTGGTGACTCGATGAGAATAAAGATTCAATATTGGTTGTAATGTTATTGATATACTAGTGCTATAGAAGTTTAAAATATGTCCTCGCAATATTAAAAATCAAATAAATTATTTAAAAAAATCCAAAATCGATATTCATGCTTTAGTAATTCATTAAAAGTCTTGGTAAGGTTTGTACAACCTGACAAGGTGAATAAAAAAAACTGCCAAGGCTAAAATATATAAAAAATAAACTGCAATATTATGACAAAAAAATAAGTGTATACATTTACAACTTTTTACACATTTAAGTTGTTAATCATAACTGCACAAACTTTATTGTTTTATCTATTTTTACAGGCTCTTTAATAACGGTTCTATAAAAGTACAAATAAGTACATTAAAGCTGTAGACATCACTACGTTTGATTTGGATTAACGGGGTTTTACTGTAATTTCAGTGTTTGAAAAATTCATCAGGCATTATTTTTCTTTCTGATTACCAGAATTAAGAAATTATGGAATGAGAATAAAACTACAGGACCCACAAACAATCATTATAATATATTTTCCAATTCACTATTCTAATTTTAATCCTTTAGTAGTTAGTTGTCGAGCGTCTATAATCAACAACCACAACCCCACTTCACTCTTTCTCTAGTATTGATGTATTGATTTTAATAATCTGATAGGTAAATCTTTAAGACCGACTATTTTAGTATTAAAAAGACACTTTTCATGTGGTCAAACACTGCACAAAACAGATCAGTTAGGATAAATCTTAATAAAAAAGAAGAGATACTATGTTAAAAGAGATCTGATCTTATTTATAGAACGGAAAAATCGATTTAAGTTGTCCAAGTGTCAGTATACAGGGTGTTTACTAAATATACGGCAAAAATTTAAGGGGTAATTCCTTGGGTAATTTTAAGAATATTTTGTCCTTTCATGATTTTCGAAAAGCTGCTTTGTTTTGTTTTGCTAATTACGTTACGATCGTGACTTGTTTTTAGTGTTTTTGAAAAAGTTCGACAGCCAATGAGGAGAAGATTGAATTTATGCATCCTTGCAGTTCTTGTAGATTAAGAAGCTTCACTGTACTTATGTAATAAAATATTGTTTTTGTAGAAAAACTTTTAACACCCTGTACTTCGAAACAAGGCGTCTTTCCGAAAACGCATTAAAGGACAAAATATTCTTAAAATTGCCAAAGGGATTACCCCTTAAATTTTTGCCGTATGTTTAGTAAACACCCTATATAATACGTTTGTTTATGACAATACATAGAGATATGAAATATTGTGCATTGCATTATAGGTAACGTAAAAAATAAAGCAATTTTAATTTGCATGCAACAAGCACTGCTGCACTACATACGTAAGGAATGCAAACAATTATTTTTACGCTGACCTGTTGTATAATTTTTGTTTTTGTTTTTATTTATTTTTTATATTTTATTTATAGAATAATACTAACATACCCACGTAATGTAGTTATATAAAAGTCGATAACAAATTCAGCTGTTTGTTTTTTTGTTATTGATCAGTTTGATGTATTTACCATAAAAAATCAATTACTGTCTTTATATACTAAAAAATTGTAAATATTGAAATACCATCGCCTTCATTCAAAGGTTCTGTCGCAGTTAAGATTTGATTTTAGTAGAGTGTATATCTATATTATGTGTAATGAACTATATTACGACGAGTGATGACAGTATGCAAAAACGAGCGATAGCAAGTTTTTACAGTCACACGAGTCATAATACCATTACTCAAGAGATATATCCGGTATTTTTTGCCATAAACTCTACAAAATACCTTTTTTTCACTTCATTTTCAAAAAATTTGGCAATTCATTTGCGTCACCATCTTTACTTTCACAGCATGACGTGAAGGTCGTGAACACGTAATGGCAGGCGCACGTAGGCGGATAGAGCGAATAAACAGAAGCTGATATGGCAACCGTTTACTTACCGCACTAGTGCGATAAGTAAAACACTTTCCGCACGCCTGCCAGTTAAATGACCCATTACAGGCCGGTATACATACATCGAAAGTAGCTATTTTGTAGTGGTTATGGCAAAACTTTACAGTGCTACAAAAACCATTTTTGCAAATTATTTTTAAGAATTTCAGTGTAATCTAAACTGTCCAGAATTTTAAGTTTTTTTGATTGTAAAAAATCAAAAACATTTTATTGACCAATGCTGAAAAGAAAATTTTGGAGCTTTGTTTCGACTTTGAAAACTCTTCAGATTGGACAAGCATGCTTTAAACCTGCAAGAACAGGTGTTCTTTTAAAGTTTACAAGACGCTTATGACTCCCTTATGACCTATGTTGTCGAGCGTCTATAAAAAAAATTTGTCTCCATCTGTGGGTATTTTTATTTTAGTTCTGCAAACCCTTATATTTAAAGAAATCAGTGCTGAATGCCTGATCCATAATATTATATTATATTATTCAGTAATTCCTTTGAAATCGTTTTCTTTTTCATCATTTTATTTTAAACGTCCTTGCGAAAAGTTTCCGACATCCAAACAATTGAAATTCGTTAATTTAAAAAAAAACATCAATTACCACCTTAACATAATAAATCATATTATTTTAATTCAGTTACATCAATTTTTTAACCGACTTCAAAAAACAGGTTTATCAATTCGAGACGTTTTATATAATATATATTTTTTTTAATGTTCGTTCAGCCATAACTTCTCGAGGGGTTGACCGATTTGAAAAATTTCGACGCCGTTGGGTTCAGAATATTTACGGAATGACCTCATATAATTTTTATTTAAATCGGTTCAGTAGTTTGTTTTTTTTCGAGTAATCAAATTAATTTTTTAATTATGTAACCGATTTTGATGATTCTTTTTGTAATCAATAGGACACCGTCAGGGTGGTCTCACAAAAAATTTACTTAAATCGGTTCAATGGTTTTTTTTTTTTTAGTTTAGTAATCAAATATCAAGAAAGTCGGTTAAGAACGTGCAAACTACGTAATTGCAAAGTCACTAAAAAGTAAGAAATAAAAAATTTTATAAAAAAATAGAACCTCTTTCAAAAAAAGCCACTAAAAAGAGGAAAATAATAAGATTTTGAGGTCGGTTTCAATTTTATATAATAAAAGTAAATATAATACGAAAAGTTCTAGTAATTAAATAATGATGCTGACCTCAAAATTTTATTATTTTTCTCTTTTTAGTGGCTTTTTTGAAGGAGGTTCTATTTTTTTTATAATTATTTTTTTTTGTAAGTAAAAACTGGTTTTGTTTGTTGTTATAAAGTGTCAGAAACCGCGTTAAAAATTAATTTACTTCAAATAACATTTTTACTTATATTAAAATTAATATGCAGAACTAAATGAAGTTATTAATTATCCAGTTTTTTAATTAATTGTGTCGACATAATAATTTCAAATATTTGCTATGCAAATAATTTTGAAGTATAAATTGTTTTTATTATATTAATTATTGAATAAATTGGAAATTACGTCAAATTAACATTTCCATAGAGTATATAATACTTGATAATAATATACAGATTTTTGTCATCAAATAGGGTACTTGACTAAAATTTGTTTTTGTGTTATATTAATAAAGCAGTAAATTCTGAACAAAATGACACCTAAATCACTTCATTCTGATTTCAAATTAGCTCAAAAATAATTTTTGAGATATTTATGTTAGCCCCGCCCGCTAAAAATCGTTTTTGCTCTACGAACATATGACGTCATATTTTTATGAATGTACGTTTATATCTACTAACTCAATGCTAATTAATATATCAGAAACAGAGTGTTGAAAAATACCGTTTTGTACCTATGTGAACATGATGTAAACAATCTGAGCTCCGTTGCTATGGATACATTCATTTTTTACTTAAAATTGACGTCACACGTTCTCACACGGTGTTTCAAATCACATGACACATAAGTTAAAAATCATGATTTTATTTATTTATTTAAATATGTTTACGAAACTTAATTAATAAAAATAAAAATTCTAATAACTATTTTAGAGCAAAAACTTTCATTATAACAAAGTTTTATATTTTATTTTGATCTCAGGCAAGTACCCTATTACGACCATTATGTTTGTTATTTGATTCATTTAGTAAGAAATATCACGTTTTAAAAAAAACGGTTATTTGATTTTTCAAACAGTTAACACCTTTTTAAACTTGTTTTGAAATATTTAAGAGCAGAGCGGGATTCAGTGAGAAAAAAAAACCCTCAAAATATGATTTGACCGACCTCTTTCAACAAAAGTTTCCACATATCTTGCGAAATCCTCTCCACGCGTCTAAAATAACAATTGCACACAAAACACACTGACTATCACCACAGAGAACTCGGTACAATGACGTTAATATAAAACAACAGAATGCTGATAAAACAAAACACGATGTCGTGCGCGCGTTCACAAATCAAAAGACAAGAGTGTGATCGAGAAGTTCTAGAACTGCACTGGTCGCGATATCGGGCTCGCGCCACGATTGTTAAGTGACCGGCTTGTAGATGACTTGATATTAAACAAAGACAGCTGTTAACATTGAAATGAGACACGACTGTCGTTGCGCAATGCCGAATCTACTTGACATAGACAATTAGGCGGGTTTACACACAAATGTGACTCGGCCTTTATCAATACTACAAAATTATAACGGAATCTCTGTCTGTAAATCGGAATTTTTGGGAGTTGTGTATCAAATTTAGACGGTAAAACGTGCTTCAAAAATATTTATCTGTCTGTCTGTCTAAGATGGCTGCTGGTCAAAGTATGTGCTACTTTTTATCCAGCTACGATCGGGCCAATGGTCATAGCTATCGAGCGTGTATATTCTAAAATATCTAGGTATCTATCGAACTTAACGCGACCAAAGCTACGGGGAAGGGTAATAAATTAACATTTTAAAGCGAACTTTTGCGATATATTTATGAATAATGCAATCTACAATGAGAAGATTTAGCATTTTTAGCGGATGTGATGAAACACGGACACCGATTATTTAGTAGATTTTTTTAATATCTAATGCTGAGTCTGAAATACTATTATTATTAAACGGGAATTATTAATAAAAATTAGGCCCGCATTAACCTTGACAGTTGGTGTCGTATAATCGAATAGCTGACAGGCATATGTGAACGTTTACTAAGTCAGAGAAAAGAAATGGTACTATACCTTTCTAAAATTTACTAGTGATGGGCGATTGTAAGATGTTTTTACAATCGAAACAATTGCAATCGTTCATAATAACAATCGAGTCCACAATCGACTCGGAGTTTGATTTTATAATCGAAATGTTCGATTGTTCAAGTCGCAGCGAATGAGAATACATATAATCGCGATTCAAGGTTATATGCTATAGTCGATTGAAGTCTGAAGTTCACGCTACTCGTTCATCGTTGATTCACTGTTCACACTGTTCAGTCGGTCTCAGAGCACTCGATTACTGCACAATCGACTATCCATCGACTCGACCACAGTTGTTGAGTGATGAACGATTATATATTATGTGGCTCTCGACAGTGTACATTGTCTGTATGATTCAGTACTATGCAACTCGTTCTCGGTGAACTATGAAACAACAACACTCGAGCCCAAGTGAAAACCATCGAGAGTCATCGAGATGTTTAAACAATCGAGACAATCGACTAAAATATCTCGTAATCGCCCATCACTAAAATTTACTGTTGGCCTTGCCACATCTTTATTACAAAGATCGGCGTCAACCGAATGCGATTATTTGTTTAAAGAAAGTTACTCAATTTAGTGTGCATCCTCCTTTATAGTACCTTGTACTTGCTTAAATTCCTATACCGTGTCAGTGTGCGCCTAATGAACTTAATTTGTTTTTTTTTTTATTTGGAATTTATTCATAAAAATCGCTACTGAAATCCCAGTTGAAATAGTTGTTATAGCTGTAAAATGAATAAAAAAGTTATAAAGCGACGCCTTAAGTCATTAATTATGAAAATTCGATACAGTTTTAAATAAAGATCAGTGTAGTAGGCGAACTTTGAAGCGCTGTCGATTGGTTTATATCAAGACAATGTTCCCTCTAATTTTTTGGCTGACTCAGACTGCGCGGTACAAAAGTATAAATATGGGAGAAAAAATGTTCAAAACGCATGTAAAAGTGTGCAAGTGTGGGGAGGTCCTGTGCCTGTGTAATGTGTTTGAAGTCAAACATTTTTTTAAATAAATACTCTTGAAAATTACATTTTATAGCATTTTAATAACACACAAACAAGAAAGAATTTTTACATTATCATTGTGAAATTTGGATTTTTGCCATTTTTAGATGCAATTCTTCTATAAAATGAAAAAAAAAACAAGCCGTGAGGTGGGTCGTTTATTAGGACTAAAGTGCGACCCTTGAGGTCCACACGACGAACTTCCCAGTTTGATAAATATTTAATAACAATAATTAAATTAGATATTACACAGAAAAGTAATCATTTTAATCATTAAAACATAATTAATATTTATTTTTAACAATAATTTAAAAAAAAACGGCTGAACCGATTTTTATAAAATTTATGTCGGATCAAAATGACGTTAACACGCCTCGATTGACACCCTTACGATGTCGATATGATTTTTTATTCGCGAGATATTGTGTAAAATCTACTTTTTCGGAGTCTATTTGGTTAAGAAAAAATAACGGCTGAACCGATTTTGAAAAAATTTCTTTCAGATCATATTTACATTAATACGCGTCGATTGGCACCCTAACGTAGTCGATATCATTTTTCATTCTCGAGATTTCGTCTTAGAAAGAAATGGACACATACGTACACACACAGACATCTTTCTAAAAATAGTGTAAAAATAGTGTAGTGACCTTGAAACATAAAAATTTGTTATACATTTTGATTTCGATTTTCGGACCCATTACAATAACTTCCAATGGGAAGTTAATAAATTAGCTATCACAAATAATCGACTTATCTCCTTTTGGAATTCCGCATAATTTTCTACGTTGATTGCCTCCCACCCTGATAAGGTGTCTATCTCTATATTTTTAAAATCTCTATTTTTTAACCCTTGTCAAACTAAATAATAGTAGATTATATTTCTAGTGTCGTAATGGGGTTTAAAAAAAATATTTTTAATAATCGTAGGTGAAGTGCGAGAATTTAGTAATCGCATTTGAACAAATTATTTTAGATATCGGACATTTCGGTCTAAAAACTTTCAAACCAGAGACGAACTTAAATGTGAACTTATTTTATTTGACTAATCCTGCGGTTTGTGAGTAGGATACACATAATATATTTATGCACGTTTGCGTGCATAATACAGACGGACGTACACATTTTTGTCTACCCTGCTCACAATCACTAACAGTGAGATAAAATAAGTTCATATCGAAGTTCATCTCTGGTATTAACATTTTTATACTAAATAATCCGATGTCTACTTATTATCGTAAAGAACGGAAAAATACTATTTCAAAATATAAAACCAGATACTAGTTTAATTTAGTTATTTCTGTTAAAATATGCAGTAAATTTTAATGGCAACTATAATAGAATTGTAAATTTATTAATAATTTCTTATAAATTACAATTTCATATCAAATTATTTCTCCCTGAAATAGTTCACTTATTACCTTAAGCTTATATTTAAACACGCTGTTATATTAATTCGTTGTTTTTCTATGGTTAAATTGAAAAAATGAATTGACACTAGGCTCAAATGACCTTGGCTGTTGGTGGCCTTAAAAATAAACTGATCTGTTTATTCTTTTGCAGGCTGCAGGAATTCAAATGGCTGACAATGCCAAATCAGGAGATCAGAAGAACGTAGCACTGAACCCCGGACAACGTGTGTCACCTCCATCGGGTCGAAATGTTGCAACCAAACAGGTCAGTCAAATAACCAATATTAACACGCTTATATTAGCTTCACCTGCATGTTTGCGTGCTTGCTTGCTTGTTTGTCAGTTTGTAACCGACTTCTTTGAACTTGATTTTGACCAACTTTGAACGGTCAGATTTAGTTTAAAATTTGTCGACTTATCAAGGACCGACGACAATATAATAATTCCATAACTTTGTCCCATTATCCTGACCAGGATCTCCAGGACTAAAAAAAAAAGCAAAAAACTTCAGATTGAACTGAAATAAAATTAAGCAAAATCGCAGGATAGTGGACAAAATAATTTGATTTATTAAATTAAATGTACGACGTTTCGTCTATAGATTTAGAGTGATAATAAAACGGCGTTGTCATCTCATCATTTCGACACTGGGCATAAATTTCTTTTCAATGAAGTTCAAATATTAGATAAAGAGTCAAATTGGAAGAAACGCAATATCAGTGAAATGTGTTTTATTAGAAAAAACAATTCAATCAATTATAGAACAGACACTCAAAATTTAAGTAGTCAGTACAATTATATTATGAAATTATACTAATTTTTGTATTATTATTATTATTGATTGTTAAAATTTATAGTCAACATAATTTGTTACCATGTTACCATGTTTTTGTCTTATGTACCCTATCTTATGTTAATTGCTATGGTTAGTAATTAATATTAATTTTCATAAATATTGTTATTTTTATGATTGTACTTGAAAAAGTCTAAATCTATAGACGAAACGTCGTACATTTAATTTAATAAATCAAATTATTTTGTCCACTATCCTGCGATTTTGCTTAATTTTATTATAATCACGATGGACACGATTTCTAATATAAATTGAACTGAAACTTTGCACACTTATCAAGGACCGATTACAATACAATAATTCCATAAGTTTGTCCCATTATCCTGACAAGGATCTCCAGGACTAAAAAGCAAAAATAAATTATAATTTATAAAAACTAAAAAACACGCTTTATTGAACTAAAAAGTAAAAAATAATTAATTTTATTGTAAAAAAGCGTGGGGTGCTTTGTATCATATTTTCATACTACCCCACGCTTTTTTACAATAAAATTAATTATTTTTTACTTTTTAGTTCATTAAAGCGTGTTTTTTAGTTTTTTTAAATTATAATTTTTTTTATCGTTCGAAAGTCTGATCATGCTCTATTTCTGGTACGACTTAGATCAGTGATTCCCAAACTGGGGGGCATGAGGTAACGTTTGGAGAGGGGCGTGAGAATATTTGAATTTTGAATTAAGGATTTGGCGCGGTCCGATTGTTTTTAAAATAAGACCCAAAAACACAAATTCGAAGCAAATCTCTCAAATTTAAGTGGCGTACCTACACAATATTCAGATTATTGAATAAATCGACTTGGGGAAACCCCTCGGTCAGTGGACTAAAGCTTAAATAGCTATTTTAAACTTCGTCAGGTCAGGGGGGTGTGAGTTTTCAATATTAAATTATTTTTACCTCCTTTTAAATCTTACAGCTTCGTCAGCTTTCGTCAGGAAATATAATTATTATATTTCCTGACGAAAAGCTGAGAAGCTGTAAGATTTAAAAGGAGGTAAAAATAATTTTAAAAAAACTGTCTATATAATATACAGTCGCTTTAAGATGCTTTCTGAGCAGGGGTGTAACTATCAATAGGTTAGGGTAGGCAATGCGTAAAGACCCTTGGCCCTTGTGGCCGGACCCCAAAATAAAAAAAAAATTCGAGTCTTCTGAGAACAAAAATTCATCGAAAACCGAAAAGAAATTTTTAAATTTGGAAAAGTCTAAAACGAGATTTCTTTCTTATATACATTTATTATTTCGCAACATGAGTCCCCAATGGATAAAATAAAGACTAAAGAGACCTCAGGCCATCAGGGAAATTTAGTTGAATGTTGTACCTATGCAGTTGTTTCAGAAAAAATATTTCTTATAGGAAGTTTGACTTAGTACTTTCTTGCCTCAAAACAAAAATTACCTACAGCGCCGGCGCTTTAAATTGTAACAAAAATTATTATTATTACATGTCCCGAAAAAATTTCTGCATATGGACCAAACATTCCTAGTTACGCCACTGTTCTGAGCAGGAATTATCCCTATATTATTAAACGAGCAAATCTTGTGTATATGTACCTATGTACCTATATAAATATTTTCTCGAAAACGGCCCTAACGATTTGGATGAAACTTACTGAAAAGGGATTTTGGGGGACAAAAAATCGATCTAGCTAGGTCTCATCCCTGGAAAAATTCGTTTTCTTATTGATTTTGTCATTTTAAAAAACAGTTTTTTTAACGTTATAAAACAGTGTCGTATGGTGAGTAGGCTTTGGAAAAAACAAACTATTTTCATTATTTATGTCAAATTACTCTGACAGTCAATCTTTAACTTATTAAAATAATCAGTAATTATTTGAAAATATGTAGGTACATACGTTATGTAGTATGACGTATACTGACGTATAATAATATTATCTACTTATAGGTATGTAATTTTTTTTCTTAAAAACGATTAACGATTTTGATGAAATGGGAACTTTAAGTACTATTTTTTTTTAACTCATCCGAGCAAAGCTCGGTCAGCCAGATATTTAGCTTATAAAAACTGGAAGCTACAATATTTATTGTGAGTTTAGAGGAAAGAAAATAAATGAAAACTAAAATAATTAAAACAAAACAATAACGGTTTATTATGTCAATTCACTAATAAAGTGAATTTTATTTACGGGAACGGACTAGTCTAATCATATTGATTGTTAATTTCATTGTTAATAAAACCGTAAGGAAAATTTCTCACGGTTAATCTGTATTTGATTAACGGTTTTATTTTTCTTTTTAAAAAGTGGTCAGACTTGTTATTCTTATGCCGCGGGTTTATCGTACATTATTTAACACGCTGTTTTGTTAATTCGCTGTTATTTCTATGGTTAACTTCGTATGTCTTATGTGTTATTCGATGTAAAAATTTAACAGCGATTAACAAAACAGCATGTTAAATGTACGATAAACAAACTCGGCATTATACTAATAACTTAAAATTTTCTACTTTATCCTTGTAAACGTTGTTTTCTTATTTTGACGCACAAACATTTTTACTTCCCACCTCTGTAACTATGGTAGGGAAGTAATGGATTTAGTCCGAAAAAAATATTTCGAAATTTTATACAGATTTTCACGTTTTGAGACCCTAGCAATCGTTTAAGATCATTTTCTGACTGATGTCTCAATGTGTGTGTGTGTGGTCAATTTTTCGCCTTCGATATCATAAAAACGGAACAACATACGGCCATGCCGATTGTTCTATTGTGTTTATCAACCTTTAACTTAGATTTGATTAGATTTTGAGTCAAATCGGTTCAGTGGATCCTGAGGTATTAAAAAAAACGTTCTCAATGTCACGTATTAACATAGATAAAAAAAAATATAAATGAATTCTAGATGTTATAATATGAAAAAAATGTAAATATTTTTTTTGTCTAAAATGTATAGTTTTCGAGAAAAAAAATATTTTACTAAAAATAGAAAATTGTACCTACGTAAATCAAGGTAACCATGATTTTTGCTATATTACTAGCCATCAGTAGATCACCAAACAAAAAAGAGGGCCATGCTTTTTTTCAAAGAATAAAAAAAGAGTGTTTATTTTTTGCAAATATTTACTAGGTGGGAAGTATGGGACTGGTCATCAGTCGAATTTTTTATGATAAATTGAATTGAAATATTTTTTTCTGACTGATTTGAAAATGTTGGGTGAATAGCCTAAATATTTATTTTTTATACATTGAAAATAAGAGGTTTTCATAACGTTTTTCGTTTTTTTATTTTGAATTTTTAAGAATCCGATTACTCTAAGAATGATACCGTACGTCATTGACCGAAAACCTATATTTATCTGGACACCGCCTACTTGACCCAGTGGCGTAGTGTTCAAAGAGTTACTGAAAAAAATGAAAAAAAAACAATAAAATTAGCTGGTCGCCAATTTCAGACAGTTTGTTGCTAAGTGAGGGCGAAGCTTTGAAATGACGTATCGGTATCTAAGAGTAATTATTATTATTGTAGCTTCACAATTTTATTGTATAAAACCTACAAATTACGATTTACGACACTAAAACCGAATGAAAATTTCAAGATAGTTTTGTTTAATTAGGATTTCATTTTTTTTTAATTCTAACTCCTGTTTAAAGTTGGAATTCCCATTTAAAGGTTATTAAAATAAAAAAAACATACATACACATATAATTTATTTTTTATTTGAAAATAAAATTACATTTAAATATATTTTATAAAGCCTTTTGTATTAAAAATATATTTTCGTAGATTCAGTACGATTCTTTTTTTTTTTGAGATCGTCTTTTGTCGAGACACGTTTTTTGCCAATTTACGTTCGTTTCTGAATCCGCTTAAAGAATCAGTCGTGTTCAAAAATATACCCAAGTTGTATGATGTTAAAAAATGATGACAAAAAATGAAAAATCGATGGTGTTATGTAAATAGATAACAAAATAGAAAATATAATAACAAATATAAAAAATAAAATTTTAAGATGTTTTTCATTAAAAATTGGGGTCTTGTGTTAACGACTGTTTTAAAAATTAGAAATTTGAAAATAGTATCTTTGTAAATTAAAAGCATTTTGATAATAAAAATTTAGTTTTTTAAACCGGCCGGTTAAAAAGATTGTTTTTTTTTTGTTAACTAATTTTTTTTATCAGAAAATTAAATTAAATTGATAAATATGATTTATTTTTAAAATATTAACGTAGTTTAATTTTTTTTTTAATATTTTGTAAATGTGAATATTTTATGAACGGAGTTGTTTGTGTGTATATCATAGGCGTGTGA
The DNA here is from genome assembly GCA_039654895.1 of Mongoloraphidia duomilia. NCBI lineage: Eukaryota > Metazoa > Arthropoda > Insecta > Raphidioptera > Raphidiidae > Mongoloraphidia > Mongoloraphidia duomilia. Next base: position 15,612,019 of record CM077525.1, on the reverse strand, counting down.
ATAAAATTAACACGTCTATGCGTCGTGTTGTTTTGTGTGTGTTTTTTTTTGTGTGTTGATGGGGCCCTCCTCTGGACTGAATTAATAAACGTGAGCTGAAACAGAAAACGGAATATCATTTTATTAAAAAAGTCAAATTTTAAAAATAATTCATTTTTTTAATTAATTAAAGAAACCAAAAACACTAACGTTGGACACAAAAAGTGAGCAAAAATATATAAATTTGATCTTTTAGAATTTGGACTTTAATATTAAAACAGCTTTTTCCAAATTATTTTTCAAAGACAAAGAAGAAACCAAAAATTAATTGAGTCTTCAGTCTTTCATGTTTAAATAATAATTATATCAATAGACTGTAGAAAATAATATTCAAAGATGTTCAAATATGTTTAATAGCCGACGTTTCCAAAAATTTATTTCCTTCAGGGTTTTTAACTAGAAATTACATAATTATTGTAATATGTAATTTCTAGTTAAAAACCCTGAAGAAAGAAATAAATTTTTCGAAACGTCAACTATTAAACATATTTGAACATCTTTGAATATTATTTTCTACAGCCTTTTCCGAACCATATTCTTCCTAAATAATTATATCAGAATGTTAAAAGTTAAGAAAATAATGTATAAAATTAATTAGATAAAATTCAATTTTTCAAAATCAATCAAATCACCTTCAGAACTTTTAAAAGCAAAAGATTTCAATGCGTGGTATGACAGCATTTTCCTAACATATTAATTTTTAATGCATTTCCTAAAATGTTTTGCAATGTTTTTTTTTCATATCAATAACTTTTTAAGGGTACAAAACACCTCTGTTATCTATTTTCACTAGTTATTTTTAGCAGCAAAAATTTTCCATTTCATTTTTTTAGTTTGTAACTTTTTTAACTTTAAAATTGATACAATTATTTTCGTTTCAAACGTAAACTAAAAATTATTTATCACAAGAAATTGTCAACATCAAACTCTTTGTCTCCTTAAAGAAAAAAAATGTTCAATTAACGACCTCAGTTATCGAGCGTCTATAAACTACAATCTACAAAATTCACTCAATATTGCGTTAAATTTTTATAGAATTAACAACGAAAGTACGCATTTTTCAACTATATAAATTTTAGCGAAATTCGTGCACTGCGAAACCCCGACCTTAAAAATACCAAAGGTTCTGACAGTTTTTTTCGAGTTATTTTAACAGCTAATTTGATCTTTCAAGGTACGTCTATGTCCACTGCACTCGGTTTTAAGTTCCTCATATACTTTTTACGAAAATATTTCTCGTGCGTCATTACCATGCCCCCTATTTATATAAGTAGCAAATAACACAAGAATCTGAAGTGAGCTAGAGATTTATATATTTTTTTCATTTTTCGTTTGACGTCACGCGCAGCGTTTTATTTTAAATCCTCTACGTGAGTTCAAATTGTAACATTCTATGTCGTTTTTTATTACCTTTAATTTGTTATACTGCTTTAATTTATAGCTTGATTGATTTTGAATTCAGATTATACTCTTGTCACTTTGAAATTAACCGAAATTTTTTGAAGTGAAAACTTCCTTAGGCGCGTTAGGCATTCTTTGTCTGGGTAGTGAAATAAAGTGAACCGTTCGCATTCGCACGTTCGCAGTCCGAATGTGACGCGGCTGACATATTTATATCATAAAAACGGTACGCAGTACAGTTGCACCGATAGCGTAGTTGGCAATGCCTTTGCGCTGTATGCATAGGAACCTCGGTTCGAAACCTGATGGCACCGTAGAATTTTTGGCGTTTTTTTTTCTAATTTTATTTTTGTTATATTCTTTCTTTGACAATAATTATAATTTGTTTGTTTGTTTGAAACCAAGGTGGAATAAATTAAAAATATAATTTTTACATGATATTTATTTATATATTTTTTATTCGTTAAATTTAATTGTAGGTATAGGCCGATTTTAAAATATATATATATAAAATATATATTTATGATTAAACTGTGTGGTTAAAAAATTTGTATATATTTTAAAATTAGAAAATCTGAAGTTTTCACTTCTGTCGTGTGCGGTCATAAGCACACACAGATTTTTTTAATTTTATTTAATTAACAAGATCCCAAAAAAAATGACGTATGAAACTGAACAACATTTTTGAAATAAAACTGTGTTCAATAAATTTTGCAAAGAACTTAAACTGTTCGCTTATAAATTAATGCATTGTTCAACAAGAAAAATATTTCATAATACATTACGTTATATATATTTTTTGTTATACTGTATTTTCTGCTTCAATTAATTAATGACCTGCCAAATAGACTATTGTGATACAGACTTGTTTGTTTAGTAGCATAAATATCAGGGATTACAGATTTTTAGTTTTTAATATTTTTTTGCTAAATACACCATATTATATAATACCTGTACTGTCGTATTTTATGAAATTTATTGTGTAATATAATGACTTTAAGTTTGCTGCTATTTTTCGGCGATACCCAAATTTATAAAAAATCGGTTGCTAAATGTCCGAACACTTCTTTTTTGAAAAAAATTCACGTTAAGATTTATTTATTGTAGATTATAAACGCGTCGACATCTCAGGTCATTAACGTCTTTCAACTACACTAAATAACAACTAACTTAAAACCAAATAACACCACAAAACATCCATGAGCGCAGGCGGGATTCGAACCCACGACAGTCCAGTCTAGAGGTTGCGGCACCAAGCATGCTAACCACTAGGCTATACTGCCCTCTTTCACGTTAAGAATTTTAAAAGTGACCGCACATCTATTGACATTTTTAAAATGGTTTAAAGATCGCATGCCTCGGTAACTTCTTTAAAAATGCTATAAAAATGTAATATTTTACTAACCGAATGGTCTGATTGGATGTTTGTCCCACAAGAAGGTATTTTTCACAGGAGACAAATAAGAGTCACGCATAAAAGATGGTGATTTTCCCCATGGGAAGTACGGGGCTTCGTAGGGTTTGAGGTTGGGCAGATCATCCCACCACCATGGGTCACGTACGATTGCTGATTTCGGAAGTGACGGCAATGGGTTCAACAAACTCCGCAGTTTTTCTGGAATACTGCGGCTCGGCGTGTAGATCGGTTTGCCTGTAAGAAACCAAAAAGATTTTTAGAAATTGCTGGCAATTTAATTTTTAAACGGTTTTATTTAGCTTGACCTCGTATATTTGTTTGTTACTATCTTTGTTTCAAATCTTGCGACAGCTTTTTCAACTACAACCGATTCTTATGAAACTTTGCACACACATTGAGTTTCCGTGACAATACAATATTATGATAATTTCAACTTGGTAACGAGGGTCTGATGATGAAATCAGGAGATGGACAGTTGAAAGGATGAGGCGTTTGCATAATGATAGGGCCAGAAATCAAACTAAAAACTAGAAAATAAAAATAGGTAAAAAAAGTTTTACGTTAAACGGTTTTATTTCAAATCATCAGCTGTACCAAAAACTAGAAAATAATTAGGACACAAACGAAGGGACACTTTGTGTCGTTGCGTCAGCGGAATAAAGAAGGGGAATCAAACTTATATCATTCGAATGGCACTGTGCCATAGATGTGCACAAAAAAATAATGTGTGTATGTTGCCGTTAATGCAGGTAAAAAAACATGATTTCCCCATACAAAACGCTTTAACCACAAATACGTTGTTTCTCTCGCTGTTTAAAGACCTCTGGTGATACACCACGGAGATTCTATGAACTATCAATATTGTCGGAAATATCGCTACAGTTATGTTGAATTTGTGGTTATAAGGTTATGTGACAAATAAATGTGAATTTGCTTTATAGACACAAATGGTCGAATTTCGACCACAGGCGATACTAGTTAAAATCGTAGTAATAGGCTGCTATTATAAATAGTGTTGCCGTCTAGACAAGACAAGACAAGACTTTCAAAATCTTGTCTTGTCTTAAAATATCAAGACAAGACTTCACTAAGTCTTGTCTTGAAATATCAAGACTTCACTAAGTCTAAGTCTAGATTAAAAAACTCTTGTCTTGTCTTGAAAATTTCTAGACAAGACTTTTGCAAGTCTTGTCTTGAAAATCTAGACAAGACAAGACAAGAGTCTAGAAAGTCTAGATCTAGACGGCAACACTAATTATAAAATATAACGTCTAGCATAAAATGGCCATTGCAGTGTTAAAAAAAACTTACCTGCGTAATTGTAGGCAATTTCGTTAGGACGCGGCGCAAATTCACCAGGTTTGATCGGTGTTGGTGATCTGTGTCTCCATGCAAGTGGGATCGGGCTGGGATACAACTTGTCGATTTCGGCAAGACGATCGAGATGGTCTTGCCATGCTTTGGTCGGATCGTATGACTTTTCCTTGGGCAACGGTCCGGGTGTGTGATAACGCAAGTAGAGAGGATACCGGCTTGGGTACAGGCGACCAATACGGTCCAAATGATCTTGCCATTCCTTTTCAGCTTCGAACGGAGAATGGCTACGCCACGGTAAACGGTAATATGGGTAACGGTAATACGGGTAATAATGGCCTGAAATTATTTTAACGCAAAATTAACGTCGACAAAACTGAAATCCAGAGCGACAAAATTATACACAATTTTAAAAGAAAACGTTTTTCAATTGTTCTAAAACTCGTGCTTTTGTTTGCTTCATAACAAAATACAATCTATCTGATAATAAAATACCAATCATACAACTTTGTTGAACGAAGTCTTTTTTTTGACGGTGCAAAAACAGACGTGTAGATTTCGTCTTTTTTTCAAAAAGCAATTTCTAAGCAAAAAAAATTGTCTGGATTTACAGACTTTTAAAAGAACTCTTCGTTCATGCGATAAAAACATTCACTCTTCAAATCAACATTTTTTTTATCGATGAGCTTTTCTCGAGTATATTTATTTAAGCCTATGTAACGCGTTTTATTGTTTTGACAGTTTTATGTCATTTTCAATTGCAATTGGGGTCAGACAAATTTATGTTGAAGTGTCGCTTTTTTAAGTTTCAGCGGAAGAAAAACTTTTATCGTCAATCTTCCAAATCAATGTTTCAACGTATTTAAAAAAAGTGTTAATAGCTGAGAAGCATTAAAAGCTTGTAAAACAATAATTTTTTTGTATTATTATACAAGGAAATTGTATTTTTTTGTCGGTTAGTAAAGCTAAGCTACTAAAAAACCAGGGAATGATAACGCTGTGCGCTTACCTGAAAAATATTCTTCTGAGTTGATACTGCATTCAAAAAATATCCATATTCACAAAAAAATCTGCTTCAAAAAACTTCAAGAATTATCTTGGTCAAAAAAAATATGTAATAAATCTAATAAAAATCATAATATTTATAAAAACTAAAAAAACCATAATGATGATGGATATTAATAAGTACATTGTAGGATTGTTTTATTTTTTAGTCAATATTTTAATTAAAACTTGATATAATTCAAACAATCTTTTGAATTGAAATGAAATCGTGAAATTCCAATTAAAAAGATTGAATGATTATTATTTAATCAGTTTATTGATTTTGTAAGCATTCTTCTAATGTTTCGTAATTATTTATACATTTCTGCCAACTGTACAGTTAGCTTAATTTGATAGTCATTACTAGTCAAAATATTATTTTTAAGGCAATAACGAACATTATATATTATGAAGTATTAGAAATACCTTGTATTAGGTCCGTCTTGTGATTTATCACTACGCGTTTCAACAACGAGTTGCCATCTTCAGGTGTGGTTAATTAACCAAACCTGAATATGGCAACTCGTTGCTGAAACGCGTAGTGATAAATCACAAGACGGACCTAATACAAGTTGCCATCTTCAAGTGTGGTTAATTAATCACACCTGAAGATGGCAACTCGTTGCTGAAACGCGTAGTGATAAATCACAAGACGGACATAATACAAGTTGCCATCTTCAAGTGTGGTTAATTAATCACACCTGAAGATGGCAACTCGTTGCTGAAACCCGTAGTGATAAATCACAAGACGGACATAATACAAGGTATTTCTAATACTTCATAATATTCATATAGTGACTTGGAGACCCAACACTCTAAAAATGTATCAATAACGAACGCAGTGTTTCCTGTCAATTCGGTACGATATCATAATATATTCGAGATAATAGTCACTCATCGCGGCAACGGCTTCGTACTGTCAGTGTCGCGTCGCTAAAGACGACTCGTCGTAAGACGTTGTTGTCGCGACGCGAGTGACTATTATCTTGAATACAGGATAACGTGCCGAGCCGACACACGTCAGATGCGACAGTTGTCTTTTATTGCCCTTGGAATTCACTGACCAAGGAGGTTATAGGGACGCTACAAGCATTTAAAAATGAAGCCAGTCACCATATTTAGTCAGCTCATTTATTTTATATGTAAGAAGACGAGAATAATATTCCTTAATCCATCCCCTGTTTGGCCGCCATGTTTGCTAGGCATGTGACGTCAGACTTGACTTCAACTTTGTATAAGCAGTTGTATATGTATAGCGTCTCTATTAGAGTGCTCGCGGTGAGAGATGAAGCCAGGCACGTCATCAATAATATGCTAGTGAACGCCTGCTTGTCCGCAGACAGTGCCGTGTACACAAAACTGCACATTGGGTTTTATGACGTTAGGTACAGTTTTGGCAAACTGCTGATGGATCTCCAAAACAGCCAATAGCAAGCTAGAAGGCGGGCGCAATGCATTCACGTTACTATGACGCGGTGGCTTCATCTTTCGCCGCGCGAGGTCTATCTCTTAACTCAGTGTTGGATTTTGACTGCGGTAGGAAAAAAGCCATACAAAATCAAAAATGCATTGAGTGAGCGGCGCATAAGAAAATATATCAAAAATAGTGAAGATCTATAGAAATATTCACTTAAGTTGATAATTTTCAAAGCTGCCGACAAACTTGCAGACAGGGTGTCCCATTTTCATGTATAGGTACATAGGATTTACGTGTAAATATTTAACATTGTTTTTCCATCTCAACGATCGTTTCGGACTTCTAACCCATCATCAGGAGTTTACTTTAAAACTTTTAAAGTAAACTCCTGATGGGTTAGAAGCCCGAAACGATCGTTGAGATGAATAAATGTGTAGAATTTTTGAAGTGTTTGTTTAATAATTTTTATTCAGTCATGTTCTACCAAGTGCCTAGCGATAATTCTATAGAATTTATATTGTTTTTCCATTAGAAGAAAGTTTAGTCACAAGTAGCCTTTAGCAAACAAGAATATCATGGCTTATTCTGATCCATTCATTTTATCCCAATGCTAAATTCGCTATGTATACATCAATCTGGGACACGGTGTATATTTATTTATATATTTATTTATTTATTGTTTAAATGAGAATGAAACAAGGAGTATGGTTAACATAGAATCGAGGAGGGTGTGTGGTTTTCAAAATTAATTACCATCCATTCCCTGGCAAATGCTTGAATGCGTAAAAAAATATTGTGTGGCTTAGGCTGCATTTTGTCAGGCGCACAAATCAGGCAATTAGACAAGAAAAATAAAATCATATCATCCATTTTAGCCTTGAATAAGTTTCGTTGGAAATTGTTGAAAATACAACATTTTATTACCTGTTCGGCTGCTTTTGATAATCTTCGATTTAAAATTACTTACATCCTGGAGAAACCTTCTCGAATTACTATAAGAACTCGAGTCGCTCGTTGCAAAAATAGATAAGGGAACGTCGATTTTTTTTGCATTCAAGTTTATATTTCAGATTTTAGACGCTCAACAACGCAAGCTATTGAATTCAAATTTTGGAATTTATTAACGTTTTAGTAGTTTTAAATACAATTTTGACGTGTTTAAAAAAAAACAAATCAATTTCAATTTCCAACGAACTGTCATCAGTAAAATATTAAAAATAAAGTAATAGATAATGAATCTGTTATGTTCAAATCACGAATCATATTTCCAGTAAATGCTACAGTCTCTAAAAAAAATATTCATTCATTAATTTTCGATTTTAAAATCGAAATAAAAAAATGCAAAAATTCGTGTCAGTCAACGAAGATTCACGAGTTGCGTCGGATCGACACGATCCAGTGCGAGAGACTTCATTTGTTCGATTGTTCCGTGTTGCGCCGAACGGAGTCGATTTCAGAGAGATATTTTTTTTAATTAAAATTGATAATATTTATTAGTAAAGCGACCTCAACATAGCTAAAGCTCTCTCGCTTTGTCCATGAGTCTGTTATGTCACGCTATTTTGTATCGGCTGAACCGATTTTGAAAAACTTTTTTTTATTCAATTCCTTACGTCGAGGTCTTGTTTATTGTATTTTATAGATTACTGTAACATTACTGCAAAAAATTATTACTGAACGATTCATGGTTTTTGCTTAAATTAGATATGTAATGACTATAAACAAAGATTAGTTTTATATAATCCAGTTTTAAAACCGCGTTCGAGCGTTTGGCAGGGATCGGAATTCTCAGTAAACGTCACGTCCCATGTGTTTATTAATTAACGTTCGATTTTTAATTGTTATAATGTTGGTAATATTTATAATAATATACGTTCTTTTTTTTACATAAAGTTGGTAATAATGTTTTTAGAACATAATTATTATTATTATAGTATATAATGTATAATATATTCTGTTAGGTTTATATAAGTAATACCGTAAAGAAAAGAAACTAAACAAATATTAGGTAAATATATATTTTATAGAAGCTTCACTCGAAAAAACTTCAGAAAACTTAAGCTTTGAAATAAAATAACAATAAAATTAATAAGTTGAAATTATGTTCTAATTTAAAATTAACAACAAAATAAATTAGTATTTTTTTTTATTTATTTTTATTATATTTTACGAGAGTGCGTTTTTTGTCATTTTTTGACGTTACTTGTAAGAAAATAAATTATTTGATTTGAGGCACTCGATGTTATTTTTTCGTTTTAGAAATGAAAACTATTTTTTTTTATTATTAAACATTTATTTAGAATATAATAGAGTATGTGACGATAAATCAGATAGTATTAATACTTATATAATATTATTATTACGATGTATTTTTTATGAATTTTTTTCGTAAAATGCCTCAGAAGTTTTGCATTCGTTTTCATCCGCGCGACTTTTAGAGAATTTTTGTGTCCGAGACATTTTCCGATGTTTTTGGTTATATTTCAGGAGTGTTATTACGCTGAAACATTAACAATAAACAAAAATCTTAATTTCAGATTGGTTTTCATCTTTTGTTTTTTTTAATTAACAAAAAATACTGTACAACAATGCAAAAATGTGGTGCAGGCATCATTGAGCAGTATATTAGTTTTATATCTAAAGTTAATTAGGGTGTCCGTTGGTTAATTTGAAAAAAAAATCAATGTCCCAGGGTAATAACACGCCTCGCGGTGCTTTCCGAGGACATATTGTAAAAGAATCTTCGATTAGCGCGCTAGAAAAAAATAGTAATGATTAATAGTCACAGACAATTACAAAATATAATGTTTTGAATGTGATTAACCAATCGAAAACTCCCAGTTCTGTGTGGATATAATATTATGATGGAGGAATCTTCGATTAGCGCTCTAGAAAATAAATAGTAAGGCTTAATGGTTTTAATATATAGATGCTAATAAAAGCTGTATCATATTTGTTAAACCAAAGTCCAAACTAATCTATCGCTCTAGGAAGTTACAACTACTATTAATCTATATTTTTTATGTTGAACCAATCGAAAACTCCCTAAAACTAGGTTGTTTTTGTACAAATGTACGATTATAACGTGCATTTATCGATTTACAAATAAATTATAAATCCATAAATTATTAATAAAATTATGATAAATGTGGCATCCTCATTAACACACATTCATCTTTTTAAAAATATTTATTTCGATACATTTCTGAAAATTGTTTGTCAACTATTTATAAATAATTGAAGCAATTAAACATATTTTGTTTGTTAGTAGATTTACATAATATTTAAAAAAAAACAATCCAAAAGCGTATTTTATCAGCAAACAATTTTCAAACAGGTAAGAAATAAATCAAAAACTTGGATTTATGATTTTTGCAAAATAAATAAATGCATATTATAATTTCATTATAAATAATACAAAAGGGCGTTATAATAATGAAAAATAAAAGTAACAATAATGAATAACCGTCGATTTTTACAATCTGTATTAAAAGTGAAAAATTAGTTTTGTTTATTTACAGAAATAGGTTATGTTTTTTTTTTCAAATTGAAATCCAAACACATGGGAATTTTTTTTCGATTTTTTTTAAATATTTCGCAGGACAGTAACTTCAGAGTCAAGATTAAAATATTTATTAGGTATTTTGGATTCTGTAAATAAACAAAACATATTATAAGGCACCAAATGTTCATATGTTCTTTTTGTTTTGTTTCTTGGTCGTGTTGGATCAAATTCTGATGAGTAATTTTAAAGCGTCCTGCTTTTTCTGCTTCTACGTAATTTTAGAACTTTTTTGATCATTCTTTTTTAATTTTATTTTTCATATATGGTAGCTCTCATGTTAGTATTTCGTTGACGATGGAAACATCTGCAGTACTTACGAGTATTTTTTTTCTATTTAATAAAAAAATTAAACGCTTCTCGTTGAGAAACAAGAGCGAATCACTGAAGAAAACGGGAACGCATCGCGCATTTAGAGTGCGTTTTAAAACAAATGAACATTCGGTCAACAGATGACTGTGTGATCGCTAGCACGTTTTCACAGTACAGTGGCGCATCGCGTGGCGGTATATGGTAGCTATGGAAGGTGCCTAATAACGCTTACCGGGTCGGAACCTCTCGGACTGGTACTGATGGGGGTAGATTAACCTTGGCGAATAACCGTATGTTTCGCGATGGATGGGCAAATAGCGGTAGCCTGGGACGTTGATGCGTTCGCCGGCGTGGATCGGATCGTCGTATATGGATTTGCCATACGGCCACGTGGTCGAGTGCAACTCCGGGAATTCGGACAGTGGCCGGAAGATGCTGCGCGGAGAGTGTGTGTTTTCCGGAGCTCTTATGTCGTCAGATCCTGCAGACACGAACATAAATAATTGTTTTAAAATACATTTTTAATATAGAATAGATATTTTTATTCATAAGAGCCAACGCACACATGCTACTTTTTGTATACAGCAGAATTATGTGCCCATTAACGTCCCGTCGAAAAAACAATTGAATTTTGACACACTATGGATTTATTTAGAAAATAGTGAAAATTGCCGTTTTTGAAAACTGGCCATAACTTTTTAGTGTATTTGCCATAATATGGCACATACACTATTGGCGTCGGTCGGATGGCGGGACCTAGGGGTCGGACCAAAATTTCTCGACGTTTCACAACCCCCTGAACACTTTGGCACCATTTTTGAAAATGTTTATATATATATGTATGTATATATATATATATATTTATATATATATATATATATATATATATATATATATATATATATATATATATATATATATAGTGTGTGTACACGATAACTCTCGACAGACTTAATCGATTGAAACGAAATTTGGTACACACATTGGAACCCATCACCGCAAGAAGCCTATTTAAAATGGGCCCGATCGGACCATTTTCAGGGTTGCATTTAGGGGTTCCAAAAAGTTTTTGGGCCCAAAAATACCGAAAAATTTGTCAGAATCGTTTCAAAATTGAAATTTAATTCTTTAGTAAAGATTAAAATGTGCTGCTAAAATTTTAATAAAATCGGCCCTACAGGACCGGACTTTCAAATTTTATGAAAACACTAGTTTGTTGATACGGATTTACTTATGGAAGGGTGTATTTAATTGGGTGTACTGATGAAATCCATGTCTAATATTGAAATTTAGAAAAACTTAATCATTTTAAGGGATGTATTAAGGGGTTAAATTTTTTATTTTGTCAACAAACAAACTTAAGTTCACATAATAATGCCACAATTAAGTATTAGCAAATACACTATATTGTCGGCAGGGTTTGGCACTGCGACCCGAGTTTTTTTTATTTATGAAGATATCTGAAAATTTCTTTAACCATTTTTTGATAACTTTTTATGATCTTTTCAGTGGCGTAGGTTTAATTTTTTTATATTCACTACATAATGAGATATTGACATGAACTTTGGTTTTTCTTATGGACGCCATTTTGGATTCTTAGATATTCGAATTCTGTTTATTTTTCTGATTAATTTGGTGTATCACATGCCACATTTAAAAAAAATGCAATTAACGTCCCATATTAGAGGCACTATAAAAACAACTGACAGTCAAATTATATTTCAGTTCTGCCAAACTACGATTTATTATTAATTTTACACTTAAAATGTTCGCACTACTTAATTATAACTTGATTGTCAGTTGTTTTTAATGTCTCTTATATGGGACGTTCATTGCAAATTTTTTAAATGTGGCATGTGATACACCGAATTAATCAGAAAAATAAGCAGAATTCGAATATCTAAAAATCCAAAATGGCGTCCATAAGAAAAACCAAAGTTCATGTCAATATCTCATTATGTATTGGATATAAAAAAAATAAACCTGCCACACTGAAAAGATCATAAAAAGTTATCAAAAAATGGTTAAAGAAATTTTCAGATATCTTCATAAATAAAAAGGTTATGGCCAGTTTTCAAAAACGGCAATTTTCACTATTTTCTAAATAAATCCATAGTGTGTCAAAATTCAATTGTTTTTTCGACGGGACGTTAATGAGCACATAATTCTGCACTACTTTGCCGATTTAACCGATTTTCTATCTCCACTAATAACAAAGTTACCCATGTTAGCCAACGTCAACTTGGACACCCTGTATAGAAAACGCGCGATTTAGGATTACTCAGTTACTCGACATTTCTCGTGATACATCAGTTGTATATTTCAACGAAGAGTGTGGGGCCTTACGGTATTGGTAGCCACATCGCAAAATCGCGCGACAAAAGGTAGCATGTGCAACATCAGCACTGCCCGTAATCCTCTTTCAGAAACACAAAGAAACGGACAATGGTATTTTGAAATAAATAAACAGAATCTATTTATAAGAAGACCTTTGGCGCGCCCCTCAGGAATCGAAAGTCGTTACGAAATTGTCCCAGAAAAAAATTGAACGTACCTTTGAGAGATCGGACATACGATTGCCAGAATTTCGCTTTTTTCGAGACTGGCTCGTTCCTGCCTATCATTTCTAAGTGATTTTTAAACATCTTGACTCGGTGTTATTCACTCGTTCGCTGGAAAAAAAAACACAATTTTCAATATAAATACCAAAAATTAATTTCAAACAACAAGACTGCAAGTAATTAAAGTATATTAACTACTTCAGTTATTAAAATATATTTCAAGTGCCAAATTATTCAGTTCGATTTGCCAACTTATTATTTGACTGACTAAAAATAACTGAAATTGTTTTCATATTATTTATCACAAAATAATTTTAACGGCGTACTTAAAAGTTATGCAATATACAAATACAAATTGGCATAAATGTGACAAAAAATTAATTTTGTTTTATTTTCCTGTATGTTGTAAATTCATTGCCAAAAATTTTGTCAACATCAAAAACATTTTTTTATAGACCGCATTTTTTTAATTTTACAAATTCTCATCGTTAACGAAAAGCCATTATTTAAAGTTGTATGGTATTTAGAATATGCATATTTTCTTGGATGTTAATATTTTAACAATTGCCATGCCAAAGCATAAAATAATCAATGCAAAACTTGGCAAACGTTTTATCTGTAATGTTGACCAGCAGCTGTTATACATTTAAAATGCATTGTAGTCTGCTAGGTAATTAAATGTAACGATAAAATAATCTGCTCTTTCAAACGAAAATAGTTCATTTAATTTTTTTAAATTTATTTTCTTTTATTTGTGTTTGTATTTCAAACTGGCAACATTTTAATTTAAATGGGAGTTCAAAAATAACTGTTTTCAGTTGTTACAGAATATTCTTACTCATAAAAAATGCATTTTCAAGTTTCGTTTAATTTGGGTTCCATACCTCCGTATGGAACCCTGCTCATGATGTCTGTCCGTTCGTCTGTCACAGGGCTTTAGGGCTTGAGAATAGCCAAGCGTGTAGCAATGCTGTTGTTTACATGGTGTTGCTATGGTTCCTCTATTACAAGTCCCCAGTTCCCGGGTTCTAGCCCGAGAGCTGGTAAAAGTGTCAATTGGATTTTCAATTTATTATTAAAAAAAAAGTAATGAATTAAATATATGAATTGGTGCTAGGCCCAAATAACCTTAGCTGTTGGTTGTCTTTAAAACACACACAGGGATTTACTCACAAAAGGTAAGAGGTAGCTAGTTGTTTATATTTCTTTTAAAAAATACCATAAAATAAATCATAAAAGGGATAAGTAGATTATTATTTGATATTAATTAATACAAATTATTTATCAAAATAAGATGAAAACCAAATTTTAATAAAGTTTTAATAAACAGCTTTGTTAGTAAATGTTTAGCATGCGATCATTAAAATTTATAAATAAATATACAAATTATTTAGTAATGCGAAAATGATTTAAAACAATTTCTGAAATATTTTTCTAATTGCTAACTATTATTGTTAAATTCTTCCGCGAGTATAAATGTATTTTTTTTTCAAAATGTCCAACGTCAGTTGCGATGTAGAAATAAAAAAAATGTCAGATTAAAAATCATATACATAAAAAAGCACAAATCTACGTTTATCTGTAGTTAATAATATTCAAATCATTAACAAATATATTGATTAATTTAACAATTCAGTTCAACTTTTATAATTTGTATTAAAAATTATATTAATTACTTGACGACATGCATGTATTGTTATTCTGTTATTTAATTATTTACAATTTGAAGTTTAAAATACCTAATCGATAATTTGTTGATATATGAAATGTATTTACGCGAGGTGTGTAATATTTGTATAATTTTTTTAATCACATCAATGTAATAATGCAGACGTAAACGATCATAGTAATAATTCCCAATAAATAAAATATCGATGCAACAATAGCATACTTTTGTGCCCAGGCGTTTTTAAGAAATCGTACAACTGGATCGACAATAGTCATAATATCACAGAAATATTTAATGTAGTGTGTTTATATTATCACAGATAAACACGATTATAGAAGAATAACGCGCGTTAGACTTCTGTCAGTTATTTTTACATATGATCCCTTCTTATATTTTATCCAAAAAAATGTATATTACGTGGGAGAAACTAAACGCCGTGAAATCTTTCTGCGCGCGCAGCTAGAGCTTTTGAAAGTCGCTGTCAAGTATTTTTAGATTTTCCAAATGTTTCTTTTTTATTTTTACTTATACTAGATGACGAAACGCCGTCTGGCTTTTCTTTTAATTAATTACTGACATTTGTGTATTGTTACGTACTTACATCGTTTTTTTATGAACTAACGTTCATAATTTTCTTTTTTTTTACTTCCCACCTCTACTATGGTAGGGAAGTAATGGATTTAGTCCGAAAAAAATATTTCGAGATTTTAACAGATCTTCACGTTTTGAGACCCTAGCAATCGCTTAAGATCATTTTCTGACTGATGTCTGTATGTGTGAGTGTGTGTATGTGGTCAATTTTTCGCCTTTGATATCGTAAAAACGGAACAACATACGGCCATGCCGACTGCTCTATTGTATTTATCAACCTTTAACTTAGATCTGATTAGATTTTGAGTCAAATCGGTTCAGCGGATCCTGAGATATTCAAAAAAACGTTCTCAATGTCACGTATTAACATAGGTAAAAAAAAAATATAAATGAATTCTAGATGTTACAATATGAAAAAAATGTAAATATTTTTTCTCTAAAATGTATAGTTTTCGAGAAAAAAAATATTTTACTAAAAAAAGAAAATTGTACGTAAATCAAGGTAACCATGATTTTTTCTATATTAAGCTAGCCATCAGTAGATCACTTAACAAAAAATTCGACTGATGACCAGTCCTATACTTCCCACCTAGTAAATATATTTTGCAAAAAATAAACACTCTTTTTTTTATTCTTTGACTAGGCCCAAATAACCTTAGCTGTTGGTGGTCTTTAAAACACAATTTAATTTTTATTCTTTGAAAAAAGCATGGCCCTCTATTTTGTTTGGTGATCTACTGATGGCTAACTTAATATAGCAAAAATCATGGTTACCTTGATTTACGTACAATTTTTATTTTTTTTAGTAAAATATTTTTTTTCTCGAAAACTATACATTTTAGAGAAAAAAAATATTTACATTTTTTTCATATTATAACATCTAGAATTCATTTATATTTTTTTTTACCTATGTTAATACGTGACATTGAGGACGTTTTTTTGAATATCTTAGGATCCACTGAACCGATTTGACTCAAAATCTAATCAGATCTAAGTTAAAGGCTGATAAACACAATAGAACAATCGGCATGCCCGTATGTTGTTCCGTTCTTAAGATATCGAAGGCGAAAAATCGACCACATACACACACACACACATACACACACACATACACACACACACACACACACACATACAGACATCAGTCAGAAAATGATCTTAAACGATTGCTAGGGTCTCAAAACGTGAAAATCTGTTAAAATCTCGAAATATTGTTTTCGGACTGAATCCATTACTTCCCTACCATAGTAGAGGTGGGAAGTAAAAAGAGGGCCATGCTTTTTTCAAAGAATAAAAATTAAATTGTGTTTTAAAGACCACCAACAGTTAAGGTTATTTGGGCCTAGTCAAAGAATAAAAAAAAAGAGTTTATTGTTTGCAAATATTTACTAGGTGGGAAGTATAGGACTGGTCATCAGTCGATTTTTTTTGTATAATTTCCATTTATAATATTGTTAAAAAGGGAATACCCACGTCTTTTAAGGACACATTTTTCTCAAAATTTGATGCTCGACGAATACAACTTAACAGGCCATCTTTTAAGAATTTTTACTAGGTGACCAAAAGGGACGTTATCACCCCCCTCCTCTCTCTCTTCCCCACCCCCAAATTAGTGAAACACATAACATAACGGTTAAGAGATTTTGGAAAAAAGCGTGAATTCGTAAACATTTTCTTTGGCCAAACTGTGGTCACTAAGTTAGTGGCCACGGAAGATAACTTACGTTGCCATTTGCCCACTCCGTCACTAAATAAAATATGGCCAGCAACTTAATTTTTTGTAAATTCTGTACAAAAGCTCATTCGACAAAAGTGGGCTAATTATTTTTGTCTGGCTTTATGATTTTTTTTATATAATTGTATTTTCAATCTTGAGGCAGTTTATAGTTTCAATCATAATGGCTGCTATAAAATGATTAGACTCCTACCCTCTCTTGGTGCCGTCAACAACGGATCCGTTCATATAACTCGTAATTTCATTTGGGATAGCTGCACTAGAATTTTGGGGTCAGACATTTTTACTTTCTTGACTTTAGGAATGATTTACTTCCTTTACGAGAACGGGATCCAATCATGCATATTTATTTGTTAAACTCTTTAGTGACAGACTTCAACGATCAGGTGTTTTAAGAAAATGATATACTTTTGAGTTTTTCTGTCTCTTAAATAATCGAGTAAAAGAAAATCAATCACAAGCGTCACCTAGTTTTGATCGCGTATTTTGTACGCATGCGCGGGTGTGAAACAAATGACGAGCTCTTACAATGGAGGAATGTGAACGTAGCTGTACACAAGTACAGATATGGTTGCATACGACGGCGTCGGTTACGCGTTCCGACGTCGCTATGAAGTGTCGCTCTGAGTGGGGTATTGTATAAACTGTTTAACTGACGCCAAAAGTTATTTTTATATACGAAATATATAAAACGATATTGATGACTTAACCTACGCTTGAAAAACTCATGCAAATTACGTATATTATTTTGTTTGTTTGCCATTACTGCTGCTTCGCAAATGGAAACCAATTATACTATGTTGACGTTTCACAATTTGAAAGATGACGAAGAACTTATTAACACGTTTACTTCATTTCATTCAACATTTCTGAACAGCTGGATGCTTTTTTTTGTGGAGATGGATTGCAGATTATAGACGCGCGACAACTGAGACAATTAGCGGGAAGCTTTTTAGGATTCCGTAACTCCGAACGGAACCCAATTACAGAGCCTACCATGTCCGTCCGTTTTTCTGTCTGTCACAAGGCTATCACAAACGATAAAAGGTAGCTGGTTAAAATTTTTACAGATTCTCTGTGTTGTTGTAGCTGAAACCTGGCAAATATTTATTTATATATTTCTTTATATGGTCTTTTGATTCTATTTTTTAGAACCGATCAGAGAATCATTCATCATATTTTTAACAACACAGCGATCATTGCAATAAAACTATGTTTTTTGTACCAGGTCTAAATTTTGATATTCACTTATAATTAATAATATATTGAAACTAGTTTTTTTCCGCGTCTTTGCTCACGTGAACGATGATTTTGCTCGCAGGTTCGCTCGCGTGGGCTAATTTAACTGAAACACTCTCAATCGGGGGGAAGAGTATTTAACCAACTTCAAAAAAGGAGGTTCTCAGTTTGACCTGTATAAATTTTAATTTTAAGTTAGGGTATACCAATTAATAGTGCACCAAGTTTCATCAAAATTAGTCATGCCGTTTCTACAAACAGACAGACAGACAAACATTCTGGAAATACGTTTTCATGCATGTATCATACAAAATACTCGAAAAACCTGCAAGAAACCGACAGAATATAGATTATAGACGCTCGACAACTGAGGTAATTAGCGCAAGAAACCGAAATTATGAACTGAGATTCAATCATTGTTAAAATGTGTTTATAGAATTTTCTGGAAAGTTTTCGGCATTATTCTGTCATATATCTCAGTTTTCTAGACACAAAGTTAAAATAAAATTTGGCACCGATTGCCACGTACACAATCAAAGCACAAATACTGTGTGTCCAGACATACGAAATGCACATGTTTGATCTACTTTTATAAATATTTGTGTAATTGAATTGGAAACGTCAAGAGGATTGATGCGTATCTGATGTTTTTTCGGAAATCGGTCAGTTATTTTTAACCGGAAAACTAATTGCCACAGGATCAATAAAACTGTTGTTTTATCTGCAATTATAAATTTTTATTGAAAGAGCAGCTTACATAACTGATTCCTGCAAATATCGGAAAAAATCATTTTGACAAGCATAGTCACAGTCAGGACTCTAACCTGAACCTTTCCACTATCGCGGCGGAATGAGCTTACTACTCAACCGTGACATGATTACCAATCTTACATTCTCCATATATGCAAAGGAATCAATAGATTTCCACTACATGCGAGTGTTATTATTTAATGTTATTAATTTATTTAATATTAATAATTATAGCTATAGGTTGTATTCAACCTAGCTATAATTAATAACACTCGCATGTAGCGGAAATCTATTGATTCCTTTGCATATATGGAAAATGTTAGATTGCTAATCGGGTTGAGTAATGTAAGCTCATTCCGCCGCGATAGTGGAAAAGTTCAGGTTGGAGTCCTGACTGTGACTATGGTTGTCAAAATGATTTTTTCCGATATTTGCAGGAATCAATTATGTAACTGGATGCTCTTCCAATAAAAATTTTCATTTGCAAAACAGTCGTATAAATCTATTTAATATATCTGTAATTATTTCAAAACATAATTATCGAGGTTTTTAAACGGCTTTTTCGAGGGTAATCAATGTAAGGTCGGATTCAGTTTCTCTTTTTTTTCAATATTTTAGTAAGCGAACTCAGTTGAAAGTATATAGTTCCGTAAGTTTTATTGTAAAGAAATTTGGATAAACCTTTCATTATTGAAACTACCAATAATTTTTATGCCTTCATAAAATATATTTTCCGACGCTTTATACGAAGTAATAATTATTGTAAAAATGTCTTTTTAAATGATAAAAAAAACAGAGGTTATCAATTCGATATGTAGATATACGATTTTTTAATGTTTGTTCAGTATTATATTGAAAATGTTAACAGTTTTGTAGGTACTTAAAAATATATAAATTTTTTAGGGTTCCGTATCTTAGAATGAAAAAAACGGAACCCTTATAGGATTACTTTTTGTTGGGAAAAATTGCAAAAGATTTCTGAACACAAATATTGGTCCGAAATCGTTCTCAATAGGTGTCCCTAATTTACGTACGTCTATAATTTAAATAGAACAAGGTGGATATTATCACGTTTAAGTCTTGGCACCGATTACAAATAAACAATGCTAGTCTATACTGAGTGTTCTACTGTTGAATAATAGGAATTCGGAATTTTATGTATTATACAATAGTTATTCATGTACTCTGATGTCATTCTATTAAAAATACTGACATTTCTCGTAACTTTCCAAGTTGGCAGTTGCAAGGGTTAATCATCATTGCTTCAACCACGTTGAATTTTTATTTTTAAAGTTATACTTCTTTTGGCGCGTTATGGAAAAATGATGAGAGTGAATTTTTACGACGAGCGCGCATCGCGTCACGAAAATTTAACACCATGAAGTTAGTCGGTAGTAACATGATGAAGTTATTCGGAAGTTCATGATTATAATACCCTATCATATACATATACACTGCTATAAGTAAGATGTACGTAGCGTAACGGATAGCACCGCCGCGTCATACGCAATAGGTCTCGGGTTCGAAACATGCTTTTTTTTTCTTTTTTTTAATAAATAAATAGATATAAATGTAATAAATAAATATATTTAAAAAATTAATAATTTATTAAATTAAATTAATTTGTTTAATATCTTTATTTTATTATTTTATCGTCTTTTTTACAAGCGTTTATTACTGGCACGTGGGATAAAATTTTTGGAGTTATTTTTGTTTTGTTACGCCAAAGTATTATAGCTTCTGACGTGCGTACATAAGTACACACACACTCTTTTCTTTTTATTCATTCAACTGTCGGGACTATGTGGACCTAGTACCGATTAATATTTTCAATTTATTATAATAAATTGAAAAGTGGTACTTTCACCACGTCTCCGATCAGAACCCGAGGGGATTGTAATGGACGAACAATAGTAACGTCATGTAAACAACATCTATAAACGATCTCTGTCAAACCAATTTTGCATTACAACTATCTCTTTCTATTGTAGAAGGGTTAAAACACTATTTCCAGTGTTTATTTTTCTGAATCTGTGTAAATGCGTTCTTTGAAAAGAAAAAAAAACTCGGGTCGCAGTGCCAAACCCTGCCGACAATATAGTGTATTTGCTAATACAGGCCATGTGGCTTTAATACGTGAACTTAAGTTTGTTTTTGGACAAAATAAAAAATTTAACCCCTTAATACATCCCTTAAAATAATATTTTTTTCTTAATTTCAATATTATTATCAATGCAACCTCTGTACCACATTAAATACACCCTTCCATAAGTAAATCCGTATCAACAAACTAGTGTTTTCATAAAATTTGAAAGTCCGGTCCTGTCGGGCCGATTTTATTAAAATTTTAGCAGCACGTTTTAATCTTTACTAAAGAGTTAAATTTCAATTTTGAAACGATTCTGACAATTTTTTCGGTATTTTTGGGCCCAAAAACTTTTTGGAACCCCTAAATACAACCCTGAAAATGGTCTGATCGGGCCCATTTTAAATAGGCTTCTTGCGGTGATGGGTTCCAATGTGTGTACCAAATTTCGTTTCAATCGATTAAGTCTGTCGAGAGTTATCGTGTACACATATATATATATATAATATATATATATATATATATATATATATATATATATAAATATATATAAATATATACATACATATATATATAAACATTTTCAAAAATGGTGCCAAATTGTTCAGGAGGCTATGAAACGTCGAGAAATTTTGGTCCGACCCCTAGGTCCCGCCATCCGACCGACGCCAATAGTGTATGTGCCATATTATGGCAAATACACTAAAAATCGATAATTTAAAGTCGATAGAAAAGACAGTGGCTCATGATTTTATCACAGCGCGAACGGTCCATTTGTAAAACCGGGATTTTCGCGAGGTCGGTCCGAAAATAGATCATATTACAGCGAGAAGAAGTCGCTGGCAAAGCGGTCAAATTTAGATGCTTCGAGAATCGAATAACGTACGGCCGACACGATGATGCAGCTCTGTTTTCAACAAGTCAACAGCAGACTGTTGAGTGTTGATGGCTTCTGTTGACCACCGACTTACGTAGCTGTAGCTCAACGGCGCGGTTAAATTACACGTACTGACAATTTAATATTTTGTAAACGTACACAGAAACATTTTTGCAATTATTTTATTACAACGTTAAAAGTACTGATAGGTATTGAAATGTTCTGATGTCAGTTTTTTCCGACCTTTTCCGATGGAAAAATGAATTATTATGGACGCTCGACAACTGAGTCTCAAAACTTAGTATTCATTAAGCAGATGCTATTTAATGAAGAAATCTAAAATGCAATTATATCTTATTAATAAATTATTTTTAAACTATAATTAAAATTAGTTACAAGAATGTTTTTAATAGATTTTTGTAAAGAAAAAATAATTCTACCGATTCAGAAAAAAATAACTCTACCGATTTCTAAATTGGTTTTCTAACAAATTATAAAATTAAAATCTGAAGTTCGTGTCACCAAATTTTGTTAATTATTGATGTAAATGATTTTTCGTCTGTATATAAAACGGCAAATGACCAAAATACAATTATATTCTTTTTTGTTAATTATACAAAATATTGTCTGTTATTTTGGTCATTTGCTATTTTATTTCTTAATTATTGTTTATGTTTCTAGCCAATAAGACATTAAAAGATAGTTAATCAAACATTTAACTGCAGGTTCGGTAAAAATGCAGCTTAGAAAAATAGATTACAAATAAATAAATATTGAGGTTTTCCTACATTTACAACATTTTGTATGTAAATTTAAATTTAACAGATTTTCTTGAAAATCAATATATAAAATTTCATGCGAAAAAAATATATAACAAAAGATCAAATATTTAACAGATACTTTCAAGTAATATTTTTATAATACCTACTTTTAAATTTGTTATAATAATTTATTATAAATATTAAAATTGTTTGATTCAGCTATTTTTAAACTTAAAATTCATTCTTCTCGAAAAAGCAATTTAAGATATAAACAAACACAAAATTTGTGGAAATTTTGCAATTTCATATTTATATTAACGGTTAAATTACCATAAATCATTAATTATAAGCTGTTAATTTTGTTAAAGAATATTTGATTAAAATAAGTTCTTATATAATCAAAAGAGTAGTAATTTCGTGTATCATTTTTTAAATATCAATTGACACATCAATTTTCAAAATATCAGTCGGTAAATACACTAAAATTTCTTATAAAAAATATTAACAAAGTTCTTAGTGTAGAAAAATACTTTTCACTAAAAGTTTTTCACGTCTGAATTTCGCACTTTTCAATGTAAAAACACTATATTTTTATAAAATCACGATTTTCCAAATTTTTCAAAAATTGCATCAATGAGACACGAATTTATAATAAAAAGCACAAAATAATAACAGTAAAAATAACACACACACACAAAAAATATAATAAAAAAATAATAATCTAAAATCAACTTATACAGTCAGTGAGTTGCAGTGAGTTATTATGTTTGTTGTTTTATATTATAGATAATTAGTTCGCATACCTAGTATTGATAAGAGAATGTAAATTGACTGATATTTGTGATAATACGAGCGACGGGCTACTGTCCTGCGTTCAGGTGCGGCACTGACTGCGGGTCCGTTGGATCGGACGCCGCCCCAGGACGCCGCCTCCCGAATCCCAACTCCCCTCGGCACACGACGTCAGACGGGAGAGGGAATCGCGCTGGACTAGGACACCGTCGCACACACAACAATCTCTAAATAGACTCTGTGTGATCTAAGATACTTCGGCGATTCTAAAAAAAATATATTATAAACTCCAAACATGTTCTCCCAAAAAAATCAAAAGTTTTGGATCACGTATACAGAGAAAGACATATTCTTAGGTGCTGTCATGAACTGGCCGTGGAGGTACCAATAGATAATATCACTTTATGAAAATCGCACGGACGAAACATTTCAAAATATCAATCAATAAAGAATGATTAAGACAACTATAATATTTGAAGTGTTTTCTACCAATTTTTTTTTTTTTAATAATAAAGTCATTGCTGAAACAAACGTTTTTTTTTGTAAAAGAAATGTTTGTTTTTATTCGAAAATCATCCCCAAAATTAGTCATGATGTAACTGTTATAAGTAATCATTATTTATTGGCCACCATTTTGGAATGTTTCGCCCGTGCGACCTTCATAAAAATCAAGATTTGTCATCGTGATTTCTGTTGTACTTGTATATCAGTTTGTGCCGTTTTACTGAAAATGGTCAATAACTCGTTGTCTAAGCGATCTTTTGCATCGATTATCTAGCTTTGAGTGACAAAAAGTTAGCTTTTCCGGAAGACTAATTTTAAATCCATAAAATAATGTCAAAATGTAAACAGAACAAGTAGCTGATAATCTGACTAAAATTGACTTCTTTAATTTATAAAAGTTAAAAACTGTTTGACAAGAACTGTTTGATCTTGATATAGACTTGACCATCCCCCCTCAGCGTCCCGGCCACCTGACAGTCCATGTTACAATAACTCGCCTACAGAAATACGCGGGCACAACTCGCGAGATGAGAGATATTTTTGTTGAGAGAAAGTATTGCGATATGGGATATTCATAGAACGACGATGCTTTTATTGGTATAGCGATCTGACGCGACCAAAATACACTGCCGTTTTATACTAAAAAGGAAGTTTCTTTTTTGAAGTTTCGCACAACAGGCAACCATTTTAAAATATTGATTGACATTTGTATTTATTAATAAAACAAGCGACTAGGCTCTGCAGTGAGGGTCCATTCTGATTGGTTGAATACCCCATCTTGATGTCGTTTGACACACGCACATACACCTAAACGATGTAACAACTAACTAGTGAACTCTGTATACTAATATGGATAGTTGATAGCGATTAAAAAATGGGTTTTGTATGTGGAGAATGTTCAAACACATTTTCTTCAAGACTGCAGGCATAAATGTTCACAAAATTAGAATGAAAACTTCAGATAAGGCTTTTAATCTAATTCTTTCTATAAAAGTCGATCAATTTTCTGACATTTCAAAATAAAACTTAATTAAAATTTATTTTTCCATTCCAAATTCTTAAGAACACAGTTACGTCAGTTACTGTATACATTTTGGACATCCTATAATATCTCAAATAATAATAGATATTAAATTAGGTTTTATTTTGAAATGCCTTACCTGAAGTTTTCATTCTAATTTTGTGAAGAAGAATATGTATTTGAACATTCTCCACATACAAAACCCATTTTTTAATCGCTATCAACTCTATCCATATTAGTATACAGAGTTCACTAGTTAGTTGTTCGTTCGTATAGGTGTGTGTGCGTGTGTCGAACGACATAAAGATGGGGTATTCGACCAATCAGAATGGACCCTGACTGCAGGGCCTAGTCGCTTGTATTAATAAAGACTTCGTATTTTTTTATTAATTCAGTTAATTCTTAATGCGCGTTAAAAGTCTTTTCTATAAATGATTTTGCATTAGAAATACAACAAATTTTAATATTTTTATCAGAAATGTTATGTAGTGAGTCACGCAGCGTCTACGTTTTCTCCTGAAATATAAATATTTGGAAGCTTAGTCAGTCTGACGTAGGTATACGTTTAATATGAATAAAATTGACCAATATAGTTGTACCTTCGCTTTTAAAAACTGTAGTTGAACAGCATTACTGCCCTATTAAAGGATCCGCTTTTAGTAATCTCAACACAGTATAAAATGAAGTCGCTTTCCGCGTCTGTCTGTCTGTATGTATAACCGCTAGCTCCTCCTAAACCACGCAACGGATTTTGATGCGGTTTTCACCATCAGTTAGATAATTTTTCACGGAAGGTTTATATATATAGCGAACGAGCGAAGCGAGTGAGTAATGTAATTATAATAGTCAAGCGAACGAGCGAAGCACCCGGGCGAAGCCGGAAAGGGCCGCTAGTGGTTCATTATTTTTTTTTTTAATAATAATAATAATTTAAAAATCCAATTGACACTTTTACCAGCTCTCGGGCTAGAACCCGGGAACTGGAGACTTGTAATAGAGGAATCCAGCAACGCCATGTAAACAACAGTATTGCTACACGCTCGCCCATTCTCAAACCCAATATATCCTTTCAATCGACTATTTTTCGAGCAAGATCGATTTAAAATTCTGCAATGCTTTTCTTATGGATAAAGTATATGTGATCACAATCTAAGTCCATTGTCAAATCAAATTTTCTGACAATGCTTTCTGCAACCGAGCAACAGTGTACCACAGCTAACGTACAATCAATGCGTTCCTCGTCTCACGTAAAGACGTAACTGACAAAAATTACATAAGTAGGATACGCCACCGAACAATCGCGCCCTTATGCCTGATATTCTTCTCACGAAATAGCGTAATTGTGGTGTACTGGGGCTTGAGAATGGCCGAGCGTGTAGCAGTGCTGTTGTTTACATGGCGTTGCTATAGTTCCTCTATTACAAGTCCCCAGTTCTCGGCTTCTAGCCAATTGGATTTTCAATTTATTATTGTCAATTGGATTTTCAATTTATTATTAAAAAAAAATAATGAATTGAAAATATGAATTGGTGCTAGACCCAAATAACCTTAGCTGTTAGTGGTCTTTAAAACACAATTTAACAATTATTTGTGGTGTACTAAATGGCAGATACGTCTTTAGATAAGATGAGAGACGAATGGTTTATTAAAATTTTCAATGAACGGTTAGCTAACTATCAAGATTTGATATATTATACAAAGATTGTACTGACTTCTACGTCCGTGAAATGAGTTCACAGTCAAAATACTTACATTGATTTATGTGAATGCATTTTCAGAAACCATAAAGGATTTACCTATTTAATGACTCCCACGACCCACCCACTTCATTTATTGAGAGGACAACGGGGCTTGAGAATGGCCGAGCGTGTAGCAGTGCTGTTGTTTACATAGCGTTGCTATGGTTCCTCTATTACAAGTCCCCAGTTCCCGGGTTCTAGCCCGAGAGCTGGTAAAAGTGTCAATTGGGTTTTCAATTTATTGTTAAAAAAAAGTTATAAATTGAAAATATGAATTGGTGCTAGGCCCAAATAACCTTAGCTGTTGGTGGTCTTTAAAACACAATTTCAAGAGGACAACGTACAATTAGTAGGTACTATGAAAAATTATTTTAGAAATCAATTGTTGGTTTATGTTTACAAAATACTAACCTTTACCTATAGCTGATTCGCTGACGTTATTTTTTATTTATTTATTGTAAATTATAGACGCGTCGACATCTTAGGTCATTAGCGTCTTGATTACATTAAATAACAATTAACTTAAAACTAAATTACATCACAAAACATCCATTAGCGGAGGCGGAATTCGAACCCACGACAGTCTGATCCAGAGACCACGACGCTAACCACTGAACCACACTGTCCTCTGATTCGCTGACGTTAATCAGCCAATAAAACGATAGTTTCAATCGTTATCGAAGTGAAACGAAATATGCAGTTCCGCATGGAAACTTCTAAATTAATAAAAAAAAACTGTTCCAAGGCATTTTCGATCTACAAACACGCCATTATTAACTGTTTTGATGAGTTCTATTATCAATTTTCTCATGTCACTTCTATTAAATTTTGTAGTAGGTATTTAAAAATCAAACTGTATATTTCTACTAGAAAAATGGATCGCTTCCATCTGAACTTTAATCTTTGATCAGCTGTTGTTTTTTTTGTGTTCCTTCTCTATAAGGGTTAAACTCGTGCTTAAAATATAAACACACGTGACCTTGACAGAGAACTTTTAATTTTAGCTTTATGTTATTTTTGGGATAATATTTATCAAGGTTAAATGTAGGACGACTTCCGCTCAGAGCTTCACATCTGGTCGTCGTTTTGCAAAGAACGTCAATTGTAAGGGACAGTTGACTAATTACAAAAAAAACTTCACTTGTAACGGTACCTCTGTTAGTATTTTCACTTTATTGCAGGTTTTTGCGTATTTAGTATGGAACCTAGATGGAAAACGTGTTTCCAAAATCTTTACCCGACTACGAAAAAAACGAGGGTTATGATTTTAACAGTTTATTTATCTGTCTGTTTGTACACTGTAAGAAATGGATGTAAAAATACTTTGAAAGTTAAGGTAGAATTCGCTCGATTTTCTAAGTGATTTTACATTATTATTTATTTTTACACAGAAAACTTCATAAAAACTTGGACTTTTATTGTAAAGTTAAACAAATTTGTGATTTTTACATAAAGTAAATTAAAATTACATAATTTGTGTAATATTCCAATAAAATGTGTAAAAATTACAAAATAAAATGTATAGTTACATATATAAAATGGATGAATACAAAACAAATTAATGTAAAATTAGTAACCACGCATGCGCAATGTGTTTTTATGGAATCTACGCGATGTGCAGGCGATACCTGTTTGCGACGCCATTGTCTCTTTGTGTGCCTATTACCAGATTAATCACTGGCTACAAATGGACCATCGATAATCTATGTAATCGGCCTTCTCATTTCTTACAGTGTATCAACATCACTCGGGAACAGCTAGATCGATTTTTATGAAACTTGGTACCCAAACTTAGAAATATAATTAAGGTATCTATCAAAATTGACCTTAATGCAAGAATCACACAAGAGTTGTACTACCTACTTCACTAACTCGTTATTTTAAATTTCATTTAAAAAAAGATGAATACGTGCATTTTTTCAACCAGAACAAAGGAATGTATTTTTATAATAAATTACAGGATAAATTTAACAATAGAAGGTTTTCATTTGAGAAGAATGTTGCTACTGTTCTTGCGCCAGAATATTTATAAATATTCGTAAATAAAAAAAAACAGTAAATAAATTTATTACGGTACTAAAATTAGCTATAACTGCGTTCCACAGAAGGGATGCCTTTACTTTATTTAGATTTTAACTGTAAATAGTGCGAAAGACATAAATTTCATCATAGAACTGGCAACTTTCTCATGACTACAATAGTAGTTTCTATGTTTCCACAGCTGTAATTATAGGCATTTATAAATAATGTTGAATTCATTCGTTTTTACGTTTCAGATGTTCTGGAAAATTTAATAAACACCCAGTTTTATTCTTTCTAGAAACGTCTGTTTGAATTGGTTTTTAACTAGGAAACGGAAAACAATAATCTATTACGATAATTGAATTTGATAATTTTTAGAAATAGAATTAGAATAAAATATTTTTACACCGGGTGTTATAAATTTGCATCATGTCAACTTATTCAATATAGCCGTTACCCGTGACTTCGCCCACGTATTTTTCGATGTATGATTTATTATCCCCCCCGCGAGAAATTCTCCTCCTGCGAAGCGAAGCCGGGCTGGTGGTGTTTATTCGCTCGAATTTCATAAGACATAACTCACTCGCTTCGCTCGTTCGCTCGGATTTTATTAATACACTACTCGCTCGCTTCGCTCGTTCGCTCGGATTTTATTAATACACTACTCACTCGCTTCGCTCGTTCGCTCGAATTTTATTAATACATTACACACTCGCTTCGCTCGTTCGTTTGAATATTAATAATACAATACTCACTCGCTTCGCTCGTTCGCTCGATGGATTTTCAAAAAAAAATTTCTTAGTGCTCACCTACGTTATATAAGAAACTCCTGTGCAAAATGTCATGCTTCTAACTTCAAAAACGACGAATTTCCATACAAACTTTCATCCCCTATTTAACCCCCTTAGGGGCTGAATTTCAAAAAATCCTTTCTTAGTGAATGCCTACGTCACAAAAGGAACCTACTGTCCAAATTTCAAGTTTATATCTTCAGCGGTTTGACCTGGGCGTTGTCAGTAACGGAACTGTTTTATATATATAGATAGATTAGAATATGAATTTATTTATTTATTGTAGATTATAGACTCGTCGACGACTTAGGTCATTAGCGTCTTAAATTACATTAAATAACAACTAACTTAAAACTAAATAACATCACAAAACATCCATGAGCGCAGGTGGGATTCGAACCCACGACATGTCTAGTCTAGAAGCTGTTACCAAGTACGCTATCCACTAGGCTACCTGTTCTCTAATATATGAATTTAGATAATCATTTTTCTCTCTTATCATACAACTTTTACCAAGGTGTTTTAACACTTCTTCTTCTTCTTCTTCTTCTTCTTCTTCTTCTTCTTCTTCTTCTTCTTTTGACCTGTACTATCACCCATTAAAAATAAAATAGGTAGACCAAGAACACCCTGTATAATTTCAAGCTACAATTTTCAAACAGGTTTCTTAAAGAGATCAACACAGATATCCCGAATAATTAAATTATTCTTATGTTGATAATATTTGATATGTTATTCTTACGATATAATTAGATTGTGATAATTTGTTATTTGAAAAAAAAAACGGGACGAAATAAAGAAATCTTGCCAAAAATAGATCACTGTTCAGCCAAATTCGTGTTTATAATTAATCACTTTTTGATAATACGTTGTTTTTTTAGCAATTTTAAAAATGATCACTATTTCTATTTCCTTTTGAACGTAAATCAGCAAAATTAATCTCCTTGTCAATTATTTGCATTTTTCAGTTATTTGCAAAATGAAAAAAATAGCATAAATATTAAAGAAAGAAATTTTAATAACATCAAATAAAAGTGCCAAAAAGAATACGAAAAGATTTTAAATTCTTTGAATAAAAGAACATAATATTAATAAATTACACGATAAATTAGATTACGCGGTAAAAAAATCCAAACATATTCGTTTCATCCAGAGTCGAACTTATAATACCTACAAATTTCCTGGGGATGTTTCTGTCCCCACAATTAATAATATATTTAACAATAAATACAAATTTTAACACGGACGCAGTGAACAAATACATAATTAAATGAATGCATAATGACTGCAAACAGTATATAAAAACACCTGTTGTAAAGAACAATGACGTAACACAATGCTGTAATCAGGAAAAATTCATTTATTCAAACCTATGTCACCGTAGGGATTTTAACCCTAAACTTTCCACTATCGCGGCGGACTGAGTTGACATTACTCACACAGTGACACATTTTCAAACGATCGACTTTCTCCCTTTAAAGCATTCTGTCACTGAAAAACCACTACATGCGAGAGTCAATATTCCAACACCACTGCTAGACTACAGACAACTCAACATGTAAAGTAAACACAACAGGTGAAAACAACGATGAAGTATCCAATTTTAATAACACAATGAATTTTTCCTGATTACAGCATTGTGTTACGTCATTGTTCTTTACAACAGGTGTTTCATATACTGTTTGCAGTCATTATGCATTCATTTAAATATACTTAACACTGTTTTTGGTAATAGACGAGCCATGGAAGCCCTCAGTTCCCAAGTTCTATTCTCTGAACTGGTAAAACTATCAATTGGATTTTCAAATTATTATTAAATTAACAGACTATTATATTATGGTTTGATTCCAATAGAAATTATATAGTTTCATGTAAGATGACTCCACTTACACTTGTCAGTATGAAAAACATAAATTTATTAAACTTAATTGATTATTTAATTCTAATTATTATTTGCTAGGATTCATGCCATAACAACACACAATCTGTGAAAATTTCAACTAGTTACCTCTTACCGTTTGTGAGATAGAGCCATATGACAGACGGACGGACGTACAGACATCGTAGGCCGAGTAATAGGGTTCCATACGGAAGTATGGAACCCTAAAAATAATAAATAGAAAATATGAATTGGTGCTAGGACCCGAAGAACCTGAGGTGTTCATGGTTACCTTTAAAAAAATAAAGAAGAAGTTAGGTTCGGACCTGCTTAAAACAAAAGAATCAAAGTTTATAATAAATGCAGATATTTCAGCAAATGTACGAAAGTTTCAGTTTGCGCCAATACACGTGCATTAAGTGTGTGTATGCATCTGTTAACGGCTTGCTGTGCCAAAAGTCTATTTTTGTTGAACCAAATCTCGCTAAACATTTTGTATAATGGTTAATGTTCCCACTGTGTATTTTCTTACATCAAACATCCAAAGCATGGACTGACCTATTATTTGTAGCGAATGTTGTATTACATTATTTTTTAATTTTTTTTTAAGACCATCCATTATTATTGAATTTAATATCAAAAATCGGACGTTTATGATCTAACTTAATATCTATTCATATTTTCAGTTATTATTTTTGATTTCAATTATAGTAGTCGTCAATCGTCATAACACAGTGTTGTGTCTTTTTGAGTCAACGTTAATACTCTACATAGTCGACCACAACATTGTTTTGTTTTGGAGTTTCTATGAGCTACGCTTTTGAAACAAACAAGTGATTTAAAATAATAATTTTGAATTAACTTGTTTGTTTCAAAAGCGTAGCTCATAGAAACTCCAAAACAAAACAATCTTGTGGTCGACTTAGAGTATTAATGTTGACTCAAAAAGACACAACAACAGAATCCAGTGCTATAAAGAAATTCTCCTACTAATTGAAATACATTCAAGGATCACAAATATCCCCTCTCTGAGAAATAAGAAACTACATTATTTTTGATAATAGGAAATCCAAATAATATTTTTACAAGTTCTCGGATTAGACCAGGGATTGTATTTTCAATTTATTATTAAAAATAATTAATTGGAAATATCCTAGGCTGAAATAACCTTAACTGTGGTGACCTAAAATCTGGAATTTGAGGATTTAATAAACGAGCCATGCAAACACCATATAAATACCGGCCCGACTATTTCCAGACCCTTGTATTTAATAAAACATTAAAAAGCTTCTTATTTTGAAATCAACAAATTTTCAACGAAACTACCAAATGTTATCCGCCATAGTACCTATTACAGAAAATCTAAATATGGCTTCGGAAGTTCGGGCGTTTTTTAGTTGCAAAACATTTTTCAATGTAAAGCCGGCAGTACACTCTCGCCGAGGGATACCGAGACTACCCGAACGCGAGAGTGTACTGGAAACGCTCGGCCGGCTTCGTAGCGCCCTGTCTCGCCTTGGGAGCGCTCCATATAAGGTCGGTTTTTTGACCACGAGTCAAAGGAACCGAGCGGTGAGTGCAGCTCAGTCACTACACTCTCGTGTTTAAATGCGTAGTTTATTTGGAGTTGAGTAGTTTAAATGACAACTGAAGCCGAGCAACGCCGAGTGTGTACACACACACACACACATTCGTAGACGCTCGCTTTACCTAATCTCTCTGCGAGTTCTCCTGCGAGCGAGCTCAACGAGAGTGTACTACAGACATAACAGTTTTCAAGTGTAAAGAATTCCGAGGACAGGCTTGGTGTAATGGTCAGCGTTCGAATCCCACTTCACATATGGATGTTGTCGTTTAGTTTTAATTTATGATGTTATTAACTTCCCATTGGAAGTTATTGTAATGGGTCCGAAAATCGAAATCAAAATGTATAACAAATTTTTATGTTTCAAGGTCACTACACTATTTTTAGAAAGATGTCTGTGTGTGTGTGTACGTGGTACGTACGTATGTGACCATTTCTTTCTAAGACGAAATCTCGAGAATGAAAAATGATATCGACTACGTTAGGGTGCCATTCGACGCGTATTAATGTAAATATGATCTGAAAGAAATTTTTTCAAAATCGATTCAGCCGTTCTTTTTTCTTAACCAAATAGACTCCAAAAAAGTAGATTTTACACAATATCTCGCGAATAAAAAATCATATCGACTTCGTAAGGGTGTCAATCGAGGCATGTTAACGTCATTTTGGTCTGACATAAATTTTATAAAAATCGGTGCAGCCGTTTTTTTTTTTTAATTATTGTTAAAAATAAATAATAATTATGTTTTAATGATTAAAATGATTAGGTACTTTTCTGTCTAATATCCAATTTAATTATATTATTAAATATTTATCAAACTGGGAAGTTCGTCGTGGGGACCTCAAGGGTCGCACTTTAGTCCTAATAAACGACCCACCTCACGGCTTGTTTGAAATAAGTTGGTAAAAGCTTTACTCTGATTAATAAAATCCACTCAGAAGTAGGTACAGTGGAATATTTACAAACTTTAAAATATATGTTCAGATAAACGCGCTACCTGTATGTACCTCACCTGTAAATGTGGCCTGAAAAGAATTATAGTTAAACCATGAGCTTCAGTATTTTTTATACTCAAGGTTAATATCTAAACGTATTCTTGGGGCATTGTGAAACATACAGAATGTAACAAAAAATCATTACAAAATGTATAAGGTGTACCTATTCAAAACTTGAAAAATAATGCTTTCAAAAAAAATGCTAAATTTGATAAAATGCGATTTTTTAACAAATCTGAAATCTCTCAGATATTTGTAAAACTAGTCATACATGAAGTTGTAGAAAAGGACACACTGGTTCCAATTAGCATTAGCGCTAATAATCTGATTTGTCGAGCATCTATAATCTACAATCTAATCCAATTAGCAAAAGAAATAACTTCTGCATATCTCTTTTGGTTTAGAAGGGTTGAATAAAGATTAAAGTAGGGTAAAATTAAAAAACAATCTAAAAAATATAGTTTTTGCAATTTTTTTAGGCACTTACCTCTGCAAAATTATGATTTTTGGCAAAATTTGAAATCGCTACGATCTTTTTCAAACTTACCATGCTCGTGGAAAGACATGCTTATTTTTATGCAGCCACGCACACTTTTTATCTATTTTAGATTGGGAACTACGAGAGATATTACAAGAGTTTTCTTCAGTGTAATGAAATCAGCTGTTTTCTATAAGTAGGATAAATTTGAAGAAAATCAAAAAAATGTCGCTTTTTGCAATTGTTTAAGGCGTGATTTATTTTGACAAAATTTTAAATTAATATAATATGTGGCTTCTAACATTCGCGAACCTGTTCGACTAAATTTGCTTATTAACGCCTTAAAAATGAACATTTTTGTAAAAAATCTAATTGAATATATATTACGTAACGTGTTCTAAATACCGGTGAACTAGTAAACTACTGGGGGCCCACAAAGCAAACTCCTACAAAACCTTGAGTCGCGTTCTAAATTTAAAACTTGTGCTTTGCTGAAAAATAACACTAACAGCGTCTGGCAGGGTCGTAACAGGAATTATAAATGAATGTTTTGCATTTTTGTGTCAGCATTTTTCATTTATCTCAAATTATATTTTCAGTATCGTGTTAATTGTTGTAGTACAACTTCTATAACCATTTTTGAATTGGCAATTCGTTTTTCTTTTATTAAAGTTCAAATAATTTATTAAGATGCTGTAGAATTTATTGTTTAGTAGGTGCGTTATGGTTTTAGACACATTTTTAAAACATTAATGTTGGTATCGAATAATGCATTGAAAGTCCATTAATGTTTTTTCTCGATACATCGAAACGTCAACATCAATGATCAAAAGACATCGATATTTTATGTTCATTCCTATTTTATCATACACAGTTGTCCTTTAATTAATTAACCCATCTTTCATCTCAAATTGTTCGAATTAGAAGAAATGTGATATCAGATCTATTACCTTTGGAATAAGTCGAGTTGGAAAGGTGACAACTAAATGAGAATATGTGATGAAAATAAATAATACAGTATATTTTTTTCCAAAATAAGACTTTTTAAAGGGCTTGAGAATGGCCGAGAGTGTAGCAGTGCTGTTGTTTACATGGCGTTGCTATGGTTTCTCTATTACAAGTCCCCAGTTCCCGGATTCTAGCCCGAGAGCTGGTAAAAGTGTCAATTGGATTTTCAATTTATTATTAAAAAAAAAATAATGAATAGAAAATATGAATTGGTGCTAGGCCCAAATAACCTTAGCTGTTAGTGGTCTTTAAAACACAATTTAACAATTATCCAGTTTCCGGGTTCTAGCCCGAGAGCTGGTAAAAGTGTCAATTGTATTTTCAATTTATTATTAAAAAAAAAATAATGAATTGAAAATATGAATTGGTAATAGGCCCAAATAACCTTAGCAGTTGGTGGTCTTTAAAACACAATTTAACAATTCCCCAGTTCCCGGGTTCTAGCCCGAGAGCTGGTAAAAGTGTCAATTGGATTTTCAATTTAAAAAAAAAGACTTTTTTATATTATATTTGCTTGTAATTTTGTTCATACTAACCATTATTGTAAGTTAAAAATTAATCTAGTATTATTTTTTTTTTTAATTTTTGGGATCCGTACCTCTGTACGGAACTCTATTACCCTCCTTACGATGTCTGTCCGTGCGTCTGTCACAACTCACAAGGCCTCTATCTTTTTAGTTAAGAATATGTGAAATATATCTTAGAAATTTTTATATGTTTGTGTTACAACTTATCAAGAAAAGTTATGTGAATTTTCGATAAATACTGATTTTGACTCGTTAACAAGTTATAATTTTTCTCGATAATCAAAAACTCACAAAAAATATTTTTTTTGTCTGTCAAACACAACTGCATTTGGTTGTCTTCATCGCGATTGGCGATGACACAATAAAACTGAAAGAAAAAACATGTTGCAAAATCATTAATTGGTAACAGACTGTGACCTAAATATTATTTCAAAAAAATTGTTTTTTCAACATTCGATATCGTTATATTTTTGTTAAAATTTCTATTATTGGCTGACCTAAAAAAAACTGCTATAACGCACAATAAATTATTACGTCTGGTCAGTTATATAAGTTTTTTTGTTGTTGGAATATTGCGTACCTACCTACTATAAAAATATGCAAACATTTTTATTTATTAAAAATTTTATTCTTATGGCGAGCTTCACAAAATTAGGTAACATCGGTTCGAAAATTGATTCTTATTTATTTTCATTCAAAACAACTAAAATTAGAATGAGGGTTTGTACTAATAGAGATAATTTTCCCAATGTACAGATCTGAATTTTTTGTGGGTTGACCATCAAACTCGTTCATAAAAACTTGTTACATTTTATTTTTTATTCCCTACATCTGTAAGACGACGTGTGTTTATTATTGTATTTATCAAGTATTTTCTAAATATTTATATTTTTATTTATTAAGTAAATTTCCTCAGGATGTGGTTTGTACTATTGTAATTTTATTTTTTTAGTCTGCAGGCATTGTTTCAGAAAAATTTAGAATCAAAACCACTGCCATTCTTGCATTGAAAATTTGTTAAATGTTATTAATTTAAAAAAATTGTATATTTTCTGGAATCGACGATCGAAAATAATTATTTTTTATAATTTTAAATTTTATCTCAATATTTCTCATGCTTTCAACATGCAGTTATGACAATAAACTTACAAGTTGACGGGTATACTAGTAGGATATTTGCGTCTTTAGCATATTTTGAAGATCAGCAACTTCCAGAGTTCTCTAGGCCTAGTACCAAACTAAAAATCAACTTCCAGTTTTCAAATTAGACCCTGCAGGAGTTATGGTAACGTCATATAAACAACGACGTTCCACCGATCTCGGCTATTATCACAATCGGTCATCATTATCGTGTATATAACAGTATAATATTGTCGTTGTTTGCGATGCGCCGGTAGTTAAAAGTCATTAGCGACTGTTAGCTAAGACCGGAAGTGTTCGGGTCAGCCACCGGGGTGATGGGACGGAAGCTTGTCGGTCAGTCGCACGCTCCCTGGCGTCGCTTCCGTGCACCCCCAAGCGCACACAACACGGCCAATCAGCTCACCTGTATGTCTGACCCCTTTTACTGCCGCTTGCGTCAATATTGCACCGCACATTGTGCAGGGACATGCAATCTGATTGCTGGAGTCGACTCTGATCTAAATTTATTTATCTTTTTAATTGTAAATAAAAAAAAATTAAGTGAGTCTTCAACGACAATTTTTTCAGCTATTCTTAGAATCACCCTGTCTGTTTCATAGCAGATATTCTTCATTAATAATAAAAATGAGGTTTTAATTTGTTTCGAATGCCAATTTTAAAGATTCTTCCCTTTATAATGTAGGAAGAGTGCCTGGGCCCATAACCTATTAGAACACGTTGACTTTCTCACACTGACTGATAAGTATTTTTATTTCTTATTCATAATTTCATAGCGTTACATAATTATTTTGACACAAAAGGTTACACTGCAAAGTATAACTATATGGAGCGGTAAATTTAAATAATATACAATTTATTGTCTTACAATAATATTAAATAATTTGTCCTTATAATCGATCTTCTTGGTGGAGCCAATTCGTCAATGTATAAAAAGAAGCTATATAATTTTACCTGCGTGGCAGCGTGCAGGTTCAAAGCTTTTTTGATCATTTTTCAATACCCATAACTCCTAAATCGATGATCATTCCATCCGGTTGCCAATGCAGTAATATTGGATTGGCGATATTTTATATTTACAAACGTATGTTTAGCAAATGTATTTAGTTGTTCGTGAGTAAAAAATAAAACGAAAATTTACAATGACCTTAGTAAAAATTAATTTTAAACGCGGATCTTAACAAAAAAACATACGATTTAATGTACAGAAATAACTGATATGTTTACTTTGGCAATATTTTCAATAACTTAAATTATAATAAAATATTCATTCTTTAAGCTGGATAAACAAATTATATTATATTATTTAAAATTATTGTTTTAATTAGAGAGTGATTTAAGTTGTAAATTTTAGGCTAAAATAGATTTGCTAATGAATAATTATTCAAATCATATTTATGCTGTGATGTTTTGACACAATGAAATATTGCAAAGAAAATGTTTTTTGAAAATATGCCAAAAGTATTTTGACACTTTCTTTTTTTTTAATTTAAAAAGTTTCACTCAAGAGCTTTAACTATTTTGAACATTTTTGGAGAATAATATCAATATTATACTTGGCCGTATTTATAATTTTATGAAAATATTATCTTGTGTTTTTAATTTAAATTTTCATATTAAATTTATACTCTATTCAACATCGCGTGGTCATACTCTTTTTTTCGAAAGATTCAAAATCACAAGTCTATTAGAAACATAATTACATTTTTACCATACTCACTATAAAATGACTGATTTACATGCATGTATGCATTTTACGGTATTTAGCCTGTCTTTTTATTTCCATAATTTTAAAAGTCGCAGTTTAACTTTTAAACAAATTTTATATTTAAATATGTTGTACATATTTTTTGTGGGGATTCGTTCAACAAGCATGGGAAGTAACGTTTTTAAGTAAACAATTGCTGGATTGTTGTTTGTTTACGAGGTCAAAGCACGCGCCATAGATATCGGGTGGTTCTTGTTAATTGATAATAAACAGCTTTTAAAAGGGTGACTGCGCCTGTCTTTATTCAAACATCACCGCTGACATCTGACGTGAAAATATGCCGTTAAAAATGCTATGTCATTTCTTTTGCCAACTAATGCATCCGGACGTTCACTGAGCCGGGTAGCTCCAGCTTGGTATTAATATTTACAAAAATAAAATTAAAAAACACGAAAAGCTAGAATATACAAAATAATAAGCTTTTTATCCCCTAGGAAAGTGTCTTAAATATGTTGTTTAAGGGGAGTCCCGATTTCAAAAGGGCTTACTTATTTAATTTTATTCGTAATTTTGTGGTTTGATTTTTTAAAATATTTAGTTTATTTTTAACACGCTTATATTAGCTTCACCTGCATGTTTGCGTGCTTGCTTGCTTGTTTGTCAGTTTGTAACCGACTTCTTTGAACTTGATTTTGACCAACTTTGAACGGTCAGATTTAGTTTAAACTTTGTCGACTTATCAAGGACCGACGACAATACAATAATTCCATAAGTTTGTCCCATTATCCTGACCAGGATCTCCAGGACTAAAAAAAAAAAAAGCAAAAAACTTCAGATTGAACTGAAACTTTGCACACTTATCAAGGACCGATTACAATACAATAATTCCATAAGTTTGTCCCATTATCCTGACCAGGATCTCCAGGACTAAAAAAAAAAAAAACAAAAAACTTCAGATTGAACTGAAACTTTGCACACTTATCAAGGACCGATTACAATACAATAATTCCATAAGTTTGTCCCATTATCCTGACCAGGATCTCCAGGACTAAAAAAAAAAAAAGCAAAAAACTTCAGATTGAACTGAAACTTTGCACACTTATCAAGGACCGATTACAATACAATAATTCCATAAGTTTGTCCCATTATCCTGACCAGGATCACCAGGACTAAAAAGCAAAAATAAATTATAATTTAAAAAAACTAAAAAACACGCTTTAATGAACTAAAAAGTAAAAAATAATTAATTTTATTGTAAAAAAGCGTGGGGTGCTTTGTATCATATTTTCATACTACCCCACGCTTTTTTACAATAAAATTAATTATTTTTTACTTTTTAGTTCATTAAAGCGTGTTTTTTAGTTTTTTTAAATTATAATTTATTATATGTAATTAATATAAAATGTTCTAAGTGCCGTTATAAATAATATAAATAATACCAGTTAAAATTTCGTAGCTAACTTAATTTGATTTCTTTTTAACCGACTTCAAAAAAAGGAGGTTTCTCAATTCGACCGTATATATTTTTTATGTTTTATGTATTTTCGCGGATAACTTCGTCGTTTATGAACCGATTTTGAAATTTTTTTTTTTATTTGAAAGGATATACTTTCAGATTGGTCCCATAGAAATTTCATCAAAATCGGTTCAGTAGTTCGGCTGATTTTAATAAAAGTAAGTAACGGCGTGTGATTCTTTAAGGTAAAGGTTACTTTTTGACACTAAAAAGTAAAAGATAAAAAACTTTTTAACAAAAAAAAAACCTCCTTCAAAAAGGCACTAAAAAGATGAAAATAATGAAATTTTGAGGTCTGTGCCAATTAAAATATGAAGTCGGTTAAAAAGTATAGTATATAGTGATTAATATCTTCTTTTTAACCAACTTCATATTTTAATTGGCACAAACCTCAAAATTTCATTACTTTCCTCTTTTTAGGGCCTTTTTAAAGGAGGTTTTTTATTATATGATGTTAAACAACTGATATTTAATTTTGATACAGTTACATAAATTTTCGTTTTTTTTAAATAAATAAAAAAAATATACCAAATAATTTCATAGTTGCTGATTAAAAACCGGTATAAATTCGGTCCTTAAAAAATAAAAATGTTTGTAAAGCGTATAGGATGAAGTCTAAACATTATACTGCGTCTTTTGTTAAAATGGAAAACAACAATTTAAGAATATACCCTATTTCCAACAGATATTTAAAGATAGTTTTCCAGACTTCAATGGTTTCCGAGTTTTCTTTGAACAGTATTGCTTATGTAAGCAATATTGGATTTTATTTTCCGTGCTTAAAGTTGACAGTCCACTAGAATTTACAAATGTCTAACGAAACTCTAATAAGTATAATACTGTAGCAATATTTTTGTTACATTACACTCATTCTTGATATGCCATTTTCAAAATTATTTTTACATAGCGACGCTATAAAATTGAAAATTGTTTATAATAAATAACACTTTTTTCGTTTTGAAAAGATTCAAATATCATATCGAAGAAAACATATTTCATTACGAATTTAATCTAATAGAAATATATTGTGTTTTATTTATTTAAAGTAAGAACATATAATTGTTCTTACAATACCTATACCTTGTCTATTCATTTCCCAGGTAGAGTATATAATTTGAAAAAAAAATACATTCCAACAATGTCTCTTACCTACAGCTTACAACAAAATAAATAGGTAAATACGGTCAGTACACTTGCAAAATTTGAAATTCTCCCGACCGACCAATCACAACTCAAGAACAATTGGACACGAGTTGATCACGCATGTACGGTCACTCTATCTTAAAAATGAATAGAATATAGTTTTTAATGATTTATACCTAGCTGAAATTTCCAAATTTTGATATTAGTTATTGTAATTTTTGAAACCGCAAAATGCAGGGAATAATTTAAAACTTTTTTAAGAAATGTAGTCTGCCATGATTATTAATTTGTTACTAAAAAAATTATTCCCAAAAATTTACCAAAACTTTAAAAATGAAATTGTAATACAAATTGAAAATCGTTTTTTAAATATTTAAAATTTATACAGACTCGAATTTAACAATACCTATATTCATTCGATTACTGGCGTAAAAACTGCTCGAGGGCAGTGTAGCCTAGTGGATAGCGTACTTGGTACCAGCCTCTAGACTAGACTGGCGTGGGTTTGATTCCCACCTGCGCTCATGAATGTTTTGTCATGTTATTTAGTTTTAAGTTAGTTGTTATTTAATGTAATTTAAGACGCTAATGACCTAAGTTGTCGACGCGTCTATAATCTACAATAAATAAAAATAAATTCTCTCGTTTTTAGAGTTTGAAAATAAATTTCAAATAAATGCTTTATTCTTACGCTTTTTCTGTTGTGTATGAAGTTTACAAAAAAAACTTTTTAACAAAAAAAAAACCTTCAAAAAGGCACTAAAAAGAGGAAAATAATGAAATGTTGAGGTCTTTGCCAATTAAAATATGAAGTTGGTTAAAAAGAAGATATTAATCAGTAATCACTATACTATACTTTTTAACCGACTTCATATTTTAATTGGCACAGACCTCAAAATGTCATTATTTTCCTCTTTTTAGTGCCTTTTTGAAGGAGGTTTTTTTTTTGTTAAAAAGTTTTTTATTTTTTACTTTTTAGTGTCAAAAAGTAACATTTACCTTAAAGAATCACACGCCGTTACTTACTTTTATTAAAATCAGCCGAACTACTGAACCGATTTTGATGAAATTTCTATGGGACCAATCTGAAAGTATATCCTTTCAAATAAAAAAAAACTTTTCAAAATCGGTTCATAAACGACGAAGTTATCCGCGAACATACATAAAACATAAAAAATATATACGGTCGAATTGAGAAACCTCCTTTTTTTGAAGTCGGTTAAAAAATAAATTATCTCGTTTTTAAAGTTTGAAAATAAATTTCAAATAAATGCTTTATTCTTACGCTTTTTCTGTTGTGTATGAAGTTTACAAAAATATATCAGTGGACGACATAGTTTAAGCGACAATCGATGCGACACAATTCGACGTCGTATTGAGATTGATCGAGTGCGCTTTGTATGCACGAGTGCTCGCTACGACCGGATATAGTCTCCGCGACTCGTAAAGAGAGTGAAGTATTTGCCCCGACGACGACTTTATGTCGATTGCATAATACCATTGTGTCTTCTTTACTTTTATTAATGTCGTTCAGAAATAAGGGCCGTTCAGAATAAAAAAAGTCGATTTTTTAACCAAAAGAACGAGCAATCACTCTTAACACGCTTTTTTATATCACGCGTACAACCTAAATGACTCAACCGATTTTGAAAAAAAAATTTGTTTAATTCCTTCCGAAGTCTAGTTGTGCACGACAAAGCCCGATTTTTTTACAAGCTTTTATGCTGTGTTTGTCTGTTAGTATGTGTGGGTCAAAAACTTGCAAGTCAATTTTGAACGACTTCCACGTATCCAATTGATTTGAAATTTTTACACTTATGTATTCCCGATGACAATATATGAATAAATCGTTTTTAAAATTAAATTCAACCCCTAAGAGGTTCAAATGAGGGTGTAAAAGTTTTTTTTGACTAATCAACGCCCAGGCCAAATCGCTTAAGTTTGAACCTTGAAATTTAGACAGAAGGTTCCATTTTTGACGTAAACATCCACCAAGAAGGGATTTCTCGAAATTCAACCCCGACGGAGATCTAAGAGGGGTAAAATTTTGAAAGACTAAAATGAACAAAATCAAATATTAGTAATAAAACTTTTTAGAGACAAGCTTTTATTGGAATGTACTAAAAAGAAAAAAATAATATTTAATAATTTAGATTCATAATTATTATAAAAGCGTGGGTTGTAAACTATACGATAGTTTATTAGTTGCAACCCACAATTTTATAATAATTATGAACCTAAATTATTAAATATTATTTTTTCCTTTTTAGTAGGTACATTTCAATGAAAGCTTGTCTCTAAAAAGTTTTTTTTACAAATATTTTATTTATCAGTACAAAAATATCAAACGAACCTCTGGCTGTAATTTAGATTTTTTGCGGGTTTTTTTTTGTATTTAAAGTCAGGGGTTAAACCTCTTGACCAACTAAGATTAATCAGATTGCTCTTTTCAAGAACGAAATACACATTAAATAACTTTTCGTATAAACGTAATAAATGACAACTCAACTATTATAAAATGAAAGAAATAAGCAGAAATTTCAAAACAAACATGTTTACAAATTTCTCAAGATGACCTAAATATTCAAAATGGATTCATCCGGCTTACTTTATTTATATTCTTAATAAAACCATAATCTTAATTGATCCACTTGAAAGAGCAAATATGAAGTTGTTTGTGAATTAAAATTATTTATTGGATGTGTTTATAAATAGCAAATTTTATTCTTTTGAAAACACATTTAATTTATCGTGCATATGGCTGCAACATATTGCGGTATTTTTTTAATTCTTTTTAAAGAAGAAATAAGGCCAGACGTCAAAAGTAAAGCTTTACATATTTTTATACTTGTACATCTATCTTTTACCGTTTTTTAATTCTTTGAACTTCGCAACTTGCACACATTTTCAACAACGCATGTTTAAAAAAAATATTAGTAAAAAAAACTTTTTAAAGTCAAGC
Organism: Mongoloraphidia duomilia; assembly: GCA_039654895.1. Lineage (NCBI taxonomy): Eukaryota > Metazoa > Arthropoda > Insecta > Raphidioptera > Raphidiidae > Mongoloraphidia > Mongoloraphidia duomilia. The sequence continues at coordinate 15,567,433 of CM077525.1, read as the reverse complement.
TTTTATTGAAATCTACTAAAAAGAAAAAATAATATTTAATAATTTTAGTTCATAATTATTATAAAAGCATGGGTTGTAAACTCTATGATAGTTTATTACTCGCAACCCCCGCTTTTATAATAATTATGAATCTAAATTATTAAATATTATTTTTTCCTTTTTAGTACATTTCAATAAAAGCTTGTCTTTAAAAAGTTTTTTTTACTAATATTTTATTTTGCTCATTTTAGTTTTTCAAAATTTTACCCCCCTTTGACACCCGTAGGGGTTGAATTTCGAAAAATAATTTCTTAGTGGATGCTTACGTCAGAAAAGGAACCAACTGCCAAAATTTCAAAACATCAAAACGTCTCCCATGTAATAAAGAATTTTGTCAATAAATTGAATCGAGAAGGCTTCAAAATTTTATTTCAAGTATTGTTATTAACCGATCTTCAACGAAATTTTGCATAAATTATAATTTTAATTATCTTTTTAAATTTATATATCCAAATAGTAATAAACAAACGACGAAATATGACTTTAATAAAACAGTTGACATTTATTAATTTCGTTTATAAACAAACCATTTCTTAGTTGAAAGACTGTTAAACATAGTTTTTACTGTTAGTGTACATTAAAGTTGATTGAATTGTGTTCTTTAGTTTCCTATTGAATTCTGATATCTATTTTAGTGTGCAATTTCAGCTATTTGAGAAACATCTGTTAAGGAGTAGTTCTAAAAGCTTCCGTCGCGGCGCCACTAACTTGAACAGACTTATCATCTACACAGAAAACTTTAAACATATTTTCTGTACTTTCTAACGAATGAATTTCTTGTTTAAAGATGGTTTTCATGTTCATCACTTTTCTTGTTGTGACAAACTTTTGGAAAATAATAAAACGTGTTTGCACAATTGTAATATTTTTAAAAATAATTTTAAATTTTTGAAAACGAATTAGTGATTTAGAAGTAGGTACAGTTCGAAGCTTTGTTTTTCAGTTCTCATTAGAAACCATAACTAAATTTATTATTGGCAAGTTTTAAAAATTATAATTATAGTTGTGCTTTGAGATTACACATTCAGTTCCGACTATATTATGCAATCAGACGGCTTCGACTTTCGACTGTCTTCTCGGCTCTCGTTTAAAATTGATTTTTAACTGTCTTAAGATTTAATTTACGTAAATTGATATAAGAAAAAAATTTCTGGAGTTTGTGTTATGACTTTCTAACAATGCGTAGTGCACAAAATAACAAGCCGTGAGGTGGGTCGTTTATTAGAACTAAAGTGCCCTTGAGGTCCACACGACGAACTTAGCAGTTTGATAAATATTTAATAACAATAATTACATTAGATATTACACAGAAAAGTAATCATTTTAATCATTAAAACATAATTATTATTTATTTTTAACAATAATAAAAAAAAAAAACGGCTGAACCGATTTTTATAAAATTTATGTCGGATCAAAATGACGTTAACACGCCTCGATTGATACCCTTACGATGTCGATATAAATTTTAATTCGCGAGATATTGTGTAAAATTTACTTTTTTGGAGTCTATTTGGTTAAGAAAAAAGAACGGCTGAACCGATTTTGAAAAAATTTCTTTCAGATCATATTTACGTTAATACGCGTCGATTGGCACCCTAACGTAGTCGATATCATTTTTCATTCTCGAGATTTCGTCTTAGAAAGAAATGAACATATACGTCCATATACGTACGTACACACACACACACAGACTTCTTTCTAAAAATAGTGTAAAAATAGTGTAGTGACCTTGAAACATAAAAATTTGTTATACATTTTGATTTCGATTTTAGGACCCATTACAATAACTTCCAATGGGAAGTTAATAATTTCAGTTTTCATGTTCAGTTTTCTCTGTATTTAAATTTAATTGCCTGTAAGTCAGCAACCAATTTATACGTTATTTATTGTATTGTTCTGATTGCATAATTTTTCACTGTTAAAATCACATTCAATTTCGATTATCGTTAAAAATCAAACAGTTTTGAAATCTAATCTACTTTTTTAGGTTTTCAGACTTGAAACTTTCCTTCCGTGCAGTTGAAACCATAACTTTTATAATAAAAAAAGTAAATCAATCAAAACTTGAAGGCACGCGAAATCGATAGGGCTTCCGTGCTTACTAGAAAAGGCTTTTTATTTTAATAAGTGCTATTGTTTCAAACAAAGTGACACAATAAAATTGATTATACACGGAATCGATTTGCCTTGTCTACGCACTGAAAAATATATTACCTTAACGTACTATACTCAGACTGTTTTCTTTTTTTAAGGCTGCCTGCATACGAGGGCGTACGCAGAATTTTATTCAGGGGGGAGGGGCAAGAGTTATGAAAATAAACAAGGACATCTGAGTGTCATACTACAATTCGGTCTTAAACGATAGGTAGTCCAAACGTTGTGCAATTTAGGGAATTTTCAGGCACCAAAATTCAATGACAGGATATAAAAGGGAAAGCTTCATGAATTTTCACATTTTATTCCATTAGTCCAGATCCCAGGGGGAGGGTAGGTGCCCCCCTGCGTGTGTCCATGCTTGTATCTGCTATTCATCTGATGGGTTGTGTATTTTCCACCATATATATAAGTATAATTTTTTAATCACACAGTTTATTCATAAATATATTAAAGTCGGCCTATACAATTAAATTTAATGAACCTCAACGATAATATTAAGTTTTAGTGTCATCTGTTAGCGCACTTGTGAACTACAAAATATATGTTTTAGTGCCATCTGTTAGCGCACTTGTGAACTACAAATGACTTTTTACTCGTATTAAGTTTTTAGTGTCATCTATTAGCACACTTATGAACTACACACTATTACCAGCATATTGCAAATACGTGTTCGTGTTTGAGCCGAGTAGCCCCGATTGTCACCGTCGGGTGCGTTTCATATCACTGTTGTTAACAGCCCAGAAAGTTTTCACTTCAAAAAAAATAATAAAACTTCGATACTATTTCACAGAAATTGATACGAAATTTTTTCAAAAAATTGTTACTTCAATTTCGTTTTAAAGCCTACTAAAACCATTAATTAATATTATGACTTGTTTGTTTAAAAATATAATCACTTAAGTTAAGTATAAAACTGGTGGCCATACTCTTTTTACAAAATCGTATTTTTAACCGACTTCATAAAAACGAGGTTTCTCATTCAACCATATATATTTTTTAAGTTTTATGTTTTATGTGTGTTCGCGGATAACTTCGTCGTTTATGAACCGATTTTGAAAAATTTTTTTTTATTTGAAAGGATATACTTTCAGATTGGTCCCATAGAAATTTCATCCAAATCGGTTTAGTAGTTCGGCTGTTTTTAATAAAAGTAAGTAACAGCGTGTGATTCTTTAAGGTAAATGTGACTTTTTGACACTAAAAAGTAAAAAATAAAAAACTTTTTAACAAAAAAAAAACCTCCTTCAAAAAGGCACTAAAAAGAGGAAAATAATGAAATTTTGAGGTCTGTGCCAATTAAAATATGAAGTCGTTTAAAAAGTATAGTATAGTGATTAATATCTTCTTTTTAATCAACTTCATATTTTAATTGGCACAGACCTCAAAATTTCATTATTTTCCTTTTTTTAGTGCCTTTTTGAAGGAGGTTTTTTTTTAAGTTTTTTATAACATAAATTGTGAGCGTAGCTTTAAAAGCTCGCCCATTTCAGTGTGCGTCAAAATCAATAAAAACAGTCTAATATAAACTGAATACTGAATTATATGCTTACATAACAAAAGAAACGAAATCAATTTCATTGAATATAAAAGGACAAAGTAGGATACTTTAGCTATTATGTGAAATACATAATGAAAAGACATATTGAAACGGAGGAAAATTCTTATGGAAAGGGGAAAAATTCAACTAATACTGGGCCACATTAGAACAAGAATTTTCTTTCGATAATTCTATATAACTAGTCTTTAACTTGAGTTAAAGTCGAATTAGACATAGTAACCTTACCCTAATCTGGCCATAGCCTAGGCCCCTAGGGTGTTTGAGTTTAAATACTGCAAAAAAAACAAACACATTTCAATTTTTGTTAATTTTAATTTTATTTCCACATATTCTCACCCACGTTTGTATCAACATTATAACTATTTTGTGGACTCTGAAGATGGTATGAAGAATACCGAAACGTTAGTAAAATGCAAATTTAAAAAAATCAGTATTGCTTTTTATTGATCCTTTGTGCCACGGAAGTGCTCATTTCCAACAATTCTTAAAACTGTTTTCAAGGATCAAATTGCTCTATTTAAATATAGCAACTTCGAATTTAAATACTGCAGTTGGGGCGAAATAACAGTAAGAATTATTTATGAACTGTTACTGAAAAATGAACCATTTTTAAAAATAACGATTTTCAAAACTTTGCTGTTCGATTATAACAGTTCCCTAAAAGGTTAAAAAACACGTTCTTGATGTAATGTGATTTTTAGGGTTCCGTACCTCAAAATGAAAGAAATGGAACCTTTATAGGATCACTTTGTTGTCCGTCTGTTTGTCCGTCAAGACTTTTTATCTCAAGAACGGCTAGAGATATAAAGTTGAAATTAATATCAAGTACTAAGATCTACAACTCCGTAGTCCTGTAAAAAATTCAAGCTTCTATCTCAATGCAAGAAAGAGATTAAAAAATATGTATTTTGTTCAACACCCGCAAGAAATAAATCATTTCGTGGCCTTGCTGAGCGTAGGCGAAATAATGAGTTTCCTGGTTGTTGACGTACAGAGTTTGCGAAATCCCATTTCGCCCACTAGTGGGCGAAATGGATTTCGCCCACGCTCATTACAGGGAACGTTTACGACCCAAAAATCACTTTCACCATAATTGTTCCCGTTCATTAATTGTTCACAATTCGTTTTTACACTGTTTTGCAATTGCATTTCGCCCACGCTCAGCAGATCCACGAAATGACATATTTCTTGCCGTAGTTGAACAAAATATTGTGTACGACTATTGGTCGAAAGAGGAGATTCCTCGAGTGTGGATTTTGCCGCACGAGCGGAGCGAGTGCGGTAAAACACACGAGTGGAATCTCCTCTTTCTCCCACTAGTCGCACAATATACTATTTTTATACTGACTCACTTATCAAAGCCTATAGGGTATTTTCCATTCACCTATAATCTTGACATTTGGCATGAAGGGAGACCTCATAGTATAAGAAAGGAAAAAATCCGAAAGTCATTAATTTCTAAATCTACATTATGGAATTATTATGTGACAAACTTAATTTTTATTAATTTGTTATAACGGTATGGAACCCTCAGGGCGCGAGTTTTACTCGCAATTGACCGTCTTTTTTAAAAGATACTATTCAAAAATTCAGCCACTTTCAAATATCAAATAATATGGTTTAGTTATTTCCGAATAAACTTAGCAGATAGTCATGATATCATTCTTATTTGTAAATAAAAATTCGTTCGATCCAAGTCAACGACAGTATATAAATACAATTGGGATAAAACCGGGAAGTCTATTGTATTATGCAATAGCGTTCCCTGTTCATCCTTGATGTTCGTGAGCAAACCTAATAAAGTAACAAGAACCAGACAAGTGGGCTAAACAAGGATTAGGACGTATTATCCTCGTATGGATTTCCTGCCGCCGCGACGATCGCGTTGTCTTGGTAACGACGACGCTACGTGTGATCTTATTGGTTGCGAATAAGTCGGAAGGAAGGATGTACCGCCCTAAACAGTTGACAAGGAAGGCGGAAGTCGTAGTAGGTATCTATGAGCCAAGACGTTTTTATAAGCGCACCCCGATGCATGCACGCGAGAGTAAATAACTAAAAGCTTCGGTTCAGAATAGCGATCTCTTGCCTAGACAGGTTTGTTAACTTACACAGGATCGACCACATGTTATCGTTGAATTAATATCTACGAAAAGAAGTTGAAAATATAGTAACAGATGAGCTGGGTATGAAAGCGCAATAACTGCTACTAAAAGTGTTTCAGAAAATTCGAGATTATCTGATATCATTTAATTTTATTAATTATAATAATATTAAGGCCAACATCCATTTGGAACATTTGCAAACGATTCAAAAAGTAAGTTTTATTTTTTTTCCATACTACTCACTACAAAATAGTTACTTTCGATGTATGTATATACCGTCCTGTAATGCGTCATTTAACTGGCAGGCGTGCGAAAAGTGTTTTACTTACCGCACTAGTGCGGTAAATAAACGGTTGCCATAGTAACTTCTGTTTATTCGCTCTATCTGCCTGCGTGCGACTGCCATTACTTACCCGCGACTTTCACGGCATACTGTAAAAGTAAAGATGGTGACGCAAATGAACTGTAAATTTTTTTTTGAAAATGAAGTGAAAAGTATAGGTATTTTGTAGTGGGTATGGCAAAAAATATATAATATATTGCGTGCGTAATGGTATTATGACTCGTGTGACTAAAAACTCGCGGCAGTCAAAGTGTTAATTCCTTAAGGCGGTCGACAGAATTAATATTGTTTACTTTAAGTACGTTCTCTACGGTAGAAAAAGGTTCGTAATAAAAATAACTGACCACTTTATTTCACAATGTAGTTTTCATAATGTCCGCTCTTTAAACATTCATAGCTTCGTTTTGAAGATTTTTGTAACTGAAAATGTCTAACAGAAAAAAAGAGAAATAATTGAGAAAACACATTCTACTTCTAAAAATAGAATATATTACTGCTTTAATATTTTTATATTGTTTTAAAGTATTTAAAATGATTTCAAAATATAATTTTTTTAAGTGGTGTGGCCTGGCTCTTGCCTTTTGCCCAGTATCCGAAATAAAAAAAATTCGACTGATGACCAGTCCTATACTTCCCACCTAGTAAATATTTGCAAAAAATAAACTCTCTTTTTTTATTCTTTGAAAAAAAGCATGGCCCTCTTTTTTGTTTGGTGATTTAGTGATGGCTAGTAATATAGCAAAAATCATGATTACCTTGATTTACGTACAATTTTCTTTTTTTAGTAAAATATTTTTTTTCTCGAAAATAATTATACATTTTAGAGAAAAAAAATATTTACATTTTTTTCATATTATAACATCTAGAATTCATTTATATTTTTTTTGCCTATGTTAATACGTGACATTGAGAACGTTTTTTTTAATATCTCAGGATTCACTGAACCGATTTGTCTCAAAATCTAATCAGATCTAAGTTAAAGGCTGATAAACACAATAGAACAATCGGCATGGCCGTATGTTGTTCCGTTTTTATGATATCGAAGGCGAAAAATTGACCATATACACACACACACACATACAGACATCAGTCAGAAAATGATCTTAAACGATTGCTGTGGTCTCAAAACGTGAAGATCTGTTAAAATCTCGAAATATTTTTCTCGGACTAAATCCATTACTTTCCTACAATAGTAGAGATGGGAAGTAAAAATTCGAACTTATTTGCCATTTCTTGAGAGACCTCGTGGGCTGCGACCCTTGAAGTCTAACTTTAAGAAAACATTGTCTTTGCCATCAATTTAACGATGATTATGATTGACTCAATATCATGAAACGCTTTATAATCATGATTTTAAACGGTACTGGATTAATTGTGTTGGCATGTCAGGTGTACGCTAATTATAATTGATTAAACAAAATTCGAAATCTAATCGATATCTGTTTGTTATTTCAATAGGCGCCTCTCACAGAAAACAATAAATAATTGTCTAATTGCTCATTTGCATCTGATAATTCCCTACCAATTACTAGCATGCTTATTACCACCAGGGTACAACAGATAGGGTTGTCCAATCTATATTATATTACTAATCTCCACCCGTGGAATAGCTTGCGTTAATGTCGGTTTTAACAGAAACTTTTCGTATACCTAATCGTAACGATATGATTATACAAATAGCGTTGTATAATATCCCTGACATATTGCAGCTATTGATAGAAGAACCATATTATTATTACTTCAGTCAATAGCTGCTCGAAAGCGTTAATATGTCGATTTGATAGAAACTTAACCCTAAACCGACCATCTCCAAATAGTGGCGTAGCTACCGGAGGGCTAGACGGTGCCGTGCACCGGGGCCCCCAAGCTCAGGGGGCCCTCGGACACTGACCATCAAACCTCATATTGAACTAGCCAAAAATTCTCCCATCTTCAGAATGTAAATAAAATAGGTTGCAACACGACTTTAATCATGACAACTCATTTGAAAGAATACAGGGGAATATTCTCAACAAGTTCCGACTTCTGTTCGAAACTTGTGGGGAATTCCCCTGTATTCTTTCTGTTGTTTGTGCAGTGTTGCCAACTTGAAAGATTCACCGTCACAATAAGGAAACGGTTTATAAAAATAATCCGTTAAATAAATTAAAACTTTATTGCAACAAAAACCTTTTATATAAGTATTTTGACTTGATAAAACCTAAACAGTTTAGTTAGGGCCCCAGTTTTTTTTGCACCAGGGTCTTTGGTTACTTAGCTACGCCTCTGTCTCCAAATAAAAAATAGCTTATACTTTAATCTTGGATAACAGAAGCTGTAGTATATCAAGTTTTATTTAAATCCATCCAGTCGTTCTCGAGTGATGGTAGTACAAACAGACAGACAAAAACTCTAGAAATGCGTTTTTTCCAGCCAGAGAAAATACTCTATAAACTTTAAGAGCCGTCTCGTTACTATTTGGTATATTAGTTTTGATTTTATTCAAAGATGAATAAAAGCATATTAATTATTGTAATCTTCTCGATATGTAATAATTTTCAAACGTTGATTTGAACATCCCTGATAAACAACCGGGTGCTCAATTGAGTTGAACGAGTCTGTCCGCCGAATAAGCGATGCAGCTGATATTTCCCAGCCGGGATAACAACCCGTGACTGCTGAGCAACGAATACCACCTTGTTTACAGTCGTGATGAGTAAGGGAGCTTATTATCTCACTGAATTTATTTTCAAATTACCAACACCCGCTTTTTAAAATCTTACATGCGGAAAATGCACATTTGATATCACCAAATGATTAAAAAAGTACTTCCTTATAGTAAATAATACGTAAATACACAACATGAAAATTAAAGGAAAACCTCCATGGCTATTTTAAATCCTGAGACTTTCCTTCAATTTTCATATTTTTGTGAGTACGCAAAAAATCGGTAAAACCTTTTGTGTGGGGTATCAAATGAAAAGCCTTGATGAGTAGATTCAACTAAAAGGAAGGAAATAAAAATAAATTATTAAAAAAAAAAACAAAAAACCCGACTGCATAAAAATCAAATTTAAAAGATGGAAACAAGATCAAATGATAATATGCAGTCGAAGGCATACATGAAGTAACATAAGTCTAACAGAAATATCTTATGTTATCATTTGATCTTGTTTCCATTTTTTAAGTTCGATTTTTACGCAGTCGGGTTTTTTGTTTTTTTTAATAATATATTTTTTTGCCATTTAAACTCTTCTGAACGCTTAACAAAAATAAATTCAACAACGCTTAGTATGTGAGTCGTTGACGGAATCCTAATACAGTGCAACCTCGATATTACAAAACTGAAGGGAATTAGACAATATTCGTTATACCAAGTAATTTGTTACAATGAGGTTTGTTATATAGAGGTTAGGTTGGACTACGATTCGTTTTAGCAAGGTTAAGGAACACCTTTTTCGTTTCTCAGCCATAGCAACTTTATAACTAACAACAGTGACAAACAGCAGTGTTTACATTACTTAGCATCAAACAACAATGATTGTCTCACGAAAAATTTAACGTGTCTGAACTGTCGAGACAAGAATTATTGTGGAACTGAGTGTGAATAATTGATAGGATACGTTATGTAAAGATTATATAGAGGTAAATAATACTTTGTATTTATATTTTGCAATGATTGACAATTCGTTATAAAGAGGTTTTTGACAAATGTATTCGTAATGTAAAGGTATATTTTGCATTAGCTCTTACGGGCAGTTCTAGGGGATTTCAAAAAATTTGTTAAATCGAGGAAATCGTTATATTGAGGCTCGTTATATTAAGGTTACACTGTATATTCAAATTATTATGGTAATAAACCGAAAAGTGAATGTAAAAGTTATAAGTTGACAAAATAGAGGTAAATAATACTTTCTATTTATATTTTGCAATGATCGAAAATTCGTTATAAAGAGGTTTTTGACAAATATATTCGTAATGTTAAGGTATATTTTGCATTAGCTCTTACGGGCAGTTCTAGGGGATTTTGAAAAAATTGTTAAATCTAGGAAATCGTTATATTGAGGCTTGTTATATTAAGGTTACACTGTATAACATTAAAAATAAATGTTGCTATAATATATTATGTATGTTCTTAAAACCTGTACGTCTTGGATGACAATTGAAATGAATGATAGCAGAAATATAATTTAGTACAAGACTCATCCATGTTATTATATTTAATAGCTCTTCTGATTATTGACCAAACAATATAGTATTTATAAATTCAGTTAGATTTATTTAACTTTTCATTCAATACGATTCAAAATTAGTTGTAACTACATGTGTTTTGTCGGTTCGATTTTTATAAATTTTTACTTCCCACCTCTACTATGGTAGGGAAGTAATGGATTTAGTCCGAAAAAAATATTTCGAGATTTTAACAGATCTTCACGTTTTGAGACCCTAGCAATCGTTGTGTGTGTGTGTATGTGGTCAATTTTTCGCCTTCGATATTAAAAAAAAACGTTCTCAATGTCACGTATTAACACAGGTAAAAAAAATATAAATGAATTCTAGATGTTATAATATGAAAAAAATGTAAATATTTTTTTTCTCTAAAATGTATAGTTTTCGAGAAAAAAAATATTTTACTAAAAAAAATAAAAATTATACGTAAATCAATGTAACCATGATTTTTACTATATTAAGCTAGCCATCAGTAGATCACCAAACAAAAAAGAGGGCCATGCTTTTTTCAGAGAATAAAAAAAGAGTGTTTATTTTTTGCAAATATTTACTAGAACTGGTCATCAGTCGAATTTTTTTAATTAAAATAAATTGTCCGAATATCTGTACCTACTTTGGGAGTGGTATACATTTCACAAAAAGACATTTTTCATTTATTTACAGACTTGTAAAAATTTCTTGTAAGTTTCACAGCGACGACGCGACGGTTGTGCTGCAGCTGACTGTAAAATTTATAGAAGACAATAAATAATATCATCTTTCTTTGTGCAATTTTATACCTTTTGAACTTGTAAAAATGCAGTTACAAAATTACTCCATAAATTTGTTTGAACTATACAATTCGTTTATCGTAATATAGGAACGGTATGTCACGGAATAGCTGCCTGTTTAAAAACGTTATTTGTTTTTAATATATTTGATAATAGCGTGATGAGGGGCTCACAAATGCATTGTAATGAATTTATAAGGGTGGGTAATTACCTTGAAATGTTCTGTTTCGCTTTACATATATCTATCTGTAATAAATATTAGCAAAAAAACTTTTTAGAGACAAGCTTTTATTTAAATGCACTAAAAAGGAAAAAATAATTTTTAATAATTTAGGTTCATAATTATAAAAGCGTGGGTCGTGAAATCTATGATAGTTTAATAGTCACGACCTACGCTTTTATAATTATGAACCTAAATTATTAAAAATTATTTTTCCTTTTTAGTGCCTTTAAACAAAAGCCTGTCTTTAAAAAGTTTTTTTGCTAATATTTATTTTGTTCATTTTAGTCTCTCAAAATTTTACTCCCCTTGTAGGGGTTGAATTTCGAGAAATCATTTCTTAGTGGATGCTTACGTCAGAAAAGGAACCAACTGTCCAAATTTCAAGTTTCTAGCTTCAGCGAGTTGACCTGGGCGTTGATTAATCTAATAAAACCCTACATCCCCGTTTGAACCCCTTAGGGATTGAATTTATTTCTAAAGACGATTTATTCATGTATTGTCATCGGGAATACATATGTGTACAAAATTTCAAATCGATCGGATACGTGGAAGTCGTTCAAAATTGACTTGCAAGTTTTGACCTAAACAAACACACAAATCCACAAACTAACATACATTGCAAGTTAAATAAAAGCTTGTAAAAATATGTAGGTTGTCTTCATTTTTTTTTTATAATTTTTGTAACAAAAAAGGTTGTCTTTTTCTAGCAGCGACATTTTATTCAAAGATGGTATTAGATTAAAAAAAATGACAATTAGACCCCTTTCACACTATCAGGTTTGCCGGTCAGGTTTTGAACCTGACTGAATCCTGAAGTAAATTTTAAATATCTGGACACGATCAGGTTTTCAGCAGGTACGTACGGTTTTATGTTAATTAAAATAACTTTAGTATTCGCACCTTCCTTGCCACTAAACCAAACCTGAAAACGGAAACCGGACAAGTGTGAAAGCGCGCGTTTGCTGCAATACCCCACCACCACTTTATCCGGCATCAGGGAACCTGATGCTGCAGCCGATCACCGAGCCTGAAACTGATAGTCTGAAAGGTCACATTTAAATACAAATGCTCCATTACTTATCCGGTTGTCTTCAGGTTTAGAACCTGATCGGTCACACTTACTGTGAAAGGAATCTTTAAGTGATATAATTTATGAGAAATTTGTTGCTGCCATACTAAAATCTACCCGACCAAAATCGAGTCAAAAAACTTGGGTGGTTACAAAAAAAATACTTGTTCGGGAACAAAGATAAACAAAATACCGATTTTATCAAATGAAATAAACATAGTAGATACTGTGTAGTGACTAGTGAATATAAATGACTTATAACAACTGTCAGAAATAATTCCGATATAATTCCATGAATATTAATTATAATCAAAACTAATTAAATGCAAATGTCACGCAGTAATATTGTGTAATAACGGGAAGAGCTTTATTTCCTCACCAATGAAATCAGATATCATTAACAAGGAGTTCTTGTTAACTAGAATATTATGTTGTAATACCATATGGTATTTATAACATTGATGTATCTAGGTTAATGTATCCCCTTTGGGTGTTTGAAATAATTTCACCTACATGAATAGCTCTCGCTATTACGATGATTCACATCTACAACCTAGCTATAATTAATAACGCTCACATGTAGTAGAAATCTATTGATTCCTTTGCATATATGGAGAATGTTAGGTTGGTAATCATGTCACGATTGAGTAATGTAAGCTCATTCCGCTGCGATAGTGGAAAGGTTCAGGTTAGAGTCCTGACTGTGACTATGGTTGTTAAAATGATTTTTTTCGATATTTGCAGGAATCAATAATTATGTAATAAAAGATAGATTTATTAACTACTTGCCGTATTTGTCCGGCGTTACCCGATGACGACAGTCTCCTGCTATGATAACATAATGAAACATAGCCTAAAAACTTCCCCTATATTTTATTTCGCTATTTGTTAACCCTTTTTTTAAAAACCCTATGTATTACACAAATCTAAAGTGTGTATTTTGAATCAATAAAAAAATACCAATTTCATAATAAAATTAGTTTTTTTTAATACTTCTACGCCTTCTAGATTACCATTAACAATACATTTTATAAAAATATAATAACAGATATTTTTCCACGGAAAAATTAGTACGGCAAAGAGCGTCCGTTTCGTGTTACATTTTTGATGGCCGCGTTTACAAGTCACGGCAAATATTTAATACACGTGTCGTGACGTTGGTATTTCACTGCAATGACACGTGTCCTAGGTGTGGCCACGTGGCCGCCGGAACCGACTAAACAATGCCACCCTTCCATAATATTTGAGATTCACTTTCTGCGGCGTGCGGATATTATGATATATGACTGTTGTTTCATGGACTCATCGGTGCAACTCCACATACGGAAAGTGGAGTTAAGTGATTTTATCGCCTGCCAAAGAGCATGGGAAAGTTGTCTGTTGGATGACACCGATGTTGAGTATAGGGCTTCGGACGAAACGAGATTTTTGAAAAAAATAGTTTCGGTGTCGATATCGTCTCATTAATTGCAATCTCGTTTTGCTCTCGGTCTTGGTCTCATTTCGTTAAAATACTTTTAAGACGTTTCAAGTAGGGATGTCAATTTTCAGAAAATAACCGGTTATCAGTTAATAACCGGTTTTTTTTTAATCAGGTTATAACCGCCCCGGTTTAACCGGGCCTAAAAACCGGTTGTTCAATAACCGGTTATTTTTGAACTTTTAAAATTAGGATGGGTTATACTTACCAGGGTTTTAAAATACCGTAATTTACAATAATTTTATTAATAATATTAATAATAAAAAAGGCTTAATTTACCAAAAAATAAATAATAAACACAAAATTATTGCAAATGAAAATATATTATTTGTTGTCATATACAAATACAAATATTCGGTCGGTTTTTTGGTCCGGTTATTGAGATAAAAAGAATAACCGGTTATTGAGATAAAAAAAAATTACCGGTTATAACCGGCAGCAAGAAAAAACCGGTTATAACCGGTTAACCGGAACAAAAAAACCGGTTATCTGGAATAACCGACCGGTTATTGACATCCCTAGTTTCAAGTTCAAAAACGAAGCAGATTATTGATATAAATCTGGTGATAATGCATAACAAATAATAAATCGAAAACACCAAAGTCATAAAAAATTATCATTTTGTTTTATAGCTAAATTTTTGTTTTCTGTGAAAAATTTTGCTTACACTTTTCTAAAAGTACCAGCGAAACAGAAAGATAAAACCGAGACATTCTCGTTTAAAATTAAGAGATTTAATCTGAAAGACAAAAAATCTTCTTTTGATTCAGTGAACTAGGATTTTGCAATTATTACTTAAAATAGATGTAAAGATTATTAACAGCTGAAAAACGAGACAAACGAATACCTTCGTGATGCGTTGTTCAGTTTTTTTTAATTAAAATTGCAACTGCCACGAAAAACAGAAATAAGTACTAAAAATTTACTGATATAAGTAATCTAAATAGAGATATTTGTTTTATTTTATTGTTTGATTAGTTTGTGAATACGTTTTGGCTTCTAAATCTTTAACTAAAAACATCTCTTGAAAATACATCAAAGAGATTTTTCTATCACGAGTTCTTAGAAGAAGCGTGTCTTTTCTGATGTAGAAAAATGGGCGTTTACAAGATTACATTCCATTTATAGCTGGGCGTTTTAAAGTCGAACTGTAAAAGGCACAATTGCACAATTTTGAACAAATAAGCAGTTTTTGATATAAGAAAACCAGTGAAAAGGGAAACACGGTTGTTTGATCGAACATAATGGAGCAACACATGTACTATGTCCTTTTATTTGATGTCCTGTTTTGTGGGCAATATGCCCAGCGCCGAACACAAAGGATACGCCTTACCCAGGTGCGAGACAAATTCCACAAATATTGATTTTTCGGTCCATATTTAATATGATATAAATGAAAAAAAGAAATAACGTTTCTTTTAATACAAATATAACTGCACTATAGCTTCAATTATCGTTCAGGTTTATAAAGCATGAGTCATATATTAAATAAATTTACACGGCTGTTTTGCAATTAAAAATTTTTATTGGAAGAGCAGCCAATTACATAATTGCAAATATCGAAAAAAATTATTTTGACAACCATAGTCACAGTCAGGACTTTAACCTGAACCTTTCCACTATCGCGGCGGAATAAACTTACATTACTCAACCGTGACATGATTACCAATCTAATATTCTCCATATATGCAAAGGAATCAGTAGATTTCCATTACATGCGAGTGTTATTAATTATAGCTAGGTTGTAGATGTGAATCATTGTAATAGCGAGAGCTATTCATGTAGGTGAAACTATTTCAAACTTGAAATACTTTGAAATAATTTCACCTACATGAATAGCTCTCGCTATTGCAATGATTCACATCTACAACCTAACTATAATTAATAACACTCTATTGATTCCTTTTTATATATGGGGAATGTTTAGATTGGTAATCATGTCACGGTTGAGTAATGTAAGCTCATTCCGCCGCGATAGTGGAAAGGTTCAGGTTAAAGTCCTTACTGTGACTATGGTTGTCAAAATGATTCTTTCCGATATTTGCAGGAACCAATTATGTAATTGGCTGCTCTTACAATAATAATTTTCATATATTATACTAATAAGTGACCTATTGCACATATTGAAGGGCTTGAGAATAGCCGAGAGTGTAGCGGCGCTGTTGTTTACATGGCGTTACTATGGTTCCTCTATTACAAGTCCCCAGTTCCCGAGTTCTAGCCCGAGAGCTGGTAAAAGTGTCAATTGGATTTTCAATTTATTATTAAAAAAAAAAAACAAGCCGTGAGGTGGGTCGTTTATTAGGACTAAAGTGCGACCCTTGAGGTCCACACGACGAACTTCCCAGTTTGATAAATATTTAATAATAATAATTAAATTAGATATTACACAGAAAAGTAATCATTTTAATCATTAAAACATCAATAATTAAAAAAAAAAAAAAAAAAAAAAAAAAAAAACGGCTGAACCGATTTTTATAAAATTTATGTCGGATCAAAATGACGTTAACACGCCTCGATTGACACCCTTACGAAGTCGATATAATATTTTATTCGCGAGATATTGTGTAAAATCTACTTTTTTGGAGGTTATTTGGTTAAGAAAAAAGAACGGCTGAACCGATTTTAAAAAAATTCCTTTCAGATCATATTTACGTTAATACGCGTCGATTGACACCCCAACGTAGTCGATATCATTTTTCGTTCTCGAGATTTCGTCTTAGAAAGAAATGGACACATACATACGTACGTACGTACATACGTACACACACACACACACAGAGAGAGAGACATCTTTCTAAAAGTAGTGTAAAAATAGTGTAGTGACCTTGAAACATAAAATTTTTTTTTCCTTTTTGATTTCGATTTTCGGACCCATTACAATAACTTCCAATGGGAAGATAATAATGAATTGAAAATATGAATTGGTGCTAGGCCCAAATAACCTTAGCTGTTGGTGGTCTTTAAAATACAATTTGCACACACTGAACGGTGAAACTTACTAGAATTTTCAATTTTTCTACATAAATAGCACATAGATAATTATTGCGGATTTTGAGAGACGTCACTTGAATATGACTCATCCTGTAGTAATATTTCGATTTTTAAGACGCTGGTTTAAAGACAGCTGCTGGCTCAGAATGTAACGAATTATAAGGCATTTAAAAACTTATTTTATTCTATTTCAAAATCGGTACATTTAACTGATGAAAAGGAAATATAAAAAGTTTTCACCCTAAAAAATTAAAGGTGTATTCGGAGAATGTGAAATGAAAGAACGACAAGGCATCTATGCTCCTTCGAACGATTGTCTCATTTATTTATCAGTTATATTTAAGTAGCCGAAAAGTAGGTATGGTAGTGATGAGCAAAAGCAAGATCAAGACCGCCATAGTCTTGGTCTTGCCCGCAAGACTCTTGCAGTCTTGCAATTAACACACTTTATAAAAATGTATGACTTATAATAGTTTTTTACTTCCCACCTCTACTATGGTAGGGAAGTAATGGATTTAGTCCGAAAAAAACATTTCGACATTTTAACAGATTTTCACGTTTTGAGACCCTAGCAATCGTTTAAGATCATTTTCTGACTGATGTCTGTATGTGTGTGTGTGTGTGTATGTGTGTGTATGTGTGTGTGTGTGTGTGTGGTCAATTTTTCGCCTTCGATATCTTAAGAACGGAACAACATACGGGCATACCGATTGTTCTATTGTGTCTATCAGCCTTTAACTTAGATCTGATTAGATTTTGAGTCAAATCGGTTCAGTGGATCCTGAGATATTCAAAAAAACGTCCTCAATGTCACGTATTAACATAGGTAAAAAAAATATAAATGAATTCTAGATGTTATAATATGAAAAAAATGTAAATATTTTTTTTCTCTAAAATGTATAGCTTTCGAGAAAAAAAATATTTTACTAAAAAAAATAAAAATTGTACGTAAATCAAGGTAACCATGATTTTTGCTATATTATGTTAGCCATCAGTAGATCACCAAACAAAGAAGAGGGCCATGCTTTTTTCAAAGAATAAAAATTAAATTGTGTTTTAAAGACCACCAACAGCTAAGGTTATTTGGGCCTAATCAAAGAATAAAAAAAAAAGTGTTTATTTTTTGCAAATATTTACTAGGTGGGAAGTATAGGACTGGTCATCAGTCGAATTTTTAAGTATGTACCTAATCAAAAATTAGTGGCTTTTAATAACTACTGCACCATGCAACATCTAAAAAACGACTGCTTCAAGCACTTGGGTTCGGTGATTTTCCCAACTCTGTTCTTGATCTTGCAAAAAGTGCAAGACCAAGACCGATTTTACTCATCATTACTGTATGGCATATCCATGGCCTGGCTATTACAAACCCCCAGCTCTCAAGCTAATATTTAAGAACTGAGATTTCAATTATACGGGGAAAACAATTGCATTTTTAATTTATTATTAAAATTTCTTTTATTGAACAAAAGGCCTAGATCATAAAACTGACAGTTAAATGACCTTAAATCATAAAAAATGATTTCAGCCATTAACCTTTAGCATTTAAAACTATGCGAGCTAAATAGGTAACTACAGCCTTGATTTTAAGGACATATTAATTAAAAAACTCGGGTCGCAGTGCCAAAACCCTGCCGACAATATAGTGTATTTGCTAATACAGGCATTGTGGCATTATTATGTAAACTTAAGTTTGTTTTTTGACAAAATAAAAAATTTAACCCCTTAATACAGCCCTTAAAATAATTAAATTTTTCTAAATTTCAATATTAGACATGGATTTCATCAATACACCCAATTAAATACACCCTTCCATATCTAAGTAAATCCGTATCAACAAACTAGTGTTTTCATAAAATTTGAAAGTCCGGTCCTGTCGGGCCGATTTTATTAAAATTTTAGCAGCACATTTTAATCTTTACTAAAGAGTTAAATTTCAATTTTAAAACGATTCTGACAAATTTTTCGGTATTTTTGGGCCCAAAAACTTTTTGGAACCCCTAAATACAACCCTGAAAATGGTCCGATCGGGCCCATTTTAAATAGGCTTCTTGCGGTGATGGGTTCCAATGTGTGTACCAAATTTCGTTTCAATCGATTAAGTCTGTCGAGAGTTATCGTGTACACACATATATATATATAAATATATATATAAATATATATATAATATATATATATATATACTTACATATATATATAAACATTTTTAAAAATGGTGCCAAAGTGTTCAGGAGGCTATGAAACGTCGAGAAATTTTGGTCCGACCCCTAGGTCCCACCATCCGACCGACGCCAATAGTGTATGTGCCATATGGCAAATACACTAATAACAAATATTAAATTACTTCGATTGAAAATTGCCCTTGTTTCATACTTCTCAACTCTTTTTAAAATCGTATTTTTTTATTTCCTTGTTTGTACTAAAACTTTTTTACGAGTAATCCAACAAAAACAAGACTGCAAATGAAAGAACACGCTAGCTGAAGCAATAAATCTATCTCTTTGTGTCCATCAAGTGGGCAATTTTATGAAATATCCAGTATTTACGGGTTCTTCTCAGGTATTCATTCATAGAAAAAGCCACATGCTTAACTTTAGCTAGCATATATGAATGAATTCTAAAACCGGACAATGCTTACAGGAAATCATTTTTCAAATTTAGTTTTAACACCCTTTTAACTGTAATCGTATATTCTTTAACTGTGTTGGAATATTATTTATAGCCGAATAAAAAAATCAAACATAACAATCATCCAACATTTAACTGTAGCTTTTCCGTTTTGATAAAAAAAATCTAGTGTGTTTATAGCCCTGACTGTACCGCATGAAGAAGTACATGTTTTGAAAAAATAGTAGATTGTATTTCTAGTGTCTTAATGGGGTTTATTACTGACGAGTCATTATACCATTTTGCACGCGAAATGTATATATGGTATTTTTTGCCATACCCACTACAAAATTACTTTTCACTTCATTTTCAAAACATTTTGACAGTTCATTTGCGTCGCCATCTTTATTTTTACAGCTGGCCGTGAGTATGTAATAGCAGGCGGATAGAGCGTATAGCTATTTTGTAGTGGGTATGGCAAAAAAAAGATTTTCGATGTTTTTTTTTATTGTATCCTAAATAAACTAAAAAAGCACATTAAAAATTTTAAATAATTGAACAGGACTTTTTTGACTTTCAAATGACACATCAAACATCATTACATCTTTATTCTTCAACTTATATAGCGATTCTGCCTGTTTCATAACACACGTTACATGCAGGGCTGTCTTAGGCAATGCAGGGGCCCTTGGGCACACAGAGTTTGGGGACCTTTTCAGAATGTGCCAATGTGTTTTTTTAAATTGAATAATTGGATAAAAAATGCATTGGCACTGGATTTAGGCATTTCGGTGCCCCCCTCAGGCCGGGGGCCCTGGGCTCGTGCTCCACGTGCCCTTATGGTGAAGACGGAACTGGTAAGTCGAAGTGAGTTGCGTATACCCATAGAACATTGACGTAATCCTACCGAATTTTATGGCTTATATCGCAGTGCACTGTAAAAAATTGAAGTAAAAATACTTTGAAAGTTAAGATAGAATTCGCTCGATTTTCTAAGTAATTTTACATTATTATTTATTTTTACACAGAAAACTTCATAAAAACTTGAACTTTTACTGTAAAGTTAAACAAATTTGTGATTTTTACATAAAGTAAATTAAAATTACATAATTTGTGTAATATTCCAATAAAGTGTGTAAAAATTACAAAATAAAATGTATAGTTACATATATAAAATGGATGAATACAAAACAAATTAATGTAAAATTAGTAACCACGCATGCGCAATGTGTTTTTATGGAATCTACGCGATGTGCAGGCGATACCTGTTTGCAACGCCATTGTCTCTTTGTGTGCCTATTACCAGATTAATCGCTGTTTACAAATGGACCATCGATAATCTATGTAATCGGTCTTCTCATTTCTTACATATCTTAATTAATATTAGGATCGTCGAGGCAAAGTTTGGTCATGATGATCAATAAAAAAACATTACCAAAGTTACTCTTGTGGCCAACACGAACATTTCGAAAGCTTCTTTATTCGTCCTCAACCAAACTTTTCCTCGACGATTGACATTCTATTGGATCGTACTAAAATCAGGATGCTTATACATGAGATTAATTACTTCCCGTCTAAATGTCACAATATACAAAATGCGAAAAAAAACTCGAAAAAAATGTACTGACAAAAGATCCCGTTACTACTTTATATTATTAGTATTGATTACAAAAACGCATTAAAAGAAAAGACCGTGCTCATTGCACAGCATACGCCAGTATATCAGTTAGGCTATCATAATTGAGAGGGAAAGTATAAACCCGTGTTTCGTGACGTCACCGGATACGGAAATTGATGCCGACTTCATTATATACACGGAGTATATAGCGATTCTATAAGCAGATGGAGCTGACGAATAGCTCTGAATATTTTTATATAAAGCAGACACTATAAAATACACAAACGACTAGGCTCTGCAGTCAGGGTCTATTCTGATTGGTCGAATACCCCATCTTGATGTCGTTTGACATGCACACACCTAAACGAACGTAGCAACTAACTAGAGAACTCTGTATACTAATATATGGATAGTTGATAGCGATTAAAAAATGTGTTTTGTATGTGGACAATGTTCAAATACATATTCTTCAAGACAGGCATTAATGTTCACAAAATTAGAATGAAAACTTCAGGTAAGGCTTGTAATCTAATTCTTTCTATAAAAGTCGATCAATTTTTGACATTTCAAAATAAAACCTAATTTAATATTATTATTTGAGATATTAGGATGTTCAGAATTATTTATACAATAACAGTGCTCTTGAGATATTGGAATAGAAAAATAAATTTTAATTAAGTTTCATTTTAAAATGTTAGAAAAATGATCGATTTTTATGTAAAGAATTAGATTACAAGCCTTACCTGAAGATTTCATTCTAATTTTGTGAACATTAATGCCTGTCTTGAAAAATATGTATTTGAACATTGTCCACATACAAAACCCATTTTTTAATCGCTATCAACTATCCATATTAGTATACAGAGTTCACCAGTTAGTTGTTAAGTTCGTTTAGGTGTGTGTGTGCGTGTCAAACGACATCAAGATCGTGTCCATCGTGATTATAATAAAATTAAGAAAAATCGCAGGATAGTGGACAAAATATTTGATTTATTAAATGTACAACGTTTCGTCTATAGATTTATTTTTATGTATGTACTTGAAAAAGTCTAAATCTATAGACGAAACGTTGTACATTTAATAAATCAAATATTTTGTCCACTATCCTGCGATTTTTCATAATTTTACTTTCTATTTATATTTTGCAATGATTGAAAATTCGTTATGAAGACAAATGTATTCGTAATGTAAAGTTATATTTTTCATTAGCTCTTACGGGCAGTTCTAGGGAATTTCGAAAAATTTGTTAAATCGAGGAAATCGTTATATTGAGGCCCGTTATATTAAGGTTACACTGTATATGCAAATTATTATGGTAATAAACCGAAAAAATGAATCGTTACTAACTGATCCCAAGTAACACTAACAGTCAGTGGTCTTAAAAATACTTTAGACATACCTATATGAAAATCTGACGTGGCTATATACAATTTGAAAGCGCTTTATGTATACAATATGAACGTGTCAGTATACAATATTTGCAAGCTCATTGATGGAGCTTTTAAAGCTCCGACATCAACGCGATATATTGGCAGTTTCAACGTGACAGTCATTTCCTATCGGCCTGTCATCACACCAGATAATGACGACTCTTTTATAAGCGCCGGTATCGGTAATCGATACATCGCGGAAAATAAAACCGGCACACGCGATCACAGGCTCATCTGACCCTTAACTGTTCACGTTAATTTAATAAAAGTGTAGCAGGTCGTTATTCCATTTTTAGGTAATTTCAGTTTCTCCTTATTTTTATCATGCTTGTTTTTAATATTGATAGATAGACTCCCCCCCAGGGGAAACATTGGAATGAAAATTACATTCTAATGTTTTATGGGATTAGCGCTCTCAGGTACCCGAGCTCGTACCAGTTTGTGTATGCCGGCTGGCAGATTCTAAGACGCTAAAGACCTCAGTTGTTGAGCGTCTATAATCTACAGTCTGTCGATAGATGGATTATAGATTATTGAGACACACACACACACACACACACACCTAAACGAACGTAACAACTAACTACAATCTGTCGATAGTTAGATTGTAGATTATGCACTGTAAAAAATGGATGTAAAAATACTTTGAAAGTTAAGGTAGAATTCGCTCGATTTTCTAAGTGATTTTACATTATTATTTATTTTTACACAGAAAACTTCATAAAAATTTGGACTTTTACTGTAAAGTTAAACAAATTTGTGATTTTTACATAAAGTAAATTAAAATTACATAATTTGTGTCATATTCCAATAAAGTGTGTAAAAATTACAAAATAAAATGTATAGTTACATATATAAAATGGATGAATACTAAACAAATTAATGTAAAATTAGTAACCACGCATGCGCAATGTGTTTTTATGGAATCTACGCGATGTGCAGGCGATACCTGTTTGCGACGCCATTGTCTCTTTGTGTGCCTATTACCAGATTAATCGCTGGCTACAAATGGACCATCGATAATCTATGTAATCGGTCTTCTCATTTCTTACAGTGTAGCGTCTACGTTTTGAATCTAAGTCTATGGTACACGATAATATACCAAATATTTCTGATTTTTTAAACCACATCCTAGCCTCCACCAGTTTAAATATAATTCAAAAAAATATTTTATCTGTCTGATAAAAAAATGTACCGGACGTAGTTTTGATATCGATTATGTAACACAAATGCACCGAACGTAGCAAATCATTCATATAATAAATGTTTGAAATTCTGTCGTCCTTTTTACGGTCGATTGTCAACAATGGCCGTGTTTGACGGATGGTCATTTAATGAGACTGTGGACCACTGTGCCGATCGCAGATTCATGGTGTATACAAATTGCGTCAAATCTACGTCAATGAATATCCGGTGTGTACCGTTTCCTATATTGTGTCCGCATTATAAACGGTTTCAATACGACCTTAAAATACCCTGAAATAACATTAACTTTTGCTTTACACACCTGCCTACTCCAATACTGGAATTGTGTAGCGAAGCCGTTGCTTATATGGTGTTTCCATAGCTCCTCTATTACAAGCCCCAAGTTCCCAGATTCTACTATTCAACACTGTCAAGCGTCTATAATTAGTGTTGCCGTCTAGATCTAGACTTTCTAGACTCTTGTCTTGTCTTGTCTAGATTTTCAAGACAAGACTTGCAAAAGTCTAGAAATTTTCAAGACAAGACAAGACTTGCTTTATCTAGATCAAGACTCTTGCCAAAACTCTAGACAATTTTCAAGAGTCTAGATAAACTAAGTAGTAGTAGGTAAAGTAAACCACTCGGTTAATCTAGACTCTTGAAAATAATCTAGAGTCTTGATATTAGACAAGACAAGAGTTTTTTTAATCTAGACTTAGACATAGTGAAGTCTTGATATTTCAAGACACGACAAGACTTTCAAAGTCTTGTCTTGTCTAGACGGCAACACTATCTATAATCTACAATCTATTCAACAAATCACCTGATAAGTCAGCGGACAATAATATAATAATGACACCGAGACATCATTACTCGACAACGGCTATTGTTCCAGTCTCCACCCATACTTGAACTCATACACGCCGTCTATGGTAAAAACTGTTAGTGAGCAGCAGAGAGGGTAACGGTTGTCAAGCAGACGGTCTATTGCATAGGTTCCCAACCTTATTTAGCCTACCGTCCCCTTTTCAGAAAGAAAATTAGTGAACGCTACCTCTAGAAATTTTTCTTCTTTAATCGAACAAACAGAAAGATACAGTTTATGTACTTACCTATCTATATTTCTATTATAGCTACGGAACATAATAAAGGAGATGTTATACATTTTTAGAGTGAGGTCTCCAAGTCACTATATGAATATATTATGAAGTATTAGAAATACCTTGTATTTTGGTGTCCGTCTTGTGACTTCATGTGTTGTTAACACGACGCGTTTCAGCAACGAGTTGCCATCTTCAGGTGTGGTTAAGATGTTACTTAAGACGCCTTGACGCTTAAATTACAAAATTATTTATTAAAAGATCGGTTGTAATTTGAATTTAATTTGGAAAATAAAGTAATGTCTACGAATTTAACAGTATTTTTCACAACAGATGAAACATGTACGAACGCTTTTACAAAATTTTCTTCTTCTTTCTAATAAAAAGTGGTGGAACCTTTGGTGTAAAGATACGAAATGTTATAATTACCACAAAACACCAAACCATAACAAACACTCTCGACGTACGTTTCGCCAATCAAGTTGGCATCATCAGGAGATGATTAAAACTAAAGACTAATTATAGTAGCAGTATTTAGTGTTTAGTTTTTAGTGTATTTGCCATATGGCACATACACTATTGGCGTCGGTCGGATGGTGGGACCTAGGGGTCGGACCAAAATTTCTCGACGTTTCATAGCCTCCTGAACACTTTGGCACCATTTTTGGAAATGTTTATATATATATATATATATATATATATATATATATATATATATATATATATATAGTGTGTGTGTGTGTGTGTGTGTGTGTGTGTGTGTGTGTGTGTGTGTGTGTGTGTGTGTGTGTGTGTGTTCGCGGCATAACTCTCGAAAGACTTAATTGATTTGAACGAAATTTGGTACACACGTTGGAATCCATCACCGCACGGAACCTATTTAAAATGGGCCCAATCGGACTATTTTAAGGGTAGTTCTTAGGGGTTGAAAAAAGTTTTTGGGCCCGAAAATACCGAAAAAAATTTCAGAATTGTTTCAAAATTGAAATTTAACCTTTTAGTAAAGATCAAAATGTGCTGCTAAAATTTTAATAAAATCGGCCCGATAGGACCGGACTTACAAATTTTATGAAAACACTAGTTTTGCGGATAGTGATTTACTTACTGAAGGGTGTATTTAATTTGGTACAGCGGTTGCAATGATAATAATATTGAAATTAAGAAAAAAATATTATTTTAAGGGATGTATTAAGGGGATGAATTTTTTATTTTGTCCAAAAACAAACTTAAGTTCACGTATTAAAGCCACAAGGCCTGTATTAGCAAATACACTATATTGTCGGCAGGGTTTTGGCACTGCGACCCGAGTTTTTTTAGTTTTAATCATCGCCTGATGATGCCAACTTGGTTGGCGAAACGTACGTCGAGAGTGTTTGTTATGGTTTGGTGTTTTGTGGTAATTATAACATTTCGTTTCTTCTTTCTATATCCTTCCATCGCCCCTTATTTTTATTCAACGCCCCCCAGTTGCTTCTCGGGATACTAGCGCCCCCCCCCTGGATCACCCAATCGCACCCAGGTGGGCGGTACCGCCCACTTTGAGAAACACTGGTCTATTGATAAGTGAGACGCGGTGCTTTGCCGCCAATAGGCTGATGACGTCACTGTGTCAAGAGTAATCGGGCTCTACTAATTGTAGCGTTTAGTATAGGTCTATATTACGACATAAGAGCAGTGTTATTTTAAGGTATAATTTTATTTACTGTAGGTAATGTCGCAGTTTGTCGGACATTGGAGGACGATGGACGCTATTTATACATAAACGATAATTTAGCTAACGTTGTAATGTGTGTACACAGGTGTTACATCATTGTGTAACCCCAAGATACAACACATTACACATGTAAAGTGGACAAAGGAACTGATTTCTTTCACACGGACGTTACAAAGTCAATTTGCCGAATTTCCTCATTTTATGTCCGATTTTAGTGTCGAAAAATTAATTTAAAAAATGTCGAAAAATTCTCTAAGCTTGACAAAAGAATAATCGCAACAAAAAAAAGAAGTTTTAATATTTGACCAAAAGAAATTAATTTTATTTATTTTACAATTTATACAGATCCATATTGATATTAAGAATACTTATAGAAAAAATCACGGCAAATTCACGCTTAGCTCTGTTTCTTTTTTAGCTTAGGAGACATGATTTCAAATATCTTTAAAAATATAACTTGAAAGACATCCGACTCTGCGCTTGTGGTTAGTCGATTCCCCGTGCTTTTTTCTAAGAATACTACTTCTTTTGAAAAATTTATATAAATACTATCTGAATGATTTTTGACGTTTTTTTCTCATAAACCAGACAGTAACACTTTAGTATTACATTCGGATATTTCAGAATCATTTTCTTTGGATTTTTTTCTTTCAGCTAAAATTTTTTTTTGTCCCCAACACGGCGTTTTACTTTCAACATAAACAAATAAGAATTGAGTATAAAATAAGTTATATTTTTTATACTCTGCGCGTTTTTTATAGACAGACAGTAGTAATAAAAATAAAATGTGTTATTTTGAAGAAAACAAGTTGTTTCGGCTGTTTTCCGCGTGAATAAAATCTAATTTAGTGTTTATGCGCAATGCGTAAAAGGTTTATTATTTATCTTTGTTTTAAATTAATTAACCGTATAAAAAGTTTATTGAGATAGTTTATTTTACTGCCCCAACATAAAATTAACGAACGCAATGCGATTTCCAAAAGTTTGCATTTTATATATTATTATGAATATAATAAATTTAGAAAACAATAACCCTTTCGGAAGTTTCGGATATTCCTATATTTTATATCTGTCAGCAAACAAAAGATAAAGTTTAGCTTATCATAGAAACACTAACAAAAATAGAATAACAAAGCTTTACAAATAGTGCCACACGATTTTTTCTATTAATTTTTATAACTTCTGCTTCTAAAGTTTAATATTCGAGCACTGTGAGGCGGGCGTAAAGAGACGTATTTTAGTCACCGTGCGTGAAAGTCCAAAGCGTGCGTGAAAGTCCAAAGCATGCGTAAAAGTACAATCTCTACATCTTATAAATAAACTAAATCGTAACTTAGTCTGTAATTGTAAAGTTCTATAAGGACTAGAAGAGCGAATTTTCCGTTTTCATAATTTTATTTTCTCTCTATTAAACTTTAGAAGCAGTCGTTAAAAAAAATTATGTTCGATACGTCCGCTTAAAGTGAGATATCTACTAGGCTTAAATTGAGACACTTGCTAAAGCTTTAGCGAGTGCCTTAATTTAAGCCTAAGTACTAGATATAGATATCTCACTTTAAGCGGACGTATCGAAAATAACTATTATCATCGCATTTTTATGATAAGTTAAAATTGCTTTTAAATTATCACTGACGTTTAATCCAGTCTCCCAGTAAACACACACTACGACGCCACCGCGACGCTACGTCTTTTCGACATCTTTACAAAAGAGCCTCTTCCACCGGACGCAAAACTCGGGTAGTGGTCTCATTATTATTATTAAGACCTGAGCACATTAGCGCGGTGGCGGTAGCATTTGAACGCAACACTAATAAACAAATTTGCTTGTCAGCGTTAAGAGCGTTCTGGTGCAGCGTTCTATTGCGCGGTGGGGGTCAGACAAAACTTGTTGAGTTTGACCGCGCGTACCGACGCATAGTAAACGTTATTGTATTCATACAGAAATACAAAATTTATCTAGAAAGTTAAAAACTGCACGAAGTCACCGCAACAGTATGGCCTATTCAAAAAACGCCACCGCCACCGCGCTAATGTGCTCAGGCCTTTACTGTTTAGCTGCTTTCGTTTTGGATGTCATCGCGATAGCGTAAAAATCATGCCCGTACTGTCCACCATTCTACTTTGGTGTCCAAGCCAGCTTTTTATAAAAATAATTAACACAAAAAAATTCTACATTTTTAAACTGATAATTTGTTTTGTTTTTTGGCGGTCCCTAGGCTCCGTAAAGGCAATTGCCCATTTGGCCGCCGGTCCACTTCAGGCGCGGGAAAAAAAAGTCACACATTACTGGTGTCAGAACAACCTTTTTCAATCAGCTTGCACTACTCACTCGGGTATTATTTTTTTACCACTACAGTAGAAATGCAGTTCTGTCACATATTTCTTTTTTTAAAGCCACCAACAGCTAAAGTTATTTGGCCCTATAGCACCAATTCATGTTTATTATTTTTTAATAATGAAATGGAACTCCAATTGACATTTTTATCAGTTCTGGAATTAGAACCTGGGAAATGGGGGTTTGTAATTGGGAAGTCATGGAAAAATAAGTCTTTTTTAAGGCCACTAAAATTTATATTTTTTAATAAAGAATTTAAAATCCAATTGATACTTTTACAACGGATTTTACTAGGGGTTTTACTAGGGGTTTGTAACAGAGGAACCACACGGAAACGCAATATAAACAATGGCATTGGCTATTGCTATACGCTCGGCTATTCTCAAGCCGTCGCATATTTCTGATAATCACTTATTCACTGGTTGAGATAATAACATTCAGCGTTCAGTTGGCAACCACAATACTGCATGTGGAACTATAGAAGCTTTGGCGCCCCGCGCTCCGGGCTTATAAGTTAATATGAATGCTTTCCGGTCCCGGAATGATATGGATAGTTTCCGGAACTTATGCAAGAGAATCGTATATTTATATGTCATACATAACTTCAACAACATTTCATCACGACTATTTTTTATTAAGAAGTATTACAGGGGCGTACTCGACGGTTCATTTTGCACTAAGAATATATTAGTAAATGTTGAAGTGCTGATTTATTTATGAAAATAAAATTTTATAAAAAAAATAGAACCTTAAAAAAAGCCATTAAAAAGAGGAAAATAGTAAAATTTTGAGGTCGGCGCCAATTTAGTTAAACTAAAATTTTTTATATACCGACCTCCAAATTTTATTTTTCTCTTTTTAGTGGCTTTTTTTGAGGGAGATTCTATTTTTTCATGAAATTTTATTTATTTTTTTACTCTTTATAGTGACTGCAATACGTAGTTTGCACGTTATTAACCGAATTTTTTCTTGATATTTGATTACTAAACTAAAAAAAAAATACTAAACCAATTTAAGTAAAACTTATGTGAGACCACCCTAAAGGTATGCCCTATTGATCAGTTATAGAATCATCAAAATCGGTTCACAAATGCAGGAGATATGAGGTAACATAATTAAAAAATTAATTTGATTACTAGAAAAAAAATTCGACTGATGACCAGTCCTATACTTCCCACCTAGTAAATATTTGCAAAAAATAAACACTCTTTTTTTTTTATTCTTTGACTAGGCCCAAATAACCTTAGCTATTGGTGGTCTTTAAAACACAATTTAATTTTTATTCTTTGAAAAAAGCATGGCCCTCTTTTTTGTTTGGTGATCTACTGATGGCTAACTTAATATAGCAAAAATCATGGTTACCTTGATTTACGTACAATTTTTATTTTTTTTAGTAAAATATTTTTTTTCTCGAAAACTATACATTTTAGAGAAAAAAAATATTTACATTTTTTTCATATTATAACATCTAGAATTCATTTATATTTTTTTTTACCTATGTTAATACGTGACATTGAGGACGTTTTTTTGAATATCTCAGGATCCACTGAACCGATTTGACTCAAAATCTAATCAGATCTAAGTTAAAGGCTGATAAACACAATAGAACAATCGGCATGCCCGTATGTTGTTCCGTTCTTAAGATATCGAAGGCGAAAAATTGACCACATACACACACACACACACACATACATACACACATACACACACACATACACACACACACACACACACATACAGACATCAGTCAGAAAATGATCTTAAACGATTGCTAGGGTCTCAAAACGTGAAAATCTGTTAAAATCTCGAAATATTGTTTTCGGACTGAATCCATTACTTCCCTACCATAGTAGAGGTGGGAAGTAAAAAACACTACGTACTGAATCGGTTGAAATAAAAATTATATGGGCTCAATCCCTAAAATTATGAACCCAACGGCGTCGAAATTTTTCAAATTTGTCAACACCTCGAGAAGTTATGGCTGAACAAACATTAAAAATAATTTTTAAAAAAATATGCTTATATGTCGAATTGATAAGCTCTGTTTTTTTGAAGTCGGTTAAAAATTAGTAGGTAAATTAAGTTCACTAGCGTCGCTTGCAGCTTGAACTGCAAAAAAGTTTTTACATATTGTTATCAAATACTATAGAAAGAATATTATAATGTAATCAGCAGATTGATGTTTTCAATTTTTCCGCGTAGCTAAGAAAAATAAATATTACATCAGAGAAAGAGAGAAATAATGTAGCCAATTGTTGCTACTCCACGGTAAAATCCCAAACCCATATAAACCGAGTGCTAGTGACAATTTTTTGGTGTTATTTATTCAAGGCCTTATTTTTGTGAAAATGTTCAGGGAGGCATATTAAAGTGCCCTGAGTAAGGGATTTTGCCATTATAATATTTACAGATCGAATGGTCAGTATTAAAGGGGTGGCAGATCACCCTAAACGTGTCATGTACCCGACGAAATTTATATTATTAGTTCAAGATTCAAATTTTAATATATTGTTACGGCGACTGTTTTAAGCATATATTTTAATTTGCTAAACAAAATGTCGGTATTAACCCCCTTGCAGAACGATATAAACACCTAGGCGAGCAAGTTTCCCACTAAAGGGGTTAATACCGATATTTTGTTCTGCAAATTGAAATATATTCTTAAAACAGTCGCCGTAACAACATATGAAAATTTGAACCTTGAACTAACAATAAAAATTTCGTCGGGTACATGACACGTTTAGAGTGATCTGCCACACCTTTAATACCGACCAATCGATCTGCAAATATTAAAATGGCATTATTGGGTCACCGACAAGCTATACAAACAATTTCAGCCTTGAAGCAATAATAATTGACCATTTTTTTTTGTTACATATTGGGGGCGGTCTGAATCCCTCCCATACCGCTATCTAGCAAAATCCCTTACTCAGGGCACTTTAATATGCCTCCCTCAACATCTTCACAAAAATAAGGCCTTGAATAAATAACAACAAAAAATTATCACTAGCTCTCGGTCTAATAGATATGGCACTGTTTCCGTAGGAATGTATGCAAACTGTCAAGAGTTGCAAGTATTTTTTTTTTTTGTTTATAACAGGCGTTCAGCTACAAAGGCTATATGTATTAATTGGCAAACGTTGCATAAAACCAATGATTCTACGAATTAGAACACAAAAAAACAGAATCTCACTATATATATGATACTTATTTTATATAGGGTCGTCATTACTAATCTAATTATTTTTAACTGCATTTCGAATCGGTGTTCTCTTTTAACAAAAAAAAAAAAGTAAATGCCTATCAGCATGTGTAAAGTCTGTATTACAATTGACGTAACACGAAAGGAAAGACTAATTGAGCGCGAAGAAGAAGAAGGGTGAAGGGGATAACATTTGATCCTGATGGACAGATGACAGGTAAAACCGGCTTCCCGGATTCTAAGCCGCAGAGCTAATCCATCAGACAGTAAATACAATACAAATACACAAAACTACTAGCATTTTGCAAAAACTACGTTTTGTAAAATAAGTATATACTTAAACGATTGCAAAATACGATGGATAGCTTGAGAATAACCGAGAATATAGGTTATAATTACTGAGAACTGGTGAATGTATTTAGACTTTAAATTTATTTATTATTTATTCGTTCCGTGCGAAGTCATGGTAGGGGGAGCACAATCGATGCCAACGTGAACTACGGATAATTCAGGTACTTTTGGGAGATATTTTGTACTTTCGGCGTATCAAATTAATTTGTGAATTTAATTTTTTATAAGGTTGTTCTATCATTAAGAAGCTGAAAATTTAATATGTTATTAATCAATATAATAAACATAAAAAATAATTTTTTGAGAGAGATCTGACGTGTAAATTTTGTGTAATTAATTTTTGAAAATCAGAAATTTACGTTGACATTTGACATAACCAAATTTTTGTTGTTTGTTATTGTAGTTTTAATAAACGAATTGCAGTTTGATTTTCCTAATTGATTTATATTAAATAACACAAATATTTTATTACAAATTGATTTTAATACTAAATTAAAACTATTCTTATTTTTATTGTCAACTTTGCGCCATGTTTTTTTACACTCTACCAAAACTGATAAAATATATACTATACTATCTACTACTAAAAAAAAAAAGTCTAAATCTATAGACGAAACGTCGTACATTTAATTTGATAAATCAAATTATTTTGTCCACTATCCTGCGATTTTGCTTAATTTTATTATAATCACGATGGACACGATTTCTAATATAAACTATCTACTACTATACTATTTTTTAGCCATAAAATAATTTAAGTGAGATGTGGTAAACGATTTGAAGCGAGTATATTTTACGAACCCGTCTTAATGTGTGCACCCTATGAGCAGGTCGACTGACAAATTGATGTATTCAACGTGTTTGCACGCTCTGACACCTTTGAAATAAATCTTAGGATGGTTAGAAACGCCCTAAAGTTACCTCAACACATAACAATCGAAAATACCTGGTAAATACAAACATCTATACGTACATCGACCCAGAATATATGAATTATTGTGTAACTTATTTTTATAAAAATCTATTTGATTTCGATTTGGATTAAATCCGTTTTGTAAATTTTTGATAGCCAGTTATTAAATTAAGATTTAAAATTTTTGACGCTATTCGCAAGCTATTTATTCTATTGAAGTGATCATAAACGGTCTAGTTTACTTCCTATACCTATGGTTGCCTACAACGTCTCTATAAAATTAAAACTCTTTGGAAACGATATAAAACGTATCCGATCGATTTGAAATTTTGTACACATATGTATTCCCGATGACAGTACATGAATAAATCGTTTTTAGAAATAAATTCAACCCCTAAGGGGTTCAAACGGGGATGTAGGATTTTTTTGACTAATCAACGCCCAGGCCAAATCGCCGAAGCTAGAAACTTGAAATTTGGACAGTTGGTTCCTTTTCTGACGTAAGCATCCACTAAGAAAGGATTTTTCGAAATTCAACCCCTACGGGTGTCAAAAGGGGGTAAAGTTTTGAAAGACTAAAATGAACAAAATAAATATTAGTAAAAAAAACTTTTTAGAGACAAGCTTTTATTTAAATGCACTAAAAAGGAAAAAATAATTTTTAATAATTTAAGTTCATAATTATAAAAGTGTGGGTCGTGACTAATAAACTATCATAGAGTTCACGACCCACGCTTTTATAATTATGAACCTAAAATATTAAAAATTATTTTTTCCTTTTTAGTGCATTTAAATAAAAACTTTTCTCTAAAAAGTTTTTTTTTACTAATATTTATTAGTTTAAAACTTCGAACAAGAGACGTAAATTATCATTCAAAAAATCATTTATGGTGAAAAATGTTTCATTTCATACCTTTTCTTAGAGTTAATTTGCAATGTAAGCTCTCGTCGCACACATAGTTTTGCGGCTTGTTAACTGACCGAGAATTCTGTGTGACTTCACACAAATAGATGACCAATTTTGCACTTTAAATAGGTAGATTTAAATACCGGAAATGGGCATTTCAGTTAAAAAATATGACAAATTGGAAAGCGTTTGTCCGTGTACTTAAGTCATGTTCTTTGTCCGTGAAGACCAAGGCTATATAAATTAAATTAAATCTGTTTTAAGGCCACCAACTGCTAGGGTTATCTTGGATCCAGTACCAATGTATGTTTTCAATTTGTTTTTATTTTTAATAACAAATTGATACCTAAGTAAGGCTTGAGGGTCTGGTAATTACATGGAAACGGCGTATAAAAAACGATCCCAACTATTCCTAAAAAATAAAAAAATAATGTATTTTAACCAAACAAAACACTGTAAAAATGGTTACAAAATTAAAAAAAAAACTTTTTAACTAAAAAAAAACCTCCTTCAAAAAACCACTAAAAAGAGGAAAATAATGAAATTTTGAGGTCTGTGCTAATTTAATAAAATATGAAGTCGGTTAAAAAGTATAGTATAGTGATTAATATCTTCTTTTTAACCAACTTCATATTTTATTAAATTGGCACAGACCTCAATATTTCATTATTTTCCTCTTTTTAGTGGTTTTTTGAAGAAGGTTTTTTTTTGTTAAAAAGTTTTTTATTTTTTACTTTTTAGTGTCAAAAAGTGACATTTACCTTAAAAGAATCACACGCCGTTACTCACTTTTATTAAAATCAGCCGAACTACTGAACTGATGAAATTTCTATGGGATCAATCTGAAGGTATATCCTTTCAAATAAAAAAAAATTTCAAAATCGGTTTATAAATGACTAAGTTATGAAGTAACAAACATAAAAAAAAAATACAATCATATTGAGAACCACCTCCTTTTTTTGAAGTCGGTTAAAAATATAATAAAAGATATTATAAAAAATAATAACAAACTCAAATTAATATACACTGTAACACTGGTGAACAAAAAATTAATGCAAGCTTTCATAATGTCTTTGAAAGCTGATAATTCAGAAAATC
Source organism: Mongoloraphidia duomilia (assembly GCA_039654895.1). Classification (NCBI taxonomy): domain Eukaryota; kingdom Metazoa; phylum Arthropoda; class Insecta; order Raphidioptera; family Raphidiidae; genus Mongoloraphidia; species Mongoloraphidia duomilia. The sequence continues at coordinate 15,532,026 of CM077525.1, read as the reverse complement.
CAAAAACGATTGTTTATTAACTTCCAATGTCTTATAGCTTAAGGCGATTTGTTTGCTTGTCAGAATATTTACTTAATTCCAATAATGCCCTTTTTTAATGTCAAATTCAAAAAAAAATATATAGAGTACGTACTTCATTATTTATTTATTACTTCCCACCTCTACTATGGTAGGGAAGTAATGGATTTAGTCCGAAAAAAATATTTCGAGATTTTAACAAATCTTCACGTTTTGAGACCCTAGCAATCGTTTAAGATCATTTTCAGACTGATGTCTGTATGTGTGTGTGTGTGTATGTGTGTGTGTATGTGGTCAATTTTTCGCCTTCGATATCTCAAGAACGGAACAACATACGGGCATGCCGATTGTTCTATTGTGTTTATCAGTCTTTAACTTAGATCTGATTAGATTTTGAGTCAAATCGGTTCAGTGGATCCTGAGATATTCAAAAAAAACGTTCTCAATGTCACGTATTAACATAGGTAAAAAAATATAAATGAATTCTGGATGTTATATGATGAAAAAAATGTAAATATTTTTTTTTCCTAAAATGTAGTTTTCGAGAAAAAAAATATTTTACTAAAAAAAATAAAAATTGTACGTAAATCAAGGTAACCATGATTTTTGCTATATTAAGCTAGCCATCAGTAGATCACCAAACAAAAAAGAGGGCCATGCTTTTTTCAAAGAATAAAAATTAAATTGTGTTTTAAAGACCACCAACAGCTAAGGTTATTTGGGCCTAGTCAAAGAATAAAAAAACGAGTGTTTATTTTTTGAAAATATTTACTAGGTGGGAAGTATAGGACTGGTCATCAGTCGAATTTTTTTTGATTTTAAAGAACAGACGTCAGTAAGTTCGGTGTTTCTTTTAACCCGAATTTCCAGCGGTACATTCAATGACTAATAAACCAATTGAAGGACAATCTCCACACAGTCTGCCTGCAACCCCTGCAAGTATATGTTAACACAAAATAAAGTACTTTTAGTACCCAGTGTTCCAATTCAATACGCGTGAAATACGTATTGTTTCGGACAATTTGACTGCATACACAGAATCAGTATTCAGTATGCATTCGAACTGTCCATTGTTTAACATGCGTCATAGGCAGCTCGCTAAATAAAAGAAACATTAATTATTAAAATTAATTGATTATTTATTTGCTAGGATTCATGCCACAACAACACATAATCTGTGAACATTTCAACTAGCTACCTCGTACTGTTTGTGAGATAGAGCCCTGTGACGGACGGACGGACATCGTAGGCTCGGTAATAAGGTTCCATACGTAGTACGGAACCCGAAGAAGGAAAGGTTGAGTGATATCTATCTATACATAGTATAAAAAGAAGCCTCGATAGGTGTCTCTACACTCTCTGTCTGGATGTCTGTAGCGGCTAATCACGAGAACTACTGAACAGATTTTTATGCAGTTTTTACCATTCGATAGCCTATTACTTGTCCGGCCCGACTTCGTCCGAGTGCAAATCGAATTGAATCCGCTATACTGAACAGATCTGAATGCCGTTTTTACCTTTCGATAGCTTGTTTCTTAAGAAAGGAATTAGGTTAGGCCCGAGTGCAAATCGGATTGATTCCAAGTTGAATTTAAATCAGGTTTATATCAAAAGCGGCGTGATATTAATAATAATAAATTGCGGACAGCTAATTATAAATTCCAGCGAAGCACGTGAGTAACGTTTTAATTAATTATAAATTGATTGCTGGGCGAAGTCCCGTCCGGCTTCGCCCGGCAATCAATTTATAATTAATTCAAATAACGGTAAATATAATTTTCTGAAAAACATATGGCTTATATAACATTTCAAAAAGGACACGATATGCACGAAGCTCTTTGTACTGTATATTGACATTGGATGTTGCATTTTCCCCCGCCGTAAACATTATGCTTACTCGAAACAAACCACTTACCGTATTACATCTGTAACTTGATCCCCCTGTACTTGTGTTTGCGACTTAAATAAACTCAATTTCTGTTTTATCAAAAAAGCGCTTTTTTACGTCTTTTAACACCTATACTTCACTCGGATTAAAAATATGCAGGATTTTAGATTTTTCTCGTTAAAAGGGGCCTACACTTCAAGTTGCCGTTAAAAACCTTTAAAAAGGTATTACCGATTTTTTGCGTATTTATAAAATGGCGTCTAGCGTCCGCCATATTGAATTTTCCGCAACGTTATATACCCAGTAGCATTCGTGAGACAATAAAGAATCTATAGACACCTCATTTTTCAAAATCCGTCAAGCCGTTTAGGCTACAAAACACGCCGACCAAAATGCAATGATACATAGATACAAACATACACCCGAAAAACATTACCCTCCTCCGGCAGTCAGGTAAAAAGTACCATCATTTAACCTTTTTTTTTTATTCGAGTGCAACTAACATTATATTTTATTAATAATCGTTTTTAGTTTGGGACACTATTTAGTATTTATGGATAGGTACTTACACCAAATTTGAACTCTCAAACTTATTTGAAAATAAGTTCAAATTCCAGAACACAAACAAACTTTCAGCTTTATATATCGAAAATGAAATGCCAGAAATAAATTAATTTATCTGTCATTCGAAACCGAACGTGTGAAAGCTAAGGAAAACAAATTAAAAAAAAACAATCATGAAAACAATTTTCGTGAAATTATAATTTCATTATTAAATTACTTTCGAACGAAAGGTTTAATGAAATAAAGCTGAAATCTCATGCGTGAGAAATATGAAACTTGTAAAATAAAAAAACTTTTGCTATAAAAAGTTATATTTAATAAAACCAATTTGTTTCCCTGTCTGCTACGTATATAAAAGAGTAGACACAAATAAAATTTCCTTTTCATGACAGCGAGATATAAATTTTTTTTATTTACTGTAAATTTTGATAAAGATAATATATTTATTTGATTGGGTCCAAAAATAAAAAAACTTTTGTAATTATTCATATATTAGTGTTTTGTATTGACTTGTAATTTTTATTTATTAAATCATAATTATAAACATAAATTGGTCTAAAAGTCGACAAACAGTTCAATTTAATGATTAAAGCCAATTTTTGTACAGGACCCAATAAAATAAATATCTCTTTATACATGTTTTTGTTTATTATGTAATTCTATTTTTTAAGATGTTTCAGTAAAAGATTCAATTTGTATAAAGTTTGTATAAATTATTTATACGTGTTCGACACTTCCATAATCATGGAACAAACAGACAAATAGACGAACAAATCGAAATTCGAAACATAGTTAAAATCATGGTTAAAATGGGATTTTACTCGCTTCACTCAAATGCATTGGAGACTGCTAGGGGCACCAGCTATATAACTCGGTCTGTGGGGCAGTTCATAGTAATGTGTACAGAATAAGTTTATTTAAATTAATAAATCGTTGACAATTAATGTCGATGTTCTGTGTTTACCAATGTTCAAATCACAGATTTTTTGTTTTTCCAAAGGATACGGAACTGAAAAAGATGTGGTTGCATACTATCAGATATCTCGCGCGTTTCTCAATGAAAACCAATCATAACTTAAGGTACGTGCAGTATGGAGCTGGAATTCTAGATGGTAGCGTAGATCATAGCAGGGCTTGCTTAAATTAATGCATTGTCATAATATATGCGAGCGTACACAACGAAGCAATGAGTGTAGCAGGTATAAGCGCTGTTATAAGAGCTGGTAGATTCAAGAATGTATCTCACCATTCTTTCAGTGCGCTGACTACTACAATCAACGTGTGACAACTGTCAAATGGCCGTTACAAATTTCGGAATGCATGTGACTAGTTTAATAAATGAAATTTTGCCAGTTCTTATTTAATTTGTTTTGAGTTTTTTCTAAGACGTATTTAAAAGTGTTAGATTCCATACGTAAATATTCAAAAAGCAGGTTTGGGTAAAATTTTAATTCTTGGTATAAATGATGTTTAGATCGTTTTCTATTAATAGGGTGGACATGATAGCTCCTACCCAAATTTGTATTTAAAATATATCACTTTGTAGCAGAAGAACACAAATATTCGTCTTCGCTATCTGACATTTCAAACGCGATTTAAGCTTGTATCAATGCTAGTATCAAAGCTTCGTTGTGCAAACCTATAAGCGCTTATAATTTCAGCCACCATCTACCATACATGCTACCATCTAGAATCCCAGCTGCGTACTGCACGTACCTTTAGGTGGCTATAAACCTGCTGCCATCTACATTACGTTTCTCATGTGCCCCTCTCCATTGGCGTTCATGTGACAAAAGTATTATTGACACATGTTTTCAGCGAAATAATCCTTTTGCTTTCCTGACTTTAATTATATGAAATACATCAATCTTACTTTATTGGAATGTATTAGCATAATATTTAAATGAATGCAGCAACACATAGGCTGATTACAATTTCATTGGAATCGATATTAAATATGTTGAAGATTACATATTGTAATTTAACAGCTAATATAACACCCGGCTGCCTTCTAACCTCATTAATACGTGTAATACAATACGTTATAAAATACGGAGTGTTCAAAAAATGAAGCTACATATACCGATTTTACTATTTTTACTTCCCACCTCTACTATGGTAGGGAAGTAATGGATTTAGTTCGAAAAAAATATTTCGAGATTTTAACAGATCTTCACGTTTTGAGACCCTAACAATCGTTTCAGATCATTTTCTGACTGATGTCTGTATGTGTGTGTGTATGTGATCAATTTTTCGCCTTCGATATCGTAAAAACGGAACAACATACGGCCATGCCGATTGTTCTATTGTGTTTATCAGCCTTTAACTTAGATCTGATTAGATTTTGAGTCAAATCGGTTCAGTGGATCCTGAGATATTAAAAAAAACGTTCTCAATGTCATGTATTAACATAGGTAAAAAAAATATAAATAAATTCAAGATGTTATAATATGAAAAAAATGTATATATTTTTTTTCTCTAAAATGTACAGTTTTTGAGAGAAAAAAATATTTTACTAAAAAAAATAAAAATTGTACGTAAATCAAGGTAACCATGATTTTTGCTATATTAAGCTAGCCATCAGTAGATCATTAAACAAATAAAAAATTTATTAAAAAAACAAAAAACCCGACTGCGTAAAAATCGAACATAAAAGATGGAAACAAGATCAAATGATAACATGAAGTCGGAGGCATAGTAACATCAGGTATTTCTGTTCAATTTGCTACTACTATGCCTCCGACTGCATGTTATCATTTCCATCTTTGAAAGTCTTGTCTTGTCTTGTCTTGTCTAGACGGCAACACTAGTAAAAACCTGAGGGAAAAATTGCTTTCTGTATTTCAGAATCGAATATGTTGATATAATTTTTCCAAGCCTTAAAATCACGTCCTAAACCCTAAGGTTTCTAACACTATTTTTTAATATTCTTTATTATTGTTGCGATCGGCAATTTTATAGAACAGTCTGTATAAATATAACCTTAAATCCGAGCCATATATAAGTAGATTGCAAATCGCGTACAACGCTAACTTGTTCTCAATTAAAGTTCACCCCTCGTGGTGTAGTGTGAGTTGGGGTCGCTTTAATACATTTTGGTATTAAAGCAACGTATTCATTGCATGCTATATACGATCTGAACTACCTACATAATATAAACTGAACGGTCCCCAGACATAACCTTTATGAGAAATGTAACATCTTGTTGCACGCCAAACAAATACAAAAGGGCGCTATTAGGCTAAACGATCACCGGTTGTAATAACGATTTATTGTTTTATTTAAACCATAAACTTTATAATAGCTTTGTGGGAAATTCAACATACTGTCTTATTATTATTATCAATGCTATGTAAAACGCTGTTGATGAAAATTATCAAACTTTTATAAAACAAGCCGTGAGGTGGGTCGTTTATTAGGACTAAAGTGCGACCCTTGAGGTCCACACGACGAACTTCCCAGTTTGATAAATATTTAATAATAATTATTAAATTAGATATTACACAGAAAAGTAATCATTTTAATCATTAAAACATCAATAATTAAAAAAAAAAAAAAAAACGGCTGAACCGATTTTTATAAAATTTATGTCGGATCAAAATGACGTTAACACGCCTCGATTGACACCCTTACGAAGTCGATATAATTTTTTATTCGCGAGATAATGTGTAAAATCTACTTTTTTGGAGGTTATTTGGTTAAGAAAAAAGAACGGCTGAACCGATTTTAAAAAAATTCCTTTCAGATCATATTTACGTTAATACGCGTCGATTGGCACCCCAACGTAGTCGATATCATTTTTCGTTCTCGAGATTTCGTCTTAGAAAGAAATGGACACATACGTACGTACGTACGTACGTACGTACGTACGTACGTACGTACACACACACACACACACACACACACAGACATCTTTCTAAAAGTAGTGTAAAAATAGTGTAGTGACCTTGAAATATAAAAATTTTTTTTCCTTTTTGATTTCGATTTTCGGACCCATTACAATAACTTCCAGTGGGAAGTTAATAAACGTTCGTGCTGCCACCTGCATTCTAAATACTTTAATCAGTGACTTAGTACACAGCAGCTAGAAAATGGTCGAAGTAAATACAACGTAATCCCAAATAATTATTGTTTCTTGTACCATTCTAAATAGCTGCTGTTAAACATATTTTTTCCAATGTTGATTTTGGAAAAACAAAAACTTTGCACAGCTTCTTATTTCAACGCCAGAAATTAATATTTTTTGATGTGAAACATCTTATGTCGGGCTGTGAACAGCCGCGTGAGGGGAAATATGCAACGAGATATGAAACGGAATGTTTGGTCCGCTCCTTCGCTGCTGTTCTCCCCACCACTGCGGCGCTGGTTAGGCTTGCACTTTGGCACACTCGGTCTTACAGTGCAGTATAGAACACGCGGTGTTACAGAGCTGTATATACGTCAGCATATAGTACGTCGTTTAATTCAATACCTTCGCAGGGTGACAGTTTCTCGCAGGGTGGAAATTAGGATAAATTAGAGTAAATTAGGGCCAATTAAAGTAAATTAGGGCCAATTAGGGTAAATTAGGATTAATTAGAGTAAATTAGAGTAAATTAAGGTACATTACGGTAAATTAGGGTATTTAGGGTAAATTAGAGTAAATTAAGGTAAATTAGAGTAAATTAGATTAAATTAAGGAAAATTTGGGTAAATTACGGTATTTAGGGTAAATTAGGGCAAATCAGGGTAAATTGGGGTAACTTAAGGTACATTACGGTAAATTAGGATATTTAGGGTAAATTAGAGTAAATTAGGACAAATTAGGGTAAATTGGGGTAACTTAAGGCAAAGGGGGCTAAATAAGAGTAAATTAGGGTATTTGGGGAAAACTAGGGTAAATTCAAGAAATTAGGGTATACTAGGGTAAATTTGGGTAAACGAGGGAAAATTAGGGTAAATTGTGTTAAATTGTAAATTCTTATCTCTCGAACTACTGAACCGATTCTAAAAATTCTTTCACTTATTATCTTCGCAGGGGGAGAATGTCTCGCGGCGTTGTAATAAATCATAAATTATTATATCTGGAACTATTGCACCGATTTAAAAAATTCTTTTACTAATAGAAAGCTACACTATCCCTAAGTGATATAGGCTAGATGTTATTTTGATAAATTTGTCAAGTTCAATAAATAAAATATTCAAGCTATAAAAATGTTTCACATCTGCCAGGCGTCCCGCGACGGCTCACATTTTTTTTTTTATTAAATCCACATTTATTAATAAAGTGTCGCTTCTGCATAAATCGCATTTTAAGGTCATTCCAGCGCAGTAAATCTTAGCGCCTATATTATGTAAATTCGATACATAATAATATTCCATGCAGGGTTTAGTTTGATAATGTTATAATGCAGCCGTCCCTTCGAGGTTTATCAAGTATTTTCTCTATTGAAAGCAAACAGGATAACAAAACATTCAAATAGTATTCATAGTTACTTCAATAGTATTGTAACAAAACTGTTTTCTAACGTGGGTGGAATAAATTATTTATTTCAATAATTAAAAATGTAAACAACAATATACAATAATTCGTAACAATGAAAAGTCAATTTCAACAGTCAACACTGTTTATAATAATTATAAACACTTAACAAATACAATGATTATTTATTTTATAACAAGTATGTCCACGGAATACTGTCTGATCACGACGCTGATTGTAGACTGAACCCCACTCAGTCGCGCGCACCGCCTTATATACACGCATTGCCTGTGTTCGAGATCTTTCCGGCAGACACTTGATGCCGCAACAAACAGTTGCTTCTCATTCTGGAATGTTCTTGCGGAGCCAGCGGCGTAACATTTTGGGATTTGTTACAGTATTGTGTTGGAGTTACATCTTTTTAAACACAAAATTTTACCTTGTAATATACCTGGTCCTTACACCATAAAATCTGCGCCTCCACCAAGTTACACCCGTCGCTTACGCCGTAAAATACCTGCAACCTACACCATAAGCATAATATTTTTGCGTTTATTTTATACGGTATAAACTACAAGGTGTAAACCCACATTTATAAAAAAATTAGCACCTTTTTCACTCCTATCCCAAAGTTTGGAGCTCTAACAATTCAATCCAATCAACAATATTTTTTTTTGCCGATTACAAAATAGCATGTATACCGGCCTGTATTGAATCATTTAACAGGCAGGCGTGCCGAAAGTGCGGTAAGTAAATGGTTGCCATATATTAACTTATGTTTATTCGCGCTATCAGTCTGCTATTACATACGCACGGTCTGCTGTAAATGTAAAGATGGCGACGCAAATGAACTGTTAACATTTTTTGAAAATACTGAAAACGAATTGAAAAGTAGGTATTTTGTAGTGGATATGACAAAAAATATCATATATTTCTCGTGCTTAATGGTATTATGACCCGTGTGACTGTAAAAACTCGCTATCGCTTGTTTTTACATATTGTCACAACTCGTCAGTAATAAACTCCATTACGACACTAAAAATACAGTCTCCCTCAGGGGAAACATTGGAATGTAGTTTGCATTCCAATGTTTTGTGGGAATTAGCGCTCCCAGGGACCCGAGCTCGTACCAGTCACAAAACATTGGAATGCAAACTACATTCCAATATTTTGTGAGAATTAGCGCTCCCAGGGACCCGAGTTCGTACCAGTCGGTTTGTGTATGCCGGCTGGCGGATTCTAATACACAAATGGATTATTTGTTGTGTTGAAAACGCTAATGACCTGAGTTGTCGACGCGTCTATAATCTACAATAAATTAAATAAAAAGAAATACCATTAAGCGTGCAAAGTGTAACTTTGAAGATGTTATGAATGCGAACATTGCAAGTTGTAGGGTGTAGAGATTCAACTGTAAAGCATCCAACATCTATCAACACGTTATTGAATAACTTTATGTGGGTGAAAATCCACTTAGTGCCCTGTATAACTTTACGCTCGACCCCGATACGCGTTACACGTCGGTTTTAACCAATTAGTGCGCGATATTGCGTTAGACGGAGACAGTCTCATGTCCGTCGCGTTGGTGCGACTGAAACGACAATAGCTTTTATATTGCCGTCAAGGAGAAATCTCTCGCCTGTGTATTTGATGCTCATATTATCTAATATTACAAGGGATGGATATTTTGTTATCTTTTTCATATTGTAACAAAACTGTTTTCTACGCGGGCGGAATAAATATTTATTTAATATAATTAACAATTCAATAACAATAAACTCAACAACTATATGTCAATTCTAACAATCAGCACGATAATAATAACGAAACAGTAATTCTTAAACAAAGTGAAACACTTAAATAACACTGAACAAATAACTATATTTATATACCAGTACTGTATTTATATTCGCAGTTCAACATGACACACTCGTACTTCGCTTATATAGGTTGAGCAGCCTGACCCAGCACGCTCGCGCGCTCTCCAGAACATTGCGGTGGGCACTCGTATCTTCGATACCATTCCACGTCTCACCACTATGACCTTTCCTTCTCGACGCTTCTATTGTAGACAGTGGCGTAACAATGTTTTATTTTCCGCACTAGCGCAGAAAATAACGGTTGCAACTTCTGTTTATTCGCTCGATACGCCTGCATGCGCCTGTCATTACTTACCTGCATGAACTTCGCGGCACACTGTGGAAGGAAAGATGGTGACGCAATTGAACTGTCAGAATTTTTTTAAAATGACGTGAACAGTAGGTATTTTGTAGTGGGTATATGGCAAAAATGCCAAATAGTATGTCTCGTACGTAATGGTATTACGGCTCGTGTGACTGTAAAAACTCACTATAAGTACATACTGTTATCACTCGCCGTAATATGCCCCATTACGTATCTATAATCTACTATTTCCATACATCGCAATTCTTCTCGTTTTCATTTTTTTAAAGTATACATTTGATATTGAAATTTTAACTTCAAAAATCAATTTGCACTTGAGACGCCGAGACGCCTTCACAGTATGTGTGCGTGAAAAAGTCTTGTCTTGAAATATCAAGACTTCACTAAGTCTAAGTCTAGATTAAAAAACTCTTGTCTTGTCTAATATCAAGACTCAAGATTATTTTCAAGAGTCAAGATTAACCGAGTCTAGATTTACCTACTACTACTTAGTTTATCTAGACTCTTGAAAATTGAGTTTTGGCAAGAGTCTTGATCTAGACAAAGCAAGTCTTGTCTTGTCTTGTCTTGAAAATTTCTAGACAAGACTTTTGCAAGTCTTGTCTTGAAAATCTAGACAAGACAAGACAAGACAAGAGTCTAGAAAGTCTAGATCTAGACGGCAACACTAATCTGCCCTTTCGTGCAGTTTGTACAGCCCTGACTGCACTGTTATGTTTCGAGTGAATAGAGAATATACGTCGTACAGAGGAGAGGTTATATGAGTAAGGCAACGCTAATGAAAATAAACGATCCTGCAACTCAGTTTATGTCTCTATGTATATGTGTCTGTATTTGCGTTAGCCTGTGTTGTTACAACCCATATATGTAGGTATACTATACGGCATACGCGATATATCTACTCACTTTAGTGCAGTTGATTCTAATTCGATTCTTCAAAAAAAATCTTTTTTCACAACGCCTCTATAAAAACTTCGAATTTCGGTATCTGTTTAACGGGTTGAAACTGAGAGTATTTAGTTGTCGGTTTTCTCTGTTTTTTTAACGTTATGTTAAGAGACAGAGATAGAGCGATTGAATCGCGCCAACTTCAATTCGGATATATACTCGAAAACGTCAAATTAATGACAGACATAAACCCTAAAAATATGGCAAACTATGCCTTGGCAGAGGATGGACATGGCTTTGATACTTGTGGAAAAAAAGCCATAAAACTACCATTGGCAACAAAAGATATATACAAGCATTGCCCAGAAAATTATTCAGCCTGCATTTACAATAAACTTCCTGAGAAGTTAAAAAATAATACCTACTCAGTTTTCAAGGAAAATATAAAAAAATTCTTATTAGAGCGAGCATTTTACAGTGTAGATGAATTTTTATGTTACCAGTAATTTTATATTTCTTATATTTTAATGTGAACTTTTTTTTTTGACGTGTCAAATAGATTTATATCTCAATTATTGACAAAATAAATATCTATCTATCATAAAGTTAACATGGTGATGGATCTGACAGATCTAATATTTTTGGGTTTTTTTTGCGCGCCCAAATTGCAGGTAGCTCAAATGGAATTGTCAATAGAGTTGTTATTTTTATTTTATTTTATTTTATTTATTACCTCTTTAGGATGTTAGTTTCTCAATAATACAATTTGGATGTAAACTTTCGTATACTCTGGGGAAATAAATATATAAATGAATAAATATATATTACTCGAAACGAAACACAGCGAATGCAACACGTGTGATTTGCTTCACACTAGGTGCAAACTCTGTGTGTCGTCCCTCGTAATGCAATACTTATACTATTGTTACGTTAAGTTTCATATTTTTAAAACGAAATTGCTTTAGGTGCGGTAGGTTACATAAATTATATTTATTTACTCTTAAAATGCTTTTAGTAATTTTTTTGCCATAACCACAAAAAAATAGCTACTTTCGATGTATATATATAGCTGCCTTTAATGAGGCAAGTGTGCGAAAAGTGTTTTACTTACCGCACCAGGGCGGTAAGTAAACTTCTGTTAATTCGCTTTATACGCCTGCGTGCGTCTCCCATTACTTACTCACGAACTTCACGGCATACTGCGTAGAAGTGAAGATGGCGAAGCAAATGAACTGTCAAAATGTTTTGAAAATGAACTGAAAAGTAGGCATATCTTATAGTGGGTGTGGCAAAAATGCCAAATATATATCTCGTGCGTAAAGGAATAAATTTGAGATGAAAGATTCGCATTGTGATAATATTTTGTGAATCAGACATGTTATATCGTATATATTGTACACCACCTACATAACGCTTTTGGTAACGAACAAGGCTTTTATGAAAGTACTCGTTTAGTTCAAAACTTTCAGCTTGAAGCTGACAGTGTTCATTAAAACAGGTTACTTTTATAGGCTTTAACTCTGAAAGTATCAAATTGACGGAGATATTAATTAAACGTGTTATATATAACAATAACCGACCACAACGGAGTTTCGTGAAACTTCATAGCTTCGCTGAAATCAATTCAAATTATTTACTCGAACAATCATAATGCATAAAATACAGTAAAAGCTCGTCAACTACGGAATGTTTAAACAAAAAAAAAAGAAACTACTGAACCGATTTACATAAAAATTATATGGAACCATTCCGTAAACATTCTTAACCCAACGGCGTCAAATTGGTCAACCCTTCGTGAAGTTATGGCTGAACAAACATTAAAAAATATATATTATACAGTATGTAAACCGGTAAAGTATACCGACATAGGGCATTTAAAGCATTGGGAAAAAATGAATGGATCAGAATGAACCATGACTACATTAATTATAGATTTATTTGGGGTTGTTATGGTAATTCGCGTCACACCATTTTTGTAACCCATTTTCGTTTCATCGAGCCAGCATTTTACCCTTCAAATCGCCGAGACAGTGCCGCCTAAGAAGTTTTACTTCAAAAATATTATAAAATATTGAATCCCGCAGCATTAAATTGGTTTTATATAGCTTTAATTTATACATAGTAAACAAAACCCCAAAATTTCGATTTAGATGTCTGTATACAGTGTGTAAACGGTTTTACCGAATATAGGGAAAATAACATTGAGAACATTTACATTTTTGTAGTAGGCCATGGACCATAAGACCTAATGTAAATATGTAGTGGATTAGTACATAGATAAAAAATTTATTAAAAAAACAAAAATCCCGACTGAGTAAAAATCGAACATAAAAGATGGAAACAAGATCAAATGATAACATGCAGTCGGAGGCATAGTAGTAACAAATTGAACAGAAATACCTCCGACTGCATGTTTTCATTTGATCTTGTTTCCATATTTTATGTTCGATTTTTACGCAGTCGGGTTTTTTGTTTTTTTAATACATTTTTTATTTCCTTCCTTTTAGTTGAATCTACTCATCAAGCCTTTTCATTTGATACCCCACACACAAGGTCTTACCGATTTTTTGCGTACTGACAAAATGGCGTCTAGCGCCCGCCATATTGAATTTTCCGTGACGTCATGTACCCTATTTGAAATGTCAACGAAACCTTTCTTTTGTTTTGATTTTGGTACCTATATCAGTGTATTTAGAAGAAAAATTACTTTTAAATTCTGACAAAATGGTGTCTAGCGTCCGCCATATTGAATTTTCCGTAACGTCATATACCCTATGTCACTCTGCGGATTCAGACGAATCTAATAACACCTCATTTTTCAAAATCCGTCAAGCCGTTTAGGCTACAGAGCGAGATAAAGAAATATACATTCATAGATACATACATACACTCGAAAAACAATACCCTCCTTCTGGCGCAGTCGGGTAAAAAAATAGTAGGTAGGTACAGTGAATTTTTTAAACTGCAATTTTCCATAGCAACGGTTGTCTATTAAAATTAACTCGGAACCTGCTAAATAAAAAAAAAACAGAGCATTTACTACATATTTAAATTTGATCTTATAGTCCACAAAATCGTAAATGTTCTCAATGTTATTTGCCCTATGTTCGGTAAAACTTTTACAATCTGTATAATATATTATTTTTGAATGATTTAACCCGAGCGTAGTCGGGTAAAATGACCTTATACTTTAATAATAAACATTTATAATAATAAACATTTATTTCCCAACAGATCCACATCCAATAACAGGGAATTACACATCTATGAAAATGAATGCATGATATACAAACATAATATAATAATATAAACATAACATATAGAGTAATAGAATATAAACATAATAGGTACAATAAAAAACTTATAAAAATAATCAAAATGCATAACAATAATTTCATGATCTCACCGATCTACGAACTACTTTGTAGCTGTCCTGAAAAAAGTTTATAGAAGGTTCATTAGCATGCAGAGCATTCACCAATGTCACCATCCTACTCAATGGTGAAATGTCAAAATGCTGAGTTGAAGCTTGAGGACGTGCTAAAAGTTGATATTTTGGTCTAGTTGCTGCACTGGAAACTTTAAAGCTAACATTTCCTAATATATAACTGTCATTAACAATGTTATGAAGTAGTTTATAAAAGTAGTTTATAAAAGAATGATTGCGTCTATTTTCTAGTGAATCCACATCAAACATTTTATCTAATTCTTTATACGGCATCATCGTTGGATAAATATGAAAGATACTAAGTTTGGGCATCAATACTTTCAATAGTGTATCAAGTTCTCGAATGATGTTACAAACAAATTGTTTGCGTGCATCACACAAAATGTCCGAGAAAACGAAATTACAAATAGAAGTCTCCTAACTGTTTTATTGATTAGAAAATGAGTTTTAATAATAAAAAAACTAATGCCATGTTTTTCTTTTCCAGATGAGGACTTCATGCCACAGGATTTGGTTACGAATGGGCATTTAGAAGAAAGGTGAGCTAAACTTTATAACAAATTTAATGAACAGTATTATAAAATATAAAGACTTTAACAAGTCATAAAAACCCAGCTTTTTAATTAAATTGAAATTTATGTTGTACCGGCACATAATAGAAGAACATAATAAGTACTGGTGGAAATAAAAGGCTGAAAGGCTAGAATATGCGAAACTCATATTGAAACAGAACCATACTTCAATTAATTGGCGTTAATGAAGAGGGACTTTTAATATTCTTTAATTAGTTCTAAGATGCTTTGTTGTTTAAGTACTGTTTTAGGCTTTAGCGTACATATTCACCGGAATTTTAAAATTTTAATATCGGATTGTAAAATCAAAATTATTTATCACAAACTTGAGTTCAAACGAACTTTTAAAAACGTGTTTGAAGAAATATGCATATAGGGGCTTTATACAGAGTGTCACAGAATAATTATTCCTAATTTTCAGAAATGATAGAGGGCACTTAAATAAACATTTTTTTTTAACAAATTAGTGTCCGGAAATACTGCATCAAACTTTATTATTCGAAGATACGACCACCATTTTCGATATACATAAATTATAACGATGTGTAATCGACTGCCGAATTCTTCGAAATAACTGCGGACGTTCACGAATATTTCCGGACAATAGTTTATAAATAAAAAATGTTTATTTAAGTGCTGTATATGTTGAACCTTGCAAAAAGTTTTTTTTTTTTTAATTTCTTAAATCGTTAGTAGCAAACCGAATTTGAAATTTTAATTCCAACGACTTTTTTTGATTTTATTGAATCATGATAAAAAAACAGCTAGGTGCGAGCGAGACTCGCGCATCATAGGAATTAGAGGTAAAAAATCAACAGATTTATTTATTTAAGCTTGTTTTTGAAAAGTTTTTTTTATTTACATATTTTATTTTGTTCTTTTTAGTGTTTCAAAATTTTTCCGTGTCAAATTTAATTAAATTAATTTTTAAAGGAAAAAAAATATTTTAACAGAAAATTTGATGAAAAAAAACAAAAATATTGCGACCCGAAACCCGGAATCCAACTGGGCATCTATTTAGATCTTCAGTCTAATTCTCTAACAGTCTATAACCACTTAGCTAATCGAACGATGTGAACACCGTCGTTCACTCACTTGGTATATGAGCTCTATATCTTTATATACTACGGTATATGTACAGTATAAAATTAATAGGGCAAAAAAAATATAAATTTATCAATTATAAGTATTATACTTGCCAGGATTCATGCCACAACAACACAATCTGTGAAATTTTCAACTAACTACCTCTTA
This sequence comes from Mongoloraphidia duomilia, assembly GCA_039654895.1. Taxonomy (NCBI): domain Eukaryota; kingdom Metazoa; phylum Arthropoda; class Insecta; order Raphidioptera; family Raphidiidae; genus Mongoloraphidia; species Mongoloraphidia duomilia. The sequence goes on along the minus strand of CM077525.1, from coordinate 15,515,749 downwards.
CCGTTTGTGAGATAGAGCCCTATGACAGACAGACAGACATTGTAGGCAGCTAGTAATAAGGTTCCATAAGGAGATACGAAACCCTAAAAAAGAAAATTTGCTTGCACTTTTTGTGATAGTTTTTGGATTTATTTTTTAGTAAGTGAATACGAAAAAATTATGTTCTATTTCAATAAAAACATTTATAAATAATTAAGGCATGTGTCACTCGTCACGTATAGTAGATTGTAGATTATAGACGCTCGACAAGTCACGTGCTACCGCTTATGAGAAATCGTGCCTCGACCGAAACAGTTTTTCTGACGGCAATACATTCGAAAATTGCAAATAAAAAATTCGACTGATGACCAGTCCTATACTTCCCACCTAGTAAATATTTGCAAAAAATAAACACTTTTTTTTTTTTTATTCTTTGACTAGGCTCAAATAACCTTAGCTGTTGGTGGTCTTTAAAACACAATTTAATTTTTATTCTTTGAAAAAAGCATGGCCCTCTTTTTTTTTGTTTGGTGATCTACTTGATGGCTAACATAATATAGCAAAAATCATGGTTACCTTGATTTACGTACAATTTTTATTTTTTTTAGTAAAATATTTTTTTTCTCAAAAACTATACATTTTAGAGAAAAAAAATATTTACATTTTTTTCATATTATAACATCTAGAATTCATTTATATTTTTTTTACCTATGTTAATACGTGACATTGAGGACGTTTTTTTGAATATCTCAGGATCCACTGAACCGATTTGACTCAAAATCTAATAAAATCTAAGTTAAAGGCTGATAAACACAATAGAACAATCGGCATGCCCGTATGTTGTTCCGTTCTTAAGATATCGAAGGCGAAAAATTGACCACACACACACACACACCCACATACAGACATCAGTCAGAAAATGATCTTAAACGATTGCTAGGGTCTCAAAACGTGAAGATCTGTTAAAATCTCGAAATATTTTTTTCGGACTAAATCCATTACTTCCCTACCATAGTAGAGGTGGGAAGTAAAAAAAGTTCATATGATTTTTTTCTTGCTGTTTATGAAAGCGAATGCAATTCAGATGTGCGTGTGAACAAGAATAATAGGTATTCGTCAAAAGCTGAGAAATCGTCAAACGAATGACATATTTACTTCAATGAAGTGTTAAACGTTTTCATTATTCCACAAATTGAGTTTATTTTTGTGTCACTAAGCCCAGATTATCCTCACGCCTGGCCCGTTTCACAAATAAACACCTCTCCGTAATGTTGTTATTTATTGAAATATTGTTATTATATTGTTGTTACCGTTTTTGGTATACAATAAATAAATAGCCTACGTTTTCTATCGGTATATACATAATATTCAATGGTACTACTTATTAAGATTTGAAACAGTTGTGTGTCTGTGTAACATTTCAGCGACGGGTCGCTTATATCAGCTAAGAAAATTCACTGATCTCTATACTTACTAGCTGGATAGCTGTTCCTGTAGTACGCCATTGTCCCAATTTGAATGGGTATTCACATAGAAATATAGATAGAATAGGGAAGCCACCTAAAAAAGTGTGGATGCAAAAGATAGAGATGGAGAAGAGAGCAATTCTTCTATCTTTTTCTATCACAAATACATAACCATGGTTACAGATGTAAATTAAAATACCTACTATAAATTTTAATGGTGCCTCCACACAAGCGGCCATGATGGGCGATTACAGGCCATCACGAATGTGTGGAGGGCATAATCGCCTATAATTGTCCATGATTGCCCATGATGGAGCGTGATCGCCTCTGTATGGATTTTTCGACCAAGATTGCGCGCGTTTCCATACGTTCGTCGATCACTCAGTTCATATTTGTCGGACAGATGACAATTCACAAATGGCACGATTGTGTGGACAGATGAGCAATGATGGTGACAATCATCGCCTATTCTGTGATTGTCCATCATGGTCGATTGTGTGGAGGAGGCATTAAATTCGTCAGAAATGCGTCAGAAGATAAGGAAAAGAGAAATGCTGCGTTTTCTATCCCTCTTTTCCAAGGTAACACTGTCACTTACAGTTGTGCCTATGGCTCACCTACTCTATCTATGATATCTCTATGGGTAATCAGCGCCACACAATATCGGACCAGTATAGCTTAAATGTACCTTATTGCCATGGAGATCAGTGCTTATTAAACATGCACTTGGATTGATTTCAGTTCTCGGCCCGACATTGTGTGGCGCTGGCTACTACATCAATTGGTTCCATGTTTTTAATTTTTTTCTGTATGCATCAGCTATCCAGTTAGTAATTATAGATATCAGTGAGGAAATTGTACTAAGAAACTATATTTTTGATAATCTTTACTGGCGTCCTCTAAAAATTTCTGCTTGAGTAACTCAGTGGAAGGTCGTGGAGATGTTTCGCGAAAGTGAAGCAAATCTTCTTGGTCAGCTATCAATTTTTGATGTGAAACATCTTATGTCGGGCTGTGAACAGCCGCGTGATGGGAAATATGCAACAGAAATATGCAACGAAATATGCAACAAAATGTTCTCCTTCGCTGCTGTTCTCCCCACCACTGCGGCACTTATATTGTACTGGATAAATAATGTGTAACTTAATTGTCCGGGTATATTAAGTTATACATAATATATCAGTAACAAGGGCTGTCTATACAAGTTCATCCGCAGAGTAGTGGTACCACTTTAGCCTTCTATGCATGGGGACTTGGGTTCGGAAACTCATGGCATCATACAATTTTTGACGTTTTTTTTCTAAATTCTACATGATATTTATTTATAAAATTTTTTATTTTTGTTATATTCTTTCTTTGACAATAATTATAATTTTTTGAAATTTCATGACACCAAAAATTAATTTTTTTGTTTTTTTTTTTTTTAAACGAAAATTTGGGTAAATTAGGGTATTTAGGGTAAATTAGAGTAAATTAGGGCAAATTAGAGTAAATTAGGGTAACTTAAGGCAAAAGGGGCTAAATAAGAGTAAATTAGGGTATTTAGGGAAAACTAGGGTAAATTCAAGAAATTAGGGTATACTAGGGTAAATTTGGGTAAACGAGGGAAAATTAGGGTAAATTGTGTTAAATTGTAAATTCTTATCTCTCGAACTACTGAACCGATTCTAAAATTCTTTCACTTATTATCTTCGCAGGGGGAGAATGTCTCGCGGCGTTGAAATAAATCATAAATTATTATATCTGGAACTATTGAACCGATTTAAAAAATTCTTTTACTAATAGAAAGCTACACTATCCCTAAGTGATATAGGCTAGATTTTATTTTGATAAATTTGTCAAGTTCAATAAATAAAAGATTCAAGCTATAAAAATGTTTCACATCTGCCAGGCGTCCCGCGACGGCTCACATTTTTTTTTATTCAACACATGCACGCTTTTAGTGTTTTTTAGTATCAGTTTTGCAAACCTTAAATGGCCGTTTATTGACTAGGTTCATTATGTAACTATTTACATAATGAACCACTGAACACACTGAAAAGCGTTTCATAAACACAAACAGATATAACTAATTACATAATGAACCATTATGTAACTAGTTACATAATGGTTCATTAATTGAATATTAATGTCTAGACATTAATTCAATTAAAGTCTAAAACGATGCATGTGTTGAGTAAAGTATAGTGTTCAACGCGTGTGCTAAATTTTTATGCATCGGGCGCGATGTTTTCAGCACTCGTATACGGCTCGTGTGCGCTAGCCTACTACTCGTACTGAAAACGTCAGCTCTCGTATGCGGCTCGCGATGCACACTCGCCACTACTCGTGCTGAAAACATCGCGTCTGACGTATAAAGATGTATTTAGCACACTAATTATACAATATACTATTATGCAGCTGATATTAAAATTTGCTCCGTAATATAAAAATTTTAACATGCCTTTCCATTTGAACTGACAGAAAAAATGTTTTCAATTTCAAAGCTTTGTATATTTTTTTAAGTTCACATTGAACATGTTTATGTTGTTTAATTGACAATAGTTATTTTATTGAAATATAAATGGCGTTTTCTATAACAAATTGAACATAAACATTTTTAAAACGCAATTTGTATTTTAAATACTTCTGTGTTTTGTGATTGGCTGTATTTATATCACTTTTAAAAATCGCACAAGATAGTATTTTGGGAAAAATACTAAAACAATGTTTCTTTTTTTGTTAAGTTACAATTTATTTACTTTTTCGCAAACGTAACTTAAAAAAAATTCGACTGATGACCAGTCCTATACTTCCCACCTAGTAAATATTTGCAAAAAATAAACACTCTTTTTTTTTATTCTTTGACGAGGCCCAAATAACCTTAGCTGTTGGTGGTCTTTAAAACACAATTTAATTTTTATTCTTTGAAAAAAGCATGGCCCTCTTTTTTGTTTGGTGATCTACTGATGGCTAGCTTAATATAGCAAAAATCATGGTTACCTTGATTTACGTACAATTTTTATTTTTTTTTTGTAAAATATTTTTTTTCTCGAAAACTATACATTTTAGAAAAAAAAATATTTACATTTTTTTCATATTATAACATCTAGAATTCATTTATATTTTTTTTACCTATGTTAATACGTGACATTGAAAACGTTTTTTTGAATATCTCAGGATCCACTGAACCGATTTGACTCAAAATCTAATCAGATCTAAGTTAAAGGCTGATAAACACAATAGAACAATCGGCATGCCCGTATGTTGTTCCGTTCTCAAGATATCGAAGGCGAAAAATTGACCACACATACACACACACACACACACACATCAGTCAGAAAATGATCTTAAACGATTGCTAGGGTCTCAAAACGTGAAATCTGTTAAAATCTCGAAATATTTTTTTCGGACTAAATCCATTACTTCCCTACCATAGTAGAGGTGGGAAGTAATAAACAATATTATATAAGTATGGGCTTCGCAAGTGCAATTCTTTCAAATATAAAAAAGGCAGAAAATGTTAAATGTCTGATAAGTTTTTTTTTGTAATGTTTATAATTAAAACGATAATAATTGACAAAAAATTGCACTGTTTTGATTAGATTTCATGAAAAAACAAAGTAAAATATCAATTCTGATCGTTGAATAAGATTTTCCAAATATTGATTAAATTGTGACTTTATCGAAACACCAATCAATTTAATGTAACAATAATTTTAATCTTCGATGTAATTCAATCATAAAAATGGCCCATGACTGGAATTTTACAACAATATACATATTTTTATAGATAAAATAACTTATTCTATATCTTAAAGAGACTGAAATACTAAAAATGTTATTCTACTTCCAAAAAAAAAGAGAACTAATAGCGTTATTTTTAACGTTTTCGGATACAGAATAAGTTAGAAAATGCAATTTACGTAAAAATCACAAGTTTAATCCATTATTACCGCCCCAATAATCAGACTTCTATTTTTCGCATATAACTAAAAAAACTCCCTCATAATACAGTTCACTACTTTTATATTCAATTCAATAATAAAATATATAGTTGGTTCAGTCAAACGTTGGGTATGCACGGCTGATTTGATTATACCGCTCGATATTTTTTGAATACTTTTTATGAGATCTAAAATGTTTATTCAGAACTTTTGTACGTCTATCTTGTCTGTATGTTTGTACTGACAACTAATTTTGATGTATGCACTATTAAATGGTACCCAAACTTAAAATATATTAACCCGGTTACACTCGGGTTTATACAGGGTTTCACTCAAAAACAATATTAATGCGAGTGAATTGGTCGTAGTTAAAGCTAGTAATACAATACACGTATCTTTTTTGCCTGAATTGCGCGCGCATACCGTGTTCACAGATAATCCGGTAACTAGGCAACCATATTTTTTCTCTCGTTTTCTTGCAGAACAAGCAATAACGATCTCTCGCTTTTTTCAAGAGAAAGATCCATTATTTTCAATAGTAAAAACGTAAAAAGAAAATAACATAAATACTCACTTTAGGTATATAGCTTTTTTAATTATCATTATTTTTAGAATCATTTTTTTACAAAAAAAAGTATTTCGATGTCAGATTTGTAATTAATAAAAACAATTCCAAAAATCATACTATATTATAAAGAGAAAAGATTTGATTTTTTGTATGTTGGTTTGTAATGGATAAACTCAAAAACTACTTAACTGATTTTAAAAATTCTTTCACCTATAGAAATCTACATTATCAGCGAGTAACATGGGCTGTATTTTATTTTCAAAAAAATTAGAAATCCCTACGAAAATTACAATAATGTAATCCAAGGTATCAAAAATTTGCCTATAAAAACATTTAACCCAACGAATTTGATGAACGGACTCTAAAACAAGTTCAGAACACGAACAAAACGCTTTTCTCTCGTGAATTTATGTGATTCGGTTCAGGAGACAACAAAAGAGTATAGCAGGAAAAAAACGTACATCGTATGTTCGTAGTTCTGCCCCCGCGTTTAGTAGCTGGTCGTACATAAAACCCCTTCTGACCGACACACCGCAACCCCGTCTATCGAGGGTTGACGGCTATCAAGTCAGATGAACCGGAAACGCTACATATGTCTCAATGGCCTTTTGTCATCTCCGGTCATGCTCAAATCATAACTTAGCATTATCTACCAGCTTGTTATGGTCTCGACTTTCCATATTTAGATTTTTTTTTGACAGCGTTTTTATACATAAAGTAGCCATTACCCGCGGCTTCACTCGCGTTAATGTTGGATTTATTCGGGATCTGAGCGTAAAAGTATCCTACTTCAAGTTCTGATACCAGTTGATAGTGAATTAAGTTTCATCAAAATCGATCTATAGCCGCTCACGAATGATGCTGGTTCAAACGGACTGACAAATATTCTGAAAATGCATTTTCTCGTCTAGATGTCAAAGTAAAGGATTTTAAAGAGAGAGATTGTAGATTATAGACGCTCGACAACAGAGGTACCTAGTTAGCGAAAAACATTTTATAATGTCAATTACGTCACCTGATACCTACTTGTTATGAGCATATCGTTCTAAATGTGTTTTTGTTGTCCATTTAGTTGAGCTCAGCTTGGTGTAGTGGACAGAGATCAGCGTGCTGGTCTTTGGAGCAAGCTATCGTGGGTTCGAATTCCACCTCGCTCAGGAATGTTTTGTGATGTCATTTAGTTTTAAGTGATATTTATTTGATGTAATTAAGACCATAAAGACCTAAGTTATCGACGCGTCTATAATCTACAATAAATAAAAATAAAAAAAGTTGATGTGTGCTTATGACCACACGACAGAAGCGAAAACTTGATTATATGCAAAACATACATAATATTATAATATTTTATTATTATTATAATACGTAGATAATAATAAAAAAGTAATTCTTGAAACGATGCACTCCTTGTTAGACAGTAAACGTGGTTACCGACCCGAGCGCGCTTGATGTCGAGTGGAGCCGAGTAAACCCGATTCAGCGTCACCGGCGTGACGGTTCACTTTCGTTCACTATTCAGAAAGAACGCAAAGTGCGCCTAAAGAAGTTTTCACTTCAGAAATCCATCTAGTTCGCCAAAAGTACTATTTCAAGATTTTTCGTGCACTTGCTTACCTGGTCAGTCATCATCCGAGAATTTCCTGTAAATATATTCCACTGTAATATTTATAACTCATATATAATCGGGCGGTGGCATCAAGCAGGCGACGCCTTACAGTTCAGTGACGTCGTTATCTCTAGTTTCAACACCACTGACCAGAGGACGGGTCGCCAGTTACCACACACATTCACCGCGTAACGATCATCATAGCTTCACCGACACGAGCGACACCAAATAACACCACCTCGGTATACATTCTACATATACGCTCGTATATAGTGTGGCAGAGCAACGTTATCAGTGCGATATAAAACCGAAACGTTTGTTCTTAAAGCTTGTAAAAGCTCGATTCACAAATCTATCAATATAATAGTAGATTGTCTCTCTAGTTGCGTAATGAGGCATATTACTGACGAGTAGTGACAGTATGTTAAAACGAGTGATTTAACAGTCACACGAGTCATAATATCATTACGCACGAGATATCTACGGTATTTTTTGCCATACCCACTCAGGGTCGTAGCTAGGGGGGGAGGGCATTAAGGGGCAATGCCCTACCTTAAAACATCCAGTGCTCCACTTATTATAAATACGCCGCAAAGACTGTCACGACAGAATGACAGACTTGATCTATCTGGCATTTGGAAAAACAAGATTAAATTCGTTGGATCTAAATGAAGTTCTTCGGAAATTTGATAAAATGGCAAGTTCTGTTTTTTTTTTGATTAAATTGTAATTCACCGTTTTTTTGCTTTTGTAATTTGATATCACCAGATGAGGTGGGCAATCCAAATAATAAATTGTAGTCTTTTGCTTCAGCCCTACTTTAAACTTTCTGTGCCCTATCTTGAATTCAGCTCTAGCTACGGCCTTGTACCCACTATGAAATAGCTGCTTATTTCACTTCATTTTCAGTATTTTCAAAATTTTTGACAGTTCACAATCACATCACACAATAGACAACTTCACTTGATATAAGCACGTATATTATGTAGTCTCCACTAGTTAGTATACGCATTAAGATACGACTACGTGCAGTATGGAGCTGGGATTCTAGATGGTAGCGTAGATCATAGCAGGGCTTGCTTAAATTAATGCATTGTTAGGATATGTGAGCGTACACAACGAAGCAGTGAGTGTAGCAGGTATAAGCGCTGTTACAAGAGCTGGTAGATACAAGAATGTATCCCACCATTCTTTCAGCGCGCTGACTACTACAATCAACGTGTGACAACTGTCAAATGGCCGTTACAAGTTTCGCAATGGATGTGACTAGTTTAATAAATGAAATTTTGCCAGTTTTTATTTAATTTGTTTTGAGTTTTTTCTAAGACGTATTTAAAAGTGTTAGGTTCCATACGTAAATATTCAAAAAACCGATTTGGGTAAAATTTTAATTCTTGGTTTAACTGATGAAATTCGCCATGTTTAGATCGTTTTCTATTAATAGGGTGAACATGATAGCTCCTACCCAAATTTGTATTTAAAATATACCACTTTGTAGCAGAAGAACACAAATATTCGTCTTCGCTATCTAACATTTCAAACTCGATTTAAGCTTGTATCAATGCTAGTATCAAAGCTTCGTTGTGCAAACCTATAAGCGCTTATAATTTCAGCGACCATCTACCATACATGCTACCATCTAGAATCCCAGCTGCGTACTGCACGTACCTTAAGGCGTTACGCTACGAACTCTACAAGGTACTAAGGTTCGAAATATAGTTTGAAGAATATGAAATATTTTTTCTTTATTTACGAGTATTATTAAAAATAATAAATTGAAAAACATTAAATGAATATTGAATTTACATTAAACATTTTCTTTTCCACACTCGTGTGGGAAAGACACGTTCCCACACACCTGCCTGCGTTAAGTGACCCATTACAGGCCCAGTATACATGCATGTAAAACAGGTATTTTTGTAGTGGGTATAGCAAAAAATACTATGATTTAAATAGAGATTCAAGCAGCCTGCAGTTGAAACATTCAAATGGGGTGGTAACAGACGCTAACTTAGATCTCGCACCTAAAAAAATAGTATGATGTGGATCGAGCTTTAAGCTGTTGAAACGTTCATACAAAGTCGTTTTATTTGAACATAGCCTGCAGTATTTGATAATACAAAGTAGAGCCGGCGGTGTTATGAAACACAAGAACATTATGTCTGTTGCAACGTCATGTAACACATAAACGGGTCGCGGTCACCCGGAATTATGATTTATTATATAGACTCCGGTAGATTTAACACATACAGTCGCACTGACATTGTCTGTAAAGCACAGATATACCGTGTGTCCCAAGAAAAACGGTTATCATCCTAAACATTTTGAGAGATTAATTAACTGCGGTAAACTGAACACTACAACACAGAATGAACCCGACCCTGACGCCTTCACACGATCCAACTTCAATTTTTACAAGCTTTTATTTAACTTGCAAGTTCGTTTGTTTGTGTGTTTGTTTAGGTCAAATCTTGCAAGTCAATTTTGAACGACTTTCACGTATCCAATCGATTTGAAATTTTGTACACATATGTATTCCCGATGACAATATACATGAATAAATCGTTTTTAGAAATAACATCAACCCCTAAGGGGTTCAAACTGGTATGAAGAGTTTTTTTTGACTAATCAACGCCCAGGTCAAATTGCAGAAGCTAGAAATTTGGACAGTTGGTTCCTTTTCTGACGTAAGCATCCACTAAGAAAGGATTTTTCGAAATTCAACCCCTACGAGTGTCAAGCGGGGGTAAAATTTTGAGAGACTGAAATGAACAAAATAAATATTAGTAAAAAAAACTTTTTAGAGACAAGCTTTTATTTAAATGCACTAAAAAGAAAAAAATTACTTTTAATAATTTACGTTCTTATTTATTATAAAACCGGGAGTTGCGACTAATAAATTATCATAGAGATTACAACCCCCGCTTTTATAATAATTATAAACCTAAATTATTAAAAATTATTTTTTCCTTTTTAGTGCATTTAAATAAAAGCTTGTCTCTAAAAAGTTTTTTTTTTACTTTAATTATTGTAGATTATAGACGCGTCGACAACTTAGGTCATTAGCGTCTTAATTACATTAAATAACATATCACTTGAAACATCCGCATGAGCGAGGTGGGATTCGAACTCACGACAGCTTGCTGATTGCTTCAGCCTCCAAGAATGAATGAATTGTGAATTATAGACGCTCGACTCCAGCCTCCAAAGGCTAGCACTTCTAAATGTTAAAATATGTTACCTTATATTTTTTCAAAGAAATTTTTGTTATGTAATACGTAACGTGTAAAAAAAATAATTTAAAAAATTATTGTATGACTTGCAAATTTCTCATCTCTTTATAAAGCTGTGTATAAAAGAAAACCACCTCAACAGAGAAAAGTAATATTATTTACAAAGAAACTTTTACTGTGCAATTTTTGTAACATCATACACCTATACAAAAATGTTATTTTATTTACAAAACATTCAAAAATACTTTAATAAATTTAAGTACACTTACAAATTTAAAATCATGAATGAATAATTTTACTTTGTGGGCGCAACTCAATACATTTTAAAATAGATAATTTTTCGTGTGTCCTTTAGTAAAGCAGCAAATTATTAATAATGCAATGGGTCACTCCTCTAAAAGTTCAAGGAACATTATCACTTTCGAAGAATACATCGACGAATCATATTTACAATTGCTTTTAAAGATCATAAAATGTATTTATGAATCAGATTCTCCAAAATGTAGGCAACGATATTCAAATATGAAACCATGAATGAACTATTGTAAAGTTGTGGGCGGAACGGCAAACACATTCCTATCTCATAACAATATAACAACAACTTTTGCACGGCACTTAAGTAGCCTTTTGTTGACTTAGATCGTTTAAAATTTAACAATAGTAGGAAATAGGGTAGATTAACCTTATTTTAAAGCCATTTTTTCAAACTACCAAGACGTTTTTTGAAGCTATTCTTCTTAACACACGTTTGGGATGGGAATCTAACACATAAAAAGTGAAACGTCACGAAACGATGCAACGCACCTCATTGGCTAGGCAACGCGTATTGTTGCTATAGGCAAATAAAGTTTATATCGTAATATTTATAATAAGAAAACAAAAAATACATATAATGCTGAAGCTTAGCTTCTGTCAGGTGTTCCACGACACCTCATGACATTTCTGTTATTTGATATACATTTCCACATTTCCTTAGCTTCTGAACAATAGGTACATATCTATACTAATATTATAAAGCTGAAGAGTTTGTTTGTTTGTTTGGTTGAACCTTCTAATCTCAGGAACTACCAGTCCGATTTGAATTTTTTTTTTTTGTTAGATTGCCCATTTATTGAGGAAAACTATAGGCTATATAATATCACGCTACGACCAATAGGAGCGGAGCATCAATGAAAAATGTTTGCAAAAACGGAAAAAATTATCCCTTTTGAGAGCTTCCGTTGCGTCCGCTGCGTAAACGGTTAAAGTTACGCAAAAATCATGTATGACGGAATTGTTCTCCTTTAAAAGTTCTAAAAAAAAGTCCGCGACAGCATATGTCTATCTTTTAAGGTTGACTCACTGTAACTTTTTTATGGTAATCAAATTTGTTCGAAATTATAATATTCAAGCGAACGAGCGAAGCGAGTGAGTAGTGTATTTATAATATTCAAGCGAACGAGCGAAGCGAGTGAGTAATGTAATTATAACATTCAAGCGAACGAGCGAAGCGAACGAGCGAAGCGAGTTAGTAGTGTATTTATAATATTCAAGCGAACGAGCGAATCGAGTGAATAGTGTATTGCACCCGGGCTTTCTTAGCACCCGGGCGAAGCCGGACTGGTACCGCTAGTCTATAAATAAAAATATAACAAGACCTTCGTCTATGATTTCGTTTTCTTGCGGATTGTTCAGGGTTTATTTGTCTGTCACTATATAGAGAACGACTGGACCAATTTTGTAACTCGATACATTATCAAATTGATATTCAAAAATGTAGATATAAATTGCTTTGTACTCGGTTACAGATTTTCTCGCGAGGGGGGGATAATAAATCATAAATTTATATCTCTGGAACTACTAAACCGATTCTAAAAATTCTTTCACTAATAGAAAACTACACTATATCCCTGAGTGCAGATATAGGTTATGTTTTATTTTGATAAATTTCTCGCGGGAGGAGATAATTCCTGTGAGATAGTAACAAAACGTAACTCTGACATTCTTTTGCATTTTAGCGTATAGGCGGAATCCTACTAATATTATGAACACCACCAGCCCGACTTCGCTTCGCAGGGGAAGAATTTCTCGCGGGGGGAGATAATAATTCATAAATTCTTATAGCACTCGAACACGGACCGCAAGTATATTAATATATATAATTGAAAATATATTAATTATTGTGATTTGTGCGTATGCATAAATGCCTTTAACCGAAATTTGTCTGTATGTTTGCTTATTCATTGATAATTTCAATGGTTGGTACATGTATTTGATCCGATAACAAAGAAAGCAATTGGTGCGGTTTAACTAAACGAATAATTTATCTTTGTGTATTTAACTGACCACCCAAACGGACCTCGAAAACTTGTGAAAGACGACAGCCCTTGGCATTAGAGAGTGTACCCCGTCAATGAACATTGTTATGCCTCTCTGTATAAGAATCCAAGTGTCTATGTGAAAGTCATAAAAATATTTACAGTGAATTCAAATATGTTTTAAAGATTGACAATCCAAGTATCTTTTTTACCTGGATTGCGCGCGCATACCGTGTTCACAGATGATCCGTTAACTAAGTAAATAGTCTCTATATCATGGACTGATGGATGTGTCAACATCGGTTGTCACTGATTGCTGCCGGTTAGGTGGCAGGACGCGGTATGCGTTTGCAATCATATTTTTTTTCTCTTTTTCTTGCAGAACAAGCAATAACGAGCTCTCGTTCTTATTGCGAGAGATAGGTCCAATACAAATCTAGGATTATTTGGGTCCGGTACTAATTCATATTTTCAATGTATCATTTTTAAAGTAAAACTTCTTAGCTGGCATTTGAAGGGTAAAATGCTAGCTCGATGAAATGAAAAAATGACAAAAATGGTGTGACGCGAATAGCTTCGAAAAGCGTTGTATGCCCCTTCGCACATTGTTGCGTCGCGGTTGCATCGCTAAGTGAGAATCGAGTTTATGCAGTGAAAATTATAATGATTATTTGAATAATGGTTTTAAACACCAATAAAAATAATATCGAATCTGTTTCTTGGAAAAAACGAAATATAAATATCATTTATTAATTTCACTTTTATTTATTTATAGTAAGTATATATCGATTTTTCGAAGGCTAGAAAGACTATTAATTGCAATGTATTTCCAGATTATATAAACATTTTTCTGGCAATAGACATTAACAAAAGTTTGTTTGCCTCTGATAAAAAAGAATTACTTTTAATTTTTTACGTTTCAAGATACCTGGGTTTATTATACTATGGTTCATATTTAAAAAAACCAACATCCTGTTTTCTAATTATGAAGGAGAATGAAACGAGACACTGATTTACGTTTCTATCAGTTCCTGTATTTTTTATCTTTGTCGAACAACAATCACTTAAAATATTATGAATGGTTGACAGACCCTTACTAGTAGACAGCTTGTCGCCGAAATTTAACAGGGCTGGACTAGGTTAAAAATTAAAAACAAATACTTAATGTTGAAAAATTTAAGCTCTTGATGAAATTGACAAGTTAAAAAAATCTTTTTTTTTAATTCTTTTTGTTTAATACTTTTTTTTTTAATTCTTTTTTTTCAACTCTTTTGGAAGGTCTTGGTAACGAGATTAACATTTTTATATATTAAATTTATTAACAAACAGAAATTTTTACAATACAATTTAAAAAATGTTAATAAATAACAATAAAAATAATTTTGTACATCAAAATTAAGAAAAATCGCAGGATAGTGGACAAAATATTTGATTTATTAAATGTACGTTTCGTCTATAGATTTAGACTTTTTCAAGTACATACATAAAAATAACAATATTTATGAAAATTAATATTAATATTAAAAATTAAATATTTTGTGCACTATTCTGCGATTTTTCTTAATTTTATTATAATCACGATGGACACGATTTCTAATATAAATTTTGTACATCATTTTATTCTTACAGCTATTTACTTTCAATGTGAAAAACGTATTTAATAATTTATGTATTCAGACTCTAAGATTTTTAATCTATTTTTCAGCTTCTACCGAACTTTTCATGTTATTTTCTTTAATTAACATAGAAATGGTGAGGTGTCATTTCACAATCGACACCTTATATTTAATAAATAAATTTCACGTGCATTCACTGATGAAAGATCTTTCTTACACAGAGCCCACTAGTATGAATTATTAAGTCATTCAGGTAGATCTAATGGCGTATTCAGAAAACCTATAGGGATTCGAACGCAGTACATTTATAAAAAAATCCACACGCTGCGCCTTGCAGGTTGCCTTATATATCCACGTAAAACTGTAGGTGTTATACTAATGATATTTTTTAATAAATGTTATATTCAACCTTGAAAAATCGCAGAGCATTGGGCAAGAAATTGAAAAAAAAAATTAACACTAATTCTTAAAAACAAAAATAAAGATAGTTACTTCTTACCACAACAGTTTTATTGATGGATGTACATTTCGAAAGCTATGCTGAAGATGAAAGCATAGCTTTCGAAATGTACCTACATCCATCAATAACACTGTTGTAGTAAGAAGTAACTATCTTTATTTTTGTTTTTATCCAACCACAGTGCTCATATATTTTTATTATACACTAATTCTTGTTGAACGTTTCGTTGCTTTATTCTTGTCAAATTCCGTGCGATTTTTCAAGATTAATAAAAATTATGGAGACAAATATACCAGCATCGTTATATTCAACAATTTTAAGGACCCTTAAAATGAGATTTGGGATACGCTACTTAATTCAATCAACGAGATATTATGCAACATAAAAAGACAAATAAATGTCTAAACATCGTTTTTTCTACCGAACTATTCGATCTTTTCTTTTAAATAGTAGCCAGTGATTTTTAAAAACGTTGAATGTTAAACAAAATTAGAAAAATCGAAATGAAATAAAAAGAGACTGAATTTAAATTGCAGCTTCCGCTCGTTTTTTCCATGCCCATATCCTTGCATATATCGCATAGATAGTCGTTATTTTTGTGAACGGAAGAACATTCTTTATTATTAACGAATTCTTCCAAGGTCAACGTACAACAAGGACTGCAACTGACACAATAATTATCTCTAAAAACCATATATTTGTCGACACCGAACGCTCCATTCAACCCGTCGGGTAGACTGTTATCATACTGACAAAATATTGCATTATTCTTGATGTTTTTGATACTATTATCTCCAGTAGTAATTGTATCGTTTAAATCAATTTTTTCAATCTTATTCCTTTCGAAATGTATAACACTATTTTTATTTCTCGTTATTTTATTGTAAACCGAAATAGAGAGTTGTGAAAAATAATTATTTTTTATTTTTATCTGATGCGCAGTCAGAACTGGTAGCTCGGAACTGTCGCTGCAAGCACTTCTTGCAAATGCAGGGGCCGTATCATCACGGCAAATAAATTCAGAATTTTCTATTTCTATTGTAGAAGCTGTGAAAGTAACGCTTGCCGGGTGTCCGTAAAATTTAATGTCATTTACGGAAATAGTTTTAGAACCGATCATTACAGCATTGTTGCTGACCCCGTTGAAATTTGAATGTTCGGCAACGAGTTGATCCAAATTCATCAGCGCGACTGTACCCGTACCAATGTTGTGTATTGTTGTATTACTGAAATGGATTTTTTTGAGACCGCGCAAATCGTAGAAGACTCCTTTATGTAGATCGCTTATGAAACTATCTTTGATAGTTATTTCTCTGATACGAATATCCAGCGAAGATGTCTTCAGATCGAGGTAATCGACTTTGGTGATACTGAGAGTTCCGACGTTGGCCAGTGATTTTTCGGCAGCGTCGACTTTTTTAACATTTTCGATGATCACGCTGATGTTCGGATTTTTCATAAAACTACGCGATTCCAGTGTCAGCGTTTCAATATCGTAAAAGGCTATTTCTTTCAGTTTTTCATAGGGCCACGTTATATTAGGTGATATCTTCACATCCTGAAAAATGAATAAATTATAATATTATAAAATCAGACAAATCTATAAAAATGAATGTAGGATAGATGGTATACACTATAAAGGGTGTATTAGAAATAACGTCGACAATTTTGAAGACATTATGAAATCATCGAAAAATCTTTTTCCATTTTTGTTTTCGAACAACAAACTTTTTTTTTAAATATTGAGCCAATTTAATTAATTCACTAATATGGTGAATTTAAGATAAATAATAGTTTTATACGGCTGAAATGCAATTGAAAAATGTTTTCGTTGGAGAGCAGCCAATTATATAATTGTTTCGAAACATATTGGAAAAAATCATTTCACCAAGTGGAAAGATTCAGGTTAGAATCCTGACTGTGACCACTGGTTGGTGAAATGATTTTTTCCAATATGTTTCGAAACAATTATATAATTGGCTGCTCTCCAACGAAAAAATTTTTCAATGGTGAATTTAGTTGCGGTAAAAAATCTAATTATATTTCATTGTTATTATATAATAATACCGCATTTCTCATTAATTTAATGTTGATTATAAAAATTGAATTTCCCTTTCGTCATATTTTACAGTATGATCGACACTTGTGGCAATGTGTTGGTAATTTTTGAAGCTATGCTTCTTAACGCACGGTTGTGATAGGGAACCTACCACAGAAAAAGTGAAACGTCACGCGGCGATGAAACGCACTTTATTAGCTGGGCAGCGCGTATTGTTGCTAGGCAAATAATGTTTATATTTTAATATTTATAGTAACAAAAACAAATAAAATACTATATTATTTTTCGTAAGAGAAATACACAAAATAATTGAAAAACAAAATCTATAATTGCTTTTACAGGAACTAAAATACAATTTGTTGAACTACAAATAGGCAGTTTGTTTCCAAAAATAGTTCCATATATATAGTTTATAAAGAATTTATATTATTGTTAATTTATTGGAACTACTTAAATACATATAAAATCATTTTAAACCCGCCAACTGCCAGGATTATCTGTGCCAAGTACAAATTCATATTTTCAACTTATTATTGTAATAACAAATTGAAAATCCAATTGATAGTTTGACCAATTCTCAGATTAGAACCTAAAAACGGGGGATTCCTTTCATAACAAAACATATTATTACCATTATGTTAAGACAAATATTTATTTATAACGCAAAAACACATACAGTGAGTAAACGTTTTTTCCGACCATAGGGAAAATAACATTGAGAACATTTACAATTTTGTAGTAGGCTATGGGTCATAAGATAATGTAAATATGTAGTCGATTACATATAATAGAAAAAATAGCAGGTACAGTGAATTTTTTAAACAATTTTCCAGAGCAACGGTTGACTATTAAGAGGAAGAACTCGGAACCTGCTAACTAAAAAAAAAACAAAGCATCTACTACATATTTACATTAGATCTTATAGCTCATAGCCTACTACAAAATTGTAAATGTTCTTAATGTTATTTTCCCTCTGTTCGGTAAAACCGTTTACACCATAACAACATTATAATAATATATTCCGACTAGTTTCGTCCCTAAAACTGAAAAGGTTTAATTTGTAGTTTATTTTATTTATTCGCCCTAAAAAATACGAACTATCCCGATGAGCTTGTCAATTACATGTGTGATATAATAAATTGTAAAAAAAGATTTCAAAAAGATACTTTCAAATATTTTAATGTGACCTTACGATGTCATTTTGAAGACGAATTTAGTGATGTTTGATTTTTGATGTGTTTTTGAATTTGTTATTTATAATTAAATATCTTTGGGAGTTTGCAGTTGACGAACAATAAAGCCATATAAAACAATTCTGCATCGCTACAAACTCGGCTATTCTCGAACCTAATTTAATTGCTATATTACATTTAAAAAATTCAAACTTACTTTCGGATTTAAAAGACGACATGCAAACCTTTCCACTTCGATCGGATTTCTACAAACTCCCACCGAACACACAGAACACAGTGTATCCTGGCTTTTACAGAACACAACCAAACTTGTAAACAATATTAAAAACAGAAACGAAGAACACTTCTCCATTTTTGTAATTATATAAGTATTTTAAAACTCAACAAAAAAAAATATCTTGCCAAAGGCACAACGCGATCTCCTGATTCAGTGTTTGAAATTACGTAACTTGTTGAATCATTTTTCAACGCAGATAAAAAAATGTATTTTTATATCGATTCTAGTTCTCAATTTTAAACTAGTCGCTTGAAAAAAGAATCGCGAATGACGTCCTACGCTCCTTCAAATGTTTGGGCGTTTTAAATGCGTATACACAAACATTTGTGTAAAAACCAGGAAGGTTAGGTTAGTTATAAATAGAAAAGCGGCACTGCATTGCCTTCCAACACATATTAATTGAGTAAGCGAAGTCGGTTTATTAACACTTATTAAATTTGTGCATAATATGTACAAATATAAAGCGAGAATGACAAATTCAGGAAGTCCTTCAATTGAACAAAACAAATGGTTCAAATGCAAGAGGTGCACTGCGTAAGTTCTCCTAAAAATTCGATTTAAAAAAATATATATTCATCCAGGTTTAATATAAATTAGGCTCGTCTTAACTGTCTATGCAGCGCTAGATTTACACTAGGGGCTAGTGCCCAGGGCGGCAAATTTTCAGGGGCGGCAAAATTTGGAACGTGAAAACATTAATAAATTAAAATAAATAAATTACTTTTTAAAATTATAAACACTGCAGTTTTATTTACAAAATTGTGAAAAAAACTTTAGTGCGGGGCGGCATTTTTCACGGCGCCCCAGGGCGGCACATAGGGTAAATCCGGCCCTGTGTCTGTGCGTCTGCCCGATAGTGGCGCTATTTGCTTTTTTAATTTCAGTACAGGTTCTCTAAGAAGACACTCCTTGGGAAGATATTCCCTTCAAAACTCTCTGAACGAAAGATAACACTATAGCATCAACTAAAACAAATTGTTGAAAAGCTAGACAGTGTAAAAGTATACTCTAAATAACGCTCCCTAGGAAATAGATTCTTCTCAAAACTATCTGTAAGAAGGGCGTTAAAGGAGAAGCAATGGTACCCTACCATCACTTTAACCACAAACAAATTGTTGAAAAATGAAATAGTGGAAAGTTCTCTAAGAAGACGCTCCCTAGGAAAGAGATTCCACTCAAAGCACTTATAGAGACTTCTGAAGCATTGTAGCATTCTTTGCT
Source organism: Mongoloraphidia duomilia (assembly GCA_039654895.1). Lineage (NCBI taxonomy): Eukaryota > Metazoa > Arthropoda > Insecta > Raphidioptera > Raphidiidae > Mongoloraphidia > Mongoloraphidia duomilia. The sequence goes on along the minus strand of CM077525.1, from coordinate 15,495,848 downwards.
AAGTTATAGTCAAGTTCCAAAATTTAAGATTGTGAGTCATGCATAACAAAGTTAATGGAAAGGAAAAGCAATGAAACAAGGTAAGCATACGCGTCATATGCATAAAAACTTAGGCCGCTTATATAAATAGTATGAAGTGTAAGTGCATGACTCACTATCAAAAATTTTGGAATTTTTCTTGTACAAGTTGGAATAAATTTCTTTATATAAGTTAGCAACAGGTAAATTTTTGAGTAATCAAGGAAGCGCCACCGAGCATAAACTGGGACAAACTCTTTGTTTCCCTCTAAATAAGCTTCGCATAATGAGGATGGGTACTGCCAAACTTGACCGCTAGGGCCATCAGTTATAACCACCTCGGTTTGTGGGTACTTCATAGTAGTGTGTACAGAATAAGTTTATTTAAGACAGTAAATCATTGACAGTGCCGATGTGCTGTGTTTACCAATGTTCAAATCATAGAGGTTTTGTATTTCCAAAGAATCCGGAACTGAAAAGAAATGGTTGCATCAGAAGGGAAAAAACTTGATTTCTCGCGCGTTTGTCTATGAAAACCCATGATAACTTAGGTGATTATAAACCTGCTGCCATCTACATTAAGTTTCTCATGTGTCCATCTCCATTGGTAAATAAGTAAAAGCGCTCTCTTTCTCTCTCTCTCTCTCTCCCTCTCTCTCCCTCTCTCTCCCTCCCTCTCCCTCCCCCCTCTCTCTCCCTCTCCATCTCTCCCTCTCTCTTTCCCTCCCTCTCTCTTTCCCTCTCTCTCTCTCCCTCCCTCTCTCCCTCCCTCTCTCTCTCTCTCCCTCCCTCCCTCTCTCTCCCTCTATCTCTCCCTCTCTCTCTCCCCCTCTCTCTCTCTCCCTCTCTCTCTTAAAGAGCTTCGCCTTCACAAAAAAAAAAAGCTATATTCTTTAGTTCAGATTTGTCAGAGAGTTTGAAGTTGGATAATCTCTAGTTTCAATAATACAAGAAAAAACTTCTATAAAGTACTTAATGGAACTTAAATTGCATACCGAGGAGGAAAAATAAATTAAATTAAGCCGCTATTATTTCCCTCTTTTAAGTTTTCTCGTTCGTCCGAATTGTTCGGACGTTTCATTTTGTCTTTGTCTGACAACGACAATTGACCATAACCCTGTCTCTGCTTCCGTAAAGTCCGAACGATTCTAAAAAATATCTTCAGACAAAAGAATTGTCTGATACGGAACAACGCGCTGCGGGATGCGACAACACCGCGGGGTGTTCATTCGTAAACACAAGTCCATTTCTTGCTCTTAATTCTCGGTCGTTTCTCTTTTCTTGACCAGTAAACTTTTATACACTGAAATCCACGTAGATACGGTGTGCACCGAATTACGATGTTCTGAGTTATTCAAACTAATAAAATATGTAGGTTAACAGAATACAAACGCTGGTTATATCACTGTCATCATTTAATTTTAAATACATAAAATATGGGTAGTGTAAAGTATTTTTATTTTAACAGATATGACGTTCAAGCGCAGGGCCGTCTTTGGCCATGCAGGGGCCCTTGGGCACACAGAGTTTGGGGGCCCTTTTAGAAAGCCAAAAAAACGTTAATGAAAAATCAGAATGTACTTTTGTTTGTGACTTTATTGGTTATTGGTTTTGGCATTTCGGGGCCCCCATCAGGCCGGGGGCCCTGGGCTCGTGTCCCACATGCCCTTATGGTAAAGACGAGACTGTCCAAGCGCTATCTTTGGAAATAAATTGATCGTTTGTTTTTCAACAAATTGTATTTTAGAAATCAAAACTTAACAATCTAGACTCTAGACTTATGGCCGGTTTATCGTACATTTTATCACGATGTTTTTTTAATCACACTGTTAAATTTTGATTGCTACGTGCATCATTGGTTGCTGCGTTTCGTTACCATAGCAACCCTTCTTTTAACGGTGTGATTAAAAATGCATCGTGATTAAAATGTACGATAAACCGGCCATTTAAAGTATCTATTATAATGTTGACTCAAAGAAGCACAACTTTGATGTAGCCTGTATTTCTTTTCAGAATTTTAATAAATTAAAAGCTATCTGGGAATAAAAATGGAAAAATGTTTTCGTGTTTATCATGTGATTTTAAAAATTAAAAATTAGAATTGAGCACATCTGGCTAGCAACGTTTATCCCTTTTTATGTGTGTTTTTTTTTAAGTCACACGTCATAGTTCTTCTAAGAAGCAAAAACATGTTTGTCAAGAAATTAATAAAAATATTGTAGTCCGGTAATCCTAATATTTGTTCCTAGACAAAATTGATGAACACTTATATTAGTTTGTAATACATTTTTTAAGTTTTCTGACCTAATTTTTCGCGTGTTTAAAAATGCGTATAATATATGTTACATATGTAATTTACTGGTAGAAATTCATCTCGTGACCTTCGAAACATATCTCAGATGCTATTCACTATTTCGATCTTAAGTTTAAAAATAACCACAGTTTTTAGTGTATTTGCCATATGGCACATACACTATTGGGGTCGGTCGGATGGCGGGACCTAGGGGTCGGACCAAAATTTCTCGACGTTTCATAGCCTCCTGAACACTTTGGCACCATTTTTGGAAATGTCTATATATTATAAGAGTACGCAGTGGACAATTTTGAGCACGTAGATTGGCTTCTCACCTGGGAAAAGAGAAATAACGAGAGAAAAGGGAAAACGGTTGTATCAGATATGGCTCAGAGAGTGCTGTTAAATCGGGCCCAAGTAATTGTTAAACAATCCCAGAAAATATTCTCTGAGTTGGTCCGATACAAGCGTTTGCCTTTTTAATGAAAGGACACGAAATAATGTTAACAATATTTATTAGTATTCATTAATTATGCAAATATCACTAATGCAAACTTAACATAAAAGTTAACACAATAATCGATAGGAATCGAAAGAACCCAAAATGAATAGTAGGGAAATTAGCAAGATATATTAAATTTATACACTTAAAATTAACACTTTACTTTAGGTAATGAAAAGTTAATTGCGGAAAACTTAATAATAATGAAAATTGAATAATTATCGTTTAAACAATGTATCGATAGGAATTGATAGAACCATTGGAATGGTTGCAAAAGAAAAGAAATTAGAAAATTAAAACCGGACACAAAATTATCACTTCAGACTCTCCAAGTGAAAAATTAATAATCATTATACAAAATGACCATTTAGAAATGGCTTAAAAGAAAATTAGAAAAATAAATACGGAGCACTTAAAATTACGACTTATGATTCCGAGTGAAAAATTAATAATAATTATTCTATTTTTTTCCGTTGATAAGCAAAATTTGTATTTTAACAATCAGAAAATAAAACGTGTACACAGCATGCTATTTTTATAGGAGTCAATTCGTTTTTTCAAAGCCGCCCCCAAATACTGCTAGATCAAAAATGCCAAATAAATAAGTAGTTATAAGATTATGCAATACTATTTACAAGTGATACGCAATATCACAATATATATGTGTGTGTGTGTGTGTACGGGCTATAACTTTCGAAAGAGTTTATTGATTTTGACGAAATTTGGTAGGCACGTTGGAATCCATCACCACACGAAGCCTATTTAAAATGGGCCCGATCGGACCATTTTAAGGGTGATTTTTAGGGGTTAAAAAATGTTTTTGGGCCCAAAAATACCGAAAAAATTGTCCGAATCGTTTCAAAATTTAACCCTTTAGTAAAGATTAAAATGTGCTGCTAAAATTTTAATAAAATCGGCCCGACAGGACAAATTTGATGAAAACACTAGTTTGCGGATAGTGATTTACTTACTGAAGGGTGTATTTAATTTGGTACAGAGGTTGCATTGATAATAATATTGAAATTAAAAAAATATATATTATTTTAAGGGATGTATTAAGGGGTTAAATTTTTTATTTTGTTCAAAAATAAACTAAGTTTACGTATTAAAGCCACAAGGCCTGTATTAGCAAATACACTATATTGTCGGCAGGGTTTGGCACTGCGACCCGAGTTTTTTTTATCCATATGACTTGCGCAATTATTTTTTTAAACAATAACATTTATGTTTTATTTATTATTGGTTATAACTATATGTATGACTTTTTAAAATCATTGACTTTTTGCGAAACATTAAAAACAGTCAAAAATATTACGTGAATGCTAATTTGAAAACTATAAATTTCAAAAAGATTACTTTATGCTTTTCAACAAACACTTCTTTAAAAGATATAGTTAAGACTTAGCTTTATTCGGATAAATAAAGTCTTTCCTATTCAATTTAATTAATTATTCAGAAACTGAACGAGCTTTTTATATCATAAAAAAAATTACCAACAAAAAATTACTACGTTTACATTCATCTAAAGCTTCCGATTCAAGGTAACGTGGATTTTTATTTAAAGAGCTTAAAAATAAAAGAAGAGAAATGTAAAACTACAAAACTGTTCGTAGTTGTCCAAAAATATGAAATTCGATATTGAACATTAATGGGTTTAAATGTTTCCTTATTATTTATAAATGATTATCTAAAAATAATTTTTAAATCGCATGTATTATACAAAGTGTAAACGAATCGAGCAGAGAAATTAAAGTAGTATGGGTGGCCCGAGACTTAAAAGATATTAGCGTCCATACAAATAATTTCTTTTGAACTAAGAAGTTCTTAACAGAACAGTCTAACGTCATATTCTATTTGAATTTCTTTTTATATTAAATGACTTCCACTTCAACTTTAATGGTATTCAGTGATTGTTATTTAGTCGTTAAGTGTTGTAATTATTTTATTTTCAATGTCATTTAAGTTATTAATCTTAAGTTCTTAGAGCAGACGAACAGCCCGCGTCCTAACAAACCATGATCTCATGTTTTAATTTTTATTTCTAACTATGCAATACAAGTTCAAATTTTTTATGCAGAATTGTCTTTTGACGTAACATTTACGGGTCAACGCACACATCCTACTTTTTGTGTCACGATTGTGCGATTAAGTCGCTTGTAGATGGTCAGATGCAGCTACCTATCTGTATCTCTCATAATTTAGTCAGCATAAAAATAATTTATCTCAGAAATCGTCGACTTCCTTTACATTTTTATCCTATGTTATAAAGGAAGACGTAGACTTTTAATTTTTAAACAATGAAATAATTTTTCAAATTAGTTCAGTAGTTCTTAGATTAGCGACATTAGTGTAGATACACAAACAAATAAACAAACTTTTCTGGTCGCACATAATTTTCAAAAGCAATCTTAACTCTGTCAGTAAAATCTCCAGAGCGAAAAAGGTATGTCTAAATTACGGGATTATTAGATTTTGAAGGCAACAATTCATTTTTAGTCGACGTCACCCCCAGATAAATTACAAATTATTGTATTTCACAGTACTGACACATAAACAGTTCAAATGTACTTTTAGAGAAACCCCGTTGAGTCTATCAACGAATGGACTTCACGGGGGTTGAAGATTGAAGATACATTCCACACCCTAGCTGTAATTGCTCCAGATTGTGCTCGACGAGATTTTACACCTGGACAATGCACTTTAAAAACGCAATACGCGTCGAGAAATACTCTAGCATTCCTGCAGCGTAAATAAAACAAAATTATTTGTATATAAACAAAATAAAAGTAAAAGTAAAATAGTATGTTTTTTTCTAAAAGATATATCCAATAGGGTACATGCCAGTGGACAGTGATCAATATAGATAGATAGATATTTATTTGGTTGAGCACCACAGCTACGTGGCAATGGCATAACATCGTCAAATAATAACAAGTTTAAGACATTACATAAACGAAAAATCTTCCACTTTATAAAGACCAGCCTCAGTCAACCGTCTTCTCACAAGATTCCTGAACTGACTTAGAGGAAGGTTTTGAACAGCTATGGGCAGTTTATTAGATAAAGTAATGGACATGCAGACAAAACTGCTGTGTGTTTTTTGTAATCTATGAGGTGGTAATTTAAGATTATCTTTGTATCTTACATTATAAGAGTGGACGTTAGAGCTACAGCTAAAGTTCAACATATTCTGTTTGACATACAATAATGCGTGAAAAAGAAAACTTTGTTATAATGAAAGTTTATGCTCTCAAATATTTATTAGAATTTTTATTTTTATTAATTAAGTTTCGTAAACATATTTAAATTAATAAATAAAATCATGATTTTTAATCTATTTGTCACGTGACTTAAAACATCGCGTGATGTCAATTTTAAGTAAAAAATACATATATCCATAGCAACGCAGCTTAGATTGTTTCCATTATGTTTACAAAGGTACAAAACGGTATTTTTCAACACTCTGTTTCTGGGTCTTTAAATAATATTTGTAGCTAATATAAACGAACTTTCATAAAATTATAACATCATTTTAAAGTAGCGCAAAAACGATTTTTAGCGGGCGGGGCTAACATAAATATTTCTAAAATTATTTTTGAGCTTATTTGAAATCAGATTGAAGTGATTTAGGTGTCATTTTGTTCATAATTTACTGCTCTATTAATATAACACAAAAAAAAAATTTTAGTCATCTACCCTATTGCCCACATATAGATATGCATTTCACGCTTATCTTGGACATCAAGATAAGCGTGAAATGCATGGAGATTTCCCAAACGGTATGAGATACAGGTTTGGATAAATGAGAGAAAATGTACAGAATCTCCAGCACTACTACCCTGCACAGTCAAACTTTCCTTATTTTGCTTGGCTTGCGACAGACAGTTAAAAACGAGATTTTCCCATTTTCGTTTTTTATTTATAATTCAATTATGAAGTAAATTAGAAAAAAATATTTGCACTTTATTAAGGTACTTTTTTATGAAGATTTCAAATCCTGCACATTTTCTCTCATTTAACCAAATCTCTATCTCTTACCGTTTAGGAAATCCTCATGGATTTAACGCTTACTTGGACACCGTGGTATAGAGTATACTCACATACGCAAGAAGAACAGCCTTGGGGTGGCTTGAACACAGTTCCTCTAGCAATAGCTGAATCACAAAACATCCACGAGTGGTGGAAGGATTCAAACCCACGACGGTCTGGTCCAAAAGCTGACACACTAACCTACCATTGTTTTCTATTGTAGAATTCAGTCACAACAAAAAGAAAGCAACGAAATACTTTATAATTGCATGTAATGTGCTTATTTTGAGATACGCTTTTTCGGTTACGTAATGGGATATCTACAATGTGCTTTCCGTTTGAATAATTGCTTCCACTCTCGTTGAATTAGTTGATATTTAGCGTAGGTGGTTAAAAGGGCACGTGTAAATATTATGAATGCCCATTATGCGTTAGGCTCGTCCAACCAAAACATCTGCTGACAAACGAGTACAATAGTGATATTGCAGTCATATGACGGTAATTATTAGAGTCCGTTTGATATATTACAGTGAAAAAAATTGCCTGGTGGTCTGACTGAAGAGTAAGTTAAAGTGTGCTCTGGCCAAAGCTGGGTAAAGCACCGAACCTAAGTGCTTAAAGCACCGAGCATCTATTTTTTTTTAACTTCCCATTGGAAGTTATTGTAATGGGTCCGAAACTCGAAATCAAAATGTATAACAAATTTTTATGTTTCAAGGTCACTACACTATTTTTACACTGTTTTTAGAAAGATGTCGGTATGTGTATGTGTGTGTGTGCGTACGTATGTATACGTACGTACGTATGTGTCCATTTCTTTCTAAGACGAAATATCGAGAATGAAAAATGATATCGACTACGTTAGGGTGCCAATCGACGCGTATTAACGTAAATATGATCTGAAAGAAATTTTTTAAAAATCGGTTCAGCCGTTCTTTTTTCTTAACCAAACAGACTCCAAAAAAGTAGATTTTACACAATATCTCGCGAATAAAAAATTATATCGACATCGTAAGGATGTCAATCAAGGCGTGTTAACGTCATTGTGATCCGACATAAATTTTATAAAAATCGGTTCAGCCGTTTTTTTTTGTTTTTAATTATTGTTAAAAATAAATAATAATTATGTTTTAATGATTAAAATGATTACTTTTCTGTGTAATATCTAATTTAATTATTATTATTATTAAATATTTATCAAACTGGGAAGTTCGTCGTGTGGACCTCAAGGGTCGCACTAGTTAGTCCTAATAAACGACCCACCTCACGGCTTGTTTTATTGTAAATTATAGACGCGTCGACAACTTAGGTCATTAGCGTCTTGATTAACATCAAAGCATCGAGCACTTTCATAAATTCTCGATTTATTCAAGTATCAATCACTTTCATTTTCAAAAATGCTTAAAACCATCGAACACTCACTAAAGTGCTTAAAAAAATAGAGCACCAAGCATTAAGCATTTTAAAACTTCTTAAATCTTAACCTCAAACATTACACTACAAAAGTCTAAACTTTTAAAGAACATAATATAATACTTCAGTACATAAATATTAACCAAACTAGTCTAAATCACAATCGAAAATATTTCAGGAAAGCTATTTGCAGCGGCGGATTTGAAATTTTGCTGCCCCTATAGACTCTAAGGCAAACGCTGCCCACTTTGTGAGTTATGTTTGTCTACCAGACTCTATTTTTGATTATTTTTAATAACTATGTAGTATGGAAACCATAAACAATGGATCCAAAAATTTTAAATATCAAATTTGCGCCCTATTTTTTTAGCTAAAACGTGCCGCCCTAGATCCTAGCCTACTCAGCCTATTGGTGAATTCGTCCCTGGGCCTATTTGCAAATCTAAAATAGGTATTTAAATTTTATATAGGATTAATAATTTTTCAATTAGGTTTCAAGCATTTAAATCCCACCATTCGACAATGTATTTTCAAGTAATATACAGTTAGATTGTAGATTATAGACGCTCGACAGCTTGGGTCATTAGCGTATACAATTAAAGATATTGTTGGTAGAAAACCAGCCAGACACAAAATCAGCTGTCGTTGCATTCATCATAATGTAGTGAAATAAAAAATAGGTCATGTATTTTTCGTTATTTAAAAAAATACGCACAAACATTTATGAAATGACCTTGCAGTTGTGAATAATTTCTATCTAACTAGCTTAATTGTTAATTAAAATTGTAACACGATGACATAATATCGTTCTTAGCATTTATAATGAAAACAACAACAAATAATTGTTTTCATTTTATATTTTTGTCCCATAAAAAATCCAAAATGTTTCCTTAAAAGTATATCACTAAAAATAATAAAAATGGTGATTTGATTTTATTATGGAAAAAATGTTGATGAAGAGTATTTCCCAAAAATTATCTTTATTTTATTTTATTTATTGTGGATTATAGACGCGTCGACAACTTAGGTCATTAGCGTCTTAAATACAACAAATATACATATATCAACTTAAAACTAAATAACATCACAAAACATCCATGAACAGAGGTGGGACTCGAACCCACGACAGTCTGATTCAGAGGCTGCGACGCTACCAACTGAGCCATACTGCTGTCCTCTCCAAAAATTATCGACGTATCAAACGGAACAGAAATTTAATTTTACATCACATTATATAATCTAAAATTTGCATTCAAATGCGGCAAAAAATTTTATAGATACGTAGATATAATTTACGATATAGATATATTTTAATTTAAACTTACCTTGTTTTTGAAATAACAAAAAAATTGAAATACGAGAGTGGATCAAACAAAAAATATATAAAAAATAATTTAATTACATAAAATTTGAAAATATAAAACAAATGTTTTTAACAAAAACTTAAACGTGCCGTAACGACATTAAAATTTCAAAATTTTATAAATCAAAAGTTCCACCGAGCACATTTATTTTACAATTCTATTATATTTTGTCACATCGTCTAATGTCTATAGATATTAATTTTTCTAACTAACGCGGCTTTATCCACGTTCTTTTTCTAGCTACGTTGGTATAGAAGCGAAATGATACAATATTAATATCAAAAGTCGAAATTTCGTAAAAAATTGCCGAAAAAGTTTACGATTTTTAACACGCTTATATTAGTTCCACCTGTATGTATGTATGTAAGTAACGGATTCTTTGAACGCGATTTTCACCCACTTCAAAACTTCAGATTGAACTGAAACTTTGCACACTTATCAAGGACCGATGACAATACAATAATTCAATAAGTTTGTCCCATTATCGTGACCAGGATCTCCAGGACTAAAAAGCAAAAATAAATTATAATTTAAAAAACTAAAAAACACGCTTTAATGGTAAACTGAACTAAAAAGTAAAAAATAATTTTTATTGTAAAAAAGCGTGGGGTGCTTTATAACATATTTTCATACTTTATAACAACTGATATCGAGCACCCCACGCTTTTTTACAATAAAAATTATTTTTTACTTTTTAGTTCAGTTTACCATTACTTAAAGCGTGTTTTTTAGTTTTTTTAAATCATAATTTATTAACTTTTCATAGGAAGTTATTGTAATGGGTCCGAAAATCGAAATCAAAATGTAAAACAAATTTTTGTGTTTCAAGGTCACTACATTATTTTTACACTATTTTTGAAAATATATCTGTGTGTGTGTACGTACGTACCTATGTGGTCATTTCTTTCTAAGACGAAATCTCGAGAATGAAAAATGATATCGACTACGTTAGCGTGCGAATTTTTTCAAAATCGGTCTTTTTTCTTAACCAAATAGACTCCAAAAAAGTAGATTTTGCACAATATCTCGCGAATAAAAAATTATATCGACTTCGTAAGGGTGTCAATCGAGGCGTGTTAACGTCATTTAGATCCGAAAGAAATTTTATAAAAATCGGTCAAGCCGTTTTTTTTTTTGTTTAAATAGAACAACTGCAAAAAGTAGATTTTAAACGAAATCTCGCCCAAAAAAATGTTATCAACTTCGTTGAGGTGTCTATCAAAGCATGTTAACGTCACTATTATGATTCGACATAAATTTTATAAAAATCGGTCCAGCCGTTTTTTTTTTTTTTTATTGTTAAAAATAAATAATAATTATGTTTTAATGATTAAAATGATTACTTTTCTGTGTAATTTCTAATTTAATTATTATTATTAAATATTTATCAAACTGGGAAGTTCGTCGTGTGAACCTCAAGGGTCGCACTTTAATCCTAATAAACGACCCACCTCACGGCAAACGCATAATTTAGCCATACCTATGATAAAAATAACAATACAAATAAATGCTTGGTTAGCATCACTGTTAGGAGCACCATCGTATCACGTAACGTAACATTGCAATACCAGAAAAATTCATTTGAAACCTATGTCACCATCGGGACTCAAACCCGAAACTTCTACTATATGATAAATATAACAATATTTACATAAATTGAATACCGCAAAATAAATTACATAGACTATTTGATCATTGACTATCAAGGGACATATCTCTTGTAAATCTCGTAATCAAATCCAACGCCCATTCTGGTTGATCAGCCGGTATCGAATGACCAGCATTACGAACCATGACTTCAGTCAAATTACCGGCAATTTTAAAAAAGCCAGCCAATTTCGAATTAACAAACCACTTTTTACGCGTTGCCGTTTTATATTCTTCCGCTCCGTTGAACTGTAGATTATCGATGACATCAACTAACTGAGTGTAAGCACAAGATAAATCCAATTGTCCATTATAAAAAATCATCCTGTAATTGGACAGGAGTTCTGAAATCAAAGGCGTTACTGATTGCATATAATCTTCCAAAAGTCTTTGATAGACCACGGTAGATAAACCAATAAATTTTCGATTTCCTACATGGATCGTAGCCTTAACTTCATCTCGCAATAGATACATTGCTTCTTTAGTATAATTATCCATACGTGGAGAATCTTCATCGAGTAAATAATTGACACGTGAAGTCAATCCTGTTTTCTCTGAAAAAATGCGATCCAACTGTTCGTAAATTATGTACGCCTTCAGCCACTGCTTGTTTTTGATTTCTTGCCTTATCATAGTTTCATGAACCAACATGTACTTTTTGATGTTTGAATCAATCAAACCCAATTGATAAAGATTATCTCCAAAAGACATTTGATGCAACGGATCACTATAAGCACTTGCAATTGCCATCCCTTGAAGATTAATTTTTAAATTTGATTTTGGATTGTTTTTGTGTATCATATAGGAAATTGACGGTACATATTTTCCGGCGTAAGATTCACCGGTCACAAAAAATTTATTCTTCTGAAGTTCAGGAAATAGTTGGAAAAATTGCAACAGCGCATTATATAAATCTCTCGCGACATCTTTTTGAGAATCGGCGTAACCATTTCCAGTTTCGGTAAAACTAAAACCGGTGCCGACCGGACTGTCCATATAAATAACAGAATGATTTTTAGTCCAAGTATATTTTCTCATTTCCAATTCGTTGTCTTTATTGATTAAATACGGTCCGTGTTCGGCGAATAGTCCAAACATTGACGATTGACCCGGTCCACCCTGAAGCCACAATATTACTGGCGCATGCTCGTAATCGTTTTGTGCCGGAAAGAACCAAAAAAATAAATGTGACTTAAATTCTTTATTTACAGTTAAATAACCCGAATAACTTGTTATATTTTTTATGTTGACCTTTGCTTCACTTCGGGCATATTCGGTGTCGTTCTCTTCGATGAGTGGCGTCAAAAACAAAGCCTTCTCGACGTTATTTAAATATTTTCCGTTTATAAATAGAATTAAGTGAAGCACGAAGTACACTAACTGTATCATTTTACAGAAGACACTGCTAACCATATCGAAACAACTAACTAACTGAGCAGCTACACTTGAACTATTTGTACTTTTATTACGTTTTATTAGAAAATAGCCCGACTACTACTGAGTACTGGAGGAGGTATTCAAAGAAAATTACATCTGTTCTCAAATATAAACAAAAATTTCAACGTAAATGATTTAAATAGCAATAACCATAGTTAATTAATAGGGGAAACAAAGGTTATCTGTAATTATGACGTCATGGGTATATACAAAACTATTAAACAAATACAGGGTTTTCAATTTAATCGTTAAATAGTTTTATACTGACAAATATGTGAGGATCGTTCCCAGAGGTATTTGTAATGATATGTCGTTGAAAAAAATGAGATATTTAGTAGAGTAAAGGCGGGGATTATGGAATACCATTTTTATTTATGCGATTATCTCTGAACCTAATATAAATAAAAAAACGCTAATGGCTGCTCAAAAGGGTTTATTATAAGTTTATTATAAATCACAAAGTTAGAAAAAATATAACAAAAAAATATTTCTGATAATATAAAAAAATGGTTTTCTGATTGAGGCAAAATATTGTCGGGTAATATGAAATACTACATAAGGGAATATGAAACAGTATGTCATCATATTTCATATTACTGAACAATCGAAAACGACAAGTATCGACAAAAATCGCAAATATAGTAGTCCCCTTCGGAATCAGCGCAAATTTCATCCTAATTTTGAATTTTTATTTGTAAGTCGGGTAATATGGAATACTATTTCATATTTCCCGCCTTTATAGGTTTGAAGGTTAGGTTCGAATAAATAATAAAATGTATCTATAATGGACGATATCTCGATACAAAGGCTTCCTACATCATTTATCTACTAAATAAAACAATAACATCAAGTAAAAACACCTTTTAAAGTATTGAAAACTAAAATTTTGTGTACATACCTAAAAGTTTCAGGTGCGTCGGAATTACTTAAAATGACAGAACTGCCAGTTGGTTAATGCGTATAGACTATACACTCTAGTGGAAGAACTTGGACCTTATACGAATGTAATTTCAGCAATTGAACGTAGATAGCCAAAGTAGATTTGCAAAAAATGTGGTATTTCATATTACCAGGTATATTCCATAATCCCCGCCTTTACTCTACCATTCAATATTACTTTTATTTCTAACGGTATAGTTTATTATACAATCGAATATAATCACAAAATATGTTTTAATGTATATATTTTAAGCGGTCATCCGATAATAAAAATATCGCTTATAGATAAAAAATCAATTATTTAGCTACAGTTGAATTTAAAAGTAATTTTGTTTCATAATTTATGTTTATTCATTTCAGATTAATTCCATCAATTAACTTTCTTAACACTCGATTCTGGTGAGTGATTTTTGCTTTTTTATAAATTTCGATAAACAATTCAAAGTTGCCTGCTATATGGTTTGATTTCTTATACACACCAACACATCCAGTGCACCTACAGCTTGTTAATCGCTCATAAATCCATCTCTTATTAAAAAAAAATGGTCAATTGTGAGTAGAAATCGCGCCATGAGGGTTCCGTACCGTTATGATAATTTAATGAAAAATTATGTTTGTCTATAATAATTCCCCGATATAATTTACAGCCATCGCGTAGGATGGCGCATACAATGTTTTTAGCTTTTCCTCTACAGTCTACATACTCGTGGGTGAGGCAATATCAAAATACGTGATTTTTGAAAAACGCATATCTTTTTATTGTATCGATTTAGAAGCTTGAATTTAACAGGACTATGGAGTTGTAGACCTTAGTATTTGATATTAATTTCAACTTGATACCTCAAGCCGTTCCTGAGAAAAAGGGTCTTGACAGACAAACAGACTGACAGACATTAATTAGATAGGGGCCATGAGGTAAACACTGCGACCAATAAGGTCTATTGTGCACTACAGACAGACATACATAAAGACTGGGGTGGGTTAAAAATATCAATTTTTTTTTACAAGTGACACGGAAAAATAGGTTGCTAGACACCTTAAAAAAATTCTCACCAAATATGAGCTCTAAATTTTAATAGGAAGATCCTCCGCATCACAGTTTTTTATTTTTTTCTCAGTCCAATAGAAAAAAATTCATACCTCATCATTAATTGATTGTACAGAAAAATGTTTTAAGAGAATTTTGTAGGAAATTTAATGCTCTACACAAAAGGTATTTTATATTTTTTCCGCAAACCTCACAATTTGAAAGATATTGAAGATTTAAGTTTGATTATTTTAAGACAAATTTCATTTTTGTTTATGAATTTTATAACTCGACAATAAATGACTATTATAAATCTTCAATATCTTTCAAATGGTGAGGTTTGCGGAAAAAATATAAGATACCTTTTTTGTAGAGCATTAAATTTCCCACAAAATTCTCTTAAAACATTTTTCTGTACAATCAATTAATGATGAGGTATGAATTTTTTTCTATTGGACTGAGAAAAAAATAAAAAACTGTGATGCGGAGGATCTTCCTATTAAAATTAAGAGCTCATATTTGGTGAGAATTTTTTTAAGGTGTGTCTAGCAACCTATTTTTCCGTGTCACTTGTAAAAAAAAATAATTGATTTTTTTGACCCACCCTAATAGACAGACGGGTAACAAAATGATCCTATAAGGGTTCCGTTTTTTCATTCTGAGGTACGAAACCACAAAAAACTCCGATGCCGTTTCATTGAAAACCCTAACTTATTCATCTCCTAAAAACATCGTGTCGTGTGTCCACAGTGATGTAAATAAAAGATGGAACGTTGTTTTGCATCTGTCTCATTCATAAAACAAAACGTTTACTAAAGAATGAAATCAAAACAAATGCAGTTATACTACGCATACAGTGTACGTGTAAATTCTACCGTACACACAATTCTGTTTTTTTTTATATATAATAATTAGTAAACACCATAACAGTCTTTTTTTAGGTCGATATGTATAAATAAGTTGACTGAAGGTCATCGCGTACGCGTTTTTAAGCAGCTAAAGATCTTAAATTCCCCGTTTCCGTATTTTTACGAAATCAATTTTGATTTCATCGTATTATTCTCTGAAGTTATGGTATTTTTATTATTTTCCAAATAGACGTAATGTTCCGTCCGCCGAATTAAAAAGAAATGTCACGATGATGCAATCATATTAATTTTAACAGTGCGCAAGAATTACACAATAAAAATATTTCATTCAGTCGCAATTTGCAGTCGAGATAGTTTTGAAGCTCAAGCGTTTTATTTGATGTGAATTTCATTCAACGTTTTTGTGTATAGTTTTTGAAGTAAAACTTCTTTGGATTTGAAATGTGTAACGGAATAAGTGGTGGGGATAAGAAGAAAGAAATAAATACAAGAGCAGCACTAATTTCAATTATGACTGCTTGCTTTATTTTTGTCGTTTGCTGTAGAGCAGTCTTGCCGTAGATAATAGTAGTTTATACAATTTTACTGGATGCATACATTATTTTTTGTAACACATATTTGAAATGTAGATTACAACATTCAACTTTAGAGCTTTATTGAATTAACTGGCCGTTACCCGTGGCTTCACCCACGCATATTTCGATTTATGATTTATTATCCCCCCTCGCGAGAAATTCTCCGCCTGCGAAGCGAAGTCAGACTGCAGGTCGTGTTTATGATATTAGTAGAATTCCCGGCCTATACGCTAAAATGCAAAAGAATTTCAGAGTTACGTTCCCACAGGAGCTATCCCTCTACGAGAAATGTATCAAAAAAAAAAAAATAGCCTATATCACTCAGCGAGTGTAGCTTTCTATTAGTGAAAGAATTTTTAGAATCGGTTCAGTAGATCCAGAGATAAGAATTTATGATTTATGACCCCCTCCCCGCGAGAATCTCTCCCCCTGCCAATACGCTAAAATGCAAAAGGATTTCACGTTTTGTTAGTAGTAGAGAACCGATAAAAATTTAATTAACTAATTAACTCAAAAATTTATTTAAAAAGTTGAATAAAACATAGCCTATATAGCACTTCTGGAATCATAAGGAACATTTAAAAAAAAATCATCAAAATCCGTCGAATAGATTTTAAGTTAAATCAAGCCAAACATACATACATACAAAGAATTTTATATATGGCATAAAATATTGCATTATTGTACCGTAATATCACAACTCCACAGTCTACCTATGTTTTATGCACGCCTATAGCTATACTCTCGTATGGCATAAAATATTGCATTATTGGGTAAGTTCGGTTTTGAGCTCAGATCGATCTGAGTGCTCCAATGCGTTCGAATTCAACATTTATAATAATAATAATAATAAATCTTTATTTGATTTACCTGCACGAAGTATAAATAGCGTCATAATCATTACATTACAGAATTTCTTTTAACGAATAGCTACAAAGTCGCAACAGAAATGTTTTTAAGTCATTTTTGAATTTATTTTTATTTGGTTCATCTTTCAAATGATTTGGCATTTTATTATAAATCCGAATCATGGCATTTCTGACACCCCTATACGTAACTGTCAGTGCCGAGAAATCTGTTTTCAAATTATTTTTGTCACGAGTAGTATATGCATGAGTTCTATGGTTTCTATGAAATAAATATGTTCTGAAAGATCTCTATCCTGCGTTCGGATTTAAAATCTGGAGGAGATCGAGCACGCTCAATGAGCTCCGAGGAAAGCGAGCGAGCAAGCAGATTTAACCAACTTCAGAGCATTCATTTTAAAAATGCGCGGAAACACTCGTTGTGAGAATGGATAAATTTCGAAGTTTATTTATATGAGGTAATTTTTCAATAGGTAAAAATACACGAATAATATTTATTATATCTATGGGTCGAAAAAATCAACAACCGGTAGTACTATTAATTTTAAAATAAAGGAATAAAACGAAAAAAATTGTGAATCATGATTTATTATTATAACAATGTTGAATTAAATCAGAATGAGGAGCAATAAAGAATATATTTCGTATTAGTAATAAGAATTTAACTTGCCGGGGCCATTTTATTCTGACGTTTGGAAAAATCTGCTAGAGTACGTTCGGAATTGTTTAGATGGCTCGATTTGCTCGCTTGTCACGTGACCAAAAATCTGTTCCCTCGGCTCGATCTGCAATCGAGTGCAAAACCGAACTTACCCATTTAAGCAGCCGACTTAGAGGCACGAAATGTATATTTCAAATAATATGTGTTCCAAAAAAATTATAAAACAATATATCCAAAAAGCGTAGATAATAATTATTTCCAAATAAAATTCAAACATGTAAGTGATGCGATAAACAAGGACGGATGCATTAGACTATATTGATATGACAGTGTCTAGAAAGAGATGGTTCGAGATTCTGCACGTACCACGTTTAATTGAAAGAACTGTGTTGTATTGTGCACACAAGTGTACTTCCTTATTAAGATGCAACTAAATGAATTCAATTATAATTTTATGCAATAATGAATTCATAATTTGAAAAATTAACTGCGTAGGTAGGTACGTTATATTTTATTAGCCACTAAAAATTGTAAACAAAACGTTAATGAAAGTTTATTTTATCATTAAATGAAAGATTTTAAGATAAGTAAATAAAAATAATACTTTTTTTTATTTTTTCTGGAAGCAAAATATAATAAAAAAGGATGTAAGAGTAGTAGATTTTTCTATTGGAATTTAAACTCGATTTTCTAGTCAAGTCGGGTAAAACATTAAAAACTTGACAGTGAGAAAGTTTGTTAACATTTTTTTAATATTTAAAATTCAATATTTTTCTAGACTCAAAAAGAAAAGAAAAATCGACTATTCATCAAGTATTCGACGCGATCGTATCGGAAAATCTATTGAGGACAGAGTGGTGTAACGGTTAGCGTAGCGGCCTTGAGATCACACTGTCGTGGGTTCGAATCCCACCTGCGCTCATGGATGTTTTGTGATGTTATTTAGTTTTAAGTGAGTTGTTATTTGATATAAACAAGACGCTAATGACCTAAGTTGTCGACGCGTCTATAATTTACAATAAATAAAATAAATCGGAAAATCTATTACTTAGATTTTAAATCTTTTTCAAATTAATGTTACTTAACTTTTTCTCTGTATTTTTCGACTCTATTTGAAACGATTCCAGTGATATTCTTGTAGATCGTACAATAGCAACGAATACGCTGTTCCTTAATTTTCTACTTCACTCGATTTTTTCTCCTCGATTCGACGATCTAATACTTACACGACCGTTACTTATAGATGTTTCGAGTACTTGCACAGCCCTAGTAATAAGTAAGAATTTATAGAATAAGAATGATAAAATAGTATATAAATCTCGGTCTCAAATGAATTATCGAGCTGTACAATGAATTCGTTGGAGCATGAGAATCATCTCGCATTGAGTGGCTACGTCTGCTGAAATCAAATGCACCCCATAACAGGAAGCTGATCCCGGAACTCTGGATTTGCGTCACTCAATGTCGGCTTCCTCGTTTCCGGAGTCGGGACTACGTACATATTGCTCGTCTTCCTGCTTTCGAACTTTTGACGTCTGCAAAACGCCAGACTATTCTTTATAGCGATATAAAGCAGAAGCCAGTCGAAAAGGTAATGAATTAACGGACAAATTTGCCTCTATAATTTTTTTCTAGCTCGTATCGTATCGAAGTTATGGAGGTTTTTTTGGCAATTTATGGTCAAAGAGGCACTAATTTTTTAGCTACATAAATGAACTAAATATTAGTAAAAAAAAACATTTTAGAGACCAAAAAGGAAAAAATAATATTTAATAATTTTTATTCATAATTATTATAAAAGCGGGGCTTGTAATCTCTATGATAGTTTATTAGTCGCAACCCCCGCTTTTATAATAACTATGCACCAAAATTATTAAATATTATTTTTTCCTTTTTAGTACATTTCTATAAAAGGTTTTTTTTACTAATATTTTATTTTGTTCATTTTAGTCTTTCAAAATTTTACCCCCCTTTGACACCCGTAGGGGTTGAATTTCGAAAAATCCTTTCTTTGTGGATGCTTACGTCAGAAAAGGAACCAACTGTTCAAATTTCAAGTCTCTAGCTTCAGCGATTTGGCCTGGGCGTTGATTAGTCAAAAAAATCCTACATCCCCGTTTGCACCCCTTAGGGGTTGAATTTATTTCTAAAAACGATTTATTCATGTATTGTCATCGAGAATACATATGTGTACAAAATTTCAAATCGATCCGATACGTGGAAGTCGTTCAAAATTGACTTGCAAGTTTTGATCTAAACAAACAAACGCAACACACAAACAAACAAAAACACAAACTAACATACATTGCAAGTTAAATAAAAGCTTGTAAAAATGACAAGGGGCACACCGCACAGTAATTACGATTGTGCCACAACCGAAGACCTGGAACTATACGTCTATCTGGACACACGGCAACGTGTCAGCCAAGTTCGGCAAACACTGACTGTGTGTATATTTACACGAACCATTTCGAGCTACTTTCGACCCCCCATAACTCAAAAAATATTAGACCTACATACTTGCAATTTTGCATGTCTATAATAAGAACCCTCTTGAACACCTACAATCCCAAATTTTATAGTTCTTGAGTTATTAAAGTCTGTAAAGTGCCTTTTTTATCACTCACTCACTGACTGACTCACCCATCAAAAATCTAAACCACTTCTAGGTGACTTACAAACTTGAAATTTGGCATGAAGGTAGATCTTTAGGCGTATACAAAGGAAAAAATCTGAAAACTACAAATTATCAAATTTTAAGGTCTGAAAAGTGCCATTTTTATCACTCATCAAAAACTTCTAGGTGACTTAGAAACTTGAGATTTGGCATCAAGGTAGATCATGTTTTGTATATTATAAATAAAAAAACTTGCAAAGTGAAAACTTGGCACCCACTTAGATCTCAAATCTTTTTTCGGCGAAGCTGTTCTTTGTACCGAACTTGGACCCTTTTTCACATTTATGTTTTTGGTAGGATAGTTTTATTTTAATATATCTGATACAAAACACTAACTATGGCGTAACTATTGTAGTTCACGTCACACATTTTTTGTAACGCATATTTCGTCTCGCATCATTTTACCCCCCTATTATCCGCCGGGAAAGACGTAGTTCTACGTCAAAACAATACAGCTCCTGCCATGATGGGAACGCATAATGTGTATAACATTTTATCTACACTAATTTTATAAAGAGGTAAAATTTGTTTGTTTGTATGAAGGGGGTAATCTTTAGAATTACTGAACCGATTCTGAAAATTCTTCCACTAATAGAAAGCTACACTATCCCTGAGTGATATAGGCTATATTTTATTTTGATATTTTTCGCGGCGGGGAACAATTCCTGGGGATAGTAACAAAACGTAACTCTGTAATTTTTTGCATTATAGCGTATTGGCGGAAATAAACACCACCAGCCCGACTTCGCTTCGCAGAGGGAAAATGTCTCGCAGGAGGGAGGATAATAAATCATAAATTCATAGCACCCGGGTGAAGCCGCACGGGACAGTTATCGTACGGCACAGGTTTTGTGCAGGATTCTTACAGTTGAGTTCTTCGATGTATAATAAATTGTAAAATCGTTTATTAACTGGCTTTTACCCGCGACTTCGGTTTAAACGGGAATCTTTTCTCAACTTGAGCATAAAAAAGTATTTCTCAACCTGAGCATAAAAAGTATTCTATATATACCTACTTTAAGGTCGGATAGTGGTAATTTAATCAAAATCGGGCCAGCCGTTCTCGAGTAATTCTGGAAACACGTTCTCTCATCTGAGCGTGCAAGATACCTGCAAAGAAACGAAATTACTTTCAGAAGTTCCGTTAACTATTTTACATATTTTTACTTCCCACCTCTACTATGGTAGGGAAGTAATGGATTTAGTCCGAAAAAAATATTTTGAGATTTTAACAGATCTTCACGTTTTGAGACCCTAGCAATTGTTTAAAATCATTTTCTGACTGATGTCTGTATGTGTGTGTGTGTGTATGTGGTCAATTTTTCGCCTTCGATATCGTAAAAACGGAACAACATACGGCCATGCCGATTGTTCTATTGTGTTTATCAGCCTTTAACTTAGATCTGATTAGTTTTTGAGTCAAATCGGTTCAATGGATCCTGAGATATTAAAAAAAACGTTCTCAATGTCACGTATTAACATAGGTAAAAAAAAATATAAATGAATTCTAGATGTTATAATATGAAAAATATTTTACTAAGCTTTTATTAAGCTAGCTACTAAACAAAAAAGAGGGCCATGCTTTTTTTCAAAGAATAAAAAAAGAGTGTTTATTTTTTGCAAATATTTACTAAGTGGGAAGTATAGGGACTGGTCATGAGTTGAATTTTTTTTAGTACGGATCTATTCAGCCAAAGTTAAGAAATAAATTATTTTTGAATCAAGTAAACGATCCGATTATTCACGAATCAGTTTCCGTCTATAGTGGGTTTTGGTTCACACACACATTGAAACGCTCTTAAGATGGACCGCTGCGGGTGAATAGAGGGACATGTACAGAATTGTATTCTGATATTTTATTTGACTATTCATTCACCTTATAAAAAATAATAATTTAATTTTTAAGTATTTTTTTTATTTTAAAATTTTTACAATAAATTATATTTTACTATTTACAGCTTATCTTAAAATATAGACAATGAAAAAACAAAATTTAATTAAATCTAATATTCAATTTTTGTATAGATATATCATCACTGTTGAAATTTAAATTGAAATTGTGTTTTAAAGACCACCAACAGCTAAGGTTATTTGGGCCTAGCACCAATTCATATTTTCAATTCATTATTTTTTTTTTAATAATAAATTGAAAATCCAATTGTCACTTTTTCCAGCTCTCGGGCTAGAACTCAGGAACTGGGGACTTGTAATAGAGGAAGCATAGCTACGCCATGTAAACAACAGCATTGCTACACGCTAGGCTATTTTCAAGCCCAAGTCTAGTCGAGGTTATTAGTTTTAAATTTTCTCAAAACATATATTTTTTGATTGACTTAATTTTGAATTTCCAAGAACCCAATTTTCCTCAAGTTTATAAATCAACAATGACTAATTGATATTAAATGTTTTTATTTACATTATGAACAATAATATATATTTACATAAATGGAAAATTCAATAAAACGTAATTAACGACGCTATCTACTAAAATTAGTTTGCGACGCCACTGGTTTGGCAATCATGCATCACATCACGTGCCCATTAATTGTTTTCTAGTTTTTAGAACTGTGTCACTCAATTTTGAAAAAGAGAAAATATATTTTTTCTGTCTTTCTCTAAAAGAACAGAAGGCTGATAGATAATAAATGTTATCTTTTAAAAATGATTATAAGAATTACATTAATTTATTTTACTATAAAAAAATGATTAAATCGCACCCAGTTTTCCTTTGTTTGTCTTTCATATCTTTTAATAAGATAAATTAAAAACATATATTTAAGTAAATATTGCATGATTAGTTACTTGTTAATTTACATTTCATTGAAATATTAATTACTTATCAAATTACATGTCATTGGTCTATAAAAATAATTTGTTTCTATGTGGCATTTTATAATTATTTCAATATTTATTTTACAAAAAAAAAATAATTTGTACA
Organism: Mongoloraphidia duomilia; assembly: GCA_039654895.1. Taxonomy (NCBI): domain Eukaryota; kingdom Metazoa; phylum Arthropoda; class Insecta; order Raphidioptera; family Raphidiidae; genus Mongoloraphidia; species Mongoloraphidia duomilia. The sequence continues at coordinate 15,472,593 of CM077525.1, read as the reverse complement.
AATTGTTACATAGTTTTTACTATTTTAAGACTAGATTTTTTTTAAATATATTTGCACGTTTAATAAAAATCTTAAAATATAAAACAAAAACTTATATATAAATTATTAATACCTAGGTACATTTTTGTCTAAATTCTTGTCACCTTTTTTACAGTAATATTTATTTTAACGAACATTTTACTTGCTACAACGAACAGAATTTCATTTTATTGGCCAGGAATTAAATTTGTGTTCATAAAAAACTCATTTTGCAGCATTTCAAAACCTTAATGACTAGTATTTCTTTAACAGCACAAAATTTTAATTTTTTTAACAATTATTTAAACATTTGTTATATTCGAATGTTTTATTAAAACAAAAAACAAATGTTTAATTGTTCTTGTGCGTATAATGATGACCGTGAAAAACTTACATTGAAAAATGTCTCGATAAAAATATCAGAACCAATTTATTAATGCGATTCATTTCAAAATGTGAAATAGAACATGATTTTTTGACAGATAAATTTCGATTTAGTCTTTCCTAAAATATTTAAGAAATATTATTTGTTTGTCAATTCTGTTAAAAATTCATCGATTTAATAAAAATTAAACAAAATAATTGTGGAATTGTATTCGCTAAATTTTCTTAAAAGCTGCACAATATTTGTTTAAACAAAAATACAGTACGCCACTGTATTGGCCTCAAGCTGAACGTAGTACGTGCTAAATAACAACCAATCATAGACCGTTAAAGATTCAAAAATAACAGTTATGACTTCACGTTCGAATTCTGAAAACTTTAATTTCTGTTCATATAAGCTTCAACATTTCTCTTAACACAACTTTTCGTCATCATTATTCACATTTTCTTGGAAACACAAAACGATTGTAAATTACGATTAGATAAAAAATATTTTCCTCTAGTGTGAAAACTGCAAGACAAATCTAAATCTCTAAGCAGTAGACACACTGAAAATATTCGAATCTTAATAAAAACTACAACGAACTATTAAAAACCAGACGCGCTAATTGACCTCAGTTGTCGAGCGTCTATAATCTACAATTCTACAAAAAAAAAGAGTGTGTGTGTACTATGTACGCACGTCAGAAGTTATACTTCTTTTACGTAACAAAAAGAAAAATAACTCCAAAAATGTTATCCCGTGTGCCAGTAGGTACTTTGAAAAAAAATTATATTGTAATATATGGCGATATCTAATTATTTATTAAATGTAATGATTTATAAATTATAATGCAAAACAAATAATACATACCTCCGTTTAATTTAAATTTAATTTTAAAACACATATAATTTTTATTCGTATTGTACCTCACTTTTGTTGAGGTTATTTTTATTTGACAGTGATTTTGACAGTTGCAACTTCATGGTGTTACGCGATGCAACTTCATGGTGTCGGTAAATTTCGTGACGCGATGCGCGCGCATCCTAAAAATTCACCCTCATCCATTTTTTCATAACGCGCCAAAAGAAGTATAACTTCAAAAACAACAAATAATCGGTTGACGTAGTTCACTCGTATAGATTTTTAATAGTCCGAACCCCGATTTCAGAGCGGTGGTCATTTATTTATTAATATTTTTTTGGTATATCGTTACCACCATCTTTGACCGTGCATTAATGGATGTGTATAGCTGGGCATCACCAAATGTGCTGGACTGATGTGTTCTGCTCCGGGAACGCCGGCGACTCCGGGAACTTTGTCTTGTCCTCCAGCGCCGGCACCCGCTCCACCGTGGCAAGGTTTGCCGTCACGTACGAGCACGGGCACCGCGACGCGCCTTGGCGATGGTTGCATTCCCGTCGCGCCGTTATGGTGCTGTTCGTGCATTCCTTTTTCGTGCTGGGCGCGTTTTGTTTTGTATCTGAGGGCAAAAATTACCGGTAAATCAACGGTTTAAAAGACAAGTGCGTCTTCTTGATAAACAAGACTAACGTTACAGACGATGTAAAATTTTAAAGATTATTATTTCACCCATAATTATTAGCTCTCGCATATGAGAAGGTCCAATTATAATTTTACAAAATAAAAATTAGCTCTCGCATGAAGTGGAAAACACGTTTACAATTGCCTTATAAAAGAAACAAAAGGGACATTTAGACGTGTCACTGTTGAAGTAATTGCTAACTCAGCCAGCGCGAGTCTGGAAGTTTCGGGTTTCATTCCCGACGGTGACGGGTTAAATAAATAAATTTTGATGTGAAACATCTTATGTCGGGCTGTGAACAGCCGCGTGAGGGGAAGTATGCAACGAAATGTTTAGTCCGCTCCTTCGCTGCTGTTCTCCCCACCACTGCGGCACTCTCTCTCTCTCTCTCTTGGCTCAGGCGTGCATTGTAACACACGCGGTGTTACAGTGTTAGTATATAGGATTACGTCAGCATAACAGTTAGCTGCTGCTTTTGAAAAAATATATACTACTACATAGAGAATACCACCGAGTTCAATAACGTTTTCTTTGATGTTTCACATCTGTCGGGGGTCCAAAGACCCACACCCTTTTTTTTCTAATATTGCATTGTAACGTAACGTCATTGGGTGTCTCTCTCTTAAAAATATTATTTACCTAGAACTTTTAGGAAAGGACTTCAAAATAAAATTGAACTTGCAAGCCTTAATTCATCACTATTGATATAGAATATTTTTAGGGTTTTTAAATGAAAAGGAATCGCCTTGAAACTAACCTGTGATTTTGAAACCATATTTTAACTTGCGTCGGCGTAAGTCTAATAATTGAAGCCAGATGTTCTCTTTCGGGCGCTGATAAATATCTTTGTTGTCTAAATCGTCTTTCTAATTCATAAGTTTGTGCTTTGGAAAATAGAACTCTTCTTTTACGTTTTTTGTGTCCTGGCATTTGATTATTATTGTCGTTCTGTTCAATAGCTTCGTCGTCGATTTCTGTATCGTCTTCGACGCCGTTGTCGATGGAATGTGTTTGCGATTGTTTCGTTGAATCAGGACCCGGGGATAGTTGCGATTGTGGCATTGCATAGGAAGCATCGGATGCCGTCGGTGACGTGCTGTCGGGACTGACTTGTTGATGCAGAACACCTGGAAGAGAAAAACGTTCTTTGTAGATATCTCTTTTATTCTCTTCTTGTAGAAATTGTTTCAAAATATTCATATTTTGAAACAATTTCAATGAATGAATTGTAGACGCTCGACAACAGAGGTCTCGAAAGTATAATATTTATTTATTGTATATTATAGACGCGTCGACAACTTAGGTCATTAGCGTCTTGATTACACTAAATAACAACACACTTAACACTAAATGACATCACAAAACATCCATGAGCAGGGGCGGGATTCGAACCCACGACCGTCTGATCCAGAGATCGCGACGCTAACCACTGGACCACGCTGTCGAAAGTAGAAACGAAATAATGTTTGATTTCTGTATTTGTTTTTGATTCCGTGTACCTACTTATTTAGCAATTTTTATCTCTAAAGAATTGAGAATAGAATATATTGTCAAACGATACACATATACATGAGACATACATTATATGCTTGACCTATCAAAAAGAAATAAAATAATACCTGCACATATTATGTAATAAATTAACCGTTTAAAAAGTCCTGTATATTATAAAATGTCTTACTAATTACATGAAGTGTAAGAAAAATATTTTATCCTTAGATAATTTTGTATCGCAATCATATTTCTCAATTTTTATTTTAAATTATAACGAGAATGGCCCTGAAGATAAAGATTTTTTTTGTTAAGTTTTTTTTAATAATTTAAAAAACAACGCAAAATCTGTTAAATTAAAGGTGACTTTTAATATTCAAGATCAATCTGTGATTTAATGTAAACAAAGATAAAATTTTCGACAGGATGCTTTAACAAAAATTAGTAACTGATAAGCTCATATCTCGGGCACTTAAAACTTTGCAAAAAAGTTATCAACAATAATTATTATAACAAAAAAATCACTATCAAAATTTGAGTCCAATTGCATTTATCAATTTTTGCTTTTTCGTTTACCTTGAAAGATAAAATAAAAGAAGGTATCGCAATCGAAGGATAATAAATTATAATTTAAAAAAACTAAAAAACACGTTTTAATGGTAAACTGAACTAAAAAGTAAAAAATAATTTTTATTGTAAAAAAAGCGTGAGGTGCTCGATATCAGTTGTTATAAAGTATGAAAATATGGTACAAAGCACCTCACGCTTTTTTACAATAAAAATTATTTTTTACTTTTTAGTTCGGTTTACCATTAAAGCGTGTTTTTTAGTTTTTTTAAATTATAATTTATTTTTGCTTTTAAGTCCTGGAGATCCTGGTCAGGATAATGGGGCAAACTTATTGAATTATTGTATTGTCATCGGTCCTTGATAAGTGTGCAAAGTTTCAGTTCAATCTGAAGTTTTGAAGTGAGTGAAAATCGCGTTCAAAGAATCTGTTACTTACATACATAGTACATACAGGTGGAACTAATATAATAAGCGTGTTAAAAAATTAGTGGTTGATCAAACTTCACAAAATCTAAAAATCTTTTTTATCATTAAAACCATTAAACAGTCGGTCATCTGATTTTTTAATCGGTTGTACTAGTTGACTTTTTATAATGAAAGAAACAAAATAATAAATGATACCTCTAGGGGCGCTTTAGGTTTATTTCGAAATCAATTTGGCTATATTAAAAATTATGATTTACGAATTAAAATTAACTACATTTTTCATATGATCACAAAATGCCTAAAATTATTGGCATTCAAGCCTTCTGAGCTCAAGCTGTGCTGCATCGCTACTATAGCAGAGCAAAAGCTACCTATAGTTATAAGTTATAAAATTTAAGATAGTGAGTCATACTTCATTACAAGGTTAATGGAACGGAAAAGCAATTAAACAATGTAAACATACGCCTCCCATCCATAAAAACTGTGCCGCTTATGTAATTGTTCACAATTTTAAATTTTGGAACATGACTCTACAAATTTAGAACGTCTCGCAGATAGTTTCGTGGCTCCGCTGACAGTGGCACAGCACAGATCAACACAAATAGCATGCTTTAAAACTGATATAAACACAGATGACGTGTAAGACTCTTCAGAATTATCTCGTTTAACCTACTAAATGCCAAGAAAATTAATGTTTAGTGCATTTTATAAAATGGGATTTTTTGATAACATAAATAATAAACGTGACTTCACATAATAATAACAATTAGTAAATGATAGTAGATAGTAAATAAATAATCCTTAATTCACGCACACTCTTCGATCCAGTAATCTTTTAATGACCGTTGAAGATAATTAAGAAAAGATAAATGGGAGATTCTAATTACTAGCTCGTGTTAAAAATAGTACCTATACAAGCCGTGAGGTGGGTCGTTTATTAAGACTAAAGTGCGACCCTTGAGGTCCACACGACGAACTTCCCAGTTTGATAAATATTTAATAATAATAATTAAATTAGATATTACACAGAAAAGTAATCATTTTAATCATTAAAACATAATTACTATTTATTTTTAACAATAATAAAAAAAAACGGCTGAACCGATTTTTATAAAATTTATGTCGGATCAAAATGACGTTAACACGCCTCGATTGACATCCTTACGAAGTCGATATATTTTTTTATTCGCGAGATATTGTGTAAAATCTACTTTTTTGGAGTCTATTTGGTTAAGAAAAAAGAACGGCTGAACCGATTTTGAAAAAATTTCTTTCGGATCATATTTACGTTAATACGCGTCGATTGGCATCCTAACGTAGTCGATATCATTTTTCATTCTCGAGATTTCGTTTTAGAAAGAAATGGACACATACGTACGTACATACGTGCACACACACACACACACACAGACATCTTTCTAAAAATAGTTTAAAACTAGTGTAGTGACCTTAAAACATAAAAATTTGTTATACATTTTGATTTCGATTTTCGGACCCATTACAATAACTTCCAATGGGAAGTTAAAAATGGAACTTAGTTTCCAAATCGAGAGATTCAAAAGTAGTGTGTGCGCTTATCGAGTTCTTTTCATTTTCAAATATTTCAAAAGGTAAGCCAGAATGATGCAAAACACTTTTTTTCATACCCCAGTGGAACTTAAAAAAGTAAATCAAAACTATTCCTTTCTTCTGTCTTCTTTGAAGAACAGATTGGACTTGGTTTGATCTGAATTTGATGAGAACGAGCTCACAGAAACTTTATTTTGCTTGCCAACAAAATTTGTCTAAACTCGGTATGTATTAAAAAAAAATAGAGGAATAAATTGGAATTGAAATTGTATAGAAGTATTTTTCGCGTAACTGGACATTTCATGAAAAAATATATCCGCTCAGACATTTCATGAACTGTCTAAAATGGAGTAATATTCAAATTTTCTCAGCACTCAAGATAATAAGTAGTGATTTTTTGTAAATAATCGTCCCTAGAACATTTCGAAAGAGAAATTCTATAGAATTATCGCTAGGCACTTGCTAGAACATGATTGAATAAAAAGTCTACAAACATTATATATATAATGTTTGTAGACTTTTTAGATTTGAATTTTAATTTAAACTCCAGATGATGGGTTAAAAACCCGAAACGATCGTTGAGTTGAATAAATGTGTAGAATTTTTCAAGTGTTTGTTCATTAATTTTTATTTCGAAAGAGATTTGTCGTAAAAAAAAATTGTTAAATTGTGTTTTAAAGACCACCAACAGCTAAGGTTATTTGGGCCTAGCACCAATTCATATTTTCAGATTTATCGTAAACGTTTGTTGATAAATAAATGAGCGGTATTCGATACAATATTGGGGTAGTATCACATACATTATATTGCTATTATTACCGTCGTTCCCAAACCAAAGACGTGTGTATAGGTAGTACAGTATCACGCCTTGTGTCACAAAACTACCCCCGAGGCACCCTTCATAATATGCGACAGTAACGTGGCTCCGCCTTTGTTAAAATCCTTTTGTTTGGATTGGTTCACAGTTCACAAATTTAGCTCTCGCATTTTACCTATGCCTTTGTGACAGATGTGTGACATCCAAATATACTGATTTTTATTGTATATCAAATGTATTTTGTTGCACACCGTTAAAAAAATACCCCTAAATAACTGTGTGATGATCTGCGGAAAGGGATGCATTTTATTTTGCTAACTTGAACACAATAAAAATATATTCCGTTTGTCAATAATTTAGTAACGTTATCAAACTTCAGTAAATTATCTATTTTTTTCTGAAAACTTTTTGAGATCATATCTTAGTCAGGATTCATATACAGGGTGTACCACAGAAAACCGAACATAGGGAAAACTCCATTGTGCAAATTAGTTAGGATCAGTGATTGCTGTGCCCTTTTTCATGCTTAAAACCATGATAATTAATTTAGTTGAGTTAGCAATGTGTATTCTATCTTTGTCACGCTACCCATTTTGTTTATGTCTTCCCTGTTGCACTCATTTATTTTCTATGTTCTGAATTCTGTGATACACCCTGTACAGTAGTAGTGTTACGCAACTTATTTATTTCTAAATTCTCAGAACTAAAGTTTCATATTTTAGTCTATTTATGGCCAGCCTCGAAAGTATGTGGAATATTACTTAAATATAGTTGAAATATTTAGGTACTCAATAGTTCAATCTGATTTTTCATGTCCGATAATAATTAAAACGAACTATGATCACGGTATTGTAAAATCAATTTTTGTTGAATTATAATTTGTACCCATACCAGGAACAAAATATAGTAAATATTTTTTTTTTTGATCGAATGATATCGTCTCGGTTTTTATCAAAATGAAAATATTACTGAACTTTAGATCGATATATCGTTTTTACTTAGAAAATAGTCTATTCAAATATAAATATAAACTTTGAACCCATTTTTTCAATTTCAATTTTTATATTACAGTTACTTCGTCAAATATCTATTATTTTCGATCGAAATCAAAAAACAAAAAATCGAATAAACCATACGAAAATTAACTTTTGCTCGAAAATTAAATCATCTCTTTTTAGTTTTTATCCTAACAGATCAATCATTTTATAATGCGTTGTGAGTTTAGTACGGCTGAGGATATTATAGGGTTTTTTGGAAGTTTTTTGCAGCCAATTTATTTATATAGAAAGAGTTTTATTTATATTAAACGTTTCGCCTTTTTAGGCATCCTCAGTAATATATATTCAGAATATTACTGATGATGCCTAAAAAGGCGAAACGTTTAATATACATAAAACTTTTTCTATATAAATAAATTTGCTGCAAAAAACCATATCATTTTATCTATATATATAAAACAGTTCCGTTACTGACTGATTGATTGACTGACAGACAACGCCCAGGTCAAACCGCTGAAGATATAAACTTGAAATTTGGACAGTAGGTTCCTTTTGTGACGTAGGCACCCACTAAGAAAGGATTTTTCGAAATTCAACCCCTAAGGGTGTTAAATAGGGGATGAAAGTTTGTATGGAAATTCGTCATTTTTGAAGCTAGAAGCATGAAATTTTGCACAGAAGTTTCTTATATAAAGTAGGTGAGCACTAAGAAATTTTTTTTTGAAAATTCAACCCCTAAGGGGGTTAAAAAGGGGATGAAAGTTTGCATGGAAGTTCTTTATTTTGAAGTTAGAAGCATGACATTTTGCACAGGAGTTCCTTATATTACGTAGGTGAGCAATAAGAAAGGATTTTTCGAAATTCAACCCCCAAGGGGGTTAAATAGGGGATGAACGTTTGTATGGAAATTCGTCATTTTTGAAGTTAGAAGCATGAAATTTTGCACAGGAGTTCCTTATATAACGTAGATGAGTAGTAAGAAAGGATTTTTGAAAATTCATCCCTTAAAGGGGTTAAATAGGGGATGAAAGTTAGTATGGAAGTTTGTAATTTTTTAAGTTAGAAGCATGAAATTTTGCATAGGAGTTCCTTATATAACATAGATGAGTAATAAAAAAGGATTTTTGAAAATTCATCCCTTAAAGGGGTTAAATAGGGGATGAAAGTTTGTATGGAAGTTCATAATTTTTGAAGTTAGAAGGATGAAATTTTGCACAGGAGTTCCTTATATAACGTAGGTGAGCAATAATGTATTAATAAAATTCGATCGGACGAGCGAAGCGAGTGAGTAATGTATTATTAATATTCGAGTGAACGAGCGAAACGAGTGAGTAATGTATAATTAATATTCAAACGAACGAGCGAAGCGAGTGTGTAATGTATTAATAAAATTCGAGCGAACGAGCGAAGCGAGTGAGTAATGTGTTAATAAAATCCGAGCGAACGAGCGAAGCGAGTGAGTTATGTATTATAAAATTCGAGCGAATAAACACCACCAGCCCGGCTTCGCTTCGCAGGAGGAGAATTTCTCGCGGGGGGATAATAAATCATAAATCAAAAAATACGTGGGCGAAGCCACGGGTAACGGCTAGTATAATTATAAAACAATCAGTGTCGCTTTAATATTTCCCGTCAAACTGTATAGTTACCGTTCTTGTTTCATTTACTTGCAGTTGGTATCAATTACAACCCTCATGTAATGCACAGAGTCAGGGTTGTTAACACACAAGGGATGCTACATAAAGCGGGGGATCACAAAACAGCTGCTGATAATATTGTGATCGCAGCTAAATTAACCAGTGAATGAATATTTGTTACACCGCTACTGCACCCCGATTGCACCTTTAAAATAACATAGGGATGTGTGATATTTACTTAATACAGAGTCCGAAAAATATTACTTGCAAACTGAATGAAATTTTCCCACCTTTGTATTGTTTACTTAATGTCCATGATTTTTATAACATCAGAATAAAACTCATATTCCACCTAGAATATTGTTACAAGTTATACGCTCGCCGAACTCTTATTTTGTGAAAACACGTAATTTAAAATCGTCAATAATTAAAACGCGCGCGTAGTCCGACAAACAAACAAACGCCTTGTCGCACGTTGTTCATTAATGAATGGGAAATATTCGCGTTATTAACTGTATTAACGTATTAGAGACACATGGCGGAAGTTATACTTCTTTACATTATAACATATACCCCGCGACTGATACGGCAGCTACATCTATGAATCGAGGTACAGAGTATTCTTATGCGTGACATCTAACGGAATTTTTCTAGAGTTCGTAGTTCAACAACTACCTGCAGTGAGTCGTGCGTATCGTTTAACGCTTTGCGTAAACTCACCCGGAGTCGCATTAAGAAGTATAACTTCTAAAAAACTTCAAAATGACGCTGTTATTCGAATAATTTAACAAAATATATTGATAATACTCATTTATCAAAGTCAGTAATGCTTTCTACAGATTGTCAATTTACCTATATTCGAAGAATTGAGGCGACTTGACATTTCCAAAGCTAATTGTTGTAAATGAACTTCTCTTAACGTATCTTCCAAAGCTGATGATCTTGACATTTTTCGCAAATTAGATGTTGAACTCGTAATAACTAAACAACCAAAGTGGGCAAAAATCAATAACCTTATCAATTTTCTAAATCATCGTCTTCATTTTGGGCTATTCTAATCGAAACGTTGTTTTGATTCCGAACCTCGCAAAATGTTCTGATATATTAATTTACATCAAATGTAATTTCGTATGCATATTATATTTTGTACAGGGAAATGTCTACTAGAAAAATTCTTAGGAAATATGAATTTCCAAATTGTAAAAGGCTATGATGATATCGGAGTTTACACAGTGCAAGCTAGCGTGCGAATTGAGTAGGCCAGTTAGTGTATGCCAGCCACTGTCATGGTTTAAACAGATCGTTCCGAGTTGCTATCTCTGCAAGGTAGCTACTGCATGCGAGTTACGTCAATATTTTTTTATTTTACAGACCACTCGCCTTCTCCCACCGCATATTATTAGATCACAGTGCGAGCTAGCGTGCGAGTTGAGAAGGTCAGTTACTGTAATGAATTGTAAATTATAGACGCCCGACAACTGAGGTCATTAGCGGGAGTTACTGTATGCCAGCTAGCTACTGTCATGGTTTAAACAGATCGTTCCGAGTTACTGTCTCTGCAAGGTAGCTCTAGCTACTGCATGCGAGTTACATTAATATTTTTTTTTTTTTTTATTGGCCACTCGCCTTCCCCCATCACATATTAGGCCTGAGTAAGTAACTGACTAGACAGTTAAGTGGATAGATTTATCTCATCACGATACACTTTTGAAGACCTGCAAGCCGCGATACTGGTTGGTGAGAGTACAGCTACTGACCTAATGTAAACAGCCGAGAAGCTGACGATTTCATTTCCCCAATTTCCACGTACAGTTATACTGTCTACTGACCAGCCCAGGAACTCACACTGTGTAAAGTCGCCTTTAATTTTGATTTTAGAAGGGGTTTATTCGTAAGGAATATCTTGACGTAACAATACGATTTGATATACAATATAATTCTTAATATTTTATAGCAGTTTGTTTATATACTAAGATATTCGCTGCAACTAAATCATATTCTAAACTAACAAAAAACTGCTAAAGTAAGCACTTATTAGCTTCTACCGACAGCGAAAAAGAATACTTTAATAAATAAAACACACAAAACTGGCTATAGCTGTCCAACTTTATTTTTAATACTATGTTTCGGTCTGTTATAAGAGACCCTTTTCAAGCACTACTTGAAAGTGTCTGCTTGAAAAAGATCTCTTATGACAGACCGAAACGTAGTATTAAAAATAAAGTTGGACAGCTATAGCCAGTTTTGTGTGTTTTATTTATTAAAGTCTGCTAAAGTAAGTTTTCTCGATGATACGTTAGTATTAAATGATAATACGCATACTAATTACACAGTGTAAACGAGATCATTAATTATAAACTTACCGTGTTCGGAATGATCCAGTGATGAATGTCCCCAGGGATTCGATGGCAATCTACCGGCACCATGTAATAAATGATGTCCTAACTGTCCGGCTTGGTCTGCTCCAAACATCATGTGTGGGGCGTAAGCGGCAGCCGTCAACCCTATATCCGTCGGGACCGATTGGGGAGGTGATGCTATTAAACTACTTGTAGTTTCTGCAATCAAATAAAGAAAATGCGATTTAAGGAAAATAATTAAAATATCTTACTCTTCGTAGCTCGTTTAAGAATTTATATTTCTGTTTTAAAGTTTTGATTAAATCTAGTTGCGAGCTCAGTTCGGCATATAATAATATTCGTTTTAAAAAAAAATAAAATTCAGCTCACCCGTGGGCGATAAACTAGCTTGTTCGGCGTCCGTTTGATGATGAGGCGTTTTTCCATCGTTCAAATCCAAAATGTCGCAAATATGAAATCCAGATCTCTGGACGCCGGGCAGTTTCATGCTATCAAGCAGGCTGGAACAAAAACAGATCGTTAATAATATACTTTTAAATATTAACTTAAAAATTGATAATTAAGTGTAAAATCATTGATCAAGATTACATTAATCCTTAAAAAAATAGAATTTCAAGAGATTATTCAAGCGTCGAAAAAAAGGTTTCCTTTATTCTGTAATTGAGATTTTTGTCTCACTTTTATATTGTAGGTATAGAATATGTAAGACAAAAAGAGTAGATTTATTTTTCTAATACTGAATAGAATCTGCTAAAAGTTACCGTCAAAACTCGTTTTGTCTAGATTTGAAATTAATATAATCGTTGTGTGGTATTATTAATATCAAGAATGATATTAAAAAGTACCTATTGTTTACAATATTTTTATTTTTTATTACAAAAATCAATGTGTCTAATAAATAAACAACCAATAATTTTTGGAAATCGTTTTGGATTATCGAGCAAATTCATTCTTTTTTTAATCACTTAAAAATTCTTCTGAAATAATAATATTTCTAAACTATATACAGGGTGAGTTCGACCACCTGTATCAGTCGTTTTTTTCGAAAACGGTTAGTCGTAGAGAGTTGTGTCAAAAATTTGTATTATAAAAGCCCTAATAAAGAATCGAATGGTGATAATTTTTTTTTCCGGGAAGGTCGGCTTCCCTATTAGTTTGCTCCAGAATGTCCAGAACTCCGGAATTATAAATGTAACGATAGGTCGAAAGTGGTATTGTTGAAAAGATCTTTAAAAAATAAGCAAGTTTTGTAGGAACATTTTTTTTATTACTGCCACCCCTGCAAGTTTCTATAAGTATAAATATAAATTATTATATGTTCAATACTCCGAAATTTTAGAAAGCACGATAGGTTGAAAGTGGTGCTGTTGAAAAGCTCTTTAAAAAATAGGCAAGTTTTGTAGGAAAAATTATTTAATTACTGCCACCCCTCTTAAGTAACAATCGTTTGAAATTATTAAATCAAAATTTCATAATAACGATCGAAGTCGGCATTAAAAATCTAGCAACCTTAGACATTGTCACAAGTGTTCATACTGTCTTCCATTTACTCTTTAATACATACTACTGAGCTCTTCTGGTTATACTGTGAGTGTACTTCTTCAGTGTTTAATGATCGATAGATAGGTAACTAGATTTTAAATGCGGACTTTCAAAAAGTTCGTTATTATGACATTTTAATTTAGTAATTTCAAACAAATATTACGTAACAGGGGTGGCAGTAATAAAAAAAAATCCGTACAAAACTTGCTAATTTTTTAAAGATCTTTTCAACAATACCACTTTCGACCTATCGTTACATTTATAATTCTGGAGTTCTGGACATTCTGGAGCAAACTAATAGGGAAGCCGACCTTCCCGAAAAAAAAATTATCACCATTCGATTCTTTATTAGGGCTTTTATAATACAAATTTTTTATACAACTCTCTACGACTAACCGTTTTCAAAAAAAAACGACTGATACGGGTGGTAGAACTCACCCTGTATATAAATAAATATATAAAAATACTTTTTTTTCAGAACTAAGATAACAAAAAACTGAAACATTGTTGAGGCATTGTAGAAAATAAAATATGACATCACATTTGTTAGGTTAGTAATTTTAAGGTGCGTTTCAGATGAAGTATCGTAACTATAAAGTATCAATATCCTCCCTTTCAAAGAAATGAAGTACAAGCTTGAAAATGAAACTAAATCACCCGCCATTAAAACGGCCACACCTTGTGTTCTACGAGTAAGCTGTTATAGAAGTCCATCAGGAAATTGTATGTCCGTTTAACGGCGGGCAGGCTATACGACAGTGACGTAGCTTACAAAAACAATATAAGGGACAAAATACAGCGTTTGCAACTAGTGTGAAGTTTGCTGTCCAAGGAACGCGTTGCATTCGCTGTGTTTCGTTCCGAGTAAACGCATATTATTTTTCAGAACAACTCTATTGACAATTCGATTTGATTGCACTGAATTTTCACTCGGCACTTGGTAGAACATGATTAATAAAAAATATTTAGATCTCTTGAAAATTCTACAGAAATTGTTTCTTCTCGACGATCGTTTCGGACATGTCTACTCTTTGAAGATGGACTTTGGTCCGAAACGATCGTCGAGAAGAAACAATTTCTGTAGAATTTTCAAGTGATCTAAATAATTTTGTTAATTCGATTTGAGGTAGTACCTGTAATTTGGGCGCACAAAATTGCCGCAAAAATATTAGATCTGCCAGATCCATGTGAAATTTATGTGGGGTTATGTCTGTCGATTTTAACGTTTACGAGTATTATATGCGAATTGAAGTTGGCGCGATTCAATCGCTCTATCTCTTTCTTAACAACGTTAAAAAAACAGAGAAAACCGACAACTAAAAAATTTCAATCTGCTAGACAAGTACCGAAAATCGAATTTTCAATAGAGGCGTTGTGAAAAATATTGCTTCACAGCGCCATTAAAACAAGTGATAATCAATTTCTTCCTCGCTAAATTAAATACGCTAGATATGTTTTATTTTCTAAGACCATATTATCTGGACCCAATACGAATCTCTATTGTCAATGTGTTGATAACCCAGTTTGATACTTTCACCAGTTCTCAAATTACAACCTAGGAACTGGGGGTTTGCATAGACTTGAAGGGTGAACACTGGACAATGCGTTCCCTATCCTAATAAAAAATGAGAGAAAGAGATAGCTATTGTAGACGACTAACATTATTTCTTTCTAGAATTGTGATTGGTTGTTCGTCTCCATGTCTATATCTTATGCTTTTTATATTGTCATTTTATTTGAAAATTGAATATTCATATTCATAGAGCGAAGAGCCAATCACAATTCTAGAAAGAGAGTGATAGTCGTCTACAATAGCTATCTTTTTCTCTCATTTATGTGCCAGTATTATAGGGGAACGTTCTGTTCAATGGGGGTTTGTAATAGAATCATAGTAATGCTCCAGAAACAATTTTTAAACCAACTAAGCTAACCAGATTCACGATGGATTTCTTTAATCAAAAATGATTAAATTATTAAAGAAATTATTGAGTCAAAGACAAATTCTGATTTACAACGTAAACGGTGTTTCGCTCTAATTTTAAGCATCCTCAGAAACTGCATCCTCTTTTTAAAAAAATAATGTCGTTTCTGGGGATATAGCTAAAATTTAATAGCAATGATAAAAATAAGCATGTAATTGTTAAATAGTAGAAATTTTTCCAGCAACAGTTTTCTCTAATTCTAATATTATAAATCGAATAGTAGGTACAGTCGCGGACTTAATAAGTTTACACTTGAGTTTTTCAGTGTAAGTTCACAAAAAGTCAGTAGCTTAACAACAAATTTAGTTTTTAATAGGTAAATGTAAAAAATTAAAAGAAATAATTGTCGTTTAAATGCCTCGAAACTGTTGAAACGATGAACAAAAAAGAAGAATTATTGCAAGATTGGGGGAAAGAATTTGCTAGTATCAAATATTATCAAATCTTTTAAGTTTTAATTGAATAATTTTGAGTAATTTGGATTGTATAATAAACAACTGAGGTGTTTTGTTAATAATACATCTGACGTCTTGTTAGTTTAACGCGCAGGTATCATTTCCACAGAAACTTATCAAGTGATTCAAGCGCTCTGTGAAATTTTAATCACGTCAATAGTCACGCCACTGTCACGGCTGACCGCAAATTATGAATGCACGATTTTTACGTGAAACATTGTAATGCTAACTAATCAATAAAGACAGGTGATTTCTGTTCGAGCACAATTGGTTTTGTTTCAAACAATTACGCAAATAAACATTATCTTCCAATTACCTCAAATCAAACTTCGTCATATTATATGACTGCAATGCGTCATGATAATTTATAAACAGACAGTTATCTAATTTATATCAGGTATTCTAGTTTAAAAATTTAAGCTACTGTAAATTAAAAATCTGTAATTTTATTAAAACAAACTACCCGTATTTGCCCGAAGTTACCCGCTTCACTATTTCGTTCAGTGCTCAGGCCCCTGTTATTTAGCCTAAAAACTTTTTAACCAACTTCAAAAAAAGGAGGTGGTTCTCAATTCGGTTGTATATTTTTTCTTTTTTATGTTTATTACCTCAGAACTCCGTCATTTATAAACCGATTTGGAAATTTTTTTTTTATTTGAAAGGATATACTTTCAGATTGGTCCCATAGAAATTTCATCAAAATCGGTTCAGTAGTTCGGCTGATTTTAATAAAAGTTATTAACGGCGTGTAATTCCTTAAGGTAAAGTTCTCTTTTTGACACGTCAGAGAGCGTAAGAAAGTCGGTTTAATAAAAGTGAGGAACGGCGTGTGATTCCTTTAAGGTAAATGTCACTTTTTGGCACTAAAAAGTAAAAAATAGAAAACTTTTTAACAAAAAAAAACCTCCTTCAAAAAGCCACTAAAAATGAGGAAAATAATGAAATTTTGAGGTCTGCGCCAATTTAACAAAATATGAAGTTGGTTAAAAAGAAATTATTAATCACTATACTATACTTTTTAATCGACTTCATATTTTATTAAATTGGCGCAGACCTCAAAATTTCATTATTTTCCTCTTTTTAGTGGCTTTTCGAAGGAGGTTTTTTTTTGTTGAAAAGTTTTTATCAAATATTTTCTCTATTCGCAAAAACGACATGAACATTGGTTGAAAAGTTTTAGAGATTATCGCGTTCGGCAGACAAGCGTTGCCTTTTATAATATTTAGGGATTTGATTTTTAGAGGCCAGTGAAAATAGGCGAGAAATCTTCTAAATTATGATGAGAAAAAAAGTCTTCGCATGCTAAATTACTAGCAAATGGATTTTTCACAACGCCGCTATTGAAAATTCGATTTTCGGTAGGAACCTGTTTAGCGACTTGAAACAGAGAGTTTCAACCCTAGGAAGAAAACTTTCATTTGTCTGTTTTCTCTATTGCATTACAAGGGACGAAACACAGCCAATGCAACGCGTATGAATTGCTGCCCGAGGAACGAGGACAGCAATGTTGCAAGCGCTGTGTTTCGTCCCTTTTAATGCAATATAACTATAGTTTCATTATACAGTAGAATCCGGATAGAACGACCTTCAAGTGACCGGCGACATTATGTCGTATTAATCGGACGACGCACAAAGCGACCGCATAATTTAAGCTTGTTTTTATATAATATATATAAGTGTACAATAGATTAATTTCTATGAAAATAAAACAAAATATTTTAACACTTACAAATACATATGTATGTATGTATTATGTAACTTAAATGATAATTAAACATTGCACATATGTGTGTATTACAGATCAGAGGAACAATATGTATTGTAATTTCGTTCTAACCGGACGATTGTTATAAAATTAGGTCGCTAAAAGCAGTTGGTCGCTTAAACCGGAGTCGTACTATACGGATACGCTTTCATAGTACGTCTAAATGAAACCTAACTTGAATTTGCATTTACGTCGCTAAAAACGATTAGCCGTTATAAACGAAGTCGTAATAGACGAATTCTACTGTACAAACAAAAAAATGCCTTACTTCTGATAAATAAAGGACGAGCATAACGAAATCTCACCTGACACAAGAGACTGAGAGGCATTATTTTGTTTGGAAATAAGTCAATAAACACATGTTCAAGGTACTTTGAAGAACACTTGTTCTTATAGTCTGACGTGACCGGACAATGGATCACCTAGATTGAACACCCTAAACTAACTGGAAGAACCGACAGGTAACAAGGCCTTCACTGTACTTCCGTTGCAAATACACCTACACCCCTCAATTATCTTTTTAATCATCCGCACCCTTGAAAAGACTTTTACTGTGAGAAAAAATACCAAATTTTTTGGAAAGTGTTCGCATATTTGCAATGATACTTTTGTGAAGTGTTTTCTTTAACATAAGTAATTTTTGTGGGAACTTTTTTCTTGACTGTAATTTTTTTACTTTGAATGATGACTCATTCTAAGTAAACACTTTTTTTAAATTAAAATCAGTACTTAATGCAAGTAAAGAAAGATTATTATTGTTACGAAAGATTGTAAAAAACAACATTCTTTTTAAATGTTTCTTAGGTAATATTGCTTATAGTTTCTTAATAATATTAATTTGTTTTTCCAACAGGTTTCAATTTTGATTTTTTATTTAAAAATAATTGTAAATTTTGTTGTGATGATAATTTTGGATTAGTATTTAATATTAAAGAAACGAAGATGCTATATAGTGCAGCCAAATTGTTTTTAAAAAATTATTTAATCATAGGCGCTTTCGGGCTTAACCATTTTTTTTCCAGCATCAGATGATGAAAAACAAACGGTTTTTCGAAAGCGCTTATGATTAAATAATTTTTTTTAAACTATTTGGCACTATATCATCTTCTTTAATATTATTTTTGAAAAGAAATTGTTTTTGTGAAATTGCTCTACCTATTTAAAATTACTTATCTTGAATTGAGAAGTAGATATGCGATTATGAAATTTAATAATTGATTTCTAGATTTTTACAAAATAATTTTAATATTTCGGATACTTCGTAATTTAAAAATCTCAAATTATCAAAAAATCTTATATATGACAAAAAAATCGTTTGTTCTCTTTTATAATAAACGGTCTTTCACTGTGTCTTTTTTTCATCGCGGCAACTTAAAAAAAGATTTTTATTGGTGTTGTAGAAGTGTCCCCTTGGAATTTTACTACAGGTTTTTTGAGTAGTGTAATAATGGATTCACGAAGAATGTTCAAACTAATTTCAAGAACCGACAATGGGATTAATTTTAACATCCTCCAAGTTTATAAGAAGTCACGTATTTTACAAAAAAATCTTTTTTTTTTCACTCATTCATTGACATCTTATGTATATGTTAAGAATGAATTTGAAGGACGTGCGAATGACAATGTTAATATATTTAATCGTATTATATTTTCAACCATCAAAATTCAAGTTAAAAGTCATTGCAAAAAAATTTAAAAAAGTATTCTTAATTTGACGTAGGTGGCGTAGGTGATGGGATTTCGAGTATAATTTACTTGCCCGATAATTTTTACTATAGATTTTTGAGTAGTTCTATTTAAGCTATTTTTAAATAATGTAACAATTATCTTAACTTTTGAAAAAAAAAGTTTACGCACGGTGTCAAAAAGTAGTTTAGACGCGTTTGTTGCTCACTAAAATAAATAGGTATAAAGATATAGATCTTCAAACCAACGCAGAAGTACAAGGGCGTCGTTCTCACAAATTAACCAAATCACTCGAACGTCTTTTTTTTCAAAACGGCCCGTTGAATTCAGTAAACACACAAAATTCGCAAGCTTGAGTATTTTTTTATTTTGAAAAGATCACTGATATTTTTCAAATTGAAGCATGCCTATTTATACAAAACGATCCGGTGAATTCGATAAGCAGTCGTTTTCTGTTACGCAACTATTGATGTTCAAAATATTTTGTGGGCAAAAACTCCATAATCGAGAAGATGCCGAAGTAAACGTCTGCTTACCAAATTCATCCAAGTCGCTCTTGGAAAGGAACGCTGTGCTTAAATAATCTTATACGCTCCGAATACATTGCATTTTTAACACGCGATTCAAAGAATAAAACTAGACGAATGGCTCTAATTTTTACTAAACAAAGTGACTAAAGTCACAAAGTACTTGCAATCATTTTATTAATTAATGAAACCCCCTCAGGGGAAACATTGAAATGTATATTATGAAGTATTAGAAATATCTTGTAGTATGTCCGTCTTGAGACTTCTTGTGATTTATTACTACGCGTTTCAGCAACGAGTTGCCATCTTCAGGTGTGGTTAATTATTTTTTTAAATACACACATTGATTATTCGTAACACTATATAATATTATGATGCGTAGTGACAAATAACAAGAAGTCACAAGACGGACATAATACAAGGTATTTCTAATACTTCATAATATTCATATAGTGACTTGGAGACCCAACACTCTAAAAATGTATCATATTGAAATGTAGATTGCATTTCAATGTTTTTTTGGGAATTAGCACTTACCCAAGAGCCCGAGCTCGTATACCAGTCGGTTTGTGTATGCTATTTCTAATACACACATAGCCTTAGCTTTTAAGCGTCTATAATCTACAATCTATCTATCAATTAATGAAACTGGGATAAATTTTGGAGTAAAATTTTTATAAATCATACTAACCCAGGGAAAGCCGTACGCAAAGCTGTCGGGTTGCACCAAGCGGCTGCCGGCAAGAATGCCGGCGCCCAAGGATGTATAAGTAGTGGTGACCACGCCAAAAGCGGGGCCGCCGGTGCTCCCGTAACTGGAGGCATCGTCACAGTCGGTGGTGGCGGTGTTGATGACGGGGCGCGATGCCCCGCGCGTGGGGGCGACTTGGTGGATTCTGTAGCCACGATTAAATATAACACCGAACAAATAACCTTCACTTCTACTACGAATTCACTGAACACATTGGCGCACGATAACTCGAAAATAAATTTAATCGCGATTCTAATTTCTAACGTTTCACTAACACATTCAATAATTAGTTTAATGCTTAATTGGCATAATGTGTACAAAACTGTCGAACTATTTTATTTAAAAATAAGATTTGGATTATTAGAAAACAGTTTCTCAAAATAATTCAGTATAATTTACAGTGAATTAAATACAGGAGTCAGAGTATTTTGTTTGTTTTTTTTTCAATTTTCAGTCACGTTTTCAAACGATAACGCCGTATTATATTCAGTAGGTTCAATTGATCTTCGATTTCAAGAGTTCTTCGTCTACTTTTGGGCAATTTTTCGAAATCAAAATAATTACGAATAAATGTTTATTTTATCACGCTATACACGAATGCGAACTAAAAAAAATTATTTGATGTTTTTAGGACTGCGTTTTTTGAGTTTTTATTAAACTAAAATTTAAAAAAATAAATGTTTTTTTATCGAATTTCAACATGTTCAATTATATCGCACAGTACACAAGTACTAACCAAAAGAGAGTCCTCAATCTAGTTTGAAGTACTAATCGCACTTAAGTATCTCTCACACGCGTGTTCACGAGGGCAGTTATTATTATAATAAATATATTATTATAAACAAACCAGTTGAGGAGGAAAACTTAATGCAAGAGCAAGTAACGGTATCGGTCAATGATGATCTCTCAGCTTGCATCATACTACTGGCAAATATGAAGAGCACTCGAGCAACCCTCGTGTCAAGGGGATGCCACTCGAGGGGATGGTCTTGTGCCGTTTCAACAACCCTCTTCAGTGCACCCTTAAGCTCACACTCAACCAAAAAGGACCAATCAGAATGTGTACAACGACAGGAGGAGCTTGGATAGACCAATGGAAAATACGAGAACACCTTTATATTGATTTAAAGTTACGCTTGTTAGAATGTGACACGTTTGGAACCCAACATCAAGTACTTTTTCATATCCCGTGTACTCTTTGTTCAATTACACTTGTAATAAGTGTTGTAAAACAATAATGTACATATTGATATTTTGAAGAGGTTTGTTCGATACGTGCAGATGTCGCCTGATACTCGTTAACCTAACCCTAGTCTCAAGAACGATCCAATACGAGATAATTCGTAGCTTCCAGAATTTCTCAATTACAAGATTTTTGCTTTAGGTTAAACGGGATACAAGACGAAATAATAACCATATTTATTTGCTAAAGTCGACAACAAGGTGCGTCTTCTTCTTGTTGTCATTAAAGAATTTAAAAATTAATAAACAAACACTTGAAAAATTCTACACATTTATTCATCTCAACGATCGTTTCGGGTTTCTAGCCCATCATCAGGAGTTTAAACTAAAATTCAGTTTTAGTTTAAACTCCTGGATTTACTACGAATTACAAGATTGTTATGCATTTTAGACAAATTCTATTGATCTCTCAAATTAGCTCTGCTAGTATCTATATTATTCTAATTGTTTTGTTATCTTTTTATCATCTCATATCATTTTTTTTATTTGATAACTATTAAAAAGTGTTTCATAATAATCATGTCCTATATGTTGCGTTCAAGACATCTAGAAATCTGACCGCTTCTATTATTTAACACAATAGTCGACAATTTCATCTATATGCACAAAACTAAAGAATATATTTTTTGTTAGAAACTAATTAAATTTTGATAACATATAATATCTACTTTTATAGATAATTATATTCTGGCGTTATTTAATTTCTTGCAATATTCTATTTTTACCAAAATGTAAATCCAAACGATAAGATTGTAGGATCAATCGTATATTTATAGCATAAATTATCAACGTTTTTTGTGATATAATAATTACATACAGAGCTTTCCTTAATTAGTTATACTTTAAGATATTATCTCATTAATAAAATGCAGTTAAAATCTAAAAACGCAATTAAAATTCATAAATTGACCAAGCTTAGAGAAAAAGAAAAAATTGTACGAAATTTGTCGAAATTTGAACTTATTTAAAAGAGGTCGAGATTGTTGTTTATAGACGCTCGACAAACTTGTTCACAATATTCCAGCACATTTTCACAACTAGCAAATCAAGAGCATTGGGATGAAGTATTTTTGTAACGTTGTACATGTTAAACAAACTCTCGTATTGTACGAAGAACAAAAAGAGCCATAATGTAAATGATGATTATTACTTTTTTTCCTACTGGATTTCAACAAACGTGGTTACGGCCGTATATGATAGATTAATTATAATTAATTAAATTAAAGAGAAAGAAACAATAACCCTAGCCCCTAGGAGAGCAATTTTTGAGAACTACAGTTGCACAGGGCCGAGCCAAGGGTATCTGCCGCCCGGGTGTACGATATAATTCTCCGCCCCGATGTGTTTTTAATAAAAATAAATTATAAATATACTGTTTGCTACCTTACAAAAATGCAACACTTTTTCTGTTTCAAGTCATGAGAAGGCCGATTACACAGATTATCGATGGTCCATTTGTAGTCAGCGATTAATCTGATAATGGCACACAAAGAGACAACGGCGTCCTAAACAGGTATCGCCTGCACATCACGTAGATTCCATAAAAACACATTGCGCATGCGTGGTTACTAATTTTACATTAATTTGTTTTGTATTCATCCATTTTATATATGTAACTATACATTTTATTTTGTAATTTTTACACACTTTATTGGAATATTACACAAATTATGTAATTTTAATTTACTTTATGTAAATATCACAAATTTGTTTAACTTTACAGTAAAAGTTCAAGTTTTTATGAAGTTTTCTGTGTAAAAATAAATAATAATGTAAAATCACTTAGAAAATCAAGCGAATTCTACCTTAACTTTCAAAGTATTTTTACATCCTTTTTTTACAGTGCATGTTAATAAAATTAAAAAAGAAAAATTGACGGAGAGAAATGAACTTTTCATTTATTTATTCTGCTGAAATTTTGTATCAATAAGTATTACGAAACAAGGGTGTTCCAGCGTATCTACTTCCATTACGCTTTTAACTGTATTCTCTCACGTTAGGTATATTGTAATACAAATGGAGGGTCGTTACCATCCATACAAATGTCCCACAATTGAAATAGAGGAGATGGGGATAAAAGCTTACAAATGTTGTACGCTTAAAAAACATTTCATATCGTCCATTGAATCGTTAGCCATTACCGCATTACCTACAAACCGATATATACATTATACAGGAAAAAAAATAAACCTATTCACAGTCTAATTACATCACGAAACTCTTATATAAAGATTATTTGTAACTGCGGTTGTGTTCGCGAGTTTTTTTTACCTTAGTATAATGAATCATAATAGTGTTACATGTTGAGTGATTGCAATGTTAAAAATCTTGTTTTCAT
Organism: Mongoloraphidia duomilia; assembly: GCA_039654895.1. Classification (NCBI taxonomy): domain Eukaryota; kingdom Metazoa; phylum Arthropoda; class Insecta; order Raphidioptera; family Raphidiidae; genus Mongoloraphidia; species Mongoloraphidia duomilia. Next base: position 15,448,509 of record CM077525.1, on the reverse strand, counting down.
ATCGAAATATAAATTGTAGTCAACAAGAAACGATAAATAAAAAGGGCATTCGAATGCTTTATACATATAACACTTCGAAACGAGGTTTTTAAAAATAAAAATAAATCAATACTATATACACTGTAAGAAATTGGAAGGCCGATTACATAGATTATCGATGGTCCATTTGTAGCCAGCGGTTAATCTGGTAATAGGCACACAAAGAGACAATGGCCACATCGCGTAAATTCCATAAAAACACATTGCGCATGCGTTGCTACTAATTTTACATTAATTTGTTTTGTATTCATCCATTTTATATATGTAACTATACATTTTATTTTGTAATTTTTACACACTTTATTGGAATATTACACAAATTATGTAATTTTAATATACTTTATGTAAAAATCACAAATTTGTTTAACTTCACAGTAAAAGTTCAAGTTTTTATGAAGTTTTCTGTGTAAAAATAAATAATAATGCAAAATCACTTAGAAAATCGAGCGAATTCTACCTTAACTTTCAAAGTATTTTTACATCCATTTTTTACAGTGCAAAATAGTTGCTAGACATCTGTTTGTGATTTACGGATTTTTCAGTACGACGCCTAACGGAAAACATGTTTCAAGAATTTTTATCGGTCTGTCTCCGTCTGTATCTATAATCAGCGTTCAGCATCACGCAAGAACAAGAATTTGATGAAACTTCGTACACTATCTACTAGTTTGTACTAAATTTTAAGTACTTTTTGATACGGTCGGTTAAAATAAAGTTTCTATTTAAACCGACAATAACGTGGGCGAAACCGCGGGCAGAGACTAGTAAAACTCATATAAAATTAAATCACCATTTTATATCTTAATAAACTTTAGGGGATCATTCTCCGACGGAATCACCATTAAATTACGAGTTTAGATTTTATAAAATGAATTGTGTTTTAAAGACCACCAACAGCTAAGGTTATTTGGGCCTAGCACCAATTCATATTTTCAATTCATTATTTTTTTTTTTTATTTTTTTTTTTTTTTTTTTTTTATTTTTTTTTTTATTTTTTTTATTTTTTTTTTTAAATGTAGGTATATTGCAAGTGAGTTAATTTCATTTGATCCGTCGCTCACAACACTCGTATGTGCATTGTGATCTCTTTTTATTGCAGCGAAAAATAGACCACTTTTTGGCCCTAGGCGACTCCGTGGTCTATTTTTTAAAATGCAATTTAAATGTAACATTTTTATGGTATTATATGAAAAACAGAGATTGTTGTAGATTATAGGCGCTCGACAACTAAAGTAATTATCGTCTAATACAAATTTAAATAAATCTACTTGAAGAAAATATTATTATGAGGTCAGTATGGCTCAGTTGGTAGCGTCGCGGCCTCTGAATCAGACTGTCGTAGGTTCGAATCCCACCTCTGCTCATGGATGTTTTGTGATGTTATTTAGTCTTAAGTGATTAAGTGATATATGATATTTGTTGTATTTAAGACGCTAATGACCTAAGTTGTCGACGCGTCTATAATCCACAATAAATAAATAAAGAAAATATTACCAAAAAATTCGACGTCTACGATTTGCTACCACAGAAATAAATGTTAACAATAAATTTAAAAAAATATTATAATTTTTTAATACTTACTTTTCATCGTTGGTTTCTTCATCAGCGTTTTCAGTGCCGTTTTCATCAGAATTTTCAGTTTCATTTTCTTCTCTGTTTTCATTATCGTCACTTGAATTGCTTTCGTCGTCTTCTCTACTTTTGTCTGAAATACTCATCTGATCGCTCTTATCGTTAGAATAATCAATAAAATTCTGAGTTTGATTTCTGTCATATTCTTGTGTTCTCTTCTCCTGATTATCAATAAAATAATTATTCTTCTTTTCCTCGGTATAATAATTAGCATTTTGACTGTTGAATTTGTCCATCATGTTACTATTTTGTGTATGAGTTAATTGGGCAATATTCTTTAAATTAAATTGGTCTATACTTTTCTGAATATATTCTATAACAGATTGATTTTTACTTTTTTGAAAACAAATATCATTGAATTTGTTTAAATTGTCAAAATCAAGCGAATTTGTAATATTATAAGTAAAATTAATATTGATTTGATGTTGAATATTCAACGTATCGTTGCGTTTCTCTACATCGTTAATATTATTCTGTTCTTTTGCGTAATTATTTAAATGTTGATTATTGTTTCTTTCTGTACAGTAATTATAGTTATTACTTATCATTGCATAATCCCCATTAGGTTTATCCAGGTCAGTGTTGTTTCGAACCTCATCATTGTTGTAAGTTTGTGCAGAATCATCTTCACATTGATTGTTGCTTTTGACAAATTCGTTATCATTGCACGAATTGAGTTTATCAAATTGATCAACATCATCCGAGTGGCTGGAACTTGGATCACAATTTTCATTAAATCGCGCATGATTATTATTCAAAGAGTTAAGCGAATCTGAACTACTGCCTTTGTTAAATCGGTCCTTAATATTCAAAGACTTTTCCGAATCTGAACTGCCATCTTTAAATCGATCTTTATTTTCCAAAGAGTTAAGCGTAGCTAAGCTGCTACCTTTTTTATATCGATCGTTATTATCCAATGAATTGAGCGAATCTGAACTACTGCCTTTGTTAAATCGGTCCTTAATATTCAAAGACTTTTCCGAATCTGAACTGCCATCTTTATATCGATTTTTATTATCCAAAGAGTTGAGCGTAGCTAAGCTGCTACCTTTTTTATATCGATCGTTATTATCCATTGAATTGAGCGAATCTGAACTACTGCCTTTTTTAAATCGATCATTATTATTCAATGATTTGAGCGAATCTGAGCTACCACCTTTTTTATATCGATCATTATCATCCAAAGAGTTGACAGAATCTGAACTCCTACTTTTTTTATATCGGTCGTTATCATCCAAAGAGCTAAGTGAATCTGAACTACTGCCTTTTTTAAATCGATCATTATTATTCAATGATTTGAGCGAATCTGAGCTACCACCTTTTTTATATCGATCATTATCATCCAAAGAGTTGAGCGAATCTGAGCTCCTGCTTTTTTTATATCGGTCGTTATCATCCAAAGAGCTAAGTGAATCTGAACTACTGCCTTTTTTAAATCGATCATTATTATTCAATGGTTTGAGCGAATCTGAGCTACCACCTTTTTTATATCGATAATTATCATCCAAAGAGTTGAGCGAATCTGAGCTACTACCTTTTTTATATCGATCATTATCATCCAAAGAGTTGAGCGAATCTGAGCTACTGCCTTTTTTATATCGATCGTTATCCAAAGAGCTAAGCGAATCTGAACTACTGCCTTTTTTAAATCGATCATTAATAGACAAAAACTTTCCCGAATCCGAACTGCCTTTTTTAAATCGATCTTTATTATCCAATGAATTGAACGAATCTGAACTACTGCTTTTTTTATATCGATCGTTATCATCCAAAGAATTGAGCGAATCGGAGCTACTACCATTTTTAAATCGAGGTCTATTATCCAAGCAGTTAATCGAATCTGAGTCACTACCTTTATTATATCTATTACCACCATCTAAAGAATTAAAAGAATCTAAAAAGCCGGTAGAAACTGAACTGCCGCTCTTGTTTAATCGATCACTATCACCCGACGAATTAGAAGAATAAGAACTACTGCTTTTCCCAAATCGATCATCATCATCTGAAGAACTACATTCTGAACTACTATCTTTGGAAGAAATGTTATTATATTCAGAAATACATTCATTTTCACCGAAGTCGTCACAATCATCGAGTAATAAGTTTCCAAAACGCATTTTAACTAAGTAAATATTTAAACTTTACAAAGTATACTCACACTCAAAAAGAAACTTAACTTCACCACTTAAGACACTGAAACTGAATGGAATAAGATGCAAAAACTCGTTTAGTTTTTATGCACCGATTTAAAGTGAAAATTACCTACGCCTCTCCTACCTTTCTGGTTTTACAAATGGATTAATCAGAATCTGGAAAAACCAGTCGAAACATAATAAAATTCGAGTGCCGTTTTCAAAAACCCCGTAAGAATTTTAAATAAGTCTGTTGTAAAATCTTTCGAGGGACAAAAAGCAAATTTTAAATTATGTTTTATTTTTTAAACACGTTGAAACACGCTTTACATTATTTTTACAAGCTTTTATTTAACTTGCAATATATGTTAGTTCGTTAGTTAGTTAGTTAGTTAGTTAGTTAGTTAGTTAGTTAGTTAGTTAGTTAGTTAGTTAGTTAGTTAGTTAGTTAGTTAGTTAGTTAATTAGTTTGTGTGTTTGTTTAGATCAAATCTTGCAAGTCAATTTTGAACGACTTCCACGTATCCGGTCGATTTGAAATTTTGTACACATATGTATTCCCGATGACGATACATGAATAAATTATTTTTAGAAATAATTTCAATCCCTAAAGGGTTCAAACGGGAATGTAGGGTTTTTTTTACTAATCAACGCCCAGGCCAAATCGCCGAAGCTAGAAACTTGAAATTTGGACAGTTGGTTCCTTTTCTGACTTAAGCATCCACTAAGAAAGGATTTTTCGAAATTCAACCCGTACGGGTGTCAAAAGGGGGTAAAATTTTGAAAGACTAAAATGAACAAAATAAATATTAGTAAAAAAAAACTTTTTAGAGACAAGCTTTTATTTAAATGCACTAAAAAGGAAAAAATAATTTTTAATAATTTAGGTTCATAATTATAAAAGCGTGAGTCGTGACTATTAAACTATCATAGAGTTCACGACCCACGCTTTTATAATTATGAACCTAAATTATTAAAAAATATTTTTTCCTTTTTAATGCATTTAAATAAAAGTTTGTCTCTAAAAAGTTTTTTTACTAATATTTATTGAAACAAAATGTAAATAGTTGGTGGTGGGAGTAACGTGACGCACAAAACACATTTAACATTTTTTTGATAGCTCAAAAGTATGTCACGCTAAATTAAATTCAATACTCTTTTTCTGATATAATTATAGTAGATTGTATATCCAGATACATAATAAGGCATATTACTGACGAGTAGTGACAGTATGTTTAGACGAGCGATTAAGCGAGTTTTGACAGTCACACGAGTCATACTATCAATACTCACGAAATATATATGGTATTTTTGCCATACCCACTACAAAATAGCTGCCTTTCACTTCATTTTCAGTATAGTATAGCTAATGCCCTAAGTTGTCGACGCGTCTATAATTTACAATAAAACATTTTCAGTATATTAAAAATTTTGACAGTTCATTTGCGTCGCCAACTTCACATTTATAGCAGGCCATGAGTAGGTAATAGCGGGCAGATCAGAGCGAATAAACATTAATCACTATGTAAACGGTTTACTTTCCATACTATAGTCTGCCTGTTAACTGACCCATTCCATGCATACATACACGCATCTAAAGTCGTTATTTCATAGTGGGTATGGCAAAGAATTAATTTATATCAGTTTTATGTCAAATATATTATACAGTGTGGCACATCTTAAACAATGCACTGAAATATCTCGTAAACGGTACAAACCATAAAAAAAAGTTTTATACAAAAGTTATAGTGTCAAGGGGGACAGAAGACTGTGGTATCAGATTTAACATTTAAAGGTCAGGCGAAGGTTAGCTTCGATTTTTTAATTGTAACAGTGCATTTTTATTCCAGAATACGATACAGTGTTTAATAGTGAACAGTAAATTATTAAGGTACATATGAACTAAACTTAATAAATATTAAGATATTTAGAAATTAAATAACGGCCAAAATGCACGACAATTAGATAAATTATGACATAGCAGAACCCTAACGGAACCCTAAAAAGAGGATTATTTTGTTGAGTATATTTTATTGTACAAGTACAACCAAATCTAGTTATAATAAAGCAAACATGGGAATTGTGTCAAATCCAATGAAAATTTTAGACGCTAATGACCTTAGTTGACTAGCTGACTAGCATCTGTAATGTGCAATAACTAAATGAAAATTATTCATATTTGGACGAGACCAAGCGATACCAGACGATACGAGATAAGACAATACCAAATGGTCCGAGACTGAGACCAGCCAACGGTCTCGTCTCGAGGTAGCGAGACGAGACGAGACGAGACTAACCCCAAGTCACGTCTCGTCCCGTCTCGCGACAACACTAAATTTATAGAATGCGATTTCATATTACAGTTACAAAAAGTAATAGAAATACACGATGCTTCAGGGCCTCTAAGACTTACGGGCCCGGGGACAATTTCCCACTCTGTCCCCCCCGGTAGTTACACCATTGGAACCAAGGTTTCTACTAGTCGAACAGTTTAGATTTAAAATAACATAATATGCCTATTGTTTCAATATAAAATATACACCTAAGAACGTTATAATGATTTAAAACCAATAAATTAATCTACATTTAATGACTTAAACTTACGCTTCTGTCTCACTTAATTTAAAAGAAATTATAATAATTATTTAAATTAAATTAAATATGTAGTTAATTAATAAATATGGAAATACAAAATGTAAGAAAGGAACTTTAGTATATAATTAATCTTATTATGAATTTGTTTTTAATATATTTGTATATTGAAATACAACCGTTAATTTGTAAGAAGCCAGCTTATTTTGTAAATAAATAAAAATCTTATTTTGCAATTCGTACCTAGGTAGACAAATTTAAAATTACCTTTTGGACTTTTAAAGCAAAAGGCAACATGTTATTATTAATTTAGGAATTCCCATATCTTGTGCACATTTGTTTCAGATTACTGAAGTCAAATTTATGTTCGTACAAATTGTTGTAGATACTTTAGCCAATTAAGTTCCATTCCTCGAAGTATTTTTCATATTTTCTGAATGACCATAGTAAATAATATAATCGGTAGCACTACTTAATATGGCACTTATTAATTATTAGAGCTAAATATCAAAAATTTCATTACATAAGTTTCGTCAAGAAATAGTCATAATTATAGCAATACCTATGTCAGATTTGAATTTTTTAATACAAATCTTGACATTCGTCCCGCACTGACTTACGTCATTAAAATGTATAATATTCGATAGAAAATCTATACATAGTATAAATAATTGAAGTTTCGTTAAGGTGTCTGTCTGTACCAGCTAATCTCGAGAACGATTGAACGGATTTGAATTAGGGAATGCAATCTCGAGCCGAGATTGGCAATTCGAGATCTCGCGAGACCAGTCTGGGTTCGAGATTGGCAATTCGAGATCTCGCGAGATCTCGAGAAATCTCGACAATATCGAGATTATTCGAGATCTCGCGAGATCTCGAGAAATCTCGACAATATCGAGATTTCGCCTACTTTTAAAAAGAACGTATTATTTTGTATCTAAAACTTAATCAAAACTACTTACTTGGGACAGTGTGACTGTGTCACTGTGTACGTGTGTGATTTATTGCGTAGTGCACTGTGCAGATGATTACTATTCATTACTTTCCTTAAATAAACGTTGATTTTTTTGTTCCAAGTTTCAATTAATGTTTTGTTTTATTTTCAAAATATAACAGTAATACCCCAACTCACACAGCACACTATATGTCAATTAATTATTTTGGAAATAACTTCTTAGGAGTAATGAAGCATAGGGTAAGTTACTAATAGTAACGTTTACGAACATTTGGTTTGAATTGTTCTTAGACATATTCAATATTTACTTAACTTTGTAATTTTTTAGGCATCTACCTAATGCTTGTTATAAGTTAAATAACTGTCCATTTTACTCAAGAAAACAATAATTAAAACAATATTGCAGAGAAACAAACAGAATCAATTAGCGCGACTGTCAAAAACTATTACGTATAAGTTACAAGTTTTTTTTTCAAGCGCGTTCGTTCTTGAAATCTCGTTCGCGATCTCGACCATATCGGGTCGAGATTTCAAAAACGAGATTGGCTGCCCACGAGATTAAATCTCGAAATATTGGTCGAGATCTCGCGAGATCGAGATTGCATTCTCTAATTTGAATGCGGTTTTTACCATTAGATAGCCTATATTTTCTTGGGAAAGGTTTAGGTCTGTAATAACTGTCCGCATCGGCTTCGCCTGGATGAAAATCGAATTGAAAATGCTATACTGGACAGATTTAAATACGGTTTTTACTATTTAGTAGCTATTATTTCTTGAGAAAGGTTTAGGTCTATACTAGCTGCCTGTCCCGGCTTCGCCCGGGTGCAAATTAAATTGATTCCAAGTTGGATTGAAATCATGTTTATGCAATTAAAAGTGGCGTTAAAACATAATATTTCATCCAATAATAACAATAAGTCGTGAGCAGGTAATTATAAAATCGACCGAATGAACGAAACGAATGAGTAACGTATTAATTATAAATTCGAGCAAACGAGCGAAGCGAGTTGGTAACGTATCAATTAATTATAAATTTCAACGAGGAACCAAGTACACTCGTGCGAAGCCAGACGGGGCATCTAATATTATATAAGCTTATAAGTTTTAAACTACTTAGTAGATACTTATTTGTTGTTTTTTTTTTGTCTGACAGTATATTGATCCTAAAATGTAACTATACGCGTACTTTATGAAGACTGGTCAATAATGGGTTAACAGAACTTCAGTTACAGTGCTTTTGAATTTAAAACTAGGTTTAATTGTTGACTAATTGGTCCTTTAAAAATTTTGTGAAATTCCTCTTAAAGTAAAAATATATAATATGTACTTATACGGTTTTATGAGTAGCTCAAGTAACCCATCTGTTCAAAAAGCTAAATCCTCAATAGATATACAATACGCCATTTATCTTAAAAATAAATATTATAGTACTATAATAATACTTATTTAAAATTTTGCACTTTTTACAAGCGATTGGTGTTTTTGTCCTTAAGAAGCCAACCTGTGGAAAATTGCGATATGCTCAGATTGATTTTTAAAAACGGTAGTTTGCAAAAATTCATTTGATTACAAGCAAATTATGTATATTATTTTTCCAAAAATGCTAAGTATAGTTTTTGAAAATTAAAATTCAATTGTTAAATATTTTTAAAAAACCAAACAAGATATTAATAGCCTGCATTCATTGTAATGTTGTTATAAATAATAGCTCTCGCAGTTAATGGATCTGCGGTCATCGTTGCTTATATAGAAAGAATTAAATTTATGCTGTTGGGCACTGTGTAGTAACTGGAAACTTTCCCGACGCGAAATTGGGAGTTCTGGGTTCGAGTCCCGGCGGTGCATTTATATTTTTCCTATATAGTCTTCTATATAATATCATGGCGATAATTCGTCTGATATTCTTATGTTAATTTCACTAATATAGTGAATTTAGTTACGGCTAGGAATCTAATCGTATTGATTGTTATTCTCATGTTTATTTAAGATATTAATAGTTCGAAAAATAAATTGCTAGAAAAAACAATCCTGATGGACTGTTTTTGAAATAAACTTCGATCTATTGGAAATTGTAGATACATTTGTGTAAAAAGTGAGGATAAGTTTATTATTTAAAAAATCGAGTGGGTTCAATTTTGGTTGCACCGCATTGTTTTCCGTACGTCTATTGAAAAAAATTCAATGTATGCATTTTTTCGATGTTTTTTTTAAATTGTATAGGATTAAATAAACTAACAAACGCACATTAAACATTTTAAAATATAATTAGACGGGGCTTCTTTGACTTTCGAATAACACCTCAAACGTCGTTATATCTTTAGTTTTTTGCCTGGTTCATCAGGGCCGGCTTAAGGTCCTCAACCCTCGTTTGCCCTAGGCACCTTTTACTATTGCGTTCGTAAACCCTATTAATTTATGAACCAACTTTTTTTTCGTTTATTTATAATTAATATACATATTTACACGAAAGTCCTATTAAACCCTATTGGGTTTGTCAACAGGTGTTCAGATCAACAATTATTTCTATTTATTTCATTTTCAGACTTTGTCACTTTCGTAGACCCTTTTGTAGGTTCGTAGGTCCCTAGGAACAGTGCCCACTGTGCCTGATGGATAAGATGATCCTGTGATACATAAAAAGCGTGTCATGAGTCGGAGTAACTAGCGTATACCTGCGGACATATGCGGAGCTCTACGTCAAAAATCTATATATAGATAGAAAAATTAACTGTCTGCAGTCATTATGCATTCATTTAATTATGTATTTGGTCATGACTTACGTGTTAAATTTGTATTTATTGTATATGTGTTATAATCCAACCTCAGATTATGTGTTGTTCCAATTAATTTGCCTCGATATATGATAGAAATTCTATATTGTCTTGGTATTATTAAAAATGGATACTTCATCGTTGTATTCACCTGTTGTGTTTACTTTACATGTTGAGTCGGTTGTAGTCTAGCAGTGGTGTTGGAATATTGACTCTCGCATGTAGTGGTTTTTCAGTGATAGAATGCTTTAAAGGGAGAAAGTCGATCGTTTGAAAATGTGTCACTGTGTGAGTAATGTCAAATCAGTCCGCCGCGATAGTGGAAAGTTTACGGTTAAAATCCCTACGGTGACATAGGTTTGAATTAATGAATTTTTCCTGATTACAGCATTATGTTACGTCATACATTTAATAAAAATTAACGTTTCTTTGTTTGTTTGTTTGTCTCGTATGCGTTCCTATACCATTCATCCGATTGCGATGAAACTTTGGTGAGTTGTTGTGGGCACGCCTTCGAATGTTTCTGTAGGTTCATAAATTCTTAGCACCCGGGCGTCGCCGGGCGGGACCGCTAGTAATAAATAAATACTTACGGATATCTGTAATCATCTTCTATTCCAGCAATTCCACCTACGTAGTCCGGTGGAATAAGATGCCAGCTATTGTCGTAACATTCGTCATAACCGTTGTTGCACATCGTGCCGACAGGAGCAATTCTTGTCCAGTTTTCAATATCTGTACCGCTCATTAATATTTAAAAATCAACTCACTGTCCCAATCAATTGTTTAAAAAAAACGTCTTCAACTCGGCTTTGAAACGACCGTTTCTATAAATGATTACTTTTTCAATTTCACAAGTTCTTATTTCACTGCTTCGACAATTTTTAACTTTCACAAGTCAGCTTGTATTTTATTCAATTTCAGAATTAAGAATCACTAAAAGCAATGTCTTACATTTTATTTAACAGAACTTGAAATTATTTCAATATCACTAATGCCGTAGAATTATGCCCAATAATAAAACTCGTACGATAAGCAATTATTTTATATTTTTAGATAACACTGAAGAGGTCCGCGAACACTAAAGTAGTTCGTTTTAAACAGTAGTTAAAAAATCAACAATAGTCCACTTTAAAAATTGTATTATCTAAGAGCCTTTATAACCGGAAGCTAACAACTGAATAACACCGTTTTAATGTAAAATGATTAACAGTATAGTATAGTACTTTAGATAATATAATTATTTCCAAAACCTCTCGAAAAAATAAAACAGTTTTATTGTCAAGAAATTAATTTATTATCGCTAGAAATCTTTTCAATGATTTAACACTTGTCAATAATCCTTCTGTGCTGACACTGCAGCAGATCGATATGTTAGTTTATATTTTATATAGAATACAAGGTATTGAAAATCGGGTGTACTATCTGACCAATAATACCTTTAATATCAATAATATGTAATATGTGGCTACAGAATATCCATCACGTCGAAACGTTATCAGTTTTATTAGTTACCTATTGGCAACCGAATACACGAAGTTACTTATCATAAGTTACAGGTTTGTTATCATAATATTAACAGATCCGGATTATCTATCAATACTAATTTATAAAATAGTAACGGGTCATCAAGCTGTATTTTCATTTCATTGAAGAGTTTTTAACCGACTTCAAAAAAGGAGGTTGTTTTTTTTATGTTTGTTACCTCAGAACTCCGTCATTTATAAACCGATTTGGAAAATTACTTTTTTATTGGATACCTCGAAGTTGGTCCCATATAAATTTTGCTTAAATCGGTTCAGTAGTTCGGCTGATTTTTAATAAAAGTGAGTAACGGCGTGTGATTCCTTATAAGGTAAATATCACTTTTTGACACATCACTAGGGCATGCAAATATTCGGATGTTTCAGGTATTCGAATATTCGCTCAAATTTTAGCCAATATTCGAATATATTCGAATATATTCGAATAATTGGTAAAAATAATAAAAACACTGCGGAACTTCAATAAATGACTTTTAATTATTTAAAATCAACACGCCTACTGCATGTCCATAAATCCAATCAATATTTTAACAACAAAAGCAGCTTACTTCTAATTAAAAAGAGATCAAATAATCATTTTTACTGTACTTAGTTACGTAAAAATTCAGATCAAATCAACTAAATATTAGAGCGCACATAGCTTCCGAGAACCATAGATCAAATGAACATATTTAAGTAATCAAAAAAATTCAAAATTCTTTCTTTCTGTTTTTCCTATTCAAACAAAAATATTAAATGAGCATCTAAGACGCATTTTTATTAATTAGTACCACAAAAGTATGGGATATTGCTCCCCTATAAAAAAAATACTTCACAAATAAATAATACGTCTATTAGCACGTGCGAAGAGCAAATCAAGCAAATTAAGTACACGTACGTAACGTAACGTAAGTAAATAGTTATATCAAATAAACATGCAATAATTAACAAAAAAAAACTTTCCTCGCCCCGTTTCGATACCCCTCCCACGCCCTAGCGCGAACTTAGAGCTAGTGTAGCATTTGTAAGATGTTTTAGCGCCGCCGTAAACCGTTTTTAAACAATTTTAATTCTTAACAAATAATTCGAATATATTCGAATAATAGGAATTACTATTCGAATAATAAATGCAGCCGAATATTCGCTATATTCGAATATTCGAATATTCGAATTGCATGCCCTACACATCACACAGCATAAGATGAAAAGAAAGTCGGTTTAATAAAAGTGAGTAACGGCGTGTGATTCCTTTAAGGCAAATGTCACTTTTTGACAGATCACACAGCGAAAGAAGTCAGTTAAGTAAGTGAATGGCAAGCGACTAAACTACTTATTGTAAAGCTACCAAAAAGTAAAAAATAAAAAAAAACCTTCTTCAAAAAGACACCAAAAAGTGGAAAATAATGAAATTTTGAGATCTGTACCAATTTAATAAAATATGAAGTCGGTTAAAAAGTAGGTATAGTATAGTGATTACTGATTAATATCGTTCTTTTTAACCGACTTCATATTTTATTAAATTGGCACAGACCTCAAAATTTCATTATTTTCTTCTTTTTGGTGGCTTTTTGAAGGGGTTTTTTTTTTGGTTAAAAAGTTTTTTTGACAATTTTGTTTGATACCCAGAGCTGTCTGTTTGTGTCAATATCATTCGAGATTTCCAGGGTCTATTTTAATGCAACTGTATGCAGTGAAAAATTGAAATTGTATTTTAAAGACCACCAACAGTTAAGGTTATTTGGGCCTAGCACCAATTCATTATTTTCAATTCATTATTTTATTTTTTTTAATAATAAATTGAAAATCCAATTGACACTTTTACCAGCTCTCGGGCTAGAATCCGGGCACTGGAAACTTGTAATAGAGGAACCATATAGTAACGCCACGTAAACAACAGCATTGCTACACGCTCGGCCATTCTCAAGCCCTGTATGCAGTGAAGGGTTAAACTTGGTACACTATCGAATTTTTAACCGGCTACTATATAGAGTTAAGATAAGGTTCCTGTCAAAACCGACATTAACGCGATCGAAGCTTCGAATAAAATATAGAACTCTGTCTAAACAGACGTTAATTCTTTGAATCAGTTTGTTTTAGAGTTTCAACTTTTTCATAGACACTGAATTAAGAAGGACGACGTTCCTAATTCCTATAGTAAGGGTATTATCACCTAGAAAGAGCTGAACAAAAAATATTTGATGCAGCAACTAATAAATTGGTTCGACTAACGCCGATCCTGAATAATATGCAATCACCATATGCACGTTATCAATGTTTGTATTTATCGTATACCTGTTTTCAATATTATCTCACCCCCAAATATTAGAGATAATACTCCCATGCTTGGATCTATATACGCATGTACAGTGCAGAAAAGGTGCGTGAAGCGCGCGTGATATGGCGTCTGCATTTTGTTGGAACTAATCAAAAAGATGAAAAGATTATTCCAAGAAGTATATGACATCATTTTATATCGTATACGACCATCAAAATATAAGTTGCAATTCACTGGTCATTTTATTTGACTTTCCGACGCTAATAACCTCAGTTGTCTAGCGTCTATAATTTACTCTCTTTCCCGACGATTTCAGCAATTTACCTTGGCAGAGATCTAGGTCTGCAAATGTCATCAGTCAATAGAATGCATGATATGGCGTAGCGTAGGTACCTTTAGAAGAGCTAGAATTTAAATAAAAAAAGAAATCTTATACTTATCATCTAAAGATACTGAAAGATTAAATTAACTGAATTCAAACAGAAGTTTCAAAAATCAAAAATGTTTCGGTTAATGAGATCGTTTCAGTAACTATTTAGACTGGAGCCGAAGGTCCCGTAAAAACTTACTGAAGATATTTTTAAAGTTGAAAATTAAGAACTCGACATTTGAGACAAAAAAATCTCTCAGTATTTTTCATACAGCTCTGTCATCGCGGCTTGAGCTACGTACATTTCGTTAATCATTCCAAAATATGCAACCCCCGATAATTCAAAAATTTCTTCAGCACCATAGTACGTAAATACAAAACAAACCATATTCGGTGCGCCTATGATTTTTTATGTATCTATTAATCAATTAATTTATCAAGTCACCCGTGAAATAATAATAATTTTTAGGGGTGGTTTTTATTGCATATTTTGTTTAAGAACTGAAATTTAAAAAGCTTTAGAATTTTTTAGGTGTAGGTTTTTTCATTATTTTTTAATTATTTAGATCAAGCATCATAATAAACGTTTTAAATGGTCCCTACTGTCAAACAACTAAGGCCACATAATATTATACTGATAGGACAGTCAATGTAAACAATATAATGTGTATTATCTTATCATTTCATAATTTTATATACGAGTGTACATTCGATTAAAAAAATTACAGAAGTTTTTGATTAAGTTCGAAACATGAAACATACAAAATTAAAAATGCCTTTATTCAGCTGTTATTAGCAAAATGCAACTTGCATTATGATAAATTATTTATTTGTACTCGACCAGCAAAAATACCACTGTTTTTCTCAAGAGTTCTGTTAACCCCTCTATTTTACACCCTTTGGGTTATGAATTTGCAGATTTCGGATTTTCCCCGTAAGTTTAGAGGTATCAATAAATATGTCAAATTACAACTCTCTTCAGCTGGAAGTTACTGTTAAAACAATTTTTTCATCCATATAACCCTACAGATAATTTTTTCTTTAACACAAAATGTTTGAATAAACCCGCTAAACCGCCTTTGGTATCTGATGCCTAATTTTACAAGACAGCCTATATAAAAATTAATGATAAAATAAAATGCATAATTTGAAAACTCGAGTCTCGAGTAGTTACATAAAAAAATATTAATACATTATAGGCAGTGAAAATAGGTATTTTTCTTTGAAAACTAGAAAATTGTAAATACTAAACGTGAATAGCTGATTAATGATTTGAGCCAAATCACTGCTGTATAAATTTGATAACTAAAAATTAAAGATGTTATCAAATATTTACCTAATGTACAAATTCTTTGCTATTTTATAGGTACCTACTGATAAAATAAATACCAGTATTGTAATCGTTTTGTTTTGTTTTGTTTTGAAAAATGTTGTAGAAAATTATTATCGCTCCAATTTAATTTTCTCTCATAATAATAATTTATTATAATATTTTAACTTCAAATTTTAATAAGTTATTTTTATTATTTATTTCTTCACTTGCGGAAAACAATAATAATTATTGTCACTGTTGCGCATTAAAATCTATCTATAGTTTTCAAACCAATTATTTTAAAAATACTTGAATATAATAAAGGTTCTTAAAAAACGCTAACTACAGTAATTTTATTCCGTACACTTAATTTGTACTGACCAATTCTAACTTTTTAATCAGTTTCTGTATTTATAATACAAATAAAAGTAGCTACTTATTGATTTTGATCATTTATCTTGAAAAAAATAAATTATTATTCGCGATTAAATTCAAAATAGCTGACCTCTACAGTCGTTCGCTGAAATTAGTCGTAAGCGGGACGATCAGCTAGTTAAGTAGCAATGTCATGTCAAAGTCTGGTCAAAGCAGGATGGGGAGTCCGTTCTCTTGTAAGTAGCAAAAAAAATCAATTTTTGTCAAATGGTAATTTATGCAGTTCCTGGTTATGAAATATTTCAAAAATATCCGGAAATTTTACAACTTGTGTCAAAATGCGGAGTCAGAAGCCACTCCATAGTTGTATCGTCAAAGGTCGGAGCAGGTGAATAAATCCATTAGAAAGTTCGTCTCGTTTATAACATTGCTTTTGCTGCCATCTATAGTTCGATTCAATTGCAAATAACAATGCAATGGTTTTATTTTAGAGTTAAGTGTCCATCAGCACCAAATATATTGAACTATCAGCTTAACTATTTCTCGTGCGATGTCGCTATGATCCAAAATTATACCTACACAAGTGCTAGTGACATACGACGGAAAATTTATCAAGCTCTTAGTTTAAGTAAATTGGCGCTAGCTACCGTAATCGTTGAGTAACGTCTCTACTTATTATTTTTCAAAGTTAAAACGCTCAATTTGAGTTACCTAATGGTTATGTAAACGGTTTTGATTTAAATTATTATTATTATTACATTTGAGTAAACACTGTTGTCTGTGAGTGAAATGGACTAATTTCTTATTTTACAAAATTCTTGTTGAAATTTAATGTGTAAAGTTCGGATGTGCCATTAAATTAATATTGTGATTTGTGAATAAGTGAAATTTTATTTTCTTCAATTACTGGAATACAACTACGAAGCTGCAAAGTGAGTAGGCAATTTATGAATAAAAAGCAAATTAATGTTATTTTCTTTATTGAAGTTTAATATTAGCACAACACAGTAATAATGAATGTTTTTGATAAGATTTATGTCTATTATTTTGAAAAAAAAAATATGTGATGCTGAATAAATAAACACTGATCAGTTTTAATATGAAATATTAATTAATTTTCATATAACAATTATTTGACTTAGAATATACACGATGGTTGTGACGTGAATACAATATTTTTAGAAACGTATAATCTTTATAGTGCTAGCAAATTCCAGTATAATTAACTAACAAATTCAAAACAAAAAACTTTCTCTTGTTAATTCGCATACTGTTTGTATACGTACATAAATTCAGTCAAATTCTGAAAAATACACGGGAAATAAATTCGATTATAAAACTAACCTGCAAAACTGAAAGAATAAATATTTTTCTTTTGTATCTTTCCTCTGAAAACAAAATGCATTTTATTCAAAAAGGCAAACGCACTTCTGATGTTCAAATTCGTTACCCATCAGCTGGTTGGCTTTTGAAAACGCCATTTCTAATAACGCAAACGTAGCTTAATAAAATTGGCTTACTCTGAAAATAGCTTACAAAAAGCAGCGCGTAAAATCCTGATATAGGTATAAGGCCACCCTAATACGTTTGAATTATTTATAATATAATATGTATTCAGAAACCCACCATAGGTAAATGGAAAAAACAAGAGTTAAAAAATATTTAACACCATAAAATAGAATAAAATTTGATAAATTGATATAATGGTCGTGATAAATTTAGTTAATCAAAGTCAGTACATTTCAGTTTTAATAAACGGTTTTATAACCCTCCAGTCAACTAAAAATTTAATTCCATCTGTATTCTGTATAATTGTTTTGTTATTTTCATGTTACACACGAACACTAATATTACAAATTAATCTAAAAAGATTTAGAATAGACACTTGGCGAGATGAAATATTTATTTATAACACGATAAAAAACAATTCACAAAATTAAAATCTCTCACAAAAATTTCAGTCATTAAAGTATAATATATTAACATCGAAAGATTCAAGGCCAATGCGCACTCCAGCGCTGCGCAACACGGCGGTAAAATTGTCTTACACTGGTTCTTACCAGGTAACGCGCATTGCTCAGAAGCAGCGAAACAACCAATTCCGTAACAATCAGCGTAATATAAACTCTATCCCAAGGCAGAATAAAAAATGAAACAAAAAAGTTATAATAATATTAAGAAGCCATTTCATCGGTCCATTCCTACATCGACATAGCGAACAGATCTATATTTTTTTTTGTAAAACCGTCATTTCACAGCTTTGCAGAACACACACATTGGCCTTACAAAAATTAGACTTTCTATTACGAAGGAAAATATACATATTAATTAAAAATAGACGCACGTAATAAATTACGTAATTTACTTACTGCAATATATATATTTTGTATTTAATATATATATATATACACAATACAAAGGTGAAACAGTGACTTCAACATCGAGGAAATTATTAACAAGTAAATTCTATAGGGGAACTACATTGCACGTAATATTCCATATATAAAAGAGTTACACTTAATTGGAACGAAATTTACAATTAAATATTTTATCTTTCACATATTATATTTATGGTGATCCCTCAACCGGCATTTTTTCTTTTTTGTTTTTTTTTTAATTTATTTACACAATTCTAATCTAAAAAAAACTATTACCTCACACTTAGATAACTGAACATGATAAAAAAACTACCGGGATGGGGTAAATTTAATTTTGAATTTGCAAATATGCCAGTCAAAGGGGTTAAACAGAAAATACTATTTTATTTTAAATTTATATAATATATATTCTTAGCAAGTATATCAATGAATATTTTTAAAATACAAATCATTAACAAGAATATATCATTTAAAAAAAATTGGCTAGTTTTACAAAAACAAAATAACAGCGAAAAGCAATCAGATATACATATTTTTTATACACAAAAAAAGAAGAAAAAACAATTAAAAAGAAAAATACAATGACCCATCAAGTCCAGTGAAAAAAAAACAATCAGTCGTAAAATGTTTTGTAAAGTTATCTTCAACTGGGTCAAAATAAATGAGAATTTTAATTGTCATTATTATGATCAGAAAAAGAGCGTAAAAGTCGAGTTATATTCTGAAATTATAACATTATTCCAGTAAATATATTTTTAAGTACATTATAATAATTCACACAAAAATGATTGATAACAAAAAATAAAATATATTGATAATAATTAAAACAAAAAAATGGTAACAGTTTCTAATTATAGTGCAATAAGATCTTTTCATGTTATTTGTGATTTTCTGTCACTTATAAATAATTTTTCACTAGTAAATACAAAAAAAAAAGATAATAAATAAAAATCATTTTTTGTCAGTTGCCTGATTCATAAAATATGTTGATATTTTTGACGTTGCATTTTCAGAATAGATATGTGTTCATTCGTTTTTTTTTTTAATCAAAATAACATATTTAAATAAACACTATTTAACAATCACGACAACTTACTTTATTAATAAAAATAGTAATTGTTAAAGAAAAAATTAAATTAGCACAAAAATTGCAACAATCTGTTCAACACTTAAAAGTATACACTTGATAATTTACCTAACAATTAAACGAACTTTTTTACAACACTCAAATGCAAACAGTAACCACAATATGCAAGCAATAGTAGTTCCATGACAAAGCAACTGACAAAATGCTTTTAGCTAAAAAATATTGTGCACTCAAAGAAAGAAGCCACTTTTACATCAGTACAGTAATTGTATTTTTATTTTTTACGGAAGACAGCTTTGAACTTTTTCTTTAAATAAACAAATTATATTACAATCGGTTTTACAGTTATGTTCCGATTTGTTTTTATAAAATCAGTTAATTTTACACAAGCAAAAATATACATTAAAGAAAAAACTGTATTCTCTCAAAGTTTCATTTAAAATTTGCGACTGCATTTTGACAATGAATTTGAAGTGCGTAAAGTTATTCAGTCTTCTTTTTACAAACTGAGCGGTAATTGTTTCAAAAAATTTCAAAAACAATCGAATAATTCCTTCAAACGTCTTCCATATATTTTTGTTTTGCATAATTAGTTAATTCAGTGCAGAAAAGTATAGAAATTAATCAAATCATTGATTCATTTCTATGCCAAGTTGATATCACGAACTAAATATTGTCTTGCTCGTTGCTGAAACGCGTAGTGTAAATTCACAAGAAGTCACAAGACGGACATAATACAAGGTATTTCTAATACTTCATAATATTAATATAAATATTGTCACTCGACACAAATATCGGAAAACTAAACCCCAGAGACAAACGTTCACAGTTTTTCTAATATTTTTTTGTGTAAAAGTGTAACGTGATAAAAATACAATACAAAAAGTGAATTCTTTCCGCACAATTTTCATGAAGCGATTTATTTTTATATGTGCGATATGCTTTTATAAATTATATAACATTACATATCATGTGGTGTAAGACTACGCAATTTTAAGAGATTCGATCAAATAAATTATTGCGTAAATATTTCGATAGAAATTAAAAAATAACATTGAAACAACAAGCACTTATGTTACAAATATAATAATTTTTTTTTTATATTTATAGCTTTAGTTACACATTTGTACAGATACTTGAAACACTTCACCCGTCTTTTTTTAATAATCTCTTCACTCAATAAACATACACCAAACGTTCAGTACTGTGAGTTTCTAACATGTATTTCGAATCGATAGTGTAAATTAAAAAACGAAAAATAAAACTGAAATATACCAGGATAATACTTCGCGTACAATAATTATTAGCTAGCTGAATTGCCAAAACAATATTTAGCAAATAGCTTCCTTCTTAACTAGTGCATGTATGTTAAGAAAAATTATTCATGTGTAACGTCCTTCTGTTAATCTCTAGATTTTCAAAAACAACTAAATAAATGTACAGGTTTTGTTAAAAATACTTTGTTTTAAAGTAACGTAAACTAAGCAAAATTGAATGTTTTTTCTAACATACTGTTTTATTTTCAATCGTACTCCATTACCACGATAAACGGATGAAAAAGTTACAGCTTATTACAAGATAACTTTTTAGTATAAAATGGTCCAACACCATAACCACAGCGTTGGTATTCCGAAACATTAGAAGTATACCCAAAATCGCCTTTCGAAAAATATGGGCGCACGTACAAAGTGTATAAAGTATCCATATAAATATTTGATTTCTGAGACATCTACAGTTTGGATGTAAGAAACAACAATGCAGAAGTACATCATAAACAAAAATAAATCGTGAAAAAATGCAACACGAAATATTTTTGTTTCATGCAAAAATGTTACTAAAACAATAATTTTTTTTTACATTATAATTTTTGTTTGAATGAATTGCGATTGCCGAAAGATATATTTAAAAACTTTAAACGTCAACAACCATTTTTTTGTGAATATCTGTATTACCAACAACGTTACAAAATTCTTCGAATGATATTTTACCGTCTTCATCTTTGTCTGCGAACAAAATCGTCTTATCGACGATTTGTTGCAATTGGGTGTCTTTAAGATTATTTCCAACCATCATTTTTAACACCTGAAATAATTTTAAAAATAGTAACTACTAACAGCACAACACAGTTTCTGAATAATCTGTAAAAAGTCAATGAAGAAAAATCAATTACCTGAAATAGTTCACCGTTTGAAATAAATCCATCGTTATCCATATCGTAAATTCTGAAAGCGAAACGCAATTTTGATAATTTATCACCTTTAACGCTAAATTGTGATACACCTTGGATAAATTCTGAAAGAGATAATCGCATTTAGAAACAAAAATAATGTAAGCCACAGTCTGATGGACTGACAACGAAATATTAAAATATGTAGTACCTTTAAAATCGACTTCACCGTTGCCGTCTGCATCAAATATATCAATAACACGTTGAACTAAAGGATTTTGTTGTAATTCTGGTAATGACATGAATTCGTCAATACTCAACGCCCCTGAGTTATCGAGATCTAGCTTTCTAAACCGTTTGCCCAAACGACGAATCTCATCAGCATCAACTACAAAATATTATGATGAAATATAAGAATAATAGATCGGATAAAAACCAATTTTAAAATCATAAAATATGCCTTAGCACATTCTCATTAACATTTTGGCGTACTTACAGTTTGAGCAAAGCTCCATAGGCAATGAACTTTCATTACCCTGAAAATAATAAGGCATTTAAATCATGTTTATGAGAAAATAACATTTCATAAATGGGCTTGCCCCTGAACGACATTATGCTGAATTTAAAAGTAAAAACCGATACAAAAGTATATTCTATAAATCCTGGCTATTCTTTTAATTATTATATCACAATTAATTACCATATTTGCGTTTTATGATTAACAGTTCAAAAATAATTCACGAAATGTCAACACACTACTCGTTTCTGGGTCCTGGGGAAAGTAATTAGCATGGACGTCGCTGAGAGTGTTCAGTTACACCTTAAGGCAATGCATTAAATATTAAAAATAGTAATATTTATCAGAGATATTTTATGGTTTTGGAAAAACTAATGCAATTTCTACTGAAAAATTTTAAATCGATAAAGGCCTTTTTAATTTCTCAAGTGTATTCAAACTTTTTTTAATAAGTTAATAAAATTCGGGCTCGAACAGCTGAACGCGTTCAAAATCTATTTCTGATACAGGGTTAAATATTATAAATCCAAAATTTCTATAAAAATATTGACCAATTTTTATGATGCTTTCTGTGCCGTATTTTTTTAATTAACTATGAATTTCAAAATTTGATAAATGTTTCTTTACAGTCCTTTTACAGAGCTGTAATAATTTTAACCCTAAAATTTTATCAATAACTAATAAAAATGCTCGCTTTGAATTGTTTTCATGTTTATCTGGTTTAAAAAAAAAGAATTTAAACAATATTATTATAAATATATCGCAGAATAAACAATCAAAGCCTAAAAAGTTAAATAAAAAAAAGTAATTGCAGTGGCTAGTGACGTTAAATATATTTGGTGTGGCAGTGCCTATTTAGAAACAGTGTACTACATTGTACAAAGCTGTGCAATCGCAATGAGCACAAGTCAAAAGTATCCAAAGTAGAACAGTTCGAATTATATTTCTTTCCTTTTCCGCCGCTACGACAATGGTGGTGTCTGGGGTGAGTAAAATGTTTTTTATATAAATGTTTAATCCTATTGATCATACAATGCCCTTGCATTTTCTCATGACAGAGAAAATAAAGGTGTATTGCGTAATTAATTTCTTATATTATTTTTGTAGACTTTATATACATACCCGGATAACTTCCGTGCTTTTAAAGCACTCATCGCTGCACAGTATGCTGGGTCCAACGTGACACTATCACCGAATTTCGTTTTCGGTGAAACTAATAAGACTGAAGCCTTCCTTAAGAAATTTCCTTCAGGAAAGGTAAGTGTTTTAACAAACGTCAAATAATTAAATTTTGTTTAGTTACACAAATAATATTGTTGCCCCGGTTCATTGTCAAATATTTCCATAGTACTATTTTAAGAACTAACAATGTGTGGAGGTGAATGCAAACAAACGTACAAGGAAAGAACTGTTGTAGGTACCAGCATTTGAAGGCAGCGATGGAGTAACTTTATCTGAGGGCAATTCTATTGCTTACTATGTTGCCAACAGCCAACTTCGTGGTAAAAATGAGAAACAGCAAGCCGAAATACTTCAATGGATCAGTTTTGCCGATTTGACGGTAACGCCGGCTGCATCGGCCTGGCTCTTCCCAATCATAGGAATAATGCCTTTCAACAAACAAACAATCGATCGTGCTAAAGAAGATACTAAAGAATTTTTACGCATTTTAAACACGCATTTATTGACGAGGACCTACTTAGTCGGCGAAAGAATTACTTTAGCAGATATTTGTGTTGCATGCTCTCTAATCAGTTTGTACGATAAACTGTTAGACCAATCGTTCCGTCAACCGTACCAAAACACCAACCGCTGGTTTACAACAATTGTTAATCAACCGCAAGTACGAGCTGTCATTGGCAATTTTGAGCTCTGTAATAAAGCTGCTGAATTTGACCCTAAGAAATACCAAGAATTTTTAGGTTAGTTCTCTTATATTTTACGTGTAAAGATTGATACTGAAAAATCCCAACTTATTAGATGTGTCTCGCGATTTTTAATTTAACTGGTTGGTATTTTTCTGCAGCTAAAACAGGAGGTGGTGCAGCCAAGAAAGATAAAAAGGAAAAGAAAGAAAAAAAAGAAGAGAAACCTCAACCGGCAAAGAAGGAAAAGAAACCTGAACCCGAAGAAGAATTAGACGCGGCTGATGCTGCATATGCTTTAGAACCTAAATCTAAAGATCCGTTTGATAGTATGCCAAAAGGGTATGATAATGATAATATATTTTGCTACTGTAGAAATACAGAAATGTACATAACATTGCCCTAGTTTATACCAATTCTGTATTTATTAATTTGTTTTAATGCTGTTTTGAAAGCTTACATAAAATTTTCAACTCTGATATTTTATTTTTTCAGAACGTTTATTATGGATGATTTTAAACGTTGCTATTCGAATGAGGATGAATCGAAATCAATTGCCTTTTTTTGGGAAAAATTCGACCCTGAAAACTATTCTATTTGGTTAGGAGAATATAAATACAGTGATGAGCTTGCTAAAGTTTTCATGAGTTGCAATCTAATTACGGGTAAATAATAAAAACTTACTTTTCTTTGATATTTGCTTGTCAAGATTAGTTTTTGACGATTTGCAACTATGGGTGTTAGATCGACAACTTGTTGACGACCAGAACACATCTTTTTCCTACTTCATAGATACAAAGCAGTTTAAATTAGGAAAAATGTGTTTTAGCGTCAACAAGTTGTTGATCACATTCTATGTGGAACCGGCCAGTTCGGTATTTCGAAAATGGCAAGAGATCTTGCCATTTTTGAAATACCGTTCCATGTAGAATATGTGTTTATTGTTACTATTTCAGGAATGTTCCAACGCTTAGACAAAATGCGTAAGCAAGCATTTGCTTCTGTGTGCTTATTCGGAGAAGATAACAATAGTACTATCTCTGGAATCTGGGTTTGGAGAGGTCATGATCTGGCTTTTGAAGTAAGTAAATAATTAAATTCAAAATCTTAATGACAACATCGATTAAAATACAAAAACGTTTTATTTAGCTCTCTCCCGATTGGCAAATCGACTATGAATCATATAGTTGGAAAAAATTGGACGCATCAGCTCAAACAACAAAGGACCTCGTTACGCAATACTTCTCGTGGACAGGTACTGATAAAGGCGGCCGGAAGTTCAATCAAGGAAAAATTTTCAAATAATTTTGTTTTTCTGTATACTCAAAATTTTTGAATTTCAATAAAATATTTTTGAAAATTTCCATTTGTTTTTTTGCTTCAATGCATCCAGGGCCGATAACATCCTTACTAATATTATAAATACGAAAATAACTCTGTCTATCTGTTACCTTTTCACGCCTAAACTGCTGAACAGATTACGATAAAAATAGGCTACTTTTTGTCTAAAAAATAACCGCTTCGTCCAAGTGAAAAAAGTAATCTCTGGAACTACTGAACCAATTAAAAATTCTTTCATTAATAGAAAGCTATGCAGGGGGAGAGATTCTTGCGGTGAGCTTATAAATCATAAATTCTTATCTCTGAAACTACTACACTGATTCTAAAAATTCTTTCGCTAAAAGAAAGCTACGCAAGAGGAGAAATTCTTGCAGGGAGGCTAATAAATGATAAATTCTAATCTCTGGAACTACTAAACCGATTCTAAATTTTTTCACTGATAGAAAGCTATGCAGGGGGAGAAATTCTCGCGGGGCGATAAATTAACAGTATACTAAATATACGTGAGCAGAGTAATGGTGACTGCTATTAAATCATAATTTCATACCACTCGGGCGTAGCCGAGACAGGCCCCGCTAGTATTCCATAAATATGACTTCCCGTTTTCAAAGACACGTAGTGATCCTGTAATGCAAACCAATAAAATACTGAACAAAGTATTATTAGTTCAGGAGTTAGATGCGTCATGGGTTAGACCGTTTAGACAATCTAACTACTGCACTACATTTTAAAGGTGTAAATAAATAAAAGTATATAATTTTAATACTAGCATTTATTGAAATAAAAAAGAAAAAAACATCGCCAATAATAATTAATGTTAGTAATCTTTTGTTTCACAAACGTGTGCTTAGATAGAGCAAGTCTTTGAAAATTAAAAAAGATTAAATCCAATTTCTACAAAATCTGCAAAGTCAAGTTTATCGATTATAATACAGAAATAAAATTTTTTTTTTATAATTTTTTTACGTAAAAAGAAGAAATCTATCTTACAGTTACACTTTAATAAAAAAAAAATAGTCAATAGAGTTAAACGTATGAACATAACTGTCTATGTTAAATGGGGTGAAGTTTTTAAAGCACACTGATAGAGGCAAGTAACAATAAAAAAAAACAGCCGTTCGTCTGCTGGCACATATCGTACAATAACCACTATTTTGCGTTTGTAAAATTACCTTTATGAACAAAAAGAAAAAAAAACTATTAAATCAAGATTTAATAATGAAAATTATTTATTAAAAACATTGTGCTGCCATATCTCCGGCATCTATACCTAATAATGCTAAATCATCAACATCGTTTTTATTTGTTTCTGGTTCAACACAGCCAGAAATTTCAGGGGGAACTGGTTCCATTTCGATAGGGTCGGTCATTTGTTCTGGCATAGGATAATTATAGACCATCGAAGGTGGCATTGGAATACCAAAAGGATTTTGAACCATTTCATAATTTTCTGGGACGTATGGCAAGTAACCACCAGAACCATCATCGACGGGGACTTGCTGCTCTGGCTGTTTCTCTTCCGGAGGTTTATCGCCTGGAAATATAATATCCAACGCATCCTGAAAATCTCGTGGCAAATTCTCACCGGCTGGTTCAGGTTCTTCTATATCCATATCTTGTATGACGACTTCTGACATTGGTGGTGGAGGACAAGCAGGCATCATCGGTGCCTGAATGATATAATCTGATATGATTGGCGGATCAGGGACAATCATCGGTGGTGGTGGAGGATTTTCGGCATTTATTTTTATCAAATTCTGTAAAGGATGGAGTTGCTGCATTTCCGCATCGGACGATTTTCCTTGAGAATCCAAATCGGATTTTTCATTAGATGACTTTTTATTTGTCTCATTTCCTCCTTCTTTTTTGTTTTTGAACAATGGCATTCGACCTATAAAAGGCAATTTTTTCTGAGACGAACGGTCAACGGTCACTGGTTTTTTTGATTTATTTTGTTTTGAAGCGGCTTCTTCTGCTTGTTTTTCAAAATCAGTTTCAAACTCATTTTTGTCATCTTTTTTATTACCGGTATTTCTTGATTTCGATTTATCTTTGCCATAATAGTCATGCCTGTCGTTTCTCGTGTTTCTATAATGTCTCTCCCTAGATCTGGAACGTCTTCGCCTCGATGGAGAATCGCCTCGACTCGGTGACCGTCTCTTATGAGGTGGTGAATTCCGATGATATGGAGATGATCTCCGATAACTGCGCTGAGATGGAGACTCCTTCCGATAACGGTTTTTCATAGATGAAAATTCATTTCCGTGTGGAGAATCTTTGTTAAAACGATTTTTAAGTTTGGAATAATCAGGCGGTGGACTTTTATGAAATCGATTTCTAGAAATTGGAGAACCGTCCGATTCATTAAAAGTAATATTTTTCTCTTTTTCATAATTCCCTTGTTCCGATAAATCTTTGGTCTGTCTCTGTTTTTGTTTTTCAATCCACATTCTTGATTCCTGCTCTTTCTGGTTTAAAAAACTATCCGTTTTACTATCTTTTTCTTGAACGAGTTGAAAATTGTTCGTAAAACCCTTCCTGACTTCAACTTCTTTCCTATTTTTTAAACGATCTTTTAAACTTTCAAACATTTCTTTGTTTTCTGTCGGTTTTCGACTTAACCACTGATTTATTATATCGTCTTCATTATCACTTTTCTTTTTTGGTGTCGGTTCTTTCTTCTTTTGCTCGTCTTTATTGGTTTGGTATTTGGAATCTTCAATCATCTTTCCGAGCGCTTCTAGTCTGCCGTCGAACTTCTCCTTGAATAATATCTCTTGAAGTTTTATTTTATTTCGCATCGCAACATGAATACTTTTCGATTTATCACCATTAAGACTGCCCTCTGTACTAGTACTGGAACTACTGCTAGTCGAACTTGAACTGCTGGAACTACTACTGCTATCGCTAGACTTCGCCCTATGTTTCTTTGACTTTTTTCTTTTCTTGTCCTTCATCGTCGGCAACTTAAGTAAATTGTCTGTCTTATCTTTTTTATGTTTCTTCGCTTTCTTTTCTTTGTGTCGCTTCGTTCCCGTGTCTCCGATACGACCCTCGGTTTGAGATCTTGCATGTGCTTTTTCTCGATCGCTAATCCAGTCTGTTTCCCAGTGTGGATTCTGCTCTACAAAATTCTGAAAACACATTAAAAATTAATTAGTAGAACGTTCAATTAAAACTAAAAGACAGATATGACAGTAAATTTCATCACAAAACACCAAAAATAACATCATCATTAAAAAAACAACTCTTCAATATTCAAAGTAGATAAATTTACAGTTCGATGTTTATTTATCAATGAAAACAGATGGCACTCTCAAGTCTAGATCTGTCATCACTGTGTTATTTATTCGATCTTAAATTTAGAATATACTTACAGCAAAATTCTGCGCATGATTCTTCGATCTCAGATGTATCGAAGCACAATGTAGATCGCCAATCCATTTATCGCACAGCTTGCAGTACCACGCCGTTGCTGATATGAAAAACTGAAGTCCTGTACAAAACAATAAAAAACAGCAATTAGGAAAAACTCAAACAAATTAATAATCCCGGAAATAACGAATTTTATGCACTGTGTACCTTTAAAATTTTTAAACTTCCTTGAAATTTTTTTTATACAGCAAATTCTTTCTTCGGAGTGAAAATTAAATCTAAACCTTAAATAACAACATTCGTACATTACAATCATATTTTATATACATAACCTTATTTTCAATCCGAGTTTCAGTACATGAAACTTCGTCGAAAATAAGATTTTACAATTTTCGATACAATATATTTTACATTTGGAACGTTTTTTAAAAATAATTAAACCATAGGTACCTTTAATAGGCGTTCTTTTTGTTGGAGCGCCAGGTACTTTTGGGAATTCGTCATCTTCTTGCAATTTATGCCATGGTTTATCATCGAGATTCCGTTGGCGCGTCAAATCGTGATGTTGTTGACTGTGCAAGTGCAGTAAAAGTTCTTCAGCCGAATTAGGAAACACGTCGCAAACACGACACCAGTGCAGTTCCGGATCGTAGTGAACAAAATTGTAAACGCCGCTATGGTTAATGGGTGAGTCGTTGCTCTCTTGACTTCGGCGCTTTCCGAACGTTGAAGGAGACCGTTCTTTGTCTTTGTCTCTGTTGGCGGCGTCCCTTTCATTATGGCGTTTCTCTTCATAAATTTCATTATTGCCGATTATATTGGACAGCATATCAATTACGTTGTGGACGTCTTTTAATTTATACTGGATCTCGGTCTGCAAAAGAACAAAACAATACCGGTGCAAATCTACCATTCCTTTACATAGTACCCTACGTTATGAACAAATACATACTGAAGCAGCTCAGGCGACCAATCAAAACTCTTCAAATGACTGTGCATCTAAAGGGTTTCATTAATTAATAAATAAAACTATAATAAAAAAACAAAATAAACGCTAAACTCAAATCACAAACCACTGGGCAGTCGGCTCAAGACGAATCGGAAGACGTGCGAAGACACTACGAAACAAGCCTTCGACTATCTGACAGTCGATATCAAAACACTAATAGGTATTTATTATGATCCCACGGAAAGACATTCTGCTGAAATAAAATATTTACTATGATGCAACTTTTTACATACTTATCATTTGCTTGAAATCGTAAACTTACCTGCAATTTAATATTTTCCATCAGCCTACGATGAATGTCTCGACCGCCGTCGCCGGACTGCTGTTTCTCATTGATTTCTTCTTCCTGTTCTTTGAGCATTTCGAGTTCTTTCTTCAATGTCGAAGACTTTCGAATATACTCTTCGCGTTGCTTGCCCAGTGTGGCACGTTGTTGACTAAGTTCCTTTGCGATGGCTGCTGTAAAAACAAAATTGTATAATGAAAAACGATACGCACAATTTTGAAAGTAGAAAAAAAAATTAACATTGTGTCATTGTCACAATTACATACCAAATGTTATAGCCTGAATAACCACACTCAAAATATCAGCATTTTTCTAAACCAAAGACTTCAGAAAGAATGCATCCGGTTTCTAAAATAAAATGTCTAATGTATTTTGACATTAAGAATATTTTTGTTTGTAATCAAAAGTGATTTTTAAGGTCCAGTTCTTAGTTAAATTTAGTTGACAAAGGACACTTTACTGTGTGTAAACTAAAAATAATAATAATATAAAAAAAAACTTTTACTAACTACAAATTAAATGCATTTGTCACACATTTATTTTCCTTACAGTAGACAATGCGTTTTATAATATCCAATAAAAAAAACATTACCTTCTTTTTTGAGTTCTTCATTTATTAAATCGTCTTTAGTAAAGGTGGGCGGTGGGGGTGCATCTCGAATTTCAGTTTCTTGGATCGGAGGAGGTGCTGGTGTAGGTGGCGCCGTTGACCAGTTGTTGCTGTTGTAACCACCTGTTCCAGGCGGTCCTGGCTGTAAACACTACCGTGTATATATTTCGAACTACATAAATTACAAGCAGAAAAAATTGCAATTTTTTTCCACTTATACTACTTGACTAAATAAAAAATTATGCAACATCGAAATAAACTACTCGTAACATTACCATTGAATAAAACGGGCCACTTTGATTGTATCCCGATGAAACGTTCGACTGGGGATACATATTGTAAGCCAATTGCTGTTGATTTTGGTCGGGAGCTGAAGTATAAGGTGGTTGATAGGTATACTGTGGAGCCATCATCTGTGGTTGATACGCTTGCTGTGATACTTTATAAACCTGTGACTACAGAAATACTTCGTTAACATCAATGCAATCGAAGAAAATGTTGGCATCAATGGAATTGTTACAGGGGGAGTCAAGACATAATAGGTTTACCATTGATGTAATTGTTGACAATGAGTGTAAGTAAATGATATGCTATTGTTATATGGAGGCAATATTATACTGATTAAAGTAAGTAACCTGGTTAAATGTGGGTATCGGATATTGGGTTTGTTGATAATGATGCGGTGGCGGTGGCTGCCATTGTGGCTGAGTGTTTCTCTCGGCCGGCCTCGGTTTTGGACTGGCGCTATGCGAACGACCGCGACCTCGGCTACCGCTTCTACTACGACTGCGGCTTCTGCTTCGACGGGTGCTACGACTTTGGCGAGATTTACTTGGCGGTGACGCATCCCTCCTTTGCCGTTCCCGCTCTCTCTTCTTAAAACTTTCGTAGCGCGGATCCTTATCCATCATAAATGTGTTTGAAATCTGCATGGAGAATTCATCGTAAAAACCATTTTTAAATTTTAACGGTGAACTTACTTCCAATAATTCATCGGGCAAATCGTCAATTTCGTCCAATTTCAAACATAAGGGAAAAGCTTACAAATTAATGTTGGGTGTTATTAACAAGTCAATATTTAGCAAAACGGTCAGATTTAGTCTTCTAAAATTTACACATTGCACGTTTTTCAAGGCACTGTAGATAGTCAACATTATTACAACAAATACTAAATTTTATAACAAAGACGGCTATATAGATCGTTTGAAGGACTTACATAATTTAAAACACTAATGTAAACAGTTTAAAAATGATTAAATAACACTTTTTAACACTCAAAATTGATATACAGAAATCGGAATGTCATCCATTTTGGTAAACGAAACGAGCAAATTGGAGTAGCTTCAAGCTTGACATATAGAAAAATTCTTAAATATTAAAAAGCCCCAAGTACAAAACTATTGATGTAATAAGTTTATCGGCTATTTTATCCTCGCAGTATCCTAACTGTCACTTTTGAGTTTTGACTTTTGAAATCACTAATAATATGATTAATAATAAAATGTTTGTGATTAATATTTTTTTTATTATTTAAGGAAAGAAAAACATGGATCAAAGAATTTCCAACATCATTGGATACCAAAACATACGTAAGTGTGAACTCTTTATTATTTTAATAACCATATAAAATCTAATAATTATTATATTACAAAACGTTTTTTTGTAATTTACAGTCAATTAATGTTTATTACAGTATTTTATATTGCTCGTATCAACCTTACAAAATTCTTTTTTACCAAACTGAAGTTGTCTAAATTCTTCATCGTTAATTAATTCATAAACATCATCTCTATAATGTATTAAGTCTTCTAAGAATCTCCTACTGCTCTCATTGTGCAATTTTGTCACAACTGGCGGTAGAGATTTTATTTTAGCTGTATTGGATAAATCATCGTAATAATTTTGTTGTTCCGGACCCATCATATGGGCTTGACGCTTGATAAGCCCCCGTTCCCAACGCATGTTCATTTCATTATCCGTGTCTTTTTGCATATCTTCTTTAGATGGTAATTTGAAACGCCCCGTTAATGTTTCAACGAAAAAACGCGTCTGTAAAAAATAAATCGTTACTATAAGTTTAATTAGATAAAACAATTGTGTAATGTTTTCAATGTCACCTGAATGTCAAACATCGGAAAAGCGCAAACATAAAATGGAAGACCGATCAAGGCCATTGTTGGATGGTTTATGTTAACAACATGTTTGTACAATGGTTTCACGTAATTGTTTTCTACCTCTATACCGCATTCTTCGTTTAAAAATGGAAATGTGTATCTGTAACCTGAACATAATAAACAATTTTAATCATTATTAATAATTAAGCTTCTGGAAGCATCCCCCAAATTTTTTTGATATCTCTACTGTAGATAATTTTACTGGCGGGTTTACTTCCAATAATTCATCAGGTAAATCGTTTCATCAATTAATTAAATGTTAGAAATTAAAAAAAATAGCGCGCTCTTCTTGCGCCTGCGCAGTGATCTGTCACCGCAAACATTTATTTTGAATTTATTCGGATGGGACATTGAGAATTTTAGAAACATATTGATATCTGTTCACTTTAATAAGTACAACGAGAACAT
Organism: Mongoloraphidia duomilia; assembly: GCA_039654895.1. Lineage (NCBI taxonomy): Eukaryota > Metazoa > Arthropoda > Insecta > Raphidioptera > Raphidiidae > Mongoloraphidia > Mongoloraphidia duomilia. The sequence continues at coordinate 15,415,316 of CM077525.1, read as the reverse complement.
ATTACCAATGTATACCTAAACAAGATCACCCAAACAATAAATATATTTACACATACAATTAATAGTAGTATACAGTTTGTAGAGGAAAGTTGGAGAAATTACCTGTACAATAAAATATTGTGTCTATCTCTTCCGAAGTACCATCTTTAAAAATTACCTCGTTATATTTGACAACATCAATGTCAGGTTTTTGAGTTACGTGTTTTGGAAATTGTGTAGCAATCACTTCTTTTAAATGATGACTCAGAATCACCTAAACACGTAAATAGATTCAAATTTATTAACACAGAAAAGCTTTTTTTAAATATTATCTTTTGTTATGACACGGTGCATACCCGTTCCGCCTTATGCGAAATTTGAAACGTTAAATCGACACCGGAGGGTCCTCCACCCAAAACTAAGACTCTCTGCCCTTTAAAGACATCGGCACTCCGGTAATCATGACTGTGCATCTGCTTGCCTTTGAACAAATCAATCCCCTTCAATATCGGAATGTACGGATTATGGTAGTGACCGTTGCAGACCAACAGAGCGTCGAATTCGAACCGTTCAGTTGTTTTGGTTTTTACATTCATCGAAATAAGTTCCCATCTTTCGTCGGGAAGCGGTTTTACAGATTGAACTTGATTGTAATACTGAATATTTAAAAAAATGTTTAATATCAGAAGTAGGGATGAGCATCGATGAAAAAACATCGATGTTGACCATCGATGTTAACATATCGAACCATAACATTGATGTGTGGAAAACATCGGTCTCTAAACATCGATGTATTTCGGTTGTGTTTTAGGAAAAAATCATTTTAAAAAGGTAATTGTAGGAATATACTAAATACAATGAAACACTCAACTAATTTTATATTAAAACACGACAACGGTACAGTCGCGTACACATCCTATAGATTATAAAACACTCCTAACCGACTGGTCTTGCCCGCCGGTGTACAGGCTACTCTAGATTTATTTAGACAAAGAGTTAAGAGTGTTCTTAAAAACTTTAAGTGTCGAAAATAAAATTAGCAATTCCGCATTTATAAAACATCGATGTACGAAAACATCACTGGTTAACATCGATGTACGAAAAACATCGTTCCCTTACCATCGATGTCAAAAACATCGAACATCGACATGGAAACATCGATGTTTTGAAAACATCGACCATCGATGCTCATCCCTAATCAGAAGAATCTTTTCTAATAGAATAGAACAGATTTGAGATTGATACAAGAAGTGGCAATGTTGGATTTTTGTCTAAATGAGTTTAAGTATTGAGTTTGAAAACTTTAGTAGGAATAATATTATATTCTGTCCAAGAAATGCCAAAGACAATGTTAAAATCTGTAACTACAAACAAACATAACGGCATCCACCAATATTTTATACTTTATAATGATTACATCCAGGATCACTACCTGTGTACATTAATTAAATTGTAGCAGTTCATACATAATTTTTCAGTTTTCGAAGTCAATATAACATAAAAAAACTTTTTAACAAAAAAAAAACCTCCTTCAAAAAGCCACAAAAAAGAGGAAAATAATAAAACTAATTGGCACTTTTTAACCGACTTCATATTTTATTAAAATGGCGCAGACCTCAAAGTTTTATTATTTTCCTCTTTTTTGTGGCTTTTTGAAGAAGGTTTTTTTTTGTTAAAAAGTTTTTTATTTTTTACTTTTTAGTTAAAGGAATCACACGCCGTTACTCACTTTTTATGGGTAAGTTCGGTTTTACGCTCGATTGATCGAGCCGAGCGAACAGATTTTTGGTCACGTGACAACCGAGCAAATCGAGCCATCTAAACAATTCCGAACGTAATCTAGCAGATTTTTCCAAACGTCAGAATAAAATGGCCCCAGCAAGTTAAATTCTTATTACTAAAGCCGAAATACATTCTTTATTGCTCCTCATTTTGATTTAATTCAACATTGTTATAATAATAAATCATGATTCACAATTTGTTTCGTTTTTATTCCTTTATTTTAAAATTAATAGTACTACCGGTTGTTGATTTTTTCGACCCATAGATATAATAAATATTTTATTTAATCATTCTGTGCGATATAGACTTATTGGTTATTACTATTCTTTGAATAAATATTATTCGTGTATTTTTACCTATTGAAAAATTACCTCATATAAATAAACTTCGAAATTTATCCATTCTCACAACAAGGGTTTCCGCTCATTTTTAAAATGAATGCTCTGAAGTTGGTTAAATCTGCTTGCTCGCTCGCTTTCCTCGGAGCAAATCGAGCGCGCTCGATCTGCTCCAGATCTTAAAACCGAACGCAGGATAGAGATCTTTCAGAGCATATAAATGTTAAATTCGAACGTATTAGAGCACTCCGATCAATCTGAGCGTAAAACCGAACTTACCCTATATTAAACCGATTTCTTACGCTGTGTGATGTGTCAAAAAGTGACATTTACCTTAACGGAATCACACGCCGCTACTCACTTTTATTAAAATCAGCCCAACTACTGAACCGTTTTAAGTAAAATGTATATGGGACCAACTTCGAGGTATATCCTATTTAATAAAAAAAGAATTTTCCAAATCGGCGTATAAATGACGGAGTTCTGAGGTAACAAACAAAAAAAATACAATCGAATTGAGAACCACCTCCTTTTTTTGAAGTCGGTTAAAAATAGAATTATTATTACAAGGCCAAACTTATTGACATTTAGATATCCGTTATTAAAAATATATTAACCTTAATTAAATTATTCAATTCAAAACGGTTCGCATATTTGTGTAGAAAATCTAAAACTACTTCTTGAGATACATAAGAAATGTTCATCTCGTCAAACGGAAAATCCGGATAACCCATTACTTCTTTAGGTAAATTTGTTCTGGAAAAAAACATGTTTTCATTAATTCCAGTAAATATTATCTGTCATTAAACTTGCCGATAAATAACTAATTAATTTTGTTTATAAATTATACGTTTAGAACTTTGGTTGTTTAGAGATAAAATTTGTATTATAATTTATGTTTTCTTTAAACGGCTACACAAACAAGGAAATAATAATATTCTTATTAATAAATTTGTTGATAAACTTTTAACCGCGGTCAGTTAAATATTAGTTATTACGAAAACTTCTAACTATAGTTTTTAAAAAATTAGCATAAAATTGTAACAGTAAATATCGTTTTCTTAAGAATTTTTCAAGGTTTTTAAGTAAATATTTTGTATGATACTGAGATGTATTTCCAGAATTTTGATACATCTATCTGTTTGTACTCATGAGAACCTTTGGATTTTGATGAAATTTGATACACTACACTGACTTAGTACTTTTTCCGGTAAAAGATTATGTATATAATTACGTAAAAAATAAATAATACACGATTTTTATACAATGTGTCTTGCCACTTGCGCAATACTGGATTTTGACTGATTAAATACTTGAAGCAAGCATATTATTCTTTTTTGCCATACCCACTACAAAATAGCTACTTTCGATGTATGTATAGCGGCCATTAATGACCCATTTAACAGGCAGGTGTGCGGAAAATGGTTTACTTTCTGCACTAGCGCAGAAAATAACGGTTGCCATGGCAACTTCTGTTAATTCGCTCTATACGCCTGCGTACGCTTGCGTGCGCCTGTCATTACTTACTTGCACGAACTTCGCGGCACACTAAAAGAAAAGATGGCGACGCAAATGAACTGTCAGAATTTTTTGAAAATGACGTAAAAAGTAGGTATTTTAAGTAGTGGATATGACAAAAAATACCATATATGTCTCGTACGTAATGGTATTACGGCTCGTGTGACTGTAAAAACTCTCTATCGCTCGTTTTTACATACTGTCATCACCCGCCGTAATATGTCCCATTACGTATCTAGACATACAATCTACTATTACCTACCTATACGAAATTAAAAAAAAGTGTAAAAAACGGGTCATTATATTTTCCACAAATGTCAAATACCTTAATAATTGCGGTTAGTAAATTATGTAGATGTTTTAATTTTTATAAAGCACGGTGTTTTAAACTGCTCTGAAATTCGCTTATAAATTTATGATAAATAGACTCACCTTAAATTTTGATACATACTGGTGTGAATGGGAATACCGTATTTGTCGCAGCCTACTTGATCGGTATAAACCCAGGTTCCGCCCAATTCGCCGGTTTGCTCAAATATAAGACAGTCGACATCATTGGCGAGCAGTTGTCTCGCCGAATTCAAACCTGCCGCTCCGGCGCCAATGATTCCCACACGCATGTTTCAAAAAACAAATGAATATACGCCTATACACAAAATAGTGGAACTGCTTTTATTAAGTAAGCAGAGAGCCGCGCACAGTTTACGATTTAAATGAATAAAATTGGTAGACAAATAACTTTTATCAGTTCAGTTGTTGATAAGTGATTATATTGTTCACGTGAGACTTCTTAGAGTCGTTCGCGTAATGTAATTTTTATGGGTACAGAATGTTGTTCTGTGTTCATAGATGCAAGGTTACACATTTTTACTGACATTAGAATATTGATATTGCGCTTGCGCTCAATTGGTTTTAAAAACTTCCCGCGATAATAACGAACCTATGAAACTTATTTAATTCAGGCGGTTGATTTTGCGCTTTTAAAAATATTGTATCTATTAAGTACTAGTTTGTTTTTTTTTAATTGTAATCAATTTTCGAAGAAATGGCTATCGTTTCGCAAAAATTCAGTGCGGGATATGTAAATTGTATGGGCGTCACATGTGGGGCTCAAATTATTAAAGTGTAACTTTTAAATGCCTGTTTGGGTAATGTCTTTACTGTATGTTTAAAGTTTAAAAATCCGTTGTCAGACGTCAGATTTTTAAAAAATGCATTATTCATCAAATACGAAGGATTCAGAATAGCCGAGCGTGTAGCGATGCATTAGAGAAAATCGTATCACAATTATTATTGCTTCAAGGTTGAAATTGTTTGTATAGCTTGTCGGTGATCCAATAATGGCATTATAATATTTTCAGATCGATTGGTCAGTATTAAAGGGGTGGCAGATCACCCTAAACGTGTCATGTACCCGACGAAATTTATATTATTAGTTCAAGGTTCAAATTTTAATATGTTGTTACGGCGACTGTTTTAAGCATATATTTCAATTTTCAGAACAAATGGTCGGTATTAACTTCCTCTCTTAGAGGGAAACTTACTTGCCTAGGTGTTTATATCTTTCTGCAAGGGGGTTAATATACCGACCTTTTGTTCTGCAAATTAGGTCTATAAACAAACCTGGCCTATTCGCGTCTGACATTAAGGTCGAAGCCCTCTATTGGGCTTAGTCGCGAACTACCCGAGGAGGTCGTAGCAACGGAACAAAGCGTTGAGTGAAGGTAAAAGTGCACAAAATATATGTTTTTCACGAATGACAGTATACAAATGTAAGCATATTGCAAAAAGATACTGTTCAGTGTTCACTTGAAGTTTTGTAATAAATAATTCTGTCGTAATACGACTTTTGAATGAATTGTGAATTATAGACGCTCGACAACAGAGGTCATTGGCGTCTGGCTGAAAATATCGAAATTAAATTTCACTAAAAATGTTTTGTTATGTCAGCACAAATGTTGCAATAGGAACTTACGACGCGGAAAAAAATCATTGCCGTTAAAATGATCACTGCATGAATGAATGAATTGTAAATTATAGTCAGACGCTAATGACCTCTGTTGTCGAGCGTCTACAATCCACAATCCATCCATCCTGTAAATTATAGACGATCGACAACAGAGGTCATTAGCATCTGAATGATCACTGTACAAAAGAGTGCTTTCTGTTATAAGTCTTATTTCAGTTAAACCCATCTATAGCTTCCTCAATTCACTATTTTCAGGAAATTTGTGATAGGAAAATGCTGTCGAAGTATTTCGGCAACAAGGATTTGAACACATGTAAGGCATTTCTGAAACTATTTAATACAAATCACATGTAAGCTAATGTAAACAAACAACGGTTAAAAGTCGTATTGCGACAGAATTATTTATTACAAAACTTGAAGTGAAAACTGAACAATATCTTTTAGCAATATGCTTACCTTTGTAAACTGTCATTCGTGAAAAACATATATTTTGTGCACTTTTACCTTCATTGAACGCTTTGTTCCGTTGCAACGACCTCCTCGGGTAGTTCGCGACTAAGCCCAATAGAGGGCTTCGACCTTAATGTCAGACGCGAATAAATATGTTCAAGGGCGTCGCCAAGGGGGGGGCAGGGGGGGGGGCAGTTGCCCCCCCCTAGAGATCAAATGTAGCTAGCCGCAAAGCGACCAAAGTGCGAGCAATTGACTTCCTTACCTATGATGAGTGTACACAGAGCTATAATAAATAAAAACCTAAATAACGTTAATTATAAAGTGGTTGAAAGTTTTGCAAAAAATCCCCGCAGGTTATTTTTTAATTAAATATTATTTTTGTTAAAATAAATAATTATTACTGTGTTTAAAAGTTTGATTTAGTTATTGTGCTGTCGAGGGCTTGTGAAGTTTTATACATTGATATTAGAACCGTTCTTATTACAATCGTCATCGAGGCAAAGACTTCCAAAGTGTAACGCTTCATGCTCTCGGCGTTCATATTTTTTATCCTCCATAATATTGCCCCATTGCCCCCCCCCCTTAGTCATAAGCTGGCGACGCCCTTGAATATGTTCCGTCTTAAGTGAAATTCACTGTATGACATTTTCATGGCGCCTCTATTACAAGCCCTCAGTTCCCAGGTTCTAATCCGAGAACTGTAAAGAGTATCAATTGAATTTTGAATTTATTATAAAAAAATAACAAATTGAAAATATGAATTGGAGCTATAGACCCACATAATTCTGGTTGTTGGTGGCCTTACTACGCGAGGACAGTGTGGTCCAGTGGTTAGCGTCACGGCCTCTGGATCAGATGTCGTGGGTTCGAATCCCGCCTCCGCTCATGGATGTTTTGTGTTGTCATTTAGTTTTAAACGAGTTGTTATTCAATATAATCAAGACGCTAATGACCTAAGTTGTCGACGCACCTATATAATAATTTTACGAAAATTCGACTGATGACCAGTCCTATACTTCCCATCTAGTAAATATTTGCAAAAAATAAACACTCTTTTTTAATTCTTTGAAAAAAGCATGGCCCTCTTTTTTGTTTGGTGATCTACTGATGGCTAGTAATATAGCAAAAATCATGGTTATACCTTGATTTACGTACAATTTTCTTTTTTTAGTAAAATATTTTTTTTTGTCGAAAACTATACATTTTAGAGAAAAAAATATTTACATTTTTTTCATATTATAACATCTAGAATTCATTTATATTTTTTTACCTATGTTAATACGTGACATTGAGAACGTTTTTTTTAATATCTCAAGATCCACTGAACCGATTTGACTCAAAATCTAATCAGATCTAAGTTAAAGGCTGATAAACACAATAGAACAATCGGCATGGCCGTATGTTGTTCCGCTTTTACGATATCGGAGGCGAAAAATTGACCACATACACACACACACATACAGACATCAGTCAGAAAATGATCTTAAACGATTGCTAGGGTCTCAAAATGTGAAGATCTGTTAAAATCTCGAAATATTTTTTTCGGACTAAATCCATTACTTCCCTACCATAGTAGAGGTGGGAAGTAATAAATAAAATAAATTACTACGCCAACACACTGAACTATATACTGACATCCAAAGTACAAAAAATAAGAGAATTCGGTCTTTATAAAAATAAATCTTTTGTGCAGTTTTGCATCTTGATTTAATTTGAAGGCTATGTTTTAATGTGACAGAAAAAGTTGGTTTTGATAAGGTGTAAAGAAATATGAACACGGCAGAGGCGGATTAAATATCGAGAGCGCCCTAGACAAGCACCTCATCGGCGCCCCCCTAGCGACCATATATTATAAATTTTAACTAGTACTTATATAATAATTAGCTGCGCCCCGCGGTTTCACTGGCGTGATGCCCCATCCCGTGGAAATTTCGGTATAAAATCTGGGCCTCCAGCCAGGGCCGCAGCAAGGAAATCTTGCGCCTGGGGCCAACATTTCAATTTGCGCCCCCCCACCCAATAAAAATCAAAAAATGCATGATACAAGATTTTTATAAGATATTCCAATACAACCAACTGAAAAACATAAAAAATGTTTACTAATCGACTCCAACAACTTGCACTTTTAGTTTCAAAGATATAACCAGCATCTGAGAGATTTTTGAGTTTTTTTTAAAAATGCCAAAAGTAAGAAGACCGGGCTCTTTGTACAAATTTGCGAAATTTTTGAAAAATAAATTCGACCCGATTCGTTTGATATTAAGTCTATTTATAGAAAAAATAACGCTGAATCGACTCCAACACCCAGCACTTTTAGTTTCCAAGATATAGGTATAAACAGTATCTGAGAGATTTTTGAGTTTTCTTAAAAATGCCAAAAGTAAGAAAACCCCCTCTTTGTACAAATTTGCGAAATTTTTGAAAAATAAATTCGACCCGATTCGTTTGATATTAAGTCAATTTATAGAAAAAATAGCGCTGAATCGACTCCAACAACTCGCACTTTTAGTTTCAAAGATATATAAACAGCATCTGAGAGATTTTTGAGTTTTCTTAAAAATGCCAAAAGTAAGAAGACCCTCCTTTTTGTACAAATTTGCGAAATTTTTGAAAAATAAATTCGACCTGATTCGTTTGATATTAAGTCAATTTATAGAAAAAATAGCGCTGAATCGACTCCAACAACTCGCACTTTTAGTTATATAATATATTTCTATAGAAATTATCGCCAAATTCGTTAGCCGTTTCTGACTCATTGAAGATCGTAAATAATTTTTTATGAGCTTCGGTTTACTGAACTATCTCTCACATGAAGTAGTGGTTACGGGAATTGTTAAAAAAATTCTATATGCTATTCCCATATTTGAATAGCTTTCCACTAAACCCAAATCATGAATTGTTTGTAGTACTCTAAATGTGACATTTTATTAATATTTTCATTTAATGATTCAAGCATTTGCTTTGCGCTTGCTACTTTTGTAATATAAAATACGTAATGTGAAATACAAATTAATAATAAGTGTTATATATTTCTTTCTTTAGTCCTATTTGCAAAAGTATTATTATTTATTGTATATTTTATATTTGTCGAATTGTAATTAGCCTGGCAATAATCATTGTCGTTTTTCATGTCAAAAAATACAGCGTCTTCGGCGCCCCTTGCTTAATGCGCCCGGGGCCGTCGCCCCCTCCGCCCTACCCTTACTGCGGCCCTGCCTCCAGCTATCTACATACCAAGTTTCATCACAGTCGGTTCAGTAGTTTGTATCTTACCAACTTCTATTATGAAATCAGGCGATGTAGGAATAATCTGCAAGAAGGCGGAGCACGCTTCGGAAGTTCTACATCTCTATAGAATCAACTAATCTTTAATATGTTAATTTTAATTTTATGTTAATTATTTTCTTGGTTAAAAACTTACGTGCGCGCGCCCCCTTGTAACCTCGCGCCCCTAGGCACGTGCCTAGTTTGCCTTAAGGATAATCCGCCTCTGGAACAGGGATTGCTAATTGATATTTTTAATGCAATTTAACTATTCATAAAGCCCGTCACAGACGCACGTACGTGTCTTAAGACGTGTATGTTATTTAGAACCGCCCAGTCTTTAAAGTGTTTGAATCTACGACAGATCTGCACGTGCATTTCGTCGCACATGTACGCGCGTACACCATTGCATAGACTATAGAGTATACACAAATCAGTTCGCGTCTCTACGAAGATACTCATTTTTTAATTTAGGGTTCCGTACTGGAACCCTATTACTAAGCCTACGCCGTCCGTCCGTCTGTCCTACCTTTAAAAGGCTGTATCTTTTGAACCGTATAACAAGTAGCCGGTTGAAATTTTCACAGAATATGTGTTATTATGGCGGATATCCTAACAAATAATAAAAAAAACATAAAGTAAAAATTAAGGGGGGCCCCTATACAAAAAACGGAAAAACCTTTAAAAGGCTGACGGCTGTATCTTTTGAACCGTAACAGATAGCCGGTTGAAGTTTTTACAGAACATGTGTTCTTATGGCGGATATCCTAACAAATATTAAAAAAAAAACAAAAAGTAAAAATTAAGGGGGGTCCCTATACAAAAAATGAAAAATTAGGCATAGAGCTGTACCAAGTATATCAAATACACCAACGACTGTGGCGTGGTACACGGTGGAGTACTGGTAACGGCGCTCGCCTGCCGCCACCACCACCAAGAGCCGGGTTCGAATCCAACTGATGACGTGTTTGTTTTTTTTTTATAATGTAAATATTTTGAAATTTTTCACTTTATTTTTTATTCATCAAATATTCTATTAATATATTTTTATTACTTTAAAAATAAATCTATAATTTAATAAATTAAATTTGATACGGAAAAAAAGATCAAAATAAAATATAAGTAAAAAAACTTTTTATAAACAAAGCTGTTAATTTTTTACCCCTACATAACTCCTTATTGTTTTTATTGTACGGAACCTTCGATGCGCGAGTCCGACTCGCACTTGACCGGTTTTTGATAAACGCGCGATTTTGATCGACGTACTTATTGTCTTATAAGTATTAGAAATACCTTGTATTTTTATGTCCGTCTTGTGACTTCCTGTGTTTTAACACAACGCGTTTCAGTAACGAGTTGCTATCTTCAGGTGTGGTTAAATTTTTTTTTAAGCACAGGAAGTCACAAGACGGACATCAAAAAATACAAGGTATTTCTAATACTTCATAACATTCATATAATGACTTGGAGACCCAACACTCTAAAAATGTATCATATTATGTCGGTATTAGTTGTCGAACGTCTATAATCTACAGTAACACTGACATTTGCACGTGTATCTGTTACGGGCCTAAAATACAATTTTATCCAATTATATACGTTTTATTTATACTTATCATTAAAAAAAATAAATTAATTATATAGGGTAGATATCTATATATTTGAAAATTCAAAATTAAGTGCTGATTATTAGTATCTAGGATGTACATAATATTAAAATCTATTTTTTTAATAAATTAAAAAATAAGTCATTTTTCTGTCGACAGTTATTTGAAGACTTTGATTTTTACTAAAAAGCAGCATTCATTTGTGTCCGTATTTTCATCTTTCGTTATCCATAAGACGTTGTATAAGTTCTGAAAAAAAATGTCCAATGTTAAAAAAATATCGACTGCGTCGAAAAAAATTGCATTTTTATATTTTACATGATCTTTTACGATGTCGAAAAATGCCTTACATACAAGTGCATCTTATCTACTGTTTGTAGGAAGTGCATTTTATCAATAATATAATTATTTATGCTTATGCATACACTTTATCAATTATTGACGTTTTAATTGTACTTAAGCGTTTTTTTATCAGAGATAGCTACTTGTATATTTTTAACCAACTTAAAAAAACGGAGGTTATCAATTCTACGTGTATATTTATAATTTTTTTATTTTTTCTATCAACTGTATTTTAACGGTTTACTTTTTTCATGTCCCAATTGTACCAAGTTTTATCAAAATCGATCTAGTCGTTCTCGAGTGATGCCGATACAGACAGACAAAAATTCTAGAAAAACGTCTTCGCGTCTAGGCGTCATATAAAATATTCGTCTCAAAAAAACCGTAAGAAAAATAGAAATTGCAGAGAGAAGTCCAGTTAGATATACTATTTTATACAGGGTGTCCCATGGCTCGAGGTCCATAGCTTAAGAGCGTGTTATTAAAGTCATTTAGAGTTAAAATTGCTTAATTAATAAACATATGTCCGAAAATTAATAACTAATTAATTATACTAATGTTTAATACATGTTAGCACTTCAACTTTCAATGGTTGTAGTTCTGTTAGGAAGCATTTCCGGACATATGTTTATTAAGAAATTTTAACTTTAAATTACTTCAATAACACGCCCTTAGGCTGTCATGGACCTCGACGTCCTCGAGTCATTAGACGTATATTAGTATTGATAATATAATTAATCAATAGCAAGTGAATTAATATGGTACATATGATGTACTATGTTAGCGAACGACTTTATTATGTTGACTTAATGAAATAAAACCTACACTTGGGGCGCCCTTAGGTATTTTCAACTTGTTTGTGTATGTGTATTTCGTATCAGATACAATTGGACAGGACTGTATGTAATCACAGCCCACTGTGTCCATTCCGATAAAGGGCAGGTTTGTAGTCCCGGTGGCCCAATACGCCTGAGAATTGAGTGATGTTGCCGCAAATTCTGAAAAAAAAAATGAAAATGTCAGTTCTGTAGAAAACAATTCTAAATAAAAATAGGTAAAAAAACTTAGTTAAACGGTTTTATAAATGTACTAAAAAGAAAAAAATAATATTTAATTTAGGTACATAAGTATAAAAGCGTGGGTCGTAAACTCTATGATAATTTATTACAGTCACGACCCACGTTTTTATACTTATGAACCTAAATTAAATATTATTTTTTTCTTTTTAGTACATTTATAAAACCGTTCAACTTAAAAATTTTTTTACCTATTTTTATTTTTAATTTTTTAGTGTGATTTAGTCCGATTTTATTACATTTATCCGATCCACCGAAACGTTACCGGAGCAAGACCTTTTGCCTGTGAAAATTCAAAAATTCGGTTTGCATATAGTTACCATAATATTGTATTATCACCGGAACTACACATGTGTGCAAAATTTCATCGCAATCGGATCACGGGAAGTGGGTGAAAAATCGGTCGCAAGATTTGAAGATATAAACAACGAAAGAAACAAACACATATACGGGGTCAAGCTAAATAAAACCGTTTAAAAATTGAGCTCGTTTTTATCTGATACCAAAGACTGTAATAAGAAAATTGACTTTAATAGCCGACCTATGAATTAGTCCGCTATTTTGGACAACGAACACAGCATCGAAAAGTGGTCGGCAACGATAAGAATGAGAGAGATAGGCCGTGTGACGGCCAGTTTGTATCTCTTTTCTGCACAGTGCCACTAGCACTGAGGTAAAAGTTTGTGGGGGCACTACAAGCATTTAAAGTGAAGCCAGTCGCCATTTTTACTCGACCCTCATTTTATATGTGAGAAGAAGAGAATAATATTCCCAATGCATCCCGTGTTTTGCCGCCATGTTTACCCGGCCCTGTGACGTCAGATCTGGCTTCAATTTTGTAAACGCAGTTGTATTCGGTATAGCTCCTCTGTAGAGTGCCCGCGGTGAGAGATGAAGCCAGGCACGTCATCAATAATATGCTAGTGAACGCCTGCTTGCCCGCAGACAGTGCCGTGTACACAAAACTGCACATTGGGTTTTATGACGTTAGGTACAATTTTGGCAAACTGCTATTCATGACAATAAACAGCCAATAGCAAGCTAGAAGGCGGGCGCAATGCATTCACGTTACTATGACGCGGTGGCTTCATCTTTCGCCGCGCGAGGTCTACCTTTTACCTCAGTGGCCGCTACATAGAAGCTGACCGTTACACGCTCTATCTCTCTTCCATTTTTGATATGGCCACTTTAAACACATTAAAAAATGGTGGAACCTTTGGTGTAAAGATACGAAATGTTACAATTACCACAAAACACCAAACCATAACAAACACTCTCGACGTACGTTTCGCCAACCAAGTTGGCATCATCAGGAGATGATTAAAACTAAAGACTAAATACAAATTACTGCCTATTTATAGGCTACCTAATTTTAATTACCTGAAAACTAAACTAATTTACTAAATCAAAAAGCAGGCTACCTGGAATTGGGCCTTTGTGCATTTGAAAATGACCATAAAATAGACAATAGTAATTTAAAATTAATTAAGAACGTCATTAATATTAGACAACTAGACGCCGTAGAGAGTCTAGAGATTCATAAGTGTAAAAATAACATTATGAACAGTGACAAAGGCCCAATTCCAGGTAGCCTGCTTTTTGATTTAGTAAATTAGTTTAGTTTTCAGGTAATTAAAATTAGGTAGCCTATAAATAGGCAGTAATTTGTATTTAGTCTTTAGTTTTAATCATCTCCTGATAACTTGGTTGGCGAAACGTACGTCGAGAGTGTTTGTTATGGTTTGGTGTTTTGTGGTAATTGTAACATTTCGTTTAAACACATTGTTAAGACATTGATGGCACTGTCCAATTCTCTATGTCTATGGTAACTTGTGAGTTATGACTGGTCCGCTCTGTATTAAAAAGAGAGATGGAAATGTGTTCGTTTGTCTTTTGTCATTTTTATGAAAAATGACAGTTTCATATTAAATAGTTTCTTCTACCCAACACAACACACCAGTAATTGAAAAAAAGTTTGAAAGTAATTTTAACTTACTGGGCGTAAAGTCAAAGGAAATTTCTGCGGATTTGCCGCGTTTAACTCTACACGGCTTGTTTTCTGAGGCTTCCTTGCATGGATCGATTCTCACTTCGTGAATAGTGCAGTTTTCGACAGCTCCATCTGTAATGAAAATAAATTATTTCGTAGCATCACTATGGATCGACTTCCTTCTCACCAAGGATCACCCTCGCCCTTTGAAAAATTTCAGAAACTTAAAACGCCGATATCCAGTGGCAGAGTTCCCATAAGGCCGACAATAAGACCGACGGCAGCGAGCGCCCGCTATCTAGCTCAAGTACGTGTTGGGCGAAGCAAGCGCGGCGCGGAAGCGTGCACTGAGCAAACGCGGATCCACCGTTGTGGGCACGGTGGACATGCCCACAATCCTAATTAAGGTCGATAGGCTGATGTTATATCCAATGCTTTAATAAAATCAGTGTATACTTTTAATTAAATCTAAAATGTGATATGCTTTCAAGCTGTAAAAGTTTCATCAAAATTGGTTCAGTAGTTTAGAGTCTAGATGTGACATTGTGATGTGCAAACAAATACACGAAATGTTACAATTACCACAAAACACCAAACCATAACAAACACTCTCGACGTACGTTTCGCCAACCAAGTTGGCATCATCAGGAGATGATTAATTTATAGTTTTAATCATCTCCTGATGATGCCAACTTGGTTGGCGAAACGTACGTCGAGAGTGTTTGTTATGGTTTGGTGTTTTGTGGTAATTGTAACATTTCGTATCTTTACACCAAAGGTTCCACCATTTTTTATTGTAAACAAATACACATTTACTTTTGTAATTTTCGTGAGCAAACAGACTAACATTTTACGGGTTTATTAATTTACTAGTGTTCGCCCCGGCCCGCGGCTTTGCTCGCGTGGACCAATACACTAGTGCAAGATCTTGGCCGAGACGTCATACATTTTGTAAACGTCTCCTTTGTAGGAATGCATCGTGAGCGAGTCCGTAGTCCGGCTCGCCTTGGCCGATTTTCGGGTGGCCGTGACCACAACCTTTTTGAGGTCTGGATCCGCGCCTGGGCACTGAGAAAACTCTATTTGGTCGTATAACTATTAAAGAGATAGTTCCTCTAGCTATATGAATATGGCTGCCTTACTTTGTCTCTGACAATCAAAAAATATAAAAATAAAATTTCCAAACTCAGATATAAAATTATTATTATTATTATTTTATTTCGTTCAAAAGACTACAAGGAGTCGAATATTTCTAGCGGGTTAAACCGAATGCAATGCCGATTTTAGTACAACTTCACATTTCTACGCTGAAAAGTTTACAGAAAGGGGCGGCTGGTACTGAACGGCCTAGGGCGGCAAAGACTGCTAGTCCACCTCTGCCGATATCTCCTTAAGTCTAAACTAACAGAAATACAGAGCTGCGCGTGTGCTCCTTGAATTCGGCATGATTTGTTTTTAAAGCGTGATGTCAATTTATAAAATCTATAAAAAAATTTTGCGTTGTCTCAAAATTATGTTGCCCTTGCTTTATCCGCCACTGGGGGGAGGGCGGATTTTGAATTTTTTTAATTTTATACGCGTATAATATTTAGTATTCACAACGTTTTTCTTTCAACTTATAGATAAGTAGTAAACTTATTGAGTCATATAATTATTATTTCAGTCCGGCCCTGATTAAATAAATTGATAAAGAAGTTAATGGATCAAATTAAAGTCTATTTAAACGTGGCGTGATATGAATAAATTTTGTATTTTATATTTAAAAATAACTTCTCTTCTCTGCATAGTATAAAATGAAGTCGCTTTCCGCGTCTGTCTGTTTAACCGCTAACTCCTTCTAAACCACGCAACGGATTTTGATGCGGTTTTCACCATCAGTTAGATAATTTTTCACGGAAGGTTCATATATATAGCGAACGAGCGAAGCGAGTGAGTAATGTAATTTTAATATTCAAGCGAACGAGCGAAGCGAGTCAGTAGTGTATTACACCTGGGCTTTTTTAGCACCCGGGCGAAGCCGGACGAGGCCGCTAGTAAAATATAAATTAACTGTAAAAAATATGACGGATATTTTGAGTTCAGACTTCAGTCGTTGAGTGACTTCAGTCAACGTTTCAGCTTAGATTTATTAAAAAAAAACAATTGATATTTAATGATAATCTAGAATAAGACGAAATTGTTGTTTTACAAAATTGTCACTTTTGTTATCAGTAAAAATTGATTGGTTCACGGCCTTTGAACCTTATTTAAACAAAATGAGGACACTTGTACTCAGTTTTGATAATGATTGATTTTACAAAATATTATGCTTTAAGAAAATATTTGTATAAACTGGTCTCCCAGCCCTCGGGTATATACGCGTCGACCGATTAAAATATCTTGTTACGTACGATTAAAGAAATTTGATTCATTTATTGTTTTTATTTGTACAATTTACGAAGTACGCGTTTGCAACATGAGAATATCTCAGAGCATGGGCGCCAAGAGGGGAGTGTATAAGGAGGTCCGATTGCACCTCCTTGACTTTTGGCGTATAGAGACGGAGGCGAGAAAAATAAAAAAATCCGGGAGAGCCAAAAAAAATATTTATTTGAGTAAACAGAAAGGTTAATACGTCGATATTAATTTAATAATTAATAACAAAAAACAAAACTTGAAAATGTTGCATTTTGTACCCCCTTGGAATCAATCATGCGCACCTATGTCTCAGAGTATGATAACAATGTTGAATTTTAAAATATTCATCTACAAAGAAACAAATGGAATAATTATAATTTTAAGCATGGAAATCTTCAGAATATAGAATTTTTTAAGAAACTTAATTAGCAACTTGACGTAAGAAACTGAAACTCATATTATAAAAAGTTAAGCTATAGCCTTCAGTAGTGGCTTCTCTCGCGTTAATGACACTTTTGATTGAAGTATATTTTAACCCGAGCCGCGAGCGTAGCCAGATAAAAATTATCCTATAAAGTATAAAGCATTATACAGTATGTAAACAGGTAAGCTGCACATAGGGAAATTAGCATTGGAAAAAAATGAATGGATCAGAGTGAGCCACACTCATAATGTACGTATTTATATAGGGTTGCTGTGGATATTTTAGTGTTTTTATTTTAGTTTCAATTTTTTTAATTTTATTTGACATTTAAACAACTATTAAAATAAAAATAATTGAAACTGAAATAAAAACACTAAAAAACCATAGCAACTCTATATAAATACGTACATTATGAGCCCTGGCTCACTCTGATCCATTCATTTTTTCTCAATGCTAAATTCCCTATGTGCAGCTTACCTGTTTACATACTGTATAGTCTACCTATACTAAAAGTTTGGGTACCAAGTTTCGTTAAAATCGATCCACTCGCTCTTAATTATTGAAGTTAGCACCATTGTTAGACAAACAAAAATTCTAGAAATACGTTCCCCCCGTCTAAAGATACGTGCAGTACGCAGCTGGGATTCTAGATGGTAGCATGTATGGTAGATGGTGGCTGAAATTATTAGAGCTCATAGGTTTGCACAACGAAGCTTTGATACTAGCATTGATACAAGCTTAAGTCGCGGTTGAAATGTCAGATAGCGAAGACGAACATTTGTGTTCTTCTGCTACAAAGTGGTATATTTTAAATACAAATTTGGGTAGGAGCTATCATGTCCACCCTATTAATAGAAAACGATCTAAACATGGCGAATCATTTATACCAAGAATTAAAATTTTACCCAAACCGGTTTTTTTGAATATTTACGTATAGAACCTAACACTTTTAAATACGTCTTAGAAAAAACTCAAAACAAATTAAATAAAAACTGGCAAAATTTCACTTATTAAACTAGTCACATCCATTGCGAAACTTGTAACGGCCATTTGACAGTTGTCACGCGTTGATTGTAGTAGTCAGCGCGCTGAAAGAATGGTGAGATACATTCTTGTATCTACCAGCTCTTGTAACTGCGCTTATACCTGCTACACTCACTGCTTCGTTGTGTACGCTCGCATATATAACAATGCATAATTTAAGCAAGCCCTGCTATGATCTACGCTACCATCTAGAATCCCGGCTCCATACTACACGTACCTTAAGGCATACAAAATACAAAAAAAAATTGACGAAAAACAATATTGTAGACAGAGAACCTGTTTATATTTTATTTATATATTTGTACTAGCAGCGCGGTCCGGCTTCGCCCGGGTGCTATGAATTTATGATTTATTATCCCCCCGTGAGAAATTCTCCCCCTGCGAAGCGAAGCCAGGCTGGTGGTGTTTATAATATTACTAGGATTCCGCTAGTATACGCTGAAATGCAAAAAAATTGCAGAGTTACGTTTTGTTACTATCCCACAGGAACTATATATTTTTCCGGGATGAAAAGTAATCTATGTGTTATTCCAGAATATAAAGTAACATATACAGGGTCTTCAAAGTTAAGTCGGCACTATTGCTAACTTCGTTATTTTTGGATCTACAAAATCGGTTAAATTAGCAAACTAGAAGTATTTTTTCCGCTGAATAAAATGATGAAAACAGAAAAACAATTGAGCATCGCGTTTTCGAGTTATGATTGTCAGAGTCACTAGGAGTGTTGCAAGCGGGCTACAAAATGCTTGGACCAAGAGGGTGATGTTCTTGAGAATCTTATTTGAATTTTGTTTTCTTCCAAGTTATAGAATAATTTGAAATAAACGATATTTTTCACCTCATGGATATTCTTGTCACTTTCTATTTTATGGTGAGCCAAAGCTGCCACTAACACAGCTACCTTTAATTTGAATTTGAAAAATCATTATTAACTTAGTCATTTTTGACATAAGGATAGAAGACTATGGGACACTTTTTGTTCAGAATTCAACTGTCTATCGATTGTGAATATTGTATACCGGGTGTATCATTTAAAAAAATAGTAATTTTTGATAAAACTCGAATACGCGATATTCAATTGTTTTTCTGTTTTCATCGTTTTATTCACCGTAAAAAGTACTTCTAGTTTGCTAATTTAACCGACTTTGTAGATCCAAAAATAACGAAGTTAGCAATAGTGCCGACTTAACTTTGAAGACCCTGTATACCAAATTTCCGTTCAGCCGTTACGGAGCTGAGTGGTTACAAACATACACATTGCACACACACAAACTTTCGCATTTATAATGTTATTATTTAGTAGAGATTAATTATTTTTTTTATTGAATTTTAAAATTAAACATGCTTCTAATTTGAGAAACTTAATATTACATTTATTTCAGTTATGTGATTAAAATAATATTATGATATTTTTACCTCAATAGTTTTCGTTACAATTATTAAGAAAACCTATAAGATGCATAACAAAAAAAGATAAAAAAACGCCCACTGCAGTAACACAACAACATAATTTTATAACATTTATAGATAGATTGATTGTAGATTATAGACGCTCGACAATAATATTTATATTTATTATTCAGACACTTATAAGCTGGATTATTTTTTATATTATTTATTTGTTATTTTTAATTCAAATGATCTTAGTTATTGAGCGTCTATAATCTACAATTGGTCTATGAGCTACGTGCGAGTTGTAAACAAAATTTTACGAAAAAAAATATGAAAAATGTTTCGAAAAATCGACTTACGAACCTGGAAGGGGGCATTTTTCGAACTGAACAATTTCAGGTTCAGCCGCGCAAATGCCGAACACAAAACAGCACACGAAAAGTGTAATTAAAAAACGCACCATCTTCAACGTTCAACAGACAGTCAAATGGCTACCAGCGGTGAGTTGATGTTTGAAACTACTGTGTCTCCGGTGCTGGGTCACTTATCGGTAATTATCAGCTTAAAGTCTGTGTCGTCAACATTGACATCTTATTAGTCAGTAGACTAAGCTTATTAGCTATTCTTTTGCGGTCTGACGTAACGATTAGTCTGAACTCTGAAGCGAACATTCACGATGTAATAGAAACTTTGAAATTACCTAGAGTCAATTCATAATTAGGTATTTAAATTTAAAAAAAATTATTAATTTTTTCTAATAATTTAACATAAATATATGGAAAAACGAAAAGAAATTTTTTTTTAAAGCCATAGATAAATTACTAAAAATTAATTAAAATGTATAAAAATTTAAAAAATTTAAAAAATATCACGTGACTTCAAAACGCGCCAGAAATGTTTGCGACGTCGTTATGTTAAAATTTGTGTGCATTTGTTGGTATTTGTGTATAATATGTATTACACATACTATCAAAAATAATAAATTTTTAACCATGGATACAAAGACCATTATTAAGCAAAAAAATTAAATAAAAACAGTTTTGCTATAAAACTTGTATGTGGTCTTTCCGTTTAAGTAAAAAAATTCATTAAAAAACCCAATTGCCTCGTGTCGGTTCTTACTTGCCTCGATTCTTAGTGATCTAGTCACTAGTTCACTAAGAATCGACTAGATCACTTAGAATTAGGAAGTTTCCGTTGGAAGAAAATACTAATTATGGTACTGTCACATCATTGTGATGTAGATAACTTTAAGAAATCTTAAAGAATTATTTTTATATCTTTAATTTCAACGGAGATATTCAATTTCTTGTACGTGGGGTTACAAACGAAATTGATTTTTGAATATGACGTCACGCGGTACAAGTTTGCTGTTTTTAGGCGCGATCGTGGTGTGAATATAACATGGTGTGCTACCTAGGGTACCAATTTTCGACTGCTTTGCGCAGTGACGTCACGTAGAGAACAAATTAAACTTAGTTGGCGGGTAAATGTCAAACAATTCATTATTAATTTCATTTAAACGTATTTTGCGAGTATTTTTATTAAACTAACATTGATATTGGAAAATGCCTGCCTGTGCGGTATACGGGTGCACTAATTATTTGCGAAAAACTAAGGGCACTAATATGAAATATTACAGTTTTTCTAAAAATGAGGATTTATTAAAGATATGGGTCCACGCTTGCCATCGTTTAGATAAGTTCAACATTCAGCAAGGTAATAAAATATCTAATTATTAAATATCATTTTCACTGGATAGTTGTACCAATGTACCCTATATAATATGTAAATATTTTTACAGCACGAATTTGCTCCAAGCACTTTACCGAACTTTGTTTTCATAGAAGTTTACAACACAAAATGTTGAACTATATGCCGAAAAATTATCGAAATTTAAAAATGGATGCTGTTCCAACAGAATTCTTACGAATTTTCTGTGACGTCATGTACCCTATTTGAAATCTTCTCAACGAAACCTTTCTTTTGATACCCACATCAACGTATTTAGAAGGAAAATTACTTTTGCATTCTGACAAAATGGCGTCTGGAGTCCGCCATATTGAATTTTCCGTGATATCATATACCCAGTGTCACTCTTGAGACTACGACGAATCTACGGACACCTCATTTTTCAAAATCCGTCAAACCGTTTAGGCTACAGAGCGTGCCAAAGAAATTTACGTACATACTACATACACTGGAATAACATTACCCTCCTTCTGGGGTAGGCGGGTAAAAACATAATTTAGTTTTATGTTTAAGCTATTTTCTATATTTTTTTACAATATTATAAACAGTAATAATAGTATAACTGTAATGTATGTATATTATACATATTCCTGCAATAATGTAGAATTTGTTTGCGTTTAAATACCTATTTTTAATAAACAGTTTTTTATTATTTCCTGTTTTAATTATGGATAATAATATAATAAGCCTTTAAAAACAATAAATTAACAAATTTTGTCGAAATTCCCATTATTTTTCCCCAAAAAACGCCAAAAACAACAAAATCACTAGGTACTGGACTCACGCTTGTTCTCTACGTGACGTCACACGGCAAGATGGAGACTGACCTATCTCTCTCACTCGCTGCGCAAGAGCACACCATGTTATATTCACACCACGGGCGCGATCTAAAGCGAAGCTAGAAGCGCCTATATACACTCGCTTTGTCTGTTAATCTGTGACGGATTTTTTGTATCAGTCGTACAGCCCAAACGAATTAACCGATTTTAAAAAACTTTTTTTTATTCGATTCCTCTCGGGGTCTATTTGATCCTAACGTCGCCCGATTTTTGAATTTTGGCCCCAGAGGGGAGCAAATTAGAAAAAACGGTGTTTTTTGCTTATAGTTCGCTCAATTCAAGTCAGATCGATTCGAAACCTGTCTTAAACGAAAGAGGAGAAAATTTTAGATAGATTTTATGTATAATATTGTGTGAAAACAGTTTTTTTATACACATTTAATTGCTAATTTCAACTATATAAATGCGACTTTATCTAATAAATCGCAAACTTGTTTCGGTTGTCCTTGTCTGTTGCACAGTGTGATATGGATATTGGAAGATAGCGTATGCTCTGACTTATAATAAATGTTTTAATATAGTCATTCAATTTTTTGACTGGTGACGTTTGATTTTTGTGTTTAAAAACCGTGGCCTACTGAGTTAAAATAACCTGTAACTAATTATTGACGTCGGTCGGATGGCGGGATCTGGGGATCGGACCAAAATTTCTCGATGTTTTATATCTTCCTGAACAATTTGGCTTTCTTTGTCTGTATGTCCGTTTGTACGTTTATAGCTCGAGAACCACTGATCCGATTTACATGAAAAGTGTAACGTTACTTTTGTAAAAATTATCCGATCCTTTTACAAATTAATATTTGAGAGTTTATAGGACACAAAAAA
Source organism: Mongoloraphidia duomilia (assembly GCA_039654895.1). Lineage (NCBI taxonomy): Eukaryota > Metazoa > Arthropoda > Insecta > Raphidioptera > Raphidiidae > Mongoloraphidia > Mongoloraphidia duomilia. The sequence continues at coordinate 15,392,325 of CM077525.1, read as the reverse complement.
ATAAAATGGCGTCAGATTTCAAAATGGCGGCCAAATTATGTACTTTTTTGTAAAAATTATCCGATTGTTTTGAAAATTGATATTTGAGTTGTATAGGACACAAAAAAATAAAATGGCGTCAGATTTCACAATGGCGGCCATAATATGTACTTTTTTGTAAAAATTATCCGATCCTTTTGAAAATTGATATTTGCGAGTTTTATAGGACAAAAAAAAATAAATGATGTCATATTTCAAAATGGCGGAAATATGTAGTACTCCTTTCTAAAAATTATCCTATCCTTTTGAAAATTGATATTTGAGAGTTTCATAAGACACAAAAAAATAAAATGACGTCAGATTTCAAAATGGCGGCCGTAAGTACATTTTTGTAAAAATTATCCGATCTTTTTGAAAATTGATATTTAAGAGTTTCATAGGTCACAAAAAAATAAAATGACGTCAGATTTCAAAATGGCGGCCATATGTACTTTTTTGTCAAAATTATCCGATTCTTTTGAAAATCGGTATTTGAAAGTTTCATAGAACACAAAAAAATAAAATGATGTTAGATTTCAAAATGGCGGCTGTATGTACTTTTTTGTAAAAATTATCCGATCATTTTGAATATTTATATTTGAGAGTTTCACAACACAAAAAAATAAAATGACGTCAGATTTCAAAATGGCGGCCATATGTACTTTTTTGAAAAAATGATCCGATCTTTTAGAAAATCGGTATTTGAGAGTTTCATAGGACACAAAAAAATAAAATGACGTCAGATTTCAAAATGGCGGCCATATGTACTTTTTTGAAAAACTTATCCGATTCTTTTGAAAATTGATATTTGAAAGTTTTATAGGACACAAAAAAATAAATGATGTCATATTTCAAAATGGCGGCCATATGTACTTTTTTGTAAAAATTATCCGATCCTTTTGAAAATCGGTATTTGAAAGTTTCATAGGACACAAAAAAATAAAATGATGTCAGATTTCAAAATGGCGGCCGTATGTACTTTTTTGTAAAAAATATCCGATCCTTTTGAAAATTGATATTTGAGAGTTTCATAGAACACAAAAAAATAAAATGACGTCAGATTTCAAAATGTGTACTTTTTTGAAAAAATGATCCGATCTTTTTGAAAATCGGTATTTGAGAGTTTCATAGGACACAAAAAAAATAAAATGACGTCATATTTTAAAATGGCGGCCATATGTAGGTACTTTTTTGCTAAAATTATCCGATCCTTTTGAAAATTGATATTTGAGTTTTGCAGGACACAAAAAAATAAAATTATGTCATATTTCAAAATGGCGGAAATATGTAGTACTCCTTTGTAAAAATTGTCTGATCTATTTGAAAATTGATATTTGAGAGTTTTATAGGACACAAAAAAATAAAATGGCGTCAGATTTCAAAATGTCGGCCAAATTATGTACTTTTTTGTAAAAATTATCCGATTCTTTTGAAAATTGATATTTGAGTTTCATAGGACACAAAAAAATAAAATGACGTCAGATTTCAAAATGGCGGCCATATGTACTTTTTGTAAAAATTATCCGATCCTTTTGAAAATCGGTATTTGAAAGTTTCATAAGACACAAAAAAATAAAATTATGTCAGATTTCAAAATGGCGGCCGTATGTACTTTTTTGTAAACATTATCCGTTCCTTTTGAAAATTGATATTTGAAAATTTAACAAGACACAAAAAAATAAAGTGGCGTCAGATTTCAAAATGGCGATCAAATAATATCTTTTTAATTGTATTATTTATATCTTTTATAAATTCGGTTTAATATACAATGCGTAAGAAGCATAGCTTCTGTCGGGTGTCTTATGACACATCATGACTGTTTTTAACCGGTTCCGAGCTAAGCTTAATAGTCAACCGTTGCCATGGAAAATTGTTTAAAAAATTCACTGTACTATTTTTTCTATGTAATCCAATACATATTTATGTTTGGTCTTATGGCTCATAGCCTACTACAAAATTATAAATCATAATAAAATTAAGCAAAATCGCAGGATAGTGGACAAAATAATTTGATAATATGGTTAGTAATTAATATTAATTTTCATAAACATTGTTATTTTTATGATTGTACTTGAAAAAGTCTAAATCTATAGACGAAACGTCGTACATTAATTTAATAAATCAAATTATTTTGTCCACTATCCTGCGATTTTGCTTAATTTTATTATAATCACGATGGACACGATTTCTAATATAAATTATAAATCATCTCAGTGTTATTTTCCCTATGTTCGATAAAACCGTTTACACACAGTAGGTATCTACATGAATATCGCGCCTTGTAATTCTTGAATTACTTGTATGCTCCAAAATTTTTTAGCTTTGTGAGTAATTAGAACCTAAGTTACTTAGTAACTATTTTGTTGTAATACAGACTTTTCTATTTATATTAAATTAAAATTAACTGTCAAAAATTTAAATATGTCAATATTTTTCGTCATCAACTGGTTTGTTTATAGTGTTTCCATAACAATTTACGAGTTTAAAGAAAGAAATTTATCGGAAGCACAGATGACATATTCGGAAGTTACAAGTTAAATTACCAGATTACCACATATTATACAAACTAAAAATCAAGGTTATTAGAGTACAGGTTGCCTCGTTCCATCTGACCAATCAGCGTAAGCGCGGGAATGACGTCAGCTGAAATTTAGTTTAAATCAAGTACAAAAATGGTTGAAGATTATGCTTATTTATTTATATTAGGTGCTTCGTGCAGATTTTTTTTTAAAATTGGCAGGAGACAATAAATAGAAGAATAGATGTTAAAAAATAGGATAATTTTTATTTTTATTACAAAATTTAGGTTTTAATATCTATAATATAAACAAACAAAAAATTAAATAATGCTCAAGAAATGGCAGATCTTGTTAATTACCTATTTTTTTAAATTTAAGAAACGAATAGAATTAACTAACACATTGATAAATTATTATTTTATCTTTTATATTCACAAAATATTAAAAATAACTACAAAACACCATAACACTTAACAGCTATCGCAAAATTGACAACTTGTCATATTTTTTCATAACAGAAGAATCATGTTTCTATTAGATATTGAAAAAACATATTACAATACCATGGTTTAATATTGCTGAAAATAACTTTTAAAAATATCGTGCCGCGTGACGTCACCCGGACTGAAAACGGAATTTCTTGGAGAATTGTCAAATTCAAACTTTGAAGTTGCATAGTTTTGTTGTTTTTAAAGATATTTTAAAAATTCTTCCGCCATTTAGAACTATGATTTAGACAAAAAAAATAAAAAAGTGAAACTTCCTAATTGTGACCTAGCTCTCGGGGATTTGTTACTTGGCTCTCGGGAATCTGTGACTAAGCTCTGGGGATTAGTCACTTAGCTAAACAAATTATTAAAGATTTACTTTATTTTTACAGAACGGTCGATCTGCAAGTTCAGAAAGTTCCGACGACTCCGACAGATGGCAGTCGATTTTCATCGCGGTAACCGACAAGGAGTTGCGTTTGTACGAGTCGGCGCCATGGAGTATGGAAGCGTGGGGCGCACCGGTTGATATCTGTCCTTTGTTATCGACGCGTCTCGTCAGTTCGTCAAGCTCATCGGGTTCGTCAAGTACAGGCGGCGGAGGACGGGCGATTTTCACGACTGATGTGATCGCATTTTCGGTACGCTGCGGAACGGCTGAAAGTGTCGTCACCCACCAGTTACGGACCGAAACGCACAGGGACCTCGCTAACTAGGCCCGGGCACTCAACAATGCTCACTGACATATACGGACAGTTAAAGTTCAGAGTTTACAATGGTGCTCACAACGAGCGCTCGCATTGATATTATTCTAATTCCACCCTTTACACACAGCCTATAGAAGAAATAATTTCTATACTTTTGATTTTCTTTACAATGAACTCTTAAAAGGGTTAGAAATAAAGGACTAAAAAGTTCCCACTTATATCGTGAGTGGAACAACTCTTTTGGGACGAAAAACTAACCCTGGTGTGAACCCGTTTTGAGTTTTCCTTATTTATCGTCTAAACCGTTACTCGGACGAAAAAATATAGAACAAAAATTTGCTTCTGGATTATCATTTATTTTTGTTCCGAATCGCAGGGTACACCTGGAAGAGTAGGCCGTGCCAGTTGGTTTTGCATTACGACAACGGTTTCACGCTGCTCGAAGTAGGCACCGGCGGCAGTTCAATATCGCGAAACGGACCGCGTTTTCCGTTCGATAGATTGAGATCGTCGGGCGATGACGGCAGTCGTATGTTATGGCTTGATTTCGAAGGCGACGAAGGAGAAATGGTAAGCTGGAAAGAATTTGCGCACGAGCAAACAATCGCTTTCAACCAATTTTTAATCGCTTGGTCTTTTTTTTGTAGGAATTGGATATGGAAGGTTGTCTAAAACCGCTAGTATTCATTTTACATAATTTCTTATCGGCCAAAATACATAGGTTAGGTATGTATGCGTAGTATTAGTTTTCAAAACAAAGATTTATATAATACATGATTAACATTCCGTGAATAAAAATAAATTATAATTTAAAAAAACTAAAAAACACGCTTTAATGAACTAAAAAGTAAAAAATAATTAATTTTATTGTAAAAAAGCGTGGGGTAGTATGAAAATATGATACAAAGCACCCCACGCTTTTTTACAATAAAATTAATTATTTTTTACTTTTTAGTTCATTAAAGCGTGTTTTTTAGTTTTTTTAAATTATAATTTATTTTTGCTTTTTAGTCCTGGAGATCCTGGTCAGGATAATGGGACAAACTTATGGAATTATTGTATTGTCATCGTCCTTGATAAGTGTGCAAAGTTTCAGTTCAATCTGAAGTTTTTTGCTTTTTTTTTTTTAGTCCTGGAGATCCTGGTCAGGATAATGGGACAAACTTATGGAATTATTGTATTGTCGTCGGTCCTTGATAAGTCGACAAAGTTTAAACTAAATCTGACCGTTCAAAGTTGGTCAAAATCAAGTTCAAAGAAGTCGGTTACAAACTGACAAACAAGCATACAAGCAAGCAAGCCCGCAAGCAAGCATACAGGTGAAGCTAATATAAGCGTGTTAAAAAGAATCAAATTATTTGTGGTAAAAACTATAAACTTTTTAGAAACGAAAACGTATTGATCTAACGAAACATGGGCGCCGGCATCTGAAAATTCCATGTCGGACTAACGTACGAAATATACAAAAGAAGTGATACAAAAGACTGTAATATTTTTTTGTATTTCATATTGTATGGAAAATACGCCATTTCATGCCAGCAGATGGCGCCACAAAATATTAAATATATTCTCATACACGCCTAGAAAGTTGATTATTACTTTAGAATGTGAAGTAATAGTATGTCTAGATACGTAATGGGGCATATTACGGCCAGTGATGACAGTATGTAAAAACGAGCGATAGCGAATTTTTACAGTCACACGAGCCGTAATACATTTACGTACGAGACATATATGGTATTTTTTGCCATACCCACTACAAAATACCTACTTTTTACGTCATTTTCAAAAAATTCTGACAGTTCATTTTCGTCGCCATTTTTTCTTCTAGTGTTCCGCGAAGTTCGTGCAAAGTAAGTAATGACAAGCGCACGCAAGTGTACGCGGGCGTATAGAGCTAATTAACAGAAGTTGTCATGGAAACCGTTATTTTCTGCGCTAGTGCAAAAAGTAAACTATTTTCCGCACACCTGCCTGTTAAATGGGTCATTAATGGCCGCTATACATACATCGAAAATAGCTATTTTGTAGTGAGTATGGCAAAAATATTAATGAAATCCTAGCCAATATATAATAATAAGTGTATGAATGCAACAGCAATAAGTCTAATGTCAGAAAATAAAAACATTTTACAAATGAAACAGCGTTAATTTATTGTTTTAAAATGTTGATGATTCCCTTAATTCTTAAATTTAATTTATTGACGGAATTATTACAAAACTGCCATTGCACAGTGAAATAATATTATATTTTCTGTTTTTATGCCATATTTTGATAGTACAGTCAAAATAACTCAAGAGCTAGCGAACTTTTATAGTAAGCAAATTCATAAAAGCTGCAACTTTGTAGAATGGTATTTCTATCTTTCCTGATGTCAAAGATCTACTAGGCCGCCAATGGTAACTTTAGCAGCAAGAGCTGGGGACCTATTGTGTGACTTAGTTTGCTCACTTTCATCTCACGTGTGGGAGCGTACTCCATAGAAGCTCCTCTAAGATATGGATACAGTCGTAAAATCACTAGGACGACAAAGTAGGGATTTTATTTCTTGTTGTATATTTTCACTTTAAAACACTAATTAATGCGTGTGTGAGGAAGTGTGTGAACTTGGCACAGCAAAGTTGGAAAATTACCAAAATTTTAAGAGTTCCTATAGCACGCCAAATAGTTTTAGAGTACTCGCTAAGTGAAAAAAATCGAAATCAAAAAATGCTGTGCTAAGTTCACAATTTCAAAAATTCAAAGCCTCGACCAGATCTCAGAATCGACCTAGATCAATAAGATTCAACCAGTGAAATAGTACTTTTAAATTGCGTTAATTAGAAGTTTGATGAAATTTTAATGGTAGGTAGGGGGAGCCACTAGAATACTCCAGCCAAGTTTCCCCCCTAGGATTCCGCAAGGGGTGGCCGCCATCTTGAATTTAAGGGTTGAAATCATGTAACTGGGTAAATATTGCTTCTGTGTGAAAAATTACTACAAGAATTGTTAAGGAGGATGTATCCAAAAACTTTTGTTTAGGAAATTTTTTGAAATTTCTTATTATTCAAAAGTTATAAATTTTCAAAAATGACACTGTTGGGGATGGAAACGGTTTTTCCGATTTTACAACAAAACGGTCAATCGGGGGCGAAAAATGGTTATGACAAAAGTTATAGCTTTTGAGTTTCTCTACAATATACATGTGTTCAACATTTTTTTTTGCTTGGTACAAATATAGAGGTCGCCAAAAGTCGACCGGCGCCAATATTTTTGAAAATTTTTGAATTTTGCACATAACTAATTAATTCAAGTCATCGCATTTTCACCAAAATGGTGGATCCAATATGGCGGACGTCTTTCATTTAAATTCATCGCATTCTCACCAAATTCATAATTAGGGAGTTTTCGGGCTCGCTGATTATGAATCCGTTTTCAGATTTTCAAAAAACAAAATGGCGGATCCAATATGGCCGACGTTTTTTATTTAAATTCATCGCATTCTGACCAAATTCATCATTAGGGAGTTTTCGGGGACGTTGATTAAGATTCGAGGTTGCCACGCATTATTTCAGGTATTCTGTAGGAACGAGACTAGTTGGAGTCGGGAGGAGAAAATATAGTACTGGGCACTGGCCGCTAAAGTTCAACCGCGGGTTGATATTCAGTTTCCCCCACCCCGCGTAGGATCCATATAAAAACCCGCGGGGTGAGGGAAACTTTATATCAACCCGCGTATGAGCTTTGGCAGTCAGTACCTTACTGTTGGATCTACAATAATTGTTATTCGCTCCATTTCGTCTCTACTTTTTGAAGAGAGAAAGATCATTAAGAATCGACCTCGATCATTATAAGAATCGAGCTCGATCATTAAGAATCGACCTCGATCATTAAGAATCGACCTCGATCTTAAAAAATCGACTTCGATCATTAAGAATCGACCTCGTTCATAAGAATCGACCTCAATCATTAAGAATCGACCTCGATCATTAAGAATCGATTTCGATCATTAAAAATCGACCTCGATCATTATAAGAATCGACCTCGATCATTAAGAATCGACCTCGATCATTAAGAATCGACCTCGATTATTAAAAATCAACCTCGATCATTAAGAATCAACCTCGATCATAAAGAATCGGCCTCGATCAGTGGCGTATCTACCACAGGTGTTCCAGGTGGCAATCACCGGGGCCCCCTAACCTCGAGGGGCCCCCAATTTTTGGGTCAACTACTGATCGATTAACCCTTACACTCGATTTTTTTCTCAGTCCAATTATATATGATCTAAGCGCAGATTGCATTTACTTTCTAGATTCAAATACTATTGTTTCAATCAGTTGCTTTTTAATATGAAATTCGCCATGTTTGATTTAGAGTGTAGGTACCTTATTTGGGATTTCGACAGGGCGTAGTAGAACTTCTTTTAATTACAGAGTCGTTTATATATGACGTAGAACATTTTGAGAATACAATCAAATGTTGATGGGATGATGATGTCATAAATAATTGGAAATTTTTCTTAGTTGGGTAAAGTGGGGGAGGGGGGCCCCAAAAAAAATTTTACACCTGGGCCCCGCGAAGTAAAGCTACGCCACTGGCCTCGATCATTAAGAATCGACCTCGATCATTAAGAATCGACCTCGAGCATAAAGAATCGACCTCGATCATAAAGAATCGACCTCGATCATTAAGAATCAACCTCGATCATTAAGAATCGACCTCTATCATTAAGAATTTTAGATTTCACTACTTTTTACTTACAATTAATTGGATTTGGCTCTATTAGATCTCATAACTTTTTACTGCTACGCGATCGCGAGACTTGGCCTTTTTTTTACAAGAATTGTTTTTTGTAGTTCATTTGTCTCTTGAAGTGAGAACTGCAGTGCAGAATTTTCTAGCATTGTTAATTAATTTTGTCTTTGATCTGGATGTAACTGCAACCTTGTTTGTCAAAACAAAACTTTCTCGCAGAACAAAAGTATGTGCTTTGTTTACGGGTAAATGTTTACAAATTTTTGTTTGAGGGAAAGTGTATGTAGGTCTGGACTGCTTAATAGGAAACAGTCATTTCAAAACAGCACAGCTTTCAACAACTAGATCTTCATAGTCGTGAAAAACTATTTAGTCAAGGAGCTTCTCGTTAATAGATTTTGTTCTTTCGTGAGTGTCACGAACTCTAGCTAACTAGCGTGGCTCACTCTCGTGCAATACGTTTCGGTGTGACAAACACGTTTGATTCGTTCACGCTTGAGTCGTGCACGGTTACTCTTCTGTATGCCGCATGGATCCTTTATTTATATTTTTAACTGGCGAAATTTGGATTGAAATGTTTTTTTCAGTAAGAATGAACAATTCATATTTTTCAAAAACCTTGTATCAGGCAAACATACAGATGAATCGGTATTGATGATTTGTTGGTCACCAATGAAATATTTCTGAATCGAGGCTCAGCCGACTTTCAAGACACCGCCAGAAGGCTCAATGAATACATTTTTATTAATAAACCCCGCCTTCAAAAAATAATAGGTATTACATAATACAAATTTTTAAAGACTGCTCTCCTGATAACATTTTAAAGGCTGTTTCAAAACATATGGGATTTAGAACATTGAAAAAATAATAAAATTCTTAGCTGCTTTCCCGCAGAGAATATTAGTAAATTAGATCATCTAACCCAGTTGAATTAATTTTAATCAAATGATAACAGAACTTTTGGAAAATCTTGCTTGAGTATCTTTTTCAGATTGTAGTAACAAAGAACTGATTATAATGTTAAAAACAGTTAATTGATTTCTCTCAGAATGACGACTATTTAGATAATGACCTATTATATGTATAATATTAACACGCACTAACAATCTATCTTTGAACCATTCCGTATAAATAGCTGTTATGGAATTGCATAACAGTCTATATTTTTGAAGTCTAATAAGAGCCTTCAGGCGATGTTGTAAACATCGGCAGATCCTTGATTTAGAATTATTTCATTCGTGACTAACAAATCAGCAATACCGATTGATCTTTCTGGTCCCCGGTTAACAAATTTTAAGAAATATAATAAAAATATTTCTATGCTTAAACATTCGAAAAAATATTATTTAAATAAAAATAAAATTATTTATTTTAAAACTCTCCTGACATGTTATCCCCTTAAAAAGAGAGAAATTATCTGTTAGTCCAGTCACGAGAGCTTAAAAAGGTAGGTCCGCCTTGCGTTTTGCGCAGCAAATGATTTTATTTTTTTGTGTCCTCAAGCATGTTTAGGAGATGTCAAATCCAAGTTTGCGACCTCTAAAACAGGGCGGGGGAATTTTGGTGGGCTAAAAGCCATGATTTTTTTGCACTTTTTTCGGTTTTTTGCTTATAACATAAAAACGGCTTGTAGTATCGAAAAAATGGTCCTATTCAAAATTAAAGAGCACAAAATTTACTTCAAAATGCACTAGTCAAATATGTTTTTGTTCCGATTTTTACCGACTCTACAGAACTTAGAAAAATAAAAAAAAAATAAACTCTTTTTTGTTTGAAGGCGCTAATCTCAGGAACTACCAGTCTGTAAAAGAAGCAATAGTACTAATCAATGAGACCCTATACGAGTTTTTTGAAAATTCAATCCCAAAGGGTGAAAACGGGAGTGTAGGATTTATTGTAATAACAAAAAATCCTACATCTACGTTTTCCTCCCTGTGGGATTGAAGTAAAAAAAATAATCGAATAGCCTATAACCTTCCTTAATAAACAGGCTATCTAACAAAAAAAAATTTTTCAAATCGAACTGGTAGTTCCTGAGATTAGCGCGTTCAAACAAAAAAAAATAAACTCTTTTTTTGTTTGAACGCGCTAATCTCAGGAACTACAAGTCCGATTAAAAAAATTTTTTTTGTTAGATAGCCTGTTTATTGAGGAAGGTTATAGGATATACGAATTTTTTTTAAATTTAACCCCAAAGGGGGTTAAACGTGGGAGTAAGATTTTTTGTAATAACAAAAAATCTTACACCCCCGTTTTACCCCCTTTGGGATTGAATTTAAAAAAACTCGAATAGCCTAAAACCTTCCTTAATAAACGGGCTATCTAACAAAACAAAATTTTTTTAATCGGACTCATAGTTCCTGAGATTAGCGCGTTCAAACAAAAAAAGAGTTTATTTTTTTTTGTTTGAACGCGCTAATCTCAGGAACTACCAGTCCGATTTGAAAAAAAAAATTTTTGTTAGATAGCCCGTTTATTAAGGAAGGTTATAGGCTATTCGAGTTTTTCAATAGTTAAAGCTTGAAAAAATGCTTTTTTTTCATTTTGGTAAATTTTGGCGATTTTCTAAGTTCTGTAGAGCCAGAAAAAATGGGAACATAAACATATTTGACTAGTGCATTTTGAAGTAAATTTTGTGCTCTTTAATTTTGAATAGGACAATTTTTTCGATAGGTCCAGCCGTTTCCATATTATTAGCCAGAAACCGAAAAAAGTGCAAAAAAATCGTGGTTTTTAGCCCACCAAAACTCCCCCGCTCTGTTTTAGAGGTCGCAAACTTGGATTTGACATCTCCTAAACATGCTTGAGGACACAAAAAAATAAAATCATTTGCTGCACAAAACGCAAGGTGGACTTCCTCTCGTGACTGGACTATGTATAGTACCATTGGGTTCGTCATCGTGGATTCATACCTTGCTATAAGCAGTGGCGGACTAAGGGGGAGTGGCCCGCCTCGGGCCTCTGATCCTAGGAGGTCTCCAAATCCCTAGAAGTCCTTCTTAATCAAATCCCATACAAGGCCAAAATATGTTTAGTAAGTACCTACCTAATACGCAGTTTGGAGTTGGAGGCCCCGTACGTATACAAAATATAAACGTAGGTAGGTCGTTTATTATAAATATTTGATTTTTTTATGAAATTTACACTACAAATACATCAATTTCTAATAGAACGGGGGCTTCATTTAGTTCTGCCGCCCCGGGCTTAGTCCGCTACTGGCTATAAGTACTCAGGGAAAATTATCGATTTTTCAGAAATGCTAAAAACTCGACCAGATCACTAAGAATCGACCTTGCTCATTAAGAATCGACCCTGCTCACTAAGAAGCACTTCATTTGTGACTATAACAAAACAACAATACCGACCCGTCTTTCTGATCCCCGGCTAACATATTTTAAAAAACCTGTCTTAAAAATATTTCCCATAAAAACACAATTTCGCTGTAATAGCTGTTTTATTTTTGCAGTCTAATAAGAGCATTCAGGCGATGTTATAAACATCGGCAGAGCCTTGGTTCAGAAGTAGTTCATTCGTGACTAACAAAACAGCAATACCGACCCGTCTTTCTGATCCCCGGCTAACATATTTTAAAAAACCTGTCTTAAAAATTTTTCCCATAAAAACACAATTTCGCTATAATAACTGTTATATTTTTGCAGTCTAATAAGAGCATTCAGGCGATGTTATAAACATCGGCAGAGCCTTGGTTCAGAAGTAGTTCATTCGTGACTAACAAAACAGCAATACCGACCCGTCTTTCTGATCCCCGGCTAACATATTTTAAAAAACCTGTCTTAAAAATATTTCCCATAAAAAAACACAATTTCGCTGTAATAGCTGTTTTATTTTTGCAGTCTAATAAGAGCATTCAGGCGATGTTATAAACATCGGCAGAGCCTTGGTTCAGAAGTAGTTCATTCGTGACTAACAAAACAGCAATACCGACCCGTCTTTCTGATCCCCGGCTAACATATTTTAAAAAACCTGTCTTAAAAATTTTTCCCATAAAAACACAATTTCGCTATAATAACTGTTATATTTTTGCAGTCTAATAAGAGCATTCAGGCGATGTTATAAACATCGGCAGAGCCTTGGTTCAGAAGTAGTTCATTCGTGACTAACAAAACAGCAATACCGACCCGTCTTTCTGATCCCGGCTAACATATTTTAAAAAACCTGTCTTAAAAATATTTCCCATAAAAACACAATTTCGCTGTAATAGCTGTTATATTTTTGCAGTCTAATAAGAGCATTCAGGCGATGTTATAAACATCGGCAGAGCCTTGGTTCAGAATTAGTTCATTCGTGACTAACAAAACAGCAATACCGACCCGTCTTTCTGATCCCCGGCTAACATATTTTAAAAAACCTGTCTTAAAAATATTTCCCATAAAAACACAATTTCGCTGTAATAGCTGTTATATTTTTGCAGTCTAATAAGAGCATTCAGGCGATGTTATAAACATCGGCAGAGCCTTGGTTCAGAAGTAGTTCATTCGTGACTAACAAAACAGCAATACCGACCCGTTTTTCTGATCCCCGGCTAACATATTTTAAAAAACCTGTCTTAAAAATATTTCCCATAAAAACACAATTTCGCTGTAATAGCTGTTATATTTTTGCAGTCTAATAAGAGCATTCAGGCGATGTTATAAACATCGGCAGAGCCTTGGTTCAGAAGTAGTTCATTCGTGACTAACAAAACAGCAATACCGACCCGTCTTTCTGATCCCCGGCTAACTTATTTGAAAAAACCTGTCTTAAAAATTTTTCCCATAAAAACACAATTTCGCTATAATAACTGTTATATTTTTGCAGTCTAATAAGAGCATTCAGGCGATGTTATAAACATCGGCAGAGCCTTGGTTCAGAAGTAGTTCATTCGTGACTAACAAAACAGCAATACCGACCCGTCTTTCTGATCCCCGGCTAACTTATTTGAAAAAACCTGTCTTAAAAATTTTTCCCATAAAAACACAATTTCGCTATAATAACTGTTATATTTTTGCAGTCTAATAAGAGCATTCAGGCGATGTTATAAACATCGGCAGAGCCTTGGTTCAGAAGTAGTTCATTCGTGTCTAACAAAACAGCAATACCGACCCGTCTTTCTGATCCCCGGCTAACAAATTTTAAAAAACCTGTCTTAAAAATATTTCCCCTAAAAACACATTTTGCTATTATTAAATAATTCTGGCGATGCTATAAATTAAAATCACTAAGAATCGACAAGCAGGAGCAAGATTACTGTAACATTTGTTTTCAAGATTGCACTGATGATGCAAAATCAATTTTCTGTGTTGGGTGTCTGCTGATCTTCCATATTTCTTGCCAAGGGTAAGAAGCCCAAGAAGAGATTTTGGTTTTGCCGCCTTTGTTACTATAATATAATGACAATAATATTGTTGGTACTTTTAATTTTTTGTTCAATAAAGTTTTAGTTGTTTTATTCGGTGATATGTTTTTCATGCTCACACCAGTCAAGCATGCATGATCATAATAAAACACTTCTTTTAGAAAAGAATAAGCACCTGATAAGCCACTTTCATGAAATACGGCTATTTTCAACAATAGGTAATACCTATAAAGAAGTCAGTAGCCGGTAAATCCGCCCACTGGGTACCTATTGTGTAACTCATTTCTAGTGATATCACTAAAGTGAGATTGTTCACGCGAATATGCATTTTTCGCACTAGTGAAATAGAACCATTTAACGTGAATTTATTCGCCATCGAATTTGTCAGTGAAACGTGAAATATTTCACGTTTCACTGACAAATTCGATGACGAATAAATTCACGTTAAATGGTTCTATTTCACTAGTGCGAAAAATGCATATTCGCGTGAACAATCTCACTTTAGTGATAATCACTAGAAATGAGTTACACAATAGGTACCCTGAATTTATATAACGAATACAGAAACAGTCACCGCTACCGGCTACCTATCCACTGCCAACAAAACAGTGTAAGCATTAATTGTTCTCAAATTGGCAAGCGTGGTCGTGATTCGGGAAAATTAAGGCCTAGGAGGTTCTCAGGTTAGTAGTTAATAATATTTTGATCGAAAATTACGTCATTATTAAATTATTACAAGACAATATGAAATAACTAAACTCGTGCCGTAACTTGTGTCAAAACATAATACACCTTCTGGTATAAATATCCACCTCTACCAATAAATTAAAAATAAAAATGGAAAAAATGAAGTTTTGAAAAAATACTGCGATGGATATTATATAAGTAGTGCTACAAAATAATTAGTACTCTATGCTTCCTCAAAAATAAAAAAAAAAGAAATAACTGCATTTTTTTCTGCAATATAGATACAGTGGTGCCCTTTTAAGCATTGGTCCACTAAACAAAAGTTGCGAATTACACATTGAACAGAATTTGCCAACTTTTTTTAAATCAAAATATGCCCATCGTAACCAGCAAAGCTGTCTCTTTGCCCAGTAGGGAGTAGGAACGTTATCTTGAGATTTAAAATCACTGTGACGTGTCATTTTTCAGAAAATGGATAAAATAACTGAATGCCTAAAATGCAACAAATGTAAGCATTATTTGACGCCTCCGATATCGCAGTGCGTCCAAGGTCATTTGGTGTGTAGCAATTGTTTTGGCGAAAACGTGTGTTCACAGTGTGAAAAACCATTAATGCCTGTATTAAACACAACACTTGGTAAAATCGCTAGAAGTCTCAAATTCCCGTGTATGTACAAACAAAATGGTTGCGAAGACATGTTCAAGTGGGATGAACTGAACAGTCACGAAACAGACTGCGATTTCCGTTGTTATGCTTGCCCCTTAGAATTCAAAGGATGCCAATGGGTTGGTCTCAACGCCGACTTACAGGACCATTTTTCACAAAAGCACGCCGAGTCAGTCGTCAACTATATCGACAACCTACTAATATATATTGATTTGTCGTCGCCGTATCATAAAATTACTTTGGTCTTGGCGCTGAACCAAGTTTTCCTATTGCATTTGATTCGCGGCAACAAAACCGGTTACACAAATGCCGTTATGCAATATGTTGGACCAAAAAATGATTCAGAAAAGTATTGTTTTGAAATGGGAATGCACACACTCAACGATAACGCAAATTATACATTTAGGGCTTTCGTTAATTCAAATCGTTCAAACGTTCTTAAACCAAAGAATCGCGTTGTTTTGTCCGATATCTATGTGTGTTGCAACGAAGGTAATACGTGCAAATTAACAATCAAAAACACGGATCGATGTCAGCCAGATGATAAAGTACTGAAAGCAATTGAATGTCCTGTTTGTACGGAGTATATGTTATATCCGATTTATATTTGTAGTAGGGGACACAATTTATGCGGCAGTTGCAAAACGAAAATTAATGTTTGTCCTTCCTGTAAAGCAAGATTGAGCGACTCAAGAAACATTGCATTGGAAGAAATTGCAGAAAAAGCAATTGTACCATGTGCGTTCCATAGTAATGGTTGTTCAAAAACTGGTACGGTTGAAGAAATGGAAGAACATGGTTGCAATTTTGGAATATACGGATGCACGGAAAATCATTGTGAATGGCAGGGAAAATTAGACAGTTTAATAAATCATGTTGAGAAAGAACACGAAGGAAAAATAATTGAAAATGATTCTTTAAATAAGTTATACATCGGAAGCGGAATGATCGCTAATGGTGTAGAAAAATCCACATTAGTTTTCTCACGAACGCCGTTTGTTTTCTATAAGAAGTGTAATGATATTGAGTTTGTTCATTTCGTAGTACAATCCTACAATGATTGTTCCAGTTATAAGTATACGATCACAATAAAGAAAGATTCTCGATCGATAATAAATAGTGAAGTGTGCATAGGTCACAAAGAATCGATTGATGATGTGTGGCGTCATAATATGGGAATTCCTATATTAAAATCTAAATTAAAAGAAATGTCTGAAAATGACTTTATTGAATTTAAAATATCTGTAGAAAAAATATATAAATAGTCATTTTGTTTGTGTAATTAACAGGATGAAAGTTAGTGTTAGTTTTTATACGATGTGAAATAAAAAATATTATTTAATATTACCGTACTTATAAAATATATAAAAAAACAAAAACGGGGTGGGTAGAAGTCGGGTGACTACCGCTAGTTTTTTTGATGTGAATTCGATCGCGGCGATCCCTCTCTGCACCGTAGAATGGTTTTGGTCGGTCGCGAATGGGATTGCCTTTTAATTTTGCTCTTCCTTGTTCTCGGCCTTGGCATTTTGTTTTCCAATCGTCGCTTCAAATTTGTTTGTTGCAAATTTATTTTTTTTTTTCTGCGTCAAAATATCAGCAATACTCTTGTCTATGAAATACAATTTAATTTGTCTTAAACAGACAAGGAATTTGGTCGCTAGCTCGCTTCTTAGTGAGCGGCGACCGCGCCTCAACAATTTTTCAGAGCAATCTTCCTGAGTGTATGACGATTGACGTTATTGGTTATTAATATTATTCATTGAAGCGCATACTTCTGCGTTGTCGCCGAATGAATCTTTCAGGCAGTATAAGTATTATTTTTCTATCTGCTATAGTTTAGCCGCATGAAGACGATAAAAGTACATCATTTTTGTCAGATGTTTTTTCCAAACGACACTCTCGTTTCATCAAATTCACATCAAAATTGCCAGTTGACCATAGTTATCTGAATTTTATTATGCATTCTCTGTGTTAGGATAGGGATAATATATGTTGATGTTACAATAAAACAGGAAATTGTGTGCGATTTTTTTTATTTAAACTGAAATTAAATATAATTTACCATTTTGCTCTTTTACCCCAATCTTTTGGTGTCCAGTGTAAGCATTTTGGATCTATTCTTATCGATCGTTTGTCTGTTGCTTTTCGATGACTTTGTAATATTTCTCTACTTAAAGATAAAATGTATTGTCCTTTATAATAATGTAATAAATTTAAGTTTTGTAACGTTGATATCACATCTTCTTTTTTAATACTTGTTAGCTCACAGATTTCACTGAAAAATGAAAATATTTTTTTCCTTACACAAACCATAATTTAAATTAAGGTTATTCGTGCACTATGCAGTGAGTCTTAAATTTATATGTTACTTAAGACCACTTATAATCGGATTTACTTAATTATTTATTTATTAACAATAAAAGTCATTTGATTTTATTTTCAAGGGTATATTCGGTTTTGCGATCAGATCGATCTGAGCGCAGGATAGAGAAAGATACATACCTTGCATATAAAATAATGTAAAATTAATGTAAATTCAAACGCATTAGAGCGCTCGGATCGATCTGAGCGTAAAATCGGATTTACCCTAAGTATGGCTGACAAGTGACAGATATTTTATTGAATATTCAATTATTTATATTAAAATATTTTCAGAACTGCACGTCAGAATACTCTTTATAATTCTTACATAATAAGAGAAATTGTTAATATAAACTTCAGTTTTCTACATTTTAATCTTTAGCAGTTGTGGTTGAATTATATGAAAATGTGCGTTTTGAACGAGTTGCCTATTGACTACATGTCAAATATTCAGTTTTTAAAATTAATTACGCAAAAACTAGACGTCAGATCTTACTAAAAAAATTAAATTATAATATGTATTTAATATCGATTAATAACATATTAAAAATTCAGCTTGTTATCTTGACTTTGCTTTAATGCGCGTACAACCTAAAGTTTGAATTGTAGATTATAGACGCTAGACAACTGAGGTCATTGGCGTTGGGTTAGAATTTTGCTATGAAGTTCACCTACTTTATTGTAATTTGTGGTTTTTCATTGTCGCCAACCGGTTTACACTGCAATAAAATATCGATAATAGTTTGCGCCCAATAACTACGATAAGACAGCAATCCTAAATCAGACAATGGCTTCTCAGGCGATCCAGTTTTCCCTTCAAACTTGGATAATTCGTAGCCTTAAAAAAATTACATTTAAAAAACAAATGCAATAGCAAAACGTGGTTTTGTATAAAAAAAAGGAGAACTCACTGAATTCTATAAGTAATCTTCCGTAGCCTTTTCTTTGATAGGGAGGCAGCGTCAAAATGCATGCGACATTATAATCTTCTGTCGACTCCTTTTCTTTTGAAAAATATCCAACTATATGAAACCCTCGGCAGTCATATTCAGACATAACATAAAATAAAAATGGATCGGTATCGTAATATAAAGTTTTATGATCCAAAAATAATTTAGCTAGTAGACACAAATTCTGTGCATAATTCTTATTTTTTCTGCCGTCAATCTCAAAAAATGATATAGTGTTTTTACGATAGATTTCATTACCAGGTGGGTGTCGTAAATTACATTTAGCCTAAAAATTCAAAAAGAAAAATTGCTTGTTTGTTTTTTTTTTGAGAAATATTTTCCAAGAATTTATATTATACTCACTAGATGTCTTTCTAAACATTTGCGACTCTTCCTATATTTCAAACAAAATTCGCAAATATATATACAGGGTAGATGAACCATTTCCTGAAAAAGTACAATTTGACATTTTTTACAATCCGATGATCGGTTATATTCTCCGAAATTAATATTCAAATGTGAGCCAGGGGAGTCGCATCGTACACGGGTAAAGTTAATGAGTAAGGTGAAAATAGCACCCTTGATACCTACACGAATAATGACTCCACTGTTCTTAATTTTGGAAAAAAAGTAATGAAAGAAACTAATATTACCACCTGTGGGTATGGCGCAAAATACCACGGTTTTATTCGATGTTTTCCTAATTCAATCATTTCGACGTTTTTCATCCGTGTTACAACGTCGTCGTGATGAGCGACCATACTGCCAGACATCCTTGGTCCTGGCACTGGAGCGGCATCTTGAGAATCTTCATTCTCTATCAGTGTACCTTTTCTTTTGCGATTCATTTTTTTCTGAAGTGCAGCTGCAAGAACTGCACTTCCATTAACTAGCTCTGGTCCAACGGGGCTGGTAGGACGTGATGATTCTTTGATACTGGTCGACAATAAAGGTGGGACGACAGTACCGCCACCGCCTCCGATATGTGTTTTTTTCGGAGTCGATACCCCTGTATTACTGCTTCCATCGCGACGAGGAAACTGGACTTTTCTAGTATCGAGATTTTCTTCCGTTATCCATTCGTCTAGTCGCTTGTTGACTAGTTGCAAGAAAAGGATTAAAAAAACAACTTTACCTGTTTGTACTTATTGTGATAACGTTAAAAAATGTCGAACTTACAGTCGATGTAATGGACGTAATAATATTTTACACCTCTCGACTCCTTTATGCTAATGATCTCTGCTAATGCTGAAATATAATAATTTATTAATAATGTAAATATGTAGTCCGGTAGAGCAAAATAAAATATTTCTTACGCCAATCATCACCGCCTTGCATTCGCACAGGCAATCTGCATCCTTCAATAAGCGAAGACTAAAAAAATAATAAATGTTTGACATTAGCATTTGAGGTTAGATATATTTTTTCTTACAAATTTAACAATATTATGGTTAAATCGTATTATTTACCGCTGATTCACATATTGTTGTAGTTTCATCGCCATCCTCAATCATTTTAAAAAATAAAAAGGGTTTATAAACAAATTTTGACGTTGGGTGCTAATGCCCGGTCGCTCTCATGTTCAGAGTATCTGATACTAGTCCTAGAGCCAACCGTGTGTAACTCCCCGGTAAAAAATTATAAGATGAGTGGCATATCAAATGAAAAAGCGTTAAAATCCTTGCACAAAAAGTATGGGTTGGCACCCGCCATGCTGGCGGGAGACCTTGACCGCCCCTTTGAAATTTTTTGACAAAATTATCACCCGGTAAGAAATAATAAGATAAGTGGCATATCAAATGAAAGAGCGTTAAAACCCTTACACAAAAAATATGGATTGGCACCAAAGCTGGGCACAAAACCGTTAATTACCTAACGAAGTTAACATTTTGTTTAACGAATTAACTTGTTTTTAACGCTCTTTCATTTGATATGCCACTCATCTTATTATTTTTACCGGGGGCTTTTGACAATAAATTCTATTTTCAAAGGGGCGGCGAAGGTCCCCACTCATCTTATGTTATACTGGGGGATTTCACACGGTCGGCTCTCCTACTATGATTAATGACAAAAAAATAGCCAGACTTTAAAATAAAAAGTCCGAACTGCCTTTGCAAATTTACTTTGGCTAAGAAATAAAAACTAATTGAACAATATAAACAATAACGACACCGCCCCCTCAATTTATTTGTAGGGCAGCATTCCCTTTACAAAAAACACAAAATGATGCATACACAATTTGAAATTGTTGATTTTTGTGACGTTATTCTCTTATCAGTTTCTCAGCTTTGCGTAAAATCTTCTCATGACTGAGTATATTTTTCTTATCTATAAACGATAAAACTAGTGGGGATAGTATTTAATTAAGACCAACTAGTCTTCAACTATTCTTTTTGTGTTGCACAATAGTTTGTGAAATAATGGGAAACTTGTTTTAGATAATATAATAGTATAACTATCTCTCATCATTGAATTTAAATGTAAAAATTATTTCTTAACAATGGAAAACTATACTTCAGATAGTAGTGACAGTGATAACAATAAGCTAGTGGATTTTTCACATATGAATCTCGAGACGTCTACATTAGACCACAATTTAGACATATTAGCTACTTCGGATAAAGACACTATATCCGACATAGAAACTTTAATATTAAATCATAATCGTTTATCGGTACTGCCAGAAAATATCTCAAGATTTAAACATTTAAGAGTTCTAGATTTAAGTTCAAACGGTTTAACTATTCTATCGGAAGTTATATTACAATGTCCATTAGTGTCTTTAATTATTAAAAACAATCAGTTAACAAATGAGTCTTTACCAAAATCATTTTCACTGTCCAATACATTGAAGGAATTGAATCTCAGTGGTAATCGACTGACTGCCTTCCCCGATCAACTATTGGAATTATCAGCTTTGAAATACCTCTACCTTGGAGGAAATAAAATAGCAAATGTTTCAAAAGAAATTTGGAAAATGACCAAGTAAGTAAACGTGACAAAACGAGTAGTTTTCTTTTGCTGAGTATTTAATTATCATATAAAGCTTACAGATTCTGTCACTGGGTGGCAATCAACTTCAAGAAGTGCCCGCTACAGTCGGAGAGTTACATTTTCTTCAAGCACTGGTATTATGTGATAATCAAATTCACAGCTTACCTGCAACTATAGCTAATCTCCGTCTATTAAAATCGTTACTGCTAAATAAAAACCAGCTAAAAACTCTACCACCTGAAATTGTAACATTAAAAAATCTTACAGAGGTAATTTTGCAGTTTTTTTTTTCATTAGGTATAAAAAAACCTTTGGATTTTACGAAAAACCCTTCATTAATTTTTAGCTCAGCTTACGTGATAATCCGTTGGTCGTCCGATTCGTTAGCGATATGACTTACAATCCGGCAAGTCTATTAGAATTGGCAGCACGAGTAATTAAAGTAACAAATATCTCAATTAAACAGGGCGACGTTCCACAATCGTTACAGTCTTATTTAAACAATGGACACTGCTGTGTTAATCCCAAATGCAAAGGTAATTTTTATAGCTTCTATCGTCTATAAATTAAAAATATAATAAAATGCAAGAAAACTGCTTCTTTTAGGTGTGTTCTTTGACAACAGAGTGGAGCATATAAAATTCGTTGACTTCTGTGGTAAATATCGTATTCCGCTATTGCAGTATCTGTGTTCGTCAAAATGTATTACCGGCACTGATAACGAAGCCGGACCTAGTCGAGCTCCGAACGGTTACCTGATGCGTAAAGTTCTGCTCGGTTAATAATCGACCGTAATATAAACGCATTTCAATATTATCACAAACTGTAAACGAACAAAGAAAAATCAAATAAATTAAAATAAACTAGTTTATACATAGGTATTTATTTTGACACAAGTCCTGATATTTTATTAATAATAATATTTATACTAAACAACTAAAAACCTATTTAATAATAATTAATTCTTTCTCATTTTGCCTTCGATTAATATTAGTATCATATTGCAGTGAAAACAAACAAACAGAATTTTGGTTAAAGCGGGAGATATGTACAGCTTACTCAACATTCACTGTTATAACAAATCAATTAGCTATATTTATTACGGGACATTTAAAACTCACCTCACATGGTTGGTTTAGCCAACGGTTTTTATAGTTTTTATAAAAGGTAATGGCAAACGCTACATTTACGCAGAATATAAAGCACTTGCACGCATACCAGAACTGGATTTCTTTTTTCCTTTCTTTCTTTGTTTCTTAATTCTTTTATCTGAAATTGCACATTTCTAACGTCAGATGGATTATCCATCAAAAAACAAATGCATTAAACTTATCGTCAATAGCTTCCGTTTACGATTCTTAATTGTATTTATATATGAAATATTGTGTATTGTTAAGAATAAACAAGTTACAGTTCTGTAAAAATGCAATCTTATACAGATCTTACATAAAGATTTGCAGCTATGCACCTAAGTTTAATTGTTTATTGATTAATGAACAATTCAACAAATGATGAAAAGATGCACTTTTAATACAATATTTATATTATATATATATATATTTATAATAATAGTTTATAGATTCATCCCTATAATCTAAAAAGTTTGGTGCCCAAATAATTTCTTCTGATTTAGTTTTCATATATATATTTCTCTTAAATTAGGGTGTTAGAAAAGAAATAGAATTTAGCATGGTAATAGAAATATTCTAAATAAAATTTTCGGAAAATTTCACGAAAAAAATACATATCTAATATTTTTTGAGATTTAACTGAAACGAGTTTAAAACAAAAATAAATAGAAAATATCTACATTAGACAATTCAATCATTTATCAAATAAGCAATAGATGCGTCCAATCTCGCAGCTATCAACTATTTCACTTAGAATTAAAATGCCAATATTTATAATTGTGACATCATGTAACAATGTTTGATAAAACTAATTTTTCACACTTGTTCAATTTTCTAGTGATATTCTAATAACCGTTAGTCGTCACAATTATATACACAAAATTAAGATGAAACGATTGTTCTATAAGTTAATAAAATCGATTATTATTTTATCTGTAAAAATGTTGGTTCGACAGCAATTTTTTAAAATGCTTGACTTGTATCGTTAAAACAAATTCGAGTAAATAAGGAAAACTTGCATACGATGTCAACACGGAGTAAGTTTTAAAACTGCGTGTATTTGGTGGCTAAATTTTCATAACACAATAATATAATGTTATTATGTATGTATTATATAAAAAAGAAACAAATCAACTTAATTTTCAAGAACGAATGTAAGATATGTTATTTTTGAAAATAACGCACAGTCAATTTTAATTTAGCAAAAAACATTTCTAAGAACTATTTTATTATACACAGTTATTTTGATAACCTCGTACTTTGTTTTTGATTTTTATTACAGTACATTGGGAACTCACCTACACATATTTTTTTTTTAATTCTTAATTGTCGTTATGAATGTCAAATAAAGTGTGTAAATAAACAAGAAAATTAAAAACTGTTACAGATAAAAAAAATGTAACTCCGATTAAAATAAAAGTATGTTGCCTCTTAAAAGATCACATGAAATTAATATTTAAATATAGTAGATTGTATGGTGGTGACAGTATGTAAAAACGGATAGCGAATTTTTGGTCACGAGTCATAATACCATTAAGCACGAGAAATATATGATATTTTTGCCATACCCACTACAAAATACCTACTTTTCACTTCATTTTCAAAAAATGTTGACAGTTCATTTACGTCGCCATCTTTACTTTTACAGTAGGCCGTGAGTATGTAATCGCAGATGGATAGAGCGATTTAAACAGAAGTCGCTATGGCAACCGTTTACTTACCGCACTTGCTATGGAATGGAAACACTTTCGGCACGCCTGCCTATTAAATAACCCAATACAGGCCGGTATACATACAACGAAAGTAGCTATTTTGTAGTGGGTATGGCAAAAAATATTTTTATATTCTATTTAAAATCATGAAACGAACAATATAAAAAACTGACTACAAATAGATTACTTTATCAATATAAGGTATTGCTTTAAATACCTATTCTTTTTTACAGTGAAACTAAAATGATTTTAGCAATAAACAAACAACATATTTTAAAAACGTCTTGTTTATGTGTCACAATAGACAATTATCTTGGCATTCATAACAAACATATTTTCACGTAACTTATTTTTCAATACGATTTTCTTTTTCCGAAACCATTTTTAAAAATACGTATTAAAAAATAAAAATAATAACACACTACATTTAAAATTTATATTCCATTGTCAACCAAGACAGTGAAATACTTAAAATTTTAATATCACAAATAATCAAAAAATGTATTTGTCGTAGCCATCTTGTTTAAATTACACCTAATGGCCGCGACGTACTGACACACTAGTTTATAAACACGTTTTATAGAGGGCTTTGAATAAAATAAAATCACATGAGAAGGCATTCGTTTAAATTTTGCATTCATAAAAGAACCGGTTGATCTTTGAAATGTCATCAAAAATATTAAAAAAGACGAATTACTTATTAATCTTGTGTTTTCAAACTAACATGTGATAAAGAATTTGTTCATTATTTGCAATATTTATTCAAAAGCAGTTATAACCAGTAAAATCATCAGATTTACTTTATAACCACTTTCAGTTTTCCATAATAATTTCATTTTAATTTACATATATAAAAATCCAAGATTTGAATGTTTTTTTTTTTAATATTTTATAATCTTCAAGCAAATTCAAATTTTTAATTTAAATGTATTCAGCAGTTGTTCTGGGAATTGTATTCCATTCCACTATATTCTGAACGAGTATGTATTTTGGAACTAATACATGTAACGATTCCTAAAAAGCCATTTTATTTAACGGACCTAAACGCTATTTGGGTGCATAACTAGGTTTTGTCATCGTGTGCGTTTATTTTACACAAAAGCTCATTTACAAAAATTTCAACTACGATTTTTAGGAGTTCAAGTTTTCATAATCTTTCCACCATATGAGATTTAACTTTGCACCGACTCCAATAACTTACAAAGAAATCATTCATTCAATGAAAAAAAGAAAGTGAAGAGAAAGAAGTTTTTGTTTTGGAACCGATAAAATCAAAAAACATTGACCACATTAAACTGCGTTTATTTTAGTTATAACGAGAGTACAAAGTTATATCTAAATACGGAGAACAGGAGCTAAATATACAGTGATATCAACATAAATAATATTACAATAAAAGAAAACTAACTAGTTTACCATATTCAGAAATAATTCACTAATATTTAGTCGACACCTTTAAAGTGACTTTTAAAATTCTAAAATAAACTATTAATTATTTATTGACGAATTGTTTCTGAACATGACTTAAAAAAATCTTTAGCTATCGACGTACTGTGTACTTGCTTTTTTGAATTTAAAATAAAATCAATACACGTTTACTATTTATACAAGTTTAATTTATTTTAAAAATATCCTCAAAACCGTTAAATGTTAAAAAACGAAGAAAAAAAAATTGTCATCTATCTAAATTTATTAATTTAATTGATTATAGCTTAACAGAGAGTACTAAATAGACTATCTCTTTCAAAGTTATTCTTTTTTTCAACCAGTGAAGCCCATCCATATATTAAATCGACTTGTTTTTTTATCCACAATAACACAAACCAGCAAAAATATTAAAGCTATTTACACAAAAAACATCTGTTGTCGCACGGCAAAGCTTTTAAGTAAAATAAGATTAACGACGACAATCCTCCAATAGAAGCCCGTGATACAATTCATTTTTCGCTTTAACTAAAAGAGACAGCACTGTCAATCACATACGCACTTTCCCATTACATAAGCGGCGCTTATGTAATAAGGAAGGTTTAATCATTGGTGTCGTTTCTTTTCACTGAAACAAAAAAGTATAGTCATGCTCCCACGAGAGGTTCTGAAATGTTTTTATTTGACTTGTGTATAACTGAACTGTTTTTACACAAAATACAGCCAAAAAATTCGATCTGAACATACAACTTTACATAAAAGACTTTGCCTTATGTCAACAGAAATATTATTTTGTACGCTGCAAACTGAACATCTCATTGAATATAATTATTTCAACAGTTCTTCGATAAAACAATAAAAATACATCACGATTAAAATATAACCAAACCTGTTCCATAAAATTTCATGCGACTTAACACATTATCACATATTACAGAGTGTTTACATTTTTAACAGAAACTAATATTAAAAAAATTATATTTTCTTTCATCGTCGCATTAAAAAGCTTTAATAAATATTTGGCTAGTCAAATAGATTAGGGATATTGAACAAGTCATTCTAATAATAAAATGGGCGACTTATAATTTACGGAAAAGAATTACAAGAAGTAGAAATATTCTCGATTATCAATACAATTGTGGAAACATTTCCTTTAAATCGTTGGTTCACAAAAAATAACAGTAATAGTGTCGCCATTTATAATGGCGACTGGTGTTTGAGTTACGTCTTATGTTTTGTCAGTCAAAACGCATTTATGCTACAAAGCAGTCAAAACTGATGTGCCTATTCAAAATAAGTAACTACAGACTTATATTAAAAAAATGTAGTCCAAAAACTCGAGGTGCGAGGAGTATTAGGTTTTTCCCATAGAGCGCTAAACTAGAGAAGCAGGCACATTTTTTATACCGATTCGGAATCGATTCGTGTCGACTAAACACCGATAAAAGCCACAACGCAATCGGACTAGCTAACTCTTACATAAATGATTACGGCGTACCTGCTCTCGTATTTACAGAACTAAAATTTATTTTTTTAAGGACATGCCCAATGAGGCCAAAGATATGCAAGTAAAAACTAAAGATGACACATATTTACCAATTTTTTAAAAGACAAAGGACTTACCGATATTTGTACAGCAAAGTAGTCGGGGGAGGAAGAAAAAAAAAAGTATTACACAGCTAATGCTTCAAAATCTATCACGACAAAAGTTCTTTACTTCAAAGAGAAAGATTAATGAGAAACTATCGATTTTTTTTGAACTCAAAGGTTACAAACATGTCAAAAAATTTTGAATAACAATTATATAATATTTGCCAAACATGCCAGCAAAGCTTGAAAAAATAATAATGATGACTTTGCAACTTGCGATGTAATAATTTCAAGGTTGAAATCATGTTTGTTGTCAGACTGTTTAAAAATTTACTGATGCTAGAGAGGGTACTAAAGAAATATTAAATCTGAATGTGGACAATGTCCAACTGAAAAAGTGTCCGTTTATCTAGCATAGAATAATTTTTTCTTTCAAATTACTATTTAGAGAAACTGTCAATAAATCTTTTCTAACATATCAATATACATTATTCAGTTCATAAATTTAAAAAAAAGTGTAATTTTTTTATAATAAAACAACAGAAGCCCAAAATCTATTACATATACACAAACATGTACAATGTTATTTTCTCGGTAATATTTTTTTTTTTTAAGATGAAAATAACGTCAAAGAAAATTACCGTATTGTGGAGTAGACGAAACCACTCACCGTTTCAAAGTACAACGGTCGTTCGATTTCCACGTTCGTAACTTTACGAGGGCTTCTTCCAACATTTCGTTTAAAAACAGTTTTAAAACTCAACGTCTATAATATTATTATAATCGGTGTAATAATAATAATATAATAATAATTAGAGAAAAATCTGTACAATACACAACATAAAATTGTTGTCTGTTTTTTATGCATTTTATATTTTCTATTATAATAATTATATAGTCTGGCGTTAAGCAAGTATTCTAGCAGGCGGGACTGTACTGGTGCATGTGTATCAAACTAAACTGCAGAGGGCGCCTAGGCCATGCTAGATGGAGCTGCCGCCTGCTGGGGCGTCGCGCCACTCGCGGTCGTATTCGAAGGAGACTCTCCCGTCGCGTCTGCCACCGATGCAACGGAACTGCCTGCCGCATTATCTGGATTCGAGGCGCTCGTTTCACCCGCGCTCCTCGGTAACAAAACGGTGTTCAGGGACGGTTGGATGCCTAGCTCTGCAACACAAACAGAACGATCATTTTTAACAAAGGGTAAAAGTACGTATAAAATAATTAATTGCAGTAACGGCGATTTCTCTTTGTAATTTCCATTTATTTTGTCAATGCCTAAAAAAATTAATAATCAAAATTTTTCGAGCTGAGATTTATTATAATATAATTTTTAACATACATACAGGGTGTAAACGGTTTTACCGAACATAGGGCAAATAACATTGAGAACATTTACAATTTTGTAGTAGGCTATGGGCTATTTTTTTTATTTCGCAGATAAATTGTAAATGTTCTCAATGTTATTTGCCGTATGTGCGGTAAAACGGTTTGCACATTGTATAATGTAATTCAAGCTCACAGAAATTGCATATTTACTCTATTATTAGACTAAATCCAGCTTTTACCGAGAATTACGGCAAATTGCAAGCCGTAATTAATAGCTTCCGATTACCTATTGTAGCTCCGTGAAAGCTAATTTTAGTCTTTTAACGATTGAGTTTTCATAATTCGAATCAATTACAGAAAGAATAAAACCAGCTTTCACCACAAATGACAGCGAATCGGACTTTAGAACAACGAATCAGAAGCTATAACATTAGCAACGAATCAGAAGCTCCGACAACGAATCATGAGCTGGGACAACGAATCGGCAGCTCCGACAACGAATCGGAAGCTCCGACAACGAATCGGAACTCCGACAACGAATCGGAAGCTCCGACAACGAATCGGAAGCTCCGACAACGAATCGGAAGCTCCGACAACGAATCGGAAGCTGCGACAACAAATCAGAAGCTCCGACAACGAATCGGGAGCTCCGATAACGATCTGAAGCTCGGACAATGAATCAGAAGCTCCGACAACGAATCGGAAGCTGTAACGGCGACTCAAAAGCTATCAGATATGGCTTCTGAATTGCTGTTATAGCTTCATATTAGTACCAGAGTTGTAAATATTTCTTGAGTAACTGATTAGTGTTACGTTTTGTATGTTTATAACGATAACTATTAACATATTGTAATCCAAGTTCACGGAAATTTCATTCATGGATGTTATAACACTAGTATCGTAATTTCATTGTACACATTTTGTATACTCGTTCGTATATTAAGTAAAAAGAAATACGATATGACAAAATTCGATAGTATTCGGTGTCTTCACACCAAAAGACTCCACAATTCTTCAAGAAATTCATTGTTGTCAAACGGTGAATGGCTAAACTATTTTTTCTTAAATAGTACGCATCAAGTATCCTAGAAATAACAAGAACTGCACAAACCTTGTTCTGTGAAGTTGAACAACGGCGGTAGTTCACGGCCGTTGGGTAAACAGGTGTTGGGCTCACGGAGTTCATTAAAGAAAGAGTGCGCGCACGCTTGCAGCGGCGAAATACGTGACGAAGGAGTGTATTCCAACAGTCGAGAAACTAATTCAATAGCTTCGGGTGGCGTGCGTGCTCTAAACACCTAGAAATAACAAAAGAAAAAACAAGAATGTTTAAACCGCTAAAATCATTTGTTTATTCTTGACTTTGAGCTGATTAAGTAATAATTTCGTTAATAATGTCACCGCAAAGAACTACCAAGTAATCAGTGTTAATTTCTCAAAAATCAAAGCCAAATCTCGAAATGTAAAAATTTAACTTGTTAATTGCCTCAATCGTAATTTTTCATTAACACATTAAGGACACTGTTGAGTTGAACTTTTAGTTGATTCAAGAAAAGTAGGGATGCACCGGGTACTGATTTTTAAATTGCCGGGTACCGGGTATTACCTAAAATTTACATAACGGGTACCGGGTACAGCTCGGCCGAGTAACGAGTACCGAGTACCGGGTAGACACAACTGAAAATGAATTGGGAACCGCACACAACCTAACTTTATTAGATCAGATTAACAGTTCGGGCTTCTCTTGGAAGTGCAAGTATTTACTATTTGATCCACTTATTAGCTTCTACCGACAGCGAAAAAGATAACTTTAATAAATAAAGCACACAAAAACTGGCTATAGCTGTCCAACTTTATATTTAAGTAGCTTAAAAATAAAGTTGGACAGCTATAGCCAGTTTTTTATTTTATGCCAGTGTACTCGGTCGGGTACTCATTGGTACCCGGGGAAACCGGGTATACCCGGTCTCTTAGTTATTTGGCTGGGTACCCGGTGCTTCCCTAAAGAAAAGTAGCAGAAATTGATTTGTGTTCAAACTGATCACCGAATATAAAAATTTACAAAAAGGTGAAAAAGTATCCGAGACTTACAGGCCTGAGTATTTTGTGTTCATTAAATTTAGCAGTACTGTTTTCTATATATTATGCATACTGAATTTAAAAAATATCCGAGATTTTTTCCGAATTCCATAGAATAAATTATCAAGGGCGGTATATTTAGTGTGCACAAACGCCTTGACGCACGTTTGGGGGCATCAAGTTTTCCAGAAAGATTCTGGATTCATTTATACTTGATTTTATAGATATGTTTTTATAACATTCCTTTATAGATTCGTAGTACCTACTATTGATTAATATGATAAGGATCGATATGGTGTTCTCGGTCTGCTTATTTTATTTTTAACGGGTGATAGTACAGGTCAAAAGAAGACGATTAGTGTTAAAACACCTCAGTAAAAATTGTATAATTTCGATGCATTTCATAAATAAACATTATGTCAACTAATTCAATATTAGAATATGAATTTAGATATTCCTCTCATATCATACAAATTTTACTAAGATGTTAACACTAATCGTTTTCTTTTGACCTGTATTTAAGCTTGTATACAGATTGTATCAAATTAAAGCTGTGCATAGGCCGTTCTGTGTGTAAGACAGAGATCGATATATAAAGTATTAAGTAAGAATGAGATAAATAATCACTAAAGGAAGTTACTGTGGTTACTGTAAATAAATAATATTTATACAACCTTATAACGTCATCTTTGTTTTTTCGCTCCTTCTATGCTGTAAAAATGTAAATCTTTTACCAGTTTACCAACTAAAGCAACTAATTAACCACAATATTAATTCGTAATATTATTTATATCTGATACAAAAGTTTTAACAATTATTTTATTAGTTAATTTATTAAGTGTTCGAAAAGACCTCCACGTTCTGCCAAACAATATCCTAATCGATTACAAAAATTTCCCCTCACATTGGCTAACATTTGATGGCCAACAGGCTGACATGCATTAGAAATTTTGAAAGATAGCTACAAATAATTTTATTATGTCGGCGGTTGAATTACCACCATAAAAACATTTAATTATTTGGATTTTTTCCCAAACAGTTTAAATTGCCATTTTATCAATAATTTCAGTAGTGACTATTTTTACTGCAGAAAACAACGATGACGCTATCAGGTTGTTCGGTATTATTTATTTATTTTACAGTAACCACAGTAATTTCCTATTAGCGATCATTTATTTCATTCTTACTTATTGCTTTATGTATCAATCTCTGTCTTACACACAGAATGCCCTATGCATAGGTTTAATTTGATACAATCTGTAATGTAAATTACAGGCGTTCACGACAGCGTCTAATTATACGAGTTTTGCTTAATGTGTTAACGTCATTAATCAAAATACAACTCAAAAGCTCAAAATTACGTCGGCAACGTCTCGATAATACCAAAAAAAAAAAGTTACTAGTACTATTTGGGTCCATCTTACTTAGACAAATGAAAATCACAGTAACAACTGAAGAGCACCTGGATGGAGTTTGCCTACTTACTCTAATTCTTTGGTGTTCAGTGGTACATTTTGGTAGCGACATTCGCTGTAGCAGTAACTGCAAAAATGAATGCCACAATCTTCAAATGAATTCAGAATAACTTACAAGTGAATTAAAAAAAAAAGCAAACTCAAATATTATGACAGTGTCTAATAATAACAAAAGAACTGATGTACGATGAAACCATGCAAATATGATTAAATGATTCAATTGCAAACTTTTCAAAATTGAAAGAAAACAAATGGCAATCGTTTAATGTAAATGCGTTAGTTATTTTTATAAATATAGCGAACTCCATCTCAAATGCTTCAGTTATGAAAAAAAAAACAACAATTGTTACAAAAACAAAACAAAACTAATAAACAGTTGAAATAGTTGCATACTTTATGCCACGGATGTGACTTAATTTGTGGAAATTTGAATTCTGTATAATTTGGGTTCATTTCACGAATTTGTTCTCGCGTCGGTGTGCCTAAGACTTTTATTATTTCGACCAACTGGTCAACACCGGAATCTCCCGGAAAGATCGGCTGACCAAGAAGTAATTCGGCTAATACGCAACCCGCGCTCCACACATCTGCAAAAGAAAAGAAAAAACAAAATCAGATTACATTACTTATAAATACTAGCAGTGGCGGCGCGTGAACATTTTAAATGGGTGTTCTGCAGAGTCAACCCGGAGATTGGAGTAGCTCCCCCCTAATGAGGCAACCTCGAAAAAAAAAAATTCAAAAATACATTTGATGCAATTTTTAAGTGTATTTTTTGATCTGAATAATTTGTCTATCATTATACAATGATTTCGCTAGCGCTAAAATCGTAAATAAAGTGATTTTTATAGCAATATTTTTTATTGTATTAAAAAAAAGAGTGTGTGTGTGTGTGTACTATGTACGCACGTCAGAAGTTATACTTCTTTTAGATAACAAAACAAAAATAACTCCGAACATTTTATCCCGCGTGCCAGTACTAAACGTTTGTAAAAAAGACGATAAAATAATAAAATAAAGATATTAAATAAATTAATTTAATTTAATAAATTATTAATTTATTAAATATATTTATTTATGATATTTATCTAATTATTTATTTAAAAAAAAATAATAAGGTATGTTTGTATTGAGATTTGAACCCGAGACCTATTGCTTATAGAGCCACTACGTTACCGCTACACCACGAAGACACCTTAATGCATTGCTATATAATACGGTATTATAACCAAGAAAAATAATGCTGTACTAGGTTCTGCGCACCCGTTCTGGCTTTTACGCGTATAAATCTGTCTCATTTTTACTAAGTCATCTCTCTTTAACACATTGGATTTAGGTGCAACACAAACTGCAGCACCTCCTGCAGGACTGTTTATAGAATATAGGCCTGCGGCATGCCGTCATTCATAATAATGCTATGTGATTATGAAATTAAAACATATTATGCAGATTTATATAATATTTTTTTTGAATTGTGCGTTATTTTCTGGCAGTGCGGCAGCTCTCATAGGAGCCGCCACTGCTTATAAATACTAGTAAAATCATCCATTCTTACGGGCTCTTTTACCTTCCTACTTGCCCTGCTCCTGAAACCATACCCTTTGGATTTAGCCCGTTAGTTTAGACAGATTGTGTATTAAACACACTCAACAACATAGTTTTATGCCGAATTTAAAGCTTCCTGCTCACCTGAAAGCAGGTTCGAATTTCCGAAGCCGCAAACTTTCTGCTTTCTAAAAGATACTTTTTATTTTCTCAAATCAAGGCAGTATTAATAAAACTCACTGAAATCGCGTATTTAAAAGTTTTTACGATTTACATGGTTATCGTTTCAATTTGCTCTGCACGCGTTGCCTGTGAGACAGTGAATAGTTTTGAGCGCTTGCAAAATTCTGGGGATTTTTCCTTCCCCGTAATAATATAGGAGGTTCTGCTTTTAGGTACCAGATAGTCCGGGAGGCAGCGTTGCAAATGAAAAAGTCATAGTAAGCCGGCTGATTTTGATATCGATAGTTGATCTCGTACAACTAATCAGTGAACTAACCATCAGCTGCTCAAGTAGCGGTGGGTCTGGGTGTGGTAGGCTTCGTAAGTGGTAAAAAAAACTCTTTTTTAAGTAATAGTATGCCAGCTGAAACTTTTTTTATAAATAGTTGACATCATAGTGAATTGAAAAAAAATTGTCAGCTGGATCGTGGAGGAGGGAATGTGCGTCAGCTGCTCGCATGAACTTGTAAAAAAACACATAAAATATTGCGCATTTCAATTTTTTGCACTGACAGCAGCTGAGACCATTACGTTGCCTAGGATTATAATCATATCGCTATCATAATCCTAGGTAACGTAATTGTCTCAGCTGCTGTCAGTGCAAAAAATTGAAATGCGCAATATTTTACGTGTTTTTTTACAAGTTCCTGCGAGCAGCTGACGCACAATCCCCCCTCCACGATGCAGCTGACAATTTTTTTTCAAGTCACTATGATGTCAACTATATAAAAAGTTTCAGCCGGCGTACTATTACTTAAAAAAAATTTTTTTTACCACTTTCGAAGCCTCTTACACCCATACCCACCGCGGGTGCGTCAGCTGACGTTTGGTTTACTTATTGTCTTACCAGATTTATCGAAAAAAATAACAATTGATCGGCGTAAAAACACTACCTAAAATGCAATGCAAACTCCCGGGCTAAAGAGCCTATACCAAAAAGTGTCCAAAAATCTTAAAAACAAACACAACAAAGTAAAGCAAGATTTCTGTTTTGCACTTACCAATTTTGGTGGTGTAGTCAATGGCACCAAAAATCAGTTCCGGCGCGCGGTAGTAGCGTGAGCAGATGTACGACACGTTCGGTTCGCCCTTAACGAGGTGTTTGGCGCTGCCGAAATCACACAATTTGAGCACGCCTGTTTCTGGATCCAATAATAAGTTCTGCGGTTTTATGTCTCGGTGACAAATGCCCAGAGAATGGATATATGCTAGACTTCGGAATAGCTGATACATGTATAACTGAAAAACAAAACAAAAATTGATAAACACAAGATTTTCGAGTTATCGCTGACGGCTACAAATAATTAAATCATAACGATTTTGTTTCTTCATTTCCCTTATGTCTACATCATATTCACATCAATAACATAGTGAATAATTTGTTAGCTCTCGCATGTAGTGCGCTTTCGTCGTGAAATTGCATTTAAGAAAGGAACATAACAGATTTTGCTCTCGGGCACTGTGGAGAAACTGGTAACTCGTCCAGCCGGAAATTGGAGGTTTCGGGTTCAAGTCCCGACAGTGGCGTTTGATTTTTTCTTAGATATAGCCAACCAATCAGGGCAGCCGCAGTGCTGCCTGATATGCCTAATATGATGTAGACATAAGAGAGAAACAAAATCGTTATGATTTAATTAAAAAAAATGATAGTTGGAAACAAGGACGTATACGCTGAATTTTGTTCAGGGGGCGGCAAGAGTTATTAGAGTAAACATGGATATTGGATATCCGGTTATCATACTGCAATTAGGCCATAAACGACAGTCCAAATGTTGTAAGTAGAAATCTTCATAGTTTCTAGGCTTGTAGGCCGTTGTCCGATGATATTTCTACCTGACATTTCGTCTACAACTGCGGTAGACATTTTCAAAAGCAATGTGGTATTGGGATCCGTCAAATGGGTGGAGCTTATAAAATATTTGTATACAAAGTTAGTCCTATAAATTTGTCAATCATCAAATGATTTTACTATTGTAGTACAGTATGATAATAAGTACATCTTATTATTAATATAAAATATTTTTTTAATTCATAAATACAGTTTTTCCACATTTCATTAGAAAATAATTCGCTGTAAAGTAAGTTTTACAAGGCAATAACTGACAGTGTTTAATGCCATGAT
Source organism: Mongoloraphidia duomilia (assembly GCA_039654895.1). NCBI lineage: Eukaryota > Metazoa > Arthropoda > Insecta > Raphidioptera > Raphidiidae > Mongoloraphidia > Mongoloraphidia duomilia. The sequence goes on along the minus strand of CM077525.1, from coordinate 15,356,209 downwards.
ATTAGAAAACGTCGCGAATTCCATTTTCGATAAACTTTTTGTTTGTTTTACTTGTTTTATATTTGTAATAAACAATTTCACGATAAATTTGCACTGTTAGCATGTAAAATTTTCTCTCGTTCTGAGTACAATTTTGTGCCACCAGATGTCATATGCTCATCTGACGGATCCCAATAGTGGCCGAACTTTGGGAACAGAAGCAGTTTCAGCGTTTAGGCATAGAACTTAAATTAAATGGTATTCGTTTTATTAAAAAATTTCGCGGTATGAATCAATAACAAAAAATGAGTTCAATCCTGCACTATTGCCCGCTAGCGGCGCTAGTAGGCTTCGTGCACACAGCCTATTAGTCCCTATGTACTATGTAGATCCACCCCTGCTGTCACTACTCGTCAGTAATATACCCCATTACGGTTCTAGATAGACAATCTACTATAAAAAAATGTACTCACCTTAATAAAGCTGATAGGTATTGTTTGCTTAGATTTGCTGTAATGGCGGGCAACTTTATACACCGTTTCCGGTATAAATTCCAATACCAGGTTAAGATAAACTTCATCCTTCTGTCAGAAAGAAAAAAAACTACAATTAGTAATTTCTAGTCATAAATTCGACTCAAGGTCAGATATAGTGAATAAGGATTGACAGTCCAGACATATTAGGGTTTCGTTATGGAATTAATTTATTGAGGAAAAGATTTTTGGATTGGTGGCTCCGATCAAATCTCAAACAACGTCCTAAAAGTCCCCGACGGTTTGCAATTTTGGAAAAATGGTCGCCGCGACATCTCAGAAGCGCGTTTTCGCGGATAGTTTCTGAGCACTACAATAATGTTTATGTAGCTGTTACTGAAAAGATCCGATGCAAAATTTACCAAAAGACAAAAATATAGTAGGCACATTAAGCACCATTATAAAATTTTCAAAAGAAATTCTTCTTTTTGGACATTTAACCAAGGAAATCTTACAGCTGATATTTTAACGAGTTTTTTACTACATAGGTATGTTGTGATTTTATTCGTATGGCGTAGTGATGACCATTTCTAAAATTTGCCCCCGACGTGATACAGCGCCCATTTGTCCAAAATGATCGACGAAAGTTTTAGCACGATGTTCAAGACGTCATTTCAAACAATTCCAAAAATCATTTGCCTAGGAATTAAATCCAATTAGAGACACAATACTATAAGATTGACACCGAGACGTCGACAACGGTTATTGTTCCAGTCTCCACCCACTTGAGGAAAAAAATTGTGTTTTAAAGACCGCCAACAGCTAAGGTTATTTGGGCCTAGCACCAATTCATATTTTCAATTCATTATTTATTTTTTTAATAATAAATTGAAAATCCAATTGACACTTTTACCAGCTCTCGGGCTAGAACCCGGGAACTGGGGACTTGTAATAGAGGAACCATAGCAACGCCATATAAACAACAGCACTGCTACACGCTCGGCTATTCTCAAGCCCTCCACCCACTTGAACTCATACAAGTCGTCTATAGTAAAAACTAGAGTTACTATAATCTTTTCGGAGTTTGGACATGCGGGGTTCACCCTTAGGGGTGAAAAACGGGTCTGAATACTGCATGAACGAATGAATTATGAATTATAGACGCTCGACATCTGAATACTGCAAAAATGCCCTTTCAGAATGGTTGACATCTCAAGATTAGGATAAACATGGTGACCTATGTCCAAACTCTAACAAGTATAGCATCTCTAGCAAAAACTTTTAGATGATTTGAGAGCAGCAGAAGAGAGATTAACGGTTGACAAGCAGACAGTCGTTGCTAAGTGAAGGGCGGTGCTTTGCCGCCAATAGGCTGATGACGTCACTGTGTCGTTCTAAGAGTAACCGGGCTCTACAAAATCGTTTAATATGTCTCAACTGCGATGGTTTTGAATTTATTTCCAACTTCTAATTCATAAACTGCTATAGTATACTTAACTTACGTTTTTTTAAAATATAAATCCTACAGTGTTTCTCAATGCTACCTTTGAATATAAAAATACACTACTGAATGTTGAACAATAATCACGCCGTCGATTTTTACTTCCCACCTCTACTATGGTAGGGAAGTAATGGATTCAGTCCGAAAACAATATTTCGAGATTTTAACAGATTTTCACGTTTTGAGACCCTAGCAATCGTTTAAGATCATTTTCTGACTGATGTCTGTATGTGTGTGTGTATGTGTGTATGTGTGTGTGTGTGTATGTGGTCAATTTTTCGCCTTCGATATCTTAAGAACGGAACAACATACGGGCATGCCGATTGTTCTATTGTGTTTATCAGCCTTTAACTTAGATCTGATTAGATTTTGAGTCAAATCGGTTCAGTGGATCCTGAGATATTCAAAAAAACGTCCTCAATGTCACGTATTAACATAGGTAAAAAAAAATATAAATGAATTCTAGATGTTATAATATGAAAAAAATGTAAATATTTTTTTTCTCTAAAATGTATAGTTTTCGAGAAAAAAAATATTTTACTAAAAAAAATAAAAATTGTACGTAAATCAAGGTAACCATGATTTTTGCTATATTAAGCTAGCCATCAATAGATCACCAAACAAAAAAGAGGGCCATGCTTTTTTCAAAGAATAAAAATTAAATTGTGTTTTAAAGACCACCAACAGCTAAGGTTATTTGGGCCTAGTCAAAGAATAAAAAAAAGAGTGTTTATTTTTTGCAAATATTTACTAGGTGGGAAGTATAGGACTGGTCATCAGTCGAATTTTTTAATTTTCTAGTCAATGACTGCTTAACTTATCACCTAACTGTACTGGGTATTAAAATTTTACAAGAACTTCTTGATGTCTTTCGAAACTTGCGATCGCGGCCAGTGTTTTGCACCGCACTCGACACATGCCCAGATTCAGCTCGAACCACTCGAACCGCGCGTGTCTCGAACAAATTCACATATCTTTTTTACCTGGATTGCGCGCGCATACCGTGTTCAAAGATGATCCGGTAAAACTAGGCAATAGTCTGTCTATAATATAGGTTGTCACTGACTGCTTGTGTGTGTGTTTTTAAAGACCACCAACAGTTAAGGTTATTTGGGCCTAGCACCAATTCATATTTTCAATACATTATTTTTTTTTAATAATAAATTGAAAATCCAATTGATACTTTTACCAACTCTCGGGCTAGAACCCGGGAACATGGGGACTTGTAATAGAGGAACCATAGCAACGCCATATAAACAACAGCATTGCTACACGCTCGGCTATTCTCAAGCCCTGTCAAAAATTGTTAAATTGTGTTTTAAAGACCACCAACAGCTAAGGTTATTTGGGCCTAGCACCAATTCATATTTTCAATTCATTATTTTTTAATAATAAATTGAAAATCCAATTGACACTTTTACCAACTCTCGGGCTAGAACCCGGGAATTGGGGACTTGTGATAGATGAACCATAGCAACGCCATGTAAACAACAGCATTGCTACACGCTCGGCTATTCTCAAGCCCTGTCCCTGATTGCTGCTGGCTAGGTGGCGGGACACGGTGTGAGTGCGCAACCATATTTTTCTTTTTTCTTACACAACAAGCAATAACGCTGTCTCTCGCTCTTATTTAGAGAAAGAGGTCCATTCTTGTTCAATCATATTTCATCTGTGCTTTTGAGGTCTGTCGCAGTCCCAAATTTCGAAAGGCAACATTTACAGTTTAATTTTTCTTCAAGAGAGCTACACAATGTTAAATTCGTTTTGAAAAACTACTTGAAAAATTGTTAAATAACTAATAGGTACTGAAAAATAAATCAAAATACGATTTAGGAAATGTATTTTTATGTTAATAAAAATGATTATACTGAAAAAATGATATACTGAAAAAATGATTACTACAGTATTTACAAGTTTCAAATAAAGCGTAAAAAAATTACAGATTTCAAAAAAAGGTCAAACCGTTTATTAGAGCAACCTGTAAAAATACGATCCAAAGTATTTTTACGCTTTGCGCACTGAAAACGGCTTATAAAAATAACAAAAAAACGTTTTAACTCAAAAATAAAACAAAATAAAAACACATCACTCAAAATAAAAAAAAAACCTAATTAAAAAAAATCATTAGAGAAAACTGACTGTCGAAAATAACAATTGAAAGTATCTATACTTAATTTTGTTTTATAAAAAAATTATTTCAAACCATCAAACATAATAATAAAAACTATATTCCACCAGACTACGCAATCACAATAATAATTCCTCTTACTGATCATTCATCAACTACATTAAAATTATACTCTGGTAGAATATAATTTGATACATGATAATCTATAATACAAAACGTGCAAAGCAAAAAAAGGCGCTAAAAACAGTGAGTATTTAAAATTCAAAGATAGCACATTATCACAATATAGGGTAGTGGGGGTGAAGGTAATTGGGGGCATACCCGGCCTAGCGTCCACTTGTGATCAAGCCGGATAGCTGCCACTCATCAAAACGGCCACTAAACAAGGATCGATACACAACTACTTGCACAGTCCAACACAATTAACCTTTCAGCATTTCGGAATATATAACATTTCGCCACTTTTACGTTAAATTAAAACAAAATGTACGTGTCAATGATAATTATTCTCAAATAATCACACGGACCGCTTCAAATAGTCCAAAACATTCCGAATAATAAAAATTTATCGAAAAACATTCTCAAAACTAACTTGTTAGAGTGCCCGCGGTGAGAGATGGAGTCAGGCACGTCATCAATAATATGCTAGTGAACGCCTGCTTGCCCGCAGACAGTGCCGTGTACACAAAACTGCACATTGGGTTTTATGACGTTAGGTACAATTTTGGCAAACCGCTCATGGATCTCCAAAACAGCCAATAGCAAGCTAGAAGGCGGGCGCAATGCATTCACGTTACTATGACGCGGTGGCTTCATCTTTCGCCGCGCGAGGTCTACTACTATGCCTTCGACTGTATGTTATTATTTGATCTTTTTCCATCTTTTAAGTTCGATTTTTACGCAGTCGGGTTTTTTTGTTTTTTTAGATAATTTATTTTTTTATGTTGTACCTAGATTTTGGAAAATGTATTCCGTTTAGCTGCAAGGTTTCAATAAAACATTTTTGTATTTAGGCATAAACCAAACGAAAGAAAAAAAGTCTAAAAATTTTAGGTGTTTTCACATTCTAAGCCCCAAAGGACTGCATATGTTGGGATGACGAATATTATCAAAGACAAGAAAAACTTTTTGCTCGGTCTATTGGTATATTAGCTTTAAGAATAGAAATCGCAAACATATAGTCGTTCAACAAATAAAAGAAAAAAACAATGGCGAGTGAACCGATCAACAATGGTGCCACTGTGCAACTAAGGCGGAAAGTTGGCGATTGTGAACGAGCGTGACGTTTGCCTGCCAGAGCCAGGCACGGATCACAAAAACACACAAAACTAATCTCCTGGAAGATAGGTAACGCTCATAAAAATTGCCCCCCTCCTCCGGCCCGAGCGAAAACCAAGATCCGCGTCTGGCCAGAGCGTAGCAATCACACGAGTCGCAATCGCCAATCTCGTCCGAGTTACACCGAGTAATTTTTGTAATAAGTGCAATATGAACGAACAACATTAAAAACATAAAAAAACACCGTAAATTGTTGTGCGTTGAACTATCAGACATAGTTTACAATCATCGCGCAGGATGACACCACTGCTTTCGACCCGAAAAGAATTTCTCAAGGGACGAAAACGCTCTACTTTTGATCTGCGTGTCATTGGCATGCAAAAGCCAACTTTCGTCCCCGAAAACAAGTATGTAACGTTGCACTTTCTAAATTGTGTTTTAAAGACCACCAACAGTTAAGGTTATTTGGGCCTAACACCAATTCATATTTTCAATTCATTATTTTTTTTTAATAATAAATTGAAAATCCAATTGACACTTTTACCAGCTCTCGGGCTAGAACCCGGGAACTGGGGACTTGTAATAGAAGAACCATATAGCAACGCCATGTAAACAACAGCACTGCTACACGCTCGGCCATTCTCAAGCCCCGTTGCACTTTCAATCTACGTAATACAAAATAGAAAAAAAAATCGAGTGAAACGATCGACAAAATAATATTTTTTTTTCGAGTGGAGAATGTGCTGAAAGGTTAATCGTCAATTACTTAGGTGCGGGTTTTGGGGGGCAGGTACAGGCATATCATGACTGAGAGAGAGAGAGAGACTGCGATGTATCAATATATACCTGATTGCCGCTAGACATCAGAATGGGTGTGTCAATTGGGAGGATGTCTGGTTTCTAGATAAACACACAAACTGAACATGGGACAGAGTCACCTCGTAACTAATAAACCACACTATATAATAATATTCGCTATAAATTAAGGTCTCTCAAATCGTCAACGAAATGTAATTTATTATTACAGTAGCTTTTCGGTTAATAACATTTTGCGTACCGACGTCAAGTTAACTAGACATACATAATTATTGATTAATATTTAGTGTCCAGTTTACTTGATTTGCAAAATTTGGCTGAAGTACCAAGTAAAAAAAACAAAAAATGCCGTTAATCCCGCAATAAGAAAAAACTCGGGTCGCAGTGCCAAAACCCTGCCGACAATATAGTGTATTTGCTAATTGGCATTGTGGCTTTATTATGTGAACTTAAGTTTGTTTTTGGACAAAATAAAAAATTTAACCCCTTAATACATCCCTTAAAATAATATTTTTTTTCTTAATTTCAATATTTTTATCAATGCAACCTCGGTACCAAATTAAATACACCCTTCAGTAAGTAAAGCACTATCCGCAAACTAGTGTTTTCATAAATTTTGTAAGTCCGGTCCTGTCGGGCCGATTTTATTGAAATTTTAGCAGCACATTTTAATCGTTACTAAAGGGTTAAATTTCAATTTTGAAACGATTCTGAAAATTTTTTCGGCATTTTTGGGCCCAAAAACATTTTTCAACCCCTAAAAACCACCCTTAAAATGGCCCGATTGGGCCCATTTTAAATAGGCTTCGTGCGGTGATGGATTTCAACGTGCCTACCAAATTTCGTCTAAATCAATTAACTCTTTCGAAAGTTATTGCCCGCACATATATATATATATATATATATATAATATATATATATACATATATAAACAGACATTTCCAAAAATGGTGCCAAATTGTTCAGGAGGCTATGAAACGTCGAGAAATTTTGGTCCGACCCCTAGGTCCCGCCATACGACCGACGCCAATAGTGTATGTGCCATATGGCAAATACACTAATAATGTATCATTATCACCAATTACCACCATTCACAAAAAAAAATGTTTATTTCGTTTTCTTGCACATATAGTTAACACAAGGGGGTATATGTTAAAATACGACTTGTTAACTAGTCAACGTATTTTTTGTTCATTCACTTCTCCAACAGATGTCACTAAAATACTGTAAAAATCAATGTTTGGTTTGTAACTAGATGTCGGTATTAACTGTAATTTTCTTGCGTCTAGTTTACAAGTCAGATGTAATAAGAAAAACGTATGTAAGCACAAACTGGGATTAGGAAGAAATTATGTTTTTTCGTTCCGGTACGCAAAGTGTTAAGTCGTCGCTCGTTAAGTCAGTGCTTTCGGTTCTTTCCCACCTGCGCCTTACTGTTTACAACCGTTATAAATCCCCACTCATGTACGCCACAACTCCCCTTGGCTATACGCATAATTTGCCTATGATCTAGGACTATTAATATTAAGCCTGTAAAAGTTCTCCAAGGTGGCTTATTTTTGGAAACAAGATGGTGCAACATTTACGTAGAAAGTCTAATGCTGGGTTGCAGAAAGCATTGTCAAAAAAACTGATTTAACAATGACCTTAGATTGTGATACAGATCATATAATTACAGTTTTTATTTATTTATTGTAAATTATAGACGCGTCGACAACTTAGGTCATTAGCGTCTTATTACAGTTTTTATGTGTGCAGGAACAGTCTAATGGCGTAATCAAACTCTCTGTCATGTCCTCACACAAAACAAATGATTGATCTACATAGAAAAAAATATTAGTAAAAAAACTTTTTTAAGACACGCTTTTATTTAAATGTACTAAAAAGGAAAAAAATAAGTTTTAATAATTTAGTTTCATAATTATAAAAGCGTGGGTTGTAAACTCTACGATGTTTTATTAGTCACGACCCCCGCTTTAACAATTATGAAACTAAATTATTAAAACTTATTTTTTTCCTTTTTAGTACATTTAAATTAAAGCGTGTCTTTAAAAAGTTTTTTTTACTAATATTTTATTTTGTTCCTTTTATAGTCGTTCAAAAGTTTATCCCCTTTTGACTCTCTTAGGGATTGAATTTCGAAAAATCCCTTTATATAGTGGGTGCTTACGTCACAACAGAAACCTACTGTCCAAAATCCAAGTTTCTAGCTATAGCGGTTTGGCCTAGGCGTTGAATAGTCAAAAAAACCCTACTCCCTCGTTTGACCACCTTAGGGATTGAATTTAATTCTAAAAAAGATTGATTCATGTATTGTCATCGGGAATGCATATGTGTACCAAATTTTAAATCGATCGGATACGTGGAAGTCGTTCAAAATTGACTTGCAAAATTTGACCTAAACAAACAAACTAACATACAAACATTGTAAATTAAATAAAAGCTTGTACAAAGATCGCTTTTCATTCGATCAATATGCGTAGAAAAACGTTGTTTCCAAGTGGAAATTGTACAAAAGGACTATGTTAAATACATTGAGCAGGATCGATTTAAAATTCTACAATGCTTTTCTTATGGAGAAAAATGTGTGGTCACAACAGGGCCGTAGCTAGAGCTGAATTCAAGATAGGGCACTGAAAGTTTAAAGTAGGGCTGAAGTAAAAGACTACAATTTTTTAAATGGATTGCCCACCTCATCTGGTGATATCAAATTACAAAAGCAAGAAAACGGTAAATGACAATTTATTCAAAAAAAAAAAAAAATACAGAACTTGCCATGTTATCAAATTTCCAAAGAACTTCATTTAGTCCAACGAATTTAATCTTGTTTTTCCAAATGCCAGATAGATCAAGTCTGTCATTCTGTCGTGAGTCTTTGCGGCTTGTTTATAATTCCTTAAAGTAGGGCACTTGATGTTTTAAGGTAGGCATTGCCCCTTAATGCCCCCCCCCCCTAGCTACGGTCCTGGGTCACAATCTAAGGTCGTTGTCAAATCATTTTTTCTGACAATGTTTTCTGCAACCCGCATAACTCTAGCAGTTCACTATTTAAAGTCCTTGTTGACGTTGAAAAAACAAACACAGAATATAACTTCTAAGTATGCTTAATATTAAGCAAAACAGGGCGAATTTATAGCAAAAAATTAAAATTTTAAAAACGCTCATATCTCCGAAACTAAAAGAGAGAAATAGTTTTAGGCAACGGGAATCGAATCAGCGTGTTTTTTCTATAAGTATGCTCAAAATTAAGTAAATCAAGGCAAATTTATGAGAAAAAATTTCGGGTAAAAACGGGTAATTTCGGGTAAAATATTGTGTTTGATCAATTCCAAAATCATATCAGACAGTAAATAAGTAAATTAAAGAATCTGACAAGCCACAGTCCAATAGCGCCATCTATCGGAATGGTTTGTGGTTTATAACTGCGGTAAGTTAGGATGTGTGCTAAGACTAAATAAAAGAGAAAGTACGCCCGTCAAGCCAGACGTTTATGACCTCTGATATCGAGCGTCTATAAATTACAATATCTATACCCAAACAGTTCCTTAACACGCTGACTTAACAGAAGTCGGACCGTGACTGAAGTCTCCTTACCGAAACATAGAAATTATGTCAAAAAAATAGAGTGCGTTTGAGAGACCCTCCACTATTACTATTCATTCCTAAAATAAAATGTTTAACCCTTTCGGGACTGATATATTTATTGGAAGAATATTAAATTTGATTTGAAATTTAACGTGTTACACTTAAACTTAGCGCTGATGATGAATTGGTAATTGTTAATTGTGTTTTAAAGACCACCAACAGGTAAGGGTATTTGGGCCTAACACCAATTCATATTTTCAATTCATTATTTTTTTTTTTTTAATATTAAATTTAAAATCCAATTGACACTTTTACCAGCTCTCGGGCTAGAACCCGAGAACTGGGGACTTGTAATAGAGGAACCATAGCAACGCCATGTAAACAACAGCGCCGCTACACTCTCGGCTATTCTCAAGCCCGCGCTGATGATGAAAAAACTAAAGGTTTTCATAAATATGTCAAATGTGACTTGGATTTACTGAACGACTTTTTGGAAAATATACAAATTTATATTTTGACACGAGTAGCACTTTTGGGCATTAATAGAACGATACACAGTGGTCCAAGTTTGAAGACGTTAATGTTTTTTTTTTATTTAAAACGCTAAGTTTCAGTGTTTAAAAGGAAGAACGATAAAAATATTAAAATTAAAAAAACACTTAAAAATATTGCATAAAATAAAAAAACATGCAGGAAAAATTTCAGTAGAACGCAAAAATGAACAATAATAATATTAAATCGTTCATTTTGTCAAGTTTGTCAAAAAAAAGAGAGAGAAAATTAAAGTAGAGACAAATAAGCGTACAGATAAAAACACTGCGGTGGGTTAGCGATTTGCTCACCCCTGTATTTCTTCCAGTTTGATTTCGAACACGGCGATTATAGGGCTGAACAATATTAAAAATAAAATAAATAAAAACTGTTCAAGTGAGCCGAAAGGGTTAAATAATTTTCCCCTATTTTAAAATTTACAGTAATATTACACAGAGAAAAAAAATGTAATATCAAAGAAATACATTTAAATGAAATGGGATCACCCGAGGGAAATTTTACAAATGCAATGTAAAAATAAATAAAAAATAAATACATAAGGTGGTATTTTATTACACTGTGGCATGCAAAACTTAAAACTACTCGTATTTCAATTTTTCCATTTTCCTGCACATTTAAAAATATCAACATTTTCTTTACTTTTTTTAAAGATTAATATACCGAAGAAAGAAATGTATCAGGGATGTACAAAAAAAAAACTAAATTTTTGATCAAACGATATTTTAAAAAAAAATATCGATTTTAGACATCCCTAATTCAGATATGGAATGCGTATTATTCCACATTGCGTTATCACGTACAAATATACAAAAAATAAATCGTAATATCTTACCTTATCCCCACTAGAATAGAAGAAATATTTTAATTTGACTATATTACAATGTTCCAATCGGCGCATAATTTGTAGTTCCCGATTCTGAAACAAAAAAAGATTTTTACAAATAAATGAAGTTAGCATCGAAAGACATAACGTTACAATACAACACAATTCATTTTAAACCTATGTCACCATCGGGACTCAAACCCGAATCTTCCACTATCGCGGCGGCTGAGTTATCATTTACTCTACGGTGACACGATTAAATAATCAATTGTTTCCATTATAAAACAATTGCAACTAATATTTCACATTTTTAGAGTGTTGGGTCTCCAAGTCACTATATGAATATTACGAAGTATTAGAAATACCTTGTAATGTCCGTCTTGTGACTTCTTGTGAATTTACACTACGCGTTTTAGCATCGAGTTGCCATCTTCAGCACAACACACGAACACCCAATACTCAGTAATCGTCTACACTCTACACACATACATTTCCATTCCTACTACCATATAAATCATAAAATCTCGAAATTTAAATCTGTACTTCACAAACCACGACATAATACACAGCGCTTAGCATCGTAATATTATATAGTGTTACGAATACTCAATGTGTGTGTTTTTTTTTAAATAATTAACCACACCTGAAGATGGCAACTCGTTGCTGAAACGCGTAGTGTAAATTCACAAGACGGACATAATACAAGGTATTTCTAATACTTCATAATACATATTAATATTTCACATCGTGCGAGAGCTGATTTTTGAATTAAGTATTGTTAGATATGAATCTTCTCACATACGAGTGCTAATGTCATGGGTGAAAAAAGATTTTTATTTGATGTCCTATCAACTTCATATTTTGAACGATCATTAGGGGCGCGATAGCGTTGTTTGTAGAGTGTAGACTGTAAGTCTGTTAGTTATTTTTATTTTACAATATTTTTTTAAAATAAATTTTGAACCTACCAAAAAAAAAATCAGCCCCGTTTCAAAACAGATGTTCGCCACGTTACATTTTGCCCGAGAAGAGAGATTTTCATGAAAACCCTGCATATAACTATATCATAAAAGGCAATGGCTGACTGTCTGAACGCGATAAATACCAAAATTATTCAGCCGATTATGATGCGGTTTTCACGAACAGGTATAGAGAAAATATCTGAGAAGGTTATCTCATACGCTACGGCAAAATGAGGATGAGCACTGAGCGAAAATGTAAAGGAAGTCGGGGATCCCCCAATCCCCCACGCGATTTCTGAGCTAAATTGATATTTGAGAGATTTGTTGCTTTTGATTGTTTCCCAGCCAAACCAAAACCTATTCGGACGAACAGGGTCGGAAAGCTAATATTATAACCCTCCTTTTTTCGTAGTCGGGCAAAAACAAACCCTCCTGCCTATGGCACGATACTAAATTGTGTTTTTAAAGACCACCAACAGCTAAGGTTATTTGGCCCCAGCACCAATTCATATTTTCAATTCATTATTTTTTTTAATAATAAATTGAAAATCCAATTGACACTTTTACCAGCTGTTGGGCTAGAACCCGGAAACTGGGGACTTGTAATAGAGGAACCATAGCAACGCCATGTAAACAACAGGATTGCTAAACGCTCGGCCATTCTCAAGCCCCGCATGATACTATGAGGGCTAACAAATTTGATGCATTTTTAGAGTGTTGGGTCTCCAAGTCACTATATGAATATTATGAAGTATTACGAATACTCAATGTGTGTTTTTAAAAAAATAATTAACCACACCTGAAGATGGCAACTCGTTGCTGAAACGCGTAGTGTACATTCACAAGAAGTCACAAGACGGACATAATACAAATTACAAGGTATTTCTAATACTTCATAATATACTAACAAATTTATTTATTTCAGAAAAGCGTGACATTTACCTTGAATCTTTTGTCTTGTAAGACTTTCTTAATAGCGACCATTTCTCCTGAGTCACACAGCTTGGCCTGATAAACAACGCCGAAGCTGCCGTTGCCGATGACTTTGGTGTCGGTATACGAAACTTCCTGCGGTCTGTCGGGACCCTGGCCAGGCGTGGCTACCACAGTCGTCACCTTTCCTCCATCCTTAACTGGAAAATCACCCACACAGAAAAAATTACAGTCAATCTCATATCTTAATAATTGTAACACTGAAAATCGATACAATGTAGGGAACAGAATAGATGTATTGCTGCTGAAACTAAATTTACATATGTCAATGTACAAAACTAAATTACATATCCTTAAAATAATTATTTTAAATACAATAAAATTGTTCTCCTGAATTTGTCTCTTTCGAGTGCCTTGACAGTAGCTGGTAAAAGATAATTATTTAAAAAAAGTATTACTCTCGGTTTCTCTTGTTTTGAAATTTATTTTATAGTGTCGTTTCAAAGGCATTGCTGGTTTGTGGACTTCATGTGAAATTTTTAATCAGATTCAATGACACTTAAAAATTTAGCTCCGAAAGATTGAAATATAATTTGAACGAAAAATGTACATATAAAATCGTATAAAACTATGACAACGGCGGTTTGAAGCTTTTCCACTTGATTCAAGTAAAGTAAAAAGTTTTTTTAAAAAGCGTCTTATTTATTTTTATTTAAGAAAATAGACGAATTTCAACAGAATGTCAGTATATAATATGCTTATACAATTTTTTTACACATTTTATTTTTAATAATATTGCGAAAAAATTGGTCAGCATAAATATAATAAACAAAATCTGTTCACAAACTTCGTCATGGTAATTGTTAATAATTATTAATACAGTTTTATACTCTTTATTAGAAAATATTATTATTTGTTCAACACCCGCAAGAAATATGTAATTTCGTGGCTCTACTGAGAGTGGGCGAAATAATGAATTCTCTGACTGTAGACGTAGAGAGTGGGCGAAATAGCATTTCGCCCACGCTCATTACGGGGAACGTTTACGCAAGTGTTGATAGTTTCGTCAATCAATGTCACCCATCATTTCGCCCACGCTCAGCAGAGCCACGAAATGACATATTTCTTGCGGTAGTTGAGCAAAATATTGTGTGCGACTATTGGTCGAAAGAGGAGATTCCACTCGTGTGTTTTACCGCACTCGCTACGCTCGTGCGGCAAAATCCACACTCGAGGAATCTCCTCTTTCTCCCACTAGTCGCACAATATACTATTTATTAGCTACCTACACTTTTTTATTGATTTAATATTCCGAAAACGTTGGAAAGATGAACTGAAATAAAGATTATACAAATTGTCCGAAGGCTAATCTGAACATAGATAATTAATGAGTGCAACAAAGAGGTGTAGATAATTAATGAGTGCAACAAAGATGCCATAGTTTTTATGGATACTTTGGTTTTTAGTTTAGTTATTTCCATGGATACTTTGGATGTTCACTTAAATTTAGTTTGAAAATTTACCTAGCCATGATGATTTCATTTTATCTTTGTCGCGCTATTAATTTAATTTATGTCTTCTTTGTTGCACTCATTAAGTTACTATGTTCAGAATAATGATTTCGGAAAATCTGTATAATATTCCCGTTTCAAATATTTGGTCAATCATAAAAATAACGTATATTGTGTGCATCTCGTTCTATTAAGAATGTCTCACTCCATTGTTCAAGTTATCAGCTGATAAGAAAGTTAAGTTCAAATCCGACCACGTAACACAAACAATAAAATACAAAACAATAAGAAGTAGACTAAAACGCCAGATAATATATTATTATACGTCATGTCGTGAATATTTTAAATTCACAATAATTCTAAAAATATCTGTCGGCGCTAAAGAAAAAAACCGTAGGCGAAAAAACTATATACCTATTATTATCCATAAATACATACCGGGGACAAAAGTATTGGGGGGAGGGGATATTGGCTATGGCCGTTAAAAAAATTGTTGGATTTGCAAACATCGTACTGAAAAAATATCAAAATGTGTATCAGACATATTTTACTTTATTTATATGTTTTTTAATTAAAAAACACAAAAGCTTTGCTAATGTGACCCCCAATAATCGCTTTTGGGGTGAGTTTCCTTGCATTCGTAGGGTTATATTCTAACTGGTCTAGGGTTGTAACCCGAAATGTAACAGAATTTTTTTTTTTTTTCGAAGGAGGCTTCAGAGGCTGGTGAAGAAGAAAATGCTTAACGGGAGCCCGTTCTCAATCCAAGCTAAACATGCTGTGATATCTTATAATTTACCGAAGAGTGATCACGACTTACAGGAGTGGGCATTTGTAACGGTTGAAAGCAGTAAGACGCAGGATTTATATTATCCGGTCAGACACGGCGCGGGAACGTAGCGTTTCCGGCAAGACAAACATTTTTACATGCATTTAGTAGATCCTGTCTGAACGGACGAGATCCTCTAAGTATATAAATATTCGTATTTGAAATGCATGTAAAAATGTTTGTCATGCCGGAAACGCTAATACGTTCCTACGACGTGTTTGACCGGGTAATATAAATCGACCTTTATACGTTAAAGATTATTTTTCTTCGCTTTGCCGTAGTCGAGTAAGAATACCGTCCGTCATTCGCCATTTTTAATATACAGGGTGGACCAAGTTATAGTAGCAATAATTCACCATTCGATGGTCCGAAAAATAAGTAGACATGCATAATTTTATTTTTTTCCAAAACGCTTCCTACGGGAGATACAGCCCTTCAAAGTCTAATTTTAAAAATCAGTACTGACAAGTGTCATAAATTATCTCAAAACCAAGTATCGTCTACTTTGTTGGTTATTTTCATAAAGTAATTTATTTGTTGTTTTTAATTTAATTAATGAATTATTTATTTAAATTCGTCAAACAGTAAAAAGTTTACAATTGTTGTACAAGATTCCAGACCTATTATTTTCATAGGAGGCTATTTTAGAAGTGTTCTAAACTTTCAACTCTAATTATCTCGTAAACGAAGCCTCAAATCGAAATTTTGCAAGAGTGGCTCTTTTTTTTTAAACTGAACAGGGAATTCGAAAAAAATGTTATTCTTTAAAAATATCCAGTGGCGCAGAAAATAGGGCGGGAAAAGTGAAACAACCCCCCTGTATCTACGCCACTTGACAATTTTGACAAAAGTTACTTACGTCAAGTAATGAGTATCTATTGCATAAATACTTGTACCAAATTTGGTCAAAAACGCATTAATGACCTGAGAGTTAGGACAAAAAAAATAATTTTAAAACTGAACTTTGAAGGGGCGTATCTCCCTTAGGAAGCGTTTCGGAAAAAAATAAAATCATGCATGTCGACTTATTTTTCGATGGACCATCGAATGGTGAATTATTGCTACTATAACCTGGTCCACCCTGTATATATATAGGTACATAATACATAATTGTAAACGAATGAAAAAATAAATGTTTCGTATTTTAAGAAATAAAACTTCAATAAAAAAAATCAGAGTTTTCTCTGATTTCTTATTCATTAAAACCTTTCTTCTTTCCTTCCGATTTTCCAGTTAATTCTATTTCCATGTTTGTTTCGGCTTTGCTCCAAACACAGCACGATCCCATAATGTACGTATTTTATTCACGAGTACACCCACGAGATTCGAACTGGTGATACTCTGATATTATGAACGACCCAAACTCACGAAACCTTATACCGTATGCTTACTGTATAACAAAACACAAGTGTTTTTGTATTGTGTTCTCTTTTTTCTGACAGTGCGACAGATTTAGTAACAAGTTGTTTTTATTTTAATTTACAATGCCGCATTTAGGTATGCAAATTTGCGTCCAGGGTTCAAATTTACGTCACGTCCGAAGGACATTCACCTGTTTTTACGTCTTATACCTCCACTAATGAGATTATTTAACTGGTTACTGACAGCTAAAAATAACTCTAGATAATTTTTCTTGCGAATTGTTATAATCAATACACTAATAATGTAAAGGGAGGTTATGTGTATCTGTCTGTCTGTTACACACCATCACGTTTAAACCCGTTGACATGATTTCAGTGACAAACAGCAGGTACGTAGCCAGCATTTTTTTTTTTTGCATGGACCAGGGCTGCGACCAGGACAGGGTCACACTGATCTAGATCTTCAACCTCATATAACCCAAGACGCCTTGAGTTCTGTAAAAATTATAATTTAAAAAAACTAAAAAACACGCTGGTAAACTGAACTAAAAAGTAAAAAATAATTTTTATTGTAAAAAAGCGTGGGGTGCTCGATATCAGTTGTTATAAAGTATGAAAATATGGTACAAAGCACCCCATGCTTTTTTACAATAAAAAATATTTTTTACTTTTTAGTTCAGTTTACCATTAAACCGTGTTTTTTAGTTTTTTTAAATTATAATTTATTTTTGCTTTTCAGTCCTGGAGATCCTGGTCTGGATAATGGGACAAACTTATTGAATTATTGTATTGTCATCGGTCCTTGATAAGTGTGCAAAGTTTCAGTTCAATCTGAAGTTTTGAAGTGGGTGAAAATCGCGTTCAAAGAATCCGTTACTTGCATACATACATACATACATACATACAGGTGGAACTAATATAAGCGCGTTAAAAAATGACAATGTAA
Organism: Mongoloraphidia duomilia; assembly: GCA_039654895.1. Classification (NCBI taxonomy): domain Eukaryota; kingdom Metazoa; phylum Arthropoda; class Insecta; order Raphidioptera; family Raphidiidae; genus Mongoloraphidia; species Mongoloraphidia duomilia. Next base: position 15,338,532 of record CM077525.1, on the reverse strand, counting down.
AACCATAAGCATTTAACCACAATAACCAATTGTCTGCTGGGGGGGGGGGTCTGATGTACGGCGAGCAATTAAATTAAAAAAAAATTCCGCCATCAGCGTGAGGGTATGTGGAGTTAAATGCTTGCGATTTTATATTTAACGTCTTGGGTAATCGCATGGACCAAAACTTTTATTGAATGAGCGATGCCCCCCCCGCCCAACCGTAGCTACGTCCATGGTGACAGATTATTAAAAAAATGTTTTAGTTTACGTCAAAGAAAAGATCAAAGAAGACGGTTAATTTAATTGTTTTGTAATTAACTCTCCCGACAAGGAAGGCGGGTAAACGAATTATTTCGAAATGAAAACAGAACTAGGGAGGTAGGTAGCGATTTAATAATACAGTAGTATTACGTATAGTGGTTACATGATAGTAGACATTCAGTTTAAGCCTCATCTGTTTATCTCTGTTAAGAGTCTATTAATCACATTGAAACAAACAAAGAACACAAATGGGAAATCCTTTATGAGCAGGTATTTCAACAACCGGAAACTTTAAGTAAATAAACAAGATTAATTATTAATTCATGAGAGTTAGCAGTTGGAAAATATGAATTAATATCATCATTAAAGTGGAAAAATATTTGTTTTTTTATCCACCCCTCTAAAGTCATTCCAGCACGCGAAGTATTATAAACAAACAAGTGACGATCAACTTTATTCACAAGTGTATCATTACACTTACACGCCCTTGACGGTAGCCTTACATTATTTGCACAGACACGGAACGCATCAGTTAAGACAAATATTATCTAATCTATTTGCATTTGGAGTATTTATACTAAACGGGTTGTATCAGTCCAGATAGATGAACTGTAGATTATACAGATTGTGTCAAATTAAACCTGTGCATAGGGCATTCTGTGTGTAAGACAGAGATTGATACATAAAGCAATAAGTAAGAATGAGATAAATGATCGCTAATAGGATGTTACGTGGTTACTGTAAATAAAAATATGTAATACTGAACAACTGTCATCGTTGTTTTCTACAGTAAAAATAATGACTACTGAAATTATTGATAAAATGGCAATTTATACTGTTCGGGAAAAAATTCAAATAATTAAATGATTTTATGGTGGTAATTCAACCGCCGACATAATAAAATTATTTGTAGCTGCCTTTGAAAATAGCATAGAAGGAGCGAAAAAACAAAGATGACGCTATTAGGTTGTATAAATATTATTTATTTACAGTAACCACGTAACATCCTATTAGCGATTATTTATCTCATTCTTACTTATTGCTTTATGTATCAATCTCTGTCTTAATAACTGAATGCCCTATGCACAGGTTTAATTTGATACAATCTGTAGACGATTGACAACTTGTATCAGTACAGATATTCCGTATCAAATACACTGACCATGTTTGTCGGTGCTGAACGAATACATTTTTTATCAAGAAGCAATTGGGAGCATCATGTATGTGGCACAGACACAGGGGAGTAGAACTGACAGTGTACGCAGTGGAAGCGTGCTGTGCTGGGCCCATAACCTATTAGATTAAAAGACACACAGTGATTAATTAAGTAGTTGAGAATCGATTGTTATTATTATTTTATTGAAAAAACTTTTGCTTACAATCTGAAACATTATAATTAAAATAAAATACATATTAATTCTCAACTACTTAATCACTGTGCGTCTTTTAATCTAACTGAACCTTCAGGGTGAATTTATGAGCATTCTTTTCGAAAAGCTAACGCGTAAATTATGGTTCAGATTATCCATCAAATATTTAATTTTTTTTAAGCTTTACACCATGATCGAAGTTAGGTAGACGTTAAATGACAGCAGTCGAGTGTCTTATAATCTACAGTCTCTCTCTTTCAAAACTATAATAATTAGTGACACATGAAGTTACTTTTTTAGGTTACAAAATTAAAAAGGTAATTTTATACCTACAGACTTTTTCTCGAACTTCTGAAATAAGTTGGTAATCGTCATCGTAATGATTACTTCGTCGATGTAAGAGTGCCGACGCTTGATTTGATTTTCCGCCACGGTTTATTGACGTTTTGTGACCATCTTTATTGGATTCGGCCATTTTGTTTTTTTGAGCTCAGGAAATAGTCTTACGTAACAATAACATTGTTAATTTTTTAATAAAGACAACTGTTGTTTTTGTATACAAAAAAACGACCACTTTTATCAATTTAAGAGTAAAAATATGACAGCTATTTGAAAATACAATTTGTTGTTTAATCAATCACAAAAACATAGTAATGTCTGATCCATGGATACAAGGGAATTGTAGATTATAGACGCTCGACACGATAACAAGCTGAGAACGACCAAGACGTGACAAAAAATCGAACTTAAATGGAATTGTGTGTTTTAAATATGGAGGGTAGAGTTAAGGAGAACATTCTCATATGGGGGAACAGTTGCAAAAGTGTCCAGCTGTAAGCTGTAAATAACAGTTCCAAATCTCTCCAGAGTGGCGCCAAAATAGCAAGAGAGTATGAAATGAACATAGCAGTTATTGACTGAGTGAAGTGCGCTGAGTTGAAAAATTTAATATTTTTGATGACTAGAGTAGTTATAACAAAACTGCAGTATACAAAACCTCAACTGTTTGCGTAGTCCAAAAGTTCAAAATAATTTTGTAAATATAACCTAAAATAACTACTGTCAGATAACGTGGACGGTGATTTAATTTTCATGATCTGTTTTACATCAGAAATTTCAGTTTTTTAATAATTTTTATTAGAGAATTCTACTTTTGAAGAAATTTCAAAAATTATTATGTGGAACTTTTATAAAAAAAATGAAAAGAATATAATTGATTGACAAATTCAAGTATGTATTTGCAGGTGTTTTAAATTTTGCGTTTGTAATTTTTAATAAAAGCAATCATTGTTAAAAAATTAAATAATTTTTCAGGCGTTCATTTATATTGGGATTATCTTTATTTACTATTTTATGCATAATTACAAGTTTACCAATGATATTTGACTGTTTTTCTTTTGAAAAGTGCGTCATTTAAAAGCGGAAGTTATGCTTTCCTTCTTTACTTCACTGTCCTACTCTAGTATTATTTGGCGCATCCTTTAAAATTTACACTCTTGCTATTGTGGCGCCACCAATTTATCGCCTTTTGACGGACGCTTTTTCATATGCAGAGAGAGTTCTCCTTACCTCTACACTCCATAGTTTTAAAGACCACCAACAGCTAAGATTATTTGGGCCTAGCATCAATTCATTATTTTTTTTAATAATAAATTGAAAATCCAATTGACACTTTTACCAGCTCTCGGGCTAGAACCCGGGAACTGGGGACTTGTAATAGAGGAACCATAGCAACGCCATGTAAACAACAGCATTGCTACACTCTCGGCTATTCTCAAGCCCGAACTTAAATGGACTGCAAAAAAAATTTACCATTAAAAAAACAGGCTTAAATCACATTTTTTTCACAAAATGTGTTTTATTTAGAGAAATATCTTTAATATCATTATTTACAATAATTATCATTGCAAATTTTTTTGCATCTGGTAGACCTCAGATTGAAAATTTATCCATTTGGGGAGAGATCTGCCAGGTATCCAAAAAAATTGCAAGGCAGAGACAATGATTATTGTAAACACTAGATATTTCTTTATAAACTGTATATAAATTTCAACAATACGTAGTGTTGAGCAAAATGGAAGATTTATATTTTCCATCATATCTATTAAATTCACTAATAAGTAGTTGTTGTCTACTGTCTAGTAGATTTTAATACGGTGGTCCAGGGCCCTCGTAAGGCCTCACGCTGCCCGCGTGCGGATTCATAATTGACGCCCCTTATTGGGGATTGCCAGGAATCGACAGGAAAATTCAAGATATAAACATACGCGGGAGTCTCTCGATAGGGGCGCCCTGTCTACGCGCTGATGTGAATTAACGATCGAATCGAAAACTGCACGCGAAATATTTCGAATTTGAATTTTATTAAAAAAGAAATAACTACTCGTAAGAGTTTTCACGTAGGCTTGAGTATACAAATAAAATTGATATAATATCAGTTGTATATTTTTTCTATACAGTACAAAAAATAGAACTCAACTAGGCCATTTGCCGCTCCTTGGATGTGCCGCCCGCGTGCATCGCACACATCGCACTCAGGAGCGCGAGGGCCCTGCGGTGGTCGGTGGGGAGCTTGGACTATAAACGTCATATTAGAACTTGAGCACTGATTATTTGTAGGTATTGGATGGGCCATAAAAACACCATATATAAACGACATCCCTACGACCTCGGCTAATAGGTAGGTACATCTATGACGATCACGGTTTCAAACGAAATTTCACATCTAGAATGATCTTATCGCGTGCAAAATCAAAAAATACACAAGTACCGTCTGTACCAATGTTACAGTAATTTTATGTGAGGTCGTTTTTGGGCGTTCTTGTTAAATGTTCCAAAATAATAATCCAAGGCCATCGTCTTAAGTTTATGGCTTGTTAATAGTCATGCGTACAAATCAATTATCTTATTATCTACTATACAGGGTGTCACTTCCAATATTTAAACATACAACAAAACCGCGAGATTAACCGAACTTTTATCTCGGAAAACACTTTGTTATTAAGAGTTGGTCAAGAAGTATTTTTTTCTCAAGTATCCGGGGAAATACATCGTAGAGGCTTATATAATAGCAGTAATATATCAAGGAAAATATAAAGGAACGGCGAAGTTAGTAGGGTTTAAATTACATAACTAAATAAGTTTCTAGTTAGTTCTTTTTTCGGAGACGTGAAAATATTGTATTTCGCGTGGCAGGAGAAACGGAACATTTATTTTGGAAATGAATTTCGATGGCGAAAGATCTGGTTATGCAAATTAAATCCTTATAAAAAAATATTGGCCTCGGAACTACACGTACCTATATGTGCAAAGTTTCAAATCGATCGACAGACAGACAGGAAAAGCAAGTTAAAATAAAAGCTTGTAAACACTAACGATTTTACAAAAAGACAGAGCAATAAATTGAAAAAAAAATAATAATTTTTTGAACAGTCTGTACACATGGGCATTCATGCATAGATTTCTCGTACACGTGCTCTATTTATAAAATCTCAAACACACGCGCGAATGTGTGAGTCATTTACTCACTACCTATTTTTGTGTTTTATGTATTTTTAGAGTTTTTTTATTACATTATCTCTACGCCACCCGCGTTATTTCACATTTTATAAATACGTTAATCGTTAAAACGGCATCAAAAATAATTTCAAACAAAATATACACTCGTTTTAAATTTCGTACTAAAATTTTATTAACGACTTTTATGAACGGATTGATGACACTTTTAAATATTTTTTGCCATACCCACTACAAAATAGCTACTTTCGATGCATACCGGCCTTTAATAGGTCATTTAACTGGCAGGCGTGCCGAAAGTGTTTTGTTTACCGCACTAGTGCGATAAGTAACCGGTTGCCATAACAACTCTGTTTATTCGCTCTATCCGCCTGCGTGCGCTTACGATTACTTACGACCTTCACGGCATACTGTAAAAGTAAAGATGGCGACGCAAATGAACTGTCGACATTTTTTGAAGATACTGAAAATGAAGTGAAAAGTAGGTATTTTGTAGTGGGTATGGCAAAAAATACGATATTTCTCGTGCGTAATGGTATTATGACTTGCGTGGATGTAAAAACTCGCTATCGCTCGTTTTTACATAGGATACTGTATGTATTCGATCCTTGCGAGCTGCAGCGCCTCTAACGGCTAAATCAATAAAAATAATTATCCTCGATTTTCGGGACATCTCCAATGTAGTATACACTGCAGATCAGTCTCCTTCTTTTTATGTTTCATACTTCGATTCAACTATGTATTGACACCGGAAGTTATCACCTGCGCTCTTCATCTCAAATCCTTCCCCTCCTCTAAAAATGATTGTGGCTTTCCCAACCCTATTTTTAAAGCTAAAGGGTTCGGGTAAACGTCAAATGAAGGACCAAGAATCACACTACAGATCCTACAGGCGAATTTTTTGAAAAAATGTTTTGGCTATACGTGTGAAAGATTATACGAAATTTATAATTTTTTACATAGGATACTGTCACTACTCGTCAGTATTAAACCCCACTACAACACTAGAAATAAAATCTTCTCTTCCCGAACTAATTAAAAAACAAAACTGCAGTTTGACTAAATAAAAGTCTAGTGACATAACATAGTAAATTGCACGTGCATATTAAATTTAGCGTCGGAATTTGACTCTGGATTGGCTGGTTGATCGGATAGTTCTCTAAAATAAGGATCGCACGTCACTCGAATTTAAAAAGCATCGTAACATTCCGTACGGCCGCCTTGTCATGGAATACAAAACGAAAATACGAGGAGTCATTCCTTTTATTAATGAAAAAGAACGTGCGAGAATTTCAAAAGTCCTTAAATGCAGTACAGTATACTCCTGTTAAGTTAGCGCTTTTTCTCCTGCACTTCGACGCTTATCACGTATTAGACCGAGAGCTGGTAACAATTTTTTGGTGTTATTTATTCAAGGCCTTATTTTTGTGAAGATGTTGAGGGAGGCATATTAAAGTGCTCCGAGTAAGGGATTTTGCTGGATAGCGGTATGGGAGGGATGCAGACCCTAACATGTAACAAAAAAAAATGGTCACAATTATTATTGCTTCAAGGTTGAAATTGTTTGTATCGCTTGTCGGTGACCCAATAATGCCATTATAATATTTGAAGGTCGATTGGTCAGTATTAAAAGGGTGGCAGATTACCCTAAACGTGTCATGTAATTTGCAGAACAAAATGTCGGTATTAACCCACTCGCAGAACAATATAAACACCTAGGCGAGCAAGTATCCCTCTACGAGAGCGGGCTTAATACTGACATTTTGTTCTGCAAATTGAAATATATGCTTAAAACAGTCGCCGTAACAACATATTAAAATTTGAACCTTGAACTAATAATATAAATTTCGTCGAGTACATGACACGTTTAGGGTGATCTGCCACCCCTTTAATGCTGACCAATCGATCTACAAATATTATAATGGCATTATTGGGTCACCTACAAGCTATACAGACAATTTCAGCCTTGAAACAATAATAATTGTGACCATTTTCTTTGTTACATGTTGGGGGCGGTGTGCATCCCTCCCATACCGCTATCCAGCAAAATTTCTTACTCGGAGCACTTTAATATGCCTCCCTCAACATCTTCACAAAATTAAGGCCTTGAATAAATAACACCAAAAAATTGTCAATAGCTCTCGGTCTATATCCGGATCCCTCCATGATTTGGTTCATCCCTCCCATACCGCTATCCAGCAAAATCTCTTACTCGGAGCACTTTAATATGCCTCCCTCAACATCTTCACAAAATTAAGGCCTTGAATAAATAACACCAAAAAATTGTCAATAGCTCTCGGTCTATATCCGGATCCCTCCATGATTTGGTTCATCCGATCGAAGTTTCGGCTTCAGACATGAGTCCCGGACGCATGTCGATTCGAAAAACCGGACGATCCAGAGTGAAATGTCGCAACTGCACGTTGAAATGTCATGGCGCATTTTGTGTAGTATATATGTCAATAATTGATGGAATCAATAGTTGCATTGCAACAACAACAACAACACTTGAATAATTTCAGTGTAGGCCACGGTGCACGAACTTTGACCGAACTAGCACACCATTAATTATGTATCGAAAAACGAAATTTTATTATTCATGATGACGCTAATGACCTCAGTTGTCGAGCGTCTATAAGCGACTACAATCTCTCATGTTTATCAATGATAACATAAAAAACGAACAATGATGAGAGATATCATCAAAACAGACACCGCTGGGACATTATTTAAACAAAGAGACAATAAACATAACTGTCATGTGACCAACGCATAAAACATATTTCTGATCTATTTAATCACTGTCCACCAGAGCATAAAATAATATATAAAGTAGGCAGCACTAGTGCCGCCCAGTGGTTGTGCCGGCGGCACAAGAGTTAGAATTTTAATTTTTCGGCATAATATACTGTATCTGCTTCTGCAGTCTGCACATTACAGTATGAGGGGTTGACGATTTTATAGAGTTGCATTACTTATTGCATTCATTCATATCTTTTTTGTAGTGTCTTGCTTTTTTACTGTTTTGCAGGTTAAGATTCAAAAGACACCACACTATAGTTATTAGTTTTTTTATTCATTAAATACCTATAATAAAATGTACTATGCTTTAAAATTGCGTATTTTTTAATTATCCTTGACGCTTCGCCACATTTTTTTTGTAGACCTAACTCTCGAACTCTAGTACCGCCCAGTAAAAATCGTTAAAATATGCTCTGCTGTCCACATTTAAAAAGCAGCAAATTGTATATAATAAAACTAGCTGTGCCTAGCCTATACCAGTCGATGATGGAACGAAGTTTATTGTTGGAGACAACATTAAAATTATTTGGGATAGAGCAATTTGTTTATACGGCTGAACTTCTGAAATAAAGACGGTGATTGGATGAGCAGCCAATAAACCAGTCATGATTAATCCCTGCATTTTTAGAAAGAAAAAATCTTTTTATAACCTATGTCCCGAATTGTGACATAGGTTGTAAAATGATTTTTTCTTTCTAAAAATGCAGGGATTAATCATGACTGGTTTATTAAAAGAGATTCAACAATTTTTTCACAACGCCTTTATTGAAAATTCGATTTTCGATACCTGTTTAGCGGATTGAAACTGAGTTTCAACCCTAGGGTTGTCGGTTTTCTCTGTTCTTACCGTTGTTAAGAGAGATATAGCGACTGAGTCGCGCCAACTTCAATTCGCATATTATATACCAACTCGAAAACATCAAAATGACAGACATAGCCCCACATAAATTTCACATGTATCTGACAGATCTAATATTTTTGCGGCTTTTTTGCGCACCCAAATTGCAGGTACCTCCAGTGGCAGATTTGATGTGATGGCATCCTAGGCCCGTACTGATATGCCGCCTTTCTTGTAACATCAAAATAAAACATCACCAATGTGTAGATATTTATAATGACAAACTTACTTCAATTATAATAAAAAATATATTATTCCACAGTGTAACAGTGAGAGAGAAAATAATAAAATTCAATCTCACAGTTGACTTTCCAGCCCGGGAAAAATGTTTAGGTTCAGGCGCCTTCTTAATTTTGCCGCCCCTCAAATGTTGCCGCCCTAGGCCCGGGCCTCGCGGGTCTAGGCCTAAATCCGTCACTGAATACTTCAAATCGAATTGTCAATAGAGTTGTTGTGAAAAATAATATGCATTACTCGGAAAGAAACAGCGAATGCCATAAGTGTGATTTGCTGCCCTCGTTCCTCAGGTAGCTAACTTCACACTAGTTGCAAACGCTGTGTTCGTCCCTTGTAATGCAATATACTATTAATAATTTCTTTGTCGATATGATTTATGAGTTCCTTAATGAACTGGGAAGAGAAAATTACAGAAGTGACGCGGGTTACAATCTTTCCTATGAAGAAAGTGAATGTCGTAATTAGTTTGTTGTTGTGATGACGCCTCAACATTTTAGGTCATTAGCGATAGTGTTTTCCATGAAAATGAGAAAATGGATACAGACTATAATTCTGTATTACATAGAGACTCCGAATAGCTGTTCTCAGGAAATTGATTTCATAAAGCTTACACCAAAAGCTCAGCAAGATACAAACATAATATATGTGTTGTGTGCATAATATGGCGTCATTATGCATGATTACTGTCATATACTGGGTGTCTGCATTCAGTAGATTAATGTATGTAAATCTTTTCAATACCAAGGTCACAGAATACATAGTACTCGTACTTGGGTGTCGCTGTATATCCCTTTCTCCTCGTTCAGCAGATTAATTTCCGATAATAATTTATTTCTGTATCAGGATCGCAGAACGTACACTTTGATGTATCTTTTCCCAATTTCAGTCAGTGAAGTTTTGATGACCCGTTCAGTATCAGAGCCACAGAAAGCACCTTAACGTTTCTATACGCGTCTGTTTTGCGAGTTCACCCGATTAATTTCCGATAATCGTATCAGGATCACATACTTAGAGTAGACTGTTTTCCGTGCGTCCTTTTCACGAGTTCATCCGAATAATTTCTGTTAACCTGCTGTACAAGGGTCACAGAACACACAGTAGTACACGTACGGGACGATGCGATGTTTATAGTCTGACATGACCTAGTTTTGAGAATGGGTGCGGCGACGACGACGCTCCACGACGGCAGCGGCGGGTCCGTCGTTAAACGGCTGATACGGCGATCGAATAAGCCGGAGCTACTGACGAGGACTTCGCCCCGCATACTACAGAGACGCCCTTCGGTTCATCTGAACAACTCGACGGGAATCACTCCACAGTTAATTTCACTTAAGTCGCAACATAGGCGAGTTTTGTTTACGTTGCAATTATCGAAAACATTAAGCGTTTCATCTAAAATGCAATATCCACAAAAACAAATATCAGACTCGATTTTTCGTCATTCCCGTTGCCTGCTAAAATTTTACTCTCAACGCGCCAAAAAAGTATAACTTCAAAAGTTGTCGTAATTCGTTTTTGAAGAGAAAACTTTCTTAGGCGCATTAGGCACTCTTTTCCTGGGTATTTAAAAAAAGGGAACCGTTCGCAAAAATATGACGCGGCTTTATCATAAAAACGGTACGCAATACACTTGCATTCATGGCGCAGTTGGTAACGTGTTTGCGTTCTATGCATATAGGAACCTGGCTTCGAGACCTGATGGCAACGTAGAATTTTTGGCGTTTTTTTTTTCTAAATTCTACATGATTTTTATTTATATATTTTTTTATTTTTGTTATATTCTTTCTTTGACAATATTTATAATTTTTTTGAAACCAATGTGGAATTAATTAAACATACAATTTTAGTATTTTTTTTAGTAACAAATTATTTTTAGTTCATAAATGCGCTATAATAGATGACACCAAAAATTAGAAAATCTGAAGTTTTCACTTCTGTCGTGTGGTCATAAGCACACACCCATTTTATTAGTGATGTTTGTTTTTGTTCAGCAGATGTTGCATTACAAGTGAAACGCTTTTCTTTAATTCACTAAAAATTTCCATAACTATTAAATAAATAAAACTCGTCTATGTTGCGTCTTAAGTGAAATTCACTGCATTATCTCTATAAGCGTTGAGGCAAAATCGTTTATGTGGATTGTTTTTTTTTTCTACATTTCCATAATGACATTAAATTCCATAAACATCGGGTAAAAAAGTTTAACCTCCACATAAATTCAAAGTGTATTTAAAAAAACTCATTCTTCAGTGTGTATTGCCAGATAGTTTAATTTTCGCTACAAAGAGAAGAGACAGCACTGTCGATCACATGCCTCGAAGCATTCTTTATACCACAAGAGAGCGACCGAAATTAATTCGCCAACGTATAGATACATTTTCTCCAAATAAACTTGTAATAAAAATGGACTGCCCTCCCTCATAAGAGGCTGCATCGCTAGAAGTTTATTTCACATATATACGTCAATGAATTAATTTTATTAGACTCGGGTTCACGACGTTCGTGTATTAAGATATATTGACTTTCCGTATAACAGCGAAAAATAGGTAACTGGAACATTTAAGTGAAGTGGATGATTAAATCGTCATTAAGCTTATTTTTATCAGAAAACTAACATACGCCATTTTGACATATACGATATACATATACAGGGTGGTGACCGTGACTGCTGCACATAGGAATTTAACCCACAAAATCAAACTTTCGCGATTTCTTGCTTCCCTAATTATTTTAGGAAAAATTTCGAATAAAAGTTTTAGAACATAAAATTCTGCATCTAAATCATTAAACAAAATTAATTTTACATGTTTTGTGACGGCAGAAATTTGATATGAAAATGCCAAAATTACCTCAAAAACAGATAGTGATAGCCATGGAACTTGAACAAAATGATGACGTTTTAGCTGTCAGAATAATTTCTAATCATTTTGTTCAAGTTCCTCGGCTATCGCTATCTGTTTTTGAGGTAAAATTTTGACATTTTCATATCAAATTTCTGCCGTTACAAAGCATGCAAAATTAATTTTGTTTAATGATTTAGATGCAGAATTTTATGTTCTAAAACTATTATTTGAAGATATTTTTCCCAAAAAAATTAGGGAAGCAGGAAATCGCGAAGGTTTGATTTTACGGGTTAAATCCCTATATGTGCAGCAGTCACGGTCACCACCCTGTATGTTAAAACATGTAGAATCTATATAGGACTAGTACTGTTGCAGAACAGCCATTCACCGACCGCAGCGCGCGCGTCGTTTTTAACGCCCGATGCATTTTTAATCTTTCGGCGACTTTTACGACCTACACGTGTTCTTATAATATGTGCGCAAAGTGATGGGACAACGAGACTCAGTTGATGGAGGTAAAACGGCACAGGCGTATATATTATGGTATAGGGACTTAGCTAAGAGGAAAAGGTTTGCAAGATGATTGCGAAAAATAGAGAAGAAACTATTTGTTGCGACTCTTCCCTCAGGAATCTTAAAGGGACGGATTTATTCTCATTTAGCGTCGGTCCTATAGGCATTTTTAAGGTGGTGTGAAATTTCGTGATGCATTAATTTTTTTTTTAGCCGACTTCAAAAAAAGTATGTTCTGAGTTTGACCTGTATGTATTGTTACAAAACTGTTTTCTGAGTTGGCGGAATAAATATTTATTTACAATAATTAAAAATACAATAACAATAAATGCAACAACGAAAAGTCAATTCTAACAATAAAAAAAACTTAAACGGTAATTATTGAACTAAACAAGTCACTTAAATAACACTTAACAAATAACTATATATACAAGAATTATTTATTTGTAATTATTTATGCCATAGTATTTATATCAGATTTATTTCGCTGTTCAACACTGTCACAGTACAATCTACACTGATTGATTCCCGTTGACTGATCAATATTTATGTCACTGATCCGCTTGATGGAACGACTCACCATTCACTGATTGATTCAACACGACACACTCCTGTTTATATACCTGCGTGCAGTGTATGCTCAGTGCGTCCTCGTATCCTCTAGCGTTGTCTGGAATTTTCGATACCATTCCACGCTTTACTACTGTGCACTTTCTTTCTCGTGGTTTTTATTGGAGGCAGTGGCGTAACATCTTGGGGTTTGTTACAGTATGTAACAATGTCCACGATTATATCGAGAACCGTTGATCATATTTCAAAGCGGTTTTTTACAAATTCCTTCGTTTCCTTCTAGACTGCCTCCGGTTATTGTCTAAAAGTCGACCCTTCTTTATAGCAATAAGAAAATCGAGGATTTTTTTTAATTCAATTCTATAGTCGCGCGTTCAAAAATTGTCTGGGCTTGAGAATAGACCATCGTAAAGCGATGTCGTTGTTTATTATGACGTTTCCATAGCTCTTTTATTACAAGCCCCCATATCCCAGCATCTAATTCGAGAAAAGTATGTCAATTGGATTTTCATTTTATAAATTAATAACAAATCGAAAATATAAAACTCCCTTACATCAGTTAAAAACAAAACGTCAAAATTCGATATAACTATATTAATATCTACGCGAACATCGAAACTTGCGGTCCCTTTTTTACTATTTATTATGAAAGGAGGGGAATGAACCTTATATCATTCGAAAAGTACTGGTGCCATAGATGTGCACAAAAAAAATCATGTGTGCATGTTGCCGTTAAGGCAGGTAAAATAAAATTTCCCTGTACGGGAGAATATTACATACAAACAAATACATAGCGTTGTTTCTCTCGCGGTTTAGGGTAATTTGTGAACTCTGGTGACACACCACGGAGATTCTATGAACTATCAATATATAGAGGGTATCGTTTTGTCGGATTTCTTCGTTGTCGGTACAGTTATGTTGATGTTACAAATTCCAATTAGGATGTCGTTACTTTACAGACACAATTGGTCGACTTTCGACCACACGCGATACTAGTATCTAAAAATTATAACGTGACGCTGATCAATTTTCACGTACGAAACAATTATATTGTCAACTGACAAGAAGGTCGAAGCGGATCGAAAGCGATGAGGACTCGACAATCTATAACCGATTAATTATGCTTTTGCAATGATTTGCATAGCTAAGATGATGTAATATACCAATCTTTTTCATATTATGGCATGACGATGTTAATTTTGCACTGACGCAAAGTACAAGTACTGACGTCATTTTCGGAAATAATGACGGCATACCTATTCTCTTACAAATTCATTGAAAATATCAAGTAACCCATTTTGGTCTGACATTTCTTCAGATAAATATCTATAGCTTTTCCAAACACAGGAAAACTCATTCATGGTCGCGTGAAGTAAGGTACCGACAGACTGTATATAGTTTTGCATTGATTTCTTTGGCAACTCAATTTACATACAAGGAGTTACGTAAATCTAAAAAAACAAGTGTCTCATAAATCATACTTATTATACAGATTTACAAGCTATTCGCAATTATAAGCACTTCAGACGTCTATGTGGGGTTTAATCGGTCGTATGACAAAGTAAATGTAGATGTCAGCACTTCGGACGAAATATGGTTTGAATGGTTTTATAAGTAAAGTAAATTATTAATTAAGTTAATGAGGTTAGATTTTTATGCCAACAATGTCAAATCTATTGAACACACATATTTATAAATACGTTGAGGACAGTGTGGTCCAGTGGTTGGCGTCGCGGCCTCTGGATCAGACTGTCGTGGGTTCGAATCCCGCCTCCGCTCACGGATGTTTTGTGATGTCATTTAGTTTTAAGTGTGTTGTTATTTAATGTAATCAAGACGCTAATGACCTGAGTTGTCGACGCGTCTAGTATATAATTTACAATACATTGTAAAAAATGGATGTAAAAATACTTTGAAAGTTAAGGTAGAATTCGCTCGATTTTCTAAGTGATTTTACATTATTATTTATTTTTACACAGAAAACTTCATAAAAACTTGGACTTTTACTGTAAAGTTAAACAAATTTGTGATTTTTACATAAAGTAAATTAAAATTATACATAATTTGTGTAATATTCCAATAAAGTGTGTAAAAATTACAAAATAAAATGTATAGTTACATATATAAAATGGATGAATACAAAACAAATTAATGTAAAATTAGTAACCACGCATGCCCAATGTGTTTTTATGGAATCACGCGGGAGGCGATACCTGTTTGCGACGCCATTGTCTCTTTGTGTGCCTATTACCAGATTACTCGCTGGCTACAAATGGACCATCGATAATCTATGTAATCGGCCTTCTCATTTCTTACAGTGTAAAAATATAAATACGTTAGTTGGAGTCAAATAAAACATAATGAAATTACGGGAGCTGCCATTTTTCCCCTCGTAGACCCCACATACGACCGACTTCGAATTCGGACACCAGATGTCAGCCACTTTGCTTTTAATTGCGAATGCATTAAAGTATTGCCCTACTAATGATACTTTGAAAATATGAAACGACATTATAAGGTCCAGAATAAGTCCGACATATTCTGATTTCAAGAACAAAGGAAATCCAACGCAAACGTGTAAAGAAAACGTTTCATGATACACACCCGGTATAAAACAAAAGCGGATACAACGCGAAGCGCGGAAACGACGGTACCAATTTCCGATTTGCAAGAGCGTTACGAAATGTCTGCACACGTGACATATTGTGTAAGGTGCATTCTAACGGAGTTAATAATAGAATTTGCATCAGGGATGCCCATACAACATCTTGAGTCGACCTTCATATTTTGTTTCCGATTAGTTTCACTGATTAAATAACTACGAGACGTTGAAAAATTTACACACCATCAATTTTCGACTATACAGGGTGTATCACAGGATTGAATACATAGAAAAGTAATGAGTGCAACAAGGAAAACATAAGTAAAATGAGTAGCGTGACAAAGATAGAATACACATGGCTAACTTAACTAAATTAATTATCATGGTTTTTTACATGAATAGAGAGCAAAGCAATCTCTGATCTTAACTAATTTGCACTGTGTACTTTTTCCTATGCTCGGTTTCCTGTGACACACCCTGTATACGGTTCGGACACAAATATGAGCTAAAATAGTTATCTATATTTATAAAACAGTTCCGTTACTGACTGACTGACAGACAACGCCCAGGTCAAACCGCTGAAGATATAAACTTGAAATTTGGACAGTAGGTTCCTTTTGTGACGTAGGCACCCACTAAGAGAGGATTTTTGAAAATTCATCAATTAAGGGGGTCAAATAGGGGATAAAAGGATGTTTTTAATTTTTTAAGTTAGAAGCATGAAATTTTGCACAGGAGTTTCTTATGTAACGTAGGTGAGCACTAAGAAATGTTTTTTTGAAAATTCATCCCCTAAGGGGGTTAAAAATGGGATGAAAGTTTGTATGGAAGTTCGTCATTTTTGAAGCAGGAAGCATGAAATTTTGCACAGGAGTTCCTTATAAATCGTAGATGAAAAATAAGAAAGGATTTTTGAAAATTCATCCCTTAAGGGGGTTAAATAGGGGATGAAAGTTTGTATGGAATTCATCATTTTTGAAGTTAGAAGCATGACATTTTGCACAGGAGTTCCTTATATAACGTTATAGGTGAGCAAAAATGTATTAATAAAATTTGAACAAACGAGCGAAGCCAGTCAGCAATGTATTATTAATATTCGAGCGAACGAGCGAAACGAGTGAGTAATGTATTAACGAAATTCGAGTGAACGAGCGAAGCGAGTGAGTAATGTATTAATAACATTTGAGCGAACGAGCGAAGCGAGTGAGTAATGTATTAATAAAATTTGAGCGAATAAACACCACCAGCGCTTCGCTTCCCAGGAGGAGAATTTCTCGAAGGGGGGGGGGATAATAAATCAAATCGAAATATACGTGGGCGAAGCCACGGGTGCCGGCTAGTCTTATATACAATAGAAAAATACGAAGACAACTATTTCCTCAAACTTCGGAGCACTTACTATAAGTAAATCGTTCGACAACATTCCCGAGTTTAAACTTTAACCTCCGTTGATGGCATCGCATCATTTGGGAATATAAGCGCACACAAATATATAGGCCACAGTTCTGAATCGATTGCCAAAACGTCGCCCACGACCTTGTTCTATAGGTTCAAAGTACAGAAATATGGATAATTTTGTGACATAGTTGTTCTATTTAGTTCACCCTTGTGTGAAAAAAAATAGACACAAATAAAATGCAACGTATTGATAATTTAACAAACACCGCCGTTTGCCAGGTACGGACTAGTCAGTGACGCATGGCGCTAGAGCGTCCCGCACTGTAAGAAATGAGAAGGCCGATTACATAGATTATCGATGGTCCATTTGCAGCCAGCGATTAATCTGGTAATAGGCACACAAATAGAGTATGGTGTCGCACACAGGTATCGCCACATCGCGTAAATTCCATAAAAACACATTGCGCATGCGTGGTTACTAATTTTACAATAATTTGTTTTGTATTCATCCATTTTATATATGTAACTATACATTTTATTTTGTAATTTTTACACACTTTATTGGAATATATTACACAAATTATGCAATTTTAATTTACTTTATGTAAAAATCACAAATTTGATTAACTTTACAGTAAAAGTCCAAGTTTTTATGAAGTTTTCTGTGTAAAAATAAATAATAATGTACAATCACTTAGAAAATCGAGCGAATTCTACCTTAACTTTCAAAGTATTTTTACATCCATTTTTACTTCCCACCTCTACTATGGTAGGGAAGTAATGGATTCAGTCCGAAAACAATATTTCGAGATTTTAACAGATTTTCACGTTTTGAGACCCTAGCAATCGTTTAAAATCATTTTCCGACTGATGTCTGTATGTGTGTGTGTGTGTGTGTGTGTGTGTGTATGTGTGTGTGTATGTGTGTGTGTGTATGTGTGCGTGTATGTGGTCAATTTTTCGCCTTCGATATCTTAAGAACGGAACAACATACGGGCATGCCGATTGTTCTATTGTGTTTATCAGCCTTTAACTTAGATCTGATTAGATTTTGAGTCAAATCGGTTCAGTGGATCCTGAGATATTCAAAAAAACGTCCTCATTGTCACGTATTAACATAGGTAAAAAAAAATATAAATGAATTATAGATGTTATAATATGAAAAAAATATTTTACTAAAAAAAATAAAAATTGTACGTAAATCAAGGTAACCATGATTTTTACTTCCCACCTCTACTATGGTAGGGAAGTAATGGATTCAGTCCGAAAACAATATTTCGAGATTTTAACAGATTTTCACGTTTTGAGACCCTAGCAATCGTTTAAGACTGATGTCTGTATGTGTGTGTGTATGTGTGTATGTGTGTGTATGTGGTCAATTTTTCGCCTTCGATATCTTAAGAACGGAACAACATACGGGCATGCCGATTGTTCTATTGTGTTTATCAGCCTTTAACTTAGATCTGATTAGATTTTGAGTCAAATCGGTTCAGTGGATCCTGAGATATTCAAAAAAACGTCCTCAATGTCACGTATTAACATAGGTAAAAAAAAATATAAATGAATTCTAGATGTTATAATATGAAAAAAATGTAAATATTTTTTTTCTCTAAAATGTATAGTTTTCGAGAAAAAAAATATTTTACTAAAAAAAATAAAAATTGTACGTAAATCAAGGTAACCATGATTTTTGCTATATTAAGTTAGCCATCAATAGATCACCAAACAAAAAAGAGGGCCATGCTTTTTTCAAAGAATAAAAATTAAATTGTGTTTTAAAGACCACCAACAGCTAAGGTTATTTGGGCCTAGTCAAAGAATAAAAAAAAGAGTGTTTATTTTTTGCGAATATTTACTAGGTGGGAAGTATAGGACTGGTCATCAGTCGAATTTTTGCTATATTAAGTTAGCCGTCAGTAGATCACCAAACAAAAAAGAGGGCCATGCTTTCTTCAAAGAATAAAAATTAAATTGTGTTTTAAAGACCACCAACAGCTAAGGTTAATTGGGCCTAGTCAAAGAATAAAAAAAAAGAGTGTTTATTTTTTGCAAATATTTACTAGGTGGGAAGTATAGGACTGGTCATCAGTCGAATTTTTTACAGTGCGAGCAATCGGAGTTGGACAAAGCCCGATCCCTCCCATTTCCCATTCCGAACAAATTACTCAAGTCTCTCCCTTGGGCCCCTACAAATGTTGGCGTCCCTGAAAAAATATAGCCAGTCCGCACCTGGTGTTTGCTATACACTACTAAAATTCTGTTTTTATATACTTACAATAATACAAATAAATACACAAAAAAGACGAGAATCTTATTAACTACCGGTTTAGAAAAATTTAATTGTTGGGAATTCAGCAGACGATGCTCGCGGCAGATATGTAGTTAATTATTTTTAAACAATCGTTAACTCACAGATTATCTATTCATAAAACATACACTGCGTTTAGATACGTTTGACATTTGCGATCACAGTGTATTAATCGTGAATATTTTAAATATTAATACAAATAAATAAAATCTTACCGTTTTAAATTATTGTTCACAGCTAAATTTACACTTAGATGCACAGATTTTATATATAGGATACTTAAACACACTAAATCCGAATTTTTAGATTTTTTGTTATCAAAATTAATTGATTATTTAATTCTATAATTATTATTTGCCAGGATTCACGTCACAACAACACACAATCTGTGAAAATTTCAACTAGTTACCTCAATTATCGGTTGTAAGATAGATGGCCGGTTTATCGTATACATTTTAATCACGATGTTTTTTTTAATCACGGTGTTGAATGACGGGTTGCTATGGTAACGAAACGAAGCAACCAATGAACACGTAGCTGTCAAAATTTAACAGTGTGATTAGAAAAACATCGTGATTAAAATGTACGATAAGCCGGCCAAGAGCCTTGTCACAGACGGGCGGAATCGTAGGCTCAGTAATTAGGTTCCGGAGGTACGGAACCCTAAAAAACGACATTAACGCGATCGAAGCCGTGGGTAAAGGCTAATCTAAACTATCTAAACTAATATTATAAAATTGGTAAATTCTGCACTTTTACAATATAGAAGCACTACTGAATATCGATCGATGACCGATGTGTTCGTATATATACCGTGCGAGTTTTTTCAAAACGTACATAGGCTGTTTCACAATTTGAAATCGTGAAATAGATATTGTTAGAAACTATGGAAACGAATGTTTTTATTTACAATATTTATTATTATTGAGTTGTGATAATAAATTTTATAAGTTTAGAGATTTATTTATAATTTTTTCAATAAAAAAAGTACAAGAAAAGGTTCTTATGTACAATTTGTATTCTGGACTCTGGTGGAAATAGTTGTCGGCAAGTCTCTGCGTAATTTAGTGTGCAGTTTCCAGGCAGACCAGATAGATACCATCAATGTCTATACCACGATTTTAAATTGTGAAACAGTCTATGTACGCTTTGAAAAAACTCGTACGGTATAGTAACGCGCCTACAAAGTCCACATCATGAGAGAGTTATGTTTTTAATGATTTATACAGAAGTTAATAACTTTAATAAAAATAAACTAAATCGTAACTTAGTCTGTAATTGTAAAGTTCTAAGGACTAGAAGAGCGAATTTTCCGTTTTCATAATTTTTTTCCTGTTTTTCAAATTTCAATCTATCTATATCTATTTGTTTGGTTGAACGCGCTAATCTCAGGAACTACCAGTCCGATTTGTTAGATAGCCCATTTATCGAGGAAGGCTATAGGCTATATAATATCACGCTACGACCAATAGGAGCGGAGCATCAATGAAAAATATTGCAAAAACGGGAAAAATTATTCCTTTTGAGAGCTTCCGTTGCGTGCGCTGCGTAAACGGTTAAAGTTACGCAAAAATCATGTATGACGGAATTGGTCCCGGAAGGTTTATATATATAGCGAACGAGCGAAGCGAGTGAGTAATGTAATTATAATATTCAAGCGAACGAGCGAAGTGAGTGAGTAGTGTATTTATAATACTCAAGCGAACGAGCGAAGCGAGTGAGTATAGTGTATTGCACCCGGGCTTTCTTAGTACCCGGGCGAAGCCGGACGGGGCCGCTAGTAGGATATATTTTCGAATGACACGATATTGTAAACAAGTCTACGGTAATACTATAAAAATAGACACTTACTCGTTGTTTTTTTGCTAAGATACTTCCGTAGCATGGTCGAAATATCTTTCTTCATTTTAAGCGCTACACAATTTGCACGTCCGTTTAAAGTTTCTCGCATTTTCCAGTCAAATATAATCCACCAACTTCACTGAACACTTTCCAAGTTAAAAAAAAACACTAAATATCACAGATAAACATTTGAACACCGCAAGAAGCTAATGTAAACTATTACAGAATAATCATTACAAAATGAAAAACAACTTACTCTCCCACTCTGTTTCATTTGAATTTATAATTTGTCTGATTTCAATAAATATCAAATTTAAAACGTTCTGTAGTGTTATATTCAAGGTTTTCTCCTATTCGCCGTTTAAAACGAGTCTAAGACAAAAATAGAAATATTCAAACCCAATGCGTTGATGATCTCTTACCTTTGTTTATGACAAGACATCGGTAACATCGGTCTGAAAACGTTAAAAATCAGGGACGGACTTAGATGTGAACTTATTTTATTTGACATGTGACATATTGCAGGATACATTTTTTAAAACACAGCCATTTTCTTTCGACAGTCCGTCAGCTATACTCAACCGATTTAAGTAATTTTTATTTTAATGGAAGATTTTTATCAACAGCTGATGTTGTCATGACTATTTTTTAACACGCTTTATATTAGTTTCACCTGTATGTTTGCTTGCTTGCTTGTTTGTCAGTTTGTAACCGACTTCTTTGAACTTGATTTTGACCAACTTTGAACGGTCAGATTTAGTTTAAACGTTGTCGACTTAGCAAGGACCGACGACAATACAATAATTCAATAAGTTTGTCCCATTATCATGACCAGGATCTCCAGGACTAAAAAAAAAGCAAAAAACTTCAGATTGAACTGAAACTTTGCACACTTATCAAGGACCGATGACAATACAATAATTCAATAAGTTTGTCCCATTATCCTGACCAGGATCTAAAAAAAAAATAAAAATAAATTATAATTTAAAAAAACT
The DNA here is from genome assembly GCA_039654895.1 of Mongoloraphidia duomilia. NCBI lineage: Eukaryota > Metazoa > Arthropoda > Insecta > Raphidioptera > Raphidiidae > Mongoloraphidia > Mongoloraphidia duomilia. The sequence continues at coordinate 15,316,395 of CM077525.1, read as the reverse complement.
AAAAAACACGCTTTTATGAACTAAAAAGTAAAAAATAATTAATTTTATTGTAAAAAAGCGTGGGGTGCTTTGTATCATATTTTTATACTACCCCACGCTTTTTTACAATAAATTTATTATTTTTTACTTTTTAGTTCATTAAAGCGTGTTTTTTAGTTTTTTTAAATTATAATTTATTAACTAAATAAGTTTAAAGCCTTTGTCTGTCAGCCTGTGTGTATGTATCTGTCTGTGGCATTGTAGCTCCCAAACGGATGGACCAATTTCAATGCGGTTTTGTTTGTCTGAAAGCTGGGATGGTTCTTAGCTATGTTTGACTGAAATCGGTTCAGCCGTTTCCAAGATCTTCACCTCCCATCACAGTTCGTATAGAAATTAGCAGCCATCGAAATCTAGTTTTTTTTTTTTTTGTAAGTTTTTTTGGCCTTTACACCTTTGTGTATTTAGCCACAATCTAAAACCGAAATCTAGTTAATATAGTTTATATTTATTATAAAGAAACGATTCTAAACTATCTTTTTGACGTTTGTGTATATGAATTAGGTTTCATCGGAATTGCTTCGAGAAGTCCAAAGCGAGCAACCGAACATACTAGTGCGAATCGAGATTCATCTAAGCGGACTCAGCAACTAAGCATGTAAAAAAGTAGCGTTTGAAATTATTGTTATACGAGTATATTATATATCTACATGTCGATCTGATAAACTTCGTGTTTTTTTTTGAAGTCTGTAAAAATATGTTTACATCAAAGTCCGTCCCTGGTTTTCAGACTGAAATTATACGACCGGCTAATTATGGTTTTCTGTTCCTTTCACAAAACGAATTTTCTCTGTCCGCGAAACTCCCTAACTTTTACTTGTACCTATAATGCACACGCATTTTTGACCTGTTCTTTTTCAAAATTATAACCACATGTGTATCAAAATTTATTACGTATATTCAAAAAAAGCAAAAAAAAACATTATTTATTGTCGAATTTTAGATTCTCAACTGTCAATTAATTACTAGTAACAATATAATATTGATCTCGTTTAACTGCAGTTCACATCTAAATTGATTTTAAATACGTCCATTTCATCATTTTTAAAAACGAACAATTAATTGAGTTCTAGAAATTTCACTGTCAAATTTGGATGCACAAACACATTTTCAGATGTCCACTGTTCGAGAATTACGATGAGACTAAAAAAAACTTTTAAAGGACACATAATATTACGTAATTAAGATGTAATTTTATACAGAAAAGAAAGAATTGTATAAATATGTGCAAATGTATTGTGTACAATGTATATTATAAAAATTAAAATAAAAAGTTTGTAGGAAATTCCGATAAAATATACATACCTACTTCAAAAACAATAAAAATGCACCTTCTATAGCAGATGACGTGAAAAAGTGACGCATTCAGTCAACAAAAATGACTACGAATTTTAGAAGACGCTCAACAGCTGAGGTCATCGCTGTCTATACTACGAATTTTAGTAAAATATGCAAGTAAGTAGAGAAAGTGAAATTTTCATATTTTCCTTTCTGCGAATTTCAAGGGAAATGCCGTGTCGCAGCAACGCATACGCAGACAGTTGAAAAATTAATTAAAGTCGCACAGAAAACGTATTTTCTCGCTATACAGGACAATATATCAGGCTCAACTAAAAGTCAACTAAATATATCTACACTCCTTTCTCGGAGAGAAAGAACCTAAAGCGGACAAATGTCTTGGAATAAGTATATTGCATAACAAGGGACGAAACACAGCGTTTGCAACTAGTTTGAAGTTAGTTGAGGGCAGCAATTCACACGCATTGCATTTAGGCGAGGGGAAAGGATTTGAGATGAAGAGTGCAGGGGGTAACTTCCGGTAGAGTTAACGACTTTATACAAAAAAAAGTATTTCTATATTAATTGTACTTATAAAAATAACGTCTAGTACAGGGGTTACCAATCTTTTTTTACTGCGATTCCCTATACAGGTTGCAATTTTTCTGCGACGCCGTTCAAAAAGAAGATATATACCTGTGTGTAGCTCTAGCAGACAGTAAAATTAATTCAAAATATGAGAACTTTACCACGGCTTTATTAACATATTGATTGTTAATTCCATTATTAATAAAATTAATGTTATTCAACGAAAACTCCAAAGAATATAGAATCTTAATTATTAGGTATTTATTAGATTCTAATTCTAATAATTAGAAAACAAAAAAAAACTACAAACAATACAATTAATGAGAAGGATGGACTTGCTTTTCTGAGCATAACTTCTCAAATCGGGACTGAAGTTTTGAAATTTCTCATTTCTTTTTCTAAATTTATTTGTGACC